>JAKEPQ010001023.1:680000-3080000 GCA_024500445.1 Entomyzon cyanotis
ATGAAAACAAACCCCCCAGAATAGATAGGCTGGACATCCAGTTCTGAGTCTGCATAGAGTCAGAGCATCTGCTGGACTTAGGGGAGACAGAGCTGCTGCACCAGCTTGGGAGCTAATCCCAGTGCATCCCAGTAATAATGGCATCATGATTTTGTGCTGCCTCACCCCTTTCTAGGTTAGTGGTGGAGTCACCATCCCTGGAAGAGTTCAAAAACCATATCGATGTGGCACTTGGGGACATGGTTTGGTGGTGGCCTTGGCAGTGCTGGGGTAATAGTTGGACCTGATTATCTTAGGAGTTGGAAAGCTAACCTAAAGGAATCTATGATTCTGTGATTAGTGTTCAAACTTACCTCTTGCCATACACCAAGCCCAGCATCTCCCTGTTTTCTGTGGAGCTGTACCTTCCGTTTCCCTTTGACTGCCTTGAGATGGTCCTTCAGCATTTGCACTGTGATGCCCGCTCTGTGCACTGGCTGCAGCACCTGGATCTACCATACTTGATGCCACTCACTTCAATGCCCCATTTCCCTGTTGACCCCGAGACCTCTAAAATTACTCTACCAGTTCCACTTAACTGTCAGCCCAATTTCTGGCACATTTTTGGCAGTGCCTCATGTTACAAAGGCTTTTGAAAACCCTGCCCTATCACCATTACATGGGAAGCAGTCCAAGCTGGTGGTTACCTCTCTCCTCTCTTACAACCTTGAGTTGGTTCCATCCAATTTACTATGGCCTATAGCCTGGACAACCAGGAGAGCTGATGTCCAAGGTGATAGAGAAGGCTGCTCTGAGCTAAAGGTTTGTGTGCTCTCAACCCATTCCTAGTGATTACAACATTCCCCAACCAATGGGCTGTATTGACCAGGCTGAGGTCTGTACACAACATGGCACGGAGGAAGCAGGAGGTTGTTTCACTGCAGCCATCAGCAGGTTTGCTGTCATTCATCCAGTAAATATTCACATTCATCAGTTGCTGTGGTCCAGCGCATGTGGGAAAGAGATCTCACCCTCCAGCAAGGGAATCTGCAGAAGGAAAGTCCCTGCTGCAGCAGTTTGATCTTCTTGACTCCCCTGCAGCTCAAAGCATCCACCACACATCCTGGGGGCTTGGGAAAAGCTGAGATACCAGGATGGAGCCCTCTAAAACCCTGCAGGGTGAACTCTCCTCTCCCAGGGGACCTGGAGGAACACTGCTCAGTGCAGAGAATGGGAATGATCCCTGGACATCTGTCAACATTAAAAAACACCAACATGGAGCTCTGAGGTTTCTACCCACTTGGCATACATCTGTCACCACATGTGTTGACACAGAGCAATGCTGCCACGTCATGTTGTACGTGGCAGTTGCTGTCAACACCAGTCCAGGGCAGACAGAACTGCTCAGGGCAGCTATTTTTTGAAAATGTCCTGAATAAAGGGCTGGAGCAAATCTTGGGGACACAGCCTGCCACTAAAGGGGGTCATACCACGGAGCAGCTCTGGCTCGGGGACTCCAGAGACACTGCCCAGGGAGAATGTGTGTAAACCAAAGACAAATGACCAGCCACAGGCCAGTCTAGTGACACCAGGCATTGAAAAGTTTGCCACCCCTTCCTTTCTGCTCGGACAAGCCTTTTGCTGCTCTGGAATACAGGAAGACCTGGTGGCCAGTGTTGGGAACTCTTACTAGGCAAAGAAATAGGGCACAGAATCATTAAGGTTGGGAAAAACCTCTAAGATCATCGAGCTCAACCATTAACCTGTCACTGCCAGGTCTAATGAGAAGCCACAGCCCTGCACAGCACATCCAGCCATTGCCCAACAGGAATGGGAATCTGTGAGTAATCTCCACCAACTGCAGCTGGACCAAAGATCCAGCTATAGCCCATTCCCCAGCCCCCTCCCCTTCCAAACAGCCATCCCCCAGAAAATGCTGCTGAAGGACACAGCATTTTCTTTCCACTGCCTCTTCTCACCTTTCCTCAGTGATGTCTGAAGCTCTCTGTCCTGCAGGGCTCTGGCAGGCTGGTCCCAGCCCACCCTCGATCCGTTCCCCAAACCAACTGCTCCAGGCTCCTACCTGGGTGCAGGCATATATCCCATCACAGTGATCCCATCACAGACAGCTTGAGGGTGAAGGAGCACCAGCAATGATGCTTCCAAGGACACCAGGTTGTGGCTGTAACTGATGTGGGATGGAGGGCATGGCTGTGACTGATGTGTGTTGGAGTGACCTCAGGGTGCTCCAGCTCAGCTGACAGCCAGGACAGGGCTCAGTGCTGGCTGATGACCCCATCCAGGGTGCACAGGGAATAGCCAGAGGTTCAGTCACCTAGACTCAACCCTATTCCCCTCGCACCAGCTAGTCCACTGCTACCCAGGACACCTCGTGCTGATGTTCCATGGCACCTGGGTGACCTGCCATGCTTCATCTGCCTCTGCAGCTGAAACTGCATGTGCTCCCCAGCAGGGTACCCTAAGCACACCCCATCTTCCCCGGACAAAGGAGTTGCACTAAAGGCAAATGTGCATGGGTGAAATTTTAACTTTTTTTCTTCCTCTTCAAGGCTTTTTTAACCTTTAAGGAATTTTTATCTTCTTTGAGTTTTTTCTTCTTCAAGTATTGCTCCAGTGAGTGGCCCCAAGAGGCAAAGATATACTCTCATAACCATGTTGGGATGCTGCCTGTGGGACTGCCTTGCCAGCTGACAGAGTGGGTGACTTGTGCCCCTCACTCCAGGACACTGTGGCATCTCAGAGCACCTTGCTCCAAGCTCACACACATGCACGGCCTTTGCTGGGTCTTTCCTAGAGAGCCACTCCAACCTACTCACTAGCTTTGGGAAGCTACATCCCAGAGATTCTCCCAAGGAGAGGCATCTCCTCCTTCCAGTACTGCTTCCCTCCATCATCAAAGCATCAGAGGAGGGCAGGTCTAGGAGGGTCTGAGAGCTTAAATCACCAGGAGTCAGGGAACCTCAGTGTCTTTGAGGAGCTGGGCCCAGTGCCCACCAAACGAAGGTCAGAGGAGGCCAGAGCAATCCTAGAAGATTGTGTTCAGGGGCTACTGCTGCAAATCCTGGTGCTTCTCCAGTACAAGGGTAATTTCTGGGGTCCCTGGGTTTTCTTCCTCCTGTTTCATGTAGCTCCAGGAGGGACATTTCTCAAGGCAGTGACATGGGTCCCTGCCCAGGAGAAGCTAATGGAAAGCAGCAGAAGACATGAACTGACACAGGATGGAAAACAGGATCCTATGTCAGTTTGTGGTCTTGTGCTGTCCCTGAGGAGGTCACTTTTCGTAGAATCACAGAATGTCCTGAGTGGGAAGAGACTCACATTGAATCAGGGATCATTGAATGAAACCCCTGAAGCTGCACAGACAGCCCAACAATCCTACCCTGTGCATCCCTGAGAGCATTGTCCAAATGCTCCTGGAGCTCTGGCAGCCTTGGGGCTGTGCCAATTCCCTGGGGAGCCTGGTCAGTGTCTGATCACCCTCTGGGGCAAGAACCTTTTCCTCATATCCAGTAAAGTCTTCCTCGGGTCTGTTCCTCCTTCTCCACAATGCCAGCAGAGTCGACTCCACGCTAAAAGCTGGAGGGGAAATTCTTTTTATGTTTAAATCCCAAGGGATTTGGCTGTGCCCCTGAGAGTGATTAACCCTGAGCTACCTCGTCCCTCAACAAAGCCCATCCCAAAGCTAGGAGGGGCAGAGCAGGGCTGCCGGTGTTCAGGAGATTCTCCTCATGGAAGAGATTTCTTTCCACCCTTTTCACAGTCTAGGGAGGAAACCTGGTACCAACTTGCAGCATCCTCTGGAGCTGGAGGTCACACCAGCTCTGAGCAGTCTCCTGCCTTTTGTTTTCTCCCACAGTCTTGTTCCCAGACAGCCAGGAATCTTGCTGCTGCAGATGCTCCACCTGGAATTTCTTCCTCCAGTTTGAAAGCTGAATTTATTTCAGCCACAGGAGACAAGGTTATACATTTGACAAAGGGCTTTCTAACTCAAGACACAGAGCATCCCAGCTTTCCTGTGCGCAGACCAGAAGTCCTTCTACCTGCTTCAAAATCTGTGGGAAGAACAGTTTTCCAGCTTTCCTTGAGCTTTTGTCAAATCCCTGGGAGATTTTGTCAAATCCAATATTGCACCCATGCAGCCTCCTCTCATTTGTGTTCTGCCAGTCTATTTTTTTTTCTTGATTCAACTCCAGCTTTACTTGTCATGGTTTAACCAGCATACTTGTCCGTGAGATGCTGTGGAGATGCAGGGAGAGAAACACAGAACCAGGTGACTCAAGGACCTGGCAGGAAGGGAGCTGGCACAGCCAGGAGGTGAGTGCCAAATCCTCCCTAAATTCCTGTTTGAGAAAGTCTGCCTGTGAATAGCAATTCCATGTAATAACGTCATCTCTGACTGGTTCTAGCTGTCCCTTCAGAGCCTGAGGAGCGCGACGCCAGGGGAAGAGCAGCTGTTGTGGAGCAGAGGGAATGAGCATCCCGGAGCACAGCCAGGGCAGGCAGGGAGGGCTTGCAGGACCAGCAGCACATCCGAGTGCCCACAAAGTGCTCCTCATCCCTAGACTTCTCCAGACAAGAGGGCTTGGATGGGAGCTTCAGCTCCGCATTCAGAACCTGTTGATATGGCAGTAGCCAGGGCTTGGGCTGTACCTTGGGTGCTGCTGCCTCAGCTGGGCTTCACTGCCCTCCCCTGGGACAGCCAGTGTAACTCACAGGGCCAGAACCTGAGAAGGCATTTGCATCTTAGCCCAGATTTTCCCAGCTAATCGGGACCCTTCAGTCTAGTCGCTTGCTTATTTTTTTAAAGCAATGAAAGAGATTTCCCAAATCCAGGCGGCTCTAAGGTTACACACAGGCAGAGACACCATCAGTCTCTGTCACTCATTTGCTCTGGCTGGAAAGTTGGCAGCAAAGGAGTTCAAATGCAGGAGCAGTGGAGCCGAGCCTGGCTCCAGCCCTTGGTGGGTGCATGGAGCTGCTGCTCTGCCCTGAGACATCTCGCTCCCCCTCAGCCCACAGAAATGGTTGCAAAAGATGCTGATTTGCATCCAGAAGCTCACGGATCTTTGACATGGCCTTTGTCCTGATGGACATTTCAGAGAGCATCAGCAAAGAAGGAGCAGAGGGGGGGAACAACTTGGAAGGAATAACATAGAGTTGGGGATAGCTGTGAAATGTCTGCTTCAGTGTGAGAATGGGTGCTTTGGTGCCTTCCCACTCAGGAGAGAAATGCCTTCTGTTCATGCCACCCTGAATGGGCTCTCGCAGGAGAAAGAGAGAGCTCTTCGTGAAACACTGGATCATCATCCTCAGAGCCCTCTGAGACTGAAGGTCTTATCTGGGGACAGACATTGTCAGGCAGAGAGGGCAGTGCCTGCCTGAAGGGTGGCCAGAGAAGGGGAGAAGCCCCAGCACTATCTGGTTCTTGATGGGTTCCTTGGCAAAGCAGGACTCTTCACCCACTGTTTCAGCAGGCAGTGGGAGTGAATCTTGTGTAGCCCCTGCCCATGAAGCCAGCCACTGCAGATACCATGGGGACCAGGACATGCACCACAGGAGAGGGACACAAGCACTTGTTGCAAGAGACTAGAAGTGAACTGGAGAGGGACAACTGCACCTGCAGCTTTGTCCCTTGACATCTGCATGGAGTCCCCAGCTCACCTTCCCCAGCTGATCAGGAACAGATGAAACTCTTTCCTTAATTTGATCTAAATTGAGGACAAGTCTTGATTGCCTGAACCTGCATTTAACAAAAAAGTGATAAGATATTCCTCTGAAAAATTTGATTCAGCACTCTCTAGACTTTCCTGCTCCAGCATCTGGCTGTCTACAGGGAATATGATTTGGAGAATGGAGGTGAGGAAGGGGTATGAGAGGTGACCCCTTGCAGCATGCGGCATCTGAGGTCTTGGAAGGCAGGGTGGTGCAGACAGAGAGGATGTGAGTTCCTTGCTGGAGAAGAGTAAGGAAGGCAGCACCTGCTGCAGGAGCACATCCTGCCCTTTCCTCCATGCTGATATGCAGCCCAGACCTGAAACTGCTCCAGGTCACAGCAGAGTTTACATTCTGTGTAAATCACAGAATCACTTCCAACCCAGACTGGCTTGGATTGGAAGGACCTTAAAGTTCATCTTGTCCCACCCCCTGCCATTGGCAGGAACACCTCCCACTATCCCAGGTTGCTCCAAGCCCTGTCCAGCCTTGCCTTGGACACTTCCAGGGATCCAGGACCAACCACAGCTTCTCTTGCTCTCAGCTACCAACATTCGATCTCATACAAACACATGCACTGTCTGGAGTTCCCAAAGCAACAACCTGGACCAGACTGTCAGCAATGGCAGAAAAAGCCCTGAAGATACACATTGCAACCCTCTTCCAGGCAGCCCCACTCCAGGGCAACATGGCAGCACATGCTCCAGGTTTTCCTGCTGCAGCTCTGCTCAGCTGCATCAGCTCTGCCACAGCCCATCTGCTTCTCTTCTTTCTGGGACCCTGCTTTGCCTCAAGGCTTCACTCTGGTGTCACACACCCACTGACTCCTTGCCCCAAGCTTCCTATCTTCTCCTGGTGACACGAGCTGCCCCAGGACCCTTACTGCCCACAAATCTGTTGATTTCACACTCCTAGGCTCCATCCAGGTGTCCCACATCCACTCTCTGCTGCAGCAGGCTGGCAAGGCTTATCACCCAGCCCAGATCCTCCAAGAACCTCCATCTGCACTAGGCACAAGCATCATGTTTGCTTTCAACTCGAGGGAAGCTTCATGCCATTCCCAAGGGATTGGCATGAAGTTGTGTCATGGGAGGGTTAGGTTGGATGTCAGGAAAAGGTTCTTCCCCCAGAGGGTGATCTGGCACTGCCCAGGCTCCCCAGGGAATGGGCACAGCCCCGAGGCTGCCAGAGCTTCAGGAGTGTTTCTACAATGCTCTCAGGCACAGGGTGGGATTGTTGGGCTGTCTGTGCAGGGCCAGGAGGTGGACTCAGTGATCCCTGTGGGTTCCTTCTGACTCAGGAAATTCTGTGATTCTGTAACTCCCCATGTGTTCCACTGAGGTCAGCCCTGGCTGCCTGCCTCCAAAGACTCCTTCAGCTAAAAGGACACCAGCCATAGGAGTCCCAGCATTTTGCTGACTAATTTCCGGTGGAATCAGGAAGCTGGGGTTACAGGGAGAAGTTATGAATGAAAGGAGCCGGCGCTGGGTTCCACACAGACCAAAGGCATTACTATCCTACGCGACCTGTAATTAAATTGTGGAGCTCATGGCCGCAGGATGCCATGCAGGCCAAAAATACACACGGCTTTGAAATGAGATTAGACAAATTCAATGAGGGCAGACTCATGGTGGCTGTTACACGCATACCACTCCTGGCTCAGGAAGTTGGTAAGGCATCAATTGCTGGAAAATGGAAGCGTATCACAAGGGTAGATCTCCTGCCTCTATCTGCCTGCAATTTGTCACTGTCGCTGGCTGGGACTGAGCTACGTTGGCTGACCCAGCCCACACTGCTGCTCTCCCTGTGCAAAGGATGGCAGTGGGAGTTTTGGGGGTCCTGACACCCGGCCTGGTCCCGACACCTGGCCGGGTCCCATCTGTGTGCTCTCCTGCATTGCCCCTGAGTTGCCTCTCCCAAACCTCTGAAACCAGGGCTCAAACCCCTCCTGTTTCACAAAACTACCCAGAGATGCTGCTGCTGCTGCAAGGTGAGGAGCTCCTGGCCCTCTGTGCCCTGACACTTTCACAAGCCCATGAACCCTTTGAGCTTGTCCTGTCCTCACACACTGGGGAGCTCCTGGGATGGATGAGCACCAAGTCAAATCCCCGCCTTCTCCACTGAGACTGGTACTGCTGAGTACGTGCTCTTCCCAGCTCCCAGAAATAAAATCTCTGTCTCTGCAGGTGTCTTACCAGCAGCCTTGGGGTGCTGCTGGCACAGAACCAACCCTGGTGCTGTCAGTGTCTGGCTGAGACCATATCCCATCCTGGCAGACTCCCAGGGCAGGCAACCCAGATATGCCATGAGACTGACAGCAGGCTTGTGGTCCTGGGAGTGGGAAGTCACTCCTAACCACACTGTGTGCCCCAGCACATGCTGCTGCCCCTCTCCATCCCCACTGGGCTCAGTCTTTGCACACCCAGGGATTTCTCCAGGCTCCTTTATCTCTCTTCTCCCCTAGCACTGTGTCCTCTTCCCTACACTGCAGAGGTTTTTCAGGTCCTCTGGATCGCAGTGGGCTCAGTTTCAGGAATCTTGCTCTGCTGTCAGTTCTTTTGGCTGGAGTCCCCACTCTTGATGTCTTCTTCCCTGTATTTCTACAATATCCCTTGGCCTGAATGGACAGACACAGTGCAGTGTGTCCAGAAAAGGAAACAGCTGGGGAAGGGGCTGGAGCACCAGAAGCAGCTGAAGGAGCTGGGGGGCTCAGCCTGGAGAAAAGGAGGCTCAAGGGGGACCTTCTGGCTCTCCAAAACTCCCTGACAGGAGGCGGCAGCCAGGGGGAAGTCGGGCTTTGCTCTCAGGGAACAGGGAATAGGATGAGAGGAAATGGTCACAAGTTGTGCCAAGGGAGATTTCGATTGAATAATAGGAAAAGTTTCCTCACTGGATGTGTGGCCAGGCATTGGAACAGGCTGTCCAGGGAAATGGTGGAGTCACCATTCCCAGAAGTGTTAAAAAAATTACATAGATTTGGGACTTGGGGACAGGGTCTGTGGTGGTCTTGGCAGTGTGGGGTTAATGGTTGGACTCAGTGATCTTAGAGGACTTGTCCAACCTTAGTGATTCTGTGATTTTATGAAGGAGTCCACAATCAAGGCCCATGCTGTCTCAGACAGCAATGCCTTGTCAGTGTACCCATCCCTCCAGGATCCAGAGATGCTCTGTTTCCTCAATGTCTTCTGCTTATCTGGTTGTACCCTCTAGTCTGGCCCATGTGTTTGTGCTTGTGGTCTAGTTTAGAATGCTGGGCAGGGAACATGGGAATGCTGGCCTGGCCATGGTGCCATGCATGTGGACAGGCTGGAGCAGGGGATGAGGCACAGCATGCAGCCTCTTCTCCCAGGAGTTTCCTTCACCCTTCCTGGCATAGGTAAGAAGGGCTCGATCCTCTATGGAAAGCAAAGGAATAAAATTCTGATAAAGACTTCGGGGTTTCTTTTTGGTTTTCAATCAATCATCAGGAAAAAAAAGCTGACACATTAATAAGACACTCCCTTGAGGAATTAGGCAAAAAGCTTGGAGCAGCTGAGGAAGAAACTGAGGGAAAATACTGTTTCTTTATATAAAACAGGAGAGGGGCCATGAACATGAAGAATCTGGATTTGTGTGGGTTATTTTTGAGACATAAAATGCTATCATCTTAAGCAGAGGGTGGTTAGAAAGGTGTGAGAGTATTTGTGAAACATCCAGTCCTGAAGAAACTGAGAAAAGACATGTGTGCCTGGATGGCCTGTGTGCTCACAGGCTTGTCCTCCAGCGCTGTCCTGATGACTCTGCCTGAAAACAGTCAGCCTGAACATAGGGAGGACACAGCAGCTGCATGAAGGTGTTTGAAGCAGGAAGGGTGTAGGTGGTGTAAGCAACAGGAGCAGCACTGGCAACTTGCTGCTCAGGACTGCTCCCCAGTCCCCAAACCTGGCTTGCACATGCCAGGTAGGTGGCCAAGCCTTAACGACTGAGCTGAACACAGCTCAGCACGTTGGCTGGCACTTCCCCACCCTAGCCCCTACCCACAGGCAGCACAGGCAGCCTGGACTTTGGAAAACCTTTAGCTGGAGGGAAGCAGGAGCATGGCAGCTGGAGCAGCTGGTGCCCCATGACAGAGAGTGAAGGCAGAAGATGCATGGCCATTCCTGGGTATCCTGCTCTTCTCTTTGGAGGATCCATGTTATTTTGAGGTGGGAGAGGTAAGTCTGCAGCACCCAAGGGACAAGAAAGCAGTGTCAAAGTCATAGTAAGAATGCAGATGTTGGGATGGGAACAGAGCCATGCAGATACACCCATGGCTCAGGGACATCTCAGAATCTGGATGCTGCTGGGACAGGTGAGGATTACAGCGGCCTTGGTTGGATTATCAGAGCAGATGGACAGGAAAAGTGGCTAACACGTTGCTCCTTCCCTTTCACTCTTTAGTTGCTCCCTTTTTATTCTTCCCTTTTCAAAGGAGTGGCTTTTAAGTCACTTCTCATAAACCTCAATTTTCTGTTCTCTCAGCTCCTCCACAAATGTTTCTACAACTCTGCTCACCCTCTTCTGCCTCATCTCCATCCTGCCTTTCCCCATTACATGCTTCCCCCTCGTCCCTCCTCCCGCCTCCCTCACCCGCTTCAGGCCCCGCGTACCCGCCCCTGCCCCCTTCCCAGGCCCGGAGGTACAAATGATTAGATTTTCAGCCCAATTAAGGCAGGCTGTCTCCTGGCGGGGACAGAAAAGGTTGGCTCTGGAAGGTGGGAAACAAGCTTTGACAGGTCCTGGCGTCCCCAGCGCCCTCCGATGGCTCTGCCCGCTGGGCCCCTTTGTGCTGCTCCAGGAGCGGGACCAGGGCTCAGCTGGGGGCCGGGGGTCTCCTCTGCCCCTCCTCTTCCCCAGCCCAGCAAAAAGAATAGCTAATTAAGAGGTCTAAACGCAGGCAAAGCTAATTCCCTATTCAGAGCTCTGAGGGGCATCGGAGAGGGCGGGGAAGGCGGCAGGCAGTGAGCTGGAGAGCGTGGCAGCATCTTCTGCAAGAGTGAGGACCCGGGGCAGGGTTAACCCTCTCCTCCCTGCCCTGCGGGACGATGAGCCGAGGCAGACCCATCGTCCCATGCTCCTCACACACCAGGGCAAGGCCCCGGGGTCGCCTGCAGCAGGGATGCCCAGCCACGAGTGCTGCCGCTGCTGCCCTGAGCCACAGCTGGCACCATCCCAGACAGGCTCTGTGGGGAGAAGCTCTGCCACAGGTTTTCCACTCTTGTTTCTCTTCCCTACCACATATGGGCAGTATCAAAGGCCTCGCTGGTGCCCAGCAGCACCATGTGCCCCCTGTGCTTCCCCGGACAGCTGCTCTGTCCCTGTCCCAGTGCTGTGTCCGTGAGCCCCCTGCTACCTGTTACGGTCCAAGCCTTGAGCCACCAGCCACCTCCCAAGGCAGCTGGGGACAGGCCTGAAGAGCTCAGCAATCTGCTTGCAACTGGATCCTGGAATGCAGGGTTCGGCCCCACAGGATGCTGCAGTACCCTGGGGAGGCTGGTCCTCACCCTGCCCAGCACAGGCGGCTCTGAGCAGGGCACACTGCCTTTCCCTGCTTCCTACAGCCTGACCTGAGCCTGGCACGAGACCTCTCACCTGGCCATGAAGGGTTGAAGATTCCCTGCAAGACGAGCCAGGAATTTTGGCCAACCCAAGGGGATGCTGCTGGGATTTAATTTGCTTTTGATAAAAGGAACCACGTCCACCCAGGTGACATCAAGGTGAACGAGGCAAAATGCAGTGCTCCTGAGCACCTGTGCAGGGAATTCCATGAGTGTTCCTGCAGGCAGCATACATGCACAAACCATCTTGTCTCTCCAAAGCCAACTTCCCACCCAGCCCCAAGGCCAGATCGCTGAGCCATGACCCAGGCACAGCACTAGGCAAAGCTGGGCACTGCTGCTGGGTCCCCATGCAGAAGCATGGGGCATAGACAAGAGCATGATTTCTTATACTGCCTAAAAAACTCTTTCAGAAGTCTGTCCCTTTGGGGTTCTGTGGGAGCTGAGCTTCCTGGAGACTCAGGTCCTCATTGCACTGAGTGTCCCCAAACAAGTGAGAGGTAGTGACCCCTGCCTGCAGTGCCAGCCTCCTTCCCTCCCTCCAGCTCCTGGAGGGTTCACATACCCTGGGTATGAACATGTCTGGGTTCACATTTGAGTGAGGACATCCCCATTCCAGGCATCCCTGTCCTCAGCCACCTGACCTCCCACTCCAGAGGCTGGATGCTCACCCACTAAGGACCAGCAAAACTTTGCTCTATCCAGGACAGCAGGAATTCATGCCAAGGAGGTGGTTAGCTATTCCCAGACTCCACCCACTTTTTCCATAACTGCTGCGCATGGCACACTCAGAAGCCCCTGGTTCTCCTTGGGCACCCCATGGCCCGCAGCCCCTTCATGGGGTATGGTGCAGCAAGGGATGCTGCTCTGCAGCAGGACTGAGTGCTGCCCACTAAGCTGCTCCATCCCAGGTACTGCCTCGAGCCAGGGAGTGCAGACAGGCTCTTCCATGTCTGCAGGACACTGATGCCACCTGCAGTGGATTGGGTCCCGTGGGGGATGGCGGATGAAGAATGGGCAGCCCCAGTCCATCCCAAAGGCTTTCAGTGGAGGGATGGCGATATCCAACAAAGATGAGCCTCCCAGCATGAATCATTGCCCTGTTGGGAGTGATGAACAGTGCCAGACAGCAATCCAAAGGCTTTTTGCTGCCGGAGAGCTGGGAACATTCAGGCCAAACTGTGGTTAGGAGGAGACTGGAATCTCCAGAGTTTCTCAGCCCTGTCTGGAAGCAGCCACACCCCATCCCCCTGGCCCTGGTCTCCAGAGGAGCTGGAAGCAGCCAGAGGCTGGTGCAGGAAGGCATGAAGACTTGTTCCCAGTGCTCTTCACCATCCTAAGACACGGTGGGAACAGGACTCTGCTTGCAGCAGTAGGCAGGGCTCTAGTAGCTGTTTCCATCCCAAGCCTCCTCCTGCTTCCCAGCACCTTGAGGCTGCTGCAGACCTTACTTCTGCCCAGCTTTGCTCTGCTCTAGGAAGGGTTTTCCCCATGAGTTTCCAAAAGATTCCTGGGGTATTCTATTAAAAATCTCAACCTGGTCTTGCCCTGACTTCAAGTGAGGCACAGATTACAATTTCACTTCTCCTTTCTGAAAGAAGCCTTTGTTCCTGGAAGTGTCCAAGGACAGGTTGGATGGGGCTTGGAGCAACCTGGGATAGTGGAAGGTGTCCCTGCCCACGGCAGGGGGTTGGAAAGAGATGGTCTCTGAGGTCCCTTTCAACACAAACTATTCCAGGACTCTGTGATTCTATGACCTGGGGAGTGTTGAGCCATCAGGTCTCATTGCACCATCCATCACAGTTTCCTGTACCACGAGTTGGATTCACTGGCACCACCCAAGACAATGCCCACACTGGGCCATGTGCCCCACACACTCATTGATGGTAAATCTCCTTCAGCCAAAGGGTTGAGACAGAGAGAGGGCTGGGGGAAACCCAGCCACTATTTTTCATTAAAACTGAATTATTTTCTTTAGAAGAAGCTGGGGGGAAAGCATCAAGAAAAATCTGGAGAATTTCCATGAGGTTTTACAATATCATGACTTTCAAAGGGATTCTATGGAAAATATCATCAGGCAAGTGCTTCCATACTGTGGAGAGCTGAGGGAGATAGTCCTGGGTGATGTTGCATCTTGAAATGTTTGGATGACATGACCTAAAGCAGGGAGAGGAATTTAGAGAAGAAGCAGAAATGCCAGCCAACATCTCCAGCCCAACTTTCCCCAGTCCAACAGGGTGTCCATATGGCCAAGGGGAGCTGGGTACTCCCATTCCTGGCCAAAGGGTGCATCTGCTGAAGGGGATCATGTGAGCTGGGGTGGTGGGAAGGGATGCTCGGGGCCCCTCAGGAGAACCAGACCTCTTCCTGCTCAGGCTCTGTGGTGTGGCCATTTCCTTGGTCTGGGCCCCAATTAAAAGAGCCAAATGGAAATTGCCAGAGAAAAAGAGTGAAAGAAACAACATTTCCTGCCTGAGGAGATTAACTCTCCAAATTACATGTGAACAGAAGGGGAGGCGACAGGGGAAAAGGAAACCCAGCTTCCACCCCAATAAAAGCCAGTTCATTTAATAAAGGAGGAGCAAGGAGGGGGAAGGTGGCTGAAAGAAAATGAGGCTGGGGGGTATGGAATTAGCCTTGTCAAACAAGGGGCTTTGCTGTCCCAGAACTACTTCTTTATTGTTCCAATTTTTCATGCTTACTTAGCTCTCAATGCTGCACAAGACAACAGCTCATTATCGGGGGGGGGTGTGGGGGGGAATGGGGATGGGACAGGACGGGACGGACAAGGCTGTGGTGGTGCTGAGAAATTGAAGGAAAATAAAATTTTTTAAAAAGGAGTCTTTTTCCTGGGGCTTCAGCCTCTCCCCCTGGCATGGAGCTGCAGACATTGTGGCTGGGAGGAGCAGAGCATTGCCAAGCTGGGAAAAAGGGTTCTCCACAACCTTTGGCACCAGCATGGGGACAAAAGCAGCTGATCCTGAAATGCCATCTTATGGTCCGGTGAGAGGGAAGGAAGGGTGACTGAGGGTGACACAGAGGGCTCCCCCATGTCCTTGGTACTCCTGAAGCCTGAAGCCCTGTGGCTGTTGAGGGAAGGGGGCTGAAATGGGACAGGGGCAGGCAGGACCACAGGGACAAAGGCCCCTCTGCACCATGGCCAGGCTGCTGTGTCCTTGCAGATCAGCCAGCCAAGGCACATCTGTGGCATCATTGTCTGCTAAACAACATCTGCTCTGACTCTGGAAAGCAACTTCCAGCCTCCTCCTGGGGCTCCTTGTTTGTTTTCTCCCCAGGATTTTCCTGATCAGATTGGCTTGGCTTACAAAGCCAAACTCACACCAGAAAGGCTATCAGGATGTTTGTGGGTAGGAAGGTTATGCTCCATATTAGTGATGTTGCCTTATAAAGCCCTGTTTGCACAGGTTCATAACTCAGTGAAAAATGCTCCCTTTTAGGATCAGATGCAGGGATGACTCTAAGAGCCAGCACCATGCAGCTGATGCTTCCTATTGAGTCACCTCCCACCCACCCACGAGATCAGCACTGGGGACAGAGCAAGCTGGAGGGCCAGCAGGGGACTGGGGGACGTAGGCTCACAGACTGGGGAGAAGAGCAGCTGTGGCCAGGCTGGGTGGCTTTCCGTGGTCCTTGGTAGAAACCCAGGAAACACAGAGTGCAGACTGACCTTCAGGTCATAACCATTTGGAGATGTCAGCCCTCAGAGGTGACAGCCACAGGGGATCACTTAGGGACACTCCTGGCCCACAAGAAGGAGTGACAGCTCCAGTCAGGACTTAATTGACACCTGCAGTGAATGGAGTGATTATATTTTGTTTTCAAATGTTTGTTGATGATTACTTGCTACCCACAACTTAATACATCATGGGATGCCCAAGTGCTCCTGTGCTGAAGCTGTTCACAAGCACTGAGGCCCAGCTGTGCTGTTGTCCCCAAAAAAATCTGTGGAAGGCTTCCACTGACAAAGATGTTAGACTTGGAGATGACTTGTACCTGTATTCACATGCTACAGGTTGAGTCATCATTTCTCAGAGGAAGATGGTCAACTCTTCCAAAACAGAAGCCTCTGCAAATGGATGTTCTCCATGAGTGGAGCCAAAATATTCCCCCATTCTCCCCAGCCTGGTCGAGTTTTCCAATTACTGGATGCAGCTCCCATTTGGGAAGCTGGAAGTCCAGTGGAATCTGTTCTGGAGGCAGGAGGAGTGAAGGTCCTTCAGGACACCCTCAATCTTCAGGGTGTTTCCCCTTCACTAGGCACAGTCTGGTCAGGTGCACACCTGTCGGGTTCCCCAACAGGGAAAGAAGAGTCACAGAAGGGGCACATCGCTTCTGGTGCCCAGGGAACATTTGTAGCCCAAGAAGCTCTTGATGCACTGGACCCAGATCCACCCTGGGTATGGCAGAGGGGGCACCCAAGCTGTGGAGACACCCCTGTGTCCCTTTACTCTGTGACAAGGGCTGGTGCTGGCTGCCTGATTCAGAGTGAGCCCTGCTCTCACAGCACTGTGATATGAATGTTGGAAACTTCTCAGCTATTCAGAAACAGCTCCTTTTCTCCAATAATTTGAGGCATGCCTCACTTGGAGAGCTGCATTCCATCCCTCCCACTATGGCAGTGGCAGCATGTGGCAGCTTGGGCTTGTAAGCCTGGGGAAAGCCCACCTGAGGGGGAGGCTGCAGCCCATGGATTATAGCCCTGCCGTCACTGCTCTTTTGGAAGTGTCTCAGGTCTTTTTATTCTTGGAAATACTATCCCAGCACTCTCTCAAACCTCTGCAGCTGCAAAACCATTTTTTGAGACAGGAGATGGAGGATAAAACTGGACAATGAATGCCATGGTGCCATATGTTGGAATACACTGGTTCCCTTTTGAATTGATTCCTGAGCCTTCCTGGCTTGTGACAGCAGCTCTGGGCAGGATGACAGTCCAGAGGATAGGTGAAAAACAGTAATTCAGCTGTTGGAGCTGAAGTTTTACCTGGCAGAGATTGGTTTGGCCTCTCTTACCTGCCTGCAGCAGGGCACAACAGCGACAGGGGCACACTGGGCCTCTCTCAGCCCTGGCATCCAGTGCAGGACAAGGGTTTTGTGGGCAGCAATGTCACTGTGTTCCCCCTGCCTGTCCTGCCTACAGCCTTCACAGCTTGTGAGGATGTCCCAGTTCCCAGACTGGAGGACACCACTGGGCTGATGCTCGGCTGCTCCCACCAGCAGGTGCTCAGTGGGACCAAAGCTCAACCCTCCGATGCTTTTCAAGGCAGGATGGACAGACAGACAGCAGGAACCCAAAACCAGGCTGAGATCTTGCATCACTGCTCAAAACCTTGCAGGATGGTAATCCCAGCCTCTCCATGAAACACTGCTTCTCTGAGAATCTTCCCATCTCTGCTCAGGTGGGAGCTCCAGAGACACACATCCACCTGGGACACAGTTTGGGTTTGTGCCCATCTTCCTTGGGGACTGGCACATTCTTTTCTTCCCCCCTCTCTCCTCTGCACTCTCCTCCCTCCGCTTTGCCTTCAAACAGTAAGGAACAAATTCCAGGGATTTCGCCTGGGGGCCCACAGAGCGGGGATGCGAGCTGGTCTCCATCTGACTGCGACCGAGTCTCTCCCCCTCACTGGAAATTGAAAGCAGAAGCCGTGGAGCAGTGACAAAAATCTGCATTACGTTATGGCAACAGGATTTCTTTTTTTTTTTAAAGATTTTATAATACATCGTTTTGAAACTCTGCCAGTGATCATCATCAAAGCAAGAGGAGCGCCTTGGAAAGAACAATGGTGGCGGAGGGTGGGGAGCAGGGTGCCTCGGTATTGATGTGTAATCCTTTTAAAGCCGGTTCTAGAGACAGCATGGAAGAAATTTTTTTTTGTATTTTCCTGAAGTGCAGATACAATTTAGTCTGGTAAGGGCAGGCAGCAATGCCAGAGCTCTAGATTAAGGTGCTGGATCACATTAGGGCTGTGGAGCCATCAACTCCCCACACTGCCTCCAGTCCCACGAAAGCAAGGAGTGGGCAGGGAGAACAGGAAACACAGAAGGACCCAAAACAGAAGCTCAGGAGAGACCAGAGGAGAGGAGAGGAGAGGAGAGGAGAGGAGAGGAGAGGAGAGGAGAGGAGAGGAGAGGAGAGGAGAGGAGAGGAGAGGAGAGGAGAGGAGAGGAGAGGAGAGGAGAGAGGAGCACAGTTCTGCCAGAAGGGCAAGGGCTCTGGATCCTGCTCGGAATCACAACCCAGGGACATCATCACCTCATAGGGCAGCAGCTTGTGTTCTGCCAGCACAGTCTCCTGGGTTCTGCCAGTGCCCCTGGCCACTCGTCTGCCTCTCCATCAAAGCCCAGCCAAGCTCCCACAGCCCCCAGTGCCTTGACATCAGCTCCTTGGCTGTTGTGCCACCCTCTCTACTCAAGCAGTCATTCCACTGCCCCTATTTCCCTTGCTACAAGGCCTTCTTCTTCAAGCCAAGCAAAACAAGGGACTTCTCCCAATCCTTGCCCTCTAAACTCCTCCTGCTGCACAGAATGAGGGAAATGAGACAGCACAGCATGTCCCAGTGGCAGCAAATGCTGAGAAACCCCTCTGGCTCAGAGAGACAGTGTGTGCTCGGGTGCTCAGGTGCTCCCCAGAGCCTGAGTCTCATTCGTGTTCTTCTGGCTTGAAAAAAAGACAAGCAAATCCCCAGAAATCAGCCATTCATAGTAATTTTCTCACAGCAGCCATGTCAGAAGCACCTATCACTCTGGACAAACTCATGAGGATAAAGCTCATTGTTTTGGCATCTTTGTGACATCAGATCACCAGCCATGCCAGTCACCCACGTGTGGGACATCAGGGGAGATTGCTGGACAAGTGTGAAGAGCCCACAGTGCCACGGGAAAACTTTGCATCACCTACTGCTGCTCTGGAGTCCAGTGACCTACAAAACCCTGGCCCTGCTCATACAGACCCAGACATACTCATCCAGGCCTGCCAGGCTCATGCCTGACCTGCTCCAGGCTGGATTTTCAGAGGCTGTTCCTTGCTGCTGCCATGGTAAATCACGCTGGCAGTTTCCCCCTATGCCTTTACTAGCAGAGTCCAGCCCTAAGGCATCTCACTCAAGCTTTCATGTTCCTATCACTGAAACAAGGCTTCCCACACCTTCAAAACCTTGTTTCCTTCTGGAGTGGACAGAAAAAATGCTTCCTTCCTCCAAGTGACTCATGGAAAATCCCTGTCCCCAGTGAGCCCAGTGCCAAGCTTAGTGCTCCAGCACACAGAGGGGGCTCAGTTGTGTCCCACGCACTCATATCTGGGAGCAGACCTCATCCCATGCACACCAGGATGGAGCAGAGTTGGGGGAGGCAGAAAAAGGGCAGCAGCAGGTCCCAGGGCAATTGTTCAAAGCTTCTGAGACTCTCAGGCCAGGCCTTCAGAAGATGATGGGTCATCTGGGCTCACTGCTGCTCCATGCCCAGAGAATGCCAGCTGAGCCCCACAGTGTGAAACAGTATCCACACAGTCCACTCTTTTCAGGATGTGAGATGTTCATCTAAGCTTGTTCTGGCTATAAATTATAGAGTCATGGCACTGTTAAGGTCAGAAAAGCCCTCTGGGATTGTTGAGTCCAAGCATTCCCCCAGCACTTCCAAGACCACTGACCCATATCCCCAGGTGCCACATCCACACAGATATTAAATCTCTCAAGGGTTGGGAGCCCAACCACTGCTCTGGGCAGCCAGTATCTGACCACCCTTTCCATGAAGAAATTTCCCCAAAATCCAATCTAAATTTCCCCTGGCACAACCTGAGGCCATTTCCTCTTGTCCTGGCCCTTGCTCCCTGGGAGCAGAGCCTGACCCCCCACAGCTGTACCCTCCTGTGCAACTCTCTCAGTTGTGGAGAGCCAGAAGGTCCTCCCTGAGCCTCCTTCTCTCCCGACTGAGTGCCCCCCAGCTCCCTCAGCTGCTCCTCATCAGACTTGTGCTCCAGATCCCTCCCCAGCTCCATTCCCTTCCCTGGACAATGCACATTAAGCCCAGATCACCGCCTTCTCCACACTGCACGTGCAGCAGCCTCTCCAATGTCATATTCAGGTGTCGTCTCTCTTTTCCTTGCCAGGTCATCTAACAGCAATTGCTCAATTCCCTCACACCACGGAGAATTGCACTGCCCATCAGAAACTGTAAATTTTCCAGGTAAACTCCAGCCCACCTCGTTAGAAGTGCCCGATGGCAGCAGCTCAGTGCTTCCCGGCTGAGGAGATAGCCTGGCAGCTAACGATGGGCTGATAATTAAGTCCAGTCCTTTCCAAGATCAGCTCCCCCTGCCAGTTAATCCTAACAGCAAATAATGCTGATTGACTTTGCCTTGGTCTGTAAATGCACGACTGCTGTGTTCCAAGAGCTCCCTGCTGTCCTGTATGGGGGAATTCCATTGCACCCCAGGGTCTGCCTGGGTGGGGAGAAGGTGCAAAATGCCTCTGTGAGGTGCAAGCTCAGCTGGGGTTGGGCCACCCCTTCACAAGCTGGCGGGTGGGGGAGCAGCCCCAGCTTGCCATGTGGGTGCGAAGTGCGAAAACATTGGGGTGGTCCAGGAAGGCGGACCCGGAGTGGAAGTTCAGAGAGCCCCCAGCCTGTCCTGCTCTCCGTGGCGCAGCATGGGTTTGTTGAGGCAGCAGGCACTGGTGGGAGAGACTGGTCAGGGGAACAATTCAGCTCCTGCCACCCTGCCCTGCTCCTTCAGCATTGGGCACCACTGAGCTGTGGAGGCAGAAGAGGCAAGAGAAGGGCATTTTGGGGCTCATTGCCAGGCCAGTATGTCCCAGGCAGAGTGGCATGCCAGGGTTTAATTGCCAAAGACAATTCAGACAAAAAGCATAGAATCACAGAATATCCTGATTTGGAAGGGACCCACCCTGTGCATCCCTGAGAGCATTGTCCAAATGCTCCTGGAGCTGGGGCAGCCTTGGGGCTGTGACCATTCCCTCGGGAGCCTGGGCAGTGCCCCAGCACCCTCTGGGGGAAGAGCCTTTCCCTGAAATCCAACCTAACCCACCCCTGAGACAGCTCCAGCCATTCCCTGGATCCTGTCCCTGGTAACAGAGAGCAGAGCTCAAAGCTGTCCTGTGATGCCCCTCCAGAGGAAGCTCCCTGTTTGCCTCATCCCAGAGCTGAGCTGTACACACTGTCATAGTTGGGGACCTCATTTCAGCTCTCCACACCTCCCATCCCTGGGTTGTGCAAGAGACTCTTTACCTCCTGGAACTCCCCAGTGTGCCACTTCTGGGTATCCTCTGCAGAGATCAAGGCTGATGTGACCCCTGTCCCCGAGTAATTTTTCTTCCCAAAATTCTTCCTCCTGCCAGGCAGGGATGCCCAGTGCCTCCAAGAGGTGGTGAATGGCACATGCCAAGGTCTTCCCAGCACTGTGCAAGGTGCAGGTGTTCAGTTCTGCCTGGCAGAGCTCTGTCACTGCTCAGGCTGGACATTCCACCACTGTTTCCATCATCACACGTCAGGCAGACCATGGCATCGAGACCCTCTGGCCATGGGAGCACAGAGGATGTGGACACTTGGCCAGAGTGTGCCGCTCCTTTTCCTGGACCTTCTTCTTGCATGGCTCTGCAGGCAAACTGCTTCAGCAAGGGATTAAAAACCCACTCTGGTCTGAGTCACTGCAAAACAGGCACATTTTATGGACCCCTCCTTAGGATGCTTACCCACATGCTTACCCCTTGCTACCTCTCCTGTTGGGATGACATGGAAATATTTCTGCCTTCCTACTTCTGGTGTGAGCCTGAACAGCCCTGCACTTGCACCCACCTGCTTTGAGCAGCTGCCTGTCCTTGGCATGAGTTTCTAAGAGAGACCATGGAATGGAAGTGTGAAGTGATGTCCTCAGCTCGGCCCTGGTGCCCACAGGAGAAGGCCTTGGTCATTATCATTAAGCCCAGCATTATGCTGAGAGCATTATGTGTTCATGGCTCCTATCAAGGGGAGCTTTGACTCAAAGACTGCCAAGGCAGACCCCATCTTCCTGCCCCCCAGTGAAGATGCCATGGCAAGTCAAGTGGGAGAAATGGGGAAAGGTTCCAGCAGTGGTAGCATGTCTTTAAGGATGGTCCCAGATAAATATGGCAGGAACAAGATTCCCTTAGCATTTGTGATTACAAACCACTGTCCTTTTGACCTTTTCATCCATCTCCTCATGTGCATCCATCTTAACAACAGAATCCTGGGCTCTTGCCCACACCCAGCCCCGTGTCTTGTTCCTTGCTTTGGGTGGATGTGGATAGAATCCTGAGACACTCTGTGTGGTCTGTCCCCATTATGCTCCCCATCATGCACAGCACAGCCACACAGCCAGCAGGGCCTCAGTGGGTGGGAGGGGGGCATTTGGCTCTGTCTTGTTAGTGGGGGCCCTTCACTACCCAGCATCTTCTGGAGCAGACAGCAGAAGTCACTTTTGCCTGGTTCCAACCTAGGTGACAAATGTTCTCCTGGAGACACCTTCCACATTTGTATCAGACAAGGTGGGGCCCAGGGTGTCTCTCACTGTGGCCAGGGATGTGCTGTGCAGAGCCCCAGGGCCAACCATGGGAGAGATCCCTGTTTTCCCCGACCGGATGTCCCTCTCCTAGGGGTGGTAGAGCACAGAAGAGGAGTGTTGTGACATTGTTGGAGGGTTCCTGCCACCAGCTGCTGCTGGTGGATGGAGTACACCTGCCTGCTGCTACCTGCACCTGGCTGGGAGCCTGCAGATGCACCAGGAACCCAGTTCCATCACCTGATTCTCTTTGCCCAAAAGTAGGACTGAGCTGTATCACTGGGTGCTCTGCTCTCAGGGGGATGGTCCCAGCCCCAATACCTTCTGGGGGGAATCCAGGCAGTGCACAGGGTGTTGATGTCTCTTCAGCTGGGAGATGAAGGGGCCATCCTGGCCAGCTGCTCCCAGAGAGCTGTTGGTGGGCAGCCAAGGAAAGGACCAGACACTAGAAAGCCACTTTGCCTGTGCCTTGCTGGTGCTTTGCTGGGCCACAGCTTGTCACCAAGGTGGAGGGAAGCATTGTGTCTGTGTCCTCTCCTCCTGCCTTGTGGGGCAGACAGCCCTTGCTCCTCCCTTCCAGCCAGCTTGTGGAAGTCCTCAAGTCCTCTGCCTAATGTCTCTGCAGGTGGAAGGTGAGGGGAACCCCTTTCATCAGCTGATTTGGGGGATTTCGTTCATGTCAGGAAGGAAAGGGGTGTGAGGGGATCTGCCTCTTGACATCCCCCTCAGTCTTGGTACAGCATGAGAAAGCTGAGGGTCTCTAGCACCTGCCTAAGGTGGGCCAAAAATCCACTGCACCAAAAAGCTAAAAAAGGGTCAGCTACACATTTTTGGCCCTTGCAGAAAGCAATGAATTCCTCAGCCTTTCCCCAGCCCCTTCCAGTTGGAGTCCTCCTCCTCTGCCATCCAGCCTCGGGATGGCTTCTCTCTCCCAGTCTGGGAAGGTGCCAGTGTGCTGTCTGTGGGATTCAAGCAGGACTGCCACCCTAGGGATAACTCGGAGGTTCTCGTGTCTCTGTTCCCGTGTGCATGGGATGGCTCCCAGCCCCAGCCCAGCAGCTCCCAGCAAGCAGGAGGCTGCGGCTGCCTCCCCGCCTCCTTCTCCGCGGGTGCAGCAATGCAGGGTGCCCAGAAGGGGCCGTGAGCAGCCCCCCGCCCCCCCATCCCGTCTCCGAAAGGATTGGGCGCTCTTAAATGAAAAGCAACAGATGGGTATAGCCGGCAAATGCGGGCTTCCAAAGCGGGGGCGTTTAATGATGTCTTTAAACATTGTGAGCGTGTCTGTCTCTCACTCGTGTCCCTTCTGCTGTGCAGTGGGGACGCCTCTCCCCAGGCCGGTGCCTTGGGAAGAACCCTCTCGCCAGCGGGGCAGGTCAGGGAGATGAAAGCATGCCTGCGAGCCCCAGCTCCCACCTCCTAGGAGACGGACATCGCCTCCCAGCCCGGGGACAATGGCAGGGTCTGGTCCCCCCGCATCGTCTCTAGGTGATGTCACATCGATCAGAGCAGCCGTAGTGAGGGGAGGGGAACAAACACGTTCACACAGAAAGGAGCCCGCTTTGAAGTCCCGCGAAGGAGCGTGCCTGCGCCTCCGGCCTGCCCGAACCTCCCAGCGCTCGGACCACGGCCGTGTGTGAACGGGGCCGGCACGGCACGAACAGCGCGGGGATACCCGTGGTGGACGGCCAGGACGCTGGAGCCCCTGAGCATCCGCTGTGCTCCCGGGATGCAAAGAGGATGGAGGCTTTAGTTCTGTACACTCGCCACAGCCCGGTTCACACGTGGGCTCTGGAGCTTTGTTAGGGGCTGTGAAAGCCAACCCGGCCTTCCCATGGCCAGAGGGATGTTCAGGGACCCTTACCACTCCAGCCACGCTGGGTTTTGGGAGTCGCTCTGAGCTGGCAGACAGTGGTGCTACTGGCAGTGACAGGGATTCACTTGGCGACCCAGAAACAGGGCTCCAGTTTCAGGCAGTAATTAAACATCCTTGGGTTCTGTGCATTTCTCTCCTGATGGACCAGTTTTCTCCACAACTGGTAGGCCTGGAAGATTATCCAGTGAAAACGGAAATGGTTGTTGCATCACAGAATTGCAGGATCATAGACTGACAGAATGAGTCAGGTTGGAAGCAACCACAGTGGCTCATCTGGTCCTACCTCCGTGCTCAAGCAGGGTCATCCCAGAGCACATGGCACAGGATTGTGTCCAGCTGGTTCTGGAATATCTCCAGTGAGGGAGAGTCCACCTCCTCTCCGGGCAGCCTGTTCAGTGTTTGGTCAGTGCACAGTGAAGTTCTTTCTCATGTTTGGGTGGAACTTCCTGGGCATTTAGCTTCTGCCTTTGCCTCTTGTGCCATTGCTGGGCCCCATGGAGCAGAGCCTGGTCCCTGCTCTGAGCCCTCACTGCAGACAGAGACAGACAGGGATAAGGTCCCCTCTCAGCCATCTCTTCTCGAGGCTGAACTAGTCCATCTCCTCCAGCCTTTCCTCGTAAGAGCATCACATGACTCCAGCAGCTGGGGATTTGGTGGGAAAGCACCACTATGGGTGCTGCCTGTGCTGACCACTGCCGTAACCAAGCCTGGCGTGCAACCAGCTTTCAGCAGTTTGGGAAGAACATGGGAATATTAAAATGCTATGGACTATATGTATCAGTGACTGGCTTTGCCACCAGATTTTCTCCCTGGCTGTGCAGAGCACGGGTTCCCATCCACAAAAGGAACACGAAGCACCCATCATCCTATACCACATTGGTCTTGCTCTCATTTCAGCCAATGTTGCTGCACTGGAGGCATTACTGGAGTCACCAGCATCCTTCCAGCTGGCTGCTGCAAGATGTAAAACACATGCAACCCCCATGGGGCAGCTTGTGCCAGACCTCTTGGTGCCACAAAGAAGTGAGATAAACTGTACTGCCTGGAAAAGCTGAGCAGAAGAGCAGTGAGGAGCTGCTCACTCCTACAAGATGAGCACATGGAGCAGGAGCAGAGACTGCAGGCTGGACAAGCTCTCATGCATTGAGAGCTGTGTTCCCAGCACAGTCCAGTGCCAGTGGGATGGACAGCTTTCCTATTGACTTCAGAGTTCATCTCAGAGGCTGCACTTCCTCCTCAGAGAATAACTCACTGATTGGTATAATTTTCACTTATTTTACACTAAATGCCACATCAGTGCCAACCACCCTGGTTTCCAACCACCACCGAGAGCATAACTTCTGGCCACAGTCACATCACAGCTGAATGAAGCAAAAGAAACTGTTGGCTCCAAGTTTTAAAAATTGAGTAATCGTTTTCAGCATCTTCTTTTCAATTAAAAAATTAGGGATCAAACCAAAAACGCACAAGAAGAATTCAGTTTTTAAGAGGGAGCGGTGCACTTGTCATCTGGAAAAATGAGACAGCAGGCGGCTAAAAATAGTGTTCTCCTGAACTTTGAAAATCTGTGCCCACTTGCGCTGGTTTTCTTCTGCTCCAGCCACACACGAAGCCATCAAAACCTTTTCCTCAGCTCCTCTGTTTGGGCACCAGTATAATCACAGAGTGCAGGAGCAGTGTGCACCGGCAGCTGCTGGGGATGGGGGGGGGGGCGGCATCTCAACCCTGCTGACAAGTGGCCTCTCTGCAAACCCTGGCTGCACAGTTTGTTTGCTGTATTAAAGGCCCATTAAAGTGGCGGTGATATTTAAAAATAAGGATGTTTTTTCATCTTCTGAAGGAAGTCCCCACCTGGCCTGCGTTGTTGCAGAGAGGCACTTGCAGGCCTGCAGGAGCCGGGTGATGCTGCACTGGCTCCTGAAATGAGGAGGATGATGTTCCTGCCAGGACCCTCTCCTGGCTGTGCCAAGCTGGCACTAGACTCACTGTGACCTGCCAACATCCCTGCTCTTCCAAATCACTCTGATCAAAGGACATACCTCAGCACCAGCTGGACTGAGCGTGCTTTGGGTTTGGCGGTGCCCACAGCCTGCCCACGCAGCAGGCAGGGCACGCCCACTCTGTTGTCCTTGCTGATGGAGATACGAGGGTGCAGCACCTGGGGTGTGCAGCTCTTGCTCTCTGCACTCACAGTGTTGGCAGATGTGCCATACGGCACAGCATATTTTGCAATGGTAGGGCCTCTTCCAGAGCATTTCTGCCTTTGAAAGAACCCCTTTGGAAGCCCAACATGGAATTCTTTGCAGCCAACTGAGCAGACAGTTCCATCTTGTGTGTGTTGGGTCTCACACATGGAGGAGATGAGACACCAAATACAAGAACCAAACCAAAGGAAAACACCAACACCACCATGCACACCTCTGGCCTGAGAGGATGGGAGGGAAGAGAAAAGATGTGAAAGTTTAACCAAACATTTAACAAAAGGTCTAGGGAATCTGAGAAGGGAGGAGGTAAAAGCTTCAAGTACCATCACATGTTTTTCATGTCAGAGTCTCTGCTCCTGGTAGAGCTTCTCTCCCATAACAACACAGAGCATTTTTGCCCCTATACACTGGCCAACACCCACTAACCCACTGATGGAAAACCCCTGGGCTTTCATTTTCCACCCAGCGGGTACATTTCTTTGGCATCCTGGATGTCAAACATTCCTGAGGCAGCTTGGTGAAAACACACTCATCTCACAAACAGGGGATGTTTCAGGGCTGCAGTAAACACCAGTACTACTCCCTTTCAGGGACTTCTCCTCCCCTCTCCGTAACCCAGACTGCACCACAAAGCAGCAGATGCTGGCGCTGCTGCAGCAATTTATTTTAATTCCAACCCCTCTATCTTTTTTTTTTTTTTTTTTTTTTTTTTTGATTTTGCGTGTGTCTGGGTAAATTTAGTTCCCATAAAAGTGAAGGACTGTCAACACCAGCTTTGGAGCCAACCATACTGTCGGCAGCTGTTGTGCGGGCTGTGCACACAAAGCCCCCGAATGATGCACCTCAGCCTGTCCCCCCAGCCCCCATGCAGCCTGCCAGCAGCTCCAGCTCATGACCCCTCAGCTCTGTCCCATGGTCTGGAGCCCCTCCTCAGCTCAGATTGCACAGCCCCTGCCTCCACTCCTCCCAGCCACCTGATCCCTTCCGCCTGCCTTGATCCCTCCTGATCCCCACTCTTCCCCACACCCAGGCTGCTCCTCCCAAGTTCCCTGTCCTCTCCCATTTCCCACAAGATGGGACAGCCGGCGATACCATCGCTTTGGCCAAGCAGTGCTCTAAGGGCAGCTGAGGAGGCACAGGACAGGGGCCTGCTGTGGTGGCCCTCCTTGGATAAGAGATCCCAGTAAGGTAGCTATCCTAGCACAGGGATCTCACCAAGGGAACTGCACATGGCCCAGATGGGATGGCCATGTTGAAGGGTCCTGCACCACTCCCCATTCCCACCCCTCTGCTCTGATCCTCCCCTGTGCACCCCTTGGCTCCTTCTGGGCACCAGTGGAAGTTCAGTTGGGATTTCCTCCCACCTGGACCTCTGCCATTGTGGGGTTCCTGTGTGCAGCCTCCCGCAGGCAGGGGCTGAAGAGCACTGAAGGGAGCAGTGCTTTGCCAATTGCTCTTCCACCAACAAAATTCAAGTATCTGGGGCTTTTCCTGGAGCCTCCTGTGAAACAGTGTCTGGAGACATTTGGGAGGAGCATGTCCCGTGCACAGCGTGGCCAACCCGGCTCTTGCACCCAGGCTGTCCCCATCTGACACCTCAGAGCACAGAGCAACAGCTCGTGGGCTTGGAGTCACAGAACATCTGCTCCCCAAGCAGCACCACCTCCAGAGTCCCATGGAAGCAATTAGCTTGTTATTTAGATACCATCCCCACCGTGGGCAATCCAAGGGGGACCCAAGGCCTAAGAGTGTCTCTTCACTTCCCCACAGCTCCAGGATGACAAGGGGATCTGCTCTACTCCCCTAAATCATCAACTGGCTCTTCAAAGCCGGGGGAAGCACTTTGTTTGCATGCTGCTCTTCAAATGCAGAAGTTTGAAATTGACATTGGATGTGTTTTGTGTTTTGATGGACCTTTGCCAGTGCCTCCCCGCTCCTCCCTGTGCAGGAGACCCCTCAGCACAGCACTGCTGGTATTGTACTCACATCCTGCTGAATCCCTCTGCTCCTGGGGTGCCAGTTTCTCTGACTGCCCGTTGGCCTTGCTTACCCGTGGCTTCACATCTTCTCCCTCTTGTGCAGCTCCTGGCCCTGTCTGGGTGTTCTGATCTTGGCTGGGGTTAAACCATGACACCAGGGCTGCAGGCCTTGTGGAAGAGCCAGCGCAGGTCTGAACCTCTGGGCTTCCTCCATGCGTGGAAATGCAGTTCTCCAAGGCAAGGCATCCTTGTTGGGGGCTCTTCTACAGCTGGCAGACTGCACCTGCAGCAGAGAGCTGAAATTTCCTGGGGCATGGCCAGAGGGACTCTCAGATCTCAGTGAGCAACAAAACCCTTGTTGTGGACCTGTACCAACAAGCACTGAGATGCCCTCCAGAGCATCCAAGCCAGCTCTGCACACTACATGCCTTCTCAAGCTTCTAAACACATCCAACAGGAGGCCCCAAAGTCTGTCTCAGGGTCTGCTGAGTGAGTGAGGAGGTCAGGTGAGGAGCCCCCAGGCTGGAGCAGGTAATGCTCAGCCTGTCCCTGGCATCACAGGAGGTTTGTCCTGCCAGTGCACCGCAGTCCCACAAGGACGTGGTCTGCTGGCCTCCAACCCCTCTGAGCTGCTCATGGTCTGTCCCTGCCAAGGACTCATCCAGCTCCTGATCCGCTGGTATGCCAACTGCTCAGACAGCTGGGCTGAGCTCCCTCAGCCTCTCCTGCTCTGCTGCATGGCTGGAGCCTTCTCCATCCAGCACCTCCAGCAACCCGCGCGGCCTCCTGAACGCTCCCCATGACTTTGGCTATGGTACGAACTCCCTCCATCCCTCTTCCTGGGGAACAACAGGTGACTTAAGGAGCCAGGGGGCAGCCTGGGAGTATGGCAAGGTGCCACATTTGCCAGGGACCAGCAACTTCATGTTGTTTGGAGGAGGCAGCTGGGAAGTTGTTAACACTTTGGTACTGGATTGATTTCTCCTGGAAGGAAGGAAGTGTCCTCATGCAGAAAAAATGCAGAAATAACAGGGTTGGGGTGGGTGGGTTTTATTGGTTGTTTTTTTGTGTGGGGGGTATTTTTCGTTTGTTTGTATGGTTGGTTTTGGTTTTGTTTTTTAAAAATAGCTATTCTTTTTTTCCAGCCATCTGTGCCATTTACAGCTGATAGGAGGGGGGAAAATGCTGGATGGGGGGAATCATTTGGGTTTGGGACTGATACTGCATTTACAGTGTACAAAACAAGGGAGGACATCTGTCCCCAGTGGAGTATTACACACAGATCCAGGATTTTATCATTGTGCTCACGTCCAGGGCTATCATTACAGATGCACAGAGCAGAGATGGTCATGCGCAATCCTGTGCTCCCTCCTCCTTGCTGTCTTCCTTTTTCTGGTCCTGCTATTCCCAAATCTTTGAGTGCTTTCCAACCTCCTCCTGACCTTCTCCCATCCCTTTCCCCGTCCATTGATGCTTTGGGGAAGCAGCAGACAGCAGCCAAAGGCTGGTCCTTCACACCTCTCCAAAGCCAGCCTTGGAGACCACCTTCCTGGGCAGAGTGGGGGTCTCCAAGCCTAATTCAGGAACAGCCCTCAAAGACTGTGGACTCATTCCCCATCCAGATAAAATGTGACCACAGACAGCATCTTGCCAAGGGCTAGAGATGTATGCTGCTGCAGCTCACCTTTTTGGTGAGCCTGGCTACTGACTGTGTTCCCTGACAGCAGCAAAAAGGTATTTCTGTCCCAGTCCCATGTAAAACCTTCCAGGATTGTCTGCAGAAGAGGATCTGTGTGCTCTTCTGGTCCTTCCACAGGGAGGACTGGAGCTGAAGCAGAGCAGCAGAGCCACTGGCTGGGGAATGGCTGCTGGGAGCATCCCTAGGGAGAGTGTGGACGGCAGGAGGCTGCTCCTGCCAAAACCCAGCCTGGCCAGGAAGATGGCAACGTTGTACTGAGCCTTCAGCTGGGATGTCCTTGGGCACAATCCTGTCACTCGGATGATGGGCCCTCATTAACCCTGCCACATGCCTGGGGGTTCCTGGGCGGGTCTGACTGTGGCCAGTGTGGCGTTGCCAAGAGCTTTTCAACAAAACCTTTAGCCTGACTCCGGCTTTCACTTTTGGCATGTCCCTTCCCTGCCTTTCTGGGTTATTTCCTATGGAGCAATCACCCATTCAGTATTTCCAATCCCACAGAAAAGGTCATTTGAGTTGTTAGTGAATATTCTAATGAAGAGAGATGCTGCTCTGTTGGCTTGAGCGAGACAGGACCTAGGTGTGTGCAACATGTGCAGTGTGTGAGGGCTTAGATAAAAAAGCAACCTGGGGAGTTTAGCTCCTCCGGAGAGGTCCCAGGTGCCCTGCTCCTGCCCTTGATTTTGGAGGGTGGAGAAGAAAGGGGCATGGGTGAAAGGTGAAAGATGAACCAGAGGAGGGAAGAGGGAACTGGAGGAACAGAGCAACCTATGTTAATTTTTTCAGCTATATATAAATGTTTGCATGCGCCAGCTGGAGGTTTGCATGCCAGGTTTGTGGCCAGGACTAGAGGCAGTGATGGCAGGGCAGAGAGGGCTACCAGAGAGGCAGTGATGGCAGGGCAGAGAGGGCTACCAGTGGTCAGGAGAACCTGCTTTTAGAGCAGGGAAGTGAACACATGCCCCATGGTCAATATGAGCTGCTCAGGCAATTAATCTGCCTTGCCTTGGGACCCTGGAGGAGAGAAGCAGCAGACTGGTGGCTGTGTCCCGTGATTTACAATACATCTGATAATTCTAGCCCATTAATAAAACATTCAGTTGGCCATGAAAGGCACAGCTGCCTATTTTAAAGACTATAATAGTGGATAAAATTCTGACACATGGATTTCTGTAAGAAAACTAGCACTGTAAATACCATTCCAAAATTATGTATTCCATCAAATTCAATGGGACAGTTATTGTATGCTAATTAAATACTACTGAACTATTCAAAGTTTGGATGGTGAATAGAGACCCAGTTTTAGAAAGACACACAGTCCCTCAGAACACCCACAGACTCCCAAGACTTTATTGTCATTTCCAGCCTGCAATTTGCTCTGATAACGGGATGCAGGCAGGACAGGGGTTCACAGCTCAAGTGACTTTTCTGTTAGGAGCTCTGGGAACATGAGGGCATGGTTTAGTGGTGGACATGGCAGTGCTGGGTTGAGGGCTGGACTTGATTTGGAGGGCTTTTCCCATCTTAACACTTCTATGATTCTCTGAGCACAGATGTAATTCACTGTCCAGGTAGGTAATGATGGTGAACAAAGGTTACTTGTCCTGTCTCCTGGAATTGGACCAGCCAGAGCAAAACCTGCTCCACTGCTGCTCTTTGTCTCTTAAGAGCTGCACACACTCCTCATCAATGACTCTTTCCCCTTCCTGGTAAGATTTCCTGACTGCACTGCTTTCTGAGGCTTCCTTCACTTTAATTCACCTGGGTCTGTTGGATGTATGTTTTGGGCCCTCCAAGCAGTGCAGACCCATTTCCATGAGGGTTACAAACAAGCAAAGGCATCAGAAAAGGCTGACTTCAAAGGCACATCCAGTGTTTGCAATGGGAAGAGAAGCTGGATAAAAGAAACTGGTCTTGTCCCAGCTCTAAATTGAACTGCTCCAGGTTTGAGGTGTTTGCTGGCAGGGATGGAGAGGCCTGGGGTGGTTTCCAGGAGTGATGCCATGCTCCATGATCCCACAGGAGGCCCTTCTCCAAAACCCTGGGCTGTGGCATATCAGCTCTCACCCACCTCCTGCTGTGGGGGCTTCCTCCCCTTCTTCCTCCCCATCCCTTTCCAGAAACAGCCAGACCAAAACCTAATGAAGCAGAGACAGGCAGACAGAGAGACTTACAAATCTCCACTGATGCCTCACAATATAGCCCAATACATGAGATCTGAACAGGATCTTGTTCCACCCAGTCCCTTGGTCTTGGTCCCTTTGCATGACCCAGCCCAGGATAGCCAAGCTCTCTGCACCAGAGCTGCGAATTGATAAAGCCCATGGACACTTTCAAGTCTGCTAAAAAGATGTTCTGAGGTGACAGATCTTAAGCAACACACAGAGCTGAGCACTGCTCTGCTCTCCACACCCTTCCCTGCTGCCAGGGAAAAGCAGCCACTATCAGTGATAGCTGGATCCAATTTATTAGGCGCTTCGAGGAGACATTCATCAGGCAGGGAGATAAATAATCTTCAGATGGAACAATTAAATTTAATTGCCTGAAGATTATTTGTCTCCTTCCCTGATGATTGTCTCTGCTGAGCGCCTTATAAATTGGATCCAGCTATCAGCAATATTAATGGCGCTTCCCCTCAGGACTGGCCCAGCTGCCCAGACCAAAACACTGGGCTCAGAATGAACTTTCACTGTTACAGACTGTCACTGTTATTGAAACTGATACTGCCTCAAGACTCATGAGTGTATTTTTCTTGCAGTTAGACAGGGTTGTGCTCAAGGTGTCTGGGTTTTCTGGTCCCTGGTGGTGCATCCTGAGCTCAGCAGAGCTTCTCTGATTCTGGTGGCCCTGTGGCAGTGCTGTCCTGCTTGGTAAAGGCTTTAGGAGGAATGTGGTGAGCCCCAAGGTGGATCATGCCACGTTTCAGTGGGCTGGGTTTTGTTGTGGCTGCAGAAATTAGGAACTGAAGTTGTGGGGTTTGTAGCACACTAAAAAGCAGCGATGGCAGTTTTTTCTGGCCATGCTTGTGCTGGCCATGAGTGAAATGGTGACAGAGCCACATCTCAGCTTGAAGAGACCTTCAGCACATATGTGGGCTCACTAATGCCTGCCCCAGCCAGTCTGCCAGCTCGAGGGCCAGCACACTGCAGGAGCACGGCTTTTCCATGCAGAGGCAGTGCCAGGGTAGCCACCTTATTCCAGTTACTCTAGGCCAGGACCAAAGCTGGAACCTCTTCAACAATCCAGGAGCCATCAGCTCCCTCCTCTGTATATGCCTGAAGTCTGGAAAATATCTTAAATATGGGAGAGGAAAGGGAGGGGTTTGATCCTCAGCTGGTGTAAATCAGCGGAGCTCTATTGACGTTGTTGGACAATCACTGAGACTTACGTCCTCTGACCCCAAAAATTTCTAGGGAGGGAGGTAATGACTGCAGAGCATTCCAGTGTTGCAAGAGATCTTCCTCCAGCCTGGCTTCAGGGAGGCTCTAACTCCAGGGGCTGGGAAGCATAAGGATAAGCATCTGGATGAAAGAAAGGGAGAAGGAAAGCCCTAAGGTACTTAGCTCTGAGTCCCAGCCGGAAGGTAAGCTGGAATCCAGAAAGGCTGGGCTGTAGGGACCATACACCATGGGGAGTTCTTGTCCTCCTGCACATTTCTGAATGTGGAGGATGGATGGCTCTGGATATGAACAACATGGTGTTCTGTTCTCACAGCCCTCTGGGCAGCGGTGGAGTCTAACATCTCTGTTCCAGCCCTGCTGGTGCCCACCCTGCACCCAGGGCACCCTGGAGCAGTCAGTGGCTCACCTCGGATCGTCCACCCTGCCTGCCTTGGAAAGATTTCAGCTGTTGGCAATTGCCAAGAGCCACAGGTGACACACCCTCTGAGCCAACACTGCCAATCCCCTGACAGATGAGCTGTGTCCAGGCATCCCCGAGCGAGAGGCAGCATTTGGAGGTGCAGGCCGGGCGCCAGCACTGTGCACCTTCCTGCAAGCAGTGCAGAAAAGACCCTGGAATCAACATGTTTACTGACAGACTCCTGCACTGTTGGCCTGCTTTTCTAAGGAAATGAAGCTTGTGCAATCACATTGTCTGGGGGTGTCTGTTCCTAATAACTTCTCAGTCCACCAGCCAATTCCAATCCAATTTGTCGGACGGGGAGAGGTCTCAAAATATTGCATCCTGCCCAGTCTCCCTGCAGTGTGCTGGGTGGTGAAATAGGGTGCAGGTAACTCAGACCAGGTGAGGAATAGAAACACCTTCTTACACCAAGTCACAGAGAAGAGAAGCAAGGTTGCTCTTGCAGTTGGTGGCCAGTAGGCAGCCCCAGCCCTGTTGGGAAAAGGACCTCTCTGGCTTTGGCCAGAGCCGGATGCGCACCATCAGCTGAGAAAAAATGCATGTCCAGAAGGACGGAGTTCCATCTCCTTAGCGCACATCTGGGCAGAGAGGATGGAGTCTGCACGAGCCATGGCTGCCAGAATGCGTGGAGCTGAGCGCTGAACAGCCACCAGCTCACCAAAGCACTGGGGCTGAGGGTCCTCAAATGGAAGGCCAGAAGTCTCCCTTCTGTCCGGGATGAACATTTCCAGGAGTGGGCCCCTGGCCAGTAGAGCAGGACCTGTGGTTGTCAGGCATCTCACTGTGTCTTGCTGCAGTCCGGACACAATCTGGACAGCAGTGCCTTGTTTCTCCTTTGGATGCTGGTTTAATTTGCTGAAGGCATTCAATGGCCCACATGGTCTCTCCAGCTCAGCCCTGCCAGTAACTTGAGCTTAATAGAGCTGGAGAAGACTATTTTTTTTAAGCGCCTCTACAAACATGATTTGTTTTGTAATAACTCTTCTTCTGTTCTGTTTTGAAGGGGATGATGGCTCTGGGATGTGAGGAGCTCGGAGACAGCTCAGAGCAGCTCAAATTCCTCCCCACGTGTTATCAATTAACATCTTCATTAAACACCCGTTCAAAGGCACTTCCAGCCAGAGCATGACAGTGCAACAGAGCTTGGCTTCGTGAAGTCACCCAGAATCAATGACAAATCAAAAAGGGCTTGGTTTGTCCTGTGCCAGTCACACGTGGAAATGGGAGATAGCTGCCAACGGAGGAAGAGAGTGTTCCTGCTTAGCTCCTCATCACCACCCAGACCAGAAAACAGCACCCAAGCCATGGTAGGGGGGACCTGTTGCCTGTGCACTTGCTGGGAGAGGCACTTAGCTGCAGTGGCAGATCACCTCCCCTGGTCTCACAGCCTGCTCCCAGGCCAAACTCCTGGTCCCACCAGTGCCAAGGGCAACACTCCAGTTGACTTCATTGAGACTTGACCTTCAGTTAACCCAGAAAAGCAGGAGGGTTGGGAAAGCCATCTGGAAGGAAACACCACTACAAAATTGTCCAGATGGGTGTTTCTTAGACATTCTCCAATGCATCTTCTCCCTCTAATTTACTTAAATGATGGGCATCCAGTAATCTCAGCCCCTGGCAGTGTACAAACTGCCTGTCTGCATCACCATGCACAACCTCGTGTCCTCAGGGGTGACCAGTAAGGGACCACAGCCTTCTGCTAGCAGGACTCCATCTCTGCTTGCATGGCAGCAATGGCATCCGCTGGCTCTGAGCCAGCCAATCCCACATCCCAGATTTGGTACAAATATTTGTATTTCAGTCTGGGGCAAAAAAGTGTGTTTCCATTTTCAGTCAAAACAATGAAAGCTGGGCTTGAAATCCCTGTGAGAGCTTGGGTGCACCAATAATCCATGCTTGGTGCTCAGCTGAGACTGCAGACCCCACCACAGCTCTTCCCCTTCATTAGACACCGAGAAATCTGAACTCCCTGGTGAAACCTGGCAGCACTGGGTCCCACCATACAGGTGGCCCATCCACCTCTCTCTTCCCACCCTCCTTCCTGGCCAGGGTGTACTGGGCGCCACCACCTCCCCGTGGTTTCTCACTTGGTGCTTGCCAGGATGGCAGGACCAGGCAGCTCCTGCAAGAGGATAAATTGGGAATGGCCAGGGTCTCTCTGCCAACCTGGGAGTGGGATCCAGAGTCAAGTTTTGCCGGGGTAACAGCGGGACCTTGGAATATTCTCCCTCCCTTGCTTCTGTGCCCAAACACACATGGTATTTGTGGCTGCTCTACTAAATGTCACCCAAGGAACCTATTCTTTAAAGATACCATAAAATCATGGAACAACATATTGGTTTGGGTTGGAAGGGACCTTAAAGTTCATTTTGTTCCCCTCCACTGCCATAGGCAGGGACACCTGCCACTATCGCAGGTTGCTCCAAACCTCATCCAATCTAGCCTTGGACACTTCCAGGGATGGGGCAGCCACAGCTTCTCTGGACATCCTGTGCCAGGACCTCACCACAGATCCAGATGCATGGATCTATAATTAGCACTTCATTTCCCATGTCCTGTAAGATAAATTTAGCAGACTTTGGCACCTGGTTCCAGTTTGATGGCAACATTGCAGGGCAAACCTTTGTGGGAGTGACAATCCAGCATGGACCTCATCTCTGCTGTGTTCTTGTATGAAAATCTCCATTCGTGACCTGCTGAGCTCTGCAACAATGGATGGCACCAGGCTGGGTTTGTTCTTAATACAGATCATTTACTGAGTGTGCTCCTCATGGAGGAGCAGGGCCAGCAGTGTTGGGACTGGGAATAGGGAATGTCAGAACACTTGGGGCCATAACACCTCCCAGTACTCTGTCCCACCACATCACTCGCCTGTGAATCACAGCACACACACTAGTCCTTTCCAGGACACTTCATCCTTCTCTGCCTCCTTCTCCATGTAGCAGTGCCAGAGGCTCATTGGGATAGATTTGCATGACCTGGCACCTACTGCATTTGATTTCTAATGTTGAGGCATTGCTGGAAACCAGCTGTGTTAAGGGAAAACACTGGGAATCACATTAACTGATACCAGCATGGTGACGGGTCCTGTACAACTGCAAGAGGGAGCAGTGACATTTGTTTGCAGAGTGCTCTGTTGTGGTTTTGCTGTGGCTGGCTCCACACAGAGCTTTGGTGGAGAGAGGAATGTGGCTGGCTCCAGAGCAGCACGCACAGCTATTCCTGCCACACCAAACAGCACCTTGATGGAGGAGCTGCCGTGATCCTCAGCAGGCTGTGCAGCCAGTTCGAACCGGATGGTCCTGGGGGATGAAACAGGTGGAAGGTGGGGAAACTGGTGAATGAGAGGCTGGACATATGCTCACAGCCCAGAAAGTCAGCTGTGTCCTGGGCTGCATCTTCAGCTCTGCTCAGGTGAGACCCCACCTACAGAGTGGCCTCCAGATCTGGGGTCCTGGGCATAAGGACACGGAAGTGCTGGAACAACTCCAGACGAGGCCACAGAGATGCTCTGAGGTCTGGAACCCCTCTGCTCTGGAGCCAGGCTGGGAGAGCTGGGGTCATCCAGCTTGGAGAAGAGAAGGCTCCAGGGAGACCTCAGAGCTCCTTCCAGTGCCTAAAGGGGCTCCAGGAGAGCTGGAGAGGGATGCAGTGACAGGACAAGGAGGAATGGCTTCCCACTGCTAGAGGGCAGGAATAGATGGGATACTGGGAAGGAATTCTTGGCTGTGAGGAAGTGAAGCCCTGGCACAGGGTGCCCACAGAATCTGTGGCTGCCCCTGGACCCCTGGAAGTGTTCCAGGCCAGGTTGGATGGGGCTTGGGATGGTGGAAGGAGGTGATCTTGAATGTTCCTTCCAACCCAAACCATTCTGTGATTCTGTGAAGGTGAGGACTGCAGTCCATCCATTTAAAAACTGCCAAAGAAAGAAAAGCAGAATCATGATTTGTTGCTATCTTCGTGTACAGATCAAATCAAACTACTTCAGGACAGGCACATTTGCATCTTCAAATGTTCTTTGAAGCCTGAGACAGCAAAGTGCACACTCAGCTTTGAGCATGTTGTTTATGATCCATGGCATTAAGCTGGGACTTGAGGGAATACTGATATAAAAACATTTTCTTAATACATTCTCTGTTGGGTTTTTCTTTTTTCTTCCCACCAAAAAATGCAATTTTAGCCATAATATAAATATTTATAAAGGATTCTTGGTCTCAACAGAAGGTATCCTCAAAAATTCTTGAGTTAGAATAAACTTATAGATAGACACTGGTTTGTTTCCATGCTTTGGTTTTTCAAGTGAAAGTGAGTTTGGTTAAAAAAAATCTGGTTTGCTTTTCCTTTTTAAGTGGAAATAAAATAAAATAATGCACTACTGCTTCCTCATGAATTTGTATCTTTGTATTCTCAGTCCCTCTTTTCACAACATTTTATTTTTCAGGTTGCTTTGGGAACAGAAGACTTCCCTGTGTCCCAGAAATTTTCTTGGGATGGAAAGAGCTGTTTTCTGCCTGGTCTGTACATGGATTTGGAGAACCTCAAACCAAAAAATCCTAGACACACCAAAGTCATCCGGAGCGTTCTGGTGGTGCTAATGTTATCCAGACTCTCATCTCCAGCCCAAGTGTCTTTGCGGTTGGGAAATTGCAATCTTGGTGTAAAATCCATGCTGTCCAGCCCGGTTCCACATGGGAAGTGGCTTTGCCCACAGCGCACAGAGCAGACCAGTGTGTGGTTTCCTGGGGAAGACTGGGCAAAGGCTCCTGGACACGAGCCTCAGGCCAAAGGGGTTTTGCTCAGCAGAGCTGCATCTTCCGTGGGCATCTGTGCAGGGGATGGAAAGTGTGGGCATCCTCGATTCACCAGCAGGAATCTGATCATGCCACCTTTTCATTCTACGGCAGTGCTATTTATAAGCTCTGTGGGTAAACAGTCCCTGTCACTGCACAGGGTGATACAGAGTTCCTACAAATGATAGAGGACTAATTAACTTAGTAATTGCATGTGCTGGGATAGCCCTGCAACTTCCACACTGTTTTGGATGGCTGGGATGGGTCTTGTTCATGTTCTCACCTCCTGTTTGAGGAGAAAAAGGTTTTCACTGCCTTCAACGGGTCAGGCTCGGAGCATCTCACCTCTGTGGCCATTGCAGCAGCTCTTCAGCCATCCCCTACAAGCAGAACTAAGGAATGAAGAAGTGTCCCAGGCAAAAAAAAGGATAAATAGAGGTGAAGAGAAAAGAAAAAGGAAAAAACCACCCCAAAACAAACTAAAAAAAACCCCAAACAAAACACCTCCATGTCTCAGAGAGCAAACTTTGGGAAGCACAAACCTGGATTCATGTCAGATAAACTGAGCAATTCCCTTTGGATGGGAGAACAGCCAATCAGATACTTCAGAACCAATGCTAACAAACTCCTGATTTTGGGGAGGAAATTCAGTGTCACAATTCAGGTTTATTTCTTTGAATTATTATTACATGAGCAGAATACCTCTGAGGCATGGCTCCTTTGGCAATGAACTCATTCCGATTAAGCTGCATGGAAGTACTCTGGTTTTCCTCAGCTATGATTCTGGACCTGGGTCTACCTCCAAGTGAAGGGAGAAGACCTGTTTGTCCACCCAGCCAGGTTCATACTTTGCTTCATTCTGCCCAGGAGCAAAAACCAATACACTGATCTGCATTTAAATGCCATTCATGATAGAAATGACAATGACAAAGAGACAAAACCCCCTCAAAAAGTAGGAATTGTTCTGCAGCATCATCTCTTGGTGCTCCACCGCATCTGGAAGAGGAGAATGTCCCCTTCCTCCAAGGGAAGCTGGGAAATGCATCCCCCTGTGGTGCTCACTGCTTCCCTCAGACCCTGCTTCTTCCCACATCTCAGATGAGCACTGTTCATACCTCCCCCAGCCCAGATGGGATTTATAAGGATGCACATCTCCAGGATGTGGGATTGTCCAGGGAGTGTTGGTAGCAAACCCAGGTAGGGATGGTGTGTGCAGGGTGTTGGGGTGATGTCAGTGTGTCCAGCAGGACCCGGGTGGCGACAGTGTCTCTGTGCTGGGCCACTGGTGAGGCCACAACCCAAATCCTGGGGTCAGTCTGGGCCCCTCATGACAGGAAAGACACTGAGGGCCTGGAGCTTGTCCAGAAAAGGGAACAGAGCTGGGGGAAGGGGCTGGAGTGCCAGGAGCAGCAGAGGGAGGTAGGGGGGCTCAGCCTGGAGAAAAGGAGGCTCAGGCTGGACCTTCTGGCTCTGCACAACTCCCTGGAGGGAGGCAAGGAGGGGGCAGCTGGGGAGGGGGGAGTTGGGCTCTGCTCCCAGGGAACAAGGGACAGGAGAAGAGGGAACACCCTCAAGTCGTACCAAGGAAGTTTCAGATTGGATATTGGAAAAATTTCTCCATGGAAAGAGTGGTCAGGCGCTGGCACAGCTGCCCGTAACAGTGGTGGAGTCACCACCCTTGGAGAGATTTAGAAGATATATGGATGTGGCACCTGGGGACATGGTTTAGTTGTGTCCTTGGCAGTGCTGGATTAATTGTTGAACTCATTGATCTTAGAAAAAAAAATTAGAGCAATTTTCCAACCTAAATGATTCCCTGATTCTATGATACCAGTGTAGAGGGATTAGAGAGCACTAAAGGTGCTCACCTGGGTTCAGGTGGGTGCATGTACAGGTACAGATGTTTCTGTGCCTGGATGCTGGCTGTGCCTGTGGCTGGCAGTGCTGGGGACATGCATGCTGCAGGAACAGCAGTGTCTGTGCAGGGTGACATAGGTCTGTGCAGCCACAGTGTCCCAGTCCTCCTGGATTCTCACCTGCTTTGCTCATTAAAATACTGGAGAAAAGGGGTGTTATAAGCAAAATTATGCCTCTTCTATCTTCCATGATGGGAGAGAGCAGGACTGAGCTCAGGTGCTGTCAGGATTTTCTTCCCTTGCCTATGCCACGGTGCACATGCCAAAGCAAGTGCCAGGTCCCCATGGAGAAAACCCCTTCACCAACTTTCTGCTCCAGTGCAAAGAGACCTACCAGGGCTAACTCTGAATCCTGGTACTGCTGGGGGTGAGTGCCCTGGCTGCTCCTCACTCGACACCTTGTCACATCACCTCAAACATCCACCATGGCTCCCACAGCCCCAGCACTGAGATGGCAGCCTTTAAAACTGCCACAGACAGAGCCTGCTGCTTTCTATTCCCATTCCTTGGCTGTGGGAAAGGGCAGGAGAGTGTCTGAAGGCTTCACAGACTGTTCAGAAAGAAAACATTGAGATGTGCTCATGAAACCACCCAGGGAGAGAAGGAGAATATGAAAAGAGGCAACCACCTTGCAAGTGCCATTCTTTAAGGAATGTTGTGCAATAGAGGCCACAAAGTTGATGAGGGATCTGGAGCACCTCTCTTAAGAGGAGAGACTCTGGGAGCTGGCCCTGGTTAGTCTGGAAAAGAGAAGACAGAGGGGATCCCATCAGTCTGTACAAAAATCTCCAAGGTAGGTGCTAAGAGGATGGTGCCAGGCTCTTTTCAGTGGTGCTCAGTGGCAGGAGAAGGGGTAATGACCATAAGCTAAAACACATGAAGTTCCACCTCAACATGAGGAAGAACTTCTTTCCATGGAGGGTGGCAGAACTCTGCAACAGCTGCCCAGGGAAGGCATGGAGTTTCCCTCTCTGGAGACATTCAAGACCCACCTTGGATGTGTTCCCGTGTCACCTGCTCTGGGTGACCCTGCCTTGGGCAGGGGTGTGGACTGGATGATCTTCAAAGGTCCCTTCCAACTACTCTGTGACTCTGAGATTTTGTGGGGAATGTGTTGTACTGGGACATCACACATTCCAGTGTCCCTGGCTGTGGGGCTTCCCACAGAAGGGCTGTGCAACTACAGCTCTTCCCACTCTGCAACTTTGCTCCTACCCAGGCCCCTGCTCCTTCTCTCTTTCCCTTCCAGGCAAGGGGAGGAGGTCCCATACTGTTCCCTGCAGCCAAGTGATCCCAGCTGCTGTGTGGCCAGAGCAGTTCCTGCAGAAAAGCTTTGCACGGCCGGCTAGACCCTTCCACGGGCAGAGCTCTGCACAGAGGTGTGGGCACCCAGCTCCCAGCGGGGTCCAGCAGCAGAGATTGCCCCAGGTCCACCCCAAAGAGTAGCACCTGGCTTTGGATCACGGCTCCATCTCTCTTGATGGAGCAGGGCTTCTAAGAAGGGAGAACAAATTCTTAAGGAAAAGGGAGGCCTTTTTCCCTTCTGGAGTCAAATAAAAGGGCATAAGGAGTTGCACGGCTCCACGCTGAGGAGCATCAGGGACACAGATGTAGCTATACATACATAGCCCTGATCTAACACTGAATTCACTCTGTGACTTCCAAAAAGCCACTTAGTTTTCCACCAGTTGCGCCTTCCCTCTGCCCTGCCCCAGGCTCTGAGCATCATTCAGTGACACATGTGAAGGGAAGGGCAACCCTGCAGCTCCTGCCTCTTTGGGATGCCAGTGCCTGTGAATGCCCAACAACAAACTCCATGGGAACCTCTATACTCACCAACCCACTTCTTCCTTGACCCAGCAGAGTTGGGATTGGTTTTAAGTTGAGGCAGAAGACAAGGAAAGGAGAGAGGAGATGCGAGAAATGCCTTTTAAAATGTTTCTTTGTCGCTCGGCTCCACATCCCATGGCGGTGCCTGGGCTGACGTCAATGTGGTGCTGTTGATTTGCACCAGCTGAGGGGCTGGCACAGGATTCTCCCCTCCACTGTGGCTCTGACATGGGGTGGGAAGGGCTCGTGCTGGGATATATTCCTGCCCGTGACATACTGTGTGCCACCAGGCGAGGAATGAGGAGCCTCTGCGGAGCCACAGCCAACCCATGTGGCTGCCCACAAAGCCCTACCTGCACCCTGGCACCCAGCGATGAGAGGCTGCTGCCTAGCCCTGATACCAAGAGAAGGGCAGTGAGGTGGCTGCTGCGGGGGCATCAGCATCGGGAGCCTCACCTTGCCAAGGACTGCCAGACTGGCACCTTGCCCGCAGTGTTTTTGCCAGCTGTGAAACAGCTGTGAGCTCTCACTGCCATCCCTGCTCCTCTCTTGGTGTTCTTCCCTCAGTGGAGGCTGCAGGACCAGACCAAGACATTGGGCCCTACAGCCCTAGGGTTCCACCACCCCGTGGAGGTGATGCCTTGGCACGCCCAAGCTTATCTTGCTGCCTTACACAGCAGTGAAGCCCAGAAAAGCATTTTGACTTGTACTCTGCTCCCACACATGTGATTTGTTGAGGTAACACTTCACAGCGTGGAAAGCATCCCACTAAACACTGCTGGGAAAGAGGAGCCCAGCCCTTGGAATGAGGGCTGGTTTGGGGGATGGATGACAGAGTGCTACACCCCAAGCCACAAGAAGGACAAGAGATATGCGGTCAGCAGCAGTCGTCTTTACTATGGACCACAGGAGATCAGAAAAGTAACCTTGTTAACAGGAGACCTAGTGGCTAACAAAATATCATGCTGTAGGACGACATACAAGAGAAGAACAACCACCAGAACAAAACGGCACCCAGGGGGATGGGGAAGCCCAGGGGGTTGCAGGAGATGCCCTATAGCAAACCTCTAGTGTGGTATTGACATGTCTGCGAGTGCAGGGGGCTGGCTGCGTGGGTTCCTTTAGCCTTGGACACAAGTCAATGGGTCTTCACCTTTACCCAACTCCAGTGGCTCTGGCACAATGATCATTGACTTTTTTTCAGAATAAAAACAATAATATAATTTTGTTCCAAGGACTATGTGCAAGAATCATTTCTCCAGGTGAAGTGAAAGGAGGGTAGATAGGAAAACACCCCTCCCAGGGTTGTCCTTGTGGCTCGTGCCTTCTGACTAACACCACAGCCCTCCCCAGCAATCCTCTGTGGCTTTGCCTTCAGTGAATACCAAACAAGGCTTTTCAGAAAAAAAAGAAAGGGGAAAAAAAGTATTGCTGCCTCTTCTTGTAATATTTTTCCTCTCTCTCTGTCTCCCCCCTCTTTCTCCTTAAAAATGTTTACTTTCAAAAATTCCATTCCTGTAGAGATTCCTCCTGAGCTCTGAGGTCTCCACACTCCACCCTCTTCTTCTCCAGTTAGAAAAATTGAGTCTCGACGTCTCTTTGGTTAAAAAAAAAAAAAAAATAAAAATTAGCACAAACAAATAACACACAGCCCAGTATGATCCCATTCCACCCCGTGGACGCCTGATGAGAGGGTGTCTGTGGAAGAAGGAAGCATCAGAGACGAGCTGTCTGCTCTCTGGAAGCTGAGGTCTCTGCGCCGTCCCGCTGGCTCTCCTCTTCTCATACGGTGGTCGCTGGCCCATACTGGAGCACCAGAGGGGACGTCTCCTTGATGCGGATGTAGAACTGCCCCTCAGGCCAGCTGGTGTGGAGGGACAGAGGCAAGAAGTCATCGGGGAGCCACTGCTCGCTATCGGCGGCGGCGAACACCAGTCCGAAGTGCTCCAGCTGCTCCTCACCGTAGCAGATGGCAGCCGAGCCACCCAGCACGTCCCGCGAGATGTCGTTCATCTCCAGCACCACCAACTTCACCACCTCCCTGGCGGGCGTCTGGCTGGTGATATGCAGCTGCAGAGAGAGAGGTGGGAGAGAAGGATGGTAAGGGCGAGTGAGGAGGAACAGGGGCCACAGGCAGCACACAGCGTGGAGGAGCAGTGAGGGTGGAGGAACAGCCACCCCAGTGGCGCCCGTGAGCAGGTGACAACAGCCTGGCACAGAGCCATGGGCACACTGTGCCTAGGGAATGCCCAGGGAGTGTGCCCCAGTGTGCCAGGGCCCAAACCCACCGATGGCTCTCCTGCCTTCACTAGTCTCTCCATGCCCTTGCCACTCAACTCTTGCACGTCACCTACAGCTCTGCTGAGGCTGCCCCACCATCCCATCACCTGTAGCCAGAGAGGGACAGTCCCTGCCCTTTTCCTGGTACCATGGAGGAATCTGTGCGTAGTCCTTCTTGTGAGCAGGGTCCAGACCCTCAGACCAGCTGGACCCCAACAGCTCTGCCAAACTAGAACTGAAGCCTCTTTGGGACACAGCGCTAAATTTCATCCCATTCACAAGCTTGGGGTTTTCTCACCTACAGCTACCTTCACCCTCTGCTTGCCTGGGGACAGCCCTCTGAATCCCAAATCCTGTCGAGAAAATGAGCTCATCAGGGCCCTGGCTGCTGATCCAATACTGGGAGTCGCTGCTTGGCTTCAAAGGCCTGAAGGCAGGACATCCATCCTCACCAGGGCAAGGCAACCGTTTCCTTTGGCACATCTGTAAGGGCTTGCGGAGCGCCGGGAGCACTGCCCTGGCAGGATGGTCCCAGCCCTGGGCCCATGCGAGCGCTGCCAGCTCTGAACAGCCATGGCAGGGCTCAGCTGATTTACACCAGCCGAGGAGCCGTGCCTTTCAACTTGCCTTTCTTTAAGGAGAACATTATAAAACACTTTCAAGCAGGCGTGTCCAGAACGTTGCAACTTCAAAAGCCACACAGGCAGCCCGCCAAGAACCCGAGGGCTGCGCTTCAGTTCCACAGAAATCTATGGGCATTCCTCAAATGGAAAATAACCCTGCAAGGCAGAGTCTTCTCTGCTAGGATGTCCCCGCTGGGTGCAGAGACACCGGCTATCAAACTTCCTCAGCAATAAACCCATCAACCTGTTGACTCTGTTCTTACTCTGTCATTCCTTTAGGATCACTTTCAACCCCAATCAGTTAATGATTTAATGATTTTCTACTGCATCATCCTCTGTCCTGGGCACGAGGAACGTCTCGAAAGGGAAATTTCTACAGGGGAAGGATCTCCGTGGCTGGGACTAAAGGAGGCCACAAAGCTAGAGGGGGACCTGCTCAAGATGTGTGTGCTGGGGGATGTCCTCCATGGGGGATCCGACATGCAGCAGGTGTGAGTGATCAGAGCTGTGGGGGTCAGCTCTTGGCAGCAAAGCCCTCACGAAGAGGAGTCAGGTCACATAGCTGCTCCAGCAGAGCCCAATTGCCTGCAGCACAGAAGGTGCTCTGCCTGCTCCCCCAGCTGGAACTGGAGTGAGTTCTGCCACTGGAATTGCCACTGGCTGGAGAAAAAAGGCTCCTGCTCTCCCTTCCCTAATGGGGAAGGCTGGAGCAGGGAGCACAGACCTGGGAAGGGGAGGCTGTAGGAGGAACATAGCCAGGGCAGGGGGTGACAGCTGAATTTTGGCCAGGGAGGATGACGTGTTTGAACACCAGGACATAACAAAGGAAACCCACCAATGTGTCCTTTGCTCTGCCTGCCCACACTGGGTGGCACCAAGCTGCTGTCACCTGCTGAAGCACACACCAAGAGCTGAACTTCGGCCCCACCGCCTTGTCCCCAAAACCTGCTATGTGTGGCCCTGACTTGCTCCTTCTGCAGCAGTGGCCATCACTCCTGTGGAGACATCCTGTACTGCCAGGAGCCTCATCACTACAGCAGGGACAGAGGGATTCAGGGCAGGAGTACTGTGGGTCTCCAGGGAACCTCACCCCCGGGACAGTGGAGGACAGGGGAGGGCAGTGCCAGGAGTGGGGCATACAAGCCCTGCTGCCTATGTCCTCATCCTGCCAGCCCTGTCCCACTGGGCACGGCAGAGACGTTCTGCCATCCGCTGCAGGCTGCGGTACCTTGACACTGGTCTCTTTGGAGAGTCCCGTTTCATACTGAGGGCTGACCCGCAAGGTGACAGAGACTGGCTTCTTCCCTTGGTCGGCCAAGTCCCCGGGCTGCTCTGGCTGCTGCTCTGGCAAGTGCTGAGTCCACTCATCGGAGCGCGTCCGGCAGACGGGCTCAGAGCCCTGCCCGCCCCGGCGGCGCTCAGGGCTGGGCGTCGAGCCAGTCCCCAGCCTGAGCTGGCTGCAGTGGCTCGCGGTCCTGCTCTCCGTCGGGGAGCTGTCCACAGAGCCGGGGCAGGACTTCCTTGGGGCGGGGCAGTGGGGCTTGGGGAAGTCCAGGCTGCTGGTCCGGACGCAGTACGCCTGTCGCTTCTCCGTGATGCGCAGCAGCTCAATCTGCCGGCTGGGCAGGACAAAGTCGCTGTCGTAGAGCTCGGGAGGTGGCCGGGGCTCCTCCGGCGGTGGCGGCAGTGGGGGTGGGGTCTTGAGCTCGTGGCTCTGCAGGACATCCGGGGCACTGTCACGCAGGGTGCGGGTGGCCCTGCGGCTGCAGCACTCAGGCCCCGATGAGTACACCAGGTCGAGCTCCTTCGGGCTCTGCGCCCGGCTGGAGTCGTAGTCGCTGTCGGTGGCCAGGAACACTTCGGAGGAGCCTTCCTCATCCGACAGCCCGTGTGAGTCTGCGAAGGTGAGAGAAGCAAAGAGGGACTCAGCCTGGATGTGGACAACCCCGGCTGAGGTGGAATCCAAGGAAGCCTCTGAGGTTTACCTTCTTGTCACGCAGCTGTGCTGCGCTCGCCAGGGCACAGGCAGAGTGGCTGAGCCCTGGCTGAGCCCGACGGACCTGCCCGCACTCCCGGCTCCAGCCCTGCCGGCACGTCGGGTGCAGCCACCCTTGACGGACCGAGCACGGGCAGCCCCTGAGCCCGCCGGGTAGGAGCTTGACACAGCCGGGTCCTTACCGGAGTTGAGCTTGCGGCTGGTCTCTGGCGAGGGCACCGGGGACGGAAGGTAGTCAAGGTGGGACGAGGAGGGTCGGGTTTTCTCCTTCATTGGCCCCCCGGCTTCGCTGAGGAAGCCGCTGAGTGAGACCCCACAGGAGGGCTGCTTGTAGCGGGCGTGCTGCAGGGCATCCATGATCCAGCGCATCTCTCGCCAGATCTCCTCCATTTGCTGCCCAACGGAGGAAAATAGAGGAGCTGTTTCACACAGCAAACGACAGCAACAAGAAAGCCCCACGGCAAAACACGGGCTCTGTACACACACCTCTCCAAGAGCTCTGGTGGGGGGATCCCTGAGCCGGGAAATAAGAAAATGCTCTCAGGTGGGAGGAGGGTGCAGCTGCTGGTTCAGCAAGACCTGCCTGCTGCAGGCAGTGGTGCTGGGGACAGGGATAGTGTGGGATGCTTTTTTGTAAGGCCATCCCCAAAAGGCACCTGCAGTCCCTTTTCTAGCAAGGAGGGGATGTGCAGAGCACAACTCTTTGTCTCTCTCTCTGGGATTTTTAATTTCATCACTGCAGTAAAATGTTGCTACATAAAGCAACTGCAACGCGTAGAAGAGGAGGCTCCAGAGAGACCTTAGAGACCCTTCCAGTGCCTAATGGGGCTCCAAGAGAGTTGAAGAGGGACCTGGGACAAGGGCCTGGAGGGATAGGACAAGAAGGAAATGGCTTCCCACTGCCAGAGAGCAAGGTTAGATGCGATATTGGGAAGAAGTTCTTCCCTGTGAGGGTAGGGAGGCCCTGGCACAGGTATTCCCAGAGAAGCTGTGGCTGCCCTATCCCTGGAAGTGTCCAAGGCCAGGCTGGACAGGGCTTGGAGCAACCTGGTCTGGTGGAAGGTGGAACTGGATGTGTTTTAATGTCTGTTCCAACCCAAACCATTCCATGAATCTATGAAAGCCCAGCCTGCTGCTGCTCATCAGCCACATCAGAGAAAGCCCCTGGGGCCATGAAGACCACGGAACAGCCGTGGTGCAGATGCTGCTGCCTGACTGTCCTGGCAGGTCAGGGGCACTGTCGAGCCTGGGTCCCACCCCATACCTGGATGTAGTCCTGAACCTGCTGGTGCCTCTGCTTGGCAGTGGAGAGCTCGATGTCGGAGAAAGCCTCCCTAAGGCTCTGCTGGGAGAGAAGTGACTCCAGCTCCAGCAGGGCAGACACCTGGCAGTACTGGGTGATGAACTCCCGGTCATACGTGAAGAAGTGGACTGGGAAGAGGAAACAAGAGAGGGGGGGATGAAAAACATCAGGTCCCTTGCTGTGGATGCCCTACAGGCTCCTTCCTATCTCCCAACACAAAGAGGAGACAACATTGTCCACGAGTCCACCTGGACAGCCCTCAGCACACCCCTCCATCCCTCTTCTCCAGGGAACTCCAGCCCATGCCACTGCCCAGCCCAGCTCTCAGGAGGCCTCAGGGGACAAGGGGACCAGCAGGGCTGTGTGTTGGCATTCCATCTCCTCACCGAGCTCGAAGATCTGCAGTGGCAGCGTGAGGAAGCCGGAGCGAGGGGTATAGGGGTTGTTCTGGCCTGGAGCAGTGCAGACATCATCTGACGGAGGCAGCAGCAGCAGGAAGGAGACCTGATCCCCAAAGTCCAGCACCTCTTGGCTGTACAGACGGAAATCTTTGGCCTGCAAGAAGACAGTGCAGGTAACAGCTCCTAACATCACCTGGTGGGCCCTCTGCCCAGTCCTCATGCACAGAGTAATCCTCAGGGACCACCTGCAGTCAAGGGACCCTGCAGCTTCAGCACACAGCCAGAGGCTCCTTGCTTCTGGCATATCTGCATAGTCTTGTCACTTCTCTAATTTCTCCCCTAAAAGTCTCCAAACTTCTGGTCAAAGTCACCACGGCAGGGTCTCAGAGAAGTGCTGCCAGCAATGGCCCAGTGATGTGCAGGGAGGTGCACTCCCAGCTGCCCGGCCAGAAGCACATGCCTGGCACTGGTGGGCTCCTTCCCAGCAAATACTTGACCAGGGACTGCAGCTCCAGCCCAGCACTGGCCAGGGACCAGCCTGCTTTGGAGGGGCAGAGTTGCGCTGGTCTCATGCTGCCCAGCACCAAACCACCTGGCAGCAGTAACAAACCCAGATTCACTGTCCTTGCTTTGGGGATACAGTGAGGGAAGGGCAAACAGCTCCTGTGGACACTGTCCCTGGGCAAGCAGATCCAGCACGCACCTTCTGTTTGCACAGGACCAAAATCTCCTGGGTGCTCCAGCCCCAAGAGGAGGGCCTGGGGCTGCAGTTCCCTGCCTGCTTCAGCCACCAGCACCATGCTCACAGCTCTGTCCCCTCCCTCCATCCCACACCTTGGCTCCTGCCTTCTACCTCTTGCAATGGGATGTTCACCAGGGTCATCAGCTCCTTGATGGCCACTTGGAGCTCCTGAAACAAGGGGTTCTGGGATGTGTCGGCCTCTGGCTCCGTGGGAACAGACTCCTCCACGCTGGCCATCTTCTGCAGCCATGCCCACTCCTCCCTGAAGAAGGCCAGAGACAGACAGGTGAAGGAGAGAGCAGCTCAGGTGGACCTGGACACAGTTGCTATGAGAGCTGTGTTTGCTTGGCTGTTCCTCTCCCAGACAGTGCAGCACCCCCAGGGATGTGGGAGAGGTGCAGGTAGAGAACTTGGTTTGCTCCAGGCTGAATCAGTATCACAGAATATCCTGAGCTGGATGGGACCCACAAGGACTGTTGAGTTCAACTCCTGACCCCACACAGGACACCCAAACAATCCCACCCTGTGCCTGAGCATGTTGCATGGCAGGGATAAGAGGGAATATTACCCTGTTGCCGAAGCAGGAGGCAATGGGTGCTGTTAGGCTGGATGGGACAGAGCAGCCTGGCTGCTCTAGCTGAGCAGCCCTGCAAATCCCACCTGGAGATGTTGGGATTGGAGCGAATCTTGACGTGGCACAGGATGTTGGGGAGCCGCTCCGGCACCAGCACTCGGATCTGATCCACAGCGCTGCACAGCTTCAAGTAGCCCAGGTAGAGGCCTGGGGAGAGGGCATAGCTGCTCCGCTGGTGGTAAGCCATCTTGTCCTGGGGACAAAGGCACTGCTGGGCTGAGCAAGTCCTCACAGCAGGGTTCATTCCAATGCCATGGCACAGCCAGCCCAGCTGGAGAAGGGGAGTGGCACAGCAAGACAACCATATGCTGCCAGGGTGAATCTGGCACCAACCTGATGCCTTCCCTTGAAAGAACTGTATTTTTGGACACTGGCTGGGCTCTGCTCCCCCTCTGCCTGCAGCCAGGACCAAACCCCTGGTGGCCTGGGGTCTGCTGTGACCTTTCCAGGCTGAGGGGGAGCAGGGAGCACTGGTGGTCCCAGGGGACCCCATTGCAATCCCTGCCCCAGCAGCATCAACACACACCTGGACTGAGATGAGCAGTGTGTCCAGAGCAGTGGGCTCCTCCGGGGTGGACACGGACTTGCGACTGGTCTGCAGCTTGCAGATGGGAACCCAGCGGACGCTCTCGAAGGTCTGGTTGGTCTTCACCTCCTTCAAGGTGACGATGAGGATGTTGCCCTGTTTGTCTTTGACAGGCTCGAAGAAGACTTGCCCCAGGTCCTGGATGCCCAACAGTCCCTGTGTGATGGGGTGGGACAGAAGGAGAAAACAGAGGATTGGGGGACATCCTGGAGGGACAGTGGGTCTGGGCAGCTGGGATGTGCCTGCAGCTGCCTGCTGGAAACCAGTCTGCCCATCAAAGCACCCTGATGGCTCCCAGCCCCTCTGCATGAGACTGCCGTGACACCTGGCACCTCATTGTCCCACAGCTGGAGTCCTGCCAGGGAGGATGAGGCAGGGACACACAGACCTGCCATGGACCATGGCTGGCAGATCCTGGGTTTTTCCTGTCTGTGGCACATCCATGTGCTGCTCCCAAGGGAGCCCAGCCCCCAGTGTCCCACCCAAAGTGCCTGTTCCCCACTCAGGCTGACCCTCACCTGCATCTGTGAGATGGCCAGCAGCATCTTGAAGCGTGTCTGCAGGATGCAGGAGCAGGAGGACTGGGACACGGTGACACATTGCCGCAGCCACAGGATCTCATCCCACATGCATGACACCTGCACACACCAAAGGGTGTCACCACTGCTGCAGCTGGGTCACACCAGGTGGTTTTGGGGAAATCCATTTGAGCTGGGTTAGGAATGTGCCTAGGCACATTCTCTCAGCATCTCTCAGCAGGGGTGCAAATAAACCCTGTGCCACAGGCACCCTGTGATGCCTCCAGGGCCTGTACCTGAGGGCAGCACTGTGCCATGCCCACTCAGACATCCACCTTCAGCTTGGACTGGAACTTCAAGTTTGAATAAAAGTTAGCCAAGGTGGGGAGGGAGAAGAAAGCACTCTCCATCAGTACGTAAGGACTACCCAGCAAACTATTTTGGCCCTGAGCTGCTCACATGCCCTCTCCCTAAGTCTGCTAACAGTGGAGGACCTGGCAGCAGCTTGCTGTGCATCCTACAACAGAGGCAGAGGTGCTGCAGCAGGATGCTGAGGGGAAGCAGCTCAACAGCTACTGACATCCCTATGGAGAGGCAGTGCCTACCCATCCTGGCACCAGCATGTCACCATGTCACCATCTTTGGGCTTCCAGGAGCTGGGATGAAATGCCATTCCCTGGAAGTTTACTGGTCCATACTGAACCCCAGCAAGCAGCAAGTCCATGGGCTGCCTGCACTGCCAAGCCCCAGTGTCCAGGCTGGAGGGGCAGCAGTCATGCCTGGGCCACTCTGGCACCCTGGCTGTCTGCCCCAGCACAGGGTCCCTGGGCCACCCACCTTGGTGAACCAGAGGAAATCCTGCATGAGCAGGCAGGAGTAGGTGTCATCAATCTCCACCACGGGGATCTGGTCTTCATGGGTCACCAGGATGTTGTCGTCCTTGTAGAAGATGGCTGTCAGGTAGAGGCCCCTGTGTGGGAGGGAAGACAGACTTTAGTGTCACCTCCAGATGCCAGCTCCGTCTCCCAAAGGGCCTTTCTCCTAAGGGAAGATGCCCTGCCCTGCCCCAGGTCTCCACTTCTCTCCAACAGCTGTGGAGAAGAGGCTTGTGTCTGGTGTGGGAGCAGGAACAGGAACCCAACCTGGCAAGCAAATACCATGGCCAATGACCCCCAACACGCAGGAGAGAGATGGGGCCAGACTGTGCAGGGGACACCCTGGGTCTGGATGAGGTGGGATGCCAGGTGACACTCAGAGGTGGTGCAGGGATTTGGGCACCAGCACAGTTTGGCCAAGTCCAAATGGAGACACCAAGAGAACCTTTGACCTTTGGGCCATGGGACTCATCTCCAATGACACCACCGGCTTGGTGCTGGTGCAGACCCTGCTCTGAGCACCCCCAGCCCCCAGTCTGCAGGCACAGCTCTCGGGATGGGCAGCTTTGCCAACTCCATGCACCAGCCTCTCACCGCTTCAGTGTCTTGAGAAACTTGCTGCCGGGGTGGAAGAGGTGCTTGAGGCTCTTGGAGACCGAGTGCTTTCTGCTCTGAGGCTGGTTCTTGCAGGGCTCTGTGGAGCAGAGAGCAGGGGATGCTGCAGCAGGAGATGAAGAGCTGATGCCAACCCACTGGGAAGGCTCTGCTGAGGTCTCCACTGCCTGAGCTGTCTCCCTGCATTGCTCATCCATGGCACAGATTTATTCCTGGCACCACCCCAGCTCCGTGGATCACACCACAACCCTGGGGAACTCAGCTGGACCCCCACCCCAGCCTCCCTGGAGCAGCGTGCTGTGGGCTCACCGTGGCAAATGCAGTGCTGGTGGATGGTCTTCACCTGGCCCAGCAAATGGTCCAGAGCTTCAGCCTGTCCCCTCCGCCGTGGGGCCCGGCCGTCGTACTCCCGCCAGTCTGTGGGGGACAGACCAGCATCACCCCCAGCACCACTTGGCTTGGGAGAAAAGGGGTTCCCATCTCCTCCTCCCTCATCATAGGGGTGTCCCCGCCATGCTACAGCGTGGCAGCATTTGTGGGTGCTGAGCACCTCTGGGTCTTCTGGGCTTCAGGAAATTCCCAGTTTTGTGCCACTCTTCCCAGGAGCACTCAGCTCTGCAGAGCACCCTGTAGCCACTGGCCTCTCCACAGCATGGCAGGGACTCAGAAGAGGGAAGGAACAACATTCTGTCTGTTGCTGCTACACTTCACTGGCCTTATAAAATTCTTTCCAGTGTCTTCCTCCAGGTCTTCCCCAGTTACTCCGGATGAGCGCTGGGAGCTGGGCTCACCTCGGCAAACACATAAATAAACTCCCACCAGCTCCAACCGCTGTGGGATGGCAGCAGGACCGTGAGTGGGGCCTGGGACCTGCCAGCTCTTCTCCCTCAACTTTATATTAATTGCTTTAAACACCTCCTGTGTCCTGCCCACTGCTGTTTTCCATGGAAAGTTCAGCTCTGTTAACTTTGGCTGGAACTTGCCACTATTTTTAGTAGCTTTAAAAACACCCAGGGAGGTGCCTGACTGTATTCTACTGGGCCAGGGAGGGATCTCTACTGAAGGCAGAAATATTTGTGGCAATAAGAATAAATAAACCCCACTCCTGTTTGGTTCACTTCAGCCACACTCGATACTACCTGAGTCTCAGTCACAGGGAATGTGACCCGTGTGAGGTGACAAATGGGCTTTAAATTGGGTGCAGACTTGACAGGGACATGATAAAGCCAAGGCAGGGCAGTGCTGTGCCCTTGCTATGTGCATTCCTAGACATGCAAATGGATTTTTGGTGATTTCAGTGCTCTATAGGTCTGCAGCCCGAGCTATGCACGGTGCTGCACATCTCTGACCCATCACGGTTCACCTCCACCTGTCTCCAGTGCCTTCACTGCTGCCAGGAGCAGTATCCCTGCTCCCTGGATGCCTGCAGCATCATGGTACGGGATGTGTGTCCATGGCCTGATCCTCGGGACAAGCTCAGCCTCCCATGGGGCTGCTCCTTACTCATTCAGAGCCCTAATCCCATGGGGCACCACACAGGGACCTGTTTGGGGACTGGTGAGAAGTGGCAGAGGCTATTCTGGAGCCCCCTCTGCCCTGAAGTTTGCCTTTTGGCCTGCACCTTCCAGCTCAGTCCTCCTGGCCCCTCTCCACCCAGCACCTTGGGGTGCCTTATGTGACATTGGATGGCTGTTCCCTAACACTTTTCCTGGGGTCAGCATGGAAAGGAGAGTGCTGACAGCCTAGAGCTGGTCTCTGTCGGGGCTTGTGACCCCCATCCCAGCTCAATGCCAGGGAATGCCGGTCATTGGCTCTGGGCTGGGTGGCAGACCATGGGGTGGCACAGAGTGGGAGGCTACTGCCACCCAGGACTGGGACTCTCTGAGTCCTGGCTCTTAGCCACCTCCTAGCTTCCTCCTTGGGGTGAGTTGATCCAGGTGGCCTGAAATGGCTCAGTCTTTCCCAGGTGGCAGGGAGAATTCAAGGCTGAAAAATCACTATTTGGAAAAAGCACCTGTTGGTTTGAGGCAGCATCCCAGACCCCCAGGCACAGCCTTCCTGCCTGGCCTGAGACCCCAAATTCTGCTTCTGCCCTTGGGTCCACTCGCTCCCATCCCAGCAGTGAGAGGGACCCCTGGATGGCACAGGGAGCTGCCATCCCCCACCTACCCTGTGCTGGCTCCCATGGGACTGCTCCCAGGCATACTCACTGGAAGGGATGGCGAAGGGAGGTGCAGAGGCTTGCGGGGGGCCCCAGCCCTTCATGTTGTAGGCAGACACCCGGACGTGGTACGTGGTGCCCTGCGAGGAGAGCAGCACACTCAGCACACTCACACCTCTCCTGGCTTGGCAGGCGAAGCAGGGACTCCCCCAGCCCACTGCACCAGTATACCATGAGGAGCACTGAACTGGGAGCCCACAGTCCAGGTCACTGGCTCTTACCTCCCACTCCTGTACAAAGTCCTTGTTAACAGACACTAGAGAACCCCTGTGGCCTTGTGGGTGGGTTTGGGGGACACAGAGGAAGGATCGGACATTGGAAATGCCCCTCGCCAGAGAAGCTCCAGCCCCAAAGACTCAGTGCTTCTGTAGGCTGGGGTGCTGTCAATCCCCTGGGATGTGGAAGGATCCAGTCCCTGGAGATAGGGAGCTGGCCCAGCACCATCAAGGGTTTATAAAAGCACAGTGACAGTGATTAAAGCATCTGATTAAAGCCCAGTCAAGCTGCCAGATGTTGCTAGGCCTCCAGGCGCTCATGAAGGTGACAGGAGCCCGTGAAGCAGCTCTGAGAGTGTGATTGATGGCCTTGGAGCAGCTCCTTGCAGCAATGCTGCTCCGGGCTCTGCTCAAGCCCCTCTTGCCGCATTGAGGGGCGGCTCCCACCCTGACAGCACTCGAGCTTGACACTGCTGCCGTGCCTAAGACCCTCTCACCTCACCAAGGGCGTTCCCTGCTCCTCAAGTCAGTGGTCCCTGCCTGCCTACCCCTGGCAAGGGTGACCCCATTTATTCCAGCATCTCCCCATGTTCCAATCCTGAGCTCCATCCCACTGCAGCCCCCATGTCCCCGGCGCTGGCCCAGGTTACAGCTGACAAGCAGCATGGCTCTTGTGGTTCTCAGGGAGATAAAACAGCAGGAAGCCACAATCCCACCAGCCATGACCTTGCTGAGCTCCCGGAGATGGAGATGGGGCTGTCCCCTCTCTCAGTGACATCAGGGCTGCCGTGGGATGGAGCCCACGAGGTGCGAGGGGCTGGACTCTGCAGGTGGCAGAGGAACGAGCCACTGATTTATTGCCCAGGAAGAGCCTGGGTGGAGATGGGAGTGGGGTGGTGGACAGAGGATAAATCAGGGATTGGGTGAATGGCCCCATTCTGCCTGTCACTGCGAGTCTGCAGGCACCCTGTCAGGGACAGTCCCCACTGTCAGTAGCTGCGGCTGTGCGGGGACAGACAGATGCCTCTCCCAGCCCCATGCTCTTGGCTCTGCCCAGGCTATGCCCACGGCACGCAGCATGGCACAATCCTATTGTTCCTGCTTGGAATGATCATAGAAAGAAAGAATCATTAAGGTTGGAAAAGGCGTCTAAGATCACTGGGTCCAACCACTGCCAAGGCCACCACTAAACCATGTCCCCAAGTGCCAAATGCACATGTCTTTTGAACATTTCCAGGCATGATGACTCCAGCACTGCCCTGGGCAGCCTGGGCCAGTGCCTGATCCTCTCCCTGTGGGCTGCACTGTGGGCTGTGGTTTTCCCAGCTGTGGGCTCTCCACACACAGCCCTGCCTGCTGTGGGCATCCACGTCACTCACCGACACCAGCCCATGGATGGTGAAGTGCAGGTCCTTCAGCTTGTCGATCACAGCTTCTCCCAGCGCTGGCGAGAAGGTGGGGGAGCAGCTCCACTCCACTGCAAGGAGAGATACCCCAAGGTGCCATGTGGCCCTGGAGCGGGGACACACCACCGGTGCTGGGGCAGCATGTCACAGACAGCAGCTTCAGGGGACTGCAGGTAGCACATGAGCTGGAGGCAGCAGAGTGAAGGCAGGGAAAAGGAAGATTCCTAGTGGGGGTAATATCAGGGGGAGCTGCTGGCCTCACCAAGCCCCATCAGATGGGGTCAGCACCTTTAATTGGTGGCTCAGAAGTGGGGAATGGAAGAAATTCTTCCAGAAGCCAAAAATATCTGGTTTAAGTGGGTGAGGGGTGCAGGATTGCAGAGTCTTCCCAGTATGCAGGATGAGAGGGCAGCAAAAGAGTGGCAGCCAAAGTTTTGCCTTGGTGCAGGATGTTTGGTCTAGCTCAGAGCTTTTGGGTGGTGGCCAGGCTGTCCAGCAGCCCTCGCTTCTTCTGTGCTCCAGCACACAAAAGTGGCCTAGCTGGGGCTTGGCAGCACTGCCCATGGCTCTGTTGTGTTGACATGGGGTGCAAGGGATGCAAGGCACCTACTGTGGCTGTGTGACCCTGCTCTGTTGCAGGGATCCTGATCCTTACCTTTGTACTTGGTGACAACAGCCGAGTTGATGCTCAGGGGCTCCCAGAAGGTAACCTGCAATGAGGAGCTGCTGGCCACGGAGAGGTGGACACTGCTGGGGGCATCTGGCACTCCTGGGGACAGAGAGCGCAGGGACTGCTACAGCAAGGATGGTCACTCTGAACCCCCATGTGTCCCTCTTGGGCCTCTCCCTGGTCCCAGCGACATATTCCCTGTGGGGAACATGTTCTCCCTCCATGCACCCATACTGCAAGCCCTGGCCACAGGGTGCAGAGACTCTCTGATGGGTGCTGGTGCCCCATCCCAGCCAGCCCTGATGCTTCCCCTGGTGCAGGGACAGCCCCCCAGAACCCAGCCCTCCTGCAGTCACTCACGGGCATGCTCAAACCCTGCCTTCATGCGCTTGTACAGCCGGAATCGCCACTCCCAGGCCTTGAGCTGTTTCTCCTTCTCGGAGCAGTCAGTGTTGGGTGCCTCGTTCACCACCTGTGCCATCAGCTCGTTGACGCGCTGCTCCGCTTCCCGCACCAGCGTGGAGAGGTGCAGTGAGCGGCTCTCCAGGCTCACGACTGTGGGGTGGGTAGGCATGGCCGTGGGGCCCAGGAGGGCAGGGAGGAGAAGGTGGTTAGGGCAAGCTCTGGCTCTGCTGGCAACGAATCCCCACCCTGAGACCCCATCCTCCCCTTCTTGTCCTGGTCCTGGGCTCCACTTGAGTGCATGACTCCCCTGGAGCCCTGCTGCAGCCTGCACCAGTCTCCCACAGCCCAGTGATCACCTCCTCCACCCACATCCAATGCCTGTGGTGCCCCATTCCACCAGGCTGGAGACCCAGGAGATGGGAACAGCACAGGTGCCTGTCCCAACTCACAGTGTGGGCTCTCCTTCGCTCCTGCCTGCAGCAGGGCCCTGGCAATAGGAGCATTGTTGGTCATGATGGCGATGTCCAGGGGCAGGAGCCCCTCGCTGTTGGGGGTGTTGAGGTCCAGTTCCTCAGGGCTATACTGCTTCAGCAGCTCCTGCACTCTGTCAAGGTCCTGCAGCTCCACGGCCTCAAAGAGGGCAGCATTGCTCTGGAACTGGGTGAAAGGAGAAAAGCAGATGGACTGAGCACAGGGCACCCTCCTCCATCCCACCAAACACCTTGGCCCCTCACCAGCACCCCATGAACCCAATCAGGGAGAGGATGCCCTGGTCCCAGGGACTTGGGAGCATCACCTCTTTGCAGGCACGTCTGAAGGATGCTGAGCAAACACCTGGACCAGCTCCAGCTGAACGTGCTCTGGCTTCACTTAATACACTCTTGTGCTCCCACCCAGGTTCCAGCATCACCCACACACAGACCCTCAGCCTCCAGGGACCCTCTGTCCCCATCTGGATGGAGCGAGCAGGAACTGACCAGGTAGGATTTGCGGAGCTTCTCCTTTTCGCCCCGTCCCACAAGGCTGCCCTCATCAAAGGAGGTGTAGTTGACACGGAATTTCCCTGACAGGTTTCGGTAGAGCCTCTTGGCCGCGTTTGGCGAGGAAGGGCTCGGTGGCTTCCTGGCCTGTGCCAGCTGCAGGTCCCGCATCTGCTGCGTCATTTTTGGGGGAGGATGACCTGGGAAAAAGCCAGGAGGGAAATGAGGCATGGATGATGTGCCAGAAAGGAAGAGGCACATCTGTAGTGTCAGGACCAAGACAGGAACTGGGAGAACCACAGCACCCCTGGGCAGCACCGATGTGAGCAGCAAGATGGATGCCAGAGCCAGCAATGCCTTTATCCATCTGTTATCAGCTGAGGCATAGCTGTTCTTCCTCCTCACCACTGCTGCTGGTCCTGCAGGGGTGCCAAGAGGCTTGTATGATCCCTGCAGGCAAGACATTTCCTTTCAGTCCCAAGCTGGGATGCCAAAAGCAACCTCAGGCTGCTCAGCTCTACAGCTGGTCTAGATCCATCTCACCAGGGTACTCTCTCCACACCCCAGTCTCCACCATCCAGCTCCTACAGAGACAGGCTGCCCCACCCGGGGATGCTCAGACCCCCTCAGCAGTGGAGGCTGCAGGGCCTGGCAGCCCCCAGCCCTGTGCTGGGTGAGTGCTGTCCATCATGTTGGCTTGGGAAGGCCTTGAGCGCCCTCTCCACACCCATCCTTCCACAGGAACCTGTGTCCTGCATTTATCACCATCCCTCAGCCCTTTTCTCATTCATGACTTTTCTCAGGGTTGTTGTTCCAGCAAAGGGCCCCCTCTGGAAGTGAAGTGGGAGCAGTGAACAGATTAAAGGCCATTTCTAATGGCACCCAGACAATGCCAGGTCCTGATGGGGACCAGTGCCCCCAGTCTCCTGCACACCAAGAGATCCAGGCTTTACAGCTTCTCCTCACTTCTCCATCCATTAACCTAAAAAATTTTTCTCCTCTCTGATTATAGAATCACAGACTGGTTTGGATTGGAAGGGACCTTGAAGATCATCTGGTTCCAATGCCCTGTCATTGGGACATGATCTTAATTCTTACTTTCAATATCTGCAAGCCACAATGAAAGCTGGTGTCTTTTCAGGGGCTCCCCAGAGTGGCAGCTGTCCCTGTCCCTGCAGCCAGGACCCTCCTGTCTCCATCAAGACCTCATCCCACCAGGCAAAGTCCCCAGCTTTGGTGTGAGTGTGGCCTCATTGCTGTGTGGGGCTTTTGTCCATGAGTCATCCCCTACAGCACAGAGGGTTTCCACTGCGTCAGACATTTGATCCCTTCTTGCCAGAGCCCTGGCACAGGTCCCAGAGAGGAGCATCAGATCTAAAGAGCTTTTGGCACAACTACACTTAACACAGTTTTACTCAGTTTTGACTTCAACCCCCTGTGTATAAGGTCAGATATTTAGGGGCAAGGTCTTCCCCACATTGCTTTATTGGTTAAATATCAAGTGTGATAAAAGCACGACATTTGGCTGAAGGTCATGCCAAAACACTCCAGTGAGGCTGTGCCTGCGGTGAGGATGTTTATAAAGCCATCATCAGAAGACAGGATATTAATAACCACCTCGCTCTGGGCTCTTTGTTGTCCTCTTCTCAGATGAGGCACAGTGGGCTGCAGAAGGACTTTAATGATTTTACCTTTTATTGCTGTGATATTTAGAGTGGAAAATGCTGTGAAGGTTGGCTCCTGGCAATCATTCACCTTACCAACTCCAGCCTGTGAATTTAAGAAGTCTCCAGTGTGGCCCAAACCACAGTGTCAAGTTGCTGCCCTGGGCTTCTCCAGGAATGGATATTATCTGCACACAGGGCTTCATGGATCAGACACTGAACACCAACCACACCAACCAAAGGAGAGACCCGCACAATGCAAGGAAAGGCTGGAAAACCAGCCTGGGTTCTGCAGGACCTGCCTGGCCCTGGACACAGAGCCCTCAGCTTGTGTACACTGTGTGTCATCACGGACAGGGAGCAACTCCTGGCACAGACTCTCCAGAGGGCTCCTCATGCCAAGGGCACACACACAGCGCACACAACCTTCTACAGAGGGCAGGTACAGGATCCCAGAGAGCACAGTGGTGGAACAGTGGCACAGCTCTGCTGTCACGGGTGCACAGAGATAAGAGAAAAGCCAGCTGTGCCTGAGCAGACAGAACTATTCTGGCAGGAAGACACAGCCAGGAAGGCAGGTCCTGACCCGTGGGCAAAGCCTGAGATGCAAAGTGCTGCCTGGCATATTTAGGAAAGAGAAGAGGTTCTCCAGCAAAACTTTGCCCTTTCTCTCATGTTTAAGAGTTCACTGCTGCCCAAGTCCTCCTCTCTCCACCACCAGCTGCTGCTCAGAGGTGAAGGTGGCTCTTTGAGCAGACTCATCAACAAGATGCCAAATTCCACTGTGGCTCCCCTTCTTCCAAGGAAGCAACAATGTTCTACCACATGGAATGCTCTTCCCTCTATGGAAGCTGGATGAGACCCTGCTGTGACAGATCCCTGCTCCATCCATGCCTGCAGAATCAGGGTTTAAAATGGAGTGGTGCTTTGGAGCAAAAGCCCTTTTTTCTGCCAATTAAAATAACTGACAAATGACCCAGTGCAGGCAGACTGCACAACTGGGAGGAAGCTCTCTCAGAGATGGCAGAAACAGAGACACAGAGAAATTTCTCACTGTTTTTCCTCCTCTGATTTGCTTTTAATGAGAAGAGATGGAAATTATTCAGTGCTCAGGAGCAAACATCTATGTACATTAAACCAGCTGCCCTCGAGATAAAAGAATTTCCTACCCTCTGGTAATGAGTTATCTGGACTCAGTGAAATCCATGATCTTGATTTATGTAGAGCTAAACTTTGCCCTGAAGCAAGTGATAGGTGAAAACAACATCCACAGATGTCCTGCCCTCAGGGGCTGACCAGCCAACACCAGCTCACCCATGGCAAAGCCCCATCCTGCAGGGAGGTGTGGAAGGAGATCCCAGTCTCAGTGCAACCAAACTAAATTTATTCCAACCACAATCGGTTCTTGTTGCTGATTATTGTCTACAAGCAGGGGACAGGTGCTTTGTCTGCCCCAGCAGTTCAGCTCTCTGGCCATAGGAGGTGTTTGTGACCATCAGGGAGGTGATGTGGACATCAGGTTTGCACTGCCACAATTCCACACACCAGCAAACTCCATTGCCCTCTCCATGGAAAAGGCTGAGGTCCTGTGGAAGGATGTGTTGGGGCTGGTCAAATGCATCTGGGGACAGTTCTGGGCCTCTCATGACAAGAAAAAACCTTGAGGGGCTGGAGCGTGTCCAGAGAAGGGAACAGAGCTGGGGACGGGGCCGGAGCAGCTGAGGGAGCTGGGGGGGCTCAGCCTGGAGAAAAGGAGGCTCAGAGGGGACCTTGTGGCTCTGCACAACTCCCTGACAGAAGGGTGCAGCCAGCTGGGTTCAGGCTCTGTTCCCAGGGAACAAGCGACAGAACAAGGGAAAACTGCCTCAAGTTGTGCCAGGGGAGGTTTAGATTGGATATTGGGAAAATTTCTTCCCAAAAGAGTTGTCAGGCAATGGCTCAGGCTGCTCAGGGCAGTGGTGGAGTCACCATCCCTGGAGGGTTTTGAAAGCTGTGATGCTTGGGGACATTGTTTAGTGATGGCCTTGGCAGTGCTGGGTTAATTGTTGGACTTGATGATCTTAAATATCTTTTCCAACCTTAGTGATTCTATGATCTGTCTCAGGAAACTAACGCAATAGAGGTGGTTTTCTTTTTTTTTTAAACACATGAGGATGGATGAGCACAAGGAACCTTCATTTTTTCCCTCCTCCTGCATCAAGCACAAGCAAATCCACTGGGCAGTTTATAATGTGGTTTATGATATTCTCAATGTTAATGTTTCCAACACTGCAGATCTTGGCCTACTAAAAAGTGTTAATAATTGTTGCAATTCCTTTATTTTAAGTGCATTTTGTTGAAGGGTGTAGCCCCTCCAAGTCTCCAGCTGAGAGCAAGTCCCTGACAGACACGGCCTCTCTGCCCTATGACAGAGCCCAGAGGCCAGGCTGGCTTGGAGACCCCTGCCCAGCCCAAACCCAGTGGGTACCTGGACAGGCAGGGAATGACCACCCTGCCCACAGGTCACCGGGCCAGACATAAGGAAGAAGTTTTTTACAATGAGGGTGGGGAGGCATTGGCAGAGGCTGCCCAGAGAAGCTGTGGCTGCCCCAGGATCCCTGGGAGTGTCCAAGACCTATCTGGATGGGGCTTGGAGCAACTTGGGATGATGAAAGATGTCCCTGCCTATGGCAGCTGGTGGAACTGGAAGGGCTTAAGGTCCCTTCCAATGTGAGCTGTTCCATGATTTTATGATCCTATGAGAACAAGTGGCAAGATCAACATGCAGGTGTTTCCTAAGAGAGAAATCTGAGTGTGAGAGGTCTCTCACCCCTGAGCACACTCAGCCTGAGCCATGTCCAGGTCCACATTCACCCCTGTACAGCAGGAATTCACAGCTGTGGCCATGGATACTTGGACACCAACACTCTGCAGCAGAGACCAACACTCAAAGAAGCTCCTCTACACCCACGGGGACAGGAACCAGAAGTACCACATCCAGCACAGAGAGCAGCTGATGCACTTGCATTTTCCACTCTTTTTGCCCAAGTATAAGCAATTTTTCATGACTAGCAAAAAAATTGCTAGTCAATTTTTCCTAGGCTGAATTAAAAATGGGACATGAGTAGGGGAGCCCTTCCAAAGAGTGGGATTTCATAATCCACCAGAAAGCACGCTCAAAACTAGGACCAAATGCCATGATCAGCATCCCTGCAGGGCAGCAGGGCTCATGGAGCAGCAGGCACAGCAGTTTTCCGCCCTGGGCTGTGCAGACCACCAAGGCGTTTAGGTGCTGTGCAGTGACCTGGCCATATAGACATGGAGCAAAACACTCCTTCTCCACAGAAACATCTGTGTGCCTAGAAAATGCACTTGCTTATTGAAACCTGGGTCCAGGGAAAGGCACCAAAGCAGACTTTGTTTGTTTGTTTCCTCCAGCTTTTCTCTTTTTTCCCCACTTGGCAAACCCGCTGGGTTTTGTTTTGAGCAGAGCTGAAGCGAGCATGCCTCTTTTGTTTAGCAATAACAACTAACTTATATAGATGCTGCTCCTGCCAGGACATTTTTGTTGGAGCTCCAGAAATCCAGTCCTGTTAGAGCCCAATGCTCGGAGGAGCTCAGTGTGGTCCCAGGCCCTTGGGTGCAGAACCTCCTGAGCATCAATGGCTGCACATCGTCTCCACGCAAAGCACACCACGATGTTTCTGTGCTGCCTGAAGAGCTCACGGCCCATGGCAGCAGACGACACACCCTGTGGACACACAGCCCACCAAGGCATGGCTCTGGAGTGGAAAGCTGACTCCCAGCAACCTGGTACCAAAATGAAAAGCACATCCTGGGTCAGATCTGCAATATCCAGCAGTGCCCAGTACCTCTGCAGCGGATGAAGAGGAGCATTCCACCTCAGAGAATTCCCCCTCAGAGCATTCCCCCTGCACCATCCAGGTGTCTCCCCAAATCAGGAGGCTTTTGCATCCCTTGAGGAACACTTGTGCTGGGAGTGCCTGGCAAGGATCCCCTGGGTCAAGTCCTCACTCAGCCATGGCAGAGGGGACTCACACAGGCTGCACACACGACATTCCACACCACAGAGCTGGATGGAGGTCGGCAGTGTCCTCCTGAGGCACAGACATGTTCCCTGCTCTGGCAAAGCAGGAAAGAGCCTGCCCAAACAGCTCATCCCCACTGCATCTCCCTCTTAAATCACAGGCAGAATTTGGGAAAGACGGAGACTTCAGGACTCCAAGAGAGGTTTGGAGCCAACCAAGTAGATCACTCGCTGACAGTGTCCCATAAAACACCCCACTGCTGCAGGCCCAGCAGTGCCTTTGGGGAGGAAGGGAACAGAGACGCTTGAGCAAACTCTGCTGTGAAACAATAATGCTGCTGCTTCTTGCTTTTCTTTATTTTTTTAAATTAAACCTCCTGATCACTGCTTAAAAGTGAGCCCAGATGGACCATGTGGTTCAACCTCCATCAAAATATACCCCAAATCAGACTTTCAGTTGCTGTGTCCTTGTGACATCTGCCATCATGGTCAGGATTGCTGTCTGGCACACGCTGCCATCACAAAGTGCCACTGTCCTGGCCATGCCATGTAAGGGCTCCCCTCCTGCATACACACCTCACACAGCACTGCCAGGGCATGGGGCCACCTCTCCTTGGGGACCGTGCTGAGAGACAAGACACAATGACTGGCTCACCAGCCAAGGCAGGTGATGCTACCAACACCACCAGCCCACAAGCACCAGTGTTGGGCTGCAGTGAAGGGGGCACCAGTGGGCACAGCCTGGCTCCTGGCATCCCAGCCTGACTCTGGGCATCCCAAACCATCCCTTGAGGAAGGCGATTCAACATTTCAGAAGTTCACACAGGCTCCATCCACAGATCTGGCTGGGTCGGGAAGGATATGCTGGAAGGTTCTACAGCCAGCCCAGCTCGGCTGACTTTACTGTTTTCACAATAATTCACCCCACAAGAGCTCCTGGGTGTCCTGCCTGGAGGGTCCCATCTGGAAAATCCACAGAAAATCCACTTTTCTACTTCTGTGCTACACATTTTCTATGGAGATGGAGCTGAGGGGGTCTGTGCTACAGACTGAGGACACCTCTGACTGGAGAGGCTCGGGAGCTGCTGCTAGGGATGCAGCATCGCTGTGTGACCCACACATGTCCCTGGAGCAGCTCCCAGTGCCAAAAGCCTGCAGTCCCTCCCCACCAGCACAGGCACCGGGGATGGCCCAGCCCTGGGCTCCTACCTCGCGGCCAGGGCAAACCTTCCTCGCTGCCTCGCCACAAAGCCAGCCTTTAATTGCTGCTTGACATTAAGTATCTGAGCAGGGAAGTCTTGGGTAAATGTTCTCGCTATGGGAACACACAGTGCTGAGTCTCTTTAATTACATTGTTTTTGTTTGGCTTTTTTTATTAGTTGTGCTGCGGCTTCCCCTCCCTGACAGGCCAGCGAGGCTCACGCTAAATATGGCCGGGTTTAAAGTCCGCCGTGAAACCCGAACCGCGGCACCAGACTGGCTGGACGCGGTGCAAGCCAGGGTTACGTGGGACACGCATTCCAGCCGCCGGGTCCGGCCGCGGCTCCCCCCGCCCTGCTCACACATCAGAGCCTCTCCGAGCACAACCACCGCGCTCCAAACCACCTCTGCAGCTTCCTCTTCCTTGCCCTGCGAAATCCTGCTGGGAACAGCCCAGCCCTGGGCCCCAGGCTGCCCCATTTCCATCGTGCCCATCAATTCCACACTGGCCCACGTTTCCATGGTACCCGTCCACCCGTGTCCATCACATCCAACACTTCTGTGCTCTCCGGATCTGAAACTGCCCTGCCCCACACCTGCTCAGCCCACCTCCAGGCTGCCCTTCAGCGCCAAAGAGCCTTCTTCCTGCTGGCCACACTGCTTTCATCTTCCTCTGCCCTCCTTGTTATTTTAAATGCATTCCAGAGGATGCTGTCAGGCTTGGATGTGGTTTGGTTGGGTTGTTTGTTTTCGTACTGGAGGTTTTATGATCGCATTGGGAACAAGCCCTAATTGAGCTGCAATTCGAATTGCAGTCCGTGGGTATTTGTTTCATTTTTGGAAGGGCTCAAACCGCTGTGCAGCTTAGGCTGGAGAATGCATTTGGTTTTAACTGGAACCTGATGGAGACAGGACAGAGCAGGACAGACTGCCCCGAGCCATGACCAAAGTTCCTGGGGAAGCCCAGTGTGGTCAGCCTGGTGCCAGGTACCCACAACAGCAACAGCCAGTGTTGGTTGTGATCACAGCGCTGTGACCACCCAAAAACCCTGGCATTGTCAGGAAGGAGGCAGACGGAGCCAGAACTCTGGTGCCAAGAACCAAGCGCATAACCCTGGGGCCTGGCTTGGTGGGGGCTTGCAGCCACCCTGCAAATTTCTGTCCCCTCTAAATGCCTGTCCCCTGCAAACCTCTGGCCCCTGCAAACCCCTGTCCCCTGACAACACATGTTCTACAAATATTTGTGCCCTGCAAACCCCTGTACTCTGCAAACCCCTGTCCCCTGCAAATGCCTACCCTGCAGGGTTTGTGACCTTGTGCTTGCCTAGCCCCCCAGAAAAGGGAGCCAAGCACCCCAGAGGGAGCTCGGCACCACTGCTGGTTGCTCCTTGCTGAGTCAGGAGCTGCCTCCAGACTAGAGCTGCTCAGAGGGAACAGGCAGCAAGAACAGGCAGGACCTAAAGGTCAGTGCACAGACTGCCCTTCAAGGGAACTACATTGGTATCACCTTTTGCTGACCGTGTCCCACACCAACTACCAGAACCAGTGCTCAGCCCCACACCCAAAAAGCCTGATGCTTTCGACACCAGCAACCAGCCAGACCTTTGCAGGTAGGGATGGGTGGACAGACACACAGAGGGACCAGAGAGCACCTGCTCTGCTCTACTCTCAGCCTGCCAGGATCTCACAAGCTGGGATGCTGGAGCAGGTCAGCAGAGCTCTGGGAGACACCTCCAAGCCACTGACACCACCCTGGCTAAATCAGGCTTCCACACGGGGAAGTAGATAAGCAATGGGGACTCACTGCCCCTCTGTCAGGAGGAAACCCTATCCCTGCCTGGCCTGCCAGGAATGAGCAGTGCTCCTTCCACAGCTGCATGAGTGCAAACCCTGCTCCAGGGGATCAAATGCAGGAGCTGAGTCATACGACGCCCGGGCTCAAAAATCACCGAAGGCAAAAGGAGGGAGAAAAAATATCACTCTGGGTTCACAGGGGCCCACTTTGGATCCAACCAGAGTAGAATCCAACCAGATACTCAGCACAGAGATGCCCAGGGCACAGCTGCCATGCTGGGAGGAGTGAGAAGGGATCACTGGGTCACGCTCACCCAAACCTGGTCCTGACCCTTCCTTGGGTTCTGACACACACTTTTGGGAAGCGCTGGCAGAGCCCATGGGGCTAGAGGCTGTTCCAATAGGAGAAGGGGCCCTGGGGGCTGGGATGGCAGCATCCCAGCTGCTCTGAGGGCTGCTGCCATGTACCTGCATCCCAGTGAAATGCCTGGGACCTTCCAGGAGCCAGGAAGAAGCACTCACCTGTCTGTGCCCAAGATGGCTGGAGATTGTGGCAGAGGGATGTTGTGTGTTTTGTCATGGCCTCATCCCAGGTTCACATTCCACTGTCTCCGCAATCCCCTGACACCCACCAGAGCTCTCCCCCCAGGTGTGGCTCCTCTGCATCACTGTGCACTTTCCTGGCATGGTGGGGGTTCACACCCAAGCCCCCATTATGGTCCAAAGGGTGGCTCAGCTCCTGATTCTGCTGGAAACAGGGTCCAGGGAACGCCATGGTCACTGCCTTGCCCTGGGGCTTCAGGTCACCGGGCATGGGGGCACGGCTACGTGTGCTGGGGGCTGAGGCCTGCAAGACTCATCACAGCAGTGGGAGGCAATCGATGTGCACCCAGACCTGCAGAGAACAACCAAATCCTTTAACCTCCTGCGCCACCTGGTGCCACAGGGAAGAAGGTGCCACCGGCATCTGGCTCCCAGCGGAAACCTCTTCTCCAAAACCACCAAATGGTAGAAAAATGGCCCAAGAAGGGCTTCCGAAGGTCCCATGAGTTCACTCCCCCATGCTTATGGCTAGGATCCATCTTCAGCCACCTACATCCCACCTGTGCTTCCCAGTCCTCCAGTTCATAACTGGGACGTTTCTTCTGGTGGAAACCTACCTCCAGTCCACTGTCCCACCCAAGCCATCCAGCCAGACGGGACCAGAGTTCTGATGGAAACCAGGCTGAGGACTTCCAGAGCTGCACCCAAAGGGGTTACAAAGGGAGCCCACAGCCATTGATCTCAGCGGGGAGGAGGAGACAACGGCCAAGACACAATGGAAGAGCAGACAAACACACACACCCGGCTCCAGAGCTGCTGCCCAGCTGTAAATGTTACTGGAGTCAGAAACCCCTTTCCCGCTGGAAGGCACCCAGCAGGAGCCAGCCAGCAGTGCTGGGCACACTGGCCACTGCCCACAGACTGTCCCTGGCACGGTGACCAAGAACAGCAACCCCACTGGGATCTCCCTGGACCAGCATATCCCAGCCTGGCAAACCCCTTGCCTGGCACAGCTTCATGCTGGAATTTGCTCCTGGCTTGCTCCAGACCAGCTCCCTGTCCAGCACTGGGGTCTTCTCTGACCACCCCACCACACTGTCCTGGAGCTGGTCTCATGCCAGCACCACCCAACTCATGAGCAACACCAGAGGGGCTGCGTCACTGCCACCCAACTACAACAGCATCTCCACGGAGTCAGGGTCCAAAGCCTGCAGTCCAAGTGGAGAAGTCAATTTTTCCCACCATTTTGCTAGAAAGCACCCCACAAGTGCTGAGCACTCTTGTAACTGCACTAACTGGGGACAGTCACCACCAGCCAGGCCTCCTTCCAGCTGTGGTTTGCCAGCTCCTTCATCAGACCAGAGCTTTCCCAGCTCACGTGTCATTTCTCCCTCTGAGGAAAGCTTTGAGATACCATCAGCTGAAGAAGCTCCAGCTGAGGATAATGGAGCTTGTGGAGGAATTTCCAAAGCCCCCAGGACAGCAAATAGAAAAGGTTTCCACTCTAATATAAAAGAGCAACTTTGAAAACCATAGGGATCACCAGGTCAAACATCCAACTACCAGGACCTGCTCAACCTAGACTTGATGGCCTTGAAGGTCTTTCCCAGCCGTAATGATTACGTGATTCTGTCCCTCCATGCATGTATGTGATGCTGCTGAGTTCACCCATGGGACAGGCAGGTCCACAAATGCTCTTTCCCAGGTCTCACATGACAGGAATGTTTCCTCAGCTTCTCCTCCCCTCACAAGGCACTGCCCAAGCTGGCCTGAGCTTTGCTCCTTCTCTCTGCTGAGCGTGAGAGGCAGGTGATGCCCACAGCCAGTGCCACACATGCGAAATGGGGACAGAGACAACGTTGTCTTGGGTAAACTGCTTTTGAGGCTTGTTATTGGGAAACAGCTCCTTCAGCCACCATTCCTGACCTGGCCTCGTGTGGGCAAGGAGGTGTCCCTAGAGAAAGGGACAGGAGGACACAGAGTGGCCAGAGTCCCTTTGCAAATGGGGACACCAGCAGCTGGCCCCTGAAAAGCTCCTCCAGGCATGCCCAGCCACGCTTTCCAGTGGCTAACCATTTGACCAAATCCATGTTGATTTTCAGCAGGAATGCATCATCCCTGCCAAATTTCAAGTCTCTTTTTCAGAGAGTGGAGACACCAGAAGCCCTCAAACAAAGAGACAGGAGGGAAAAAAAAGAAATTGGCAACGCTACCATTTTTCCCCAACCTTCTGCTGAAACTTGGGAAAAATAGAGAAAAAAAAAAGGAGAAAGTTCAGCCTGAGGCAGAAAAGCACGGAATAATCCAGCCCAAACAGTTAAAGCCTAGCAAAGGTAAAAGCAAACAAACTCCCACTGGGAAGTGCTGTACAGCCTTACCAAGGGTGTCTGCTGGCTCCTTGCCCCTCAGCTCACAGACATGAATTCCCTGCACCTCAAAAGAGCAAGGGTGGCAAGGGGGTCGAGACCTCAGCACTCAGACATCTCCCAAGTCCTTGGGACATCCCTGTTCCGATGGTTACATTGAGCAGGATCTTCAAGCTAGACACAACCAGCTTGGGCCCATCCACCATCAAGAGGCTGGGACACATCTCACAGAGCTGGTGAGTGCTGCTGCCTCCCTCCTCCTGTTCCTCATCCCCTGAGCAGTGAGATGAAGGGTGAGGATACTCTCATGCTCCTTAGACACCCAGCTCTTCCCACCATGCTCCTCACCCTGCTTTTCCCTCGTGCTGCAAGAGCTTCCTCAGGACCAGGATGCTCACAGAGGGAAAACCCCTCCGTGTGCCCACTGTGTCCTGCTATGTGCTAGCTTAGGATGCCACAGCCTGTCCCCATGTTAACACAGGTGGCTCAGGCTGCAATCACACCTTCCCATCACTGATCCAACAAGCCTCAGCCTTGAGGGGCTCCCTTGCTCCATTACCCCAGTTTTTTCTGGTGACAGACCAATGTGGTCTGAACGTGGATGGGGGAGGTAGTAAGAGTGATCTCCAGGTAAAGTGTGGGAGCAGCATGAAGAGGGGGATTTAACTCTCTCAGAGACCACCACGGTGACCCTGAGCAGTCCACTAAGCCCTGGTGCTGCAATCCACCATCCCCTGGGGCCAGGGAGAGGAAAAGTGACAGCAGCACATTCCCAGTGTAACACAGGAGCAGCTCCATCTGTCTGCTGGTGTTTCTGCCTGGACACCAAGAATTATAGAATCCTGGAGTATCCAGAGCTGGAAGGGATGCACAAAGATCACAAGTCCGGCTCTGAACCCTGCCCAGTACACCCCTACACTCCCACTCTGTGCCTGAGAGCATTGTCCAAATGCTCCTGGAGCTCTGGCAGCCTTGAGGCTCTGACCATTCCCTGGGGAGCCTGGTCAGTGCCCCAGCACCCTGTGTGTGGAGAACCTTTTCCGGATATCCATCCTAACCCTGACCTGGCACAGCTCCAGCCATTCCCTTGGGTCCTGTCTCTGCTCACGGAGAGCAGAGATCATAGCTGCCCCCATGCTTCAAAAGGATGGGGTGATTGTGCTGATACACGAGGAAGGCAGCCTCGGGTCCCTGTGCAGTGCAGCATCCTGGTCCTGACCTGCCTGTATCATCAGGAAAGAACACGGCCAAAGAAACTTCCTGAGTTCATGTGAAGTTCATCCGAGTTGAGCTCTGCTCCATAAGCAAAACTTTCCTGCCTGCCACGAGCATTCCAGAGCTTATGACCGGGGCAGAGTAGGGCCAGGACTGCACTGGGAGGACGGGATCTCTTGGCAGATTCCATCTTCCACTTGCAAAGAGATCAGGCAGGCACTCTGCCGGGAATTCCACGTCCTCACTCACAGATCTCCAGGAGTGTGCTCACAGCTGAGATTCCCTCAGACCCCACTTGAACAGCAGCAAGACACCAGGCACAGACAGGGGAAGCAGGAGCACTGACTAAATGTCACAGTGGCTTATCTGTGCCCAGAAGCAGCCTTCTTGCTTCCCAAGATTTGGCCTGGTGCTTTGGGGGATGTCAGAAACCCAACCCAGCTCTTCTGCCCGTACAGACCTGTGGGCATGACAGAACTTGGCTCCAGAGCCCGGCTTGGGCAGGGCAGATGGTGCAGGAGGTGGCTGGCTGCCCGTGGGGGCACAGGCAGGGACAAGGCACATGTTAGGCCTCAAAGAATCTGCACCAGCAAACACTTGCCTTCACCCAGTCCCACTTCCAATGAGATCCGGAGGCAGAGCAGCCCCTCCTGGCACTACAACCCCACCCAGCCTCACCAGGTGCCTCTGCCCTTGGGGCTGGTCCCTGGCATGGGACACAGGGACTGACCCCCTGAGGAGTCTCTGAGGAGCCTCTCCTTCAAGACTTGTGTCCTCTGATACAGACCAGGCTTGCAGAGGCTGATGGCTCCAGCGCACAGCAGGAGTGAGCACCCTACAACTCCAGGGCCTGGTGCACAGTGACATTTAAACCCAAAAGAATTTGGGTTTAGATTATACCAGCCCAGATCTTCCCAGACTACCTCTGCTCCTGTCACCACCTCTGACCACACTAACTGCCTCCTCCTCCCCAGTGAAGATGCTGAGAAATGAGAACACTGTTTGTGGATGAAACAAAAGATACTTTTTTAATACCTGTTCCCTTGGCAGAAGTTCCAGCCTCACTGGAAACCACTTCCAGTACAGAAACCTTGACCTTGGTGCTCTTAGCTACAGTGCCAGCACAAGCTGCTCGCTCCAGACTGTGATCCCAGATGTACAAAGCCTAACAGGAAAACTTGACCTGCCAGCCTGGAGCTCAGAGGAAACCCACAAGTCATCTGTGAGTCTGGGGGATGGCCAGCACAAGACCCCAGCTGCCAGGTGTCCTGGAGCAACAGCAGCTCCTTCACCAGCAGATCTCATAGAATCAGAGAATCCTGGAATGGTTTGGGTTGGAAAGGACTTGAAAGATCATCTTGTTTCAGCTCTGCTTCTCAAAGTGCCTGAAAAAGAAGGTCAGCACTGCCATGCTCCTTTTAAAGAGTGTGAAACTGAGAGACAAGGAGGGACAACTCTTGTCCTCCGTTCCTCAGTGGGCCAGGAGAAGCCAGGTACCACAGGTACCACAGGTACCCCAGTTCTCTGCAGTAGATGAGGCTCTGATAAGTCAGTTTGGGTTGTGACCTTAAACACGGAGCCTGGGGGTGGAGAGGAGAAGCAAGACCAGTGGAAGAGGTGAGTAACCACGGTGCCAGGTTATCCTGCAGTCCCTGCCCTCTTAGGTGCTGCAACAACACTGCATTTGGAAACCTGCAGGGTTTGTATGCATACCGCAAGTCAGCAAGCCAGAGTCCCACCCAAGGTGATGGTGGCTCCTTTTGGGACAGTGGGCAAGATCCCATCCTGATAACATCAAGAAGAGACATTCCTTGGAGCTCTGCTCATCTCAGCACCTGCTTTGTGGCCACGCTTAACAAACACTATGTAACGGCATATGTTAATTTTTCAAAGCTCAGAAACAACAGCTTTTTACAGCAAATAAGGAAGGCAACACAAGAAAGATGTAGACTTATTGGAGAGATTCCAGAGGAGGTCATGAAGATGCTCCAAGTGCTGAAGCTCCTCTTGGAGACAGACTGAGAGAGCTGGGGATGTTCAGCCTGGAGAAGCTCCAGGGAGACCCTGAAGCCCTTTCCAGTGCCTAAAGGGAGCATGCAGTAAGGCTGCAGAAGGACTTTTTGCAAGGGTAGGCAGTGATAGGACAAGGGGGAATGGCTTTAGGCTGAAGGAGGGCAAATTTGTATCAGGTATTAGGAAGAAATTCTTCCCTGTGAGGGTGGGGAGGCCCTGGCACAGGGTGCTCAGAGAAGCTGTGGCTGCCCCTGGATCCCTGCAAGTGTCCAAGGCCAGGTTGGACAGGGCTTGGAGCAACCTGGGAAAGTGGAAGGTGTCCCTGCCCATGGCAGGGGGTGGAAGGAGGTGATCTTGAAAGCCCCCTCCAACACAAACCATTCCATTAGTAAGGAGCCTGCCCTTACTACAGGCAGGAGATTTGTCTCCCAGTTACTGCCTGATGAGCCCTGGCAGGCCCTGCTGGGACACTTCTTGGATGGTAACCAGACTCTGAACAGACGTGGAGGGGCCTCAGGTGAACCTCTGCACTGTGGGCAGAGTGAAGACCACATGCAGGTTCTCAGGGGGACACTGTCAGCTGCTGCCAAGTATCCAGTTTCACTTTGGACAAAGCAAGGTATGAACCTTGCCTTTTCCTGGCCTGAAATCTATCAGAACTGTGCTATCTGGCACTGCCTACATGGAAAATTCTCCTCCACATTGCCCAACAGTTTCTTGTGGCAGACGATCTTCATCCCTGTCCAACTTTCCCTGTTACCAGGAAAATAAAGGCAACAAAGGCAAAGTGAGACAGGGAGAGGAATGTCCCTGGGGAGGGAGCTGCTGGGAGAGATGGATGAATAGCTCAATTCTGAGGAGGAAGGGAGGACATGTGGAAGTCAGGAGAGGAAGGGAACATAACTTCTTTTCTCTCTGACCTCCACCAGACATGAGGCCCAGCAGACGTGGAGGCCACTTGGGCTTACAGTTTCCCTGAAAAACATCCAGCCCACAAAGGAAGGGTGAGTATGAAGGAAGGGGAAGAGTCAATGTGCAGGAAGACTCCATCAAAGATGGAAAGAGGTCCCAGCATATCCAAGGACATGGTCCTCCTTGTCCCGAATGTCCTGGGCTGACTCCTCCCTCCTGTTGGGCCTCCCCACAGAGCACTGCCAGCATCCAAGCCAGTAGATCCAATATTGACCTGGCACCACGAGACACTCTCCAGGAAGATAAACAGGAGGTTCCTGAAGCCCTGGCAGGCAGAATTGTCTCTGCCAGAGGAATTTAAGAGCAGAGGAAATCCACCCAACAGCAACTGCCACTGCTCAAGGGACAAGGAAGGATTAAAAGTACTGGAATACCCTGGAACTACTGGCTGTCAGGATTATCCGGACATGTCCATGTTTCTGTGTCTCCTGACCCAGTGTCTCCAGCAGCATCAGCAGCAGGACCAGTGACCCCTTCTTCTCCCAGGGATGGAGGGAAGTGCACCCTGGCATTCCAGAACTGGAGTGGGCTGCTGGCCTTGCTGGAGCTACTCCAGACATGCAACTCCTCCACATTGCCCTTCCCCAAGTCCAATCTGGCTCATACAGAAGAAGGTTCATGGCTAGAGATATCAAGAACTGACCAGCAGCAGAAAATCAGGACTATTATGGAAATTCCCATGAAAAAAAATATATTGAGATATTTCTGTGTGCTGGAAAAGGGAGAGCAAAGACACTCCAAATCACACTGGCACTATGTAGTGATGAATAAGGGGGAATGGCTTCACATCAAAAGGTTTAGGCTAGATATTGGAAAGAAATTCTTCCCTTTGAGGAGTTGAGGCCCTGGCACAGGTTGCCCAGAGAAGCTGTGGCTGCCCCTGGATCCCTGTAAGTGTTCAAGGCCAGATTGGACAAGGCTTGGAGCAGCATGGGCTAGTGGAAAGTGTCCTTGCCCATGGCAGGGGGTTGAACTGGATGAATTTTAAGGTCTCTTCCAACCCAAACCTTCCTATTATTCCATGGCAATACCAGGTCTTGTGGAAGGGCTTGACTTGCACTGAGATTGAGATGCCCATGAAGTTTTGTATCAAGGATTGTGACATCTCTGCAATTCTCCCAATATATCCATGGGGCTTGGGCTACCTGCTGTGGAAATCCACTGGTACCTTCCAGGCAGGGGCACATCCATGGAGAAGAACCAGTAGAGATCCTGCAGGATAAAGAGCATCCTCCACACTCTTCAGCAGGGACCAAGGCATTCACCCTGCTTTGCAGATCCTGGCCATGGGAAATGGCAGAGGCATGATGACAATAAAACAAAGCAAATCAGGCAACTGGGCTATTTGAGAGAACTTAAAGTGTGATGAGGGTAGTGGACTGAGAAATAATCTTATTGGAGGTATCAGCTACCAGCAGAAGGAAGAGGCCAGAGCACCAAATCAGCACAATATTTTATATTTGTCTTTTAAATGTTATTTGTTGCCTGTGCTCTCAGAGAGGAAGGGATGTGGCTGAGGGCTCTGGTCCCAGAGAGGAAGAACCTGGACATCAGTCTTCTCTGAACATTTTCCTTCCACCACTTTCCCAGAGGGCTGAATTTGTCCCACTGCAATGACATGAGAAACAAATGGAGATGAGAGTGCTGGACCTGCTGGAGCCAGTGCCTGCAGCAGCAGAGAGGGTCCAGACCTCTCTCTGCTTCCAGCCTCTCCAGCCTCATTGCAATCAGAATCTGAGCTGTCTCTCCTGAGAAGAGGAGGAAAACTGGGCTCACAGAGGCTTGTGGCATCGGAATGGGAGGCACAAGATCTCTCCTTTCCCATCTGCACCCATAGGTCACGATGCTGCCGGCTCCCTGCTGGCAGCACAAGGCAGAAGAAGTGGAGCTGCAGGGACCAAGACTGCTCTGCCAAAGCCCCCTTAAGGTTAAGGACTGGCTGCAGCACCACATCAATCCCACAGGGACCAGCATTTGCCCTCCAGCCTCTGCCTGCCTGCAGGCAACTCAGCAAATGAGGATAAAAAGTGATCGTTCACAAGTAAATTTTTCCCTTGCAATGCTTTTCTGAAGTTAAACCGACCTTCCAAGAGATGTTTGGAGGGCTTGCTCCTCCCCATCCCCATCAGTGCACCCCTCACAGTCACTGTTAAATCATTGTCCCTCCAGCCCTGGAGAGGGGGATGTGAACTCCTGCTCCCCCAGTACACCCAGAGGCACTGGCCATGGCCATTCCCGGGTTGCTGGGGACACAGCCATGCTCTTGAACCACATTGCCCCACGTGTAGTTCAACACCAGGAACTCTGGGGCTCCCTAACTGGTGTCCACCTCACCCACGGAGAGGTGTGCATGGGGGATGGCAGCACCAGGACAAGCAGCCGAGGCCCTGGTACAGGGAGGGCTGTGCAGACAGAGCCCTCCTTGTTCACCGGGGCTGCAGCTCCTCTTGACCACATTTATTGCCTCTAAACCAACTTTGCAGGGTCCTGCTAATGACAATGTCCATGTGCCACACGGGGGGAAGCTCTGGCTGCCCAGAGCCCGGGGCCAGGGGCCCTGCTGCAGGCTGGCTCCCTGGGAGCCCAGACACGCTGGCAGAGCCCAGCGCAGTGTGGAAGTCCAGCTCCCATCTGGCTAATTCAATAAGTCACAGATACCATGACTTCATAAGGCACAGAGGCTCCACAGCTATTAGGGGAATTGGGAGCAGGGGGAGGAGGAGCTGAAATGGAGAAGGGATGGAGACGGGGAGGGTGGAGAGGGGGAAGCTAAGACAAGCAGCAGAACAAAACATCCCATAAATCATGAGGAGCTGCTGAAATACCAGAACAAATGACCCCATAGCTTGGCCATTGTTCCCGAGCGAGGGCTTAAAGCGCTCCCAGTTGAGACAAAGCGCCTCGCGTTTCGTTTCAACACCGCGCCGGCCTGGCCAGGACCTGTGCTCAGTACAGCCGAGCTGGTGGGGCTGTGTTTCACCCCAGATCTGTGGCTGGCACCAGTGGGATGGGGGAGGTGATGCTCTCGGTGAGGTTGGCTCACCCACAGAAACCGCTGCCAGTGTGGTGCCTGCCCAGAGCATCTCCTTGCTCCCACATGCTCCCACGGCTCCCAGGCTCTTGTATTCCTCCCTTCCACTGGAAGGCTCAGGGCCTCATTTTCCATGTTTTCCCTCACTCAGGCTAAGAGCTTCCTGGTTTGGGAAGAGAAAGTGCTCCAAGACCTCTCTGGAGTGAGACAGCTCGAGTAGGGCTGTGAAACCCAGAGAAGCTCTGAGCCAGTTATCTTTATAGTGCTGCTACTCTTTGCCTCCCAAAAAAGTTGCTGACAACTCACTTTGTGTTGGGTGACTGGCAAAGGGACAAATGTCACACAGCGAGTCCTGGGGAAAGTCCCACATGACCATGTACAGCTGTGGGAACAGCACCGGGCTCTCAGTGAGCTGTGCAATAGCAGCACACCTGTGCACTGGATCAGGAACAGTGGGATGGATCAGGCAGCAACTCAGCACCTCCCCCGTGCCCTGCAGTCCCACTGGGACTGTGGCACTTGGTGCCAGCAGGTGAGGACCCCACGGATGGGGACAAGTCATGTGTGCTGCTTGTCCACAGCAGTGACACAGCAGGGATTCCATGCCCAGCTATACAGGGAGAACCTCCACACCACGTGAGACCACTCAAAGGGGATCTATTGCACTATGGCATTTTAAATAACCTTAACACAAACAGTTCCCTTAAAAAAACTTTGCTTTATAACCAAACCCAAAGCACAGGGCAAAGAGCAGCAGCAGTTGTGTGTGCCACCTCCACCAACCAGACGGTGCCAGTGCAGCGTCCAGTGGCTCCTGCACCTTCCTCCTGGGCACGTGTGGTCTGCACGGGGGCTGCTGGGCAGGCAGCTCCCTGCGCATCCCAGCTTTCGGCAGCGAGGCGCTGGGATGCAGCACCGTGCCAAGGGTCAGACAGGGAAACAAACTGCAGGCAGGGCTGAGCCCGAGGCAGCCGCCTGTCGCCAGCACAGACACGCTGCTGCAAACGCGGCTTCAGCCTCGTGGTGGGCAGCCAAGGAGCAGAACCGAGATAACGGCACGGAGGGAGAGAGGAATGCACCGCATTTTTCCTGAGCCACCATGGGAATAGGCTATTCTGACCATGCATCACAGGGAGGCTGTCTGACAGGGAAAATGTGGGGAGCCCAAAGAGGAAAAGTAGTGAGTAAGCAATGAAGAAGAAAACAGGAAAATCAGGGTGAACAAGTGGTCAGTATGGGAAAAGTAGCGTGGGGGGAAGGCAAACACAGGAACAAATAGAAGAAGGAAAACCAGAGCTAGAGCTAGAAAGCAAAAGGAAAAGACAAAAGGATTCCAGAAGGACAAACCTGCCAGGGCTGAAACTCCCAAAGAGCAGTGAAGCTGGAAGGATGCGAGAGGGAACAGAGGCTCCCAGCTCCACACACACAAGAGCAAACCAGTGATCGCAGCCCTTCTATTGGATTAAGCCTCCCTTCAGAGGGAAGATAAATGTGGAGCATCTCTCAGGTAAAAGGCACTGGAGGAGAGGAGGCCTCAGCTCCTCCTAGGTGAGGAGAACAGGGATTGTTGGAGTTTTGCTGTAGCTGTAGGACAGTGTGAGGTCTCCATGGGAATCACCAGCTTTCAGCTTCTTCACCCCAACAGCAAAAGATGGTGGGCTTCAAGTTAAGAATGCTTTGGAAGCCTTGGGCAATTTAGGCTTGGGAGCTAGATTAAGACCACAGATAGTAGAGTTTTAATAAATGAAACCCCAAATTCTTCCTTGCCTCAGTTACCAGGTTTGGCCTCATTTGGAGCACCAGCTGCCTTGGTGACCCAGCACACACCACCCAGCAAAAAGGAGAAGGGAATCAGCAAACCTGGACAAAACCAGACATTTGCAGCCCCCAGGTTTCTCCCAAAGACTAGGAAAGCTCTCTCAGGCACCTCCCGGTAGCAGGACACCAGCACAGGCAGCCATGGGCTGAGGTGATCCAGCACATTCACAGGCCCGAACACTGGGGACTTTGTGGTGCTGGCTTTAAAAAAAAAACCCTAAAAAAACCCTAATAATGAAGTATTTATTTCAGTAAACAACGTATGAATGAAAGAAGTGTTTTCTCAATACTTCACTTTTTCTCTGCCTTCTCTCCCTTCCCCCCAGCAATTTTGTTTTTAGTATGTGGAACTAACAGGGCTTCACTTGCTGCTGGCTGAGCTGGGAGCAGGGCTGTGCTCCACTGGCCTGGAGCAGCACAGGAACACGTGCCATAGGAATAGAGCTGTCTTGTGCCTGGGGGAACACGCCCCATCACCGTGTCCCAGCCACTGAGCCAGGGAGATGTGCTCTGATGGACACACGCACTGTGAGAGCTGCCCTGGGAGCATCCCTGGGCTTTGCAGGAGGCAGCACAGGACATCCAGCACCTCATTCATTGTGGCAGCAAATAACTGCACATCCTGGCCCAGGGCCCCTGGCACTGGAGAAAGGCCAAGGGGAGGTGAAGGCATCTGTGTCCTGTCCTGCCTGGCTGTGCTCAGTGCAGGAACAAAGTGTCAGGCAGGAGCTGTGACCCTGTACAGCTCCTTCTCTTCTACCTCTGCCCCTTCCAGCCCTACCTTAGCACCTGAATAATAGGGAACACTGGAAAACTGGCTCAGCTTGCCCTGTGTGGAGATGGGTTGTACTGAGAATGCTTTGGTATGAATTTCAAGCAGGAAACACTAATCCCTGACCCAGACTGACATCCAGCTTTTCAAAGCACAGGGCACAGTTGATGTACTTTTCTACCTCCTACTTGACAACAGGTAACAGCAGGCCGAGGAGATGTCCCTTGCCTTCAAGCCTTGAGGTTAAGATGGGCAGGATTCTCAGAAGTTGCTGATTTGAGAAAACATTGCTCTTCCATGCCCCTCCAACCCATTTGGGATGAGCTGAACCCATCACACACAGTGTGGGTGTTCGCTTCTGCACAGAGGCAGGTGAAAGGATGCAGCGGTAACCCTGAGTTGTAAATACAGACAGATTTGATGCAAGTAGGCACTTGCTCTGGAAGACAAATTTCGCAGCTGTAGATTCACCAGGGTATGAGCCAAGTTTCCCATCAGCCAGAGCACCCAGGAGCAGCGTCAGCTGCAGCCCAGGACAGTTTGGAGCGACTAATGAGGGTGCTGATCCCACTATGATGAGCACGGATCCCTGGTGATGCACAGGGAACACAGAGAAAAGCTGTTGCACACTAAAGAAAAAGCCAGAAGATCCTTTAGCAGGTCATGGCTGCAGAGGATGGCTGGGAAAAGCCTCCAAATGCCTCTCCAGGACGTGAAATGGATACCCCTCATCATTGTGACCCTCTCAGGTGACCCATCCTCTGTGCCCTGCCAGCACCTGAGCTCCAGCACCCCGACCCACCCAATCCTGGCTGCCAGGGCAATGTCTCATCTAGCTCAAGATGTCTCCAGCCATGGATAAAACCCCCAGCCACAGGGTGGATGTCCTGCCTGGCTGTACCTGTGTCCCTGCAGGATGGGGACATCAGGTCTGTCTCTCTCAGACATCACAGCCCCGAGCTCTGGCATGATGGCACATGGCAAACCACAGGGAAAGGCAGTCCCTCCTCACCCAGAGCTCATTTCCAGGCTGGTTTACAAAATCCCTCTAAAAGAGCATCGTCTGCCACTGCTGCGAGTCACTGCTGCACAAGGTGGTTTGCCAAACGCAAGACAGATGGTTTGCCCCAAGAAAATGCTATGGAGTGAGGGAAAATGTACCACAAATATCCCCCGACAGGGCTAAACTGGGACCCGGGTGCTTCAAAGAGACATTTAGAGGGGAAAGAGATTTGCTCACTTCTCATGCTTCTTTGTTATGAATAAAGAAAACCTCTGATTGTTTTTAACGAGCTCTTTGCTTGTTTCCCTATTTGCTACATTACAAATTCACACATTTGTCTCTTTGGGAGACTGAGAGTAATTGCAGACCAGGTTTCCTTATGACATCGTCTTAGCAAAGGGAAGAAAGTTGTGTAAGTGGAAAAGAAAGCAGTCTGTCCCCAAATATCCTGAGTTCTTTGTCTGGTTCATTAATACCTGGTGAGCTTTGATGCTCAACAAACCTCACAGATAGAGGAAGCCTTTGAGAAGGGTTCCACAGCCTCATACTGAAGTGTTAGAACACACAATAAATGCCAGAAAGATCTCCAAAAAAAGCAGGGAAACTGAAAACCAAACTCGACATTCTTGCAATTTCTAAGGGGTTTTTTATGTTGGTTTTTTTTTTTTCTTTTTAAGTTTTACCCTCTTTTATCCATCTAAGGAAGCATAAAGCAATGCAATTTCCAGCTCCTTTAAATATCCTTAGCAGGTCACCTCTAATGCTGGGATGGCTGGCTGTGATCTGCTTCCAAGACTGTTGCATCAGAGCTCAGAAACCCAGGAGGAATGACACCCTGCTCGAGTGGGGACAGCTCTTTGAGACCTGTGCTCGCACCAGGGGCCCCAGGCACTGCAGCAGCGGGGAAGGAGGGAGCCCTGCGTCCCTCTGGGATGGGAAGATGGGGCTGCTCTGGAGGGTGCCTCGGGCTGGGGCAGCCCTGGACCCTCACACTGCTCACTCCAAGCATGGTGACAGTCCCTGAAAGTGTCCCTGCAGTGCTCCCACACTGGCTGAGGCCATCCCACTGTGGCTCCTGGCTCTGGCTGACCCAACAGAGGTGCATCAGGCAATGAGAGACCCTCCAGTAGCTCCGATTCCCTATAGCTCCTTATTCCTGCTTTTTGTAGGGAAAGAAGGGAAGGGAAGGGAAGGGAAGGGAAGGGAAGGGAAGGGAAGGGAAGGGAAGGGAAGGAAGGGAAGGGAAGGGAAGGAAGGGAAGGGAAGGGAAGGGAAGGGAAGGGAAGGGAAGGGAAGGGAAGGGAAGGGAAGGGAAGGGAAGGGAAGGGAAGGAAGGAAGGGAAGGGAAGGGAAGGGAAGGGAAGGGAAGGGAAGGGAAGGGAAGGAAGGGAAGGGAAGGGAAGGGAAGGGAAGGGAAGGGAAGGGAAGGGAAGGGAAGGGAAGGGAAGGAAGGGAAGGAAGGAAGGGAAGGGAAGGGAAGGGAAGGGAAGGGAAGGGAAGGGAAGGGAAGGGAAGGGAAGGGAAGGGAAGGGAAGGGAAGGAAGGGAAGGGAAGGGAAGGGAAGGGAAGGGAAGGGAAGGGAAGGGAAGGGAAGGGAAGGGAAGGGAAGGGAAGGGAAGGGAAGGGAAGGGAAGGGGAGTTGCCAGAGGCTGTGTGCTCGTGTGTCCAGTCCAGCAGACACTTCCATTATCCACATGAGCCCTGACAGACTTTCAGCTCCCCAAGGAAGAAGCCCCTGGGGCTCCCTGATGCTCCCTGCACTGGGCTAGGGGGGATGTTCTGGTTTAATCCCCTGAGGGAGCTCTGCAGAGGGTAGAGGGGCTGAAGGGGCTGTTGTCCCATGGCACATTGCGTCGACGGGACGGAGAGTGGCAGCAGCGGGGAAAGGGGACAGGAGGGCAACTGGAGAGGCAGGAGCTCATTCCCCCAGCCCTGTCCTGCAGCTCTTACCATTCAATGCTCAGAGACCTGGGCCGGAAGGCAGACAGCTCGGCCGAGCCATACTCAGCTTTCCTTCTCTTCTCCTGCTTCTGCTTCACCGACAAGCGGTGGGCAAACCTAGCGAGGCTGCTCTCCGACCTGGGGAGGGGAGAGGAAAGGCATTAATGGCACTGTAGCCCCAGCTCTCAGCAGCACACCCACAGCACAATGCTTGGCACTGAAAGGAGGGGCTCCCAGCAGGTCAGTGGCACCGGGACAGGGTGGCACCAGTCCTGGAAGTGGGAAGTGGAGGAGCAGCAGGTTTGGTTTGCTCAGCAGGCCAGGACCAGTGCAGGTCCATGTTAGCCAAACTGAAGCTGCAGCCTGGCAGACTGAGAGCACCAGGACCTGCTCCCTGTGCAGCGAAATCACCTCCCCAGGCTATGCATTTCCTCCCAAACTCCAGCCGGTGACACTGGAGAAACAGCCAGGGACACATCAGCGGAGAGAACCAAAGCAGACTGAATCAAAGGCCACACACTCCTTCAGAGAAAGTCTGGGACCCCTGTGGCCTCCCAGCTGGGGATCCCAAACACTGGGACAGCTTCCCTGAGGAGGACTGACATGGAAATCAGCCCACATCAGAAAGGTTTTGGAGGAGGAAACAGAAATGTGTGGGAGCAAATGGATTCAACTGCAGGACCCGTCTGTGCTGACAAAGCCCCATCCCACCAGGTGGGGTGCTCCAGTGTTGTTCTCAGTCCCTGGGACCTGGGAAAAGAGCACACTCAGGCTCTGGTAACATGCTGCATACCCTGCTCCATCCCAGCCCTCTCCAGAGCAGAGCTGCTGGCACAGGGCACATCTGCACTGTCTCCAAGCCCAATGGCACACAGGCACATGCTGAGATTTGCTGAGGAGGCATTTGCCCCACAAAAACACTCAGTCTTCTGCTTCCCTCCGGCACACGGAGCCCTCAGAGCCCCCAGTGCCGAGGGCTGGCACCCCCAGCCTGGGGCTGAACACAGCACCATAGCCCATCCCTGCTGCCAACATGGGAGCAAGGGATGAGCAGCCTGGGGAGCTGGGACACACGAACTTGGGCACACAACCACTCTGGTGGCATTGGGGCCATCTGCCAGCCCTGCCACACACACTGTCACAGCCACTGCCTCCTCCTTCAATGAGCCAGCACAACCTGCTCCCACCGCTCAGCCAGCCCCAAGTTGGGCAGGGAAGGGGAGAGGAGTGATTTGACAGGGATCCCAGGGGATGAGGGACAGAGTTGGGGGTGACTTTGAACCCACACACATTGCTAGAGCCAATCCTCTCCTCTCCTCTCCTCTCCTCTCCTCTCCTCTCCTCTCCTCTCCTCTCCTCTCCTCTCCTCTCCTCTCCTCTCCTCTCCTCTCCTCTCCTCTCCTCTCCTCTCCTCTCCTCTCCTCTCCTCTCCTCTCCTCTCCTCTCCTCTCCTCTCCCTCTCCTCTCCTCTCCCTCTCCTCTCCTCTCCTCTCCTCTCCTCTCCTCTCCTCTCCTCTCCTCTCCTCTCCTCTCCCTCTCCTCTCCCTCTCCTCTCCTCTCCTCTCCTCTCCTCTCCTCTCCTCTCCTCTCTCCTCTCCTCTCCTCTCCTCTCCTGCTTCAACCAAACAAAATACCTCCAAAGAAAGAAAAAGAGAAGGTATTTCTCAGAACTGAGAATCCCTGCCTTTTCTTGCGATAATTAAGCCAGCCCTGACCAGCTAATAGTTTTTTCCCCAATACATTTTAAACACAGACATCTTCAATTCATTAACTCTGGTTATTGATTTATTTTTCAGCTTATGAATTGCTGTTGCTGGGGATGGGGTGGAGACAGCTTTCTGGAGAGGGCTCTTGTCTCTCCAGTCATTGCTGGCAAAGAGCTGTTCAGACCTTCCAGGGTCATTCTTTACATTCTTGAGAAAAAATCCTACTTTTATGTAAAGGATGAGGTTTGCCTTAAAAGAAACCCAACAAGAAACCCAAACCCCAGCTTTCCCCTGCTCTCAGCCAGAGGAAGAGGCAATGAAGAGGAATGATCCTGGCACCCATAGAGCAGAGCCTGGCACCAACACCATCCCCACCACCTCATTCTCCTTTGATCTTGTGTCAAAGCTCAGCTGGAATGGGGAAGAGCCCATCGAGGGAGGGCTGAGGGGTGGGCATTGACAGCCCTGCTACAGCTCTGCAGTAGCCCCAGGCATGGTATGGACACCAGGATGGGCAGGGCTGACTCAGGAATGGGGCTGGATGGTGAGAACAGGTGCTGCTGGCTCCCCATAGCACCTCCTCAGTGGCATTTGGTTGTTCCTGCCCCTTCCCACCTGCCCAGGAGGAGCTCCTGCCACCCTGCAGGGATGAGGGCTCCAGCCCCAGCTGAAAGGATGCTGGGGATGTTTCTCTCCTGAGATTTGGGGACTGCCTGGAGAATGCTCCCCTGTCTGCTGTGCTGACCCCACCTCCACCACACTCCCTGGCCCATTACAGCCACCCCTCCCATCCTGGTCCCCAGCAGGGATGAAGGGCTGGGAAATCCCAGCATCTGCATGGACGAAGGAAGGCAGCAGCCCCTCTGACAAATGCCTCTGCAGCCTCTGTGGTACATAGTCTTTGCAAAAACCACCAGTGTGACAATTACACACCTGAGAGATTTACCTGGATGTAGCCACCTGTCGAAGCAGGGCAGGAGCAGCTTTATCAAATTTGATAAAGCAAACAGCATCTGCTGAGAAGAACTGGTGGGGGAAAACCAGGGCAATGTGCCACATGTCATCAGGACTGGGGATGAAGGAGAGCTAGTCCTGGGGACAGGATGGGCTTATGGGGCTGGAGAAGCCACCTGGGCTCTCAGGAACATGTGGCCCTGCTGTGAGTCCCTAGTCACAGCATCAAGGGGAAGGCACAGGAAGAAAGGAGATGGCTGCTCTCCAGCCCAGGGCAGGTGCTGCCCAGATCTGCCTGATGCAGGACAGACAAGCCAGTCCACATACGAGTCAGAAGTTGACCGAGAATCTTGGAGTGCTGCTTTCACCCCCTGGACCTGATGGCTACCACCTCCAGCTGATACAGCCTGGGTAAAGGAACGGCTGTGATGGCTCTGACAGCCTGACACCTCCCCCCTGAGAGCTGTCAGCAACTCATCCAGCCACGAACCAGCCTCCCTCACCTCTGCCAGACCCCAAAGCTTCAGCAGAAGCATCACTAATTAGAAACCAGGAGCACATTACAGATCATCTGGCTATTTATACAGAGCTGCTTTACATAAACCGTGCTGCAGAAGGGGGAATGAATCATATGTGCTCTGCCGTGACTGCGCTGGTGAGCGCAGCTGACCTGCTGCCCCTCACCCCAGAAGAGCCCTGCTTGTGGCTAAGGTCCCCTGAGCTCCCATGCTGGGTTACTCTGCTCCTGGGGTCGGAGTGCTCCCGGGGTCGGGATGCTGCCAGGGTCATGGTATGCCCAGGGCTGGGATGCTCCCACAGCGCTGGGCATTGTGCAGGGTCTGGGCTCGGCGGGTGGCAGTGGGGGTGAGCCTCTAGCACAGGGAGGGGTATGCTGCCAAGACCACACTATTACTTCCCAAGTGCTTTCCAAACAATAATAGCTGTCCCTCTCCCTTGAGAAGGATCAGTGTTAGAGATTTCAAAGTAGAAGCAGGGACACTGAGGCATGGAGAAGGCGTGCAGGTAAGACAAACTCCCTGTGTTTGTCAGCATCCTTCCCCTTGTGCTTATCTGATGGGCAAGATTTCAATGCCTTCTCCCATCAGGACCACACAGCCCCACAAGTGCCAGTCTGGGGAACAGCCAGCCCCAGGCGCCACTGCCAATTTGAGACAGCTTCATCCCAGCCACGGGACAGGGACAAGGCCAGCACTGGTCCCCCAGCCCTGCACTGCTCCAGATCAAGCCAGGCAGGATCCAGGCTCACCTGCCCAGCCCTCCATCAGAAGCAGCATCTCTGCAGCAGCTCAGCACCAGCACGGTCAGGGCTCTGCAGACCCAGCTGGCACCTGCCAAGGCAGTCCCCACACACCAAGAGGACACGTGGGAAAAGCCATCAATTGGAACGTCAACTGCAGTGCTGGGAAGAATTGTCTCCTGACAACCAGAGAAGGTTGTTCAGCTACTGTGCTGTATCATAAATCACACCTCTATGACTTGCCATCTGTCAGCCAGATTACACATGTTCAGAATCCCATGTCAGCATTTAAGTCAGAACACAGCATCTTTTCCCAGAAATAATTATCAGTGCTGAAGGCTTTTACAGCAAGAGCCATCCTCAGCCCTTCCCTCCAAAGCTCTGGGCAGAACAGAGCTGGCATTCCCAGAAGGCAGGACCACCACTGTGGCACAGGTATGCACAGCCTCCATGTGACATGTGCCCCTTAAATCCACTGCTTCAGGCACAGGGAGGGGCAGGGTCTGGCACGGCAAACTCCCCCGGCATCAGCCATGGCACCCAGCACCCTGAACTGAGCAGGCAGCGGCAGGCAGAGGCAGAGGCTGCTGCTAAAGGGAGACAGGGACAGTGCTGTCCCCAGCCTCGTGTGTGCTGAGAACCCTGGAGTGTCCAACCAGGACGAGCAGAGTGGCCAGAGCAGCACTTGGACACAGCCTGGCTAAGGGGGAAGAGTCTGGCTCAGCACAGGGCACAGCTCCCACTGCCCCGATGTGCTGTGTGACATGAGTCTGTACCAATCCCTTCACCCCACACGTTTTCTGAGAGTCCAACCCCACAGGGTGACTGCTGAAGCCCCCAGCCTGCCAAGGCAGTGGGAACGCAGGCAGAGCATGGACATGGTGGGGTGGCAGCCCATCCCCATTCTGCCTGTGCCTCCGGCAGCTCTCTGAGCCGGCACCGGACACGGCACCCCAGCACACAAATCCCTCAGCTGCCCTTTGGGATGAGGACAAGAGGCTGAAGCGCCGCCCTCCACCCTTGCTGGCCAGGCAGACGGATGAGCAGTGACATTTCCCAAAGCTCAGTACAGAAATACACAGGGACTGGATTCATCGCTCCGGCTTCACCCGCCGCGCACAGGCGTGAATCTGTCCGGGGGTTCGCAATCACCGCTGCATCCCCCACACCACAACTGGGAAGTGATGACAAGCAAAATCCCGCTCCCCTCAGCTCTGCATCCCTCCCTCCCCTGTGCTGATCCGCTAAAAGCCTTTTGGTAGTTTGCAGACACCGGGGTGAGCGTGTGCCCGCAGGAGCCCGGATGCCTCAGCCCCTGCTGGCACAGCGTGACTCTGCCGTGGCCAGAGCTACAGGGACAGCGCGAGCCACGCAGGCACAGCTGCACCGAGCCACGGCTGAGGGATGACCGAGGTCACGAGAGTGCCAGCCAAGGCACCGGCACAAGATCACCAGCACCACCACCACCTCTGCTCCACCAACTCATCCAGCCAAAGCCCTCACCACCACATGGGCACCAGCCATCCATCCCACAAGATACCACATCCAGGCAGGAATAGCTCCCACTTGTTGCACGCTTCTTAGCCTGAGACTCAGGAGCAAGCCCGTGCCTGTATGTGGCTCTAAACTAACCCAGATGCGGGCAGGCAGCTCCCAGCCTGTTCCATCAGCACAGGCAACAGTCCCGGGATGAGCCATGGGCTGTGGGCAGCCCAAGCAAACAAGCAGCATCTCTGCTGGTCCTCCCTCATTTGGGAGCAGCCACTGCACAAACAGCTTTGAGCTGGGCTTATCCCCACGGGCATCCTGGCTGTAGCCAGTCTGGGGAAGGTGGCTGTGCCTGGGGCGGGCAGTGCTGGGAGCACACAGCCCTGCACTTCCTGAAGCCGTGGGGATTGGCTCCTGTCAATGTCTTATTTGCACAGGTACAGTTAGAATAAAATAGAGGGAAAATAACCTAAGCTGGAAAGGAGCAGTCTTTTGGGAGAGAGAGGGTTTGCAAAGGACAGACTCATGGCCATGAACATGCAGTCAGCCTCCTGTCCTGGCGAACATGCAATGTGCTCCGGCAAGCCCCGCTCCCTGGTGGCATGCTTCCCACTGACCACGGTCCCAGTCGTGAGAGTGTCTCCAAAGCACCAGCCAGGGCCAGGCCCTGGTGAGCCATGCCCAGCTGTGGGCCCTGCAAGAATGGGGACAGAGACAGATGCCCACAAGCCATGCAAGCGATGCTCACTCACCTGCACAGCCTCTGCTCCCTTCACTCCTGGTGCTCTGCTCATCCACTGCCGGAGCAGCAGCTCATCCCAGAGTGGCTTTCCTGGAGAGTCCCTGTCTTCTCTATGCACTCTCCCATCCTGAACGGTGTCTCCTGCTCCCATCTGCGTCGCCCGACCTCCTCAGCCGCCACCTCCGCTTCCCTCACCCATCACCTCAGGTTTCTCATTTGCTCTGTGCTTGGCTGTTTTTTATTTTTTTTTTTTTCCTCCCAATCTTGTTTCTATAGAAACGAGATTAGCAGAGGGGGAAATAAAACAGCCCCATGTGACTCAGATTCCGACACTGAAGGATCTCCTGGTTGCGCTTGCTGTGGCTTTACATAACCAGGAGCCTGTGCAAGCTCGGATTGGGGGACCAGGCACAGATGGGGGGACTGGGCTCAGCCGAGGGACACGGGGCTCAGCCAAGGAGAACCAGGTTCAGGGGACTGGGATCAGGCTCAGGTGAGGAGGACAGGCTCAGCTGTGGAGGGACCACCAGGCAGAAGGCAGCAATGCCTCACCTCTGCTGGCTTTGGGTTTGCTGTGGCACTCCTGATGCGATGACATGTCACCAAACCCTGCTGGCATCCCCAAGAGCTCCTGTCATCCTGCATAGCCCTGCCTCACTACCTGTTCCCATTGAGAAGGGGAGAAAGCAGAGGTAGGGATGCTGAAAACTACTCTGAGTCCCACCAAAACCTCTGGGGTCCCCAGGTAAGCTTTGGAGGAGGAAGCCAGAAGACCCCCCACACCGCCAGGCTGCCCTGCCCCTGCCCTCACCACTCAGAAAAGTGGTTTGGGCCACTGGTCTCCAGCCTTCATGGACTCATGGGTGACCATGCAGGCAATCTGGTGAGCTTCAGACAGCCACATACTCCATTCTCCTGACATTCCTCCTACTCAAGCTCCCAAACCCATGAGCAGTGTCTATGGCTGGGGCACACAAACCACCAACTGAGCTCTTCCACCACTGTCTTAGGGACTGCCCACAGGGACTTCCCAAGCCCAAACATTAGCTCCAGATCAGCTGGGAGGTGTTGAGGACCCTGCCTGAGGACTCCCCATGTGTTCCCTTAGCTCAGGGACAGACGCTGACTGCACGAAGCCAGTGCTGCCTGCCAGGGTCACCCACCCAGGCCTTCTGCTGATGATCTCCCATGTCTATATGGGGCACTGCCCTTCTGCTGCACCTCTGGAGGCTCAACCCCCACTCACCCCCCCAGTCCCCAGGTACTGCCCAGGACTAAAAAAGAGGCAGAATGCCCTTTTACCTGGGTACTTTTTATAGTGACAGGACAAGGAGAAACAGATTTAAAGTAAAAGAGGAGAGATTTAGATTAGATGTTAGGAAGAAATTCTTTGTTTATAGTGTGGTTAGGCCCTGGCACAGGTTGCCCAGAGAAGCTGTGGCTGCCCCTGGATCCCTGGAAGTGTCCAAGGCCTGGTTGGATGGGGCTTGGAGCAACCTGGGCTAGTGGAAGGTGTCCCTGCCCATGGCAGGGGGTGGAACAAGATTATCTTGAAGGTCCCTTCCAACCCAAATGATTCCATGATTTTTATGATTCTATGGAATGGAAATCTGGGATGACGTCCTGCCAGCACACAGCAGTGAGGTGCCTTCCCCACAGAACAGCACAGGAGTTCAGCTGGGCTTGCAAGGCAGCAGAGCTTCTCAGGAGGTTTGGCTCGTACCCAAAGGATGGGGCATTGGCTTACAAAGAGTTTCTCCAAGTCCCTGGTTTTCCTTTGGGATTTCAATGTCCCACTTCTCAGACTGACTCAGCCGTGATTAGCTGGTGAGCTCTGCTGCTGTGACAGCCCCGGGCATGCCCACAGGATATGACATTAGGAAACCTCTTCCCCCAGCACTCTGGTGTTCAAGGGGGTCTCAGTTCCCTCCCTGACGAGCTCAGGACAGATCAGACAGTGTGGCAGAGCAGCTGTAGGCAGCCACACTAAGAGCAAGTGATGAATTTGGGCATATTTCACCCAACCAAACTTTTCCATGAGTTATCCCAGTGGGTTGGGGATCTGTGTGATGTGCTGAGGTTGGGCAGTGCTGCAGAGAAGGAGCCAAAGACTCAAGCAGTGCTGATGGGATGAGCTCTGTGAGGGCCCTGGCTCATCCAGCTGCTGAGGACACGGCTTCACACCCAAACCACCCTGTCTGGTGGCACCCAGTGGAGCTGGGGATGCCTGTTCTGAGCCAGCAAGGAGGGTGCTCAAGGGCAGGACAGCTGGGCACAGACTGAGGCTCCCCAGGGCCAGGGAGAGGGACCCTGGGGATGCTGCAGATGGCGAAAGAGTGATAGGACTTGCATGAGAGGGTAATGAAAGAATGTAGAGGGCTCGTCAAAAGGGAACAAGGAGAGGTGTCTGACAGCCCTAGAATATGAGACTGCAGATCTAGACAAGTTGATCCTGAAACCCCAAACCATTCCTCCCCCTGCCACAGCTCACGTCAACATAAGTCATTGCTTTGATTACCTTAAAACAGTAAAGGAAATATGGGTCAGAGAGTAACCCCCCGAAAACCACAGCCCCGGGCAGCCCCTTTCATTGGCCCAACACAGCTGTGGTCATTGGGGACTTGGGAAGATATTTTTATAGCAGCGAAAGTCTCAGTAGTCACTGAAATTTGCCAGATATTGGGGGAAATAATCAGTGCTTAAAGATTGTCAGTGAGCGCTGCTGTGCCAAGCCTGGCTCTTCACAAGCTGAGCAGATGCAGGCACCAGGACTGATGCTGGGCTGGCTTCCCTGGAAGGACCAAGCTGGACTCTGCAGGACCTGGCTCTGCAGCCAGGAGCCAGGCAGAGCAGGCGGGATCCTCTATTTAAAGTATGATAACAGGGTCACAGAAATGTCCGCCAGCAAAAGCACTTGGATACCTTGATCTAATTATAGCTGGCATTATCAGGCTGCATTACAATTAGCAAGTCAGTGGCCAGTCTCTATTTCTGGTCTGCAACATGAGGAGGGTCAGTATTCCAAGGAAGAAGGAGAAGGGAAGCAGGGGCAGCAGGACGGAGATACCTCACAGTGTGTTTAACAGCTGCTTCCGAGTGCTGTGGAAAGGCAAGTTTTATTTGGAGGGTGTTTATATGGAAAGTCAAGGAGAGAAACATAACCCATCCCTTCAGCACAGCCCCCCATCAGTCATCTGAGGGCAGCTCCTGACCCTGCACTCACTCATTCCCCGCGATGGTGAGGGCTGTCCGTACCTGTCAGGTGAGCTCTGGGTCCCACCAGACCTGTGGGGTCCTGTGCCTCGGAGCAGAACCCTGGTCTGGCTTTTCATGGAATTGTGAAGGTTGGAAAAGCCCTCTAAGACCACCATTCCCCCAGCACTGCAAGGCCACCACTAACACATGGTCCCAAGTGAAACATCCACACAATTTTTAAATCCTACCAGGGATGGTGACTCCACCACTGCCCTGGGCAGCATTTTCCAATGCCCGAGCACCCTTCCAGTGAAGAAACTTCCCTTAATATCCAATCTTTTCTGAGCTATTTAGGAGCCAGATTAAAGCAGCAGCCAGGAGGGAACCCAACCACACATCCAACTTGACTTCCACAAAGCAGCCTGTCCAGTGTTCAGCACCAGGCCAGTCACTTAAGGGCAGATGAAGGCAGCCAGAATCCCTAGAAATGGCTGGCATTTTTAGAACATCTTTTTGTTTTCTTTGAAAACCAGAGTTTTGTTAAACTTAGAGCATTTGATGCAAAGAATATGATGCTAATCCAAGCAGAAGGAACCATCTGATGAGTCCCAAATTAAAATGTTCCTTTGTTTTGGTTTCAAATATTGCATTTTCATACTAATGCACAATCTGAATGGAAGGTATATTTGCATGTCCTTCCCCAAAAAATTCTCTCTCAAAACAATAATTCTATTCATTTGCATTTTGACAATAACAACTGTCCCCTCTCTGACCAACATCTGTGCTGTGACAGAGATGTTGGGCATGTGTGCCACAGCCTGGTGAGTCATGCTGCACCCCAGCATGCCCATGCCACTGGGGGGACTGGACCTGCACCAGTATCATCTCCTCCCCTGAGCAGACACCTTCCAGCTGGAAACCCATCCCCACATGAGCACAAGCCAGGAAGCATCCCAAGGGTGGACACAGCAAGGAGGCAGCGGGATGTTCTGCTGAGAGCCCATGGGTATGAATGTGGCCTGAAAAGGAGGGGCAGGACCTTGGAAGAGGTGGGATGCTGAAGACCATGTAAGATGATCAGAAAGGTTCCTCTCTCTCCAGATTCTAAGCAATATTTATGCTGGCATCTTCATACCTGCAACCTTGTCACATTAAATTCTTGTTGTCGCCATTTAGTGCTGTAAAACAGTGGAAAAGAGGACTTGGGGGTGCTGCTGGGCGAGAGCTGGCCATGCCCTGGCTGTGAGCACCCAGAACTCCCTGTGTGGGGCTGAGCCCCCAGCGTGGGCAGCAGGGGAGGAGGGAATTCTGCCCCTCTGCCCCTCAGGTGAGACCCCACCTGCAGAGCTGCCTCCAGCCCTGGGGAACAACAGCAGGAGGATGTGGAGCTGCTAGAGAGAATCCATGGAGATGCTCCGAGGACTGGAGCCTCTCTGTTCTGTAGCCAGGCTGGGAGAGCTGGGGGTGCTCACCTAGAGAAGAGAAGCTCCAGGGAGACCTTAGAGCCCTGCCAGTGCCTAAAGGGGCTGCAGGAGAGCTGGACAGGGACTTGGGACAAGGGATGGAGGGACAGGACAAGGGGGAATGGCTTCCCACTGCCAGAGGGCAGGGGTAGATGGGATATTGGGATGGAATTGTTCCCCGGGAGGGTGGGGAGACACAGGCACAGGGTGCCCAGAGAAGCTGTGGCTGCCCCTGGATCCCTGGAAGTGTCCAAGGCCAGGTTGGATGGGGCTTGGAGCAAGCTGGGATAGTGGAAGGTGTCCCTGCCCATGGGAACAAGATGAAATTTAAGGTTCTTTTCAATGCAAACTATTCCATGATCCTGTGATTCTATATAAGAAAAGATCTTTTTCTGACTCCCAACCATGAACCAGATCATTGACAAGCACCATTTCATTACTGGCACATACCAGCATGCTTTACCCTCAAAATTACCACAATCTACTTTAATTCCCAAACCCAATCCATATATAGACAATAAATAAATAAAACCTACAAAATAAAATAGTAAAAAATTCCTTTCCTTGGACAAAATCCCCATCACTTTGCTTGTTTTTAAGAATTCTATCATTTCCCTCTGTGATTGTTTTTAATGAAGATATCTATCACTCCTTCCTGAGCAGCAGGACTAAGATCTTGGGCTCTTCCAAGCGAGCTGTGTGAGCGTGATGGATTGTCTGTGTGCCAAGGCAGAGGAACGTGCAGAATTGCTCCTGTCTTGCCAGGGGCCAGGTTTTCAGAATTCCCCCACTACCAATTACAGCTTTTATCCTAATTAAAAAGATACCAGGGAAAAGAAAGGAAAGCACAAAATCCAACTGATCTCTTTGTTCATGTGCAATCAGCAGGGATGGGTGAGGAGGTTCCTGGAGGGGCTCAATCCTCCTGGGACCTTCATCTCCCTCCACTTACCCTGGCTGAGCCCACACATGGTGAGGCAGCAGCATGCCGGGCTGGCATCCCTACCATGCCGTCCCCAGCCACCCCAGCTCTGTGACTGCAGCCTGCTCTCCCTGTGAGGGGACAAACGCCCCGGGGGATGTGCTGTTGTTTAGTCTGCGTGCAGCCCTGGCGCTGGAGCAGCCTCTTGTTTTCCATGGCCCCGCGTCCCACACTGCGCGCAAGAATGGAAAAGCTTGTTATTCTGGGCTGCCGGGTGGCCGGGCCTTTCCAAGAGTGGAGAGGAGTGATGTGGTTAAGGCAAGCCAACCGCAGAGCCTCCATGGTTTCAGCTCCTGGCTGGCACCCACCTCCAGCAGACCACACTGTCTGCCATCATCCCGCCGTCGGGAGAGGCAGGTGACAGGAGCTAGCTGTGCCTGGGCACACTGATGTGTCCAGGTGTGCTTGCAAGGGCCTGGAGGGAGGGGGAAGGATGGGAGAAGGGCGACAGAGAATGAGCCCAGAGGCACCAGGACAACTGCCTAGAAATGGATGCCTCCACAACCCATGGGCCGCAGTGCTCAGGAACGGCACAAAGCAGGGCGAGGATGTGTCCCTTCGGGTGATGGAGCACTGGAACAGGCTGCCCAGAGGGGTGGTAGAGTCTACTTCTCCACATGCACTAAAAACACACCTTGACACAATCCCGTGCAACCCACTGTAGGTGACACTGTGCTTTAGCAGGGGTTGGATGACATGATCTCCAGAGGTGTCTTCCAACCCCACCCACTCTGTGATCCCATGACATACACACTCATGGCTCTGCAAGATCTGGGTAGCCGGGGATTTTGATGACCCACAAGGAAACCCAGTACCTCTGTGTTTCACTCACAAAGCTCCTCAAACTGGTAAAGACCTATCAAAGAAATTAAGACTGATTAAATCCCAACCTATGCAGAATCCTGGGCAACCAAAGGGAAAAAGGAGAATGGGAAAATACCATGATCCTGGGCAACCAAAGGGAAAAAGGAGAATGGGAAAATACCATATGTCTCATTATGAGATATAACACTGGTGTTCACCAGCACCAAACAGGAAAAACTCACTGAAGTATTTTCATGGTCAGAAGAACACCATCATAAAATGCCACTGTGTTACCAGAGCACTATTCTGTCCTCTGTGGTCTCTCTCCTACAGAGAGCAAGTGGTTATTAGGGACAGCTGGGCCCACACCACAGACCCTACAATGCTGCCAGCACCTCCTGGTCCCTGGATGGGCAGCAGGAAGATGCAGAGCTCTGGGGCCACCTGTGAGACTTGTGCCCTGTCCCCTGGGTGGATCTGGCTGGGGGCTGGGAGGTAGGGAACCTCCAGGCTGCAGTTCCAACCACATCTGTCCTCGCTAAACAAAAACGTCCCTCCATGGTTTTCCCTTAGGACTTGTGAGCACGTCAGTAACTAAACCCCAATCTGTTGGACTCACTGCACTGGTGCAGGAATCTGCATCTTTTTTCTTCCCTGTGTCCCAGTTCTTCCCATTACAGTGGAAACCTCTCCCCACCTGGCCCAAGGCAATTCAATACGCATGGGGATGCAGGACGCTGCTTAGCAGCCCTCGAAATAATGGGGGCCAGGAAAATGGGAAACACATTCCTAGAGGCAAACCATGGCTTCTTCAAACTTCCTCCCAGTCCAAAATTTCCCTTGAAAAGGCATGACAGGGAGTTACAAAGGTCCCTCTTGCAAGAAGGGGAAACATGCAGGAGAGAAAAGCCCTTGGCGTGCCTTCCCCGCAGCCGGCTCCAGCCCCCGCGGCTGCCACGGAGGTTTGAGGGACTTGAAGGGATTTGCGATGCAATAAAAACATTCCTGCTTGCAAAGCATGAAACCCCAAAAGTTTATGGGAAACCACTGTCTTCGGGATGTCTGCATATCTTCAGGCATCCTGGGAGCTGTAGTTCAAAGAAACCAAGAAAAAGCAAGCAGCCGATAATGATGGTTTCTGGATGGAGGTTGTGTGACTATTGGCTTCCACACGAAAGCCTGAATTTCTGGGATGCTGAGCTTGTTTCTGCAGCCAAGTGAGAGGAGAGCTCCTCGGTGCCTGGGGCATGAGGGACTCCAGCACCACAGTGAGGGAGAGCAAGAGGCATCCAGGGAAGGGCAACGCAAATACCAAGTGTTGATGACTGGGGACAGGGATGCACTGCAGCAGGAGTAAAGAGGGACAGGTCAAAGCCCTTTCCAGGGCTGGAAACCTGTCTGGGATCTGTCAGATATGTGGTCCCTGTCGGGTTCCGAGCATGGGCATGGATCCTCTTCCAGGTCAGGCTGTGGGAGGGTGCATCGCAGTGGCTTTTGTCTGGCACTGTGAAAATCCAAGGACACCAGTGTGGGCAGCACACTTTAGCCTGTGAGCTAAAACCTCTATACCTCAGTTTCCCCATTAACTTTTAATATCCCCCTATCCCCTAGAGCTCAACTCCTCAGCATCAGTCAGGTGTGACGAGGCAGCAGGTCCACAGGGTGTTGCAGCCCAGAGCTGAGTTTCTGAGGTTCTGCAGAAAGACACCTCAGTTTTGCAGAGCTGAGCCCTCTGCTCTGGAGGAAAAGAGTGGCTGGAATGTTTCTGGGCCAGCTGTGCCTTCACAGGCAGTAGAAAGGGCACCCTGAAATGGTCAAGGCCACAATACATAAGCTGGAGACTTACCAAGATTTAGGACATCATACTGGTGCCTCTTGCTTCCTTTCCCTTGACTGCCAAACTCACAGAGCAATTCTGATCTCCCCTGGAACTAAATCCAGATTGACTGAAACCACCCAGTGGATGCAGCCATTTCCCTGTTCTGGGGGTCACAACCTCCAGTAAATACCCACAGGCCCTGGGACTGGGCTGAGTATCCAGGGTGCAATGCCAGCACCTGTTCCATCTCTCCCAAGGCAGGACGTCTGCACCGTGCTCTTGCAATGATTGTCCCTGCTCACTTCAAAGCCCAGTTTGGAGCCCTTGGTGCATTCCTCAGCTCTGATAAAACCCAACAGAGGAAGGTACTGGGGGCTTCAGGAGCAGAGCAGATGCTCAGAAACCAGGACTGCCTTCCAGCCAAGCCCAGCCAAAGCACAGCATGTGCCTCCAACACCTGCCTCTTGCTCCTCAGGTCTTCTCCTGCACTGCCCAACACTGATACAGCCTTTTCATTGCATCACAAACTTCATCAATGGACATCGTCCAAGCAGAACCCAAGGAGAGAAGGGAGGAGCAGGAGGCTGCTGTTACAGGCCATTCCTGAAAGGGAAAGCAGCCATCTGGGTTCAGATCACCTCTCAGAAGCTGGAGGAACACATAGGCAGCGCCATGGTTTGAGACAGGTTGGCTCAATGCTCCCCAATACATACATGAATTAATGCCGCTTTTCAGATCTGACTGACAATGCTGACGTCTGTCCATTACACCAGGAATTGTTCCCAAACCTTCTGTCTATTTTCCAAAAGAACCAAAGCAGCAAAGGGTTATTACCGGGGAGACAGTGAGCACAGGGAGGGAACGTGCTGTTCTTTGATAGAAACTGTGCTAATGAACATTATAAAATTAAAGATCAGGAAAACCTGAATGACAACTTCAATCCTAGAAAAGCTGCAAGTCAACCCCAAGGAACACAGCCAAGAGAGAACGGTCACTGTGGATTCTGGGTCCACATTCCAAACCTTTTATCTCCAGCACGAGGTTGCTCCATTAAAGCAGAGTCTGACATTAGGCTCATCACAGAGGTATCCCAAGGCCCTCTGCTAATTCTGGGTATGATTTCAGCCAGTCACCACCCGATCCTGCTGGAAAGCAGTTGGGTGATAGCTGAACCAGGGCTTTGCAAGCCATTAAGAGCACAACTGAAGGCACAGATCCCTGTCTTTTCACTCAGCACATTCCTTGGGGATGAATGGCCCTGGTGACCTCTCTCCTCACGCCTCCTTGGAGCTGGTTAATCCATAGAGAGGAAGAGGAGCTGCCACACCATGATGTTTGTGGCCTTGCAAGTGGCTTTCAGGCTTGCTTGAATGGTTTGCCTGAACACTTGAGTGGCTTTCAGACTTCATCTCAGCCACTGCAGGGACTGCTTTTACAGGAGCAAGTCCAACCAAACACTTCAGCATGTGCTCATCTCCCAGCTAAGAGCAGCCTGTGGAGATCAGTGCTCCAGAAAAACACTTCCCTGGATGTGACGGACCTGCCACCACCAAAGCCCTACCTGAGTGGGACCTCCCAGTGCTGCCTCTCCCCAGGAAAAACAGCAAACCTATACTGAGTATTAACCTATACTTAAGGTTTTTAAAAACAAGCACAACTCACTCTCCTCCACAAAATAACAAAAATCCTGGAAAAAACAGAGCACAAACTGTACCTTCACACATCCCCCACCAAGCACTAACCCAGGGTGAGCGGAAGCAGCTGAGTCCAAAGAGAGTCACATTTTCTAGGGAACATGAGCGCAGCCCAGGAGCTGGTGGTGACAGGTAAGCCCTGGGCTGCCGGCTGCACTGGGCTCAGCGGGAGATGGGGCTGGACCCGGGTGGGATGGATGCTCTAAATTAGGAATGAAAACATTGCCCCCCTGCTCAGCAGTAGGCTACACTCAAAGTGAGCCCTTGTCTGGGACAGCCAGCGGGCGAAGCAAGGCGACAACGACAGCTCTGCCAAAGTCCAAAATATACTCGCAATTTGTTTTGAATTACTTTGTGCTGGGCTTTAAAAAACACTGAAAAATTTCCATCCAGCCTGGCTGCAGAGCTGCGGGAGGACCCTGGGGTTTGTTTCAATGTACGGTGATGCTGACCTGAATTTCTCCCCCAGATAGTGAAAAGAGATAACTCTTGGGGAGGGCAGTGCTGAGAGAAGCAAGGGGACAAGAGGCACCCAGAGGCACCCAGTGTGCTCTGGCAGCGATTTGGGATGGGGACCACACAGCATCCACACTAGCAGCTTCAGTGGGGAACGATGCTCCTTCCCCAGCACTGGGAAGTACCCCATGGACACATCAAGCTGAGTTAAACCACAGAGAGAAATCTGCTCCCTGAGCACGGCAGCACAGCCCCTGCCAGCGCTGGAACCTCTTGCTTGTGGCTCAAATCAATGCAGCTCCATTGCAAACAAACCTGTGGGAGGGAGAGGCAAAGAAAGAATCCCTCGAAGAATCTGCAAGGCACTGGAGGAGCTAAAAATAACCACTGACAACAAATCAATCTAGAAACAGAAAGCTAAAATCCCTAATAATAGAGGGTTGCCAGGTGGAGGAGGGAGATGCCTGGCACCCTGCGCCCCAACTCTGCCCACCCAGAATCCTGCAGAGAGTGGGGGCACAGGAATGTGGGACTGAGGGGGCATTCATCACTGCCTCTGACTGCCTCCAACAGACACCAGCTCTTCTGCAGGAAAACGTGGCACTGTTTCCCTGTTGTTTCTTATCTTTGTGTTTTCAGACTGCCTCTCAAAATGGGCCAGCCGACTCCAAGGAGCCAAGGTGCCTGAGCCAAACTCTCCAATCCCTCCTCCACTCCATTCCAAGCTCCAGAAGTGGAGCAAAATCTGGTGTCCTTTCCAGCTCTGGTCACCATCTTTTCCACATCCCTCAGGCAAGATCAGTCTGATCTCAGGACTCATCTCTGTATCTATCAGTGCTTTGCTCTGCTATTTGCCCCCTCCCAGACCCCTCCAAGGATGCATATGCCAATCAGGCCTTCCACCCCTGAACATGTGCCATCACAGACACAAACCTCAGAGTGCAGACCACGATGATCTCAATAACTGTAAGGTGACAGAAACACTGTTGGAAAGTGGATTAAAAGGCTCAATTGCAATGTAAAATTCAAATAGGAATTTTATGACTTCACAGGACCAGAAGAATCTGGCCTGGATGTGGCTGTGCTAAGTGAGAAGGGTGGAAGAGCCCTGGGATTTTTCATCAGGCACACAAGAGCATTCCCAGACTGCTGGAAGGTCCCAGCACATGGGCAGAGACCTGCTCCTGTCCTCCACGTCCCCAGGGCCAGCAGGGAAGAATACATCCCAAGGGGGATTGGGAGAGCCCCCCACGCTTGTGCCATCCCAACCCCCCATGCTGCAGTCTACAACGGGGTGACACGTCCACAGCCAAGCAGAGATGTGCCATGGAGGGCTGCACCCATCCATGGTCTGGGACAACATCCTCTGTCTGTGCCCACCCCAGCCATGGCACAGCCCTCCTGGATCCAAAGGGCAGAGATGGAGGGACACGGGGCAAGGACAGGCCACCCGGGAGCAGGGACAGGAGCAGGGGAGTAGGTAATTCGATGACCTGCCCTTGCCTCCCCCAGCCCGGCTTAGCTTGTGTGACAAATGCTGCAGGAAGGGGATGCTACTGCCCTGACACGATACACGCTGCTAATCCCGCGGCTTTATCTGTTACTTCCGCGCCGGCTGTGGGATCCAACTCCATCCTGCCCGGCTCCCGGGGTGCTCCTATGGGAGCTGCACGGCCCGCGGCTCCTCCGAGCTCTGCTCCCTGTCTGCCTCCCGGCTGCCTGGACCCCCACCCCAGCTCCTTGCTTCCTCGTTTGCGATGAAAACTCTAAGAGGGAAAAAAAGGTGTTGACAGGGTGTTTGTTAAATGAAATGAGCTGGGAATGAGTGGGAGCCTCGTCAGGCAGTGCTCCCGACTCTGCCGACAAAAAGGTAATTAATTCCCTGGGCTGGGAGGGGAGAACAGGACTAGAAGTGGGGACGGGGACTCGCACGGGGGGTCAATGCCGACACAGGCCACCCCTGCGAGGGCAAGGAACTATGGAAGCACGGGGGCAAGGTTCCCAGTGGCCACCAGCCCCTGCCCTCTCCAATGCCTCCCTGCCCCACTGCTCCCTGCAGGGACCCCCACATCCCTCATATCCCCAACCTCGAGGGACCAGCAGCTCACCCTGACATTCCCATCCAGCATCCCCTCTCCTCCTCTTGTGAAGCTAGAGCCCTCGGCATCCACCCAGGGACACAGACCCCAGCCCGGGGGTCCCCATGGCAGTACCCACCGGGGTCAGTGCCAGCTCTCTGCCCAGGAGCCCCACAGGCAGATAACCTGCACTGTGCAAGTGCTGGGGCACGCAACTCGGCACTAGCCCAGCTCTCCAGCTCAGGAATGTCCAAATAAATACATAAATATATAAAAAGGCCATAAATAAGGTTGCCTGAGATGGCTGTTTGTCTCCCGCCTGGCCAGGACCCCCTGCTCCCCCACTGCTGTTTGCCTTGGCAGATGACAGCTGGGTAATTTGTTTCCATTGCAATGAAGTCCCAATTAACTGGAATAAACTTTTTACACTAAGTGTGTTTGTTTAACCAACTGGCTCTTTCAGAGCCTCACCGAGACCTGATTGATGCATTTCAGGGGAGTGGAAACACGCTGGGTGCTTGGACATTAAAGCTGCAGTGTCTGAGCAGGCTGAGGCTGAAAGGGCTCTCTCTGTGTTTGGGAAATCAAAACTGACACCTCTGATGTCTGGACTGGGACAGAGATTTCAGCGTGGCCTTTGTGTACAAATATTGACAGTTTCTCATTCGCTGTGGCTGACACCCCCTCCAGTGTCCCCTCGGGGCAGGAGATCCCCCAGGGTCACACTCTGCTCTGCTGGGAGAAGGTGGGATCATCATGCTGGGCACAGCGAAGCATGCTGGGATGCATGTGCTCCCTCCTGGGGACAGCAATGGGGGCTCCAGCCAGCCAACAAAATCCCAAAGAAAGGTGGGATTGACTTCACAGGACACTCCCAGTGAAGCAGGACCAATGTCTTCAGCAGCAGCCAAACGCCTCCTCCCAGCCAAAGATCAGCTTCATGGCTCATGAAGCCATTGATTTACAGCAGCAAAGTCAAGATGGTGAGAAACCAGTCTGGGATGGCTAGAAACCAGTCTGAGATGACTAGAAACTGGTTGGGAGTCTGAGACTGGTTTCTGGTTCACACCAGAGTTTTCAGCAACACTCTCCAGTGGAGGGCAGGTAAGGGAACACAGAAGCCTGATAAAAGCCCAGAAGCAGAGTCCTCCTCCTCAGAACCATTCAATTGGGATGGAAATGGCAAAGCCAAGTGGACAAATTGCTCAGTAGGGATCTGGCACCACTGAGACCCAAGGCAGGCAGTGAAGATTCTGCCTGCAGGTCGAGGGGCGGCCTGGACACACCTGGACACAGCAGCCCTTGTGCTGTGCCTCCTTTGGGAGCATCGCTGCTGGGAGCACCCTCAGGACAAGCAAAACTAAGCCACCACATCTGCCAGATGGTGGCCTAGGATCCAGGACAAAACCTTGGATCCAAAGAGGGACAAAAGAGAAATGCAGTGGGGAAAAGATGACCCAACCACCCCCGGCAGTAGTGCCAAAGGCAGGCACCACTGCTGGCTCTGGTGGGATATCCCATGAAGAGGGAAAAGCCACGGCACAGCTTAGTGGCAGAGCCCACACCAGGACCAGCCCCACTCTGGTGCTGTATTCCAGCTGCCTGGTGAGACACTGCATGAATAATAAGCACTTCTGGAAAACAAAGCACATCTGACATTCGAAGGGAGAATGAATTCAGCTGAGCTTTCTCTCCCTGGGTGCTTTTTCCTTCCTATCTCAAAATGCAAAGGAAAACCTCCAAAAGCCCCTGCTTGAGAACTGTCAGCTCCAGAGGTTTTCTTGAAGCATTTGTTGGGAAGGCTTTTCTATTTCAAATGTAGACATTGGAATTTGCAGTTCCTAGGATTCCTTTCCTCTCCTTCTCCAGCCCATTTCATCAAATCACCGCACACATTTCCATGTACTGTGGGACAAGGTGATGTTTTCCTGCAGCTGGGGGTTGAGCCAATCTCCCACAATCCCTCAGTAAAATGCCCCAAAGTCTGCCTGAAGTCAGCCTGCCTGGGCTGTTCACAGCTGGGTTCAGTCAAGTCTTTAATTAGGTGTAAATACCATTATTCATTGTTCCAGGCCCTGGCACAGGTTGCTCAGAGAAGCTGTGGCTGCCCCATCCCTGGAAGTGCCCAAGGCCAGTTGGATGGGGCTTGGAGCAATGTGGGGTAGTGGAAGGTGTCCCTGCCCATGGCAGGGGGGTAGAACTAGATGATCTTCAAGGTCCCTTCCAACCCAAACCCGTGTGTGATTCTCCAGCTCCATGGCCCAGCTGTCAATCTTGCACTGCAGGTGGGAGCATGAATAGAAAATACCACAGTGGTGTTTGAATAAAAACCCAGATTAATCTGTGGCTGTTCCAGGAAACTGTATCAGAGATCTACTTGTGCTGTGCTGAGGGGCAAAGCTCTTGAGATGATGTGAGGCAGTGTCAAGGTGGAGAAAGGAGAATGAAGAGCGGGAAATTTTCCCTCACAAACAGAAACTGAATGCACTCAACACTCCTGGAACTGCTGCGCTGCTGTACGTGATCAGCAGTACCTGCGTGGGAGGGCGGCAGGGAGTGAAGAGGAGGGCACTGCACACTTATAATACACCCCATTATAACTTTTTCTTTGGAATTACAGATCTTTTAGCAGTCAGTGCTTGAATAAACACTATTTACCTTCTCACCAGGGACCGGGACGAGGCACAGCACATCATACCTTGAGCCAGCACGGGACTGCAGGAGTTCAGCCTTAAATGCATGTTCCCAATGGATCAGAAATAATTTGTTAGCAGGGAATTGGGTTTGTAAGTCGCACACTGGGAGACTCACAAAGCCAGCAGTAAAATCATGGAATCATGGAAGTGTTTGGGTCCCATCTAGCTCCAACCTCCTGCCATGGAGTGCAGAATAGAGTGGTCAGTACAAATGAAAAATTACAATATATAGGAAAATGATTAGGGAAACTAAAGAAGGGGAAAATGCATGGCTGGACGTGGAAGATCTGCAATTGGGAGCCAAACAAAGTCTAGCAATAGGTCTGGTTTTAAGGAGCACTGGGGCTAAGTTAAAGCAGTCTGTAGGGCTGCTCAAATGATGCAGAAAAGGAAAACATAGTCCATATTTTTTCCGTGTTTGGGAAAAAAACATGAGTAAAGTAATTCCTAGGAGAGATGAAGCTCTCCTAAATCATTAGCATCCATGCTAACATCGAATGCGGCTAAATAGCACCAACCAACCAGCACAGCCAACATATACCTAAAGTTGGAGAGAGGTTTTGGGGCTCTGCTGCTTGTTTTGAACAAAGTTCAGGCTGCCACATCCAGATGGAAATGTCTCCTTCCCCCCGACATTCCCACCCAGCCATAAGGATGACCTAGTTAACAACCAAATGGTCAGCCTGATTTAGGACCCAGAAGGCAGGGCTCATCTGGAATTAAATTAAGAAATAATTAAAGGATGTAAGTTCTAATTAAAGTCAGTCGGTGCGTCTTGGTGGAAGAGCTCTTGTCAAATGAGCCTGATGTCACTCTGTAATGAACACTCGCTTCCAGGAAAAGGCCCTGTGCATGTCCTGGCTGCGCAAGCAGAGCTCTCAGTGCTCGTTGATGTTCTGATTTGAGAAGATGGGGCTGTGTAGCCCCAGTCAAGCACTTCAAATAGATTTAGAGCCGGCTGACAGGTCTCACACAGGAGGTGTCAATGGGGAATCATTAGGGAGGCTCCACGGGGAACATGCCAGTCGATATTTCCATCGATGATCATGGTGAAAATACAAAATCCTCACTCAAAAAATTAGCGGATGACAGGAAGATTGATGTAATGGTAAATATTGATGAGGAGAGAGGGAAATGTGGGCTGCCTGGTAATGCTGAGCCCATTCAAACACTGTACATGATAATGCAGCCCAGCACGGGATGATGCAGCTCCGGAGAGGGATTTCAGGCTGTATTTATGAACAGGGACTGGATCCCAGACAAGAGGGAGCCTCCAGGAAGGGTCAGGGGTCACCACGGGTGAGTAGCCCAGAACAAGGCTCTAATGCGATGCTGTGATGAAAAAAGCTGATACAGTTTCTTGGGGGAGAGCAGGAGAGCTGCACGCATTGCACTGCTGGGACTGCCACTGACACTCCTGCAATTAAGGTGCCCACGTTTAAAGGGGACACTAAAACAGCAGAGCCTAGAGGGATGAGTCACAAAATTGATCTGAGGGCTGGAGATAATATCGTGCTGCAAAAGATTTGAGCTATATTGCGTTTATTGATAAAAATCTGCCACCCACCAAAAACCAGAGTGCTACCAACTGCTTTTACCAGTGAGATGTGCCAGGAGGCAGGGATTTGGAGGTGGAGCCCAGCAAATTCTAGTGAGTTTTGGGTCAGAATTAGATACATCTCAGGGATGCTCAGAGAGTTAAATGACTCTCAGAAGGCAACCAAAAACTCTTCAGCAGCTGTTGAGCAACATTTCTATCCCTGCAGCACACAGAAGGCTATAGGAGTGATGTAATAGACCAAAGTCCCACCCAAATGAATCCCAGCAAACTGCAGCTCTGGGGCTGACTCCGGCCATGCACCAGGGTGAAGGCTCAGGAGGGGTGTTTAATGGCTTTAAACTGACAGAGAGCAGGTTTGGATTAAATGCTAGGAAGAAATTCTTCCCTGTGAGGGTAGTGAGGCCCTGGCACAGGTTGCCCAGAGCAGCTGCCCCTGGATCCCTGTAAGTGTCCAAGGCCAGGTTGGATGTGGCTTGGAGCAATCTGTGATAGTGGAAGGTGTCCCTGCCCATGGCATGGGGTGGAACTGGATGAGTTTTCAGGTTCCTTCCAGCCAAAACCATTCTGGGATTCTATGAGATAGCCCCATCCTTGGAGCAGGGAGGAGCCTGGGTTCCACTGAGCTCCTCAAAGCAGAAGTTCTGAGCTACAAGTCCAGCTACCTCTGAGGAGTCCCCATCAAGTCTTGCGCCAGACGCAAAGCATGAGGGAAAGGATCCCTCTGTCTTGGAGAAAGCCCAGCAGGGATTGCTGGCTGAGCAGCTCAGGAAACGCCTCTCCCCACTTCTCCCTTTTGTACCTGGCTGCATTTGGGACTGATGGCTGCTGTGGGTGGGAGTGCTACCTCCCGTGGCTAAAGCATCTCTGTGTTGACTCACTGCAGCAAACATTTTGCTCTCTTGCTTACGGGAGAATGCAGGCTTGGTTATTTGTTATAAAATGCCCATCTTCCTACGCTTGATTCCCTTTCCATGATTAATTCTGGGCACCACAATCATGGCAGGGCTGCAGCTGGTGCTTAGGTGGCTCCTGTGCCAGTCTCAGTGCTGAGATGGCAGCAATGTCCTCCCAGCACCAGAGGTGAAGGCAGCCCCAGGCTCAGACAAGCAGGGCAGGGAGATGCCATCCCAATGTCCCCACCAGCAGCCCAAGGAGCCCCAATGCCCAGGCATGGAAGGGCTATGCCCACTCTGCTCCCTGCTTCCAGAAAAAGCAGCAAGGAGAGGGACCGTGGGAGAGCTAGGAGTCTTGTGCTGTCCAGAGGCAATGCAGGGGGAGAAGGGCTGAGCCCCAGTCCTGCTGGCATTTCGTGGGGACAGAATCCCCTCAGTGCTACCAGGAAAGTGCACAGCGTAGGGGAACACACACCCTTCAGCTGGGACAGCAGGAAGCACAACAGAAAGACTTTGAGTCCTTGTGTGGCAGTGCCGGAGACAGGGAATCAGGGCCAGGCAGGTTTTTAATTGGGCTGGGACTGAAATTACAGGGGGGGGGGAAGCTCTACCCTTCTTTGGTTTAAAGAAAAGGGCTGGGGGTATCAGGGAAAAAGCCCTGCAAGTTTCTATGACAACTGGCACAGTAACAGCCTATATTGCAACCTCGTTTAACACGTTGAAAGCTGCACAGAAACAATGAAACCCAAAACTTTATTTTATACTAGGTTCAGGAGGGTCATTCCCAGGGGAGAGCAGGCACAGGGCAAGAGGTTGGTCCAGTGGTCTTCTGGCCTGGGCACCCAGTGCAAAGTGAAATGAGTTCAGCCAGTCCCAACAACTCCTCCTGCTGTCCCCTGGGCTCCAGGGATCACTAAAACCAAGTCCTTGTCCAAACCTTTCTTGGAGAAAGATATTTAATTCTGGTATCAAGGGTCTTGATGTCATCCAGGGCATCTGTGTCCTGAAAAACTATGGATCCAGAATGGCTTGGGTCGGGAGGGACCTTAAAGTCCATCTCATTCCACCCCCTGCCATGGCAGGGACACCTTCCACTATCCCAGGTTGCTCCAAGCCCTGTCCAACCTGGCCTGGAACACTTCCAGGGTTGCGCCAGCCACAGCTTCTCTGAGCAACCTGTGCCAGGGTCTCCCCACCCTCACAGGGAAGAATTTCTCACCAATACCTAACCTAAATCTCTCCTCTTTTATTTTAAAACCATTCCCCTTTGTCCTATCGTTGTCTGTCCATGTAAAAAGTCACTCTCCCCTCTTTTTAATAAGCTCCTTTAAGTACTGGAAGGCTGCAATGAGGTCTCCCTGAAGCCTTCTCTTCTCCAGGTGAACACCCCCAGCTCTCCCAGCCTGGCTCCAGAGCAGAGGGCTCAGCCACTGAAGCACCTTTGTGGTTTCCTCTGGACCCATTCTCTGTGCACAGCATCCCACCATGATCCTCCAGGCCCAGTGGGCACAGGCCTGGAGGCACAGCACTCTCACCCAAGGAGCAATAAAAAAGAAAATGAGCAAGAGGCATGTTCATCCAGACTTCGCCAGAACCGTGGTCTTCAGCAGGACCTCCCAGGCACACAATGCAGAGCTGCCCTCCCAGGCTGCTGTGAGGAGGGAACAAGAGCAGGACAGCCAGGCCTTTCTCACGAGGCCCTGCTCCCTGCCCCGAGTACAAACTGGTACCCGTTCCCAGCTTCCCAAGCACACAGCTATGTTAGCCTGGGCAGGGAGCCCAGGGACCACAGTGCAAACCAGCGGGGTGATGGCTCCTCCAGGCCTGAGCTCCTGTCAGATCCCTGCCAGCACTGCTCCTCTTCAGGGCTGTGTCCCATTCCCTCCGCAGCCCAGAGGAACAGCCTGGACCTGGTTGTTCGGAACTGGCAGGAGATCAGCTGAACTCCTGCACCTACTGCAAAGGCCCGGAGCAACCCTCTGCCATGCCATGAGATACCCCCCAGTTCATTCCCACTTCTGCAAATCTCCAGCTCACTGCTACTTCCCACTGCTCATTCCTGCTTTTCCTAATTCCCCGCTCCCAGGCTGCTCAGGGTCAGCACTGCTCTCCATTCCCAGACAGGCATTTGTGGAATGACTACATTTCTCCAAAGTGCCTTTCCAGGATTCCCTTCCTTTCTCTGCACTCCAAGAGGATTAAAGCCCCTCCACCTGCCTGAAGCCCAGACTGAATCCACTGGCCAAACTCCAGAGGAAATATTTTTTAAGTTTGCTGTACTGTTTCAGTGGTTCAGTCCCACTGCCAGGATACTCCAATCAGCACCAGAATCTTCTTTAATTATGCTGTGTGTAAAAGGATATTACTCCTTGACCCTCCAGATGTCTGCTTTAGCTAGGATTTGGGGTTGGAAGTGAGGAGCCTGTGTTCCTGATCCCTTCTGGAGGGCTACAGTCCCCTTCAGCTTCCAACCTGCACCCATCCAAGAAGCACCCACCCCACAGACCCCAACACTTCTCTTCCATCCTCCACACCTCTGCCATCCCACTGTCACAAGAGATGTTGGTGATTGTGGTACATCCTTTCCTACAACCAAAGCTGGGAGCATTCTCCAAATTTGTGCAGGTTGTTTGGGGGCAGTTTCTTGTAGTATTGAGTATCCCATGGCTTTAGTACAGATCTTGGCATTGTTTCTCCTACCCCACAGCTCCCTGGTGTCACTGGCACCATCTCTTCCTCCCCACTTCCCATGGGTGTCCTCCTCCCTCTGCTTAGCACTTGGAACCTGAGCTCCCAGCTGAACAATCCTCAGCTACCACAGAAGAAGTCAAACACAGCCTAGATGTGTGTGACTATCATCATTACTACAGCAATAATGTCTGAGGGAAGGAAGTACCAAAATGAAAACCTGCTTAGGAATACATTGTGCTTATTATGATGGTCTTTAATGCTTCCAAAATGTAAATACTGATTTCTAGAACCTTAAAACCACCAATGTTTTATGAGAGAATGATTCAGCAAGGAAACACTTTCATCTAAATGCTGTCATGGCAAGGTTTGACTCTGGGAGATGAAATGTTCTGCTGTAAGGGGCAGGTGTCAAAGAATTAGCTGAGGAGACAGCTCAGTGTTAACGACTGTGAGGCAAAACAAACAGGAGCTGCTGCTTTCTGGGAGGTGGTTTCAAAGGTTCCTCGTGTGTTTGCACATCTGAAGCTGGAGGACAGAGGGCAGGGGCAGCCTTTAATCTGAGATGGAGACAGAGCCACCAGGTGCCTGCCTGAAAGGGCTGTGGGATCCTGAGACAGCCACTCTCTTCAGCACAGCCACATCGTCCCGGGGGACAGGCGGAATGGATCAATGCAGAGCATTTTGTGTCTCTCCCGATGCCTCAAAGTACCTGGCAGATATTCCCTGCTCCCGAGTGACGGCTCCCTGACAGCTGAGCATCGCCCTGGGCACCAGGGCAAGAGGGGGGATGAGGGCAGCTCCTGCTGCAAAGCAGTGACACTTTATTAAGCCCAGGTATTTCAGCCTGCATTTGCTAGGGGGTTGATAAGTGTCATTACTACCAACATTTCTTTCTGGTTTAAAGAAACTGAGTTCCTGACACTGAAGAGCAAATATGTGCCAGGGGCAATTAGCAAACACACCGGACAGCCTCGATTCCTCTCAAGACACTTCCACCCAGCCCTACCAGGAGAGTTATCACCTCCTGTCCCAGGAAAGCTTATTCCTGTCTCTGAGCATGGTGTCCTTGTCCCTGGGTCCTCAGCCAGTGGCTCCTTGCTCAGGAAACTGCCTTGACAGAGAAGTCAGGGCCCTGTGTTAGAAGTTTCGAAGGACCTCTGGAAGCCTGGATATTCTAACAGCATTACAGCTATATCAGCACCTCCCAAAACTGGGGTGACAAAGGAGTGAGCAGCTCAGGGGCTGGACTGATCCCACCCCATGTTTTTTCCCCGATCCCTATAAACTCTGGTCAGATCCCAGAGAGAGCAGGGCTGCAGCCAGGGTTGCAGTGGGGGAGACACATGCCTAGAGTACCTCAGATGTGAGTTATTATGTTGGGATAAACCATTCTGACATCTGAACATCCTGCTTTGGAAACACAGGAAAGTACCTGTACCTGTTCATGCAGGATAGCTGGAGCAGCTGGTGTAGGAGAGGATACTTGTGGAGATGTTGGCTCACAGCTGGACTTGTGGCCATTCCCAATGTGCCAGGTTCCTCTCTCAGGTATTTCAGCCATGGGAGCTCTTTATGTGCACATGCTGGTTCTTCCTTGGCTAGTCTCTGCCCCTTTCAGTTCTCAACTGATGTAATTTTTCTTAAGATTAATGCTTCAGCCTTCTCAACTCAGGCTGCATCCTTCCATTTAACATGGGAAGAGGGAAATTACCTCCCAGACTTAACGCCGGGAGTCCCAGCTCCCGACATGGGCCAGCTCTTGCAGGAATATCTGTCACTGAAGCCCTTGGAAGTGGAAGGGCTTCCCCCAGAGTGGGCAGCAGCAGCATTTCAGCTCCAGTAGCTCCATCCTGGGCACCTCTGACTCCCTATAGCTGAGATCCACCTTCACTGCATCTCCCTGTGTGCTTTCCCCTGCACATTGGGGCAACCAGTGGGAGATCTGTACCTCAAAACCTCATGGAGGGACTGGTTGGAGGGGAAGGGCCATCAAAGGCTGGGGGGTGGGGGTGGGCACATGTCCATGCCTTTGATCAGCACTGGGATATTCCAGGAACTTGGGAAACATCCAGCTGCTGGCTGAGATGGACTGACAGGAACTGTGGGGTGAGGACAGCATTTCCATTTCTGAAGGGAAGGGAAGGAAGGAAAGGAGTCACCCGGGGAGACACAAGGAAATTTAGGGGATGGAGTATCTGATGTCCAGTGAGGAGAAGGAAGACACCTGATCAGAGAAAGCTGAACACAGCAGGAACAGAGCAGGAGTCACTCCCGGGACAAGCAGTGACAAAACTCACTGCTGAGAGTTCTGGCATGTGTGTCTCCTTTTTCTGCTTCCAGGACCTACACCTGCTGTGGGAGAGCCCCAAAGCCTGACCCAAGAGTAAGGTGGCTCCAACTCTGCTCCCACAGCTCAGGGCTTTGGTGGCAGGTGAATCAATGCCTCAGAAGTCAGAAAAGGCAAAACAGAAGCACAGGCGAGTTTGCTCTGGCACATGAGAGCTGCAGGACCAGCTACACACTGCCAGATTTCTCTCAACTCACCAGCCTCGCTGCACAGATGCGTCCAGGAACCACCATAGCTCGGCTGAGCTCTGGGATACAGCTGCTTCCCATGCTCTGGCTGCTCGCCACCGCCTTGCCCAGGGCTCAGAGAACTGTGACTCCCAGGGCTGGGGAGCTGCTGCAGAAGAGCTGAGCTCTCCCAAGTCCTTGGCAGGACCACCAGACCTCTGGCATTTTCCAGGGACTTTTCTCTGCTGAGGAAGAACAGCTCCAGCCCTGCCAGAAACTGAAGGACTCCGCAGAGGACCTGGTCCAGCCTTGCAGACAGCTGCAACAGATGCAGTGCAACATCAGCTGGTGAATCAAAAAGCTAGATGGGATGGGGGCAGTAGTACCAGGCTACATCATGGCCACAAACTTGCCAGTCGTGACCCCAGAACAGCCACTGAGGAGTGTAAATAGGCTGGGCACTAACCAAAGTCACAGTGTTTTATGATCACCCAAGTCACAGCTGCTGGGCAAAACCATGGAGGTCCCGTGGCCTTGTGGCACAGAAGAACAAGGACCCATAAAACATCCTGTATCTACAAGACCTCCTGCACCAGCATTCCCCACTCTAACCCTGCAGCTCCACACCTTCAGCAAGATGGGAAGCCCATGTACTCCCACTCCAGGTAGAGAAACATTCCTCATTTCTCAGAGGAGGTGAGTTATAAATGTAGCACCACAAATTGTTGCTACCAACCACCAAACCCACAGGAAACAGCAGGAAATCTGAACAGTAAGAGCTCTTTACATATTTCCTCCGAACCTCCTACTTTAAGCCTCCCCAAAGCTTCAGCTGGAATGGAGACATGGGAGATGCTTCAATCTCTTTGAAACCTGCTAGTCAAAACACAGACTCCTCAAAAGCACAGCACTACAGTCAGGAGCACTGAAATCTTGGACAGCTGTTGGGAGAGGTCACAAAAACACAGCCATGAGTTCTTTGCCAAATGTGTGTTCATGTTGTTGTTGCATCCACAGTGACTTCATAACCTCCTGCGATATTCCTCTGATCTCCCAGAAAGCCAAGCAGGATTAAACAGCCTGGGAAATGGCTCTGGCTGTATTTCCAGAATCTTTATCTGCCTGCAGTCTTGGAAAGCTGATGAGCTGCACTGCCTTGGGGTGAACAGACAGAGGAGCTCCCTCAAATCAGACTTCCAGTACAGACCTAGAAACCAGCACCGAGTTTTAAAAACTCTTGGCATAAAGAGGAATCAGCAGATAATGAACAACATGCACACACCCCACAATTGCTCTCCCACCACAGCAAACAGGCAGTTCCATACAGCATTCCCTGACACAGCTTGCCACCTCTGGAAATGCTCCCTGTGAGGCTCTGCCTAACTCGGACCAAGGATGCAGCCATGGTGCTCACACTTCTGGGATGTAGAGCTGCAGGAATGCTTGGGAAAGCCGCAAAGAGTGAGCAAGAGCAGAAGGAGAGTGAGCTTTGGAGGAGAAATTTCCCTAGCCCAAGTCCTTCTGAATTTTCCAAAGCCATGCTCCCATGACAATCCTGCCCATCAGAGCACTGTCCCACAACTTCAAATCCACCTATATTTTGTTTTTTTGCAGAAGAAATGTGATAACCTGAGGACCTTCCCCAAGCAGGTGCAACACAAGGTCCCACAGGCGCCATGCTCAGCAGCACAACACACAATTCAGTGCCAGGGCAGAACCCAACCTCTCAGCAGGGCTTTTAACAGAGTTTGGCATTATCCAAATGATGATGGGAACAAATCTGTCCTTCAGCAAGCACAATCTTCTTGCCTGGAAGGTGCCGTGCTGTGGTGAGATTCTGTTACCTAATCCACACACCAAATAACCAACTGCTGGTGTTGGTGGAGTGGTTTGCAGGAACTTTCTCATCTCCATGGCTCTAAAAAATCTTTTGCCCTCCTCTCCCCCTGCAGCTCACAGTGCTGTACGAAACACAGCAGGTGGAAGACAACAGGCACCAACATCAATACACGGCTGCAGGAGCCACGCTCTGAGATAAGCCCGTTGTGACACTCAACAAAACCCTTCAATTCTCCAGCACAGCTCAGCTGTGAAACCAGGAGCAGAGGGAGCTAGAGGTGGGAAAGGTCACCTGTGCGCCACCCCCTCTCCCAGCTCTGCCCCCAGGCTCAGCCAAGCTGTCACGATTCCTTCTGACCTGATGGGAAGATTTGCATATGCCCCAAAGCCAGGATGACTGACAGTCTTTCCACTGTTATCCTCACTTGTGTAATTGCAGCAGCTATTCTTGTACACTGAAATGTCTAATCTTAGCAAGCCATGGAGCTGCTGCTGGGTAATATGGACCAACCGGGAATTTCCATGCAATTACTCACCACTGCTACTGGCACTTACTTTGGCTGGTAAAAGTCCTTCTTGTCCGCTGACCCCAGGCTCTGCAAGATACAAAACACAAATGTATTTATTTTTTTAACCCTTTGCCAAGAAGGTATCACTGGTGAGGATACGTGAGGAAGGAGTGAAAGGCACATGTCTGTTATTTTTCTGCCTGACAAGTATGGGTGAGCTGGCTGGGCAGGACAGCTTGGACCTCCAGCCACTGACCAGCCATAGGCAGACCCCACAGTAGCCAAGGATGTAAAAACAGAGAGTTAAACTAGAGGTGAGGGGATGCATGAGATCTGAGCTTAATGTACTCAGGCATGTCTGTGTCTCCTGTCACCTGCAGAAGTGTGGCACCTTGTGCCAGGAGGGGATCCAAGTCCTTTCAAGTCTTCCCAGCTGGAAAGAGGACAAAGTGCAGGGTTTGGTGGAGGGACTGAGCCACCACCACTGCAGAGACCCTCTGGCAGGGCAGGAGCTGAGCCCCAGGCCCACAGTTCCTGCCAGGAGCAGGACAACAAATTTCTTCTGCCAAGGAAACCACATCAGACACCAAGCGTGCACAAAACTGGGAAGCAGAGACAGCCCTGATGCTCACTCGGGTTTCCATGTGCCACCAACTCCACCCCCAGCATGATGAAGTAGGTCTGAGAGCACCCCAGATGGGCTGTGTCAGGGTCCCCTGGGAGACCTCAGTGAGGCCGAGCCTCCCCAAGGGGACCCTGGGGGCGACGGGCACTGCACAGACCCCACTTGGGATGCAGGGCTGGGCATATGCATTGCATACACACAGTGTGTGTGCACAGCTCCTCACGCCAAATGGGGCTGTGTGCCCCACACACCTCCCAGGCTCTCCCCCAGCACACCTTGTCCCAGAGACACCACAGTGCAGACTGGCCCCCGACTCTGCTCCAAAGCCCCAGTGCCTGGCACGAGCTCCCTGAGCACAGAATCGTCCCTGCACCAAGGGATGTGCAGGACTGCATCCCAACACAGTGGGATGCTCACAGAAGGCAGCAACAGGACAGACAGACATAGACCCACCAGACCTGGGTGTCACCAAAGCCGTTGCACCGTCCCAGCCCTCTCCTCCTGCTCCTCCTCCTCGTCCTAGGGATGACCCTTGTCCTTGCACCTTGTGGGGTGGGGGCCGGTGAGCAGCAGTGCAGGGTGGCCCCGGCCCGGCCCCGTGTGTCAATGCGTGCAGGCTCACAGGAACCGCTCGGGCTCTGGGGTGGCTGTTGTAGTTTTGCTCCGTGGTTGCCAGGCAATGGCGAGCTCCAACTTGAAACAGCGGGAGCAGCGGGGCCGAATGCTAATCAGAGCCGCAAGAGCAATCCCAAAGCTTCCCCTCGCCAGCCAAAGCCAAAGAGAGCTACCACCAAAGCCAGCAGGGAGAGGAGGACCCCAGCTTTTAAGCAGACAGGGATCCACGGTCACCAAAACATAACCAAAAGGGAGCTCTGGCCACGCCAGCAAGATGGGGATGTGGTTTGGTGCTGTGTGACCCTCTCCATGTCATGAAGATGTTGGTTGGTCACCAGCACAGTGGGTAGGGCACAGGGTACATGGGTCTGCCTGTGTGATGTCCTTGTGCTCAGCCCAGGGCGCACAGAGGTCTTGGGGTGGAACTGGGAGCACACAGGGAGCAGCTTCCCTTTGGGATGGGAAGCTCATTGGAAACGGTTGGAGCTGTGTTGGGGGAGGATTAGGTTGGATCTCAGGGAAAGGTTCTTCCCCAGAGGGTGATCAGGCACTGCCCAGGCTCCCCAGGGAATGGGCAAAGCCCCAAGGCTGCCAGAGCTCTAGGAGCATTTGACCACTCTGAGGCAAAGGCTGGGATTGCCAGGGTGTTCTGCACAGGGCCAGGAGTTGGACTGGATGATCCTTGTGGGTGCCTTCCAGCTCAGGAGATTCTGTGTTTCTGTGCTCCTAAGATCTCACTTGCCCTCGTGCCGATTGCCAACGTGCAAGAGCTCTGAGCAGCCCCACAGGATGGAGATGGGGACTGTCCATCTCCTGGCTGTCCCTGCTGCTCCTCTGACCCCACAGCAGCAAGAAGCTGCAGCAAAGCCCCATGGATCAATGGCCAGACACAAAACTGGGCTGATCCAACACTGGCATAACCTGCCCAGAGAGGTGGTGGAGTCTCCATCCTTGGAGACATCCAAGACCCACTGGACATGGTCCTGGGTGTCCAGGACAATCTGGGGTAGGTGATCCTGCATTGAGCAGGGGATTGGGCTGAGAGATCTCCAGGAGATCCTCAGATCTTCAAAACCACTCTACGCATTCCTGAGGCAGCAGAGAAATGAGCACAGCAGTAACTGCTCAGGGTGAGTGATGGGACCTGAGTGATGGGACTTGTCCACAGCACATCTGGGAATAGTTCCATTCCTTCCAGCGCAGCATTCCTATATATTTCCTTACTTCTTTAAACTTGACACCCAAAACCCAAAGTCGTACTTCCCAAACTATGGATCAATTGCAACAAAGTTCATGAGCCCCAGCAAATTCAGTTCCTTCTGCTCTCAGAGAACTGCAGTTCATGGAGAACTGCTGATATTGAAGGAGGAATCACCTGCAAAGTGCTTTCTCAACACTATTGAAACAATATCTGGAAACCTGCACCCTACACAGTCAGGCCCTCCACCTAGCCACAGCTGAGGTCCATGGGAAAAGCTCCCATCAATGCCATCGCCATGGAAAATTAAGAGGATTTTAGATATCTGGGATAAAACAATGAGTAACTAACTTTGCAGAGAGATTAAAAAAAAACCCCAAAAAGCAGTGATTACGGCAATGATGAGCCAAAATTACTGATGAAGAAAATAGCAAATAAGGAGAAAAAGCAGAATTCCAGCAACATGTCCAAGGAATATGGCCTGGAGCAAGACCAGGAGCTGTGAATCATCTGGCTGTACCACTACCGCAAAGTCTGGCCTTGAGCCATTTCTTCCCACCTTGTGCCTCAGCTTCCCCATATTGCCCCTGCACAGCCCTTTGCCTCTTTACTCTCTTTCCAGAAGAGAAACAGAACAGGACCATGCCCAGCAGGCAGATGGAGTTGCACAGGCCAACCCCATCACACTGCATTTCTCTCTCCCAAGCAAGCACAACCAAGGTGGCCATGGATCCAGAGGGCTCTGGGAGAGTGTCTGGGAAAGCACTTGACCACAATAATCACTGCTGAATAGAGAAGAGCTTGCTGGAGGCCTTTCCAAGGGCAGCAACATCACAACACCCTGGTAGGAACTGGAGCACTGAGAGAGCTCAGAGCCCAGACTGGGAAGATACTCCCTGTTGAGGGATCAGTGATGGCTTGAAGAGGTTAATGAGGGATCATGTAGGGAATGGGCGATGGGAGGCTGTGGGACGGACCGAGTATGGGCACTGCCCACTGTAGCGTCCCACACAAAGGCACAGCAGCAGCTCAGGCTCTCCTGAGGGGCAGCAGCAGGACTGGGACAGTGCCGCCAGTGCCACCTTGGTCCCACTGGGTAACACCATCTCAGCCACATCCACAGGAGGGGATGATAAGGGAAAAGCGGCCAAGGGAAGGGTTGGATGTAAGGAAGCAGGGACAGGCAAAGGGAACACACAGCCTGGATCTTAGGAAAAATGTCCTGGCACTGGGCTTGAACAGAGTTTCAATATGTCCAGTGGGAAGGATAGAGTAGGTTTTACAGTGTTGACGAAACAAACCAGTGCAGAGAGGACAGCTCCTGACCTTACTGGGAGATGGGATTGCCTTTTTTTTCCTGCTTGTGCCTGAAGCCTGGGAACTGAAAGAGGCAGATAAGCAAAGGTGGCCTGGTGTTTTCCTGTGCCTTCTGGGAAGAAAGCTCAATTCCTCCTGGGCTGAAAAGGGATCTGGAGGCTTCTATCAATGCAAATAAACAGTAAAAGCTCAAAAGCCAGCCTGTATGCTTGCTCTGCTCTTGGACGGTCTCTGGGCTTCCACAGTGACTGCTCGTGGCTCCTGTGCATCAAGGCAGAGCTGGGGATGGCAGAGAGGTGCAGCTACAGTGTGGTGGCTCAGCTCCCAAATCAATCTGGGAGCCCCACAGGCTCCCAGAGACCTCCTGCAGCTGCTCAGGGTGCTGGAAGCTCCTGGCCTCCCTGAGACAGAGGGAGAGGAGCATCACCCAGTTCAGAGTCCCTGTGAGCCCTGAGCCGCAGTGTGAGTCACCCTCCAGTGGGACCCACTGCTGCGCCTCGCTTGCTCACTTCATTGGTGACTCAGGGCTGAGGAAGCACAGTTTCAGTCCCTTAATGAAATAATGGAGAAAGTAATTTTTATCAGCCTGTCTTTTTAAAACAAACACCTCAAGCGAGGCTTGCACCCATCTCCACCTTTTCCTCCTGAGGCACTGTGAGGGACCATGGGTGTGGGCAGCACAGAGGCACCTGTGGGGACAGGAGCAGCTCCCCCTGCCCTGGCTTGTGGCACTGGGCAGGGCAGCCATCAACAAACAGTTCCCAGGCCATCCCCTCCATCCCCCCAGTGCCCATGCTCCTGCTGCCAGCAGGGCCAGGAGAGGGAGGTAGGACACAAGGGTGCTGTCCCAGATGATGAATGCCCATCCCTGGAAGTGTCCAAGGCCAGGTAGGACAGGGCTTAGAGCAATCTCGGCTAATGGAAGGTGTCCCTGTCCATGGCAGGGGGTGGAACTGGATGAACTTTAAAGACCTTTGCAACCCAAACTACTCCTTGATTTTATGAATCTGAGCCAACAGGAGTGTTTGAATTTGTTCATTTAATTTCACTTTCCAGTCACTAACTAAATAATTTTGCAAGTTACACAATGTAGGTAAGCTACCAGCCCAGCTTCCCTAGGCCAGCTCATCTCCAGAGCCAAACTTGCTGGTCCCTGGTCAGAATTAGCACAAGATGCTGCAGACAGAAATTATGAGTGCTTTAATGGAGTGTGCTGAATTCCAAAATTCAGCTAAGCCAGGGAGACAACAGACTCAGGGCTGGAAACAAGGATGCTCACGGAGGGGCTAAGACAGAGGTATTGTTTTATTTATTTATTCCTGCCAGCAGACATCAATCCTGTTGTACTTTTTCCTCTCGTTAATGTTGCCAAGCATAATCTCAGCTCATCTTTTTTCTAGGCAGTGTCCCTGGGAGAACAAAGTTATTAGCAAAGCTGAAGAAACCTCATGCAATTATTTAACAACTGCACCAAAATAATCCCCAAAGACCAGTGGCTGCTCACAGGTGGCAGCTTTCTAAGTCATTCCAATAATATCTGGCTCAGTAACTCCCAGCATAATCCATGCCCACACAAACAAATGAGAGGAAAACTGAGGGATGAGGAATTTTTCCATGCTAGAAGAGGATTCTGCAAAACAAACTCATGAGCCATCACTGGCTGCAGGCTGTGCTGCCACACTGCCATTGTCACCTGCTTACCTGCTGGGATCTCAGCATCCCTGAGCTGCACTCTGGAGCTGGGCTGGGAAGATTCCACAGGGGTTTGGGCAAGAGCAGGAGGTGCTTGGCCCCCAGGGCAGGGAGTGGAGTTGGGGAACCACGGCTTCACAGCCCATACCCCCCATCCCAGCTTGTCCCCCTAGATCCTGGTGGTTCTGCTCCCAGGCAAAGCCATTCCTCAAGCTCCAAGTATCTGCAACATGCTGCAGTTATGAGTAATCAGGAGGTGATGCCTGACTGTCAGAAGGGGAATAAAATTCAGAACCTGGGATGTGAGTGGTTGTTTGAGAAGAGGAGGAAGGAGGTAGCAGCCCCCACCCCAGCTCACAGCATCCCCCTGAGCAAGGGCTGGAGCAGCCTCGGGCTGGGCAGTCCATGCAACCCAGCTCCCTCCAGCCCTCTGGAATGGGCTTGGCTGAGGAGCCAACGGGCTCTGGAAATGCTTCCTCTCCTCTGTGGACGCCAGCACCCATCCCACCTGCCATCACCTGTCCCCAACACTGCACCCCTCAAACAGCCCCAGCATTGCCAGGACCACAGGCTAATACAGCTCCAAGCAGCCCCAAAACATCAGCTAAGGCCAGATGAACCCTCAAATCCTAAAACCTGAATTTCAGGCTAGATGAACCAGGTTGCTGAACTGAAAATCACAGTGATAACTCCTGCCTTCAATGTGGGTATCAGCCTGGAGGGAGCTCCAGGCCACCAGGCTCGGGGCAGTTTTGCACCCCAAAGGCCAGCCTGGATGGAGAGAAGATCCTGCCTGTATGCTGAAGTATGGAGAACAAGGAATGGAGAACAGGGGTGTCTAATAAAGGCCAAGTGACATAGAAAAACAAATCTGGTGGCAGGAGAAGGGTCAGGTGGGGCAGCCAGTGCTGTCCAGATGGGCAGGGCTGGCTCGAGGAAAGGAGAGAAGAGAACAAGCCACTGGGAAACAGAGAAGGGTCTTTGTTGGAGGATGGCATTTTGGCAAGGCCAAAGCACCAGCGGGACCATGAGGAGGGGTGTGAGCCACCAGTGTGTGCCAGCCCCAGCCTCCCACCATCGTGATCCTGCCTCCTCCTGCCTTGATTTCAAAGGCTCTGAGGAGGGGGTGGCGATCCCCCCCAGGCCCAGCCCAGCCCAGCCAGGGAAGGATGCCAATGGCTCCAGCATGTTCATTCTTCCACAGCTACCTCATCCCAGCCAGCTCAGAGCGGGAGCCTGACCCAGCTCTCACACTTGTCTGCAAACAGCCCTGACCCTGTGCATGCACACGGGGCAGTGATGCACATCCAAGTCAGGCTTTGAGTCCAATGGAAGGTGAATAATAAGCTGGAAACCAGAGAAAAGGGGGGTTGGACCACTGAGGGGGGAAGGAGAAGGGATTATCTGGCTATGCACGCATGGTACAGTGATGCAATCTAGAGAACAGAACCATGGGCCTGTGGCCACTCCCCAGCAGAGCAGGAAAACCCACACCTGGGAGCTGGGGAGCTCCTAGTGTCCTCCAGGAAGTTTTCCCTGCCTGAGACACCACAGACCCACCAGGGAAGAGGGTGTTTCAGTGTCTCCCTTGTTCAGACACCAACCTGACCCCAGCACCTCAAAGTGCCAGGACATCCTTCTGTGAGCACAGGGGCACCACCCTGCTCCAGCTCAGCTCACCAGAGCCTCAATGTCATCTCTGGTTGCTCACCCACCCTCACAGCTGGGACCCAGGAAGGGATGCCTTGGTGTTTTTCTAGGGCCTGAAATACAAATGTAAACCTGGTTCTTTGGAAAATGGGGTGACCACCCAGAGCGTGCTGGGCACTGACCAGGCTCCCCAGGGAATGGGAACAGCCTGAGGCTGCCAGAGCTCCAGGAGCATTTGCACAATGCTCTCAGTGATGCACAGGGTGGGATTGTTGGGCTGTCATCTGCAGGGCCAGAAGTTGGACTTGTTGATCCCTGTGGGTCCATTCCAGGGTATTCCATGAGTCTGTGATCTCCACCCAGCCTCTCCCTGAGCCCCAGGACAGCAATGGAATGGGCTCTCTGGGACAGCAGCCCCATCACTGGCCCCTCACTCCAGAGCACATCTCTGCAGCTCAGCCTGGCCCTGCCAGCAGGCTGTACACTCTTCAGGGCCAGGCCAAGCCAGAACAGTGCCAAATTTTCCAACATCATTAGTTCTGCTTCCACTTCCTTTTTCTCCAGCTTGGAGCTCACCCCAACAGGTGCATTGCACAGTGGAGCAGGGATCTGTTTTGGAGCAGGAGGAAGGAGCGAGGCTTTGGTGCCACAAGCCATGGCAGCATGGCTCCAGTGACACCCCACCTCCCACGATCTCCTTCCTGCAGCAATTATACCCACACAGCAGGGCTGGCTGCAGCATAGACCCTCCTCAGCAGCCAGGCAAGGAGAACCAGCTCTGTCCCAACCTGCTTTCCTGAGGGAGGAAAAGCAAGTCTGCTAATAAGCATCTGCCAGCAAACCCCATTAAACAAGTCTGTTTGCACTCTGTCCTTGCCTTCCCACCCCTTACAGCATCTTCCCAGCCATGCTTTCCCCAGCTGAGCCTCTTCCCAGCCACACTCCCCGTGCCAAGGGGAGCTCACCCTCAAACCCCTTGCAGCTCACACCACGCTAGGGCTGACCCAAGCTTCAAAGCATTTCTTTACCAAGAGCTCATCCAGAAAACTTTCTTTTCTCCACTCCTATTGTACTGCTGCATGCCTGTAGGAATTCATTCATGCACAGACAGCCACGCAGGCACGCACAGGCTGTGTTGGAGTCTCCCTGTGGAAGGAGCTCCCAGCACCCTGCCGGGGCCGGCACAGCCTGATCCTGCACTTGCTGCTTCTCTGGATGGAAGAACTTGTCAAATTGCTGGCAGTACCACAGGAGCTTGTAAACCTGCCAGCTCCACAGCACCCAGAGTGACACACATGCACAGGCCTGGGCACCTTGGCTCTGTGTTGTCATTTACCCAACCCTTGGGAGCGTCAGGGAAGGTGCAGGAGGTACCAAGGGAGCCATAGACACGGGGCTGCACTGTCACCCATCGCCAGTATCACTTTATCCACCTTCTATTTCCTTCTTTTTCATGATTTCAGCCTGCAAACTATTACAGCAGCTTGGAGCACGTTGGGAAGGGGCTATGCTTGGGCTTAAGTGTTTGCAGGATCAGGGCTGAGCTGTGGAGCTGAACTTGCTGCTATTTATAGCAGGAAGCCCTGAGCACAGCACGCGCTGGAGGGGAGCATGGCCAGGCCTGTGTTCCTGCTAAAACCTGGTGATTTTTTACATTTTGCCTCATTTTGGGGATGTCAGCTGCCTGATCTCATAACTGCATTCCTGTGCTTCCTTGTATTTACAAATGGTTTTGTTATGTTTTAATCTTTGGGCACACCAGGTCATAGAATCACAAAGTAGTTTGGATTGGAAGACACCTTAAATCTCATCCCATTCCACCCCCTGCCATGGCAGGGAAACATTCCACTATCCCAGGTTGCTCCAAGCTCCATCCAACCTGGCCTTGAACATTTCCATCCTCTTACATGTTTATATTGGTTTGTAGGTGAAGTTCTATCTTTCATTGCTGATGAAAAAAAAAAAAAAGGCAGGAAAAGAAGCTGGATCCGAGTAGTCAGCTCCCACGGCCTGCAGCTAATTAATTACACCCTGTCCTGCAGCGTGCACTTCACACACGGCCCTGAGCGCCCGCAGCCTGGCTCGGTGTTAGCAGCCTGACGGCAGCTCTGCCCATCAGCCTGGCTAATTATAGCATGAGGCGCAAACGAGGGTGCCCTCCCTGCCCTCCTCTCCCCTCCCTTCCCATCCCCTCCCCTCCTATGCCCTCCCTGCCAGTTGCTCCACTGTTGCTGCAGCTTCTGACAAAGAGGACCCAGGGCTGCAGCTTGGGCTGGGAAAGATATTTCCTGAGGCATGCAGAGGCACCAGTGGGCAGCACAAGGATGAGGGTCTCCAGGAGACTCAGGGGTGTCCAAGGGTGTCCAGGGATCCAGGGGCAACCACAGCTTCTCTGGACAGCAGTATCCACCCAGAGCTCAAAACACCATTGGAGAGCAGTTCTCTCATGCTTTCAGCCCTGAAAGTGACTCCCCAAGGTAACACAACATCTAACTCAAACAGTGTAAATCTGAATCCCCCCTCCTGGGAATGTGGCTGCCACCACAAAATGATCTAAACTGCTCCTAGCCCTGGAGGAAGAGCAGGGCTACTTGCAGAATGACATTCCTACCACAAAAAGAGGATGTTCCTCACAGCTGACCTCTTCATCATTCTCCTCTTCTTCCTCAGTTCCCAGCACTGAGCCCAACACATGGGAAACCTGCTCCTCCTGCACTGCTCATACCTGGGGAGCTGATGGGGCTGGGCTGGGGGCTACAGAAGCCCTGACACTCTCTAGCAGTCCTGCCTCAGCTTCATCCCAAGCCAACACGAGCTAAAATGTGGTTTGGTCAGGACAGGGAAAGACGTGACTCGGAGGGAGCACCTGAGCTCCACCAGTACAGAGCAAACCCACTGCTTGGACAGAGCAGGCACCACATCACTACCTGGGTAACACTGAAAGGTCTGTTCTGAACACCCCTTTGCCACCATCACCAGGCAAAGGTAACTCCTCTAGGCCATAAAATTCACTTCTACTCTCAAATTAAAAGTGTTGGGTTTTTTTGTTTTTTTTGTTTTTCTTTTAATAGGGTTTGTAACTTATCAACCAACCCATTTTGGAGCAGCAAGACTCTCCGAAATTGATATGAAGCTGTGGTTGCCCCATCCCTGGTAGTGCCAAATTGGACGGGGTTTGGAGCAACCCGATTTAGCAGTAGGTGTCCCTGCCCATGGCAGGGGGTGGAACAGGATGAGCTTTAAAGTCCCTTCAAGATGGGTGCCTTCCATCCCAAACCATTCCATGATTCTAGGATAATATGCCACAGGGTTTTGGGAGCATCACCAATGTGAGCATAGAAAAACTTTCAAGGATTTTATCTATGTAGGTTCCAGGTGAGGCTTTAAGAAGAAAGAACCCCTTGAGCTTTGCACGTTTCTCTTTGAACAGCATTTCCTGAGGGGTGGAGGCACCAGTGCAGTCCTGGCCACCCACTCCTCATGCAGACAGGAGAGAAGAAGGAGCCAGGGGACGAGGACACCCCTCCATCCCCCCAAAGCACACGGTTTGCCACAAAGCCAATCCATGTGGAAGTGAGGTTGAGGTCAGCAATAAGGTGGGGGCAACAATAACCTTGCCACGTGCCCAGGTCCACCTTCTCAAGTGGAAAGGGACTGGGATAGCCAGTCCCTCACTGCTCCCGCAACTGAATCCATACCCTGAGCATTTACACAGGCTCCAGACAGCCAACCACCACCAAATATTTAGGAATCAAACTCCATAAAGGACGCACAAGACACACTACAGAATAAATTGAGTACATTAGAAAAAGCCCGGAGGGGAAAAATAGATTTTTGGAACGTGTTCTCAATCTCATTAATTGGGAAGACAGCCTTGGAGGGGGAAGAAAATGATTATATCCTCCCCAAACCATTATCCGCTCTTCAGAGTGTATCATATGAAAACAGTTATATAAAAGCATAAATTATATTTGGAATGGCAAGAACCCCAGAATAAAGCTAGGAACTCTGATGTTCCCATATAAAGATAGGAGACAGTTATCTGTTCCAAATTTTCCAGTTTTCTGCTGCGCCAATTCAAATTCACTACATACCAGCATGGCCATATAAAGGGGACTCCACCCATGTGAGCTTGGAACAAACAGTAATCCCCCAAACTATCAATTTAATGTATGGGGATAGAAAATGAGGGAAGAATGTACTCCCAGAAGGAGCACTCCATTAACGACATGGCACAGGGCTCCAGAACGTGCACACAGGAATATCATTTACAGGGACTTTTGCATTGTGAGACCGGAGCTGAAATCGAGATTTCTGCACGCAGATATTGTTGATGCTGCAAATTAAATGTCCGTTTCCAGATCCAACATGAACTCTATTTTTGTTTTATTTTCTACTATTTGCTCAGTGTCACGTTTTTTGGCCGGCAGTAGGAAATCACCTATTCCTTGGGGGTTTTAAAATTAATTTTCAGCCCATCTTGCCCAGGGTCTCCTGAGCAGCAGAGGAGTGAGGATGACTCAGGGCAGGGCTGGTGACAGGCAGGGTCCTCTCAGCCTAACCCCTGTGGAGATGTTCCAGTCCCAGCCTGGGATGTGGGTGCTGACCACAGCACCAAACTATGCAGGAACTGCAACATGGTCAGCCTTGAGTTCCCCCTCACCCTGCACTGGATCCAAGGTGGATAAAAATCCTCCTTTTTCCCGGATTTCTGCAGATGCAACACAGCATTGGGAATGCTGTTAGCACAGCACATGGCACTGGTGTGGGCACAGCACAGCAGTGAGGGGCAGGTGACATGAACACGGGAGGCAGGACATGATCCCCAGTCTGGGAATGTGTTGTCATGTTTGAAACCGCACAGTGAGCTGGTGCCTCGCCTGAACTACACAAACAATACACAAAGTGCAGATGGTATCTTTCCAAGTTTCCTTTCCTGTTTGGAGTTCCTATGCAGAAGACTCAGGGAGTACCCCAGCAGCTCCATAGTCCTCCCACCAGTCCCATGGACCCACTGCTAATAGCAGAAGGCAAGAAGATGGGAAGGACAGCTAGTAGATGGAAATCTGGGCCAGGAGATGGAAATGAGGGCTCCAGCCCATCTTTTCTCAGTTTTTAAACCAGTCAAGAGCTGGTTTAAAAACTAAGAAACTCAGAGCCCCATTGTCACCAGTCTGAAGCTTCCAGGTCCCCCTCCCTGAAAGTGTTCAAGACCAGGTTGGACGGGGCTTGTAGAAACCTGGGGTAGTGGAAGGTGTCCCAGTCCATGGCAGGGAGTTGGAGTAAGATGAGCTTTGAGGTTCCTTCCAACCCAAACCATTCCATGATTCTATGAAGATGCAGCCTGGAGAAGCAATTATTTTCTCCAGCTCTACCAATCTTATAAAATTCATTACAAAATACAACTAAAAAATAAAACCCTAAAAATAAGACCCTTCCCGAAAGCACTTCTGCTCACGACATGAGACCCTAACAAGGACCAGCAGCGTCACACCTGAGCTCTCTCTGTGCCATCAACACCACGCGGCACTGGCGCTGGAGCCAGCAGCACCCTGGAAAGGAGCCAGCAGCCAATAGCGAGCCCTGGCCAAGCCATCAGAATGGATACACAGATAAACCAGGTCAGAGAAGTGTTTCCATCCCAGCCAGACAGTGACTAAGAGACGGCATTAATTTGTTACTCAGCCCAAGTTTAACTTTGCAGACCAAGAAGAGCCAGTCATTCCAAGTGAAAAAATACTGCAGGATGCATTCCTTTGCCCTATCCCAGGAATACCCAGGGATTCGTGATTTCAAGATGGAGCTGACAGCTCTTTCATACATCACTAAGAATAACAAACCAACCTTTCTGGTTTTCTTTTCATTCCCCAAATGCCATTTACTGGTCGCAAGAAGCTGCACGTCATGTTCACACAGTGCTCTGGGGAGGTGGGGCTGGGCGAGCTCCACATGCTTTTAGTGCAGCACATCTAACTGCCACAGACAACAAACAGTTGTTTTATTGCCAGTCCTGCTGTCAGCACAGAGAATAGAGTGTGTGTGAGGGAGCATCCACCTTCCACCCCTTTCTGGATTCAACATGAAGGCTCCTGGGAGCTTTACCAGGGATGTGAGACTGAGAACACATATGACAAACCCTTTGGAGCTTCATTAAAGTCCTTCCAAATTTATTTGGAATTTGATAACCTGCTCCAACACCTGTGCCTCTTGCACTGCCTGGCTGGCACAGCCCCTCTATCACAGCAGGTACAGGGCAGCACCTCTGTGCCAGGGTGCAGGGAGGGACCCACATGCCCAGGAGAAGGGACAGCAGCCTTATGCCTCACTGCAAGGCCACTGACCGAAACATCACACAGAGGGCTGGGTCTCACCAGAACCTATCACACAACAGCTTTTTATTTATTTTTGCCACTTGGGGCCTGATGAAAATGATGTTTTCAATGACTGGACTCAGAGACTCATCCAACACAATGCTAAGATGGTGGCAGTTGTGCCCAGGGAGAGGCATCCCCAACCCCACTGGTGCCCTTCTGTCCTCAGGATGAGGCTGCAAGGCCTGGGGCACTGCAGGGTCCCTGGGATGCCTCACACCACAACAAAGCTTTCGTTCCTGCAGGCAGAGAAGATTTGACCCTGTCAGTCTGGTCAAGGGCTGCACAGCAGAGATCTAAACAAACATTGCCACAATGCTCGTGTCCCACTCCACCCGCAGATGGAGCAGAAGACATGTCCGTGACATGATACAGCCTTTGTAAATCCTGGCAGAGAGCTCAGACCATGTCATACCCACATCTTGTTTTATGCAACACACAGTAGGTCTCACAGTCTCACAGTAGGTCAGGTCAGAGCTGTGCAGAGCTTTCAGCCCCATCATCCCTCTCGTGAAAAGCATCCAAACCAGCTCTGCTGAGGGGCCATGATGCAGACCTCCAAACCCACCTCCCTGCAGCCACCCAGCATGAGAGCTGGTACCACACACAGCTGCCTGGCCCCTTTGGAATCAAGACAGTCCCTTCTCCTCCACCATTCAGGACCTGGGAACCAGTTTTATTCCATAACCAAACAAGCCTAAGGAATGCCTGTGGGACAGTGGCACGACAGGATTGCGCAGAGAGACCCCAGCCCCAGGAAGGACCTTGGCAGCAGTGTGCTGTCACTTGAGGGACAGCAAGGTGACAGTCCTCAGACCCCCCAGACATAGGCACCAGGGAGGCAGGACCCACCAGATCTCCATTGAAGCCCCAGCCAGCTCCAGCCGAGCTGGGCTGCCATAGGGAAGGCAGCCCAGCCCAGCATCCCCAGGCAAGGCAACATGCACAGAGTGCTCTTACATTGAGGCAGGGCATCCTCCCGTGGCAGCCCAGCGCAGTCGGAAGGGCTGTGCTGAAATGCAGCAGCTGCTCAGGCGGCAGGTGACACATCCTGCATGCATAAGGCACATCTCCAACCTGCTGGGGCTTCCATGGCTGGGCAGGGCTCCTGCTCCTCCCAGTGCCACCCACAGCCCTTCCTTGTGGCACCTACTCCCAGTCCCACCCTGCAGCTCCTGCTGTGTCCTCACGCTCATTCCTTCCCACCGGCTCCTGCCCAGCTCTGGGTCAGTGGACATGGGAACCCTCCAGAACTAGGCTAAGGGTTGGGCCAAACCCACACCCCATGTAGCCATGGCTACATGGCTCAGAGCCACGACAGCTCAGGGCCAGCTGCCGCAATGCCACTGGAAAGGTCTCTCCTCCAGCATGTCCCTCGTCAGGCACAGCCCCTCTGGCACATCCTCCCACACACAGGGGTGTGGGCAGAGGCCACCTCTGTAGCCCACAGGGTAGCAGTCCCCCAGGATGCTTGCTAAGCCCATCTTGCCTTCACCACAGCCAGTCCCACAATGTCTTCATGAACCTCGTGAAAAAAATAACTGCCTTGAATTCATTGTAGCTTTCCCCACCAAATCTCTTTGGTACCCCCCTGGTCTGATGTGAAATCACTCACCATCTCTGTAGTACTCAGAGCTGCACAGAGGGCCCTGCTTCTTTCCTATCATTCACTTCTTCTTTTTCCTTCTCCTCTCCTCCTCGTCTTCCTCCTCTCCCTCCTGGGTGGCCAGGCTCTCCCTGCCGGGAGGGCAGCAACCTATTCCAAGATTCCTATCCGGCCGCCCACAGCCTCTCCCAACAATTACAGGCCTCTGCGGCTGTCCTAGGTAAGCAGCAATGACAGACCTCGAGGCAACTTCCATGGAAATGTCTGTTCAGAGGCAGGGTTACCTGTCCCTGCCACCTCCTGCCTGGAAAGGAGCATCCTGCACACCCTGGGTGGAGGGAAATGAAATGACTCTAACCTGTCCCTAGAAAACAAGGGCATGAGTATTTCCTAGGGACCCTGCATCATTCCAGTGGCTCCATCCCTGGTCTCATGCTCCTTCCCAGCACGAGTCTGTGGGGCTGGGGTGACCACCCCAAAAGCTTGCACAAGCCCAGCATTTGCAAAGAACAAGTGATGCTTTAATGTCACATCGACATCCAGAGGTTGCTGGTGAAAACCCACAGGACAATCTGTGGCAGGCACACTCGAGCTGTGGGTGCTGTGGCACAGTGCAGGAAGGGCCCTGGGCAGCGGCTGCAGAAGCCTCAGCTCCTGAGAGCAGGGTGCAGCCGTTCCCCAGAGGAGCAGCCGGGGGACTGATGGCAGGGGGCACAGGTGTGATGGGCTGTGGCTCTCACCAAACACACCCTTCATCTCTGACCTCTTGGGTGTGATCACAATGAAAGCCCAGGACTCCCATCCAATGGGCAAGGCTGGGAATTCCCAACTCCAGGAGACATAAAGTCCAGGCTGCTGATAGAAACTGCTGGTATAAGGTTTCCAGCCTTACAGCTCCTCTCCCCAAAACCCCTCCATACTCCACAAGAAATAAATTACATTGTTCCCCCTGTCCTGTCCCACAGGAGCCAGTGAAGCCATCATTCCCCTTGCCTTATCTCAGAGTGGCTCCCAGCCCTGCCCAGCAGCGCTGGTCCTGCTGGATTAACGCTCAGTACAGACTCACCCTGGCTCCCCTGTGGTTTGAAAACAGCAGCCTCTGACCTCAGGAGGGGTTTATGCCCTCAACAGGGTCCTGTGTTTCCCACTCTCACAGTCTGTCCCATAAAAGCCCTCACACCTCCCCTCAAGCAGGACAACCAGAACCCCCAGTCCTGTCCATCCACTGCCCAGAGGCAGCAGCACTGCAAGGAGTTCCCTGGTCACTTGCTGCTGGTCTACCTTGTATCTTAGGGACATGTGGCAGATGGGCACACCAAGGACAATGCAGGAGCCTCTGGTCCAGCACAAGCTTGTGGCAAGTGAACAGCACCCAAATCTCGCTGACCACAGGTGGAGTGACTTATAAATATGAGCATAGATCTGTGGGAAGTGTGGGGAGGGAAAAGGCTGAGGAAGAGCTGGCTGAACTGGGATAAAGAAGCTCTTACATCCAGATTCCATTTCACCCCAGAAAGAGCCAAAACCTCAACAGGAGTTTGTGTTAAAGCCTCTGATCTTCACTGGGGTTTCATCCCTGGGCACAGCATATTCACACAGCCAGAGACAGCCACTGCCCAAATTCAACTTTAATCCAAATAACATTAAAAAGATACTCCAGGGATTAAGTGACCTGACAAGCCACAGACACGCCCAGGGAGAGAAGAGTCATGGTGTGTGTCACAACAGGGCTGTGATCACACGGTCATCCTGGCACTCACCCCGTGTGCCTCAGTTTACCCAGTCATTATGGGCAGGTGCAGCACTGCCCGGCTCCTGCTGGGCAGGGGGAGGTCAAGTACATATCATAGAATCATGGAATCAGGGAATCATGGAAGGGTTTGGGTTGGAAGGGACTTTAAAACTCAGTCCATGCCACCCCTCTGCCATGGGCAGGGACAGCTGCTACTATCCCAGGTTGCTCCAAGCCCCATCCAGCCTGGCCTTGGACACTGCCAGGGATCCAGGGGCAGCCACAGCTTCTCTGGGCAACCTGTGCCAGTGCCTCCCCACCCTGACAGGGAACAATTCCTTCCCAATATTCCATCCAACCCTACTCTCTCTCAGTTCAAAGCCTTTCCCCCATGTCCTATCACTACATGACCTTGCAAATATATATATACATACACATATATATATATATATATATATATATATATATATACATACACACACTCCCACCCACACATATTATATATGTATTTGTATTTTATGTTTCATAGTGCTGTTCTCAGCACTGCTCCCATGGGAAGCACAGCCCCATGCTGCTTTGGCTGGGGGTCGGGATGAACAAGCAGGAGGAGGGAGGAAAGCCATGGCCCTGGGGGGTCTGCCTGCAATCAGGCAGCGTTTCAGCAGTGTTGAGGGAAGAAATTAAAGAAATAAATCGTATTTTGTTCGTGCTTAGTGAACACTCACTAGAGAGTCATGATGAAACCACACATATGCTTTTGCAGGCAGGAGACAGTGGTGCTGGGAATCACAGGCTGGTCCCAGCGTGGCACAGGGATGTGGGTATTCACAGCAGGAGCAGGATGGATACTGCCAGGGAAGGAGGTGTCAGAGCACAGGGAGTTCCAGCTGGGGATATAGCGTAAAGCAATGGATTTGCTGTGCCTGAAAAGCCAGGCTGAGAGGGGGTGGTGGGAGAGAGGCTGGGGGAGGAGGGGGGAGGTAGCCTGGGGGCAGCAGAAAACCCCCTTCACAGGACAGACCCTGCCCATTGCCAGCGTGGCACTGCTGGGGCTGGGGATCACCTGCTCCCCCAGCCTGTCCCCGGCCCTTGGGAATGAGCTAGCCAGGAGCATCCTGACACCTTGGGATTCCCAGCAGCGGCAGAGCAGGCATGGCTGCCTGCTAATAAAAAGTGAATTGGGAAAGCCAGTTTTGGGGCAAAAGAGCCCTTTTTGGAGAGGAGGAGAGAAAAGAAAAGGATTTAAAAAAAAAAAAAAAAGGTAAAGACAAATTTGCTGTGTAAGAGATGAAGGAAAGGAGGGGGGGAAAGTTGAAAATATATCCCTGGGGAATTGTGGAGAAGAAGAAAGAGCATAGACACGCCAGGCGAGCTGGAGCGAGAGCCAGGGAGCAGGAAGCGCCTAACTAGGATGGAGACAGAGATACTACAGAACCTCGGTGACGTCATGCCCGAGCCGCAGCGGTTTCCAAAACAACTCCAAACTCCAGCGCCCGGAGAGGGAATGAGGAGTGCAGAAGTGGAAACGAGATGGGGCTCGGTGCTCAGAGGGAGCCGAAACAGGAGCTGGAGGCGTCTGTGGAGCTGAGCTGGCTCCCAGCTCCCCGTCCGTTTTGCTCTGGCGGGACAGGCTCTGGGGAGCCGGCAGCCACGGAGACAGAGGTTATTGTAGAGCCAGGCAGCATCAGAAAGGAAATTCCTGAGGGTGTTTTCCCAGTTGACATGTACAATGAAGTTACAGTCCCACAAAGCCCCTTGCTGCAGGAAGGTAAATGCTGGATGCTCCCAGAAGCAGAGCCAGGGAGTGAGCAACAGCAGAGCCAGCAACCCAAGGGAAATAAATCTGCACTAAATGGGAACCACACACAGAGAGTTGTCCCGATGGCAGCGGGCGGCTCAGCCCCAGCCTGTTCGGATTAGAGGGTTTTGTGGCTGTGCTGGCCCTGGGGAGCCCAGCCAAGGTGGCTGGGTCGGCTCAGAGCCCTGTGAGGAGGGTGGAGAACAAAGCGGGAAGGCAGAGTGAACCCCCAGGGTCAGCCTGTGGTGCCCCTAACCTGGGGCCTTCAATGTGGGGCTGCCCCTGTGCCCCCAGGCCACCCCACAGCTGCTGGCTGTGTATGGCAGCTCCAGAAGCCACCCTATGGATGAGGAAGGGTGGCACAACAGCCATGGTGACTCTGAACAAGGACTCTGCTGTGTGGACAACCTGGTGACCAAGCAGGTGACCCATAGAAGGGAATCAATTCATCCTTGTTCCAGGCAGGAAGAGCCTGGCACAAACCTCTGCATCCACACAGGGTGTGCACAGGACTCCGACATCAAGGACACACAGCACAACTTCTAGGAAGTCCTTCTGGAAGAGATTTCTCTGCCAAGACAGTGACAGCCAGATGGAAGAATCCCATCTTGATGCCTTCACTTGCATCTCCCCTTGCCATGCTGACCTGAACCCATTCACAGCACCTTGGTCCAGCTGAGCCTGGTCAACATTGACCCTCCTGCCACAGGCATCTGTCCCTGCAGCACCCATAACATCCCCATCCTTCTGATGGCCCCAAAGACAGTGGGATGCCCAGAGTGGTGCTCCTGGGACAACACAGGTGGCATGGGGTTGTTACCAACATGTATCCCCCAAGCTCAGAGTCGACCAGCACTTCACAAACTGCTTTCCTACCACTCCTCTTAGACACACAAGTTTGGAGAGGCTTTGACTTCTCCTGTCTCCCAATCCCAGGTGTGTTTCTGCCGCAGGCTGCAGGAATTCCTGCAGGTTCTCATTGCCTGCCTGGGCAGAGCCAAGCCCAAGGCAGCACCTGTGTGCTCCCACACCTTTGCTCTCAGAGCTTCACCTCCTGCCAAGCTGGAGCCTGCCTGCTCTCATGGGCCTGTGCTGCTGGTAATTGGCACAGCTGTAACTGGGCTGTCCTGAGGCTGGGGCTGATCCTGGAGATCTGGTATCCTGCAGCAATCCAGGCCTGGATCCTGCCAGGACACGAGGTTCCCCATTCTGTAAAACTGCTACATATGTGATGAAGCTGCTTGGTCTCAGTACTGTCCTACAGCTCCCATGGCTCCTGCCAAGGGATGCAGCATGCAGGGAACACTGCCAAACACACTGGCCAAGGGGGATGGGTGCCAGGACACACCTGCAGGCTGGGGTGGAGGGGTCCAGGATGGGGAAAAGACCCAAAAGGGGTGAGCAGGGCACAATCACCTCTCTGCCTCCAAACCTCCGACAAGCAGCAGGAGGGCACAGGCTGCACAAAGCAGGTTTGGCCATTAGCCCACCTTGCAAACCACCCAGGATGATACTTGGGAAGGCAGCAAGACCCCCGAGCTGGCGACACAAGTGATTGTTAAGACGGAACTGCCAAGAGATGCCCTCGGTGCCCGCACGGCCATGTCCCCTCTGCACACACTGCATGGCTCAGAGCCGGCGGCATCAGGAGGAGGTTGGCCACAGCAGCAGCCCCTGCCTGTCACCCTCCCTGGGCCCCTTCCCGGCTCCCTGGTTAAATCCCACCATGGCTGCTTTCCTGCCTGGGGGCGAGGAGAGCCTGACTCACGCACTAGCAGAGATTAATAAGCGAGCAGAGGAGCCGAGCTCATCCCCTGAGCCGGCAGCTGAATCACCCGGCTCCGGCTGCCTCGCGCATTGTTCCAGAGCTGAGTCAGTGCTGCTGCGCAGGGGAACGACAGCAGCGAGGAAAACCTGTGGCCTGTGAAATGCAGCAGCACAAAGAAATCAAAAAAGAAGTGTTGCTGTAAGCAAGCTAATAGTGCTACCCACGGAGTCCCAGAAAAGCAGTGCTCTGGGCTCCAGCTTCCCCCCACCAGAAACAACTCCCCAGCTTCTCACAGGGGCACTGTGCTTGGCAGCAGCAGTTTTCTTTCTGTTTGAAAGCTACCACCTCTGTATTTATCTTTTTTTATGTTCGGCCTTAATTGGATGATGTGGTCTGGTTGTTCCTCCCACCCTGGCTGGGCTGCACGTGCGCTGCACACAGGTATCTCAAGCCTTCCCCAACCCTGGGAAGTGTTCAAGGGTAGGTTGGACAGGGCTTGGAGCAAACTGGGCTAGAGGAAGGTGTCCCTGCTCATGGCAGGGGGTGGAATGAGATGAGCTTTAAGGTCTTTCCAACCTAAACCTATTCTATTCCCACAGCTTCCAAACAGTCCTGGTCTAGCACTTCATCCAAAAGTACAAAATGGGATTTTTAAGGATGAGGGCAACATAATTCCTGGAGAAAGTTCTGTCCTAGTGCAAAGGACAACCACCCTTCTCAAACCCTCCAGGTCATCTCTAGTTGCCAGGCTGCCAGGGTTCTGTCTCTCCCAGGTAATGAGAAAGTCCCACTCTAGCCAGGTGTGCCAGCCCCCTTTTGCTGCCCCAGAACAGCTCCTGCCATACAGCAATGCCTCACCAATGTGACAGCCACCACTCACTGGGCCTTGCAAAATAAATCATATTTCACCTCAAAATGAGGCAAAAGCTTCCTGCACTCAACATCCTCCTTCCAGAGGTTGGGAGGGAGTGTCTCAAGCGTCCTTGTTCACCCACAAGGGTGAACCACCACACACTTGGAAGCCTGGAAAGTACTTGGCTGATACACAGGACACAACAACTTGGAGAAACAAGGAGCTAGAACCTGGATTCATGGAGCACAGGGATGGGAATCAGCTGGGGAAACAGGGTCAGCTGCTGGTCTGTCCTTAAACACAGCCTTGAATTACAAACATCACTTTGCCCTAAGTGCCTCTTTCTGATCATATCACCCCCCGACAAGTCTCAACCTCCCCTGACACCAGCTAATGACTGAGCTTTGAAGGTGCTGCATGGCAGCAAGTTCTGCAGGTTAATGGGAACATGTAGCAGTGCTGCACCTCCTTCCTTCCAGCCTGGTGTGATGTCCTTCTGCCCTAGAGAAAGACCAAGTGCCTAAAGGACACACCAGGATTCATGGCGTCACCCACACACCACCAACGCCATGGTGCTGAGGCTCCAGCGCAGCTCTGGGAGCCTCTGCATCCCAGATGGATGGTCTGAGTCTGAGTCTGAGTGCTGCCAGCAGCCCCTCCACCCCCCGTGTCCCCCTCCGGGCTGACCGCAGTGGTGGTGGTGCAGGGCCCACATGAGCACAACATGAAACCTCCTTGTCCATCATCCAGCCCAGTGTCATCCAATCTCCAACCACCCCAATCTCAATGAGCCATCAACCAGAAATAAAACAAAATCCACTCAAAATCCCAGTGAGCACCAGGTTGCCTCTGTTTGCTCTTACAAGGATCTAATTCAGGTCTAATAGGACAGGTATTATGATATATTAAATGAGTGGCAATTGATTATTAAGAGCTTATTCATTGGACCTGGGCAGATGGGTAATCAGATACCTGCCTATTACATAGCTGTGAAACCACTCTGAATATGCTTCTAATGACCAAGTGATATTTACTTAACATTCAATATCCATCACTAGGAGAGGTCTCTCTAGATTTAATAAGCCTCTGTTATTTTATGTTTAATTAAATACCATCTGCTATTAAAAACATATTTAACTGGGGTTGAAACCAGTAAAAACTGTATCTTATAACATAGCTGTTAAACCTCAAATATCTTCTTTATGATTAATTGGGATTTAGCACACGATAGCTGTCCTACTGAGAGCGGATGGAAAGCGGAAGCTCAACGATTCAGGGACCAAAGTGCTTCTGCAAACAATTCTGCTGGTTAAATAGTCTGGCTAATAAAAATAAAACAGAGCAGTGGGAGCCTCGGTTCCTATGTCACCCAACTTTGGAAAGTTCAGAACACAGCACACTCACTTGCACAGCAAATCGCACAGCCACACGAGGAGCTGGGACCACCATCCTCTGCCCAGAGATCTGGGTACCACAGGTGCATTCCTGCAGGGCAAGACCTTTCCAGGGCTGCTCTGCCCCAGCTTCAAGGCAGAAGTTCTGGAGCAGTGGGCTGGGGGACTCCTGATGGGCCACTTCCAATTGGGATTGTGAATGCCATCCTTTCTGCTTGGGCTGGCCAGACAGGGAGGTTCAGTGGTTCATCACACCCACCAGTTCTTCCAGCAGAAACCAACAGTGCCTGGAAGAAGCTGGAGACAGATTTCATGAATCGTGGGAGGATTTGGGTTGGAAGGACCTTAAACCTCATCTTGTTCCAACCCCCTCCCACAGGCCGGGACACCTTCCATAGACCAGGTTGCTCCAGGCCCCATCCAACCTGGCCTTGGACACTTCAGAGATGGGGCAGCCACAACTGCTCTGGGCAACCTGTTTGCCACAATGGTCCAAAACCTTGATGTTAAAAACAGAGATCTTTTCAGGCCAAGGGACCAGTGAGCTCCCAGAACCAAGGACCCTGGAAGCACAAGTCCTACAGGAGCAGCAGACTGACACGTTTCTGTCACCGCCCTGCACAAGTGTCCTCCATGCCTCCACAGGCAGCCCTGGACACCCACAGCACCACACATCACGTGCTTCCTTCACCCCTGGGCACAGGATGGGAAAAAAGAGCCTCCAGGCAAGGGGGAATGAGCTTGGACAGGGAGCAGGGAAAAGTCCAAAGCATGTCAGAGCTTGGGAAAAAGCCATTCCACCTCAGTGACCTCCTGCAAGAGGATTTATTTTTATTGGTTTTGTTTTGAAAGACCTTGAAAGCAAAATCTGATACAAGCAAAGTATTAAATATAGCAGTACAGACCCACATGGACTGCACGAGAAAACAATTTCAGAATAGAAACAGCAAGAATGTCTACAAACACTGAGAAAAATACCCAGAGGGGGAAGCCAAGAGGGTCTTTCTGTTGTTCCCCTCACAGCCTCAGGCATGCGGGGGAAATTGGGGTTAGACCATGGGCTGCGTGCTTCGGTCCTGGGAAATGAGTCAAGAGCCTGGAACGTGTGCCCAGCACCAGGCACAGCCAGGGCAGCCCTGGACTATGAGCTCAGGGGCTTCCTCAGACAGACCTTGGTGGGTCAGACCTGGGCTTGTGGTGCTCCAGGGAGAGGTACCGAGGGGAGCATTCCAAGGGAGCTGCTGGATGAGCTTGGAGATAACCAGAGCTCCTCCCCAAAGTCATGTCCCACGAGTGAATCATCATCCTGTCATGAACGACATACCAAAGGGATAAGAAAACATTCCCAGTGTCTGACAAGACACTGTTATGCATGAGGGGGGTTCTAAATATCCACATGGAAAAGATTTTTTTGGAGGAAAACCTCAATGCTATTCAGTGTTTCAAAAAACAAAACAGTCTCTGGGAGCCACAGAATCCCAGGTTGGTTTGGGTGGGAAGGGACCTTAAAGCCCATCCAGTTCCACCCCCTGCCATGGGCAGGGACACCTTCCACTATCCCAGGTTGCTCCAAGCCCCATCCAACCAGGCCTTGGACACTTCCAGGGATCCAGGGGCAGCCACAGCTTCACTGGGGAAGAAGAACAAGTCTTTTTTTCTTTTTCTTCACCAGAGAAGTTCGAGTCCAAGCACCAGAGATCCAAGAACCTCAACCAGAGGGAAGCAGTTCAGAGCAGACCTGGGCAGTCACCTCTGCAGGCCAGTTAGAGGCTGCCTCCACAGAGGCTCCATGGAGAGGACATGAGTCTCCTGGGCGAATGCTCATGGAATAACCTTGTCATCAAAAATACTCTATCACCTCCCAGATTTGAGGACCAGGAGGAAAGTGCAGCTGGATGTCATTTCCTTCCCCAAGCACTACTGTGCCTGCATTTGTATATATACAAATACACAAACTCCCTCCTTATCCCCACCACCTCCCTCCCACGAAGGAGCCCCAGCACCAGGGCAGGCAGGCCCAGGAGATACCATCTGGGCTGCTTCAAAGCCACGCAGCTGATTAAGGAAATAGCAGAGGTGCCTGTCTGGGGGATATGGTGATTAAGGATGTCTCCATCTCCAATCAGCTTTGTTGGAATATTGACTAGTGCCCCACAATGCCATGGGAGGAGCTCCACACCTGTCTGATTCCAGAGAAGTCAGGATGTGAAGAATGAGGATGAAGCCTCTGGAGATGCCTCCCTCGTCCAGTGGAGAAGAGCAAAACATCTGCTCCCAACACATGCTTCTCCACTGGACAGGGCTGGACTTTTCTCTTTGCCCTCATTCAGACCGAAACCACTGCTCATTTAGGGTGAGTTTATCTCACTTTGATCAATCCTTCACAAGAGCCTCACAACCTACAACTACATTTTGGTATCTACAAATGACTCCCACAGGGTATGGGAGGCCTCGGGAGTTGCTCCAGCACAAACACAAGAGTTTGCCTGCTTCAAATGGTCTCTTTGTATCCTTGCAACCCCAGGGTTCCCAAGAAGGAAAGGAGCACCTTTTCCACCAATCCGGTCCTCCAGCTGAGGCTCCAGACCACATCCTGTTGAGTACCAGTGTTTCCAGGAGAAGCTGCGGAGCTGAACAGAGGAGCAGGCCCTGACTGGGCATCATGGAAGTGTGGGATAAGGAAACAGAGATGGGCTATAAGAGCCTCCACAGGGGTCCTGCTGCAAGTTTCCTTCCCTAACAACCAGGACACTCCTCGCCCAAAGCTGAGGTAAGGCCAGCCAAGCCCTGCATGACAGTCAGACAGCTATATACAATTGGGGCTCACTTGCCAAATCCCACTTCTGCTGAATGTTTCTCATGTCACTTTGGAAACATCACCAGGCACAGGCTTCACATCTTCCTTTCCATGTCTGCAATAGAGGTATCTTTTCCAGTCCATGGCAATATGGGGGTATCCAAATGTGTTCCTCTCCTGCTTCACATCCCCATCCACACAAGCCAGTGGCTCTCTGGTGATACCCATTTCCCTCCATCACCTTACCAAGACACTCCAGACACCCAGCCCAGACACCACCACATCTCTGTTTGGACAGGCAAATCACATCCCTCCTCTTCCCATGCATCAGTTTCCTCCATGGAAGAAGCAAACTGGCCTGTGGGTGCCATCCCAGCCCAACCACAGCAACACAGTGAGGCTTAATTCATCCCAGCCTGCAAACTCCCCAAGATCTCCCTCCACCACTGCATAAATCCCAAGCTGGTGTTTGTTTCACCCCAGTGTGCAGACGGAGGCAGGCACCCAAACCCACAGCCCCACAGCCTTCCCACAGGCCCACTGCCCTCCCACACAGGCCCACTGCCCTCCCACAGCCCCACCACCTCCCCACACAGCCCCACTGTCCCCTCAAAGGGCAGCACATGGATCGGTTGCTGTGAAACAACAACTTCCTTCTTTCTTTTTGCTGGAGTTTAACTGGGTTTAGACTGGGATTTTAGTTACATTTGTGGGCAGCCTTTCTGGAGACAACCACCCGCCTGATGCTGGGGAGAACAAAGTATCTGAAACCATGGGCAATTCGGGCGTGTTTGGATTCCAATTTTCCCATCGTTCAAAATCCTGGGAAAGTGAATCAATGTTGCTGAGGTGAAGTTTCTGGTTTGGAAGTAAGTGTTAGACTGGAGGTAACTGGCTGTCCAGCCAAGCAGCTGGGAGGCTGGGCTCCCTCCTTCAGCTCTCCCACACTTCCCTGAGCAGGGGTTTGCAAAGACCAATGCAATGTGCGTGGCCTCTGGGACATCTGGGGGCTTGCAGGCCAGGGAAGCAGAGGCACACACGGAGTCTGCCCTCTGCCAAAACCCGACACTGCTCTGGAATGTAGAAACTGCAAATGACACTTTAATTCCACAGTCACTCAACAGTAGCTCTGGCCTTGGGAACTACTGGGAAAGGCACATGCTCAGGAGCACTTACATGGACTGGAAAATATGCTATCTTTTTCAAAACTTCCCACCCTGGCCAGTCTCCCCCACCTGCCTGCCCTTAAACCAGCAAGAAACACTGCGAGGCATTGGCCAGGACCAGAGCCACAGCTCAGCTCATGCCAGGTCCCTGCTGGTGCCACGGGAAGGGACACTGGCAGTGGGGACACTGCCCATGCTGTCATCCTGCCACCCACATCTTTCTTGATGGCCACAGAGCTGTCTTGCTACCTCAATGGTCACAGTGCCATCCTGCTAGCCCACAGCCCAAAGGTAGCACTTTGAATGTCACCACTGTCCTCTCCACCCTGGACACTTGTGTGCTGAATGGTTTTGTCCAGATCCCCATCTCCCCAAAGGGAACATCCCAGAGCACATCCCAAGCCCCCAGGCAGAGAGTCCCTGCACTAAATCCTGCCGTCTCAGTGGCTCCTGCCCCACAGCTGGTGCTGACAGTCAGTGATATAGGAGGCTGTGTCCCCTGTCCCACAGTGGGGATGTGCTCAGATACAGCACTAAGAAGCCAAGAGAACATGCAGGGCTTGCCCCCCAGGTGCTCTGCTCCCCCCAGCAACTCACAGGTGCTTTCACCCTGCTCTGCACCTTCAGCCTCCCCTGCAGAGGGATGTGACATCACCAGCAGATCTGTGGGGACCACGTGGTGGTGAAGAGTCAGGATAGACCCAACAAAAACAAAGGTCAGAGGATACAGTAGACTCAGAAGAGCCACATAAGGAACTCAGCAACGGCCACAGCTGTATTTATTACCAGAAAGGAGGATGTGAATTTCAGGAGTTTGCAGTTAAGATTCGGCACTTCTCTAGTGCTCAGGCAATTATGCTGGAGAGGAGAGGAGAGGAGAGGAGAGGAGAGGAGAGGAGAGGAGAGGAGAGGAGAGGAGAGGAGAGCTCAGTACATCCAGATGAAGGCTGGAAGGCTGCTCTCACCTTTCAGGAACTTTGTGCTCCAGTTTCAGCCCCTTCCTTCCTTCCTTCCTTCCTTCCTTCCTTCCTTCCTTCCTTCCTTCCTTCCTTCCTTCCTTCCTTCCTTCCTTCCTTCCTTTCCTTCCTTCCTTCCTTCCTCCCTCCCTTCCTCCCTCCCTCCCTTCCTCACTTCCTCCCTTCCTTCCTCCTCCTTCCCTTCCTTCCTTCCTTCCTTCCTTCCTTCCTTCCTTCCTTCCTTCCTTCCTTCCTCTCAAGCTGCCCTCTCCAAAGTGGGTGGTTTTGGAGACCAAAAAATACAACAATTTGCTTCTCCCTTCCTGGAAAAGGTCCCGGCTGTCATTCTCCAGAAGCTCTCAGTGGCATCCAGGGCGGGTTGGGCATTCCCAGGGCACTCATCCCACAGCTCAGGAGACTTTCCTGGGCTCCTGCCTGTGCTTCTGTCTCACCGTGCCTGCTCACCCACCACGGGCAGCTGCAGATGGGGTCCTGTTCCAGTCTGCAAACTCCTGTTGCCCACCAGCAATGCACTGCACAGTGAGAGCTGTCCCACAGCATGTCCCTGCTGTCACCTGACATGTCACACCACGTACTGTGTATGACACAGCCCAGACCTGCAACACGAGGTCCCTCTCCACATCACAGCCTACCTGGATGGAGACACACTATGCCTGCACATCAGCAGGAGAATTCAGTGCTTCTCCTGCCCTGGGTCACACAGCTACTGTGACCTTACAACCTCACCTGCCCCAAGGACCTGCCATAGGTGAGCTGCACTGAATTAAGGTTATCACAATGGAAAAAATCTATAGTATTTGGTGTAAAACCGTCCTCTACCCTCTGGCACTGAACCAGCCCCTCAACTCAAGGCTCTGAACTGTGAGCACACAGAGCTCTGGACCAGGGACAACTGTTGCTCCCCCTGCCCTGTTCCTCATTGTCTCTGAGTTCAGTCACACTCCAGAAAAACAGGTTTCTTGTTATGTCCTGTGTCTATTCTTCAACAGAACGGATTCAATGGGATATCTGAGGCTCTGCATGAGCTCTCATTGATCCTGCATGGAGCTGGTCTCTGAGCATTCCATAAAATCATAGAACCACAGAATGTCCTGATTGGGACTTACAAGGATCATTGAGTCCAGCTTCTGGCCCTGCACAAACACCCCAAAAATCCCACCCTGTGCATCCCTGAGAGCATTGTCCAAACACTGCTGGAGCTCTGGCAGCCTTGGGGCTGTGCCCATTCCCTGGGGAGCCTGTTCAGTGCCTGATCACCCTCTGGGGGAAGAACCTTTCCCTGAGATCAAACCTAACCCTCTCCTGACACAGCTCCAGCCATTCCCTGGGTCCTGTCCCTGTCACAGAGAGCAGAGATCAGAGCTGCTTCTTGGAAGAAGCTGCAGCCACTGATGAGGTCTGACCTCCAGCTGAACAGACCAAGTGCCCTCAGCCCTTCATTTGGTCAGGTGAGGTCCCTGCACCATGGGGGACAACATCCAAAGGTGAAGGTTCCCGTGTCCTGTGGTACCAGTGATCACCTGCATCATCTCCAAGGGTCCTGATTAGTACAAGCTCTGGCTCTGGTCAGAAGCCCAGCACAAGGTGTCCAGAAGCACAGCCATCACTTCTGGAACAACTGTCTCCAAGGTGGTTCTTTTGGAGGCTCAGATCCCATACACACCCACTGGAGAACATCTCCTCCTGCCTGAGTGCTCCTCCATATAGCTCTGGTTTCCTTGGGAGGCTTGACCCATGACCCAATCTCTCAAAACTGTGAGTCAAAAGAGAGTCCTGGCTATTTTAGGGTGTGTGTCGCATCAGACAGTGGGGAGACCACTGCTCTCCCAGTGCCACCTGCACTGGTTTCTGCTTCCAGAGAGCCCCATTCCCACTTGGAGTGAGCAACCCCCACCCTGCCTGTAGGCTGCCACTTCCCAGCAGTGGTCCCTCTTTCCACAGAGCTCCTGTGGGCCAGGACTGGATTTTGTGCTCTGTCTTAGCGAGGCAGGGAGGGAGAAGCCCCTTGTGCCGCCTCAGCAGAGCACCATGCTGTGTGCTGGAACAGGGTAACCCGAGCTGTGGCTTCCCAACATTCCTTGTGGCTCCAGCTCCCCAGCCAAAACAAAACCAACATTTTCCTTTTTTTTTTTCTATTCCCTCTTCTCCTTGAGGCCAAACAGGAGGAGGGGGTCCCCCACAGCATTTAGCCAAAGTTGCATTGGCTGGAAAGCAGCTATTCCCAGCTGGTTCCCTATTCCCAGCCATGTTCCTGCAGTCCTCTCCCATAGCAGCCCTTGGGCGAGCAGGGGACGTGGGGTGACATTGTGGGGTGACACTGTGGAACAATGCTGGGGCACCAGGGCACACAGCAATCACACAGGGACACTCTGTATGCTCCTCACTCATGGAAATCACTGCTGCCCCTGCAGGAGCTGGGTAAGCACCACGGGGTTCCATCGGCAGGGAGCCAGGGTGTCGCTCTTTAGAAACTTCCCTCAGAACAGCAAGCGAGAGGAAGGACAATGCAGCTCCAGGGGTAACACCAGTCAGGTTCGTGTGGCCCTGTGGCCACATCAGGAGCTGTGGGGCTTTCCAAGGAATGTGCAAAATGATCTGGAGGCTGTCTCCTATGTGGTGCGAGCACAGCAAGTGTGGTCTGGGTAGAAAGGAGAGAATCCACACCTTGAGGCTGCAGAGTGGACACAGATTCACCAAATATTCTGAGTTGGAAGGGACCCACAGGGATCATCGAGTCCAGTTCTTAAGTAAATGGCCCACATGGGGATTGAAGTGAGCCCTGTTTGTGTCACCCCAATGAGCTGGTGGCATCCCCGTCTGCCACCTTTAGAGGCTCCTGAAGAGGAGATCCTGAAGAGGCTTCAGAGGCACCTTCAGAGCCTCCAGAGGGGCTGGTAGCCACGGGAGGGTGTCAGGAGGGAGGCACAGCTTCTCTACTGTAACCAAACATCCAAATCCACCATCCTATGCCATTCCACTATGCTCTGGGGCACAGTGAAATGCAACTGGAAGGCAGGCTCACTCTCCAAAACACTGGGTCAAGGGGACATGCTGAGCTCTGTCCCCAAGCAGGAAAGATGGCAGGAAGCAGCAAGGAGCCCCAGCTGCCAGGGCTGGCTGGGGTTTACCTTGGCTGGCTGCCTGACACCCTCAAGCTGCTCTCTCACTCCCCCTCCTCAACAGCAGCCCAAGAGCTGCAAATCCCAAACAACTCCAAGCTGGCTTGGGAAGCTGTGTGGTTTGCTAAAGCAAAGCTCAAAGCCCACAAGCCCATGGTCATAAGGCACTGTGCAAAGCACCAGCCTGGGCAGGGCACAGGGGACAGTGCTGGGCTGTCCCATGTGGAGCAAGTACTGAGTAATGTGGGCACATCAGTCCATAGTGCCAAGGGATTCTGGGATGGCAGGAGGAGGAGTGTGAGCACAGTGCCCTTACCACAACAGGTCTTTTTCAGACCCACACACAATGGCTCAAGCCATGAAACTTTGATCACTCCAGGGCAAGCCCTGCCACTGCTGCTCTGCAGCTGAGTGCAAGTGGAGTGAGAATGGGGTGACAGTGGGGTGAGGGGGGAGTGCCTGCCTGGCTGTCTGCTGCAAACATCAAAGCTGAAATTCTCTGCGTGCATTAGAGGAGCACAGATTTTACAATTACAATAGTTGGATCACTGAGTCAACGCGCATTGTATGAGGTTCAACAAGGCTCAGTGCCAGGTCCTGCACTTGGGTCCCAACAACCCCCTGCAGCTCTAGGCTTGGGGCAGAGGGGCTGGAAAGTGCCCAGCAGGAAAGGCTCTGGGGGTGCTAGTGGCAGCAGCTGAACATGAGCCCAGGTGTTCCCAGGTGGGAGAAGGTCAATGGCACCTGGCCAGGGCCAGCACCAGTGTGGCCACAGGACCAGGGCAGCGACCTGTGCTGGGCACTGCTGAGGGACCTCCATTCCTGGGGTCAGTACTGGCCCCTCACAACAGGAAGGGCATTGAGGGGTTGGAGTGTGTCCAAGGAAGGGAACAGAGCTGGGGAAGGGGCTGGATCACCAGGAGTGGCTGAGGGAGCTAGGGGTGCTCAGCATGGAGAAAAGGAAGCTCAGGAAGTCAGGAAGGCCATTCTCACTCTCCACAACTCTCTGACAGGAGAGTGCAGCCAGGTGGGGGTTGAACTCTGTTCCCAGGGAACCAGGGACAAGACAAGAGGAAACAGCCTCAACTTACATCAGGAGAGCTTTAGATTGGATATTGAGAAAATTTCTTAACAGAAATGGTGGTCAGGCACTGGCACAGGCTGCCCAGGGCAGTGGTGGAGTCCCCATGCCTGGAAGTGTTCAGAAGGTGTGTGGATGTGGCACTTGGGGCTTGGCAGTGCGGCGTTAATGGTTGGACTTCCAACCTTACTGATTTTATGACTATGATTCTGTGCTTACTGACTCACAAAGCTAATGCTGCCTGTTGGTATCCATAAGAGGGGGAGTCTCCGTGATGGGAAAAAATCACATTGCCCACCAAGGAATGGTACAAAGGAGCTGCTGTCCTGGTGAGGAGGACATGTCACCAAGGATAGGGCAGGAGTAGGTACCAGTCTGAGGTGGGAAGTGATCCCAGCTGGGGTGCTACAGCGGAGAGGCAGACACACTTCCCAGGTGGGGAAGATCCACTCTTGAAATAGTAAAAGCTGCTCCTCCGTCACCAGGACAAGGGAAAAAATCAGAGATGTGCCAAATTCAACAGCAATCAATGCCTTGTTAGTTAACATTACTTAATTGATAAATTCCTAACTAATTCAAAAGTTCTGTGGTAAAATGTGCCTTGCTCTGTGCCCCTCCGCCAGGCTATCATTAGATGGGGAGGGACCAGGTGCCCATGGTTCTTGTCCCTGTTCCCTGGGGCACAGGGAACAATCTTGGGATGAGAGATCCTCTAGGGCTGGGTTTGAATATCCCCAGCCCTGCCCATGGGACTGCAGCTCTTCCACAGAGGCTCCCACGGCGAGCTGCAGCCTAGGGAAAGAGTTAACGCTTCCCCCCCTTTCTGACAGTGTTATTCAATACATTATTGACGTTGAAAAGTCGTCACGTTACAAGCCAGCAGTCCATGAGTACTAGGGGGAAAATAGAGGCACGCAGAGACACACAGAGCACAGAGCCATGAGCCCCTCTGAGCTACGGTTACGTTACCACACACAAACTCCTTTCCCAGACTCCTTTTCCTCCCCCATTTGGGGCAAAACTGATTCGTCTGTTATTTGCATTTAATGCCACAGTGAATCCCTAAATCCAGCTCAGGGAATGGATTACTGAGGGGGGGAGGGATGGCAGCACTGGGGTTTTTTTCTCAGGCTTCAGCAGTTCTGATGCTCTGTGGTTGAAATGAGGAGGGGGACAGTGGGGCCAGAGACTGGAGTCCCTTCATGGCTGCTTGGCCAGACCTGTGTCCCAGACTGGGGGCTCTCAGATGGACCTCCCCAGCTGTGCTGCCTGCAGAGCCTCTTCCAGCAGAGCCCAGATGCTCTGCCCAGCACAGCCCAGCCCTGCTGCTCACCACATCCCTGCCAGCTCTGAGTGCTGAGGTTTCCACAGAGCCATGGCTGGCAGCTGTTTGTGACAATTTCACCGAATCCCAGGATGGTTTGGATTGAAAGGGACCTTGCAGCTCATCCCATTCCAGCCCCTGCCACGGGCAGGGACACCTCCCACTATCCCAGGTTTCTCCAAGCCCTGTCTACCCTGGCTTTGGACACTTCCAGGGATCCAGGGGCAGCCACAGCTTCTCTGGGCAACCTGTGCCAGGGCCTCAAGACCCTCACAGGGAACAATTCCTTCCCAATATCCTATCCAACCCTGCCCTCTGGCAGTGGGAAGCCATTCCCCCTTGTCCCAAGCCTCTCCAGCTCTCCTGGAGCCCCTTTAGGCACTGGAAGAGGCTCTTGAGGTCTCCCTGGAGCCTTCTAGAGGTGAGCACCCCTAGCTCTCCCAGCCTGGCTCCAGAGCAGAGAGGCTCCAGCTCTTGGAGCATCTTTGCGGCCCTTGGAACCGTTAACTGCAGAGCACCAACATCACAACCTTTCATAGGCACAGCTTTATTTTATTCCCTGTCTATTTCTCCAGCCCACTCCTCACCCTCCACTCCAGGCCCCACAATGGTGCTTTTCTGGGGAGGTGAAGCCCAGCAGCAAGAAAAGAAAATTTAAAAATAATTTAAGCAGTGTCATCCTTATGGCCGGCACTGAATAGAGGAATCCCACCATGGTAAGACCTCAGTCTGCTACAAGGCCAGAGCATCCTCAGGGTTCAACCAGCTGCTCCAGTCAGGGGCATCTCCACCCTGCCAAGCCTGTGGGAGCCCCAAACTGCACCTTGTCCCCCTGCTCACCCCAGGTGAACTGGAGAGGTCATGTGGCCCCTTGTGATGGCAGGTAGGGGCCAGCAGGCACTGCAGGCAGGGCAGGCAAGGGCCCAGCAGCACCTGCACACCACAGGTCGGCCACACACGGGCAGAGGAGGCTGGACAGGCACAGGGAGCTCACCAGGCACACTCCCTCCCTGCTCATATTTTATTTCATCTCCTGATGGGTGAAATGTGTCTTTAATTTGTTCGGAAAGAAAAAGCGAGTGAGCTGCATTCTCACACCCCTAACGAAGACAACACGCAAAGCCCTTTCAAAGCCGGCGCCACACATACGATGCGCTGCCTTGTTCTAATTAACGATGTTTTTTCTCGTTAGCCACAGCCGCATGTGCTCCAGGCCACGTTGCCTCTTGGGTGAGGGCCACACAGTGCCCACTCCTGCCTGGCAGCAGTGGCTGGGACAGGTCACTGCCTGGCCTGGGACTGAGCGGTGCCTCCGGGCTCCAAGGCCGAGCAGGGCCAAAGCAGCACATCCAAGCCCTTCCCAGACTATCCATCCCCAGAGGGCTGTCTCTGGCTTCACTGGCGTATGAGAAAGAGGGGTGCATCTGGTTTTAATCTCACCCCTCGCGGTAGCTGTCACCATGGGTTTGCTGTCAGGGTAAAAGATGCCTTCACACAGCCCCGTGCCAGAGCAGAGACATGGAAACCCCGGGCCACAGCAAAGCCCTGATGTCCTGGGCTACCCTGGGCTCTTCCCCTGGCCCAGCGGGCAGGGCAGGGGGCATCACCCTGTGCCATCACTCACAGGGGTGAGCACAGTGAGCAGAGGTACCTGGGGAAGTGGCACTGGGGAGCACAGGCCTCCCTTTCAGCCGGCAGCACTGGGGACACGGGTGCTGTCCCTGGGGACCAGGCAGCAGCACCCTGGGCTGTGGGCACCACGCCGGGCCGGGCACTGCAAACCCCCAGGGCAGCTCACCCAACCCGAACATGTTCAAGCCGAGAGTCTGTGCTCCAGTCGCCTCCTCCCTTCTCCCAAAAAATACAGGGAACCACAAGAACCACAAAAATGCCTCTTGTCCGCAGCGCAGAGCCTGTCTCTCTGACGGGCAGGGCACGCTGCCGGAGGATCGGCCACACCATTCAGCCTGGCCTGGGTTCCTGGAGAGCCGCCAGCCTTTGGAACCAGCTGTCACATAAAAGCAAACACGGAAAGCTATCGCACTGACAGCAGAGCAGCTCTGATGCCCGCTCGGCTTTGACGCTGCTCCATCCCGGTTCAGTTCAATGGTCCTCCCCGTGTTCGCGCCTGCCAGGAGGCACCTCGTCCTTGGGATTCGCGGCACTGTGACATCACCCAGCCATGCCACGGTGACAGCAGTGAGGTCACAGTTCACACAAGGGCTGGCAAATCTACCCCTTTCCCTAGCATGGGGAGAAGGGGAGGAAGCAGGAAAAAGGCAGAGGATGGTGTGGACAACACAGAATCATGGAATTATTATATCATAAGATCATAAAGTCCAACCCCTAACTAAGTACTGCCAAGCCCCCCACTGAACCTTGTCCCCAAATGCCATACCTGCCTGTTTTTGAACACTTCCAGGGATGCTGACTCCACCAGTGATGTCAGCAGAGGCTGGAGCAGAGCAGCACCCAGGTTGTCCAAGCAGGAACTGACCTCACCCCATCCCCAGGCCATGCAGTCACCCCATCAAAGGGACCTGCAAGGAAGGCCGTTGGAAGCAATCTTGGAAGTTAGATGAGCATTCCCCAGCTGCATCTGGGAATGCTAGCCAACACTAGTGTAGGAAAATCAAATCTCCTTCCCATGCCCTAGGATGTCCTGGTAGGTACAACTCCTCCTGCATCATGCCCAGCAGGAAGAGAGACCAGCTCCAGAATATCCCCAGCCCCATGGGTCATGTCCTGCTCCACACCAAGGGGCTCCAAGGGCATCCCCACTGCCACCCCTGAGACTGGCTGGGCTTTCACCCTCCAAGTAGGGCAACAAGCCAAAAAAGACAAACAGCATCCCTGGAATTTCTCAAATGGGGTGAATCAGGACCAGAACAAACAAGGCCAGTAAATGCCAACGGGCAAATACAGGGGCTGGGTCTCATGAAAGGCCCTTAGGGACGTGCATCCCAGTAATCACAATAAAAACTGCAACATGCCAGGATTTATTGCATTTCATGGGCTGGTGTGTCCTCTCCCTCTTACAGTCATTGAGGAATAAACCCTTCCCTCATGCTGCCACCTCCACAGCAAGCCCAGGAATGGCGGATTGGCTGGGAGCAGCTCCTGGCTGGTTGCAGTGTCCTAGCAAGGCTGGTAGCAAAGGGCTCCGAGGCACAAAACCCCTGACCCAGCTGGTTCCTTTGTTTGGGTTGAGCAGCTGCAGTGGGTGGAGGTGGATGGACATCCCCAAGTGCCTGATGCTTCTACACCAACACCACTGTCCCTGAGATGGAGGAGCCCAGGCAGGTGTGGCACACCACGCTCCCTTACCAGCTGGAGTCACACACGGTTAAGGAGAGCTCACACTGCGAGGTGCCCCATCCAGCCCCCAGAAACCCTGAGCCCCAGATTTCAGTGGGCACAGGATCAAGCCCTCCCTTCTAAAAGTGGGAATGGTGCTGGCAATCCTGATGGAAAACCTGAGCCGAGGCAGTACCTGCCCTGATCTACCATGACAGAGCTGGTCGGAGGGAGGGTGCGGGTGCCATGACTCCGGAGCTGGATTGGCTCCTCTGACTCCCAAACACTCCACTTTTTCCCTTGGCAGGATTTGCTGCCTCATCCATAATACAGAAGAGTTTCATGGATCTCAGAAATGACCCGCACCACCCCAATGGTCGGGAACAACTCTCTCCCTGCTGTGTCCCTGCCGAGCCTGCAGACATGGAGGTGCCAACTGCCCCCAGTCCCACTTAATAAGGTGTTAACTCCCAGCCTAATTGCCACCACTTCATATATCAACACCCTTCACCTCACTGTCGCTGAACAAGGAGAAGGTTTGAACCAGCACAGCTCAGTGCACATTCGTGTGTTTGATCCTCGGCTGTGTTTGCTTTCCATCTCACTCCCCTCCATCGCTCCAGTGTGGGAGCCCAGTGTATCCCCCTCCCCCCCGGACCCTCTCCCCAAGCAGGGGAGCATCTCCCCCTCCAACCACTCGCATTCCTCCCTCCCTCTTACTCCACACACCCACGTTCACACAGGGAACTTCACTAACAGCATCCTAAGGTTGCACGGGGTGGGGGGAAAGGCAGGAAATTAAAAAGGTTCTTGTAACAACAGTAACAAAGCTGCAATGCACAGCTAGGATGTATATAAAATATCTTATAAAATAACGTGTCAACCCAGCCCCTCTCCAGAAGGACAGGACCACACCAGTGCCTGTATCTGCACAGCACAGAATCATCACAGGGAGAAGGCAGTACACACATTTGTCATGATCACAGCCATGCCCTTCCAGTTTTTTCTAAGATTTTTCCAAATTTGGTTATTACCATGTTTTACATCTATTAACGTCACTCCATCTTTTGCTTTTTAAGGCACAGAAGATGGGAAAACAATAAAACCAGAGTCTGAGTTTAGTCCCCTGCCCCATTTACACAGACAGTTTCAGCATTTTATTTCTGAGGCTGCTGTTATAAATGGCTCTTGCTCACATCTTAACCAACAGGCACCACAGAACTCTCCGAAAAAGGGCAATTCATGCATTATTTTTCTTTTAAAAGGTTACTTCCTAGACCATCCAAAGCAGCTTTTCCCTGCCGTACTGGGATACAGTTCCCATCGCTGCAGAGGTGGGTAAAAGAGAGAGGATGGGCTCAGGACTCAGAGCCAGTACCAACACTTACACTTGCTGAGTACCTGCCTGATCTCCCTGAGGCTGAGCCAACACCTTCACTGTTCAGCAGACCACAAAACTCACCTGGTCTCCACCTGGTCCAGCCCTCCCACAGTTCTCTTTCCATGCACTTCCCTGCAGAGTCCCAAGGGATGAGCTGATTCTACCTTGGTATTGCAGACCCTTGGATTCAGGGTGGAAACCCATTTTGGGCGATCAGGCTTTTTCCTCACCCACCTCACTCCCTGACTTTGGGATCAGGGAAACCTGAGCAGTGGTATCTCCCCACCATCACCTCTGTGGTCTCCCTGCCTGGCCCTGGCTTTGAAGGTCACTCCAAGGCCTGCAGCATCATCTGTGCTATGGGCTGGCTGCAAATTCACCTCTGGAAGTTACAGGGCAGATGGCAGCGTAGCCATGAGCTTCCATGCAGATATTCCCTCTCAAAGCTGGGATGAACTTGGGAAGCAGAGGAACAGGCTCCAGCCACATTTGTAATGCTGCTAATGAGACTGACTTTGATCCACGTGTGTTGGCTTCACCTTTTGGAGACACACCTGGGCTCTCCCAGAGTGCTCCCTTGGATGGGGGTAGGTGAAAGGCAACCACCCTGACTGTCACAGCGAGCTGTGGGCTGGGACACAGCTCAGCCTGGTGCCAGCCCAGAGCCTCTCCAGTACATGGACACCCACCAGACCTAGGAGAGCTCATTTTCTGCAACTTACAGCCCTGCTTGTTCCCCCTCTCCTTCCTCACCAGGAAAAAAGCCAAGAGCTGAGCAAGTCAAAGAGCATCCTTTGCCACATGTGGCCCAACAGCCATGTGCAGACACTCCAGGGCCTGGCAGACCCTCTCATGGCCTGGGTAGAATGGCTGAGATGACCTGACCCTCAAATGTAGCCACAGACACCTTTCCAGGGCTGGTCCTATCACTGGCACACTGGAGACTAAATGATAAACAGAGAGCCAAGTCTCTTGGCTGAACATAGCCAGGTCTCCTTCCTCAGCTGTCCACCTTCCCTGAGGTTCTCCCGTGAGTGAGGAAACAGAGACAAAGGGACAGGGGGATTTACCCTGCTCCAGACTCTGCTTTTTTGCCAGGACACTCCACTGGAGCAGAGCAAGCGTTCTGATGGGTGTGGTGGCTCATCACCAGCCTGATCCACACATCAGTGAGAGCACAGGAGCTCTCCAAGCACCCCACAGAAGGTGGCCCCAACCAACTTCTACCAGCATCACAAACTAAAGCTCAACTAGAAATGAGGAAGGGGATGGAGAATCTGTACTAAGGTCAATGTTATGGGATAGAGGAGGGAGGGTCTGGAGGAGATCAGGGAAGAGGAAGGGTGAAAGCATGGTTTGGGAAAGCAGCAGCCAGACAGCCAAGGGATTTCGCTCCATCACCAGCGTCGGGAGCCATGGCCCCGAGCACTCATTGGGGTTGTGAACGGCGAAACCCGATCGGCTGTTAACGCAGGAATGCGTGGAAATGGCAACTGCACATAACTCCAGGGAATCCACCAGCGGTGCCCCAGCACCCGGAATCGCACGGATAACCCGCGCGTTTGGCGCATGAGCTCATCCTGGGGATAATGCTCTCACATGAGCCCAGCCGGCAGGAATTCGCCGCACGCTTGGTGGGACAGGGGCGCCCAGGGGGACACCCTTCTCCTGATCCTTTCCCCTTGCCCCCCTGCCACCATCCCATATTTCCCACGGATTGTGCACTGCACTCACGGAGCGCATGGGTCCTGAAGCCCTGAGAGCTAAGCCTAGTGCTGCAGCCTCCCTGCACAGGGTGCAGAGGGGCTGGGGAGAAACCCCATAAAACACTACAAAGTTGGGGGGAAAGAAAAGGAGGGGAGAGGCATCTGTGTTCCCACATTCCTAGCACTGAACCTGCTCCTTTCTTTTCCTCCAGTCTGCTGGGAAGGGGAATGAGAATGTCTTCCCTGTTTCACCCAGATCCTGGCTGCTGGTGGTGTTCATACACCCAGCAGGGCCCAGCAGCTCTGGGAGGGATCGTGCTCCAGCCCTCGGAACATATTGGTCACCATTAGATGTTGTCCCATTCCTCAGGGCACTGCATCCATGCAGCTCTTCTCCTTGCCTCTGCCTTCCCCTTTCACCATCATTGGCCTTGTGGAAATCCATGGAGGTCCCCTTTCCCGGGGAGCCATTCAGCAACCCAACACAGCTTCCTCCTCCCAAGCAGTAAAGGACCCACAGAAGAACCATAAATAATATTTGCTTATTCTGTTCCTGCGTCTCCCAAATGCATCCTGCTGTCCCAGAACCTGCTGTCTGCTGAAACGGATGGTAAAAATCCCACAGAGCAGGAGCAGGATTTGACCTTTGGTGGAGGATTAGCCATGCTCTGCAGGACAGACATCCAGGTGGTTCAGGAAGCCAGCTTGGCTCACAGATGACATGTTTGTCACCACTCAGGCAGTGACACCTTCTGCCCATGGTGGCTTTTCTGTAGGACCTTTCCTACATGGGAAAGTCAAATGCCTAACCCTTCCACACCTCTAGGTGCCTCCTTCAGAAAGAAGCTTCTCTGTATCCTTCTGCTGGTGTGAACCAAGGAGAGACAAAGCCACCACAGGCAGAGGAACAGCTCAGCAAGGCAGGAGTTCAAGCTGCATTGCACCTGGCACAGGGACTGCTGCATAACAGGGAGCTCCAAGGCCACCATCAGGTCAGGGGGACCAGATTCAGCTCCTCAAACGACACCCCAGCATGTCCTGAGGGCTCAGCTGCATCCTGCTGGGATGAGATGCCCCCCAGAGCCTGGCAGGGGTGCCTCACAGAGGCATTCACGCCCAAGGTCAGGTTATCGGAGTTTTGGAAGCAATTCCAGGCCTTTTTGAGCTGCCTCCAGAGAAGCACAATCCTTTACCATTGAATTGAATGATCCAATCTTTCCACACGTGCTCCACAACCAAATCGTTCCCTCTGCAGTGGCTCAGCTCTGGAGCCTCTGATGTCACTCACCCTAGAAATGCCAGGGCAGGAACAAAATGAGCCAGCCCAAAAATAGCTTAGCCAAGACAAAGTGCAGGCTGGGCACAAGCATTTGAGTCCATGACTTGCCCTGCTCCTGCTGGACAGGTCCCCAAAGAGGACTGGAGATGCAATTTAATGTGCCAGAAGAAAGACACTTCACACCTGGAAAGCTCTGTACAAAGAGGTGCCACACTGGGCTGTGGGTCTTTTGGAGACCCCCCCATTCCCACCTGGAGCTTCCAGCTTCTCCTCCAGGCAGGCCTCTCCCCGCCTCTGGCACAGCATGACCCTGGAGCTGGCTCGGGACCCAGCGTGGACAGAGAGCTGGCAGTGGGAGGAGAAGGGACCAGGGCTCAAACTGCAAAAGGAATAAGAAAATGAAAAATTAGGCCAAGGAAATGGAAAGCTGAAAGGTAACACAACAGTGGGACAAAAATCCCAGGGGTAGAGAGACACAGCAGAGGTCACAGCCAGCCTGATCTGGGGAAGAGGGGTAGGAGCAGATGCAGAGTAGGGGTAGCTCCATGTTTTGACCCCTTCCAATCCTCCATCCAACCCCAGAGCTGGATTTCTGCTTGATCACCAGTGCACGCGACATGGAACAACAGGAGATGCATGTTCCTGCCCCAGGAGTTCCCAGCATTCCCCAAAACGTTGCCCACACCGTGTCACCGCCAGTGAACCAAGATTTTCCCCGAAGCCGGCCAAGAGCCCTGAGCAAAGCGTCGGCATGTGAGACAGCCCCGGCCCCGCGAGGAGGATGCCTCGGAGCCCGGGGTAACCATATACCCGCCGGCTCCTGCGGGGACAGTGATTTATACCTTTCCCGGGAGAGCGGGGAGCAGCGGGAGCCCCCCTTGGGTGGGGGAAGCGGCACCAGGCAGCACCGTGGGTGACCCCATGAGATACCAAAGATCCCAACAGATCTTCAAGCTGTTTCCAAGCCACAGCCTAGAGTCGTGCCAGTCCCTGCCGTACGTGCCAGGCTATGTGCTAGCCACGGCTCCGCGTGACTCGTCCGGAGCCACACGACAGCAGACAGAGTTACCGGAGTCTCCTGCGGCCGGGCTGGAGGCGAGCAGGAGGAGGAGGAGGAGGCCGAGGGCTCACGGGGGACTCGCTGCTCCAGCGCGACATCTAAAGGGCTCCACACAGGGGTGCACGAGAAGGATTTTGCCGCTGCATCCCCGCTCCCACCGCACCCCTCCGGCTGCAGCCACCGGCGCTGGACACGCGCGGGTGGCTGAAGCACCGCAGCCCCCGACCGGGCTCGGAGGAGATTGACGTGGTGCTGGGCTCAAAACTGCAGAGTGACTGCACTGGCCTCACCTGTAACAGCACGGATTTTCAGCCCCAGAGGAGACGAGGATGCGGGGAGTGCAGGAATGCACCAACATCTCCTCATCACATCTTTGCCCTCTCCAGGAGCTGCAGAAACAGCAGTTCTGCCCCTTGCAGACACGTCCAAAACTGGCCAAAGCATCCCAGAGCTTAGGGATGAAGGTGCAGGATGCTTTGGAAGGTGAGGAGCAAGGCTCAGGCTGCAGGAGCAGAGCGGGGGCTGCATTTTCTCCTCTACAGAGCCTTGGGCTGGTGCCATGCTTGCAGTTCAGGCAAGGAACAAAACTACCGCTGAAAAGGAAAATAGGCGAGATGGAAAGGTGCAGAACACAGCAGGTGTGAGCAAAGAGCCAAGAGCAGCCCCCACGCCCTAAACTTTTGATTCTCCCTGCCCTGCCCTCCCCTGCTTCCCCGCACTCTCTGACACCTGATAAATGCCTCGTGGCAAAGTCCTGCAAGGAACTTCACAGGTATCAAACCACTAGGCTGCTCAAGACATTATTTTGAAACGACAGTTTATTATTCTCGAGAGTCTTTGCTGTGCTTCTTCTACACCAGCCTGAAATATTCCTCAGCAGGTGCAAAATTCTTTCCTGAATTCCAAACAAAGGTGTGTTCCCAACAAATTACAGTCATTGCTACGAACCAGCTGAGAGGTTGCAGTGCAAGGGCCTCACCCCAGCTAAATCACTGGGACCCCCATTTGCCCCACCCAGAGCAGGACATTTTGTCTATTAATGGGAACAGGATTTTTGGAGCTGTCACAGATTCAGGAAGCAGAGGTGGACTTGACTTGTACTTCCACTCCCAAATCCCTGCATGTGATAAGTCAGCTGCAGACAGAGCTCTGACACCAGACCTGAGCCAGAAAACACCTGTGGGTGCTGCTGGGGGTCAGCATATTCTGGAACACCTGCCCTATGGGGAAATGTTGACAGGGCTTGAGCAAACCTGGTCTAGTGGAAGGTGTCCCTGGCCGTGGCAGGTGGGTGGCATGAGATGGTCTTGAAGGTCCCTTTCAACCCAAACCATTCTGGGATTCTGTGAACACCCTTCCCTCCGCATTATATCCAGCCCCTCTCTGGACCACCTCAGCATAGGTCTGCTCTTGGAGGGGGGAATCAAGATATCCAAAGTGCCTCAGAAACTTGTCCTGTCACTCCCAGTACCTTTTCCTTGTCAAAAGTTCCTCACCAGCTCTCTTGGAGCCCCTTTAGGAACTTAAAGACGCTCTAAGGTCTCACCAGTGATTTCTCTTCTCCAGACTGAACAACTTGTCAGAGGAAGAGAGACCCGAGAGCAAATGGAACCCACTAATTACCCTAATTCCCTCACTGAATCCCCAGGTTCTCCCTCCCGCTCGGTCCCGGTGGTGGGAGCAGGGGGTGGCAGGGACCCCTCAGCAGCTTTCCTGGTTGGTGTGGGGGAGCAGGGCAGCTCTGCCTTCCTTGCCAGCAGTCTCCTGTTTCCAAACACCTCGCTCTCATCTGCCAGGGTTGCATCAGCTCCTGCACTCGTATTTATAACCAGGGTTTAAAACCTGATATTCCATTTCCAGTAGCTCGGTGGGGGTGAGCTGAATCCACAGGGCCCCCAGCCAAGCAGCTGCTGCCAGCGTGATCCCTCTTCCCTTCATATCCTGCTCAGAAAAGCTCCCCACCGTCAACCTGGTGCCACGGCTTACTGGCATGGGCTCTTTAATTAGCTGAGCAAGGCAAGAGGCAGGCTCTCATTAAAGGGAGAGCTAATTGAGCCCGGGCAGGGGGACGGGGAGCTTGGTGATGTTGAAGACAGCGCTGGCTAACTGAGTGCACGCTCAGGTACATCGCTCCCTCCCCTTCCCAACCAGTATCACCACCAGCCTGAGGCTTTCAAGATTAAAAAGACCCCCACCAGCTATTTTTAAACTGATGGATGGGTGGGAGGGGGCTGGGTGAGACAGAGAGGGGAGTCCATCTCCATCACAATCACTGTCTCTCCCAGCACAGCCTCTCCTTGCAAGAGAGGCCATGGGCTGAGACGAGCTGCAGGTCCTTCTCCAGAGCTGCTTCTCTGCTCCCCCCTTTGCCAGAGGATTCGAGACCCCAGCTCCAGCCACCACAGCTCCAGGTCTCACCCTGAGGCCAACTCACAGCTGGCTGGTGACAGCAGAAGGACCAACCCTGCTACGTCCCTGCCAGTGCGGGTCTGGGACCTCCACTCCCTCCAGGAGGAAACTTCCAGCTGCTTTAGGTTATAAATAAAGAATGACCTGATGAGAACGGCCAATCTCCTGGCACCAGGATCAATCACACACCTATTAAGCATACAAAGCTACCTCTCAGATTAACAGCAATCCATAAACCCTGGCATCAGGAGCAGATTTGGAGCTTGGCTGGAACCCATCACCCAGTCTGCTTCCATGTACCATCTAATTCCACATTTATTTTGCCTTGGCTACCTTTTGTGGAGAATCATAGACCCAAATCTGGCAGAAACAGCCTAAAAAGGAGAACTCGAGCCTGGGACTCTTAAACAAGCCCTCTCCCAGCCTCAGCTGCACTGTGTGTGTCTGCAGAAGCCAAGCAGCTTCCTTGTGCCCAAGACTGCTTCAGTGAAAAAGGAAAATAATAGCATTTACTAGCCTAAAAGGAGCAGTAAAAGGAAAAATTGCCTATTTTTTGAAATGTGCTTTGGGAACCTCTGCTGAAAAGTATCTGGGAGACACAAAATAAGCCTGAAATTATCCAGGCTCCTGGCTAGGTGCTGCAGCACTGCTCCACCCCCACCTTGAACACTGAGAAACAGCTCATTTTTGGGGGTATTTGGGGCAGAAGGGGTGGGTGCCTGGCAGGCAGCAGCAATTTCCCTGCCTTTAGTTCCAAAGCAGCCATCTGATCCTGTCCCATCCCCGCTGGGCACCCGATGCCACCTCCCTGGCTCTAAGCCCTGCTCCTTGTCTGCCCCTTGCAGCACAGCATGGGTCACTGGCTGGAAAAACCTTCCACGCAGGGAAAATGCTGCACAACTCCAGTCCCAGTGCTGTGAGGACATTCCAGCCACCCAGGACTCATGGCTGCTGCAGGACCAACCCCGACCCTGCCAGCTGCAGGGAAGTATCCAAGGGTTTTGGGGGTTTTTTTGTTCCCTGTGGAGCAAAACCACCACCATAAAGGCCTAAACTAATGAAGGTGAAGAATTTCCTGGTACTCAGGATGGGTTTCAAAGTACTCATTTACAGCAGGAGAGTTCTTCTGCATAACCAGCCCTCTGTCATTCTGTCCCCCTTAATTCTGGGACTCCCAGCAGCTTCTGCTTGAGGTAGAACAGGCTGGAAACACCAGACATTCCGTGACATTCAAGACAGGGATGTGATCCCCCTTTGGAGAAGGTAGCAGTTACTGTCTGATAACCCCAGAGAAGAATCTCAGCAGATGCTTAGTGAAGATGAAAAATAAATGCAAAACTCAGTCCTGTTGCAGACTGGTGCTTGAGGCCATGCTGAAACTCATTTTTCCCTAATGGGAAGCTGTTTTAGACAAAGCTTTTTGTGGTACCCACAGAGCAGGAGAAAGTATGGGGGTGTCCCAGCAGTCCCAACAGTCACGACAAAATGTTTGGAGCTGAAGATCCATTTGCCGCAATAGGGAGGCCAGGCAGGGCCTCCTCTGATCCACATCCACCTCATTACCTCCACGCAGCATCCCCAGCAGGGAGGCAGCCTGTGTAAGAAGGGACAAAGGAGTGCCTGCAGACCTTCCTGGGCTGGGGACAGTACCTGAGCCTCAGCCCTGTCACTGGGGAGAGAGCAGAGCATCCTCAGGAGCCTTTTCCTGATCAACTTCCCCTCTGGGAAGCAAGGATATATCTACACCCAGAGCACAACATTAATCATAGAATGGGGTGAGTTGAAAGGGGCCTTCAGGACTACCTCATTCCAACCACATGGTAGGGACACCTTCCACTATCCCAGATTGCTCCCAGCCCTGTTCAACCTGGCCTTGGACACTTCCAGGGATCCAGGGGCAGCCACAGCTTCTCTGGGCACCCTATGCCAGGGCTTCACCACTCTCACAGGCAGGAATTCCTTCCCAATATCCCATCCAACCCTGCCCTCTGGCAATGGGAAACCATTCTCCCTTGTGTCCTGTCCCTCCAGGCCTTTGTCCCAAGTCCCTCCTCAGTTCTTCTGCAGCCCCTTTAGGTACCTGAATGCTGCGCTCAGAATTTCTACTTCAATCTGGAATTATTTTATCTGCTCTATCCAATGACTCCACTCCTGCTGCAATACAAATGGGGAATACGTGAGCCATCCAAACCAAGAGAAGTATGTACCTCATGGAGATCCCATCCCCAGCCCTGTGTGGGTTTGCTGAGCACATCCCAGCCGTGCTCCACAGCTGCCTCCTCTCCCAAGGAGGACAAGGACTCTGCCTCCCTCCTTGCTGACAGCTTGGAGCTGCTCAGCTGAAAAGCACTACAGTGCTCCAAATCATTAGTGTGTCTGAAGTTGGAAGGATTTAAGAAACCTTCATTGTTACCAGCTTTAATATTGACATAAGCCTTGTACCTTACAAGCTGAGCTGAAAAGATCCCAGCACCAGAGGCAGGGAGGTGCTGTCTTAGATCCTTATCTATGACAGCAAGATGCTTCTACGTGATACCGCCACCAAATCTTGGTCATTATCTTGCAGCTACCCAGCAGTCAAGTTTTGTTTGTGCAGAACTGGTAACAAGCTATTACTTCCATTCTCATTTTTCCCCCATATCAGAGGCATCATCAGAGGAAGGCAAGACAGGTTGATACCCAGGGGCAGCAGGCAGAGCATAGCTAAGCACACATTGCTTTCACACACCAGACTTGAGTTGACCGGATAAATTTGGTTCTCCACCTTCACAGCAAGATGGTTTTGGGTATCCCCACACATTGTGGTTAGCACTGAGCAATCCAGCAGCTGAGATTTGGATGGGAACTCCAGGCTGAATTAAATCCATCAATCACTCTAACCCAAAATCTTGGGAATCTGGAGGCCACGGAAACAGGATGTGCCGCATCTGCACTCAGATATCTGCATGGCCTGCAGCTCCTTTTAACAGGGAAATTGGATTTTCCTCTCACCCAGGTGATGTGTAGCCCCTTGTAAAGGCAATAGGTGGGAGCACCTCAGGAAAGGTGTGTGCCAGGTGGTGCCAATGACCCAGATGTAGGAGAGCCTGGAGGACAAGGGATCTTCCTGCACTTTTCATTGACCAGCAAAGGAAAGTAGAAACAGAACCACAGAATCACAGACTGGTTTTGGGTTGGAAGGGACCTTAAAGCTCATCTCATTCCATCCCCTGCCTTCCAGCTTCCAGCTTGCCCCAAGCCCTGTCCAGCCTACCCTTGAACACTTCCAGAGATGGGACATAGAAGCTGCCTTACTGCCATTGTTGCTTGTCACAGGCAAGAACAACAACAAGGCTTGTGACACTTTTGCTTTGATTACAGGTTCCCTGTAATTAAGAACAAGAGCTACCGCAACGAAACAAATTGCAGAATGAATCTTCTGCATGAGCAATGAGGGGAGAGTCATCACCACATGTAGGGAAGGGTGAGGTGACAGCCCTGCTGGGTTCAGTAAGGTGAGGGTGGCCAGGTGATGTCCCTAAATTAAAATTTGGGTCTCGCTGGGCTAAATGCTAAAGAAATGTTTGAAGTGGCAATCCCAGCTTGCCTGAGCTGCCGTATTTCAGCCACAGGAGCCATGGCATCCTCAGGGTGGCCACTCATTCCTGCCCACAGACTATATGCAGATAATGGTTAACAGCCAGGGTGCCCCAAGGCCCTTGACAAGGCCAAAACCACACCAAAAATCCCAGGGATGCAGAAAGGATGCTATGAAACAGTTTCATCCAAAGCAGACCTTGTGGCCCACCAGGAAAAGGGTGACTCAAGCACAGAGCCTGTGGGCCATGATGGCATTTCCCAAAAATCTGCTCCCTGCTTGTCCCACAGATGAGCCAGCTGGGTGAAGCAGAGCCTGGTTGCAGAGACAGGCACCCAAGAAAGGAATAAGGGCATGAAAACCCCCAGGGGTTGAGAGGGAGGCATTTGCTATTGGATAAAGGTGTCTGGTGATGCCCAGTTCTCAGCTGGGTGGAAGGAGGCAGAAAGTACTCAGGCTGTGTAAAGAAGAGCCCACAGGAGCTTCCTCCAACAGAGCAGCTAAAGGCCATGAAACTCAGCATGAAAATGTCAGAAAGCCCCTAAATACAGAAGTGAACCTTGCCGTCAGAACAGGGCAGGGCACAGATGGCAGCTGTGGTCTGTGCCAGCCAGGGGCTCTCCCTCCCTCCCTAAGGGCTGCAATGCCTGGGCATGACCACAGACAAGGAGCACCATGAGAGACCTGGAGTGCATCTCCCAGGATGAACAGAGAAGCCTCATGTGGATTCTGGCACTTGGTCCAACAGCCAAGGGAGAGACACCTCTCCTGCTCTGACCTAGGGAGTATACTCCTACCTGCCACTCCCAGAAATCTTTGAATGGGCAAAGACTAAAATACCACTGTTGCAGTGTGCTAATAGGATTTTTTTGTATATTGATGTTGTTCCAGAGACTTCTCTCTGGCTGGAGTCTGTGCCACCTCATGCTGTATTCCCTTCCTTAGCTCCTCCCCTCTGGCTTTCCCTGGTTGGCTCTTCTGAGTTAACTACACCCCTCTTCCCTCTCCTGATAACCCTCTGCGAAAGCCTGACTCAGGGTTCGCCATCTTGGGTTTCAGCACCCTGCATCCTCCCCAGCCTCTCTGTCCTTCTTCACCATCTCTGGACCCTCCCCTGTGGACCTTAATAAATTCCCTGGAAATCTCAGATGGTGATCCTGCACTTCTTTCATCGCCACGCCTCCACAGCGACTCGCGTCCCCAGCAGCTCCACTGTCTGCCACAGCCACATGCTTGCCCGGCGTGTTTTGGCCCCAGGCGGCCTCCCCCCACGTTGCGGCGTGGGGTGGCCGTTTGTGAATTGCGAGACTGCGCTGCCGCATACCACCTCAGGTATTTTAAAGCTTCCTGGTCCCCAGAATACCCAGCAAAGCAAGAGTCAGTGCACACCCTGCTCAGCTGGCTGAGGACAGCAGTGACCCCAAAGGTCCAGCCCCACACCAGGTCGGAGCACGCTGGGACCACTGTGACCCTGGGATGGCTGTCCCCCTCAGCAGCAGAGCAACTGCGGGGGAAACCTTTCTCCTGTGGCTCTGGAAACTAGAATCCACCACTTTCCAGGTCTTTAGTGAATGTCCTGGACCAGGAAATACACATGAGTGTGAGAGCCACTGCCTGGCTGAAGTACAACCCACTTGCTGAACTTCCCCACAGGTGAGAGGTCTTTTAAAAGCCTCTGTCTTCACTCCTGGCTTAATCCTGGGCAATGGAGCACTTAAAAACCACAGAGATTCCTAAGAACCACCAGATGCAGCATCCCAGCTGGAATGAGACACTGAATAGGAGGGAAACCTGATCCTTTGGATCTTTCCTAAAGACTTAAAGAACCTAATTTTAGGCATAATAAGACTTCTAAAAATTAAGAATCTTCATTCTTTAAACCTAGAAGTAGAAAAAAAAATCTTCTGGATCCTTCTCAGTTATTGAAGAGAAAAAATACCAAAGAAAAAAAAGGCAAAAATCCATTTTTCCAGTGTAAAAACAAGTGTGTGCAAACACATATGAACCAACACACAGATAATTACACCCTCTGACCAGATTTGTGACCTGCACACATGTGGAAGTGCAGCCCCCAACACAGTGTGTGTGGCAGCAGCACAAGGGCATCTCTGGAGGTTTAGGGTTTCTGTTGTCATGTCAGAGGCACAAATTCATTGATTTCTTCCTACAGAGACAGAACTCCAGTAACTGATTTCTTCCCTGCTCCTTGATCAACACTTGTGCCATCGGAAAGATCTGCTCCCAAGGGAACCAAACCTTCCTGCTTGTCATTGTCACATTCATATAAACAATGGGGAGTTAAAAAACCACTCAACTCATTTCACAGGGACATCAGTAACAAATTCCTCTCCCAAGGAGACTGTGGGAACAGAGCTCAGCAAGGGTTATTTTTAAAGCAGAGCAGATACCAGCCTGCCCTAGGTCTGCACACTCAGGACTTGCTGTTTCACAAGTGCTGGAGAGGCCATGGAGGACAGACCAGCTCCCTCTTACCCTGGGCAGGTGGGAAGGGAGTTGAAGGTCTGGTCTTTCATCACAGTGTGGAGCAAAGTCCTCCTGTCCACACACCCCAGACACCCAAGAGAGAGCTCTGTACTGCAACAGCACCTTCTGCAGGGTGAAAATGAGGGGTCAGCATCCTTGCCCCCAGCCAAGGAGGCAGTTTGTGGGTTGGCTCCACGGACATCTTGGAGACTGGTGTAACTTGGAATAATGGTCTGCGCCACAGCAGGGGCTACTTTTCCTACCACATGAGGGTCTTTTTGCAGGTGCTGCCCTTTGTGAAGAGCCACATTTCTCCAGCACAACACTCCTTATGTGGCTGGGGCCACATAGGCTGCCCAGATTCCCGTCCCTTGGCATCAGCTCTGCCCACTCCAGAGGGGAAGGACCTCAGTGCAGTGTTCAGTGACTGAGCTGCACTGCCAGGTCTTAGGGCACAGACTGCTTCCCAACACAACCAGCCTCGCTGCTGGCAGGCTGGGACTGTGCTAACTTAATGACATCTGACTGGATGTGCAGGCATTCTACTGCTCCACAGCACTCTCAATACAAGGCAGGCAGGCTCAGGCTCGAGAGCAGAGAGCTGAGCTTTACAGTGCTGAGCAGCAATTACAGTTCTTATCTGAAATGCGCTGATGCCAAGAGAAACCTTGACATTGGCTTCCACAGGCTACTGGGGAAAAGTCTCTGCCCACCCTGTCAAGGCCTTGGAGCAAAGATGGATGATCTGTGTAAGTAGTAGGGCAAGGACAGCCCTTGGCATGATCCAGGCTGAGCTGCCTAGAGGAGGAGATGCTTGAAAATCCCATCACAATGTGGTCAGCCAGGCCCAAGGGAAGCAAGGACCAGCCAGTTTTTAAGGTGACTCCATGGGGCTCCTGGGGGCTTTGGAGACCACAACCACCTTCTCTTCCACTAGGCTTCTGAGGCAACTTCTGCCTTGACCTCAGAGCAAGATGTTCCCACAAGCAAATCCTCCTTAGTGTGCATTTGCTGTCCTTGGGCACCCTCATGGTGACAGTGCCCACCCGGGGAGGAGGTGGCCTGTCTGGCAGCTGCCCCTGAGCAAATGATTGCCCCGCACTGCCCCGGTGAACATGCCCTCTTCCACCCCCTCTCTGCTGTGATGGACCCTCAGGCGATCATAGAACACCAGAAGGGTTTGGGTTGGAAGGGACCTTAAAACTCATCTCATTCCAGCCCCTGCCATGGGTAGGGACGCCTTCCACTAGCCCACGCTGCTCCAAGCCCTGTCCAACCTGGCCTTGGTCACTTCCAGGGATCCAGAGGCAGCCACAGCTGCTCTGGGCAACCTGTGCCAGGGCCTCCCCACCCTCACAGGGAAGAATTCCTTCCTAACATCTGATTTAAATCTCTCCTCCTTCAGCTTAAAGCAATTCCCCCTCATCCTGCCAGTGCGCCTTAAAGCAAGATCTTACAGCAAGGTCCCATTGGGGGTCAATGAAAGTGGGTGACAGTCTCCACTATGAAGAAGATTCACAGTGGGACAAAGATTTTGACTCAAAAATCAGCTGGTAGAGTGGTGGGGGTGGGTAAAACATCCTCAAAAGTTTTGCATTAAGTCTGGTCCTAGCACTGTACTGAGCTTAAAATGCTGCAAACCTCTCCTGCATTCCCTCCTGGGGGGGTGTCCTGGTGAAAAACAGACTTTGCAGAGGGTAGAGCAAGATCAGGCCAGAGACTCCCTGCTGGCAGAAGAGCCAAGTCTTAGTTTGGTTTGGATCATTACTCACACTCCAGCATTGCTCCACCCCAGCAAAGTGTGCAGCAGCTCGAGGCTGGACATGAGGACAGCCAAGCAGCTGCCATGGGCTTGGCGTGGGAGTGTGGAGACAGCTCTGCAGCCCTCAGTGGTCAAGTGGCTTCCCAGGGCCACCAGAAGAGCTGGTCTGAGCTGGCCATGGCTCCTGCAGGCAGCACCCTGCTGCCTCCTCCCTGCACACCCCCAGGACTGTGGGATTCAACACCCCACATCCCAGGGATGTTCCCTCCCAAGATGTTCCCAACCCTCAGTGCTTTTGCAGGCTCAGGTGGGCAGACATGTGAGGTTTGGGGGCCATGAAGGGGTGAAGCAGAGCCTGGCCTGCCCTGCTAGCACCAGGGATGTGGCCTTACCCAGCTCCACAGGTTGGTTGGGGACCAACATGGAGAAAGGAGCCAGAGCTCGAGGCATCGCTTCATTTTGCCCACCCTCTATTGCAGCTGCTGGGCTCAGAGCTTGTGAGAATTCATTTTGGATACACAAGGGTTCATCCATACCCAGCTGGAAATCAAAAAGGGACATGTCCTGTCTTCAGGCAGCACTGGGCATGGGCACAGGTACTAACAACAGCTTGAGAGCATTGTCAGGGCTACGGCTGCCCCCTCCACAGCCCCAATGGAGAAGACAGGATGGGGATGGAGAGCAAAAGGGCCTTTGCAGCCTCCTCCAGGATCCCAGTAGCTCAAAGGAGTGTGAGCAGCAGAGCTCAAGCCCAGAGTAACACCCTGGCCTCTGGGCAGGAAGGACATGTGAGGTGGTGTGTTGCTGTGCCATGGAGACCACAGCCAGGTGTGCCATGGGGATCACAGCCAGGTGTGCCATGGAGATCACAGCCACACGTTCCACAGAGATCACAGCCAGGTGTGCCAGGACACAGAGCCAGCTGGAGATTACTTGATCAGAAACACATTACTTGACATGACACCAGGAGCCAAAGGGTTGGGTATTGGAAGTGCCAGACCAAGAGCTGGTAATAAGGGCTTTAGCCAAGAAGAAATGGGGTAGGGAATTGGTGTGAGCAGTGAGAATCATCCCATGCATGGGAGAGAAACTAAAGAACAATTTTGTCTGTATCCTAATGGGAGAAAAAACACAGCAGATCTTAATAATAGAGAAAACCCTGTCACCATTTGGAAAGGTTCAATCCCTGCAGCCCCAAGCACTACCACAGACAAGCCCTCCCCTAGGAGAGGCCAGACTCTTTCCCCATGGAGCTGCTGCCCACAGGAATAGCCATGTCTTACTCTTTTCCCAGACTCCTCCATCCATGTATCCCAAAGCAACAGAAGATTTAGGGCACACAGATTTCTGTATTTCAAGGGAGTTTTGTCACCTCCTGTGGCTAGCACAGGTCCTTCCCATGGGAACATTTTGCTATATTTCATAAACAAGATAAAGTTTGGATGTTTTGCAAACAACTTCTCCAGATTGGGTCAGTTCGGGCTTGGCCAATTGGGCCTAGGGGGAGGTCTTGGGCTGACCAATCTGGGGCACCTCTGTAAACTCTATATATATGGAATTCAAAACAATAAAGTTCTCTTCTCCTCTCTTTCCTTGTCTGAGAACTTGGGTCATTCCTCAGCTAGCCGCTCAACAGCGACAACCTCCCATCATGCCCAGTTCTACTGGAGAAAAAAATGTACAGCCAGATCCTTTAAAAAAGCACCAGGCTGGCACAGTGGGAACAGGGATTTTGCTCAGGTGAGTGTAAAGGGAGTGAGGGTCTCTCTTCCCATGTCCATTTTAACAGCACCTGCCTACCTGCCCTATGATGCTGCAAACCAGAGAGCATACTGCAGCAGGAGATGGGCCCTGGAACCCCCTGTGGCAGGGGCAGCTGGCCAGTGACAAGGACACTGGTAGGGCTGAGGTTTTTAAGCTGAACAGCAGGTACTGCCGTGAGCTGCCATGGAACACAGGCTGGAGACAGTGTGTGCAGGGAAGGACAGCGGGAAGAATGACCCCACAGCTCACACACTTCTATCTTCTCAGAAAGCTTTGGAGCTGAAAAGTGGTCGCTGAGGTTGGAGTGTTTAAATTTCCAGCTGGGAGGACGCTGGGGAGGCAGCGCAGAGAAGGGACATCGCTCCCGAGCGTAAATGAGAGCCTGTGTTTGGGCACAGAGGGGGAGCACCACGCGGGGGGCATCCTTGGGCCTCCCCCCTTCCCCTCGCCAAAACCTTCTGGGTGGGCTCTGCTGATTCCCTGTGTTCCAAGGAAAGTTCAAGTCCACACTGGGCAAGGGCACGGAGAGCGCCACGATTTACGAAGATGCTGACAGGCAGCCAGAGGGGTGACCTGGGCTCTGCAGCCTGGCGTGACCGAGCCTCGGGGGGCATTGCTGGGAGGGGCAGACCTGGCCCCAGTAAACACATCGTGTTCTCCTGGGGGCTCGTGCACAGTAACCACTAAATATACACCCGACGGAACGTGTGGAGTGATTTATTTTTGTTATTGTTGGTCTGACGTCCTGCCGGCACTGCTGAGTTCTAGGGTCTGGCTGGGCACACACCAAGCACTATCAGAGATGTGTCATAAAGCAAATATTAGCAGGGCCTGCACTGGAGGTGACATGGGGCCACCACGGCTGAGCGCAGCCACCACACAGTGGGAGCCACTGCAGAGGGTGACATAATCCTGCATGTCCTCCAGCTGCCCAGCCACCATCCATCAGGGTGGAGGAGGAGAAGGACCACGGCATGATCCTGCCTTGGGATGATGCCAAGGTGGAACAGACACAGCTGCATCAGACTCCTGGCCACCATGTATGAGGCAGGAGAAAACTTCCCCCTGGAGAAAGGGTCTGAGCTGCCTGGCTTTCCCTGGAGCCCATCTCTGGTAGCAAGATTCCCCCTGCACAGGCTGATTCAGATGTGGAGCAGAATACATCCAAGTTCAACCTCATTGCAGTTTTGGTGAACCATGATGCAAGCTAGTTTTTAAGCAGCTTCGTGCTGTGCAAGCTTGAGCCCTGCAGACACGCAGGTCATGTATCCTGGGCTTGGCACACGACATGTGCCAAGCCCTGCAGCCTGAATCCCTTCCACTGTGTAGATCCAGTGCCCACAGCAAGGCTAAGGGAAATACCAAGCACAAGTACAGGCTGGGCAGAGAATGGGTCAAGCAAAGTCCTGAGTAGGAGGACTCGGGGGTGCTGATGGATGAGGAACTGGCCATACCCCAGTCATGTGCAACCAGAAACCCCCCATGTGCAGGGCTGATTGCACAGAATGGGCAGCAGGGGAGGGGATTATGCCCCTCTGTCCTGCCCAGGTGAGACCCTACCTGCAGAGCTGCCTCTAGATCTGGGCCCCCAGCACAGGAAAGTGAGTCCAGAGGTGGCCACAGAGATGCTCCATGGGCTGGAGCCCCTCTGCTCTGGAGCCAGGCTGGGAGAGCTGGGGGTGTTCACCTGGAGAAGAGAAGCTCCAGGGAGACCTCAGAGCCCCTGCCAGTGCCTAAAGGGGCTCCAGGAGAGCTGGAGGACTTGAGACAAGGGATGGAGGGACAGGACAGGGGGGAATGGCTTCCCAGTGCCAGAGAGCAGGGTTAGATGGGATATTGGGAAGAAAATCCTGGCTGTGAGGGTGGGGAGGCCCTGGCACAGGTTGCTCAGAGCTGTGGCTGCCCCTGGATCCCTACAAGTGTCCAAGGCCAGGTTGGAAGGGGCTTGGAGCAGCCTGGGCTAGTGGGAGGTGTCCCTGCCCAAGGCACGGCATGGAACAAGATGAGTTTTAAGGGCCCTTCCAACCCAAACCATCCTGTGATTCTGTAATGATTCTATGATAAGGTTGCACTTGGGGACATGGTTTAGTGGCCTTGCAGTGCTGGGTTTATGGCTGAACTTGATCTTAAAGGGCTTTTTCACCCTAAATGATTGAAGGATTCTACAACCACCAGTTCAAAAGTCATCACAAACCTCACCCCCTTGATGGTCTCCCTGCCTTATCCCAACCAAGCTCAGGAGGCAGCTGCCTGCAGACCTCAACAGAACATCACCAACTGCTTACTCTGCTGCTGACTGCTGTCATTTCCTCTCTCCTGGGAGCAGAGGGATGCAGAGTTCAATGCTTCCCCCTCCCATGGTCCCATCTCACCCCCACCTATCCCACAGCCCATATTGTCCTATTAAACTTCCCAGGCTGCTCTCCTGGTTTTCCCTCCCTTGGCAGCTCCTGGCAAACCCGCGCTCGCTCCACACAACAGACAGGAGAGCTGAACAAGCTCCATCTACTGAAGGGAAAATTAAGACAGCAAACTCTCCCTACAGATCATCTTTAAAGTATTTTTTTTTCAATTGTCCTTCTTTATTAGTCCCAGACAGAAATCTGAAACCCCACTAAAAAAAAACAGAGATACATAATGATTTTTCAAAGCTGTATCACATAATTAATGTCACATTTATCTCTTCAGTTGTAGAGATAAAAAGAAACCATCTATCCATGTCCTCATTATTTTTTATTCTCCTTTTAAAGCCAGTGTTTAAATCCATAGGATGGGGTACTCTAAAGGAGGGGGACTTTCTCCTACCACCCCCTGGGAAAGTCTGGCTTTCCCTTTACCCCCCACAACTATGGTGATGGAAGGATTCTCCCTTCCCTCTCCCTGCTCCCTTTTCTCCATCATTACTCATCAGAGGGTAAAGTATTCTTCAAGCGAATTCTGTGTGACTGTTCTTCTCCCTCCCTCCTCTGCCCCACCACCATAACTTCAATAGAGACATTCCAGCAGCCGGGAGCTTTTCTCCCATTTTCTTGAGCCAAACCAAGGACCAATTTTTTGGGGTCTCCTGGGACACACAGCCTGAGTCCCACAGCAATATTAGTTTTTAAAAGCCATGGACATTTTCCACCATTAACACAGCTTTGATTCATCTCATATTGCATTTTGCTCCATTTAGGGGGCTGCTGTCCCCATTAAAATGACATTTAACACCACGCCACTTCCCCGGGCCACCGGGAACACCTCAGAGTGGGACCACCAGTGCTTTTCCCCACGGCTCTCATTCCCACCCCTTGCTCCCCTCAGCTCAGAGTTTCCTCCTCCTGGACCAGGCAAGGATGTGGTGGTCATGGCCTCATAACAAAGTCCCAAAAAGTGAGAAGGACCCTTTAAGATCTCAGATGGATGCAGATAATCTGGTTTTGATCAGTTTATGACAGCTCTGAACATTGCAGTCGGAGCTCTCAGGGCTTGCAGTGTGTCTTGTGTCCCACATATACACACTCAGCTTTCACTACGCCCCACTGAATCCCTCTGCCCCCAACCCCTGCTCCTGTCACTGGGTGTTTCCCAAAAAGTGGGGTTGGATAACAGCAAGATTCAAATGCAGCAGTTGGTGAATATGGTGGGAAGAGAAAGGGCTGCCGGACCTTGGGAAGCACAGGAGGGCCAAGGCCCTTCCAGGGAGACCTCTCCCAAGGAGACCTCTCCTCTCTCAGCCTTCTGCGAGCACCAGAGCTGACTGTGCTCATACTGGGGAAGTTTCTCATCTCCCAGAACAGCCCTGAAATCTGAATGGCATTTGGATACTCCAGGAACAGAGAGCATCACATCTCCAGACCCCTCTACCCCACTATGGGCAGCATAAACCACACGGCTCCTGCACACACTGCTGGCACCAGCAGCTGGGCACAGGAGGTGGCCTTTCTGCCACCAATGGCACTGGCAGAGGGAAAACCACCCCACCCCCTTCTCCCCACTGTCCAAGACTCTGCAAGACCACATCCCTGGCATGTGCTTAGAATAAACATGTCAAAAAGAGCAACATGCCCCACTCCTGGTGCTCCAAGGAAACATTTTTGGTGGCAGATACCCACAGCACACCAGGCTGCAGTCATTGCTTTCACCCAGCTCACTCCCAGCAGGTCAGAGCCCTTTAATCCCATGCCTTCAGGTCATGAAGCAGGGTCAAGTACCTGCCATACACCCGCGCAGGCACAGAGGAGGACAGGTCACTGAGCCCAGGCCAAAGCAGTGCCCAGCTTGAGGAGCACTCCTCTGCTGAGCCAAACCAATCAGCATAACCCACGGATAGCTGTAACTTAGCATTTCTCCGTTCTTTATTGTGGCAGAAAAGCAGACCTGTGAAAGGAAAAGAAGCCTGGAGCATCCTCTGGGCTGGGAGCAGCCTGGGGAATGGAGGCCATTCCCACGTTTGCCACTTGGGGCAGGGGGGCATTGCCAGCCAAAACCCAGCTCATATTCAGGCTTGCCATGGGATGAAGATGGTCGCCTCTGAAACAGGGTCCTGGGGGCAGCTCAGGCAGGGGCAGTGTAGAAACCAGGGAGAGCATTGCTGTGTTGAGGCACCTGAGCACTGCCAGGCTCTGTAGCTCCAGCAAGGAAAATGAGTCTGTGTCAGCTCTTCCAAAGGGGTGCTTTTGCACCACAACCACTTGAGCAACACTTGTGGTCATCTAACCCTCCCTTCCTTCACACCTCTCTTGGGAAAGGCGAAAGCAAAAGCAGGACAGTCAAAGTGCCTCTTCACTTGTTCCCACTGAGCATGTGGAATCTTGAAATAGAGGAGTAGCTCCCTGGAAGGAATCTTCAACAGCCCTGTGAGCACACAGGTGCTCACAGCCCACCCGAGCATGAGCTCTTCTCTCTGCCTTAAACACACACAGTTAGCCAGGAAAAAGCATTCCATGGAGGAATTCCAGCCCACAGAGCCACTGACAAACAAATTGCAAACCGAAATTGTGGCTTGTCCATAAAATTGCTTCTAACCAAGTTGGTGAAGGGTGAGAGAAAAGCAGCACCACTGATGGGAAAATGTCCCTGTGCCTCTGGAGTGAGCTGCACATGCTCTGAGCATCCTGTGTGGGACTGGCAAGGAGAGGCAAGAGTGCTCCCCAGCATACAGACACGCAAGTGGCAAATGAGAATAAAGGATTCTGCAGGTAGCTTGGAGCTGTGAGAGGGCCCAGCTGTGTCCCTGTGCCAGCAGAGCAGCCAGGTTGCTGTGACAATTCTGCTCACAGAGCAGGGATTGAACCAGCTGGGAGGCGATGGGACACCTTGGAGCTGCCAGCTCCCAACACCTGAGATAGAGTCATGGAATGGTTTGAGTTGGAAAAGACCTTGAAGCTCATCTCGTCCCACCCCCTGCCATGGGCAGGGACACCTTCCACTAGCCCAGGTTGCTCCAAGCCCTGTCCAGCCTGGCCTTGGACACTTCCAGGGATCCAGGGGCAGCCACAGCTGCTCTGGCAACCTGTGCCAGGGCCTCCCCACCCTCACAGGGAATAATCACTTCCCAATATCCCATCTAACCTTGCCCTCTGGAAGTTTAAAACCATTCTTCCTTGTCCTGTCACTATCTGCCCATACAAAAAGTTCCTCTCCCTTATTTTTGTAAGCTACCTTAAGGTTCTGGAAGATGCAGTGATAAGTGACACTAGAAAAGTGATAGGAGCTCCTCCATGTGGGTTCAAAATATGGGGTGCTCCTCCTACTCATCCCCAGCCCCTCTGTTCCTGTCCTCCTCCTGCCCCAGGGACTTTTACTCTCTTAATCCCCTTTCTCCTTTCCCTGTTCTTTTCCCACCTTTCCTCCTCCAAACCCCTCTCCAACCCCACCAGCAGAGCCCAGAGCCATCCATGGCCATCCCTGCCCTTTGCAGCCTGGTTTTGTCAAACAGCTGCTTGGCTTCACTCAGCAATTTTGGGAGGAAAAGCAATTTCATTCCCTTTTGGGAGGAAACAACAGGGCATCCCAGCTTTCTGGGCTCTGGGCTGGGAAAGAGATTTCTTGTACCAGTGCCCAGGCTCTGCCCTCAGGTACCAGGCAAGGGCATAATTTCCATTTGGCAGTGGCACAAACACCTGCACTGAGCAGGGGAAGCCCAGAGGAAGACTGGCAGCTCCAAATCCAGGGATCTGCATTTCACCTTTTGGAAGCAACTCCACACTGCATCCTCCCAGCATGGGCAGCAGGGCCACAGGGCAATTCTGTCCCTCTGCTCCATCCAGGAGGGCCCTACCTGCAGAGCTGCCTCCAGTTCTGAGGATCCCAGCACAAGAAGGACCTGGAGGTGCTGGAGCAAGTCCAGAGGAGGTCATGGAGATGCTCCAAGGGCTGGAGCCCCTCTGCTCTGGAGCCAGGCTGGGAGAGCTGGGGGTGTTCACTTGGAGAAGAGAAGGCTCCAGGGAGACTTCAGAGCTCCTGCCAGTGCCTAAAGGGGCTTCAGGAGAGCTGGAGAGGGACTTGGGACAAGGGATGGAGGGACAGAACAAGGGGGAATGGCTTCCCAGTGCCAGAGAGCAGGGATAGATGGAATATTGGGAAGAAATTCCTGGCTGTAAGGGTGGTTAGGTCCTGGCACAAGTTGCCCAGAGAAGCTGTGGCTGCCCCTGGACCCCTGGAAGTGTTCCAGGCCATGCTGGAAGGGGCTTGAAGCAATCTGGGCTAGTGGAAGGTGTCCCTGTCCATGGCACGGGTGGAATGAGATGAGCTTTAAGGTCCCCTCCAATCCAAATCATTCCAGGATTCCATGGTCTCTTCAAGTCCAGCTCTGCTTCTCAAAGCCAAAGCAGGTTTCCCTTCAGGCACCGTGTGCTGTCTCTCCTGATCCAACAGCTATGGTCACAGTCAGGAGCAGAGCCACCCCTGGCCCTGGGCTGTCCCCAGACCTGACCCTACTCTGAGTCACAGCCACATTCCTTGCATGGTGGCTGTGGGAGCAGGAGCAGCAAGCCCAACAAAGCAGCTCCTTGCCAGCAAAGCAGGAGACCAGAAGTCCTTTTCCACGTTTTGGCTCTGTCTGAGCCATGGTGTCACCAGAGGCAGGGCCACTACTGGAGTCCACGATGGATAAGCCCCAGGGAGAGGAGTGAGGCTCAACACCCACTGTGGGCTCTGGAGGAACTCTCCTGCTCCACCATCCCATCCTCCCTTCAAACACTCCTCCCCAGACAGGCCACTTTGTCCTGTACTTGTCAGTGAGGTTATTTACACACGAGGGTTTGCAGACACACCACAGCCTGTGTGCAGGGGCACCCTGCAGCAGCAACCCCTTTATCTGTTTATTTATAGGAAGCTCTTTCTGTAGGGTAACACACCTCTGGAGACACAGCCACCCCGCTCAGACACTCCTGGCTCACACAAGCAGCCACATACAGAGCTCCTATGGGGGAATGATTAATTAAACCCACTCTGGACTCACACAGGGAACTACCCCCAGGCAGCACAGGCTGCTGAGTAAACTTGGATTCCAAGCACCTGGAAACTTTGAGTCTGGACTCTCTGTGCATGTGGTCTTGGGCAAGATACTGAGCTCATGTTCCCCCACAAGGAATGACAACATCTGGGCAGCTCAGGGTGGGGACAGAGCTCCCTGTCCCCAAAGGACAGGCTGGTCTTTGCCACAGGTATCCCTTGAAGAAATCCCTTGAAGAAGGGATTCCTCTATGCTGCCCCAGCTTGTGCAACTGTAACAGGACACCCACTACCCACCATGAAGGATCACTTGCTTTGGGAAAACCCTGAAAAGCAGGTCAAACCACAGCACGTCCACCTTTCCTTGTTGTGGTTGCACCTAGAAGTCCATTTTCTTCACACAGAGCAGGGAGAAGTGGATGATGGCAGGAGATGCAGCAAGGTTAAAATATGAGAAACAGCACCATTGGGGAAGAGAGACCCAGGAAGAAATTTTCCAGACACCACCTTGTGCAGGGACAGATTTTGTGGTTCAGCCCATGGAAAATTACATCCTTTCTGCTTTTATAAGAGGAAACACAGGCTCCTGATCCCAACAGGAGATTTGGGAAGGCTCTAGAGTCCTTTGTTTCTTAGAGAAAAAAATCTAAAATTTGGTGGGACAGCAGCTTGCGCACCCAGGCAGCCTGTGTGCTTCTCCAAGAACTATGTACTGAACCCACCAAGATCTGTGCTGCTGTATTCTCCTTGAAGTAGGATCCAGCTTCCAAAAACCTGGAGCCACTTCCAAGTCCCTGATCTGTTTCTATGGGCAGCAGCAGGACACCAGCCTGTGAGCCCAGGAGGCACAGGAGCCCCACAGTTGTGCTGCTGAGCCCTCTTGAGTCACACAGGGGAGGATCTTCTGCCCTCAGCAAGCCCAACCCTTTGCAATGATGCCGTTCCCACCACTGGGGATGCCCTATCAGTGTAAGGCTTTGGAGCAACCTGGGATAGTGGAAGGTGTCCCTGCTCATGGCAGGGGGTGGAACAGGATGGGCTTTAAGGTCTCTTCCACCCAAAATCATCCTGTGATTGTACCTTCAACACAGGCATCCCCCTCCCAGTGTAGGGACCAGCCCAGCATCCCCAAAAGGGACTGGCAGAGGGGAGGTGCTTGTTGGAGGTCTGAAGGATGTGGGAACAAGAAGAAAGAAGGACCACCTGTCACACAGACTGGGTCAAGGGGTTGAACCTTTCCCTTTCTACCAGTCCAGGAAAGAGTGAAAGGCCACAGGAAAGCTGGGCATTGGAAACATGCTCAGGTGGCTCTACCTGCATGGAGCAGGTTGGTCCCAGCACGAGTGGAGCGAAGAGAGCAAGGGAAGAAACAGGCACAGCATGTCCAAAGCCAAGGTGAGGGCTTCCACCAGCCAGCTGAGGCTTCCAGAACCTCTTCCCCCCACTGCAGCACAAGTCATTTGGAAACCCTCCCCCACCAACACTGGTCCCAGAGCTGAGGCACTCAGACCCTGCAGGGGACCCTCACTGAGCCCCACAGGCACTCACACTTGTTCTTCCCCAGTGCCACAACCACAAAGCTCATCTGCTCCACTCCAGAGGAAGGCACAGCACATCCTCCATCCCTGCGCTCTGCTCTCCATCTACATTAATTCAGTGAAGTATCCCAGTCTCCATTCTTCCTCCCACTTCCAGCCAATACACTTTGTCACAGCTACTCCACAGACAGGAAAAAAAACCCCTCAAATTTTGCTTCTTAACACCCTGGCACTAGAAATAATAAAATTGTAAAAGCAAAAGGAAGAGCACAGCACCTCCTGTTGCCACCAGCAAAGCCCCTGGTGTGGCTCAGGGAAAGTTCAAGCCACCACCAGGAGCACATAGGGCCACCCAAACCCAACAGCTGGGTCAGCACTGACATCTGCACCAGGTCTCACATTGCTGCACTGGGAAGTGTGGAAGGTTTAGGCTGAGGTACATACTGAAAGGTGTATAGTGAGTCAAATTAATTTGTCTGAAATAAAGAAACCTGCTAAGGTGTGCAGATCACCACCTTATCACACACTGTAGGCAAATATTGAAAAGCAGTTTGTCAGGAATTCTGCATCCTGAATTAAATTAGTTCATTCAACAAATGCAGTCAGTGCTGAATCAGGGACCCTTTGCAGCCCACTGAAAAACAAGTGCTCAGCCAGCACAGAACCCCTCGAGCAGCAGCAGGTCCATCCAGAGCCTGGGCAATGACACAGAGCCAATTAAACACATCCTGCTCACCCAGCTGAACAGGGGGCATTGAAGATTCCTGCACAGCTCCCAGTGCTCAGCTTGGACCATTCACAGCAGCCATGCAGGACTGCCAGATGAGATCCAGAGGGTTTTCTTCTCCCACAGCCCATCCCAGCGATGCTGGCAGAGATACCAGTCCATCCCATTCCGGCTGCTCGTCCCCAGGTGCTCAGAGCACTGACTGGCCAGTCTCTCTCTCCAGAGATTCATCCTCTGTGGAGGAAGACAAAGGCCTGGGCTTAGTCTCACCACAGCGATGGGCTGCTCTGCCTTGGTGCTGCTCAGCATCTCCTTCACCCCAGAGCAAAGGGCAAAGCCAAAAATCACAGAATCCCAGACTGGTTTGGGTTGGAATGACTTTAAAGCTCATCTCATTCCAACCCCCTGCCACGGGCAGACACCTTCCATAGACCAGGCCGCTCCAAGCCCCATCTAACCTGGGATGGGAAGGGACTGGGACACTCGGCTCTTTGCACCCCTCCGTGATGTTTGCACACCTGGGGAGTGGTTTTTGCTTTACCTCTCCTGAAGCCACCGCCAGGTGCTCTCCCCATCACTGCTCTCTTCAGCTGTTTTTCCCCAGTTGTGACCAAATTCCACCTTTCCTAGTACCACCAAAATAAAGATGAAAGAACTGATGGTAGAGCTCACAAGTATGGCCACTACCATCCTTCACATGACTTGGAATGGAGGAATTTTCTTTAATTTGATCAACTATATGTTCCCCACCTATTTTTCCATCTGAAAAATGGGGCAGAGTTGACATGTCTCTGTTAAACTGTCCCAAAGCAGCCAGAGAAAATGCCCTGAGCTGCTGCTGCCCAAAGCCCCGCTGGTGACTCACCTTCTGACATGCAATAACACTCCCTGTGTGGAGCCACCAGCCGGCTCCGCTCCGTGAGACTAGTCTGGTGGAACTGGTGAGACAGCTCACTGTGTTTTTCTTGGAGGGAAAGCAGTGGGATATGTGGACGTTGCTGAATAAAAAAATCATTGCTCCACATGAACAACGAGCCAGTCATCCAAAGGCAAAATATTTCCCCCAAAAAAAGCAGATAACTCTTTAGACACTTTTTGCTGTGTGGCTCTTCGAAGCCCATGGAAACGGGCTTGGCCTCAGCCTCCCCTGCACATCAGGCCAACACAGGATCCTTGTGCAGCACAGCTCGGATGACAAAATCCTTCCAAGCACCAGGAGATATCATCAACACTGCAAAGTAATGAACGCCTTCAAAATCCCACTGGAAAAGGCAGGCGCTTTTGCTGCCAAGCCCACCAAGAAGGGATGAAAGGGGAGCCCTGATGGCTGTAATTTGCACCAGGCAGGATAAATGGAGGGCTGGGTGTTACCAGTCCACATCCCAGATACTCTGCATGGATGGGGCCGACCTTGGAGCCACACCTGCTGATCACATGCAAATAACAGAATCCCAGAACGGTTTCGGTTGGGAAAGACCTCAAAACTCAGTTCATTCCCACTCTCTGCCATGGGCAGTGACACCTTCCACTGTCCCAGGTTGCTCCAAGCCCTGTCGAATCTGGCCTTGGACATTTCCAGGGATCCAGGGGCAGCCACAGCTTCCCTGGGCAACCTGTGCCAGGGCCTCATCACCCTCACAACTAAGAATTCCTTCCCAATATCTCACCTAAATCTCTCCTCTTTTAGTTTGAAACTGTTCCTTCCCACTTACAGACGTGACAACAGAGAACTCCTGGTGGTGGATGAGCCAGACACAGGCATTGCCGAGCTCCATGGTCCCCAGCCATGCAGGTCCCTGCAGTGCCAACCACCCCAGCCAGAGCAGGAGCCCTGTCCTGTCCCCATTGCCCCAGGATGCCAGTCCAGCAAAGCTCTGCTCCCACTGTAGGACCCTGATGGGACTCTGAACCACATGGAGGAACACCACCAAAAAACTCTCCCATCCAGGCACCTGGAGCCAAGCACTGATGCCATTAAGAAGAAAAAAAAAATAAAAATAAAACACACTGTGTTCTCTGACCGCCCACTGGTTCACTCCTGCCCTGCCATTCCTGGGCCTGGGCCGCGCAATCCGTCTCCCAGCTTGGCGCCCGGGCTTCCCTCAGAAATGCAAGTCTTTACCCAGGAATTCATGGCAGGAGAAATCAAGAAGAGAAAGGGGAGGGGTGGAAAAAATAAAAAACACTTTTCATATTTTATCCAAAGTGTTTTGCAGGTCTACTTCCCTTTGGCTCACTTGCTCTGCTGGGTCTACCAGCATATTTTGGGTAATGAAATGCACATTTGCTGGTCAGCTCTAATAGACCCAGAGGGACTAGGTTTCACGTGTGTTTGTTTTAAACTTAAGGGTGTTGTAAAGTTTTTCCAAGAGCCCGGGGCTGGGATGATAAGCCATGGCAGGCAGTGCCTAGTTAGTGGGTGGTTGTGGTGTTAATATTTATCCCATAACTGGAGGAAGACGTGACAACATGAGCGAAGCAAACCACCACCACCAGGCTTCCTCACAGGGCACACACGCTGAACCTCTGCAGGGACCACCACAGAGGAGGCATTTCATACAATTCTTGTGTATTGCAAGAGAAAATCCTCTGAAAGGACAAGTTTGTAAAAAAAGAAAAAAAAAGAAAGCAGGGTTTAGAGTTAGAATCAGGCACCAGAGCCTTTCCAGCTGGATCCTTCAGCACCCATGTGTAGGACTTGTTAGAGTGATCCAGAGGAGGCCCTGGAGACACTCCAAGGGCTGGAGCCAGGCTGGGAGAGCTGGAGGTGTTCACCTGGAGAAGGGAAGGCTCCAGGGAGACCTTAGAGCCCCTGCCAGTGCCAAAATGGGGGCTCATAAAAAGGAGGGAGAGAGACTTTCCATGTGAGTAGATAGTGACAGGACAAGGGGGAATGGCTTCCCACTGCCAGAGGGCAGGGTTGGATGGGATATTGGGAAGGAATTGTTCCCTGTGAGGGTGGTGAGGCCCTGACCCAGGGTGCCCAGAGAAGCTGTGGCTGCCCCTGGATCCCTGCAAGTGTCCAAGGCCAGGTTGGACAGGACTTGGAACAACTTGGGACAGTGGAAGGCATCCCTGCCCATGGCACGGCATGGAACAAGATGAGTTTTAAGGGCCCTTCCAACCCAAACCATACTATAATTCTATCTGCCTTAGCCAGTGCCCAGGTCCCAGCTGCACACTGGACCATCCCTGAGGAGCTTATCCCGCCTCAGCCCTGCCCGGCTCAGCCCTGCCAGGCTCAGAGGATGTGGCTCCATCCAAGTGCCCTGCACTGCCAAACCTCCTACAGACAGGTTCTGCTTCTACCTTCAGGCAGTCTGCAGACCATGAATGGAGATCACATCCCAAAGCTATGGGAGAAAGCTTCTCATGTAAATTGATTTTGTTCTTAGAAAACTAAAGATACCTTTTTCTCCTTGAAAAGCAGGAACAGGCATCCTGCCTGGAGCAGGCACCAAGAATTCTGCAGAGCTACAGGTCAGTAAGCACCAGGAGCATAGAGTAAGGGCAGGGAATCTCCAGCTGACGAGAAGGCAGCACTGACCAGGCCATCACTGTCCATAGAGAGCTGTGCCCTGGGCAGGCAGTGGGTGCAAGAGGGACAGGCCTATCTGTGCAATCCCCCCTGCAGAAATGACAATGTGATCTAAAATCACTGCTCCAATCTGGGGACATCAGGGCCAGCTTTCCCTTGCTTTAAATATCCAGAAGAGGAAGAAGAAAGGTTTTCTGAGGCACCAAGCATAAGGAAAAGTGAGGTGAAAGAGTGTAGGGCAACCTGGAGAGCACACACCTGCATTCAGGGATGGGGAACACAACGGGAGACTCCTGAGTCCATCTCCATGGCTTACCCACCCCCTCTGCACTGGGATAACTGCTCAGATGCTCAGTTCAATGACAGGGGCAGCAGTGTCACTCCCATGGCACCCTCTTCCCTGCTCAGTTCCCTTCTGTTACTCACAGACTGACAGCAAGAGATGGAAAGGAATATAATTCCCCATAAAATCCCCCAGGTGTGGCAAAAATCAAAGCAATTAATGAGACATAATGCTTGTTGGATATGGAACATGGATGAGGAAGGCAAGAGCTGATGTGGCCAGGCTGCTGCAGAGGCCAGAGGTCCCACTGGGACTTTGCTGGTGGGCAGCAAGGAGCACGCTGGGACTTCAGGCCACAGACCCATTCCAAAGCCACGTCTCATCTCCTGTGGTCACTTAACTGTAAAGCAGCTTCTTCTACCCACAACTTGCCTGAAACCCCAACACAGGCTACCTTTATTTCAAGATTGCAGAGACCATTTAGCAGACCAAGCCTGTGGAAAGTCCTGGTATCCAGGTGGTACTCTGCTAAAAGTAAAAGGGGAGCTGAGATTTCTCCCACAGCCCTGCACATTTGTCATCTCAGATTTGCCAAAGTCAGTGGTTTCACTCTCAGATCTCCTGTGCAACACAAGTCCAGGTTCCTACATGGAGAATGTCAGATTGTTCTCACATCTGAGCTCCTCGGGCACAGCATGAAATACTCAGTTCAGAGTCCTCCCACAGCAGTGCTGACCTGCACTCTGACAGTCTCCACATTTTCCACTCCTTTCCTTTCTTCCCAGGGCAGGCAAGACTTTATTTATGCTATTACTTGGTTACTGGCAGGAAGACACATGCTCATCTAGGCAATCAGAAACCCTGAATGAGTGGCTTAGGGAGAGAAATTCAGTTTAGCCCAGTTTTAAGCAGCAAAAGTCAACACAACCTCATCCTGCACAAAGTGCTCAGGGATGTGTTCCTGCCGCTGATCTCCCTCAGCTTCATCTCTTGTTTGAATGAAAATTCAGAGGTGACTGATCACCAGTCCTCCCCCTACACACAATTTCTGCCAGTTTCATTTATGGAGAGGCTCTGGGAAGAGGCAAATAAATGATTTAAATCAAAATACTGTACAACAGTACAATTCCAACTATTCCAACACCACACAAGGCTTGTCCATGGCAGACAACATCCCTGCCCAATAAACCCTTTAAAGGTTCACTGATCACAGCTAGACGTGTCATAAACTTCCCTACATAGTTTATTATCCCTGTAAATCTCTATAAAACTATTTTATCTCATCTGGGTTGGCAACGAAGCAGACTTTGCTCTGTTTATGGCTTCCCAAGCCAGCCTCTAATGACAACACATGTGCTGCCTAAAAAGGAGGATGAAGAACTCAGCCCTGCCCAGCCCTCCCCACCACACATCCTTCCAACTCTACACCACAGGAACAGCAAACACCCCACGTGCTCCATGTGCTTCCCTCCAGGAGCAGACCTCTTATCAAATAACATTTCTTCTACTTTCTTATCTTCCAAGTGTGCTATTTAAAGTGCGGGGGGAGGCGGGGGAGAGAAATAGCTTGGAGGCTTACTCAGCCCACTCTTCCCAAATGTGTGCCCTGCATTTCATTCAAATAGTATTTTTGCTCCTGGGAGCCTTGCAGCTACTTTGTCAACAGCTTTTTATTGGGAAATGGTGATGTTTTACGGTTTCATTTAAATCAGGTGGATGACTGTAAAACCATAAGCTGTCTGGCCTTCAATTAGAAAATACAGAAATAAAAGCACTTTCCAGTTTGTCCTACCTACAACATGACTTCCAGCTTTTCCATGCAGCCCAATCCATTTTTGCTCTAGAATCCCAGGATGGTTTGGGTTGGAAGGAACCTTAAAGCTCATCCCGTTCCACCCCTGACATGGGCAGGGACACCTTCCACCATCACAGGTTGTTGCAGTGGATCTCCTTCCACCCAGCCCTGGTGCCCAAGGACATGCTGCACCACACCTCTGTCACCCACCAGAGCCACAACAGTGCCACAGATGGTAGAGCTACCCTAGCCCAGGCCTTCGGGCATGACAACCAACCTCCTGCAAGAGGTGCCCATGAGCCCCCTGCCACCACCGAGCAGCACAGGAGAGTCAGAGATCACCTGACAATCTCCGAGACACTGCCATCCCTAAAGAAGGACCCATAAAAACCTCACTGTCCCTTACTGAGCCCTCTGCTCATGCTGGAGTTCTTGGAGCTTCAACACTGCTCGGTGGAGCTTGGGAAAAACATTCAATACCATCACATCTGCACTCCTCTGCTTCCCCAGTCAGGCAGGACCCACAGCCTTGGGGATATGGTTCCTACACCACCCACATAGCCTTGGGCCAGGGCTCATCCTGAGTGCCACCTGGCCTCTGCCACCACTGCCACAGAAACCCTTCATGCCATGCCAGGAAAGTGGAGCAGCTGCCCCATCGCCACCTCAGGAAGGGACCAGGAACACATCCAGCACCCAAGGGAGAGGTCCCAGGCATCTCTGGGGAGTTTTTAATGGGCAAATACCTCACACTGTCAGACTCCAGGAAGGTGACGATCAGAAGCTGCAGCCACTTCACGAAACTTTAGGATGAGCTGTGGAGCATTTACTGGAAGAACCTCACCCTAAGGCAATGGATGTAGGGTACAACTCCTGGGAACAGGAGGAGGCAGAACTGCTTGGTCATGGGAAACAGAGGCCAGGGAGAGACCTTCATGTGACTGACCACCCACACTGCCACCAGTAGCACAGGCCACCACTTCTGACTGTTAAACTTTGGACATCGATAAAAAGGCAAAGCCACAACTGTGACGTCCCAGAGGGGGACACTGCTGATGCCACCCATGTCCCAGTCCCCTGCTGCTGCAGACACATATTAACCTCCAGCCACCACAGTACCAACCACAGGTCCAGCAGGAGCCATGCCACCTCCCCACTGGGTCACCCCCTGCTCCAACTCTCCAGCAGGCAGAGGTGAAGCGCCTGACCTGCCAGATGGCAATTTCCATGGCAACACAGGGATGCCATCCACAGAGGATTAGGCTCCAGCGGGAGGGGAAGAGGGACCAGGGGGAGGGAGGTTGATCAACAAGCACCCAACAGGGACGCTGTGGAGGAACGGAGGCCCACGGCAGCGATTTTCACGCCCATCTTCCCCTTTCAATTCTTCTCTAGCATGAAAGTCCCAATTTAAATGGCAGACTTTGACACCATTAGAAACTATCAAAGCATTTAACACACTGCCCCTTCCTCCCACGTCACTGCACCCATGGCTACCATGGGAATAAAGAGCACTGTGAGATCCAGACATCTCCCAGCAGTCACAGCATCAAAGTGCAGCAAATCTGCGTCACACAGAGACCCTTTGAAAGAGGATGAATGCGAAGTGCAGGCAGAAATGATTACTTTATTTGTAAAGACCATGTCTCTTGTCATTCTAATTCATCCCAAATCCTCCCCGCACTGGACAGCTGTGGGTTTAATCGTGAATATACAAATCAGCAACACACGAACAACAAAGAGTCTTGAAATGCAACAGACAAGACCCAGGTCTGGTTCGGCTGCTGCTGTCCCTCCTTTCCACTGGAAAAAGGAGGGGATGGATAAAGCCAGGACATGCCACCTCCTCCTGCCACCATGGTGTCTCTCCCATTGAATCCCAAACATGGGAATGCTGCCTGCACCTCTCCCTCTTCCAGCAAAGCTTGCCCAGAACTGAGCGGGAAGCAGGGGCTGCAAGAGGGGAGCAAAGGGGAGAGGAAAGGGAGAAGCAAGGGATGGTGTTCAAAGGCAAGGGCTTAAAGGAACGAGAGGCTGGGCGACAGAGAGAGACTGGAGATGCACAGGCAGTTGAGCTGGGAAGGAAAAACATGGGGTTTAATCCATACAAAAGATGGGAATTGCTATCTTCATGCAGCCTCGGCAGTGCAGAGCGCAGGGGGGGCACCGCAGGGCAGGGGTGCCCAGAGACAGGTGCACCCAAGGGAGGGGGGCAAGTCCTCAGGCAGGCACTGCTGCTACACTCAACATCAAACACCAACCCTGCTAAAGAGGGGTCCTGCAGGGGCTGCTGCTGCTGCCAAGCAGGCTCAGGCCCCTTCTCAAGCATCCACCACCTGCCTCTGCTGCCTCTCAGGTGTTTTCTGTACACTCAGATGCTCCAAAGCTGGTGAGCAACAGGACATGGGGCAGGCAGCGGTACCCATCAGTGCAAAGCACTGCGTGCCATATGGAAAAGAGAGCTGGGAAGCAAGAGCTGGGAAGCAAGAGCTATCCAGAGCTTCCAGAGGATTGCTTTGCAGAAGGAATCCCATCAGGTCTACACCTTCCTCAGGAGGAGCAGTGGAAGGGCAGCTCCAATCTCTGCTCTCTGTGACCAGGACAGGACCCAGGGAACAGCTGGAGTTGTGTCACGGGAGGGTTAGATTGGATATCAGGGAAAGGTTCTTACCCCAGAGGGTGCTGGGCACTGACCACGCTCCCCAGGGAATGGGCACAGCCCCAAGGCTGCCAGAGCTCCAGGAGCATTTGGACAATGCTCTCAGAGATGCACAGGGTGGAGTTGTTGGGGTCTCTGTGCAGGGCCAGAAGCTGGACTCAATGATCCTCGTGGGTTCTTTCCCACTCAGGACATTCCACGATTCTGTGAAAAGGACAGGGACTGAGCACAAGCCAGGGCTGAGCATCAGCCCAGCACAAACCACACCTCTCCTGATGCTGGGAGCTGTGCATTTCTTCTCACCACCCAGGCCTGCTCGCCAAAACTTAGCACACATCACGAGGAATTTGTTTTCCAAGGGCCTGAGATCCTGCAGGGCCCCATGGCAGAGATCTGGACTGAGGTCTCAGTTTTCAATCCAATGCTATTTCTGCAGAATTACCTGTTTTAACTTTAACCACTCGGTGGAATTATTCACTTGGTCAAGTATCACTTGCCTTGAAGTGATGGGGTGAGGGTGATGTGCTACCAAAGTGCAAGCTTTAGAAATAAAAATAATCAAACCAGTCAGGGGAAAAGTGTTTTTTGAGCCTCCCAGAGCCCACCCAACCTCTCCTTTAGGCTGCCAGGCTGCACCAAGGCTGTGGGTGGGACATCAGGGTGGACACATGGACAGTCCTGGCAGCCTGTGAGACCAAAATCTATGCAAGGCACGGCTCCAGCAGTCAGTCCCAGCAACACCTTCCAGTGTCATAACAAACTGCTCCACATCAGCTTCAAAGGCACACTGTGCTCATATTCTCATGCAGTGGGAAAATCAAATCCCATTTTGCTGCCCACTGCAGTGCAGTACTTGGATCCCAACAGGACATCTACATCCATCAGACTCTAGGAGGGAGAGTCCCTGTGCTCTAGCTGCCCCACGCTGGGAAGGGATCTATCCTCTTCTCTTCCACAGGGACCTTCTGGCTCTCCACAACTCCCTGACAAGAGGGTGCAGCCAGGGGATGTCAGGCTCTGCTCCCAGGGAACAAGGGTGAGAGGAAACAGCCTCAGATTGTGCCAGGGAAAGTTTATATTGGATATTAGAGATAATTTCTTCACAGAAAGGGTGGTCAGGCACTGGCTCAGGCTGTCCAGGGCAGTGGTGGGGTCACCTTCCGTGGATGACTTTAAAAAACTTGTGGATGTGGCACCTGGGGATGTGGGTTAGTGGTGAACACAGTGGTGCTGGGTTAACAGTTGGCCTCAGTGACAGCTTTTCCAATCCTTATCATTCCATGATCCCCAAACAGCTTTGCACGTGGAAGAAGAGAGGTGTTCCAGGGGGTTTTAACCTGAGCCCTCAAACCTGCAAATTTTCTGTATCCCCTTCTGCAGACTACCCCATAATATTTGATATTTCATATTCCTCTGGGGATATTTGAGCTTTGAGGTTCCCAATACCTCCCAGAGTGCAGCACCCAGTACTCTCCCTCTCTCCAGCCCAGCTCTGGGGAGCACCTTCAGGGCCAGCCCACTCCTGACACTCCCTTGCCTCCCCTCCATCTCCACAGGACCATGAGACAAAGCTTCCTGTAAACATTAGACCAGGTTCCCAGGTCCATCCTGGGGCCACCAAACAACACCAAATTCAGAATGCTGGCAATAAAAATCACTGTATTTAAGAAAAAAGGCCAGTCCCCAATTATGGAAGGAATCAGACAGGAATACCCTCTCCCCTCCACTACCACCAGTGCCAGTCTGGAGCCTCCAGGATTCTATAACTCATCAGCCTTGCTCCTCTGGGCAGAAGCACCCCAAGGCAATGCCAGGACCCCCCTCTCTGTCATAACCCTTCCAGTGAGCCCCGCACTGGCAGGGTACCAGAGGAGCCTGCTGTGGGACTGGAATTACCTGTGCAAACCTCCTGTGTGACAAATTCAATGTCAAAATAAATAGCACCACAGATACTCCACCAGCCGATCTCATTTGGAGCTAAAATTCCAGGGTTTCATCTAAGCAAAGCACTTGCTCCACATGGTGATGGGTCAGAGCCCAAGCCCAGCTGGGACAGTTGTGGGGATCCAAGGGCATCCACGACCCTACAGTCACCAGCAAAAGCAGGTCTTAGAGCCCCTTCCGGTACCTAAAAGGGGCCTATAGCAAGGCTGGAGAGGGACTTTGAATGAGGGTCTGGAGGGACTTGGGACAAGGGGGAATGGCTTCCCACCACCAGAGGGGAGGGATAGATGGGATATTGGGAAGAAATTCCTGGCTGTAAGGGTGGAGAGGCCCTGGCACAGAGTGCCCAGAGAAGCTGTGGCTGCCCCTGGATCCCTGGAAGTGTCCAAGGCCAGGCTGGATGGGGCTTGGAGCAACCTGGGCTAGTGGAAGGTGTCCCTGCCCATGGCAGGGGGTTGGAATGAGATGATCTTTAAGGTCACTTCCAACCCAAACCATTCCATGACCTGTGACTCTAAAACTTCTGCAATGGTTTAACTGGTGAATCCAAAGGCCAATGAGCAGGAAAACAAAAATATTGATGCTTTCATGGGTAAACCCACCCCCAAGCCAGCAGGCAAACCTGACCTGCAGCCTTTACACCATGGTGTGTCTGAGCTCTGATGAGGGGGGTCTGCCCCCAGCTCAGCCCCACAGCTGGGGCTCCCCAGCCAGCTGTACACACCTGTAGGAACTATCACCTCTGCCACAACCCACAGCTGGGGGCTGGGATGGGCTTTCAGGGCTGTGCTCGATGGAGCATTCACCACTGACAAACACAGACACTAACCCAGTGTCCCCTGGGATTGGTGAGTGGCTTTTCAGGGATGGCCTCTAACCTCATCCTTGCTGGGAAAACCTCTCCCCACAGCCACAGGTTTGGTCCCAGCCCTCCAGTGCCACACTGACTGGGCTGGCAGGAGGTGGGATGGGGACCCAGGCCCCAGGGCTGGCAGGGAACAGCACTCTGAGCAACCACACACGATGGATTTGCTTCCCACTACAGACACAGGCTGGATTGCCCATCTCCTGTCTCCTCCATGGGCTCTATAAGGAGAGATAGGAAAACACTCCCATGCATGAAGCCTGAGTGACTCTGGGAACTGCACCAATGACAAACCAACTCCCGTGCCCACCTCTGCCCACCATAGCTCATCTCTCCCTGCAGCAAGAGAGAAAGGGGTGTTGTGCCCCCCACCCGCCTTAAAAATTGCCTTTCTTTGAAAAAAAAATTCCTTGAACAAATGGCAGCAAATCCTAAGGCAGAGCTGCACAATGGACACTTCAGTCTGCCTAGGGGAGGAGAGACAGGACCTTCAATGCCTAAATAAATGCAATTTGCTTGTTAAGAGGGGGCTGGGGAAGGTTAAGCAGAGGGGAGCCCTGGTTATTCACTTCCCCTAATTAACATTCCAGCAGTGTTGCTCTGTTTTCTGGGAACAATAACTTTTTGGGAAGGGGGGAGTGATGCCCGTGGGGGCGTTGGATGGTCCTGGAGAAAGGGCACACATCCAAGGGTGTGAGGGTGCAAGTCTGTGTGTGATGGGAACTGCTAAACAAAACGAAGACTAAAGATCTACCCTATGCAAAAAGAGCCTGCAAAGTAAAACCCTTCACGTCCCTGGACCAAGATTTGCCTTTTCTGCTGATCTAACTGCTTTTCTGTGGCCGAGGAGGCCTGCACAGAAAGGAGATGGCTTGTCACTGTTCAGAAGAGGTCTCCAAATGCAGGGTTATTTTCAACCACCACTCTGTGACAGTAACTTTGTCATCAATTTCCTTTCCAGGATGAAAAATCTGCCTTTCCTCAGCAAGGGCATTAATTTCTCCAATAAAGCCCTTGCAGCACACTTGGAGTTCCTGGTGGCTCTTGTGGCTCCTTGATGCTCTCCTAAGGGAGGCAACTGGGCTTTTGTCAGACCCACACACAGCAAACAAGGAGAACGAACCAAAACCAACTGTGGCTGGGATGGAAAAGCACCAGAGGGGCTCTGCATGCTGAGCACTGCCCATCCTGCCCGGCAGAGCCCAGGGTTGCTCCCATGAAGCAGCACAAAGCCTGACCCCAGAGGAAGCTGTGCCTGTTGCTGTCTCAAGTGCTGCAGGCCTGAAAGGAGCAGACTTCCCCTGGTAAAGCTGAAAGGAACTCTCCTGGAATGTGCAGGTCCATCCATACCCCTGGGCATATGTGCTGGGGCGTATCTATTTCACCACACCAGAGCTCCTGTGGATTCCCATGAAAATCTAACCCAAATAGACAGATGGCTGCAGCTCAGCGTTCCCAGCCACCACTGTAAGCAAGAACAGGGCACCCAAAGGCAGGACCTGGCTGGACAAACACCCCCTCAGAGAGAGCTCAGGCACAGCAACTACAGAGCTCAGTGACATCATCTGTGGATGCCTGTGGCCAGGGTAGGTAAGGAAAACACTCTGCTCTGCTGAATGTGCCAGGAACTAAACCCAGTTTGTTTGCTGGATTTAACACCTCCAGGAGAAGGTGCCCAGCTCACAGAAATCCCATCACACTGTGTTCAGCTGCTCCAGCTCCATGTGTCCTGTAGGACTCAGAGCAGGCAATGTCCAGGGATGCTCAAGTTATTAATTCACTCATAGCAACACTCAAGTTGAAGATTTGCAGTTTGCCCACTTAGCTTCCCAGATGCCAAAGCAGCTTTGCTGATATACCAGGCAATGCATAATCATGTCCAAAGGCTCTCTGGTGGTGATGTCATCTCAGGAAGAAGATGAAGGATGGCAGAAGAGCTGCACCTCTCTGAGAAAGTGCCTTCTCACAGGCTTGATGCAGAAAAGTTGGGAACACTGGATCAAACAACCAAAATTGTCGCAGAATTCCAGAACAGTTCAGGGTGGAAGGACCACTGGAGGAGTCATCTGGTCCAACTTCTCTGCTCAAGCAAGGTCATCGCAGAGCACATGGCATAGGATTGTGTCCAGTTGGGCTTTGAATATCCCCAAAGAGGGAGACTCCACAAACTCTCTGGGCAGGCTCTTCAGTGCTCTCCAGAAGTGAGACAAACAAAACATCACCCCGAGGCTCTTGGCAAGAGCACACCAGAACCAGAGAGCAGCCAGAGCTCTGGGGGAAGGTGGATTCACCTCAATCCCACTGGAACTCTCCAGCACATCTCCTGCTTCCTGCCCAAATCCTCCTCATGGGCGCAACAACAGAAAGTCTCCCAGGAAATTGTGGTTTGTGTGTTCCTTCTGGAGCATCACGAGGCACAATCCCAGTGCAAAGGACTTGGTGCCTTTTCAGGGCAAGCAGAGGCCTGCAGTCAGAACGAACCCTCACCCAGGCCAGTACCAAGCACTAGGACTCCATTTTCCCTACTTTTGGGGCAGACAATGCTCCATCCTACCACCCATTGTACAACCTATTGCTGCAGAGCTGATGCCGCAGACGTCACCAGAGGCACCTGGTGGCCACAAGGAACAGTGAACAGACATCTGAACAAAACCTGGATGATCAGCAGAGCTATGGGCTGGGTTTGCTGATGACTTTCAAGCCTGAAAGAGGAACCCACCCACAAAGACAGAGAGGCCAATTATTGAAAGGGAACAACTCACCTAGAGGGGAAGCAGCACAAACCCCAGCTAGAGTGGGCACAAACTCCCTCTCAGCCCAGGTACTGCAGCCTGCATGTGGCTCCTCCTCCCCATGCAGCAGTCACTGCTGGAGGGGAAGGCAGCAGGGGTTGAACCAGGGCCCAGGTCCAGCAGGGACCTATCAATGTCCCTTGGAACTTCCTGACTTGAAGCTCCATCCCTGATCTGGTCCAGCAGTTTCCTCCCTCTCCTCCCCAGGAGGTAACAGGGGCCTAGACAGAAGTGTGAAGACCCCAACAGCACAAGTTGAAACTAAGGTCTTTCCAGGACCCCATCACCCCACAGGGGCACTGGGAGCATGTAGGGTCATTCCAGGACAGCAGTTTCACCCTGCTTTCCTCAAAGTGTCCAGAAGTGCTAAAACTTATCACAAGGCCAGACATTTCTGTTGTCAGGGAATAGGGAGATCCAGAAATCGAATGTTGTCATGCTGGTAGCTGTATGTCTCAGAAAAGCTCCTCTCTGCCTCGGAAAGTCACCTCTGTGACAGCCAAAAAAACACGGGGAAATTCTGCCCCTGCAAAAACATCATTGTACCTTTCTGCTCCCCTGCCAGCCACTCCTGGGTGCCAGATCCCCTTCTCCTGGGCTGCCTGGAGGCTTCAGCAAGGACAGGTTCAGTAGGCTGGCAACAAACACACCCCTTGCCATGGAACGAGTGTCAAGAGCTCCACAGACAAAGCATCTATCCCACCCCTCCTCACCGCAGCCCTCCCTCCCCCAGGGTGAGGGTCAGCAAGGCTGACGGTATCACAGCAACCCCTGCACCACCCCACTGGGGCTGTTCTCAGTCCTCTGGTGGGACTGGGCTCAGACTGGAGATGCAACTGCAGCAGCAGGAAGGAGGGAAAACAGCTTTGCATGTGACATGTAAATAGTCAGTGCAGAGAGAGATAAAACTCCTTTTCTTTCCAAGAGATCAAGACCCAATTACGCAAGTGGGGCACCTCCAAAGGAACCTTCCTCTGCACAGCAGCCTGGGCTCCCTCTGCCTCTGCAAGTGCTCCCTTATAGAGATAAGGCTCAGTTGCTGAACGTTGCCAACTCGTCATTAAAAAATAAAACACAAGTGAGATGAACAAAATGCTAATAGGAACCTCCAGGTCAAACCACCTCCCTGTCACCAGGGCCTTCCTCTTGCCAGCACATTCCTGTCACTAATGAGGTCCCATCGCTTCCTCCTTCCTCCTCAAGTTGCTCCTGGTGATGCAAATCTATCGTCTTTGTTTCTATTCTTGGAGTAAAACCAGAACCAATGTAAACAGCAAAACAGCTCTTAGGTTTCAGGATCTTTTCTTTTTCCATCCTTCCCAACTGTAAGGCGGCTGTTGTTGCAGTCACAGTGAGGTGACACCCGATCCCATACATCAACCTCTTCCCACCGGAAATGCTCCACTTAATCTCCAACCTCAACGTCCCCTTTGAGATCACTGCCAGCTCCTTCCCAAGCCTTGGCCTCACTGTGCTCCTCAGGAAGTGTCAGGCATCACCACAAACTTCCTGGAGAGGGAGAGAACCTGCCAGAGACCCTGGGATGCCAGAGAGGTCTCCCCGTTCCAAGTCCCCACCAGACCTTTCACTGCCAGCCTTCCCCAAGGAGCTGAACCATTTGCAGTCTGTGCCCACATGGTGTCAATGTGTTCCCGTGTGCCAGGGTGGGCACTGTGCAACAGAGGGGGAAAGGAGACACGTGGCAACACCAGTGGGACAGTCAGCTCTGCCCTGTATGTGCCAGTGTCCCGAGGAGCAGGGTGGCACTGTCCTGCCACACCCCACTGCCAGGGGACTGCTGGGCATCAGCTCTGTCACTGTGAGCCCCACAGGAGCTGCAGGGCAGAAGGGGCAGGTAAGGCTGTCTGTGTGCCACAAAAAGCTATATTCACATCGAGTTCTGGTCTGTAACAATGTCCCCCCAAAGTCCCTCCGGCCCCACCTGAGGTCAGCTGTCGCTGTTGAGCCGCTAGCAGAGAAGGAAAACCCAGATTCTCAGCGTGGCATAGAAAAAGCGCTTTATTATTTGAATCCAACATATATATAGACTTTTCAGAGATGACCCAGATTGGTCAGTCAGAAACCTCCCCCTAGGCCTGATTGGCCAGGCCTGAACTGTCCAATTCTCGAGACACTGTTTTTAATAACATCCAAACTTTATCTTTGTTTATAAAACACAGAAGAAATTCTCATGGGAAAGACCTGTGCTAGCCACAGCCAGCAACACCCAGCAGGCAGCAAAAGCCTACACGAGGTGCTGAACATGCAGCAGGATGAGAACACTCCAGGAACACCAGGATCATGTCCCACCATTCACCCCAGTCACAGGTCACCCTGGAGAGTGGGCAGCAGCAAAGAGCTGAGCCTTGGCTCCATGTGCAGGGAGAGCAGAGTCCTGACAGTGCTCACTAATGATGCACAGTCAGATGTGACCACTGAGTGCTGATGTGGGGACCCCCAATGCTTTGGGGAGCTTTGGGATTTTTCCACAGGCTCCCAGGTGCAAGGAATGGGGAGATTGTGAGATACAAGAGAGCTGGAGAGGGATTTTGGAGTGACAGGACAAGGGGGAATGGCTTGTTTGATGGGATATTGGGAAGGAATCATTCCCTGTAAGGCCCTGGCACAGGATGCCCAGGGAAGCTGTGGCTGCCCCTGGATCCCTGGAAATGTCCAAGGCCAGGCTGGACAGAGCTTGGAGCAACCTGAAATACTGGAAGGTGTCCCTGCCCATGGCAGGGATTGGGATGAGATGAGCTTCAAGGTCCCTGCCAATCCTAACCAGTCTGGAATCCCACGATTCAGAGGCTGAGAAGTCAGACCTCTTCAGTGAGAGCAGGGGTAGGTAAAACAGAGCACTTCATCCCGAGCTGGTAAGGAAAGCTGGAGCAGCCGAGGAGCAGCAGCTCCGGGTTGGGTGCATGAAGAGCAGTGCTGCAGAGACCTCTTGCAGCACACAGCTGCTACTGCAGCCATGCTCAGCACTGCCCGGCAGCTCAGAGCTCCGCGGTTCCCAATGGAAAAACTGCCTTACAGCCCACTGGGGATTTATCCAGCGCATCCCAGGCAGGCTACACCTGCAGAGGCTCTGCAGCAGCTGCTGATGGCATCTGGCACACACAAAGTGCCACCTCCACACAGCCACTGCACTCAAGTGCTCCCAGTCCTGCAGCTGAATCCACTTGAGTCTCTGTGAAGACACAGCCATGTCCCAAAGGGCTTATTCAGGCACAAGCATCTCCCTGCAGGAATGTGCTTGTAGGGAAAGTGCTCGGATGCATTTAAACCTCAGGCTGTCAAAGTACTTCCTTCACTGGCACGTTCCAATTTCTCAGGAAAGGCATCTGGGGATTGCGCCATTTGCTCAGAAACCTGGGGCACCTGCCTTCCTCACACCAGGACAACCCAAAGAGCTGCAGGCTGTGGGTCTGAGCTCTAAGAGGACACACTAAAACAGCCAGATTTGCTGTCTGAGATCTGGGAAACAGCTGCAAAAGGGTCGAGAGGAAGAGCAGAAGAACAGATCTCTCAGGGAAACACAAGGAAGGTCTGCAGGTGGGCCAAGAGACCCCATGGGCAGCAGAAATGGGATTTAGTACACCTAGTCCAACTACTTACCATGCTGGACAGAGAAACCTGCCATCACAAAGCCATTCTTGCTGGCAAGCCACAGAAGAAAGGGCAATTGGGATGACAAAATCCACCAGAGTGTACACTTTGGGATAAACAGGAGCAGCCCCAGCAGCCAGGACCTCTCTGGCTGGATAGAGAGGCCAGGAAGGACCTGGGCAGCTGACATATGGTCACTGTCACCATCACAGCCAGCTGTTGGGTGGGGACACGAGCCAAAGGCAGGTGGAGAAGCTGAAGCATCCCCTCACTCCAACCAGACACCGCTCTGGGTCCTGCCACAAAAGCCCGCGTGCTCAGCAGGATGAAGCCACCCAAAAGCATTTGGTTTTCCAGGGAGTTGGACCATTGCTGGCTGCAGGCCAGAGCATCCCCAGCCGACCCTGCAGTGCCAAGAGCCCAGACAGGGCTGCACCACCAACCCGAAAACCCTTTTGAGTTTCACGTTCTGAGACTCCAGTCCTGCCACACAGGAGGAATACTCCAGCTCACAAAATAGTCTCTCACTTTTTTAAACCACTGTGGTTATTTTCTTTTTTCACACAAACTTCACATACCAAAGGACATGGTGCACATTTTTGGTGAGTCTCACTTGTAGAAGCAGAGTAAAATTGGAAGTTGGCAAACCACTCTACTCTCCTCCTCCTCAGCCCTGCTGCTTGCTGAGCATTTGATGATCCTTGTGCAGAAATATAAATGCATCGAAGGCTGGAAACTTCATAGAACCATAGATTGGATTGGACTGGATTGGATTGGATTGGAAGCAATGTTAAAGCTCATCTAATCCCAGCCCCTTGCCACAGGCAGGGACATTTTCCCCTATCCCAAATTGCACAAGCCCCACCCAACCTGGCCTCGGACACTTCCAGGGATTCAGGGGCAGCCACAGCTTCTCTGAACAACCTGTGCCAGGGCCTCAGCACCCTCACAGGGAACAATTCCTTCCAAATATCCCATCTATTCCTGCTCTCTGGCAGTGGGAAGCCATTCCCCCTTGTCCCAAGTCACTCCAAAGTCTCTCTCCAGCTCTCTTGGAGCCCCTTTAGGCACTGGAAGGGCTCTAAGGTTTCCCTGGAGCCTTCTCCATATGAACACCCCAGCTCTCCCAGCCTGGCTCCAGAGCAGAGGGGCTCCAGCCCTCAGAGCATCTCCGTGGCCTCCTCTGCACTCTCTCTAGCAGCTCCACATCCTTCTGCTGTTGTTCCCCAGCACTGGAGGTAGCTCTGCAGGTGGGGTCTCACCTGAGGAGCAGAGGGGGCTCAGCCCAGGCTCAGCAGGTTTCTGGGTGCACATGGGCAGGGCACATCCTGTTCTCATCCACCAACACCTCCACTGCTCAGGACTTCTCTTGAACCATTCTCTGCCCAGCCTGTACTTGTGCTTGGGTTGCCTTGATCCGGGTGCAGGACCTTGTTGAAGCTGCTGCTTTTCTTTCTGCCAGCCTATGGGATGCTCCCTCCACCACCTCTCAAGCCAGCCCCGTGCTCTGCAGCATTCCCAGCCCTTGGCAGCCAGATCCGGGCTCTCCTCCTCAGAGCAAAGCCAGCAGAGGGAGCAAACACTGCAGATTTGCAGGGAGAGCCTGGTGGGTTTTAATTGTGGTTGTTGTATTTTGATCCTAGAGGTTATTTCATGGGAGTTTGCATAAGTTATTTGGAAAGGCCCAGGTCAGGACCAAAGTCAGCCTGCGTATTTTCTTGGAAAATGATGTGTCAGTCTCACTAATACCCACCCTGTAATCGCAGTATTGAAATCAAACCCAGAGTCTGATCCTCAGCAATAAACCCTTCCAGTTTCAAGCTCAGCATCCCACATCTCCTGTGTGTTCATTTTAGATCCCTGTGCTCTCAGCCTTCCCAGCACTGAGCCCTCTTCACTCACAGCAAACAGGAGAGGCCTCGCCTGCCCCAGCTCACCCGCTTCACACTATTTGTCACAGACATCTGGTCCCAGCCTGGCTTTGACAAAGTGAGATGTCTCACACTGTCCCAAACCCCACCAGAACCCCCTCTCTACCTGCCTGGCCTGCAGTGTTCCCTACAATCTGCTCCTCTATTTCCTAATTCCTCCCACAGGAGACATCTCCCTTTGTGTGGGAATGCTGAGAGCAGTCCCACAGCACGCTGTCCCCTTCGCAAGCCATCCCCGTTTTACTACAGGCACCACAAAGCACCAGCTGGGATGTCACAAGCTGCTGTTGTAAATAAAACCACGTTCTCCAGAGAAATGAGCTGGGTACATTTTGGTGCAGGTTCACTCCCACACTAATTTGCAAAGTGGGGTGACTCACAGGGAGCCTCTTCCTGGCTCCCAGGGACTTCTCTCCAGGGAATGAGTTGCTCTCTGGCTCCAACAACACATTATTTATCAGGTTTGGGGTTTTCTGTTAAATACTCAGTGAACAGTCAGCAAGTGAGCAATGTGAGGAGGAGGGGCTGAGCACACGAGTGATACAAAGAGCCCAAACATCACCTGCCTTTGCATTTACCTCCCTCAGGCACTCACTGCCCCTCAGCTCTGGGAGCTCTGAGGGAGGTGAGGCAGTGTGTGTGGAAGTCCAGGATGATTCTCATCGCTCTGCTCCACCTCCTCACCAAGCACAGCTGACCTGCCTCTCACATGGTCATTTATTCAACCCAGAGAAGCTGTGGCTGCCCCTGGATCCCTGGAAGTGTCCAAGTCCAGGTTGGATGGGGCTTGGAGCAACCTGGGATAGTGAAAGGTGTCCCCGCCCATTGCAGAGGGTGGAATGAGAAAGTTTTTAAGGCTCCTTCCAGAGCAAACCATCCTGTGATTCTATGATTCTAATTTTTTATATTTATTTATTTTTGTCATACTGAACTACAGGCACAGCCAGGAATCTTCTGTCTGTTTGCTGACCCCTTCTGATATCAGGTATAAGAGCGCATGGTTTGTAGCAGTGTCGGAACAGAACCCAGAAAAACACAGCAAGGATGGAGGTGCCACCAGCAAGGAGAAAATGGGATTTCACTGGCATCAGTGGGATCACGGCAGGGTGAGCATGACCTCACTGTCACCATAAGCATCACAGCAGACCTCCAGCACTGGCTGCACCCAGGAGACAACGGGCTGCACCCAGCACGCTTGGGAGGTCCCTGCACACTTAGGAACAAGACCAAATCACTGGGATAATGCGCAGATGGGTTCTACTAAGGTCCTACCTTAGTCTCCAGCTCACCTGGCACCAAAAACCCAGCCTGGGACAACCACACCCCATGGACTGGTGCTGCTCTGGGCTGAGGCAGTTTCTGCACTCCCCAAGATCATTGCAGTAACCAGCAGGGACAGGAGGCATTTCTGGGTTGATCATTATTTATGGGAATAGGAAAACCCGGACAGGTACCTGTCAGCTGGGGCCAGCCCAGGTGCTGTCAGTGACTTCAGCGAGCACCAGGTGTGACCAGGTCTCTGCCACAGTGAGTTCCTACCCCCCACTGCCTCCCTTCCCAGGCTCTGCTATCCCAATTCACCTTTTCTCTGTCATCATTGCTTTGTCAGACAGGGATTTCCTCTGCTCAGCTCATCTGTAGAACCCCCAAGACAAACAGAGTCTAAGTGTTTCCTGCAGGGCACAGACATTTCATATCTGAATCACTGCCTGGAAAAATATCATAGACAAATAATAACAATTAAAGAATAAATTAGTGCATGAGAGTGCAGAGGAAATTTAATTAGTGCAGAGGCAGGAAAGCAACACAACCTTGAGTCACCTACTTGAAACTTGCAGGAACTACGGCGAGCAGAATTACCATGGATGCCATGACAATGCCAAGGACTGCTCTCCTCCACCTCCACTGCACAAACTGGGTGACTCCTCTGAGCTGTTCAGAGAACAGCACACCATTTCAGAGCAGCAGAGGGGTCAGAGTAGAGACCTCAAACCAAGCTGGATCAGCATGTGGGACAATGGGCACAGCTGGCTCCTTCTCTTCCAGAGAGGGATCTGTGCCATAACATCACAAAATGAGCGGGCAATGCCAGAACAACCAGCCTACATACAGAGAACTTCAAATTCCCGTGGTGGAAAAGGAAGAGCACAATTCCCTCAGAGCCGTGCTGCAATCTGCACTGGCTGTCCCAGCAGCCACCACAGACAGTGACTCAGCCCTGGTGATCTCCTTTAATGTTCTGTAAGAGTAATGCTCAGTTTAACAGGGTTAATTCGGCCTTTAATGACCAGTTTTTCTGCAAAGACAAGGAGATCAGCACAGCATGTAACTCAGCCATGTCTCTCTTTTCCTCCCCCCTGGCAAGGGACACTGCAAAAGGTCCCATCCTTGCTCCTGCTGCCCATCTCAGGAGCCAGATGGGCACAAAACCCAAACAGTCCCTTGGCCATCACTGAGTGACACCAAACAACACACCCAAGGTCTCAGAGCACAGTCCCAGCCTGGCCACGGCCGTTGTCTCTGTCACAGCTGCTGTGACTGGGACAAGGCAGGGGATCTGAGTGAGAGACAGATGTCAAAAGCAATCATCCGCACCCCTGTCTCCGAAGCAGGAATGCTGACAGTGCTACAGGCCTTGCAGGAGTTAAAAGGAAAGGCTTATTAGAAAGAAAACCCGTTCTGACAATCACAAAAATTGGAATTCATTTAAAATTCAATTTATGCAAATTCCAGTAATCTGTATGTGCAGATCCATCACACAGCAGAGTGGGACCACAGACACATGCCACCAGCAACATGGCTGAAGAAATTCCACCCTCCGCAGTGCTCTGGGAGGAAGGCAGGGGTGCTGGCCTCTGGCAGGCATGGGAAGAGTGCCTGCTCTGGGAGAGCAGGGCCTGGCAGGATTTGCAGGTGCTCCCTCTGCACTGCCTCAGCAGCCCTGGCAGCATCCAGCATGCCACAGCCAGGGCAGCAGGGAGGCCAAACTCCAGTGTTTTCAGAAAAAAAAATATAGCAAGTTCTCCCTTGGACAAGCTCAGGTGCCCATGGCCAGCACACAGCCTTCTTTAGGTAGCACCTGATCACATGGCTGTGAGGTGGCCACATGGCACTGGATGCATGAGGGCAACAGCTCTGCCCCATCTCCATCCACCCTGCCAGGGTAGCGTCCCACCCAGTGTCACAGGAGCCTGTCCCCTCACTCAGCAATTCCTAAAATTCCATTTTTGGAGAAATTTAAAACCAAGCCAAGCAGCTGCATCACATGGCAAAGGTGGCTCAGACTGTCAGCATGGAAAGAGCAAAGCCAGAAATCGAACATTATAGACTGGGGAAGTGCAACAGCCCACAAAAATGAATCCAGCTTTAAACATGGACTTTCCTAAAAGACGAGCCACTGGGAAAAGGCAAATCGTGCACTCTTCAGTACATGCTCTGCTGTGCTTGAGGAGAGCAAACCCCACCTGGCAGTGATTCCTCCCCCAGCCAGGGTTGGGCAGAGCTGGTGTCACAGAGCCAGGGCACAACACGAGCCCAGGGGAAGCTGCAACACCTCCAGCACTGAGATGGAAATAACTACCCAGCCTTGGGAGGACACAGAGCCCAGAACTGTTCTTGGAAATAATTTCCCCAGCTTGGCAGGATCTGTACTTTGAACTTACAAACAAGTCTCTGGGGCTGTGTTGGGAATGCTGGTCCTGTACTGGCCCAAGCTTCAGCCAAGAGCTGCCCATTCACCTTCCTCCACACTTTCTGCCTCTGCTGAAGGGCCCTCTGGAAGCCCTTTCCAAGTAGGATGAGTCTGCTTTTCTCAGCAGATCTCACAATGTCAGAGCCCATGGCTGAGTCTACAGCAACTTTTTTTGTTGAAATGACCCAGAATTGATGTATCAAGAAAAAAACCTCACACCCTACAAAAATCCTGCTCTGTCCCATGGACAGTCAGCTCCACGGGTACACCAAGGAAAGCTAAAGGTCCCCAAATCTGAGGAAATCAAAGGCCAAATCAAACAGGGTGCAGACAGAACAGAGAGATGCTGGCGTGACACCAAGCAGGCAGGGACAGGGGCTGCCCCACAGGAAGGGCAGAGTGCAGTTCTCTGCAGGTACCAGGACACTGTGCTGAGAGCCCAAGTGCTTCCACACATTTTGTGCCCATCTCCACAGAGCAGCAGGGAGGCTCTGGAGAACAGATCCCACAGAGATACTGGAAAAACATGCCTGAAAGACAACAGTCCCCAACATCTCAGTGTCCTCCTGTCCCTCCCACTCTCCTGGGTACAGCTTGCAGCCACAGATCCATGCAGACAGAAAAAGCAGACAATTCCTTACCCCACACCAGGGCCGCCTCATCTTAAACACCTCCAACATCATTCAGCTGCTCATCAGGTGCCCCATCCTGCTTGTGCTCATCTCCATCCCTGAGCTTTCAAGTGCTTCCTGAGCCTGAGGCAGCAGCTCCCACAGAGACAGCTCACTGGCAGTGCTGAGATTGTGACCACTTCCCACAGACTCCCCCACAGCACCCACTGCTGCCCCCAACACGCTGTGGAACTGTCCTCCTGAGGAAAAAGACGGTGGCTACATCCAACAAAGCAGGCACAAGCAGGAAGGGTGAGCCTCCACAGCCACAGTGCCCAGCTGTGACACTGCCCAGGAGAAACCCCCAGTGAGTGTGACCCCAGGGGGACCAGCTCCTCCTCTGGAGCACAGAAGTCACGGATGCTGGGGTCTCAGCAGATGTGTCTGTGCAGAGCCTGGGGCAGGGTGAGCTGTGCTGCCTCAGCCCATTGCCTGCCCCGTTCCCATTGTACCAACTCTCTCATCCATTGCCAATCAACATCGAGTGCTTCACATCACCAAGACACCTGAGCCCTCATTACAACCCTGAGCGGGTAACGAGGCGGGGGAAGGATATCTGACCCCCTGGATTGGGTGTCTCTGGGAAAGACAAGAGGCAGAGCCCATTAAATATTGATCAGAGGCTCCCACAGCTGTGGTGCAGCCCTGGCGTGTCCCTGCTGTCCTGCCACCAGCAGATCCCAAGGGCCAGGAAGATCTGAGCTGCCCCAGTGGCTGTGTGCTGGCTCATTGTTGCCCTAGCCCCTCACTCCTGGCCCAGGGCAAACCTTTGAGAAGGTGCAGTTCCTCATGGACAAGAGGCTGAGGACAGGAAAACTCATTTCCTACTTTCAGCCTCTTTCCATGCTCTGGACAGCAATGCCCAGAGTACAGGCCCTCATCCCACACATCACCTGGCTGAGCACCAGCTGCCCTGAGCCAGTGGCAGCCCATCAGGAGCTGGGGGGACAGGACCCTTCCAGGAGAGCAGCTCTGCCACGGGCTGGACAAACCTGAGCTGCTGCCACCATCTGCTCAACCATGCTGGAGCAGCCTCTCTCTCTGTTGTTTTGCTAATGTTGGGCACAAAAATAGCTCTCCAAGATGTCGGTGTTTTTGGGAAGCTGCTTGTGTGTGAACGTGGCGGGGGCAGAGCCTGATACTCACGAACTGCCGCCGCAGCTTGGTCCTGACGCGCTCGGCCTTGCTCTCAGCCGGGTGCACAGCATAGCTCAGGGAGCCCAGGTGGTTGTCTACAGACAGGCTCTTCCTCATGTAGAAGGAGCGGCTGCGGAAGTAGCTGAATGGGGCGTCCTCCACGGCCGTGCCGAGCTGGGGGGCCCTGGGGGGCTCCGAGCAGTCATCCTCCAGCCGCCAGGCCTCCCCTGTGGAGGAGATGTCTCTCCATCAGAACATGACCCAGACATGTCCCACACCTCAAGCCCAGCTCTGGGGATGCTCAGTGGGCATCCTGGACCCCTCTGCCCATCCCACGGCTGTGGGGCACAGATGATGGGAACTCACTTGCCAGGAGGGCTCAGAGGGCACATCCCTCCCGCAAATCCCCACATACCCCCTTGCCCAAGGCAACAGCCCCTGCTCCCAACCTGTCCAACCCCAGGTACCCACAGACCCCAACATCTTCCTGTCAGGAATCAGCCAAATACAGTTAGAATCATGGAATGCTTTTTCTTGGAAGGGAGCTTAAAGCTCATCTTGTTCCAACCTCCTGCCATGGGCAGGGATACCTTCCACTTCATCAGGTTGCTCCAAGCCCTCTCCAACCTGGCCTTGAAATCTTGCTTTGTGAATGGGAAAAATGAGGCATCGCAAACATTACAAATTACAAAAGGATTTACTGCCATCTTCTCTGACAGGAAAAAAAAAAAACGCTTTATGGTACGGCCAGGAGCAAATCAGCAGCTCCATGTAGGACAGAAGCCAGAGCTCTCTTCTCCACCCGCCAGTCGCCAGCAGCAACAGGATGCAGCAGTGCAGGCCTGAGAGCCCCAGGGACAAACCTCACTGGCACAGTGACAGTGGTGGCAGTGCCAGAGGACAGCTGACACCACACAGGGCTGGTGATCCAAGGCAGGACTGGCCACATTTCATTGCAAGAAAAGGGAAAAACAACAAAACAACAGGAAATGTTTCCAGAATATCACTGCTCTGCTCTTTTCCCTTTGGCTCAGATGCTGCCTGCTTTTTGTTGCCAATCTCCTCTTTACATCTGGAGCTTGCCCTGCCTCCTCTTGTCAGCCAAAATTACTGCTCAAGCCATGACAAACAATCAATAAAAGCCCCATCTCAATTATTGGAAAAATTATCAATTATTAGCCCAGAAGGGCATCTCACAGCACTGCCTTCAAAAGCTCTCCCCCTCCTATAGCCTCTTACCAAGGCAACATCCTTCACCTCTGATTTCTGAAAAACCCAGCACCTTCGAGCATGAATGACCATGATCCCACTACACCAGGGCTGAGGAGCAAAACACCTCCAGGGTTTAAAGTGGATAATGGCCCTAAGCCCCAGTTCAGCAGTGCAATCTAATTTACCCAGCAAGGCTGTGAGGTTTACATGGAATATGATGAGACACAGGCTGGACTACAAACCAGCAGAGAAGGAACCACCTACAGACATTGCCAGAGAGCAGGGATAGATGGGATATTGGGAAGAAATTGTTCCCTGTGGGCACCTGGCACTGGTATTCCCAGAGAAGCTGTGGCTGCCCCTGGATCCCTGGAAGTGTCCAAGGCCAGGCTGGAAAGGGCTTAGAGCAACCTGGGATAGTGGAAGGTATCCCTGTCCATGGCAGGGGGTGGAACAAGATGATCTTGAAGGTTCCTTCCAACCCAAACTCAAACCATTCCATGAAAGAGGTAAACCAGAGCACAGCACTCCAAGCATCACATAGTTTTTTTCCTCCCCTACTTTCAATTTAATAAGCTGCTGCTGTTCCTCTCCAAATGTCACCTCACACAACACAAGAACTGCTGTTTGAAAGCTGTAATTATTCCATGCACAAACACATCAATCGGAGGCAGATCCAGACTGCCAGTGTGAGACAGCATCACTCTGGGAGCACAGCAGGAAACATTGACACAGGAGACACAGGGGACAAGCAGGGAAATCGCACATGGAAAGAGGAACCTGCCCTAGTGCCCCCGTGCTCACCTGAAATGGCCCAGCCGCTGCCTGTGCCACCCTGTGTCCTCGAGACTGTCCCCTCCCAGCCCCACAGCTCACCCAGACACAGCCCCCATTGCTCTGCTGCTGTGAGCAAGGAAGGGCCAAGGCCATGTGCCGAATGAGGGAAAGGAGCACCTGCCATACCCACCCCTCTGTGCAGGACACCTCACACAAGGATGAAGAGTTGGGTTTCAAGTCCCACAGAGCAGCTGAGTGACAGCTGGTCTCCCAGATCCCACCAAAAAAGGATTTTGCTGCTCTTGGTCTCCTCTCTCCAAGGGTATAGAGGAGCTGCGTCCTCCAGTGCAGGCCAGGAGCTGGACCAGAGGCACCTGCTCCCTGGCCTGCCTGAGGGGTGATCCTCGCCAAACTGCTGTCCTTCCTTCCTGGGCACGGGGAGCCACCACAGGAGGGAGCCTGGACCTTGTCTACCCCAAAAAGCTTTTCCACCTGCAGATTGCTACCAAACAAGTAAATCAATGATCAAGCCCAGAATGGTCAGAAGGGTGAGATCGAGAAGTCAGAGAATCACAGACTGGTTTGGGCTGGAAGGGACTTGAAAGCTCATCTAGTTCCAACCCCTGCCACAGGTCACTCACTAGATCAGGTTGCTCAGAGTCCCATCCAACATGGAGAGGAAATGCCAGGGACAGGAGCAAGACCACAGACTGGAGGCCAACAATCCTCATGCTCTTGTCTTGGAGCTGCTCACTCCTCTGCCACTCACAGCTGTGCCCTCTACATCAGCACCTCTGGAAGATATTCTGACCACTTCCTTGGGCTTGACACTAACAATGCCTGCAAACCCTTCCTTCATTCTGAATCTGAAGTGTTGGGGAGGACACACACCAGAGGATGGAGGGGACAGCAAAGACAGAGACCTGGTGCCTCTCCAGTACATACTCTACAAGTAGAAGAAAAATTAACTCAAGGGTCCTGGTCTAAGCTCAAATCCAGCTGCTTCCTTTTGGCTTCTTTCTTTTCCTCCCATGGGCAGAATTCCCAATAAGATCACACCAGCCATGCTACAAGTTAGCTTCTTCCCAGCTCCACAGTGGGGCATGGAGCCAGATCCTGAAGAGCTCTGCATTTGCCTGACAGACAAGGGAGAGGGGAGACAGGGAAGTGCTCCAGGCTGGTTTGCTCCTTCCAGGTGCAAGAGGAGGCAACTGCAAGGGACCAGGCACGTAAACCATGCAGTCACTTTCTGTTCAGGCTGCAGCTGAGGGCTGCAGGTGGTCAAAGGCTGAGAAGAAGCCCCTGCCTGCTGTAGAAGGAAGAGAGAAAAGGAGAGTGTTTCTCAGTCCCACCCCTAAAATTTCACAGGCAAGAAAGGATGAAGGCAGCTCATTTCTCTGTGCCACCAGCACGTGTAAGACCTCCTGGCACACTGCAGTGGCACACCCAAGGGATAATAGTTTGGACAAGGTAGGCGCTGTCCCTGTTCAATCAAGCCCCATTTGTGCTTGTCTTCCCCTCTCTACATTCCGAGCTTATGGCCATAAGGATTTGGGGTTAATCCTTGAGGAGCTCTGGACAAGGGGTTGAAGGATATAGGACAGAGAGGGAGAGTACAGAGCCTGTCCCAGCTGGCCACACCACCACTATTATGGGTGACCTGCAGGGGAAAAACAAAACCAGACCAGCAGGAAACCTAGACCTGCTGACCAGGCCAGCCAGTTCCTGAGCTCATGGAATGAGGTGGAAGGTTGATTTGAAGGGAAAGAAGGCATCTGGTAAGCTCAGCAGCCACAGGCTCCACTCTTCTGCCCATCTTCAGGACTACAGCTTCCCACCAGGTGTCCTCGCAAGGACCTGCAGACGAGCTGTGGTGCCACAGCAAGGCAATCTCCTATGACCTCCCATGAAGTGCCAGGGCACACCTCTCCTCCAATGCTGCCACTCTGGAACCCTGGGACACAAAGGAAAAGGCTGAGGAACACGTCCCAGTGTTCAGATGAGGATGTCATCCATGCAAAGATGATCACTTCTTCCATCTTGCTTGGTGATTCCTTTGCTCATGGCCCCCAAAACAGCAGTGAAACAGAGTGCAGCTCCTCCCCAGAGAGCCATGAACTCTCCCTGAAGGTGAGCTCATCACCTCTCCCACGGACAGCCCTGCTCCTGCCAAGCCTCCTCTCTGTCCATGAGCCTCTTCCTGAGCTGGTTTTGCCCATTCCCACCTTGAATGGGGAGTGGTGGCACCTGCTCAAAGCAAATTCACCACTTCTTTAAGGAAAATACCTAATCAGAGAATGATGGAATGGTTTGGGCTGGAAGGGACCTTAAAGCTCATCTCATTCCACCCCCTGCCATGGGCAGGGACACCTTCCACTAGCCCAGGTTGCTCCAAGCCCCATCCAACCTGGCCTTAGACATTTCCAAGGATGGGGCAGCCTCTGAGCAGCCTGTTCCAACTTCTCTCCCCCCTTATGTTCTGCAGCCCAGCTCTTATTCATAAATCCTTGTGGGAATCCTGCATTCCTCATCAGCATCCTGGGGATCATTAACCTGCAGTGCCACGTGCTGCTCCATTCTCATCGTGCTGTCCAAATGTCCCACCCTGCCAGCAGTGCCATCCCTTCTTTTTCTCCTCTGGGATAGCATCCTCATAGACTTCATGAGTAACTAATTAGCAGTTCCTAATTGAGCCAGGAAAAGAACCTGTGAGAATTTGAAAACTACTCCTCACTCATTCATCCACTACTCTGGCTGTGGAGGGAGCCTTCCAATCTCCAAGGGTTTTCCTACTCCTCATCCTCTTGGCATCATTGGACCCTTCCAGCCATGAGTAAAGCAAGATCCTAAGCACTTCTTATGTGCACTCAGGGCTTTTTCTGACTCCCCCTGTGCAGGGAGGGCTGTACATGGGGTTTGCTCCAGGATGGCTACTCCATGGAGCACAAGCCTGCCTGCACTCCCAGGACAGGAGGTGTCTGCAGCAGGAGGCGATGAGTTTGCAGTGGGTCTCGGACTCACACTGGGACATCACCCCACGCTCTTACACCAGCCTCCCACTCCCTCCTCCACCTGCAGCATAGCTCCCTGGAACTACCAACAGACCAGCCACGAACCTGTGGGTATGCAAGGGAGCTCTGGATGCCATGTCCTTCCTAGTGGAGGCTACACAGCTTTCCCACAGGTTTCTTCCCATTCCAAGACCCACTAACAATTTGATGGGTTGAAGGAAAACCCACGGATCCCACACAGGGAAGCAGTGGCTTGGATGCTGCAGGACACCCAGGAGCTCTGTCACAGCGAGAGTGGCAGGATGGGCTCAGCGATGTGCAAAGATCCGCTCTGTGCACAACTTTTGGGAGAATTAGTAGCACCACGAAATGAAATGCAGCCTGCAAAGCATCGAAATTAATCCAGGGTTTGGACAGCTGCTCTGCTGGGCAACACAGGGATCTGACTGTGAGAGGGATAATTTAAAAAATACATAAAAATAAAAAAATCCAAGTGTGCAGTTTGAAGGGAGCTGTTTTATAAGGATTTTATTCAGCACTGGACTGTCAGCCCTGACTTTCAGGCCTTATCTTTGTTTCAGTGTTAATAATCGCTTTTCCCATCACTTTTATAGTCCCAGAGTGATTCTGCTGGCACCAAAAGCACTGAAACGTTTTGGCCATCAGCAGCTTTGCCAATAAACTTGCTCAGAGCAGCTGGCCCAGCCATATTAGTATTTCAACAGGATCAGCACAAGAGTAGAAGAACACGATAAAAACCCTCAGGGCTGACCCAAAGGCCAACACACAGTACCACGCTGGGAGCATTTGCAAATCTCCAGGGCCAGGGCTGCGGAAAGAGCACAGCAATAACGCTCCTGCCACTGTTCCTGGTGGAGACCAGCTATGAGTTCACTGAAGCCGCTTTCTGACATAGAAAAGAGGCACCTGGGCCTGTTGCATTGACCAAGGAGTCCCCAGGGTGGTATCTCACCCCAGCACCCACAGGCAGAAGGCTCCAAGCATCACCTCCCCACCTTGGGTGGCTTCCAACAACCAACTCTTCTTTTTCACCAGCATAATGTGAAGGACTGGGAGGTTTAAATATCAAGCTCAAAGAAAGACTCATCCAGGGGCAAAAACCACGGAAGTTCACCAAGAAGGGCCGCTTTTGGAGCAGAATAAATCCTACATAGGCTGGAGTTGGATTTGTGGCCCTGGAGAAACAGGAAATCTTTGCTGGGATCCTGCAGACACAGAGAGTTGGGTGCTCACGCCGGCACTCACCAGCAGAAGGGACCGTGCAGCCTTTCTGGTGCTCAGCGGCCAAGTGCTTCTTGTAGGGCTTCTGCTCGGGCATCTCGTCCCTGTAGGGCTCGAGCAGGGGCAGCCGACTCAGCACTGGTGACTGCGGGATGCTGGGCAGTGTCCGCGACTTGCCCAGGAGCGGCCGCTGCAGCTTTCTGTCCAGAGACCTGCAGGGACACAACACAGGGCACAGGCCTTCAGGAGGTGGGACAGGACACAGGACATGGGCTGTTTCAGAGGTGGGAGAGGTTCCTCAGGCCAGGACCCTTCTGTGACACACACACAGCCCCTGGCTGGGCATAGTGCCCTTCACAGAACCATGGAATTGTTGAGGTTGCAAAAGCACTCTAAGGATCATTGAGTCCAATCATTATTACCCAAGCACCAAACCATGTCCCCAAGTGCCACATCCACACATCTTTTGAGCACTTCCAGGAATGGTTATTCCACCACTGCCCTGGGCAGCCTGTTCCAAATATCCAAACATTTTTTCTATGAAGAAATTTTCCCCAAGATCCAATCTAACCCTCGCCTAATTTGAGGCGAGGCCAACAACTTGAGGCCATTTCCCCTTGTCCTTTTTCCCTGGGAGCAGAGCCTGACCCCACCTGACTGCCCCCTCCTGCCAGGGAGTTGTACAGAGCCACAAGGTCCCCGCTGAGCCTCCTTTTCTCAGGCTGAGCCCCTTTCCCAGCTGCCTCAGCTGCTGGTGCTCCATCCCCTTCCCCAGCTCTGTTCCCTTCTCTGGACACACTCCAGCCCTTCAATGCCTTTCTTGTGAGGAGCCCAGAAGTGACTCCAGGACTGGAGGTGCCTCAGCAGTGCCCAGCACAGACAGAGATGGTAACTGCCCTGGCCCTGTGGCTGCACCATGGATGGTACAGGCCAGGTACCACTGGCCTCGTGTCCACCTGGGCACACCTGGCTCAGCAGCACACTGCACACAAAGCTGCTGCTGAGCCAGCAAAGCCTTCTTCCTTGGTCAGGTACTGTGACTAGAATTTGCCTCCTGAGCTGTAAGGCACAACCAGCATGAACGGCACACAAAGCCTTTGAGCCCCCAGCCCACCTCAAAACTCCCAGATAATCTAAATTAAGCAAAATTAAGCAAATTTAAATTAAAAGAAACCAGAGGGTTCAAGACTGAAGAGATAGAAATTTCCTTTGAGACAGTGAAACCTCCACTGAGCATAGTCCAAGACACCAGAAAGGGATTTGTGGTAGAAACCAGGCCACTGGACAGGTACTAGGGAGAAGTCCAGACTCCAGCAAGCCAGACTCACACAGCAGGGCCTGTAGAGGTCCCTGAGGTGTCATGGAACATGGAGAAACGTAAACTCAAGGTCTCCATGAGGTCAAAACTCAACTGAATTTGATGATGGGGCTCCACATCTGCAGAAGTGACCAGCACAAACATCCATGTGGCAGCATGACTACACGCTGCCACCTCTTCCCAAAGCCCTGAGTCAGCCCAGGCCTGCAGTGGGGCATGGGAAGCAGGTCCCCCTCCTCCTGTTCCACCCCAGAGCCAAGGCATGGCCCTCAGGTGCCCTCCTTGGGGATGGCACTGGCCCGGGCCATGCTCCAAGGATCCCAGAAATGCAATTAAAAAAGAAGTGGAGCCCAGCACTGCTGTGGGGTGTCCTGTGCTGAGGGTCCCTCCAAGGCTGTCCCTTATCTCCTGCTGTCACAGAATCCACAGCTGAGCCCAAAGAAACTCCCCAGCACACCCCAAGGCACTGTTCCAAAATCAGAACCACAGAATGCTTTGGGTTGGAAGGGACCTTAGAGATCATATTCCAACTCCCTGCCATGGACAAATCTCATAATCAGATCCTTCAAATTTCCATCTAAAATTCAAGTATTCACTGCTTATGCTCATTTGTTCTTGTGCCAATATTAATCTTTAGCTTTAATAATTATCCCCCCTCTACGATGTTTGCTCCCATGATTAATTTCCATTATAATGAAGTCCCAGCCCCTTTCTGCTTCATTTTTCAAGGCTACTTAATGCAAGCCTTGCATGGTTTTTCCAGTCTCCTCTCACAAAATTAGCTTTCATTTCCCCATGGATGTTTTCACACCCCTCACTGCCCTCCCTCTATGCTGGACTCAGGATTCTCCACCTGTCCTGGAGCATCATAGAATCCCAGGATGGTTTGGGTTGGAAGGGACCTTAAAACCCTTCCAGTTCTACCATCTGCCATGGACAGAGACCCATTCCACTAGCCCAGTGTCCAACCTGGCCTTGGAACACTTCCAGGGATCCAGGGGCAGCCACAGCTTCTCTGGGTATGTTGTGCCAGGGCCTCATCACTCTCACAGGGAAAAATTCCTTCCCAATATCCCATCTATCCCTGCTCTCTGGCACGGGGAAGCCATTCCCACTTGTCCTCTCCCGCCAGGCCCCTGTCCACAGCCCCTCTCCAGCTCTCCTGGAGCCCCTTTAGGCACTGGCAGGGGCTCTAAGTTCCCCTCAGAGCCTTCTCTTCTCCAGGAAAACCCCTCCAGCTCTCCCAACCTGGCTCCAGAGCAGAGGGGCTCCAGTTCTGGGATCATGCAGAGCTGAGCTCCTGCTGCAGACAGGAACCCTGCATGTTCCACCACTATATTTTATCCTATTTCACTATCCAGTGCTCAGGGTCACACAGGCAGAGTCTATCATGCCAAAGCTCCTGACCCTCAGCACCCATCTGTCACCTTGATGTTTGTCACTCCCCTTCCACATGTGGCAGCAGCTCCCAAGTGGTGCCAGAGTCTGATGTCACTCCAGAGAGCAGATACAGGGCCGGAGCAGAGCCACAGTGCTGTGCAGCCACCTCCCAGGGATGGTCACTCCAAGTCCTGGGGCACACAGCTGCAGAGAGCAGCTGGCACAGAGGACAGGACACAACACATCACTCGGAGAGGGGGGGGATGGCACACTCTGACATTAGGGTCAGCAGTTTATTGCTATGAATCAATCACATTTACTTGCAATTCCCAGGTGCTGTTGCTCAGCTGCATGGAGCTGTCACAGAGCGCTGTGGGGGTGGGACAGGGACAGCAGTGCCCCAAGCCTGAAGCAGCAGTGCCACAGCCGTGCCAGGCACTCAGCACCATCCTGTACACCCCAGGTCCCACACTTCGGTGGGATCAGCATGGAAACAAGCTGTGCCAAGAGCTACAAAGCCAGAATTAGCATCCCAAGCAGTTTCCATTTCAGCAGAACATTTGTACCTCTCATTGTAACATATTTCACTGGCACAAGGCAACAGGGACAGAGCTTAACACATCGCTGTGCTACATAAATGAGTTCAAAACATTCCTTTTTCTGTGCATGTAAATCCCAGGATACCTGTGTACAGCTCCATCACCTGCAGAACCCTATTAGCATTTTAGTGCTTCCGTCCCTTTGTGCTCACAGGGCCACTCACAAGAGTCACATGGGGGGAAAAACAGTAGAATTCACTCTGTTAGAGATGCAATTTTCAAGCTGTATATCTTCAGGCAGTGATTTATATTGTCAGAAAAAGCAAAGCAGCTAGAAACCTGTTTAGCTCTGAAATCTCAGCTCAAATTCCCAAGCACAATTCAGCTCCACGGATTTACTATCCCACTTGTCATTGTTGAACCACAGCTGGCACATAAGTATCACACAGCCCCTTATTCTTCCCAACCCCCGGGTAGGGTGGGGAGGAGAACTGGGTAAAGGTAAAACCCATGGGTTGAGGTAATGTTGGGGGTTGAGAACATTAGAATTTCTCCCCATTCCTGTTACTAAGCAATAGTTGGGTGTTTTAGAACCATCAAGCCTTTTGTAAAAGACAAAAGCTGGGCTTGGGCGAGGCAGGTGAAGGGAAGAGTGAGGCCTTGGAACGGCTCTCGTGGTTCGGATGCTGAGAGGAGAGGCTGCTCTTTGCTTTTCAGCTGGGACCAGAGGGAATCCAACTGTGCCCTGTTTTCTCTTCTCCTGACTGGGTGAGCTTGGATTCAACCTTTTCTCCCCACTGGGAAGGGCACGTTTTCCCCCAGGCTGCGTTTTTTCCCGCAGCTGCTGCCGGGAGAGTCCGGCTGCTGGGAGAGCCTGGCTGCCCCTGCCGCCCGCCCCTGCCCTCTGCCGCACGAGACCGCGGCGTCTGCTGTGACTGCAGAAAATCCTCGCTAGCTGGCCGGAGAGAAAGCCAGCTCCTGCTCCTGCCGCTCCGCTCGCCGCTCCGAGCTGCTTTGCTGCCTGCTTTCTCAGCTCTCTGCCATTGTCAGCTGCCACTACCAGACCTGACCCTGCGCCACAGCGCCACCTGCAGCCGCTCAGGAGTCATCGCGCCTGCCCTGCCCAGCCGGGAGCTCAACAGCGCCCCTGCCGCCTGCAACCGTGATTACACCACACGGGCAAAGGCTCAGCAGTTCACAAGCCATCTGCTATTGGTTTTCTGGTTCTAGTTCTGGTTGCTATTATTGTTATTGCTTGCTTATAGATACTAGTAAAGAACTGACATTCCTTTTTTCCCATACCTTTGCCTGAAAGCCCTTGATTTACAAAATTGAATAATTCGGAGGGAGGGAGGAAAGGAAATCACATTCTCTGTCCTGGGGGAGGGTTCAACCTCTCTTGGCAGACGCTTGTCTTTCAAACCAAGACAGGTAAGAACAGTTTAATAATTGAAATACAGTTGGTGGTGGAGTTTATTATTATTATCGTTATTATTATTATTGTAATGAAAATGGAAATAAGAAAAAGAGAGAGGAATCAAATCCCAGACAGACAAGTGGTGCCCAGTACAGTCTCCCACCACCCAAAAAGCCCAGCCTGTTCCTCAGCAGCAATCAACCTCTTCCAGCCAACGCCCCCCCCAACCTCCCCCTCAGTTTCCATCCTGGGTATGACATTCCATGGTCTGGAATATCCCTGTGGCCAGTTCAGATCAGCTGTCCTGGCCATGATCCCTCCCAGTCCTTGTCACCTCCTCAATGGCAGAGCATGGGGAATGGAAAAGTCCTTGATTTAGGGAGAGCATTGATCAGCATCAACCAAACTGTCAGTATGTTATCAACATTGTTCTCATCCTAATTCCAAAACACAGCCCTGGACCAGCTATGGGAAGAACACTTAACTCTATCCCAGCCCAAACCAGAGCTTTGTGCACAGCTCCAGAGGCCTCAGCAGCCTCTGCCAGGCAGAACCTTGACAGCACCAGGAAGTCACATTGCATCTCCGTCTGCTTCCCAAGCAGGCACCCCAGCTGGGTGCTATCAAGGATGCCACATCCCATTAGTAAAGATCCCTGATGGAGTGTAAAGCTCAATTAGAAAAACCATAATCAACGCTTTTACAGCCTATATTTAGCTGCTGTTTGGCACTTGGGTAGGAAGGAGAGCACATAATCGAGTCATGACAGGGATGGAAAAATCCTCCTGGCTGGGTGTGAGAGCTCAGGCAGGAGCCCAGTGACAGCTCCATCACTCCCAGTCTGCAGCCAGATGGGGAAATGTGGGAACGTCAGCAGGGCCAGGTCCCTGCCACCAGCCCTGGGGACAGCTGTGGGGCAGGAGTGACTGGGCCAGGCAGGGTGCCAGGCTGCTCCAGCACCCCCATCCCAGCCACAGCCCCTGACACCTGGCAACACAGCAACAAAAGAAGCAGAACTGATCTCCAAAGCTGTGCTGTGTCCAGCACCTTCTCCATCCCCAGGAAAGAGAGGGGAAGGACTCAGATAAAGCGAAGGGAGGGAGAGAGAAAATGTTAATACAAGTTAAAGGCCAACTTCTGCAGCCCTCCTGCAAGCAGGGAACAAACTGCACGCACCTCCAGCCTGCCCTCCCAGCTTTCTGTGTGGGAGAAACTGCTCTCCAGAGGGCACTTCCAGCCCAACCCAGAGAGCGCTGAGTCTGCAGCTTCCCAAGGCAGGATGGGGGAGTCACCACAGCAGCCTCAGCAGAACCCCAGCAGCATCAGAGAGAGCAGCAGGAGTGGAAAATAACCCTAAACCCACTGCTCCCACAATCCAAAACGGACCCCAATAAGCCTCACTGATTTCTGTGATTTGCCCAGGAACTGAGCAAGAAAACCTGCACATGTCCTGGAAATGCCCAAGGATGGGTAACCCTCCAGAGGTGTCTCATCCTGCCACAGCACCCAGTCCCAGCAGCTCTGACACAAACCTGAGCACCCACTATGCTAATCCCATCCCAGAGACAGGCTGCTTGTGGAACACAGAAAGGACAAGAGGAGGTTCATCTGGGGAGGACGACTAAGGAGGGATAGGGGTGGAGGAGCAAGGCATCAGTTACTCCAGACCTTGCCCACCCGCTCCAGAGCTGCGGCTTGGTGACAGCCATATGCCCTGTGAGGAACATGTGAGGAACATGTGAGGAACATGTGAGGCCACTTTCAAGCTCCAAGGGGGACAACACATGTCCCAAAGAGCTCACAGCTCCAAAATTCAAGCCAAAAATAGACAGAGAAGTGAAAGGGCTGCTCCTCCTCCTGCAGCACTGCACAGCATCCCACAGGTAACTCCGGGGGCTCCTCTACACCCTCAGTCAATCAATTCACTAAATCTACCAAGCAAAGGAAATTGATAAAGCAGAAGGTTCGGGGAAGAGCAGCTGAATGTGGTATAGCTGAGAGGGTGGCAGGGATAGAGGCCAGGAGAGCCTGGTTATTGCAGAGGGACACTGCTCCCAGATCTTCCCAGCCTGCGGCTGCTCCAGCCTATAACTCGCCGCTCAGTCCACTCCTCCAAGGAGGTGTAACTTAGCAACCTGACCTTAAAAACTCGGCAAGGGTTCCAGTCGGATTCAGGAAAATGAGAGATGTTACAAGCCAGGAGGAGCCATTACCAAATCCCCTCTCAAAACAGGGCATGGGGAGTGGGGGATGCTCCTCCTGCACAGCCTGAGCCCCATGGTAATACAAGCAATGGCTGCAAAATGGAAACAAATCAACAAAACACCCACATCCATTCCTGAAACAGCTTGTGGAGATGCAGCTGGCTGCAAGGTGACAGGTACAAGGGGACAACACAGGTCTCAAAGCCAAACAAAGGCATTAAACAGCCCCAGCAGGAGGAGCACTGCATCCAGGTCTGAGCACTCAACAGAAGATGGACGTGGAGCTGCTGGAAAAAGTGCAGAGGAGACCACAAAGGTGCTCCAAGGGCTGGAGCCCCTCTGCTCTGCAGCCAGCCTGGGAGAGGTGGAGTTGTTCAAGCTGGAATAGAGAAGGCTCCAGGGAGACCTCAGAGCTCCTTCCAGTGCCTAAAGGGGCTCCAAGAGAGCTGGAGAGGGACTTGGGACAAGGGCCTGGATTGACAGGACGAGGGGGAATATCTTCCCAGTGCCAGAGGGCAGGGATAGATGGGATACTGGGAAGAAAGTCTTGGCTGGGAGCTGCTGAGGCCCTGGCACAGGGGTCAGAGAAGGTCAGAGAAGGTCAGAGAAGGTCAGAGAAGGTCAGAGAAGGTCAGAGAAGGTGTGGCTGCCCCTGGATCCCTGGAAGTGTTCCAGGCGAGGTTGGATGGGACTTTGAGCAACCTGGGCTAGTGGAAGGTATCCCTGCCCTGGCAGGGGGTGGAAGGGAATGAGCTTCAAGGTTCCTTCCAACCCAAACCCTTCTAGGATTCTGTGAGGTTTCCCTACAGTGTTCAGCTGCATGGCACAGGAGTCATTCTGTCCTGCATCCTGTCCTCACCCCATTTTCTGTCCCTGCCCAGGGGAGACACAGAGCTTGCTTCTGCAGGAAGCAGCTGGGACTCACCACCAGGCTGGGCTGCAGCCAGGCCAGGCCAGCTCCCAGAGCCCGAAGCAAGGCACAGCTGTGCCTCTGACACCCCAGGAGTGCACTGTGCTTGCCAGCTGTGAGCTCTGCCATGAGCCACGGGGCTGAGAAGAGATTTGAGTGCGGATCTTCTCCATCCCCATCCTGACGGCAGCAGGAGACAAGCCAACATCTGCCTGCAGCTGGTTTCTGCAGAGGTGCTCTGCAGGAGAAGGCAGCAGCAGGAGGACAGGGGAAGCAGAGAAGGCTGCTGTGCCTCAGAAGCTGTTTCTGGACAGAAACATGTGGCAGCAGCCCCTGGGATGTGGTTCAGTGCACTCTAACACCCAAAGCAGTGGCAGGACCCCAGAGAGGGCAGGGAATGAAGTTTAAGGGGATCACACAGCAGTAGTGAATGCTAGGGAAGGAGTGTGAGAGGAAGAAATCAAGTAGCTAACACAGCAAGTAGCCTTGGAAACCAAAGCCCAAGGATTTTGGCAGAGCAGAGCCTTCGCTGGGCATCCTCACCTGTTCAAATCACCAGTTTACTCTGCAAACCTTATCAGCTGTGAGCAAACCCGTGAGTCACTGGCACTATTTCCAGTGACCCTGTGGATCGCAAAGCCAGAGAAAATCACTGAGAAATCTTCCCTTTGCATTCAAAAAACACCTAAACAAAACACCTTCCTTTCTGGCTGGCCGGTGTATGTGTGTGAAGAGTGGGAAATGAGAGCTGAAACAGAGCATCTTTTATCTGACTGTGAGACAGTTTCAAAGCAAAACAAAACCCAAAACAGCATTCAGTGTGCAAATTCAGAAAAGGAAAAAAACAGCCATGTGAAGCTATAAAAATACCTTCCCAGGCTCAGCTGTGAGCTGGTAAATACCACGATTTCCACCAGCTGGTTTGCAAAAGCTTCTTCTCCTGCCACCTTCCTGGCTTGCAGAGCATCTCTGCAGTGGGGCCATTGCCCAAGTGCTGAACAAAACACTGTTGGCATCCAGGGAATAATTGCTCCTGTCCCTGAAAACTGCATTTTGATTTGGAGGGGTGTGGGAGGTGCAGGACAGGAGGTCACACACCCCTTGTGCTGAGGGCAGCCCTCAGAAAAACATTTCAGAGCTGCCTGGAGGAGAAGGATTTAGCACCATTTCCCCCTATGATCCAGCTCCCTGTGCCTGAAGCCCAGCCCTGCTCCCAGCACCCGAGAGGTCGAGAGCCAAGTGCCAAATGGCCCTGAAAAGGGCCAAGAGTTCTTTTTGTGGCAGATGCTGCCTGAAAAGCCCCGGTACTCAGGGGTGTGACAGCCAGTGTCACACCAGCCACTGCCCACAGCCTCTCTCCCACCAGGTATTTATCCAGTGCTAAAGATTTGCTGCTGCTACTCACCCCTGGCACCACGACACCATCCTGGCACTCCAAGCTGTGCTAAGCCATCCCCAGGGAAACAAGGTGAAAAAACACAAACCCTTCACGTCAGCGCTCCCAAACCATGCACTGTGGCTGTGTTTTGTAGCAACGCCTCCATTTCACCATTCACTGGAATCCAATTGTTGAACAGATAAGGAAATACATTGGAGCCAGACACTGCCATTCATTCATTCAAAAGTATGTTGATTTCTTTGTTAAAAGAACCATTTTTTCCAGCTCTGTTGCAGGCAGTGAACCACATCCCCAGCTGGGGGCTGCTCCCCCCACTCCCCAGCCCAGGAGCATCCCACGGGGTCCTTGCTGACAGTCACCCTGCCCTCTCTGCCATGCTCTGTCCCTGTGGTGCCACCAGATCATCCCCTCCACATGCTGCAGGTGAGAGGAGCACTGTGCATGCCCTGCCCACCTGCTGCACTGCCCTGCCCACCTGCTGCACTGATCACACTCTGTTAACAGGGGCAGGGCAGGGACCAGGCGCTTGGGGAGACTCTGGCACAGCCCAGCCCAGACCTGCTGCAGCTGCACCTGTACAAAAAGTCCAAAGACAAAAATCCCCCAGGGCCAGGGAAAGAAGCAGGAACATTCACAGAGTGTGAACATTCATCCTGCTCACTGAGGTCTCTCTGATAAATGGGGGGAGATGGCAGACAAAGGTGAAATGAATCCCAGCACAACAGCGAGCAGAGGAGCATCCTCCCTCCCGGCAGCTCCAGAGCGTGACCTGCATCCTCAGGGAGCAGTGTGGTGACTGTCCCCGTGCTTGTAGCCAGGCTCTGCCGTCCAGATGAAGCAGAGAGGATGGCCAAAGACATCTGGGATGCTCCACAAGCGGCGCAGGGATCACTGTCTAGAAGGAAGAGGTCTGAGGCTTACAAAGCAGGGTGTTTGAGATGCAGAAGGAAGCTCCCCAGCTAAAGATCTTGCACACTGAAAGTCAGCTCATGAGCAGGATGTGACCTCCAGGGACACAGCAGTGCCTGGCAAACGTGGCCAGCCCTGAGGCAGGAGAGGGACAGCAAAGCGTGGCTGAGAACTCAGTAATGGGCATAGAGAGTGGCCCCAGCAGAGCAGTGCAGGCAGGAAGAGCTCCTGGCTGTGGATGACAGAGCCCCACTGCCACCCTGGCAGGAAGCACACTGTGATGTGCAAAGCAGGGACAGCAGAGGCAAGGGGGTTGTGACCTGCCAAGGCCGGGACAGAGCAAACACCTCCCACTGCCCAGGTTCACCAGACAGCCACAGACATCGTGCCCTGGCTCCCGGCTTTTCTTCAGCGCTGTTTATGCATCTCCTGTCTGCCCTGAAACATTTCAGAGACAAAAGCTAATGAAGCACAAGTAATGTGGATAACAAACATCCCGGCTCCAATCTTAAAAGGTTGGCTAATTTACAAGATAAATAACGTAACTGCCTCCTCTGCATTTGCAAACACCTTTCAGGGAGGATGTGAAGCAGTCCATCATCACAGCCACTTCCAGCACCCACCTCCTGCCCTCCTTCCACCGATCCTGCATTCCCAACAGAGTCCCTGGAGCAGGACTGAAGCTGTGATGCTCCAGCACCACAACCCCACAGCTCCTGATCCCGTTCCCAGTCTCATGACACAGGTCTAGTCTCCCCTGTTGCTTCACAATCCAAGTCACACGACAGAGAAGACAAAAAGCTGCTGAGATCATCTTGGAAAGGACACTGCTGCTCCTGACAACCACAGGGGAGACGCTTCAGGCCTGAACTTGATGTGCTTTAGCACAGAAAGACACTGCAGATATCTGTTGGAGCTGCTTGGTTTGCTTGAAATCCTGTAACTTCTGCAGCATGACCAAGTTTTCCGGCACTGGAGGCGAACGGGGCAGAGCTGATCCGTCTCTGACTATTAACCCCTGGCAAAAATACTTATGTATATATATGTTTTGGTCAAAAAGCAGGTTTATAATCATTCACAGGCATGTTGTTTTAAACTTTCCTGGGCACCACCTTTCAACCAGAGCCTTGGGCTGGTTTTCATTTTCCTCTGAAGCACAAGAGGTAGGTAACCACCATGGTCAGAGAGACAAGCCCATTAAGTGGAAAAATAATTTGTTATGCTCCCAATGTATCACAATAAAATTCCTTAAAAATATGTTTTTCAGTGCAGTAGAAATGGGGGCTGAGGGGGTCTGGGTGCAGAGTTCTGGCAAAGGCAGCACCCCCAGCAGCTGCTTGTGGCTGGGTTAATGGATATTCTCTGTTTTGTGAGGGGAAGAAGAGGAGCAAACAGCCCCAAAAGAGCCCAGAGGAAGCCCAGCCCAGGCAGCAGCACTCGGGCACAGGTTTCTTCCACGACAGAATCAGGTCTGGGTCTCAGCCAGCCCCAGGGCCCCACTGCACATCAGCACTGACGCTGAGGAACTGACCCATGGGGCTAGGCTGGGGTATGGCCATGGGTTGCAAGGAAGCAGAGCCCAAAATCTTCCTGTCTCCAGGCAAGAACTCTGGCACAGCTTCAGCTGCCAGGCTGTCTGGAGAATCACAGAATCATCAAGGTTGGAAAAGACTTCTAAGATTATAAAATCGAACAACCAACCCAGCACCGCCACTTTCCATGTCCTCAAGTGCCACATCCACGCATTTTTTCAATGCTTCTAGGGATGAGGACTCTGCCACTTCCATGAGCAGCTGCAGCTCAACACCCACAGAGGAAAGCAGAGCCAGGCTCTGCCAGGGGAAACACATCCCCACCGCCAGAAAAACATCCCCTAAAATCCTCAGTAAGAATAAACTCCCGCTCTCAGTGAAGAACTTGTGGCTGCCCCTGGATCCCTGGAAGCATTCAAGGCCAGGCTGGATAGGGCTTGGAGCTACCTGGGATAGTGGAAGGTGTCCCTGCCCATGGGGTTGGAACAAGGTGAGGAACTTGTTCCTCCATTCTGACACAAATCATTCTGATATTCTGTGATAAATTTTATCTATTTGTTCTTTAAAACAACATAAAAATGCACTGGAGCTTTCCAGTTTTTCTACAAACATGGATTTGCAGCCAAAAAATAGATGTACCAGAGACAGCCACACAAATCCTGCACACAGAGCAGGCAGCAGAGAGCCTGAAGCATCCAAGCAGCCAAGAGGAACAAACGCCAGTTCCAGTGGCTTCCAAACACCTGTGGAAGCACATGGATGCTCCAGGCAGCAGCACCCACACCCAGGGGCTGCCTCGGGTGGGGGCTCTGCTCCACTCCCCCCATGCTGAAGTGCCTGCTACAGCCAGGGAACCAGGAAAAGCTGCATTCTCTTAATCAAAAAATAAAAAAATGCAAACTAAAAATATCTTGCATTCATTTGTATAATTGCCAACTATTCCTACAGGAAAAAAACGCAGAATTTTTGCGGGGAAAAATGTTTTAATTATTAAAGGAAGTATTCTGGTTTTCCCATTTGAAATATTCCCAACAGCACAGTCCTTTTTTCTTCACTCTTTGAAATGCTTCTTCCTGGGTCTAGAGAAAATCTCTTTTGTTGACATATCCCCTCTCCCTTCCTCCCCAGCTCTCCCGGAGCTGGCTCAGCCCACCTCCTGCAGGACAGCATCACCTGGATGCTGTCCCTGGAGCAACCCTCTCCTCCTAGGGGGGGCTCTTCCCCCACCAAGGGGCTGTTTGAAGGACATAATCCACCCAAACTTCCCTGCAGGAGGGTGCCAGGCTCCTGCACCAAGGCAGGGATAGAGGATACTCTGTGCCCAGATGCCTCCAAATACCAATGGCATCTCCTTGCTGCTCCTGGGGCTCTGCCACTGTCCCACAGGCACCAACAGCTTGACACTTCCATCTGTCCATTATCCCCACGTGCCATTCAGCTCAACATGACATAAGGACACCAATCCTCTTCCCTTCACCCCCCGGTGATGCTGATGCAGCTGGGCATTTCCCAGGTGTTATGGGGCAGGGGGCAGGACCCCCTCCGACCCCCACTCCCACCTGGAGCACAGCATTTTCTCTGTGAGCACAGTGACAAAGCCACCTGTGCCACCCAAGCTAGAAGCCGGGCTGCCCAGTGTCCCCACACACCCTGGGGGCTCACAGGTGTCCCCACGCACCCTGGGGCTGCCTGGTGTCCACCCCTACCTTCTGGGGGCTGCCCAGTGTCCCCACACCCCAGGGACTGCCCTGCACAGGCAGGAGCAGGCAGAGAAGGGCACCCAGGGACAGCCCCATTCAGAATCTTCCCCGTGCCAGCCACCTCTTCTATTAGAAGCTGTTAACATTCCCGCCCGCTGTCTGGAATCGCTTCCTTCCCCCTCGCCGTGCGCAAATCCCGGTGTGGATTGCTGGTGCTTCTGTTTCCTACCTGCGCCCCCACCCAGCCGTGACTCAGTGCCAAAACAGTGGGAATTAGGAATCCAACAGCCTTTCGTGCAAAGCGTGACTCACAGGCCAAGGCTTTCTGCTGAAGGAGCTGGCTCCTGCAGTCACGCTCCGTCTGTAATTCCCCTTAATACCAGTATCATTCCCTTTCTCCCACTACCACATCCAACTACCACTCCAAAATAAAGGGTGCCCATTCATCTTTTTCTGCCTAATCCAGGCAAAGGTGAGCTTCAGCTTGTGCAGAAATCAGGCAGCTCCCAAGCTCATCTCCCATCCCTAAGATTGGCTTTCAAAGGAGACTGGAAGCCAGGAGGAAAGGGAGAACACCAATGCAAACCTTGTCTTTAGATGAAGCATGGCCCCTAACCCAAAAAAGATGACACTGAGAGCTCAGATGTGCTTTTCTAGTCTTGTCAGATCCAGGAAGCTTTCCCAGACAGCTCCCAGGCCACACATGCATTTTTATGGGACAGATACTGAACATCCCTCTAACCACAGCCATGGCAGCAGGTTTTTGAGGAGCAGGGAGAGGCAAAGGCTCAGAGCATTCCTGTCTCTGTCCACATGGCCTCCCCCTGCACCCTGACAGCACAGGAGGGGACAGAACCACAGCCCACAGTGAGACCAGGAGCTCTGTGAAGCTGAGATCACATCACTGGGGGCTGGAACTGGAACTGGAGCCAGATGTCCCCCAGTGCACAGAAATCACAGAGAACCAGGATAAGACAAGGTTTGATGGAGAGGCCCCTTGCAAGGACAGGTTTCATGGCAAGACAGATTTCTTCTCTGTGCTACTCCCCAAGCCCCTTCCTGACAGATGCCAGGCACAGCACCGCAAACAGTGGGGAGAACAAAGCCAAAAAGCCTCTTCAGGTTTAATATACAAAACCCAGGCAGCTCAATGAAGCAACAAAAGCTAAATGTCATTTCCTCCCATGGCACTGCCTCTGCTCACAATCATTCACGTCTGACAGCTTGTCATCGTCATGAGACACTGGGGACACAGCCGGGGGAAAGGCTGGCACAGACATGGGAGGAAGGCTCAGTCCTGCAGCTCACCATGGACCACCAGCATGGAGGGACATGGGGCACCTGTGAGAGCCAAAGGGCACCAGTGACCCTGACAGGCACAACACAGGGCAGGTGGGAGCACAGAATCATGGAATGGTTGGGGTTGGAAGGGACCTTAAGACCCATCCCATTCCACCCCCTGCCATGGGCAGGGACATTTTCCACTAGCCCAGGTTGCTCCAAGTCCCATCTAACCTGGCCTGGAACACTTCCAGGGATCCAGGGGCAGCCACAGCTGCTCTGGGCACCCTGTGCCAGGGCCTCCCCACCCTCACAGGGAGGAATTTCTTCCCAACATCTAATCTATATCTCCCCTCTTTTAGTTCAAAACCATTCCCCCTTGTCCTGTCACCATCTGCCTGTGTTAAAAGTTGCTCTCCTTCTTTTTATAATCCCCCTTTAAGCACTGGAAGGGGTTTTAAGGTCTCCTCAGAGCTTTCTCTTCTCCAGCTCTCAGCCTGTCTCCATGGCAGAGGGGCTCCAGTCTTTGAAGCATCATTCCAAACACCCAGCAGCACACGAGCTGCTGTTGAGGACAGCCCCCCGCCCAGCTGTGCGGCCTCAAGCACCCCAAAACCTGTCACCGCATTCCCAGCCCCCAGCTGAATGAGGCTGAAGCTTCCAGCTCCAGCTCCTGAAGCTTTTTCCTCATTCTTGCCCAGCCAAGCTGCAAAGGTGCTGAGGCTGAGCTGCCTGTTCCAGTTAAGAGGATTAATAGATGCTCAGCACCTCTGCAAAGCTAAGTCCCTAACACTGGATTTAGGACTCTATTTCCAGCACCAGCACCAACCACTTCCATGCAGTAGCAATGGACATTGATTTCTTAATAGCTTAAAATTATCTGCTGCAGCAAAAAAAAGTGAATCCATGCAGCCACAGATGTTTTCCTGCTGGCATCTCAGCAGGCAAGGGAGGTGTAAGTACTGGGAAGTTTGGAGTACAAGTGTCACAAACACCTTATTGACTTAATTCAGGTGGAAACTTCCCACTTAACCCAAAACACTTCCAAGTCCCTTGCTAGTTTTCTCCTTTACAATGCAGATATCTTTCCATATGGATGCGTCATTCAGAAGCAGAAAGGCTTTGTTCAAAACATGTCAAAAATCAAGTAGTAGAAGTCAGTCAAACTCTCAGCCATGTAGGAGAGCCCCTCAGAGCTCCTCAGAGATGCCCTTTTGGGTACCTTTACATGCCATCTTTACCTGTCTCATGCTGTGTGCTGCTAACACAGGAGTTGTTCCTTCAGTGCAATTTTCCAGCCCCAAAATTTGCTAGTTCCTCCTGTCCCCCACCACAATCGTGTGTGTGAACACAGACATGCTGTCAAGAGCTGAGGAGATATTTTTAAGCACCCAAAAACAACTAAGCACAATCCTGCCAGGAAAACATTCCCCACTACCCCTCCACCCCTCAAAGCCCATCAAACTGTACAGCGAGGACATGGATCAGGATATTGGGGGGAAAAGACCCCCAAAGGGGTGGAGGTAACAGCTCCCCATGGCAAAGAGCAGCTCCTTGGTCGAGCTTCCCATAAGGCTTGGGATGGGCTCTCACCTTGGGAGCAAAAGGGACACCTAGACCCACCTCTGCCCCACAGGTATGTGAAGATGGAGCATCACCCTGATACCTTGAGCACACCTTCTTCAGCTGGAGATTATCTAATGACATGAGCAAAAACAGGCCAGGCAAGTTAGAATTTTTATGTCATTTAATTATTACATAATCTAATTCAGTGTTAATTAACACCAACGCGGGTTTTGAGAGAAAAAAAGGCAGTGGAACCCTAAAGCTGACACCTGCCTGCCCAGCACAGCCAAACTCCTCTCCTCCCTGTTCCCCACACTGAGCTTCCCTTAGTTTCAACACTGCTCACCCCAAGCCAAGGAAAAGCTCCTCTCCTGGAGCCCCCTGAGGATGTAGGATCTTCACCCCCCAGGATTTGAGGGGTTGTCAGATCTGCTGCCTCCAGGGCTGAAGGTCTCCCCCAGTAGAAGGATGCAGGATCCAAACCCAGGCACAAATCTTCCTCTCTACTTCCCCATCCTGAATATCTTCTTTTCCATAACTAGGCAGTGATCTCCTGAGGAGCTCATCAAAGCCCCTCTGTGGGGACCATATGAGGCTCTGGGGACCACAGAGAAGAGAAAAGGTGCAGCTGTCTAAGAGGGAACAGACATCAGCCTCCTGAAGCCAAGTGGGAACAGCTCTGGGCCAACAGAGAAAGCCACTGAATCAGCCCACCAGTCCTGCCTAGAGGAGAATTCTTCTCTCAAAAGCCACCCGTGGAAAGGACTTGGTATTTTTGATGACTTTCAGTTGGAATTTTTAATGATTTTTTTAAATTAATTACTTACTGTTGCAGGTCATCACTCTGGTAATAGGACTGGCTTTCTCAGGCAATTCTGCTTTCCCCCACGGCACCTAGGCTGAGGACAACTCCAAGAGTGTCCTTGAGAAATTCTCCCAAGCCCGTTAGTTCTGACATGGGATTCCCCTTTTCCCAGAACCACCACAGGCCCAGGATTCCAGCCCAGGGCTCTGCCAGGTTGGCTTGCTGCTAAGCAGCCCTGGCAGAAGACAGCAACCTGGGAACTACCATCCTGCTCCTGAGAGTTCCAGCCCACCCTGGAGGCTCCCTGGCTCACTCACAGCAGAGCAGGGCTGTTCTCTCAACCCAGTTATAGCACAACAGTTCTCATACAACAGTGATGTTCTGATCCACTCTGCAAAAGCTGCAGGAACCTAAAATCAGTTGTCCAGTCCTTTCAGTTTATAAACAGCTCGCTAAGAGAAGAGCTATTCAGTATAACTTGCCTTTTTCTTCCATATCTGCTCCATCCCAGAGCAAACCCTCTCTGCCCTTCCAGCCAACATGCAGAGCTGGGCATGAGCACCTCAAGGCTGGCACCATGAGATAACACAAAGAACAACCACAGACCTCAGCAAGCACCCACAGCCCCTCCTGTGTTTCACCCACAGGCACCTGCAGCCAGTGCTGCAGACAAACCCTCATATCCCTGTGATGCTCCAGGCCTTCATCCTTGACGAAGCAACCCCCCTCCAGAGCCCGTCAGCTGGAGTTTTCGGTTCATCCATCACTGCTCCTGCTAGACAGGAAAAAGTTGCTGCAAATAAATCACCTGCTCCCCTGGGTGGGGCTTGGCTCGGGTGTTAACTCACACTGCCAGTCCCTGTCCCAGTACAGTTGCACAGGGGACACCTGTGATCGCCACCTTGTCACACCTGGGGCCTCCCAGCCCCAGGGACAACTGTCCAGGTGATTGATTTAATAACAGGAGGCAGCTGTGCCACAGCTCCTCCTACAGCGCAGGGCTCAGGCTGGAGGAGCCTCCAGCTGCCACAACACAGAGGTACACATCAGGACACACTCTGTGCCACAGGTGGGGGCAGAGTAGGAGGGCAAAGGCTGAAGAGCTCCTGCAAGGAGCGCCTTTGCCCAAAAGCACCTCGAGTGAGATGATCTCCTGCTGGGCTCCCCTCCTGCACACAAGTCTAAGCCCACAAATTCTCAAGCCCAGCAGACTTACTCATCCCAGCTCACTCATGTTACTTTATCTGGAGGCGTAGTTTAAAAATGCAGGAATATTATTTAAAACCATAACTGCACACCTGATAATTTCTGTTAGGTCCTATGAGAATGCGTAGGACCACTATATATAGAATTTAATAACTCCAGTCAGTGCATGCTCTCGACTGAGTACCTGCCTACGTCTGTTCCCTGCGGTCCCAGGGGATTATGCAGCCTTGGGAAGCGAGGTGGGAGCCTGGCTGCCCTGAGCAAGACCAGGGGATGGCTGTGCTGAGGGCTGTGATGAGGGCTGTTAGACAACAGCCTGCTGAACCTGGGGTGCAGGATCTCTGGTACCTCCATGAGCATGGAAACGTGGGAACTGAGGATCTTATACTCATGCTTAAATCACTCACATTAGAATGAAGAAAGTTGCTCAGCAGAGGTGGAAAAAGCACAATTGAGAGCAAGGACGGCCAGACATTTGTAGCAACTTCATTTTGTTGGCTTTTGGATCTCAGCCATGGAGATTTCCTGGGGCTTCTCAAGGTACAGACATTTGGGGGGGGTGTGGAATACAGGCAGAAACTCAAGTAGCTGGGGTGAGAAATGACACTGATTTCAGAGCATCCCACACTTCAATCAACACTTAGTTTTACTTCCATAATCAACTGTGGCAATCAAGGGAATGGACTCGCTATCCACAGGTGCACTCAAGCCCTGGCACTGCAGGGCTCAGGGACACCAGGAAATCTGTCCACACACTTAGATCTAGCCCAGAGGAGCTGCCCTGGAGCAGCTGCATGGCCCAGGGGGCAAAACAGGGAAAGCACAGTTCCCTGCTATGGGCAGGGATGCCTTCCACCAGACCGGGTTGCTCAGAGTCCCACATCCATAACCAGCATTTCCCCTGAAAATTTGGTACATGAGCTACATGCCAGAAATGCCACTTTTGTGGCTGTTGTCCCAGAGCTAGGAAGGCACCATGACATCTGCCATTACAGAGGAAAGCACTCAACTCCACCCCAAACCCCATGGTCCAGGACTGTAGAAGCTTTTGCATGGGGGTGCACCTGCTCCTCTTCCTCAGATCAGGCACTGGCACACGCTTGGCTGCACACAGCAAACCCCAGGGATGTGCCATGCTTGGCAGCACCTGAAGATCAGACCTTCCTCACACCTTCCTCACACCCAGCTCCACACCAGCACAGCAAAAACCTGGGGGCAGAAACCAGGGTTTCTGTCCACAATGCCAAAAAGGAGCAGAACAAAGCTCCCGGCTCTGCCAGGAATGTTTCTGGAGAAATGAGCGAGCGGGGAAGGGGTAACTCTTCTTCAGCCACGGAGGGAAGAGGGGAGACAGCAGCAGCTGTGCACGTCTCACTGTCTCATCAGCAACATGGGCAGCAGCTGGAGGGACTTCAACTTCATTTGAATCTGTAGATATTTTAATAACCTTTACAGAGTACAAAATGCTCAACACCTTGGTGCTATTTTACACCCTACACAGAGCCAGACCCCATAGCAGCAGGGAGGCACCACATGCAGGTCAGCAGGAGATTTGGGGACACACTGCTCAGGCTGAGCCCACACAGAGGGGGAAGAGCCCAGAGCAGCACCAAGTGCTAGCCCTGTCCTACAGGCTGCTCATAACATCCAAGGAGAAGCCACCCAGGCACAGAGCAATTTTCTTAATTGCAGTAACTGTGTTTACATGCAAAACAAGGATGTGTGCACCCCCCCCCCCCCAAACACAACTCTGAGTACTCACATGCTCCCAGGGGATTTCTAGTCAGCCCAAATGCCACCCCTCCCCATCCCCACTGCATTCCCCTCATCAACCCATACCCCAAACATGCTGCCAATGAACCATGTGTCTGACTGCCCAGAGGAGCCCCCACTCCATTTCCCAGACCCCTCCTATGTGCCAGGAGGCTCCATCAGCACCTCGTGCACACAGGTGCCACTTCACCTGATAAGCCACTTCTTGTTGCCCCTGCAGAGAGGACTTTGCACGGAGCAGGGGGAGGAAAGGGCAATTTTGGTGCAATGACCTTGCTCCTCTGATGAGGAGACAGTGCAGTGGCACAGCACAGAGAGCACCGGGCAGAGGCAGGTAGGTACAGGTGCACGTGGTCACCCAGCAGACACCCGAGATGTGCCACCGACAGCTGGGACGTGCCCTGGGCAGGGAGACAGACGCCAGGCCACAGAGCCTGCTGGAGACATCCCGCAGCAATGAGCTATGTGGGAGCCCCAAACAGGAACAGGGTGATGCTTCCAGAGCCCTTGGCTTGCTCCCAGCCCCTTCCCCAGCCCCAGGAGAGGTAAATGGAAAACAAAGCACTGAGGATTGCACATCCCATCCCGCAGCCCCTGGGCACACACAGAGGCACCAGGACAGTCGGGTCACTGCCACCCCGTACCTGCACTCCGTGACACTACAGCAACAGCTCCCGCTCCGCCGGCCCCAGCGCCTGGAGCGCAGCTCTGGCCTCGACTTCCTCAGGCTGAAATATTCCGTCAGCTTCCCAAACGAAGCCATGGCTCCCACCGTTGTCCCTGTGTCCCTCTGTACACTCGTGCATGCTACACCCCAACTGTGCGTGCTGCCCCGTGCGCTCCGCCAGCCCACGGTATCAGGAGGGACCCAGCATAGAGCAGGAGGAGTTCAGCCAGGAATTATTTGGACAGTCCACAGTGTGCTCCACAGTGAGCCCTCAGATCTGGAAGGTGCTAAGTCCTATCTCCCCGAGCCAAGTGCAGGTCACAACCCAGAGCAGCTGGCAGCTGCACATGTATTTTGTGTGATGCTGCAGAGCTGAGCGGAGGAGGAAGAGGAAAAATTAAAAGTGCTCACTGGAAAGGGTCCCTCGGTAGTGCTGGCACAGGTCTGCGAGCCCCACGGCGAGTGGCACTGGGCAGGTGGAGGAACTGCCCTCTGGGGAGGTGGCCCAGCGTGATGGTGGTGACCCTCGGATGAGGAAGGGGATGGGGTTTGATTTCAGAGACGATGAGAGACCCCAAGAAATTGGCTGCTCAGATGAATTTCCAAAGGCTCTGTTCTTACAGCGTGTGGCGACCAGGTAGAAAGGATCCTCTTCCCAAGGCTATTCAGAGTCCACCAGTTTTCCTCCCTCCCTGTTTTCCAAAGCAGAAGGCACCCTCAGCTGCTAGCAGCACCTACCTACCATGACTTTCCAGCCTGTCATCAAACACCTGAACCAAGGAAAGCGACAGGCATTTAAAGCAAGCGAGGCTGATCCAGGTAGAGGTCACCTGTGAGCTCTGCTCCCCATGCTCCAGCACAAAGCCTTTCTGCAGCAGACAGCAGACACAGGGATGCTGCGAACCCGAAGGGAAATGCTCCTGCCAGCCCTCCCCTAGTCAGGAGCACTTGTCTCTGCATCCTCAGTGCCTGACGCCAGCTGGGCGGAGAAAAAACAAGAGCTTCAGAAAAAAACACCCAAACCTTGCTCCAGCCCCACGGAGCAAAGCCAGATAAAGTCAGTGAGGCATACCCAGGGGAAGGGGCGTCTGACAGCAACTCCCAGCCGTGCCAAGAGAGGAAACAGCAAGGAAAACTAGTGGTAACTCAGCTGGCAGAGCTCCAAGCTACCTGCACACCCTTTTATCCCTCCAGTGTGGATGCCATGTTAAAATATAAACAACCTGCATTCATTGCCATGTCTGCTTAGAGCCATCCTCTGCAAGCAGCCCCCTCACCACAAGGGACAGCCATCCGCTGCAGAAACCCTTCCTGACCTCCACTTTCCTTCTCGCTTATTTTCTTTCTTTTCCTCTAGACTCTGGTTCAGCTTCCCCCTTGGAATGAAATGCCTGAGCAGCCGGGTGCGCCCCGCGGAGCACGGCCCAGGGACACCGGGGCGGCCGCCCCCGCCGGCTGCTTGTGACTGGCAGAGTCACCGTCCCCGTCACAGCCCGCGCCTTTTTTTTTTGGAGGGGGGGATAATTTGTTTGCACCATCTCCACTCCCTGCTCCCCGCTCCGGGGGCTGACATTCATCCCGGCAAACAGAGCGAGCCGCCGCAGACCTGCACACAAAGCAGGGGGCTGGCGATGTTCGGGGGACCCCGCGGCCATGGAGGACCCTGCCAGCACCTCCACCGGGCAGACACAAGGTGCCCCGGGTACCTTCTCCCTCCCGGGCACACATGGGGAGGGAAAGCGGGGGCTGCTCCCCTCTGGCAGCTGGGGAAATCAAGCTGTTCACGCACTGCTCCGCACAGCCTCCCTCCCCCGGCTCCCACCTTCTCCCTCCGATGGGCTCCGCCGCTGCCGGGAGGGGTCCAGGGCGCTTCCCCAAATCGATGGGTTTGCGGAGAGGGCAGCGCATCCGCCGGCTGGCTCTGTGCGGCGCGGCGAGAGTCGGTAACACTGTCACCCCTCTTATCTCCCATCGGCTCCCCGTTACCGACCACGGTGAAATGCAACACGTCAAAGGAGGTCAGATGAGCCGGTGGAGAGCGGAGGAGCCGGGGGAGAGCAGAGGGGGCTGGCAGGAGGCAGCGGGAAGCAGTCGAGGGGGAGATCAGAGAAGGGGAGGCAGAAGGGGACAAACTCTTGTTTCTCTGCTACGGATAAAGGCACAGCACCGGTCTCAACGGCGGCAGCTGGGCTGAGGCACACACCCACCCCGGGGTGTGAGGAGGACAGCGGGGTCACCTGGCAGCGGTGATGTTACCTGCTCCTGAGCTCTGCCAAGGCAACAGGAGAGAGGCTGGACAGGGCAGCAGGAGGAGTGGAGAGGAAGAGTGGCGTTAATTTGAATCCCTCTCTTCTCCCCTTCCTCCCACCACCTGATAGGAGGGCAGAGGAGCAGCGATGCTGCCCCAGGGATCCTCCTTTGGCATTTGCAAAAACGTCTGGGGACAAAAGGGAGATTTGGAAGACTGCAGAAAAAACAGCAGGAGGATTAGACAGCCTTGTGGACTCAAACTCCAAGGAGCAAGCCAGACTTCCCCAGCATTCCTGCTGCATGGGGGACACCCCTACAGCCAGGGATAGGGTAGGAGCCACAGCTCTTGGAAGGGAGTCAGGCTCCCGACAAGGCTGCAGAGCTTAGTCTATGAGCCCAACAGTGCCAGCACTTGGAAAACAAACAGGAGGAAATGCTGCCTTCATGAAACCCCACTGTGGATAAGCTGGGGGTGGTGGCATTGAAGGTACCAATGCCTGAAAGCTCAGACAAGCCCATAAACACCTCCATCTGTGCCCAAAAAGTGATACTGCAGAGGGGATTACAGCTCCACAGCTCCCACAACATATCCCAGTCCCCTGGGATCAGGCTGACTGGGACCCATCTGGCTGAAAGCACAACCAATGCTGGGGCAGAGGCAGCACAAGCTCCCACATCTCTCCTCTGAGGTTTAGTCTCTGTTTTTCTGCTGGTGGCTTGGGGCAAGGGAAGGGCTGTCTCCTTTGCCCCAAGGACATGGAGCTGCCCTCAGGCCCTTCCTTGCTCAAGGAATGAGAGGTCAGCCCTTCAGACAGGGCTGTCACACTAGCTGGCTCCCAGAGGAGTTTGGTGCCTCCAATGAGGCAGCAGAGGTAATCTGCCAAGATATTGCTGAACTCTAATTTCACATTAACAGTCTGCTGTGCTGGGGTTTGCAGCCACGCACTCAGCGGTGCGACAGCTTCCCACTTCCACTTAGCAGTGGAATGAAACACTTCATAAGCAAAACAGTGGTTTAATTTGCAGAGACATAAACTGATTTTTAAGAGGAGCCATGGAGGAGATGTTAAAGTAGGAATCAGAACCCGCACAGCGCTGGGACTTGGAGGATGCCGAGCACGGCTGCACAGCCATCACCCAGCCCTGGCACAGGCATCTCACACCTCCAGCTGCAGCATTTGGGAAGAGAAAAATACTCACAAGTCAAACACAGCCTGGCTGGCTGGGTCATCTCACATGTTCCTGTGCATACACTGCTTTGGGCCCTAGAGACCAACACTCCCCATTTCAGAACCCTCCAAACACAGCAAAGGCATCGCAGACATGGGAACCAGCACTGGTCCCAGCTTGCAAACAACCACAATGCTTTTTTAGGCAGAAGTCATCACAGCTACCTCCCAGTAGCTCAGACACCCTAAGTGTGAACTGGGAAGCTTCTCTGCCTGGCCCTGTGCCCGGGCAGCACAGTGGGACAAGCCAGACAGCCCTAGAGGGTAGTCCTTGCACCATCCCCAGAGACTCCTTGCAGCCTCCAGTCCCTGTACTCCCCAGCCCAGTGTGAGCAAGCCAGATCTGGTTACATTTTGTGGCTATCCCAAGCAGCTTTTGCTCCAGTTACACTTCTTAAATATGGATAGGCAGAAGCAAGGGAGGAAGAAAAGGGGGCCCTTCTGAGCTGATAGCTCCTCCATCCACTCCTATAGTGCAAGAGGACCATAACTATACTTCTCCAGGGCTCCAGTTTCACTCCACACCCAGACCATTCAGCACCAGTTACTCTTATACCCACTACTCTGCAGCCCTGGCTCTTCTGGGGAGCTGCATCCCTAAAAGCCACTCAGCAGCTGATGCAGAGTCCATCCTGCTCCTCCTTCAGCCATGCTTCCAGCAGCTCATCCCTCCCCCCAGAACAGCACAGGGGATGCTCACCAGGACCTGACCTCCTAGTGCTTGGAGGAAGCAGTTAAGACAGGATTAAGCCATACTGGGAGCAGCCACCCCCATATCTACCAGGGAAAACCTTGGCTGGTTTAAGGCTTCCTTTCCCTTTGTTCCTTTCCCAGGCTGGCACCTGGAGGGCAGAACTACAGCAATGCAGAAGGCAGAGCCCAGCAGGATGTACAAGTGGAGTCTTAAACTGGAGATGTGACATTAAGCAGTGACAACAGCAGAACAGTCTAGAAAAGCAGCCAGATGGGCCAAAGGAGGAGCTGGAGCCTGAGCAGCTCGTCAGGAGCAGAGCCTGGAGCAGGAGGCACTGCTGCCTGCTCATCCCAGGATGTCCCGTGGCCAAAGGAAAATAACCCAATTCCCATCTGTTGTTATCAGTCTCTCTCTGAGATGGAAAAATACCTGCTGAGGTCCCCAAAACTGAGTGAGAGGAAGCTTCCTAATCCCCCAGGAAAATCTGGTGGAAAGTCAGGTGGAAGAGAATTTCTCAAGAGCCTTCTCTTAGCACCAGCTGGGGAGGGATAAGCTTCTCCAAGTTACCTGGCAAGTCACCTGAAAGCACCGTGGGGACTTCAAAGAACTTTGGGGAAGGAATTTTCCAAGCTGTGGAAAATTGATCACTGATGTCACACATCAGGTCCCTGTCAAATCTTTCAGCCAATACTGAAAAATTTTGATAATCGCTTTTTTTTTTTTTTAAATTCTGAGCACTAATTCTTGGGGTCTAGGAAATAAACTTCTTCCACCCTGTTTTAAATATACCCACAGTGACTGAGGCCCTATTTTTCACTGCCGGTTAACCCAGAGAACAATCAAATGCTTTGAGATAGCTATAAAAATAAAATCGGAATTCATTATTTCACAGCATGTTCAAAAGCAATTAACACCATGTGCATGTAAAAACCATGTTAAATGCAAGTATGAACTGATTTAAGAAACATGCCCAAGAGAGATCAGAATGAATCTGGAGGAGGCCATGGAGATGCTCCGAGGGCTGGAGCTCCTCTGCTCTGAAGCCAGGCTGAGAGAGCTGGGGTGTTCAGCTGGAGAAGAGAAAGATCCAGGGAGACCTCAGAGTCCCTGCCAGTGTCCAAAGGGGCTCCAGGAGAGCTGGAGATGGACTTTGGAGTGATAGAACAAGGGGAATGGTTTCCCATTGACCAGGGGCAGGATTAGATGGGATATTGGAACGAAATTCTTCTCTGTAAGGGTACATGAATGGGCTTGGCAGTCCTGGGTGAACAGTTGTACTCTATGATTTGGAGGACTTTTCCAACCTAAATTATTCCATCCAGAATTCATCAAAGCATTTCATCTTGATTCTAAATATGCCATGCTCTGTGCAAACACAAGCCCACAGTGGTACAACACTGCAGGTCCTCTCTGGTGCCCAGAGCCCTGGAGAAACATGTCTGAAGAGTCTTGGAGCCGACTCCTGGGAGCAGCCCTGGGAGCAACACACTCTAGCTGGCAGAGCTGTGAAGCCCTCTGGGAAGTGCTACATCTCAACACAGCTGTAATAAAGTGCAGAGTGTGCAAGAGGCTCTATAATTTCAGTCTAAGCAGGCACTTTGCTGTAATTGCCAGCTCTATTGCATTACACACACATTTCTGTGCCGGTACCTACCACAAGCCAGCCACATCAATTTACTGATTTACCTGATGTATCACTTAGCACAACTACTCTAATTCCAGCAGCAAACCCAGATGTGCTGCCCAAATTAGGGTAAAATACCCTCATTCTCAAATTAAATTAAAATATCCTCATTCTTGGAAATAACAGAATCACATAGCAAGAGCCTTGCACTACAAGGATGGGGAAGGATCCCGAGGGGAAGCCATAAGAGAACAGGCTGAGGGCACTTGGCTTGTTCAGCTGGAGGAGAGGAGATGGAGCACAGAGCTCTTCTCCCTCACAGGGCCTGCAGCTCCTCCTGAGGGGCAGCTCCAATCTCTGTTCTCTGTGACCAGGGACAGGACTCAGGGAACAGCTGGATAGGTTGGACATCAGGGAAAGATTCTCTCCCAGAGGGTGATCAGGCACTGCCCAGGCTCCCCAGGGAATGGGCACAGCCCCAAGACTGCCAGAGCTCCAGGAGTGTTTGGACAATGCTCTCAGGGATGCACAGGGTGGGATTGCTGGGGTGTCTGGGCAGGGCCAGGAGTTGGACTTGTGTTCCTCATGGGTCCCTCCTGTGATTCTATGAAAATTCACCTTCCCAGAGAAACACTCAGGAAGCAGAGGTGGAACCACCACCAAATCCAGCGTGGCAGCACAGAGGCAGCCCCAGTTCCAGCACAGAGGTGCCAGTGCTGATCCAGTAACCCACCTGCAACAGCCTATCAGTATCTGTCCCTTTTTGGAGCAGCATGGGATGTGCACGCTCCTGAAATCCAATTTCCTTTTTAGCCCCCCAGATCGACAGAAATTGCCAGGGTTTTTCATCCCACTTCAAAAGGTTCTTCTCACTCGCAGCACTGTACAGTTAAATCACAGGCACAGAGGAACCATCACCTCCCCAAGCAGGGCTGTCCCTGGTGCTGCTCCCTGATGGCTGCACAAAAACCTGGCTCAGGCAGCTGGAGGAGTCACACAGGCTTTTAGATACTTGCTAAGTGAACAAAAGAGAGAGAGAATTTGTTGATACCTCCTAAAAATAGTTTGTTGAGCTCAAAAGGACTGAAGAAAGTATAAAACATCAACAGTGAGGTGATGGGAGCAAACACAGCCAAAGGAGAAATAAAGGCAGGATAATTTCAGGACATTTGGAGCTGGCAGGGCGGTCTTATGGGCAAGGGGTTCTGCCTCTGCTGAACCGTTCCCAAAAGTGGCCACACTGGCTCTGCCCCCTTGCTGCTTGAGACGCCCACAAAATTCATTTGATCCCGGGGAATGGGCACAGCCCAAGGCTGCCAGAGCTCCAGGAGTGTTTGGACAATGCTCTCAGGGATGCACAGGGTGGGATTGTTGGGGTGTCTGTGCAGGGCCAGGAGTTGGACTCAATGATCTTCGTGGGTCCCATCCAAGACATGACATTCTATAACTGATTCTTTCAAATCAAAAGGGACAAAACCCCCAGATCCTGCCCAAGTGGGACAAAATGGGACACGTGTAATCCCCACATACTTAACCAGCCTGGAAACAGACACAGCTTACAGCACACCTGTTGTTCTTTTTCCCTGAGAAAACAGCCCTGGCAAAACCTGAAGCAAAAATTGGAAAGCTCGTTAATATGATCAAGGATTTCAGAAAATGGAAAGAAGAATAATTCATGTAATTATAGCCCAGAAAACTTCATCAGTCTTCAGAAAAAAAATGATAATCAATATGGAGCAAGCAGTTTCCAGGCTGGGGAGAGCCAGGGGACAGAATCGATGCACCTAGATTCATCCCAGAGACAGCAGAGCTTGGAGGAGGAGCATCCCCCTCCCACAATTGGCGCCCAACAAGTCTGTCCCCCCCACCCCGTCAGACCCAGGGGGATCATTACAAGGGTTTCCTTGGAAAGCACACAACCCCCAAAGCTTCCCAAAAAGGCCAGGACCCACAGCAGTCTGGTTGGAGAAAGAAGAGGCAGAAAACGGACAGAGGATTGTGCCCAGCTGCCAGCCCGTGGGGCAAAACTGTCCTGGTAACACAATTTGCACTTTGTGTTGTACTGTCCCACTCCTCCTGGTCCTGTACACACCTGTGGTGGCTGCTCAGTGAGCCCCTGCTGCTCCCTTCACTCCAGCCTTGTGCCCACAGCTTCCTAAACTACTTGTGACTGGTGGGCACTGCCCAGGGCTGCTGTGTCCCCTCATGGGGCCCACCAGGGTGGGGAGGTGACACTAGTGGCCACAGGCTGGAGAGGGATCAAAATTCAGTTAACAGCCAGGCACAGGAGATCACCTCATACACAACAAAATGAGCAGGATGAGCATCTGACCAGCTCCTCTCAGCACTTGGCATGGCCTGCTTGGAAGGGAATTATGGATAAATCAGAACCACAGAATGGTTTGGGCTGGGAAGGACCTTAAAGAGGTGGACCTTGTCTTGTTCCACCTCCTGCCATGGGCAGGGACACCTTCCATTATCCCAGGTTGCTCCAACTCCCTTCCAATCTGGCCTTGGACACTTCCAGGGATCAAGGGGCAGCCACAGCTTCTCTGAGCAACCTGTGCCAGGGCCTCCCCACCCTCACAGGGAAGGATTTCTTCCTAATATGCAACAGCCTCTCTGGGTGATTACTCATCCATGACCTCAAGTTTCTTTCTGATTTGTATGAAGTCCTTCAACTGATCCCATGGACATGGAGGCACAGGCCTGAGCACCTTCCCTTCCCGAGGCTTCACTACTCAAATTCACCTGGACTTTTGCGAACTGGCAGCAGGCCCAGCCTGGCAGCCAGGGTTTGTGTGGTGGAGAGGCTGTTCCAGGAGGAGACGATGCTCAGACCCCATGGGAATTTGTATCTTCCCTGCTCCACAAACACGCAACACATCCCTCCAGGAGCGCTGGCCCAGAGGGGCTCAGACATCCTCAACAAGCCCAGGATCCAACACCAGGCACCTTTTCTACTCCCAACATTTTTCTTTTCACCTCTCAACCAGTAATTATCCCATTTCTGCATCCAAAGAGAGTCCATTAAAATCTTACTTCTTTCCCAAACAATAGATTAACATAATCCTCTTACACCACCGAGCTGGCCCTGCCCGTTGCAGTCAATGATTGCGAACTATCAAGCCTGGAGTCAAATTTTAACTTTTCCTGTCAAAACTCTGAACAGCACAATCACCAGCTAGACAGGGATGTTGGATTTACTCAGAATAAGGCTTTCCATTTGAATTAAGGCAAAAGATTTCCCCCAGGTTATATCAATTTAATTAAAACAAAGTCAAAACAAACCTCTAAAACTTCTGAAATTCTAGTTGTGTAAAATTAAAACCTCCAGGACTGCCAGAGTACAAAGCTCAAATAGCACCCAAGGGAAAACAAATACTTTGACTTATTTCAGGAAAATAAGACAAATGACAAAGCAGATCACATCTGATCCTTCACAATATAGGCAAAATATTTAAAGCCCCATTGGGCAGGACAAAGACAATTATCCAGATGGCCAATGCCACCAAAGTGAGAAGTTGCACAGAGAGACTCCTCACCTGAGAGGAGCTCTGCTGACATACAGCTCCAAGGCACTGCTCTCACTGCTCACATCCCCATGGTGCAGGCAGCAGGGACAGAGCTCCAGCCACTCACACCAGCTCCCTAAGCTCTGGCACCTCAGGGACACTCACAGGACCTGGAAGTTGGTGGCATTAACTGTGCATGGGGCAGCTGCACATCAGGCTCGTGGGAAAGCCCCCATTTTCAGCATGAGCCCTGAGGAACCCCACTGCTTCCAGGACTCTCCTCCACACATTCATGTTATGCTCATGCCAGGAACACATGGTTCAAACCCAACATCGCAGCCCTGTGTGGTGAGACCAAGGTTTCTGCTGCTGCAGAGAAAGGGTACAGAGGAGGAAGAACCTGGCAGCCTGCACCATCTACACCATCAGCTCTTCCCACCTCTACCTTGCTGGTGCCCTCAAAGGATGCTGCTGTGCTGCCAGAGGGAAAGGAAATGCCAGGAAGGTGTCTGTGCAGGCTCATGGGAACTGGCTATGGGACAGGTCTGTGTCACACCAGCAGAAAGGAGCAGAAATGAGTCAGCTCAGCTGATCTGCTGTGAACCAAAACACAACCCAGTCCAACCACACCCTCAGCACCAGAGTGAGCTGATTCATCCCATGGCCATGCAAGCATTGGACCCAACACAGGGGATGGGGAGGGAGGGGGCTCCTTCCAGGGCTATAAGCATTTGGACCTTGCCCCAGCACCCACTAGGGGATGAGCAGCTGTGCCCTGAAGCTGTGAAGCTGTGCCCTGAAGAGCTGTGGGGAAACAACACTCCAAGCCCTTGCAAAGTGTCCTAGGAACTTGCCAGGGCGTGCATCATGTCAGGAAAGATACCATAATAACTGCACATCCAGCACACTGCAAGCTGAGGGTGTTCTCAAGAAAGGGGGTGTCTGCCAAATAGTCCAGGTCAAGGATCCACTGGGTAGCCACCATAATTCAATGTCCTTCCCCAAAGAGAGGGGGGCAACACCTGTAAGGCAACACCTTTTACGAACACCCCACTAGCGTCTGTCAAGCTGTGCCAGGACACAGGGGAAGCAGAGCACACATTTCTTGCAGTGTGAAGGACAGAGATCCAGCATTGCAGCCAACTTCCATGGCGGAAAACCCCCAAACTTCCAACCCCATTATGTCAATGTGGTGAGAAAATAACTCACAGCACATGCTCTGCACAGGCACTGCTGGGAAACAACCACCACTGACAGGGGGGAAACACTTTTTGCTTAAAAGAGAAAGTGAATTAGATATTGAAACTTCCACATCAGCTACCAGCTGCCGTGGGAGAGGAGATGGTGGAGCACAAGACACTGAGGTCAGCGGTTTTCTCTGTCAAATGCCTAAAACCAGCATCATAAGTGTGTGACAGAACAGGCTACTTAGTACATTTGCTCTCATCAGTGTATACACACAGGTTTTCTTTAGCTGTAACACCAAGCAATCCATCCCTTAGCATCCCCAAATGAGGAAAAAAGCTTGAAATACACCAGTGATTTCTTCACTGCATTGCCATGAACCCCAGCTCAGCCCAACCTCTACACAAGCAGACCCCACCACACTCAGCCCCATTTCTCAGCGCACAGGCAGGACCAGCACCACGGTACCTGTGGGGCTGAGCAGCTTCACCGTCTCATGCAGCAGCTGGCAACAGCCAGGACACCTCTGCCAGAAGCCCAGGCAGCTCTGGGAGCCGTGTTGTGGCCCCCAAATGCTGGAGAGCCCAATCCAATGTGCCTGCCTCCCCCCAAGTGGCACAGCCAAGTGTCTTGCTGCCCAAGCCTTGCAGAAGACACAGGTGGAAGTCACTGGGAGCACCATGACAGCAGCACAAACCTGAGCTTCCCACTTTCTCCTGGGGTCCCAGGCCCCCAGCCTCAGCCATGGCAGATGAACTAACTGGGGCAGAGACCAGTCCTTCGGCCACGGGCCCTGGGAATTGCCTCGGATGTCAGAGCCAAGTTGCCAGAGGTAGGCAGAGCTCAGTGGTGCAGCTCAGGCGTTGTGCAATCCCCCCGTGATTAAAATCGGGATATGTCCCCTCCCACAGGCCTGCAGGCAAAACTCAGGGTGCTGCTTTTCCTCCCAGAAGAGGCTCAGGAAGTTCTCCTGGGCTACTTCCAGGACTGGAGCCCCTCTGCTCTGGAGCCAGGCTGGAGCCTTAATCATTCTCTTTAGAGTCATTCCAAAGCACCTGGATCTGCCCACAGCAGCCCTTTGGCAACACATTAAAAGCAAAAGCTGAACACAGGCAGACACATTTCAAAAGAAGAAGCTGATGGGTTTCCCTGATGCAGCCTGACATGGCTCATCTCCATGGGTCCCACCACAGCTCTGCCCTCATCTCGGGGCCAGCAGCACCCCTACAGGAAGCAGCAGTTTTGGGATGTTCAGCAAACCCCTGGGGCTCCTTCGCATCAGCTGCTGCAGAGCATGGACAGAGCAGGGCCACAGAGCGAGGGCAGCCAGCACCCACAATGGGCAAGGCCACCCTGTACTGCCCTGCAGCATTCAGGCTGCCAAAAACACTCTGGGATTTTTTCACCCTAACATCCTCAGACTCTGCCCAGCTGAGCAATGGTTCCACCTCAGCTGTGTCTTTCCAGCCATTCATTTCCCAACAAAGATTATCTTTACCTCCTCTTTGCAGTGAAACCCGTGCTGTGGGGGCTATGGCAGGACCAGGCACTGCAACGGTACATGGCAATCCATACCCTGGGCCTCCTTGTTGGCCAGAGATTTGGCCACAAATGGAGTTGGATGGGGCTAAAGAGGTCGGGATGATTTTCTACATGGTGCTCGCAGCAGGGCAGGGAAAGGTGTCCCTGCTTGCCTGGACAGGTGTCAGGATGCTGCTCAGAGCCCACAGGGTGACCACGCAGGAATGCTGCTCAGCAGGACCAACCTCCCCATCCCTACAACAGCAGCTTAAAGCAGGAATAATGCAACAGGGAAGCAGCCTTTTGTCCTGCAGGAGGGACAGTCATCAGGAAAATGTGACCCACATCCTCCCCAATGCAAACAGCTTGACATCTCTCCTGCCACCCCCAGGGATGCGGAGCAGGCAGGGCACGTATGCCTCATGGATAAATCCTCACACCCATCCAGGAGAACACATTTTAAAAGGGTGCTCTGCATCTCATGCATGGAGCAGGAAAACTTACAAACAAGCAGTGAAGGCGGGAAGTACCAGAGGACCTCAGACAGGCCACACTGTCACTGTTGGCAGGCTGGTATCGGCCCAGCCACACAGAGATAGGAGCTGCCAGCAGAGCAGCTAGACCAGCTCATGGATGAATGCTCTTGGAACAGCATGAGCAGCCCCAAGGGGCTCAGGAATAAGATGAAGTGATAATAGGGCAGCTCTGGCACTTGGAGCAGCTTTGCTGCTACAGACACAGCCCAGAGAACGGCAGGGGTGGTGTCTGAGCCAGGCATTACCCGTGGGGCACAGCTGCCACATCGGGTGCCACGGCTTGGAAGTTTGGTCATGGCTGAAATCCCTCTGAATCGCCTCAAGACATGGGCAGTGAGTAAAGCCCTGGAGCAGGATAAAAGTCAGGACTCCTCTGGCCCTGCACTGGGTACTGGCATCCCAAGAACCCAGCCACAGGAGCACAGACAGGTGCTGAGACCTAAGGTTTTTCCAAGGCACCAAGAAGCAAATAAAAGGAGATAACATGAAAATTAAAAATAAATAAATAAACATGCAAAGCATATTTTTCATCCACAGAAAAGCCACATGCAGAACTACAGCTACAGGAGCCAAGCTGTGCAAGCCAAGTTTAATAACCCTCCCTCCAGCCTCGCAGCTCTGGTGCCAATGATATCCAGGCTCCCCAGGGAACAGTCACAGCTCCAAGACTGCAAGAGGTCCAGGATAGTTTGGACAATGTTCTCAGGCACAGGGTGGGATTGTTGGGGTGTCCTGTGCACGACCAGGAGTTGGTCTGGATGATCCTCGTGGGTTCTTTCCCACTCAGGACATTTCATGATTCTATAAGTCTGAAGGTGTCCCAGTCATCCTCAGGACCCTTTTCTTAGGGAAGCTGCACCCCACTGCTGAACTCTGCCTGATTTGCAGATGTGTCTTTGTTACCTGCCCACTATTTGCAGAGGAGTACACCAGATTAAGGTGCCTCCCAGGCACCAGCTTTGAGTCTTTGATTTACTCTTTCCCGGGTCACTGTCTCTGTAAATGTCTACCAAAGGCAATTGCCAGCACAGTCAACAGCTGCATCCACGGTTGAGCACAAAAAATGAACGAGGCTTTCCTCCCAAATTACTCCTGCCTCACAAAGAAGGCTGCAAGGGCAGAAAGCAGGGGACAGGAAGGAAGAAAAGGTCAGAGCATGTAGCAAATGCAACTTAAAAGTCAAATCAGCATAAGTAGGATGGGGCAGCGTGAGCCAGGCCAGCACAGCCCTCTCTCTCCCCTGCCCAGGAACAGGGCAGGCAGCATCAGGCTCAGCAAAATGTCACCTGATTTCCAAAAGGCATTTTATAAAAAAAGCTACCAAAAATGACAGCAACCCTGAAACTCTTAAGAAATTGGGGCAAGCAGGGATTTTTGAGGATGGAAAGAAATTACAAGCAGAAGCAACCTGCTGGAACAGGGCTGTTGGTAGCAGCCCTGCAACAGCACATCCCAAATCCTACACAGTTTATTTCACATGGTTCCAGCTGATGTGACCCAAGTACACAGGACACAGACGGGATCCCACTTCCCTGGCACACAAAGGTTGTGGCATTACAGCAAAGGACAGGGAGAAAGCAGAGGAGCAACAAAACCCTTTGCCACCCCAGCTCCCTTCCAAAGGCTCTGACTGCACCAGCTCCAGCTATTCCAAAGGGGAAAGCCTCTCTAGTATCAGGGTTGTGCAAAAGCTCCATAGCAAAGGCAGGGAGCCTGACTGTTCTTCCTTAGCAGCTGGGCTGGATTAAAGATTCAATGCAATGGGTCCCTTTGGAAAAAATTACACAGGCTATTAAGAAAGGCGCCTCTCATGTGATGAAATCCAGCAATCATTGCAGCTATCCGGGCAAACCAAGCAGCTCTGTGGAGCAAAGGGAAAGCTGCAGTCGCTCTCGTGAGCCCTTTCTGGAGGCAGGAACCAATGGGTAAAGCAGCAGCTCCATTAGCAGTAAAGCAAATGTGCAGACACAGCCGTGCCGTGCCTGCAGAGAGCAAGATGGACCTTGACTTCAAGGGTAGAAGTGAAGGAACGCTCGGCAGCAATCGCTTGCTGGTTCCCACTGGAATCCAGAGGCTCCTGAGGCTGCAGAAACAGCACAAACAGTCCCAGGCCAGGGGCAGCAGGGAGCTTCAACACCTCACAGGGTCCTTCTTCCCAGAGAAGAGTGAGTGACACAGCAGCCCTCCTTGAGACCATGGCACTTTGGGAATCTGAAGTACTTGCTGGTGCTTGTCCTGACAGACAGGCAGGAATTAACCCCAGCTGCATCATCCAGAGCTAACGGGACTAGAGGGTCACAGGAACATCATATGCTAAAGAATCTCATGGCTTTGGGGAGATGACCCAGTTTAGCACAGCATTATTCAGGGTGCAGCAAGTGCCACTTCCTCAGAAGCACAGACTACATTAAATTGGGTTCCAACATCCCCTCAGTGTTCAGCACCTTCACAATGGAGCCTGAGCAGAAAACATTGGACTTGTCCAGAGGAAGCAGATGCAGGGAAGAGTTCACATAGCAGAGCTCCCATTGGCATCCACAGAGCCCTTCTGCAGAGCAAACTCATCCACCCAGCACGAGGCACCTCGAGATAATTTTCCCAGGGAACCAGAGCTGACACCTTGGGCTCACTCACAGATGCAGGCAGCATTTTCAGGTCCTGCATGTGACCCACAGCCACCTGCACACCTCACACTCTGCTGTTCTCTGGGCTCACAGCTGCCAATTCCCATTCCTTTCCAAGGGAACCTGTTGGCTTGGATGCTGTGCCAGGCTCCACTGCCGAGATCCAGGTGCCTTCACAAGCACACAGTGTGTGGAGGGGGGTTACACTCATAGATAACACTCCTCTGCAGTAGATCTCCAGGGCAGTTTGCTTCCCCCATGCTGCACACATCTGGAGACAGGTGCTTGAAGCATCTGCCCACACCACCTTCAATGGTATAGTGCTTTGCTCCTTGGAAATACCATTCCACCAGCCTGGCTCTGGGAACATCCTGGGTAGCCAAGTACTACTCTGAAGTGTCATTCCCCATGCTGCAGGGCTGGGCTTAATTCTGCAGACACAGCCTATCCTTCACTCATTTCCACACCACTGTCCTCATCCTCCAGATCCTCACAGCTTCCCATAGCAGGGTGAAGCTAAGCCACTCACATCCTCTCCCAACTCTTCCTTGCTCTCTTTAAACCCCTCATGGTTTAGGAGCTTGTGTAGAAGCTCCTGCACGACCCAGCTGAAGGTGGACTCACAAAAGGAAATAACAGCTAAAATTCAGTTGCTCTGATCCAAGCAAAGATGACCACACACTTCCAAGCTCCAATGGGGAGAGAAGCTGGAAAATTTGGAAAACAGATGCCTGCAGACCACCTGAGAGGACAACTTGGTGTGAAATGCCAACTCCTGCCATCAGTGCAGGAGGTATGGGCAGGCTGCAGGGCACTGCCCTGGGCTGGCAGGCCCTTAGGGGTGACAGCAGCTCCTTACCAACGTCCCCTAGCACCCATGAAGCTCACAGGGGCCTGCTACAGGCAGAGTACTCCTCACCTCCATGTTTTTTCTCCTACAAGCACCAGCATGAATCCAGCAGAGAAACACCCTCCCCAAAGCCACAGTGCTCCCTGTGCACCTCATGAAAGTGGCTGGGTTTGGGGGGACCCTGGCACCTGGTGACTGCAGCCCCAGGAGCAGTCCCAGCAGCTGCACACCCCTGTTTATCAGCTAAACGCATCAACTTTGCGTTGATGTGGTGGTGCTTTCGGCAGCTCCCTGCGGCCGAGGAGAGAGCACAAACACATCCCACCACTCAGCTGGTGAGCAGCTATTTGCAGGTTATTAATAAATCATTTACTGTTTATTGCAATCATCCTGCCAAAACACAAACAAAAAGCATTGGAGTCACTACCAGCAAAGCTGCCTGTTCATATAGGTCAAGGAAACAGAAGTTTTAGGTATTGCCTTCTGAAAAGAGGGTTTACAGAACCCTGGGTGGCCCAGGCTCCTCCAGCTGTGACAGCTGTGCCTGTACGATGGTGTCCAGGACAAACTCTGGTTCCTGCCAAAGCCCCTGTGCAGAGGAACAGACAGCAGCAAAATCACTCCATGTAAAAGCTCTCCTGAGGAGCTCTTGTTCTCTCCGGGCACTTTTTGGCAGGGCTGCAGGGAGCAGCCTACCTTCCCACAACTGCAGCTAAGGTCCAAGCCCCCAAGTCATTCCTTAGCACTGCAGATAGGTCCAAGGGCTGCTGACAGCCTCTTCACTCTGCTTCCTCCCAAAACACCATGGGAAAAGCATGGAAAGAAACTGCCAACCTGCCCTTACCTTGCTGTTAAACAGGGAATCTGCTTTCATCAGCATATCAAGAGCCTGTGGAGATCAAAGAAATATATTCCTCCATATGCTCTCCAGGGCACGGAGCTATTTGCAACCTGAAAAACAGTTGCTGTCACTGCACATGTGAGGAATGATCCTGAGCTCAATAACGAGGCTTTAAAGGAACAAGTACTACCCACGCTGCAGCTTGTTGCATGCTCCTGCCAAAGTGGCTCTGGATAGACTGGAAAGAGGGGTGCAGGCACAGCTGCAGGGAGGACTAGCTCCATCCCACCCACAGGGACAGGGCACAAGGATCACCCAAACCCCAGCACTACCACCAGATCTCTGAAGACCTGCTGCTGGCAGCCCCTCTCCGGGGGACTCCAGGGAACCCTGGGGCCAAGGCCCTTTGTGAACGCCCTGGCCAAGGTGGAGGTGCCCACCCCAAACTGGGAGGCTGGGACAGGGCCTTGGGGATGTCAGTCACAGGGACCTCCAGGGAAGAGGAACAGCAGCATGAGCTGAAATTGTGTCACTGAAGACCAGAATTAGGTTTTCTGCTTAAACAGAGTGAAAACAAATAAAAGGATGAGAGCGAGACACACCTACATCATGATGTGCTCTCCAATAGGCATCTGTACAGCAGATGTGCCCAGGGAACACCTGTCCCCAAGCCAGAAACCCTGAGCAGGTTGGCCTACAGAGTTTGGAGCAGACATTACCCTCCCTCCCCACACTCTCCGAATAATTAATCCTCCAGAAATTAGTCAAGTATTTAACTAAGCCAGCTCAGCAAATGTAGTAAGGAATTTCTAGGTCAGAACTACAAGAAGAGCTGTAGAGAGAATAAAAGGAAAAAGAGCCTTAGTGCTCTGCCTCCTGTTCATTCCCAAGGGATTAGCACCCTGCTCTGCCTTTCCCAACCAGAGCCAGCACCTCCGTAGCAAGACCTTAGATGGGAATCACACCTTGTCATCTTGGCATCTCTGACACCTCAGCTGCCTCTGACACCACCAAAGAGCACATTTCTGTGCAGAGCATCTCTCTCCATCTCATACAGCTCATTCCCAGAGCTGAGAGGAAAGCACCCCATGAAAATTTGTTACATCCCTCCTGCTTCAATGCCTTTGATGTCTTAACCAGCATCTTCTGCAGAGGCTTTTTTCCCTCTCCCCAGAGCTGTAACCCAGGAGTGGAACACCTAGCAGAAACCCCAGGAGTGCCACATTTCATAGCACCAGAGAAAGAGCAGCTTCCATGAAGCCCCTCTCAGCTCACCCCTCTCAGTGGAACCATCCATCACTGTGCTGGGCAGCACAAGAGGCAGGCAGGTGACTTGGCACAAGGGACAGCAGCAGCTCCCACTGGATGCTGGGGGTCAGATGCCCCTTCAGTAGGAGCTGTACCCAATGCTCCAAAAGCACAAGGTCTGTCCTCCTCAGGAGATGACCCTTATGAAAATGAAGAAGTAATTCTTCAAAAAGATGGAACTGCCATGAGATAGGTACAGATATTTGGCCATCCAAGAGTCTGGTGCTGAGTGAAGAGCACACAGAGCTGGGGTGGAAGGAGGGCAGCAGGATGAAGACAGGGTGAAGGGCTGAGCACAGGGGAGGGATTCCAGCAGTGAATCCCACTCCCACAAATGTCAGAGCCATAGGGGCAATGATGCCTCGCTGCCCTCTCGTGTCCCCACCCCACACACCATTGGGACAAAAGCCACTTCCCCCCTGGGAACCCACCCTGCAACAGCTCCAGCCTCCTGCTACTCCCTTCTCTCTTCCCACCTCCATCCGGAAAGCGGGGGGGGAGGGGGGGCGCTGTGTGGGGGATCAGAGACAGGGGCAGTGCTTGCAGTTTCCCAGTTCTCAAGGAAAGATTTCGCCCTGAATTTCCACTATGGGAGCATGGAAGAGGGGGCAGAGGGCTCTAGTGACAGCTGCCAGATCTCCCCCACCCTGCAGACAGGATGCAAGAAGGAAAGACAGAGGGATCAGACTCCTGCCAGAAGCCTGGGGTGGAGGGACGCCACAGAAACCCGCTCTCACCTTCGCTCCCGCACCGAAACATTAACCACCTCTGGTCACAAGCCCAGCCCTGAGGAGGTGTTCACAGGCAGATCCAAGGAGGGAGGGTGGCAGAAACCAGGCGAGGGATGCGGCCCATGCTGTGCCCACCTGCCATGTGCTGCTTTGTGCCACCCCTTCTCACAGCAGTCACCTTAAAGACCACGTTGGCCACAGGCAGCTCCTCCCAAGCTCTCCCTGACAACACACCTGCTTGTCTCTTCCTTAGGTTAACCTGAAGGACCTGGCAGTGCACACTTGCACGTGGAGAACAGACTGCACACATCCCCCAAGGCCCTGTGTGGATCCACATCCACCAAGGCCCTGTCCCAGCTCCAGCATCCCCACCTTGTCCCTGCACTATTCACAGGTTGGTTTTTCCACCTGCTCCTTCTGCAGTCTGAGACAGATGTGGGCAAACAGAGACCAGAGGAGTGCAGAGAGTCAGGGAGCAGCAGTGCAGAGGGTTGGTCCCTACAGCTGGTGGGCTACACCATCCCCAAGGGTCTCCATCCCTCTGTCCCACGGCAGGAGCACTAAAATCTTGTTGGAATGGGGATGTCCAGCACTCCTTTCTCTCTCCTACCCACATGGCAGCAGTGCTGATGGCAAAGGCTGAGGTTGGTGCGCCTCCATCTGAGCAGGACCGTGTGCCCCTGGGATGAATCCTCCTCCCTGCCCTGAGAGGGTGGGCACCCAGGGGACAGGTGGGCACAGCAGTTCTGTGCCCCCAGGCAGTGCCTGGCCTTCGGGGGTGCTGGGGACCCAGAGCAGCAGCAAGGAGGAGGCATGGCCAGCACCCCCTGCCTGTCCCCCCAAGGGAGGCAGGGTGGCCACAGACAATGCTGGCATTCAGCAGCCACTCACCCCAGCCCATCTGCGGCTCCGGGAGCCCGGGGCACACAAAGCCAATGCTGGGCCATGGCGAGCCCTGCCAAGGCAGGGACACAGACCTGCCTTTGTGTCTGCAAAGGCAAAGTTAGCTTTGGGAAAAAGATGAGAGCTACACCACTGAAGCCTGTGCTTTGGCTGCTTTTCATTTGGAGGTTGTAACCCATGTGCAGATAGCAGCAGAAGTGTCCAACACTCACTTTGTCCTGCCAACCCCACTGGTGAGACCAGCTGGGGGTCTCACCACAGGTACCCCCTTGTGCAAGGACCTGGAGTGCACAGAGGGGACCATGAAAGCTCACTCGTAGCAACAGAAGACCAAGCCAAGCAGGGTTTCATAGAATCACAGAACGGTTTGAGTTTGGGTTGGAAGAGACCTTAAAGTCCATCCTATTCCACCCCCTGCCATGGGCAGGGACACTTTCCACTAGCCCAGGTTGCTCCAAGCCCCATCCAACCTGGCCTTGGACACTTCCAGAGATCCAGGGGCAGCCACAGCTTCTCTGGGCACCCTGTGCCAGGGCCTCACCACCCTCACAGGGAACAATTTCTTCCCAATATCCATCTAACCCTGCCCTCTGCCAGTGGGAAGCCATTCCCTTTGTTCCATTACTACATATCCTTGTCAGAAGTCCCTCTCCAGCTCTCTTGTACCCCCTCCTCTTGTATGGTTTGACACATCCCAGCTTAAATCCCTTTATCATCCCTGTTTTTCTTTTGCCCCTAGACTGGCAGAGAGCCAGGTCCTCCAAAGAGTTCCTTCAGGGGAGCAACACCAAGCAGGGCCTGCACTCCTGCCCTTGGACCTGGCCCATCCTGTCCCTTCCAAACACTTGCACTTCACATCCCTGCCAGCAATGATTTCCATATGGAGAAAAACAAACCCCCAAGGACAACAGGTTTTATCCCACTTCCTTCATTTCCCAACTTTGGGATGAGAGCAGCCCTGCTGCCTTCAGCAAGCCAGCAACCTGTAACACAACAGCACATGCACGGCCTTTACCTCCACACCACTGGGGTCACTGTCAAGTGATCTCAGCATGGATCTCACAGTGGGAACATCTAGCAGTGGCCCCTGATAGCTGCTAAACAGCCAGGACAGCTCAGCCCAGCACACAACTCCCAAGGGAACCTCCCTGAAAAGGCAAACCCTCTCCACAAGTTAATGTGAACAACAAAACCAAATATAAAGGGAATCAGGAAGAACTGTTTTTCTCACTCTGGAAAGCAGATATAATGGATGGAGATTAAACAGATGTGTGTAAATGACTGCTGCAGTGAAACCATCAGGTGTGACAGTATCTGATTCTCACTCCTGGTACAAACCCTGATGCTCACACCTTCCCCACTCCCAGCCAGTTCACATGGCATTACTCCCATTAAAAACCTGCCCAACAATCCCCACACAGCTCCCACCACTTTCCAGGAGTGCTGTGCTGCTGCTTGTCAGGCTGTATGAAAACAGTGTAACACAGGGAAAGGCTGCACGTCTTCAGCCCTGGCATCATCCGTGTGGTGAGGCATGGTCTCTCCCTGCAATATAGAAATGGACCTAAGGCATGGTGCACCAAATGCTCACATTGGAGGTCCAGGTGTTGACTCAGCTTCCCCAAAACCAGCACAGCTCTACCACCAGCCATCCGTGAGTTAAAAACAGGGAGCGTGGCCTGACTCACCCTTCGGCAGGGTCCATCCCACCCCTCACCCCAGGGACTGTCATAGCAGCTCATCCTGGGCTCTGGGCAGCTGAGAGGCTGTGTGTCAGCACACAGCCATCCCTGCTCTGCTTCCCAGCCAGACTGTGCTGCTGGGAGGGACAGGGACACAGAGAACCTGCCCAGCAGGGATCCAGACGAGCCCCACGCACCAGCAGCAGGTCAAGTGACACCGGAGTCCTGCACAGGACATCAGCCTCATGCCCAGCACGGCTGAGCTTCCCACCCACACGGGGATGCAAACCCCAACGACATCTGCTCCAGCACTGTCCCATCCAGCAGCTCCAGCTCAGCCCATCCCTCAGGCCTGAGCAATGAGATCAGTTTAAAGGAACTTAATGGCCTTAACCTGAAGGATGGAAGGTTTCGATTGGATACTGGGAAGAAATGCTTCCCTGTGAGGGTGGTGAGGCTCTGGCACAGGTTGCTCAGAGAAGCTGTGGCTGCCCCAGGGCCAGGTTGGATGGGGCTTGGAGCAACCTGGGATAGTGGAAGGTGTCCCTGCCCATGGCAGGGCTGGAATGAGATGAATTTTAAGGTCCCTTCCAACCCAAACTACTTAATGATTCTGTGATCCCAGCAGCCATGAGCCTGAGCATACTCAGTGAGGAAATAAGCCTCCCTTCCTTGCTCTGACATTAAACCAGGATGTGCTGTCCTTTTTTGGGATGATATCAATCACTGGATTGATGATGGATTGCATTAGCTAATGGATTACATTAATTTCTTATTCGGCAGTAAAAAGCAGATGTGTTAGCAAGAACTATGGGCTTTTATGTTCATATATACTTTCTCCCCGCTATTTGGCACCAGCAGCCAAAATTTATTCGTGCTTCCTCCTGACCCCAGCAGACGTGCACAGCTTGGCAAGAATACCCAATGTGCTCAGTCACTGCCATGCTGATGGTTATTTATTAATTACATGGCCCTGTGCTTGTTAGCCTGCAGCCTGGGATGGTAAGGGAGGTAATGTGCCCTGTTCAGAAGCCAAGGCACAAGGACAAACTGCTGGGGAAAGAGAAAACCTCTGCCAGGAGCAGGAACTGGTGTGGAACTGTCGCACTAAAGGGGGAAAAACCCCGGCATTGCATAGCCAGGCTGTCCTGACTCTGGGCCAGCCTGCCTCTACAGAGAACATGGAGATGGGAAGCAAAAGGGATAAATGGGGTGAGACCATCAGCAGACACTGTTGTGGGCTGAAGGGGTTGCTGTGTCAGGGGAACAGCTGATGCCCAGGGAGCCTCAGCCCCTCTGGCAGCACGGCACAGTGCAGGCTCCCCTGAGCAGATGGTCACTGTGATTTTGTTAGCAAAAACCAGGGAGGACTGGGAAGTGCCAACAGCTGTCAGGAGGGAAACCTTCAGCATCAACTTTTCCTCCATTAAGGCTAATAGAGGAAAAACTCACCCATTAAAAAGAGGCCTCCCAGTGCTTTTTGTGCACAACATTGCTCCATTTTCCTCTGTTTCAGCTCATGACACTTGTGCTTTCAGCCCCCAGACCCTGACATGCTTGTCGCTCACTGCCTGTTGCACATTCACCCTGTGGCAGACAGAAAAAGGCAGCTGCCAGCTTTCAGCATCACTTAATTTCAAACAAATCTGAGCCTGGCTTCAGCCTCCACAGTGGAACTGCTGCTGCTCAGTCAGCATTTATATTCAAAGCAAATTTGGGGGGGGGAAACACACAGTAGAGAATATGATGTGCAAATCATTATTTTGCTTCACTAGAGCTGGACACAGATGCAAAAGGAATATTTGAATTGCATCCTCAGTCACACCTGCTAATCAGGGCTCCTGCTCTCACCCAGCCAGGACTGAAATTGTATTAATGCACACAACCAAGTGAACTGCTTCCCTCACTCCTGGCCCAAACGGGGCTGCCAAGGCAGCAGAAAGCATCTCCCAAAAGTTATTTACCCTCAGAAAAATCTTAGAACTCCAGGCCATGATGTCTCTGCCCATGGCAAGGGGGTGGAATGAGATGATCTTTAAGGTCTCTTCCAACCCAAATCCTTTTGTGATTCTATGACAACTGACAGGTGGAAGCCTGGGAACCCCAGTTCCAGCTAGAAGTACTTTTCTGGTTGTAAACTGGAGACTGCAACCTCAGCCAAGCAGTTATGGATTGAATCACTGTGACATGGAGAAAGGTGTCAGGGAAATTTTATTGCAACAAAGCAAATGGGGTTTGTCCTTAAGCACTAGACAAATCTTCCAGCTCATTACTTGATGTTAAGAAACACTTGGACAAATTAGGGATTGAGAAGTCGAAGCTGCAGAGTAGCTCTTTGATTTACCTTAAACTGACCTGTGAAAGAAAACATCCCATCTGTCCCTCCTGGTCACCCTCACGACACAGCAGCATCATGAGTAATATCCCAAGTGCAGGGCAGGGGTAGGCAGCTAATTACAATACTGCTTTCCTCTCTCACTTTCTGAGCACCTCTCAGTCAAGCCATGCTCTTCCCTGGTTTGCCTGGAAAGCTGAAGCAAACCTGAGACATCCTTGGGCTCCCAAAGTACATGGAAAGCAGCAAATTTTTGACAAAGAAGAAAGTCTGGAAGAAAAAAAACTTCTGCACACTCAAGTGATGCAGATTTCAGGGAATTTAAAAAGCAAGGTGCAGGCAAAATGTGCAGCAATTGGAATGAGTGTAACTCCCAGGGCCATGAAGGGCACCCTGACCACAGCCACAGCTTGGTCATCACTTCTCTTCCAGTGACTCTGCTCTTCCACCTGTGCTACTCCTGCAGCCAGGGAGGGAGGTTTGCTGGAGGCAGAGACTACCAAAGGCAATTGGGCACTCTGTGATAGTCAACTTCCCATGCCAGGCTCCTCCAGACTGTGCTTCATCCAGCCACTGCTCAGCACAGAGCGGGAGGTTCCCATCACATCACCACCTCTGCCCCACACACCAACAGGCACATGGGCCCTGCACTGCTGAGGAGCAAAATCATAGAATCATGGAATACCCTAGTTGGATGGACCCACAAGGATCACCAAGTCCACCCCTTGGTCCTGCACAGAGACCCCAACAATCCCACCCTGTGCATCCCTGAGAGCATTGTCCAAACGCTCCTGGAGCTCTGCCAGCCTCAGGCTGTGCCCATTCCCTGGGGAGCCTGGGCAGTGTCTGAGCATCCTCTGGGGGAAGAACCTTTCCCTGATATCCAACCTAACCCTCCCCTGACACAGCTCCAGCCTTTTTCAGTCCCTGGTCACAGAGAGCAGAGATCAGAGCTGCCCCACTACTGCCCCACTACTGCCCCTCGGGAGGAGCTGCAGCCCCTGGTGAGTTCTGTGCTCCACCTCCTCTTCTCCAGCTGAACAAACCAAGTGCCTTCAGCTGCTCCTCCTATGGCTTCCCCTCAAGACCCTTCCCCACCCTCATGTCCCTCCCTTGGACACTCTATGACAGCTTTAGGTCTTTCTCATATTGTGGTGCCTCAAACTGCCCCCAGCACTTGAGGTGAGGCCACCCCAGTGCAGGGACAAACCCCTCCTTCACTCAGTGATGCTGGGCCCGAGGCACCCCAGGAGAAGGTTGGCTCTCCTGGCTGCCGGGGCACACTGTGACTCTTATTCAACTTGGCAGTGACCAGAAGCCCCAGGTCCTGAGGCAAGGAAGGAAGGTGGGGAAGAGCCAAAGCAGCTGGAGATGTTCCTCAAATGGTGACAGTCACAGGAACCAGTTTCACCTGATGCTTCAGGAATGAAGGTTATGATACGGCTGAGGGTAGTGGGGGATCACCAAGTCCAGACCCTTCCAGCAGGGCCAGCTACAGCTGTCCAGGGCAACTTCTGCTTGAGTTTTGAATATCTCCAAAGCTAAAGACTCCACAACCTCTCTGGGACTAGCCCAGTAAAATAGCATTTTTTATGTTTTAAGTGTAGTTCCTGTGCTTTAGTTTATGTTCTCTACCCTGTCCTGGCACCAGCACCCCAAGAAGAGCCCACCTGAGGGCAAATCCCTTCACGTGGTGATACAGTCAGGCAGGCTCACTGCCAGAACCTGACACCAGTGCTACAGATCAGATTCCTGTGGGCGCTGAGCACTCCAAAACCCTCATGTGGCTGTGGATAGGGAACCACAGGACCCAGGGGGGGAAGGAGTGGTTCCCAACCCTCCCAAATCCAAGGAAAACCAGGTTTTACCACAGCAACACATCTCCTCCACAGCCAGGACAATGCAATTGAAATTCTCACTGAATGGAAAGAAAATATTTTTTTGCCTTTAAAGGACAGACCAGAAGGAGCTGTGATGTGATGCTGCTTCTTGTCTCCCCAAGAGCATTTTTCAGTACCTCTGGCCATGGGTTTGCTCTCCAGAATTTGCCTAGGAAGCAATGAGCACCCACACTTCTGACTCCTGAATGGCACCTGGCTTTTCCCCCCACAGAGAGGGTGCCTGGGCACAAACTACCTTGGAAAAGGCTCCCTGTTGCTGTCACTGCAGGAGCAGCAGAGGCAAAGAGCAGCAAAACTCCGCTACCACAAAACTTGGATTACTCCTTCCACTTTTCTAACGTTGCCACAGGACCTGGGAAATTGTTCTATCAGACAAAGTAAAAGTCCCCAGTGTGCACAGGACCAAAAGGATGCTCACTGCAGGTTTGGTCCCATGGTCTTGCAGCAGCAGCTGCTTCCCAGGAGAGAATTTATTCCACAGCCCAGGATGTTACCACAGACAGCCAGGGATGCAAACTCACAGGCCACATAGGACCTCTTACAGGAACAGCCACACTTGGCTTCTCTCAAAAGAGGGTTCAGTTCATACAGTGCTCAGGCATTGCATTTTTAGCCAAATCTTTTGCAGTATTTGCAGAGTGAGGATCACTGGCCTGGCAACCACTTGTTTTTACATTAATGATTCTGACTTCTTTGCATAAAATGGTTCCAGCCAAGAAGAGTGCGGAAACAAACAGCTTCAGCAGGTTCCTTCAAAGAAAAAGAGAAAAAGCCCAATTTTGCCAAGAGCAAATACAGACCATTCAGGAATTCCAGGGAGCTTAGATTGGTTTTGTTTGTCTGCTCTTGCTTTTAATTCATAGTCACTGAAAGAGTTCTGTGCCCTTAACTATTGCATGTGCCACCAACTCAGCACTTAATGAGGAGGAAGTGAGACTTAGTCACTGCTCAGAGGAGGATGGAGACACAGCCAGCCTCTGCAGCCATCCTGATCCAGAGCAGCTGACAGGAGCTGGCACAGGGCAGGACCCTCAATCCCTGCCCACCCACCCTGTTGTAAGAAGGGAAAGCTTCACACCACATCAGGCACCAGGGGAATCCATGAACCCCAGCTGGAGGAAGAGCCCTGTGTCCCTGGGCAGGGACAGTCCTGATGTCACACGCACTGCACAGCCCTGCAGCCCTCAAAGGGGCTGCCCAAGCTGCTAAATCTCCTCACCCTTTCCAAGAGCAGGCACGTGGGAAAGATAAGGATAAAAACAAAATAAGGAGACGCTTTCAGGCTTCATGTGGAATAAGAGCAATGCCATAAACTCTTGCCACAGCCGCGGCCAGCTCTGGGTGGGGATATGGTAGAGGACTGCTGCGAGTTACAAAGTTTCGCCCAGCTCAGGGAGGGAGCAGAGCTGCGCTTGTCCACAGGAAGGGATACAGACACACTACTCACAGGACAGTACAACACAACATCCCCTCAATACCACCGCAGAGGGGCAAGAGATCAGCCTGACAGTGCTGCACACACAGCCTTTAAACCCCTTAGGATGGGCTTTACTCCCCAGGCTGAGATGAAAGGGACCTTGGCTTGAGAAAGCTGCTGCCCTGCTGCAGGCTACACCCTCCAAGAGTGGAGCAGGCAGCACCAAACCCACAGGACCAGCACAGGGGGTGAGCCAGAATCCAAGAAGAGGAATTAACCCTACATCCCTCAGAGGCAAAAGCATTTGGAGGAGCTCAGAGGTGGGAGCCCATGGCTGCCAAAGACCGCCTGCCACCCTCCAGCCCTGCCACGGCAGGCACGACACAGCCCTGCTCCTCTGCAGCCTCCCCTCCACACTGCTGCCCAACAGGAATGGGGATTGCCCAAAGTCCGTGTAAAACACTCTATTAGGATTGGCAAGCACTCAGGAACAAGTTGCTCCCTTCCCTGCCAACTCGAGGGGGTGGAAAAAAGCTCATTAAAGGCAAGACACAGTCTCTCTGGATGCAGGGCAAGGCAGGACAAACCATCCCAGACACCCAGCAGCCCGTTTGGATGGGGACTTGTTGGTCACACCCCGGCAGATGCAGGCAGGGTGGGCTGCATCACCATGTCCCAAAAATAGCAGCAGTTCTTCCATTCCATTCCATGCCATTCCATTCCCAGACAGCAGCCATGCCCTCCTCCTCCTTGCCAAAGCAGACAGTCCTTTGCTTTCAGAGCTGGCTCCAGAGGTTGCAGATCCCAGCTGGAGATGTGCAAGGGGACCAGACCGTGAAGAGCAGGGACCGTGCCACGCTATGACAGTCACAGGCCGCATGAAAGAGCCTTTGCTGCTCTGTGCACAAACACGAATTCTCTCTGTCCATGACCCAGCCACAGCCCTGGCTAAGCTGTCCCCAGCACCATGGCAGGACACGACCCCCACACTTGGTCATGGCTGCTGCAAGGGACACCTGCCCATCGTTTCAGCACCTGGCACGGCAGAACTGCCTCTGCCCGTGTCTCAAATTGGGTTCCTCTGCCACAGAAACAGAAGAGACATCACAGGCACAGAGAAAACTCCAATCCCCAAGGAGAGCAAGTACCATAACTCACAGGGCTCCAAACAAGGCACTGGGAGGCTGTGTGTCCCTAGACAGAGCCCAGCTCACCGAGGAGCACATGGTCCAGAGGAGCTGGCTGGGCTGTCTGCCCAACCAACACAACCCAGCCCAACCCAACCACATCCTTGATCACTGCCATGAAAAGGAGAATAATATTCCTCCATTTTCAGTTTGGTTTTTCACGGCATCTCTTCTTGGTAGAAGAAGAAAAGGGGCATCACGGGAGCTGTCAGTGATTCCTGGCCAGAGCCGACACTAAGGAGCCACACACAAACCCCCCGTCACTGTGATACACTGCAGCACAGCCCTGCGCTCTCTGGGGACACCCTGGCACCCCAGGGGCACAGCAAAGGAGCAAAAGAAACAGGGCTACATACTCATCCTGCAGCAGGACCCCCGCAGGCCATCACACCAGGCTGCAGCTCAGCTGGGAAGCGCAAGCTCCGTCCAGGTTGATCGCACCGAGAAGGGATGGCCTGATGGAGGGATGTGGGAGCCACCTCAGCCTCCTGTCCTCATCACCACCAGCACAACGCAGCAACGGTTTAATCCACCGATCCAAGGAAACAGAAGAATTGGGAAGCTCTCCCGCCACCCAAAGCAAATGGCTGCTAACAGACACAGCCTGGCACAGCTGTGCTGCCCCAGCACTCCGAGCCCGGCTCTCTGCAAGACTCCAGCATGTCAGCAGGCAAATCCTCTTTGCCTATGGGCAAGGGAACTGTAGGGGGGAGGAAAAAAGCATCAAGAAACTCTTTGTCTACAAACATCCCAGCCGGGCGCACGTGCAGCGTGAGCTTCCTGGCGAGGGTGGAGGGGGGCCTGGACTTGGGAGCCATCATTTCCGCCTGCTGATCCCTCTGCTCACTTATTGTCTTCTAAAAATAAAAGTAAACACTGAAGAAGAGCTCTTTGTTTTTACTTCTGCTGTGTCAGAGAGATTTCTCTGATAGGAACAAGTTGTGGGGCCTCTTCCCAAACCTCTGGGAACCCCTGAGACCAGCACAGTGCTAGGGAAGCAGTGGGTGTCCCAGGGACTAGCAGGGAAGGAAAGCTGTCCTCTCTTCCCTCCAACGTGCAGCTGCTCATGGTAGGGATCATAAATCCCAGAATGGTTTGGGTTGGAAGGGACCTTAAAACTCATCTCTTTCCACCCTCCCTGCCATGGGCAGGGACACCTTCCACTAGCCCAGGTTGCTCCAAGCCCTGTCCAACCTGGCCTGGGACACTTCCAGGGATCCAGGGGCAGCCACAGCTGCTCTGGGCACCCTGTGCCAGGGCCTCCCCACCCTCACAGGGAGCAATTTCTTCCCAATATCCAATCTAACCCTACTCTCTCTCAGTTTGAAGCCCTTCTCCTATCACTCCAGGCCCTTGTGATGGTGAGGATTACCTGTGCTGAGTTCTACCTGTGCTGGGCAAACCCTTTTCCCTCTGTTTGAGGTCAGAGAAGAGGCCATTGCCCAAAGTGCAGGAAACCTCAGTTTAAGCCACATCACTCCCCTTAATAAAGCAGCAAAGCCGTTTTAACACATAAAATATATCTTTTAAAAGTAAGGTTGAGATGTGTCTGTGCATCTCTCACTGGTTTTGCTTCCAAATCTCTCTTCCTGACAGGCCCAGAGGCTGACGAGGCCAAGCCTGAGCCCCACACAGCCAATATCACTGATTAAACACAAGCACAAACTTCCTCACTAGGCAGCTGCCCTAATCTAAGCATCTCACAGCTTTCCCAGTTGTTTGTTCAGCTTCTTCCTTTACCGTGGAGCTGCTGTACAAAACTGCAGGGTAATGAGACACACACACACCATTACCTTTATTTGACCTGCATTAGGAATAAATCCAGCATTAATAAGCCAGAGCCTCAGGTATCCTCTATGATTTGATAAAATTGCTTATCTAACCAAAACTCTTCAGGGGCCAGCCTCATTACTCAGAGCAAAACTCTTCCCCCACACCCTGATTAACACTGTTTCATTAATTTGCCAGCTCCAAAAAAACCCCACAAATTAAAACAAAAAGATAAAAAAAAGAGGAGACATTTGTTTTCTCCATCTGACTGCTCAAACAGCTCCTCAAGGAAAGTGCCATGGGACTTGTCACCAGGCTGCTAAGGACACACCCGGCCCTGGGGAATGGCACATGCAAAGAGCAGTGGGGCTCCTGGGAGAGAGGAGTCACCCATCCCAAAGGCAAGAAGCAGCTCAGAGGGACAGAAGGAGACACAATTGGAGCCACAGCTGCCATGGTTCCCTTCTGGAGTAACCAAGAGCTCCCAGCCCTGTGCTCCACTGGGACAGGGCCCTGCCCTCCACCCCTCATGGGGACAGATGCATTCAAAGATAACAAGGTTGACAGGGCCTCAGCTCCTAGGGGAAAGAAAAGGGAAAAAAAAAAAAAGCAAAGGAAAAGAGCTCATGATTGCAAACATCCTCCCTAGGGCCTGATTACCCCTGAGAGTAATGAGTTGTAATAACCAGTGCTGGACCAGTAAAGCAGCCCAGCCCTAAGCAATAAAGCAGCCTGGGAATACACACCAAAGTCTGCTGATAACAATGCCGTTAATTCCCAAACCATCCACTTCTTGGCTGCCAAGTTACCCACTCTGTTTGCCTGGGTGGTTTTTCTCCCAGTTGAGCACTGACAGTGATCTGAGCCTGGGTACAACCTCCAGGGCACTGCAGGATCCTCCTGCGGCTCAGCACAGCTGGGGGAAGGGGAGTCTCCCCTCTCCAAACACATCTCAGCCCCCCAGCAGAACTCTACAGCTGCACATATAACAATTTATGAGTACCAGAGTAAGAAAAAATGGTCATTACACCCATCACGTGTCAGGCAGGGACTCTGGGGGCTCCACTATCTTCCCCAGCCCAGGCTGGCACCACCCTCCTGTCCCTATGCTGAGGCTGCAGCCAGACCCTGCAGCACCATCCTGCTGCTTCAGACAACAAGCTCCAACACAGAGGGAGGACTCAGCAATGCAACCTCCCTCCAGCCTCTGCCAGCATTTTTCCGATCTAACAGCTGGGTCTAGCACACGAGGCCTCACTCTCCTCAGCCATCCAATCTCTCCCTCTTCCAGTGGCTCTGGGAGGCTGCACATCAGCTCTAGTGACCTGTCACCATTTCACACCACACAGATAAAACCCAAATCAAATCCATGAAGCAAGGAAAGAGAGAAAATAGCTTTGTTGCTTTTTAGTTCACCTATTAGTTAGAAAGCCAAGTCACACCAATAAAATTTGTGGGCAAGAGACAGCAGGATGTTTAACTGATGAGCTTCCAGCATCCTCCGCTGCAGCAGGACAAATCCAGGACCCAGGCTGAGCTGAGCAGAGGGTGAGATCCCGGGAGGTCACAAGCCCTGCATGCCCAGAGACACCTGGACAGTCAGCTTTCACATTTGCTTGACCTGCCAGAGCATACCAAAATCCCAGAACCTGAGAAGCAATGCTGGGCACAGAGCCAGGGCAAAATTCAACAGCAGCCATGGAACGGTGGGACTGGCACAGGGATGTGACCTGGATGTGCCTGTGCTGCTGGAAGTGCTGCTGGAAGTGCTGCCATCCTGGATGGGATGTGCTGGCAGCCAGAGCCAGGCTAAGAGCTGGCAGGAGCAGAGTTGTTAACCAGGACCTTTAAAGCAGATTGTAACCAAAGCCACATCCCTGCTAAAAACTGACCAGCAGCGGTGTGAAAAAAACACCACTGTCCTTACAGGGCCCAGCCATTACAGCTCCAAACTCTTAGGACACTCTTAGCTCTCAGAGCTACCAGGATAAGCTGCAATACATTGTTAATTACAACTTTACAGGAGTATGGATTGATTTGCTCAAGGCACATCTCATGGGAACCCAAGGGATGTTTGTCAGCTCCCATCTCAATCCAACTTACAGCCTGGAGCTGATCCAGAGGGACACTTCAGACCTTAAGCACTCTGGTGGGAGTGCCTCCAGCAGGAGCCATGTAGAGACTTTGGCTTTCCCCTAGTCATCTTAATTCATTTCAGTGTGCTTCCTGCTGCTGGCACTGGAGGCAAAATCAACAGTAAGAACTTGCCACGGCTCTCTGCACTGCTGGAGCTCCTAGCTGCCCAGAGCCAGGGCCAGGCCGGGCAGCCCCCCAGGGCAGGGCTGGGTGCTGGCAGTGCTGTCATGCCATCTCCGACAGGCTCCAGCACTTCACACCCTGTGCCTTCTCTCGAGAAATAACCAACCTCAAAAGCCCCAGGGACAGGCACTGCTCTGCTCTGGGGTGCACTCACATCTGTGGACTGGGAAAGCTTCACAACCACTCCACGCAGCAAGACCATGTCCCCTTTAGCTGCCCTCCCACCGCCCTCTCCTCATCCAGCTCCCCAGGATGAGCCAAGAGCACATAACAGCCAGAGCTCCCATGGGGCATCCACCACCCACGGCAGATGTCCCCTCTGAGAGCACAGCCTGCTCTCCACCCACCAGGAGGGGAAGAGTGGCTGCCTCAAGAATCACTGTACCCAAAGGCACTGTACACCCACTCTTCACTGCCAGGACATGCTCAGCATTCCCTGGAAAATATTAAGGAAGGCAAAACCCAGTCCTCACCCCTGCTGTCCCCTGCATCAAGTTCTGTGCAGGCAATGCAATGCACCCAGAAGGGGTAATTACCAGGATGCCCAGTTAATTATTACCTGGCCAGCTATCAGCGTTTCTGTGCAGGGACAACCTTGTTCAAATTCAGGGAAGAAGGTAAAAGTCGTACAAGCCCTTTTCCACTTGCTGAGCCCCAAGAAGCCTGCCCAGCTCATCACAGCCCTTCTGCACACACCTAAGGCAGAGCAGAGCAGGACTCCTGTCCTGAGGGTGTGGGGCACAGAGGGGTGATGTGACCTTCCCAGCCAAGCAGGGTGACGCTGCCTCTCCCAAGTGCCATATCCACTGATCCTCACCAGCTCCAGTCATACAGAGGAGGGGCCGGAACAATGAAAAGCAGGACAACTTCTCTGGGTTTGAGCCCCAGTACCTCCAGCTGTTCTTTGTCTGCCACCACAGCTCATTTCAACCTGCCAGGATCTCTCCTGGAGCACACTCACCTGCTTCTCTTTCAAGTCCACCTCCATGTGCTGCAAAACCAAGCTGCACCAGTGCCCATGCTTGGCTCCAAGGCTGATCCCAACACGCTGCCTGACAGTGTGCCAGGAACAGACACCTCAGTGGGGCTCAGGGTATGGGGGAGGAAGAGCCCAGCAAACCAGGCACAGAGGGGCAGGGCTGGCTTTCACCTCCCCAGTTCTGCCAAACTTAATAGCACACCCTTGCTACCAGAGGAGGTTTCAGCTTGCAGACCAAAACCCCTTCAAAGCCCCTTCAAATCTAAGGTATGTACAAGAGACAACACCGCAGTTACAGGCCAACCCACAGATCTAAGAAGATCCTACTGGCTTTTGCTCCTCTACTGAAGCATTTCTAGAAAGCCAGCAGTTAAAAGAAGTTGCAAATCTTATTTGTACCGTCATTAAAGGGAGGAAAAGGAGATTAAGAAGATATGATAAGATGAAGTGCTGTCAGCCTCAAGCAAACCTCAAAATTAAGTCCTGAGGTAAGAGCAAAGTAATTACCTCACTGAAAAGCTTTTCCTTTACTCATGACGAGAATGTTCCCAAGTCAGGACTGTGTGTGTTCAGGCTAAATGCTCTTTGATGCAGTCAGTGGTACCCAAGGCAGGGCAGAGAGAAGCCCACTGCAAACCTCCCACAGCCTCAAGTTTTTGCATGATGCTCACAGTTTCAGCTGCGATGTGTCTCCAGGACAGGAAAGGGATTCACAAGTGATTTTCTTTCTGGGAGCTGCAGTTCCTGGGACTCTGCTGAACGTGGGCTCCCCAACAGCAGCAGCCTGCCCAGAGGCCCTGGGCAAGGGTATAACGAGTCACCATGGAGTGATGAGACTTTTAGGTAAGTTATGTCATAAATGCAGCCGGGAACGTCTCTGTCTGGAGGGTAAATCCGTCCGGTGACCTTATTGAGTCACTGCCTGCTGACTCACTCACTTGGGCAGTCCGGGCTGAGTCGCAAGAAGATGTCATGGTGACAAGGCCTCGGTGACTGTCCCCTAGCACAGGAGTCTTACAGGTTCTCCAGGACACCAGGAGCTTGTTTGCAACAGCTACCACTCCCCCCTCTGCTCTTCAGCACTCACTCCCACTCCTCATGCCACAGGCCATCATCAACAGGAAGGGACTTCATCTGCTCTTGTGACAGGACAGCTCCCAGCAGAAGTGAGGGAAGTCATGTCACTGTTCAATGTACCAAGGAGTCACGTGGACAGGAGCAAAAGGCCACAATGCCACACAAAGCAGAGAAGCCAGAGCCAAAACAGCAGCCAGCCCACAGGCATCACCCCCTTGCCCGCTGCATGGCAACCTGGGCTCCAGCTGCCACTCAAGCCCCATCTCCCAGCCAGCTGCAGGGCACACACTCTACCTGTGCTGCTCTCCCCAGCTGAAGTCAGCCCTCTGCAATCACTGCCTCAGCCACGGGGAGCAGGGAAGAGGGATGCAAGGCTCGGCCAGCTCCCTCCCCCTCGCAAACACAAAGATCTCTTCAGAGGAGCCACGTGAAAGGGTTGGTGTCAGCGCTTGCTCTGGGAGCAACACACAGAGTCAGAGCTCTAATATTAGAGCACAGATGATGACAGGGAAGAACAGAAAGAGCAAGAAAAGAACCATATAAATAGCAGCATTGTCCTTACTGGGTTTCACAGGGCATCTGATGTCAAACAGGATCATTCACTCAGAGCTGAAGTCTCTAATTGATTCCCATCTGACAGTTTCTTATCCAGCACTTGTTCACCGGCCAAACAAGCTGAGTAAATATGCTTTGTTCTACAATTAAAGCCAGTGACAAATCATTGGATTGCAACAAACCCAGTGTAAACAGCATCCTTCCTCCCAGGCCAGATCTCCTCCTATTCCCCTGATGCTCTCCTACTGCTGCACTTGCATGCTCTGCCAACCCTGGTCTTGGCAAGGAGTAAAGACCTACATGATGGGGACCAGCACACACTTGGCTTTGGGAAGAGAAGTTGATCTGTCAAGGGGGTTTGGGCTCCAGTACACCTTTGCAGACCTCAAGTGAAACCTGCTGCAGCCCAGAACATTCATTTAATAACACAGACATCCAGTCTGCAGCCTAGAAACAGGAGTCCTTACAGGAGGCAGACCCTGGTCTGTGTAGAGCCAGTTCAGCCTGGCAGTGCCACAGACCAGCGTTATGGTTGAGCAGAGTTCAAGACAGACCAGGGAAGTGCTTGCCCTAAACACATTTATCCTGACCTTTGGAATGTCCCCAGCACATTTCAGCACCCCCAGACCACCAGTAACTCCCAATTTTTCTGCTCTTCATCTCCAAAGAGGCTGCTTCAGGAGAACACAGGAGGCTGGGTACTCAATGGTCCATTCCCAGCATCCACAACTCTGGGATGAGGTATGACAGTGGATATATCCCAGGTGAGTCCTTTCTGGATCCATCTATAGACCTGCTGGCCAAGAATCTGTCCAGCACCTTTCAAATGAGCCATCTGCCTCCCCAGCCTACTGCAGCACCAAGGTCCAGGTACTTGTTACCTGCTTGGGGAAGCAACACCTCCCTTCATCCTTTCCATGAACTACCCCCAAGTTTCACTGCCACCTTCTAGTTTTAGTATTGAGACATGAGGTGAGCAACAGTTATACCTTCCTCTGACTCTGAGCCTTCATGATTTTGTCAGCCTGGGCCAGGTTTTCATTTTCATTTAATCAATGCACATATCATTTCACTCCTGTTTCTAGATGGCTGATGGAATCCCTAAAAGAGTCCTGAGGTGTTACCACCACCGACTTCTCCATCCTTAACACTCCAAAGGTGACACACAGCTGACCCTTTGCCTTCTATCACACAACTCCTTCCCAGCACCAAAAAGATCCTTCTTAGGGTCACAGAGTCATTAAGGTTGGAAAGAACCTTTAAGATCACCAAGTACAACCCAGCGCCACCACCATGTTCACCACATCTTTGAGTGCTGGAGCACCAGCACTGAGAAATGGCAGAGCTGAATCCTGCAGGGGCACATGGGGCCAAGGGTGCTGCTCTCCCCAGAGAGCACCTTTCCAGGTGCATCCCACCACCCAGTCAGCACTTGGACCCATCAACACCAAACACACCAAACTCCATGAAAAAGCCAGCTGGTGGCACTTGAGGGAGTGATAAACATGCTGTGTATCTCCTGTGCATCCGGTTGCTGGCTGAACCAGGATCAGAGACTCTCAATTCTTCCATGCTGGGGGTGCAGCATCCCTCAGTGCAGAGCTCCCTGTCACACTCCTGCTACTGTGACCAACAGCAAAGCCACAGATCGGGCAAAGAGCCATCACCCATCCCACCAGGAGAGCAGCCCAGGTGTCACCCATCCCACCAGGAAAGCAGCCCAGATGTCACCCATCCCACCAGGAGAGCAGCACAGGAAATGAAACAAACCCTGCTGCCTCAGCTCATGCCCGAGTATCACTGCGGCAGCAGCTTCACCCAGAGGCTTTGCTTAAACACCCTGTGATCCCAGTGTAAGCTATATCTTTGCTTCTCGACATTTGCTAAACCCCAAAGCGCCTGGCTTGGAAGAAATCCAAAGAAAGGGGAAAAAAAAAAAACCCTCAACATTTTTCAAACAGATGATTGCTGAGAGCTAGGGAGACCTTGTGGTTTTGTGAAGGGCCCACTCAAAGCATATATTGCTTTTCAAACCCAGATGAGAACCACAGCCAAAGCAAGAGTCTCATATTGATTTCAGCCCCAGTGAGGAGTGGGTGAGGGTAGAAATATAGTCCAGACATTTGCTCTAAGGACCAAAGTCCTACCTTAACACGTGCCTGTTGAGGGACTCATCTGAAAACATGTGAGGAAGCACAAGTATAAATTTCTACCTGAGCCTTACTCTAAAACATTTCCTTAATGCTGATGTTTGGAATTTTTCTAAGCAAAGCTGGAATCACACGTTCATCACACGACTGCAGAGGAAGCAGTGCTGAGAACGCCAGCTCAAGCCCTGTGGGAAGGGATTGCTCTAACTAAACAGGGTGAACAGGATCCTTGAGGCTGCACAGAGAAGATTAGTTTTCTTCCCAAATACACTGAAAAGGCTCTGGCCAGGGCACACCCACGTGGTACCAGACCCATACCCTCAGCAAAGCCTCATGAGACAGGGCCAAAGCCACCACTCCAAAGGCAGGCACAAGGCCACCCTGCAGGAGTGACTACCAGTCCCCTACTCTGGAGGACTGCAGGGCTCTGTCACTTGAAAACATTGTTGTCATCTGGGAAACAGAAATAATATAATCACATGTTTCTGATATCTCTGTTTACAACCAAATTTCCAAGTCCTTCCAGAAAACATCTCCTGGGAACATTTCTGTAAGCATAGTTTAGCTGGAAAACCTTGGGCTCTGGCTCAGAGATTACAGCAAATCCAGTGAAAGAGGAGCAAGTGACAGCTTGGGGCTCATCTGACAGCTCAAACAGGAGAAGGGGAGGAAAAGTGGGAGCTGGTCACAGACACCTGGTTTAGCACATATTGAGCTCATCTGTGTACACACACGGCAAGTACTCCCGGTCAAAAGCCACTCAAGTCTATGGCAAGACCTCCCCCCTCAACTCTGCTGCCACTGGACTTGGCCCCAGGCAAACACTCTGATTATGCCAAGCCAAGTTACTCACACTTAAGCCCTTATCCCAGTATCAGACCTGCTGCAATCATCACTTCTGCAGGATTCCTGGTTATGTTTGAATTTTAATATCCCAACAAAAAGGAGAGTCTGTGATCCTTTAAGTAGTGTTCCCTGCCCAGAGTTTGAAGGATTCTCCTCACATTTCCAGTATGGGTGGAGGTAAAATTAACGATGTCCTTAAACTGTCCACTTTCCTGCTTTTAAGTGTCTGGGGCTTATAAATGATGCAGAACATGACTGCACCCCAAACCACTATCCCTCAAAACCCTCACAGCTTAGGAACTTCCCACCTCACCCCACCTGCCTGGGGTAGACATGGAAACATGTCTTCCAAGTTTCCAAAAGGTGGAATGGAAAGACTATAGAGAGTTCCCAGAGCGGATGTGTTGGTCAGTGAACAGTGGCTGAAACCCAACTTTGAATCCTTGGGTTCCAGTTTGAAGTGCTCCAAGGAGGTTGGAAGCAGCACCTTTGCACGGATGGTGTGCCCACACCTCACCTTCCCCTCCAGCCAACACTGTCACATATGTGACTTTCTCCAATGCTCTCCATAACAGAGAAGAAAACATGACTTCCAAATACCGTCCCTGCCCTTGGGAAAGGGTCTCTCCTGTACCTCATCACACTACCCTCTACATGGAGAGCATCCTCAGTATTTCTAGTCACCATTTCTGTGTACTCTCCAAACAGGCCCAAGGGATGATCTTGAAGGACAGAAACCTCTGCACCAGATCCCAAAGCACCTGGCCAGGCCACTGGGATTTCACTGCACTCCACACAGGGCTGTACTATCAGCCCCTGGACAAAGGGTTTAGAGCCCATCACCTGTGCCCACCTCCATCCCAGGCAGATCCTGGTGTCCTGCAGAGTGCAAGGCAGTCACAGGGGTGGGGCACAGGACTGGCAGAGGTCACAGGGCCCTGCAATTCCCTGGCTGTGGATGACCAGCCTTGCCCCACGGCCAAGCACTTCAAGCTCTAAACCTGAAAAGCAGAGCAATAAAGGACCACACATAACACGAAACCTCAAGTTTCACCTAGCTCTCTTCCCAGGGAACTGCAAATATTTGCAGTGTTTTATCCAATATCCCTCCATGTTTGCCCAGTACCCAAAGATAAATGAACAGGTCACATACACTTAAGATGTAAAGATTTCATAAGACTTCGGCACAAACATCAGCGAGGCACTGTTGCCACAGGGAAACAATCAGTATCCACGGGGACCTGGGGACCCAGACTGATGGTGCCATGGCAAGCTCCTGTGCCCACTTGGTCACTGTCCCCTTGCCAGCCCCAGGGGCAGATGTTCAGGTCACACACCCCGTTTGTCCGTGTCAATGCCCACTGTTCCTGTAGCCCAGCAGAAGCCACCCCAGAGGACTGAGCCAGCACGGGCACAGCCATGGCTGGAGGTGAGTGCCAGCACTTTCAGGAGGTGAGGTTTGCAGCAAACACCTCTGTAGCCTCCTCCACAACCTCCCCAAATGCCAGAGCACAGCACGTTCCTGAGCTCTTTGCACTGAACAATGACACAATGGGTTGTGACCCTCATGTTCAGTTTGTGTGGCAGCACCCCAGAGCCAGGTCTGTATCTCCACACAGGCGGGCAATCCATCACCAACAGCAAAATCTATTCTCTCTACATGCTCTTTTTTCTGCTCTGTTTCTCCCAGAGATGCTCCTGACCAATCCTAGTAGCCCAGTTTCTGAGCTCTGGCTCCCTCTCCCCTACAGCCTGTTTTCAATCATGTGTTAAAAGGGCAAGTAATGCAGAAACAAATCTGCACTAAAGGTCAGGCAGCTTCCCCCACCCTGCAAGGCTGAAGAAAAGCCCCTCTGGCTCCAGCAGAGCAGAGTCCTTGATCCAGCCATCTCTCCCTCCCCCACCTCAGCCCCAAAACAGCTGGGCAAGGCCAGGGCCAGTTGAGCTATGGCCAGGAACTGTCATAGCCACACTGGGACATGTCACTCCAGAACATCACCATTCCAGTTCTGAGCTGCTTCTTTGTTTTCCTGGACATTCTGAGCTCCCAAAACTGCCCAACAGCATCACACCAGCACCAGGACTCTGCTGATCCAGCCTCACCTCGAGTCCTCAGGGCAATTCAGGTGCCACAATATCAGAAGAACCTAAACAGAAACCATCCAAAGGAGGGACATGAGGATGGTGAATGGTCTGGAGGGCCATACAAGGAGCAGCTGAGGGCACTTGCCTTCTTCAGCCTGGAGGACTGAGGGCAGATTTCATTAGGGTCTGCAGCTTCCTCCCAAGGGGAAGCTTCAATCTCTGCTCTCTGTGACAGGGACAGGACCCAGGGAATGGCTGGAGCTGTCTCAGGGGAGGGTTAGGTTTGATCTCAGGAAAAGGTTCTTCCCCCAGAGGGTGCTGGGCACTGACCAGGCTCCCCACAGAATGGGCACAGCCTGAGGCTGCCAGTGCTCCAGGAGCATTTGGACAATGCTCTGAGGCACAGGTGGAATTGTTGGGGTGTCTGTGCAGGGTCAGGACTCGATGATGCAGGATTGGATAATGTGCCCAGTCCCTCTAGAGCACTTTGTTGAAGAAGCAACTCCTATGGCAGCTCTTTTCAACATCTCTTTCCCCCTCCTGCAAGATCTCCTCTGACACACGGGCAGCAGCCATCACTGGCATTTCAGAGACAGCAACTGATGACAAAAATAAAGAGCAAGAGCACTGCTAGGCACTGCTGCCAACCCTTTTGCTGCCTCCTCCAAATCCCTCTCATGTAGATTGAGAAAATTGCAAGCTCGCCCTTAAGGCTTGCCCTTCCCCCAGCAAATTTGAACTTCCCAGACAGAAACCCCTCAACCCCAGGTAATGCAGCTGCCAGATACAAGCAGAAAACCAGAATGCTGGATGGTGACCACTGTGAAGCCCCTGCCAGTCCCTGCACAGCTGGGAACAGCACAACCAAAGCTTTCCACCAGAGCAGGGCACTGCTGGGAGCAAGGCCGGTCAACATCAATCCGGAAGGGCAGGCTTGGATCTGGATTCAGAGACACCCATGGGTCCCCACATCTTGGGAATACACAGGGAAAGGAAGCCTAGCTGTTTTCTCCCCCATTCTCAGAAGATTTGGCTTCAGCTGAAGTCAGCCTCGCAAGGTCAATGTTCTGGCAGGGACTGGGAAACTTCCAAGATTATGTCTGCTATTTTAATTTTAAAATATTGCAGGAATGGCTCAAATAAGAAATCCAGTTGTTCTCTGGGTACTGAGCCACCTGAGCTGGGAATGAAAACACCATAAAACCCAAAAAGGGGAAACAGTCAGCAAGGTGCTGCAGCACTCAGACACTCATAAGTTTCTGAGGCTGGACAGGATCCACCCAAGGGTGCTGAGGGAGGTGGTGAAAGAGCTCACTGAGCCACTTTCCATCATTTACCAGCAGTCCTGGCTCACACAGCTGCCTGGAGATGCCAATGTGATGCCCATCTGTCGCTGTTGAGCCACTAGCTGAGAAATTACCCAAGTTCTCAGACAAGGAAAGAGAGAAGAGAGCTTTATTGTTTTGATTTCCATATATATAGAGTTTACAGAGGTCCCCCAGATTGGTCAGCCCGAGACCTCCCCCTAGGCCCAATTGGCCAAGCCCGAACTGACCTAATCCGGAGAAGTTGTTTGCAAAACATCCAAACTTTATCTTGTTTATGAAATGTAGCAAAATGTTCTCATGAGAAAGACCTGTGCTAGTCACACCCATCCACAAGAAGGGTTGGAAGGAGAATCTGGGAAACTGCAGGACTGCTGGTCTGATCTCAGTGGAGGGAAGGTTATGGAGCAGATGATCCTGGGGCCACCACATGGCACATTCAGGACAACTAGGGGATCAGGCCCAGCCAGCACAGGCTCATGAATGGCAGTACCTGCTTGGCCAACCTGACTTCCTTCTGGGACAGGGTGATCCCTTCAGATGACAGAGGGAAAAGGCTGTGGATGAGACTACCTAGACTTCAGCAAAGCCTTTGTTACCCACAGCATTCTCCTGGGGAAAGTGGCTGCTCATGGCTTGGACAGGAGCACTGTTTGCTGGGTGAAAAATGGGCTAGATGGCCCAGAGAGGGGTGGGGAATGAAGCTGCATCCAGTCGGCAGCCAGTCACTGGTGGTGTTCCCCAGGGCTCAGTGTTGGGGCCAGCTCTGTTCCAGATCTTTACTGACGAGCTGGCCAAGGGGATCGAGGGCACCCTCAGATCACAGGTGACACCAAGTTGGTCAGGGTATTGATCTGCTGGAGGGCAGGAAGGCTCTGCAGAGGGATCTGGACAGGCTGCATCCATGGGCCAACCCCCCCTTATGAAGATTCAGCAAGGCTCAGTGCCTGGTCCTGCACTTGGGTCACAACAGCCCCACAGAATGCTCCAAGACTGGAATGTGCTCAGCAGGAAAGGCCCTGTGGTGCTGGTTGAATGGTGCAGCTGAATGAGACGGGTGTGCCCAAAGGGCAAGAAGGCCAGTGGTACCTGGCTTGCACCAGCGTGGCCAGAGGCCCAGGGCAGTGAACATTCCCCTCAGTGGGCACTGCTGAGGCACCTCTGATCCTGGGGTTGTGCATGCCCTGCCTGTGTTCCCCTGGGTGTTGCAGCAGGGAGCATTACACAAGAAAAGACTGCCCAGGAAAAATGAAGCTCTGTTCAAACACACAACCACAAACCCAAATTATCACCTCCAAAGCCACAAGATGAATTCTGTTCTCAGAACTCCCTCCAAGATAAAACAACACAATATCTTGCCCTAAACCTGTGGATCCTGCGGCATCTCCCCCTTGGAGTGGTAGTGGCAGAGCCCCCTCAGCACACACCCCCACATGGAGACCAGACCAGCTTCACCACCCTTGTGGCTCAGGGCATATTTGCACATTTTTATCATATTATGTATGTTTATTCAATTCATTTCACTACAATGGGAGAGGAGAAGAGCTGGAAAGCTACATTAAGCTGCAGAAGCAAGAGTGTTAAAAAAAAGATCAAAGGTCTGTCATTTAAAATTAATTAATTCAAGCTTGAACTATTAACATAAATTAGAAATGCAAACCACACACAAGGATATACTTCTTTCCAAGTAATTTTCAAGAACCTCTAGTGCTGCAAGATAAGGTAATGGCACATTCCATTAATTTGCACGATGCACAGTGGAGGTTAACCTCCACTTAATTAGAACTAATTGTAATTTTGCAGGAATAGGGCAGCACACGTTATAAGAGATCCTCTTGACATTGCACCTCACAGGGAGGGAACAGGGCTCTTTATGCCACCTCTCACCCTCTCCCTACACACATCATCCCTCTGCAGCCCCTCGTGCAGACTCAGCTGGAAGAGCAGAGGCATTTCACAAGGGACCACAGCCACCAAGATATTGAAAGAAGAAAGCCTAGGATTTTACTTCCTCACCATTTCTGCTATGGGGAAAGGAAAGGCACAAGGACACTCAATAAACACCAAAGCTGCTGGAGAAAGGGTTGCAGAGAGCTGAAGGGCCAGGCTGACACCAAATAACATGCACAGACCATGCAAAGTAACACAGGAAAACCAGCGCTGAACCCCACTGGAGCTGTGGCACACATTGCAAGATGCAACAGCTCGACAGGAGCTGATGTGGGAAGGTCCAGCCTGGGACAGCCCTTCCAAGCTGCCTGTGGAGCAGGGTGCCCACTGCAGCTCCCTGTGCCCTCCCCCACTGTCCTCCTCCCTCCTACCCGACAAGGCTTGGAGCCAAACCTGCATCCGCTGGTGCTCCCGCGGCTCCGGGAGTGGCCAGCTCTGGTCGCAGGCAGCGCAAACCCTTGGCTGTTCCACACACAGCCCTCCCACTCTGCCGTTCCAAGCTCGCTGCTCCCTGAGCACACGGTAAGTCCCACCCCGGAGCTTCACCGTGAATCCTCACCCACCAAACCAGCCCTGGCCAGGAGCCAGCACCTGAGTGGAGCATAGGAAGGTTCCCAGAACCTTCGTGCACCACCAGCTTTGCCACCAGCCCTGTTCAAGCCTTCCCCTGCCAACTGCCTCTTACCCAGCCTGGCCCAGCTCCATGCACACTTCTATGCAAAAAAAATCCACACTACAGGGTGGCCTCCAGCTCCACTAACCCAAATTGATGCAAACCATAATTCAAAGTGAGTTAAAAGACATTCACCCTAATTTTTTTTTTAATTTGCCTAAATCATCTTAAAGACTCCAATTCCTGTCCTGCCCAAAGCTTCTCTTCAAGTGGAAGGAATTCCTGCAGGGTCACAGGAGCTGCACTTCTTGCACCTGGGACAATGCCACCCCTGAAGCCCCCAGAAGCCATGGGGACACCCACACCTGCCTTCCTGGGGGACTAACACCAGCCTTCCTGCACCCATGCGAGACCCTGCCCAGCACAGCCTGCACAGCTGAGGTTTCACTCACACCCAGTGGAGGGAGGGCAAGGACCAGATCCTGGAGACCAGAGATCCTTCTCTGTGACAGCTGTGTTAAACCTGCCCACGGAAGGGGCTGGAATGAGATGACCTTTAAGGTCCATTCCAATCCAAGCCAGCCTGTGGTTCTATGAAACACTGACCTCCCCATGTGTGGCACAGCCCAGGCATGGCACAGCAGCTGCCAGCCTGAGGACTGTGCCCTGCACACACCACATGTGCCTGTTTGCTTCTTACCACCTTCAACCTGAACTCCTCATCCCCCCCTCCAGCATCGCTAATGACACCTCCTGCCACCACCAAGTCAAGTGAAGCAGTGACTTCATCGCAGCTTCCTTCACCTAAATTGTCTCAGGAGACCCCGCTGCTGCTTTCCAGCAGGCGCAGCATCCTCCCCACGCAGCTGCACGCCCCCGCTTCCTTCCTCTGCATGGACCTCTGCCTCGCATCCACCCCGTGAGCCTGGGCTTTAACCTCCAGCTCGCCTGTGTGCTCCTGGACAACCCAAACCAGTCAGTGAGCAAAACCCCTCCCTGGGGTCCTCCTCTCCAGTGCTTCCACGCAGGTCTTTGGGGTCAGCGGGGCTGATCAAGAGCAGAGCTGAGCACACCTGGGGAGAACAGGCAGAGCAGGATCCCTCACCAGCCCAGGCTTGAGCCCAAGGACAGGCAGCAGTAGCATCACCACTCTCCGCCTGGTACTCAGAAACTTCTCTGAAGATGAGGCAGAGGAACATTTGCACCCAAATCCCTTTGTCCAGCCCCCAAAAAACATGGGATGGCATCAGCACACCAAGGTGGCAAAACACAGTCAGCCAGGGAAGGAAAACACCTGCAACATTCACGAAAACCTGGAAATATTTTAGAAAGTGATGTTCTGAATCCTTTCATTCTATTTTTCTCTGAGCCACAGCTCAGAGAAAAAAAAAGGTGCTTGAAAATATTTTATTTAAAGGTTTTTTGAAGGACCAGCTTGCCCAGTCAGCTCCACGAGACAGAGACACTCCCCAGCACCATCCCCAGCAAGCTGATGACGTTCCTGAGGCTTTCCTCTGGCCGTGGCCAGGGCCCAGTAAGTACAATTAAAGCAAATATAGTTTAAAAACAATAACACTTTGCTTTCAGACTCATCTGGTTGCTTTTACCAGGTCTGTGTTCCCAGCCCTGAGCTAATATATCAATTAAAGCATCTCCTTTGATTTTGAGGGCCTTCGGCTCAGCACACGAATTTTAACATCCACCTGCCCCTCACATAAGCCAGCAGTGCAGGCCAAAACTGTTCCACAGACCTCAAAACACTCCCCAAGTTCCAGCCAGGCTGCTCTCTTTCACAGAGCTATGAAATGGTGGGAAGGCATCTTCAGGATGATCTCATTCCACTCCCTACCACAGGCAGGGACACCTTCCACTAGCCCAGGTTGCTCAAAGCCCCATCCAACCTGGTCTGGAACACTTCCAGGGATCCAGGGGCAGCCACAGCTTCTCTGGGCAACCTATGCCAGGGCCTCACCACCTTCACAGGGACCAAGAATTTAATCCAAATATTCCATCTATCCCTGCCCTCTGGCAGTGGGAAGCCATTCTCCCTTGTCCTGTCACTCCATCCCTTGTCCCAAGTCCCTCTCTAGCTCTCCTGAAGCCCTTTTAGGCACTGGAAGGGGCTCTAAGGTCTCCCTGAAGCCTTCTGTTTTCCAGACTGAACATCCCCAGCTCTCAGCACTTGGGACACTCCTTAAGAGTAGAAGGGCCACAGTTTCAATCAGCCCAGTACAGACCATGGCATCACATATGGTGTTTTTTACTTCATATTTTCTAAATTTTTAGGTTTTATAACTTGGGACAGCTCTGTTTCCCCCTAATTGGTGCAATTGTTTTTAACCCTGCTCCTGGAGCCATGTTGCCATGGCAACCTCGCACAAGCCTGGGCGAGCGAGGTGTGTTTTTAGAGTTGCCAAAATACACGTCTCTAACAGAGCTTTTCTGGACAGAGCTCTCCTTGTTCTGTGACACAGGAATTAAGGGCATTCAATGGAATTAAAATGTGGGAAATTCAAAACAGATTAAGGGAGAGCTCCATGGTGCAGCCAGTGCTCGGCTCAAGCCCACATACCCAGGATGGTGCCTGGAAGCAGGGTTGGAGCACAGCTGAGGCCACAGCCTCCCCAGGACCACAGGACATGGTGGGGCAGCTGAGTGACCACGTGCTGCCATGGATGGACATGGGCTCTGTGGGACAGCAAGGAGGAGTTGCTTGGAGCCCACTGGGCTGTGCATTAAGAGAGCTGATGAGCCTGGTGACAGCTCAAGGCTAGGGTACAGACAAACACAGGTGACATTCTGGTGGATGCCAACAAACCACCTGCTCAGGGCAAAGTAGACATTCTGGCAAATGGTAGAGGTCTCATGTTTGCAGATCATGGTCCTCACAGGAGAGTTCAGCAACCCAAATATGTGCTGGGGAACACCACAGTGGGACTCAAGCAAGTCAGGTGGTTTCTGGGGAGCACTGGTGACAGCTCCCTAACACAGGAGAGAGAGGACAGTGGGAAGAGACACTCTGCTGGGACTCACTTACAAATGAGGAAGAACTGGTCAGGGATGTGAAGGCCTTGAGCAGTCTTGGCTGCAGTGCCCGTGGGTTGGGGTGGTCACTGATGGGGCAGTAGACCCAGCAAGGCTCCTGTGTACTCCTGATGGGTGACTTCACTGATCATGGCCAGGCAAACCCTAAGGTACAGAAACACAGCCCTCAGACTGCCCCAGCTCCAACACTCCTGGCACCCCTTCAAGAGAGTCACTGCGCAGCAGCAGCTCCCTCAGCTTCAGGGCAGAAAACACATCTGAGCTGAGCCAGAAGGAAATACGAGGAAGGAAATGGAAAGTATAACAAGGATTAACACCATTTTAGCTGAAGTCAGCAAGTGGATTAAGGGGAGGGAAAGCTGGGGGCTCCAGCATAAATTCATCCTTTTGCAGGAAAAAAAACACTTAAACAGAAGTTGCTGAGCTGTGGCACTGTCAGTCTAACCCAGTTCCTGCAAGGACCCATCAAGGACAAGGGAGAGCACAACAAAAAGGAGGCCATGGTATCGGCAAGAGCCATTCCCTGCTCCAACTCCATGGTGCTGCAGCTCTGCTCTCCCTGCACTACACTCCCATGGAGCTACCAGGCAGGTGCTGGGCAGTGGCTAGATATGCAAAAGGCTCATGCACAACCATCACACCTGTAACGGAAAGCATGGCTTGCTGACAATCCTTCCTCCTGAACCAGGGCACTACCACAGCAGTGGCTCTTAGCACCCTGTCCATTCATCCTGGTGGCCACAGGCTGCCTTTTCAGGAATATACCTGACATCAGGAAAAACAAAACAAAAAATAGAGAGAAGATTCTAGAGGTGCAAGTACCGAGGAATGCATCTTGTGGTTTAGAGAGCAGCTGTATTTGAGAGCTCCTGGGGTCTTGAAAATTTGCAATGGACCAGAGAAAGGAATAGTTCAAAGAGACATTTACATGATGCAAGTCAAATAGGATCATAAACATGAAGACAACAGCAGAGTCCAAAGATGTTCCTGCTGCTAATGCCTCTCTGAATCCCCCTCTGGACACTCTTTCCAGAGGAGCCATGCTATGGACCATGACCATTCCCTGGCTGAAGCTGGGCTCTGCCAGCATCACTCCAGGGGCACTGTGCAGCTGGAAAGATGCCCTCCCAAAAATCATCTGCACAATTCATTTCAGAGTCAGAGCAGTCTGCCAGCAGCTCCAGTCATGCTGTCCCATCCCTTTCACAAGGACATGAGTAATTATTGAGCACTCTAGCTACTAAAACTGATTAGAGCAAAACAAACTAATTTTGTTCCAAGGCAATGATCTGACCTCGTTAACGATGGTAGTAATGTGCTAACAATATTTTTCTGTTACACAGTGATGTCTTTCATTAGAGCTCAAGCTGTTTTGTAAAGGAGCTTAGTACATTCCTATAAACTCATTTGCATAGGAGGAAACCCAAGCCAACACCCGCATATCCAGAGGCTGTTCCCTGCATAACAATCTAGATTGAGAATATGGAGAAACATCATCCCACAGCCAGGAACAATAACCCGAGGTGCAGGACCAGTGTGTGGGGCAGCCTCCCCTTCCCTGCCTCTTCAAAGCAAGCACCACAACAAGCTGGTACATCCCAGCCATGCCAGCTCCCTGCCAGACCTGCACAGCAGGTTTGCTCCTCCTCCATCACAAACCCACATCTCATCTCTTCTTTGTGAATGAAGAGAGCAACTCTGGGCATCCAGATTCACTGTGAGGGCCCACAGAGGTTTGACACCTTTCACACCGCAGTTATAAACCTCAAGAAACACCCTGTGGAGCTGACCAGCAGCTCCCTAAAGCTCTCACACTTCCCCTCTTACAAGGCATCAGCCACTAAACAGAGCTACCACCTGCCCTTGAGTCAGTCTGATCTCCTACACGAGGCACCAGCACACGGCCAAGGATCCTTCCCAATTACTTCCATGAAGAGCCATCTTTCTTAGCGATATTCTCCTTTTCCCTTGGAGAGGATTAGTGTACTTACAGGCACCCCAGGGACGTTCAGCATGTACCAGTTTCAGAGCAAGCTGCCCCAGCAAGAGCATCTCTCCTCATGCCTGAGCAAGAGAAGCTCAGATCTGTCAGGTTTCAGGGACAAAGCAGAGCGAAGACCCCCTGACTGACACTCTAAGGGATGGGACAAGGATCCTGCTGCTCAGCGGGGAGAGGGGCTGGAATCCCAGCATGCAGCAGGAGGCAGATTGGGAAGCCAGCTGTGGCACAGGGAGGATTTAAACACTCCCTACTCAGAATCACCTCATCAGGGCCTGATTTAACACACCTGCTGTCATCGAGTCACCTGCTCACAGGGCTGTGCTCTGCCACAGTCACTACACAGCTCCCGCTCCAAGGCCAAGCCGAAGTTTCCCCTACACTTGGAACAGCACGGACAAAACAACCTCAAGATAGTGCTGGCTCATGACACCCCCATCCCCCAACCTGCCTTTCCCCCTGCCCTGCAGCCAAGAGCCTCCCAGCACCTGCTAATCGCTAATTAACAAGATCCTACAGCTCTGCTCTTGAGGAGGGCTGGGAAATCACTTCTCCTCATCTCACAGATAAGGAAAAACCCGGAAAAGGAGGAGATGCTGATTGTTGTCCCTACAGGCTTGTCTGGAGCTCAACAGCTCAACCCATCTGGCCTTGCAGGGCTGCACTAGGAGTGCTGCCTGCATCTGCTGTGAGGTGACGGGGGTTTGTGGCCATGTGCCTCAAGGTCCCCAGCCAAGGCTCGTACACAGGTTAAATGCATTTAAGAAAATGATGAGTCCAGTTTCCCCTTTGCACTCAGTTAGAAAGTGATGTTTGTGCAGCAAAATCGCAAAGAGGTCTGACCTAAGAAGCCTGAGCACAGCCAGAGGGGAACTGCACTCTTCCTATTGAACCAGCACGGCAATATATGGAAGGGGGGGGCACTTCAGCTGAAAGCAGAACTCACATCCCAGGGACTTCTGGGCTTTGTTACCCAGGTCGTACATTCTTAGCACTCTATGAAACATTAAAAGCGAGACAGGCAGCTGCCCTGCCAGATTCTTACCACTTGCAGGCTCACTGTGTATAGGCAGCTCTCACAGCATCACTTGGGATGCTCCTAGAGGGAGTCACCCTCTGCCAGCCAAGTCTGCTACAGACAAGCACAGAGGACCTTAAAGAGACATCTTCAGGTACCTCCTGTAAATAAACACAGACCAAAACTGGATGTTAGACTGGTTACACATCCCCAGAACTAGGCTGGGCACTGGCACCACAGTGACTTGCAGGAACATTCATCTGGCTGCTCTGTAACCCATTGAAGCTTTGGGGACAGCAGAGACAGGTCCTTAGGACAGGCAGGTTTCTGCCTCTCTTTGGAAGAAGGCTTATAATTGCTTACCCCAAAGCACCCAGAACAGAGACAGCACAGCACTACATCCCCAGGAAGCTGAAGGAACAGCAAGGGAAGAGATGACAGCTCAGAGGCAGCTGCCTCGATGCACACAGAGCAACACTGGAGCTGCCAGAACTCTGCTCAGCACAGCAGGACCAGACCCCAATTGCCACTGCCAGTGGGAACAGCATCACAGGAGCCCTGCAGACCAAGGGGCTCAGGACTAAGCAGTCCTCAGCCTCCCTCATTTTAGCATTTCTTTTTTCCCCTCAAGCTACTTTTCAGTCACTGAAATCCTTTTATAAGTCTAGAAGCCCTTGTGCCTAGGTGTCTCTCCAGGAGCTTCACAGCCATCAAAAGAAAACAATTCTACCAAATTCTCCCTGTTCCCCTTTTCAACTCCCTGTCATGCAGACACCAAATCTCTGAGGCAGAGGAGCTCAGCCTGGGACCCAAGTCTTGTTTCACACTAAATTTGGTCTGCCAGACATCCAAAAAAAAGATCACATCAGTCATTCTGCTTCAGAGCTGGTTTCTCAGCATGGAAAATTACATTTCCTACATGTACCTAATGCATGAAAAGCTTTGAAAGGTCAAAAAATGAAGCCATCAATTTATCACAAAAAGTAACTTCCTATTAAAGCTGCTAAAAGCCTGGGCTCTCCAGTGCAAACACTCCACCTAGAGCCAGCTGTGCCAGCCGTGCCTGCCCAGGGCTGCCAGCACCAGTGGTGACTCGGCATTGCCACTGCAGTCTGATGGGGCCATGCCTACAGCTGGTGCCACCAAACATCAGCCACTGCTCCAAAGGGGACCCATGCAGACTTCTGGTGGTACAATCTGCCCTGCTTGTGCAGAGGGTCTTGGCAGAGAGGACACTCACTCCGAGATAAAGGAGGAGGATGTGCTCTTGCACCACATTTCCTTTGGGTATCATCTTGGAGCAAGGTCACCCCTGAGGTGATCCCAGCCAGCAGCATTCTGTGCCTTGTCCTTAGGGACAACATATGGCTGAGTAAAGCATGGGTGCACTTGCAAAGTGTGAAAACACTGGGACAGCACCAGAACTCCCAGTCACACTGCCAGCACTTCCTTGTGGAAGAGAGAGGAGGAGCAAGGGAGCCTGAGGCCCCCAGCCACACAGGATCCTCTCTCACCCAGCAGCTGAAGGGGAGCAGAGATCATAATAACTGGTTCCACTCGAGCAACAGCATCCAGCCCACCCTGTAACTCTGCCCAGGACAATTCAGTGCCACTGAAATGGCACTAACTGTCCCCCAGCTCTGTGGCCATCCTCCAGCTCTGTGGCCTTTGCTCAAACCGTTTTGCATCCCAAAAAAAACCAAGCAGTGCCAACTAAAGCAGGATTTGGTCCACATGCTCTCATTCTTGCCCAATGAGACGCACGTAAAGTGTCTCACAGGTAAGTGAGAGGCTCCTGCAGCATTTGCTGAGCAGACAGGCACAGAATACTCCTGTATTCTGCAGTGACATGATCATGGGGCTGTCCAGGGCCAGAAGTCACAGGGATTGGCACTCATCCCTTCTTGCCTTAGGGCTGCAACTAACAGGCTGTGGCATTTCACAGAGCCTCAGCAGGACACAGCATCCCTTACCTGCCACAGCTCACCACAGAGATGTCATTTAATATCTCAACTTTAGAGCTGGGAAAAACTTGAAGCAAGCTGGAAGGGCAAGACCAGCCTGGAGAGGATGCAAGCTGCAAGGAGCAGAAACTCCACCCCAAGCTGAGCACAGCTCCAGCCCTTGCTGCCATCCTGGGGCTGGGGGAGATGCCAACACACATTTCTCCTTTGGGGACAGGCACAGCCCCATAGGCAGTGGTTGCAGCCATGCCCCAGCACTGCTGCACCTGACAGCAGCTAGGCCCTGCCAGCACTACCCAAAGGGTGTCCCCATGTCCTCACCAGCTCCCACTGCCAAGAGCCAGGACAGACAGGGCTCTTGGCTCCACTTTGGCTCAGCTGCCTGCCACAAGTGACATTCTCTGCAGCTCTGCCTCCAGACACTGCCTGGGATTCCCCAGCCACTCCGCTGGCGGTTCCAGATGCATGGCCTCTGCCCCAGCCCTGCACAGTTCCCCTGCACTTCCCAACACCAGCAATGCTGCATGTGGAGAACAAGGATAGGAAGTACCACAGCTGAGCTCTCTGCAAATGGTGATCACTTGCCCTCCTAAAAAATTAAATCCTTAGAGCTAACAAGAAGAGTGTTTGCTCTCGAGTTATGGCTTGCTGGAGGTAAAGGGATAAGAACTGACATTCCCATTGCCATAATGACTGCCATGCTGGGGAGAACATCTCACCCCTCTCTGATCTCTTTTAATCATTCTGGAGGAACACACATGACATTGTCACCAAGTTCTCTCCCAGATGAATACCCCAAGTTCCCCATGAACATCACAGCAGGTGTCACTGGAGAATGTTATGATAGCTCCTGGCACTGTGCAAGGATGGAGAGGCCTTACCCCTAAGAGGCTGTTCTCCAGGAAGAGACACCAAGGTGACATCACTTTCCCTGCAGGGCTCTGGCTCTTTGTGGAGCAACTCACCAAGAGCATTTACCTTCCCTACACCTTCAACCCCCTCCCTGCACTGGGGAAGATAATCTGAGACTGACACAGCTCCAGGGTGCAAACAGGAATGGGCTGTAGATTCCCTGGGGCTGGGAAGCATTTGAACAGTTGCCAGTGTAAAAATAGATGTGGATTTTCACTTAGCAAAGGGGAGCAGGAAGGTCTTGATTAAGCCAAGTAATTCATCCAACTGTTATGAGAAATATTAACCTTTCATAACTTTAGATGAGACTAGTCGCCTTAAAATAAGACTTATCAATGAAGCCCAGCTTTGGTGAGGTGCAAGCTGAAAAAGTCAACTTTCAGGTACCCAGGGACAAGCTGGAATAGGAAATTTCCCATTTACCTTTTAGGGAAGAAAAACAGTTATTCAGCAAGTTCTGAACTCCTCAAAATGTAGGACAACTTCCAGGGACCACAAGGGAGTTCTCAGTGCCCCAATAAAATTAACTCAGGGAAATCAGCAGAACAACCACACCCCAGAGCATGATACCATTGAGGGAAGCCCAGCCTTAAGAAGTACAAAGCAAATGTCCCTGGGGTTAATTATTTTTGGGGTTACTGTTTAACAGATAAAATATGTACGAGAAAGAAGGAAGACAAATCAGCCCCTCCTTATTTTACTGCTGGAGTTGTCAGTTGAGAGCAAAAACAGTACCCCTACGGGAAAAATAACAGGGAGAAGTGAGTTCCTGAGCACCGCACTGCATCATCCCCTTTTGGAGGGGAATAGACAGGAAAGCTGAACATGAGACAAACACAAACTGGTCCTTCACTTGCACGTTTTCCAGTGGTGTAAACATGCATGCAGCGAACCCAAGGACCAGCTCCAGGTTGCTAATCCCCACTTTGAAGCATCCTGCTGACTCCAGGCCTAAAGAATCAATGCCCAGCACTCACCTCCTCGGTATTTATTTCTATAAAATACACACAATTTGTTGCTCCTCTTCAAGAATAAACTGTTCAAGGAGCACTTGTGCACATACCGTATTCTCAGGGGAGCAACTTCTACTGTTTTGGCTGGCTAACCTTCAGTCCCACCTGCATGAGAAATTCCCCTGTTCGCCCATTCTCAGGCAAACCTGAGGAAATCCAGCTTTCAGCAACAGAGGAGAAAAATCAGAGCTGCTCCACACAGTGACAATCCATGGCTGCAGAAGCCAGGACACCAGCCAGTAGGCTGGGAAGCAAACAGACCGCTGCCGGCATCACCACCTCCCTGGAGGTCACATTTTCTATGGAAATCTCAAAACTAAAGGAAAAAAAGCCCTAGTGATGGAATGAACCTGCCAGATGAGGAAACCTCTGGGCACACAGCATGGACCGGGATTACTGCAGGACCCGCTGTTCAAAAGAGCAAATCTCCTCCGAAACCAAGGCAGCAACAGAGACAGCGAAATCGTCCTTAAAAATGAAAACCTGCTAAGGAAAAAAGGCACTGGCGGCAGAGCAGCCCGGCCCCCACCGCGCTCCAGGGCAGCACCGCCAGGCAGGCTCTATTCACGCGAAAGGACTGAAATCGAACAGCAAAACAGCATTGCAAGAGCATGAAGTAATCCCACCCCTGCAGTTCGTGTTTTCCTACCCAATTAGCTACTCCAAGTGCATTTCCAAGAGGGAAAAGGGAAAGGAAAAAAAATTAAAACGTGCTGCAAAGCCAGGAGATGTTTTGCAACTCCCGGGCTCCTACAGCAGAGCCCTGCGCTCCCGACAGGCACGGGCGAGGCGGGGGGACCTCCGAGAAAGGGAGGAGAGGAGGGGCAAAGGGAAGAGAACAGGGAAGAAAGAGGAGAAGCCCGCTCACTTGCTCCGCCGTACCTCGGGCCGTCCCGCGGCGCAGCCGGACCGCACACCCGGGATGTGGCCCCGCTACTGCCGCCAGGGAGGGCAATGGGCTCCAACCGGGGCTCGGGGGGAGGAAGCGGGCGGTGGGGGCGGCCCCGGAGCCACCCCCGCCCGCCGCACAGCCCAGCCCAGCCTGCCCCGCCCCGGGATGCTCGGCGGCCGCGGGGGACGGGATGGAGCTGCCTGAGCCGGGAGCGCAGCCTCGGGGAGCTGGGGATTCTGCTCGACGGGGGACAGCGGCGCTTACCGTGGCTCAGCCGGGTCGAGAACTTTCTGCTCCGTTGCAGTTCGTTCCCCAGTTTAACAAAACAGGGTTTAAATTGCTGTTTAAGGCGCTGGGAACGAGTAGGAAGCAGCAAAGCCCCCCGAGACTGCCGGAGGGCAAGGGAAGTGCTCGGAGCTGCTCCGAAGCCCGCTGGGCACGGGGGCAGCCCCTCCACACCCCGCCCGCGCTTCCCGCTGGAAATCGTCCCGTGGCTTTTCTTAGTGCTTAAGTGGTTCTAAGCTCAGAGTCTGGAGACATCTGCTAGACCAGGATGCCTGGAGAAAGTGAAACGCTGTCCCAGACTAGATGTTAATTTTAAGTCGTGCAAACCCACAGTGCTGGTGAACAGAAAGAGGCAGGATGCTGTGGGCTGCAGGCAGGACGCACATTGCTCCGCAAGCTCACGTGTGAGGTCCCTTTGCATCAAAGCGGGGAGCCAGACCCGCAATTTTGATGGCTTGGGAATTCCTGCTTCTAAGAGAAGCCAGAGAATCAAGGAGTCACACTGCTTTGCCATCACTACAAACTCCCCTTTGAGAGCTACTCCTCCTCCCTGTGTTCCCTCCATCCCTGCTGATTATTTCATTTCCTCTCCACTGCTTGCCCTGCATCACCTCCAACTGGTGATGCAGCTGGAGCTGGCAATGCTTCCCAGCTGGAGCCTGCAGCCCCCAGCCCCTCTGCACCCCTCTGCCACCTGCCTGGGGGCTGCCACCTGCAGCCCTAACCCACCTACAGCCCCCTGTCCCTGCAGCCCCAAACCACCTGCAGCTCCCAGCCCCTACAGACAGAGCCCAGCCTTACCACACCACTCACATGCACTGAGGCACGTGAGGGGAGGGCAGACAGCTCTGATGGTTTGGGCAAGTGCTTTTGTGCACACCGTGTGCGCTGGGGCTGCGCATCTCTGTGTACCAGTGTCATGGGCATCAGTTCTGTCACCTGCCCCAATGAAAAAACCCTGACACCACCATTTCCCTCCAGCCGAACAACAGAGAGCTGCAGGTTGCGCTCTCTTCCTGCTGTGCTGCCCCTAACCTGTGCACAGAGATGCATAGTGAAGCAGGGTCAGAGTCTCTTTGTGCAGATTCATCAGACAGCCCAAAAATTGGCTTTCTCCATTTGCTGAGGCTAGATGGGGTTTTCTCAATGATGTCCAGCTGCATGGGCACTGCAGGGTGGGCTGGCAACCATGGGAGGGTATGGACACAGTGCCTCCCTGGACAAAACAAAACAATGTTAAGTCTAGAACACACTATATACACCTCTGTTAAATTCAGGAAGGGAACTGCCTGAATTTCCATGTTCTTCCCATTGGTATTTTGTGCACGTCCACCTGCCATGCTGAAGAGCCTCAGAGCATTTAATTCCAGTTTAAAAATTCCAAGAACACTCACACAAGTGGTGATGTGTATCAGCAATCTCTGCTGCCAGCCCTAGCTTTATGTGACTGCCTCTCATTAGCAAGATTTGGAGGTTAAGGCTTCTGGGATTTACCAGTGGAGATAAATGTGCTGATGGGCAGCCCAAGGAGCATCTGTGAAACTCTTTGTTAACATTAAGCTTTGTACTGGGAATAGCTGGGCCTCATCAGTCTGTCTCTGAAACAACATCACCCTCTCACTTCACATTGGGCAAAACACAAGCACACAAAGTAAAACATGTGATTTAATTGCGGGAAAATATACTCTAGGATGAAGAAAGAGACAGTGCAGTGAAATGATCTGCTGAGAATAGCAAATGCATTTTTCTTTGTATGATTAAACAGAAAAAACTTCATTAAAGGCCTGTGTCTGGCAGAGGACCTGTGGTATACGCTGGTTTGGCTGGGCTCCCAAGCCAAAATGCTTGAGGCACGCTCTGGATAAGGAAGGAAAAATGCTTTCCCTCTCAGCCAAGAGCACCCTTGGTGCAAAGCATCAGCACCAAGAGGGAGCTGGTGGGGTGGAACACAGGGGCTCGGGCTGAGCAGCTGCTCTGAAGAGGCTGAGCCTGAGCCTCCAGACTGCACAGAGTGCACAGAGTGCAGGTGCTGACCCACACAGCAATTAATGGTAGCAGGGGGTAAAGAGAAGGGGGCTGAAAGGCTTTCCTGGGAGAATTTCACAGCCCTTGGGGAATACTCTACCCCCCTAGAGCAGAGCAAAGTGAAGGTGCTGCTCCTCTGCACGGACTCTGCCCCAGACACTCCTGATGCTGTACAGCCATGGGGAGGAGGAGGCCATGAGGGGAATGGTACAGGGCACCTCCAGCTGCCCAGTCTGGAGGGCCAGAATGGGGATTTCCTGAAAACCAAGCAATGCACAGGTCTCAAGACAAATGAAAGGAAACAAGGAATGCTGATGGGTTTTTCAGCTTAATTGATTTTAGATTACCTGAAATACTACTGCTCAATAGGACCACAAAGGTGCTCGGAGGGCTGGAGGATCTCACCTACAAAGCCAAGCTGAGAGCTGGGTTGTTCAGCCTTGAGAAGACCAGGTTCCAGGAGACCTCAGAGCACATTCCAGTGCCTAAAGGGGCTCCAAGAGAGCTGGAGAGGGACTTTGGACCAGGGCATGGAGGGACAGGACAAGGGGAAATGGCTTCCCACTGATAGACAGCAGGGTTGGATGGGATACTGGGAAGAAATTCTTCCCTGTGAGCGTGGTGAGGCCCTGGCACAGGTTGCCCAGAGAAGCTGTGGCTGCCCCTGGATCCCTGGAAGTGTTCCAAGCCAGGTTGGATGGGGCTTGGAGCAACCTGGGCTAGTGGAAGATGTCCCTCCATGGCAGGGTGTGGAATGGGATGGACTTTAAGGTCCCTTCCAACCCAAACCATTCTGTGATTCTGTAATTCACCACTCTGCCTTAGCAGAGAGATAAGGCTGCTGCAAAGGCCTGTCATGGGTGTCATGAGCATTCTTCCCCCTCCAGTCAGTGATTGCCACTGCCCCCAGTCTGGCCAGTCATGGCTGGCTTCACTTCCCTTCTCCTGTGCAGTCCAAACCTCACCACATCTGTGTGGTGGCTGTGGGGGCACATCATACCCCAGCCAGTGAGGGCTCACATGACCATATCCCACCCCAGTCAGAGCTGATTGGGGTATAGATGTTGGGGGGTCAGTTGAGTCAACCCCCCTTGGAACAGCAAGCAGGTCTGCAACTGGGATTCTTCCATTGGCTCAGGGAATGCCATGAGGCTGAGAACCCTCACCTCTTCAGGGTAACCCAGCTCTTTCTGGGTTACCCTTCTAAGCCTTAAGAATTCTGAAGTCAAAGGAGTAGCATCAATTCCACTGGTCATCATGAATCTGTATTCAAATGCTGATGGAGCTTAATGGGCTTAATTTATTGAATTGATTAATAAAACCAGTTAATCTGGTTTAACTGGTGTATAAAATAAATCTTCTTTGAATGTATTATTTGTCTCAATTTTACAAGCCTCCATAACACTACCCAATCACACTATTCCTATTTTAGATTGTTTCTCCAGACAGTTGGACAAAGTGGCTCTTAACCTCCCTCCGGGCATCTCTAAATCTGCTGTGGAACAGTGGGTTACCAGAAAAATGAACTATAATTAACACTGAACATCTCTCACTTTCCAGTCGTCTGTAAGCTTATGAAGAGCAATGATTCCATGATGGCAGGGCAGCCTCATGGTCAAGTCTTCCTGAGTGAGTTGCTTTTTCAGAGTCAAGACACCAGCTGTGCTTTAAAGTCCCTGTCTGTGTGGTGAGCAAGGCTGACAACACCAACATCAACACTGGCACTGCATCCTGAGGCCAAATCCTTCCCTGGCAGTTCAGCTCCAAAGGACCTGGTGCATGTGCACTCTTGTTTATCTATCCTGCTTCAAACATGGTATTGGTACCCCTGGCCGAGGGTTATAGATGAGACAATGACAAATCATCACATTTAACACACCTGCTCCACTTCTGGACACTTGCTGCGCCTTATCTTCTGCTCATCAGCGACTGCACCTTCCCTACAAGCCCCCTTCCAACAAACTATATATGTCTATAAAGCATAAACCATGTTTATGTTTATGTTGTCTGTGGTTTGACACCCAGCTACAAAACCTTGTCTAACTCTGTGGCTAGCACAGGTCTTTCTCGTGAGAACATTTTGCTACATTTCATAAACAAAGATAAAGTTTGGATGTTTTGCAAACAACGTCTCCGGATTAGGTCAGTTCGGGCTTGGCCAATTGGGCCTAGGGGGAGGTTTCTGGCTGACCAATCTGGGTAACCTCTGAAAACTCTATATATATGGAAATCAAAATAATAAAGACACCTTTTCTCTTTCCTTGTCTGAGAACCTGGGTCATTTCTCAGCTAGCGGCTCAACAGCGACATCACTCCTCTCTTACTTTGCAGGCTTCCAGTTCCAGGACTTCAGACACCGCTAACAAGCAGGGTTCATAATGAAGGCAGCTCCTAATGAGCTGACACAAGATGCAGCATTGGATCATACTTGCTTTGAGAAGCAGTGATCAAAGCCCTGTGCTTTCTGGTTGGAGAGCATAATTAACAACAATTTCTAAAAAGTCAAGTTTGGGTTGATTAAAAATGCTATCTGACAGCTCAAGGGTGTTGAGGGGTCTCGTGATCTGCAGCACAGATACAGCATAAACTCAGCATGGTGTCTCTCCTCCCCAGGCAGGAGAAGGGCTTTTGTTCCTTTCCCAGCGGGCTGCAATGCCTTGGATTTGAAGGGCCGTGGATCTGGCCCAGGAGGGCTCACAGGGCTATGGGATCATCCCTTTGTGAGCAACAGGAGCTCAGGGTTCTCATGTCGCCCTTGGTCCCACTTCCAAAGAGGTCTGGCACATCTGGTGCATCCCCACATCTGGTGGGGATGGAGGGCTCTGATGCCAGCAGCAGCCAGGGGGAGAGCCTGCTCCAAGAAAGCAGGCAGTCTTTATAGTGGTTTGGGAGATTCCTGCCTCAGAAGAAGTGAAACAAAAGGAATGAGAGCTGCTGAATCCTCTTCAATCTTCAACACAACCAGGTCAAGGCAGTTCTTTGATCCTGAGCTCTGTGTTTCTTGCCAGGCCACAGACTCTCAGGTTATGTCCAAGCCATTTGCTCCCTGAGTTCACTCCTGCCCCCGGCCACACAAAGGGGCTTAATCCCCCCTTTCTGGACTCCCACTTCACCTTGAGGTCCTCCTGCTTAACTCCTCATCCAGTGAGATTTAGAATACACAAACAGACACGTTTGACCAAACAGACCCCAACCACAGCCCCTGCAACAAATTTGTGAGCACACCACTGGTACCTCCTGTGCCTGGCAGGGAGAGGGAGCCCCTGGGGAGAATCAAAGGCACCTGAAAGCAACCCTCAATTCATCTGTCCTCCTTCTTCGGGAAAAGCGCCACGGCATTGGCCGGTTCCCTTTTGGCTTCGGCTCCTGCTAAAGCTTACTTCACCTGACACAAGAAAATTCTTTACTCCCAGCTTCTAGTACCTCTCAGGCACTATGTCCACACCCTGCTCCAGCTTGCAGGAGAGCACAGCCTTTTCCCAGGTGATTTCATTGTCAGGGGAACATCATCCCCGATAAACCACATCATTACAGTCACAATTAGCCCCTTATCTGGAGCTTTTGAATCTGAATGGAGGCCATGGACACTCAACCCCTGTTGTAAGGGAACTACAGACCTACTTTGTCAACTCAACTTAAGAGATACAAACTGAAAACAAAGGCGGTAAAACACTTTCCTGGTACCTGATCTGGTGAGTAGCATCCCTGCCCATAGCAAGGTGGGTTGGGACAAGATGAAATTTAAGGTCCCTTTCAGACTAAATCATCCTGTGATTCTATGATAAAGTACAGGAGGATGTCCTGGGGGTGTCAGGGTCTTTGAGACCTATTCAGCCACCCCACCAGCAGTTCTGCATTGATGCCTGCGCTCACCTCACAGGAGCTGGACCAGACCTTTCCTTATTCAGGCCAGTTGGGTTCAGCCTTAATCAAGAAAAATGCCCAATTTGCAGGGAATTCACCTTGCATTTTCACAGACAGATGTGATACAAATCCTGTGATGCCTTCTGTAATGAGATATTTGATTTGTTATGATGGAAACAAAACCTCTTCAAAGTGGCTCTGTTGTTCCAGTGTTTGGCATGACCAAAGTGCCTGGGGAAATTAGGAGGCTATGGAAGAGGGTCTCCGTGGCTGGCCCAACTTAAAAAAGTTGCTTTGTAAAAGCCATAGCTGCTGATTGAGGCACACCACCTCTGATGCCTCATAATCAGTCCTTGCTTCAAAGCACAGAGTATAATTGAAGCAACTTTTTCCTCTGCAGGCTGACCTGGCACCCTGCTAGGAACCAATAACCACCTCTGCTGATGGCTGAGTGTCTCTCCGTGCACTCGGTGGAAATGTTAACAGAGTGTGGAACTGCTCAACAGATGGAGAGCTCCTGCTTTGGGCAGATGATATGCTATGGAAACAAAGACCCTTCCTAGATGATCCAAGTGCCCACCACTAAAACTTTTTTCCAGAGATGAGGCATTGAAGTGGTGATACAAGAAAGGAATTTTTATTTCAGTGACACCGAAAACAGCAGATGGGGAAAATATTTTATTTTTCTTTAAAAATCTGAGAGCTGGACCTGTCTAATAGCACTGACCTTCCCCACAAGGATCAGAAGTGGAAGGTGATTTTAGTACAAATATCACTAGTGAATGCAAGGATGAGAAGATGTGTGAGTGAGAAATAGTGTGAGATACGAGTAGAAACCAGAGGGCCTTCCAGAGATGACATGCACATATTGGCATATCAAAATTGCTGTATATGAAAGGCTCTTACTCATTTTCAGCTAAATGGCCTCAGAGAGATGCAAAATGGACAGCAGAATTTGTAAGTGAATTTCAACTGCCCTGAAAGACTCCAACTTAGGTCTTAAATCAACTTCAGGAGTAATGAAAACGAGGTTCCCAGCACATGGAGACCTGCAGTAATTTTTGAATTCTAGAAGAGGAAGATGAAACTGAATAGAGAAAACAAGCTCAATTCTGAGCTTGATTGCTGCCCACAGGGAACAAGGATGGAGCTCATCAAATGCTCTTACCTGAGCAATAGATGATGTGATGGCCTGGAGCTGAAAGGTCTTGTCTGAGACCAGCAGCAAAGATAAAGATGATGTTAATCCGAATTGATTAATCAGATCTTAATCTGGCAGTGATGTCTGCAGAAATTTAGATACCTTCCTTCCCCTGACACAGTCTTCTCCATCATCAGCTTTCACATATAGTTTGACTTAATCAGTTCTGTGCTGAAGAGTGTGAGAGAGTGTCAAGTGCTTTAGTAAAATCTAAATATATTACTGCAACCTCTTCTAGCATCAGTCAACACACCTCAGACTCAGAGCTGACAATTCCCTTCTCCCCTAACTCCTAATTATTAACTAAATAGGGAAAATAATAAAAGACAGGGAGGAGAAGCAATCAATAAAACCATGGCTTATTGAACTTTCTTTGGTGCCAGCAGGGCCCCATGGACAGATTGTGGATCTCTCTACATGGATATGGCAGTATGCAGAGATTTTTCTTTCTCAGTCTTTGCTCCTTTACACTTAGCACTGAAGCAGATCTATTTGTACAGTTACTGCTAGCTCTTTTTCCTCTTGTGCTTTGCACCACATTGGACTTCTGGACTTTCACCAATTTTAATCTTCTGTACCACAGGACCACCTCAACCAAGACCACACACAGTCCCATCAGGCTGTGCTCACACAGCACAGGCATCGCCTCCTTCAGCAGGCAGCTGCTCCCTGGCATTAGCCAAAAAGAGCTCCTACAGCAGTGCCCAGACTGACCATTTGCAGCCAGTGGGCACAGAGGGGACATGGGACCGTGGTAAGATGCCTGAAGAGCTGGCAGAGGCAGTGGGGCAGTGTGGTCGTTGGGCTGAGGCCACCTGTGTTCTGCTCCTTTCCCTGCACAGACACCTCTGAGACAGCCCTCACTGTGCTGGCTCAAAATATCCTGAGATGGGAAATCTAGGCCCTGTCAAAGTTAAAGGCTTGGTGTTCTTTTCTTCAGGTGGAAGGCAAACATCGGGGAATAGAATGGGAATTTGAGAACATTTGGGAATGTGTTGGAGTCTTGTCTTGCCTCTCCGAGGTGTGTATGCTCCGTGTTTGAACTTTCTCCAAGAGGCAACCAGCAGTGTTTTATCTTTTATCCAGAAGTATTCTAATGGAAAACAAGAAAATAAACTTGTTGTGCACTTTATCCACAATTCTGAGGGAAATCAAAAAAGATTTGGCCTTTGCTCCTTTCTATCCTGCCCAGGGCTCAAACTTCCCTAGAGCTGCAATATTTGCATTTAATTCCTGTTGGTGGGTTTTTCCCATAAATTCTGCTAATAGCTTCTTTTTTCTTTTTTTCCCTTTTAACTCATGCAAGCTTTGGTATCCTCCAGTGGTGATGAGCCCAGAGTTCACTCTCCATCCCTGGAAGCTGCACTGTCCAGAGAATTAATGCTGCTGTGCACTCAGAGCACCAAATCATCATGCAAATCTCACAGCCACACTTGCTCGCAGGATTGTTTAAGGCCTTGCATGAGGCCTCAGCAGAAGCTCTGGTCAATGGGTGGGTGCTCCTTGTCCCTCAGGAACACCATCTCCTTTTCACAACAGTCTGTCCTGTGAGAAGGCCAAAGGGAAAAAAAAGGAAGGACTGTGGCTAGCACAGGTTCTTCCCGTGGGAACATTTTGCTATATTTCATAAACAAGATAAAGTTTGGATGTTTTGCAAACAATTTCTCCGGATTGAGTCAGTTCAGGCTTGGCCAATTGGGCCTAGGGGGAGGTCTCGGGCTGACCAATCTGGGGCACCTCTGTAAACTCTATATATATGGAATTCAAAACAATAAAGTTCTCTTCTCCTCTCTTTCCTTGTCTGAGAACTTGGGTCATTCCTCAGCTAGCTGCTCAACAGCGACAAAGGACCTCCCAGGTTTCCATTTGGTTGCATTTTCCCAGACTGTAAATCAGGTAGTGAGAAGCCTGAAGGGCAAAACTGCCCCATAAATACCTCAGTGTTATGGGTGACTCTACAAACAACTGGGCAAGGCCCTTGCCTTGTCCAAAAGCTCTGAGGGACATGGTTTTCATTTGGTGTGAACTGAGACCTCAGCCTGGGCACAGGATTTTGAAGATGTGTTAATGTAATGATCCGTAACACATTCAGTCCCCAGGGGCAGGATTAATCCACTGTTTTCCCCGTGTTTTATAAACTCCTGGCCTGGCTTTATGGTGACCTGCATGTGTTAAATGCATCATTTTCTACCAGAACAAAGGAGGAAAAGACCCTGTTGTTACTGCAGCACGTCAAAAAACCCCACTGGCAGAGTAACACAGCAGAGGCAGAACACTCCTGCGCATGGTGCTTACAGGGGCTGGTGATGGATTGCTGCAGATGTTTTCCAAACACCCTGGACAAATCCCCAGATTCACAGCCTTCCCTCTTCCCAGGTCTCACTCCACAGCCCAGCTCTCCTTGCTGAAACACCAAATCACAGTACCTCACTTGAAGGAGGTACGACACAGCCAGACAGGATCTCTTGAGAGTCAGCCCAGATTTGCACAGCCCAGGCAGGGATCACCTGCTCCGCAGCCCAGGGCTTTGGCCTGTGCCATTGACTGGGATTCCTGTGGGACAGCAGATCCTCCCCTCCCTGCTTTGCTCCAGCGCTGAAGACAGAGATTTTGGAGAAGGCTCATCACAGCAGCTCCTGTGTCCCAGTGAGGGAGCTGCAGCCATGGCAGGGCTGCATCCAGGGCAAGCAGCGCTGGAGTCCAAGGTGACACAGAGCTGGGAAACCCAGCTGGAAGAGCCCTGTACTCCCTGAACCCAAAGTCCGAGCTGGACACAAGACCATGTATGGAAAGACCTTCCCTTTTCTTTTGGTTCTTCCCACCTCAGCTTTGCTCTTTTCCAACTTGGATACACACTGTAGCCCCATCTGTTTCATGGTTTCACACATAGGAGGCCTCACTTCTCTCTGTTTTGCTTCCAGCAGGGCTGATCCAATGTAACATTCAGGAAGAGGGTGAGGATACAGAGTATTTCCCAGTGAGCATGTCCCTGCTGTTAGCATTTTATAGCTTTACAAAGCTGAAGCAGCCTCAGGTTCTGCCAGGGGAGGTTTAGGTTGGATATCAGAAAAAATTTCTTCTCTGGAAGGATAGTCAGGCACTGGCACAGGGTGCCCAGGGCAGTGGTAGAGTCACCAGCCCAGGAGGTGTTCAAAAAACATGTGCACCTGAGGACATGGTTTAGTGGTGGGTTAATATTTGGACTCAATTACCTTAGAGACCTTTTTCAACCTTAATGCTTTTATGATTCTATGATTTTATGAACTCATGTAGCCTGTGACCTACAGCTTGGAAACATGCTTGGTGGATGTGACACAGCACCTACTGGGTGCCCCAGGGACCCTAAATTTCATCTCATCCCAACCCCTGCCATGGGCAGGGACTATTTCCACTGAACCAGATTGCTCAGGCTATCCCTTCCTACCCCATCTTGCTGACAGCTATGTGAATTCTGCAGGGATTTTGGCTGCAGCAAGGTACAGGGTCTGGGAATCTATTTATAACCTGTATTTCCTACAGATTCATTTCCTGGAGTCTTTGCTTCAAAGAAATAACAAGAAGAGCTGAAGATGGATCTTGAATATTTATGCATTATTCTAGAAGCATAGCAACATCCTCAGGTTTACATTGGGAATACTGGGACATTTTCCTCTTCTTTGGCTCAAAAAAAAAAAAAAAACCACCAAAAAAACAAAAATGGTTTTTGTAGGACATTACCCCTGTGCTGGTTTGGGCTGGGATGGAGTTAATTTTCTGCACAGTGGCTGGTATGGGGCTGTTTTGGAACTGTGCTGCAAACAGAGCTGATAACCCAGGGATGTTTCTGTTATTGCTGAGCAGTGACTGCTCATCCAGTGCCAAGGCCCTTGCTGCTCCTCACCCCACACTGCCAGCATGAGGAGCTGAGAGGGGACACAGCCAGGGCAGCTGATCTCAACAGGAATATCCCAGACCATGCTCAGTGTATGAATCTGGGGGAAGAAGAAGGAAGAGGGGGATTTTTGGAGTGATGGCATTTATTTTCCCAGGTGTCCAGAAGAGCCACGCTATGAAAAGCCAGTGCCCATAAAGGCGACAGAGGAGTCCTGCAACTTTATTCAAATAAAGGGAGAGAGTCCACTGGGGCATATGCCCGAGGGGTTTTCTCTCTCGTGGTTTTGAAGGGCAGAGCCTCCTTTTATCCTAAACTCCCGACCGCAAGTTGCCCTCTTCCTTTCCCCATCGGCTGAGGTACAATGAAGGCACAGCCTTCCCGAACCGCCTAGCACGTATTCCCCCCTTGAACCTGTCATTTTCCCCTAAAGTTCAGAAACTCAGGCTTGTGCTGACCCATTTGTCTGTTTCAGGAGTCAAACTGTCTGGGGTCTGTAACAAACCTTCGGCTTGAAGTTGGTAGAGACATTGAGACCCATTTCAAAGACATTAACACCCATACCTCACCATGGAATTGTTTGTAAAGACATTAGCACACATCTTCCCTACCACAATGAACATGTGATGGAACACTGCCGTGCTGGGGATGGCAGAACACCAGCCCAAGGAAAGTGGGGAATGAATTCCTTGTTCTGTTTTGCTTGCATGGCTTTTGCTTTCCCTATTAAACTGTCTTTATCTCAACCCATGAGTTCTCCCACTTGTCCAATTCTCTACCCCATCCCACTGGGAAGGGGTGAGTGAGCAGCATGGGGGCTGAGTTGCTGGCTGGGATTGAACCACGACATCACTGTGTACATAGGAAGGATTTTCCTGTGTCAACTCAGGAAACAGCACTGATACCCACAGGCAGCACACAGGAGGAGCACAGCTCATGGAATAATAGAATGTAACAATAATATAGGAAGTGTGGGGAGGTTTAGTAGTGATTAAGTTTATCTCTTGCTTCATTTTTTTTCTTGTTGTTCAGTGAAGTGTGATGTCTACTTGAATTTTACCCCAGAGAATTCTACCATGATGAGCTATGGGCAGGGCTTTCAAAGCGTTCTAGGCACCCAGCAGGAGATCCCAGTGCCTGGACAGTTATTTTTATTACCTGACACGTATTTGAGAGTTGGGCTCTCAGGAAAATAGAAATGGGGATTGCAGAATACCACCTGACACCTGTCAGCCTGAGCAGTGTATGAGTGCTGACAGCGTAACTTCCACTACATCTCACCTATGCAAGATCCTCATCACTGCAGGCCCCCAAAATAACTGATGCCAGAGCTGTGTACTAGCAGCAGTCCCTTGTACATCACATGTGTACCTGTCTTTTGTAACTAAATCTTTGCACCAGTTGAAATGTTACTTAGCATGAGTGCCAGGTTGAGGTACCCAGCATTTTCCCAGTAAGCAACGTCATGAAACGGAAACGCACTTCAGGCTGTGTTAGCTTAAAATCCAGGCCCTGATACAAATGTCTCCTTTGCCAACTGTGCCACATCAGGTCTGTACTGGGGCAGGGCCTGTTGCTACAGGAACAGAATATGGCTTTTTGCTGCATCTACCTTGCTGAGCACAAGCTGCTCTCAGTGAAAAGGGTCAGATACACTCACCTGTGACTTTTTCCTTAACTGGCTTTGTCATGATCTACTGGAAAGCAAACCATACACAAGAGAAGGTAGGAACTGATTTACCCAGCAGCTACCCTGTTGCAAGACTCCTCAGAAGGCAAGGCAGCGGGAGCCCATCACAGAGGTGTGGAGTGGGAACAGCTGGGCTGTGATGTCCAGTGTCAGCACGTTTGAGCCCTGAGTGTCAGCAGAGTGGTTTTATCTCAGTCAGGAGGTTTCTGCTCTCCACCTGCCAATTATTACCTCACCCCAATGCCTCTGCAATGGTTTCACCCATGGCTTAACCAGTGCTCACTGTGGATGGAAGGGGAAGGTAGAGCCTTGTCCTCCCCACCTCCTGCCACACTGCTCCTCCTGTTTTTGTGATGGCAGCAGTCCTTGCCTCACTTCAGTCTTAACTCCAAGCCAACATGCAGATCCATCCTTCTTCCCATCGAGGTGCAGATTAACAGCAAAGTGCCTGCATTATGGCTTTCTTGTCTGTTGGGGGAATCCTACTGCCTGCCCAAAGCCAGAGGCTCGGGAGGAGCACACACTTGGTTCATCTCCAATGCTAAGGGATCTTTTAGTTCTGGGGATCATTTTTAGCACAGCCAAACCACAGAGACTCGATGCAAAAGGTAGAGGTGTCAGTAGTGCTGCTGCAGCAGGCTTCAGGCCTCAGGTAACTTTCCCAGATTACAGCAGCCTGATCCCTTTTTTGGTTGTTTTTAATACTTAAATGTCAACAGCATGCAGGTGCCTAAGGAGACGTTTCATTTTCATGGCCCACGCTGCACTCCTCCTGGGACAGCAGGTGATGCTGGTGGCTCCAGGAGTCCAGGGCTCCATCTCCTGGCCAGTCCCAATCTGCAGGGTACAGATTTGGACACCACAGTATCAGAAGGATCTAAAGTTATCGGAGAGCATCCAAAGGAGGAACACGAGGATGGTGAAGAGTCTGGAGGGAACTAGAGCTGTGTGAGGAGTGGCTGAGGGCACTTGGTTTGTTCAGCCTGGAGGAGACAGGACAGAGCTCACCAGGGGCTGCAGCTTCCTCCCAAGGGGCAGTTCTGATCTCTGCTGTCTGTGACCAGGGATAGGACCCGAGGGAACAGTTGGAACTGTGACAGGGCAGGTTAGGCTGGGTATCAGGAAGAGGGTCTTCCCCCAGAAGGTGATCAGGCACTGACCAGGCTTCCCAGGGAATGGGCACAGCCCCAAGGCTACCAGAGCACCAGGAGCATTTGTACAATGCTCTCAGGCACAGGGTGGAGTTGTTGGGGTCTCTGTGCAGGGCCAGGAGCTGGACTTGTGATCCCTATGGGTGCCTTCTGATTCAGAATATTCCACAGTTCTAGAGAAGCAGCTGTCTGAAAATGAGCTCTTGTCCTGCTGCTGTGCTCCCCAGGGTCTCAGAGCATTGCAGCTGGTGACTGTTGATTAAATTATTTTCCGAGTGTCTGACATTCCTCTCAGCCCTGCTGAGCCCAGGTGTATCTGGCTGGGCTCTGTCTTAGCTCGTGCCTCAGAAACACAATTGTTCACGGTGTTCTGACAGTGAACATTTCTTTACAAGATATGGGGCAGGACAGGGAAGGGGTGAATGGGGGGTGATAATCTTAATTATCAGATTCAGTTGCAAAGTCTACAGAAAGAAAATTCGTTCTTTGCAGGTGACAAAAGTGCAAATTACAACTGGAAGAATGTTGTGATGGTGAATGTGGAAACTCACGATGTGTGATCAATTCCATTATTTTTCTGTTATTTTGTAATATTCTATAAGGGGGTTTAAAGTCCTGTCTCCATGAATCACCTGAATTGTAAACTTCTCTTCTAAAGAGTCTGTGGTCTAATGGCTGCAGAGAATCACCAGCATCTCAACCTGAAGATTCAGCCGTCGAAGGCAAAGAACCACTTCTTTCCTACTTTCTAAATTTTTGTTAACTTTCATTCTGCTGTGCAAGGGGCAGGACTGGATTCCTGCTACTCAGCTGCCTGAACAGACAGTGCCGAGTGCCAGCTACGGGCTCTTTTGGAGAAGTGCACTGCTCCGCAGCAAGAGCACATCCTGACGGATCCAACAGCACTCGGAGCCCGCAGTACCAACCCGGCAGCTCCCACAGCCGCGGGATAAGGCAGATTCCCCTGTCCATCAAAAAAACCCGACAAATTCACTTCTTTGCTGGTGCAAACCAAGGGCGGCAGCAGCAGTTTGCCGTGCGCTGTGCCGCTAGGCTGGTGGTGGCTCTGCCAGGGCTCCTGTAGGACCGGGCTGACAGCCGAGCCCCGCTTCCACCGCCAGCTGCGGGACCTGTGCTGCACCCGGGGGGCTCCGTGTTCTCGGAGCGCTCACCGCCACGGCTGAGGGGAACAAACTCCGTCTGTGCCCCGACCCCAGGCGAGGGCGGCTGCCACAGGCTGCGGGACGGGCCCCCCTCCCCGAGCCCACTCGGAGGCGCCGCTGAGAGGGAAGCGCCGAACGCAGCGGAGGGGAAAGCGGCTTCCCCGCGCCCGGCGGGGGATCCCTGGCACCGTCCCGCCCCGCTGGTCAGGCACAGCGACCACTGAGACCCTCCGAGCTGCGGGCGGAGCGTGAGCCCGGAACACCCCGGAACCGCTCAGGCCCCGGCGCCGCTCCCGCCTTCGCCGCGCGGGACACGCCCCGCCACAGGTCCTGGCAGGGCCACACGGAGCGCGGGGCTGGCGGGCGGAGTGGCGGCCAGGACCCGGCTGTGCCGATGCTGCCCGCGGGCCGCGGCCGAAGGTGAGGGGGAGAAGAGCCCGGCGGGACGGGCCTGGCCGGGTCCCGCGGGGCGCTGACCGCGCTGGGTCTTGCAGGGCGGCGGCGGCGCTGAGGGCGGCGCTGGGCGAGGGCGCGGAGCGGCGGCGGGAGCTGGAGCGGCGGGCGGCGCGGAGCCGGGCGCTCCTGCGGCGCTGGTGAGTGCGGATCTGGGGGAGTGCGGACACGCCCGACACCCCCGGCCCGGGAGGGAGGGAGGCCCGGGCGCTGGCCCCGCAGCCGTGTCCGAGGCCCCGCGGGCCGGGGTGCTGGTCCTGTCCCAGTGCAGCAACGCCGGCCCCCGTCGCTGTTTGTTTCCCCCAGGGATGATGAGGAAGAGCAGAAGCCGCAGCCAGAGCCGCAGCCTGGCTCCAGCACTGAACATGGTGAGCGCTTCCCCCGGGCCAGTGCCCCTCGTGTCACACCGGCCCCTGGCCATTTTCGGTGTTAGGAGTCATTCCATCTACCTAAAATCCCCCTCTGGCTCTTTTGTCCCACTTTCCTCGTTGGGGTTACCTTGGACTTGTGCCTTGTTAGCCAAGGCCACTGATGAAGTGACTGTGGGCCTGACCCAGGTGTGGGAATGTCACTTGTTGGGGCTGATTTGGGAGAACTACCGTCCTGTGGCTCACATCCATCCTGGGTCTTGAAAGCTTCTGGCAAGACTGCCTGCGTCCTCTGTGCAAGTGGCTGCTCCCACAGCCAAGAAAATAACTCCCTACACCATTCATTTGGTTTGGTGCCCTGTTGCGCCTGAAAGACCAAGTTAGTGAAGAGACATATGGAAAACATCTAGGTTTGGGCCTTCTGACATGTTTTCTTCTCTTGCAGAAGACAGGCCTTCACCCAAGGAGCTGGAGGAGCTGGAACTGCTGAACAGGGCCTTAGAGAAGGCACTGAAGATCAGGAAAAGCCTCTTGAAAACTCCATTAGAGGCCCAGGGAGCTATAGCACAGAAATGGGCAGGTGATGGACCTGATCCCAAGAAAGCTGAAGAGCAGCAGGTGGCTGTACCTGTTGAGGATGTTCCAGAGAGCAAAAAGGTGAAAGCTGGAAGCAAAAACCCTTCATTGTTGAAGAAGCCCTCTCCATACCAGTTAAGAGCCCCTTATAGGACTGACCCAGATGTGAAGAAACTGCAAAGAAAAGCCCCAGCCAGGTGTGTTTCTCAAGGCCCCAGGACAGCTGGGAAGATCTCCTCAAAAAGTATAACTTTCAAACAAGGAAGGAGTCACAGGACAGCAATTGGTGCCAGTGCCAGAGAGGTCTGTGCTGCAGCTGAACCTCAAGAGACACCTGTCCCAAATGAGCATCAAAGCTTTTCTGGAGGAGATTCAGCTGGGGGAAAGAACTCCATAGATGCTGGCAAGCAGTTACTTGATGCAGGAAAGAAAAGCTGTGGTTTCCTGGGAGAGTCCAGCAAAAGGCGGACACAGCAGGTGCATGGGGAAGGAGCACCTCAGCTGGGACAGGCACCCTGCAGGAAAAGGGGTAAGTGTGGGAGGTGGGCACCTCTCCTGTTGTGCTCCACACTCCCAGGCACAGGTTCAGAGCCTCCTGGCTGCGGCTGCTCTGTGGGTCCCAGCATGGCTTCATCCTCCTCACATCCCTCTTAAGAGGAAGGATCCTATACACTTTAAAAGCCTTTATTGTGGTTGAGTAAGTGTTTTCATTTTAAGGGCTTATTCTTGGATGGCTGGTTCTTTGAAAGCCTTTCAATTAAGAGTTTTGATGTTTCATAGTCCCCTGTGAGTGTTTCTGAAAGCTGTCTCTGTAGAGCTTTCTTGAGCCTTAGCTTTCCTCTGAGTGCACTCTCTATAGCAGCATATTGATTTTTGTATTTATTCTGGTTTTTACACTGTGATAATACATAATGCATGAATTTTCTCACTCTAAAGCATGTGCACAGTGCTGTTTGGAGTGATGGCACCTGGGTTTAATACTGTCCCTGTTAACCTGTAACATACTGCCCATGTAACTACACAAATCAGGATTGACTAGAATGCAGTTGTTTTAAGGGTTTGGTGTGGGAAGGATTATGAAGGGAATGTTACTGAGATTCTCTGTGGAAAAGTGGCAAAATAATCCTTGGAAGATTGGCTTTGCATTCAGATCAGTCTGTCCTAAGTAATTTCTTTCCTGTTTTGCTTTAACGAACCAGTGAAGCTCAGATCTGATGTCCCTGGAAAATTCTGAGAAATATTTCTGTCAGCTGCCACAACCTAACTCTTGTGTTTGTGCAGGGAGGAAATTGTCCATTTTCACTGGCATTGGAAGGGCCCCAGGACGCTGAGTGACAGTTGCTGTAGGAACAGGGATCTGGATTCAAACATTTACCTAAATTCCCAACTGTTGCCTTGCATTCCTAGTCTGCATGTAACTAACAACTGCCAACACTCCTGTTTTTGTAATAACAATTTATGGATTATTCTATTTGGGGTTAAGTATCCTATTCCCAGCGGGAATGGCTGGGATAGCCATTTGAGTTCCTATTTGAGTGTGATATGGTGCTAAGCAAAGCTGCCTTGTCCTGCTAGGGTAGGATAACAGGTTATGGCACAGCAGCTTCCCTGAATGTGTTGTTTCCATGTCGGTATTCTGCTGTGCCATGGCTTTGCTCCCAGCTTCCCACCCTCTGGCAGATGGTGGTAGGATGCAGGATCCTCCTTCCCTGAGGACAGTCTGAAGACAGTGGTGGATCCCATCTCCAGGGTTGCTGACATCTCCCATTGCAGCTAAATTAATTTCAGATTTTGACAAAACACCATTTTCCCTGTTGGAAGACAAAGCTCAGTGAATTGCTTTCCAGTGGCCAGGATTGATTCTTCCCATGTTTTGCAGATGCCAACTGAAGCTTCCCCTTCCCTACAGGAAAGCCTATTCCAGGAACTGCAGGTAAGACCAGCCTGACCACTTAAATCCAGAGCTACCTTCAGCTTCAGGGCTGTGAGGAGGGGTCAGGTGTGGCTGTGTTGTGTGTTGTGGGAAGGCAGTGACCCCACAGGGTGTGGGGCCTGACCTGGAAGCAGGAGGAGCTCCCATACTGCAAGGCTGCTCCTGAGGATGTGTTCTCATGTTATTGTAGCCACTAGTGCTACTTCTATTTTTCAAGTGTTAATTACTGTAATCACTGAGTCATAAAGGTCCTGGAATGCTTTAATTGTGCATTTAACAGTGCAGCAGAAGTCTCTGCTGGTGCCATGCACCTGTTGAAGGCAGGACACCCTGTGGTGTGGGTGTCTGTATACACTGTCCAATGAAAGTTTTCCAAACCATCCCTGCATTGCCTCTGTAGCCTGGAAGCACCAAGGCTGTGTGTGTTTGAGGCTGGTTCCTGCTGCTGAACTTTTATACAGAGCCAACTGCAGTGTTACTGCAGTGATGGTGCAGGTGCTTGGGGTTTGGGTGCTCTAGTCCATTCTCCAGCCTTCTGGAAAGGTTTCCCACATTTCCTCAGAGAAATCTTGCCATAATTCAGCAGATTGCTCGTTATGTGCTTTGTTCAGATGTTAAGTTTAAACCCTTTTTTTAACTATAGCCCCTTGTGCAGAGCCCTTGTGCTGCCCTCAAGAATTCCTCCTCCTCTTGGGTGCTGTCATTTACCATTTATCAGACGCCAGCTTGTTAGTTGCCCTTCTGCAAGTTGTAAAGACTTTATACGCTTAAGTTTCACTTCTAAATTGAGCCTTTCAGCATTTTAATTACTTTGGTATCATTTTATACTTCTCGCTATTGCTTTCAAGTCAGTAACAGATTGAGAATAACCTTTGCACTAAAGATCCCTTGTAGAGGGATTGCATCTTGCCTGGGAACTTCTGTTCTTTCCTGCTCCATTAACCTTGCCACTTCTTTGCATAATGTGTTTCTGAAATCTGCAGATTCTAACATGATTTAAAAGACCCATTAGGCTGGAGAGAAGACACATAAACACTCGAGTTAGTCAGGCACTGCAGAACTATTTTAAGCTTCCTCCTGGTGGCTCTCACTGCATCAGGTTTTGGGAGACAGTCCTTAAGGAAAGGATATTATAGGGACTCTGCATCCATGAGGATGTTGCACTCTGTAAGTGAAATGCAACTCTCTGGTAATGCTGTTATTTGTGCAATGCTTTACTTTTAAAAAAACTGGACTCTGTTATGAAGTCCTGGCCAGCTTCCTCATGATACTGTCCTTAAACCTCTGTCTTGCATCCCTAACATGCTGCTGTCATTCTGCTTGCCAAGCATACCACTTTGTCCCCCCACAAAAAAAATATTAAAGAAGAATCTTGAGGAAGTTTGGAATATGAAGTAATTGGAGTATGAGTTTGTCCTGTCTGCTCTTTTTTTTTTTCTGTACACCTTTACTAACAGAATAAATGTACAGAAATGCAAATTACTTACTCCTGAGAAAATAAGGGAAAATTTGGTTTTTCCTATGGGATATAAACACAGAACAAAAGAATGAGAGATGTGGTGCAAGTTCACATTCTGCTTACAGAAATATGTTGTCTGTCTTCTGATCCTTCCCCTCAAAACAAGAGGAGAGTAACAGGTGTTTTGCAGTGTCTGATGCTTTCTGCAGGGTGTCCTTGTTGATCTGATACCAGCTGTGGGAATGAGTTGGGAATGGCTGGTAAATAACCTGTGAGAGAAAGAGAGAGGGGGAGTGAGACACTTGTAATTAAAGCACTGATATGCCACGCTGGTGTGTCACAGTTCAGCGTGAGCACTGTCTGGTACAAAGGAGTGTAACTTCCACCTCCTGCACCTTTGGAATTTCAGGGCATGGGAGAGATGTCGTCTGTGCCAAACAAGTGCAGATGCAGCAGCTGCAAGGACCCGTTTTGTGGAGAGGATTCAGACAACTGTATCCTTTCCCAGGAGGCACATGATGCAATTGCTCTGCAATGAGCTTCCAGCTGGAGAGAGTTATACCTCCAAATTCCAGTTGGGTCTCCAGGCAGTGGGATTTTTCATAGTACAGCTGTTGAGCACTTATAAAACTTCTGCTCCAGCCAAACGTGCCCACAAGGCAAACATGTCCTACACAGCTGTGCTGTCCTTGCCCCCTGCAATGCCACTTCCCAGGCTGGTCCCCTCTGCCCTGATCCCAGCTGGCCTGGGGCTTGGGATGCTGCATAGAGCTGGTGCTGTGGAACCTTCCTTAAGCTGCTGCTGTTTGAGTTTTGCTCCCTGAAGCCGACGCCTAGTCCTGCAGAGATACAGGAGGAATTACGGAGTCTCCAGGATGTCCACTCTCGTCTGAGGCAGTATGTGGAAGCTGAGCCTGCAGGTAAGGAGGGAGAAAGGGTGAGTGGGGGGCAGAAAGTGGAATAAGGATGATTTGGGCTCTAGTTCCATGTGTTTTTTGTTCTTGGTGTGTGCTGGACATGAGGGACAGAAGCATTCTCTGCCTGAGGTGAGGCCTAGTGAATCCAAGGCCACTGTAGAAATTCTTTGGGGAGGAAGGCTCCAGTGCTCACACCTTTTCTCTGCTTCTGTTGTAGACCCTCCCACTCTGCAAGGAGAGTATGAAAGCCTTCTCACCTTGGAGGGTTTGCAAGCCACAGTGTCCCAGTGCTTGCAGAAGCTGCAGCTGCTGCGAGCAGGTGAGACAGTCCCTTTGTTAAAGTCCCTTTGTGGCTAGGAATGAATGTGGCTCTTTTCCATCTGTGTGCAGGACACTGGATCAAGGTCATTTTTCTCCTGATTATTTTAATGGTAATGGAACACTTAATTCTCTGGTGGCAAAAAAAGCTGTGGTGCCTGTGTGCCACCCCTCTGTGTTCAGGAGAGGCTTAGAGCTTTGAACTGTTGCAGTTCAGGAGGGCTGGGGAGGGGACAGTGTAGGCCATAGCTTAGGGTGTCCTGATTGTGCCATGTGTGAGGAGCTTACCCTGATTAACACAGTGTCGTTAATCATTCAGTTCTGGGAACAGTAAGTAGATCATAAATTCTGCAAGTACAGATTTAACTTGTATGTTTTTGTCTCCTGCCTTTTCTTGTACCCTGGCAGCTCTGGAGTCCCAGCTGAGGCTGCGCCCAGAGTGCACTGAGGATGTGGGGAGCTGCTCTCCAGCCTGTGTCCCTGCCAGGGGACAGATATGTGACAGTGCAGACATGCTGGCTGTTCCTCTCCTCTGTTACTCCAGTCTGCATGAACTAAGGGACCTGTTTGTCTTGAAGCTGCAAGTATCAATGCTGCACCAAGAGATTGCCTTACAAAAGGTGAGTCTGGAGAAGTGTCAGTGCTCCTGGAGCAGGGAAAGGAAAGGGCAGTTGTGGGGCAGCAGCTGCTGTAGGGAGTGTTGATGGGCAGTAGCAGCAGAGCAGGTTCCCTCCATGATGTTTCTGTGTTTATGCCTTGTTCTCTTGTAGGTGAATGGGACTTTGTTTTTTTATTGTTAGGGCCAGAACAGAGGCCTTTACATGCCTGACCCTCTCCTAATAAGATTTTATTTAGCTATTCTGAAAGAATTTAGTAGTGGAGGATGTTTTTGATAATGCTTGATGGCCCCTTTTGTCAGGCCTTTACAGCCCTATTGGGACACCCACTTTGTCATTCCCTCCTGTGTGACCTCCAGCTGGTGAACTCCTCTGTTCTTTGTTCCTTTCCTTCTAAATCTCAAAGCACTGTGCTGCTTATCTTGCTTTTACCATTCTGAGACTGTAAGAACAAGGTAGGAGGTGTCAGCTTCTTCAGCAGCCTGAGCAGGGAGTTTGCCACATGAGGATTACTTGTTCTCAGCCAGCAGCAAAGGGCAGAGAAGATCTGTGAAATCACATCTACTCTTTTGACCTGTTCTTTGCCATTGACCTGAATGATAGAGGCTCAAAAAGTCATTTTTTGTAAGCCAGAGAGGCAGTATTAATAACTGGCTGCAGCTCTGTGGCTGAAGAGAGATTGCTACCTTGTTTCAAATGGGATTTCAGCATTATAATCCTGAATTGTGGATTATGAAGGGTTTTATTGTTGCGGTTTTTTATCTGCCCAAAATGAAGTGTAGACCAAAGCCCAATTCCTGCTGCCCTGTTGGCTAACTCAGTTTCTTCTGCACATGTACCCAAATAGGTGCTTTGTGCCAGGTGAGCCTTGAGGGTCTGAAGCAGCTCTGTGCAGGGTGAGCAGGATAAGTGAAATTCTTGGGACAGGTGAAGTAAATGGACATGGAACAAGATAAATACCCTGGGAGAGGATGTACCTATTTCTGGGCCAAGCCTGTCCATTGCCTTTCCATGGAGGGATGCCAAGTGTCATAGAAATTCCTGGTAGCTTGTAGCCTGTCTTTGATGGTTCAGATCTGTTTCTTCTTAGGTATCAGGAGCAGAGCAGGTGGATGGAAGTGGGGCAGTGCAGCACTCCTTCATGTGCCAACTTTCCCCTTAGGTAGCTTTCATGTCTGTAGAAAGCGACTTCCCAGAGATGAGCAGCTCTGTCCTGCTTCCCTGTCCCTGTGCAGAGACTTGTGTAGAACAGGAGAGGGAACCTCCTGCAGATACCCTGTACTCTGTTCTGTTTGGGTCTTCTTCTGTATCCATCAGGGAACAATCATGGAATCACAGAATACCTTGACTTGGAAGAGACCCACAAGGATCACAAGTCCGAGTCCTGGCCCTGCACAGACAAGACACCCCAACAATCCCACCCTCTGCCTGAGAGCATTGTCCAAACACTCCTGGAGCTCTGGCAGCCTTTATGGAGGTGGCTGACACTTGCAGTTGTCCACTGTCCTGGGCAGGTGGAGTGTGCAGCAGGCTGGGTTGGTTTTGGTCTGCAGGTTGCATGCAGACTTCACTACTGCATGCCAGATGGAAAAAAAAAAAATTCCAGGCAAAATGTCTGTCTGAGCATTAATTCAAGAGTGGGGCACAAAAGACCAGTTTTTGTCCATTGATTGAAGTAACCTGTGCTTCAGTTGTCAGTCAGTCCTGATCCCAGAGCTGATAATGATGCTGTACTGGGTTGTTTGACAGCCTGGGCTGAGATCCCAAGATAGGCTTAATGGGGCAGCAGCCAGGCCAGGGAATGTTGGACAGCTTGAGCAGCCCCTGTAGCCTGTTTGGGCTGGAGCTGGCCACTTACACCTCTGTCTTGGAATAACTGGGAGGTAATAGGAACAGTCCTGACAGAAGGGTTGAACTTACCCTTGGGTGAGTGAGTGCTTTGCTGTGTGGCTGCAAGAGTCCTGAACCAACACCAGCTTCAGTTTCCTGTGGGATGCTGATTTCATCCCAGTGCTGGACCTTCTCTGCAGCAGGTAAGTGGCACTGCTGCTTGTCTCACTGCTCTGGGAATGCTGGGTGGCTGCTGAGGTAGCTCATGAGCAGAGAATGAGCCACTCTGCCTTTATTAAATATGACAAAAGAAAGTATCCATCAATCAATTAGCCTGTTACTAGTCATACTGCTCTGATTAGATTTCACTTGTTATGCAGCCTCTTCAAGGAATACTGAAGTGCTGCTGGCTCTGGTGACACTGTGTCCTTTGCTCCTGCCCAGGTGATGATGGCAGAGCTGCTGCCTGTCCTGGAGCCCAGGCTGTCCCCAGAAGGCTCTGCAGGGCTGTTCCGGGCCATCCACACCCAGCTCTGCGAGGGCGGCCGGCAGTTCCCTGTGCTGGTGAGAGACGAGCTGCTGGACTGAGCTGGGGAGCCTCCTGCACAGAGCCAGAGACAGCTCTAAGCAATAAATCTTTTCTATGAACTTCTTTATTCTGCCTTATTGTTCAGCTAAATTCCAGGGGGTTGTTTTTGTTATGGCCTTTTTTGTTGTTGTTTTTAATTTCCTTTTGTATCAGGAGGAAAATAAGCAGGGGCTGGAGCCCTGCTGCTCTGGTGCCAGGCTGAGAGAATTGAGGGTGTTCACCTGAAGAAGAGAAGGCGCCAGGAAGACCTTACAGCCCCTTCTAGTGCCTAAAGAGGCTCCAGGAGAGCTGGAGAGGGACTTTGGACAAGGCTCTGGAGTGCCAGGACAAGGAGAAATTGCTTCCCACTGACAGAGGGTGGGGTTAGATGGGATACTGGGAAGTTCTTCCCTGTCAGGATGGTGAGGCCCTGGCACAGGTTGTTCAGAGAGGCTGTGGCTGCCCCTGAATCCCTGGAAGTGTCCAAGGCCAGCTTGGATGGGGCTTGGAGGCAGACCTGGGGCTTGGAATAGTGGAAGGTGTCTCTGCCTATAGCGTGGGGCTGGACCAAGATGAGCTTTAGGTCCCTTCCCATCCAAACCAGTCTGTGCTTTTATTGTTCTGTATCACTTTCCTGACCTATTAACTCTGAGGTTTTGTGAAGCCCCTTCAGGGCTTCAGAGACTGATTTTGGGTTTTCTTCCCATGGTTGTCTCTACCTAGCTCTGGATTCTTGACTGCCTCAGGCCACAGGCTCCTGTATGCAGACAGTGTAGCAGACAATAAAACATGATTTGTACTGATCAGATAGCCACAGTATCATGGGTCACAGCATCAGAGATCCAGAGAACCTGAGCTGGTACTCCGTTCACCAGCGGGCATATAACCAGCATTATAGTGGTCACTCAGCATTCACTGTGTTTTTAATGCCTTCGTGCACAGCAGCGGTCGGATGGATGGACGGAGGGACGGATGGATGGATCGATCCCGGGCCAGCGGTGTGCGGCCGGCTGTACCCGGCAGGTGGCGGTCGAGTCCCGCGGTCCCTGCCGGAGCCGGAGGGACCCCGGGAATGTCCAGCCTGGCCCTGGAAAACGCAGGTCCTGCAGCACTTCCCGCCTTGTCACCGCGAGAAAAGGCCAGCTGCGGCTCCTCCTGCAATCTGGGATTTTTGCGTATAAACCCCTAATCGCCTGGCATTTCAGTGACAAGTAAAGCTTTGGAGTGAGGTGGAAAAACTGTTTGTGAGCACTTAAAATTCCATTTAGGAGGTGTACCACAGCTTAATACCGTTTGACTCAGACCGTATCACTAAGCTGGACTCTGCCTAATTGACTGGGGGCGGGGGGGTGGAAATGTAGATCTTAGCAGTGCTAAGACAGTAATTTTTATCGTTTCTCAAGGTTGCTGTCTGGCTCTTTCTGACTCCCAAGATTCACTAACAATCATTTGTATGATAGATGAAAATTAGCATCTCTTACTTTGCCATTATATTTTTACCACAGAATCCCAGAATGGTTTGGGTTGGAAGGGACCTTAAAGCTCGTCCCAACCCACCAACTGCCATGGGCCGGAACACCTTCCACTATCCCAGGTTGCTCCATCAAACCTGGTCTTGAGCACTTCAAGGGAGCAGACACTGCATCCTAAATTAGTGTGGTCAAACACATGAACATGTCCATGTTTGAATTGGAGAGCTGACATTTGGTATTGTTAATTAGGGTGTTGTTATGGATAACTTGTGTCTGCAAGAACTGCATGAGTCATGGAGCATCTGCTGCTCAGTGCAGAGCAGGCCAGTGTAACTTGGCAGCAACTTCAGCGCCACAGCAAGGACTGCAGAGGTGGGAAAGGGCTGGGAAAAGGAGACAGCCCACAACAGAGGGTTCACAGGGGTTGTTACAAACTCAGAGGACAAGCTGACACTGCAGGAGTCATGCAAACAGGGTGCAGAATGTCAGCTGGATTCTCTGCCTCTAGGTGTAGTGGGGTTTTGTTACTCTTCCTACACCATGTTTTATAACTTTCAGAAATGTGTAAGACTTTAAATCATTTGAATGACTCACTTTTTCAAACATGTCTTGTGCTATAGCAGAGGTAGAGATTCAATAGTAATTGAACTCAGGGGTTGAGGGGTGGTTTTTATAGAATGTTCCATTGTTACAGAAAGAAAGTACATCCATCTGAGATGAGGAGACAAAGACAAAAGGTAGTATTTGATGCTAGGGGATAGAATTACAGAAATACAGGAAGTGAGCAGTATTTTTGGAAAGTGACAGATGATCCCAGAGTTGTGTAGACATGAGCTGAGAAAGCAGTAAGGGTCAGGGAGGATTAGCAGCTCTTATTCCTTCTTTGTCCCCCACCATAGTGCTTATAAGGTTTTTGGGTTTCCCCTACTGAAGGATGGGATCCCAGGGAGGAGACAAGCTTTTTCTTTTCAGAATCTGTGACTTTAAGCATTTCCAACTGCTACAGTTTGTCTTTTCCTGGCTCTCTTCTCTTCTTCCCCTCTGCAACTTCTCCATGGACTGTGCTTGTTTTGCAAATATGTTTGGCCAGTGGAAGGACAGTGGCAGTGCACACTGCAACTAGCAGACCCTCTTTGGGGGTTTCATGTACACCAGTTGTCTTCGGCCAGAATTAGAGAATAATGGAATAACAGACGGGTTTGGCTTGGAAGGGATTTTAAAGATCATTTAGTTCCTCCCGTACATGGGCAGGGACACCTTCCACTATCCCAGGTTGCTCCAAGCCCTATCCAGCCTGGCCTTGGACACTTCCAGGGATGGGGCAGCCACAACCTTAGTTGTAGTTAGTTCTGAAGCTCTGTTAAGCCCTCCAAGGGGTTTATCCTGCAGATTTTACCAGATCTGCCACCAAGTGCTGCCGCAGCCCCTCCTTGTGCCACTCAACAGTGGATTTAGGGGTACGCCCTGTCTAAAACAGAAAACATTTGAGTCTTGGTAAGAAGGAAGACACCAGCAGTGGTGTGGAGGAATGTCCTGCCTCTTCCAGCCCCTCTGAGGGGTCTGGCAGCATGTGAGTGGTGACAGAGCATGACAACCTGTGCCCTGCTGCTGTGACTGTCCATGACTCCTACCCTGGGAAATGAGCAGTAGGATCTCCCTTGGCCAGGAGCACAGATTAGGGTTTGGAGAGGCAAACCCTGATGAGCTGTGTGAGGGATAAGGGAATTTCATCAAGGAGCAGTTTAAGATGGTAAGTGTTGAAGTGGGAGGAAAACTCCCGGCCCCCTCTGAAGATGACAAATTTGCAGTTGATGTTATTCTCTAATTGAGCTTTCTGTGAGCTCCAGAGAGCAGGTTACTTGATTAAAACAGTGTGTGAGTCAAGCCTGAAGCATTAACACCTGACTCAGCAAGTTGTTGTGCCAGGCTAGAGTTCTAGAAAGAGCACTGGTGCTGCAAATTGCTGGGACAGAGAGCTTGGATTTTAGGAGAGCTACTGCAGCGAGCTGTATGTCCTCCACACACATCCTTTGATTTTTATACTTTTTTTAGTCAAATCGATCTCTCCTTGAGTTACAGAATTCAGGGTGAGCTTGGGATTTCCAGCTGAAGCTTTGATGAGAAGTTTTGTGCACTTCTGCTAAATGTGAAAGGGGTGTTTTTGGGATCTGTTGTGCATGCAGAGCACACTGAGGATGCTGGATGTGGGAGCTGTACGATGCAGAGAGCTCCTCCAGACTGTCCCAGGGTGTCAAATTCTCAGTATACTGTAAGCAATGAGTGGGAAATGCTTTAATAGCCTTATGAATGCCAGGAGAAGGAGCCAACAAGGATTTTTTTGTAGGCAGGCAGCCAGTTGATGGCTGTGCATTTCCAGTCCTGAGTCCTGTCACGGTTGTGGAGTCACTAAGAGGCTACAGCAGATGATGGATCTGACACCAGGGCTTGTCACTTGTTATCTGTAAAACAGAGACTGAGATTATTTAATTTGTTCCTGAGCCTGGTTTTGCATTCTGTGCTCTCTGGAGCAAAGCCTCTTGTTTTGGTGGGTTTTGGTTGATATTTTTAAAGCATATACACTTGAACTGGTGCAGTTGACATCTGGTTTCACTGGAAGCTTCCTTGTCATCTTTCACAACCATTAAAAACAACCTCACAAAAGAAAAACCCTAATCATTGCTCAGTCTGACATAAAAAGCAATTCATTAAATAGGTATGAAAGTTCCTACCACCCATCATGCAGATTGAGTACTAGTTTTGTATTCACCACCCAGAAGAAAAGATCTATCATCTTGGTTTTAATTTGTAGAGACAGGAGGGGTTTAGCCTTGTAATCAAGAAAAATCTATGGCTGGTTAAGTAATCTGTGCTCAGTTAGAAAGGAGAGGGCAGGAAGCAGTGTGCCACATGTGTCACAGGATAAAGAGCTGGGAATGGGAGGGGGAAAAATTAAAAGAGGGTTTTGAACTGTAATTTCAGAGAGTGAAAGTTTATAGCAGTGGGTTATTTAGACACACAAATGAAGATTTTGGACTTATTTTTAGCCAGAACAAGAAAGGTAATCAGTGGATCTGGAGTTTGGATAGCAAAAAATTAAATAGAAGCAAGCAGTGAGTCAGTGGAGGAGCCTGGCCTTGGAGAAAAGCCTGTCTGGAGTCTTCCCTCCTGGTTGCTGGGAACACAACCTCCCAGGTATGCTCATGCTGCTGTTAGGTTTGTTCTCAGCCCTTACATCTTGTAGAGAGAAACAATTTATTTGTCTCATCTGTGCTTCATCTTAAAAAGAAGAATCAAGGCAGGCCTAATGTGCAGGTCCATGTCAGTAGGAATCCAGTGGGGGTTTCTTCCTGCCCTGCAGATGACTTTGGGTTGCACATCCCATTTCACTGCAGCTCTGTAGCACCTCAGCATCCTTTTCCCTCTCTCAAAACTATTGTGCCACAGCTGTTGGTTCAGCTGGCACAGCCTCAGAGCTTTGCAATTTGGAAAAATATGTTCTCTGAGGATCTTGGGTTTTGTTTTCCTGCTTCAGGCTCTGAATTTCAGAACTGACAGCAGTTTTCTCTTGAGGTGAAGTCTTAGAGGACATGTTAGCAGTAGATCTTGCTTTTGGAACTGTTGGGCAGCTGAGTGATTTTATGCAAGGTGAGAGTATCTACAGCTCTCAGCACCTCCAGGATGTGAGTTTTGGGTACTAACCAGACACAGGAACACACAGGAGAGCACAGGAATTAGAGAATCATTTAGGTTGAAAAGACCTTTAAGAACTTTGAAATCAAATGTTACCCCACTGCCAAGACCACCACTAAATCATGTCTACACATCTTTTAAATCCCTTCAGGGATGGTGACTCAACAAAAAATACCTTTAAAAAACTTAGTGAAACCATAAATACTGTTTTAATTATAATATTGTGCTGACTGTGTAATGGGACAGAATTCAGATGGTTGGATACTGGATGCAGGGATGAATCAGACAGTATCTTTCATATTTGGACAAGTTTGGGCATATACATTTAAACATAACCACATGTTTCTGTGAGCATTCCAGGCTCACTTTTAGGGTCATTTGGTGCATTTGACAATATCCTTTCAACTATTTTCAGTCTTAACTACCTGGTTTTGTCTCAGTTTTAAATGGTGTTTGTTGTGTTGTGCTGTTCTGGAGTCTTGAGGGTGACAGAGCTCTCAGCAGAGATCCTGCTGTCCTTGCAAGAGCAAATTCACCAGATTTAATGGAGTTGTTTGACTGAACAAAGCTTTAGTGATTTGAGTCATGTATGATTGCCTCTCCCTTCCTCCTACCAGTGGGAGCACAGCGGTCTCCATTTCCAGGGAGGAATTCAGGGTCTTGCTTATTTGGGCATTATTTGGGCTTTGGGCTTTTGATTGGTTTGGGTTTTTTTTTAAACTAATTACAGTAAAATGGCTTATTCTTATGTATGAGGTGTATTTCTTATCTGTGAGCCTTAAAAGCACTGTTGATAGTGCATGAGTCACTCGGCTCTGCTGGTGCCTTGCCCAGCTCCCTGGGCAGCGCCAGGAGTACCCACAGCACCTTCTCCAAGGACAGAGGATATCAACAAATCTGCTGGGGATCTTTTCCCCTGGTCTGCAGTTTTTCCTGTCTCTAGATCATACCTGGTTCTCAGTATTGTTTGAGTGCCTGCTGTGGCCCAAGCTGGGCTGAGGAGCAGCAGAAGGTGGGAAGGTCTATATGAGCTCATCCCTAACACTGGGAAGGAACGTGGCTATGGCCGGGTGGGTGATGTAATCATCCTTTTCCATCTGCTCCCATCCATCTTTGAATCCATAGGAAAACATCCTTCTTGCAAGACACGTGAATCCCTCATTTGGAGCACAGCCCCTGGTTTGGAAGTTCCTCTGGAATGCTGTGACTGGTGCTGGCATCCCCCCCATGCTGATGCCCCAGAGGGGCTCCCCACACAGTGTAAAGCCACGGGCCCAAAATAGCTCAGAGATGTCACCCAGCAACTTGTCACTGTTGCCAAAGTCTTTTGGCAAGGTGACACTTTGGATCAAGGTGACACTTGGCTGCTATTTTCAGCCCCACACTTCCTGATGGCTGTTGGCGCTTTATTCCCCTGCTTTGATTATTTATTTATTTCCTTTTGCTGAATCATAGACCTGGAAAATACTTCTTAGGAGGATCCAAGAATGTGCCTCCTGATTTATTTTGCTGCCTATTTTCCAGCTTTACATGGCACGAGGCAGCTTAAAATGGACTATGAGATGCTACCTGTGCTTCCTTAATGACGCCTTCCTGCTGCGTGAGGAGTTTCTTCCCTGCTCTTTATCTTAAAATTAATAGAGCTTCTCAAAGTTTAACGCTGGCTTTGCCAGGGTTTATTCCACAGTCAGCTGTGGTTACTGGTGCCATATTCACCTGCTCTCATTTCGCTGCAGCTCTTCATTGCAGTCAAAGGTTATTTGTGGCGACAGTTGGGGGACAGTTGTGCAATAAATTGTTATTCAGTATTTCCTGCCCAAGTCTTAATCCATTAAGTGGCTCTTGCATGAACTGTACCAGATTTTCATCATGGAAAGGGGATCAGGCACTGGCACAGGCTGCCCAGGGCAGTGGTGGAGTCACCATCCCTGGAGGGGTTTAAAAAATGCATGAATATGGCACTTGGGGACAGGGGTTAATGGTGACTATGGTGATGCTGGGTTAGCGGTTGGAATTGATGATCTTCCAACTTTAACAGTTCCATGATTCTTTATAGCCAAATAAAGGCAGAATTGTTATTTTCCTCACAGAGCCAAAGGAAAAAAAACCTTTGTGGGGATTTCTAAGTTATTATAAACTACTGGGGTTTGTTGTTTGTTCCAGTTCCTCTGTGTGATAAGTGAATGCCTGGGGTCTGTTGGCATCTAATTTTTAACTGAGTGAAGGTCACTTGTTGAGAGCACAGTTTTCTGTGTGAAAAAGGTTCAGGGTTGCCATTTGCTGGATTTCTACAACCTAGACCCCAGTGTTGAACTGTGTGTCCCAAAAATGAGCAGTGAGGTGGGCACGAGTGAGTGTTACTTCTTTGACTCATGCAGGGACATGTGTGAATTGTGTAACACAGATTATCTTCAATTATCTTTGCCTAAAGGTGTTATTTCCTGCAAGATACGTTGTTTTCTGTTCTTGTTTCCAGCCCCATTACCTTCTAGTTCTGGAGAAAATAAGGCATAATTCCTTCATATACAAACATTCCTCTGTGCAATGGTTCAGCTCCAGGAGGGAGTGTGTCCATCCCGAGCACGGCAGGACCTGGAGCCATAGGCAGAGAGTGGCACAAGGGTGCCTCTGCATCCTGGCCCTGCTTTCTTTGTTTTAGCATTTCCAGGTGGTCTCCAAATGATTTTGGCTCCAATGTCTGCTTTGAGAAGGGGGTGTCAGTGTCTCTGGTCACTCACATAATTATGAACGTGCCATGGGACTCCTTCCTCCTGCTGCAGCTTGGGGCAGTGCTAGGGAATGTGGATCTCCTCCCAGATCCTGTTTCTCCTGGGATTCCGTGGTGGTGCTCAGCATTAGATTTGATTCTGGGATTTCTTACTTCAAAATTGGAGAAATTAATCTGTTTTAGGGGGATCCTGGCTTCCTCATCCTTTCTTTCTTCCTCATTCCCTTCTAGGAATCTGAGTTACTTGCTCAGCAACCACCTTTCCATCTCCCACCCAAGCCATTCACCTTCTCTGCTCTTTTCTGTTCCTCTTCAAGAGGAATTTCCCAGGCCTTCTCCCTTCCCTTCCCTTCCCTTCCCTTCCCTTCCCTTCCCTTCCCTTCCCTTCCCTTCCCTTCCCTTCCCTTCCCTTCCCTTCCCTTCCCTTCCCTTCCCTTCCCTTCCCTTCCCTTCCCTTCCCTTCCTTCCCTTCCCTTCCCTTCCCTTCCCTTCCCTTCCCTTCCCTTCCCACAGTCCTGAGAGACAGGTTTTGGAGCCTCTCCCCCAGCCAAGGGCTCTGAGCCTGGCACTGGGTAGCATTCTAGCAGCAGGGAGAGCTCCTGTGCCCCCTCCATGTCCCCATGGTCCCTGTGGGTGTCTGTGTGTGGAGGGGGTGTCATCCATCTCTGCTCCTGCAAGGTGACTCATCCAGTCCCAGCTGCACTTTTGTCTGCTCCTGTGGGAAGAGGGAAGAGGACTCACAAGTCTCTATTTCTGCCGTGAAAATTACACCCTTATGTTGGTTGCAGAAGGAGCGCTGAGGGAAGGAGTGGAGCACCCAGGCAGAGGAGCCTGTCAGCCCCACCAAGGGTGGAAGATTCAGTGCCCAAGAATATAGATTCACATCATGCAGCCCATCCTGAAACCTCTCCCTTAGCACACTTGTGGGTTTATAGAAAACAACCACAAAACTGGAGAAAGAGTTGCCTGAATTTGGCCCCCGAATGAAGGAGGGGAAGTGCATCCACCTGCTTTCCACAAGAGTGTGAGAGGTTTCCTGGTGGTGGCCCTGTCCCAGCCTGAGCCTTGTGCAGGGTTGTTGTGGTCCTGCTTTTCCTTCCAAACCAGGGCCATAGCCAGCATGGCTCTGTGATGTGCACTCTGCTCTTGGCAGATAATTTCTCTTAAAGCATCTGTGGACTTGTAGAGGTCCTTGGTCAGACATTGCTGCCTCTGCTGCTTTGGAAACACTGATGAGCTCCGTCTCAGTGTAATAGGGAGGAGTTTGATAGATGCACATTTCCTGCAGATGGGTGTGTAGCTGTGCTTCATTCCTGTACCATTTCAAGCAGCAGCAGGTGTGAGGGTTGGTCCTGCTGCAGGAGACACAGGGTTGCCACAGCAGGATCACATCAGTGTCGCTGAGTCAAATACTCAAAGCCCTCATGGATCAGAACTGAGACGCGTAAATGGGCATTTTTCTAACTGGATGATGTGTTCTTCTCACCTCCTGCTTTTTCAAGGCCAGTTACTGCTCTTCAGCACCACTTAAAAATGGGTACAGCTGTCAATCCACTAACGCTGTCGGGTTTTGATGGAAGCCCAGAGGCCTTTCCAACCCCCGGCGTGCAGGCTGCAGGGGGGTAGAGCTAGTGTGGGGGGCTGGAGCTGTGTCCTATCACCAGTTTCCTGAGAAGCAGTTTGGGAAGTGGCCCATAGCCAGGCTCATTCTTGAAGTATTTTCTTCCAGACCCCACTGTCAGCAGCAGCTGAACTATTTTAGCTGGTATTTTCTTCAAGGGTTCAGCTCGGGGTAAATTTAAGCCTGAACATTTTCAAGTTTGACAAAGCTCCTCAAAGCTGAGGCTGGAGCTTGCGCTGGGCGGTATCAGTCTTCAGGGCAGTTCTGCCCTCGCTCAAAGGGCGTTGACTCATGGAGCTCTGCTGCTCTTCTTCCCCTCTAATGAGCAATCTGGAGAGTAAATAACAAAACTAGGTTGTCAGAGCACCGTGTGCTGCATGTCTGCCTTAGCTGGAGTTATTTTCCCACTGCTATTTCTGTGCAGAGCCAGAGCCCCTGTGCCCAGGTCCCTGGTGTCTGCAGCTGCCTGCCTCTGGCAATACCATGGGAATTTTGGGAATTCAGCTGGTACCTGACCAACCAGATCCACTTTTGTTATTTCTGCATATTATTTAAGAAACGGAGAGCAAGGAGAAATGCCAGGGCTGTTACAGCCCCAGCCCCCTCTGTTTTGGCGCTTGCAGGTTGCACACAGCTTACCAGAGAAAGCCTGAAGAGGAGCAAAGTCTGATACAAAACAGCTTTATTCTTCCCCAGAGGGGCACGACTTCCCTGGGGATGCTGTAAGCAAGACTAGTGCCCACAAGAAAGGGAAGATAATACATTCCCTGTCCAGACTAATGCCCAGACCTCCCCTTTCCTGAGTCAGTCCCATCAGCTCCTCTGACTCTCCATCTCAGCTTCCCCAGAGCCTCCCTCTCACTGCCCAGCTCTGCTTCTCCTTCAGTGTGGATTTTCTCCCTTGTTTTTGGCTTTCTCTCAGTTGATGCAGAAACACAGCTGGGCCCCATCAGCTCGGGGGGAAGCTCTGACCTGGGAAAGGCTCCAGGTCTTCAGGTTTGTTGCAATATCTCATTCCTTTCCTCTCTCCTTCAGGAAAACCAATTAAAAAATAAAACGGTGCAGGAGAAGCCAGAGGAGATAGGAACTGTTTGTGCCATCTCCGGTCTCAGTGCTTCCCTGATCCACTCACGGTAAAGGTGGCACAAAAACCTTTTACCCACAAAAATAAGTTTCTGCTGATGGTCAGAGCTGGGCAGGAGGATTTTGTACTTAACCATTTCCAGGCTGTTTATGTCTCTCTCCTCCCTGCCCAGGAGGCTTGGGTGGCATCACTGGGCTCTGCCATGTGCTACTCATGTGTGATTCTGTGCCAGAGCAGTGCAGAGCCAACATCACCTACTTGTGCTCAATGCTGCTGTTTAAAAATGGTTAATCTTGATAGTCTGGATTTGGCACTGTAGGGAAAGGAAGCAGTGCCCAGTTCCCAGGGCCTGACCCTACAGCACACTGGCTCTCCTTCCCGGGAGAGCTTCCTATGGCTCTGCTGATCCCCTCCCACTCCCAGCTGCCTTTCAGCACCCTGCACCCCTGGATCTACCCTGCAATCATCTCAAATCCCAAATCCTCCTGCACCTCATCTCTAGGCTCTTTCCTTCCAGGTCCCCTGACTGGTCACCCTCTGTTTCCCGTCCTACCAGCTTCACCAGTCCATGGGTTCCCACTGAAGGTTCCCACCCCAAGCCCTGGGCTGGGGAACAAAGCTGGCAGAGGGTGACACCGGGAGAAAAAGTAACTTGGAAGGAGGTGATGGCATTGGCACTGCCCACGGAGGAGGCAAAGGGGCTCAGGGGAGTGGCTGGAAGTCCCGCTGCTGTTACCTTGGGATTTCCCTGCCCGTGGGGCTGCAGCAATGTGGCCCTGTGGGCAGTGGGTAGTCGGGACAGCATCCGTGCCCCAGCGCTGCCTGGCCGGGGTCCGGGCCGGCGAAAACAGATGCAAATTGAAAAAACACATCCCAAGAGCGATCCCAGCTGGGCTGCAGGCAGCTGCCTGCTCACAGCCCGAAACAGTTAACAGGAGGCGAGGCCGAGCCGGTCCTCCCACCGTCATGAGATCACCGCTGCCACCGCCAATCCTTGCTCCAGTCCTTCCTCCAGCCCTTGCTCAGTCTGGCAGCAAAGGAGCCCAAGCTGCGAGTGAGAACAGCGGCAGACAAGATCCCGGCCCGTCTGCACCTTGAGCCGCCGGACAAAGTGACCATGTAGGATCTGGAATCTTCCCTCCATCGCCGGCACCGCGACTCTCGTCCATCCAACACGCGCGTTGTGCCCTCCTTACTGAGTTTTCTCGCCAACATGATGGGCTGCAAGTCCAACTCACTCACTTGCCTGCAGGGAGGAAAACCAGGGCTGCCGCTGGCCACAGCCACCGATTCTACGGCTACACTCAACAAACTGGCCCTGGCCACGGGCGGGACCGAGAAATCCTGGTACCGCTGCATCTTCCCCTTCGGCATCGTCTCCGTGGTCATCGGCGTCGCAGCGACGTGCATCACCTTCACCATCAATGGACCCCAAATGGACATCGCTAAGGTGGTCTCGGTGGCCACCTTGATCTTCGGCGTGGGCTTGCTGGTGGCTGCCTACGTGTGCTGGCGGGCCAAGCGGGAGCGGCAGCGCAAGCGGCAGCGCCAAGAGCCCGTGGCCCTGGAGCAGGGAGCCCTATGACCCGGGCTGGGGAAACAGGCTCAGCTCCACCCGGAGCCCCCTGCTCACACACCCCCTGCGCGAGCAGAGGGGTGGCAGCACCGGCTTTGTCGCACCCGAGGAGGTCCGGACCGTGCCCGAGGCCAGCTTGCCGTCATTCTCCACCCCGCCCGCGCCAGCGTCCGACCATCCTCGCTCCCGGCATGGGGGTAGGGGCAGCCCAGCCACGCGAGAGGTTCTCTCCTGCCTGCCTGCCTGGGACTAGCATGGAAAGAGCCCGGAGAGTGGCCAAGGAGGCCGGAGAGTGGCCAAGGAGCAAGTCACCATACAGGGACACTCTGCCTGTCCCTGCCATACACCGCCGGAGAGCCACAGAGAGCCCACGGCGCTGCTCTGTGCCGGGGAAACCGAGGCAGCCTGGCAAGCCCCGCTGGGCGTTGGAAGAGTCCAGCGTCACTTCTGTCCTCTTGCGGTTTTCTCCTGAGGCGAGGACCCGTGTGGCGCAGGACAAAAGGAGTTTAGAAGGAAATTGGCTGGGTGCGGGGAGCAGCCCTAGAGCTGCGTGGCCGGATGGGTGTGGGGGTGCGGGACGCAGCAAACAGCGATGCGTGAGCAGGGCCGACCTGGCAGGGAGCCCCCGGGGACAGCGACGGCGACAAGGGCAGGTCGGGAGCTGAGCGTGGCGGGGGGGCAGCGCATCTTGGTAGCGGCAGGGGGGACGCGGGTAATGAAGAGCTCTTCCTCGAGCGGGCGGTGGCTCTTAGGGGTTGCTGCTGGTGGAGGAGGAATTCGGGCTCTTTCGGTGCCCGTGCGGGTGACCCAGCCCGGCGCTGTCCCAGCTCCGTGTGCCTGGGATGCCCCGGGGCAGGGACTTGTGCTGTGAGCTCGCAGCATCATCCCCCGGCTGTGGGAGTCTGATAGCAATGCTGTTGTAGAGAAGGAGCTGGAGGTGCATCCAAAAGGAGCAAATACACTTTTCCCACTCTTTTTTTGCAAAGAAGTCCCTGCTCCCATTCTTTGAATTCAGCTTTGAAGTCATTACCCTAACAAATAAATGTGAGAGTGGGGATCCCTGTCCGGCTGCTCCCGTGCCCGGCCGCGGAGGCTGCGGCAGAGCCGGGCTGCTGCCCTGCCCCGGCTGGCCCCGCACCCCGAGCGGCTCCCAAAAGCTGCTCCCCGCACTCCTGCACGCCCGCGGCCGTGCCAAGAGCTACAGAGGACAGCCACGCTCCGGCCGCGAGAGCTGGAACCTTTCCATGCTCAGCACAGCCGTGAATGGAGGCTGAAGCTAGGAGCAGGACACGCGGGAGAAAAGCCGAGCTTGTGCCGAGTGCCCGTGGAGCCAGGGCGCTCCCGCGTGTGCCATGTCACATGCCACCCTCCCTGCCAGCAGCTCTGATCCCGACAGCTTTGGATCCATAATTATATCGTGCTCCACAGCCCCGGGAGCTGCTGCAGCTGCCGGTCACAGTGTGCGTGGCCCCCAGCCACCACTCTCAGGATAGTGGGATACTGGGGCTTGGAGGCCCAGTCCTGCAAATCCAGGCTCAAATACCCAGAGAGTTTGGAAGGCTTGGATACTCTTTCAGCCTCAGATCTGACCAAAGCTTTACTTTTTTTGGGGACAGTATCACAGAGCCCAGCTCTGTGGCAGGTGATGAGTTTAGCAGACATTGTGTCCCAGCTGTTCTTTGTAAGCCTGGTCGTTCTTTTGAGGTGTTTAAGTATCTGTACTTTGTGGTTTCAGCTTCTCAGAGTCAGCAAACTAGGGGTTTCCAGCCACAGGGGGCTCAGTGGTGTCTGAGTGGTGTGGGGGATGCTCAGGGAAATGTTTGTGGATTGAGGGTTTTAGGTCCCAGCTCAGTTTTGGTTTTTTTGTTTGTTTGTTTTAAATTTCATTCCCCTTACTATAATATTTCAGCTAACAGGTTTGTGGCTGCTCTGCTCTCACCTTGCCCATCACCACTGTCAGGACCAGGAGCTCTGCTCCTAATCCTTCCCAAACTGATCTCACTTTTTCAGAGAAAGCTCAGCTCTTCTTTCCCCCCATTCTGAAGCAAGCCCATCTAAATAGGATGCCAGGATGGTTGTCCAGGTGCATCCAAGGAAAGCCTCAGAACTAGCCCAAAATATCTGGCATAAGGCCCTGTTACATCTCACCCTTCTTTGATCTTGAAAATCCAGTTCTCCAGAGCCAAAGCACCTCTCTCCTGCTCCCAAGGAGCTTCCTCAGGGTGGCTCTCAGCAGGACCTGGAGAAGTGGAGCCCATTCCAGAGACAGCCTGAATGAGCTGGAATGCCAACCCTGCCCAGTCCTACATAGGCTGACGTTTTGTTTCTGGTAAAAGCTTTAAGGGATTTGAGTTTTGCTATGAGAGGCACAGCCACAACACCCCTCCTGCTGCCTGGGGTGTTTATTGACACCGAGGGACTCTGGCAGGTTCCCCCACAGGACTGCGGCTGCTGCACGCGCTGGTTGAGAGCAAGTCCTGGGGAAATTCAGCTCCTTACACAGCACCGAGTGGGGGTTTTGGCTGCAGCAAGAGGTGGCTGGGAAAATTACACCCAGCTCAGCAAAGAAATTGGAAGGAAGATGAAAGGAGCCACGGGGTCAGTCTACATTCACAGAGCACCTGGGGATCCAGAATTTGCCATCCTGCTGGAACCACCCCATGTTGCTCTTCTTTGGCCAGTGCAGGATGGAGCCAGTGGCTCTGCTGGCCGGCAAACATCATCACCATCTCACCTTCCATCTCCTCCAGTGGCTTCTGGTGCCGCTGGTGGCATCGCAGACGTGTGGGAGCTGCCTGGCCATAGCTGTTCCCTTCCCTGTGCAAGCTGGAGTGGCTCCAGAGGACATCCCACCCAGGCATTCCACTCCATCATCCCAGCTGCACATCCCACCTGCGTATCTCACCCAGCCTGCACACTGGCATGGTTCCTGGGGTGCAGTGCCCGGAAGTCACCCCCCACTCCAGGTGCCTCAGCCCTGGATCACGGCAGAGCCAAAGGCCAGCTCTCCCTCCCCAGCACTGTTTTGGGGGAAAGTGGCTCACTGGGATGCCATGTGCCCAAAGCCAGCGGCTGAGGTGTTGGCACAGAAGCTGTCAGAGTGCAGCCAGATCTGTCTGTCTCTGGGAGCAGGGAAGTGCCCTGGGCAGGCAGTGCTGTGGCTGCCTTATCACAGTCTGGGGCTGAGGCACTCTTCACCCTTTCTAGGGGAACCAAAGCAAAAATTAATAAACCTGTCAAGCTCACCCAAACACCAGTTTTCATCTGCTCTGCCTGGAGCTGCAGCCAGGCCCAGCTGTGCTGTCCCACTGCCTGGAGACCTGCATTCTCCAGAGACCTCCGTGCCCCTGGCAGGAGTTTTTGAGGGAGGAAAGATGGCTCAAAGGCTGTGCCTGCTTCCCAAAGCTATGCCTCGGTATAACCTGCTTCCTGATTGCACCAACAGTCCCCATCAGGGGCTGCTCTTCCAATGTAGGGAGAATATTCCCTAGACTAGGGATACTCACCTTGGCTCCAGTGACAGCCTCCCCAAGGCTTTCTTCACGCAACAACCCATCCCAGCTATGTATTCAGCTGCTGTGACAGCCCTGGGCCCCATTTCTCATAGATCCACCCAAATCCCCTTTCCACTCTAAACAGGATTCCAGGGAAGAGCGCAGGTTTTGTGGTGTCAAAGGGAAGGGTTAAGAATTGTTGCTGCCAGATTGGGAGCAGTTGCAAAAGGGAAACATGAAAATAAAAATATGCATCCCTAAAATAAACGTGACATTCATTTCTTATCTTGGCTGACACGTGGGTCTGCTCCCACTGCCTGGGTTTGGCTGCAGAGGGTGGAGGTGGATCTCCCAGCGGAGCTCTGGTCTTCCCAGGATACCCTATCTCAGTCCTCACCAGGACGGTGGGGACTCCTATTCCCACTCTTTTTGTGGAGACTGAAGGCTGCAGGATTCCAGCACGGCTGATGGAGGAACGGACCCACCTCGTCACATGGGGATGAGGTGGCTGGTGGCAGAGCAGGTGCCCACAGGTCTCCCTGTGACAGGGGACATTCCCTGCTCTGCCCACTTGGCTCAGGATTTTGGGCTGGGATATGCACCTGATGTCACACACGTGCCATTGGCTGGGGCTGTGCCATGTCGCCTCTCCAGGTGCATGCAGGTGCCAGGGACCAGCTGTGTCCAGAGGAAGAAGTGACCCAAGCCCTGCACAACTGTGTGTCTGTGCTGCATTCGGGCCCCCTAAAAAAACACACACATTCCAGCTTCCTACACAAGCCCATACAGACTTAAAAACATGTTTAGTTTTGCTGCTTCTCTAGGTGTCAGCCGGGTCTGGAAATTCCCAGGAAAGAGGGGCAAAGCTCTCTCAGCCACAAGCAGAGTTCAGGTCCAGGACTGCTCACAACACTAGTGCAGGTCTCCTTATCCAGCCAGGAGCAGGGAAGCTGGCACAGCCTGAGACATCCATCCCTACAAAAATCACCCTTCCCTGCACTTCAAAAACAAGTCCATGTGCCCAGGGAGGTGTGGGAGCAGCCAAGCCCAGCTACTTGACTTCACTCCAAAGCTGCCAGCAAAATAATGAGTAACTCTGAGAGAGCTGTGCTGAATTCCTGGCTAATCAACTAATTTATTTATTCCTCTGATAGTTATTTGTTGTGCAGGGACAAATGGAAATTTTAACAGCTTTTTTCCCTAGCTCCACATGGAAAACTCTGTCTTCCCAGGGCAGGGACAAGGGACAGGATGCCAGGCACAGGGTGGGCATTGGGAGCAGACTTTTGGGAATAAGGAAATGGCCAACAGACTGTCTAACTCAGCACTCCCTCTCAGGGGGCTGCTCTAATCTTGGTTTAGGAAGCCCAGAATGGACAATTACGGGATATTTTCCCAAATAAATGCAGTTTCTGATGGTCTGTGTGCATGCAGGACTTACTGTCACACAAATATCCTTGCAGCAGCCCTGTGTCCCTGTTCCAGGGCTGTCCCAGCCAGCTCCAGCTCCTCCTGGGAACTCTGCATGACTCTCAAAGCTGTCTTCCAATTGTGGCCATGTCTTAAATTTGGGGTCCCCCCCAGTGGACAGATCAGCAGCACTCAGTGGTGCTCCAGCAGCCCCAAAGAAGGTCCCTGTGGCCCTGCTGAGGTCCCTGTCACCACTGCAGGAGAGGAGGGGCTAGCTGGGGGGTGAGTGGGGACTGTGGGTGGAGCGAAGGGTGAGGCCACTGCTCATCTCCAAGATGACATCACCACGTCACACCTTCATCAGAAGTTCAGCTCCTCTCACTGCTGCTTGCTTGAGCCCTGATTTGGGTTTTTATCATCTTCCTGGGGTTTTACATGGACTGAAGGCAATAAGGTTCAGAAGGGTTTTGGAGACTGTGTAGCATAAAACACATCACAAGGAGATGGGGGCTCAGTGCAGCAAACTGCACTGGTGTTGAAAGGCCAAAGCTTGACAGGATAAGGGGGAATGGCTTCCCACTAACAGGGCAGGGTTAGATGGGATATTGGAAAGGAATTCTTGGCTGTGGGGGGATGAGGCCCTGGCACAGGTTGCCCAGAGAAGCTGTGGCTGCCCCTGGATCCCTGGAAGTGTTCAGGGCCAGGTTGGACAGGACTTGGAACAACCTGGGATAGTGGAAGGTGACCCTGCCATGGGAGGGGGTGGAATGAGATGGGTTTAAGGTAACTTCCAAGCCAAACCATTCCAGGAATCTATGTGCCTGCATGTCTGCTCCCTGGTCCAGGTTCCAAATGCTGTGACTCAAAACTATCCCCAGGCTCCCATATGCTCCCACTAAAGTTTCTTGAGCAGTGCAGATCCCTCCCCAGAGCTCTGCTGGGGTTGGCAGCTCTCTCCCTATGTCACCACATGCAGGCTGAGTTGAGACACCACTCCAGAGCCCTGGCAAAGGCCAGCTGTTCTCCCAGCTCAGGGTATCTCCTGCATCAGCCAGGAGTTTATTAACCTTGTTTGTCACCATGATGTCAGAGCACATCTTAAATTAACAGCTTATCCTTCTTGTAAAAGCATCATAGCACCATGTGACATCTTCTTCAGTGCCCAGGAGCAAAGCTCCGGTGACACTGGATGGCAGGTGCCCCAAATGGGGGTGAGAAAAAATGTGGGTTTAGCACAAGGCAGAAAAGAAAGCCTTTATCAATGCCTTTGTTGGCTGAAAGCTTTTTGGAGCAGTGTCTGGAGCCTCATCCATGGGCAAGCATTCTTGGTGCAAGCAGTTGCCTGCAGATCACAGAATCCCAGAATGGTTTGGGTTGAAAGGCATCTTAAAACTCATCTCATTCCAACCCCTGCCTTCTACTTGTGATGCTGATGCTGTGAAGCAAACAGGGAGGTGTTTTCTTCCCTGGGCAGAAGGGAACTACAGGAACCCTGTGATTTGGTCCCATTTCCCACGTGGAATTTTCCAACGCTGAGGCTTGGGCTCAGCTCTGTGTGAGTGGAGCAGCTGGTGCCTGTGGAGGCTCAGGGTGACCAGGCTCAGCCGGACACCATGTGCCTTATCCACTCAGAGGATGGATGTCACTGTCTCAGGACCTGTGCTGAGCTGGTGGCCAGCCTGTGCCCGAGCCAGGGGTGGCATCAGGCAGGGAGGAGCACGGAGGACGCGCCATGCTTGGCACCTGCCAGGGACACGGTGGCACCGTGCCACAGCACAGAGCCCACGGGGACAAACCTCTCTGTCCTTCAGCGCTGGCGCAGCTCCCGCTGCCTACCACCCGCGGCCCCGGTGGTGCGAGGAGCAGATGGGCTGGAGTGGCTGGTGTCACACGCCCCGGCAGGGACAGGTGGCTCCTTCCGCCGGGCTGCAATCCTGCTGCCGGGGGAGGATGGGGGGGTGGCTGTGAAACCCTTCTCACTTCTGCCTGGGAAGGAAGCAGTGGGATGGATGCAGGGCCCACAGCTGAGGCTCCCTGTCCTGCACTGGGCTGGGATAAAGTTAATTTTCTTCCCATAGCTGGTCCAGGGCTGTGTTTTGGATTTAGGATGAAAACAGTGTTGATAACATACTGACAGTTTGGTTGTTGCTGGGAAATGCTCTCCCTAATTCAAGGATTTTTCCATTTCCCATGTTCTGCCATTGAGGAGGTGACAAGGACTGGGAGGGATCATGGCCAGGACAGCTGATCTGAACTGGCCACAGGGATATTCCAGACCATGGAACGTCACACCCAGGATGGAAACTGGAGGGGTTGGCTGGGAGCTACCAATCGCTGCTGGGATGGGCTGAGCACTCATCACGGGTGGGGAGCAACTGCACTGCTTGTCTGTCTTGGGCTTTAGTCCTCTCTCCCTCTCCCTCCTTTTCATTGTATTATCATCACTTTTGTTATATTTTATTTTGGTTTTATTGTTAAATTGCTCTTAAACCATAAGGTTTATATTTTCTTTCTGGTTCGTCTCCCCACCAGGGAGAGGGGGAAGTGTGTGAGCAGCTGTGTGGTGTATCATTACTGGCTGGGGTTAAACCATGACCCTCCTCCACAGGCCCCTCAGCCCATTATGAAACACCCTGTTTTCATTGAAGAATGAGACCCATGGGCTTCATCATCTTTAATAATCTCTCCCATAACCTTTCTGCACATGTCCCTATTTTTTTTTCCATTTTGGTTGTGTATGTCAGTCACCCACCTTGTGCTGACAGCCCTCTGAGACCAGGGAGAAGCTGCCCATGGCTGTTCATTCTAGCAAGCAACAATTCCATTTAAAACCCATCTAACAAATACAGGCTATGCTGTGCCAAGGGAAATAGGAAAGCACAGCACTTCAGACATCCAGGATGCAGCTAAACCATCCATGGAATGCCAACTGCCAATCTTAACACAAAATTCTGCTGGTTTTTTATTCAAAATGAAAATATGTGGGTGGCCAGTGGGCAGTGCCGAGGAGCAGGGAGCCTTCAGCAGCACACTCCTACTCAGCAGGAGGAAGGAGATGTTTCAATATGGGACTGAGATGCAGCAGGACAAGAAACCTGCATGTGCCTCACTGCCCTCCTTGGGATCAGGGAACAAGGGACAGAACCAGAGTAAACAGCCTCATGTTGCACCAGGAAAAGTTAAGATTGGATGTAGGGATTTCTTCCTGAAATGGGTGGTCATGCACTGGAACAGCTGCCCAGGGCAGTGGTGGAGCCACCAACCCTGTAAAGATTTAAAAGGCATGTCAGTGTGGCAGTTGGGGACATGTTTTAATGGTGGCCTTGGCAGCGCTGGGGTAATGGTTGGACTTGATGATCTTAGTGGGCTTTTCCAACCTAAATGGTTCCATGACTCTCTGCACCACACTTGGTCTGTGTTTCCCATCTGGCAAGATGCAAACCCCATTTTTCCTGAATCCATGCACAGCGGACTTGTGGAGATGGTAGACAATGACAGAAGGCATCATTCCCACTCACTGAACACCAGGTACAAACCAGCAGGATGTCACAAAGTGAATGAAAAAGGCTGTAAATCCCATGGCATCAGCAAGGTGAGATGCCAGGGACAGTTCCAGTGTCAGGGCTTCCTGCCATACTAAAATCAGGCCCCATTAGAGCACAGGAGGCCACGCAGCCTCCTCACCCCCTCTGCTTACAGGGACCATTCCTGCACTCCCAGCTCTCAACAGGAAGTGAAATCTCACTTCCATCATTTGAAGGAAAAGTACATTCAGGTTAGAGAAGCCTGGAGAAGAGACTGAGGGCAGAGCTCACCAGGGGCTGCAGCTCCTCCTGAGGGGCAGCTCTGCTCTCTGTGACAGGGACAGGACTCAGGGAATGGCTGGAGTTGTGTCAGGGGAGGGTTAGGTTGGATATTAGGGAAAGGTTCTCCACCCAGGGGATGCTCAGGCACTGACGAGGCTCACCAGGGAATGGGCACAGCCCCGAGGCTGCCAGAGCTCCAGGAGTGTTTGAAAAATGCTTTCAGGGATGCACAGGGTGGGAGGTTGGAGTGGTTGTACAGGACCAAGGGTTGGACTCATGATCTTTATGGGTCACTTCCAAGTCAGGATATTCTGTGATTCTATGATACATGAAGTCAAAAATGTGATCATTCTTCACTCAGCCATCACACAGGATCAAGCACGCTCTGAAATACGTTAAAAATCCAAGCAAACCCACAGCTATTTAATAGCAGCTAACTTGAAAACTACTAAAATGGAGGGCGAGATGGGCAATGAGGGTGTTTTGGGGAACTCTGTAGCATCTGTCACCCAGGAATAGGTTTGCCTTTTGGAAAAGGTGTCACACAGCAGGACTGTAAAGGAAGCAGTAAGATTCCTCCAGGATAGCAGGACGAAAAAGAACAGTGAAAGCTGTTCTAGCAGGAGGTAGCACAGCAGAGGGTGGAAAACACAGGCAGTTTTCAGGCTCTGGAGAGGTGATAATAACCAGGGAGCCAGGAAAAATAATAACAGCTGGAATAAAGAGACACAATAATGAAGTTCTGTTGAAACTGAAGTGGTATTTGTTCCCAGTATCAGGGCTGGAGAGCTCTCACTGCAGATCTCACTGGCTGAACTCCCTCTGACTGAGATCAAGGCAGTGACATTTCTCTAAAAACTCTCCTTTACAAGCACTTCTTGGATTATAGTTAGGAATTTTCTAAGTCTCCATTTTCCAACATTCCACTTAGAAACTCAAAACCACAATGCCTGTGAGTTTGTCTTTCTCTGCTGAGATGCCACGGAGGTTTTGGAGGCATCTCCCAGTGGGTGCTGGTCCAGCCCTGAGCATCCCTGTATCCTCACTGCTTCCAAAACCCAGCTTCCTGTGAGCAAAACAGCTTTTTGCACCAGAAAAGGGAATGGAGCTGGGGAAGGGGCTGGAGCACCAGGAGCAGCTGAGGGAGCTGGGGGTGCTCAGCCTGGAGAAAAGGAGGCTCAGGGGGGAACTTTGTAGTTGTAGTTGTAGTTGCTCTCTACAACTCTCTGACAGGAAGGTGCAGCCGGGCTCTGCTCCCAGGGAACAAGGGACAGGACAAGGGGAAATGGCCTCAAGTTGTGCCAGAGAAGGTTTAAATTAGATATTGGGATAATTTTTTCACTAAAAGGGTGGTGAGGCACTGGCACAGGTTGCCCAGGGCAGTGGTGGAGTCACCATCCCTGGAAGTGTTAAAAAGCACTTGGGGAAACAGTTTAGTGGTGGCTTTGGCAGTGCTGAGGGAATGGTTGGACTCAATGATCCTAGAGGTCCTTTCCAAACATAATGATTCCATGATTCTATGACATTCTTAGGACTTTATCATTTCCGTGTTCTGTTCACAGCAAAATTATGGTTTTATTCCAAGTCCTTTGTCCTGAGGATGTTTTCCTGAAGAGCTGCCTGGCAGAAATCCCACAGGGCCGGCTTAGGGATTTGATTTCCCACAGGGCACTCTCCAATTGAGTTGTTTTCCCTGGTTTTTCATTACAGTGAGCTGTTTCGATGGCTCTTCCCAGGGCACCCAGCAGGCACTTTGGAGAAAGAACAGCACAACACACACCAGCACCCAGCAAAACTCATCTCACTGGCCCTGGCTCCAGCTCAGGCCCTGTGGGTCAGTTTTCACTGCCTGGTTTTATTTGCAATATCTGCCTCTGCTGGGCTTTAAAAGTGCCCAATAAAGGCTGGATTTGCAGAACTCCCAGGCCAGAGCCAGTGGCCCATGTAGTGCTCCAGCCTGGTGCAGCATTCCAGTAGGATTTATTTCAAGCCTGTGTTCAAGACCATATGCTGGAATGTTTTTCCAGAGCTCAGAAGGATCTGAACTGGTGAGTTTTACACATTCTTAAGTGCATCCCTGAGTTGAGTCCACAGCCTGCTACACCAGACCCAGATCCTGCTGGGGTAGAGGGGACAAGAAATCCTGCAAAATCTGTTATTCCTCACAGTGAGTGTTCACTTTCAGCTTTAAAAAATGTTCAACACTACTAAACTTTTACATGATGATTTTCAGTTTGACTAAAAATTTTGGGTTATATCAGGAGAACACAAATAATTACAAAGTCCACAGCAATAGTACATCACATCCCGTGCTGTCCGTGTGTCCAATCCCTCCTAGAGAGCTGGGCTGTCTGGTGGCACTGGTCATGGCATGTGTAGTCCCACAGTGACCACAGAGGAGAGGAATGAGGCACCCAGGGGGTAAAGCTAAGAGGACCTGACTGGCATTTCTAAATCCTAAATCAACATCACTGTGTTTCTATGTCTTTTGGGTTTTGACATTTCCTAGAATCATAGAATCATGGAATGGTTTGGGTTGGAAAGGACCTTAAAGCTCATCCAATGCCGGCCCTGCCATGGGCAGGGGCACCTTCCACTAGACCAGGTTGCTCCAAGCCATGGCAGAGGGGTGGAACTGGGTGATCTTTTAGGTCATTTCAACCCAAACCTTTCTGGGATTCTACGATTCTGAGTCTATGATGGGTGGCATTTTTCTAGGAAGAATCTGTTTGAATCCACCCATTGCTGTCCTTCTTGTGATTTAAGATATATTAAAACTGTTAAATATAAGCACTAAATTTTTGGATGAGACCATATCAGTGTAGGACCAGATCATGAGGAAGAGTTATGAGCCTCACCATTGTGATTAAATCCTGCAGTACATCAGTGCAGGGCTGCCCTGAGCCAGGCTGGCTTATACTGTCCTCAAAGTCTGCTGGAGTGAGGGGAAACCTGCATGTGTTGGACAGGAGTGGTTGGCCCTCTGCCTGGCTGGCTGGTGCTGAGCATGGCCCTGTGGGGTTCTGCTGTCCGGGACATGTGCAGTGCTCATGGAAAATATCAGGCATGGGATCCAAGGGTCCCACTTCAGCAGCTTTCTAAAGCACCATGTGCATCTCTGCTTTCTGCCTCAGACTCTATGCCACACCCCAGGTGTCCTCAGGTGTCCCCAGGTGTCCCCAGGTGTCCCCAGGTGCCAGCTTTGCTCTCTCTTAGGGTGCAGAGCCTGCTCAAGGTGCAGTGTTTAGGCAGCTCAGTCTCTGTTTGCACACTCGTGTCTATCCTGTTCCTGGCTCTTCCAGCAAGCACATCCCGAGCCAGCATGGAGAAGTTCTCAGGCTACACCAACCACAAGATGCAGAAACCAAGCACAGGAGCTGAAAACCAGCTTCTGAGGGTGTCTGCCAGGGGATTCTGATGCTTTAAGGGGTATTTGAAGGTTTAATCCACTGAGGAAAGCTCAGATCTGGAGGTACGCTCAGGTTTACTCCCCCACCAATTGCTCTCCTGTACCTCCTCCTCAGCCTGAGGCATTTTGCACTCAGAAAGAAATTAGAAAGTTATACAGTTTGCTTTTGGCAGTAGAAGTCCTGCAGTACCTCTGCACCTGCCCATGTCAAGGTCAGCCTTTTGTGGGGGTTTCTGCTGAATACCCTCTTCTGCAATAACCCGTGGCAGGGAATGGAGTGAGTGTGGCCAGGTGTCAGCAGACTCTTTTCATCACTTTTCCATTTCATGCCTTCCAGCCTTGCTGATATTCCTTCTGCTCTCTCATTGGCAAAACAATCCTCTTCACAATACTCTGTTGGCTGTAGCTTTGTTGGATCCTTTTTTTTTTTTTTTTTGCAGACCTTCACAGCAGCAGGAACAGCCTAATGTTTTTTCCTAAAGGTTTTTTAGAACTGATCAGTGAAAAACTGTATGTGCTGGGGCCTTGCACAGACTTAAATTCAATCTCTTTAGGCCAAAATCATAGTGCCATTCCAGGAAATGGGAATTTTCATATTTACTACAAGAACAGGAAAAAGTTAGTAACCTCATGCACAGAATGGATTTAAAAGGGTTCCTAACTGAAGACTGAACCCCTGAGCAGACAGTAACCTTGGTCTGAAGGGCATCCACAGCATGAGGCACCAGCAATGAAACTGGAAAGAGGGACTCAATGAGGAAGTATAACACAGAATCACAGAACACCCTGAGTTGGAATGGGCCCACAGTCCAATTCTTGGCCCACAGACACCCCAACAATCCCACCCTGCGCATCCCTGAGAGCATTGTCCAAACACTCCTGGAGCTCTGGCAGCCTTGGGGCTGTGCCCATTCCCTGGGGAGCCTGGGCAGTGCCTGATCACCCTCTGGGGGAAGAACCTTTCCCTGATATCCAACCTAAACCACCTCTCCTTCCAACTTAGGTCCTATCGCTTATCACCAGAATTAGTTGGATTGTTGGGATTGGGTATGTTGGGGCATTTATCTGGGGTTTTTCCAGAGGATGTTGAAAGAGTAACTGCAGTGGAGCGGGTAGCTATGTGGAAACCTCATGGAAGACACCTGGAAAACACCTTGCTTGGGCTGAGGGACAGAACCTTGCCATGAAGTGATGGGACACAGAGAGTTGTCAGCTCATCCTCTAAGGACCTTAATATTCAGGGACAGTCTTAACTACAGAGGAAGCAGCGCTGAAAAGGTTGAGAAGGGACTGAACTCTATGACTAGCCTTCCAGCAGAAAATATAGGCTAAATTAAATAAAAATGGAGTAATACATCATCAAAAGCGGAAAAGAGGGTCACAGGAGGATGAAGCAATGAACAGCCTCTGCCCTGTAGACCGGAGATAAAAATAGGGCAAGGAGATGGCATCAATCTGAGGGCTATTTCCAAAGCATCATACACCAAAAGCCTCACACTGATATTTTGTGGAGAGCTGGCAGTTTGAAGAGCGGTTCCCTGCAAGGGCACTCCCCTGGATGGCAGGGCTGTCTGCCGTGTGGGCAGTGGGCAGTGAGCAGGGTCCCTGGAAGTGCTGGGGCACTGTATCCCTTGGCTTAGGCAGTTCAGAGCTTTTGTCCTTGCACATGGTGGTAGGAACTCTTGTTTTTGTGACTAGGCTGCTTCTGGACAGAGACACTAGTTCAAGGCCTCCTGGTGAGGCTCTGATGGGAGCACTTTCTGGCCTTTTTGTTCCCTTTTCTCTGGAGAACATCTCTGTATAGAGCCACAAACATGTCCCATTGTTCTTCAGAACTTTTCCCAACGTTTGTCTTTCTTTCAGTGCCTACAATTCATGGAGATGGGGATGGTTGCTCTCAAGTTGCGTGTGCTGATCAGGACCAAATCCTGGCTGTTTTCTGTTCCCTCTGTCCACAGGCTGCACCTGCTGGTTGATATTGATGGGAAGCTTTTGGGATGGAATCATCACCCTGTTCTGTATACCCTGAACACACAGATGTGCTTCAGACTCGCTCCTGGGAGATACATCAGCAGCCTTTCTTCTTTTAAGTCCAGTGATCTACACCATTTCCTGTGGGAATATTAGCAGGAAGAGGCTGTGCAGTGTCAAAAATCCTGTTCTCATTCAGTATTCCTCAGTGGGATTCTGTCAGAGTTGGTCTGTTGGGGTAGAAGCTCCCTGGAGGAGTCTCTGGGGCATTAATGCTCTATATCCTTGCTTGCAGCCACAGGCACTGCAGAAAAGCAGCACTGCAGCATTTTGGGGTACACAGTAAAAATCCCTGCTTTGTTTTGCATCCAAAGTGACTGTCTCCAAAGCCACATTTTCTGCCCTGCAGGGAGCCTGGCTGTGATGCCAGTGAGATCCCATCCAGAGAACACAGCATCCATGGCCAGAGAAACTGAGGCACATGCAGGAAGGATGTAGAATTACTGTGACATGAGGAAGAGGAGAGCTGTGAAGGAGAAAGTGGTGGTGAAAGGGTATTTCCTCCCCTAAGAGGTCAGAGCAGTGTCCATGAGAGAGCAGGAAAGCTTCTTTTTGGATGTGCAAGGACTGACATGTCCTTGCATGGCTGAAAGGTGGCTCAGGAGGTGACTCTGAGGAGAAGGAAGGAGCAAGCAAAAGCCCAGGGGCAGAAATGTCAACTTTTAGAGTTAGGACCCCCAAGAAAACAGCTGGAAAAGACCACATGAATCTTTTGGGGAGGCTGGTGGTGCTCAGTGAAGGTGGCAGCATGTTCTCCACAGCAAAACCTCAAGGATATTCCAGCAGTGTGTCTCCGGTGTGTGGCTGTTCCTCACCTGCAGCAGCGCAGACCCAGCTGCAGATTCGAGCTGGGGAGAGAAGGATGGGGCTTTCCCTCCCCTCATCCACGCTCACAGGAACGCAAACCCAGGCTCAGCAGGGTCTGGACCTGTTCTCATTTAATGACGTTTTAACCGTGCCTCGCTCTCTTTGGCCTTTCAGCCTTGGCCAGCTGACAGGAGGCTCCCCAGCAGCCTTGGGCTGTGTCCGCAGCCTTGTTGTGACGCTGCTGCCAGCGGCGGAATGGTGGCCGCGACCCTGCGGTGGGGGTGCCAAAAACGCCCTCCGAGCGCCCAGCCGGGATCTCATTACAGCTCTGTGGGAGCGGGGAAGTGAGAGCTGAGTCACCGCCAGGTACAGGCAGTGACAGTGAGTCACCGGCACAGCCCAGCTCATCCATCACCGCCTGGCCCGCGCGGCCCGGCCAGCGAGCGGGACTGCCAGTGCCCCTGGGAATGCCAGTGCTCCTGCAGTGCCAGTGCCCCTGGGAATGCCAGTGCTCCTGCAGTGCCAGTGCTCCTGCAGTGTAGTACTCCCGACAGTGCCAGTGCCCCTGGGAATGCCAGTGCTACTGCAATGCCAGTGCTCCCAGCAGTGCTAGTGCTCAGGCAGTGCCAGTTCTCCTGGCAGTTCCAGCACTCCCAGCAGTGCTGGAACTCACACAGGTGCCCTCTCTGCTCCAGCACCCCCTGCCAGGCTCGGGCATCGTCCTTGCAGCTCCTCTGCCCTGTGCCGGGGGACACCAGGCACATACCCCGGGCAGAGGTGGCTGTCCACACCTCCCATGTACATCGATGGGTTTCAGCTTTAAGCTGAAATTCAGGGAGTAGGTTTAGGTTAGGTATTGAGGAGGAATTCTGCCCTGTGAGGGAGGTGAGGCCCTGGCACAGGTTGCCCAGAGAAGCTGTGGCTGCCCCTGGATCCCCCTGGGACAGTGTCCAGGATGGCACCTGGAGTCTTGTCTAGTGGAAGGTGTCCCTGCCCATGGCAGGGGATGGAATGGGATGAGCTTTAAGGTTCCTTCCAACCCAAACCATTCTGTGATTCTATGGTTCTAAATTCGTGCAGAAATGTAAAGTGGCATCTGCTCCCCTCTCAAACCCCAAAGGCCTGAGCTCTCACCTTTATGAGGGACCCTTTCTCTCCCCTAGTTCATCCCCCCGGTTGCAATTCCCCTCTCCTCCCCAGCTGAGCAGAAGAGGCTGTGAGGACATGTGGCCCCTCAGGGTCCCTCAGGTTCAGATCAGAACCTCACCACAGAATAAAATGAAATTTTTTCCTTGTGAAATTGATAAAAGATCTATTTCCCATCTGGCACTGAGGGCAGTGTGTCTGCAAGGAAAGGTCCAGTTGGGGTGGCACTTTGTATTTCTGATTCTTGTTTTAATGTGTTGATTTTTAATTGATGAAATCAGGCTCAGGGAGAAAATACGCTTTCACCTGCATCAGGTGCCTCCCTGAGGGAGCTCTGCCACACTGCCCAGACGGCGCTAGTGCAGAGTGTACCTTGTCCTCTGGCACTGCCCTGTGCCCCTGCTGGGAATAGATGGATGCTCTTTCATGCCAGCCACTCCTGAAAGCTTTACTTTTACAAGTAATTTTAAAGATAAGCCAGACAAATGAGACAATAAACCTCTTGAAAAATTAAAGGAAAAGGGTAATTTAACACAGAGTTAATAAAGGTAACAAATAATCTGCTGAGCAGCTGGAAGACAGACATGGCTGGAGCTTTCTCATGAAGTCTTCACATCCTTCTTTCCTCACCCACCTTCTGTGCACATCTCCCCCATCTTCTGCCCTCATCTTTTCACATCCAAGGTGCCCAAGCACTTCCCATTCTTCTGTGTACACCAATCGCTTCACTCAGCCCCAAAATACATCTGTGTGGGTGGGAGGAGCATGGCAGCACACACTAACATTGCACAACAGCTCAGGCCTGGAAGTGAAGGATAAATTTGGGGTTGGATTGAACATAAGATGGGTTGTGTGGGATGAGCCAGCCAAGCTGGAATTCAGCCATAAGTTCCTCAGCTCTGGGCGTGTGAGCAAGCTGGCCCTGGTGGGTTTGACTGCACTTTAGGAAGGCACAGTCCTGGCCTGGCACCACCAGCCAGTGCTGGACTGAGCCATGGGCAGGATCTTGGCTTGGCATCTCTGCCAGCAGCACCTTCTTGACACCTTCATATTTCCAGGAAACCTTGGAAGGAGGCCCAGCCTGCCAGACAGCTTTTTTGAAATTGGGAAACCAATCATAGTTTAAAAAAATGGCATTACTGCCTCTGTGCAGCTCATTCCGTGCACACATGTGAGTCACCGCCAGCAGCCTAGCATCCTGCTGGCACCAGGCTGCGGGTGACAGGTCAGTGCTGCAGGGCTGGAACAGCCCCATGGCTGGGGGTGAGGGGCTGCACTGAAAGGGCAGCATGATGACAGCTAGCACCCCAGAGCCTGGCACCAGACTGTGACGCTAATCCATGCTGGCACTGCAAAAGAGGGGACCTCAGCTCCGCCTGGCTCATCCTGGGGTAACACAGGGGCACAGGTGACACTGGGAAGACAAGCACCAGGAGAAGCTTTTTGTGCCAAGAGGGGTGAGGCCCTGGTACAGGCTACCCAGAGAAGGTGTGGCTGCTCCATCCCTCAAAGTGTTCAAGGCCAGGTTGGATGGGGCTTGGAGCAACCTGCGATAGTGGAAGGTTTCAAGGGGATAGAACAAAATAATCTTTAAGGTCCTTTCCAACACAAACCTCTCTGTGGTTCTGTGTCTCTGTTTGGTGATAGGAATGGGCTGTCCTTCCCCAGAAGAGCTGTCCTGGGGACAGCCAGCATGGGCAAGCAGCCAGATGCCCATGCACCCAGAGATGTCACCGTGAGCAGCACTTGCTGGTGTCTGCCTTGGTCATGGGGGTTTCACCTCTGTGCAGCCTTTACAGCCACACAGAGGTGCTGCCAACTATGTCAGCAGTGTGGAGAAGGGGTTTGTGATGTTAAGTCTGGGAATATGTCCCCATGTCCATGTGGTGCTACAGGACACAGGGTTGGGAACACGGAGGTAGCTGCCCCAGACCCCCTTCCGTCAGCATTGCTCCTCAGTGCCATGGCAGGGTTTTCAAGCACACTGAGAAGCCTGCCCAGGACTAACACCTCTGTGCTCAGCAGCCTCAGCAGCACCAATGATGCTCTGCTCTTCCCCAGGGATTATTCCTCCTGTTCCTCCACCATCAAAGCTCTTCAGCTAAGGACAGTCCCAGCTGAAGCTGCTCTGCAGGGAGGGAAGAAGGCACTGGCCATGAAAGCTTTAAGCTCATTAGCTGCCACTGGAACAGTAATTAGGTTGATTTGTGCAGGAAGCACAGTGGGAGCAGTCTTTCTTCCTCAGACATCACCGACAGAGAAGGGAGAGCTCCCACCTCCCCTCTGGTGCAGAATAAAGGAACAGTACCGAGGAAGGAAGAGTATGTTGAATACCAGCTCTGCCACAGAGATATTCAGCAGGCTCCAGAGATGCTGTGACATGGGAAGGGATAGGAGAGAGTAAAGGGCTGGCTCTGGGTGGTCTCAAGATCCACGCTGAAAGTGCAGTTGAGGAAGGAGGATGGTGCAGTGGTTGAACCAGCCTGTGCCAGGCTGACCTGCACCAGATCTGTGTCCTGCACGAAGATTTAACCGGGGCTTCTGTTCCTCACTCACAGCTCCATCAGCATAGAAAAATCCAACAGTGTGCCACAGGAGAGCCCCACTGCTGGAACAGTGGGCAGATGAGGGCACTGCAGCATCACTGCCCTGGCTGAGGGTCCCAAAGGACCTTGATCCCCATTTTGCCACTCCAGCCCTACTCCTCATGGCATCAGGGAGGTGTGAGCTGGCACGGTATATCCTTCAGCACAGGCAGCAACAGGAAATGGGGCGCTCAGCACCTCCTCTCTAAAAGGCATTAAATATTCTCTGAGCTTCCTCAAGTGGGACAAACACTCCAAAACCCCTCCTCTGCAGCCCTCCAGCCTCCGAGGTAGGACCAAACTTCAAACCTTATTTTTCTCTCCAGGGAAGAACATATAGAATCACAGAATGGTTTGAGTTGGAAGGGACCTTTAAATCACCTAGTCCAACCCTCTGCCATGGGTAGGGACACCTTCCAGTAGACAAGGTTGCTCCAAGCCCTGTCCAACCTGGCTGTGAACAGGGAAGTTTAACAGATTATCACGGGCAAAACCAGAGAGTGGCAATCTGGCACTGGTCCGTGTCTTTACTACTAATCCCAAAAGTTCATGGGGTTTGGGAGAGAGGAGTGTTTCCTGCCCACACCTCCTACTCATGCAAAAGCTCCTGCCTGAGCTGTGGCTGGCAGAGGTACCACGTGGGAGCCCATGGTGGAAGTGCCACATCTTCTCCTGTGCTATCCTCCCCATCCCCACAGCATGCTCTTGGTACAGGCTGTTTTCCTCATGGCTCTAGGGGAGAACAATAGGGGCCCTGGGCTGCACAGAGATGTTGTGGGGCTTTTTCTGGAAAGCTGTTAGCTGAGGGCTGCGAGGGAACATGGCGAGGTAATTGGGGAAGATGAGCCTAATCTCATTTTTTGTTGTGAAAAGGGTGTGAAGAAGAGAAAAGGAGATGTACTGGTAAATTACCATCAGGGCTGCTATAGTAACACGGCATTAAAGATTGCCTTGTTGGCCTCCTTGGGGCTATAGAAAGCTCTTAAGATTGTTCTGTAGTTTTCCACTGTCTCCTGGTGTAGGCTGGCCAGGGCTGCCTTGCGCCTCCCAACCACGCCAGCTGTGCATCCACTACCACCCTCATCCTAACTGTGCCAGCCCTGGGTGCAGGAAAGGTGCAGGGGAAGGAAGGGACTCGGTCCTAGATAACTTTATTAAATTTCTCCCTTCAGGCTCACAGGGAGTTTCAGGGAAGTACCTTTACTCACTTATTACTCCTTTTCTCTGCACCATTCATTACCCTGACTCATTTCCCTGTAGGGAATCAGAGAGGGGCTTCAGACAAGGCAGCTGGTGAATCACAGGCTCCCAGTGCAGCACAGGACCTGGGAGGGTGGGGAGCAGAGTCCGAGGGGATGTGCAGCCAGAGCATCCCTTGGCCAGCACAATGCCCTGACCCGAGCCCTGTCCTGAGCCCTGACCTAAGCCCTGTCCCAAGCCTGGAAGTGAGCCCTGTCCTGAGCCCTGACATGAGCCCTGACCCCTGTCCTGAGCCTGGACCTGAGCCCTGTCCTGAGCTTGGACCTAAACCCTGTGTTGGCCCTGTCCTGAGCCATGACCCAAACCCTGACCCGAACCCTGTCCTGAGTCCTGTCTGCCCCCTTTGGCCCTGCCAGCAGGTGCTGGGGTGCACAGTCCCCACAAAAGGCTGGGCAAGCCCAGAACCATGTGAGACATGAGTTAAAGGGGGCATTGTCACTTGCCATAACTGTGCAATTCCCCAAGAGTCACTTCTCAACCCTAAAGAGAACAGTTTCTCTCCTCTTTTTAAATGAAAGGCCCAAAAGTCTGTGCAGGAGTGCAGTGGCACCAGTCTGAATGCTTGTCACTATCAGATGCCTCACCTGAGACCATGGGAAAGAGTTTTTTCCTTCAGCCTCACATCATTCTGCTGGAGTTTTTTCCTTACACACAGACCATTTCTATTTCTGAGCAGTTCCCCAGCCCTCATTCCTGCAGAGCTGCTGCTTCCCTCTGCATCCTTGACACCTGTCCTTGTTTCCAGCACAGTCAGGTCAGATGTGTTGCCTCAGTGTATTTGCTTGGTAAATAGGATTTAACAGGATTTTTGGCTCCAGGAACTACTCAAGAACTCCTGTCCTCTCCTTTACCTCATGCATTTCATCCCTCTTCAACACCAGCTTAATATAGGTGGAGGCGTCTGTGTTTTACACCTTTGTTTCTTTGGAATTCACTGGGATGGAGAAATGCTAATGTTTAATTTCTGCAGGGACAATGTGTTAACAGCCAACCCCCCCAAAGGACCCCAGATTAATTTAGTAAAAACAAAAGGCTGTGTGAACTCTGCCATGAGAAATGGGAACTCAATAGGTGTGCTGGCCTGTGGCTTCACACATTGAAGAGTTTTCAGTAATACACTGCAAATTCATAGAAGTAATTGGTCTTATTCTTTATTATAATAACACCTAAGGTGTAATTTTATTTCAGATGACATGTGTCCCTGTGCTAAAGAACTTGGGAGTATTCTAGATGTGCTGCAATATATTGAAACCAGGCACAAGAGAATTAAGATTCGGCTCCCAGCATGTGGCCACCTGGTTTCTCAGAAGGAGAGCACCAAAACTTGTTATCCCCTGGACACACACAAACAGCCCCAGCATGGAGAGGAAAGCTTCTGCCTTCTGCAGGTGTAAATCCCAGGTGTGACCAGCCCTGGACCGTCAGACACACATGTTCCCCCAGGGTGATAACACCATCCCTCTGGGAGGCAGTGTCCTCAGGCTTGTGTGCTGCAGCTGAAGAAATTCCTCTTTGCCAAGGAGCCTAACTGGCCCTGGTTCAAGAGAGGGGAGCAGCTCTCCCAGGCTGCCACTCTTCAGAGCACAGAGCATGAGCAGCCAGACTGTGGAAGGAGGACATTCTTAGTCTTAGTAAAATCCACTATTTTTTCCCCTTCATGTTTTAATGAAACAGTGCCCAGAAGGTTCCTCTGTTTCTGTTATGAAATTTTTTTGAGCTTACCAGGATGTGGCTGTTATTCACCAGTTTTCAGGCTTGTGAGATGAAGGGTAAAGTTTTATTAACATCTTCTCAGAGAAAAGGATTGAGCCTTGGGGTTTCATGCATATTTACATTCAATGCTAAACATGCAGGCATATTCCTCTGACATTTCACTTGGTTTCTCTCTGAGAACAGGAATCTTCCCATCCTCTTGTTTAAGAGTTGTGCAATAACCAGATGGAAAACAGCCCTTGGCTATGAGAGAGATCTGAAGATCTGACATGGAAGTTTTGCTCTCTAAGAAACTCTGCTGCTGGTTGCTAGCATGTGGTGTTTGGTTCAATTTCTCCGTGATGAAAAGGCAGTAAATGTAAGGAACTTTCCCACTGGAAACAAAAGGTGGCTTTAAAGCAGATGCTTTGCCTTTAGAACTGGACATCTGGAACTGGTTCCCATTTTTGCTGTAGATCCCACATGTGACTTATCCAAAGCCTTTGCTTTGCATCTTGACATATCCTGCTGAAGCTCTGAGCTCTGTGACAGGGACTGCAGTGCCTTGTGTCAGAAGATGATGATTTAAAAGACAGTCCTTGGATGCTGTGATAAGGTCTAGTGATGATTCATCCTAAATGGAAGCCATGCCTGTTTGGCAGCTGGCCCTTTGAAATGGACCTCTCCAACCTGTGCTCTCCTGGGAGACAGGACTGACACCAAGGAAGCTTTTGTGGCACAACCCTCACTTGCAATTTGTAAAGCTTTTCAATTGTCCAGGAAAGGCTGAAAATAGCACTCTAAAAGCTTTCCATTGCTCCTGTTTCTCTGTTCCCTGTTGTGTAAGGACAGGTGAATGTTTCTCTCCTAAGTGTGTCTTGCTGGCTCTTCCAAACTTCAGAGAAGTTCAGTATCAGGAGACTTTTAATCCGTGGGCCCTAACTTTGTCTGAAGTCTGGCAGAGTTGGAGACAGCTCCATCTGGGAGAGGGGAGGGGTGGGGCTGCACACACACTTCTCTTCACGGTACGCTGGCAGCAGTTCAGCCCTGTCCTGCTGCTCTGGAGACTGCCTTCCTCCATGAAGCTCCAATCTTATTTCCAAATTAAACCACTTAATCTCCAATTCTTCAGGCTGCAGAGACAAAGTGCTCTAAATGGAGAATAAAGTGTAAATAGATCCATCAGTGTCTGTCTCCAGGCTGCAGCTGATGTGCCACATGATGCCTGGCTAAGCAGAGCAAGTGCAGATGCTGGGATGAGTGACTGACCCAAGTGCCCATCTGTTTGTCCAAGCCTCTGCTGATCAAAGCGTGGAAGGAGGTGAGGTGGGTGAGGTGAGAATGGCTGTGTTACCCTCTCAAATGGCACCTAAGGAAACCTCAATTGTGTCTGAAAATTTTTATAGTATAAGCCCACTGCGTGTCACAGGAGCTGTTGTATGTTATTCATCTTCTTCTTGATGCCCACATTGTCAGTATTTGCTTCTTGTTTGTCACTTTTGCTTGACAAAAAGATGTCAAGTTGGTATTTAATGCAGCCTTGAGAATGTTTATTGTGTATTGTACCATCACTTTAATATTCATGAAGTTCTGGGCTGCAGAGCGGTGCTACTGACGAGGAATGAGAGCAAACCTCGGCAGCAGAGACACAAACTGCAGCTTTGTGCCAGATGTTTCTTACCAAAAACTGCTTTGTGGTGGTAGCAAACTCAGGCTGACCAGGCAGCACAGCACCCACACAGCAATCCCTCCTGAAATACACAATATATCAAGTTCTTCACGGAGTGCCCAAAGCCCTGCCCCTGCCCAGGTCACAGGTGTTCAGTTCTTGGTGTCAGATCTGGAGCTTCCAGCTGCATGGCTCAGGTGAATGCTTTTACTAGGGTTCTAACACTTGCCTGAACCGCGGGCTACCTCTGCCAGATCTCAAACTGAAACAGCACAAATTTTGGCCCAAGATTAGATGAGAAACTCTCTGGCAGTATCAAAGAGCTCCACTGGCAGTGCTGTGGCCCCAACGTGGGATGACTGTGCCTCTCCCAGCAGAGACCATACCTAAGGCCATCCTCCTGCTGATGGAACTGAACGCAGAGAAGGCTCAGCCTGCCTGCAGTCAAGCAGGGCTCCTGTGGTACAGTCCCAGGAGGAATCTGTTAATCTCATTGACCTGGCTTGATTTCAATCTACACAGGAACACTCTGCCTATGCAGGTTGTTCTGATACTGTTACTTAGCTGCAGCAGGGGTTCCCATTTTTTTAAATATTTATGTGTTTTGTAAATGCAGTGTCACAGATGCCTTCTGCCTTGACAGTCCTACGTGCCTTGTTTCCAGTGTTCATCCCTTGCAATGCCCTGGATTTTTTCTTCAATTACAGAAATTTTTGTCTCACAGATTTTGGGTATCTGACTCTGTAGCATTGGAGTCCTTGATGATGACACAACACCTTCCAGCCTGATGTCAGCAAAAACTACCCAGGTGACTTTGAGCAAGGAGAAACTGCCAACCATCAGATCATGTGGTGGTCCATGCACAGGGGCACCCACAGGATGCTGGTGGCCCCATGCCTCACTGGAGTGTGTGCAGTTTTGGGTGCCAAAATAGAAGAAAAATATAAAGCTATTGAAGAGTGTCCAGGGCAGGGCTATGAAGATGGTGAAGGGCCATGAGGGGAAGCAATCTGAGGAGTGGCTGAGGGCATTTGGTCTGTTCAGCTGAAGAGAAGACTGACGGGAGATCTCCGTGCTGTTTGCAACTTCCTCATGAGGGGAAGAGGAAGGGCAGGCACTCTTCTCCTTGCCAGTGACCGGTGACAGGACCCGAGGGAATGGCCTGAAGTTGTGTCAGGGGAGGTTTAGGTCGGATATTAGAAAAGGGTTTGCTCCCCAGAGGATGTGTGGGCACTGAACAGGCTGCAAAGGGAACTGGTCACAGCACTGAGCCTGACAGAGACAAAGGAGCATTTGCACAACACCAACAGGAATATGGTGGGATTCATGGGACTGTCCTGGGCAGCGCCAGGAGTTGATCTTTGATGATCCTTGTGGGTCACGTCTTCCCCTTGCCTATCCCTTGTTCCATAGCAGCAGAGTCCAATCCACGAGCTGTCTTCACAGGTTCAATATGGAATAGTCCATTTTTCCCATTTCCCTCAGCCCTGATGGCATATTGTGTGTTTTGTTCAATATCAGAAGGTTTCTTCACTTTCATCCTAGAAATTCTTTTCGTGTGGTGAGTGCCAAAACCATTTTAATTTGCAGGAGGGGTTAATTCAGAGCGCATTCTCTCAACGTGTCTCTAAATTGAAACACCAGGTCAGGAAGGCTGCACCTTCCTAGGCCAGCAGCACTGGGCAAAGGAGGAGGGCGCAATGCGCTCAGGAGCTCAGGAGAAAAGGAGCCTGTGTCCTCCAAACACTTGAGACAGACCCCACCCATGGGGTATGATGGCTCAGCCCACGCTCTCCCTGCACTCGCAGCACTCCTCTGTCTCCTTTGTGCACGCTGGCCTTTCCCAGCGCCATGCTCAGCACAGGCCTCTCCATTGCAGGGCCAAGAGTTGCACTTGGAGGATCCTTGGGGGTCCCTTCCAACTGCTCTGTGATTCTTTGATTCCACATCCTCTTGTCCTGGCCCTGGTTCCCTGGGAGCACAGCCCGACCCCCACCTGGCTGCAGCCTCCTGGCACGCAGTTGCCGAGAAGGAGGAGGTCCCCCCTACAAAGTCTCCTCCAGGATGAGCCCCCCAGGCTCTCTCAGCCCCTGCTCATGGGACACATGCTCCAGAACCCTCCCCAGCTCCCTTCCCTTCCCTCAATCTGCTCCAGCCCCTCAAGGTCCTTCTGCAATTCAGGGCCCACAGCTGGACACAGCACTCGAGCTGTGGCCTCACCAGTGCCCTGCAAAGGGCCACAAGCACTGCCCTGCTCCTGCCAGCCACTCCATTGCTGACACAGGCCAGGGGCCGTTGGCCTTCTTGCCTACCTGGGCTCACCTGGCTCAGGTTCATCCGCCATCCACCAGCACCCCCAGGGCCTTTCCTGCCGGCAGCCTTTCCACACTCTGCCCCAAGCTGCGGCTGCAGGGCCTTCTTGTGGCCCAAGGCCAGCACCCAGCACTTGGGCCTCTGCAACCTCCAGCCCCTGCTCTCGGCCCAGGCAGCCTGGCCAGGGCCCTCTGCAGAGATTTCCCACCCTGCGGCACGCCGCACTCCCACCCCACTTGGTCTCCTCACCCATTTGCTTCTGGAACGCTCAAGCCCCTCCTCAACATCATCAAGACAGATATCCCACCGGCCTGGGCCCTGCTGCACTGATCCGGCAGGACAGCACCAGTGCCCAGCACTGCCTGGGCCTGGCCAGGAGCCTCTGGGGAAGGCAGCCCAGAGAGAGAGAGCCTGGGTGAGCCCGGGCCTGGGACAGGGGCCTTGTCCCAGGTCCTTGGCTCTGAAGGCTCCAAAGCCCTGGTGCAAAATCATCTATAGTGATGTCCCACCAAGCCAGAGGTAAGAGAAAGCAAACACAGCAAAGTATAGAAAACAGGCACTTTATTGAACTAGACTACTCTTCCCAGCTTCAACTAGCGGCTGAGAACATTGCTGGGAAGCCTATCCCTAAAAAACCTAAACTGGAACTCTTGCAAAAACTTCAGCTGGGGGTGGAGAAATCTTCTGGGAAACCTATTTTTACTAACAACGAAGGGGTTCCTATGCCTATATAAAAACAGGGGGTCCTAAAACTATTGGGCGGGAACGTCCCAGTGCCCAGGCTCAGCACTGGTCATACGTTCCCTGCCCTGTCCAGCGAGCCCAGAGTGGAGCTGGAGCTGGAGACTCAGAGGAGAGGCGAGAAGTGGAGTCTCCTCCTCTTCCAAATGCCAGGTGGTCTTCGCCTCTTCCTTCTCGGCACTGGCCTCTGCCGGGAGCTCTGGCGCAGGCAGCGCCTCATCAGGGCACGGTTCTGCAGCAGCAGCCGCAGCACCTTCTTGGAGCAGCCGTGGCCCTGGCAGCTCGGGCGTGCAGAGGCCGAGGCGCTCTGGCTCTTCTCCTGCAAGACACAGCACAGGGAGCTCGATGCAAGGGGCAGAAGGGCCTGCCGGAGGCTGCTGAGCCCTGTGGCGCTGCCTTTGGCCTCTCGTGCCAAAGAGAGCCTGGGGCCTGGCTGGGCTGCCCCGGGCACAGGCTGCAGCAAGAAGAGCTCCGGCCGGAGCCTCTGCCGGGGCTCCCTGGGGCTCAGCCTGGGCCCCGTTGCTGCCCGGCAGTGGCCTCAGCCCCGCTCGGCCTGTGCGCCTTGGCCCGAGGGCTGCCCCAGGGGCCCAGCAGCCTCGGGGCTGCCCAGCTCTGCTCCCCCCACGGGGGCCCTCAGCCCTCGCCCCACACCCTCCTGGCCCAAGGCCTTGGCCACTCCTGGCCCCCAGCACCAACCCACCTGCCTGAGCCCCTCGCTCACCTCTCCCCAGCGTCTCCAGAGCCACTTGCCGAGGACCCAGCCGAGCTTCATGGTCCTCAGCAGCAGGCCCAAAGCCCCGAAGATGAAAGGCAGCGCCTCCAGGACCAACCAGACGTCCCTCATAGGCACCACATCCTCTTCTTCCGGGGCCTGGGGAAGCACGTCCCAGCTCCCTGTCTCCACAGCAGCGGGGTGGCAGGAAGGCTCCAGTGGCCGGACCAGGAGCAGCAGCACCGCGACCTGCAGCAGCGCGGAGAGCAGCTGGCGGACCATGCTGCTGCTGACGGACGAGCTGCCACCTCTGCCAGGCTCTGCGCGTCCTTCCCAGCCGACGTCTGCCTGGGCTCTGGGCACAGCAACGGGCCGGGCGCACTGATCAACGGCCGCGCTGTCCCCAAAGGCTGTGATGTCACAAGGCCGTTGCCTGGGACAGGAGCAATGGGTGGCAATGATGTCACAAAGAACTCGGGCTGCAGGAATGGCTGCCGGGGTCTTCCCGAACATCAAACCGTGCAACTTTGTTGCAGAGCCGAGCCCGGGCTGAACTTCAGGACTTTAAGGCAAAATGCCCAGGCTTCATCGGCTTGAAATAATGAACTTCTCAGCCCAGGCTGGGCTTCAAGCTCCTCATTTGAGTGGTCATCCAATGCATGACAAGGCTGGGATGTCTCGACATGTTCGAGGGGCAATATGGAGTAGGCCGTTTGGGAAGGCTGCACCTGCCTAGGCCAGCAGCACTGGGCAAAGGAGGAGGGCGCAATGCGCTCAGGAGCTCGGGAGAAAAGGAGCCTGTGTCCTCCAAACACTTGAGACAGACCCCAGCCATGGGGTATGATGGCTCAGCCCACGCTCTCCCTGCACTCGCATACAGGCGACTCTTGCAGCACTCCCCCGTCTCCTTTGTGCACACTGGCCTTTCCCAGCGCCATGCTCAGCACAGGCCTCTCCATTGCAGGGCCAAGAGTTGCACTTGGAGGATCCTTGGGGTCCCTTCCAACTGCTCTGTGATTCTTTGATTCCACATCCTCTTGTCCTGGCCCTGGTTCCCTGGGAGCACAGCCCGACCCCCACCTGGCTGCAGCTTCCCAGCACGGAGTTACCTTGAGTGAAAAGGTGCCCCCTTCAAAGTCTTCTCTCGGAGAGGATAAAAAGTGTTCTTCACAAATTCAGGAGCAGGCAACCTTCTTGACAGGGTATAAAAAATTTCTCGTCAAAAGAATCATAATTAAAGTAATTAACCATCTTCTCTACATACACACACCCTGTGTGTTTCATTAAGTCTAATGGAGTGCAATGGTTGGCCTTGATGGATAGTCACGAGGGACTTGATTTCTTCCTCACCAACCTTCAGCTAATGACTTTAACACACTCTTTTGAACTTAATTTGTTCCAGCTGTGATTACAGAGAGACTTTTCAGTGAAGTAAAGCTGGTTCACAAAGTTGCTGCTCTCTGTGAGTATTTAAATGTGACTCTGAAGCACTGGATGTGGGCTTCGGTTGTTTGGGTCTGTATCATGCTCACAGGAAGACTCACAGGACACTGATGACAGTTGGGTCTTCTCGCAGCCTGGGGTGGGGCACTTGTGGCTCCCCAGCACAGCCCAGAGCACTGAAAGAGGCCACAGCTTCTTCACCCAACTTGTGCACTGGCAAACCAAACGTCCCAGAAATTTATTCTCTGGTTTCTCCACCTAGCCTGGACCTAAGACTGCCTTGAAAAGCCATGTTTAGTTTGTAATTACAGTCCAGAAGTTCTACTGCCACAGCCTCATGGTAGTCCTGCCAGTGCAGTGCTCACTCCAGAGCATTTGAAGCCTTTCTTCTTAACTTTTTATTCTTCCACTGTTTTTCTCTTCTTTTTTTTTTCTCCTGCAATTTTCTTCTTGAAGATGGCTTCAGGTTGACATCTTGAAACTCCATCAGAAAAGCTTCATCCCTTGGAGACCTTCTCTGAGATCACCTGGATTCCTGGCAACTTTGCTCTTATCTCAATTTGGAGAAGTCCAAGTCAAGCTGACTAACAGTCATCCGAGATGAAGGGCAGAAAATCAAGCCATCAATCAGCTGTAAAGAGCATGCAGCAGCACGAAGAAGCCCATTAGAGGCAAAGTGGACCTGTCAGAGACTCAGCATGAGGTGCCTCTTTGGCAAGAGAAACTCCCATACTTTAACACTGCCTCTTTAGAGAGAACTTAGTGTCATTTTCTACCAGGGCCTCATAAAACAATTAAAATAAATGTCTTCAGAGAACAGTTTTCTTCTCTCTCTGGGAATGTTTCCAGCTCAGTTACAGCATCACCACAAAGAAAATGAAATTTTTTATTTATTGAAGACAGATATCAGCAGTGGGTAATAGCTGAACTGTGGACCTGCTGGAGCACTGGGGTAATCCCAGGAAGGCACATGCAGACGTCTTGGACTGATTCTTCACCCTCCTGGTGCCACCAGGGTCCAGAGTCTGTAATAACCTTTGGAAGGTTCAGGACCAGTGAGGTGCTGCTGCACTGGCTGGGAGCAGTGCAGAGCTCTCCTGGTGTGCCACATCCAGTGTGGGGTGATGCTCATAGGCCTCGGTACAGTGGTACATGACCCAGTCCACAATGAATAATATTAAAAATTGAGTTTGAGCCTATTTTCCTTCCCCCTGTCTATTCCTGTCTCCTCTTGCTGTCCTTCAGGCTGCCTCTTCTCCATCCTCTACCGCCCTGACCAGTCACTCCCTGTTTTCCAATGTCCCCCACCAACCTTTTTGCTTCTGCAACTGTGTTTATTGCTCTTCTCTTCCTTCCTGTTACTGAGACATTCCCCCTCCTCCTTGGTGATGTCCTGGCTCTGAGTTTGCAGTGTTGAGTTGCAGATTCCTGGGACAGAGCCTGGGCCTTGCAGCGTGCTTGGTGTATTCTGACCAGCTGTCAGTGACACATTACACAGGCTGAGCCCAAGGCAGATCTTTGAACACATTCCCATGCTGCTCTCTTTGGATGTGCTTGTTCAAGCTTCTTCTGTTACACCCCCAGCCCACTTACAGAAATCATTGCTAATTTTGTAGCTCATAAAGCCAGAAATGCAATTACAAGCATATCAGTAACTTCCTTTTCTCACACCAGGGCTCCCTTGCAAATGTTTTATTTCACAGGATGTTAAAAAATGTCTTGATTTACAGCAGAAACTGGAAAATGTTATCTTCAAACTTGGTGTCTATGACTACCTGGACACAATTTTTTGGATTTATCACATCGCTATGCAGTGCCAAGTGAGCACATGCTTCTGGTAGGAACCAATTCACAGTGCTTGTGCAGAGCCTGAAACATGAGGGCCCTCATACACAGCAAGGACCACTCAGTGCTACTGTAATTCAACGGGGGTGTGATTTTGCAGGAGGAGTCTTTAAATTTAACTTACACCAGAGCAAGAGGAAAGCCAGTTCCACAGATGAGTTATCAGTCAATGGCTTGCCTGCTGCAGATCTTCTTTCCAACATTGAGGATGTCATTTTACCTGAGTTCACCCCACTTTACGCATTTGGAGCCTGAAAAATGGGTCTGTCTTGGTGATACACCCACACAGTGTGTGATCCACATGCCAGAGATGCCCTAGCTCTGGCCCTTCACTGAGGGCTCCACCAGGACCAGTGAGCACCAAGACTCAGGTTAGGTGATTTAATTAAGGTCTGAACGTAGGCTGGATGAGTGTTAGCTCTTCATCTTCATCACGGTGATCATGGAGCAAAGTGAAAATTTCACTCACCTACTCAGTGGGGTCTGGGAGGAGGAAATCAGCCTCTTGCTGAGCCTTTGTGGCATCTGAACAGGTGGGGCTTAGCGTGCTGGATCTGCTAGAGGGAGAGTGAGGATCAGTCAGGTAAGTTCCTCAGTGTGATGGAACATATGCACAGAAAACACACCCAAAGCCTGCTTTCCTGATTACAAACAAGCAGGATGACACATTCCTTGCTTAGAAATCCACATCTCCTTGCAGTGGAAGTACTTGACCCACAGGCAGTCTCCTGCAGGGCTCAGACCCGTGCATTCCCTGCAGTCAGTGCCCACGTTCTCCCTTGCTGTGCCCCTTCCCCAGCTTTGTGGGGCCATGCTGGGAAAATGCACTTTTACAAGGCTGGTTTTCAAACAACCAGGGAGCTGTGCGGCTTCTGCTCAGCCCTTCGTACATTGGCTGTGCCTTCTGTGGTGGTCTCCACTGCTTTGGCTGTGGTGGTCTCCACTGCTTTGGCTGTGGCAGAAAGGAGATGCAATGGCTCCTGCCATTTAACTTGAGCATCTTTAACATGGGATTTTGTCAGGTTTGTGAGTGATGCCTCAGCTGCACAGCTGAGTGGCTCAGATACTGCACCACCAGAACCATGAGCTAACCCCATGACCAAGAACGGGCTGGAAAACCCAGAGCTGACTTGGACGACTGATCAGCATCAACCAGCTTTGCTGTCTGTGTTTTCCTTTGCAGATGAGTGTTCATCTGCTCCTAAAGATCATAGTTGTGGATGAAAGAACTAAGAAGTCTTTCCTCCTTGGAGATCTGCCTTCCCACCCCAGCATGCTCAGGAATGAACAAGCTGGCTCTCTGAGAAGTGTTGCTAGAAGCCAGACCTCACACCAGCCCAGGGGTTACTTGTGTTTCAGAGAGGCTGTGCCAAGCAGGAGCTCTCACACGCTCTCTGCTCCTGGCCATGGTTTGCTCTGCTGCATTGATTCAGGCAGGGCAAATCCAGAGCTTCCTCTGTGAGCACAGAGACTCCAAGCTGATGGAATGTAGGAGATGTCATTACAGCATGCAGGTCAAAAAGTTAAGAAGCCTCATAGGCAGAAGAATGTCACCCTGCACCCATCCCATAACCTTGTGGGGTCCACCATCCTCACCAAAGGCTGCCCAGGTGCACAGACCTTGTGTTTTGGATCTACACACGGGAAGCTCCACGCTGATCCATTAGAGAAGACTAAGAAATATCCATTAAATAAGGAACCAATTCTCCTGTCCCAGTCTAGATTTCAGCCACAGCTGCAACTTGTACAGAGTCTGTGGTGCCTCTCACTGCAGGACACAGACATTTTGCTCATACCTACTCAGAGACGATTTGGGGAAAGCAAACTGAAACAAAGGCAAATTGGAGAGAGAAATGCTTTGTATTAATTCCAGCTTTTTATGTTGCAATTAACTAAAAGCAAAGAAACTGATAGTGTCCCACAGTGGCACAGATTTTTTCCTGCCTCGTGGAATCCGGGGGGAGTTGTAATTTGTTCCCCTGCTTACAGCTGTGTCTGCAAATTATTATATTCCAAAGAACAAACCAAATAATTTGTCCCAAATTGAAAAAGAGACCAACAAAACACAACCCAAGGAATCAAAAACAATTTTGTCATAGCGTGCCCAATTTGATTTTGCTTCGCAATCATTAACTTTCCATTGCAAAAGAATTCATATGGGAAACTTTTTCCAGCCTAATTCTTAACCCTTGCCCTTCTAATTAATCAGATGGTGGTGTTACAGCTTGATTGTTTTCTGTTCTAGTTAAACTGTTTAGAAATGTGCCAATGATTCGTTCTCCTGCAATTAGATTCAGCAGTCAAGAGTCTTTCCTACACTTCTGCAAAGTTTGCTGTGAAGAGGAGCACAGGACAAAGAAACCAGTCATGGATCCATAAAGAAAATCAATGGCAGTTGGGAAAATATATTTGAGGATCTGGACCTGTATTTAATGCATGTTATTAGCTATTTACAAGAGACAAATGACATGAGGGAAAGCAGTTTCTTTCATCTGCGGAGAGCTTAGAAGATATTCTTCAACCTTTCATATTCTACTTCTCTTTTGTATTAAGAATCCAAGTCTCTAAAGATCCATCTCGTAAAATTGCCACTGAAGTGTAACAAGAGACATCGTGAAATCCCAGCACCACAAAACTCAGGGAAATGAATTTCCATCGTGGCTCTGCATAAATTTGTTCTTTGCTGAAGCTGAGCCTGGGAAGTGACTGGTGTTTTCTTGCCATGTGTGTGCAGGGCTTTGAGGCTTAGATTTCACAAGAAGTGCAGATGCACCACTGGGAGCTCCTTGGAAGGAGCTCCTTGTGCAGGGCTCAGCCTGGCAGGGTTGTTTAATCCAAGTCATGGGAGATAGTGCTCCGGCCTTCTCATCACGGTCCAAACTCCATGTTGATATATGCTACTGCAGAGGAAACACTGCTTGCTGGAGAAGGGAGAGCACAGCACCTCTTCGTGCAGTAGGACTTGGCCCAAGGTCAAGCCAAGATGTCCATCAGAGGCCAGGGACCAAACCAGAGAGACATCTGAAGTGTGGCCATGGCTGGGATGTGGCTCATGCAGTGGCACTAAGGACAGGAACCTGAGCTTAAAGCCAGTTCTGGAGACCCCACAAGGCTTCTCACTGCCCTGTCCTTACAGCACCCCAATCCCAGGTCTGGAATATGTACACCAACACCAGAGCTGGCCTTGGACCCAGGCAGGTGAGCCCTGAGGAAGGGAAGCAGCTCTGTTTGCAGACTCATATCCTGGAAAATGATCCATGTGTTATGAAAACCATGGGTGCAGGCTAGGAGGGGAGGCACCATGGGGCAGCTCCAGAGTGCTATGCCCTTCAAGCATAGGTCACTCAGGCTTTGGGGGCCACGGGAGTCTCTGAGGGATCATGGGGTCCCCAAGGCTGGGGGTCTGCTGGCTGGAAATGCCACATCTCCAAACGTGTGGCCTTTGGTCTTTATTAAATGGTTGCTCTATGACAATGAAGCTTTTCTGTGACCGCAGCTGGCCAGTGGTTGTCAGGTACACCTGGAAAGGTGTACACCCATCTGTTGGCTGTCCTTTGACAAGGGGGCCTGTCAGTAGCCAGGAGGCAGGAAACACTCAAGAATATTTGCAGCACTGGGTCTAAGGCTGGCAGAGATGGTGTGTTTGCTGTGATAAATGAATGCCAGTCCTGCTACTGAGCAGTCTGGGCTGGGACACAGGCAAAAAGAGAAACCTCCAGTGTAAGGTTAGCCATGGGCAGGGCTTTAAAAAGATTTTGTCTGTTGCAGGAAAGAGATTTATTGTTGTTGGAGTTACAGATAGGAAGCAGTAACCCCACACAATTTCTCCTTCAGAACCTTGTTTCAGGTTGAGTGGAGGAAGGCTCACACAGACATTGTGGCACTGAGTCACTGCTGGAGAGGCTGGAATTGTAATGCCTCAACAGCTCATTCTTTTCCTGTTTTCAAACAGGAGCTTAGTTCTGTAGGAGGTCAGAGATGACAAGAGAGGGAACACTGACAAAGTTGCCCAGTACTTCTATTGCCCCACAGTTCACCTCACATCCTTCACATGCCAAATCCATGTTTCCAAAGGCTTGCTCCTGCCCACAGTGCCTTGCAAGCTCTGCTTCTACCTAGGCAACAACATGCTTGCCAAGTGTCTTCATCTATTGCAGCCTCCTTCCCTTCTTCCCACCTGAAACATCCCAGGCCCCAGCACTTGTCTGGCTTGTGTAGAGACACAACCTCATGATGCTCAGCCCCACATAAATGCCTTTTCCATTCTAGATTAAGGACTTTACCCACAGGGATTCTGCCTGTGTCTCCCCCTCTTGTACCTCCTTTCAGTCCTTAAGTCCTTGGGATGCCTCTGCCTTCACAAGGTCTGAAAAACGTCTGTTTTACAGCTTTCTTTGCTCAGCTCTAGCCCTCCAGAATCACCATCATTTATCTCACTGCATCATCAACTCTCCACCCATTTCAAATTCAATTGAAAGCATATTTTCTCCCTTGCCTGTGGTTCCTAAATTATATACCCAGCTCACTTCAAAATATCAATTCAGAAACTTGGCAAGGTGATTATTAATAACAGCTCTGTTCTTCTCTGGAGGAGAAATAATACTAGAAACATGTGAAATGTGTACACAGTTATCATTCTCACTCTCCTCTTTTGCCAAACATTTTGTTCTTTGCAGGAAATAAAAACAATCCTACACCCAGTATTAAGTGGCTGAGGCTGTGTAATCAGCATGGAACCATGGAATTGGGTTCCTCCACATGTCTTGAAACTCGGAGCAATGAATGCCAATGAATGCCAACTGTCTGCCATGAATCAGTGCTTGGCTCTAGGTGGGTCAGCAGCACAGGGGAGCTGACCTTGAGGAGATGTGCACACAGAAAGCTGGAGCCCAGCAGTTCCTTCAGTCATTTGTGTGGAGCTCGTCATGGCAAACTGCTTGAGCTGTAAAGAAGTTATTCATTATTTGATTCCAAGATTTCACATGGACTTCCCAAGGACCCAGAGCTGCTGGGAAGCACTGAGCTGTGGTCTGGCCTGCAAGCACCAGGCTGGTAGCAGGTTAGAATCACAGAATCCTAGAATAGTTTGGGTTGGAAGGGACCTTAAAGATCATCTCATCATTCCAACCCCCTGCCGTGGGAAGAGACAGCTTCCACTAGCCCAGGTTGCTCCAAGTCCCATACAGCCTGGCCTGGAACACTCCCAGGGATCCAGGGGCAGCCACAGCTTCTCTGGGCAACCCATGCCAGGTCCTCCCCACCCTCACAGGGAACAATTCCTTCCCAATATCCCATCTATCCCTGTCCTCTGCCAGTGGGAAGCCATTCCCCCTTGTCCTGACCCTCCATGTCCTGGTCCAAAGTCCCTCTCCAGCTCTCTTATAAGCCCTCTTTGCGTACAGGAGTTAAGTACCTGTTGTTTACTTTCTAGTTTTTCATTTTCTATCTGTACTTATAAAACATACAGTAAAGTCCTGAAGACTTTTTCGTTGCCCATAGTGCCACAGGATGTGCAGTGAAGAATCTCCAGGGTCTCTCCTGAAGCAAACCCAGTACATGGGTGCTGTGTACACTGGGAGCTGAGCTCAGTGATCCAGGTGTCTCACTTATCTTGTGTTCTCACACCATCCCAGCAGGAACCAGGGTTGTGTTTCCTTAATGCACACTGGGGAAAGAAGGCAAAAAGAAAAGAAGTCCTTTGGAGGATGACAGGGGAATAGAAAGATGGGGTGCCTCTAACTCCTGTGGTGGAGGGACAACAGTGAAGGTTCCCAAGGAAGGAAGGAGGTGAGAAGGCCTCAAGGGACAGGTTTATGCATAGAAGGGAAGCTGTGCTTTCAGTCTTGCAAGGTAAGGAAACCCAGCTCACAATCGCTTTGTTTTGAGAGGAGGATAACGTGTAAAAAGGCTATAGAGGTATCCAGGGGCTTTTAAGTCTGAAGACTTGTTCTGGAGTTGGGAGGCCAATCCTCCTTAGTGGCATTTAGGGACCTATAGGAAAGAAGTGCTCACACAGACAGGAGCCAACTTGTTGCTCACCTTACCCAGTAGTGCCAGTGGCTTTCGCTATGATGGGCCCAACACCCCCTTCCTGGCATCTCAGCCTTTAGGGTGTTGAGGATCTGCCTCAAGCATCCTGGAAACATGGCATAAAAAGATAAATAAATAATAAATTAAAAATTATAACCTGGATGTCTCATATCAGCAATACCTTGGGAGGAGAAAGTCTGGTGATAGTGAGAGCCTTTGGCTCTGTGCTATGACAGCCAGTGCTTGTCTGGCAGATACAGCCCTGCTTCCTTTCCCTATCTCCTAGAATCCTGTCTCCCAGTTACAGCTCCCTGGCTCTGCTCCAGGTGCCTTGCTCCCACAGAAGTGTGGGGTTTTTAAAGAAGCAGTACTCATCAAGTGTTTAAATTGCAAGGGTTTAAAGTGAATCAGACATTGTTTAGAAGCTGGCCAAACTCCCTGTTCTCTGGCTGGGTAGGGGATAAGCTTCCACTTGAATGGAGTGGAAGTAAAAGCTGCCCTGCTGGGAGACCTTCAAAGTGAAGACCTGGAACCATCCAGGATGGGAAAGGTCTGGGCTAACAGTGAAGTCATTGAACATCCAGAACCTCCTTCAGAACCTTTGGAATTCACCCCAGAACATCTGGAGATCACTCACTGCTCCGCAGCCTTTCCTGGGGCTGCCCAAGCTGTGTCTGGCCATCACAGCTGCTGGGCTGGTAGTCGACCTCAGCTGAGGCAAGGCACTGGTTTTACCCACACCACCTCAGCCATAAAGCTGTCAGGTCCCATGAGCCATTAGCAACACTCCTCATGCTCCCTTTTCCCTGGGTTTCCTGCAGCACCACTGCGCTTTTCCCACCTTGATTTCCCCCATGCAGCTCATGGCTGGGTGTGCACCGTGCAGTATGACCCTGGGTCCTGCAGCACCTCCAGCAGCCCTCCTGGATGATCCACCACCTCCCACAAGGGGCCATGGGCTCTACCCTGTCACACACCTTGCCAGGACAAGGACTTCACACGGGTCAGGCACACATCTGTGAGCTGGCTCAGAGTGCCACGTGCTGGTTTCACCTTCTGTGCCAAGCCTTCGGAGGCAGATGGCAGAGAGCACCAGCAGAACCAACAGCCCTCTTTTTGGGAAAAAGAAACTTGCTGCATGACACTTTTGCTAAATCATTTTTTCCTAAAAGCCTTGTTCACCCTTCTTCTTCCTTGGTGGGGCCAGCCCCAGATTTTGGAAAGCACTGCATTAACCTAATTCATGCAGATTGGCTGATCCCTGTTCACGTACCACTGTGGAGTATTACTCATGGAAGGCAGTCAAATTACACACAGCAGTACTAATTATGAAGAAGATTTTTGAAATTAGAGATTCTTCTAAAATATCAGTGCATCCCTTTTGGGTTAGGAGTCCTGCCCTGAGATGTCCTAAAATTGGAAAAATGCCCCAAAATTGAAGGTTGGATGCCCCATCACATGTGTTTGATGCCACCTCGTGGTAGTTCCATGTCCTGATTTGCAAGGGAAGGGTTTCACTCTTGGGATGTTTCCCAAGTAGGTTCCTTCTGAGAGAGAAACACAGTTTGGAGAAAGGATGAAGATAGACAGATGTCCAGCTCTTCAATGCTGATTTGCAGCTCCACCACATTGTTAATAAATTTTACTATGAGTGTAAAACAGAGGGACTGCACTTTACTCCATAATGTAATGTGGAAATACCTACAGGATAAGGATGTAGACATCACAGATTATGCTGAGATGTCCTGACATAAAACTTTAGCCTTAGTTGCCTCATCATCCTGGGACCTCAGACAAACACCTACTGAATTCACAGATGGATTTGCAGATTTGCAGGAGCTCATTCCTCCCTTGGAGAGCAACTTCCCTCTCCAGCCCAGTTGTCATTATATTGTGCTAGGGGTGTAATAAAGGGCTGAGTTATCTCACCCTTTAAAAAGTGGAACAGAAATTACAGACTGGTACCAATATTTCAATTCAGAACTGGCTCTTTCAAAAATAAGTGGTTTCTCCTCCCCTCTCACCACTCTAGCAGAGAGTGATTTGCCAGAAGCTTTTGAGCTTTTCATGCAGCAAATGGCCCAGATTGCTTTTGTTTGCCCTCTGAACTGCAGGAAAGACACCACTTTACAACTGCCAGAATGCATTTTTGGGCCATTCTAATATAAAACTCTAATGTTCATTGATTAAATAACACAGACCACGTACAAATTGTAGTGAAATGATTCCCTGTTCCTCACTTTTTCCTGAGCCTCAGGCATCCTCATATGCACAATGGCATCATGTCAGGCCCTGCAGAAGCACTGGATCCTGAAGGAAGCATATCTGGGATGCTGCTGCAGCTGAGCCAATTACTCTTAGGTTTCAGCTTAGCTGATTAAATTCTATGTAGCCCTGTAATATCACAGGCATTTGTTTTCAATTCTGGAACTATGCTGGACAGTGTTAATCTGCAGGAAAAACCTCTGCAAATCATGTAGCTCCACTGTGCAATGAGACAGATGTCATTTTACTTTCTATATAAATGAAATTACTTTTGCAATGGTGTGTAATGCAATCTCCTATGTTCAGGTGCTTGTCTTCAACTTTTTCACCAGACTGAACACTCCAAATCTCTAAATACAGCTGTTTGTTAAGCTGTTCACTATCAGAAGGATTTAGAGAGGGTGTTAAATTCATATTTGTTTGTATCACTCTCTCTAAATCGTATTTGACTGAAATTCTTCATCTTTGCTCTTGCTGTAAAATCTGCACATTTTAATCTGATCGCAATATTAGAGTGGAAAAATAGAAGGGATTTTCACAGAGGCCCATCTGAAGAGGCTTTAAAGGCTGAAGTAGCAGAGGCAGTGAGTGAGTGATGATTTCTGTAGCAACGAAGCCTCTTTCTCTCACACATGGACTTGTGAAAGAGGGAGCTGATATTGCCTGGCTAAGAGGTATTTTCAGCAAAACTTCAGTTTTCCCAGGGGAATGCTGCTGTTGGATGTATTACTTAGATGCCATGGTCTCAGGCCCACCCTTGGATCACTCCAGAAGAGGGATCTTCTGGAGAAACTCCAGTTTCAACAGCATGAGTGAAACTGGAGCTGATGTAGCAACAACTCTTGACCCCAGAGAATTTTGGCAGAATGGCGAGTAAGTGCTACACCTATGCTGAGTTTTGTTTAAATCACAGCAGTCAAGGCAAACAAAATGCCTATGTTGTATTTACCCTCACTTCCAGAGCCAGCAGAAGAGAAGGGAGCAAGGAGGCATTTGGATTAAGGAGAAACACAACCCTCTGTGGGCTCTTCAGTGGAGAAAGAGGCATATAAGGGAAATCAGAGAATCCCAGAATGGTTTGGGTTGGAAGGAACCTTAAAGCTCATCTCAGCTCACCCCCTGCCATGGGCAGGGACACCTTCCACTATCCCAGGTTGCTCTAAGCTCTGTCTAACCTGGCCTTGGATACTTCCAGGGATGGGACAGCCACAGCTTCGCCAAGCACCCTGTGCCAGGGCCTCACTACCCTCACAGGGAACAATGTGATAGAACAGCGATAGGATAAGGATTAAGAACAGCTTAAGGTCATTCCCTGTTGTGAAAAGTCCCTCTCCAAGGGAAATCCAGCTCAAGGCTTGGCAACAGAGATTAAAATATGCACTAATCTGCCTTCTCCTCTGTAGTGACTGACTCTTCACTATGTAATGGCTTCCCAAGTGGTGCAGGTGTGTTTAAGAGGGCATATCCCACATGGCATCTGGCTGCCTGTTGGAGAAGGCTCAGGTCCCACTCCTGTCCCGCCTGCCACCTCTGGGCAGGGGTTGCAGACCACAGGCTTCAGAAGGTCAGATGGCTGTGTTCTGGTAATAAAAGCCCCACCCCACACCAGTCAGCCTCTGACCTGGTTTGTCAGTGATAAAACCACCTGGATGTCCTGCCATCCCATTCTGGAAAGAACAAAGCAGGCCAAGGTGTACTGCTGCTGAGAATCTCACCTCCCAACTCCCAGTGCCCAGGTTTTGTTTATACCTGTCCCTTAAATATAACCCTCCCTCCCCATGTCCTGCCTTCCTCTGCTGCTGCTATGCTTGGGAAGAATGGGATCTACCTGAGGAGATTCTGCACTGCAGATCACCCAAGGAGAATCTCTTGCTGGGATCTGAGCTCTCCATAGGGAGCTGATTATTCATGTTTTGTTTGCTGGTTCAACTTATTTTTAGTTGACAGAAACAGCTGTGAGGGGGAGAAGAAATAAGGAACAAAAGCTGACAGCATGATTAACTTTTTAACTCAAATTGCTTCTCAATTAAAAGAAGCTAAATATTCCCTGTGCTCCTGGTGTCACTTTTCCATGTTGGCAGCTGCTGTGCTCCCAGGAACACGACACAATTTCACCAATGAAGGCAGAGCTGGAGCTGCATGGCAGAAAGGCTGTCCACAGCTGCTCCTCCTTGGGGTCACCTCAGGCACTGGGGGACAACATGCGGGGTGCCAAGCCCAGCATAGCTACCATTGTGGGGTGGGCTTAGAGAAGCCATCAGACCACCCAAGCTCAGCCTCCCCAGCCATAAAATGAGATCTCTGGTGAGATCTCGATGCTATTGCAAGCATGTGGATGCAGAGAAGCATCCAGAAGTTCATGTTCTAACAATGAAAAGCACTTGTAAAATCCTTAAACAAATCTCATACACACTAGCAGGAAGAAACCTCAGCTCTGCTGGAATTGATGTTTATTCAAGGTACAAAGCCAAAAAAGTTTTCAGCCACCACTAATTGGGGTGCCATCCCTTTATGTCCTACAAAACAACAGATCCTCTTCTCACTGCTTTTAAGTCCTGTGAGTCTCAAGATTCACAAAAGTCTTCAGCTGAGCGAACTCAATATCTGATTTTCCTTATGTTGCTTTGCTTGCCTGCCAGCCTTTTCAATACACCTCCTTATCCCACTCTGCCCTTTGCCTTGTGAGGATCAGGGCTTTCCTCTGAATCCTCCACTCAGGTTTGAACTTTGACTCCCAATTATCTGCATAATTCCCCCTCACCCTCGCACAAGGCCATGAAGGGGCAGGAACAGGGCTGTGTGCTGGGGAGGGATAGGGCAAGGCTGCAGCTCAGGACATCAGAAACTGACTCTGTCCAGGCAGCCCCTGGCTCACTCCCCCTGTGGAAATCACAGAATTGTTCAGGTTGGAAAGAACTACAGCAGATCATCTGATCCCACCTCCTTGCTCAAGTAAGGTCAATCCAGAGCACATGGCACAGGTGGGTTTTGAGTATCTCCAGCAAGGGAGAGTCCACCCACTCTCTGGGCAGCCTCTTCAGTGCTCAGTCACATGCACAGGAAAGTTCTTCCTCACGTTCAGGTGGAATTTCCTATGTTCCACTTTTTGCCCCTTGCCTCTTGTGCTGGGCCCCCTGGAGAAGATCCTGCTTCATGCTCTGAGCCCTCCCTGCACACACTGACAGAAAGGGATGAGGGCCCCTCTCAGCTGTGTCTCCTCTCAAGGCTGAACAGCCCCAGCTCCCTCAGCCTTTCATCATCAGGGAGATGCTCCAGTCCCATCATCACCGTCCCTCTGTGGACTTCTCCAGCAGATCCAGAGGAAGCAATGGAGATGTTTCAAGGGCTGAAGCCCCCCTGCTCTGGAGCCAGGCTGGGAGAGCTGGAGAAGGCCTGGAGAAGGCTCTGGGGAGACCTTGGAGCCCCTTCCAGTGCCTAAAGGGGCTCCAAGAGAACTGGAGAGGAACTTGGGACAAAGGCCTGGAGGGACAGGACAAGAGGAAACCACTTCACACTGACAGGGTGAGGCTATTGGCAAGAAATTCTTCCCTGTGAGGGTGGTGAGGCCCTGGCACAGGTTGCCCAGAGAAGCTGTGGCTGCCCTGTGTCTCAAAGTCTTCAAAGCCAGGATGGACAGGGGTTGGAGCAACCTGATCCAGTGGAAGGTGTCCCTGCCCATGGCAGGGGGTGGAACTGGACAATCCTTCAGGTCCCTTTTATTCTATAATTTTATACTCACTCCAGAAACTCCATGTCCCTCCTGTACTGAGGAGCCCAGTACTGGACACAGCATTCCATAGGTGCCCCACCAGGGCTGAACTGACTGGCAGGATGCCCTCCATGACCTGCTGGCAATGCTTTTCACACCCCAGGATCGCCCACCTTGCCCCAGGGCACACGGCTGGTTAAGGACAGCTGTGACCCACGGAGCCTTCTCTGCAGAGCGGCTGGGACCTGTCCAGCAGGTCACCCCCAGATCGGGCTGGGACACGCAATGACCTCCCTTCCGCTTTAGCTGCAGCAGGGACACCCTCAAGTGCTGGATATTCAAGGTGGAAATAAGCAGGCAGCAATAATCTCCCAGTGCTCCCTCAAAAGCTCCCTTGGCCAGGCAGCCTCGACTAAGCATATGTGACTGTGAGCGGCACCGCACCGGCAGGCTGCCGGCTGGGGCCGAGAGAGGAGAAGGGACTCCAGGCCCCCAGGGAAGCCGGGGCCGCCGCTGTGCCCCGTGGCCACTATTGGCCCGGGTCAACGATGCCGTGGGAACGTGGCGGCGCCGCCGTGAGGGGAAACGCTATGCTCCCGCTTCACTTCACCGCCCTGCACGGCAGAGGGCGTGTGCCTCCCGCGCCTGCGCAGCTCAGCCAGAGGTTTCGAACCGCCAACTGCCCTAATTCGAATTCGCATCCTCATTGACCAATCACAGCGCGCGGGGTGAGCACGGTCCCGCCCCCATCTACCTCCCGGCCAATGACAGAGCCTGCTGTGTTTAAAACAAGTGCGCGCGGGCGGTGGGCGGGGCGGTGGCGCGGCGGGCGGGTCTGGTGGGCGGGGCTCCCGCCGCTCACGGCGCTCACTGGGCGCGCCCGCTCTGCGAGCGGGGCGTGGCAGCCCGGCAGTCCCCGCCCGCTCCCGGCGCACCGGTCCCTCCTCCGCCCGTGCCGCTCTCTTGGAGCCGGGTAGAGCGGTGTGTCCCCCCGCTCAGTCCTCGCGGACGCGCCGCGATGAAGGCGGGCGGTGAGTGCGGATGTGCCCGCGGGCTCCGCGGGTGATGCGGGTCCCGCGGGCTCCCGGGTTCTCCCGCGCTGAGGGGCGGCTCCGTGGCGGTCTCTGCCTGTCGGGCGCCTCCTGAGGTGGTCTGAGGGCGGGGGTTAACGGAATACACCAGGCCCGGGCTGAGGGATGGCCGGGACCGGCAGCGGGTGGGGGGCCGGGCCGGGCCGACGGCTGCGCGCCCAAATTCAAACTCGGCGGGGGCGGTGCGGCCTGGCCCGGCGGGGACTCGGCGCCGGCTTTGCCCGCGCAGTGCTACTCGCCGGGGCCGTGCCTCAGCCCCGCTGTGATCGCAGGGTCCGTGGCTGTGCCTGGCGGCTGTGCCTGAGCCCTCCTGCCCTCAAAGCCAGGGGGTCAAAATGTGTATTGCGCGTGGGATAACGTCTGGGGCGTCTGTGAGTTTGCAGGGTGCACAGTAATGTGCAGGCAGCCCCGTCCAAAACTAAGAGAAAGTGTTTTTTACTGTAAGGGTGGTTGAGCGATGGTACTTGGTTGTCCAGAGCGATTATGGGATCCGCATCCTCGGAGTTAGTCAAAGCCATTTAGATGTGGTCCTGCCCCACTTGGGGAGGGGTTGGACTGGGTGACCCCCAGAGTTCTCTTCCAGCCTAAACCACTTCATGAAGCAACACATTGGAAATGAACCTGTGCTGCTTCCTGTCTGTAGAAATTAAGTTTTCTCTTCCCTGAGTTGCTCATGTACCCCCTGGTCCCCATTTGGATGCTCATATAGGCTGAATGGGCATCCCAGTTTGGGTGTCCATTTCATTTTCATGGCAGTAATACTGCTGAGGATAATACATTATGTATGTGTGTGTGTGTATTATTGCACTGAAAAAATACTCCAAAAGGTACAGGCAATGGATCTTCCGTCGGCACCTATGGCAGGTAACTGTCCAAATGTCTGCTTGGAAAGATAGGTCTGAGTTGGTTTGGTGGCCTTCCTAATATCTCTGGTTGCATTCCAGGGAGTGCTGTCAGTTGAGAAGGAAAAGTTGGGGCATGGGTGACGTACATGAAGTGACAGTAGTGATAGTTAAACCATTTCTTACTACCAAACAGGGACAGTTAAGCTATTTGTCACTATTAAACATAGTCACAGGAGTCAGGGCTTAGAGGGGCTCTTGGTGAAGAGCACTTCAGCATGACCCACCCCTTCTGAGCCACTTGGCTTCATTAACCAAATTGAACAAGCCCTTTACTGCTCTGTGGCTTGGTCTTGTGGCATTATGTGGCATGAGCTATATTTCCCTGCTTAATGTGTTTGCAATGTCCAGTGCTGCAGCGAAGAGGTGCTCAAGTGAACACCTGTGCGTGTGTATAATACTCTGTAGTGCCTTCTTTCCCTGTGCTGTTCTATCATTAACAGGTGTCCTGTGTCTTTCTTTTCCAGTGGTTCACTGTAGGTGTTCCAGATGTTTTTCTTTCCCTTCAAAGCGAAGGATAATAAAACGGCCTCGAGTCCTGACGTTCTTGAACCTCCCTGAGGATGTTCTGTTTCACATCCTGAAGGGCCTCCCTGCTGCAGACATCCTCTCAGTCAGAGCTGTAAGTGATGCAGTTTCCCCTCTGCCAGCCACCACGGCTCAGCTCTGTCTTCAGGAGCCTGGACTGCACACGGAATAGGCTTCTCATGTCACAGTGAGCCTGAAGAAATCCAAAGAGTGCCTGAAGGGTTTCAATTTTTTCTACCCCAGGGACAGTTTCATTTCTCACTGCTCAAGTTAAGAGTAGCAGAAGTATTTGACTGCTTTTTGTACCTTTTCTGTGGCAATTGTCCTGCCAGATCACTGTGGCTGAACAAACTGGTTTGGTTTGGCATCTCTTGCCTTATTGGTTATCAGGCAGGCAGCAAATTAAACATAACTTGTGATTAATTAGTTACTTTTCTAAAATTAGATTGCAAAGACCTGGTTTTCTGTTGGTCCTTTTATTTTAATAATCATTGTTTTGTGTTCCCTTTGTGCAGGTGCATTCACATCTTAAATACCTTGTGGACAATCACTCCAGTGTTTGGGCACATGCAAGTTTCCAAGATATGTGGCCATCTCCAAACAATCTGAGGATGTTTGAAAGGTAAGCTTTAAACATCAAATGTGTCTGGTCTTCTAGAAGAGGGTGCTTGAAGGCAGATAAACTATTCTAATCAGTCCTCAGTGTAATTGGGGGATCTGACTTGTACAAAGAGGGGAAGTATTTGCTTTGGGAATGAAAAAATGGTTGATTTCAGGTCTAAGCTGTAGCTGGTCACTGCTGTGTGTTTAACTAGAGCGGGGTCTATTGCATTTACCAAAGTTATTTCTCCTCACAGGCATTAATATTCCAGATTAGAACATAGCTCATTCCCTAAAACCTGTTTCTGATGCTTCCATGTGAATGAACAAGTGAGGTCAAGGGCTCCAGAGAATAATCAATCCTATGTCTGAGTTGGCTTGTCACTTCTTGTGTAAACCAGTGTATTGAAAAGCAGGTGAATTGCAGTAACAAATAAAGTTTGAAAGGGTAATAATAAGTCTGCTTTAAAAAGATGGAGAACATCTTTTTATTTATCTGATTTGAAGGGGATCCATTGGTGTCAGAGATTTCTTTAAAAGGTTTGAGTGCCATGATAATGGTTTTGCTTCTGACTGTCACTTCTTTTCTTTCTGAGGCAGACCACTATGTGCACATAGGTTTGGGAGTGAGGAGCACAGGGGCTTGATGTTTTGATGCATGTCCTTGAGGGCACAAGGACCAAACTGTGGATTCTGGTGTTAGGAAGGATTTCAACCTCAAGTGCCTTCTCTGTTTGTCCTTCAGGGCTGCTGAAAGTGGTAACTTTGAAGCTGCTGTGAAGCTGAGCTTGGCATACCTGTACAATGAGGGCTGTAAGTGTGGGAGCTTGTCCTGGGCTCTTTGGGGAAGATGACATGGCACAAGGAAGTTTTACATTCCAGTACTTAAGCACTGGCCACAAAGCTGCCAGGTGTTCAGTGATGGGACAGGATAGAGCCTGGAAATTCACAGTTAGGAGTCATCCTCTGCAAACTTAGGATCAAACTCTGCTACCACCATGATGTGGTAAATGTATCAAAAGGCCTGACAAGTGACAGGAGAAGCCTCCTCGCACAGGGTCCTGGCAAGGCAGTTGGTATTTACAGAATGAACCCCCCAACTTAGGTTATGCGTTCCTAAACCCTGACTGTAGTAAGCTTTTTCTTCTTTAGTAATCTCAATGATTTTTAAGGCTCTAAAGAGACAGCTCAACCTTTTCTTGATTGTTTCCTCTTGTCTGCCTTGGCCTGTCTGAATGCCAAGCAGGCATTGTGAACAAACTCTACTTGATTCCTGGTTTTCTTTCTGGTTCAGTGTCCATCACAGGCCACGGGCGTGCAGAAGTGAATGGAATAAAGGCATCTCACTACTTCAGCTTGGCAGAGCACCTAAATGTGTGTGCAGTCCCCTTTATCTGGCTGTTCATCCGTCCTCCCTGGTCTTTCTCTGGAAGCTGCTGTAAAGCTGTGGTCTATGAAAGTCTCAAAGCAGAGTGTCAGCTTGACAAGGTCAGGTTTCTTTCTGCCCTTGGCTTCACCCTACATCAGTAACTGCGCCTCATTATTTTGGAAAAAATACTTTTGTTTCCCCAAGGAACCTCCTGTGGTCTTGTTGCTTCAATGACTGTGGCTCTATCATTTTATTGAATTTATTGCTAAACTGCACGTAATAGATCATGAGTGCCGGAGGCCTGTACTGTCTCTTCTGAGAGGTTCAGTACTATCTCAGGGATAACAAAACATGGAGAAAAGCAAGGGGGAGGAATGTATGAAAGATAAACCAAAACTGTAGTCTGGAATTACTAGCAAAAATTGCTATGGTTTAACAATGCTTTATCTTGATGCTTTCTTCAGGCTCAGAAAGGATCTATTCTCCACAGCTTGGCTAAGGTCTTAAATTTCTTTGAGGTGAGCAGTGTTTCTGGTGTGATGCGTTCGGGTTTTTTTCTGATGATGGTAATGCTGTTTACCTTGATTAAAAAAAATAAATCAGCCAGATGCTCTTATACTCCTCAAGTGGCCCAGGAGTTTCTGTTCTCTTGAGTTTAATTTACTGGTTGTTTAAAGAAACATTATTAACTTACTTTATTGAATTGTACAAACGGTAAAATTAATTTTGGCTTAATCATGGGCTTGCACTATGTTCAGGTCTCAAAGGAAGCCTTCTAGTTGTAACTTGCCTAGCAAGACGAATAAAATAAAAAGCCTTCAGTGGCAATCAAGCCAAAAAGCATTTGGCTGAGGAAAAGCACTAGCTGCTCTCAGAACCTGCATCTGCAAATGGCAGCACTGAGTGGATGTGGAAGCATCCTCAGAGGCTGAAGGCCATTCCCAAGGGATAGATTCTGCTCTGTAGCTTTAGCACAGTGTTCTGTAGCTTCTGAAGTGTTGAGGCATCCATTTATCTGGACAGAACCAACACCAGTATATGCCCCTTTTTTTTTAGGATGAAGGAAAAAAGAAAGAATCCCTTGAAATGCTTGAAGAATCATCAAAACAGGGTTGTTTAATCAGCTCCTACCTCCTTTGGGAAAACAACAGAAAAGCTGCTGTAAGTAGTCATTTTTTGTCTCCAAACAACTCTTACACTAACTTCTGAATCTCTATTATGTACAAGGAATGTCATCAGAAAGAAATTACTGTTCCTCAGAGCTTGTCTCTTCATAAGCAAGGAGAGTGCTAAGAACTCTCTGAAATGAGCTTTGGTGCCTGCCTGGGAGGTTGAAGTGAGGCTATGGGCAGTTGGAATGGAGGTGCAACAGAAATTGCTTTACTTCAACTCTGCCTTGGCACTGCTGGCCAGTGATCCCAGGGCTCTGGGGAATGGGAGGGGAAGGCTTCTGCCTCATCATTAATAAATCTGCTCTCACCTTGGAATCCTGAGTGACTGCTTTCATTTCCTGTGAGACCTTGGGCAAGAACTGAAGAAAGGTTCTTAGAAACAGCATTGTCATGATGAGAAACAGACTTGTTGCTGAAATAATAGATGTACCTCCAGGCAGTGTTTTTTCTCTGATATTGGTGCTACAATTCTTCTGTTCGTTGTGTAAAGGTCTTGGGTTTTTACATCTGATTGTGTTCTTCTCTGTAGATGTCAGATCCTGGCAGATACCTCCAAAGTCTCAGGAAGCTACGAGACTACGCAGCAAAGGGCTGCTGGGAAGCACAGGTAAGAATGAGTTTTCCCAGAAAAACTGCCTTTATTTGGTCCTTTCTGTGCTGCCATTCTAGGTTTAGATTTCTCTTTTTAGAAGCTGGACCAGCATTGCTTAGTAATGTCTTTATGTGCCTCTACTCTGCATATTCCGTTCTTTGGGAAATTCCTGCACACCTGTGGCACAATGGAGTACAGATGCATCTTTTGATGGACTTAAAAGACTGGCCCCAAATAATCTGTGTGCTCAACATTTAAGCCAAACAAAGAACAAATAACCACTGGTTCAAGTAATTTGTCACATTTGCTGTTTTCAGCAGGAAAATAAGAGAACCATCCTGTGCTGCCTTAGTTTGCATTTGGTAAAATAAGCATGCTTTCTGTTCTCTCTACTACAGATAGCTTTAGCCAAAGCTTGTGGGAGTGGAAACCAACTAGGATTAGAAGCAAAATCTTCCAGGGATATGGTTTCTCAAATCTTTCAAGCTTCCCTTCCTATCAACAAGCAAAGCATCTTCACTGTGCAGAAAGGAATGAATGAAATAATGAGGTAGGAACTCAGATCCAGGAGTGAGGCCCCATAGCAGAAACCATTCCCTATTTCCCTCCACATCTCTACATTCCCTCCACGATTTTTCTGGGCAATCTGTGCCAGGGCCTCCCCACCCTCACAGGAAAGATCTTCTTCCCAATATCCCATCTAGCCCTGTCCTCTGTCGGTGTGAAGCCATTCTCCCATCCTCTCCTGTCCTGTCACTCCAGGTGTTGTCCAAAGTCCCTATTGACTCCATTTTCCTGAATAAACACCCACAGCAGTGTCACCTGGGTTATCCTGCCCCTTAATAAGGAATGCACAAGTTCCTTATCCATCCCTAGGCAGAGCTCAATACATTCCAACTGCTCTCTCACATGAAGAGCAGCTCCACCACTTCACCTTGCTGGTGTTTTGTTCCTAAAAAAGTGCTCAGTCATCCACAGCAGCATTCCAGCCACACAGGTGTCCCCCAGTGGCTCTGTAATGGCAATGGGATCACGGCCCTGTGACCACTCCAGCTCCTCCTATTTATTTCCCATGCTGTGTGCATTGGTGTGCAGGGAGGGGATGGAGCAGGCAGGTTTTCCAGCAGGGCAGCAAGAAGACCCACCACAGCCATAACCCCACTTGAGGAAGTTGCTTCTCCTTTTGGGAGGCATCTCAGGAACACTTGTCACTGCTCTGCTTGGCCTGGCTCATTCCCCAGTTGGATGTGATGGTGTGGGACACCACTTCCCAAGTCCTTCCTTAAGTCTCTCTTCCTGTTCTAGGTACATCCTGGTGGATTGGCTTGTGGAAGTGGCTACCATGAAGGACTTTTCTAGCCTGTGCCTTCACATGACAGTGGGATGTGTGGATCGTTACTTGAAGCTAAGACCTGTACCTCGTGCTCGGCTCCAGCTTTTGGGAATAGCCTGCATGGTCATTTGCACACGGTGAGGGTTCCGGCTGTTGAGCAGAGGTGGTTATTGTGATCTTTCCTGCAGCTTTCTTTCCTGCAGCTCAAACTTCTCCCCCAACCCCATCCCTTGCTGGTTATACACATTGACTTCCCTCTACCTTGACTGCTCCCTAACTGTGTTCACACACAAACACCATCTCTACCAATGAGGCACAAAGTACAGTTCCATATGGGTTTTTTTATGTTTGGACACATGGTCATGGTTGTGGATTGCTCTAAATGCATTCCATCAGCAACTGGAGTCTTTGACACCATACTGGCATGAGAAAGCCTGAAAGATGTAACTGCAGTAGTGTTCTATAGTTTAGCTTGTTATATACTCAGATGAACTGTGTGGTATGGTGGCAAATTATCTTTCTATGTTAACTTCCTTAATACCTTGCATCTTAACCTAGGAGAGGCTTCACAGATGAAGAATTAGGATCACAGAATCACAGACTGGTTAGGTTTAGAAGGAACCTTAAAGACTATCTCGTTCTACCCACTGCCATGGGCAAGGACACCTTCCACTATCCCAGGTTGCTCCAAGCCCCATCCAGCCTGGCCGTGGACACTTCCAGGGATCCAGGGACAGCCACAGGTGCTTCCCCACCCTCACAAGGAAGGTTTTATTCTGTATTAGGTAGAACATTCCAAATAGGAATGTTTTAGTAAGTGGTTCCAGCTTACAGATGAAATAAAGAGCTGCGATTCTTTCTTTCTGATCTACCTGGGAAAGTATCTTGTGAAATGATTTAACTCTGGTCATCTTGGGTGCAATTATCTGCCATAAATGCACAAATCCCATTTCTAGTGGGGCTAACTGTTAATATTATTTAATATTGCAGTTTCATCAGCAAAGAGATGCTGACAATACGGGAAGCTGTGTGGCTGACAGACAACTCCTACAAATATGAAGAGTTGGTCAGAATGATGGGCGAGATCATTTCTGCCCTAGAAGGAAAGATAAGGGTGAGTTTGGAAAGCAGATGGAATATTCGCCCCTTCAGCTGCTATTCAAGTCAGGCTGTAGCAGTTCTTATCTAAGGACTTGGGGGTTTATTGTCAGTGTTCTCAATCAGCTGTGGAGCCTGTCCATGTCTCAGAGCATGCAGATACAGAACCCTCTGCCTTCTGTAGAGATTAAAACTTCAGTTTTAAGAGGCCATTTATTCTCTCACTGGAGAATGTTTCAATGTCAATGTAGTAGTTAAACAAAAAAAAAAAAACCAAACAAGCAAAACTCAGCACCTCCTGTTCTAACAGGAAACAGCTGTTCTAAATGCTTTTTGCTGGTCTTGTGTTTCCAATCTCTGTTCTCCTTTCTGCACTAGATACCCACCATTTTGGACTACAAAGAAGTTCTGTCAAGCATAGTCTCACTGGAGAGAAGAACTCTTCACCTTTACAGCTTCATCTGTGAGCTGTCCCTCCTGAACACCAGCCTCAGTGTGTATTCACCAGCCCAGCTGGCTGCTGCTGCACTGCTGCTGGCCAAGATGCTGCATGGGCAAGGTAAGCAATGTTACCTTGAGTGGAGCTGTAGCATGGAGCGTCAGTCTGTCTTCTCTTTCTAGGGAGATTTTTTAGGTGTTTTTTAGGTGTTAGTCTTTAGTCAAGCTGTCCCAGTCACTTGGCTGGGGGAGGTGGAGAGAAGGGTGGAGAAGAGTGGGACAGGTATAAGAATTCAGAATGAGGAGCTCAGTTCAGCCTGTTTGGCTGTATTGGGCCACCAAGATGATTAGAGGGCTGAAACAGCTCTGCTATGAGGAAAGGCTGGGAGAATTTGGATTGTTCAGCCTGGAGAAGAGAAGCTTCAGGATGACCTAATTGTGGCCTTCCAGTACCTGAATTGAGCCAACAGGAGACGTAGGCAGAGTCTATTTACAAGGGCCTGGAGAGACAGGACAAGGGGGGAGTGGCTTCCCACTGCCAGAGGACATGGGTAAATGGGATATTGGGAAGGACTATCACCACCCTCACCTTCCCTGTGAGGGTGGGGAGGCCCTGGCACAGGGTGCCCAGAGAAGCTGTGGCTGCCCATGCATCCCTGGAAGTGTCCAAGGCCAGGTTGGATGGGGTTTGGAGCAACCTGGGCTAGTGGAACATGTCCCTTCCCATGGCAGGAGGTGCAATGATATGGACTTTGAAGTTCCTTCCAACCCAAACCATTCTGTGATTTTCTGATTCTATTTTACCTCTTAATAGGAGTGATGATTTAGAACATTAGCATCAGATTATGCAAGCTTTGTGTTTAAATGAGTCTGGAGATTTCTATCTTTAGATATAACATCAGTTTGGCAGATAAACCTATCCTCAAAGCCAGTTGTGAACTTGAACAAACTATGCACAGGCATAAGCTTGCAATGATCATGAACCTTATCCTCTTAAAAAAAAAGCTGACCACAAAACTACTGGACTTCGTGAATATGTAATTCAATACATGAATGTGTGCTCTCTTTTTTAGCACACTCCTGGACCAGCCAGCTGTCTGAGTGCACTGGTTTCTCTCAAGAAGACCTCTTGCCCTGCGTGCTGAGCCTCCACCAAAAGTGGTAATGGTTTTGGGACTCTTTGGGGGAGCACATGAGTACTTGGATTGCAGCTCTTGCAGACGTGCTGCACCTGTACAATCGGCCCTTCACAGTGAAGGAGGGGTTTTTGGGTAACTGCCTTGCTCCCCTGCCATGAGGTACTAAGTTCAAGGGCAGCTGTTCTATTTCTGCCAGCTTGTCTGGCCTTGGGTCACATAAAACAGGGACAGAAAAGGAGTTAGATGCTCACATGCTTAGAAGCTACCAGGTGTCCTGATGAAGCTGCTGAACACCAACTCCCTTAGCACAGCACTAAAGGGCACAGAGGGAAAGTACCTAACTTGGCAGGTTTTCCTAATATTGTTGCATAGAATCCATTCTAAGATGGGGGTTTTAATTTTTCTTTCCAGCTTCCATGATGATGTCCCAAAGGACTATAGGCAGGTGTCCCTAATGGCAGTGAAACAGCGATTTGAAGATGAGCGCTATGAAGAAATAGGCAAAGAACAGGTGGGTGAGCTGTGTCAGCATCTGCTGCTGGCTGACACCCAGAGCAGAGCTGCTGCCCCATGGCAGGCTGTAGGAATACAGTAGGAGTTTAAAGTTGCAGGGACTCAACTGATATTTGAGTGCCTGTGGGAAGAACTGGCTGTGATAGATTTCTCCTAGAAAATAAACAGCATCCTTCTGGCTATTTAGTTCTTCCAAGAGTCTCATGGTATAATTCTTATTGTCTCTTCATATATTTTTCTTTAAGGTTATGAGCTACAGCCAGCTCTGCTCATTGCTGGGTGTTAAACAGGAGGACCCAAAGCCCAGTCCCTTGCACAGGAACGTGGTGGAAATTCAGACTTTCCTCAGCTCTCCCTCTGGAAAGAGAGCTAAAAGGTGAGTATATCTCGTGGCTGTCAGTGCCTCTGAAGATCAGCCTGAGCCTTTCCTCCTCACTGGCACCCTGAGGTTTCATTCTTAAATACAATCAATTTTCCTGTCACTGTCTTGATGTACCTATTAAAAGAGCTGGAAAGGACTTGACTTATAATGATTTGATTTCTGGGGTTTTTTGCTACAGGAGAAGGGAAGACAGCATTCAGGATGACAGAGGCAGCTTTGTGACCACACCCACAGCAGAGCTGTCCTCCCAGGAAGAAAGTCTGCTGGACAACTTCCTCGACTGGAGTTTAGATTCCTGCTCTGGTTATGAAGGTGATCAGGAAAGTGAAGGCGAGCGAGAAGGAGATGGTGAGCAGTTTATTATTCTAAAAAAGCAACCCAGAGGATTAAACCTGTTTTTTCATTTTTGCTTAAAACTGTTTCTCAGGCACCAGATGCCTGAACTTTCAGCTGAAGACCACTTGGAAAAACTCTTCCCCTTCCCCTGTGGTTATAATTGTTAAACTCTCTCACAGGTATCTATCTGTTCTTTCTCTGCACTGCTTCAGAACGATTTATATTTGCTCAGCATTTCAAAGTCAGGCTGTTTGCAGTGCACCAAATGTGATGAATGGCCCACTGTCTTAGGAACGCTAATTAGCTGTTGGATTTTGCTGACCCTGGGCCTGGTTGCTCATTTTCTAGCAGCTCCTAGTACCTGTCCAAATAGTCTGAGGGAGGAAAAGATGCTGTGTGAACAGAGGGTGAACTTAGCACCCTGCCCTCCAGGCGTGAGCAGACAGAAAGGTTGACTTTTGCATCGCTTTTTTCTGCTTGACTCTGTGCTGAGTGCCTGCTTGGTGCTGGACTGGGGCAAACTAACCTTTTTCTTTTCCCATCCTGCAGTGACCAGCCCCAGTGGGATCCTGGACATGACAGTGCTGTACCTGGACCCTGCAGAGCACTGTGGCCAGGACTCCAGTGATGAGGACAGCCTGCCCGGGGAGTGGGGTGGCTCTGGGGCACCCCACAGAGAGGGGGAGCTGCCAGGGGCGTATCTCACCCCAAGGAATCCCAATCCCGAGGGGAGCTCAGGCTACTCTTCTGTCAACACTGCCAGTCCTACATCTTCTGTGGAAGGCAGCCCTGGAGCTCCTCCCAAACCTACCTCAGCACTGCCCCACGGCAATGCCATGAACAGGGAGCCATGCCAGCCCCATTACCTGCACAGGAGGCAAGTGAAGAGAAAAAACATGGCAGAACACACTGAAGAAAGGCTGAACTTGGGCTTCTTAAGCCTCTGATTTCTTCATGCTTTTAACTTTTCCAGGATTCCTGGAAACAGTATTTCTGTTGCAGTCGTGCAGGGATGATAGTGAATAATTGTAAATACCTCCAAAAGAACAACCCCCTTCCCTTCAGCCTTGTCTGTCTTGTACATCTGGGCTATTTCCTCCCCTCACAGCTGCCTTTTTACATATCCCCTATTGTCTGGTTGTCTCCTAAGGTTCTGCTCTTTCTATGAAACTTTATAGCCCAGTTTTGTCATCCTTCTTCATGAACAGAACTGTCCTGTCCCTTGCTTCCTTTGAGACCTGGCACTATGAGTGAAATGAGTTGACATTGGTTCTCAAGTTTCTGAATGTAACACTATGCTTGAATTCTTCCACTTGAAAGACCTTTTTTGAGGTTGTACTGTCTTTTTACTCTGGCCAGGTCTCCCTCAGCTCCCCTCTCCTCTTGTCTATGGCATTTGCTGCACTGATACAAGGTTCTAATTGAAAAACCCCAGAGGTAAATGAAGGCTCACTGCAGGTCTGAGCTGCTCTCTCACCTACCTCTCACATGGTTTAAACCCCATTTGCCTTGTCTCTCGTTGCCATGTTTTCCTCACCTGAAAAATCCTTCTGTGCCTTAACACATAGTGAACATTGGAATACCAAGGTGCAAGATTTCAAAAAGATGTCACTGAAGTTAACACTGGAACTGGACTTCAGGACTGTTTAGAATTTACTGTGGCCTAGGCAACAGTTCAGATACACACAGTGTAGTGAGTGTTTATTGACTGACTGGTTTTTTTTATAAAATCGTTTTGTTATTAGAGATGGGTCCCAGTCTTCCTTCCCCTCATTCCCTAGCCTGAGGCTTGGAGAACTGCTGGGATGAGGTCAGGGTGTAGCTCTGAGCTGAGTTCTGATGGTTAAGTTGCAGTGGCACTGCCTGAAGGCTATTTGCACAAATCTCACAAGGAGCACAGGGCTCAAACCACACTCACAACCCTAAAAGGCCTTGAATGTGCCAAATAACCAACAGCAGCCTTGGGTGCTTGTCCACAAAGTTTATTACAAAACCCTCTATTGCCACTCTAAAAAAGAGAATATCCCTGATTTAGTTTCCTGGCTCATGGTAGCCCTACTGCAGTTCTCCAGCTACTGCTTCCCCTGACCTGCCATGCAGGATTATCTTCACATTAACTTGGTACAGCAGAAGCTCAAACTTCAGCACTGGGTCACGTTAACATGGGAAGAAAACACTTATAAAAAGCTCACTCATTCTAAAACTGGTGAAAGTTAAAATAAATCTGGGAAAGGCCTCACTGCAGAAAGCTCTGAACTCTTCCTGTGCAAGTTTTCTTGATCTGAAAGAAGAAAAGGAGAGAAGGGGAAGATGAATCAGTTTAATTCCTTCCCAGGAAGAGGAAATTAGGTGAAGAGTTGGCTCTGTTCCGCTGCTGGATGTAGCAGCCTTGGCTGATGCAGCCCTGCACTAAAACCAGATCTGACTCTGTATCAAGCCTCACTCTTGGAGATGCCTCATAGCTAAAGTAGCACCTGGGCTTGAGAGCCACTACTGCCTCAGGGCTGAGGCACTAAAACCAGAACTACAGGCTGCTTTCTGAGAGAAAAGCAAAAAATACAGCCCAGAGCTTCAGATTTAAAAAAAGAAAAAATTACCAGATGGCATGAAGTCTGCATTTTGTTATCACTTCCCTGAAGCCCCTTCAGCCTCTGCTTTATTAACCCTTCATGGGTTAATAATAACTTGAGGAAACACAGGCTAAGCCTGGCTTTGTGCAGCACTGGACTGGTTTCAGTAGGGAATGACATGTCAGGAGGAGCAGGTTGGTCTCACCTGGAGAGATGTCACAGCCTGGCCTGCTCTGTCCTCACCTGCCTATGGCAGCACAGGGCACACACAGCAGGTACCAGGACTGCTGGCACTCACCTAGGGCACCACTTGGACATCCACAGAGTCATAGGCTGAAGCTTTCATCTTTTCCAGTGGCTTCCTGAAGAGTTGGCGCAGGGCTGTATAGTCAGGCTTCTCCTCATACTCCAGTGCCATCACCTGCTCCAGGTAGCTCTCCAGGGCATCTGCAAAGAAAGGGACACTGCAGCAGCACAGAAACTCCAGCTGCCAAATGGCTGTCTCAGACTGCTCGTCCTGCAGCCAGCTCACCCACCCCCTGGGCATCTGCACGGAGAGGAAAACCAAACCAAGACCAATAAAGCTCAAAGGCAGGATCATGGAATTACACAATAAAATAGAATTACCAGCTGGTTTAGATTGTAAGGGGCCTTAAAAACCACCTTCTTCCAACCCCTGCCACGGCCATTCCACTAGATGACATTGCTCCAAGCCCTGTCCAATCTGGCCTTGAACACTTGCAGGGGTGGAGCAGCCACAGCTTCTCTGAGCAACAAAATGGGATGGGGAAGTGACCTCTAGCCCCAGATACTGCATTTATAAACCCACCAGCACACCTGTACCTTCAGCAAGGCTCATGAAAGCAGATCATGGGAAACAGCACTGCGTGTTTTGCTGTACAGAAAACAAGGGATTTGTTCCCAGCCTGCCAGCCAGTCCATGCAATGCTTGGTCACTATCACCACTGGAAGCCGTTCTGGACTAGCACCCCAGCACAGAGAAAGTTCTGGCTTCAGGTAGTCAATCCTCCTTCCCTGAGTTCCACTGCTGCTGAGAGCAAGCCCATACCTGGGATGGATCTCTGCCTGAAGCACAGCTGGAGAAGGTATCTCACATCCTTTCTGTACCTGGAATAGTCAGCACAGAGTCCTGTCAGGTGAGAAGCAATGGAGCAGACACCTGAGCACCTGGCTTTGACAACAGGGACAAAAAAAAAATTCCCAAAAGGCTAAATTCAGATAGCCATGTTCTGGATGAAGCAGAACCTGGGGTTCATCAAACACCCTGGGGCCAGGCTCAGTCTTGGCTGCATGATTTAGCACATCCCAACAGTGTATTGTGACCAGGGGATTTCAGTGACAAAACCCCCCTCACTTCTTTCTGATATGCTGTGGTGGTTTTGATTGGCCCAAAACATCAGCAAGGTATTTTTAACATCTAGGAGAAATTTGGACCCCTCAGAAGCTGTTCTTGTAGGCCTGGGGAGGTGTCTGAGGGGTGGGGAGTGGCACAAAGATGGCTCCTGTGTGTCCTGAGTGAAAGTTCTGGAAGTTTTTTCATCAAGTCCAGCAGAGCCAATCTCTGATAGCTCTGAAGGTGATGGACATGCTGCCTGCCAAGTTTGGGCCAATTGGAGGTGCTGGTTACACCTCTGTGAAAACATATTTAAGAAAAATTCAAAACAAGGTAGGCATGCACTTCTTTGTAGTTAGAGGAGCAGGAGGTGGAGGTAAAAATATGTGAAGGGAAAACAGCATGGAGACGCCAAGGTCAGTGAAGAAGGTGGGGCAGGAGGTGCTCCAGGCGCCGGAGCTGAAAACCCTCTGCTAGACGTGGTGAAGGCCATGGGGGAGCAGGAGGTTCTCCTGCAGCCCATGGAGTCCATAGGGGTGCAGGAATCTACCCACAGCCCACACCAGAGGAGCAGGTGGATGCCTGGAAGAAGCTGTGATCCAGTTGGAGTCTCATCTAAAGAGTTAAAACTGCAAAGACCTTGCAAAGGAGAGAAAGACCTTTTTCTTGCTCCTGGGATGGAAGCAGCCTGGCCTCAGCTCGGGAGAGTCTGCACAGCACCTTATGGACAAAGAGACTCGTGTTGCAGCAGAATTCGGGCGGGATGTTGCTCGTGAGTTTGGACCCACGCCAAAGCAGTTCCCAGAGGACTGTCTCTTGTGGGAGGGACCCCGTGGCTAAGTAGAGGACCTCTCTCCCTGATGGGCTGACCAGAGAACAAACCCCTTACTCTGCCCCCTGCCTGTGTTGTTGCTTTGGAAAGAGAGAAGGGGGTGAGCAGAGAGACTGCTTCTTAAGAGGGAGGGGGTGAGAGCAGAGAAACTGAAGAGAGAGAGAGATAAGTAAAGAGTATTTGTAGTAGAAGAATTGTGGTGATGAAGTCTGCTCTGTGGACTGAGAAAAATACCTCACACCCTACCCCCCTACCCGAACTGTTGGTTAGAAGGAAGAAAGAGGGTGAATTAAAAATGGGCTCGTAAGGGGGGGGAGGGGGGGTGAGTGAACAAAACAGTGTATGAAAAGTTTATTTTTGCCTCTCATGTATCCTTCAACTCAGTTAGGTAATTAGATCACTTTGCAACTTTAAGTTTAGAGCCTGTCTGCCCTTTCTTCCACGCGTCCTCCTACCAGTGTCCTATCTCACTTAACTCAAGACATTGGTGTGTGTTTTTACAGTTTTTTTTTCTTTCCCCTCTCCTGCATGTCTGCAGCAGGAGAGAGAATGCCTGGCATTTAGTCAGGGTAAAACCCTGACATGTGCATTTCTCAAAAGAGTATATGATTTCTCCTACCTTTCTTTCTGTTCCACCACAGCTTCTACTTTGTCCAGCTCATCAGACCAAGGCAAAATGCCACAGAGCCATTTCAGAAGACAGTAGCCCAGAGATTCCAAGTCACTCCGTCGAGATGGTCCTAATGGGAAGCAAGAGACATTCACATGTCACTCGTGAAGGGGTGGAAGTAAATATAAGAGCGTGAGGATGTGCTCTGGGATATCAAAACTCCTGGGAGCCTACTAACTCACATAGTTCAGGAATCATCTCCCAGCCTCTGGAGGAAGATTTCCTGAGCACTGGGAGAGAGCAGTCATGTCCCAGCCATGAGAGAGACTGGATAATTTGGAATGGGTTGCCCAGGGAAGTATGGAGTCCCCATCCCTATGGGATTTAAAACTGTGGATGCAGAACTTGGAAACTGGGGTTAGTGGTGACCTTGGCAGCACTAGGGAACAGCTGGACTCAATGATCTTAAAGGTCTTTTCCAACCAAAGTGATTCTATGATTTAAATGCCTTTCTGGCTCTCATTGCTTCAAGGTCAGAGCAGAGCTTGCAGCAAATCTGTTTTGGGCAAGAATCCAGCCTGGTTTGAAACAGATCCCTGCTAAGCCAGCACGAAGGGCCCTGTTTTCTATTCCCCACATGCCTGCAGCAGCCAAGGCTCCAGATGGAACAGGAACATCCCCGCTGCAGTCACTGAGTGACCTGGCTAGTCCCAACACAGCAGCCATCAGGAGGCAGGAGTGAACAGCCCAAAGAGGAACCTAGTTCCTGGTGCATGTGAATGCCTGGAAAGCAGCAGTAGCAGCAACACCAGCGGGGAGCCCCAGCTCCAGGGAGCACCGCCACAGGAACAGCTCCAGCTTGTGCCACACACCCAGACCCACCTGCGCCCTTGTGGCTGTCCAGGCTGATGAACTCCACCGTGCCCTCATGAGGGGTCCTGCTGCCCTCACGCCGAGCCACGTGCTTCCCCCCAGGGCTGTACCGGAACGCAAAACCATAGCCAGCGAGGGTCACCTGCAGGGCAGCACAGAGCACCCACGTGAGCACAGTGCAGCTCCCAGTGCCGCCCCACAGCCCCTGCCTGAGCACTGCCCAGCCTGCTCTGCTCCCCTGCCCAAGGCAGGGACCTGGGAATTGCCCTATCCCATGTCACAATCCCACCTCCAGGGCCCATTCCTGGCAGCTCTACTCCTGCTCCCTACCTGTGTGAGGTCTGCTGGGTTCAAATAGATGTTCTCAGCAGTGATGTCCCCATGCACATACTCATTCTCATGAATGTACTCCAGGCAGTCTAGCTGGGAATAAACAGGGGGAGCATATCAGATCCATGCAGGTTCCAGCAGCACCCTGGCTATCACTGAGCTGGACCTTCCCCAGCTCCCTGCAGCCATGTGGAGGAGCACTAAAAACACCACGTCTCACAGCCTTCAAGTTCAAAGGTCAGGTTCTTCTTATCCCAAGTTCCTTCAAGGTGACACAGTGCTCGAAAGATGCTACTGAAGTTTACAGGAGGCCTGAAAGATGCTACTTAAGAGACCCCACCCAAGCCCCTGGAGCAGCTTTAAAACACTTCTGGGAGATCCAGAAGGAAGTTAGAAGTCTTTTCTGAAAACGTCTCTTCGGAAGGATTGGTTCTCCACATACCAGACGAACTGCAATCTGAAAAGCAGCCTTCTCCCTCAGCAAGTGCAGGCCATCACTCAGGACTGACTGAAGAGACCGTCCCAAGTCAGAAAACACCAAAAACCTGCAAGAGAAAAGGGCTTTGTACATGGCAATACCTACCTAGTGTAGAGACCCTGCAACAGACACTTGTCAAGTCATCCACTGGGCCCCATTTCAACTCCAAGTTGACCTGAACCTGGGCAAACACTTCCCTGACTTTTGATAAGAGAAAATTTCTTATAAAGGAGACACATGTGCTGGTCATGTGTTGCAGACACACAGCCTGAGTCTCCCCCTGAGTGTTAAGTCAAGGACCAAAATAAGGTGTCCCCTGGCCTGAGGGACAGCAGCAGCAAAAGCAGTAACTTCACCAGCAACCCAAGGACTGAAGGAAAAGGGGTAGTGAGAAGCAAAGCATTTATTAAATGATTGGAGCAGTGTGTAAGGTCAGGAGCCCAGGGGACAATGACAAAAGGACTAGCAGACAGCGAGGGGAGGACAGGAAAAGCCAGAGATGCTCAGATGGCCCAGGAGTTCAGTCACCTCACCTGTAGCTGTCTGCATGAAGTCCAAAGCCAACGCAATTGGGGATGCCCAGCAGCGGCACGGAATGCCATTTCTTCCACTTCTCCACTACAAGGGGAGAGAAGAGGACAGTGCAGCAGATGCTGCTGAGAAGCTCCAGGAGGGAGGAGCTCAGTCAGGGATGCTCCTCCCCTGAAGTTCTGCTCTGCCCTGGACAGCTGACAATGGGAAGCCTCTCATCCTGACTCTGTCCCAGAATTCCAGCCTGATGTGAAGGAGTACTGGCATGTCAATGCATATAGCACTGCACAGCAAGAATGGAAGAGGGAGGATTCTGGGAATATCAGAGCAGGTTAAGGCATGGGATTGCTACAGGGCTAGGGAAAACAAGGAACAGGGAGAGAGAGGGGGATGGAGAAGCAGATTTTTATAGTTTTCTCAGAAGTGTTGATTTGACATAAATTTCTCCATCACCCCTGCCCACATTCTCCGGGCAGCTTTGCTCTTGCTCAAGTTTTGGGGTCAATGGAGTCCATACCAGAGAGCAGCTGAAAGAACCACCTATGGAGGAGTGACAGGAGAGTGAGCCAAGGTGAGTCAGGCTGCAGGGCTGGACAGCTCCCAGAGACATCAACACAGAGTGAGAAGATCAAGAAAGTTCTGCACATACTGTGCTGTCCTACAGCACACAGATTTCTGGGAGAGCTGGCATTGACTGAACTCCTCAGCACTCTGGCACTAACTGAGCAGGGAGTTGATTTATTCTAGCCTGGCCTTCCAAGAGACTCACATAACTGATGAGAGGGAGATGCCAGCTGTCCTTAGTCCTTGCCCTCCCAAGAAGCACCAACCTGTGCCTGCCTTGGCAGCTCGCTGGAAGAAATTCTGTTCATTGTAGATCCTCCCATCTTTGGCATCCTAAAGGGAACAGCAAGGAGGAGCATTACTTCAGCCACACACATCCTGCTGGAAAGGGAAACTTGGGTAAGATAGCTTTAAGACCTTCACTATTCATTTTAAAGAAAGCAAAGATCAACAAACGGAGCAGAGAACAGAGCTCAGGTGTCTTGGTTCACTATTTAATGCTGCCCCTAACAACCACATAAACTCTGAGCATCAGCACAGAACAGAGGAAGGGCTTTCTCAGGTTGGGCCTTTCCAGCAGCCCATTTACAGCTCTCTGGGGACTAACAGCCAGGCAGTGCAGCCCAGGTGCAGCCTGGAGAGAGCTCTGGTCCCAAAGCTGTTAAGTTAAAGGGAGCCAGAGGTGACCTTCTTAGCCACAGCAGGGATGAGGCTATTTCTACAAACAGGCAAGTCTAAACAAAGAGCTGCAACATTTATTTTAGCTGTCAGAAAGTGAGAAAAGTAAGAAAGTGAGACAAGTCTGTATTGGTAATAGTTAAGATATTGCTGTCATAGAGTGACCTCAACTGCACACAGTTGACACTCAGTATGTCTGTGTTCGCCTACATACATGTATCTGTTCAACACTAACTCAGGATGGCTGCTCTCATGCATGAGAGGGAGCAGCGGTGTTATATTCTACCTGGTTTGATACAAAACTGGTATCAAGGGTAGCTGTAGGAACAGCAGGTTCCAGACAACATGGACCATGTTTCCAGAGGGTATTTCACTCTGAGTCTTGCCTGTGAGCCCATGTGGGCCATCAAACCCCAAAGCCAAAATGCTCCCATGTGCCATATCACACTCCGCAGTGCTCAGCAGACTACCAAACAGCCAAAAGGTGCAAAACAGAGAAGTTGGGAGTGTTGCCTACTGAAGTGATTATAGTTTCCCACCTACTGGTTCTAGTTTTGTGGCATTTAGCTGTATTTTCTCATCAATACTGTATTCCTTCTCCATCCTCTTACATGTCTCCTCTGACAAAAGGCAGAGGGATTATCCAAGTGCCTGCAAGAGTCCCACAGAGCCATCAGTCAGGACTGGCCCTCCTACAGACCAGCAACGCCCAAGAGCCACAGCAGACAAGAAAACGGAAAAGAGTCTTTGTGCTCTGGTTTATGAGCTACTGAAAAATCAATCAACTGAATTTCTACCACAGAACAGCTGTTACTAGAAATAACACATTTCTGGAGAATCCAAGGTATTGAGAAGTGCCTGGGAAGCTGGCTTGGAACTCCAACTATAATTCATGTTTGATTTCAAAGTGTGCTTTGGCATTAAACAGTGTCTCCATGCTGGCTCTCACACAGCCTCAGCACAGCACCAAATTCCAAACTCTCCACTTTCCCCAGACTTCAGCAGCATGTATGCATGCCTGTCAGAGAGGAGAAAAGCTGGTCTGACATTCCCGAATTAAGGTCTCCACCTCACACCACCAAGTTCAGTTCTGGAGGTTCCTCAGCCTGGTTGATCAAAGCAGCAACCTTCTGTGATTAAGGCTTCGGGGGTTTTTTAAGCTTTGGGTTTTTTTAATTCTCATATTCATTTTCCTCACACCTTTAGCAGAAGAGCCAACTGGTACTGAAATCTCAGCACAATACCCGCTCAGGAGGTTAGATCTATCTCCTAAGCTAGCAGGGATCTTTGTGACCACTCTCTCCAAATTCCTTGGATACTCTGAGCCAAACAGGTTGGGACACAGAACTCTATGCACTATTCCTTACCCAAACAGATCAAAACTCACAAGTTTGAGGGAGTAGCTTTGCTTTTGAGGACAGGTTCCAGATGCTGACTGCGCTGTGGAAGGATGGAACAAATGTGGTTACAGGAGCACAGAAAAGAGGTTCTGCATCATTAAATGCAACCTGTGCAGCTGGATTTACTCATCCTCTGCTTCTTTCCCTTGGGCTTTGCAAAGCATCCTCTGTGACAGTACCTTCCCAGATTACTACAAAATAATTCTCACCTTGGTCCAGGAGCTCAGCACCCTGACATGCTGCGAGTGCTTAAGTCACAGAAGCATCTGGGCATGGTTACAGTAGTGGGGGGCTTTGAGGGGTATGTAATGAATAGAACATTAGTAGAATTTCAAAGGCACCGCCAAATTAATTTGCTGAGCATTGCCTCCAGCTCACTCCATGGTTTGACAAGTCTGTAAGGGATGTCAAGTCCCTCTGCTCCATATGGGTGTTAGAGTTTTATGTGGCCTCCTTTCTCCAAAAGGAGTTGCACCCATGACTTGGCCTCATGGCACTTCCTCTTCTCCTGCTCTTAAACCAAGTGGTATCCACAGGTTACCTGCTGCTCATCACCTAAAACCTATTTCTATAAAAGCACCTTCCACTATTGACTTGCCTTTTCATCACATCTTTTTAATAACATAGATGAGTGCTCAGACTTCATTATCCAACAGCTTGAATAATGAAAAAGAAAGTAAAGCCAAGTATAAGGCAAAACTTGGTAATGGAGAAAATTCTTTCTGTACAGTTTCCAAATTAACAAGAGGGAAGAAGATCAAAAACTCCCCTTTGGAAGTTTACAACTTGACTGAAAAGATCAGCACTCACTAAATGGCTCAGAAGCAGCCCATGTGGTGCAGTTGCTTCCTTTGGCCTCAAAACAGGCTGAGAATTGACATTTAGTGGTTGTTGACACCCATTACAGCACAGGAACTCCTGTACAGTAAATAGGTTTTGGACCTAAAAGAACAGAAAGAGGAAGTGTGGCCCCTAAGGATGGACATTTCATCATAACAGAGCAGCCTGGTCTTGGCTTGATACTATGCTGGTGGCAGAGTGCCTGGCAGGCAGATGCCCAGTGAAGGAACGGCTGGAGCAGTGACAGAGGAAGTTTAGGTTGGATATCAGGAAAACACTCTTCCCCTCGAGGATGGTCAGGCACTAAACAGGCTCCCCAGGGAATGGTCTCAGCCCCAAGGCAGCCAGAACTCCAGGAGCATTTAGATAACACTCTCAGGGATGCACAGGATGGGATTGTTGGGGTGTCTGTGCAGGGCCAGGACCTGGATTCCAGGGTACTTGTGGGTCCCTTCCAGTTCAGGATTTGTATGAATGCCGGATCCTGCAGGCCTGTGGGTCACTGCCAGCCCGGTGGACACCCCAGTGTCACCCACTCTGCGGGGTCTGGGGGTGTCGGGACGACCCGACAGCCGTCACCGAACCCACAGCAGGAAAGCCCCCGCCTCCCCGCCACCCTGCGCGCCCCGGGCCCCACAGCACCTTCATACACCAGCCCGCAGCCGCCCTGCTCCAGCAGCCGCACCAGCCTCCACTGCCGCCCTGCCTGGTCTGTGAGCACCGTGTCCGCCGGGAGCGGCGCGGCCGGGCCGGGCCGGGGCTTGCGGGGCGAGCGGGACCCGAGCCGAGCTGCGGCCGCCCGCGGGGAGGGGGAGGCGGCGGGACTGGGGGCCGGCGCTGCGGGCTCGCTGTGCTCCTCGGGCGGCGCGGGCAGCCTCCCGCCGCAGGCGGGGCAGAAGCGGAAGGCGGGCTCCACGGCGAGCCCGCAATGCGGGCAGAACCGGCTGGGCCTGCGGGACACGGACAGCGTCAGCGCTCGCCCGCCGCCCCGCTTCCGCCGCCCCGCTCCCTCCACCCCCAGCACCTCGGGGAGCCGACGGGCACCTCCGCCCGCAGCCGCTCCGGGGTCCGCGTCCCTGTTCCTGCCCCCGTCCCGCGCCGCCCGCGGACCCGCATGCCAGACATGGCCCGGCCGGAGCGCCCCGGGCCCGCCCGCCGCACCGCCGCCGACACCGCGCATGCGCCCGTCCAGGCCGCGCCTCGTCTTGGCGGGACACCGAGGCTGCGAGAGGACACAGGAGGTCTGAGGGGGACACCGGGGCTTCTGAGGGTACACCAGGGCTATGAGGGGACATGAGGACTGTGAGGGAACACCGGGGGCTCTGAAGTTACACGGGGACTCTGAGGCAACACCGGGGCTGTGAGGGAGCACAGGTATTCTGAGGGGACATGGGGACTCTGAGGAAGCGCCGGTGAGGGAACACCAAGGGGTGCTGTGAGGGGACATGCGGCCTCCGAGGGGGCACCGGGGCTCACCACGGTGCCGCGAGCCGTGGGCTCTCCCTGGCCTGGCCGGGCAGGGACACAGGCGGTCAGGCTGCCCCGGCAGAGCGGCGGAACCTCAGGATCCCCTTAGGCTGTGTCCCCAGCGCTGCCTTCTGGGGCCGAGTGTTTTAGCATTACTTCAGAAAAGACACCAGAAAACTACTGAGAAACGACCGTGGGACTGGGGAATAGGCACTCACAGGTTAATGAATGGAGGAGTTAATGTGTGGAACGGGACTGTGTATTCAGTGTATGCACCTTTGTATCCCATCCCTTGTGTACATTCTACACCTATAAACTTCAAGCAGACACCAATATATTTCCATAAAAGACGCGTAGGTGGGCTTAAACCTTTCCCATCAGGTGGGCTGAGACCAGGGTTTGCCTGGGGAAGGTGCCCTGCCCCTGAGGCCCCACAGCAAAGGGCAGCAGAGTCAGGGGAGGTGGAGCAGCAGGGACCTGGTTCTTGTCCCACAGAACATCTCACACGTAATGATGTTATTTTCCAACACCTGTCCTGTGAGCCGTGGAACACCAGCCATTGGGTGTGAGCAGGAGCAAAGCGGTGAGCAGGTGACTACTTACTGCATGTAGAGCTGAGTGGAGCAGTGGTGCAAGGCAGCACGAAATAACACCTGGGCTATGAACCCCCTGACTGAACCCACCATGGGGCTCCAGGGCTTGGAAGAAGTGTCTCCAGGCAAGGTGTCCTGCACAGAGCTCATCCTGCCACCGGCTGGTCGCCCCTTCCCAATTGCTCCAAACACCAGGGCGTGTTCCTAACATTCAGTAAGCACACAGAAAGTCCCAGCAACACCAGAACTCTGCCAAATGACTCTGGGAAGCTTGGTACATGTTTCAATCGGTTTCTGCAGCCTGTTGCTGGGATTTTTTAGAAGCACCTGGACACTTGGAATAACAGGGCAGGCTGGATGGATTCTTCCATTTCTCACCACCATGACCATCAGGATACTTCACAATCACTCTGGTGTTTCCCCTGGCATTGCAGGCAGCAGCAGTGGGGCATTGAACTGCCTCACCTCCACTGCCACCCTCCTGCACAACCTCTTCAGTTCCAGCTCTTTCCATGTCCCATGCAGGTACAGACTCAATTCCTTTGTTAACCAAAGCATCCTCTCAGAATTTTAATGGAAAAGAAGCATCCCTTTATCAGATTTGTTTGAATTTACCTTAATAGGCTGGTGGGTGGTGTGTTGTCTTCCCCTAATTCCTGAATCAAGGTCATTGTCCCAAAGCCCTCCACAGTGACCTGTGGCTCAGCTGGGAATGTCTTGGTTCAGCAGATTTATGAAGTCTGCCAATTAACGTTTTAATTTTTTTTTAACTTTCTGAAGCTGTTAATTCTTGCTCACTGCTCTATAATTTCATTGGTGGTTGCCTAGGGAACAGCAATCACGACCTGATCACATTTAATTTAGGGAGAGAAGAATCCATTCTGTAAACATGAATACAGGGTGTTTTAAAAAGTCAGACCCCATAAAGACAAGAAAAACTGAGAAAACAGTGATAGGGAAAGGCAGACAGAAAATAGTGGGAAAAGGCAATTCTTTAAAATTTATTTCAAGAGTCACCAAGCCAGCACCAGAGAAGAGAAACCTTCATCCTACTTAGGTGGTATATTGAAAGTAGTAATTAGCAATAAAAAAGAAAGCCATAATAAATTGGTGAAAAGGGGAAGTATTAACAAATTTCTCTATTTCATGACTGGTAATTTGCATCAGCCGGGCAAGCTGTGTGCCTGCAGTCACAGGGGATTGTGTCTGCAGCATTGCACCTTTTGCCTGGTAATTTGCACCCCCTTTTCTACCTTGGGCATTGAAAACCAGCCTGGATTTTGGGCTGCTGAGGGCTATGGCCCCTGGAGAGCCTCTTGAGAGCAGTATCTCACGGTCAAGCTTTGGTTCTTTGAACCTTTCAGCTGTCAAGTCCTCAGGTGAGGTGCCAGAGCCTCACCACCCTCACACAGAAGGCTTTACCTCTGGATGATTCCCTGTCCCACTGCCCACCCACTCACCTCACCCACTATCCATCATGTAAAACCCCTCCCATGGTTTCATTTCAAGGGCTTGCACCCCAGTTTTGTTTTCCTTTAGCCACAGCACATCTCTTCTGGAGATGCTCCCTCTAACCCCAAAGTTCCTCTGGTTTATCTGTGAGCTGAAATCCAACCCCTGTAGGCAGCAACCTGCCTTTCCTCACTGAGTAGCAGCACTGCCTGCCCTGCTCCAGCTTCCTCTAAAGCAGTGGGTTAGCTGAATTTTTAACTCTCCCTTGCTCTCGGAAGAGGGAAAACTATAAATTTTTAGGAGAAGACCTGTCTTCCTGTGGCCTTTGTGTGTTGAGGATGGTCTGATAGAGTGACAGAATTTCCTGAGTTGGAAGGGACCCACCAGGATCATTGAGTCCAATTCCAAGTCTGTGCTGCTGTGCCCTCTGTGAAAGTGCAGACAGTTGGGGTGGCAACAGAAAGATCGCTATCTCACCCCGAAGGAGTTTCCTTGGTGCCAGCTCAGTTATGTCTCTCTTATCTCACCCTCACCCAGCCTGCTGCCAGAGGCCAAGCACATGACTTATTGGATTTAGGTGCTGGCAGAGATCTTTGAGCTTGACAAAATGCCCAAAGCTGCTGGTTCTTCAACCTCTTAATGAAACAAGGCTGTTCCTTTTCATTTACACACCTCTTGGATCCTGAAGTGAAGTGATACCTCTTGAGAAGCCATGCTAGAGTCCTGGGAGAGGCCTTGAAACCCTTTCAGCTCTGAATTGCCAGGTCCAATCCAGCAGCTGTAAGAGGTCCCGGCTGTTCACACACCAGTGGGAAGTGGCCTTGGGGACACCAGCTGCCTCTCTGGGCTGAAGGGACAATCAGGTTGCCCTTGGGCACTGCAGGCAGTGCCTGCCCATGTGTTCTGGGCCGTGCTGCCTCTCCAGCTCTGACCACAGCACGATGCTTACCTAGGCACAGAGGAGCAATGATAGCAGAAGTTCCCCGCCACATCTCCTCCATGCGGGTAGTGCACCACAGTCTGTCAAGAGCATGGAGCTCTTAACTCCCAGCAGGGATGCAGGGACAGAGCAGGGACACCCTGGGGACATTTTGGTGGAGACTGGTACAGGCAGAGACTGCACCAGGTCGCTGCAGAGCACTGCCAGGAAAATCACACTTGAGGGGAGCCGGGATTAGGAAGAGCAGCAGGTATTCTGGAAAGCTTCCTCACGTGTCATCCAGGAGACTCCCACCTGGCAGCCAGTACTGGGGGGCTGCAGGCTGGCATGCTTTCGGGTAAAAGGAAAGAGGGAATCCACCCTGGGGAAAAGGAACACAAGAGATCTGGTCCTTAGTGAGTCTGGGGGAGCAGAAGGTGCTGGATCTGCTCCCCCGCTTTAATCAGAACCACCTTCCTGGCATTTTAATCCTGGGCTGTGGCACTCCAGGGTAAACAAATGCCAGTCCTAGGGCTGCAGTGTCCAGCACTGCAGCAAAGTTAAGAATGGGAAGAAATTGCTTTCAGCAGAAAGCACTCTCAGCAGAAGTTGATTGTGTCTGTCCCTGCACCATGGCTCATGAGATGTGGTGTCCAGGGAAGCCCTCACTGCATGTCCCTGAGCCATTGGCTGCTCTGGAGTAAGGTGCCACTGGGCATCATGGGGTGTGTGCCCCACTCACGGTCCCTCCTCCCTCACTGGGAGCAGCAGGAGGCTTGGATGGAGAGCAAGGAGCAATGCAGATGTGGTGGCACAAGGACAGCAGTAGTGAATCCCAGCCGAAGTCCTTGCCTGGATACTGCCCAGGGTGGCAGGGCCATGGGGATAGCAGAGGAACTGAAGGAGGAATTACTTAACCAAGTTCCTCTTCCCAACATCTGCATTTGGCTGGTGGCTGAGGGATGAGGAGCCAGAGCACCTCGCTGGCATGGCTGCCCTGGGGACTCACTGGCATGTCCCCCCCACAGCACCCCTGCCAACCTGTCCTGCATTTTGGGTGCTGATTGGGTGGGGAAGGGGAGGTCCTTGATGGACAGAAATAAGATGTTTTTCTGAGTCAGCCAGCACCTTTAAAACAGGTTAAACCCTGAAACCTGTTTTAATAAAGGTTTGGGGTGGACAGGGCTGGGGTTACTGAACCCAGATGGTCTGAAGCAGCAGGATGGACATCCCCACTGCTGCTGACAGCATGGCCCCTGTGGCTGGCCCTTGGGAATAACCCCATGGGAGATTGGAGTGACGACAGCCAACAAGGAAAGGTGGTGGAGAACAGTTTGAGCTATGATCTCGGGGGGACATATGCCAGCAGCAGGCAGCATGAACAGGGTTGACAGGTTTGCCACAGGGGCTGGTTCTTTCTTCCAGGGGCTGATGTGAGAGGTCAGAGGGGGACATCCCCTAGGCAAGAGTTTCCTCGCTGCCTAATCCCTGCTATCCCTATGCCTGATCCCTCTCTGCCTGATCCCCACTGCTTGATTCCTCACTGTCTGATCCTGCCTGATGCTCCCCTTTTCTGGCAGCATCCAATGGGTTTCTCCTGTGTTCCTGCTCAGTCCTGCACACTGCTGGCCTTGGGTGTGAGCTGAGTCACCACGATGCCACTGCAGCTCATTGCAACATCTCCTGTCTTCTGTTCTAGGAGCCATGAAGAGCCTGCAAATACTTTCTTTGGCAAAATTTTTGTTTTGATCTAAGAGCTCAGCTTCCTTCAAAGGCAGGCACAGAGAGGCACTGCGTGAGGCAACAGGGAAGTTCACAGGGAGAACTGAGGCTGTAATTGGGGAGGATCAAACCCAGGCTGGAGCAGGGGTGTGGACAAGTGGCTCAGCCCAGGCTGGCATGAGGTTCCAGCATGTCACCACAGGCACTGACTGTCCCAGATCCTCCCCAGGCCCAGAGTTACCTATGACTACTCAGCTGGCTGCTGGCATCACCTGAGACAGGGCCAGGGGCCCCGTGATGATGCAGATGCTGGACAAGACCACATCATTCCCAAGGCAGCCACAGCAGGATGCCACGCAGAAGGGTGACACACGATAGGGAACGGCAAACAGGGAAAGGACAAGCCCTCAGCCAGGCCATTCTTGGAGTGAAGGCACATGCCATCCCCATGCCTGGCCAACTTGCATCATCTGTGTCTCAAAACACACATATGGCTCTGCTGAAGGACAACAACTCTGAGCCAGGTGGCTCCTTCCTGCCCCCGAGCACTGTAATGAGCTTTGCTGGGTGCCGCTAAGGACATGAGTGTGAGCAGGGAAGCTTTTCTGCGGTCAGGTGGCTGCTCAGTCATGCTGGGTAGACAGCTTCAGTTCCTCTGGTGTCTGTGCAACCAGCTGGGGGAGGGCAGGAACATGGCTCCCAGCTGCAGCTCTGAAGATGGGCACTGGATCCTAACCCTAACCCTTTCCCAGTGCAGCCCAGTGGGAGATGAGGTCTGAGCACGGGCCAGACAGTAAGAACTTACACTGTAACCACCTCATCTGGGGCCAGACCCACAATGTGACTCACTCCAGGTGCCTCAGGAAGCCAAAGTTCAGCTTTGGCCATCGCAAGGATCAAAGCCACCAAGGTGGAGAGTGGGGTCTTCCCTCCCAGCTTGAGGGATCCTGGTAGTGCAGTCATGAGTGCCACCCTCTGTTTGTACATGCCTCATTTTAACAGCAATGCTGCTGATTCCTGCTCCCATACTCAGATACCTTCACCCTTGCCCTGGTTCTGAGTTCACTTCCTCCTCTCCCAGGGCCAGTCAGGGTCCAGCAAGCGGCTACAAACCCCCAAGATCTGAGAGGAACACCATTTCCAAAGCAGTCGTGCTCAAAGCCATCACTGTGGCATTCAGCTACGTGGAGACCCCAAAAAATTATAGAATCATAGAATTATAGAAACATTTAGGTTGAAAAAGTTCTCTAAGATCAAGTCCAGCTGTTCCCTCCAGTACTGCCAAGGCCACCACTAAACCATGTCCTTAGGTGCCACATCTACATGACTTTTGAACACTTCCAGGGACTCCACACTTCTCTCAGCAGCCTATTCTGTTGCCTGAATTACTTCTCTTTATCATGCGGAAAAAGGCAGTGGCCCGGGGCTGCCCTGCTCTCCTGCCTGTCGTGGCCTGGGGCAGGCTGGGTTCACTGGGGCACCTCAAATCTTCCCCAGCACTCAGAGCACCAGACAGCTGCCTGGGGGGTACACCATGCCCCTTGTTCAGCAGAGCTGCCTCGAGCCATGGCTGTCCTTGTCCTTGTCCCCATCCCAGTCCCTTCTCCCCACCCTTCTCTTCTTCCTCCCTCTCCCACACTGTGCAAACTTTCTCCCCTTTTGGTGTTCCCAGCACCAGCAGCACCTTCTCCTGCCAACTTGGCAGCCGGCAGGCAGGGTGGGCAGGGCAGCCAGCCACCAACAACTGTGACCCCGCTCCGCTGCCGGCACTTTCATCCTGATCTGGAACATTCCACCTGGCCCCTGGAGTGGCCCGGGAGTGTTGCATTCCCACGCACGGGAGCTGACACCTGCTTCCAAAAACCAGGGCACCAGGGCAGGGCCCAATTTGGAGTGCTGCTGTCCAGGAGTGGGGTGGACACACGGACAGACATGCAGCACTGATCCTGCACCGGGAATCGTCACGGCCACTCAGAGCCACAGCCCCCCCACAGTGCGTGTGAGCTCCTGTCACCTACACACACAGCTCCTTGCACACCCACAGCCCCTACACACACACGGCTGCTTGCACACATTCGGGTGTCCAACTGGGCACATGCCAATGTGTGCGTCCCACACCTGTGCACACGTGCAATGCCCGGTGCATGTGCACACAGCTGTGCAACGCCCAAGTGTGCACTCACACTGTGACGTGCATACACACCCGGCACATGTGCAGTGCCTGGGGCACACACACACCAGTGCACGCAAAGCTCAGGGTGCACACACAGAGAATTCACACATGGAGTGATGCATGCACACACACCTCACAGACATGTTCGCAGTAACACACACATGTCATGCACTCACAGGATCACACACGCACACATCTGCATGCACACAGTGACACACATACATACAAACACACAGAGTAACACACACGTGCACACAGACATACATGTACAGGCATATACACACAGATGTGTGTATACACACACAGATGTGTACACTTACACGTACATACACACGCACACACACGCGCGCACTTTCTCACCCTCTCACAATCCCGCCCCGCCCCAGTCCCGTCCCCGTCCCGGCGCGTGCGCGGTGCGGGCGGTCCCGCAGCGGGCGCGGGCGGGGCCGGACGGAGCCGGAGCCGCAGCCGGAGCCGCCCGGCCCGGTGAGTAAGGAGGGGGTGATGGGCACCGGCACCGGCATAGGCACCGGAGAGTCATGGGCACCGGGGAGTGATGGCAGCAGGAGTGGGGGTGTCGGGCGGGGCGGGGGATGCGCGGGGCCGCGACCTCTCGGCCGGTCGGCAGAGCGGCCCCGCCCGAAGCTGCGGCAGCGCCGGGGCCCTTGGCCGGCTCCTCCCGCTGCCGCCTCCGCGCTCCGGCGCGGCTCGAGCTCGATGCCGGCGGTGGCTCCTGCCCGAAACCGCGCGGGTCGCGTCCCCCGCACGCTGCGGCGGGATGGAGGCGGTGCCGCGCGGGCTCCGCCGGGGATGCTCGGCCGCGCTCCGGCACCCGCGGGGGGCTGCGCCTGGCCGGGACCCGCCGGCATCCCGGGGGAACTCGGGCCACCCCTCCCTGCCGGGGGAGGGACACGGCGGCTGTGGGGACCGAGGGGGTACCTGCCGGCCCCACTGCGCACTGGGGCCCTGGACCGGGCAGGTACCGACCCTCGGTATGAGAAAGTCTCTTATGCCAAGACAGACAGAGGGGCTGGAGCGTGTCCAGGGGAGGAAACGGAGCTGGAGCACAGATCTAATGAGGAGCAGTTGAGGGAGCTGGGGGGGGGCTCATTCTGGAGAAAAGGAGGCTCAGGAGGGACCTTCTCACTCCGCAACTCCCTGACAGGAGGATGTAGGCGGGGGGTAGGTTGGGCTCTGCTCCCTAGGAACAAGTGATGGGACAACAAAAAACAGCTTCAGGTTGTGACAGGGCAGGTTTAGGTTGGATATCGGGACAATTTCTTTATGGAAAGGGTGGTCGGGCACTGGAACAGGCTGCCCAGGGCAGTGGTGGAGTCACCATCCCTGGAAGTGTTTAAAACCAAGTAGAAGCAGAAGGGATCCCCCGTCTTCTGCTCACAGCTGCCCAGGTGACCTATTTTGCCCAGCTACTGAGCAACTGCAAGGCGGGAGCAGGGTTGTACAAGTGCCCACGAGAAGCCCATGTGTTGGACTCCAGACCTCGTTCTTTTGCTAAATCCATGAGGTCAGTGAATTTGCAGTTTGGTGTTTTATGGGCAACTGCAAACTGGGCAAACCAGTGATGTTGTTTTTAAGGCGAAGGGTTTGACCAGCTCCAGCAGCAGCTTTGTCCCACCTCTCCTGCTGCTGTCCCAGCACAAAGGCTATTACAGACACAGCCATGGAGCCCATCAGGCTCCCTGTGCCCACTGAGCCCCTCCATGTCCCACTGCAGGGCAGCAGGGCACAAACCAACCCCTCATTCTGCAAACAGGACCCGGCCCCAGTGCTGTTTGTGTTTACTTCTGTATTTCGGGGCTTGAAGTTCCTGTCTGGGTCAAGCCCGGATCTGTCGGGCACTGGTGCTGTTTGTAGAAGGCTGCGAGGTCACCGGTACCTGCAACACCCAGCACCCCACCAGGCTTGCAGCCTCTTAGAAAGTTTTATTGCTGTTTGCACAACCAAGGTGAGGTTTTTATGGTCTGGCTGTATCATGACTCCCAGATCTCTGTGAACACTGAGAGGGTGAAAACAGCTGGGTGCCACTGAACACTCGTGGCTGGTCTGGGGGCTGCTGCTGGCCCTGAGTGCTCTTTGCAGGACCCGGGACTTTCTGGATGCACCCATGTGGGAAATCACTCGCTCTTCCTGAAAACAGTGGCCATAAAAAGTCCTTGCCCTGCTATGGCTGCTCGTGCTTTTAATTTCCAGCACAGACACTGTGGGGAGCAGAGAGACATTTCCTGCTCCAGTGACAGCATGGAAAGTACCCAGGGACTGACAGCCTCGCCAGGTGTGTGATGCCACCACCCCAGGAACCACATGCTCCTCAGCACGGTCACGGAGGTTCAGGCACCTGGCAGCTCATCTTGTAGGGGTGACACAGTGCCTCTGCCAACCTGCAGGGAGAAATGCCGGGTTTGTATAAAAAAAGGCAACGTCTGCCATTTGCAGGGCTGGTTTCTATGGGAACAGGACATCAGAAGAGCAGAAATGCAGTGTGTGCTCTAAAATAACTGCCGGCTCCCAGGAGCACGTGGCCTTTGCTCGGCATGCTCGGCCCTTTCCGCTGAGGCGGCGGCCGGGCACGGCCACCTCCCGGTGGTGAGGCGGTGTGGAAATGGGTCAGGAGGTAGGATGCTGTAGCCTTGATCCCTGCCGATCCTCAGCCTGTCCTCATCTAAATCCACTGGCAGAACAGCTCCAGTCCAGGCTGGCAGCTGGTGCTGCCACATTATCCAGCACTTCGGCAGGGACTGGTAGGGACCAGGTGGTGAGGACCCGTCTTGTATCCACCCATGCAGGCTGTGGGAAGGCAGGAGTGTCTCCCTCCTCACTGACTTCTCTGGGAATGGCCAGGGTGAGCCCACACTCATGTATTCAGGAGACCCTTCCTCCTGCTGTGGTGAGGTGCAGAGAGCAGGGTATTTCCTGTGAGGGGGAGAGGAACTGGGTTGTTCTCCCAGAAGCTGGTGGTGGTGACTTCACTCTTCCCCCAGATCTTTGTCCATGCCTCTTGGTGGGCAATTCAGTCTTGTCTTGTAGTGCTGAGATCAGACCAGGGCATCTCTGGAGCGGACAACCTGATGTGCTGCCTGGTTCCTCCTGCGAGGCACCTTGGTGCCTCCGAGGTCGTAATCAACTGGAGGTGCTCAGCCCTGCCTTCCTGCCAAGGTGGGCCCAGACGTGGACCCTGGGCCCTGCCTGAGCTGCCTCAGGTTGTGGGCATCTTGAGGCTGATCCAGGCACCACCTTCCAAAAAAGGTTTTCTGGTTTAGGTTGGGGGGAAAAAAAATCATTTCTGTGGATGCCCAGGACCTGGAAAACCATTTTTGCTCTCAAATCCAGTAAGTGCATTTTTGACTAAGCTTCTTCCTCCTCTCATCCTCCAGTGAGCAAAAGGTCCAGAACAGGTTTTCTTGGAACACTTAAAAACTTGGAAAACATTTATTGGCAATAATGGAGTTTTCTTTCTTTGCGCAGTGTTTGTGTTACCCAAGAGCTGCTTGACATTTTCCCAGCAGCAGCCGTAAGATCCGCGGGGGGGGGTCGGGGGGGCAGCTTGAGTTTGAGGGTGCGGCAGGGTGAGCGGGATTTGGGTTCTGCGAGGGCAGCAGCCTGCTCCTGCCTGACCTGGAGCATTTGTCTTTAAAGTGAGCCACACCTTTGATTCCCTTGGTTTACTCTGGATTCCTTCAAGGGGGTGCATGACAAAGGTTTGTGCTGGGGTTGGGGGGGAGGGTGGGGCTTATTTGGGGGCATTTCAGATGCTGCTGTGTGGGTTATATATGTGTGTGGGTCTGGGGGACTTGCTAAGGGATCCTGTAGCAGAGCATGGACAGTTGTGCTTGGCCACATGTGAAATAGAGGTCAGCTGGAGATAAGGCGCTTTGTGAGGGAGCTTGAAAGTGCCTTTGCCATGTCCCCCTTGCTATTCCTTTCCTGCTTGCTGTGGACGGGGGTTCTGATGGACTTTTCTGGGCTGAAGTACAAGATCCTTTCTTCTTTTTCCTGCCTGGAGAAAGATCCTTGAACACAGATGTCCCTACTGTTGTGGTAGTCTGTCTTCTCTGCATGGAGTGGCAAAGAGAAGGTGGTTTTTTTGTGCTCTGAGAACACATCTGGGTTTAGGGTTGGGGCTGGGAAGGTGTGTGCCAAGGCAGGAGAAGGCTCCTGGAGGGCTCGAGGAGCTGGTGGCAGAGAGCAGGTGAGGCAGGTGGGTGTTGTTGCTGTGCCTGTAGCCCTGCGTGAGGCTCAGGCTGCTCTTGCTGCAGCTCCGTTGCCACTGGAGCTCTGCTTGCTGTGTGCATTCGTCGGCACCTGCCCGGGAACCAAGGTCGGGCAGGCTGGGTCAGCAACCTCTCCTCTTACTGTGGCACCCCTGCTGAGGTTGCTGGGTGCTAGCTGCATCCAAGGAGCCGGTACCTTCCCAACCAGGGCCGGAGAATGTGCTGTGGGGCATCTGCCAGGACGTTGCTTAAGGGTTTTGTGCCCGTCCTTGTCCCTGTAGCAGCTTTCAGTGCTGCCAGGCTTTGGAGCACCATCTCGGAGCTCACCCCCGGCTGCTGCCTGCTGTGATCCTGTCGGGATTTGTTAAGAGGCTGGCACTGCTTGGTGGGTGCTGCCCAGAGTCCAGCAGCACAGGCAGAAGGCTCTGCTCATGCCAGGGCTGCCCCTTCCTTCTCTGTGCCAAGCTGCAAGCCTGAAATCCTAGCCAGTCTCCCGGTGGGACAGCAGTGCTCCATCAGGAAATGCCACTGCAAATGGAGACACAAACAACTTGAAGAGCTTTCCGAGGGGGGGAGAAGGCAGGGGCTTCTCCCTTCGTCCTCAAGCATGGACCTTCCCTTGTGCTTCCCTGCCCTTTTCTGATCCTCTCCTCTCCGAGGAGAGTTTCTGCTGGGAAAGCACCAGCAGTGTTGCAGAACCAATGCTTCACACAGCGGGAGGTGGAGGCACAACTTGAAATCTCCACCCATCCCAAAATAATGGGCTGCCAGGGGTTTGACAGCCTTCCTGGGGCTGGTGTTTTGTGGCTCTGTAACGCTGTGCTGCTGCAGCTCGAGGAAGGCTGTTCCTGTCTGCTGCTGGGAAGGACCCAGGTTGGGTTTTGAAGCAGCAGCTTCCATCTCTGGGAATCACCATCCAGAAACCGTGGGCTCTGGCTCTTAGGAGGGGGAACACAATGGTTATTCTGCCTTGTTTGGGGTCAAGCCAGTTGCTGTGGTACCAGGCTGGAAACAGAGAGCTGCCCTGGGCTGGATGGGATGTGGGATGCTTCCCTCCGGCTGCTTGGTTCCACCAGCACCTAGCACTCACAGCTTTCTCCCCTCTTCCAGGGTCCTGCGAAGCGGCAGTGACGGTGCTGGGACCCCTCTGATGGGAGGATGGTTGTGCTCAGGCAGTTTGGGCTGCTGCTCTGGAAGAACTACATCCTGCAGGTAGGCTGGCACTGTTCTGGGGGGCTGCTTCTGACACAGCTAAATGGGGGTACATCAGAGCTTGCCCAGCCTCTGGCTCCTCCAGGAAACGTTCCCTGTGGGCCCAGGGCATCTCTAGGAGGAAAACTGGGTTATTTGTGCACTTGGTGTCTTTCGTGCCGGGCTATGTGACCTTATGGGCAGTGCTATGTACTCACTTTCCTTGTCCTTGTCATCCCCCTCCTGCCCTCTAGCCATGAGCTCAGCTCTCCTTTTCCTGGGACAGGATAACCCACACACCCACCAGTGTGACAGTGGGGTTTTATGAATTGTCTCATTGCACAGCCTCCTTCAGAGGTGCTAGTGCCTCCAAAACCCACTGGAGCCCTGGGTTTTTTTTTCTTCACTTCATTGCTTTTTATCACTCTCAGGAGCAGTTTTTAGGGGTCTTAAAAATACTAAACCACTGGCACCCACTGCCAGCCCACCTCCTGCCGTGGCAGCTGGGTGGTGCTGAGGGATTTGGGGACCTCAGGGCCAGCAGGTCCCTGCTGGCACCGGCCGAGGCCACTGCCCCTTTAAGCAGCGTGCGGGTGTTCCTGGGCGGATGCTGCAGCTCTGCTGGAACCCGGAGCCAGCCCTGGCAGAGCTCGGCGGAAGAGGAGGGAGCAGGGATGGCTGCAGCCTGGCTTTACGCTTTCAATTACCCGTCTGCAGCTCAGCACGGCGTTGCTGTAAAAATAAACCAAAGGAAGAGGGAAGCGCTGGCTGCATCCGGCCTTCCGGCAGGCATGGAACAGGCGGCGAGGCTTGGGGGGGCCGGGGGGCGGGCGGCCCGGGGGTTGCCCCCCCCCCCCCCCCCCCCCGGGGGGGTGGGGGGGGGGGCCCCCCCCCCCCCCCCCCCCCGGGGGGGGGAGGCAGGGAGCTGTTCTGGAGGCAGTCCAGGAGATAAAGAGAGGTTTAGTACAATAGTAAATCATTGGGAGGCAGCTGGGCTGCCAGGGCTGCATTATGAACCCTGCAGAATCAGACATCTGCAGCTTTCGCTTTTATAAGTGCGACTGTTGGGAAAGCTCCTTTTTTCCTGCCTGCCTGGAGCTGCTGCCTCCTGCCCATGCTGCTGTGGCTGGCTGTGACTGGAGCAGACTGTTCCTCCCAAGAGAAGCCCCAAGAGTGGTTTTTGGCTTTGGCAGTGGGTGCTGAGAGTCAGGGTGATGGCAGTCTGGCTTTACCCCTTCATATCCTCTCCCAGCAAACTTCACCCTGGCTCCTGTGGGGCTGTCTCCCTTCCTGGGATGTCCAGGCGGTGCTCCGGGCCCCCTGCCTGCCCCACTGGGGACTCAGGTCCACCTGAGCCTGCCCACTGGCTGCTGGATAAAATCCAGTTGCTGAGACAGCAAGGTTGTGAGAAGAAAGCTCTTGGTGCTCCTCTGGCCTGGTGGTGCGCCTCTTTCCAGCGTGGCAGAGGGGAGAGTGGAAAATGCCCATGTCTTGTAAAGCCCAAATTAGCCAGAGGCCTCAGAAAAGGTTAATGCTGCTGCTGCTGCTCTGGGCATGTGCTCTGAGTGAGCAGCCATGAACCCTTGTGGCTAGGGACATCTCTGAGCTGTTACTGCTGGGGCTGAGGCTGAGTGTGCTGTGGTGCTTTTGAGCCTGGTCTGGGGTGAAGGCAGCTTAGTTTGCAGGAGGAAATCACAGAATCCTCGAATGGTTTGGATTGGAAGGGGCCATCTCATCCCGCTCCCCTGCCATGGGCAGGGACACCTTCCACTAGACCAGGTTGCTCAGATGACCATAGTATCCCTGGGACACTAGTTTGAAATGCTAGTTAACCTGGGTTGGATGCTAATGAACCTGTGTTGGTGGGGGTTGTTACTAGCTAGGGGGAATTGTGCAGGACGGGGTAATTGCTGGACACAGTTGCTGGACAGCTGCTGAGTGCAGGGGCTTGAGTTCATTCTCCAGTTGCTTGAACCTCAATTAAAAAAAAATACTAAGCCACTGTGTGTAGTGCAGAAGTGGTTTGGATATACCCATGGGTGTGCTTGCCATGCTGCAGCCATCCTGTAGCCAGAGGCTCTGCCAGGCCCCATTCTGGGATGCAGAATGTCCAGCTGCCTGGAGCAACTCATCTTCAGCAGGAAGCATTTCACTGTTTCCAGCAGTATTGCTGCTCTTGGCAGAGCCCCAGGGCACAGGGAAGGAGCAAAGGACCAGCTCGGGTCATTCAGCCCAGCAGTGGTGAGGAAGGCTGAAATGGAGACTGACGTGAGCCAGAGCAGCGCTTAGAGTAGGGGACACCTTGGCTGGAGAGTCCTGAAGGATGTGGGAACCAGCACAGCATCATTCCTGGGCTCTGGAAAAATGCAGGTTATGAAACCTTGTGGAATGCAAGAATGCTGCTTCTGCTCCATCATGTTTCCATGCCTTGTTTCCATGCCCCGAACCTCGTTACTGTGCTCGTGTACCTTCTGTGTTTGCATCTTCTTTTTTATCTCTTTAGAGAGAGAGAGAGTGATCTATATATGGATAGGTATCTGTGTATAGATACATACCTACGATAGGTATCTAGATGTCTGTGTATATATAGATATATAATATATTTTATATCCTTACCCTGTATTTTTATCTCTCTCCTGCCCTGCAGAAGCGGCAGATCCTGGTGACAGTGGTCGAGGTGTGCCTGCCGCTGCTCTTTGCCGCCATCCTGATCGCGCTGCGGCACCGCGTGCACTCCGTCAGCCACCCCAACGCCACCCTCTACCCCACCGAGTCTGTGGATGACCTGCCCAGCTTCTTCTCCTCCCACCATGTCAGCACCCCCTGGGAGCTGGCCTATGTCCCCTCCAATAGCAGTGCTGTCCGGAGCATTGCTGAGGCGGTGGAGAGAGCTCTGCCCATTAACATCCGAGGTGAGCAGGGCTGGGGCTGCCCCTTCCACCCCAGACACTGGTGTAAATTTTGACTCTGAGCAGTGTGGTCTGGTGTAAGGTGTCCCTGCCAGTGGCAGGGGTTTGGGATTGGGTAGTCTTTAGTGTCCTTTCAAACCCAAACCGTTCTGTCACTGATTCTAAATCCTCCTTCTCCTGGGACACCATTTTTTCAGAACTTCAAGGCTATAGTTTCTTTTTTTTTTTTCTTTTTTTTTCTTCCCTGCTAAAATTACAGGATTTTGAATTAATTTTTGGTCTCATTTTATTGCAGTTTCCATCTAGAAAAATATCGCCCTAAAACAGTTAAAGAAAGTGGCAGCGCTTCCCTCTGAAAGAGTATTTTGGGAAATTTTTTGGCACAGAAGATTTTAGCACTTGGTGTTCCAAATTGTTAGGATTTTCTGTGGGAAAGCTGACTCCTGCTTTCAAGGAGGAGGAATGTCTGCATGCCCAGGATACAGGGCAGCATCCTGTTTGACTCCCCTGTGTCTGACAGCAGGCACGGCACGTGCCTCGTGTCCCGGACAAAATGATGCTCCTGGTGATGGCTGAGCACCAACCCACAGTGCTCCATTCTTGCATGTCTGTATTTTCCCTCTCCACAGCTCAGGGCTTTGCCTCGGAGCGGGATTTTGAGGAGTACGTCAGGCTGGACAACCGCTCGGGCAGTGTCCTGGCTGCCGTCGTGTTCCGGCACCACTTCCCGCACGGCTCGGCCCCCCTGCCCCTCCAGGTGAGCAAGGAGAAAGTGGGCTGGTCGGGACAGCACCCCCATCCAGGTGTCATCCAGGTGTCACTGCTGTCTTTCCCACCCACCTTCAGCCCTCCATGTGCTCCTTCCAGGTGGAGTATGAGCTGCGCTTCAAGTACAGCCCGAGGAACGCCCGCGGAGCGAGCAGACGGGGCTGAACCCCAACCTGGACCGGGACTGGCACACCAGCTACCTCTTCCCACTCTTCCAGCTGCCTGGGCCCCGTGAGGCCAAGTTTGCTGATGGGGGGACACCAGGTGAGCACGGCTGAGGACATGGGGTCATTGTCCTATAGCACCTGGCAGGCTCTGGGCTTTTAAAGAAATAGGTTCATTTAAAAAAATTATCAAATTTAATTAATTATAATGAAATATTGATTTATATTTATACCAGCATTAAATTTTTATATTTATAAGGCAAACAATTAAATATGTATTTATAGAAATAGCAGTTTTTATATAAATACAGGCAAGTAATGAATTAAATATTTATATAGATATTAAAATTCTTAATGTATGTATAAATCTTTATGAATACATAATTAGTTAGATTGTTTTGTATTTGTATAGATGTTTATATTCAGTTTTATGCATATATAAACAATTCATCAAATAATGGCAAAATTTAAAACCAATATTTATATATTAATTATATACCATGTTAATATTTATTTAATTAATTTGTATGTGTTTTTTTACTTATTTATTATTTACATATAATTTAACTATATTTACAATTTTGTATATTCATTACAGATATCTTTTATTTGAATTTTATCCTGTGACTTCACAGGCACTGCTTGGCCTCTGGGCCTCCACCAAGCAGGGTTGGATAAGAATAAATTTTAATGGGCATGAATTATTTTAAAAATTAATTTTTTCCCCATTTTGATTTTTAATGGAAATTTTATTTCACGATCCAAACTTCCCAGTGTTTATTGTGCTGCTTAAGTACTTGAAAAGTAAATGGAGTAGTTCTGTGGTTTGAGGTGTTCAAGGGCAGCCAAACCACTGGCAGAGCAGGAGCCAGCAGGGATGTTGCTGGAGCTGGTGTTGGCTTAGGACTGGATTTTTGGGAACTTTTGTGGTGGCAAAGGGAATATTTCCCTCAGTGGGATTTCTCCCTCTGTATATCTCCCTGCAATGTCCAGGGAGAGTGAGGGTGAGGAAGTGGGTGAATGGGTTTTGCTCACAGTGTGTAAATAAAGCAGAGCCCCAGAATGTTTGCTCAGTAAATATCAAACATAGCTCCCGATGTCATATTCCCACCTTTATCTTTTCTCTCTGTGGGTCATTTTAATGATTGACTTTCAAAATGTTCATCTGGGGCTTTGTAAGAGAATTTAAGTTCCTTTTCAGGTAACACTTGGTAGCAATTCCACTTAAAAATAAACTATTTTAAGTTTATTTTGTTATTTAAAGCTGTGTCAAGAGAGGTTTAAGTTGGATATTAGGAAAAGGTTCTTCCCCCTGTGGGTGGTCAGGCACTGACCAGGCTCCCCAGGGAATGGGCACAGCCTGAGGCTGCCAGAGCTCCAGGAGCATTTGGGCAATGCTCCCAGGGATGCACAGGGTGGGATTGTTGGGGTGTCTGTGCAGGGCTGGGAATTGGGAGTTGCATCCCTTCCCACTTGGGGGATGCTATTGGGAAATTAAAATTTCTTCAATGTTTTCTAAGTCACAAAAATTTAAGCCACATGTGCGAGTCACAGGATATACCTTTTATCACTGCAACCTGTGTAGTATCATGTACTCTTTTGGTTTACAAAGAAAAAGGAGCCAAACACAAACACAAACCCAGTGGCTTGTGATGGTTGATGCTGCAGAGAGTCTCCCCATTACAAAGTCACAGCCATGCTGCAGGACAGCAACCATGAACTGAGTTTTCCTGGTAGCTCCTTCTAAATGATGGTTATGGGAGATAGCGATTTTGGTCTAGTGGAAGGTGCCCCTGCCCATCATGGGATGTGGAACAAAATGAGCTTTAAGGTCCCTTCCAACCCAAACCAGCGATTCTGTGAATTTGCTGTAGTATCAATCCTTCCCCAGCTCCTTGATGCTTATTTTGCTTTTCCTCCATGCACCAGTTTTAGTCCCTGTTCCTCTTCCCATGCAATCCTTCTCACAAAAGCTGTTTGTCCCTCCAAACCCCACACCTCTCTCTATTCCCCATATTCTTTCCATGCAGGTTATCTCCGGGAAGGATTCCTGGCGGTGCAGCATGCATTGGACAGGGCCATCATACAATACCACAGTGGTGCCAGCTCCAGCAGCCTGCTGGAGAACATCACGGTGGTGGTGCAGCGCTTCCCCTTCCCGGCCTACGTCAACGACCTCTTCCTCCTGGCCATCCAGAACCAGCTGCCGCTGCTGCTCATGCTCAGCTTCACCTACACCTCACTCAACATCGTCCGTGCTGTTGTCCATGAGAAGGAGAAGAAGCTGAAGGTGAACGTGGAGATGTACTCCCCTGCCTCTGCAGCGTTTCCCAATGGATGATGTCTTTAAATTAGTAACAAAATCCCTGTTGGGTGTAGAGCCAGTGAGCAGGAGGTAGGGATGGTAGCGGATTAACGAGCCTCAGGGAGGAATGTTGCTAATCCTGCTGCCAGGATGAGGCTGGACTCTCCTTGCTATGCAATCCAGGGTGCTGGACCACAGGGATGGTGTTTCTCCTGGGCTGGGAGAGAGGGCAACACATGTGGGTTCCAGAGTTTGTGGATTCAAGAGTTCAGTCTGTGGGAAGGAAGAATTTTGCCTTTTGAGTGTAGAGACCTGTTGTGCATGTGCTGTGGGGGCGGCTGGAGCTCTGCTGTGTAGTTGCAACAGCAGGGCTTGGCTTCCCCCAGGCGCTGGGTGTCCTGCCCTGTGCTGGATGGCCCTGGTGGCACCACAGGCACCCTGCTCTGGATTTGGGCTCAGCTCGGTTTTTTGGGGACTCCTGCAGTGGTGGCAGCCCTTGTTTGGGGAGATGGGGGACACCATGCCATGCTGGTGGCTGTTCAGTACCACTCTGGTGGCACGTGGGGCTGCCACCTTCTTGCTTGTGCCACAGGGCAAAGCCACCTCCACCTTGCCCCACCATGCCCGGCAAGCATGGGTGCAGCCCTGGGTGACGCTGTGACCTCCCACAGGAGTACATGCACATGATGGGCCTCAGCAACTGGTTGCACTGGAGCGCCTGGTTCCTCATGTTCTTCCTCTTCCTCCTGGTGTCTGTGTTCTTCGTCACCATCCTCTTCTGTGTCAAGGTGAGCGTCTGTCCCCAGGCCACGAGCTCTGTGCTGGCAAGGCACAGGGATGACGGGGCTGCTCTGCTGTGGGACTGTCCTGGTGTCTTAGGGCTCCTCCCAAGGCTGGAGTTTGTGTTACCTGGTCCGAGGTGGGCAGTGCTGCCCCACAGCTGTATTCATGTCAAGGGTGACTCCCTGTGGACACTCCATGCAGAGCGGGATCACCCTGCTCCCACAGTCTCTGGAGGACCTTGAGCTCTCCCCTGTGCATGTGCCCACACCATGAGAAGGAGGGGGCTGCCTGGGTTCTGGCCAGGGTGTCCCCTGCTCCCGAGATGCCCTGTCAGAGGGCAATCTGTATTTCCTCCCTCTGGAGTGATCTGGGAGTTTCTGGGTGTTCTCACCCATCTCAGTTTCTCTCCAACCCTTGGAGATCATCAGGTCAGTGCTGCTAAAGTCATGGCTGGCTCCAGCAGCACTGGGAGTCACAAGATTTTCGTAGCAGGTGAGCGAACAGGGAGCAGTGCTCACCAACAGTGATCCCACCCTGGTGTTCACCTTCCTCGCCATCTTCTCCATCTCCACCATCTCCTTCAACTTCATGGTGAGCACCTTCTTCTCGCGAGGTGAGTCCCCCCTGCTGCCCCCTTGTGTGACCACTTTGACATGTGGAGGGGGCATTTCTTCCCATTTTTGGCTGCATTTTCCCCACAGTGTGTGGAAAGGGATGTGGGTACTGTTGCTTCCCAAACCAGAGTAGGTCCAAGGGCTGGAGCTCCTCTGCTCTGGAGCCAGGCTGGGAGAACAGGGGTGTTCACCTGGAGAAGAGAAGGCTCCAGGGAGACCTCAGAGCCCTTCCAGTGCCTAAAGGGGCTCCAAGAGAGCTGGAGAGGGACTTTGGATAAGGGCCTGGAGGGACAGGACAAGGGGGAATGGCTTCCCACTGCCAGAGGGCAGGGGTAGGTGCGATACTCTTGGCTGTGAGGGTGGTGAGGCCCTGGCGCAGGTTGTCCAGAGCAGCTGTGGCTGCCCCTGGATCCCTGGAAGTGTTCCAGGCCAGGTTGGATGGGGCTTGGAGCAACGTGGGATAGTGGAACATGTCCCTTCCCATGGCAGGGGGTGGGACAAAGTGGTCTTTAATGTCCCTTCCAACCTAGACCATTCCATGGCACTATGACCAGGTCATGTTTTAGGGCCTCATCTGGCTTGGCCCCAGACTCTGCTCTGGGATGGGCAGGAGGCTTCTGCAGCTACCCATGGTGGGGTTGGGGATGGGGTCAGGCTCCTGCCTTGCTGTGGGACATGGGCATGTCCTTGTTTTGTCCCCACATAACCCTGCTTCATGCACAAGTCTGGAATGTCCCTGGATGGGAAGCTGGTGAGGAATGCTGGGTGGCGTCACCATGACATCTTCCCTCCCTCTTTTCTCTGTGCTGGCAGCAAATGTCGCGGCTGCCGCTGGCGGCTTCCTCTACTTCTTCTCCTACATCCCCTACTTCTTCATCTCGCCCCGCTATGACCTGATGTCCCACAGCCAGAAGCTGGCATCCTGCCTCATCTCCAATGTGGCCATGGCCATGGGGGCGCAGCTCATCGGCATGTTTGAAGGGAAAGGTGAGCAGTGCCGTCTGTTCCTGCAGAGAGCAGCATCCCCTCCCTGCCAGCCTGATCTTGTGATGGGGTGGGACTGGCTTGGTGGAAAGACGTCTGGGAGAAGCACTTTCTTGCTTAAATGTAGAGCTGATTGATCTTACACCAGGGCTCTGCCTCTGAATCCATGCCAGTGCCTCTGGGCTGTGCAAAATGCCATCCTCACTTTAATTACCAAAGAAATTCTGTTCTAATGGGTGGGAACTATTGCATTTCCTCCTTCACTATATATATCTTTAATTTCTTTAATTAAAAAGAGTTTGCTGCTTGGTTCCAGCAGATCCATGCTTTTACAAAGTGCTGGCAGTAGATTGGTGGCTGTGGTGACAGAGGGGTGATGCTGCAGAAGGGATTGTTTCTTTCCAGGCAGTGGCAGAGAATGGGATGGAAGGAGCGTGGTGGGGTGGGGAGCCTTGAGGTGTCACTGCCTCTTTTCCCTCCATCTATAGAGGGATTGCAGAGCTGTGCAGGTGCTCCTGGCCACGGAGCAGTGAACTGATAGAGGGGCTGCTCTCTGCCAGTCCTGGAGAAGATGACCCTTCCAGGGATGCAGAGGTAGCAGTGCCCTGTGTGCCTTGCAGGGACGGGCATCCAGTGGAGGGACCTCATGAAGCCTGTCAGCGTGGATGACAACTTCACCTTGGCCCAGGTGCTGGGGATGCTGCTGCTGGACTCGGTGCTCTATGGCGTGGTGGCCTGGTATGTGGAGGCCGTGTTCCCTGGAGAGTACGGTGTGCCACAGCCCTGGTACTTCTTTCTCACGGTGAGAACTGTTTACACCCCTTCCCTGGGCTCGGGGGTGTCACTCGGGACAGTCACCACTTCTGTGCCATGCATCAGGCTAGTCTGATGGGCAAGGGTGGCACCTTCTGGCCTCCAAAATCACGGGGTCTGCAGCATGTCCTCACTAAAGGCTGATGCAGGTGTAGGTTTTTACTGCGGATCAAGGTCGTGTTGGCTTTAAATCTCCCTCCCAGCACTTCCTGGCATGCAGGGTGTTGTTAAATATCTCCATGCCCAAGCAAAGGCATTGGAGAAAAACCCCAGGTGTGAGCAATCAGATCCAGTCATCTGACACCCCCTGAGTACTGTGATCCAGGCAGGCATGGTTGACCTGTGTCCCACTTCCACCCCCCACGTGCCAGGAGATGGGTGACAACTGTCATCCCATCAGCTGAGCCACCCTCACTCTGCCAAGCCAAACTTGGCATCACCCTCTGCAGCTGCAGCTGCAGTGGGCACTGCGGCTCCATGGCTGCAGAGAGGACACATTCTGTCTGGATACTGGAGATGGATCCTTTGTTATTTGATAGAGTGGTTTTTCCTTCTCCCTTCCAAATTCTTCATCCCTGAGTGGTTTCACTCCTGCATCCCACTCTCTCTTGCAGCCAGACCAGGGAAGCAGAGATGCAGCCATTGACAAAAGCTGATTTTGCATCCAAGAATTGCTGAATTGTTATTCCCACAGGGATTTAAAGTCTCAAACACTTAATTTCATTCCTAGAGAGCCAGGTCAAAAAAAAGGGTCTGTAACTGCAGCAGCTGGACCCCAGTATTTAGTGTGTGTCAGCAGTTTTGGAGGGGGTGGTTGTCCATCTGCTTTCCTGGGCAGGGTGCTTCTGCTTGAGTGATTTTACTTCTCAGCAAAATTTTTCCTGTGGAGATGAAGATGGGGAAAATCTGCTGTGTAACCGCAGGCAGTCCTGCTGAAAGGGAGAGATGGGGGGAAAGCAGGAGGGCAGGAGGAGGTGTTCCATCATGTTGGCCCTGCCTGCTGAAGATGTGCTGGTTGGTAATTCCCAGGCTAAGGAGAGAGGTCTGGGAGATCGTTGGGAGGTGTCTGTGGGAGGAGGAGAGTGACCAAGGCTGGGAAGAAGAGATGGGCTCTGCCTGTGGCTGATTTCTGTCTCTGCCTTCCTCCATCAGCCCTCGTACTGGTGCGGGCGACCCAGGACTGTTGTGGGGAAAGAGAAAGAGGAAGAGGAGGATCCTGAGAAAGCCCTGAAGAGTCAGTATATTGAGGAGGAACCTGCTGACCTCGTGTCAGGCATCAAAATAAAGCACCTTTCCAAGGTACCGACTACCTAGCAGGGCACAAACACACCATAATGGTTTTGTAAAACCTGTTGCCTGCAGGCAGCTTCTGTATCCTTGTGCAGCCCTAGGGCTGGGTATGGCTCTTCCCCAGAGCTGGCTGCATTTTGTGGTGGGATGAAGTGCTGGGTACTTACAGGTGCAGTGACATCTCTATTTAACTTGCTGACATCTGAATTTAACCTGAATTAGACCTGTTGTCTACTGCCAATGCCCCATGAGCATCCCGGGCTTTGCCTGCTGGGTGGAGCCGAGGCACTTGCCTGAAGTGCAGCACCAACTCATGGGTGTGATCTCCACAGGTCTTCAAAGTGGGTAACAAGACAAAAGAGGCAGTGAAGGACCTGACAGTGAACATGTATGAAGGACAGATCACTGTCCTGTTGGGACACAACGGTGCTGGGAAGACCACCACTCTGTCCATGCTCACAGGTAGGAGCATCCTGCTTGGGGCTGGTGTGTGGAAGGGAAGAGCTAATGGCTTGACCCTCAGAGAAGAGCCAGACCCTATCTCTGAGGGTAGGGAGGGGTTTTTGATCTTTCTTGGAGCACCTTCAGTTTGCTGAGCTGTTGGTCAGGGGTGCCAGGGTAGTGAGAGGGGGATGGAGGGAGCATGGGGTTCCCTGCTCAGCCCTCCACAAGAGTGGGATCAGCCAGTGGGTGAAATGACAGCCAGACTTTGTGCTGGAGAGCCCTGAGACTGGGCCTGGTGTAGGATTGCTCTCTGTGTGCTCTGCCATGATAAGGCAGATAAGGTAGAGCTGGTGTTTGTCATTCTTGAGCTGCTGAACTCCAGGATACCTATTTTGGCATGATGGACATGGTGACCTTTGACGGTCCTTTCTGTTCTCTGTTGCTCTGAGCTGCTCCTGGCAACTTGGGGCTCACGGGACCTTCCTGGAGCTCTGCCCTGCCCCTGCCTGGTGCTCTGCACAGCTCAGAACCATGTTTGACCTGCCTGTTGCTCTCCTTTCTGCACTGGCAGGCCCAGTTTCCACTTGTGGGTGCCCTGCACCCCACCCTGTAGGCGAGAGGAAGCTCTTGTACCCCAGCCTGAGCAAGAGACAGACTTGCTCTGATTTTTGGCAGAAAGCTGGGGTTGGGGGGGGATGCTTGGCAGGACCCTCCACCTTTCCACTGGCTCTTTGCCACTGGGGTCACCCTGAGACACTGTGTCCCCTCCCTGCAGGTCTGCACTCCCCGACAGGCGGGCAAGCTTACATCAATGGCTACGAGATCTCCCAGGACATGGTCCTGATCCGCCGCAGCCTCGGGCTGTGTCCCCAGCACGATGTCCTCTTCGACAACATGACAGTGGAAGAGCACCTCCACTTCTATGCAGGGGTGAGCCTGGCACTGAGCAGGGGGGCAGCCCTGGGGGAGGCACTTGGGCTCCTGAGGGTGGGGAAGTGTGGTGAGATTTATCAAGTGGGTCCAAAAAGGATCAGAGAGTGGAACACCTCTGCTCTGGAGCCAGCTGGGAGAGCTGGGGATGTTCACTTGGTGAAGAGAAGGCTCCAGGGAGACCTTAGATCCCCTTCCCCTTCCAGTGCCTAAAGGGGCTCCAGGAGAAGGATTTTGGACAAGGTCCTGGAATGACAGGACAACAGGGAATGGTTTCACATTGAGAGAGGACAGGGTTAGATGGGATACACAGAAGAAATTGTTCGCTGTGAGGATGGTGAGGCCCTGGCACCAGTTGCTCAGAGAAGCTGTGGCTACCCCATCCCTGGAAGTTTCCAAAGCCAGGTTGGATGGGGCTTGGAGCAACCTGGGATAGTGGAAGGTGTCCCTGCCCATGGCAGGGTGGTCGGACTAGGTGATCTTAAAGGTCCCTTCCAGCCCAAACCATTCCATGATTCCATGATACACAGAAGAGCCCTTGCATCCTCTTGCCACCTCATTTGCAGGCAGGAGCTTTCTGCTTGGTTGGCGAAGAAGTGGAGGGTCAGAGGCAGCACAGCTCCACAGAAATACGCCTGCCAGCTGTGCCAATCCCTGCAGGGGGGGGCAGGAGTCCATCTCTGCTTCCCCACTTTCCTGCCTGGGTGTGAACAAGGGAGTGTGGTGGGTTTTGGCAGCCCTGCAGGTGTGCTCATCCCTTGCTTTTCCCTGTCTGGCAGCTGAAGGGATACCCACCCTCCAAGTGTCCTGAGGAGATCAACCACATCCTGAGGATACTCAACCTGGAGGACAAGCGCCGCTCCCTGACCAAGGCTCTCTCTGGGGGCATGAAGCGCAAGCTGTCCATTGGCATCGCCCTCATTGGGGACTCTAAGGCAGGTGGCTTTGGTGGGTTCACCTCGAATGTGGGGCCAGTGCAGGTCCTTGGGGTGGCTCTGGGGCTGTTCCTCATCCATGGTGAGCCAGTGGGAGAAGCAGGGACAGCAGGGAATGGGCAGGAGCATCCCCACAAAAGGGGCAACTCGGAGGGCCATCATGCCCTGAGGCTCTGCTGTCTGGTAGCTGCTCCCCAAGATCTTTGCAGGGAGGCCAAGGCTCCTTCTGGGCCCTGAGGCTGTTCCCTCCTGTGCTGCTGGGCCACTGCCAGCCCTTTCTGACCTGCACCCATCTCCTGTGTGCAGGTGGTGATGCTGGATGAGCCGACATCGGGGATGGACCCAGCCTCTCGCAGGGCCACGTGGGATCTCCTGCAGCAGCAGAGGAGCAACAGAACTATCCTGCTCACCACTCACTTCATGGACGAGGCGGACCTGCTGGGGGACCGCATAGCCATTATGGCCAAGGGCGAGCTGCAGTGCTGCGGCTCCTCACTCTTCCTCAAGCGCAAATACGGTATGGGAGCAGCAGCAGGCTCTGCTCCATGTCTTCTGGTCAGGGAGGAGCAGGAGAGCGATAGCAGGGAGGGGATCCATTGCTCCTTGTCTGATGGGTGGTTGTTCCCAATCCTGCTGTTCAGCCTCTCCTGAGGCTCTTGCATTGTGTGCATGTCAGAGGCAGAGTGGTGCCTGAGCATCCCTCTGCTCCAGCCCCATCCCCAGGCCAGGCTGGGCTGGGATTGACTCTCCTCTCCTTTCTCCTGTGGCTCCCCCCAGGGGCAGGATATCACATGGTGATGGTGAAGGAGCCCTACTGCAACCTGGGGGAGATCTCCCGCCTCATCTGCCAGTATGTGCCCAACGCCACCATGGAGAGCAATGCTGGGGCAGAGCTGTCCTTTATTCTGCCCAAGGAGAGCACACACAGGTAATGGCATTGTGCCCTGCTGCCCCTCCCTGGGGGGTTCCCATGTCTTTACACACTGTCTCACAGGCTTGCTGGAAAGAGGAGCTGCTTCTCACATCTGTGCTGGTCATGGAAAATGGGATTCAGTTCCTTCTATGGTGCTGAGGGTGACACAAATGAGGCAGGATGTTCTGGTTCCAAAATGAAATTATGGACCCAGCAGGTTGGGGGAGCTGATTGTCCCCATCTGCTCTGTCCTCGTGAGAGCCCTCCTGCAGTGCTGCCTCAAGGTCTGTAGGGACCAACATGAGGACATGGAGCTCCTGAAACAAGTCCAGGAAGGCCACAGAGATGATCTGAGGGCTGGAGCCCCTCTGTTCTGGCAGCAGGCTGGGAGAGCTGGGAGTGTTCACCTGGAGAAGAGAAGGCTCCAGGGAGACCTTGAAGCCCCTTCCAGTGCCTAAAGGGGCTCCAAGAGAGCTGGAGAGGGACTTTGGATAAGGGCATGAAGTGACAGGACAAGAAGATAACAGCTTCCCACTGCCAGAGGGCAGGGTTAGGTGGGATATTGGGAAGGAATTGTTCCCTGTGAAGGTGGGGAGGCCCTGGCACAGGGTGCCCAGAGAAGCTGTGGCTGCCCCTGGATCCCTGGAAGTGTCCAAGGCTAGGTTGGACAAGGCATGGAGCAGCCTGGGATAGTGGAAGGTGTCTCTGCCCATGGCAGGGGGTGGAATGGGATGGTCAGTTAAGTCCATTCCAAACTCAAACCCTTCTGTGTTTCCATGTTTCTGTGATAGCTGAGGCAAGAGCAAACAGCCAGTGGAGCTCAAAATCTGCCCTTGGGGATAAGGGGTTGCACAGTGCCACAGGCAGCCCTGGGGTTGGCTGCAGGACTCCAACAGCTGCAGGACTGATGTCCAGAGGATCTTTACCCCTGAGTGGCCCATCTCATCAGTGTTGGTGTCTGACATCTCCCTTCTCCATTCAGGTTTGAGGCCCTGTTCACTGAGCTGGAGCAGAGGCGGGAGGAGCTGGGCATCGCCAGCTATGGTGCTTCGGTCACCACCATGGAGGAGGTGTTCCTCAGGTAGGTGGAGGGGTGACCAGTGCCCATGTGCTTCAGTGATGTCCAGCACAGCTCTCCAGGGCACTTGCTGGATTTGGTCCCTTGGGTTTGGCTTCCCCAGCTCAAAACAACTGTATCCCACCTGGGTCTGTGTTTCATCAACTGCTTTCTCCCCTGGCACAGGGTTGGGAAGCTCGTGGACTCCAGCATGGATATCCAGGCCATCCAGCTGCCTGCTCTGCAATACCAGCATGAGAGACGCTCCAATGACTGGGCCATGGATGACTCCAGCAGCCTGAGTGGCATGACGGATATGACAGATGACAGCGGGGCGCTCATTACTGAGGACTGCTCCAGCATTAAGCTCAACACTGGCGTGAGTGCTGGGGGTGTCGGTGCAGCAGGAATGGGGAGGGTGCATGTGAAGGGGGCGTTTGGAGCAGGTTTACTGGGTGGAGCCTCCCCCATGGCTTCTCTCACTGTGTGTGGTTTGGAAGATCAAGTTGGAATCTGCATTGTTAAGGCGAATAATTTTTAGGGTTGGTGTGATTGGTCACTTCCATCTTCTTCATGTTAATATTGAAGGTCTGAGTTGCTCCTCAGGGTGTTCCAGGAGATCTAATGTGGTTTTTTCGTTGTTGCCATTGTTCTGTCACTTGGGATTTTCAGAAAGAAGATGAGAAAATCCATCTTCCTTCCCTTGATAGGCTCGTGTTCAGTTCCCTGGCAGCCCTTCACGCCCCACTGCCTCTGTGCCTGTGATAAATATCTCTTGTATTCTCAAGGGCATGTCTCAAAGGCAGAGAGGTTGCTGGGTTTGAAAGGCAGAGAAGGTGCTTGCAGGGGCTGGGTTGGGCACTCCCATGTGTCTCACCCAGTTGCTCTGGCCAGCAGCCACCCTGCAGTAATCCTGTTTGGGAACCTCAGCTGCTGGGAGGTGGAGGAAGGTAGAGGTCATGGCTAAAGCTGCTTGTAACACCTGAGATCTTAAAGTGACTCATTCAGAAGCCATGGAGTTGGATGTGCTGGAGCTGGGCAGATGCCCTGCTAATCTCTTCATAGGCTTGGCTGAAAAGCAGGCTCTGCTGCAGGCTGGCAGGGTGCATGCAGGATGGGGGTGGTTTGGGGTCACCTTTCCCATCGGCTGCGTGGGGTGATGTGTCCACAGCTGGCAGGGCTTACCTTGACCTGACCGCTCCCCTTGCAGTTCTACCTGTGCTGCCAGCAGTTTTACGCCATGTTCATGAAGCGCGCCATGTACAGCTGGCGCAACTGGAAGATGGTGGCGGCGCAGTTCCTTGTGCCTCTGATCTTCACTGCCTTCGCCCTCATCGTGGCCAAGACCTTCCCGGGCCCACGGGACTCGTCCCTGCTGCGGCTGTCGCTGGAGCCCTACGGCCAGACCATCGTGCCTTTCTCGGTGTCGGGCGCTGCAGGCCTGCCGCAGAGGCTGGCAGAGCAGTACGTGGAGCTGCTGGATGCGCAGCGTCAGTCGCCACTGGAGGTGCTGGGTGAGGCCTCAGCGAGTACCCCTGGAGCAGGGGTTGTCCAGCAGGGTGTGCAGGGGCTGCCAGTGAGGGTGGTTTAGGTTCCCGCTGCAGCATATCCGATGTTTTTCCTTGCACCTGCTCCTTGATGGCAGTGTCCCATCGTTACCCTCCTCACCTGAGCAGAGCTGTCTTCTCCATAACCCCATGTTTGTGATCACTGGAACAGGCTCCCCAGGGGAGTGGTCATGTCCCCAAGCCTCTCAGAGCTCAAGGAACTTTGGACAGTGCTCTCAGGCACAGGGTGGGATTGTTGGGGTGTCTGTGCAGGGCCAGGAGTTGGACTCAATCCTTGTGGCTCTCTTCCCACTCAGGAGTTTCTATGGATCTGCATTTCTCTGATCAGGACTAGGGTGGGCCACAGGGGCTGAGGTTGATTGGGGTCTTTTCCAGTTGGCCCCAGTTAGCTCTGGTGTACTCATAACAGCGGTGGTGTTTGGCAGGTGGGCTGGAGGAGTACCTCATCTCCCGAGCCTCTGAGGAAGGGGGAGCCTTCAATGAGCACTACATCGCAGCCGCCTCCTTTGAGGGAGCAGGGAACCGCACGCTGGTCACAGCGCTCTTCAACAACCAGGCCTACCACTCGCCAGCCACCGCCCTCATGCTGGCTGACAACGCCGTCCTCAGGGTGCTGGCAGGTCCCAACGCCTCCATCACTGTCACCAACTACCCCCAGCCCCGCAACATCACTGAGAAAGCCAAGGACCAGCTTATGGAGTATGTGTGGTGAAGGCATGGGGGTTGCTATCCTGCTAGGGCTCCTGTGGGTGCAGGTTGGCTTGGTTGTACTGGGGTCAGTGGAGAAGCCAGGCTGGAGCTTCTCAGACCCAAATATAGATGTGATTGCACTCAGAGGGTCAGGGGAGCAAAGCTGTGGAGATGGCTTACCTGCCTGAGCCTGCAGCCACTTTTCCCCACGTATATCCCAGAGGTTGCCTGTTCCCCTTGAGGTACTTGTTGGGGTTATTTTTCCCCGGCTGCTCAGAGTAGGGGAGGCCATGTGGCCATGCTCTTCACAAAACCCCACATCCAGGGCCTCTGAACCTCACCTGTACCAGAGGGGCCACGTGTGGGACCTTGCCAAGGCAAGGTAGAGGTTTGTGGTATGAAAGGTGGGCTGTGCCTGGGGGATGATTGTCTCCCTTGAGTGTTTGTTCAGCTTGTTGGGAGAGTGTAGCCTCTGCAAGAAGCCCAGTGTGGGTGTGCTGGCCACAGCTTCCTCAAGATGGGCAGTAGAGGGGCAGGTGCTGATCTCTGCTCTCTGTGACCTGAGACAGGACCCGAGGGAGCAGCTGGAGCTGTGTCAGGGGAGGGTTAAGTTGGATATCAGGAAAAGGTTCTTCCCCCAGAGAGTGATCAGGCACTGACCAGGCTCCCCAGGGAATGGTCACAGCCCGAGGCTGGCAGAGCTCCAGGAGTGTTTGGACAATGCTCTCAGGGATGCGTAGGGTGGGATTGTTGGGGTGTCTGTGCAGGGCCAGGAGCTGGACTGGATGACCCTTGGGTCATCTATTCAGCTCAGACTATTCTATAATGCTATGCTGTCCCTGTGTAGCCTCAGCATTGGTTTGCTGAGGTGTCCCTGCCCTGATGTGTCCCTCTGTCCTGACAGAGGTCAGACTGGGTTTGCCATTGCCATCAACCTGCTCTATGGGATGGCCTCACTCGCCAGCACCTTTGCACTGCTGCTGGTCAGCGAAAGGGCTATCAAGGCCAAGCACGTCCAGTTTGTCAGCGGCGTCTACGTGGTCAACTTCTGGCTTTCTGCCCTGCTCTGGGACATCATCAACTTCCTCATCCCTTGTGCTCTGATGTTGGTGAGTCACCCCTGGCACCCCAGCACCCTCCCTGTTGGTGGGAGCACAGGGTGCTGCTCCTCTGGGATGTGCAGGAAAAAGGACATGGCCACTGGCATTGTCTCAGTAGACAAGAAAGCTGTCCCTTAGTCCTGCTGGGAGCTGGACCATGGCCAACCAGCTGGGGCAGTTGATTGCCGTCTTTGGCACTTTAATACTTGGCTGATAGCACTAAAAAAATGTTAAATCGATGGGATCTTGGAGAAAAATTGCCCAGCTCTGCCCTTCTGCATCCCAGTCTGCAGAAAGGGCTTCCCCTGGGGACAGCCATGGGCTAATTGCAGTATCCATCTGTGGAGGGGTGTCTGGGCCAGTGCAGTGCTGACATTACCCTGTTCCCTGGGCCACTGGGACAAGGAGACATTGCCTGAGCTCAAGCCAAATATACCTTCTCCCCACATTGCTATGCCACAGGTGATATTCCAAGCCTTTGATGTTCAAGCTTTCACCCAAGACAGCCACCTCGTTGATGTGATGCTGATCTTCCTCCTTTATGGCTGGGCCATCATCCCCCTCATGTACCTCCTCAGCTTCTTCTTCTCTGTGGCAGCCACTGCCTACACCCGTCTCACCATCTTCAACATCCTCTCTGGCACTGCCACCTTCCTCGCTGTCACCATCATGAGCATCCCAGGTGGGTCACTGCCCTCTGTATCTGCCCAGCCATCTCCAAGAAGGTCCAGCCCCAAAGAGGACTCTCACCCCAGGACTGTGCCCACAGTAGCTGTAAAACCCTACAATAGTCCATTACCACCCATTTAATGTGACAAAGTATGTTTGGTTTCCTTCTAAACTTGACAGTATCAGGGTTTCTCTCCCAAACCAGCAGTCTTCAATCCACTGATCCTCCTGTGCTCCTCTTTCAGAGCTGGGTTTGGTGGACCTTTCCAAAACCCTGGATAAAGTTTTTCTCATCTTACCCAATTACTGCTTGGGCCAGTGCATCAGTGACTTTTACCAGAACTACGAGTTCATTCAGTTCTGCACCTCCTCTGTTGAAGCCATCTTCATCTGCAAGGCCTTCAGTGAGTCTCCATGTCCTCACCCAGTCAAACCGTATGTCCACACTGGGGGTTCTGTGGGGTCGATGGTAGAACTGGACAGTATCATGGGGCCTTTGCCAAGGCAGTAGCTCCAGGTACCATTTTAGAGCAAAAACTGGGAAGCATATTAGGACATACATAGGAAAAAATTCCTTAATTGGATCACCTTAGTCATGATGTAGAGGAAAATGTGAGTATGGGGAAGTTTCATAGACAAGTAAAGAAATCCCAAGACTGGTGTCCTCTGCCTGCCTCCACTGGGCATCTTCTGCCAGATCCCCTCCAGACCCAAATTCTCTTGTGGGAAGCATTGGAAAGAGCTGTAGGCAGGGAACTAGTGTGGGATGGAGATGAACCTGGCAAAGCTTTGGGCTCACAGCTTCCTCTGGAGCTTATCTGCCCCTCCCCCAGAGTGTGGATTGATCCAAATGTTGATTTTGTTCCATCTCTCCTCAGATATCAGTTATCAGATGAACTACTTTTCCTGGGAGACCCCTGGGATTGGGCGATACCTGACCTCCTTGGCTGTCCAGGGTTTCTCCTTCCTCTTCCTCCTCTTCCTCATTGAGACAAACCTTCTCTGGAGACTGAGAACTCTGGTCTGTGGCATCTGCAGGCGGCGGAAATGGGTTAGTGAAGCATGTAGGAGGGAGCAGTAATGTGCCCTTCAAACCCAGCCCAAGAGTCCCTGTGAGCTGGGCCCTCATCCCCTAAATCGTCTTCCCAGGGAGCATCTCCAGAGCAGGTTGGAGAAGCCAATCCTTTAAAGTGTATGGGCTGGCAAAGGGAGTGAGATGTCCCCAGAGGTGGCTGATGGAACAGATGGATCCTGCCAGGGTTGGGGACACTGGAGGAGCCCATTCATCCCCCAGCAGGCAGGTGACACAGATTGTGTCTTCCCCCCGTGTTTAGGTGGCCCTGCTGAACAGAGTGTCTGTGCTGCCAGAGGACCGGGACGTGGCAGATGAGAGGAAGAAGGTTTTGGAGTCACCACCAGAACTGCTGTCATCTCTCAGCAGCCCTCTGGTCATCAAGGAGCTCACCAAGGTGAGGAGAGATGACCTGAGCAGCCTGCTGCCAGCAGAGCCATGTCCTCTCGGGGCTAGCAAAACCACTGCCTGCTTTGCTGTGCCATCAGGCAGTGACATGTGGCTCGTGTGTGGTCTCCTCCAGGTCTACGACAGCCGGGAGTCCCTGCTGGCAGTAGATAGGATCTCCTTGGCCGTCAGCAAAGGGGAATGCTTTGGTCTCCTTGGCTTCAACGGAGCGGGCAAAACCACCACCTTCAAGATGCTGACTGGTGATGAGAGCATTACATCGGGGGACGCCTTTGTGGATGGCCACAGCATTCTGGCCAACATCAAGAAGGTACTCAGGGCTGCAGGGGCAAGGATGGTGTTGCAGGCAATCCTGTGTTTGGCTGGGCTGAGCCACATTGCAGGTGCCTCCAGGAGGACATGGTTGCAGTTCCAGAGGTGGAGATGATATCCCGGGGACATTGTCTCCTTGGCTGGCTCAGCTCTCCATTACCTGGCCGTGTGGAAGCAGTCCCCTCTCCACTGGGATTACAGATGTGATACAGATGGAGGCCAAACCTGGTGAGGGTGGCAACCCCTTCATCAAAGGGTTTACCTCTATAGCTGGAAATGTGGAAAATATTGGAGGATGGCCTCTAAAATGAGTGTATCAAACTTTTCCAGACCTTTGCTAGGGGTCTCCTTGCTGGGAATTGCCCACTCCCTTTGGAAGAGCAAGAGATAAGCAGGGGTTAAGCTTTTGGTCCAATCCTGGGATTCCTCTACTGCTGTCACAGATTTCACAGCATAGTCTGATTTGGAAGGGACCCACAAGGACCATAAAGTCCAGCTCTTAAGTGAATGGGGACCCCAGACAAGGTCAGTCATGGAGAACATGCCCTGAGAGCACAACCCAAATTGCTTCCTTCCCGGGAACTGCCTTTTGTCATGCTCTTGTCCCTGGAGGTGACCAGGACATGGGGGAGGTACCAGCCCTCCAACGCTTTCCTTCTCCTGGAACCTGGGCCACCCAAAATGGTCCCTCACAGTGAGGAACCAGCTTGGCAGAGGCGTTGTGAGCCCACCCAGTTGCTGTCCAGAGACAGATCTGTGTCCATCCCTGTCAGCCCAGCTGCTCCAGCGGGCATTTCCCTCTCATTTCACCCACGGTTTCAGAGCTGTGGTTTCAGAGCTGCCCCATCGCTCTGAGCAAAACCTCAGAGGAGCAGCAAAGCCTGCGGGGTCCCAGGCAGCTCCAACTTGGAGACCTGCCTGTGAGCTGATTCGTGTTGTGTTCATCTCGGCCCAAGGTGCAGCAGCGGATCGGGTACTGCCCGCAGTTCGATGCCCTGCTGGAGCACATGACGGGGCGCGAGACGCTGAGCATGTACGCGCGGCTGCGCGGCATCCCTGAGCGCTACATCGGCAGCTGCGTGGAGAACATGCTGCGCGGGCTGCTCCTGGAGCCGCATGCCGACAAGCTCATCAGGACCTACAGGTGAGACCAGGCTGGACAAGCCCCATGTCTGCTGCCCCTCCTCTCGTATGGCACTCCCTCTGCTCTTGGTCCCCATTCCTGTCTCCCGTTTTCAACTGAAGGTTGGACGTCATGATCTTGCAGGTTGTTTCCAGCCTTAATGATTCTGTGATTCCTCCGCAGCGGTGGGAATAAGCGGAAGCTGAGTGCTGGCATTGCCCTCATTGGTGGCCCCCTGTGATCTTCCTGGATGAGCCATCCACTGGCATGGACCCCGTGGCCCGGCGTTTGCTGTGGGACGCAGTGACACGGACACGGGAGTGTGGCAAATCCATCATCTTCACCTCCCACAGGTGACACTTGGCTGGGCAGGGCTTGGCATGAGAGATCAGGGAGAGTGGTGGGGTCTGAGGGATGGGACACACCTTCACAGCCTGGTGGGTGGGCATGCACTGCTACCCAAATCTCACTGTTCCAAAAGTCCAGACAGGAGGGAATACACCTCAGCTACCAGCTACACCAGAAGCTTCTGCTCATGTCCTGGTGCTTACATGTCCAGAGAAGCTGTGGCTGCCCCATCCCTGGAAGTGTTCAAGGGCATGCTGGACAGGGCATGGAGCAACCTGTTTTAGTGGAAGGTGTCCCTGCCCATGGCAGAGGGTGGAACTGGATGAGCTTTAAGGTTCCTTCCAACCCAAACTATCCTGGAATTCTCTGAATGAGTCCTCTCCTTCCTGCAGTATGGAGGAATGCGAGGCGCTGTGCACACGATTGGCCATCATGGTGAATGGGCAGTTCAAGTGCCTGGGCAGCCCCCAGCACCTCAAAAGCAAGTTTGGCAGTGGATACACCTTGCTGGCCAAAACCCGCAGTGAGGAGGAGGGAGAGCTGCAGGCCTTCAAGGCGTTCGTGGAGAAGACTTTCCCAGGTACCATGAGCTGCTGGAGCAGTTGTCCTGGGAGCAGGGGCAGGGTGCTGGATGTGAACTCCAGCACATTCCCTAACCTAGAGCCTCTCCTTGCTCGATTCCCCAGGCAGTGTCCTGAAGCATGAGCACCAGGGCATGGTGCATTACCACTTGACCAACAAGAACCTCAGCTGGGCACAGGTAACAGTGTGCTGGGAACCTTCCTCCTGCCCCTTCCTGTGTTTTCAGTGCTTTGCTTTCAGTAGTGCGTCCTTCCCACCCTGCACTCCCCCGTGGGAACCTGGCACAGGCGGGCACAGCTTCCCTGCACTGGCACCTCCCTGCTCCTGCCCCTCGGCTCCAGGCATGCCCTGGCAGTGGTTTCAGGTGGTGCCACGTGGGCACTATGTGGTCCCACCAGGGCTGGGGGCAGTGGCTTTACCCAGCCACTGATCCTGAAGGGTCCCAGTCCAGGGACGCTCATAAAAACCTGCAGTATAGATACAGTGTGTAACCCTCTGTGTACACTGTACAGTTACATATAGAGTATATACATAGTATATCTTTCTATATATGCTACCTGTCTATATGGACACTATCTATATATAAACACATGTATAGTATACAGAGATATTCATAGTGTACAGATAGTTTTCATATGCAGTATCTTAAGTATATATAGGTTTTTATATATCTGTATTTTATATACACTGTATATAGTGTTTATAATACACTGTATATAGTATATGTATTGTATATATATACACTGTATTATATGCTCTATAGGATATATGGTCATACTCTGTACAGATTATATATTCTGGACTATATACTCCTTATATAAAGTATATAATATATATACACTGTATAGAGAGAGTACCTAGTATACAGATTATATAAAATCTATATGTAGGATTATACATAGGATTATATAAAACTAGAGTGAGTTTATAAATATATTTTTATATATTATATGTAGCTAAATATAAAAATTATCTGCATGCTATATACAGATAGTTATGCATAGGGTATATAGTATCATATGTAGTTTTTTCTATATTATATAACTATTTTATATATACAATGTGTTAGCAAAAACCTTGAGCAGGGTTTCAAGTCCAGATATGTGTGTGGACCGTCACACACACACACATACATATATATATATGTATGCATTTATCACATATAAATATGTAAAACAATTATATATACAGCATATATTTTAAAATGGTGTCAGATACTCCTGACTTCCCTTCAGTCTCCTGCCAGGGAAGTTGTCATTTTCCTGGGCCTCCTGGAGAAAGAAGCTTTCTCTGCTTCACAGCCTGGGGGTTCCCTATTACAGTTTGGCATTCCCTGTCACAACCTGGGGTTCCCTGTCAGAGCCTGGGCTTCCCCCTGGCATCCTTGGGGTTCCCCCTCACCAAGTCACACTGCCCTCATGTCCCTGCTCTCCCCTGCAGGTCTTTGGGGCCCTGGAGAAAGCCAAAGAGAAGTATCGCTTGGAAGACTACTCGGTGAGCCAGATCTCCCTGGAGCAGGTCTTCATGAGCTTCACTCGCTTCCAGCACTACACAGAGGACAGAGGGAAATGAGCCCCTGCGGTGCCCTTCGTCACGGACTGGCCCTCAGCCTATACATAGTATATATAGAGACAGTAATTTATATATTGGCGTGTCTTAAATACTGTATAAATGTAAAACTTTTCACTGGGGAGGGGTGAGAGGATGGCAACACTCCTGCTGCTGTCACGGGCTCTGGGTGTGCGTGGGTGTGTGTGGGTGTGCGCATGTGACACTGCCACTCTCCAGCCTTCATCCGTCCATACAGCAAAAAAAATTTGCCCGAAAAGCCAGGACAAGCCTGGATGGGTGGAGAGGGTGTTGGATCTGGGCTGGCAGAGGAGGAGTGGGATCCTCCCCTGCTCCCCTCTTCCCTGCCCCTCGCTCACACCCAGCAGGACACTGCGTCATGGTCTCACCTGCATGTCCATGTGTTGTTTGGTGGTTGCTCGTGGTTTAGCAGGAGGTTGTCACATAGCTCAGATCCAAACCGTCCCTGGGGTCAGCAGGATGAGCTGGGATCACCCATGGAAGCACTTTGTGTCCAGCCAGGGGGAGATGGCTCAGCCCCTGTCTAGCCCCTGCCTGGCATAGGAAAGAGGAGGCTCTGTCTCCTTTAACTGCTTGGGAAAACTCTGTCTCCTCCTGCCTGCTTGCCAAGCCTGGCTCGAGGAGTTGGCAGCAGCCCCAGCCATGCATGGGGAGCCGTGTGGTGCCAGGAGCTGGCACTGGGTGAGAGGTAGGGCATGGTGCTGGAGTGATGCCCAGAGCTCGGCCCCTGGAACAGCACGTGATGGGCACGGCTGGGGAACCAGAGCTGGAGGTGACGATGGGTGAGGGGTGCCTGGGGACGTTGCTGGGATGGGTGAGAGATGCCACAAGGTCTCTGGGGACGCTGCTGGGGTGAATGAGAGGTGCTGCACTCCCCATCATGGTCTTGGCTGTGCTCAGTGGGATGGGTGTGAAGTGTCACCAGGTGCCCAGGGATGCTGCTGGCCTGTGTTGTGCCTATGCAGGGGTTCTGCCAGCAGCACTGCCCCACACTGTGCTGTGCAGCCACTGGACCAGTTTGAAGCCAGCAGTGCCCTCGCTGTGCCCATGTCCTGCTGAGCTCACCCCTTACACCCCACACAGCCCCAACCAGACCACAGCTGTCCTGCATCCCCCTCCTCATCCCTGTCCCCTCCACCCCCCCCCCAGGCTGCTCCAGCAGCAGGCAGGGAGCGAAGGCCCTGTCCTGCCCCTGCCTGGCTCCGGGATGCTGCTAGGCACCAGCACTGCCCAGCCCTGCCTGGGCTCAGTTGGAGGTGGCAGCTTCTTTTTGGAGTTTCCCAGTGACTGGGTTGGGGTTTTTTGGGGTTTTTTTTGTTTGTTTGTTTTTTGGGGTTTTTTTTGTTTGTTTGTTGGAAGTCTGTGTTGACTCTTGTCTGTCCTTAACTAGTCCCTGTGTCACCTGGGGCAGCCCCTCGGGTGCTGCCCCACAATCAATGCAGAGCTATTTGCACTATAGTACTACACACAATTGCACATAACTAATTAATATGTATGGTGAGGGGGGGCTGATTCCCTCCCAGTGATTGCATTGTCAGGGGTTGGGTTATATTTTTGGGTTGGGTTTTCATTTTTTTCCTCGTGACTGACTCATTCTTTCCTGTTCCATTTCTTCCCTTTGCCTCATGTTGTTGTTCAGAACGATGGTGCATCATGTTACTAAGAATTTTCCCGGATCTTAAAGATGTGTGTTTTTATTAGTCAGCAGCCAGCAGGTGAATGGCAACCCTGGACATCTTGGAGCCCTTTGGAGCTGCTGGCAGGGAGGGATTGCTCCCTGGGAGCATCCTGGTGGGCAGCAGAGCTAGCCACTGCCAGGGCACCATGCAGGGGGGAATCCCAGCACCAGTGACTTTCCCAGGGAGGGAAGAAAAAAGGGGGATGCTTTTTGGTGGGAGGGTGCCTGAAGTGCTGAAACTCCCAGTAACTGTTCTGGAAAGAGAAGTACAGCAGGATGTAATAGAGCCTCCCGTGCTTTGCCTGGAGTGGGGCACAGTGGGAATGTGGTTTCAAGGGGTGAGATGCAAAATTGCCACAGGCTGGTAGTGCCCCAAGCACAGCAGCAACAGTCCCTGTCCTTTTGGGGTACTGGTATCCTCCTGCAAGGCTCGGTGCTTGGCATGGGGACACTGAGGCAGTGGAACCCCCACCGTGCCCATGAGGCATGGCAGAGCTGGAGGGAGAGGAGTCCCTGGCAAGGATGACATCCCCTGGCCCCAGCCCCTCATCACTCTGGGGCCAGCGTGGTCTAAATGAAGGAAGTGCTATGGAAGCAGCATTTCCCTGTCCCATGAGGCTGTTACACCCTGCCTGTCAGCGAGGCAGGCACGGCAGGCTGTGCATGGTGCTGCTCCTGATTTCAGTCACAGCCACAGTGCCAGGCATGGCAGCCTGGGGCAGGGAGCAAGTCCAGGAGTGCTCCGTGGGCATGTGCTGCTGCTGGCACTCTCTGGCCTCCCAGGTGGGAGAAGCAACATGGCTCCTGGGCAGCTGCTACACCCCACAGGCTGCAGTGTGGTTGTTATTCCCATCATAGGAATAATAAAGATGATTTTTTTTCCAGTGGGTGTTTCCTGGCCTCCTTTGGAATCAGACTCTGCTCAGGCCTCCTGCTCTCTGTGTTGGGGAAAAGGACATGGAGGTAGAGGGGTGTCCTACAAAACCAGAATTGGAAGGGCTCAGTCCAGCTTGGAAAAGCCCAGCAGATGAGTAGTCTTTTTGTGGAAGCAGAAGTTGAGGTCCCCACCCTTTGTCCCCCAAGCAGCCAGAACAATCTGCTCTTAGCTCCCCCAAACAACCATAGGTGAGGAGGGGACCTTGAGCTTGGCACTCAAAAGGCGTTTTGGCCTCCATGGCAGTGGGGGGCTGGCCCAGGTACCCCCACTTCCTGCAGCTTTGCCCCCCTACACACTGCAGCTCAGCTCTGAACCACAGCCAAGGGGCTCAGCCCCCCCCTGCAGATGCCCATATGCTCCCTACCTCACTCCCAAACGTCACCTAAGGCAGCACCAGCCCCTGGCTGAGCCCCAGGACATGAGACAGCACTGGGGCAAGGATACAGCTCCAAGGAAGAGGAACTCCAAGCCCCTGGAATCCACAGCAGCCAGGTACCTACTGAGCCACGAGTCAGCTGGGAGCATTCCCTCTCCAGGGCATGAGGCTGCCTCCCCCTGCTTCCCACTCTCCCATACCACAAGCGCGTCTCCACGGGCAGTTTCAGCGCTTTATTGTCTGGCGGTCCTGCTACAGCACCCCACTGTCCCCGTGGCTATGGCTGCAAGCGGGGAGCCGCTCCCTCATCCCCAGCATGGCACCGCAGTGTCCCTGGGAGCTGGAGGCTGCAGGAGCTGCAGCAGTCCGAGAACTGGCACTTAAGGAATCCTGGCTGGGGCCACACGCTGCTCCTCTGCCGGGCACAGGGAGGGCACGCGGCCGGGCATGGCTGTGGTCCGGTCCTGCTGGGCTGGGTCACTCCACTCTGGGCATCTTTTAAAAACGTGGTTCAAAAATGCCACTGATTCTGGGTTGTGACCAGGTGCTCGCAGCTTCGTTTCTCTTGAGAAGAAACCAAACACAACCTTTTCTTCCCTTTTATGAGCAGTTCTCGATTTTGGCCAGAAATTGCTGTGCCCACCACTCCTCCAGGTCAATGGGAACAAAGTCTGAAAGAGAGGGGAGCAGCTGGAGATGGAGCAGAACTCTGGGTGCTCCCCCACTGAACCACCAGAAAAAATAACTATGGAATCACAGAATATCCTGAGCTGAAGGGACCCACAAGGCTCACCTAGTCCAACCCCTGGCCCTGCACAGACACCCCAACAATCCCACCCTGTGCGTCCCTGAGAGCATTGTACAAACACTCCTGGAGCTCTGGCAGCCTCGGGGCTGTGCCCATTTTCTGGGGAGCCTGGGCAGTGCCTGATCACCCTCTGGGGGAAGAATGTTTTCCTAATATCCAATCTAATGACACCCCCACGTTTCCCCCACCCCTGTGCTGTGTCCCAAAAGGGCAGACTGGGTTTACAGGGACATTCTCTTCTTTGGGGAACTCTTGGCTGCTGCAAAGCCCCCAAGCTGCTGTCACTGCTCTGACTCCAGCTGCCACCAGACAAGTGTCCCCATGTCTGCTTGGTCCTGCTGGCCCCAGGAGAAGCAGGTCCCCAGGGGGATCTCCTCTATCTCTAGCATGATGCTGAACTCCTCAGTGACTGGAGAAGGCCTGAATCCCAGAGGAGTCAGCAACCAGGCATCCTCCAAGGGACACAGTGGGACATCCCCACCACAGTGCCTGGGGGCAGCTGTCTCCCTCCAGCACCCCCACAGCAGCCTCAGCACCAGCAGGACAGACCCAGCCAGGCCCTCTGGCACATCCAGCACTGGAATCCTCCTCCTCTGTCCACCACAGCCCTGCTCAGGTGCAGGCTGAGCCCACACAAGCCTGATGCACCCCAAAGTGCCACAACCACTTTCCACTTACTTTTGAGTCCAGGGTTGGGGGTTTTCTCCACGTACTGCACAGGGCCGCAGGTGCTCTCCTCACTCTGGCTGCCATCCAGCTGCTGCTCTACCTGCTGCCAGGCTGGGGAGGGGGAACAGGCACTGGGTGGGTTTGGGACAGGGGTTCCCAGTGTGGGGGGTTCTGGGACAGGAGCAGGACGTGGAGCAAAGGAGGGCAGGTGCCCAGGTTGGGGACTTCATCCTTGCCACCGATGTCCCCAGCATGGTGTAGGTGCTGGGGAGGACTCCACATGCTCCAGTTCCCCCAGATGCTGCCCCAGGGACCCTCTGCCCTCACCTTCATAGACAAAGCGGACGTTCTCCTCATGGGCTAGGGTGTAACATTCCTCAGGAGCTGAGATCTGCTGCAGCAGCAGTGGGGGCCTCTTGCCATTCACTCTGTTGAAGACGAGTTTCTGCGCTGGGCTGTGGAAGCAGGGAAGCAAGGGTGGGGGTGAGGGCACAGGCAGCTCTGCCCACCCCAGCTTGGAACAAGAACTGGGGCTGTTCAGGTGTCCTGGGTTGCCCCATGGTGTGCACACTCACGCACAGCTGCCGTCACAGGCTGGGATGGAAAGGGACCCAGGGGTAGGGGATTCTGACACAGGAGGGGTGCAAAGGGAGCTCCCTGGGGAAGAGCCATCAGCTGCCCATCTCCCACCCATCCTCCAACCCAGCACCAAGTGCAGTCCCTAAAATAAAGAATCTGCCACCAAAATTGCACGACTATCAGGAAATTGAAGGGAAATCCAGTTAGGTACTGGATAGGGAGATGTGGCATCCTCTGCAGACCAAGCACCCAGGTCCACTGGAACAGCTCTGGCCCCAGCGTGTCCCTCAGGTGTCCCAGGACTGGGATGTAACCCTCTGCCAAGTAGGAGCAGGTCAGGCTTCCTCAGAGCTAGGATTCCCTCTGGTGAGGGGCACTTCAACCAGCCCCTGCCTGGACACAACACCACCAGACAGAGCCGAACAAAAAATGGGATGACCCATGGGGGCATGCCAACACAAAACTCCAGTATTTTGGCTTTTCTGCCCAGCTCTAGGACAGGACATGTCTGCAACACCCATGTTCCTCACAGGACAAAGTCTAAGGGGCCCTAGGAGTGGGTTTGGAGAGCAGGAGAGTCTGGGAGCAGGCAGCTCCTGCAGATCTGCAGGCAGGGGCTGGGGAGTTCAGTGACCCTCAAGCCCCCACAGCCGAGGGCACTGGGCAAGCAGGAGAAGGGTGAGCGTGGCAGCAGCCACTCTGGTGCATTACACTGGGAAGGAGGGGAACTGGATGGAGGGGCTCTTATCCATTGCTTAGAGATGGGGAGGACTTGCAGAACTAGCGGGGTGCCACTGCCTCATCTGGGTGTGCTTCGACCCAGCCCTCCAGCCCGGAAAGGGTCTCCATAGGGGTCCCGTCATCACCCCCCAGACACAGGAATCGCCCTCAGCACCCACCCAGCAGCTCCAGGTATCGCTACTGGACGCTGGAATTCACCCAAAAAGTGCCCCCCGGCTTTACGGGCAGAGAGAATCGCCAGTTCCGCGTGGGCTCCGCGGCCCCCGTGGGTGCGCGGCGCGGCCAAGGCGGGCGGTCACACGGCTGGCCCCGCCGCCGGTTTGTGCAATCGGGGCCGTCCGCGGGGCCGGCGCAGGGGGTTCGGACGAGCCCGGCCCCGGCCGTGCCCCGCACCGGGACCCCCCCGCGCCGCCTCCTTGGCGTGACCCCACCGATCCCGCTCCCCGCGATTTTTGGGCCAGCCCGTGGGAAAGAGGAGGGGCGGCGAGTCCGGCGTGTCCCCGGCGCGGGGCGGCCCACGCCACGCGCGTACAGCGCTCCGCGGGACGCGTGCGGGCACCGGCACGGCTGGGACCCCCGGGGCGAGCGGCACCCAGCGGAGAGCCCAGGTCCCCCTCCCGCGTCCCGTCGGGCGGCCCGGCCGTCCCGCTCCCCTTCCCAAGGTCACGGCCCGGCCGCCCCGGTGCCGGTCCCCTTCCCAAGGTCACGGCGGCGCGCGGGGCTCACCTGGCGAGGGGCCACGGGCCGGGCTGCGGCCGTCCCCGCAGCTCGCCCAGTTTGCTGCTCTCCACCGCCTGCTGCGTGGGACCTGCGGGAGGTGCGGGGCGTCAGGGGGGCAGCTCGGGGCGGGACGGAGCCCCCGCGCCCCCTCGGCCCCCGCGCCCCCCGTACCTGTGCGGCGCTGCGTGGCGAGCTTGCTGGGGCCGCGCGTCAGCGTGTACATCCTGCGGCCCCCAGCCCCACGGCCCGCCGCCCCCGCCCGAGTGCCGAGCGCGCCCCTCGCCGGGGCCTTTAACGGGCCGGGCCGGGCCGGGCGGCCCCGCCAGCACCGACACGCCCCCGCGCTTAAAGGGGCCGCGCGGGGCGCGCGTGGGGAGAGGGACGGGACACGGCCGCTTGGGGGGCGCGCGGAACACGCGCGGGACAGGGCGCGGAACACGCGGGAGGCGTGCGGGAACACTTGCGACACATGCGTGGTGTGTTAGGAACATACATGTGTTGCGGAGACACATAGGGGACACGCACGGGACACACCGGTGGGAAGACGCGGGATGTGGGACACACAGGGGACACGCGGGATGCGTTAGGGTAAGTGTGGGAGGTGCGTGGGATGCTTGGGACACATGCAGGGCACGCAAGGGACACACGTGGGATGTGGGGACGCTCGTCGCACACACAGGGGATGTGGGGACACACAGCGGACATTCATGGGATACACTGGGGGAGTGTATGGGATGTGGGAAAACACACTGGAGACACGCAGGACATGTCAGGGGTGCACATCGGGGTATAATGGGGACACTGGAGACACGCAGGATGCAGGGACACATGCTGGAGAAAAGCAGGACACATGTATTTGGGGACACGTGAGGACATACATGGGACATATGCAGGGACCGTAAGGAATGGACATAGGATATGGGGGCACACATGGAACATGCATAGGACATATCAGGGGCACACGTGGGATGTGGAGGGCACACACACCGGCGACATGTGTGGGACACAGAGGGGACAAGTGTGACCTGTGGGAGGCACAGGACACACATAGGACACATAGAATGCACACAAGGGACATTGGAACACGCGGGGGTCAAGTAGGGGAGAGGGCACAGGAGGCACATGGGACACAAGACGGCACAGGCACGCAGTGACCTGCACGGGAACATTCAGGACACAGGACACTGGAGCCACGGCACACACAGGGGACAGATAGGGGTCATTCCTGGGACACGGCAGACCCAGGCGGGGAAACGTGAGGGGGTGCAGAGGCAGCGGCTGAGATGCCACTCTCACGGGGACAGTGCTGCGACGAGTCCCGAGCTGCACATGCCATGACCAGCGCAGGAAGCCGGAATGGCCAGCACTGTGACCTTTGGAGCAAGGAGGTCCCGTCAAAGTGTCCCCACGTGGCAGGAGGTGCAGACCCAGGACATGACCCCGAGCTGGTCCCCGGGCACCCCGCATTGTCCACCGGCCACCCCTGTGGCTGGCTGGTGACAGCACCCGGAGTTCTGGGGAGAGACCCTGTGACAAACCCACTAGGGTCTCTGGGAAGTTCCAGCCTGGCTCCAGGGGCTGCAAAGCCACCCCACGAGGGTGACCTTTGCCTTTCCGCCACGTTGCCACGGTAGTGGCCAGGGAGGGAGGGGTGCAGGAGGGTGCCTCCCATAAAAGCGCAGCAGTGCCTGACCCTGCTGGCTGCCAGGCACCCGTGGACCCCTCGCGGGTGGGCATCCAGTGCTGTCACCCCCAGCCCTGTTACTGTGCCTAAATACAACCTTGACCCACGGGATGCCACCGCTGGCTGTCACCCGCCCTGTCACGTGCCAGGGGCCGTGCCTCAGTGTCCCTCCGGCCCTGCCCGGGATTTTTAAGTGCCTGCGAGGGCATCCCTGAGCTTTTCCGTGCTTGGAAGGGCTGAACCCCTAATCTTTGTGCTCCAGATGGATCCCTCCAGACCTCCATCACCAGTGACAGCTGTCGTGGAAAGGGTGGGTGGGGGATTCCCCCCCTCCTCCCCATTTTTCTGGGGTGTCCGCGCACAGCCTCAGCTTGCCCCCGTTGGGGTGTCGCTGCTTGGCGGGGGTGCAGCAGCGCCCCGGGCCAGAGTCCCCGCGGTGCCGCGTGGCTCCGAGGGGCGGCGGGGCGACGCACTGCTTCGGCTGCGCCGCTGGTGTAGTGGTATCATGCAAGATTCCCATTCTTGCGACCCGGGTTCGATTCCCGGGCGGCGCAGATACCTCTTTTCCTTCCATCTTCCTTTTCGCCTCCCCGCTGTGGGAAGCTCCACCCGCGGTGCGTGGGGCGGTTCCGCCGCGGTGTCGGGAGCTGTAGTTCCGCCGCCCGCCGCGGCCATGCAGGTCCCGGCGGCCGCGGAGCGCAACAAGGGCCCGATCCTGGCCGTGCTGCGGGAGTACGCGGGGGGCGGTGCGGGTTCGGGGCTCGGTCCGCTGCGGGTGCTGGAGGTGGGCGCGGGCGCAGGGCTTCATGCCGCGCACTTCGCTCGGGCGCTGCCGCAGACGCGCTGGCAGCCCTCGGACATCGACCCCGGGGCGCTGCGCAGGTGAGTGGGGTTGGGGACTCGGGGCTGGGGGGATCGGGGTGCACCTCCCGCCGGCCCATGGACCCGCGGCCCCTGTTCCCCACTACCCATTTTAATTTTTTCTTTATTTTGTTTCGTTTGGGGATTTTGGGAAACCCCCAATATCCAACTCCCCTGCAGCTCGGGCTCTCCTGCTCAGTGCTGTGTTTCCTCCAGGAAAATCCCAATATCCAACTCTTGGATGAGCTGGATGCATATTTTTTTCCCAGAAAAACCCACTCAGCAGTGGGCCTGGGCTCCACACTTCTTTTCTTTATTCAGCAAAAAAACAGTATCCAGTTCTCCAGCAGTCTGGGTTCCCCTGCTCGGTGCTGTATTTTTTCCAGGAAAACCCCAATATCCTACTCTTGGATGAGCTTAATGTGTAATTTTTCCCAGCAAAGACCCCCTTGGACAGCCCAGGGTCTCTGGCTTGATGCTTTATTTTTTTTGAGGCAAACAACAATATTCAACTCTTGCCCAGCCCAGGCTCCCCAAGTCAATACTCACTATTTTTTTTTTTTTCCAATAAATCCCCAATATCCAACTCCCAGACATGCTCCCCAGCTCAGGACTTTATTTTTTCCAAGAAAAGTCCCAAAATCCAGCTTTCCGCCACAGAAAAAAAAATAAGCCTGGGGGGGAGGTGCCAGAATCAGGGCCTGTCCAGGGGGAATTTTGTGCTGCCCACCCAGCAGCACCCACCACCCTGGGTGAAAATAATCCCCAGGCTGGGAGGCTGCAGGAGCTGAGACCTTGGTGGTGAATGTGCCAAAAAGGGTGTAAATTACACCAAAGTCAGGTGGTCCTGGTGCGGTGGTACTCGTGGGGTGCCCCACAAGGGCAGGGTGCTCCAGGGTTGGGGAGTTCAGACCCTGGGGCCTCTCTATCCACGTGCTGCTGGTTGTCCAGGTGCTTCCAGTTTTCCATCTGCCAGGTGGAAGCAAAGGGCTGAGCAAAGAGCCCCCAGGCTGCGCGGCACCCACACCCTTGTTATTCCACATCTGAGAGTCCATCCAGGAGGTTTGTCTGTGCCGGCAGTGGTGCTGGGGGGATGCACAGGGGGCACCCAGCTGGGCTTCAGGTGGAGTTTGCTGCCCACAGCATTGCTGCCTATGTGGAGGCCACGGGGGTGCCCAACCTGCTGCCCCCCATCGTGCTGGACGTGTCACAGGGCTGGGAGAGCTGGGGGGCACCCAGCCCGCCACCCTCGACCTCCTCGTCAGCATCAACACGATGCACATCGCGGAGCTGCGGTGCACCGAGGTGAGCAGCCCTTGCCAGCCCCTGTTCCCTGCCAGGGCCGAGGAGGGAGCCCCCTGACCTGCTTCCCACCTCTCATTCCCCAGGGCCTGTTCAAGGGTGCCGGCGTGCTGCTGAAGCCCGGAGGTGTGCTCTTCACCTATGGGGTGGGTCACCTGTCCTGTACAGGAGCATCCTGGGAGTGCAGGGTGTCAGAACGGATGTAGGGGCAGGTGGGAGGGCAGCTCTAGGCATCGCTTGGGGAGGGAACTGGGAAAGGCAGGGGCTTGGGTTTTGGGGGGTGTCTGCCTTTTGGGGTACATGCTGAGCCCTGAAAGGGGCAGTTTTGAATGAGAGAAATCCCGTCCTCCCTCATCTAATCCGAGGCAGGGTCTGGGGAGGCCTGCAGAGGGTGACAGGACTCACAGTGGGTGACAGGACCCCCAGCAGGTGATGGGACTCATAGTTCCCCTTGGAGGCCCTGTCTCTTCTGTGTCTTGTCTTCTGTGTGTGGTGGGGACAGCAGCCCATGGAAGAGGGGATGGAGGGACACATGGTGGCTCATGCCCACAGCTCCAGCTCTGTCCCACCAGCCCTATGCCGTGGACGGCCACATCAGCCCCCAGAGCAACGTGGACTTTGACTGCAGCCTGAGGCAGAGGTAGGAGGGGGCTGGGGGGCCCAGGCTGCTGGGGGCCCATCCTGTCCTCTCTGTCCTGCCCCTGCAGCTGCAGGAAGCTCCCTCCCAGCGTGGTCCTTCAAGATAAGCAACGCCTGAGGGCAGCCCCCCAGCCGGGAACACCCCTGGGAGATGGGGATGCTGTGGGGGGATGTTTCTGTCTGTGACCCACGCCTCCCTCCCCGCAGGAATCCCGCCTGGGGGCTGCGGGACACGGCAATGCTGCGGGAGCTGGCTGAGGCCAACGGGCTGCGCCTGGAGAGGATGGTAGGTGATGGGGCCTGGGGGTGTTCCTGTGCCAGTGTGCACCCCTGAGCCCCAAATCTGTGCTTCCAGGTGGACATGCCAGCCAACAACAAGAGCCTGATCTTCCGCAAGCTGTGACCTTCCCTGACAGCACCTCTGGCACCTCCCAGCACCACTGTCCCCACTGATGCTCCTCAAGGGGTGTCACTGTACCACCATGGCTGCAATGCGGCTGGGGACAGCAGTGGTGGGACAGTGCCCCACTCACCCCAGCTGACTTGGCTGGGGGGATCCATCTCCCCCGGTGCCTTTGGGGCTCCCTTTGCAGTGGGGTGCCCCACCCTGGACCACAGGAGTCACCACAGCTGCCACGGGGGGCACAGATATGGGGGGGGGGAGACACAGGTGTGGGGGGAGGGGACACAGCACCCCTGGGCATGGGGGAGACTCCTTGCTCCATTTCCTCAGAGGATGCTGTGCCAATGGCAGGGGGCCTGTCCCCCTTCCCCAGAATTGTGCTGCTGCCCCCCCAATAAACTCTGTGGCTTTGCCCCCCACAGCCAGCAGCTCCCTGATGTTTTCAACACAAACATTTTGGGGGGGGGGGCTGTCCCCAGTTCCACCTCCATCACCAGTGAAGGGGTCAGGTCCAGCACCAGGTGGGGCTACACTGGGCCCAGAAGCTTTGGGGAGGTGGGAAGATTTTATAAGTGGAGTGGTCCTGGCAGATATCCCACACACACCCCCCATAACCCAACCCAGTTCTCTATTGCTGCTAGAGAGGCTGGGGGGGGTCACATGGTGAGGGGAACATGGGGCAGATAAATTACAGGGGAAGTGGGAGCTGGTCTGGGGCCCAGCATGGTGTTGGGGGGAACTACATGACGGAGGTAACCTCGAGATAAAGGCACTGCTGCAGGGGCTCCCCCAGGCTGCCCCCGCCATGGTATGTCTGCAGCTCCCCCCGTCGGCACATCCCGGCTCTCCCTAATCCTGGAAACGGTTGAGGAGGTCGCAGGTTTTCTTCTCCATCAGCTCATAGATCTTCTTCACCCGTTTGTCGTTGGCCGCTCGGACGTAGCTGCTGGGGTCCAGCGTGGCCATTCCATCGTGCACCTCGCCCATGATGATCAGGGGCCCATCCTCTGCCGTCATGTTGGGGCAGGGGCAGCTCCAGTCCATGTCGGTCAAGGTCACCTCCAGATACTTGATGTTGAAGAACTTGAGGCCCATCTTCTCATCCTTGAGGACATCCTCGAGGGCAAAGCGGGCGATGCCGGAGTCCTGGTCCTCCACGATCTCCATCAGCCGCCCCACGATGGCGAAGTCGCTGCGGCAGAGGCTCAGCACCATCTTGCTCTTCAGGCGGCAGGCCTTGCACTGCAGGCTCTTGGGGAAAGGGCACACGTCCTCGCAGGTCTCCTTGCTCTCAAAGTTGTTGGTGTTGCCCTCGCAGCCACCGTAGACGAAGGAGTGGCACTGCTTCAGCAGGTGGTTGTATGCCCAGCGCGGCTCCCAGTTCTGGCAGGGCCCCTGCACCATGGGCAGCAGGCAGGTGGGGCGGGCGCTGCCCAGGCAGGCGGCTCTGCACTCCTCGTACGTCTCAAAGTGGTTCCTGTTGGCCCCGCAGCCGCCATAGCGGAAGGTGAGGCAGGAGCCCTGCTTGGCATCGAAGTGCCAGCGCACCTCCGGGGCCTCGCACCGCCGCCGGTCCGGCTCCTTCAGGCACTCGGCGCTGGGGAAGGGCTGGGGGCTGCCGGTCCGCGGGGTCCCCCCGGCTCCCTCCTGACCACCGACAGCGGGAAGTCGGCGCGGAGCAGCCCGGCGGCGTTTCGGGCCGTGCAGGTGTAGATCCCGGCGTCCTCGTGGCGGGCGTTGTAGATGACCAGCTGGCCGATGTTGGTGACCACCACGTTGCCGTACATCTGATCCGGCCGCATGATGAAGTTCTCCTCCCGCTCGCTCTGCTTCTCCCAGGTGATGTCGGGCTGCGGGCGCCCGCTCACGTCGCAGCGGAAGCTGACGGTGCCGCCGGCGCGCACGGACTGGTGGAAGGGGTTGGTGTAGAGGGCGGGGGGCACAGGGACCTCGGGGCCGGCGCCGGGCGTGGGGCGCGCCGTGGTCTCCTGCGGCACGGGGCTGGTGTCGGGCCAGGTGAAGATGTGCTTGCAGGGCACGGTGGTGAGGCGGGTGCCGCGCAGACACGCCTCGGCGTCCATGTAGCACTTGTTGTAGTAGGTGAGGCCGTCGGAGGCGCAGGTGAAGTTGGGCTCCTTCTCGCAGCGGTCCTTGCACTTGCAGACGGGCTGCCCGTCCCAGATGTCGCAGTCGGAGCCCTGCTGCGCGCACACGAAGCTCTCGCAGGAGGCGGCGGGCGCCAGCGCCGGAACGCTGCCGTCGGCAAAGCGCGCAGCCACGCAGCTCCTGAGCCCACACACGTTGGTGCAGCATTTCTCAAAGTCTTCACAGTCCTGGCCGGGGAGGGAGAAGAGATTGCGGGGGCGACGTGGAGGTCACCGCAGTGCGGTGGCTGTGGGTGCTATTCCCACCGCTGTGGGACTTCCGTGTGGGCAGGTGTCCCCCGCGCAGCCCCGTGCACCTTCAGCGTCGCTGGGCTCCGGAGTAAGAGCCAGACCTGCCCGGCACAGCTGCACCAGCCCCAGCCCAGCCTCAGCACCCTCAGGATATTTAGGGGTGCACCGCAGTGATGACGGTCCCTTCTTCCCCACGGCAGAGAACAACTTGCCCCTCTCAGCTTTTACTGGTTGAGGGGAGGCAGAACTCGTCATACAGATGAACTAACTGCGAAGGAGTTTCCCCTCTGGGTCCAGGCAGCCCTAAGTGGCGTGGGAGTGCCGGTGCCCCTGCTCACCCTGGTGCAGCCCAGAGGCAGGGCTCTCTGGGATGGACAGCCCGGTCCGTGGGTGGGCTCATGCACTCAGGGAAAAGTTGGGAGAGGATTCTGTCCTTTCCCTGGTGGGGTCCGTGTCCCAGCACACCCATTCCCTTCATCTCAGCCAGCCCTTTGATAGGGTGGGAGCATCCTGGGGGTGCACGAAGAGGGTGTTCTGACCATGGGACGTGGTCTGAGAGGGTGACATGAGGGGCAGCAAGCAGTTTCTCTGCCTGTGGGGGCTGGGGACCAGTCATGGGCATCCCTCCCAGCCGACAGTAGGGGCTTAGGGGGCAAAGCTGCAGCCGGGCTGTGCCTGTTGCACTGAAACAGCTGAACCGGCTGTACCAGCCGGCGCAGGACCCGCACACCAAAGCGTCTCCCTCGGGGACCTGGGGATGCCCCCCAAACCCTGTTACCGCGCGCCGCCCCCACTCACCTGGTCGGCCTGGCACTCCCGCTCGCAGGTGCTCTGGGCGTCCACCCAGAGGTTGGGGTTCAGCTGGTTGGGGCAGACGCCCAGGTGCCTCATCCTGCCCGGCTGCAGGCTCAGCCCGGCCGCCGCCGCCGCCAGCACGGGCAGGAGCAGCGCGACGCCCACGGGGACTCGCTGCCGCCCACTCGTGCGCTGGCCACGGGCCCCACGCCCGCCTCTCCCACAAGGAGCCATCGGGGCACCCCGTGCCGTCGGCCTGGTTCGCTGGCGAGGGCTCGGGGTAAATCACATTCAGGACGGAGGAGATGAGGGAGGAGGCGGGCGGGCGGGGGGACAAAGAGGAGGAGGAGGAGAGGACCAAACCTCTGTCCTTCAGCACTCCCGGCGCCCGCCGGACCACCGGCGATGCCGCTCGCCGCCTCCATCCATCGCCGCCGCTCGGCTCTCGGGGCGCCGGGGACACGGCGGCAGCGGCGGGTGTCCCTCGGGGCTCAGTCCATCCCCGGCACGGCCAGCGGGGCGAGTGGGGTGGAAGGGGAGGACGGGAAGGTTGTAATCTGAATCCCCTCCCTTCCTACTGATGTTTCTGGGTGTTTGGAATGGGAAAGGCGCTGACCTCAGCCTCTAACCCCGGCGAGCCCGGCGATCCCTGGGCAAACACGGGGGGAGATCAAAGGCAGAATGCAGAAAGTCTCCAAAGAGGGAGATTGAAGGGAGGGAGGGGGGGACACACAAAAACCCGCCCGGCCCACGGAGCTGAATTCCTGCAGGATGAGAAAACAGCCGGAGCCTGCGGTCCATTCGGACGGGGCGGCCGGCGGGAGGCACGCGGAGCCCACGCTGCGGGCGGCCGGGGCCGGGCTGGCCCGGGAGCCTCTCGCCCTGCACCGCAGCTCCAGGCACCCACCGGCACCGCAGCCGAACGTGCCCAGGAGCGGGACACCGGCACGGATCCATCCCCGCTTTCCAGCCCTCATCACACGAGTGCCGTGCTCTGGCACAGGACCCTGTCTTGCCTGGCGGGATGGGTGCCCACCCAGCCCCCTGGAGGAGCTCCCCCAGCCCCCTGGAGCTTGCAGCCCTCCCTCCCCGATGATTTACAGCCAGGATGTCTCCTGAGCCACACCAGACCCCGGCACACTGTGCTCGGGCTCAACCAGCACGTCCCTTACCAGCCCTGAGCTGGCAGGAGTGGCCTCAGCTCCCCGGGCAGATCCCCCTAATCCCCGATGGAGACTGACCTGCAGCAGGAACATTTCATGGCATTTTGGGAGCATTAACTCTTCCGGCTCTGGTGAGAGCCTCAGCGCTGAGGGGGGTCTGCAGCCCCTGTGAAACAGCAAACCTGAGGGGGTTTTGCCCCGGCGGAGCAGCTCAGGACCTCCAGCCTCCCCGGTTGGAGGGCAGGTGGTGGAGGAGATGAAACAAACGGGGGGAGCCCTTTCTGTATATTTTTTGTCGGGGGAATCCAACCCACCCTCATCCCAGAGGTGCTTTTGCATGTAATGGCTTGGTGTTCCCATCTGTGGCTCCTGAGGGAAGCCTTTTTGCCCCAGACCAGGTGATTTGGGGGACCCTCGACACCCCCACGCTGGTGTGAGCAGCGTGCAGCCGCAGAGCTGTGGCACAGTGAGCTCCAGCCAGTACCACTGTGACCAGACACCCCTCTGTCACCATTGCCACTTCCCTGCCTGAGCCAGCAAACGGATGCACTGCTGCTGGCTCTGGGCTGCCCATGGCGATTCTGGGGCTCCCCAGGGCCCAAAACCCCAAAGCACAGTCAGGTCTGTCACCAGCTGGCCATGACCATGTGTGGAGGGCCAGAGCATGTCCCATGGCTGTACCCTGGATGCTGTTCCACAGCCAAGCAGCCACCCAACGGTCCATCCAGCTGCAGATGCTGATGGAAGGTTATGCTGCCCTGGGACACTCGTGGGGAGACTGATGTTTTGCAAAAAGGGAATTTCATCAGGGTAGCCCAGCCAGGAGCTGCTGTGGCCTGTACCCTGTGCACCCTGGCAGCCTGAAACCCACAGACCCCAGGCACCTGCTGCCTGGAGATCCCTGATCCACAACCCACCTTGCTCCAGCTGGGAAGAACAGGCAGATGCAGGGCACCTTGGTCCCCAGGAATGGAGCGTGGGGACGAAGAGCCCCCTCATCCCAGGGTCCTTCCTTGTGGTGTAGAAGGGAAGAGGATGGGGAACAAAACCTGGAGACCAACTTTTGCCCATCCCCCTGCTGGGCTCCATGTGGTCACAGCATGATGACAGCACTGGCATCTGTGTTGATTCCTGTCCCACGCCCCCTCTCCAAGGCCAGAGGAGCAGCCCCAGAGGGTGGCACGTCTCACACTGAAGCCCAAGGTGCCTCGTGTCACCGAGATCAGAAGTCATGAGGCAGGGACAAGCAGTGGCTGGGAACTGTCACCCCAGTGGTGCAAGGCTGGATGGAAGAATGGCAGCTGCTGCATGGTTGGAAATGCAGCTCCCAACAACTGGAGATCCTCACGCACATCTTGAGACCCCCAGCCAACCTGAGACCTTCACCCTGCCTGGGGACCCCCAGCCAGCCTGAGTGCTTCTTCAGCTGAAGGTGAACAATGAAGTGACTTCCCACCCTGACCAAGCCCATGACAAATTCACCATCTCAGCAGTTCCAAACTGTTAACCTCCATGTGTCCAGGCACCAACCACACCCTAAAATAGGGATTTTTGGGATTACTTTCAAAGATCACAGACAAAGGTATAATTTATGGTTCTTTGTCTCCCTCCAAGACAAGGAAGCGGCCCAGCACCATGGCCTGGAAGGAAGGGTGCCATGCTGTGTGTCCCTGTTCCCATAATCCACTGCACCTAGCGGGCTCCTGCCCCTCCAATGCACCCACAGGCGGTGCACCCTCCTTTTCAAGCATCTTGCAGTTGGATGAAGGTCACCACCTCTTCCCAGCCTGTGTGGGACAGTGGGACCAACCCAAGAAACTTCACATCAGAGAGGTGGGTGCACAGAAGCACACTTAATGAGGACAGACCTGAATCATCCCAGAGCAACCTGCTCCCTCCTCCTTCTCCAAGGAGCAGAGAGCCTTGAAGCTCTCCCAGCCTTCCCACTCTGCTCAGGCTGTGCAGTGTTTTCCTGCCCTGCTCTTCCCAAGCAGACAGCTGCAGCCCCCACAGCCCCTGCTGCTCTGCCGTAATGGGCTCCGGCTGTCCCGACCCCACCTGAAACCACACACAGCCTTTGTTTCGGGCCTGGGAGAGGGAACAGACACTTCCAGAATCCCCTGAAGGAAAAAAAAAAAAAAAGCTGCATGACTCTTCCCTGACCAGGCTTTCACCTTAGCTCCAGGGTTTTCCAGGCTGCAGACACGATCTCATTTCCCCCTGCCCCCTCCCAGCCCCAGCAATTACTACTTAAGCTGTTAAAACAAGCGTGGCCAGTCTGGTACGAAGTGGAAAATCTGATCCCAGGGAAGTGAAAAGGCAGGGGAAAAGGGAGGTCAAGGGGAGGTGGGCTGCGAGACGGGGATCAGACAAGAAGTCTCCCTCCACCCCAGGATCAAATCCCGCTTCTTTGGGGCTCCTGGTGCCTCCAAAGGCCACCCTGGTGTGACACTGGTGCTCCGAGCTCCCTACAGCATCCTCTCCATTTCAGTCCCACTTATCCCAGGATGGCTTCCAGCTTACTCCAGTCTGGGCAGGATGGGTGACTGCTGCCACAGCACTCACTGCTCCCCCAGGATCACCAAGACCCAAAGAAGGGATTTAAGGTTTTGACTGTACTTGTCCTGTCCACGTGGAGCAGCGACTGGGCACAATGCCTGGCAAGCTGCTGGAGAGCCTGGCCTCCTCTAGCCCCTATGGGACCAGCCCTGTTGGAGATGAATTTGTGTTTTCTTAGGGCTCCACTACCCCAAATTTCAGTGAGAATCTACAGAAAAAGGCAGAAAGCCACCACAGCCAGGAATGATGGCTCCCCAGAAATTGTAATTCAAGTTATTTTGTGGATGACCTGGAAGTGGGAATACACACCTGCACCACAAATAGCTCCAAATCCCCAGGCATGTGCAAAACCACCACCTTTTTCCTTTCAACCTCTTCCCAGTCCACACAAAAACTGATACAACTTTTCCTCTTTTCAACTGGTAGTTCAAAACAAACAAAAAGACTTTAATTTATACAAAACAAAACAATGTAGAATCAGTTGAACAACACTGACTGTACAAAGGAATAAAAAAATAAAAGGATAGTCCAAAAAAAACCAACTCAGGAATGGTACAAGTGTTGGAGAGCAGCTACAGACTAGTGTTGACATCAGATGCAAGAATCTTTTCCTTTTAAATTAAAAAATAAAAAAGTTCATTGCTGGGCAATCACTCCTAAGAGATCTTCCATCCCCACTCCAGACAGGATCTATGAGACTTTACAGGGTGACAAAACCCAGACCAACCGCAGGGAAACAGCGTGGGGAGGCAGCACACATGGCACAGCCAAACCAAAGCAGAGGTATAGCGACTTTTGAGACATGCAGCAGAGCTTGGTGATTGCAGGAAGGATCCCTTTATCCCTCTTCACCCCACACACCGGGGCGGGGGCCCCGCAGTGCCTGGGGGGAGATTCCCGGGAGGAGCCGCCAGTCACCTGTTGGCTGTATATCCCTGTGCTGCTGAGCCAGCGATTGTCTTCTGCTGTGTGTTAAGTGATGGGAAACAGGTGCCAGCCGTCCCAGACAGGTTCTCCAAATCCCCTGGCCTTCATGCCACTGGGATGGCCCAGGCGCAGCTTTGCTCTCGAGCCAAAGCACCACTACAAAGGATTCCTCTCCCCCTCCACCTGCCTGGGGTTTCATTCTCCCCTCGCTCACTTGAGCTGGGCGATAAAGCACGAGAGAGCTGAGCCAAGAGACCTGCCCGTGGTGTGCTCTGCAGAGAGGGGAGAGGGAAGCTCTGGCACTTCCCAGGTCGGCTCGAGAGCGAGGGAAGTGATGTCGCCACGGGGGGGACGTGTCCCTGCTGCCTGGACACAGCGGGTCCGTCAGCCACATGGGAGCTGCGGCGGCTTCATTCTGCCCATGCAGTGCCCCAGGCTGCCTGGAAAGGGGGAGCAGAGCAAATCCGGGCCTTGAGGAGCTGCTGTTCCCAAGAGGAGATGGCAGCACTGTACACTTTCCTTCCGACCACGCTACTCACAATCTACACGCCCTGGCCACCCATGAGAACCTGCCCCGGTAGCCCAGCACTACTGTCAGGCTCCCTTAGCTTTTGCGGTAAGAGCTGGTGCTATTTCTCAGTTTCCAGGTGAATTTCCAGCACAGGTCAGCCATGGGACAAAGCCATGGGAAGCAGGTGCACTTGCTTGACAGAAGATCCATCCCAAGCTCTTTTGCCTCCAAGATCCATGAGCCATCCAATGGAGCAAAGCAGTTTGCTCTCCCAATCTCCTGGGACTGCCCCAAGAGCCAAGTGATTTTGCCACTAAGGGACCCTGGGGATTGATGTTTCCCCACCCCAACCTTCCACCTTCCCAGTCCCTGCTCCTTCATGCTCCAGTGGGAAAAGCTGCTTCTGCTCTTTCCCACTTTCATCCAGGAGGAGCCACAGCAGCATGAGCTCAGGCAGCACCTTTGGGAAAGCAAAGCTGGAAGCAGCAAGGATCCAGGAGCTGTCACATGGGGTGCCATCGTGGATGGAGGGCACTAGAAGTGATGGCTGAGAATTTGCAGCAATAAGGGACAAAATTCAGCATTCTTCCTCTGCTTTAGGCACAATGCTTCCACCCCCTGCTTCCAAATCCCCAACCAGAAAGCACAAAGTGAGCAAGGCATCAGTCTGCCCCCAGAGCTGCCTCTTCCTCCTGGCCTGCCAAAACACTCCACCCTCCCAGGACCCTGGCCTCTCTGCTCTGCCTCTCCATGCACGGCCATCCCACCCTGCCTTCGGCACTCACAAGTTCTAGGGAATGATAGGAATAAAGCAGCTTGGGGCATGTTCCACATGAATCATCCTTTCCTTCTGCATATGTAGTATTTAAAAACGCCAGCACGAGCCCAGCGGTGGGATAAGTCTCTTAAAGCATTTATGTGTTTTCATTGGAAAATCCTCCACTTGTCCCCTTTGCTGACACTGGGAAAGTCAATCCAGTGCTTGTATTTACATGGCTGCATAAAATTTTCCCTGACTGCTTCTTAAAAAAACCCTTAAAAAACAAGTGATATATATATATGTATAATATTTACATAAATAAGTGAAGGCGGCAAGCAGAGCACTGCCTTCCCCTTTCCAATTGGCCAACTCTTGCCTTGTTCTCTGGGTTTTTTGGCAACAGCAGGTTAACATCCTGGTGAAAACTGTCATTAGTGCCCTGTCCCTGTTTCTTTTTGTCAACATCCAACGATCACTATTGCACCAGCAATCTGTTCAGGAGGCCAAGAGTTAAAGTTGCAGCACAGACTCTCCTTGCCTACTCCCTTAAGCCTCTCAATCTTCCATTAAATCCATTGCTCCATTGAGACTGGATGAGCTTTTTTCCCCTTCCCCCCTCCCCAACCCAGCAGCTGCTGTATTTTCCACCCCAGGCCAAGAGGCAAAGCCCAAAGCATTCTTGGAGGGTCACTTGGCAGATCCTCTCCCCGCCAGCGCTGCGGGATCCAGCCGGCACCATGCTTCTTCCTATGCCAAGCCAAAACGTGAGCACATTCCTAACGCTTGTGTGTGCCATTGGAAAAGCAGCCGTGGCCCATCCGAAAGGATCCAGTGGAAAAGGGGTCGGTGTGCAAACAGCTGTACATCGGTGGGTGGGCGTGGATCCGACAGAAGTTCAGGGCGCCCACCCTGCTAAGAGATCTTGCAGTTGTTGCGTGAGCAGTTCTGTGGGGGGCTCTGGGGTGGCCGGATGGATTTGGATCTCTTCAAGCTGTTCCCTTTGCTGCTGCTCCCACCTCCGCTGCTGGCCAGGGAGTAGGAGCGGCCGTGCATCATCACCGCGTTCATCCCGTTGGCCATGGAGAATGATTTCAGGTGGCTCTTGATGGTGACGGGCAAGGGGAGCTTGTCAATGAGGTGCACTGGGGTGCAGGACACGATGGCTCGGCAGCACAGGTCCTGTAGGCTGAACACTGGTGGGAGAAAGGGCCACACAGTTAAGGGCCAGGAGATCTCCCGGGCTGCCCTCCCCCCACAACTACTCCTTACGCTGCACAGCTCTGGCTCCCCAGGGAGATATGCAAATAATGATTGCCCAGGCGCCTCGAGAAGGGAGTGGGATAGTTAGGACAAAAGCTTGGGAAATCAAGGTGAGTTCTGCTGTTGGAGGTTTGTGCTTTGCCAGACACCAGCTTTGGTGGGAATACAGGGTTAGGCAATGCCAGCCCTCCTCTGCTCAGCATCCAGGGCTGGCAGGGCCTGGCTCACCTTCCTGACAGACACTTGGCTTCTCAACCCATCCTTTGGCAACTAGGATGTGCCTGGGAAAGAGGTAAGAGGGTCAGCAAGTCCTGAAACAGGACATTGTCACTGGGGACCTGCTCAGGGGGCCGCTCTCTGCAGAACTTCACAGAGGATCCACCAAGCCAGAACACCCAGAACACCACTCTGCCCTTCCCAGCATCCTCCCAGCTCAGCCTGCATCATGTGAGCCTGCCTTGGGAAATCCCTCTTCTTGCAGGGGAATTCCCAGCCAGCGGCCACACGAGGGCATGCGTTATCCTCCTGCCTGCCTGCTGCCAAAGCCACGATGCTGTTCCCACGCCGGCAGATCCCTATTCCCTAGGAGGCAAATTCCCATTGGTAGAATCCCAGAATCATTAAGGCTGGAAAGGCCTTTTAAGACCATCGAGTCCAACTATTTCCCCAGCACTGCCAAGGCCACCCCTAAAACATGTCCCCAAGAGCAACATCTGCATCTTTTTCCAACACTTCCAGGGATGGTGACTCCACCACTGCCCTCAGCAGCCTGTTTCAGTGCCTGACCACCCTTTTTGTGAGGAAATTTTCCCTCATACCTAATCTAAACCTCCTCTGGCACAGCTTGAGGCCGTTTCCTTTTGCCCTATCCATTCCCAAGCAGGCAGCCTGCAGTTACAAATGCTCTGGAAGAGGTTCAGAAAAGGTCTGTGAATGCAGCCCAGTCCCTTGCCACCATCCCTCTGTGAGCTGCAGACCATGGCACAGCAGCCAGGTTAGGGACAGGAGCCCAGGCAGAAAGTTTGGTGACTGGGGCTGGCAAACAGGATTCTCCCACCCTGGTGAGCAGGAGCTGAAGATCCATGTGAAAGTAGGCCATCCCAGAAACACAGATCTCCTTCTGCTCACACTTCAGTGGGACACACTGCTACCTCCAGCCACGAAAAACATGGGAACTGAGATTATTTTGCTTCAAACCCAACAGGCTGAGACATAACATGGAATCTGCTCATGGTTTGCCTCACTGTGGCACACATGCCTGGATATACGGAAAAACCCAGCCCACTGCTGCATGCTGACAGCAGGAATGAGATTTAGTCCCTTTCAGCTCCTTGGGTTCACTCTGCTTCCCTCCAGAACTGGGGAGACACACTCAGGCAAGGGCAGGGACTGAGGTGCTTACACTTGGATTTATCCCACACAGCCTCATGACTGAAGTAGTTTAAAGCTGGGAGCTTAATTGCCCTCAGCCTCATCTAGAGTAAGTGGAAAGGCGGAGGATGGCCCAGAGCACTTCAGATCCCAGACATGCTGAACTGCCCTTTGGAGCTGCCCATCCCTGCACCAGCACAGGCAGCTTGTGGCTCAGCTTCAGCTTGTCTGGCCCCAGGCATTGCTGCATGTCAGGAGGCTGGAGCTCCCACAGTTCCACACCTCCCACCTGGGCAGCCACAGCCCCATAGCTCCATGTGAGCGCCAACTTCCCAAAGGGAGCACTGTCGTGCGCACTGACCTCGGTTGGGCCTCCAGATCTTCTCCATGCCGTGCCGCATGAGGACGATGCGGGACAGCTCCGTGAAGGACTCGATGACATTGAAGTTGCACAGGGGGCTCACCTCGAAGAAGGTCATGCAGTTCTTCTCGGCATAGGCGCGCGCCTGCTCCGTCGGCACCTGCCGCTTGAAGGCCAGGTGCAGCCTGTTTCCCACCAGGATCCGAGGAACACCTGGGGCGTGCTGAAACACGGAAAGAAGTGGAGAAATCATGGCTCCACCCAGCATTCTGCTTAGCTGCAATAGCAGCGAAGGGAAAAGATGCAGAAGCGGCTCTGTGGCTGAGGGACTGCCCAGCACCACCTCTACATGATGGGGACAACCAATTTGTCGCCTCCCAGCCCATTTCTGAGCGAACTTTCTCGCCCATTCCCAAGCTCTTTCCTACTACTCCAGATTTACACAGAGGTGAAGGGCAGACACTTATTGCTTTGCTCCACTTATTACTGCACTGCCATCATGTCCCCTCCACAGCAGAGCCATTCCTGTCCCCGTATCAAGTAATGCCTCAGGTGATACTTTGCCATATTTCTGCTACAGATCACTGCATATGCTCTCCCATTCACTTACCTCATCTATTTCCTTTATCCATCGGTCTATCCCATCGAAGGACCAGCGATTAGTGATGTCATACACCAAGAGAATTCCCTGGTGGAAGACAATCAGAAGCAATCAGGGAGTTCCATAGTAGGCAACATGAAAGGGGCAGGATGCACCTGAAAGACCTAGTATGCAGGAACCAAGAGGCAAACGGACAGAACATTGCTCCAGCTGCACCATTTATGTGCCGATAGGGCAAAAATAGAGACAACAGGGCTGTGCTAATACAGTCCCAGGTCATTAGGGGAGGTTTTACTCCTGTTTTGGCTCTGGTATTCTCCAAATCATTTCCAAAGCTGCAGTCTCTACACAGGAGGAGGAACTGCCTTTGTGGCTGTATCTGGAGGAGCAAAACACACCCTTCTGTCACAAATCTGATAAAAACTCACTGAGGCAGAAACACACATTTTTTTCTATCCCCTTACACAGAACAGCTGCAGTCAGTGGTGAGGTGGCAGCAGGACAGGAAGGAATTTTCAAGCACACCCCTCTTCTCCAGAACCCGTCTCATTGTCAGCCCTTTGCTGACAAGGAAGAAGCTGAATGATGCCAGTAAGCACCACAGCATCTCTACAGACTGAGCTCTCAGGACTAGGATCCACCTAGGCTTTGCTGAAGGTGTTTCCCACTGCCACTGCCACGCTGGCAGAGAACACTTTCTTCAGGCAAGAGGTACCTACAGGATCCTCAGGTCCACATCCAGCGTCCCTGAACACCACCCACAGCCATGACTCGCTTCCCAGTCACCTCCTGAGGTGCAGCACATGGTGCTGGCAGCAGCACACGCATGACTCAAGGCAGGGAAGACATGGAGCAGCTCTGAGGAGTCTCCACCTTGCCCCAAGCTCAGCTGGCAGGACCCAGGAGCATGGCCAGGCTGTTGGCCACCACTCAGGTCCACAGCATCTCCCAGCAAGTGAGCTTTTCTTGAATCTGAGTATTTCTGGGGACAGACACAAGCAAAGTAGGCTGTGCCTGGCCCTGCAGGCACACAAATCCAGAGCTGCCACTCAGTACTGGTTGGGCACACAGCATTTATGGAACTGTCCTCGGCAGAGCCTTTCTGCAACCCTCCTGTTATTTTTCTGACTTCTTGTCACTCTTCTTTGCAATCAAGGACATTCCAAGTGACAACAGGCACTCCAAGCTGACTTAGCAGAATCAGAGTACAAGACGCCTGGAATGGGAACTAGGGAGGAGCAGATGATCTTGTGCTGAGAGATGAGGAATCCAGCTGGGAAGGCACAGCTGGATGAAAGGGAACCCAGCAGCAGCAAGATTAAGGGCAAACCAAACCAGATCATTGAGCACCAAGTTTCACAGAACCAGCCTTCCCTGAATCTCGGGTATCCCTCAGGAACAGCCATCCCCTATAGCAAGGCCCCAGCATAAGCACAGAGGTCCTAAATTGGCAAAGAAAGGTCTCAGCTTTCAGCCTTTTCAGTCCTCCCTGTGAGAGGCCTGGATTCAGCACAGGGAAGGAGAGAGCTGACAAACTCCCAGCATCTGTCCTGGTATGAGTCAGGGACCATGAAGCACCTTCATGTACCTGTGGAGTTGCTCCTTTATCCACTGAAATGGAAGATGTGCTGCACAGATGGAAAACACAAGCTACCCAGTCCTCCCAAACCCCAGATTTACAATCCTTGCTGCTGCCAACCCCCATGGTGAACTGGGAGGAGCCTGTGCAGAAGCTTTATGTGTGATATACCTCAAATTTACAAAAAAATAATCATTAACATGAAATGTGGAGCACACAGGAATGATAAACTGGCATGTGAGCCACAAAGGCACCTGAATCCTCATAATAAAGTCACATCTGGAGCTGGCACTGCTCCACCCCTCACAGAATAGCAGCTGCTCCTGGAATGTGCTGGGTGTGCCTCGACCTTGTCTGCCTTTGTCTCAGCTCTTTTGGAATAAGCAGCTCTCAACGCCTGACCAATTTTATAACTTTAGAACAATTCAGATTCTTGATTCTAGAATAATTCTGATTTTTGAGCTGTAACCCCAACCACACCACCCAGCGCTTCCCCACCAGACAGCCACCCTCCAGATGAAGTTTGTTTTTTCTGTCCTCGCTGGCCCTCCAACACCTCCACATCTGCATTTGCACCTCCACAGAAAGGCTCAAATGTACAAAAATAGAAGGCCAGAAGGCACAAAAGGCAAGTCAGCTGTGTTGGCTTTCATCTTTGACAGCCCAACACAAAGAGCAAACCCTTCAAGATCTGGGTTTAAGGCTGTTCTGAAGGTGAGTTTTCATAATGGCAGAAGCATCCTCGGTTTCCTTCAAGGAAAGTCTGGAGCTCACACCTGGAGTCCATAATTTTTTGTAGTTTCATTTCTATGACAGTCCAAAAACTTCATACTCAAAAAGAAATGGAGGTTGTTTTTGCTTTGGAGGAGAAAAGGATCGGTTTCTCCTAGATTTAGTGAGGAAAAGTAAGAATGAAGTAATGATTTTCCACAATTAAAATAATCTCACAAACCCAATGATACTGCTTCTCAAGAACCCAATCTGGAAGTACCTGCTAGAACGATTCATCACATTTTAACTGTGTATTGTGGGGAAAAAAAAGACTTTCTTTTAATTTTTCCTCTATTTGTTTTGATTTCCAACTTCCACGGCTGTGTGTGAGAATTAATGAGTCAGGAAATAATGAAGCAAAGGGTCTGATGATCTCCTTCCAAGACAAATGGCCAGCAAGATAAATAAAATCTACTTGCCTCATTTCTGGATTGACAAGGTCCTTCAGCCAAGAGAAACAGACCCAAGACCTAGTTTGTGACGATTATTTCTGCCAGGAATATGCTTGAGAAGGAGAGAGTTTTAAAGCCTGCTGGCAGCTTCTGCCTGGATGTTCTTTGAATAGGAATAAGGATAAAACTTCAGCAAAAACACACCCCTACGTTCTCAGCAGGGTGGAAGGTCAAGACCATGATTTTTAAATGCAAAACACTGTCTGCCAGCTAAGCCTCCAAGCCAGACCACAGCTCCAGCACACACATTGTCACGCAAGATTGTCCAGGAAAGCTTCCCAAAGGTCAGAAGACACTGAGGCCAAGTTGCCCATGCCTTGCTCCATCCTCCTGCTGCCCAGCTGGGTATGGAGCCCAGCTGTGCTGCAGCTCAGCAGGGGGAGGAAGAAGGCTGCTCAACCCCTGGCCAGCTCCTGGTGCTGCCAGATAACCTCACATTGCTTCCAAGTAGCACTGGCATGCTGCAGACACCACGTTTCCAGAGCACACATCCCAAATGCACTCTGTCATTGCCATTTCTGCCCCAGAGAGAACAGCACTCAGCCATGCAAACAGAGGGAGCTGGCTCCATCTCTGCAGACAGCTCCAAGTAAGATCTGTCAGGCTTTTTAAAAGTCTCCTCTGGAATAACATGCACAGAATTTTAATTTCCTGAACTCAACAAATGAACAGCTTCCCATTTGCAGCCTAATTTGTTCTCTAAATGCCTAGATGGCTGTCAACACCCTATTATGTCCATAGTTCTCAATTTTTAGTTTCACAAAGCCCTTTTGTGCCATTATGTACCCCAGGTTCCCACAGCACGGAGTGAAAAGCTCCACATTCAGCTTCTCAGACCAAGGGTACTCTGGACCCCTCACAACCCTCCAACAGCCTTCCTTCTTTTCCTCCTCAGTCTGTTTACAGCTTCTGTGCAGGTAGAAGATGACTGGACTCATCCCCAGATCCATCTGGGGTCTTTTCACGATTGGATTTTCAGAGTTCATTCCCACTCTGGTTTTGTTCCACACTACTGGGATTGGCACAATCCTGAGCACAACAGTGACAGAAATTTGTACATCAGTGCCTTGCGTAGTGAACAAGGAACACAGAGGGATCACCATTTACTGTATCCAGCAGCACATGTGGACACTTACTCTGCCAAAACCCAAATTTGCTTCCAGCAGGAGCTTACACAAAGACCTGTCCATATAACCGAGGTGGTGGGGAGGAAGTATCATCTCCGCCTGCTTGCAGCAGGTTTGGACCAGGTTTATAAGCAATAAGCTTTTAAAGGTAAGAGAAAATCAGCTTGCACACTGTCAGTGCAAAGCAGGCTTGTCCAAAAAGGCTTCCCAGATGCTTCAGGGGCTTCCAGCACACATGAAACTGCTGGGAGCACTTGCACAACTGCCAAGGATCTCAGCCCAATGCAGGTAGGTGACAGGGTGGCCAGGAAAGTGTCACTCACTGATATTCTCCACTGATGGAAAAAAGCTGTTGCTGATGAAGCCTGAAGACTGCTCCCCCAGAGCGGATTTTCTGTCCCACAGGACAAAGTAAACCTTAAACAGAAGGTCCAGTGCTGACAGGAACCAGAACACTGTGTCTCCTGCCTGCTCTTTCACAGCTCCACTTGATTGTGGCTTTCCAGCTGGCACCTCAGACCTTGGCTCATGGGCAGTGACATCCTGCTGCCAAACCATTTCCCAACAACACAGCACGTCGTGGGGGTATTTATCACTGAGCTTTTGATAAGTATTTTGACAGGAAGGGCAGACTCCTCCAGCAACTGGACAATCCCATCTGAATGACTCAAGGCAGGTGAGGTATTTGCAGCAACCAAAAAAGCCGTAAGGGAGGGCTGACCCTCCACCTGAGTCCACTGAACTGCCAAAAATCCACCACCATTCCGCATACTAAGAAGCCCTGAACAGGATAAACAGCAGCTTCTCAAACCACCTGCCTAAGCAGAACTCAACAATATTCATAATTTCTTTAGGGCTGCTGCTTTGCTGCAAGATGGGAGCATTTTATCACACTGTCTGGGAAGAGTTTGGCATTCAGAAACAGTTTAAATCACTGGCATATGAGGACATCAGGAATGATCCTAACACTGCTTCTTCCTGGCTAGATCAGGAAGCACCACCACAACTCTTTCTCTCCTCTGTAATGACTCTTGGAATTTTTGCATTTACTCACAGCAGCCAGAAGAGCCACAGCTGCTCACAACAGCCGAGATCAATGAGCCAGCTCTGCTGGAACGACTGAGACCTTGAAGCCAAGCAGAAAAGGACCAGAAGTCCAAGAGCAAGAAAGATTTCTGCAGCACCTTTAAGCACATTAAATACTTTTCACCATACCCCATGCAATGACAACACAAACATCCTTCTGCAACACAGCAAGCTTCAGACTGCCCGAGTAGGCTTTGCAGGGTGCAGTACTACTGGGTTTCCATATCTCACTCCTCCCTGGCCCTGAAAGTCACCATGATGTGGCTGCACACTTCTCCTGCCCCATCAGTACCCGGAGGCCAGTGCTCTGCTATCCCAGAAACAAATGCTGCTCTTTTGTCCCAAAGTGAGGCCCAGAAGCAATATGGTCAGGACCTGCTGGCCCAGCAGACCCCAACAAAGAAGGGATGAAGTGAAAACTCAACACCTAGGGAAGTAAGAGAAAAGGAGAGGGGTCCCAGGCACACCAGCACCACAAGCCTCCGCCTTGAGCCCAAGAGCTCACTGTGTCCCTGATGAGATCAGATCTGCTAAGGCAGGGCAGGGAGGAAGGCAAGAGACCTGTGATCCCCACAGCAAACCCTGGGGCAATCACGCTGGAAGAATGGGCTGGCTCTTGCTCACAGCCAGCTCATCAAGTGCAGCAAGGATGTTTTACTGCAGGCATTTTCAAGAGGAAGATGTTCCTGCTGAACATGGAAGTCACATGGCTCTGGACCCAGACCAGATGTGTGGAGTCAATATTGGGCGAGGCATCAAGGTACTTGAGTCCTTTCCCTGGGGAGGGACCAGCCTGAAGTCCAGCCTGAGCACTGCATGAGGCTGTGCCGTGGGGCACAAGAAGGTCTGCTCACTGTCTGGAGACTGTTCTTCCATGTTGCAACCTCTCCAGGGTCTACTTCAGAAAGTCTTATCACTACACTTGAGAAACAGTAAGGGGTGTGTGTGAAAGTCAGGCCTGCTTCCCTAACTTGGAGGCACTTTTCATACCAAGTATTCTCTTAAGAACTGGCTACTCAGACCTGGGTAAGGGCTGCCAGGTTGCTGAACCAGCCTCCTGCTCTCACAGCCAACCTTTCCAAATCCTTTCCAGAACCTCATTTTTCATGGTCCCCTTGTGCTCCTCAGCCCTCTACTCAGTTAGAACCTTCCACTAATTCTCAGTGTGAAGGTGCTCAAGGCCAGCTTACACCAACCTGTTCTTGTACAAATATCACACTCAACTTCAAACAGGGTTTTTCCCATGCTGGCAACTCTCTTCTCTGCTGGATTTTTTCTTCCTGAGCTCTTCGCTTTTAGTTTAAATAAGCTGTTTCTCTTGCCTCCAAGGGGATTTGCATCAGCCTTTCTACAGCAGAAGTCTCGAAGTCTGATGATTCCAAGACAGTAGAAAGGAAAGCAAATAGCTGCAGTACAGCACACAGCCCTGAACACATCCTGGAGACCACACCTGGAATACTGCACCCGGCTCTGGGGCCTCCAACATGAGAGGGACATGGACATGTTGTAACAGGTCCAGAGGAGGCCATGAAGATACTCCAAGGCCTGAAGCCCCTCTGCTCTGGAGCCAGCCTGCGAGAGCTTGGGGTGTTCACCTGGAGAAGAGAAGGCTCCAGGGAGACCTCAGAGCCCCTGCCACTGCCTAAAAGGGCTCCAACAGAGCTGGAGAGGGACTTTGGATAAGGGCCTGGAGGTACAGGACAAGGGGGAATGGCTTCCCACTGTCACAGGGCAGAGTCAGATGCGATATTGGGAAGAAATTATTGGCTGTGAGGGTGGTGAGGCCCTTGCACAGGATGCCCAGAGAAGCTGTGGCTGCCCCTGGACCACTGGAACTGTTCCAGGCCAGGTTGGATGGGGCTTGGAGCGGCCTGGGACAGTGGCAGGGGGTGGAATGGGATGGGCTTTAAGGTCCATTCCCACCCAAACCATTCCATAATTCTAAATTAGAGAACTCAGGCACATTTATGTGCTTCTCTGCCAAGACCACATGGGTTATGGTGTATTTATGCTAAGGCCATGACAGAAAAAGTCAGCTCCTGCATACTGAAAATAAATGAAGGTGTTGGAAGTCCATCCTTGCAGTCACACAGGCATTTGTCATTCAAAACAAACAGTCCTCTTGCTTTAGTTAACCATTCAGAGTATAAATTTAGATACCTTCTTCACTGAAAGTTGTGGTGAGTTATTTAAGAGACACAGTACCTGTATTCCCATTAATACAGGAATATCACCGGAACATCACATGGGAGCTAACCATTTGTCGCTGGAAACAATCTGAGTTTTACTCCAAGACATCTGGAGAAGACTGGACAAGGACTCCAGCCATTTTCAAGAGGCACTTTCCCTGTGCTCATCTCCTGGGCACTTTCAGAGGGCATGCAGAGACTTCCCTGGGGAATTACCTCTCCTCCTCCTAGACAGGCTTGTTCCCTAAGACTGGTTTGCTGCTTTTAAGGCTTGACTGTTTGGGCAGACCAGGACTGCGGCATTAACAGCACTTTGGAAAAGGCATTTGTTGCACAAGCAGAGGGCAGGTTTGAGGCAAAGGTGTGAGTTACACCTTGTTGTGCAAGTAAGCTCCATGCTCCAGCACTCAGCAGTAAATTTCTCTCTACAGCTTCCTGAAAGGAGGTGGGAGTGGGTGGGGGGGGAGTTGGTCTCTTCTCCCAGGTTACAAGTGACAGGGCGAGACGAAACAACCTCAAGTTGTGCCAGGGAAGGTTTAGATTGCATTTTGGGGTAATTTCTTTATTGGAAGTGTGGTCAGGCACTGGCACAGGCTGTCCAGTGCAGTGTTACAGTCACCATCTCTGGAGATGTTGAAAAAAACCCATGTAGAATGTGGTGCTGAGAGACATGGTTTAGTTGTGGCCTTGGCAGTGCTGTGTTACTGGTTGGACTTGATGAACTTAGAGGGCTTTTCCAACTTTAGTGACTCCATGATTCCATAAAGCATTCCCATTAAAAGTCCCCTTGCCTGGCTGATGAGGTTCACTGTGTCTCAGACTCGCTCTTTGGGAGGGGTAGGCAGTGAGATGGATGAGGCAAACCTTGCTTATGTTCAGGTGAGAGCTCCTGCAGAAATACTGATAAATACAGCTGAAGGGCAGGACATTGCCTCCAAAGCAGAGAAGGTCAAGATCTTCACTTTGAGGAAGGAAGAGAAAATCAATCCCTTCCAAGCCTGTGGTCAGCTAGGTATGTCAACTTGTGGCACTCAAATGTAGTGTCCAGGGAGAACAGGCTGCAGGAACCCCACAGAGGTGCTGTGCTAGTGCCTCACAGCTCCATGCAGGTTCCACACAGATGTGTCTCTCTCCCCATCTAATTCAAGTGTTCTCATCACTGCTTATTTCAGCTTTGCCCTGTGCCCCAGTTTGCCCTGTGGCAGCAGCAGGTACGAGTTCTGGCGTGTGGGCTCAGGCTCTTGAGGGTGCAGCCCTGCCAAGACACAGCACTTGTTCTGAGGAGCTCCCAGGTTACACCAAGGGGAGTAACCACTGTTCAGAGTGACTGCACACAGGGCTAAAAGCTCCCAAATGGAATTTCTGGACATAGGAGTTGCTGCTTTCTATTCCCAGTTTGATCTGAGCATCTGACACAGCAAGTTCTTAGAAAAAGCCTGACGAAAGCTGAGTTCTGTGGTCACCAGAAAACCACACTGACCAGGTCTGCTCACTTCTAACTGGTGAGGGAAGCAATGTGGCCTCAAGCCCACAGGTTCCATTAGGAGGCTGTGGGTACCTGATCCCTGGAAGTGTCCACGGACAGGCTGGATGGGGCTTGAAGCAAACTGGTCTACCGGAGGGCGTCCCTTGCACATGGGAGGGGGGTTGGAATGAGATGGAGCTTTAAGGTCTGTTCCAACCCAAACCATTCTGTGATTATGTGACTGGGGTTCTGGATTTTTCTGAAATGTAAGGGCTGAAAGAAAATGAAATGTAGAAGCTGAAAGAAACTCAGACACAGGACTGAAGTATGTGTCTGGGAGGATCTGAGGGAGATCCTGCACTCTTCCCACTGCAGAACTCCAACTCTCCTTGCCTTGCACTTTTCTGCAAGCACCAGGAAATTGGCCTCTACTTCAAAGGAGCTGCCTCAAAGCATCCAGACCACCAGAGATGTGCACTAACATGAATAAACAGGACACCAGGGGAGAGCTCAACAGCACACCCCAGATGAAGTGCTCCCAGGTCTACGGCACAAGTGAATTTGCAGGGAGTCAGAGACAGAGAACATGGATTTTGCCAGTTAGTAAAGCAAAAGTCTACAGATACAAGGAGCAAAAAGCCAAGAGAGGCAAGAGCTTGAGTAGAAGTGCAAGGTTTCCCAAAGGCTGGGAATCTGCCAGGATGCTGGCACAGCCAGGAAGTTGATATACAGCTTCTGAGTCTTCGTGTCTAAGGGAGGAGGAATTTTCTCCAAAGTTTTCCAATTTGGAAACAATACGGAAAATAAAGTAGCTCCTTTAATTTAGAGAAACTTTATCCTGGAGGAACCTTGCCATGTTACGAAAGGACAACAGCAGAACTGTGAGAAAGCACTGTTAAAAAGCAGTTTTCCAGAGGACCACAAGATTTTTGTGCTGTTGAGGATCTTGATGATATTCTGGAGCAAAGGAGAAACTCAAAATGTAACACTCTGCCTCATGTTTTGAGGAACATACATACTTTACATTCCAATTGAGCTGCTCTAGTTTCAAGTCTGCCTCAAACACACAAGTAGGAGCCACCCCTATTTTTGGAACTGACTCGAAGGCAACACAGACTGGAAGAACTCCACTGGGAAAGCCAGTGCCATATTTTAACAAATTTGAGAAACCTCAGAAAGTAGGAGCTCCCACATTAAAGCTTCGGCAGATCTAGAGCAAGAATTGCCTCATCCTCTCTAACCCCAACCTCTCAGCCCTGCTCTAGAAATAAAGACTGAATATTGTCTGCACAGACCTCTTCTGTAGGAGTTTAGCAAAGTCTGCCATTCACTCTCTTCTCTCACACCATTTCATAAGAACAAGAATCCCAGGCAACAAGACAGCACTCAGTGTCTCTTGGCATCTACAGAGACACTTTTGGTGATCAGTGCGTTCTTCTTCAGAGTTCTTTAGTATGGCAGGAAAGATTTATACAGCCTAAAGGAAAAGCAAATGTGTCCCGTCAAAGCCCTGAGAGCAGCACTTACCTGGGCTCCCCTGGAATAGGATCTGAAAATGGTGCAAAATCTTCCTTGCCCTGAGGTGTCCCTAAAACACAGAAAAGTTACAGCAATGAGATATGGAGAATTGACTCCCATACTGCACATCTCCTATTGGCCATAAAGAAGTAAAATAAAAATCAGTGTTGATCTTGTCAGATCTTTAGGACATGCATGGTACCCAAAGTGCTCTGCATGGTGGAAAGTGCTCTTCTGGGGAAGAACTGCTGGGTACATCACCACCTTTGGGTACAGGTTGTCACTGTCACTGTGCTTCCCATGGAGAAGGTACAAGCCCAAACCACTTGGTCTCAGCACTACCTGATGATGTGTGAGGGTATAAATAATTTTACTCCCCTGGGAAAAGGATTTTCTGCCTAGTTCCCTTCAGTCCACAGGAGTTCAGAGTCTGCAGAGCTCGACCAGCTATAGGGAACAGCCAACCTAAATGTGACCGCTCACAGGAGGAGAAATTGCCTTGCACTAGGCTTCACCTATTTTTCAAACACATTTTAACCAAAAATAAAGGGAATTCTCTTTATACTCAGATCCCTGACAGACCTGGTCTATATAACCTACAGAAAGCTGAGGAATAGGAGTGGGCTACAGTGTTTCTAGACCACTGTGACAATAAGGGGCTTTTCAGTCACTATCATTTGTCCTGTCTGGACATGGTATAACTAAGTTTGACATTACCAGCACCTCTCAGTGCCCATTTGGGACCAGAAGCCAGAGCCTAGCATTCTGATTTAACCAGGATATACTGAAACGTGTCAGGCTAATCAGAGATACATTATGGTGTTTGTCAAATGTATTCCCTGGGCCAGGATAGAAGACACTTTAATGACCACTGAGAAGGCTGAGGAATCTCTCAGCCCCAGATTTGCAGCTTTAAGAAAAACATTACTGACCTCACATGCAGGACAGTAATTTCTTCAGATCTAAAGCTTTGTAGGATCCTGGACATCAATCTAACAGCCTGTGCTTACATGTCCTTCTCCCACGACTATCCAATACTGGGCAAGTAATGGTAAAAGATTACACTAAGGCGTCATCAATCAGAGTTGTCAGTGTTTCAGCTCCTGTGCTGTTCTCCAGCTCAGGAATTAGAGTATAAAAAGACAGTTTCAAGAGGGAAGCACTAAGTTACTACACACTTGGGGCTGAAATGTTAAAACAGGCATCTTACAAGAGAGACAAGAATGCAAGTGGCACATATGAACATACAGGTTAGAAGAGATAAATTACCTGTTTCTGTTCTTTTTTTGTGAGAAAAATTAGGACATTCAGCTTCAGAGAGCAGGGGTGTAACTAAACCACCAAACTACACACTGTTACAGTCAGTTACTGAGGCTGAGAATTCCTATTTAACAATTCACAAGTTACTAATATTCGTGTTACTTGACCCAAGCATTTGTAAGGGGATATTTAAGTCCATGTTTTAGGACCTGTGTCATTCCCCAGCAGATCCGTGTGAAAACTAGGGTAGGGACAGACTACCTATCCTTACCTACCCTGTCCTGTCCTACTCTTCCTCTTTCATCTCCACAGACTGCTGTGTCAGCTTCTCAGCAAGTTAGACCTCAGACGAAGCCCAGCCAGAAGGACTCCAGATCTCCCTTTGGTGCTGACAGATAAGGCAGGGGTTACTCCTCCCAAGCAGCGTTCTTCCATCTCCATCCCAGTGTCCTGTCTCTCCAGTCAGTCCTGCTCTCCAGGGGTTCACCCTACTCTGATGCTGTGAGGTCTGTTCACAGCTCTGGTTTTAATTTTCTGCTCAAGGCATTTAGAAATATCCAGCTGCTGAGGAACTAAGGGCTTCACCTGTTTTTTTCTTCAACTTTCCTTCTCTTGTTTCTATTTCACATCCTTGGATTTCAGGAAAATCCACTATTGCCTCAAAACCAGTACTAGTCCCCTCAGTGATCAAGGGCTGTATGGGAACATAGAATGATGGAATAGTTTGGATTGGAAGGGACCTTATACACCATCCAGTCCAACCCCCTGCCATGGGCAGGGACACCTTCCACTAGCCCAGGTTGCTCCAAGCCCTGTCCAACCTGGCCTTGGACACTTCCAGGGATCCAGGGGCAGCCACAGCTGCTCTGGGCAACCTGTGCCAGGGCCTCCCCACCCTCACAGCCAAGAATTCCTTCCCAGTATCTCATCTAGTCCTGCCCTCTGGCAGTGGGAAGCCATTTCTCCTTGTCCTGTCACTCCATCCCTTGTCCCAAGTCCCTCTCCAGCTCTCCTGGAGCCCCTTTAGGCACTGGAAGGGGCTCTGAGGTCTCCCTAGAGCCTTCTCTTCTCCAGGTGAACACCCCAGCTCTCCCAGGCTGGCTCCAGAGCAGATGGACTCCAGCCCTTGGACCATTTTTGTGGCCTCCTCTGAACCTGTTACAACACATCCACATCTTTCTTGTGCCAGGAACTCTGGACAACAGAGCTACAGGCGTGGTCTCAAGCACAGAATAACAGTAAAAATGGTCAGTTATGACTGACAAAGACTGAAATCAGACTGTTCCACCAAAGAGTAGCATGGTGTTTGTGCAACTTGACTGACAGAAAGGAATCTGGTTTGCCAGAGTAAATTTCTGGTAAGAACAGCCAGCAAGTGCCACCACACACGCAGAGATGCCCCAGGGTCTCCACAGCCCGGTACAGCATCCCCCCAGCCCCATGTTCCTGCTCACCCGGCCTGAGCTCCCAGGGTTTGGGTCAGAAAGGCTCAGAAACACTCACCAGAGTTCCAGCTTGACCCTTCTGCCGTCCAACAAGATAGTAGTGGTCTTGTAGTCAATTCCTGAAAGAAAAGCAATGAAAAGCTGAGCAAACCCTGAGAACACCTTCAGAAACACACAAGAACTCTTGCTCTGCCCACAGGGAGTTCTCATTTCATTTTTACTAAAGGGATGTTTTCTCCTCCCTGCTCTGCTGCCTGTTTGTGGAGTGCTACCGAGACCTGACAAAAACAGACTTCTGCTTCACGGCAAAGACTGCTCTTGTGGAGCTCTACCCCTCCTCCCTGAAAACACAGTTAACACACTTCTCCACTGTGGGATTAAACCTGTCAGAATTTGAGCTGTAGGAGAGGTTGGATGGGGCTTGGGGCAATCCGGTGTAGGAAGTGGTCCCTGACCATGGCAGAGGGGGTGGAACAAGATGAGCTTTAAGGTTTCTTCTAACCCAGACCACTCCATGATTCTGTGAAATTCAGTTATTTGTAGCATTATCCCATATGGCAGTGATAAATTAGACTGCTGGGTGGTGAGCCACAGACAGAAACAATTCAGAAGCATCTCTGCAACATCAGCATGCAGTCCCAGCATCTCACAAACACCACTGCCTGCAGCCACAGAACACTTTGGGAGATGAGCGTTACAGAAAGGCTGTCCAAAGATCACTGTCTCTTCTTCAGAGCCGCTCTGGGGTGTGGATCACAGAGAGCCAGGTAAGGCAGGACACACTCCCACCTTGTGAAGAGCTGAGAAGCAGCACAGACATTTGCTTTTCATAGAGCCACAGCAGCAGAGCAGTAGAAACACCTCCAAATCACAACACCCAGCTGAGCTGGCATACGACTCACATGAGGGGTGTCCACTACCTTCAGATACACAAGAAATTTGTTGAAACTGGGGGCTGTCTCAGAGTCAGACTGAGAAGTTTAAAAAAAAAAAACCTAACTCCCCTTGCAAGAAACAGGCCCAAATTATGCCAAACACACCATTCCCTGCAGCCCCAGGCACAGGAGAAGAGGTACAAGTGCACCTCCCACGTCCTTCCCAAGGCCAAGGCACCAGGCACCCAGGAAAAGCAGCTCCTCTGCAAGCTCTTGTTAATAAGCTTTAAGTGTAGCAAAGTTGCATAAACAAAGCACAAAGCATCACTACTGCACACCCACTGAAACATCAACTAATTTACAACCCTTTTAATAAAGCAGAGTCACTTCCCTCTGACTACATCAACTTCAGTTTTTTCTTCTTGCCAATAGATATCAAACTTGGAATCTCTATTAAAACCCCATCGTTGTGTTATGACCTGCATTTCCCTTTTCCTGCAAGGAGAACACTGCCCTGACAACCAAACAGACAAGTTTGTCAATAAAGCAAATGGATTTTTCTGAGTCATCCACAGGAGTTCCCTGTTAGTGAAAAACAAATTAGATTTCAGCCTTCATAGGGTGCTATAAAAAGCAATAAAGATAATTATCTTAAATTCCAACTATTTCCAGTGCTTTATCACAGAAAATAGGCAGTTTACATTTTATCTTCCCCCAGAGACAAGTGAATGATCTGTATTTATTTTCAGACAGACATAAATCTCCCTCACCCTCAGGGATGGAGAGTAGTGGGAGAAGGGCTGCGCTGCTACCAGAAGGGAGCATCCACACATCTTCCCCTGCCAGCTCCTGAACCAGGACCTGATGGGTTGTTAGAGAAGGGGCTAATTAAGCCCATTGCTGTTTCAGATGCAAAATCCCCAGAGACTCTGCCCCTTCCTTAGGCACAAGAGATCCCTGTCAGTAGTGAGTCCCCATCACCCTCAGTACCAGCAGTGCATGGGTGGAGCAGTCACATGAAAGAACTGAGGGAACAGTGACAGCTTTCAGGGCACAGAGGCCACATACTTCCAAAAATGCCACTGCTGAGGTGAAACAAATTGCTCGACTACAGCTTTTAAAAGTGAGAGAGGTTCAGCTTACTGGAAAGAGAAGGAAACTTGTTGATAGAAATGCTGAATACACAGATGTCTTCATTAGGCTCCTCACCCATTAACTGGCCAGCCTGCATCCCCAGCAAGAGGTACATGGGTTCCCTGTCCCCAAAACTCATTACCTTGTCAACAGAGAAATTCTTTAAATAATCCATATTCATCTGAAACTACATCACATACTTTAATCCAGAGAGACACCAGTCTTCAGATGTTACATACACTGGCCCAAGGAGGTCACATACACTCCAGTTAAAAGGAAGCTGGTATCTGGCAATGGGCTCAGGAAAGTGCTGCACTTTTTAACTTGCAAACATCCAAACTGAGACTAGGACTGAATTTATAAAAGGTTTTGGAGCAAAGTCTGCCTGCAAGCTCATTAATCAGGACAAACACCTGCACAATTGCAATGTTTTGGACAAAATTTCAGCTTCCCTTTTACATAAACACTCAGTGCATCAGGACAGCTCAAAGCACTCCCTGGCTTTGGTCTGTTTTTTTAGCTGGTTAGCACTGGCCAGGCTGCAGCTCACAAGCACAGCTCTCCCATGGCTCACTGGTGCCACAAAATCTGCATCAATTAGAGGTGCCCTCAAAGTCATGGGATTTGCCACGGTGGTGAACATCAGTACTGGCTCCTCGTATTTCAGTCCCAGAAACATAGCTGTGTCCTGAGCTGCAGCCCGAGACACTCCCCCATTTACAGCTCACAAGGAAGCTGAGCAGCTCAGCTCTTTCCCAAGCCCAGCCTACAGCTCAAGCTCCATCTGGGCTCCCCCCGTGTCCTAGGAACCTGGGGACAGAGGGTCACAGCAGCTACTAGATGCCACTTCTGCACTGAGGCTGCTGGCAGCGTGACAGTGCATGGCCATGGCCATGCCAGGGCTGCTCCTCTGTCGTTACATTTCAGGCAGCTCAGACACAAGTTGAGGGAAGTTTTTCGAACTTCCTTTCTGCAGGTGACATGGTTTCCCCCACCTGAGCATCACCTCAGCCAAGCATGGCTTATATTGGGACTGACACAGCTCTGCTGGAGCAGCTCCAATCCTGCTCCCCTGGCAGGGATGTGCCAACCTCACTGCTAGGATGCTCCTGCAGCACATCCTGTGGCACACACAGCCCAGAGAACCAACCCTGCTGGGCCCCAGGGCAGCGGCACTGGGGAAAAAAAGAAAACACTCTTGTTTAAAGCCTATTTTATATCAACTGATCTCTTTCTGGACCAGTATTACCATGATGCAACAACATGAATGAGGCTTGGAGAACAAGTCTGGGCTGTTCTCTCGGCTTTAGCATTCAGGCTGACTCCTGTGCTGTTTTTCCAGTCCTGCTTTAGACTCCTGCTTACACTGACGCCACCCCAGCCCCATTCCTGGAGCAAAGAGCCAACCTGGCACAGGGCACTGTGCAGAGGGATCTGCTGCACCAAGCCTGATGTCAGACACCCGATTCTCCTCCACGGAGCTGGGTTTCACACTCCCTGGCAAGGCTCCAGGGAATCTCAAACCTTTCACTCTTTCTTTTGCCAGTTGCTATAAGGAAAATCTAAGAAAGCAAGTCATTTTCCCATGGGAAAACATACGATGTGTCATAGGAAACTGACCTCTTCCAAATTACTCATGAAGTGCACAACACACTTTGCATCAATATCACCTGAAAACTCCACACCCAACCTGAGCTGACTTAAAGCTTTCACCCAAAAGATGACACTCGATGTGAACAGGAAAAGTAAAACCCCTCCAGGAGAAATGACAACTTTCTCCCAGCACTTGATACTACTTTGTATCAGGCTGTTCCCTTCCCCTTGGGAATTCATGGCTTGGACACAGCTTTACCTCCATTCTGCCAGGCCCCTATCCTGCATGAGCAGCAAAAACACAAGGGAGGAGGCAGCAGCCAAGCAGGTGCATGGATCTGGAAGTCACACTGGAAAAGGGAGAAACACAAGGGACACGCGCACTTCATACCCTCCCTTTAAACAGGTTGATCTCTCAAGAAAATTGCTTTAAATAGCTCAAGTGAACAAGGCTCTATAAATATTTACTGCTGAAACAGGGGGGCCTCTGGGCTTTGTGTGGGTCTTTGCTTCAGAGAACAGGAGGCAAGTCTGCAGCTGCAGGTTCCCAAAGTGACTCTGCCCTAATACCTCGGTAGGGGCCAGAAGGGCACCTCCCCTTAAAAAGGCAGGTTTGAGCAAAACCTAAGAGCAGCATGTGCCTTTTTCCTCCTTTAGCTTTCCAAGGGGTTTCCCATTTTGCACTGGGGTGAGGGCGATTCCAGCTCCTGGGGTAATGTCAGAGCCAACACTGCATTTTAGGTTATTGGTCCACATCAAGTGTCCTCATCCAGGGATGCTCTTATGATCCAAGCTCCAACTAACAATTCCTGCACCTACACAAATATCACAAAGGTACAACTAGGACTTGCCCCATGACAGGGATGAAGGGAATCATCCCACATGAACCAAGCCATTAGCAGGTTTTCCTGAGACCTTCCTTGAAAGATTCCAGCCAAATCCCCAGTTGGCATGTGCAGTATCTTTAAGAAAAACATAATTTATTCACAATTTTGGGGCAGAAGATATTCCAGGTGATGCTCAAAAATCACTTTCCAAAGGAAAAAAAAATCAAAAAGTAATAAAAAGAAATTGATGTACTCAAGTGAAACACTGATAAAGTTTTAAGAAAGCTTGCTTTCCTTCCGAGAGGGATTCTCCTTGTCACCTGAAGTCATTTCCAGTTTGCATGAGTCAGACTGGCCACAGATGCTTTTGCCACCTCATTTCTTACATGAATGTTTGTGCTTGTGGGAGCTCGGAATCCACCTCATTCTCAGTCCACCCACAAAAAAAACCAGTGCACATTATTTTAACTTCATTAAAACTCAGTTCCTCCAGCTTACAAACACATGCTGTATAATGCCACCTCAGCTTTTTTTTCTCCTTTTTAAAACGGAATTTTGTTTCACTTATTTATAATTCAAAAGAAGATAACCAACCTGCTTGCAAAGTGATCTATAAGGTCAACAGGCAAAATTGGAGGTGTACAGTGATAACGAACCAAGGCCAAGCCCTTACTCAATGCACGATATAAATAAGAAATAAGATAAACTGAGTGGACTTTTGTTACCTGACTGATGCTGCTATACAGTGGATTGTTCTTTTATCTACAGACATAATTAAGTCAGAGTGGCTCCATTCTACAACTCTGATGGCATCTGAGCACTCAGAGAAGGGCTAAGGGTGAGATTTGCCTGGTCTGTTGCAGCCCTACAGAAATGCTCTGCTCAACTGGGAAATTCTAAGATTGGCTTAAAAGCCACCAGAAAGACTCACCATGCCACTACAACACCTCACCCAGCCAGTCTGGTGACGGACTTTGATTTGTGATTGTCATTAGTGCAGCTGAAGCCACAAATGTCTAACTGAAAAGACTGGATTTTCCCCCAAACACCCCCAGCCTCCTTTGTTTGCCTACAGGTCATTAGCTCTGCTTAGCACAGAAGGTCTCGGGCTCTTAAAAGGTCTTCCTAAAGGTTTGTAGGTTTAGTGCCACACTGTCCACTGGCTGCTGGGAAGAGGGGAGAGCACAGGGCTGGAAGGAAAACACAGAGAATACACATCAAATATTTAACTTGCTGAGATTTCACAGTGAACTTGAATAACCAGCTATGAAGGGCTGGTTGTGCTGCATGGCACTGGAAAGGAGCCCCGGGAGAAGGGGATGCAGGGCTCTGAGAGCAAAGAGCTGATAGATTTAAAGACATGCCACAATTATAAAACAGGCAAACACCAAGAGTATCGAGCCAGGAATTTGTAACCCGTGTTGTGACAATCCTTCCTTACTACACAGTGAAGGATCAAAGCCACAATCACCCAGTGCGCAGCTGATCTTAAATGCATGTTCTCACTGCCACAAAGGTAGATAAGCACCTAGAAAAGCTTTAGAGTGGGTCAATGGACTGCAAATCCTTTCTTATTTTGCTTTTGCAGAAGGAAAACCTTAAGGATTAATCTGTGGTGAAGCTTCCCAGCAGCAAGGACTCCAGGAGCTGAGGCTAAGCAGAGATGGGTAAATTTGGCTTAAAACCTTTTATCACCAGTTCAACCCATACTGGATGCCAAGAACACAACAGCAACTGTGAATTTTTGTGAGAGCACAAGCTATAGACAAGAGCCCTGTCCCCTCCTTGGCATCCCTTCTGGCCAGGCTCTCCATGAGGGGTCTGGGCAGGGTGTCCCCTCCTCGGAACCCTCTTGCAGAGCTGGCATACCCTGGCTGGGTGTCACTCGGGCTCCCCCTGCCACAGTCCCTTGGCACACCTCTGGGGACACAGCAGCATGTTATTTGTCACATAAGCTAGCTGACATCTTGCTGGTGTGTGAGCAAGACACGAGCTGCTGAAAGGTCCCTCCCTCTCCCTCCAAAGGGCCTGTGCCAACCTTCCAGTTGGATTAAAAGAGGAAAACCCAAACAATCTGTGCTGAACACAGTGCAGAGGCTGCCCCTCTGCCTGTGCCACAGAGTTTGGAACTGAAGCCCTTCTGTGCCCTGCTTAGTCCAGCCTAAGGCCATTAGTGCAGAAATTCATCTATCCCAAATGCCAGCAAATAGCCAAGCAGTGTCCAAAGGTGACTTGCTTATTCTACCAAGACCCTGGGTGTCACAGATGTTACTAGGCCTTTCCAAGTTGTTACTAGTCCTTTTCTAAGATGATATATGCCTTTCCAAGTCATGACTGACATGGCTGGGGTATAGAAAGCTTTGCCCCTGTGTGTCCAAGCACCACCTGGGGCTGCCCAGATCCTCCTGAAAGCTGGAACCACTGTTCGGGGGAGAGCAGCCAGTGGCCAGACACCTCAACCTCTACTGAGCACACAGAAAAAGCAGAAGCAGCAACATCCAGCTAAGTCCCATCCTCCAGAAGCCCAGGAGAATAAAGGAGGGCAGAGAAGTGCTGGGAGGTCACAAAATTGAGGCCAAAAGGTGGGTGTAAGTAGCTCCAGGTCTGCTGGCAGATCAGTTACAGAATAAGAATGTCATTCCTACTTCCAGTCCTCAGAATGCAAAAACCTCACCCCAAAACCAAAGCCAAACCCACAGACCACCTCCAAAAGCAAACCACACTCACTTGTGGGGCTCACAGCAGGAATTTGGACAGCACAAATACTGGCAGGCTAGTTTGGAGCAGCCCTGAACCAAGATCCTCTCGGTGAGGTTATTTCAAGGTGAAATAGCCACAATCCACAGGGTGTTACCCACAGGCAGAGTTTCCAGCAGAGCCTCTCCCATGCCCACCTTTGGGGGTGTACTGAGAGCATTACATGAAGCCCAGAGGGACAGAGCAGCACCACAGCATGTTCCTGCCACACAGCCAGGGCCATACAAGCTCCCCGGCTTCTCCATGGCTCTCTCTCAAACCAAAGTGGGCACTGACCTCCTGGGACTCACTTTCTGGCAGAACCATATTCCACAAGAGAACGACAGTGATTACACCCCAACACCACGTTCACTGCCCCCTCTCACTGCACCCCACATCTGCACCTTTTCATTTAAGAACTAATAATGGTGGGGATGGTCATGAAATGTCACCAACAGCAATGAATGAAGGCTGGTGGCCAAGTTCCTCCAAGAGCAGAATACAAAGCCAGGACACATTGTAATAGTGGTTTAAAACACCTTTTTTTGGGGTTTAGTTGGGTATTTCTTGTTGTTTTCTTTTTCCCCCCATGCCTTCACCAGCCTGTGAGTAAAAGGGCAGATTTCTCCTATCAGAATTGTTTGTTTGTGGGCAAAAGCTGATAGAGGAAGATTTGTTGCTTCACTTCCAGTCAAATGAGGCAGATGGGCATGGAAATCACAGGTGGCCAGGAGCTGTTGAAAGCATGTTCAGAGCAAACAGGTTTAACCAAATGTACTAATCCAACACCAAACCCACTCCCAGGCAGAAGGCAGCTGCTGGGGCCAGCACCCAGGCACCCACAGATACAGGTTTGAGATCCTCTCATTCCCCAAGTAATTAAAAACAGGCAGCAACATCTGCTAGAAGATACCACAGGTACATTGTCTTCCACTCCAGCTCCTACTATGCACTTAGAGGAGTAGTTACTGTTTCTGTCATCTGTAAGCGATACCAAATTGTTCAAAAAACATGTGGTATGAGGGCATCAACATAACAGATGAAAAAAGGGAATTCAAGCTATTCAAATAACAAATGATGAAGTCATCCAACCTTAAAAAGTGTGTACAGCAGCAATTGAACTAGTCAGCTCAGAGCTTCGAGCCACGGGAAAAATCCCTTCCAAACAACACATGAGCTCATCAGTTTGAGTCATGCATTTGATTACCTACTGTTCAGAAACAACAAATTATCATCACCAGCAACAAGGGTCAACCGAACAAAGGTGGATTCCTCCCAGGTCTGTGCCTTTCAGTGTCACCATTTACCTCACAGTATTACTACTTTGTTTTGAGCAGGGTGATAGAAGTTCCCGAACAGCATCACTGCAAAACAGCCCAGTTCCTGCCTAAATAGCTAGGACTGAAGGTCAGCAAGCATGTGATTTTACCTCTGTGCTGTAGCTGATCTTTGGGAACAGGATCAAGGGGTCTCGGTTGTCACTGGACACCCAGAAGACCAGCACCGCTCCCACCCCCTGCTTCAGCCTTCACCACCCCCTGCTCAGGGCAGCTCACTCACAACCCACCCTGGTTGCACAGCTCACTGGGAGGCAACAGGAGCTGCCCATGATTTCGGTGTGAGCTGGTTCGGGCAGAAGCTGAGCCCACAGCTCGCACACGGCTCGGCCCCCGCACCAGCTCTGCCAGCCCGGGAGTTGTTGCGGCGCTTGGCAGCTCTGTGAGACATCCAACGAGCTGCCAAGCACCTCGTGCTCACACACATGTAGAAACAGAGAGAGAACAAACGCCTTGCAATTATCTGTAGTTACCCAGATTTGTAGATTTTCTCCTGGAAAACACACTCCATCTTCCATTCATAGGCGCCTCACTTCTACTGAGAGGGATTTCCGTGTAGCCTGGAAGCCTTTCACAGGAAGTCTGCTCACATCAGTTCCCAGGCATCTTCATCTCCAGCTGAGGGCATGTAGGTGGGGATCTCCAGCAAATAATTGCTTGTTTGGTTTTGTAACCAGCCAAAAGCAAAACATTTATTTGGAGACCTCTAAGAAGCCCAGATTTGCAGATTTCACTTGTCCACTGCCTGCTCCAAGCCTAGCAGCATTTCAGCAGCTACATGGTCCTCACACAGAGGAACTCTGTTCTGGGCTCACTTAAGGGGGACAATTGCATCAGAAAACAGCATTTGAAGCCAGGAGCAAATCTGTTCCTAAAGCTCCAACAATTTCAGCGGATGCCTGGGAAATCCCAGAAACAGTCCAAAGTCAGTCCAGAATCAGGGATGTGAAGTGGATTTGTGCTTTAGAAGAAAATCAAGAATGATTTTATGCACAGAAGCGACAACAAACAAAAGAGTTTCTTCATGCCTTGCAGTTCAGATCTCCATAAAAACTACACAGCTGCACGCAGAAACAAAGGCAGCCTGTAAGGGAAATCAGAGGGCACCATAACAGTCTGCATTGTTGCTGGATGACCATACAAACATCAAGATATGCTTGGAGACAAAAAAAATTCCCAACACTCAAAAAAATCCAAGCATTTGTTCAAAGTACTTTCAATATCCTGTCCTTCCAGAGTTACATTTCTGGACACTGCAGAGAAATGTTGCTCTGCAGTACCAGACCCGCGTGGCAACTCCACATCGTGCATGGGCAGCCTGCATGGTACATGCCAGGCTCAGGTGCAAACCTGCTCAGGGATCCTGCAGAGGCTGGCTCTGATCCCTGGGATCCACATCCACACCCCAGCTGGCATCTCCAGGTTTTGCCAGCAATAAAACAGCATCTCCGGACTGACGCTCCACACCCAAACACCCAGAGAGAGCTGGAGCCCTTCAGCTGGGTGTAGACAGGTCAAGCACACACTTGCAGAGCTCCTGGAACAGCTACAGAGACTCCAGAACAGCTACGGAGTTCCATTCACCAGGAATTTCCCTGGCTCCCAAGTTTGGTCTTGCTGCACCAACCACAAGGCTTGTGCCAGGAAAGGGCTGCTCCACACTGGAAGCACCGGGATAGCTGCTAACACTGGTTTCACATTTCCATGTGCTGTTTCCAACGACAACAAATCCCCAGGGACCTGAGTTACAGTGCATGGCAGGTGTGCTCAGTGCTCCCTCCTTGTCCTTAAAGGAGGGACTGGCCCTGTTGGCACAGTAAGCACCTCACTACACACCTGTACAGATTATGCTGCCTCGCAGCAGCTCTCACCAGCCTGAAACCGGCTTTTCAAAGCCCAAATTGGAGCCTCCTAGGTCCCCCTCCTGACCTACAGGACAAAGAGCTCATTCCAGCTACCCTGGCAGCCTCTCTGGAGCACAGGTTTTGAAGGCACCAGGGAAAAGCCAGCATTTGACATTTTTAAATAGAAGAAAGTATTGAATTTCAGCCTTCTAACATATATGAGCCCTACGAAAACACAAGAGTGTCTCAACCTACAGAGGTGTTCCACAGCAAACACGTTTGCTGGCAGGGTGAGCAGCACAGGTAAGATCTACCCTGCAGAGTTTCATCTCCTTGTGCCACAGCACAGACCTGCAGTTTCCTGGACAGATTTTACCACCAAGTTACTAAGGCAGTTTGATAATGTAAGAAAAATAACAACTCTTGGGACAAGAGAGGATTTAAGATTAAGTAAACAATGGGCAAATCATGGGGAGGAGTTGCTGGGTTTTCTTTGTTTGTTCATTGTTTGGTTGGGCTTTTTTCCATCTAGCTCTGTTCCCAGTCCACTTGGCCTCCAGAACCATGGGCAAAAGGCCTGTTACAGGTGCTGTTACAGCTGGTCCCTAAGGAAACAAGACAGGGTAATTTCTGTGTACAGGACTGAGTAGGGAGCAGGAGCAATCACCTGCACAGAGAGGGAAGTGGTACAATAAAACTCCCAAATGGGGTCAGGAACTCAGAAACTGGGCTAGAAACAAGTTAAAATCCCTAAAAAAAGAAATCTTAAAAACACAACTCTTCATTTTATTTAAAAGATTACCCCAAAGATGCTCAGAACCTTCTGTTAAACTGCCATTTAAGTACAGCCTTTCAGTGTCGCCTTCCTGCCTGTCTCCTCCTTAATCACTGATGCTTTAAGCAGCAAATATTATGTTTGAATTGCACAAGGATTTTTGTCCCAATTCAATGCCTGACACTGCACAGCACACACAGGATATGAAGAATTTCAGATGTTATTTTTATAGGAGAACGTGTGGCAAAGTTTTAAAATGATCTAACAATGCCTAGAATGGCCTGATAGAAATGAAACAAAGATAAGGTAGAACAGAGGAAGAAAATCTAAAAAGCAGTGGCTATGTAAAAAAATACTTTCAGCAAATAGAAGCTCTATAGGAAGAAACAATCTCTGAGGAATAAACAATCTCCGAGCTGATGTTGCAACCTTACTATTTACTACAACTTATGCAGAAGCAAACAGACTCTTTGATGCAGGTTTCTTGCCTTGAGCCACCACCCTCCGTGCCCCAGGGTAATTTTCTTTCAGGTGAGTCTCATCTTACAGCAAAGCCTTTAGCAAAACAGAGCTGAGGGTTTTCACATTGGAGCTTCCTTCCTCCTCCTGTGCCTGCAATCACACAGGAACTGATATGACATAATGCTCCTGTAGAGCTAGAGCTGGGGCTGCCAGGGGACAGCAAGGGGCAAAGGGAAAGAAAACCAGATTTTAACCAGCAAGGTTATAAAACCACAGCTCAAAGACTCAGTTCAGAGCATAGCTATTTATTCTCAAGAGCAATGGAAAGATGCTTTGCTGCTCCAAGAGAGTGAGGCTGTGGAGGAAAGCATACCACGGAACAGCTGGAAACAAAAGCTGAAGGAGGAGGAGGAGACATTTTCCATGGTCTTTCCTATGTGGTTTAAATACTGAACCAACCAACTAACCAAAAACCCCCACTCCCCCACCCCAGGAGAGGTGTGGACAAAGTTGGTGCGGAATCTGGAGAGAGCAAAACCTGCCCACGTTTTACAAACAAAAAACATAGAGAAACTTTTAACCCCAGTTATTAGAAGAACATTCCACCCATTTCAGCTTTGAGCTCGGCTCACATCACCTTTGTGCACTCAGGGCTCGGGAACACATTAACAGCCATAAAAGCACAGCTTTTATAGAGGGATTAGAGGTACTGAGAACTCTGCAGTGCAATCCAGAACTCTACAGAGTAGGTCCCCAGCTTTATAAAACCCCAACAAAACCACAACCCTCCCCAAAAGTTCTGCACACACAACAACCTATGCTGCCATGCACCCCTAATCCTGACTAGAGAGAGTTATCAAACCTGCCAGGCACTCGGTTTGGGGGTTGGGTTTTGGCTTGATGGGGATTTTTTTGTTTGGTTGTTAGCTTTGTTTTGGGATTTGTTCTAAGTTTAAACAGCAGCTGGTTAGTCCCACAACAAGCAGTGCTGGAGGTTCAGCACTGTACCTTCAGAACTACTGTTCACAAAAAGGTTAGGCAGTAAACAATGGAGAAATAAATAAGAGATGCTGGAGCTGTTTCTGAATTGCCTGCTCTGATGAGATCAGCTTTGCATTCCTGATGACAGGGAAGTGAACATCCCTGAAGGACACTGATGCAAGTGCTGGCAGACAGTGGGAATTGCTGCAACAACCATTCTGCACTCTGCAAGCCATCCAAAGAGGTTTCCAGCAGCACAACCAGCACAGTCCAGCTCCAGCACATTTCCAGCACATCAGTTGTGCAGCCCCTACAGGAACGTGATAGCTGGGCTGCACTTGGAACACTTTGCCTCAATCCTCCTTGCATCAGAGTGCTAAAGCCTCAAACTAAAATATTATTCCAAACATTATTCCAAAGGATACAGTCCTGCCAGAAAACAAAGAGCAGTTTCCACTGGCATGCAGCAGCTGAAGCAGTGGGGCAGCCCAACCAGCTTATGTCTACCATAGACAGGGACAGTGCTGCTCCGACGGAGCAGGACACACCCGGTGGGACCAGGCAGGGGAGGAGGAGGCAGCAAAGCAGCACCAGAATCAAGGCTTCCCTCCCCACTGATGCCAAAGAGAGCCCTGATACAGTGCACCAGCACCAGGATGAGCACTCGGCTGCCATGTGAAGCCTGGGCTCAACACAAGAGCCTATACCTCTCATGTCTATGCCCAGAAGGTGCCACTACATCAGTGCCAGCCCTGCCTGAAGTTTTACTGCACATGGGGACACCCAGCAATTCTTGTCTACTCAGAAGAGTGAGTCAGGTATTGAGAGAGGTCCTGTGCTTACACAAATCCAAGTTCAGAGCACAGATGCTTGGCCACACACTTTTCAAGGCTGTGAAAAGTGAACCAGTGTGGCAGGACCTCCAGCTAAACACAGAGGCCGCAGATGACAAGCAACAGACCATGTCCATGGTCAGTCCTGGAAACTCAGCAGGGAAGGGGCAGAAGCATTGGGAAACATCTCCTCACAAGCCCTCCATGGCAGGCAGGAGGATTAGACAAAGTGTCTCTTCACTTCCTGTGCACATTGCTGTGGGACAGGTGATCTCCTGGTTGGCGTGGAACTACCAGGGGGAGATTCTGAATGCACACTGGTGCCTGAGGGGTCACAGGAAATACCGAGAGAGGAACTGCTGTAAAGGAAGCATTGAAAAAGGACAGCTTAGGGATCTCCAGATTCAGAAAGCTGCACAAAAACAACCAGAGGGAAAAGACACTCAAAGCTGTGGATCACTCAAATAAACAACCTGGTAATTAACAGCAGTCCCCAGGCAAACAGTGGTGGCGGGAGGGGACTGACCACCTCCAAGGGCTGGGCAGTGTCTTCAGCTGCCTCTCCTGTTCCTCCTGGCCAAGGAAAGGGCAGGAAGCTGCACTGGCCCAGCCCTTGCTCCTGGCATGGAACCCCAGTCCTGGTGGGCTTGCTTCCCCTGCCTAGGAGCAGAATTCCTGCACTTCTGCTATGGGGGAAGAGCTCTTGGGAAAGACCCAGTTTTCACCTGAACCATAAAACCTGATGGTAGCTATTGCATTGAACACTTCAGTTGCCTTTTCCCTAACATCCCTTTGTGTCTGGATAGCAGTGGGGTACCAAAGCACCTAAGGATGGTGCTCAAATAAAGGCACTAAATCCCAGCCAAGGGACAGGGTTGAAAGAAGGTGCTGGGGCTCAGTGCATTAGGGCTGGTGTCAGCGCCAACCCTCTGCAGGGCAGGGCTCTCATTTCAGCTTTTGTGTGCTCATTGCAAGATCAGAGTGAGGACATTGGCTGCATCCTCATCACTTTCTTAATAAAAGCTGAGGACGGGGAAAATAAAAATAAAAATCCACCCCCTTTCCAGTCAAAGCCATCTGCTCCAAAACACGCTCTACTCTTTTCCTAACACACATTTCTGCTTTCCTGTGGGAACAGCAGCAGGTGAGGGGGAAGGCAGCCGCAGAAAAAGCCCTCCATCACGTGAAGAGGGAGCACATCACCCTCACGTCTGAGTGGTGAGCCCAGCCCTGACCCTGTTCCTGGTGTGCCAGGGCACTGGCACTGTGTCTCATAGGGCAGCATTGGCCCTCATGCCTGCTGAGCACAGAGCACTGCCCTGACTCACCTGGGGCTCAGGGATAGCTTCTCCAGCAAGCCAACAAACCAGCTGGGTGAGATCATTTCAGCACATGAATAACCAGCTATCCGAGAATGGATGTGTGACACAGTGGTGACACGGGTCCCTCAGGTGAGGAGCCGCCTCGTGCTCCTCATGCGGTGTACACACACTGCCTCTTCTTACATGCGCAGCTCCACCACATCTCATGTTCAAAACCACCCTGTGACCGCAGACATTTCTGTCCTGCTTCACTACTTGGGGATGGATGAGGCGCCAAGTGAGCTGCTTAAAGACCAAAGTGTTCACAAGTAAAGCACAGTTTCACTCTGAGTCTGGTGTAACCCCATGGCTCACGGCACAGGGGCCAGGACAGCCCCTCCCTGCACCTGGGAGTGCCCCAAAATGCTGACAGCAGACAGCATTCTGGGAAAATGCAGGATTTTTGGGTCCCAGGTGAGATCCTCCAGCTGTCGAGAGCAGCAGTGAGGCTCTGAGAACAACATCCTGTCTCCTCAACTACAGATTTGGGAAAGGGCGGGTGAAAGCTAGAAGCCCAGAAGAGCATTAATGTTCTCCTTGTCAAAACACTTGTAGGAAGGCTTAATTCAGGGTCTTCCATGGATAGCCAAGAAAAAGCAAAAGCTAAGTCCAAATCAGTTACAAGATCCAACCACAGGACAAAAACAACATTCCCTGTTCTTCACTGAGAGTGTGCTTGGCTGATGCTTCTGGAGACTGATACACTCCATAGCTCCAGCATGAACCTAGTAAGAAACACACAGGTGACAACCGGACCTCAAATTCCTCCTGAAAACACCATTTTTCTGTCACTAAAAGTTCTGTACTCAGTGCCCTCACAGCTTGGTGCAGCAATGCTCAGGGCATCGCTCACACCTCCTGCTGCAACAGGAGTAACAACCACCTCTGCTCCCACGGAGCAGGTTTATTTTGCCAGCAATTTAAAGAAAGAACATTGCTGAGGCCTTGCTATGCACCACAGGAATTGCAGAGGCTAATTTAAGATGTGCCTGATTTAGAATGAGGTGCCAAACTCCAAGGCTGTGCTGAGAAGTGACACTTCTGTTCAGAGATCCTGAAAAAAGGATGGACAGAGGCACCTACGGTGCTGTGTGAAAGACAGAGCTCCCACAGCATTCAAGGCTCTCAGATACCAGACACAGGCAGGCAGAGGCTGCTTACAGCATGTAAAAGCCAAAGAAAAAGGGATTTTCATCTCTCAGTTGTATGCTGATCCAGATGTCCATGAAGAAAAGAGGAATCCCTCCATTCTTTTTCTAGATGCTGGGTAAGAGCAGCAAAAATACAGAGCTGCATTTACAGAGCTTCACTTCTAAAGGTGTGCCTTCCCCCAGCTGGAAGGACAATCCATTCCACGCTGCATCACGAAACCTGGCTGCTTACAACTGTTTCCACACAACAGAGTAAAGGCAGCAGACCTCAACCTGACACAGAAGACAAACAGCTCTCTTCCCTTGCTGCCAAGGTCAGGGACCTGAGCTCCACATGAGATGTCCCCACCACAAGAGCAGCTCAAAGCATGTTCCATTTCACACCAGCACAGGCAAGTCGTGCTTTCTGAACTGACCAAAATAGCTGTAGATGATGCAACGCTCATTTTAAATTGGGATGTGAGATCTGGGAGGGGATGAGGAAGAGGACAACATGCTTACAAGTAGATTTACAAACAGGACCTCCCCATAACATTCCAGCATTGCTGTTTTGGGATGGCATTAGGAACGTGTCAAAGAGGATGCCAGGCACGAGCTGATCCCAAAATCCAAGAGCCTTTGCCCAGGGGATGGTTTCTGTCAGAGCAGGGGAGCAGCATGCCCTGTCAGCACATCCCAGCTGTGCCAGAGACACAGGGAGTTCCACTGCCAAGGCTGTCAGCAGCACCAGCAGGATCAAATTCACTTGGATATCAAAGCTACTCCAGCTGATTATCCTAAAGGTGCGTCGCTTCCTAGAAGCAACAGAAGCAGAGACTATCAGAGCCTGTATTACTGTGAAACAATAGTATGTGACCTAATTCTCTAATTAGGAATGGGCTCAATTGCCCACAGAGGACAACGGAAGGTTCTGAAATGATTAGTTCACTGAGATTTCTTTTCCCAACAAAAAGATGCTGGTATTTAGTTGCTACAAGAGCAGCGGGTTCTGAGACAAAGGGTCTCTAGCCATAGCCAAAATCCCTGTTCTTTGGGTTTCATGCTTCTACCAAAGACACCACTTTACTCACTCCTTACTCCTACCTTGTCTGCTTCAAACCCATTTTGATCAGGAGACAATTCCAACTGTAACACTTCACTTAAAACAGCAACCCCGTTAACACTCTGCATAGTAAACAACAACCCCACGGAGCAGTTCCACAGCTCCCAGATGAGGCAGGTTCTCCAGAGACACAAACTCTCTCCAGGGAAGCTCTAAAGTGCCCAGCACCTCCTCGAAGGCAAACCGCACCAGTCCAGCCACACACCCGAGGAGATGAACAATACCACAGCCTTCTCCTTCCCGAAGTGCTGCTCCCATTTCCCAGGCAGCCCCACTTCTGAGTCACCACCGCCCTGTAAACCTCCTCGGAGCAGGTGTGCACTAGCATCAGCTCCCGGGGGGCTGGTGGTGGCTCCAAGGACCCAGTGTGGTCGGAGCGATACCGTTCTCCACACTCCGAATTCAGCCAACACAGAGTACCCAGGAGCTCCTGATTCCGTCAGCTTCCTGCTACAAGCAAAACTCAGCACCACCTGCTCCTGCCCAGGGCTGCAATGATGATGCAGGGCCTGAGCCCTTGGTGAGGTTATTGTGCAAGGAGGGGGAGAAGGATGACAGATTGAAACCCACCGCGGGACCCGCACCCCGCCAGGCCGTGATACACTGTAACTGCAGGAAATGCACCGCGCCACTCCTTGGCTTTTAATTACGGTCTTGTGACACCATAGTTAATGGTCTGTCACGGGCTCCATTAGGAACCTCGACGCTAGCAGGAGGGGGAATCAGCCAACCCGGCCGCTCCCGGTACAACCACCGAGCCAGAGCGGCTCCAGGCTGGGAATCAGGCTCCAGTTCTTTTGTTACAGCCCCTGCTTCCTCTGGGAACGGCTCGGTCCTTGTGGCAGCCGGGGAGAGGGAGAGCAGCCCTGCCCTGCGAGCGGGACCACTAGGGAAGGATCCGGCTGTGCATCCAGGGATTACATCAGTCACCAGCCCCTCTACCCACGTTCTCCTTCAGATTTGGGGCATTTCAAGGAGCTGAGGAGGCCTTTGAGCTGCCTGCCACGCGCTGCGCTCTCAGTTTATGAAAAAAAACCAAAACAAAGGAAAAAGCAAAACAACCCCTCCCTGCCTGCCAGCTCGGCACTGGGGTACGGCCCTTGGAGGTCCCCGCGGGATGCGGGTGACAGCGATGCGGGGGGAGGTGACAACGACAGCGGAGTGACAACGATGGGGACCCTGCGGCCCGGTACCCCCCAGGTCCCCCCTTACCATTGCTGTAGGCGTAGGGGGACTCGGAGGCGCCGTCCTGCAGGCTCTCCAGGATCTCCCCCTTGCCCACGTCGCTGTCGCCCACCAACAGGAACTTGAGCAGGTAATCGTAGCTCTTCACGGGGCTGCCCTGGGTGCCCATCCTGCCTCTCATCGGCGGGGCGGCCCGGCCCGCATCCTCCGCCCGCCAGCCTCGGGCTGCGGCCTCTGCCCCGCCGCCGCTCACCGCCGGTCGCACATCTTCCGCCGGAGCCGCGCTGGGACCTGCGGCGGAGGAGGAGGAGGCGGAGGAAGAGCCCGGCCCGGCCCCGCAGCGCCCCCACCGCTGACACGGCCCCGCTCCGCCCTCCCACCCGCACAAAGCGCCGCCGCCCCGCCGGGCCCCGCGGCCCGAGCCCGCCCCGCCCCGCCCAGCCCAGCCGGGCCGCGGCGCCACGACGGGTCAGCCCCAGCTCCGGCCCCACCACCCACCTCAGCCGGGCCGGGCCGCCCCCGCCTCACGGGCCCACCGCGTCTGCCCTGGCTCAGGGAGTACCTCAGGCCCGCTCCTGCCACTCCCATAGGCTGAACCGCGCGTCAGTCAGAGACGGTCCCGCCTCCTCAGCGATTTTGCCGCTTCCATAGGCTGATTCACACGTCAATCAGAAACAGCCCGCCCCGACCCGCCCCTCACCCCTCAGGGGTGGGGCCATAGGCCGGCTGGGTGGCTGCGGACTACAGCTCCCGGCGTGCCTTGCGGGGAGCGGGGCATTATGGGATAGTCAGTCGGACGGGCGGGGGGCACCCGGCGGGGGGAGGGGCACCCGGGATTGGGGGACATCCAGGATTGGTGGACGTCCGGGTGTGCGGGCACCCAGGTGTCACCCAAGAAGGGGCATCCAGGTACGACCTGAGCATCCAGGTGGGAGGGGCACGTAGATGGGGGAGCATCCAGATGTGTGGGGCATCCAAGAAGAGGCAGCACCCAGGATTTGGGGGCATCCAGGTGGGTGGGTATGTGGGGTGGGGGGCATACAAGTGTCCTCCAGGAAGGGAGGCATCCAAGAAGGGGGACACCCACTGTTGGGGGCATCCAGGTAGGTGACCGTCAATCTTATGGGAAGCATCCAGATATGAGGGAGGCCCCGGTGTAGGTTCTGGGGTGGGAGGTGTGTGCACCCCGTTGTTGTCGGTGGGGCAGGGGGTGGCCATGGGGACATCCGGTGTGTCCCCAGGGAACAGGGGTGGCCCTGGGGCCCTGGATGCCAGGCTGAACCTGTACCCAGGAAGGGCTGCAATAACCACTCTGGACATTCTCCATCAGAATCCCATGCCATTGGCCAGACACCCCTGAGGAGCCACTCCCAATCCCAATCCTAGGGGATTCCCAGTGTGAAGGTGTGGAGGATCCTCTCCCTGCTGTCATTGCTGACAAATCCCTGTGCTGAACAAAGCATCCTGCAAATCTTTTCAGAGCTGGGCATTCCACTAATGATGTTCCCAGCCTGGTTGCTTCCCAGGAATCCCATTTCAATGACCCATGTCCCCTGGCCCAGCAAGCACTGTTGATGCCCAGCATAACACATGTGGTCTTGGCAGAGAAACACATAATGCTCTCAAGTTCTCTGATTTATAATTATGGAATGGTTTGGGTGGGAATGGACCTTAAAGCCCATCCCATTTCACCCCCTGCCACGGGCAGGGACACCTTGCCCAGGTTGCTCCAAGTCCCATCCAACCTGTCCCTGGACACTTCCAGGGATCCAGGGGCAGCCACAGCTTCTCTGGGCACCCTGGGTCAGGGCCTCCCCACCCTCACAGGGAACAATTCCTTCCCAATATCCCATCTAACCCTGCCCTCTGGCAGTGGGAAGCCATTCTGCCTTGTCCTGTCACTTCATACCGTTATCCAAAGTCCCTCTCCAGCTCTCCTCGAGCCCTTTTAGGCACTGGCAGGGGCTCTGAGGTCTCCCTGGAAACCTTCACTTCTCCAGGTGAACACCCCAAGCTCTCGGAGGCTGGCTCCAGAGCAGATGGGCTCCAGACCTCAGAGTATCTTCATGGCTTCTTCTGGACTCACTCCAGAGTCCTTCCCTCCACACTCACAGGGAGAGGGAAGGTGGCAGAGCTCTGGGGTGGGGGGGGCTGCCCCATCTTCATTGATCCCAGCCTGGCTCCCTCTCCTCTCCCACAGCCTGAGGGATTGAGTTCATGTGCTGCCCTGCAGCCACACACTGTGAATCCCTTTGGGGGAACCTGTTCTGGTGAGCAGTTTGTATCCCATGGGCTGAGGGGATCCTCAGCTGCTCACTTTGACTTTGGAGAAGCCAACTTTGGCCCCCTCTGTGCCCTCTCCTGCCTCCCAAACAGCCCAGGTTCCACAGCTGCTGCCAAAGCACAGTGAGAGCACAGAGGAAAACAAAACACCAGAGACAGCAAACCCAAAGAGCAAATGTCCTGCTGCAGCCACTGCCACTCCTGGCCACTGCTGATGACATTCCTGGGAGCTGGGGCTTGGAGTGTAAAGCCTGTGGAGAAACACCCACCCCAGGGCACAGCCTGCTGAGACGAGCAGGGGAACCAGAGAGGGATTCCCTAGAAGGAGAGAAAAGCCTCATTTCTGTCCACCAGTTCAAAGCAGTGGAAGTGGACAGAAGGACTGGAAGGAGTCTCGATTTTATTTCCCTTTTCTCAGCCTCTGGGTCTCAGTCCTGCCCTGACAAGGTCATCCAGAGCCCTGTTTATGGCTCATTCAAGGAATTTCTGTCATCTTCAGTGGGAAACCAAACAGAGCCCAGACTGGTGGGAATCATGGCAAGAGGTGGGAGGCAGAGTGAGAGGGATGATCCTGGCGGAGGCTCCTGGCAGAGGGGTGACCTTGGCAGGGGCTTGCTGCAGTGTGGGAACTTTGTCATGGCTGTGCATTCAGCTGGGAAAAGGGAAAGGAATGGAATTCAAGGGAGTGACTGCTCTGGTGTGAGGAGGGAAGGAGTGGCCACAATGACCTGTCATTCCCAGGCTCAGCTTGGGCTACTGCTCAGATTGTGCTGTGCTGCAGAGGATTGTCCACCACGTCCTGCCCCCTCACACTGAGCACAACACATGGGCAGGCTCATGGGAAACCAAGGAACCCCTCTCTGAATCACAGGAACACCCAGAGCTGGAGGAGCATCACCTCAACCATCTCCCAGGCCTGAGGTACGATTCACTGGATCCTCCTTGCCCAAACTTCGTGGTTTGGCCTTGACAAAACAATTAGAGCTGGACAAGTGATGAAATACCCTTGTGTGTGAGAGCAGAGGTCGAGGAGCTGCCCAGCCAGGCCCTGGGATGGGATGAACAGCCTACCTGGATCAGCTGAGCCTCCAGCAGTTGCCCTGCCCCATCCCTGTGCCAGTGACAGCCACACTGTGCTCAGCAGCAAGTTAAACTAGACGGAAGGGTTGGATTTTCCTCCCAACATCTTTATTTTGGTGTAATCAAAATCCATTTACGTTCTGATCAAAAGGTTGAATTAACCAATAAAACCTATCAGTAGAACAAAGCTCTCCATCTCTAACTCCCCCACAGAAGCACTGGTATATGCAGCATCCCTCATCCCTGCTGCCACTGGCACTGCTGGCGTTGTCACTGTCCTGCTGGCATTGCCATTGCTCTGCCCAGCGCTCCTGCCTGCAGAACTGGAGCTGTGCTGAGCCTGAAGCCAGTCTGGTTCCTGAGCCAGGGCTTCTTCCTGGACTGGTGCACGGGACCGGTCTGTGTTTCATATCACCAGGCTGCATTTCACATCAGGGCTGCAGTGGGAAGGAAGTCACCTTCAGCTGGGGTTAGTGGTGACATTTAAAACAAACCCCATGTCGCTGCTGCGGGAGCACTTTGCTCCTGCTGAACGCCTGGTGGTTCACGTGAGGGAGGGAGAAAATGCGCAGTGGGTTTTAACTTCCTCATCAAACTTCACTCGCAAACACTCACACATTTTTAATGAAACTCTCAATGAGTCAGTGCTCTTTTATAATACTTTACATAAAACCAGAAAACACTGTGAGGAGGATTGATTACAAGAGTTGTGAAGTTATCACGAATTTCCCCAGTGCCAGATGTTAAATAACACAGTGGATGGGAGAGGAGCTGCAGCCTCTGCCTGCCCCAAGTGGGGCCTGGGTTCTGCTGCTTCCCCCAAACACCTCCCAGAACTACCTGGGAATTCAGGGAGTGTGTTCTGTCACCTGCAGCACTCATCAGTGCAGGAACCATCCTCATATTTAGCTTGCTGAGACGGTAAATGGAGAGTTTGAGCACTCCTGGTTTGAGACCCAGGCAAGGATAAGGACTGGAGCCAAAGGCGACAGACTCTTGCAGCAACTCCTAATGCAAAATGGTGAGCCAGATGCAAAGGTGGTGGGCACTCTGTTCCCATCCAGGAAGGCAGATCAGCTGCCCACGTGAGGTTTGGATTGCTCTGAACATGTTTATCCTGCACCCAGAAGCTCCCAATCCAGCTGGAAAGCCCTGTGGCCTCCTGTCATGTGGAGAATCAGCTGAGATCCAGACCCATCCCCTGTGTGTGCACAGCACACTCACCCTACAGAGCCCCAGGGCTCCACACTCAGCCTGTTCCCTGATGCTGCAGACCCAGACACTGCCAGGTTTGGGGTTCTGCTGCCCAGCCCCCACAGCTCCCACTGTGAGATCAGCACAGGCAGCAGTGCGGCTACAGAGAAAATGCTCTCTGCTACCAGTCCAGAGAAGGACCAAGGAGCAGGTCAGGGATCTGAGTCAATGCACAGGTACCCCCCAACCAAGGCTGAAGTACCCCCAAAAGGCAAAGGGCCTGCTGAACAATCCCTAAATACGGGGAACAGGAGCAGAGACAACGCAGGACTGCAAATGTTCACACTCACTGAGGAGATCTGAGCTATGGTGTCACCGAGCTCTGCACCACACAAGGACAAGGGGCATGAACTGAAACACATCAAACTGAAACAAATCCCTGCCTGAGAGCAGGGAACACCTTTTCACTGGGAGGATGACCAAGCACTGGCACAGGTTGTCCAGGGAGGTGGTGGAGTTGTCATCCTTGGAGATATCCCAAAGCCATCTGGACACGGTCCTGGGCAACAAGCTTTCGGTGGCCCTGCCTGAGCAGAGGCTGGACCAGACAATCCCAACCACCACCAGTTTCCCGTGATGGTGTTACCAGCAGGTCTAAGCATAAAGGGTAAATCACTGAGGGCTTGAGTTAAGCAAGAAGATGGTGTTGGAGCAGCAGGAAGAGGCAGCACAGGGCAGAAGGAAAGCAGCTCATTCTCTGCAGGATGAAATGCAGATTTTCCTGCTTTACACTACTGAAAGTCAACTTACGGGTTGTACATTTGTGCAGGAGTCTTTGTGTGGGCCTGAACAGGGCACACAGTCCAGCTGCAGCATCAGGGAAAACTCCCAAACCCATAACTAGAGCCTTCAGTGCAGTGTAATTACTGAGGTTTCCTTTCAGCATCGTCACATGCTGTCCTGGTTAGGGGAGGAAAGTATTTCTCCAAGGCAGAATTTCTCTCTAGGATAGAGTTTTTCACACAGTGAATCACGTTTTCCTTCACAAACCCCCTGCCTAAGTAAAGAGGGGGTTTGTGGCAGCACTGGGAACCAAAAGGTGGGAGAAATAATAATAAGGAAATGCAGTATTAAAAAAAGTCTGCAAGATTAGAGTCTTTGACTCATGGCTGGCAAAGCCTGCTTGCTGCCTGCTATAAGGGGTGTGTGGTAGGAATGGGAGATGTGGAATCTTTAACTACTTCTCATCCAAGGGCTGCTATGGACAATATGGATCTGAGGATAAATCAGAGCCAGAGCCTTACCAGCAGCCTCTTCCCTGAGGAAATGCCAGCGCTGGGCCAGTCTGTGCTGCTGTAGAAGATGATGCTGATCCTAAGTTCTAATTAGAGAGATGACATAAGGTCAAGTGTTCTTGAGCAGGATGTCTGCTACGTTGTTGTAATGTCTCTGCACAGAGTCGGAAAAGGGTGGGGGAAGACTCTTTCACAGCAGGGACTGGAAAGGAAGAGGAGAGACATGGCAAACATCCAGCAGAACCAACTCAGATGTTCAGATACCATCACGGGCAAAGAGAACGCCCCATGTGAGGAGCAGAGACGCAGCTCTGGGTGACACAGGAGAACTGCACCCACAAGCAGCTGCCACTGCCCAGCTGGGCTGCTCAAGGCTCTCTGTTGCAGAAGACTCAGGATCTCAGGTTTGAGGAGCTTTTTCTCAGTTTGATATTTCCCCACCCCAGAGCCAGTTTAAGCCTTTAGTAAACAAACCCAATGCTGGAACATCTAATACATCTGGCAGGTTCACAATAGCAAGGTCACAGTTGCTGGTTTTCATGGCTCTGTGCTGTCTCTGGGGCTTTCAGGGCATTTGATCTGAAAGGACCATGATTAGGACCATCATGAACTGTCTGGTCTCACAGAAAGATTTTAAAATCCAGGATATTATGAACATTACTTTCATAAGACCAAAAATAACAAAGTTTCTCACAACAGTCAGCAAACTGAACTGTGCATGGGAGGAACCAGGGGATATCATTTAGGAGCTCCAGTGGAAAGATGAGAGGGAGGTAATGTGTAAACCTGCTCTGCTCAGTGCCAGGTGAGGATGGGGCCCATGACTCTGACTTCAGCTGAAGTGAGAAATGTTATTTAGACCATTCATCCACTAAATGCATCACAGCCTGCAGTTATTCCCACCTGGAGTGCAGAGAATTACTCAGGCAGTGATGTTCCAAGAGAAGATGCTGCACAGGAGTTTTAAGCATGGATCATCAAAGAACAAAACCTCTCCAGTTTCTGTGAGCAGGGATGTTCCAGCCAGAGCCTGCAGTGGCAGATGGTGAGGGGGGGGGTTTTGCCACACTTGTTTTCTTCAGTGAGGTGCCCTGGCTCAAGGTGTCAGGGCATCGTGTAGTGCCCGTGTAGTCCTGCCTCCCTCATGTGTTCCTAGGAAACCTCGACGGCCTTGGAGCTTTGCCTGCTAAGGAATGTCTGGACCAAGCACCTGCAGAGCTTCCTTTTCTCCTGGTCAGGCTATGACTAGAGAGGCAGTGACTGCACCATGAGGGGCTTTTAGCAGCTCCAGACAACCCAAATACATCTGGCCAAGGATGTCCTAAAGCAGCAGGGCTATAACCCTTCTCTTCTGTGACAGCTTCCAGCACATGGATGAGACACAGGGCTGTGGTAAGAAACTCTCATCCTGTCCTTGGGAGTGCTAACTGAAGGCTCCTACACCCCCAGGGCACCTTGCCTTGCCTCCACCAACTCCCTTTTGAATTCAGAGGCAGCCATCCAGAGAAGGGCTGGGCGCTGCAGCCACAGCACCTTCTCTTCTTCTTCCTCCATCCTTAGTTCCTTGGCCAGCCAGGGGAAAAGGGGCAGGATCCAGCACAGCCCTCACCTGCCAGTGCAAAAAGCAGGGTACAGTGACACTGACTCCTTGTTTGAGCTGGGGCAGAGGAATGAGCAGAGCTGGAGGGAGTGTATTTTGGGTGAGGACTGTATTTAAATTTTATGCAAGCACAAGGTGCCCAGTGGGACATCACCCCCCATCACACAGGCACTCTTCCCAAGACAGGGAATAGGAGACATATCAAAATGAGACCAGGACATGAAAAACCAAGCACTGTTACATTTTGGAAATTTATCCAAAGCACGAAACTCCCCTAATAGAAATCACAGAGTCATGATACAACAGGCTGTGCTTCTGGGCCTCCAGCCCCACTCTTTCAACACCTTCTCTGGTGCTGCAGTGGGGACGAGTGCAAGCCCTCCCAAAAAGAAAATAATAAATATCCCATGAACTCAGACACCCTGCTGTTCAGTTTTCAGTGTATGACTATAAGAGCTGATCCTCCACATGGTTTTGATCAGCTGGCTTAAAGGCTGAAGCATAAAAGGTCCAAAACACCCCCTGGCTACATGCATCACAGTGCTGTGGCTCTGAACCACTTGAGGGGCTGCTTTAACATGGCCCCGTGAGCCAACATGGAAGGAGAAATTCATCACCAAACCATTTGGGAGCTGCTTCCTCCATGACACTGAGTGCTGGTTTCATGAGGCACTGACGGGTTTAACCTTTCGCTTCCAAAACGATCATTAGCATAATATACAAACACAGTGTAGCAGTGTAGGGGAAGTTGAAAAATAATGTTTAAAAATACTTGCCTTTAAAAATTCAGCCCTTCCTATGTTACCAAAATCTATTTAAAGGGATGGAGCAGTTGCTGGCTCTGAGAAGCCTTTGGTCCCAAAGCATTAGGAGTCAGTATGTTTTTCTGGCCAAGTTCTCAAGCTCTTTCACTGTCTTTTAGTTCTGCTTCTCTCCTTTATGTTTCCAAGGGTAGATGAGCTCTCCAAGGAATAGCTTCTTGCAGAGAGATGTCCAGGAGTCCTTGGGGTAGCAGCTGTAGGTGGGCAGCCTGTATGTCTGGACCACACCTCCATAGGAAAGGGGGTTGATCTGTGTGGAGAGAGTGGGACAGCAGCAAGAGAAACATGAATTCTGCTTCTCACACAGCATCAGAAACCCTCCCTGGCTTACTAAGGCTCTTTATCCTTCTCCAACATCCCCCACCATTAACAAATTGAGCTTGGCAAGGGGTGTTACTAGAATCAGTCCCAAGCAGAGGGGCAGACACAAACACCAGCACAACTGAGAGTGATGTGTGTTACATACCAGAGTGGAGGGGACAGTGGCTGGAGAGAGAGAAGACAGCAACAGAATCAGAGTAATGGAATTTTTTAGTTTGGAAAAGACCTTTAAGATCATTGAGTGCAACCCTTAACCCAGCACTGCCAAGGCCACCACTAACCCATGTCCCCAAATGCCAATCCACACAGCTTTTGAACATCTCCAGGGATGGCGACTCCACCACTGCCCTGGGCAGCTGTGCCAGTGCCTGACCACCCTTCCAGTGAAGAAATCGTAAATTCCTAACATCTAATTTAAACCTACATCTAAAGCTACATCACTAGGGATGCACTGGGACTCCAGGAACTCCTCTGGAACAGAGCAGTTTAGCTGTACCTCTTATGAGCCCTCAGCCCACAGCTGTGCATTAAGTTAAACCCAGTATCACCCAAAACCACCTAGTGGAACCAAATGCCAGCACTACAGGATCACACCACAGGGCTGCTCATTATCATTTTCAATTAAGTTTCTTCAGATGAGTTAATCTTTTTTAATTTGACTTCAATCACCACCCCCAGTCTGTGCCTACAAAAGCTCTGATTATGGTCCCCAGTTGCTGCATTGACTTTTTGAAGATGGGGAGGTGAACAGACACATTATCTAGACAAGGGGTGACAGAAGAATGTTAGACCTTGGAAATGCTCATCCCAGTGAAGCACTCAGGGTAGGGAGAGAGGTGACGTCCACAGGATGGATCCAGTGTGGCCAAGATCTGATGCATGAAAAGGATGCACAGCACAGTCTCCAAAAGAGCAAAGATTGCACAGAAATGGTGGGGCTCAGAGCACAGACTGTGAGAGATGCCAGCGGGTGGGGACTTACAGAGGTAGGGAAAGCTTGGCCAGTGGAGAGAAATGGAAGGACACCATTCTCTAGTAAAAGGGTTCAGCTCTGCTGGAACCAACCGAGCAGGTCTGGGAAAGAAGACTGTAATTCACAGCCCAAAATCCAGCGATGAAAGGAAAAAGAGACAGCAAAAACCACACAGAGAGTCACTACTTGGTCAAAGATGAATATTTCTTTTGTCCACTATAAACATCTCTTTTTCTGAGAGTTTGCCTTCAGCTGCCTGGTGCTCATGGAGTGGTGAGGGATGAACGCCCAGAGCCTCCAAAGACAGAGCTCTTGCAAAGGGTGGTTGAGCTAAGAGTTCATTAGAATTAATCCTGGACACATTTGTCAAATTAGTTTCAAAGAACAACATTGCTGCAAGAAAGGGGAAATGTCTGTACACAGAAGCATCCACAGAAGTTTAGGCAAAAGGCCAGCACAGCTGCTTGCAGGGAAAATTATAAGAAAAGAATAAACAGGGAAAAAAAAGGGGCAAAGAAACCTGTCCCCAGAACTAACAGCCATACAACGTGAGTAACTATTTCTGCCCATTTCCTCAGCTGTAGGCAAAGCAGAGTGTTTTAAGCGCAAACATGCTGGGGAGGAGGACAGGACCTGCTGCTCTATGAGGGAGAGACACGTGTGTTCCTTTGACTATTAGCTGTGTGGGCTGGAAGGCTGGGTCGCAACATTTCTGTTTGAGATGCCTCTCTGGGCAGCATGGTGATACCCAGGGGTAACAGTGGCCACTGCAATAACCAGAGATGTTTACACCCAGAGCAATGTCCCTGCCCCTCCTGTTAACAAATGGAAGCAAACAGGCAAAACTCCTTAATTACTGAAAGGGCAATTTGAGTTCTCCTTACGAAAGTTCTGTACGTCAAAGCTATAATAAACCCTGCTAGAATATCCATCCTAATGGAGCTGTTCCCTTTCCCCTGCCTCTGCTGCTTAACCCTTTCCAAAGCAATTGCTAGGAAAGATGGCACTTTCAGCAGAAGGTCCGTGAATGGATCAAACTCATCATGTCCTAGAATTCCAGAATCTCAGACTGTTTGGGCTGGAAGGAACCTTAAAGCTCATCTCATCCCATCCCCTGCCATGGGCAGGGACACCTTCCACTAGCCCAGAGTGCTCCCAGCCCTGTTCAACCTGGCCTTGGACACTTCCAGGGATCCAGGGGCAGCCACAGCTTCTCTGGGCACCCTGTGCCAGGGCCTCACCACTGTCACAGGGAAGAACTTTTTTCCTAGTATCTACTTCAAACCTGCCCTCCTTCAGCTTAAAGCCAGTTTTCTCCCTGGGCTATCAGTTCAGTTGAGCCACCCTGCCAGAAATACTTCTTGTGCACCAAAAAAAAAAAATTATTTTAAACACTAATGAAAACACTGACCTATGTAAGACTTCCTGAAGAATATTAAGTAGCATTTGGAGTGGAAATATCATCCCCCATCCTCTGCCCCCCTCCAGTGCATGGACTTTGCATTCCAGAGATACTATCTTAAAAATAAAAAATAATCCCTTGGCTGAACCAGGAGCTGGTTGAGAATGCTCAAACCCAGCATTATTGATTTCTAGTCCATTATCAGAGCCCCAAAGGATGGTTCTGACTGCATCAGTCACCTACAGCTCCAATTATTTTGGGCATAGCTCCATGCATCCAGCCTTACTTCCATCAGGCACAGCTCCAAGAGGGCTTCCACACAGAGAGGGGGAAAGGCCACTGCGGAATCTTGAGAAAGGCACATCACCATGCACAATAAATAAGAATTTTTGCATGCCACTTAAAAATAGGCTTTTTTGTTTGGCCTCTCCAAAGGCCTACGAGAAAGTGAGATATTCAGCAGGATTTCTGACACAAGCCCATTTTTCATTTCCACCAGCACTAAGAGAGCAAAAAAGTGCCTTTTCTCACTGTCTGCTCATTATTATTTGAACAGAAGGCTGGGACAGACATCCACTGCAGCACTTCCACCTCTCGAGGTGATGACTTGTGCTATATTCTAGATAGCAAATGGATCTTCCTGCAGTGGTCCAAGGAAAATTCATCACAGTCATATGACTCACTGCCTCTGCTCTTTAAGTCGTGATCTTTTCCCTCTGGAGACTCCACCTCATCTCTCAGACACACTGATGCCAAAGCCCCTGTTCAGCAGCTCTTGTGCCTTATCTCTGGTGTCTGGTTTCCTCTTTCTGCAGTCTCCTGGCCATGGAGCATGGCAGGTTTTGGGTCTTACACCCCTATCTACTGAAAGGCAGAAGCTGGGAAGACAGCATGCCTGGGGAATGCTAGTTTTGCACTAGAAGACATCCGTTGAAGGGATTCCCTTTGGAATTGCTACTAGCTGATTTGCTGATTCCCTGCTAGTCTGACCTTTGCTGAAATAGGGTGGGAGTGGTGATGGGAAAAGCAAAAGGACTGGGAAACTGCAGTTAAATCCTTCCCACACACTCCCCCAGTGTCCAAGTGCTTTTATAAGTGCTCTACACTACTGGCAGCCTCTCCTGTTAGGATGCAGGGAGCAAGAAAAGCCACCCCCCCAGTGTCCAAGTGCTTTTATAAGTGCTCTACACTACTGGCAGCCTCTCCTGTTAGGATGCAGGGAGCAAGAAAAGCCACCCTGGGATGTGGCTGTATTCCTGCTGGGTCAGGAGATGGAAATTTCACTGCAGAAAGTGTAAGGAGAACCTCTCTGCTGCCAACACCTCAGTTGTTTTCAGAAGATAATTTCATTTAGTATCTCTGATGCCAGAGTGTGGGAATGGGGGGGTTACAAAAGCACAGGTAGGCTTTACCCATATCCCTCACCAGGGCAACTCGGGAAAAGCAGGAGGCCCTTTCCTCTCTCATCTTGCCCAAGCTCTTGTCCAGCTGGCATCATGCAGCAGCCAAGGCTTTCCACCACCTCTGGAGGGAAGAGCTTTTCCTGGTGCTTCATTCTGGATGGTTTAACTGCCTTCTTTTGCTTCTCCCAGTGTTCAGCAATCATCACATGAAGCTGCACAGAGCCAGGAGGTGATAATGGCATGAGGTCTCAATCCCAGAAGTAACACAGCTCTGTATTTCTCCCACCTCCCTTTCTTCTCCTACATTTCACTTCACACCATCCAGGGCACTGCATTTTCTCCAAACAGAGGACTCAAGCAGGGCATCAAAAAGCACAGAAAGCAGCAGCCAGCCATGGAACATGAAATTATTTCCCTTGTTTCAGCATTTTACAAGGGATAATTTTGAAGTGGAACCTTTCAGTGGGAGCAGCACAGATGGACTGGGGTCACTGCAGCCGGAATTGTCACTGAGGGCACAGGGCCTTACCTGCATAAGTAGCCGCAGAGGTTTTCCATCCTGCTGCTCAAGGACTCTGAACTTCACTCCAGCTGCAAAGACACAAAACAAGGAAACCAAACCCATGGTGGGATTGTTGGGGTGTCCTGTGCAGGGCCAGGAGTTGGACTTGATGATCCCTGCGGGTCCTTTCCCACTCAAGATATTCCATGGTTCAATGCTCGGAGCACAGACCATGCATTTGCTTCCCAGTGCTGTTGTCTGAGCACTGATTCCCTAGAAAATCCCTTCAACCTTTCTGGATTTGAGAACATTCTCCATTTCCAACAGGAAGCATGGATTGTCTTTATAGTGGTTGAAGCCTAATGACAAACACAGCTCCATTAAAATTAGCCCTTCTCACCTGTAGCTTGAAAATTCAGTGCTAGAGCAAGCACAAAGCCTAGAAGTCAGCCAGCCAGACTTGATGATGATGATGATGATGGGACTGGAAAAACCTTCCTCTTTTCCCAGACTTCCATCAGAATGTGAACTCCATCTTAGTAGCAGACAGAGAGCTCACCCTTAATTTGTTCTCATGTGGAGAGAGCACATGTGCAAATCTCTCCCTCTTTCAGACGGAGGGAGGGAAGTGACTGATCTGGAGGCATTAAAATATTTCAAAACAATCCCTGCCCATTAATCCCAGCATCCATATGTTTTTAACAGGCTACTAACCCCATCAAACCTGCCTCTTTTCTATTTCCTCTTTCATTTGCCTCATTGCCAATACTGTAAAGATAAATAGGAAAGATTTTAGATTCCAAGGGTGACACAGTGCTCAGGAAGATTTAATACAATGTTTCAAAGGTAACAGCTTGGACAGAGAGACATTTTTCTTGCAAAGATCTCAAATTACTTCACAGAAATAAAACCACCAATCCATCTCTGCAAACCTGTCCCAGCCAAGCATGCCCCTATTATTCCTTCCTGCAGGTAAGAAAAAGAGAAAAGACTAAGGCACAGATCAAACAGTGACAGAAGCACAAACAGAAATAGAACTCTTCACCTGTGTAAGCCCCATTGCTTCAGTATCTGACTCTTGCACACTGGAAAACCAAAATGTTTTCTCTTTTTCCTCAAGCTTTGAATTAATTAAAATTATACAGTTCACTCCTGGGACAGAATGCTTTTCTCTAGCACATAGCTCTGGTTTAAACTGTATCCCCAAATAATGAAGTTTTTTCTGCCCAGGACAGGAGGGATTTATCTGTATTTTGTTGGATTATATTGAAAGAGGGGCTTCCCTGTGGCTAGCACAGGTTCTTCCCCTGGGAACATTTTGCTATATTTCATAAACAAGATAAAGTTTGGATGTTTTGCAAACAGTTTCTCCGGATTGAGTGAGTTCGGGCTTGGCCAATTGTGCCTAGGGGGAGGTCTGGGGCTGACCAATCTGGGGCACTTCTGTAGACTCTATATATATGGAATTCAAAACAATAAAGTTCCTTTTCTCCTCTCTTTCCTTGTCTGAGAACTTGGGTCATTCCTCAGCTAGCCGATCAACAGCGACACTTCCCCAGTGGCTTGAAATAGATGTTTGAGTACCCTGGGCCTCAACACGCAAATGTGCTGTTTGACCAAAGTGCTCAACGTGATTCACAGAGCTTTGGCTACGAGGAAGTGTCTAAGCCATTTCAGGAACTACTCTTCTGGCAGACCTTGTCAGAGACAGACAACAAGCAGGCACTGAAGGTTCAGATATGTGGTCGAGCACTCTGGCGTCTCATCCCAGAACAGTCCATTATCCCAGCAAATGCTGGTGCTGTAGGTCCCAGACACACATACAAGCACAAGAAAATACAAGCACAAAAAGGCTATAAATTTATTTTAGAATGACCTGCAGATTCCTGCAGTGCTCAGGACTCTGAGCAGCTCCCTTCTCACAGGAAGAGCAGGAAGACTCAGGCTCCTGCGGATCACTCCAGCCCACAAGAACACTGAACTGTTCTGTGATTTCCAGCCAACTCCAGAGCTCAGGGTTCTGCTTTTCCTGTACAAAGGCATCATCAGTGGCACAGAAGAGGTCAGGACATGAACTCATTTGCTTTGTTTCACATGGCAGCACACTCAAGTGAGGGCACTGCTGGTCTGTATTCCAGCAATCATGGCAGGTCATACAGAATCATGACAAAACCTGTCCCAACGTGTCTGCTGTGAATATTGGGAAAGGGAAGTCCTGGAAAAATGAGCTGGCCTGTTCACAATTTAACAGCATGTTGGTAACCTGTGTGTGGGCAGAGTCTGAGAGCCCTGAAGCCCCTGCTGTGCCTTACTTCATGCTGGGAATCCATATCCCAACTAAGGTGGCAGCCCTTGAGCTGACACTGGGTGCACGGAACTCTTGCACAGAGGACATCAGCTGTGATTTAGGTACAAAAGGCTTTTAAAAGTCAGAAATATTTCACTTTAAATGTGTGGAAAGAAAAAATGCATTTAGTTTCTGGTGTGTGGATGGATCATTCACCTACCCCTGGCCCAGGCTTCATCAGTGGAGTATTTTGTCAATTCAGACAGTGAGTCAAAGAACTTGGAGGTCAGATGGCACAGTGAACTGAGCTGAACTCAACCCCCTTCCTACCAGCAAAAAATATCCATTCATGTTGGTAGAAGCATCTTGATGGTGCTTGTAAAATCAGCTGCCTTAACACCTGCCAGAGGATGTCTCATCCAAGTTGTGAGTCTGACAAGGGAGGCAGCACCTCAGCAGTGAGGACACTAAGTGATGTGTACTCTCTGAAGTCCTTTGAATTGGATTCAAATGCTCCATCTGCTCCTGTTGCCATGCCACATTTTTGTGCTGGGGCAGGAACACAGGCTGCAGAAATGCTCAGAGATGCCTGTTCATCTCACAGGCACCAGGGCACTGCAGTGCCAGTTAAGGAGCTCAGCTGAGAAGACAACCCTCTGCCTGGGGAGGGTGGGTTTGTAACCTGCAGCAGGGACCTGGCTGAACAGGAATGAGGACAAGTCACCTGCGGCCTTACATAACCTAAAGGAATTCATGGTCTTACACCTCTCAGTGGCACCAAGATTTCTTCCTGCCCTACATCCTGCTCATTATTGGGTCAATTTCCTTCAGCATCATCTCCTGTTCCCCAAAGACAGCCCCAAACCCACAAAGAAGTGTTGAGAAGTTCCTGCCAGGACATTCATAGGAACCTGCTGAAGACTCACATGGAAAAGCAACAGAGTTGGTAACACAGATCAGCTCTACCTTCCCAAAACTGAGCCTGGCAGTGCTCCAGCAGACAAAGCTGCTGACGTTCCCTCAAGCTTCCTCTGCCTTTAATGACTGGCCTTGGTTTAGTGATGATCAAGCTCTTTCTTCTATGCTGAATTCCTGCTGCATGCTCTTTAAATGGATGGGAGATAATAATTTAGATGTGCTTGACTGTAACTAGATCAACCATAGCTGTTGACAGTCAAAGGCATTCCAAAATGAGCCTTTACTCTGGTGCCAGCCATGGTTTATGGTTACAAAAAGTGGAAAAACAATGACTGGTTTCAAAATGGTGATAGATTAGTCTCAAAAAGAGAATTATTATCTGAACTCAGCCCAAAGCTTTGAAATTAATCCAAACACCTCATGTCAGGGCTTCAGTCAGTCAAAGTTAGCAGAGAACTGAAACAGCTCCATTGAATTGTAACCACTGTAGATCCAATCCGTTGGAACAGCTGATATTCCAAGTATTTTTGTGATCTGGCTTGTTTCAGAGCCCAAATACCCAGAGCTTTCAGCTTGTTTCACAGAATCATGGAATATCCTGAGTTGGAAGGGACCCACAAGGACCATCCAGTCCAACTCCCAGCCCTGCACAGACACCCCAACAATCCCACCCTGTGCATCCCTGGCAGTGCAATCCAAACATTCCTAGAGCTCTGGCAGCTTCGTGGCTGTGCCCATTCTGTGGGGAGCCTGGGCAGTGCCCAGCACCCTCTGGAGGAAGAACCTTTTCCTGATATCCAACCTAACTGTCCCCTGACACAGCTCCATGCCATGTTTGACTCACAGAAGTTTTACCTGACCTGGTAGTCTAGAACTGGAATAAAAGATGAGCTTGTTTATACAGTGCTTGTTTGGATGTCACTTTTAGCAGCCAAGAGCTTTGTAAACGTGCTCTTGATTCTGCTTCAGGATCAGATTTCTTTCCATTGACATCCTCATCCTGCTCCTTGCAGGAATTGGTTCACAGCAGGGACACCTGCAGGACTCAAGCCTTGGGCTCCTTCCTACACCCCCTGCATCTTCAATACAGGAGTGACCCCGTGCACCAAAATGAAACACATAATGCAAAATGCTTGAACTGCTGCAGAGGCAGAGCTGAGGAACTCACCTGCAAGCCTGTAGGATCTACAGAGCCGAAGGATGAGGGAATAAAGAGGCAGGGAGTCAATCAGGTCCACCAGTAAGTGTATGACGCCCTGCACAATCACCACCAGCAACCGGAGCTACAAGAAACAGTTTGACAGAAAATCTCAGGAAACACGAGATGAAACACTTGTAAATTCTTGAGCTGAGCTGGGATCTGACACTGCTGTGTACTAAGCTAAAGCCTCCCAAAGTGGGTGTGATGTCTAGATGTGCTGAGCATCCAGACCCTGTGTGAGGATCCTCAGCACTCTGAGTTTAAGGAGGTAACTGGAATGAAGCTCCTACAGCTGGAGATGCTGTGACCAGCAAGGACATGGAACCATTCCACTTTCAACAGCCACAGTTGTTGAAAGAAAAGGAAGCTCAAATCCTCCCATTTTGAGTCAACTCCATCACTGTGTACCAGTGAATGTAAATTTTCCTCTCTCCAACAGTGAGCTGCAGCAGCTCATTTCTGCCTGAAGAAACCCCATGTAGAGTCTAAGCAAGAGCAGAGCAGGCTGAAATGAGCTTCCTGCTCTGTTTTCTGTCCCTGACTAAAGCACCTCCTTTTGTCACACTTCAGTTATTTCTGCTGCCAAGCTCATCTGAAAAGAGGGCTCAAAAAAGATGCTGAAAGCATGTGACGGCCACAGTCTGTGGAAAATTTGGCTCTGGGCAGACCTCAGAGAAGACTGGTCATATTGAGGGAAGAAAAGAAAAATAAAGAAGTTCCAGCCTCTGAGGAAAGCTTGGCTGAAAACATTTAACACAGCAAGTTAATTCCCAGAAAAAAAAAAAGTTCTGGATCAGACTAGAGAGGCCACCACCTCAGATGTGGATGGAAAGATTAAAAAAAAAATAACTTCTGAGAGAAAGAGAGGGGAACAGTTTGTCCTGCTGGCCAGGATTTGCTGGGAATTCCCTTTGGAAAAACACAAACATGAGCTGTGTGAGAATTCTTCCTAAGACACCCACATTTTTATTTCCGTTATGGATGACCATAAATATCTAGGAAACCATTTTTTGCTATCTCAGAAGAGAGTATTTTACTTGTTTCAAGGGTTAAATCTTACCAGGGTAAACACCAAATAATACAGTGCAGTTGTAGGCAGGAGGAACAGCAGGATTGTGAACAGCAAAGTGCCAATAAATAACTAGGGAAAAAGGAAACACAATCATGAGCAGAGCAATGGTTAAAATAAAATACACTACAAATAAAAAATAGGAGACTCTGAGGCAATGGAAGTTTGCAGAACTCCTCAATGTGTTTTTTTGCTGTCTATGTGAATAATGCTGTTACCTTGGATATTTTCAGTATTTCTCCTCTCACCAGGCCTTTTTCAAAACTCCCTATTATGGGAGTACATTTGGAAAGAGAAATAAAAGCTGGATCCTGACATTTATAGACAACACTCAAGATTTCCTAATTCAGCCCAGCTTCCTTAGGAAACAAGACTTACACGATCTTACCATTTTTCCACAAAAGGTTTTAGAGACATTGATCAGATTTTACCAGGAAAATGTGGAAAAGAACAAGTAAGTGGTAATTTGAATGGGAATTCTATAGAGAATCATGAAGTACTTTTGTTCCTCCTTCTTTTAACAGTGCAGGCACCTGGTGCAAACCTGACAGAATTTGCATGATAAACATTTCCCAAGGCAGCAGCCAGCTGAGCCTGTCCAGCCACAGGAATTCTGCCTCTTGCTCATTGTGAAGCTGGGAGAGAGGAAGAAGCTGGAGTCACTGGGTGGGGGAGCAATATTCAGAAGATGAAGGAGAAAAATCCCCAGGGAAGCAGGTGTCATTAGCTCCACTGCCCACAGAAAAAGTTATTTTTATTCTGGGCCAGCCCAGCTGGCGTAGGACTAACTAATTCCAAGTGGGAGAAATGCACATTTATAACAAACAGGGACCTGATTCTTCAGTTTCCAGTCATCCCTTCCAGAGCAGAAAGGCCACAGGAGCATAGGCCACCACCATCTCTGCAAAAAAGGACCACGGCTGTGGGATATCATGAAAGAAAACAACCCAGCAGCCACAGCACAGAGGTGGATCAGCATCCCAGCTTTAGGCATGTAACCAGGAATAGATCACAACCCAATCCATTCTCCTCACAGCAGTTGTTTCTCCCCTCTCCTGTCACTCCACTGCAGTTGTCTAAACCTCCAAGTCTTTTAAGGTCTGCTTTGAATGTTTCTTCCTACCCAGCCAGTGACACAATTCCCTCTGGTCTCCAGAGCAGCAGGATGAAGCCTGGAGTGCCAAACCAATTCTCCTCAAAGTACACAGGGAGTGAACCCTGATGCAAACCTGGCACGGAGGCTTTTAATCACCAAAGAACAGAAACCCAGCTCTCAGCTGTGGTTCAAGAAGCTCAAGGTTATCTGATGTAATAGAGAGAGGCGCCAACCCTGCAAGTTTCCAAATATTATTGTATTATTTCAGTGATGTTTGCAGCTGCTGGCCTGGAGCAGTTCAGGCTCTGTTGGACTTTTGCATGGCATTTCAGAAACTAAAAAGAGCTTACAGCACTCCTCAAAAAACTGCCTCTGCCTGAGTGCTAGTGTGTGGGCCAGGCTCCAGCACAACGTGAATGAAACGGAGCCTTTTAATAGAAACGCTGCCACGGCTGTTACTGTGGCAACACTGCTGGGCACCACATTTCCAACTGCCTCCATCCCTCCCCCATTCCCACTTCAGGCTCCAGGAGCTGCCAGCATCTGCAGCACCCACCGCAGCTTGCTGGGCGCCTGGCAGGTGCTCAGGGCACTTCTGCACTTGCCAGAATTTGGCCCTCTGAGCAAGGGAAGGGGTGCTGGAGGGCAGGGAAAGGGTGCAGGGTAGGGAAGAGGTGCAAAGAGAGGGTGCAGGGCAGGGAAGAGGTGCTGCAGGGACGGGGAGTGGTGCAGGTAATGGAAGGGAAGGGCTGCTGAAGGTAAGCAAGGGTTACTGCAGGTAAGGCAGAGGTGCTGGAGGGAAGAGAACGGGTGCAGGGCAATGAAGGGGTGCAGGGCAATGAAGGGATTTACGGAAGGAAAAGGGTGCAGGGCAACAAAGGGATACAGCAGGGCAGTCAAGGAGTGCTGCAGGGCAGCAGAAGAGACACACATGGATGCAGTGTCAGGACATGTCCTTGTTCTGGGCACCACAAAGCCTCCCGTGGCTCTGTCTCAGCATCAGTCAGAGCAGGACGGGAGGGCATTGCCATGGGCAGTGCCCTGCGGTGTCCCTGGGACTGTGGCACTACCTGGTCCAGATCATAGGAGCAGGAATCCACCCGCTGCCGCAGCACATTCCACTTCTTCCCCCGGAACAGGCGCCACAGAGAGGACAGGCCGTAGATCTTCAGGCAGTAGAGCCTGAGCAAAGAGAAGACTCTGTGCAGCACAGCTGGGAGCTGCCAGCTCCAGCAGCACCCAGCTGTCACCATCACAGCCCCATGCCCACCCACCGACCTGCAGAGTCAGGGGTGACAAAAGAAATCCACTGGGAATGATACAGATAAAAACCCATGGCTCAGTCAACCCTATCTGGGCTGGCCCCTGGCACAGGGGCTACTGTAGCCAGCTCTGGGCCACTGGAGGGCAATGGCCAAGCCATGCTCTGGGGCTGCAGCAATCACCAGCCTCCTGGCAACACTTTCCCTGCAGCAAAAGAGTGGGGAGGCACTGGCACACGGTGCCCAGAGAAGCTGTGGCTGCCCCATCCCTGGAAGTATCCAAGGTCAGGTTGGATGGGACTTGGAGCAACCTGCAACAGTGGAAGGTGACCCTGCCCATGGCAGATAGTTGGAATGAGATAAGCTCTAAGGTCCCTTCCAACCCAAACAATTCCATGATCCTATGAAAAGAACCAGCAATCTTATTTCCCCGAGCTCATCTGTGTCTCCCCAGTTCAGATCTGTCCCTTCCCCTGGCCTCACACCCTTCCTGACGGGGCTAGCCGAGGTCTTACCCCCACACCTGAGTCAATGCAATGCAATTTTTCCTCTGCAACACAGAGATACAAGAGAGAGGAGTGGAGCCCCTGCACCTTCTCTCGTAATCCACAGCTCTAAAAATTCGTAAGAGTGGGAAGAGATCAAAGAAATGCCTGGTGGCACCTAATACATGCCTTTCTTAGGCTTTCAGAACTTGGTGCTTTGAGACTTGGAGCTACTTCCCTCACAGAAAAATGACAATGGTGAGGGAAACTTGGGGTGACAAGGGGTGAGAAACAGACACCTCTTTATGGAATTACATCAAGGAAGAAAGAGCCCTGGGACAGAGAGGGGGCACAAAGAGCCCTGGGCAGCAGTCCCAACATACGGGGATGTAAAGAAAAGGAACATGGCGAATGTGTGGCACAGAACAGAGTCTGAGAAAGCCTGAGCTACAAAACCCAGACTGGCAAACCCAGCCAGCTAAGGCATGGAGCTGCCATATTTCACAGCAGTGATGTGAAAGCAGAAGCAAGGAGTCTCATCCAAGAGAAGAAGCTGGTTTGAGGAACACCAACTGCTTCAAGGAATTGGCAGGGTGCCTCCAGAGCGGCAGGCACAGCTTGGTGCCCTAATCCCTGGGCAGGAGGGAGCCCAGGACAACTCCTCCAGGTTCTGGCACACACCTGGCTGTGGCTCTGACTAACTCCACACACTCCCTGTGTCCCCTGACATGACACCCAGTGGGTTTTGCTGCAGTGGCAGCTCCCCCACCTGCCCTGCTGCCTTCACACACATGCCAGCCCTCATTTCACTCTGTGGTTTGCTCCACAAGAGGATCTCAGGCTTCACCAACACCTGAACCAGCAAATTCTTCCTCCTGCCCGCTGCAGGAACTCAAGGGGCTGTGCTGGCTGTGGATGACTGCTGGCTTTTCCTGGCTCTATACTTCTGGCTCCCTGCAGCTCCAGGGAAGTGCAATCAGCTGAGAAAATGCTTTTCCTATTTGCAGTCTCTGCACAACTAGAAGGAGAAAGGCGATTCCTCACAGACCAACACAGAAGTTCCAGTAATCAGAGGTGTTGGGAAGACGCTCCCCAACTCTGGCATTACTGATTCTGGGTGCAAGCCCTATACTCACAACAGACCTGGCTCATAAATCAGGTCTCTATATTTCCAACTATTCCCTAAACTACCCATATCCAAAGATTTACTATTTCTTGTGTTGTTTGCAATGCAAAGCCTGAGGAGGGACAATGGCCATTCTGTACCTTATAAGCCAAAAGATCCTTTATCTGTTGTATCCCATCTCCCTGGCAAGCACATCCTGTGGCACTACTTGATGCAGCACAAGTTAGAGGAGAGCAGGAACAGAGCACAGTGATGGGCACCTCTTGCACAGGAACCCCAACTTGGCCCAGATGTACCCCAAAGCCCCCTGCACCCCCCAAGCTCCTTCAGAGCCTCTGCCCAGCTCTCAGGCCACGAGATCCTCACAGACACCCTGTAACCCCAAATGTGCCATTTGTGCTCCACAGTGCAGACAGGGACCTCTTAAACAGGGCAGAGACAGGGACTTTGGAGCTTCTTCAGAATTACAAGGGTTCCCCTCTCCCCTTCCCCTCTCCTCTTCTCCAGTTCCCCTCCAAATCTCTGGTAAGGTGCAACGGAGGAGAGTACAATGAGGCTGAATCAAACGGAGGGGGTGAGCTGCTTTCTTGTCCTCTGTCCTTTCTTTGTCATGTACTTTTATTTTTCCAGGTCACTACCATGACAGATAAATATTTAAATGCAGGAGAACTGAAAGACAGGTTGCTTATACTACTGTGGCCATCATTTCTATTTCAGGAATAAAAGACTGCAAGAAAGTTGGTTAAACTGTGGTTGAACTGTTAAACTGCTGGTTAAACTGTGAGTTCAGGAGAACTACATCAGGACTGAATGCTTCACCATGGCCTGAGTGTTCTGTGGCCCTTCTCTCCGAACAAACCTCAGAGAGGGGACTCACCTGGCCCCGTAGACATAGAAGCAGTAGATGTGGAAGGTCAGGAGCGCGATGATGTCGGAGAGGATGCAAAGAGCCACAGTCAGGCCCAGACAAGCTGAGAGCCCCACGTACCACAGGATCATCTCAATGAAGGGGGACAGCAGGTGGATGTAGTCTGGTGGACATGGCAGAGGGTCAGTATTTGACTGGCACATCTCCCTCTTGACCCTCTCAAAAGGCTGATTCCCCTCACCCTAGGACACTGCTCCAGAAATCAGAGTCATGAAATCATGGAAGTGAAGCTGGAAAACTCCTTTAGATGCCATCTTCTCTTTAGGACGGGCCAAAACCCCGTCTCTTTCTGCCCAAGTTTCTGCCCCAAGGTGGAGCAGCAGGGAGAACGTGTTTAGCTTGAACACAGCAGTCACCTTTCTCCACATGTGATTTCATAGAATCAGCATGGCATGGTTTGGGTTGGAAAGGACCTCAAAGACCATTTAGTGCCACCCCCCTGCCATGGGCAGGGATATCTTCTACCAGACCAGATTGTTTTAAGCCCATCCAATCTGGCCTTGGACACTTCCAGGGATGTAACACTTGATTTGTGTCCAGGTTCTTAAGTACATTTTTAACTGCACACATCAACCTTTACTGCAACCACTCCTGTTTTTCTGCTCTTCCCACAAAAGCCACCTCATATGGCCTTTGTAAAATAAAGCAGTGTGGACAAACAGTCTCTCTCATAACTAAAATGAGGCAAACTCACAGAAGTAAGATCACACTTGATTGGTGAGCAAAGCAAATCAGTATAATAACTGTGGAGTTCATGTCCATCATGTCTGTACTCCTCCATCAAGGATAACAGGGGCGTGTTATTTCAAGGAGTAATAATAAATTTTAAAAAAATAAAATAAAAATAATAAAATTGCACTAAGCTGAAGCCAGTGATAGCATAGGACTGGCATTTGCATCCCTGCACATATCAAATCCCTATCCCAAGAGCTGCCTCTCACATGGCAAAGATCACAAAACCCTACAAAAGACCTCACAGCAGTGCCTTTCCTTGGACACTCACCACCAGCGACACCAAGTAACTAAGCCCCAGCAGGATCTGCACTTCTTGCAGAGCATCAATACCAGCACTTTATTTAATATGCATGAATTCTTTGTGTGGGAATCCAACTTTGGCTTCAGTTCCCACAGCAGGAAGACTCCCAGACAAGTCTGTACTTGCAGAAGTGCATTTTGATTCATTACTCACCTCTAGGCAAACATTAAACACTCAGAGGGAAGAGATGAAAAGGGAGGCTGGGAAGTTAAACAATTTCACTTACTGATCCAAAGATGGATGTGATAAAGGAAGAAGCGGCCCAAAACTTGATCCAAGGCTCGGTTCATTTTCAGCCCAGCTGGTGCTCCCATCAGCCACTGGAGCAGGTCCTGCAGCTCTTCAGCCACATGCTGCAAACACAAGGAAGCAAGGCCATGGAGAGAAGACTGCAGCCACACTGAACAGGTCCAGTGCACTGTAATTACTGCTCCCTCAAATGCTCCACCACAACCTCCAAACCAATGGGAAAAAATCCAAACAACTACTTTACAGGTGACTAGCTAAGTCAGAAATGCACCTTTAGTAACTCCCCGCTGAATCAAACACAACAGTTGAGAGGAACCTAAACTGCTTCAGTGGTCACTGTGTTGGGAACATGAAACCATGTCCACTCTGGCCACCTCTGGAAGGTTTGTGCTGTAGGATTTCTTGGGGTAATAAAAATTCTGGAAATAGATGGCAAATGCTGATGCACAAGTCCACTTCTGGGGACAGTCAACTGGAAAGTCAGAGCTGAGTTTGGGGAAGGCTGTCAGGATTTTAAAAGGGGGGAAGATGGCAGTGAACTAATAGGCAAAAAAGAATGAATTTTTATAAACAACCTGTTTGTGTTTAGAGCAGGGAAGAAAGCACACTAACATAAATGTATTTCATGCACAAACTTTCCTCTGTGGTGTTCTAAGCAATAGCACTCATCTTCCCTATCACTCTCTGCAGGCTTCATGGAGAGATATCCACGGCAACAAAGCAGCCTTGGAATCACTGAGGAAAAACACTAATGGAACTTGTCCCCCAACCACAGAATCAGAAAATCATCATGGTTGGAAAAGCCTTTAAGATCATCAAGTCCAACTATGAACCTAATAGTGTCAGGTCCACCGCTAATCCACATCCTCAAGTGCCACATCCACATGGCTTTTTGAACACTTCCAGGGATGAGGACTCCACCGTGGCCCTGGGCAGCTGTGCCAGTGCCTGACCACTGTCTTCACAAAGGAATCTTCTCAATATCCAATTTAAACCTCCCCTGGTGCAATTTGAGGTTGTTTTCTCTTGTCCTGTCACTTGTTACCTGGCTACACCCTCCTGTCAGGGGGTTGTGGAGAGTAAGAAGGTCCCCTCCGAGCCTCCTTTTCTCCAGGCTGAGCCCCTCCAGCTCCCTCAGCCAATTCTGGTGCTCCAGCCCCATTCCCAGCTCTGTTCTCTTCCCTGGACACATTCCAGCCCCTCAGTGTCCTTCTCATCTGACCCCCGGATTGCAGCTGCTGAGTTTCAAGACCTGTTCCTACCTGCCCCATGTGCTGTCACTTCAATGCAGCAGAACAAACCAAACCCCAGCTCCAGTTTGCTCCTCCCTACCTCAAACATGTGCTCCAGACCCTTCACTGAGGGCTTTGATTCACAATTTCTGGTGATTTCAGCCCAGGCTAGTGTTAGTTATTGATTTTCTCTCTCCATCCCACTACTCCACACTCCCATTGCAGTCAACTCTTCTCCTTCAAACTTCACACCTGCCCTGAGCTGAAACCACTGCTAAGCTCCAATTCCCAGGCTCTGAATTGAGGGAGATGAGAGTGATAACTTTCAGCAAACACGTGGGGAAAATACCTGGAAGAAGTGACCCCTTACACTGTCCCACACAGAGAGACTGTAAGGAAAAGCCCTCTTTCTCCAAAAATCCTCCTTACAGCCCATGCAAGTGAAGGGCACTGAAAACTGCCCACATGTAGAACCGCCAAGCCACACTCTCTGAAGCTGATGCACCATAACCTACTTTCCTTATCATTCACATGTATAATTTCCCTAAGGAAAAATTATTTCCAAGGAATGATTCCATTTTCGTTATTAACCAATGGATTCTGGCAAAATGAGTTTGTAAACATTTACTTTTAGTGTAGTGGCAAAATTAATGGCTCGATTTTCAACTTCTCCAAAAGGCTTGTCTTTCTATTTCCTTCATTTTCCCTGTCTCACTGCAAGTCAGGACTGATTGGATCCCATGGAGCTCACCTCTGTGGCTGAGAAGCATTTGCTGCTTTATAAATAGACTGGTTTTAATATTTAAAGTGTTGGATTGGTAACTTAGAAAAAGCATTTGGGGATTTTAATGAAATATTTAAATGCTTGAAAGCAGTCCTTCAGCAAGGCTGGGTTTTAGCAATGAGTATTTCTGGAGGCTGACAGTCCCAGAGGTGCTGCTAAACCCTGACAGGGGCACGTAGCCCTGGGAAGGTGCCCTACCTTCCTGTTATTTAGCTGGGCAAGGCATTGCAAAACAGAGTCCTGAGGCATAACCTTGCAAGTTGTTTTCCAGACAGATATTTTAGGACTGATCAATAGCAAGTAGAATCAGGAAAGGTGACTGGGAGTCCCATTCTCCTCCTGCAGTCATGAATACTGAATGTTGGCATATTAATAAATCAGATACAGTGGTTTGGAAGTGTTGCATAACAGGGTGCTGGGACATGACCACACTGGAGAGAGACTGGAGCTAACGAGGGTTAGATGAGCTCACCGTGGAAATATTCTCTTTACTGTCATGCTCTTCTTCCCATTTTCCATATGCAGAGGGACTAATGGTGATGTGACATGGATGGAGAAGGACACACAGAGCACTGTGATGCTCCAGGGAAGGGAACAGAGCTGGGAATGGGGCTGGAGCACCAGGAGCAGCTAAGGGAGCTGGGAAAGGAGCTCATCCTGGAGAAAAGGAGGCTCAGGGGGACCTTCTGGCTCTGCACAACTCCTGACAGGAGGGGACAGCCGTGGGGGGAGGTCAGGCTTTGCTCCCAGGGAACAAGGGACAAGACAAGGGCAAATGGTCTCAATTACAGCAGGCAACGTTTAAATTGGATATTGGGAAAATTTCTTCACTGAAAGGGTGGTCAGGCACTGGCACAGCTGCCCAGGGCACTAGTGGAGTCCCCATCCCTGGAAGTGTTCAAAACACATGTGGATATGGCAGTTGAGGGCATGGGTTAGTGGTGAACACAGTGGTGCTGCGCTGATGGTTGGATTTGGTGATCCTAAAGGTCTTTTCCAACTTTAAGGGTTCTGTGTGGTGCAAGTCAGAGCACGCAGAGCCAAAGCTCTCCCTGCCAGACACACCTGCCCTGTGTCTGTTGCAGGTGGTTGGGGCTCTAAGATACACTATTTTACAAATCAACATCTAAAAATATTTTCCAGGAAGTGTTCTCTCTGCTTGCTTTGTTTACGGATCAGTGGAACAAGACTGAGTAGGAACATACATCCAATTATCTCCAAGCCCCAGTAATGCTTTTGCAGGCACAATCTATGATAAATATTTAACTGTTTCAAACAGATTACAGCTTAGGAAAAAGAGACATTGGCAAGGATAAAAGAGATGAAGGAAAAAAAAAAGAAAAGGAGGCGGTTTATAAGCAGTTCTGTTTAAAACCAATGCAGTTTTAAACAGAAGTATTTCTGAAAGAAGGTTGTCTTGTGGAAGGCAAAAGCAAGGACAACCATTGGGAAGCCTGGTGGGATCAAGAGGAAGGAGGAAGGTAGGAGTTGTGAGGGCACCTACAGAGAGAAGATTATTCAAGTTTTCCATTTTTGGATTTGAAAGCCTGCTTCAGAAATCAGTCCTTCGTAGTGCACACAGCTCCTTGCCAGTTACTCCCTGGGTGTCTCTGAATCACATCTGCCTCACTGACTGACAAAAGCAACCTGTTATTACAGCCAGCTCACCACGCTGGGAAAGTGGGAGCTGCATTCAGTGATGTCTTGTGCAGCATCAACAATTGCCAGCCATGATTTGAGAACCATTTTATCGGAGGATGACAAGGGATGGCCAGGGAACACAGCCTGAACTCCTGGCAGTAGGCTGAGCTTGTGACCCTGGCAGTGCTGAGAGTCAGAATAACCCACCTGCACTGCTTCCTTCCAGAGAAATGTTGGTTGGGAAAAAACTCGAGCACTGTATCCAGGCCCCACACAGCTGGGATTTTGTCAAATGTTAAAATCAATCAATCAAACCAATAAGGTTATGTGTTATATAACGTTTGCCTGTCAATATTAAAATCAATAAGGTTAAAGTGAGGTTATGTATATAGCCTTATTTCACATAACAATCTTATTACATCAATAATATAGAATATCCTGAGTGGGAAGAGACCCATCAGGATCATCCAGTCCAACTCCTGGCCCTGCACAGACACCCCAATAATCCCACTCTGTGCATCCCTGAGAGCATTGTCCAAATGCTCCTGGAGCTCTGGCAGCCTTGGGGCTGTGCCCATTCCCTGGGGAGGCTGGGCAGTTCCCCAGCACCCTCCAGGGGAAATGAGATATCCAATGTTCTATTTACCAACAGACACAGAGGTGTAGGGTCAATGTCATCAGTAGATCTGAGCACAGCTCAAAGCAGAAGAGTGTTAGGAAAGGAACAGGAGCTCTCTACACACAGGGAATGCTGAATTACTGAACTTGGCAACACATGAGCACTTGAGAAAACCCAGTGATGGGAATAATGCAGACCAGATGGACACTCAGCAGCAGAGAGGAAACCTACTGCTGAATGGCTGAGGGGAGATTCTGCTGTCATACTGGAAAAGAAGTGGTGCTGGCTTGCACACCACATGCTGAAGTCATTGGTATATTTTGGGATCACTCAGATCTGCATTTTTTTAAGGACTGCACATAATGCACATAAACCAATGCCCAGCAAAGGCAGTGAAAGGACTCCAAATGATTTTACATCCACAATCTCATATGCCTGAAAGAAGAAAGTAAGACTGGAGAAGAGTTGTGAGTGGCCTGAACTGATAAGCCTGGAAAAACAGGGAAGAAAGGCACTGACTAGCTATCAGCACCCCCAGACATAGAGGAGTCAGCACTTCCAGGAAAGAAAGCAAACAGCTCCTGGTGATAGCTAGGTAACGAAGTCCACACATGGAGGAGAGTTGGTGAAGATAACTGACACTGTGATGCAAAAGTTGAGTGACACATAAGCTAAATTACTGAACGAGGAACAAACAAGCAAGCCTCAAAAGCAAGCCTGTCCAGGACAGGTGCTGGGATTGGACACACCCTGAGCACGAAGAGCGTCCATCTGCCAAAGACACTGGGCAGATGGAATTCCTCCCAGAGCCACCTGTGCAACCAGGAATGCAGCCAAAGCCACTTCCCTGCAGACTTGTTAAGAAATCGGATTTCTGAGAGCTGGGCACTTCCAGTAATTCCAAAAGGAAAGCTCTAGAGAACTTAAACATCTCCAGCTGAAATATCTGTATGGGAAAAGATTTAGGAATAAGGCTCAGAAGAATATTTGCAATGTATACATCAAACACAAGAGCAAGTGTCATGCAGAAATGTGGTCCTTCCTACCCACCACTGCTGCTGAATAGTGTCTGCAGCAATTCTTAAAGCATGCTGTCCTTAGAAGTTTGACTATGAAAGATGAGAAAACCAGCAATAATCCTGACCCACAGCTGTGCTGGACACTCCACACATGCTTTTTGAAAGTCCAGCATGTACAAAAATGATCACATGTTATGATATTATTATGTAATAATTAAGGAGTTAGACATGGACCAACAGGATCATCATCAAGGGAAATGTGAGCTCTTTCCAGGAAATGCATCATAAGTAGGAAAAATAAACTGCTGATGGAATTCTCTAATCAGAATCAAATTCCTCCCAACCAAGAAGCTGGAAAAGAGCAGGGAGAAGACATTTTCCAGCTGCTAGATAGAAACCAATGGAAAGATCCATTCAGAAATGAAAGAAAAGTGGGCAGAGAAAGGATTAGGCTGTGCAGCTGCATGGCAGGACTCAAAATTGGCTGCACATGTATTTCCAAGACACAGAAGCTCTTAAAACAGAGCTGACCTCAGATTAGTGGTCTGGTCTCCAGCCTCTGAAGTACATATTCCTCACTGCCACTAAACAGATACATTGGAGCTCTGCACCTACAGTGAACCACCACAAGACCAGGACAGTGTGAGTCATACTAGCTATCCGTGAATTTCTGCTGATGTTGAGGGATCTCAGTGGGCAAGAGGAGTTATGTTTAAAAAAAAATCACAAGACACAGCAACTTTTCCTAGTTTAGCATCCATACCCCAGAGCTCTTAGGCAGGATTTCAGGTGTTAGTACCCTGACCAGCAAAGCCTTTGGACTTCCCCACAAAACTCCTTTCACAAGCACAACTGCACTGCTTATCATGTTTGACTTTCCAGCAGTTTATCAGATTTAACCAGGTTATAGCTTTTCTTCACCACAAACAGCCCATATAGCAACAACCTGAGGACACTTTCTGTTGACTTCAGAACAAAATAAAAGCATTGTGGCTCCACAACCACCCAACCTGCACCTGCAGAGCTCTGTCCAAGCCATAATAATTCCTTTAGGAGCTGGAGCAGCCGTCCCGATAAACATCTAATTACTATTCACAGCACATGCAAAGCAGAGCTGAGTTTCTTTTGAGCAGTCCCAACAGGCTTGGTTTGAAGATTTCACTGCTCTTGAGAAGACCTAATTTGCATTACTTCAGACAGGACTCTCTGAAACCCTTGTGTGTGAGGCATTGCCTCCTTACAACCACCCCAGGCAGGGAGAGCTGGGTGAAAGGGGATCAGATTTGGCCAGACTTACATCAGAGAGCCCAGAGCAGGTGAAAGGGGATCAGATTTGGCCAGACTTACATCAGCCACAGGGATGAGAGTGTCAGCAAGGTGACCAATGCGGTTCTTCCTGTACAGCCACGATATCAGCAGTATCCCCAGGGCCACATCAATCAGCAGAGAGACAAAGATGTTGGCTTTCCTGCAGGCAGAGTAAAGAGAAACACAGGTTGAGAAAAAGGAAGGACAGTGTTTAATGTTTCAATGACAGTTGTTGGATTTGCTTACATAGCACCTTTAATGTCCCAGGGACACCAGGACAACTGACAACACCAGAACAATTGAAAAGGAATAATTTAGGAATCTTTTCACTTCCATTGGTGTGCTGCTCCTTCTGTGGCCAAGCACAGAACAAGTTTGTTCAGCCTGGAGATGGGAAGACTGAAGGGAGACCTCACAGCTGTTTCCTCCCGAGGGGCAGCACAGGGGCAGCTCCGATCTGTGACCAGGACAGGACCTGAGGGAACAGCTGGAGCTGACCCCAGGGAATGGGCACGCCCCCAAGGCTGCCAGAGCTCCATGAGCATTTGGACAATGGGTGGGATTACTGGGGTGTCTGTGCAGGGTCAGGAGTTGGACTGGATGATCCCAGTGGGTCACTTCCCACTTGGGATATTCTGTGATTCTGTGATTCCATGATTCTAAACACAAAGCCACTCAGATCCTGCCACACCACAAAGCCCTTCTTAGTAGGAAGCAAAAAAGGGGATTGAAGCTACAAAGAGGAATGTTGGACAGAAAGGTATGTACACACTCAGGGGGGATTTACTCATCATCAGTACTAAATGCACCAGCACTTGGAGCAGCCACACTGAGATCAGATGGCAATAAATAGTGTGCTTGGGTTCATACACAAATCCAGAAGGGCTGCTGAGCTGCCCCTTCCTTGCTAGAGTTTCTGAATGGAATTCCATCACAGGAGTTATTCAGGAAATCAGTTTAAACAATCTCAGTTACTTTTGGCCTTCAAATCTGCTCATCTATTTTAAGTGTTCCCTGGGAGTCTATTACTGCAGGATCAGAGAACCACACAGAAAAAGACTGGCTGTGGAAGAGCCGTAGGGCATCCAATATCTGTCTCAGATCTCTACTCTGTTTCTCTCACCGTGCTGCATGTTTGCTTTTTCTCTTACACTTTGTTACTGCTGTAACAGCCTAAGTGGAGTCTCCTGTCTGCAGTTTCTGCACAAAAAGCTTCCTCAAAAGAGTGGGTGAAAGAAGGGAACATTTAAACCTCTCTGCTCTTACAGAAAGTGCCACTGAACACTGATGGATGGCTGTGGTTGACAGCAGCATATGTGAAAGCAATGAGCCTGTGGCAGTAGCAACAGCAAAGCACTCACACATGGGTGCAGTACAAGCTTTTGGGGGGCAATATTCCAGTTGCCTTTCCCAGGCTAGGGAAAAAGGCAGCTATCTGGCAAAAGTCACAATTAACATATAAAGATACAAATATATATGCATATAAATACAGTGCAGAGTAAAGATGTGCAAACTAGCAGGGAGTAGAGCAATATAACATGGTACAGTGAGGACCTAGTGCTGTCCAGGTATGGGATCCATGGTTTGGGCTCCCCACAGGAGAAAGGAATAGAGCCAAGACACACCTAACTTTACATGTACTCCATACCTCATCAGCTGAGTCTGGTTTTGAGCCTTCTTGCTGCTGCTGATGACCTGAAGGTGCTGCAGGCGATGTCCCAGCTGCTCACAAGTTGAGAGTTTGCTCCACAAGAAAGACAAAGGCCAAAACTTCAGCACCCTGCAGAAACACATGGGAATGTCCCCTTTTTGCCTTTGTCATGCAGCAGGCAGGCCAGCATCCAAAATCCATGCAAAACAGCCAGAGCAAAGTTAAGGCTGTGCAACCAGAGCTGGTGATTAAGATGTTAATGACTCCCTGAAAGGTTAACAGAATTAAGGGAGTCTTGCCAGACCAAAACATCTAAAGCAGAAAACCTAAACTCTCATTTGCACTCACTGTCAAACTGCATCTCACTCTTCCAAGAAAGCCATAAGGCAATTCTGATTCCAACCTCTGGTTTTGGATACATCACTGGGCTTGCACAAAGCTCCAGTCTCCAGGAGAGCAGAGTCAAGTTGTGTGTTCAGTGAAATAATGCAATGCAGTGAAACTGCTGCACAAACCCCAGTGTTACTATCACAGATCATGGAATGGGTTTGGGTTGAAAGGGACCTTAAAACTCATCTCATTCCACCCCTGCCATGGGCAGGGACACCTTCCACTAGCCCAGGCTGCTCCAAGCCCCATCCAACCTGGCCTGGAACACTTCCAGGGATCCAGGGACAGCCACAGCTTCTCTGGGTACCCTGTGCCAGGGCCTCCCCACCCTCACACGGAAGAATTCCTTCCCAATATTCCATCTAGCCTTGCCCTCTAGCAGTGGGAAACCATTTCCCCTCATCCGGACACTCCAGACCTTGTCCCAAGTCCCTCTCCAGCTCTCCTGGAGCCCCTTTACGCACTGGCAGGAGCTCTAAGATCTCCCTGGAGCCTTCTCCTCTCCAGGTGAACTCTCCCAGGCTGCCTCCAGAGCAGAGGTGATCGCAAGTCTTTATCTGGTGTGAGCCTGGTATAACAAACAGCTGTGCCCTCCAAGCAGTTTATGTCCCTTTTCCCCCTCATTTCTTTTTTTCTTCTACATGATCCTTCTCTTTTTTCTTTATTACTTCCAAATTCCTTTTTCAGGGTCTTCACTTCTACCTTCTCTGCACTGCCTCGCAGTGACCAGCATTACGTAGATAACACAACATTTAGCATTTAATTAGGTTTCAAAGTTAACATCCACATTAGGTTTGTAGGGGAGGAAACAGTCACACGGTTCTTTTCTTATGACTCAGAAGAAGAGTACTAACTGATGCTCAATTATTTTGGGGAGTTACTTTTATTACCACACAAGCTATAAAGCAAGGACTGCTGGTGGTTTGTGCATGCTGATGTGACACAGCACCAGGTGCCGACTGGTCACAGAAACCACAGCAACATATGGCATCAGATTGGTTTGGGGGATAAATTCTTATGTGGACATAATTTGGATAACTTCTCTCCTATACACAGAAGTAGTACACTACACCACCCAGTGTAGCTGTTGCACTATTTTCACAGTGTTTCACTGTTTTTTATTACAGATCCAGGAATCCATAGTCACTTTTAGTCATTTCACCTACTCTCCTGTGCTGCTTTGGCATGGTCTTTCAGGTTACATTAATTTCACACACTAACAGTATTCCTTATATCCTTCTTTGCTTTGGAAATTGTACAGCTGCTTGGATCATTACTGATCATGGCCTGGAGATGGACGTCCCTGCAAACTGTGTCTGCCTTCCATGGATTGTATCCAGAGGATACCAGCCCGTGCCCAGCAGCAGATGCCTCCAGGACTGGCCAGGATGGGCACACTGGGCTTCCTACTGCTATTTATACAATTCACACCAATCACAAGAGTACAGCTCCTCCAAACCCTGTTCAATTCCCTGGGGCTGCTGTCCCCTTCCTCCTCGCATCCTCCTGAGCCCTTTGAACCTTCCTTCGTGCACAGTTTGTCAGCGTAAGGAACAGAGAGCTGAAGTCCCCCCTTCCCCCTCCCTCCCCATTCAAATTTCAGACACATTGGGTTTGAAACACACACAGTGTACTGTGAATCATTCTTAATTTAAGGTCTCCAAGTTACTCAGCTCTTCGCTACAGCCTCCCACCTTGGAGAAAAATGAATGCACTGCTCCTCAGCTGACTTGTCAGGAGGAGGGAGATGAGGTGGAGGAGGAAAGAGCACAATGCAGGGGAGGGAGAGGGGGCTGACTGCTCTGGCCACTGATCACACACACCTGGGCTCACAGATTCACCAAGACACAAGAGCAGACGAGTTTTCCCTTCCAATTACACCCCAGCCCAGTGGTTACAAACTCTGCTGTGGCAAAACTCGACTAGAGCAGAGAATTGCACTTGAAATGCAAAGAAGGGGAAGGAGAGATGCTCTGCCTGTGGGATTACGTACAAATGGCTGAAGGTGAAGAATTACAGGTCAAACACCAGCTACCAGATCCTCTCAGCTCAGGCAGAAAGCAGCAGCTCTGGGGCCCTGTGCTACAATTCTCACTGGGTGACAGTCCCATTCTCTCCCAGCAGCAGGTGCCTCTCACTACCCATGGCTGCTTCTCAAGCTGGAGGCAGCCAGCCCCTGGGTCAGCGCCAGTCTGACACCCCTGGCCAGGGGAAAGGACAGGCTGCTGCTGTCTGCCTGGGGAATGTCTTGCGCAAGTGGGAATGATTCCCACTGCCAAATGCAGCCTCGTGCCCAGGAGCACCCCAGCACTGTGCACCACTGCAGCCTGCAATGGCTCAGCTCCTCAACTGGACACCATGGGCCCAAAAACACATCAGAGGGATGTCCTTGTTTGTGCTACAACTCTCTTTTCACTCACTGCCATAAGCATAACCTCTATTCCACTCACATACTATTTTTGGAAAGGAAATACATATACATACTTATTCAAATAAAAATACAAACATATTGCAAAAAGCTCAATAGAGGAGCTGCAAGATGTGCTACGGGAACTCTCCTCTCTAGGAGGACTGAGGAAGAAAGCAAAAAATATTCCTTGCGTGGTCTCCTACCCCTTTGCACATCGACTGTACACTTCCAGAAATACTCCCACTTGTTTACCACACAGTATACAGAAAAATTTTCAGAACTTCAATGGAAAAGCAACCAGATTAAAAAAACCCAACAAAAATCCAGTGACGTTGTGTCACTGCATTATTTAAGCAGCAGGAGATCTTTGGGGTATTTCCAAATACACGGAATTTTTGCAATAACTTAACATAGCCTCCATGAGTAAGTCTTGATTTTCCAATTCAGTTTTTTCCTAAGAGTGAGAGGATATCAGATGAAAAGCAATCTTTCCGAATCTAGATCACATGCAAATATTAAGTTCCATTAACCAGAACTACTAAATGTCTTCTTGCTCCTTGCTAGAAACTGCAGGAACAGTGCCTCTGTTTGGATGAGGAATTGGAGGTGTTTATAAACAGACTTTTTTTAAAAGGAGTACCCAGAGTTTATTGCCTCAAGACTAAATGTCTTGAGAGACTAAACGCCTCAAGACTGATGTCCCCAAGAGCAGAGACCTTCAGGGATGACGGGAATGCTACCCCCAAGTCCCTCTGAAGCAGAATTGCAATGGCCACCCCTTAGCACACGGTGGTGCTGAAGAAATGCCTTAATTCTGGATGTGCAGGACTTGGGAGTGCTGGGTGAGCTTGGAGGGATGCCAGCAACTCACTCCCTGAGATTTCCAACACTGCTGCCCTGCTTCTCCTGTGCAAATACACAACAGGGGCATTTCCAAAAATCCCCAAGCCTCAGTAGCCTGAGAGGACATTGCTTCTCTCTTCCTCTAGCTTTTCAAAGCTGACTATCCCTTAACATCACAAGAAACGGAAAGAAAGAAGCCCTGTGACTGAAGGAGCAAAAACCCAGTAAATCTTATTTTATGAGATGTCCTGTCCTAACATGGGGAGGAGGAGACTGGAAGGACACCTGCACATGACATCTTGAACCCTCCCTGCCTTGTATGTTGGCATGAAGGAGGTTGTACCACACGTCACGTGCCAAGTGGAACCAAATTCCATTAAATTACTTAGAAGGTCAAGCAGGAGGCTTGTTATAAAGCCAGGTACTAATCTCTGTTCTCCAACACTGAAATTTTAAAACACCTGTAAGATAAGTAAATATAAAGCTGATACTGTGGGTGAATAAAACAAAGGAGAAAGCAAGTTCTGCCTCCCAAGGCCAAGGACAAACTCAGTGTAGGTTTATGCATAGCAAGCCTCACATTCTGCCTGCTGGCAGGTACGGCTGGCTGCTGCTCTGCCTCAAAACATCCATCCTGGCCCTAGAAGAAGCTGAAGTCAGAATTTCTGAGAAGTTGGGTAGCAGCTATCTGGGCCCAACCTGACAGCTGAGCTCGAGCTCCCAAGTTAAGATGAGATTGTGGCTTCCTGAATGCCTGCAAGGCTTGGGCTTAACCTGACTCCAAGCTTGGCTTGAGTCCTGGCACCAGTCGAGGTTGGACCAAGTGCGACCAAGCGCCTGTGCAGAAAAGGATCATCCTGTCTGGTGGTGGTGGCACACAGACAGAAAAAGGACCTTTGGAGCTGACTCCAAGTTGTCTGCCCAAACACAAAGTTGTGACTTAGTCACCATTAACAATCATTAACACAGAGTATCTACAGAGCAGTCCCAGGACACACTGGTCCCTGATGATATCAGGTTTGGGTTAGACCCTAAATCTCTTCCAATAGTCCAAAACTGGACAGTTTTCTCTTCGTGTACCAAAATGCAACCCAACTGCTCAGAAAATCTTCTCATGGGAAGAGTTTCACTGTAACTCTTTTACAACAGTATCACACAATTTGAAACAGGTTAAAAACCTCCATTCCCTTAGGCTGTACTTGAGAAGATTTATCCATGAATACAGTAGTAGCTGTTCTAAAAATTTCATCAATTATAGTGTCCCCTTGAAGCTTGGAACCAGAACTCCACTCCCCTCTCTGTCACAACCTCTCCAGACAACCTGACTAAGGCAGTGGTGGAATCACCACCCTGCAAATATTCAAAAAACATGTGGATGTGGCACACAGGATATGGCATGTGGGAACATGGTTTACTGGTGGCCTTGGCACTGCTGGGTTAATGGTTGGACTCGATGATCTTAGAGGCCTTTTCCAATGTAAATAATTCCATGATTGTAAGTTTCTGCCCTTCAAATCTGCTCAGAATTAGTCTTCAGTCCAAGTACTTGCCAGGTCTTACACTTGGAGCATCCTATTCAGGCTCATGGTTGTGAGAACAGGATTTCAACAAGGATTCAGGCTTACTAGCAATCCCTCTAAACTCCTATAAAGTGCCAAGATTGCAGCACCACAGTCTCTTGGAGTGAGGATGGATTTAGAAACAGTATTTGCTGATGTTTCATAGCTGCAGAGGGACTCACAGCTAGCAGGCAGGAGGGAGTCCCCAGCCATCCAGCCATTAAGGAAAGCCTCATGCCATTCTGTCAGCCATGGAATAGCTGGAAATCCACTGTTTCAGCTGTGATGAAACTGAAGCAGGGCTGAGCTACCCCTGCTGAAAATGGAGAGGACATGAACGTCTCTCCAGAAAACCTCCAAGCTCCGTGAAGAGCTCTGAGGGAGCCTTTGGCCTCGTGTTTTCAATGGAGCTTCCCAGACTCCAACAGCATCTCTTGCAGCAGCCTGTTTCCAACACAACAATTTTGCATCACATTTCTCACTGGGGTTGAGCAGTAACCCTGCAATGCCTAAACACAAATTACATTTCCAGGCAAAACAAGCTGGCTGATGTCACATCACCTACCTGCTCCTGCAGATCCCAGAGACCAGAGAGAGCATGAATGTCAGCAGCATGCAGGCTGGCACAGAGGCCTGCTTCATCAGCTCCACGATGATACTGGCCTCCACCCCATCCGACTGCCAGTGGGTCAGCTTGATGGGCCCCTCGTCGTACCTGTCTGTCATGAACAGGACACGGCTCCTGGCCACCGTGTCGAAGATGGCCGAGAGCTTTGAGGCATCCTCTGCCCTCTGGCCAGCTGTGTCCAAAGGAGGGTGCAGATGGGAAAGCATGACTTTGCGCTGGTCATAGTACACCAAGACGATTTCTTCCTCCTGAGGGTTCTTAGAGTGTTTCTGAAGAGTAGAACAGCTCCAGAATTTGCTGTTTCCCTCTTTGCTTATCTGAATCCAAGGCTCATGGCAGAATATGGTCCCAAGGTCTTCCAAGAACTCACTCAGACTCTCTTCTTTCTCCTGTTTGCTGTTGCTCCATGAGCCAAGCACAGAAACACTGACTTTAGTCACACGCTGAACTTCCCCGAGGTACTGCTTCACCTGGACAGGGATAAAGGGGAAGTGCACCACAGCAAGGACGACAGCAGAGTTCTGTTCGGAGATCCAGCGGCCAATCAAAATGCCGCTGTCTGCTGAGGAGCAGCACGATGGAAAGAACACCTTCAGTACCATGGCAGCCACCCTGGAGGGATGTACACCTGCCAGTAAACACAGAAATAAAACCTGAGGATGGTGAGTAAATGCAAGGAAAATCTGAGCTGACAAAAGCCACCTGGGAGGAGAACTAAGGATGTTTGAAAACATTAAGCCCAACTACTTGGGTAATGACATTAGTGACAGCCAGCAGCCATACACACATTCATGAGGTCCCTGATGATCTGCAATCTTTGAACTGAGGGAAGGTGAGCCTGGAGTTTCCCAGAAAAGCCCTTCTCCCTGGAGAGGTCTTTCATGGTGGTACATGAATAAGCACAGCCTGTCAGACCAGCCAAGATCAGGAATATACCCAGCCTTAGATCTTGGATCCCACACTGGATGTGCTGGAGCACTTCCTAGAGAAGGGACTACATAATAGCACGCCATGGTGCCTCTGGGAATATTTCCTGCTGTTACCAACAATCAAACACTGGCTCATGCTATACGGTCTCCTTTATCACCTGACAACCCAGAGCTCTGCTCTGCAACCAACTCACTGAGCAACCTCGGTCACATCACCCAGCTCCTCTTGCCTCACTCTCCTCATATGGAAACTGAGACGATCATTTTGTCAGAAGGGACTACACTGATTAATTGAAGTAGTTTTAAGTAGTTTTAATTTATTAGATTCAACAGCCTTAAAAAGGAGAAGCATCTCTGCTTTACCAGTGCATTTCTCCCCATCATTAAGAACACATCTCAATGGCCTTGGGAGATTTTTCCAGAAAGGAGCTTAGAGGCAGTTGACAGTGTCTCTTTAAATAAGGTGGAGGTTTCTAACAGGAATATAATTGCAGTAAGGAGGGCGCTGGCGCAGAACAGGCGGCATCCGGCGCCCGTTGTCCTTTCCCGTCCTTCAGTGCTTTGTTAGGGATGTGAAAACTCCGCAGGCCCCCGAGGCTGCTCCTCTGCGAGGGACCCAGTCAGTTGGAAAGGGAACACAGAGGGTATTTACAACACGGAGAAAGAATGAACAACGGGAAAGGCCTGCTGGCTTTGTTTTTCTCTCCCTTAGTACAGGAGAGCTGAACCAGTAAATCTCAGCACCAGGCAATTTCCTACAGAATGGAGGGATGGAGGAGCAGCTATGGGGAGTGATTAGCCTCTGGGGTTAATCACTCATTGTGGGGTAATCTGGGCAGTTGTGGACTCTCCATCCCTGGAAGTATTCAAGGCCAGGTTGGATGGGGCTTGGAGCAACCTGGGATAGTGGAAGGTGTTCCTGTCCATGGCAGAACGAGATGGTCTGTAAGGTCCTTTCCATGTCAAACCATTCCATGATTCTATGATTTTTCTGAGATCCAGCTTTCTCACAGACTCCAGGTCTCTGAAGTTATCCCTCTGGTCCAAGAGGGAGAAATGGAAGTCCCTCTGTGGTCTCCAGATCCTGCTGGGGGCGGGAGGGTCTCTGGCGCAGCAAGGGCCAGTGCTGGGTGCCCTCAGCACCTGCCAACACTGTGCCTCCAGCACCACACTGCCAACGAAATCCCTCAGGAGAGGGAAGCCTTGGGATGTGCTTTGCAGTTCTGTAGTAAAAGGGAAAATTCAGTCCAAGGAAAAACATCAAAGGCAGCCTTGTGCTGCTTTTCCCATTGAGGGAGGGAGAGTTGTTGTGAGTACTGCTACAAGAGACTCCCAGTGTCTGTGCACAGCTGTCCTTAAATGTCTGTCCATCCACTGTACATTTCAGAGAGGAATTGTCAACTGACTCTTCATACACACACTTATTTTCGCACTGAGATTGTTTTTAAAAATAGCCACGATCCTCTGGGAAAACCTCTCATGGAGCAGAAATACTTCTCATTCTTATCTTCTCTAGTTTGCAAGTTTTCCCTCTTACACTTTCCCCAATTAATTTTAAAATTAACATAGTTTTATGCATCCAACTACTCTGGCTATAGCTCAGGTCAAATAATCTGCTTTTTGGCTACTGGAGACATGGCAGAGAAGATTCTGATACGATTTTCAGGCTGTATAAAATATCTTGAAGGTTGAAAACTGGCTGATCAACTATTGTTATGTTAATGTGGCTTGTATTCTCAAACCCATGATTGTCGTGCATCCACCTCATTCACTTCAATAGACTGACTGAAATATCAAATGTCATCACAGTCAACTGTTTCACTGCTGCTAATTTTAACCAAAAAAATCCTACCAATGCACTTAGTCCCTGCTCATCAAGTGCCTAAAAACTTCCAGATCCACCCATTTCAGCTGGAAAACCCACCTTTCCCTGAGAGTATCAATGCAATGATCTCAGGTGACCAAAAGCAACAAAATAACCACCTAAATTGTTGGCTAATGCACCCAACAAATGAATACAAGACTCCAGGACTGGTTAATTCCATATTTTTTGTCAGAGAAGCAAAGGTAAACAGTGGGATATAGCTATGGTATCACCACAGAGGCTATCCTGTGGCCACAGGGTGCCAAGGGGGACTGATCCCACAGCAAACCCACACCTGAGCACCCCACAGTCCTTCTAGGGAGGCTAGGGCCAGGATATAAAGAATTACAGAACCATGGAATCGTAAAAGTTGGAAAAGCCCTCTAGAACCATCGAGTCCAGTCATTCTCCCAGCACCACCATCAGCACCACTAAACCATGTCAAGTGCCACATCAACACGCCTTTTTGAACACTTCCAGGGCTGGCATTCCACTACTGTCCTGGGCAGCCTGTGACAGTACCTGGCCATGCTTTGCGTCTAGAAATTTTTCCATCGATCCTATCTATATTCAAACTAAACCTCCCTTGGCACAACTTGAGGCCGTTTCGTCTCATTCTGTCGCTGTTCCCCGGGAGCAGAGCCCGACCTCCCCGACTGCCCCCTCCTGTGAGGGAGTTGTGCAGAGCCAGAACGTCCCCCTGAGCCTCCTTTTCTCCAGGATGAGCTCCTTTCCCAGCTCCCTCAGGCGCTCCTGGTGCTCCAGCCCCATTCCCAGCTCCGTTCCCTTCTCCGGACACGCTCCAGCCCCTCAGTATCGCGAAGGGCTGGGCGATGCCCCCGGCCCGGCGCTGCCTCCCCGGTGCCCGCGCAGGCCCCGCGCCCGGCCCGGCCCGGCCCGGCCCGCCCCGCTCCTACCGCCCGCTCCGCTCCGCCGCTTCCGCCCGCGGTTGCTCGGAGACGCCGCTGCCGCCGGGCCGTGCAGCGGGACGGGCCCGGCCGGCGCCGCCACCCGCCGCCCTCGTTCCGCTCTTCTCCGGCTCCCCGCTCCCGGCCTGTCGGGCCCCGCCAGCCCCGCTGCCGGCGGTGTCGCTCCCCGGGCTCGTCCCGGCGCCTTCCCGCGGGCCCCGAGAGCGGCGGGGCCGCCTGAGCCGCCTGATAAGGAGGGGCAGTGCCCCTCGCCTCCCCTGCCACCGCCCGTGCTGGAGCGGGGCCAGGGCTCGGCTGTGCTCGCGGCACACTGTTGCTCCATCCCCACCGGCCAGGGGCTCACCTGGCCTCACAGGACCGCGTTGCTCTCTGTTCCCAAAATTCAGGGGTTCTGCTGTCCTCACGGGACCCTGTTGTCCCTCATCCCACAAGCCAGTGACTCACCTTTCCATGTGGGACCCCGCTGTCCTTCATCCCCGAAGTCCAAGCCTTTCCTCAGGGAACCCTATTGTCCCCCATCCCCCTGGCCAGGAGTTCAGCTGTCCTGACGGGATCCCCTTGACCCCATCCCCACTGCCTCAGTGGATGCCTGGCCCAGCAGATGCCCATGGGTGCCAGCGGGTGCCCAGGAGCTTCGTCCTGTGATCCGGCATTGGGTGGGGCCAGCGAGCTTGGGAAGATGCTGGGCAGCGTAGGGGGACCCCCACAGAAAGGGAGAGCAGGCGCAGAGGTGGGGGTTGGCTAGAAGAAAGGTTTGGGGTTTTAATTCCTATTGTTGGATGCCACAGAATTGGAAATAAGGGGTGTAGGGGGTGTGGAGATTTGGTTTTCTGGGAGCTCAGCTCCCTAGGACAGGACAAGCTCATCCCTGTTCCTGCAGACCATGCAGACCCTCTCCCAGTTGCTGCCTCACTCTGCAGGGAGAGGAGCCTTGGAGGGGACCACGGGCTGTCTGTTGAGTTCAGTGCCTGTTCCAGGGCCAGGAGGGAGCAACGTACTCTCCAGTGATCATTTGGGATGCGAGGTGGTGACTTGGGTCTGGGACATCAGCACAGGCTGAGGAGTCGTTGAGCTCTGTGCCCACACTGAGGGCTGGAGCAGCGAGAGGATCGCCCATCCCTGTGCCGGCACACCCTCCCCGCCTTCCCCTGGCCTCTGCCGATAAAGGCAGCGGACGTGGCTCTGAGCCCTCCTCTCCAGAGCAGCTCCAGCCCCAGGACATGCGACAGTACGAGCAATTCCACATTTCCATGTGGAATTTACTCCATGCAGTGGTTGATGCTTCCCTGTAGAGGTCAGGAATGCAGCACAGAAGGAGTTACCTTCATCCTACCCTTTTCCTGAAGTCTGCTGCAAACCCAGTGTGCTTTTCTCCAATTCCAAAACCTTCCCTAATAGCCTGGGAATGATTTATCGATCATGCCAGGTTGGACGAGGCTCGAAGCGACCTGGTCTAGTGGAAGGTGTCCCTGCCCATGGCAGGGTGTAGATCTAGGTGATCTTTAAGCACCCAATCCAAACCATTCTGTGATTCCATGATTCTATGATAGAACATGGACTTCTTGGCATGGCCTTACCCCTTCGGTCCTGCTCTGGCATAAGGAAGGTAGAACCATGGCACATCAAAATTGAATGGAGGGAGGAGAAATATTTATATTAGCTTTGAAAAACACACAGGGATTCAAGGGTGTGGTGATAACAAGTTTGCCAAGGCACTGATACGTGGCCAATTCTAAGTAGCTGGGTCATATTTTGGCTACTCTAGTGGGTCCAGAGCTGGTCTAGTCCTGGAGAAGCTGGCCACCATCAGGCAGTCAGGTCTGGGGCAATGTCACATCCCTGGAAGTGTCCAAGACAAGGTTGGACAGGGCTTGAAGTAACCTGGTCTAGTGGAAGGAGTCCCTGCTCATGGCAGGGGGTTGGAAGGAGATGAGTTTTAAGATCCCTTCCAACCCAAACCATTCCATAATTCTATGACACGATTCTGTGGGAGCAGTGGAGCTCTCAGCCCCCTAGCAGACCCACAGCTCAGCATGGCTGCAGGGGAATCACCCCTCCTCCCCTCCTGGGTGTTTGGTTGGGATCAGCACATGGTATTGGTGGGTCTGTATGGGGGCCTCACACAGTACTTAAAGACTTTGACACAGTTGTCCCCTGCGTCTGCCACAAAGAGGTGCCCGAAGGAGGAGCAAGCCATGCCAGCAGGCCTCCGCAGGCCTGTGGACACCAGGCAGACAGGATCTCCATGCTCCGGGAACAAGTGGATTGTACGGCGCTGCTCATCTGCCACCAGGATGCTGCCCTCCCTGTCCACGCAGACCCCAGCAGGGTTGCCGAACTGGTGTCCGTATTTGCTGCTGAGGGAGCAGAGGAGCTTATGGCTGCTCATGAAGATTTTGACATCTGCACACTCCTCGCTCACCACAAAGCCTCCACTGGGCACTGGACTGACATAACGGGGTCCCTGCAGGTTGAGGACAGAGTGGATATTGAGTGTCCTGAAGGCATGGTCCAGAGCAAAGCTGTGCACTTGGCCTTGTGCATAGTCTGCTACCAAGATCTTGCCCGTGGAGTCTATTCCAATCCCCCTGGGGGAACCAACCTTCCTGATCTTTATCCACTCCCCCTTGGAGAGGCTGGTGTGAGGGTTGAAGACCCAGATGGCTTCATTCACCATGTCAGCTACAGCCACCATTCCCATCCTGGTCACAGTCACATCTTCTGGCAAGAAAATGCTGCCTCCCTTGCCTGTTTGCTGGCAGGGCAGGGACTGCAGTGTGTTGCCTGTGCTGCTGAGGATGTGGACCCAGGGAGCACTCTCGGCTGTCACGTAGATGGAGCCATCCGGGGAGCAATGGATTCCACTGACAGCCCCATAGCAGCTGCCGGTGGGGTTGGGAATCTGCTGGACCAGGTCATCCTGGCAATAGTGGAGAAGGTTCTTGATGTTGTCCAGATCTCCACACAGGCTTTTTGTCTTATCTGCCAGCTGGTAGACCTGCTGCTGGGTCAGCATGCCCATGCCACCCTGGCTGTGCAGCAGTGGGCTGGCTGACTGCATTGTGGCAAATGACTTCAGCTGGAGGCTGTAGATGGTTTTCAGAAGTTTCTTCTTTAGCTGGCTGGTCTCCAGTGTGTAGTCCATGACAAATCTCTTGTCCCTGTTTGGGGGAAGCAGTAGGACCATGACTGTCCCTGCCCACTGCCATCTTTGGGGACATGCTATGGTGCTTGCTGTCTACCCAGGGTCAAGATGTTAGTGCTAGTCTGGATTCCGTTCATGCCAGAGAGACCACACCACTTTAGTGCCAGCTAATTATGACATAAAGACAAACAAGGACCATGGCACTGAAATGAAAGCTGGATTTACAGCTGGAGGAACCAGCCAAAAAGGTCCATCCGCTTCAATGATAGCTCAACTGGTGTCAGATTTGGCCTGAGGATTTACATGTAAATTTGAGCCCTGTGTGTGAGCGTATTAAATGGGACCTCAGCCTTTCCAGTTCCTGAGACAGTGGCTTCTCTCAGGTTTTTAATGCCTGTTACCCCTATTTTCTGTGAGTCTGATTTCTCCAAGCCATGTTCAATCCATCACAACACTCAAGTCTCTCAGGGTGAGCATTCCTCAACTCCTACGTGGGTCAGATGTCACAGGTGGCCAGTGCATGTCTTTGCTAAGGGCAGCCCCTTTCCCATCCAAATAGTTTAATAAAATCACAGAATAGCCCAGATTGGAAGGGACTCACAAGAATCACAGAGTCCAACTCCCAGCCCTGCACAGACACTCCAACAATCCCACCCTGTGCATCCCTGGGAGCATTGTCCAAACACTCCTGGAGCTCTGGCAGCCTTGGGGCTGTGCCTATTCCCTGGGGAGCCTGGGCAGTGCCTGAGCATCCTCTGAGTGGAGAACCTTTTCCTGATATCCAACCTAACCATCCCCTGACACAGCTCCAGCCATTCCCTGGAGTCTTGTCACTGGTCACGGGGAGCAGAGATCATCACCTGCTGATAAAGTTATTTCTGAAGTAGCCAACAACTTGTCAGGAAGAAAAGGGAAGGTTCTGCTCTGAAGGATACGTTCATCTTCACCATTTTTTGCAGTCATGAGAGCCAGCAGGACAACCCAAATTTCTCTTTTGCTCACTCTCCGTCTGTTTTAAAATCTGGCAGCGATGGGAGCCCAGCTTTGCCATGTTCTAGCCAGGCCTGGCTGGAGCATGGCTCATAACATACAGCCAGGAGCTGGCAAGGGAAATGTTAAGAGAAATATGGCCTCATTAAAGCTCCTGGAGAGGCAAAGCTTCACTTTGCTTTAAATGTGATTATAATTAATATTATAATGGACACACTTAATTATGAGTCCATTAATATTATAATGGACTGTTTTGAGTTGTTTGCAAGCTATCACTCCACTTTTATTACCCCATGTCCCATGATTGCCTGGATCATGTGCTCTATGCTGCTCACAAAAGTGACCCCAGACCACAGCTGAAGAAAGCTAAGGCATACAGTGCCAAATAGTTCTTCCTGTGTGCAAATACTACAACTACATAAAAGCCATCCCTCAATACTTGCAGAGTATAGCAAATCCCCCAACTTGTAAGTCCCTCAACTGTATAAAAGTCATCCCTCAAAACATTGCAGAGCCACCAAATGCAAATATGTGATGGTGGGGGTTAGAGAATACAGACAGAAATCCAATTTCTGCTGGTTTTGGGGCCTGGGAACAGCTTTTTCTTTCCCACAGTTGTTATGCTTTGTGTCTCCAGCAGCAGAGATCTGCCTGGTGGAAACAAGCTGTCCGCCTCCCAAGAGTGCTTGTCGGGGTCCTCCTTCAGAGCTGGACAGAGACCAAAATCCAAGAAACCAGATTTTACGGATGGGGACACTGAGTCACTGCCAGGGAGAAGATGTGCCAGCTGCCACACACCCCTCACCAGGAGCATACACCTCACTTCCTGGGTGCTGGGCACCCAAAGCTGCCATCAGACTCTTGATGGTGTGTCCTGAACCAAGCCCATGCTGCTCAGTCAGGGCTCTGACACCATCCCCCACACGGCTCAGGCCAGCCACGTTTGGCTACAAGCCCAGCACCATAGACCCTGTACCTCAGTCCTGCTGTCCTGGGGGCTGCCTGTCCTTCCCTGGCAGTGCTGCCCTCCCACTGGCTCCGTCCAGCTCCCTCGGCGGGCTCAGGGCAGTGGGACCAAGGGATGTTTTGTTGTTAGTGACAAGTAATTGCCCTCAAGTCCGGGTAAACACAAAAACTACTTGTGCTGACAACCAGAAGCAGCAAGACAAGGGCAGGTCCACACGGTTTTTACTCCCTGCTGGTCTCCTGCCCAGAGACAAGGTGCCTTTCCCCCAGGATCAGTCTGTGTCCCACCTACCTGCTCCTGCCAGAGGGAGGTACCCAGCTGCAGGGGTGACTGGGGGCTTTTATGTAGAGGCAGAAGGGCTGATTTGCTGCACCTCACCGTTGGCAGCTGCTGGTTTGGGACAGGTACACTCACACTGTGAATTAGGGCTCCCCACAGCTTCACCACTGCCTCCCTGTGTGCCCCAGCCTGGGCACAGTGTGAGTGTGTGCCTCAGTCTCCCCAGTTACAAAAACAAGACTGGTGAACTTCATCATGTCAGGCTTTGAGGTGCAGTGATGGAGAAGCTCTAAAAGAGGCAGATCAGCCAGGACAGCTGGAACAGCCCCCATTTCCATCTCCACACTGCTCAACCCTGACTCTCCACAACTGGACAAAACCGATGAAGGTCAGGAGAGCACAGTTAGCAAGGAAAAGCTTGCAAGGGGCTGCTCAGAACCTGCCCTCTCTCCCTGGCAGTAATTCCTGACAGTGCTTCCTGAGTACCCTGTCCACCTTTGCCCTCAGTGAGCTCAAATCACCCACCTTAAATCTGGCGAAGTTGAGGAGAAATTTGCATCTGTTCGTTATTTAGATGGGCCAAATGTAAGTGAAGTTTGGGTCAGACTTACCCACCTTTTGGAATGCTTGGAGGGGCTGCTCGTGCCTGGCCCTTAGGACAAAGGATGCAGGTTGGAGTCCATCTGGCTGCCGGAGCTGTGGGATGGGGATCTGCTGCCAAAGCTCCAGAGCTGGGTGCTCTTCTCACCAGGTGTTTAGGGCCCTCCTGGTCCTGGATCGGTGTATCCCTGAAGCTCACGGTACCTGGGAAGTTGCTTCAGACCTATCACCACCCAGAATTACAAAAATAACTTGACATGACAAGCACCAGGGCTGCTCCATCCGAGCCCCAGCAGGACGGGAGGCAGCTTCAAAAACCATCTCCCAGGGCAACAGGGTCTGACCTTTTGTTTCGCTGTTGTGTGCTCCATCACCAGGATAAACAAACACAGCCTGGCCCTGGGGCTCCCGTTCACCTTTCCAGGACTGTGGCTCTGTCACAACCTGTTCGGAAGCCATCCCAGACCCCAGGAGACACCTGTGTCATGGCAGAGGCCTGGCACAGCCCATGCCCACGCCAGCACCGGGATACGCAGGGTTCAAGGACAAGGGCATGGTCAGTCTGCTGGGGCTGGAGATGGCCCAAGGGGAAGAGAGGTTAGGTTCAGTTCAGTCTTTCCTGGAGCACATTCCTTGCAGGTATAAGTGGAAACTTCACCCCTTGTGGTTTTCTCTCCCCTGGCACAGGGGCAGCACTCTTGGTTGTGAGTCCACAAGGAAAACACAAGCCCTGGGTCTCTGCCAGTCCCCATGCCCAGGGAGATAGGCATGGTGCCTGCCTGGATCACTGCAAGTGTGCAGGGAGCCAGTGGAAGATCTCACAGGATGAGTCAATGTCATTGCTACCAAGTCACAGACTCGGGGGAAAAACCCCCAACCCATCCACTGAGAATATTTCCCCACCTAAAGCACAGCTCCATGGCTGGGGAGAGGATGGGCGGACCTGAGAGGTCACAATGTCAGTGCAGTGTAAATTGTGGTGCAACAAAAGTCTCCTGTGGCTCAAGTCCATGCTGGACACCGGACCACTCCAGTCCCGAGGATCCCAGCAGTCCCCAGCCTGCTCCAGACCACTGTCAGCGCGAGGAGGTTGTAGCCGAGGGCTGTCTGTGGTGGTTTGCTGGGACCGAAGGGGCGATGTGGGGACAGAGCGGGATGGCAGCGGGTGTCGGGCTGGACACAGGCTGGTCATTGCTTTGCGCGGACACCAGGCGGCCCTGTCTGTCCGAACAACCGGGAATGATTGGCACTGATCATCTAACAGCTGGAATGCACCGTGCTTGTGTCTGTGTGCCTGTGCAAGGGAAAGTGACGTCCCAGGACTGTGCGAGAGGTCTCGGTGGGAAGCTGGAGCATCCACTGCACAGTAACACAGAAAACATGATCCCCAGCCTGAGCAGAGCCTCCTTGATGGCTGCGCTGCCCCACTGTCTGTGGAAAGCTCGCAGTGTCCAGCTGGGGGCATGCAGGGACTTGGGGGGACACTAGGGGACACAGCTCTTGGAGTCTTATCCCCTGTGCAGGCTGGGACTGGGGCTGGGGCTTCCTAAACCTGGTTCTATGGAGGTGAGAGAAAGAACTCAGTTCCTCATCAGGCATCACAGAAATCCCTCCAAACCAGAAAGGTGTAACTACTTTGGTCCCTAAAACTGACCTGGCCCTGTCCTCTGGCCAGCATGGACACCCTGGAATCTCTGCTGCTGGTTAGCTAAAAAATAGAAAAGATTCTCCAAGGTCTGATAAAGGCTCAGCTCATGCCTCAGCTTCTCCCTTTCTCCATCCTCCTCTGCAGCCACCCTGCTCACAAGGCTCACAAGAGGATTAGGGAGTTAATCCTCTTTGGGACATCAAGCTCCCTGTTGCGCCTGCCGGGAAGGGCCAGAAGCTGCGAAGCACAGCAGGGCAATGCCACAAAGCCTCTTTTGTGCCAGGAACAGCCCTGTGGACGAATCCCAGCCTGTCCTGGTGGCAGCATCCCCATTGCCATCCCCTTCTCCACCCAGCCCAGGCACCAGCCTGTCCCCAGGGCCATGGGAGCTGGGTAATGGTCCCACCAGGCTGGCTCCCTGCACCCCATCCTGGCCTCTCCACCTGGTCTAGAAGGGTGGTGGGAGGAAAGCAAAGCACCCTCCTGTCCTGGCAGGGAACATCATCCCAAGGCCATGCAGGAGGTGGGAAACAAGCAGAAGCTTTCTGCAAACACATCTCCATGCTCAACCTGCCAGGGAGGGCTCTGGATGTCCAGGAGCTCTGTGGAATCCCAGGGGCATGGCTATTACTGGACCAAAGCTATGTGCCAGAAACATTCATTTGTGGATGGTATTGGGCCAGTAGGTCTTCCAGGAGGAATTGCTCCAGCTCTTCCTCTGGTGAGGAAGGGTGCAGGCTGCCACAGGATTGTGCCACCTTGGCCATAGGTGGGCAAGGAAGCATCTGCACCTTCTGCTCCCTCTTCCTATCCAAACTGTAAACTGTCAACCTCCTTAGGTACCCAGCACCTAAAATCAGTGAGGAAATAACAGTGGCTGTGTGCTTTGACTCCCTGGGCCCTGGATTTGGGAAACAATGTGGGTGTTCTGGCTTTGCAGCAGCTTCTGTCTGGAATGGGGGATCCAGGGCTGCCCAGGAAAAGTACCTGGCTGTGCAGGTACTGTGCTCCTGCATCCTCAGGCAGCTTCTGCCTTGCAGGAACATTTGCTCCTTCCCTCTCAACCCCTCGACTCTCAGCATCTTCCCTTGCACCCCAAGGCAGCAGTGGGGAGCATACAGCCCTGGTGCCACTTGGCATTTCTTGTGTTGCCCCAGCCCCAGCAGGCATGGGCTCCTTCCAGGCTGGGAAGTGGGCAGGAAGGCAGAGCTGATCAAACAGCAGCAGCCACAGGGATCTCACCCTGCTTTAGCCTGCAAAGCCTGAGGAAAACCTTCTCCCTGCTCAGCTTGGCTGCCTTTGGAAGCATCAGCCCTGGTGAGAGCCAGAGCACTGCTCTCAACCGCCCTAGCTCTTTTAAGTACTTAAACCCTCTGCACTTCCCTCTGTGGGCCTTTGATCCAGCTCCAAAGCTAGAAAGGTTCTGCCCTGGGCAAATACCCAGGGAAACGATCCGTTCGGAGGCATCCAGGAACAGGGAAAGGAAACCTCCAATTGCAATAACAGATGGGAAAACGCAGCAGGGAAATTTTGTAGCTTTTTGTACTGTTTTTCTTCATTTAAAGCTGAAGAAATGGGATAGCTGCTCCTCCACACTGACTGCACACCATGGGGGGATGGAGAACGCAACTGCTGCCGTAGCAGCTATGGAGCTGCAGTCCCAGGGACTGCTCTGCTCTTCAGTGTTTGTGGCTGATGGGGGTCGAAGAGTTCCTGTTGGACTCGAAATACTCTAGCAGTGTTCCCACTGGAGTAAGGGGACAGTCACCAGGGCACAGTGAGATGGCTTGAGGCAGTGATGCCACCACAGTGGTTGTGGTGGTGAGAGTGGTGAGGAGCAGTAGTGCTGCTTCCACAAACAGCTGGGAGCAGAGGATCCAAGATGAGCCACAGGCAATGTGTGGAGTGATGCCTTCTGGCTGCCTTTGCTCCTCTTCCTCCCACAGAGAAGCTCCCAGGAGGATGAGGAGGACTTGTGGTTCCTCCCCAGGAGCTACAGTTTGGGTGAGAGCAGGCAGCTGGGCTGTCCCTCTGATCTGCATTGCCCTGGCAGATCAGCCCCTGCCAGGTCTCAGCACATCTGTGCTGCTTTCCTAGTGTGCTACCAGCCCTGGGGGTGACATTTGTGCCTCGAGGGGAGTCACAGCCTCCCCTGCTTGCTTCTACTGTGCTAATGCTTCCAGGCAAAAGGAGAGACAATGTTGAGAAGAGGAGTGAGGAAGAGACAAAGGGAATGGTGTTCTCCTAGCACTATTAGTGCCTTCCAGGACACCTGGATCTCCCAAGAACAACACCACTCCTTACTTAAGGTCATGGGGAAACTCCCCTTCGACATGCAGTCATTTGGCAGAAAGAAAACATTCCCAGCCTTTCCCCACGTGAGAAGTGCAAAGTGGGTTGTGACAGACCCTCTGGAGTGATGGGATCCCTTTGGGGTCAATTCCTGATTTGTCTTCCCAGCTCCAGAGTCCTCTCAGCCTGGTGTCTTTCCCTGCCCTCAGCTTGCAGTTAAAGTTGTACTATCACCGCTGCAAAGCTGGGTCATTGCCTCTCTCCTGCCTGAGATGGAGCAATTCTGCTCCAGGTTGTCTTTGCAGCTTCACATGTCTGCTCAGAAATCTCCTGGCCGACCTTGGCCCTTCTTGAGCCCACGTTTGGTAAATTTCCACTGCTCCGAGCTCCGGCCTGCCCATGTTGGGGTAAGAGAAAACTGGTTGTGCTGGGCAGGAACCACTTCTCGTCCCCACCTGGTTCCACGTGGTAGCCCACAGTTCCGAGTGAGTGCCTAGCTCCCTGGCCCTGCTGCAGGTGGGGCCTGGGATGCCCTGACACAGTGGGATGGGGCACCCCAGCACTCGCTCTCCTGGTCATCTCAGCCACAGCCTCTGAATTTGCATGGTACCAAATCACTTGGATCTCCCCCACACAGCTGCACATTTCTGTGTGCAGGGGGTTAACTCCCTCTGGTACCAAATGTGTCCCCATTTCTTGGTGTCACACCTAGCACCCTGCTGGTGCTTGGCAGCACCCAACTCTGGACATGACTTTGGCTCTACCACATCTTTTACTTGTGGGCAAACCCAAGGGGGTTTGCAGCTCCATCCCTTGGACCATGGTTTCCCTGCCAGGCTTGGGTGCAGTGGGAGGAGGTGACGCTCACCACAGCCCCAGCCATCCTCTATGCAGGAGGATGACTCCTGGTGGCTGTACCTCTGCAACAAATGTGCTCTTCCAGCATGGGGTCTATGCCCAAATTTTGTCACCAGTCCTTTGCCGCCAAGTCAGGGAAATCTCCGGACAGAGCATTTTCGGGGGTCTCTGGGGTGTTCCCACCTCATGCTCAGGGCTGCCCTCCTCACAGTGAGCAGCCTCCTAACATGATGTCCTGCCATGCATCCCCACAAGTTCTAGCCCTGTCTGTGTCCCAGGGTGCATGGGTTGCTCCTGCACTGTCTCCCCTTGCTGTTGACCCTAGCAGGACATCCAGCCAGAACTCACAATCACACAAACACGGCTGGAAAACTGGTTTGGGATGCAGCAAACCCACCCTCCGTGTCCTCCACTCTCAGCTTCCCTGGGGCCATGTCCTTGTGCCAATGAGATGGGGAGAGTAATAACCTGCTCTTTTACAAGGAACCTTGGAACCTGGTTCCTTCCACTGCCTTGACCGAGATAAGCTTTCCCTCAGGGTTTGTTTATTAGGAAACTTCTCTCCCTCCCAATCCCTGAGCTCTCCTTTGCTCTCGAAGCCGGAGGAGAAGGAATACTTGAGCAGGAGCAGCTATATGCACCTGGGGTTAGAAACCCATAAAAGTTGTGCAGCTCCATTGACCAGGAGCTGCTGGGCTCTGAGCTCTGCCAGGGGCCTGCTGTGACCCCATGTCCCCCCAGCCCCAGGAGCAGGGGGGCTGCTGCCTCAACAGGGCAGGGGAGGGATTTGGCTGAGTCCTCCAGCTGTCGACTGGGACTGGGCTTGGCTTGGCAGGAAAATGGGGGGGACATGCAAGTAGAGGGAGTGTGGTCAACCATGACCAAGAACGATGGCTATCGGGTGGGCCTGCGTGTAAAGGGTGGGTAATGGCTCCCTATCAGATGCCTTTAGGGTGACCAAATAGCTGTGTAATGGATCCTGTGCTGGAGTGGGCTGAGGAGCCTGGAGGTGCAGATTGCAGCCTGGATAAGCCATCCCAGTAGTTCAACTCCCATCCATTATTTAAATATAAAGGTAAATGCTTTCATCTTTTCAATTGGAATGGTGCCACCTCCCTAGTGGCCTGCAGGTAGGAGTCCCTGGGGAGGGGATTGCCTTGGACAACCATGGCATGGCGGAGAGGGGAGCCATCCCCTCTATGGGGGATCCACCAGCACTCCCAAGGACAGGGTGTGAAGGTTGAGTGACAGGGTGGCACTGGGGACACGGGATGTGACCCTGCACCCTCTCTCTGCTCTACCCTGCACCAGAATTCAGGGTCTGTTGTTGTGGTCCCCAGGGTCCAGCCATGGTAGATTGTCAAGGGAGATGGCAGGAAAAGGCTGTGTGTGTGTGCAGGGACTTCTGCAGGAGCAAGTAGTGTCATGACAGGGCATGGGGGAAATGGCTTCAAACTGGAAGGGAGTAAGTTTAGATTACAGGTAAGGAAGAAATTCTTCCTTGTGGGGGTGGGGAGAACCTCTGGCACAGGTTGTCCAGAGAAGCTGTGGCTGCCCCTGGATCCCTGGAAGTGTCCAAGGCCAGGTTGAACGGGGCTTGGAGCAACCTGGGATAGTGGCAGATGTCCCTGTCCATGGCAGGGGGTGGAAAGAGATGAGGTTTAAGTTTCCTTCCAACTCAAACCATTCTGGAATTCTGGGATTCTATGAATTAGGACTCTCATTGTTTCTGTGAGGACATTTCTCAGCCTGACTTCTGCTATCAGACGCAGTGGGCTGCCCCTCTCCCCAGCACTGGACAAGCCAGTGGGATCCCAGCGTTGATCCAGCAGAATGAAAGGGTCAACCCCCACCCACGAAAATACAGACCACACACAGTCAACCTCTGGGTACATCCTGCTGGTGGCTCCCCTGGCACCTCAAAACCAGAGGCTCTGTGATAGGAACTATGGCATGGACTGGTGCAGGATCCAGCTGGAGCACGCAGAGCTCCCAGGACAGAACAAAGCAGCTGGCAGCAACTCCCGCTTGGAGGTTTTCCTTTTAATGGTTTGGTTTTTGTTTTGTACATTCGTAAAACTGTGAACAATAAATATTGTGTGATCAGCCCCCAGCTCCCGCTTGACCCCCCAGCTTTCTGCAGAGGTGAGGGACAAGGTGAGTGACATGGGGAAAGCTGCTGGCACCAGCTCCACTCATGGGAGGTGCCCAGCTCACAGTGTGGGCACCACAGAGCAGGGCAGCATCCCAGCTCGGGCAGTAGAATGGAGTCAGGGGCTAGGGACAGAAAGGTGACAGTGTGCAGACAACATCTCAGCTAAAAAGGGGTGAAAGGCAGCACTGCCTGGTGGTCTGGGCGTCGATCTCCTGCTGAAGCTCAGGGCTGATGGTCCCAGAGCTCAGCTACCCCTCTGGTGTCCTGGACCTCCAACGTGCCCAAGTTCAGATGTGGATCTGCTAAAAACATGCAACAGTGCTTGGAACTGGGAGGAGATGTGGTTCCCAGGTGGGCAGAGGGACCTATAACATTTGTTGCTCCTCAGAGGAGGTAAAGACTGGGTGGGCAGAGAAGGATGTCACAGGAAAATGGGACTCTAACTTGCTGGCTGTGCCTCTGGGTTTCCTGCTGTGACTGGGGTGAAGGTCCAGGCATGGAAGAAGAGAAGGTGAGGGGGAGGAGTAGGGAGCCCTGAGACACAGGAACAGGGAGGTGCTGGCAGGGGGGACAGGGGCTGTCAGGGCAGTGAAGGAGATGACGAGGGGAGATGACAGCAGAGCATGGGGCGACAGAGTAGCACAGGATGGCAGAAGAGGCTGGAGGGACACTGGGAGGCTGTTGGGAGTGGGTGATGTGAGCAAGATGCTTGATAGAGAGGATCTGCTGTGCTGATGGTGTTCTGGCATCCAGAGATGACAGCACTATTCACACCCAGAAAGGCTGGTCAATGCCACCTCCATGGGCTCTGAGACTGAGGATCCTCTACCCAGATTCAGGGGTCTGTTCTGGTGAGGTCTCGTGACTTTCCCCTGGGCCCTTCTCGGAAGCAGCAGATCATGGCCCATCAGAAGATCTGGAGCTGGCTCAAAAGGGCCACATTGCTGAGCTGAGCATCTTTCCTTCTGAATGTCCCCTCCCCCCTACCCCCGCCCCCACCCTTTCCTCCAAAGAGGAGAGACCAATAAACCCATGGGCCCCTGTGCCCTAAGCAAAGTCTTGCAGCGAGGAATAACCCCTGTGATGAGGTGGAAGCTTTGTCCAGTGAGGAATCAGGTAAAGAACCAGAATCAGAAGAACCAACTCTTCCTATTATCTGGGTCCACCAAAATACCCAGGAGTCCCAGGTCCCACATGGGGCCTTGCCTTCTTCAACCACCACAGTGGTTTTTGGGCCCAGAGTGTGTAAAGTTCCTGGGATATGCTGTGTAGGTCCCTTATTTATAGCTTTGCCACTGTGCTTTGTCCTGCTTTCTTGGCCACCATCCCAGCACTTTCCATTTCAGTGAAGAATCCACCAAGGTGGTGAAGGCCCTGGGTACTAACAGGACACCCCACCATGTCCGGAACATGGAGTGGGGATGGGAGAGGAAATGCTTTTCCAGGAGAGCACTACAGGGAGGAACTCCAAGAATTGCTGGCCCAAGCATGAGAACATCCTGAGCCAGAGCAGATGCTTCTCAGCAAGGTGGTGGGGACAGGGATGTGTGACTGCCCTGCAGTGGGTCCCAGTCTGCTCAATGGTGTCAGGAGCCCCCAGTGAACACAGGTAGAATGTGGCTTTTTGGGAAGGCCAGTGCTGATCCCACAAGCAGCAGGCACCTGCCTGGTTGGCTGGATCTCCAGTGCTCTGGCTCAGGGGTGGTTGCTTGGCATTGTTCCAGCATGGGACAGGCCAAGTTTGTCCCTTCACAGTTATTTTTGGGGCTTGTGTCCCTTGAGCTCAGTGGTTCAAGGCAGCATCATCTCACCCATTTTGCTGTCCTGTGTGCCAGTGTTAGGGGGTTTAAGACTAGTGGGCAGGAGCTCCTGGGAGCTGAACTCTGCAGGACTGGGGCCTTAGTGAGGAACATGCATCACCTGGTCTGCATGGGGAGAGAGGGAGGGAAGGTCCTTTCTATGTGAAGGCAAAAGGACGTCAGTGGACAGGAACAAGTCCCCACAGCCCAGCATTCCCTACACATGGCAAATGCCCCTGGCAGGAGAACTCAGGACCCAGGTGTGGAGCTGCCAAGTGGCTTCTGTGTCACACTTATCATTGTGGCTGGCAGGATTTTCTTGTCTCCACAGTGCACAAAACTGTTGGCCTCTGGATCAGTCCAGCTAGGCACCTGGTTCCCTGCTGTGACCCTCCAGCCTCCGTGGGACTTCACTCTGTCTTTACAAGGTACAAGGTGACAGCCATGGTCTGTTTGAGCACACCTGTAGTCCCTCCCCTGTCCACAGATTATGGGAACTGGGTTGCAAATGTCCCTGAGTGTCCCTGATGAGAGGGCTTGCTGAGCCTTTTGATGAAAGCTTGGTGCAATTTTCTCTTGGTGCTTTTAGCAGTTTTCTCTTGGTGTCTGCTGGTGACTCCCCTTTTGAAGAGAATTCCAGGACTGAGTGCTGAGGCTGGGAACATGCAGAGTTGAGCAGCACAGTCTGTGACACTGGGGGAGCACAGGGACTGCATTTTTACACCTTGTGGAATCAGCCGGGGGAGCTGCTGGAACCACACACAGTGTGGTCCCAGCCAAGCAGTGGTGGAGCTTTCATCCATGGGGAAGAGGAGGAGCAGAGAGGTGGGACACTGGGAAGGTGAAGCATGAGGTGGTCAGTGAGATCCAGGAGCTTTTCAGCGAGGTGGACTTAGGGGTCAGCATGCAGGGGGCTGTGGACACACACGGCGTCGGTGTCGCCAGGGACGCTGCAGGACAGGGAGCGTTGCACGGCCCGGCAGGCCAGGGGCCCATCCTCGGCACTGACCGGGAGCTGCGGGCCCTGCGAGGCGCTGGGTCTGCCGTCGGAGCAGAGCAGGACGCTGGAGTCTGCCTCGCACTTGGTGGTGCGGCTGTAGTAAGGCTCCATGACATGGCGCAGCTCCAGGGGCACAGTGAGGGGCAGCACCTCGGCCTTGATCACAGCGCCCAGAGGGGCCTCGGAGGAGGCTGCCCGCAGGCTCTCGGAGCGACTCATCTTGATCAGCAGGTCGATGGTTTTGTTCTCGGCCTCCAGGAGGCAGTTGGGCAGCCCCTCGCCATCTCCAGCCTCGCCGGCGGCAGCACATTTGCTGAGGGGCCCTTGGTCTTTGCTGTGGAGCTTCTCACTTCCCAGGCTCACATTGCCGGGCTCCTTCTTGGCCTGCTGGACCTTCTCCAGACCTTCTGAGGATCTCTTCACTGACAGGTCCAGTGGCCCCTCATGGGGTTTGGTGGCTTTCTCCAGTGCCTGGTGGATGTGGTAGAGCTCCCTTCGGATTTTGACCAGCTGGTCTCTCAGCTCTTTTTGCCCAGGGGTGTCCTCCTTTGCATAGACAGTTTCTTCTCCACCTCCTGGTACTCCTCCAAGGTTTTGGACAGGTCCCCAATAAGCATGGTTGTGGCCTCAGAGCCTGCTGTGGTGGCAGAAGTCTCTTGGGGTCTGCTCTGCTTGCAGAGATCATGGTCCAGGGCAGCACCCACAGAGGGAAGGACTTCAGTGTCATTGCCCTTCTCCGGTTCCTCGGGCTGGCCTGTGAGGACATCTGAGTGCCAGTGGTCCAGGGCCTTGGGGATGTGGCCAGGGTTGGCCCTTGAACCGCTGCAGAGAAGAAGTGAATACAATCAGTAGCAAAAAAGACAGGAAAATCCTCAGGCGTGTGTCCAGAGCCAGCAGTGCCAGATTTAGCCAGGGTTCCTCCACTGGCTGCCGCCTGCATGAAACCCTTCCAGGAAGGGCTTTGGCCAGAGCAGGCAGAGCCCTGGCTGGACCTGCCCCAGGCACTGCTGTCCCAGAGGAGGAGGGATCCTGACACACACTGTTTCAAGGCACTAACAAAGAAAGAGACCAGTCTGGGGAGATGATGCTGATCCCACCTCAGCTAGCCAAGCCTGGATACTCGTCTTGGAGCATCAGGGAATGTTGGTGGAAGTGACCATCCCACAGTCCCGAAGGCCCAGTTGGAGGGGATCTCTCTGGCCAGCCTGGGAGCATGGAAATGGCATGTGGGGATAGAAAACCATGAAGAGCTTCTCCAGAGGGAGCTCCTCTGGGAGTCAAAGCAGTGGCTTCACTGTGACATTTTTCTTGGAGGCACAGCTGGACTTGCACAACCGGGGGAGGAATTGAAATTCTGTTTAAAGGAGCTGTGCACATTTCTAGCCTCAGGTAAAAGGAAATGTTTGGGAATGTGACCCTCCTTCTGGGCTTTGAAACCAGAAGGTGAATCAAAGGAATGCAAATAGGTATGTTTAAAAATAGACAGCAATTGTTCCAGCAAACCTGGAATATCTGGGGACACAGAGGAGCTTTCCTGGTGCCTGGGGAGCACAGGTCCACCCCACACAGACATCACATCACCTCTGGCTCTATATAGAACAGGGGAAAGCAAAAGACAGCAGGTGTGACATAGCCCAGGTGCTTGGATGCACTTGGGAGCTTTTGAGGCCCTGGAGGGCAGGGAGCTCTGTTTGGGTGGGCACTGGTGTGGACCACCAGCCTGAAGAGTGCTCAGCCCCTGGGGCTCATCCTATGGATTAGTGGGAGAAATAGAAATACAACAGGATGTGAAGATAAACGAGGTCAGCCTCAAGTGAAGAAGAGGCAGAGAGATTTCAGGCACCTTACCTGCTCTGGTAGCTGAGCTTCCCAGCAATCATCCTTTCGGGTCCTATCAAATCCAGCCCATTGGCAGGGAACTTCCTCTTCAAGGGGTTTCCTGGAGGGCTGCTGGTCTCCAGACAGGTCACCACTGGCAAGTCTGTCTTCCTCACACTGCCATGGGTAAAAGCGCCGTCCTTCATCCCCACCATGGTTTGGTAGATGTCAGTGCCTGACTTCTTGCGTAGGTTGCTGAGGCCCAAAGCTGAGTTGCTCTCCTTCTCCTGGGACAGCCATTTCTCCTCTTCTTCCTGCCCCAGCATGGCAGAGTGGCTGAGCTCAGAGCCTGGCTCCTCCCGGACACCTTTGGACCAAGGAAAACCTGTCTTCAGCACGGGAACCTTCAGCAGCCCAGGTTTGGTTGGCTCACTGGGAGGTTTGGTTTGGGGCTGTGTGGGCATGACTGAGCCCACCAGCTGCTGGGTGTCTGGCTTGCTAGAGGACATCTTGCTCTCCGTGGAACCGAAGGTATGCTCGAAGAGCAGGGGGTAGTAGAAGCGGGGGAGGAAGGCTGAGCGCTCAGGGCTCTGCAGAGGCTGGAAGTGGGAGGTGTGTGGGTGCATCAGCTGGGCCGTGGAAGCCAGGAAGGGCAGCTGAGCCAAGTGAGGGTGTGTTGTTGCGCTGTTGGCCATGGTGGGGCTCAGGTAGGAGAAGAGACTGGGGTTCAATGGGTAGTTAATACCCAGCAGTGAGAGGTTCAAGCCCTGAGGTTCATGGTAGTCACTGTAGGCTGGAGGGGGGTAGCACGGGATGATGTTGCTGTCAGTACAAGGTGGGGAGACCTCAGGTGTGTTCCTCCTTTGCCCATTTGCCACCAGCTTCCACTGCTCCATCAGGATCCCACCACTGGCCAGGCATTTCTTTGGCACTTTGCAATGCTTTGGCTTAGCATCTAGGTCAGGGGAGGCCATTTCCCTGCTTTTCATGACATGGTTCTTGAGGGAGAAGACATCTGTGATGATGAAGTCGGGCTCCACCTCCTTGCAGGGCTTGCTGTCCCTCTTGTTCTTGAAGCCAAAGACCAAAGTGTTCACTTCTGGGTCACCTTGGCAACCCGGCTCTTCATTTTTCTCTTTCTTCTCCCCCGCATCCATCTCCCTCAGCAGGCCAGCAACATCCTCCTCCTCCTCCTGGAACTGGGCACCCTCCTCACTAGCCCCTTCAGCAGGCAGAATCTCCACCCCTGTCATCGGCTTGTCTTCATGACCGTCCCTGCTGGGGACCTGCTTGGCCCAATTGGTGCCTCCCGGGGTGGCCGAGGAGTCGCAGGTGTCCTGCTCGTCCCGCCGCCCGCGCAGGCGGGAGCTCTCCGTGTGCAGCAGCCTCAGCTCGGGGTGCAGCAGGTTGCCCTTCTTGTAGGGCCAGTCAGACTCGATGAGGAGGGACAGGGAATTCTTACACAGGCTGTACTTCATGTGGTTGTAGAGGTGGGACTTCTCCATGCAGGTGAAGGGGCACTGGAAGCATTTGTAGTTGTAGGGTTTGCCCCATGGCCTCGGGATGTAGTGAGGCTTCTTCGGCTTCCTCTCCTTGTGCTTGTAGACCGAGGTCAGCTTGCAGCCCACATCGTCCTTGGACATGGTGGAGGCTTCCTGGAGATGACTCCTGGTGGGAACAGAGGGGCACGGCAGGTGAGTCTTCCCACACCTCTCCGGGAAGCACTGTGTGCCCTGGAAGAACAGCATGGAGGTGGTGAGCTCTGCCTGCAGCTTCTGGGTAGATGGCTGTGCTCCATGGGCACCTCCTGGCCCCAGAGAGTGGAGCTTCTGGGACCTCGGTCTGGAGCTCCCATGTTTGGGATATAAACTCAGGCCAGGCATGGAATTTTTGCTCAAACCTTATAGGTATGCCTATATATGCTGATCCCATTATTGACCCTCTTCTCTCAAACCACCCCAGAGGAAAAGGAAAACAAACACTATTAAAGGCGTTGGAGCTAAACCACCTCAAGCTGACATTGAGGCACGCAGGTGACTTGCCTGGCCAGCCAGAGCCTCCCTGGGGCAGCCCCAGCCCAGCTCAGGGACCATTTCCCTGCTGAGGGCAGAGGATAAAAGGGACTCAGCAGCCCCAATACCATGCTGGGCATGGACCCATTTGGCTTCGCCATCTCCTGGGGTACTGCAGTGCTAGAGCCAACCCAGGTGTTCCAAAGCTCTGGCAACAAAGCTGCTGCAGAGCTGGGCTACATTCGGGTACCTGCAACCCTGCATGCGAATGTGTGATCCAGATGCAAAGAGGGCAGTGGGATGGATGGACTGACTGCCTGTAACCTGGTGTTGCTACTGGAAAACAAGTCCTGCCTCCCTGTCTCCGTGGGACTGACGTTGTCCTATGGCAGAACAATGATAATCTGGTTTGGAAAACCAATCCAGCCAAAACTACACCTCCCCCGCTCGCAGGTGTCTTCGCCAAGATCAAAATATCCAGGCAATATCCCCCGCAGGACTCTGACACTGGGCTGCCCCCTCTATGCTTCCCACCACAACCTCCCTGGGGACAGCAGTGTCATGTCTGTCCCACAGCCTGTCCCCCACGAGCTCTGAGAGTGGGCAGGGAGCACAGCCTCCCAACTTTTCTCCTCCCAGAGGAGCCAGACCTGCACAAGCTCCACAGTCATGAAATTGGGCTCCTTCACAGATGGCCAAGCAGTCACAGGGTGCCTGACTCTGATGCAAATGCCTGTGTCACCCCTCCAGACACTGCTTTGCCCTGGAGGGACTTAACAGCTTCTCCTGGGGAGAGCAGCAAATTTGAGGGCTCATTCTGTGTGTCTGGGGCTCATTTCTCAGGGGCCAAACCCTTCCCTGCTGCAGCAGGTCCCAGGGCAGAGCTCTGCCCCAGAGACGCTGCAGCCAGGCTGGTGTGGGAATGCAGAGTCCAGGAAGGAGAAGGCCAGAAGCAGCTCCAGATTGGCACCAATGTGGCAGCTGGAGCCATTTGAGGAAAAAGTCTGCTCCCTGGCTTCTGGGAAGGAGAAAAGATTTGGAGGATTGGAGGGGAAACAGAGTGAGTCTCTGCATCTTTGGGCAGCTGGGACAAGGAATGGTCTGCGGGCAGGTCCAGGCAGCGGCTCAAGAACCTGAGAGCCCCTGCAATGGGCCCTGCTCCCCACTGGCCTGGAGTGTGCCCAGTCATAGCCCACATCCTTCTGCACATGGCTTGGGGGGCTTCCCTGCAGGGGTGGTGGGGAGCATTGCAGTTCCCAGGGCAGGGAGGTTGGCACAGCAGTGCCAAAGGGCTGGGATCAGAGTGGGATGGGCTGGGAAGGGGCTCCTGCAGCAGCACCACACCGGAGGATGCCACGTGGCCCCGTGATAGTGCCCACCTCCCACAGCTGGCTGGCATTTCTGCTGCTCCCCCTGGTGAGCCCACATCCTTGGGGCTGGCCCCTCACAGCCCCATGGCCCCATGATCATCTGCTCCAGGCACACAGGGATGCTCTGGAAGCAGCCTGCAATACCAGTGGCCCTGAGGACAGTCCCACCAGCCCCATGCCCATGCGGTGGCTGTGCCAGGCTGAAGGATGCTCTGGTACCCACTCTCGTCACCACAGCCACCAAGGGGCATCCCCTTCCCCTGGGAGCATGGTGAGAGCATTTGTGTGATAGAATTACCTGCATAGAACCCTTTCAAATTCCTTTCTGAGGTTTGTCATCAAACAGCAGTGTATTTCCCACCTGCCACGGGGACAGCTGTGCTGTGGCTTTCCCAGGGACAGGCTAAGCTGCAGGCAGGGCTGGGGAACAGCCCTCTGCATGCCCACATTGGGGGCTGAGGTGGAAGTCGACCCCGCTACTAAGATCTGCTCATGCAGAAAATAAGCAAAAATGTCCCCTTGTGAAGAACCTGTGTCTCCTGGGATGTTGAGGAGAGCTACACGGCTGCAGCCCTTACCTGCAGCAGCCCAGGCTGATTTCTCCCATCGCAGTGGGATGTGCGGGCAGAGCTCGGGGCCTCCCACCTGCAGGTTCACCTCAGTGCTCACAGCCTGCACCCTGCCCACGGGGACACGCTTGTCCGTCAGCCCTCAGCCACCTCCTGTGTGCGTCATGCCTGTGAGCCGTGAGAGCTCTGCACCTGCTGCACTGCCCAGGGGAGCAGAAGGGATGCAGCAGCAGCTGGACATAATGAGACCTCTCTGAGCATCACTACCCTGCTCCAGCCACCGAGCCTGGGGTGCCGCGAGCATCCTGGACCTGCCTGTCCCTGGTCCCCTGCCCTGTGTCACCCTGCTAGAGGGCAAGAAACCAAGAGTGAAGGAGCAGGGAGCCGGGCGCCTCGGCCCCGCTGCGATGCACGTCGCCTGTTTGCAGGTCAGTTGAACAAACATTTGCTGTTTATATGCCAGAGGCAGATTAAATCTTTGCTGGAAGACTGGAACTGGTTGTTCCATTCCTGCACACCTGATCCTCCTCCTCCAAGGCTGCTGCAAAAGCCATTCGTTCCCCTCCTGTGCCCGGTGGTGCAGGGGATGGCAGAGAGATGTCCCATGTAGGGACAGGCAGCTTGGTTGCTCCACCTCTTTAATGCTGTTGAGAGGAACAGCAAGAAGGGAAGACAGGAGAGAGCAGAGAAAAAGAATGGGAGAGAGATGGGAAGTGCCCTGCGTGTGAGCCAGGCAGGCTCGGGCGCAGTGGAGGCATCCCCAGAGCCGGCTCAGGCCCTGCGGAGCTGGGAGACAGGCGTTGTGGCTCCTGGTTGCTGAGCAGTTCCCGCACCAGCAGATCTTCGTGGTCTGCTGAGTCTCTCTCTGCCACAACACATTATTTCCAGTGGACTGTCAGCTGCGGTGGTGGGGGCCGTGCCTGGGGGCAGCGCGCGGCGGGGACCGTGCACCTGTGCCTGGGAATTGCAGCATCCCTGCTCTCCTCCCCGGGACTGCCGAGGGGAGAGGGCATGCTCCGATGGAGGGAGCCGAATGGCAAGGGAAGAAAGAGAGGGAGAGACAAAGGCAAGGAAGAAGAGAGATGCCCAGGAAAGAGATCTGTAGTCCCTGGTGCTCCAGTACTTAAAAAAATCTCAGCCTGGTCTCCAGCCACAGGGATGAAGGGCACAGAACCATTGGGGCAGCTGAGCCACAGCACCTCAGTCATCCATCCAGCTCCTGTCTGTAATAACAGCCAAAACTCAATTGCCAGGATGTAGGACAGGCATCTATGGTACCACTCCAATTTTCCTAATCCCTCAGCCATTCCAGCAGACTGGCTGCTGCTGGATGGAGCACATGGAATGCACATCCCCACTCTGAATCTGCAAGAGCTTCTCAGGAAGCTGTGGAAATGTTCAGCCCCTGAAGCATCCTGCAGCAGGGAGTTCTGGGCGCACCCACCCAGACCTTCACCCTCCAGCTTGCCCCCACAAGTCTCACATGATGTCCCCCCCCCAATGCTTTGACTGGTGGAAGTAGCAACCACAGTCCCTGTCCACCCTCCAGACACATGGTTCACCACCACACCCCTGCTTCACCATCTCCTTTAAAGGCTGAAGCTGGACACAGGGCGAAACCCTCCCTGATGCCATCCCCTTCCCTGAGCCTGCTCCTGGTGTGTGGTAGCCCCTTGCAGGAAGGCACTCAGTCCTATGGGTTTCCTGTACCAATACAAACCCTCTCCACCCATAGGTGGGCATGTGAACTTGTCCTGATCGCTTTTGCAAGAGCTTTTCTGGCTGGAACAAAGACCCCATGTTTCAAACTGATATCCTGTCTTTGATGCTGACCTCCAAGTGCTCCAGTGCTGATTGGGAGGCTGCCAGAGAGCTGCAACGCTCCCATGGAAATTGGCTGCCCTCAACCTTTCCCAGATGGCTGTAGGACACAGCATGGAGGAATGGGCTCAAGAAAGGCAAGGAAGTTCTTCTCCACTCAGTGTGGTTGCGATGAAACTCCTGCCTTGCACCTTGTCCTGCAGCTGAGGATTCCTGTGGTCTCTTACAAGCTGGTCCTACCCTCCACAGGTGGGAATTCAGTGGTGGTGCCCTGCTCACCCAGCACCAGCCACAGGGACAACTCTTCCCCGCTCATATATCCACCAGTTACTTCCTTCCAAGCTGTCCAGGTCACTCATTTCCCGGGGCTCAGCATCACTCCAGTCTGTGTGGTCCAAGCATTGCCGTTTGTCATCCAGGCATGCGTTGCCCTGGTGACTGTGCCAGGACAGGACACTGTGGAGCAGAAGGATGGTCCTTCGATGGGACCTCACACCAACCCCACAAATCATCCCGCTTCTGCCTTTACCCGGACTGCCGTTCTGGAAATTCCCGTGGGATTTCATCCCGTTTTCCCCAGCGCCGTGGCTGGAGCAGCCGGGCAGCACCGCGGCAGGGGAGCGGGTGGTGTGGAGCCACTGATCAATGCAAACCACTTTCCCTACACTACACGCTTTTGCCGCAGGGGCTGCTCGGCTATTAGCGGCTATCGGGTCCCTTTTCGTTTTCATAGCCTGGGGTTGTGTGATTTGAGCTTTTAAGCGTTTATCGGAGCTGGGATGAAGGCAATTGGCCATGGCAAAGCAGCAGGCACTCGGCAAGAGGAGACAAGTGTGGCTGGTGGGGCTGGGAGCTCTGCACCTCCCCAGCCTCACCCTGTACTGCTGCTGTGTGAGTGACTGTGTGAGGCTGTCCCATCACCTCCTCCTCTGGGTCCCTACATCAGCAGCTTTGAAACTGTTCCCACCTTGAGCTGTGCCTTCCTCCAGCTTGATCTCAATTGTGGCACCAGAGTCTGTTCCCCACACCACCTACCTTCAGAAGAGCCTGGGGTTTCCTGTCTCCTCCAAACAGCCAATCTTTCCATGTCTGCCCACCCACCACATCTTGATGTGCGAGGCCAGAGCTCAGCATGGCTCTGCTGCTGCGAGGCTTCTTCATCACCACTTCTGTGTTTCCATATGTGGGCTCACCAACCATGTGCTTCACATCACAGGGGCAAGACAAAGTCAGAGTCGTGGCCTACAAATCTGAAGCATTTGGATTCCCAACCTTTGGGTTTACAGCATTTGGAAGCATCTGGAGTTTCTGGTTGGTAAAGCTTAGCTCTCCCCCCAGGTGCATTTTGGTGAGACCCAAAATCCAGCCCAGAGATGAGGGTGGGTCCATCTTTGTGAGCATTGCTGCCTTTGGATATGCAGGTTGTCTGGCTTGAGGTGTCCTTCAGCCAGATGATGAACTTACTCCCTGCCATGTGCTGGAGCCACGGTACCTTCACATGTACAAGTTTTCCCTAATTTTGGGTCAAATCTTCTCCCATTTGTGCACTTGCTCAAGAAGCGTTGCTGTGTCTCTGACCTCTCCTCTAGCTTCCACCCACAAAAAGTTTGCCTGAAGGCTCCCTGGGGCAACCCCAACACCCCGTGAAAAGCGTTCAACCAAGTGGCAATGGGCTGGAGATGTCATTGTCTGCCTGCGACACTCACAGCACAACTCACAGGCTCCTTGAGAGATGAGATCAGGCCGTCACAGCCTCCAGGCTACTCTCCAGAGACGTGAGGGTCCTCCACCGCAAAAGGCTTTCCCTCCCACAGCCTATCTTGCTGCGAGCCCTGCGGGGGAAGAGGCAGGTTCTGGTGAGGAGATGTAAGACTGTCTCTCCACATTATATCAACCACCCGCAAAGCTTCTGCCCAGGCCCCACTGTGGGATCTTCTTACATCTTCCTCCACCTCCACTCTAACCGCTAATGGAGCCTCAGGAGACCACAGGCTCCCAGCAGTGGAGTCAGCACCTCAATGGCGAACTGGCAAACTGGTCTCCAAATTTGTGAACACATTATCAATCTCCAAATGAAATTGTGCAGGTGGGGGTGGTGCAGAGGGGAAGGTGTCTGTGCAACTCAGGTGGGCTCAACAGTGTGGCTGGCACCCAGGGATGTGCAGAGGAGGTGGTGTCCAGGCTGGCATGGGGAGCACGGGAAGAGGATGGACAGCTGGAGAGAACTTGGGGGGTTTAAGTGTGTGCAGCTGGAAGAGGAAGGCAGGTCCAGCCATCCTGTGGGCTAAAGTCTGTGACATGCCTATAATGTGCAGGGCTTTCCTGTTTCCAGAAAAAAATTCCATAGCTTATTTCAGTTTCTATGACCTCTGAAATTCCTTTCCCACTTACAGGTTTCTCCTTCTCCTGCTGGTGTGACAGCCCAGGATGGATCCTACTGTCTGTGACCACCTGTGCTGAGAGGTTGCCTCTCAGCCTTCCATCTGGTGGACCTCTGGGGATGGTGGCAATCTCCAGAAGCCATTTCTGGTCACCTGCACCAGTCCCCTCTGTCTGCTGTGGCACACCAGCTGCGGTCCAAGCAGGGCAATGTGGGGCTCAACTCTGATTCCTGAAATCCACTTCTCCCTCCCACCACAGACCAAACCACATGAGTGTTCCCAGTGTGGACACAGAGGGTAGATCATCTCTCTGCCCTACACAGCACAGATCCCTCGGCTGGGTATGGACAAGATTCCATATCCTCTGCCACCTCCCCTGCAAAGCAATGAGCTCTGTCACACAATGAGGTGCATTTAGTCACCCCTTGACCAACCCAAAGGCTCCCTGAGGCTCCCCAAACTTCTACAGCCCAGTTCCTCATACTAGAAAGGTTCCCCTCTTCACTTTCCATTTATCCTTGGACAGTTCATATTCCTTAAATGCCCTGGGGATGGGAATGGTAAAGGAAGGAGATTTCTGCTTTGCTTTTCTTGTCTTGGCATAGCCAACCTCTTCTTGTGTCTCCTAAGACACACCAAAGATGGCCAAATGTTCCCATATTGGTATGACCTTTCTCACATCCTGAACTCTCTCCCACCTGCTGTTCCCATATTTCCTGCTCAGGTGTCCTAGTCCACAAAATCAATCTCCATCTTCCCACCAGAAAATGCACCTTCTTCCAGTTCAAATCCACCTGATATCCTCTAGGGGCAGGAATAGGGATTCAACCCTCCTCTGTCTGCCACCCTCCTGCCTTGCAGCCCAGCCCTCTCCTGCTCCTGTTTGTGTCCATTGCTGTGTCCTCACTTACCCTTTGCTGCAGGAGAGGAGCTGCACACAAGGACATCACAAGCATTTCCCTCACCCTTTCTTCTCTCCATGCTTCCTGCTATGTTCAGAGCCTTTTCCACCCTCTCCTCTCTTGGTCCAGCTCCTGGCAGTCAAGATTCTGGCTCTACTCATGTCTTGGGTGTGGCTCTTTTCCTGTAAATCTACAGCCCGTTTGGCAGGACATGCCCTGCTGCAGGGGGTTACTCCATCCCAGATGCAAGACTTTGCCATTCCCTTTCTCCAGCTGGCAGCTGCACCTTGCACAGCTCATGGAGCCTGGCAGTCCAGCCTGTGTTTGACCCACCTTGTCTTTACATTTCCAGTTTGGCCACGAGGACACTGCAGGAGACCACGTCAGGGGCCCTGCTAAGGTCACTTATCAGGATCTGTTTCTCTCCCTCCCCTGTCCTGGCAGCCAGTCCTCTCCTCATAGTGGGCAGTTGTGCTGCTCTGGCACAATTTGCCCTCAGTAAATTCACCCTGGCACCTTCTCACCATCTAAGAAGATGGAAAGGACTTCAAGGAGGCCTCACAGCTGTCCCAGAGACCAAGATGGGTGCTCCCTGGTGGGTCTGAGCCACCTGTGCTGGAGGGCCAGGGGTTGTTGTGTACTCTGCAGGACCTCTGCACATCTCAGCAGAGCCTGGGATGGAGCCAGCAGTGCCCAGCGAAGGTTTGGCTGTCCCACAGCTGGCCCTCTTGGGACTTTCTGAGTTGTGTCACTGTCACCAGGGGCTTAAAAAGCAGAGCATTGCTGGTGGCAGCCATCCAGCCATCATTTGGGATTGCCCCACACAGCCAAAAGCTTTCCTCAGTACACTCTCAGGACACAGACCTGCCAGCAGACACACTCAGTCACTGCCTCCCTCCTGATGGACTCTTCTGCCAGCTCAGGTGGGCAGGGGAGGGCAGGAAAGGGGCCCATCAGTCACAGGGAACCAGACCTTGCTGCATGCTTCTTTTTCTTGGCTGGGATCTTGTTCTCCCAGGGTAATCCCCAAAGATTGTCTCTCTTCTAAGTTACAGGACTCTCTTCAGCCAAAACATGGCCAAGATGGGGCCATGATTCCAACCATTTGTAGAAAAGGGGGGCTATTGTGATGCTGGGCCCCCAACTAGGAGGACATGGGCTTATCCCTACTCCAGTCTGCCAGGTGCCAGAACTGGCTCCAGCCAGCAATTTTAGGATGGAGCCATGAGGGAGATGTTTAAACCATTACAAGGTCTAACCAGCCACCAAGGAGCTGCCACCTCAAAGGACCAAGGAACTTGATATATGTAAGATAAAAGCCAATAAAATAAAAGGTGGGGGTGAGGGGTGCTTGGTATGCTGATCCAGCAGCAACACTGGTGCAGTTTGGTGACCACATCCGTGAAATCCAGCCCACTGCTGATCCTAAGTGGGAACATCCCCTGCTTCTCCCTCCCCATCTCTAGGGGAGCACAAGCAATTCCACCTGCTAAATAAAAATCTAAAGGGGAAATGATCCAATTCTGATTGGGAGAGCTTGGGAACAGCAGGGAAATTGCAGAGCAGAGAAGCTGGTTGGGATGGACTCCAGGGAATGTGGAGGAGGTCTGCAAGGCAGAAGCCTTCTTGCAGGGATGGGACACCCTGGCTCAGGGCCAGCACATGGGGACACTTACAAACCCTTCAGGAGAGAAACTCGGATTGTTCCTGAGGGATACCCTGGCGCCAGCAGAGAGGAGGGGGGAGGCTGCTCCACGGGGACCCCAAGCACACAGGCAGCACATCACACCTATTTGCAGGCAGATTTCTCTCCAAAACACGTATTTAGTCTTGAAATACATATTTATTCTTGGGCAGGAAGCTCTGCAGTGCTGTGGGCTGACCCATGGGCAGTAGGCACCTCTCTGCCTTCTGCCTGGTACTTGGTAACGGTGTTCGGTTGGGTTTTTAATGCAGATCAAAGGTGATAGTGCCTGCTGGGATCCTCCCTGTGTCTCCAGCTCCATTGCCTCCAAAAATGGCCTGTGCTGCTCAGCCCCTGGTCCCGCACCTTGGGCAGTGCCTGGGCTGCAGCATGGGGGCGGCAGCCGAGGGATGTTGCTGTAACTGGACGCAGGGACGCCGAGTGGGCAGGTAGCACCGGCCACCAAATTGCCCAGCGAGGTCTGTAGTGGCCAAGGGATGACCAGGAGGAGTAACAAGGGCCCGAGGCAAAGCCACCGGGAGGAGGCAGGGATGTTATTAGCTGGTGCAGGGAGCGGGAATGCAGCTCGTTAACCTGTGCTGTGCCGCAGGACGAGATGGAATGGCCGAGCAGCCGTGCTCCTGCGGGTCCCGAGTGCCTGCAAGGTGCCCGGGGAAGCTGCTGGGACAGTGCCCAAAATGCCTGTGCAGGGGCGGGGGGCGTCTTCCTGCATCCGCCCTTCAAACCACGGTCCTCCCACAGCCTCCGGGTCGGGCAGAGCTCTGAAATTCCTTGGGATCTCCCGAAAAGGGTGAGAAGACCTAAGGGGATGAGGGGTGACACATTCACAACCTCCTGTCCCAGATTTTCACAGAGGGGAGCCCAAATCCCCATGGAGGAGTGAGAGCAGGGCAGCAGCATCCAGTGGGTGCAAAAAACTTCTCCCTGTGCCAGTCAGTCCAAGGATTTGCCACCACCCTAATGCACAGCTGGGCCTCGCTGACCTGATTTCCTTGCCTTTTTTTAGGAAGCCTCTGACTGCTGCGAACTGTTCCTTGTTATGTGACCTTTTGATTTAATTGTCGAAATTCCTACAAACATGCATTCCCTGGCGTGAGGAAGTATATTCCTAGTTGACACCATTAAGCATTTCAGTAACTCACCTCCTCTGGCAATTCAACAATTCAGTTTAGTTTTCACTTCCTTTAAGAAGGATTTAGAGGAAAAAAAATATGGATAACAAGGATAATACTGTCTTACTGCTGAATTTCCTCCTTCCCCTGGTTTGTAATTTTTCACAATTGTAAATACTCATACATCTCCAAACCTGCAGATAATCATTGATCTTTTTGATTATTACACAAACACGGAGAGGTAAATGCTTTAAAATTATCCTGCCCTCTGTGTCCCCCCAGGATGGTTCCTTTTGCCCAATGTATCCCTTCATTTTTCAGTGGGAAAACCAGTCAGACCTCTGCAACCACCCCACGGTCACGGGGAAAGCATCCAAAATCCTCCACAAACTTTCTATTGTCAGGGACTCGCGTGAGCAGACCCTGGTGAAGGCAGTCGGACATGTCATTAGGAGAGCAACCCAAGCAGAAAGGCCCCATATGACCTCCCCGGTGCCGAGTGCCTTTAATAATCAGGAGTTACACGGCTTGCAAAGAGACCAGCGAGCAGGATCAAAGAGCATCACTTGGGAAACAGTCGCCTCCCTGCTCCCGGCGGGTTTGCTCATCCCCGCTCCAGGTACGAGCTCCTGCTCCCGGCAGAGCCCCAACCTGTGGCGCGGCACCGGGCTTCCCTTGGCACCGCCAGATACCTGGGAATTTATTTGGGAGAGTGCAAAGCTGGCAGGACCAAGCAGTTTTAACAGGGGAGTGTTTTCCACTCCAGGTCCCCGGTGTGTTTTGTTCCCTGCCCAGACCCGCAGTGAGACCCTCCGCTGCCTCCAGCACCTTCCACCCTCCGCGCACCCCATCCATCCCCAAAACAGATTGAAATGTCAGCACTTACAGCTCGGCCCCCGTCCCGGCTGGGTCCCTGCTCAGGGCCGGGAGGCTGCGGGGAGGCTGTGGGAGGGCTGTCTCCCTGTCTGGGACCCAGCGTCCCCAAAGCCCGCCGAGGCGGGGGGCAGGTAATGTCCGAAGCCACTGCCGAGCATTTACAGGGTTGTTTGCAGGAAACATCAAACTCGGGAACAGAAGCGCCAACCCAGGAGTCATCGCCCCCCCTCGCCGTCCCTCCCCACCCTCTTGCTTGGTCTCATTTGTACCGATTTGCCCCGCAGGCTTCGCGCTGATTTGCCATGTCCCTGGCAGGGCTTCGACCGGGGAGGGGGAGCGGGAGCCAGACGGGGAGCGGATCGGGGGGAGCAGCCATGGGGAGGGTGGTGGGGACCAACAGGAGCCTGGCTTGCCAAAAGCAGTTCAGACCTAGAAAAAGCTTTAATGTGCACAGACGGAGCAGGCTGGGAGCAAAACCAGCTGGGCTGGAAGAGAACGTGCTCGTCAAGAGGCTGGTTTGGGGCTGGGTGCGTGCGTGGCTCCGGGCTGGCTCCTCGCTCCAGCCCTCTGCCCCCAGAGGGGAGGCAGAGGAGGGAGGGGAAGGTTATTTGTGAATATTCCCCTTCCAACATCAACTTTTCCTATCGACGAGTGATGGGCAGGATGCCAACCCGGTTTTCTCTGGCATTAATGATTTACCTGCTCCAGCCACCACCCTTGCCCTGACAGCTCCTGCACCACATCTCCAGCACAAGATCCCTCTCTATGCCACGGGATGGGTCCTCTTGAGCTGGGACAGTCCCACCATCATCCCCACCCTGTGCCCACCTGGAGCTGATACCATCACTGCCATGTCGTGCCCACCCTGGAGCTCATTCCCTGTGTGGGCTGAGCACCATCACCCGTGGAGAGAGACAGAAGCCCCCGTGGCAGTGATGCAGAGATTGGCTGCTCCCCTTCTCCCCTTGCAGGTCCTTTTCTCCTAGAAGTGAGCCCCAGACCATCCAGTTGCGGTGTCTGGCGCCCACCAGGGTGTTTGCCCTGGCTGGAAGGACCACGGGAAGCTGTATCCTGAGAATCTCCTCACAAGATACTGGATCCAGCCCAGACATCTGCGTCAGGCTGACCCTGCATGGCATTGTTTAATACAATTCCTTAAAATCGGGCCTTCCCAAAAATCTCCTGATGCTCTGGACCAGCCCATGTCTTTGGGGCCAAGAGAGGAGACCCTGTGTCCCCCCTCACACTTGACCCAGGAGCTCCCTGTCACCTGTCCACATAGTCGGTTTATTTTGCAGGGCTGTGGTGTCAGTGCTGAAGCGCTGGATGCAGCACTGGGCACAGCGTTGCGGGAACTCCCCTGGCTCTGCACCCCCTGCGCCATGAGGGGGCTCTGGCTCTGCTCTTGTCCCCGAAGCGTGGCAGGGACACAGCCCTTCCCGGGCACTCCGCAGGCAGCCGGCCCCAATCTGCCGTGGCGCAGGGCCACCTGTGCTGGCTGCCCACGCCATCTGCGAGGGGGGGCGGGGGGAGCAGGCTGCCATCCCCCCACCCGGGTCAGCGAGCGGGGGGACAACTGGGGTGGGGGCAGCACGGCTGCCTCGCTCCATCCGAGCGGATGCCACTGCATCCCGCCCGGAGGGGGAAGAGGAGGGGATGGGGGTAGCTCCCCCGCAGGTTCCTCCTGGCGTCTGCTGCCGTGGGGCTTGCGGGGACATTTCTGAGCGCTTTGGTGGACACAGAGCGCACCCCGGTCCCCCGGTTGGCTGCAGCATCCCCACTCTCTGCTGTCTCTGGGTGTCCCCTTGTGCATGGACGCAGAGGTGGACCCGGGGTGGGTCTTGAATCCGGACCCTCTGCGTTGAGCACACGGCTGAGCATGGGGAGAGCCCATCCTCTCCTGTCCAAGGCAGTCCAAAGGGGAGCATCCCAAAGGACCCCCAGGACCCTGTTACCACAGAGATGTCTCTCTGCCCTCCTGCTCTGCCATCCTGCTTGCGCTGGTGGCAGCTGCCAGCCTCTCCTCCCTCCCTGCTCAGCTCCAGGAGCATCCTGAGAGCTCCCGGCCGTGGCCGGAGCCCCCGCGTGTCTGGATCCCTACACCCGCTGGAGCCAGGCACCGGCAGGCTCATCCCAGGGATCCCCCGGGCGCAGTGGCTGTGACTGTCCTGCTCACAGGGGACGTCGTCCTTCGATGAGCCGATAACGGAGCCTGCCCTGCGCCTTCCTACAGGTAGCCGGAAAGTTTTATTCGTCACCGGCTGCTGGAAAGGTCACGGCGTCCTCCTGCCCCTTCTATTTCTGGCCCGTGCCCTTTCGCCGTCAGACGGGAAGCGCTCCCGTGCTCTGGACCCCGGACACGCCGTCTCGGTGCGGCCGCGTCCCCTGCGCCTGGTCCCGGGGGCGGTGGGAGCGCTGCGGGGAGGATGCTCTGTGCCTGCCCACACTCTGCCCACGCCGCCCGGGCTCTTCACGGACGAGAAACCGCTGCAGGGTGGGGGGAGCCATATGCCATCGGCTTCACGGGGAAATAAGGGGAATTTTGGGATGCTGCTGGAATCACCTTAGTGTGAACCCTCAAGAGGCGGGTCTGGCTCCGCGTGTCACAGGCACCGACACGCTCCCGAGGTGACGGGGCTGGAGCAGTCGCTGCTGTGCCTGAAGTAGGGTGCCAGAGATGCAGTGGGTAGTGTGGGTCTGGAGGGATCCCGGGAACCTCACCCAGGGTCGGTCCTTCAGCACAGCCACACGGTCAGTCAGCCGCCCAGCGCTCTCGGCTTCCCTGCACAGGCTGGGCAGGCGCCGGTGATGGGAAGGAGAGGCACGGAAGCATTCCAGCACTGGGGAAACATGGGCTGTGCAATGCTCCCGGCTCTTACTGCTGCCACCCAAAAGTGGGGAGCAAAATGGGAACCCCCCTTACTGACAACAGGAGACCACAAGCTCTGCATGTGCGGGTTGACTTGCAGCTGTACAAGGAGTCCTGGAGAGCCTTGGTACCCCAGTGAGGGAGCCCCATTACTGCCCACAGCATCCCAGCATATCCTGGGAGAGCTGTGAACCCAGGAAGGGCAGCAAAGGAGCCCAGCTCCCCTTTCCAGCCTCCCCAGTTTGCTCGGGCAGTGTTGTACCATTAGACCCTTCACTGTACAGAGCCTTTCCCAGCTCTGGGCCAACCTGAAGAAGGTTGAGAAAAGCCCCGGGGAGCTTTTTCATCCCTCTTTGTTCATGGAGCAAAGATATTCCCAGCCCTGAATCTATAGATTGGCCCTTAAACTACAACAATCTCTGGGGACCAGAGAAACAAACGTAGATTTTGGTTGCGGTTTGTTGTGTTTTGTGGTTTTTTTCTGTTTCTTTTCCTGCGCAGACAGCCTTTGCCCAGGAGGGGTTAGCATGAAAAATGCATGTGGGGATTGGGGGAGCGGGGGGAGTGGGAGGAAGGAGCTATCGATCAAGTATCTCTGAAAGCCACACAGCTGTGCCAGCCCCGCTGCCTCTGCCAGCCCTTCCCGGCGCTCCCGGTGCCGGCTCGGTGCCTCCCCGGCTTTGGGATGAGGTGGCTGATGTCGTGCTCAGGAAAACCCCTGGATCCCGGAGAGGAGCCCTTTGGATGCCTCTGCCAGCCCTTCCCAGTACTCCCAGTGCCAGACTCGATACCTGCCCCGGCTTTGGGATGGGATGTCTGATGTTATGCCCAGGAAACTGCCCTGGATGCCTCAGAGTGATCAGATCCCCCGCAATCCCTGCCCTGTGTGTGGGTCCCTCCATCCAGGCTCGCAGCTTGCTCCTTGCCATACAGCATGTCAGAAATGGAGTCGGTCCCTTTTTCCCCAGATCCCATAAAGGATTCTCCTCCCAAGCTCTGCAGGACCATAAGGAGGATCTGTGGAATAGCTACAACTCTGCCCTCCGTGCCCATCAACCCTTCTGCCAGCCCCACACCTCTGTACCCCTCTAATCGGAAATAATTATGATAATTGCAAATAATAATGAGCCTGATGCAAACACAGACAGAGCCCAAGTACAAGGGTGGGCTCCAAGGGGGGTAACCTAGCACTAAGGTGGGCAACCTAGATCACATCCCAGACCAGGAAAAGCAAGCTGAGGCATCTCCAGGTCCAGCAAGAGCTAATGCTGGCAGGAGAGCAGGGACAGAAGTCGTGCTCTCAGCTTAGGAGCTGTGCTTTTTCTGGTCCTAGCAGGGCTGGTGGTTCCTACAGGCAATGCCCTCGCAGCCATGTCACTGAGAAACCCAGGATACAACCGCTGGATCAGAGTAAGGCACTGGAGGAGTAAAATCTTCTCCAGATGGTGCTCATCGAGATGGGAACATCAAGTGATGGCGCTGGAGTGGAGGCTTCATGCTATTGATGTCCCCCCCCCACCAAAACCAGCATTGCTGGCCAAAACCAGTCTGGAGCCTGGGGCAACAGGAAGGGCTGATTTTGGGCATCACCATGGCTGAAAATGCCCTGAAATTTGTCACAAATTTGAAGTTTGGGAAGGGTGGGAGGGGAGAAAAACAGTGAGGAGAAAAGCGGTGGGAAAAACGGATTAACTAATCCCATGAGGGGGAAAAAATCTCTGACGTCTTTGCTTCTCCGTGTCTGGGCACCAGTGTCCAGCACTGGGGACCTCCTGCTTTGCCAGTGGCACAAGGATGGGGCACCTGGCAGTACCAACTCGGCCTGATTTAGCTGAGATTTTGTTTGATCCCTGCCACACTCGTTTCCTGTGCACCCAGGTAGAGCAGTTCAGTGCCTTGCCCACAGCTGGGATTTTGGGATCCAACCAAGGGGACTCAAAAAAGCTGGAGAGGGGTTGCACTGTCCTCATTTCAGTGCACAAATCTGAGAGCATTTGCCACCAGGAAGGATTTTCAAAGGTCCAGAACCAAGGGGGGGAGGTGTTCTCTCCTCTTGTCTGCTGTGGTCCAAGGCAAGGGCAGGGGACTCCCCAAGCCCCTGGCAGCCCTTCCTGTGCTGCCTGATCCAGCTGAGGCTGAGCTATTGAGAGCCATCAGATTTTCATCCCTCGCTCAGGAAAAGCTCCCGGCAGCAGAGAGAGAGCTTGGCCCAAATCACCGGCCCCACACAGGATGCCTGGCACAGACCCTCGACTCCCTGCCCACCCCCAGCACATCCCTGGCCCCACATGTCAGACCCTGGGTCCAAACCCCAACTTGACCACACCTGATTGCCTTCAGGAAGGGCATCTCCAGCTGTGCCCGCAGTCTCAGTGCCCACAGCAGGGTGCAGGGTGCTGCCGGGGTGACTCCTATCCTGGTCCAGGCGGTGGGGACACAGCCACCCCCATGTGCCACCCGCAGGGCTGGCTCTTCTCTCAGAGGTGCCTCTGACTGAGCGTTGCAGGTTCTCCGAGTTCCCTTATCTAAATACAGTCTAAATTACATCAGCGGTTCTGATGGTCCCCTGGGCTGACCCTTCCTACGTGCGCTGGGGCACTGCATGGAGCGCTGCCCCTGCACGGGGCTGACGGGCAGGACCCAGGGAAGGGAGGTGCAGAGATGGGGGAACTGAGGCACAGAGGCACAGAGCAAGGCAACATCCTCTGTGCACCCACAGAGCAGTTTGATCATCTGTGCAATTGCTGGGGGTGTATAAGCCCAAATGCCCCAAAACATTAATTTTAAATATTTTGTACATCTTTACCCCGATTACAATTACAGAGTTCCGTTTGCCCAGGACTGCTGGGGTTTGTCCAAGAGTCTGGGAGTTCATGGAGGTTTCCCAGCCCCAAGTACAGCCAGGGCTCCTCAACCCCCACATCACCATCAGGCGCAGTCGATACCCCAAAGCAAACAAACCCCTCCCTGCCATAAACTCGGCGAGGCCCCGCGGAGCGCGGAGCTGTTGCTAGGATGATTTTCCATTCAGCAGGACACAAACTATCCCCGGCACGGAGCCTGGTCCCCCTCCGTGGGGCCGGATGTGTGGTGCAGGGACGCCGCAGCAGCTGGTCCGTACAGACCCCCCACACCCACACAAACCCTCGCCTGAGCACTTTGTTTCGTGTTTTGCCTCCCCGTTGCCTCCAGCCCACGTCTCCCCTTCGGTCCCAGCTGGGGACAGTTTCCCCTGCAAAGGAAATTCCAGTGCAGGAAGGTGAAGGCAGCCAGGCAGGCGCTGGAGGCGGCAGGCTGAGCAAAAGTGCTTTTTAAAGTTGTTTGATGATTCTTTTTGCCGCTTTGTCAAAGGCATAGGGACCCCCAGCGGGACCGGCTGGGATGGGACGGTGGTGGGCGGGAGATGCCGGAGAGCAGCCGGGCAGGAGCCGGGAGCTTCCCACAGCCCAGGGAACCTCGACAGCGATTAATGCGAGTAAAGGAACGTCAGCTGGCCCGGGATGCTCTCGCACTCGTGGTGTCCCTGTTTGCAGGGACAGCGGCTGTGGCTGGGCTCTGCCAGATTCCACCTCCCACTCTCTCCACTGCTGTCCTGAACTCCGCTGGCATCAGAAAGGGCTTAAAAAATCCCCGCTGCTAGCAGCAATAACTGCCCTATCCCACCTGCCTGCACAGCAACCGGGCACAGAGCCCTCGCACCTTCCCCCTCCCCGGGACACCCTCCTGGAGAAGGAGACGAGGGGGACTTACCTGCACGCAGGACTCCTCTGCCCTTGCTGCGGCTCTGCTCTGCCTGATGTTCGCTCTGTGGAAGTGGGAAGCGTTTTAGATCATGCAGTAGGTTATATATTGTCTGCAAGTCTGGCCCTAGGGCGTCCATCAGTTGGTCTTGCTTTGCTCCTGCCCCTATATGGAAGATGCATCACATGCTCCGCGGCTCCCAGCTATCCGCCTGGCAAAAGAGGAAAAGAAGAAGAAGAGGAGAAAGGGGGAAGAAAAAAAATTAAAAGGATCTTCATCACCATGAAAGAGGCAGGGAGAATTTCTCAGTGGAAAACCCACCAGCCAGAAATCCCTGCCTGACCTGAACTTTCCCTGCACTCCTTTTGTTATCCCTGGCTCCCAGTGCCCCTTTCATCTGCTGTTCAAGGCGGGGGAGATGTGAAGGTGCCTTCACCTTGATCCCTCTCCTGCCTGGCCTCCGAGCAGGTGAGGGGCTGAGGCTTCTGCCGGGTGCTGCTGTCCACCTGCAGCTCTCCAGCACTAAATATTTATCCCTCCCCAGCAATGCCCCCGGTGCTGCCAGGCAGGGCAGTGATGGGGCATTCCCAGGACTTCCCAGCCATCCTGCCCCAAACACACCCAACACCCTGGGGCATCAGGGCCATCCCACGGGTGCAAAATTACTGAGATGGCATCTCCTAGAGCAGGGTGCTGGCCAGGAAAGCTCCGTGTGGTGCTTGGAATGGGGGCTGCTCCCTTCACCCATCCAAGGGGAAGGGGCTGGTAGGGAGATCCTGGCACAGTCAGGCGTGAGTGTCCTGGCCACCACTGTGGTGACCACAGGAAGGACAGGCAGGAGGCTGCTGCACCTACTGTCCTGCCAGGTGTCCTGATGGTCTGAGGACATTTCTCCAGAAGAAGCAAGAGTTTCCCCCTTTTCCCCATCTTGCCTCCCCAGCAGGGGTGCACAGCCAGTTGTGCAGAGCAGGAGCTGCAGAAATCCCAGATTCACCATCTTCTGCACCAGATTTTACCTGGTGGCTTCTCAGTCCTTGGTACTGCTGCCACCACCCCACCAGCTCCCCAGGGCAAAGTGCAGCTTCTCTGCTCCCCTCCTGAGTCTCTCAGCTGGGAGCCAAGCAGGGCACGTCGCTCTCCTGTTTTGGGAAGGACATTCCTGTCTGGAGCTCCTCCGGGAAAGCCTTGGCCTCCCTGTCCTCAGAAAGGGGACATGAGGCAATGGCACCCCTCCCAAACCCAGAGTCATCCTTGGGGTTGATGTCTTCTGGTGGACTTGGTCGCATACAGCACAGATGGATCCATAATGATGGGTTCCTGTTTTAGTTATGGATATGGTGGGGTTTTCTCCTAATGCTTTTGTTTGTATTTTGTTAAGGTCCAAGACCTAAGAATTTTTCACAAAAAAATTTATTTGCTCCATTCCCAGACTTCCCAGCTTTGGCTGGGCTGACAACGTGCTCCCAAGGTCCCAGACCCTGCCCACAAACCTGCAGCTTCTTCTGAACTGTGTTTCTACCACCATAAAAAATATTTGGGAAAAAATAATTTTGTGCTACACCACTTAACTGAAACAATTCTGGAACCTTCGGTACATTCACAACTGAAGCTGGGTGAGGGATTCCCATCTCCAGGTGGTACAAACATGGGGAATTTGACTTCAAGGTGGCATCGTATAGGATCATCTAAATACAGGGCATCTGGAGCTGAGCCTCATGAGGTCCTGGGCAAAGATTTCCCTATAACACCTTAGGAGTTGAAGGGCCAAGGATCGGGCTGGTGATGTTTGTTCTTCTGCCCAGACAAGCCCTTCAGACCCTGCACTGAAGGGACTGTCTGGGCAGGAGGCATTTGGAATCATGGAATTATGGAATATCCTGAGCTGGAAAGGGCCCACAAGAATCATGAGTCCAGCTCCTGGCCCTGCACAGACACCCCAACAATCCCACCCTGTGCATCCCTGAGAGCATTGTCCAAACACTCCTGGAGCTCTGGCAGCCTCAGGCTGAGCTCATTCCCTGGGGAGCCTGGGCAGTGCCCAGCACCCTCTGGGGGGAGAACTTTTCCCTGATATCCAACCTGACCCTCCCCTGGCACAGCTCCAGCCATTCCCTGGGTCCTGTCCCTGTCCCAGAGAGCAGAGACTGGAGCTGTCCCTCAGGAGGAGCTATAGCCCCTGCTGAGCTCTGCCCTCAGTCTCCTCTTTTCAAGGCTGAGCAAACCAAGTGCCCTGAGCCACCCCTCGCCAGACTGTATTCCCCTCTAGACCCTTTACCATCCTCGTGGCTCTCTTTTGGTGGCTTGTTAATAGGTTTAGATCTTTTTTATGTTGTGGTGCCCAAAACTGCCCCCCAGAACTCTGGCTGGGGTTGTGTCTACTGCCTTTGGTTCATCAGAGCTGGGGTGAGCTGAGCTCTCCCACCTTGGAGCTCACACCTCCATCCTGCTAAAGCTCAGCCTCACCAGTTCTCGTCATTCTGGGGATCTCAGAGGGAAAGTTGTGGAGAGGCCAGTGCCTGGTCTGAGCATGCCTTGTCCAGATGGACCTGGATTTCCTCAGAGTGCCGCATTCCCACAGCATGATTGCTTCTGCTGTCCCTCCGTGTTCTGGAGGTGCCACTGTAGAGGGGCCATGGCAATGCCAGAATGTCTGGTGTTCCCAAGCTCAGTTAAAAGGGCTGTGTCAGAGCAAAGGAGTTTCCGTGGATCACACATCTCCAAGGATACGCTGCCGCGTGTCAGACCAGAACCAGCTGAGGCTTTGTAAGAGCTCACAGCTCCTTCCAACTGAGGGGCACAGTCCCCTGTCAGGGCTCTTTCTCTCAGCCACTGCTGTGAGCTTCAGACCAGGGCAGACCCACCTTCCGGGGTCAGAGAGGCCTGCTTAGGGATGGCCTGGTGGAAAAGTACAGGGGAATCATTCCAGCGACAGAGCAGGTCTTTTGGGATGCTCTCATCAAGAGGGAAATGGCACTGCTCCTTTCTCTTTAGTTTGAACTTCACTTGGGTTCCGCTTCAGCCTCTTCCTGAGGTTTTCAGTGACTTTCAGCAATCTTGAGCTCATGGTTCTGCTTGTGGAATTTCTTACTGGATCCATACTTATCCTAATATTTTGCCCTACATGGACATGATTTCCCATCTTTGGTGCTGGGTGAGTGTCTCATCTCCCTGACAGGATCCCCATTCCAGGGAACACCTTCCTCTCATGCTGGTGCCACCTTGGCATGACCTCCCACCAGGCTGGATGTGTCCTTGCTCAGATAACAGAGCTGCATCCAGCTGGGAAGCTCAAGGGCGACACAGCTCAGAGCCTGGTGGGAGACACTGTTCCTGTTGCTGAAGGATGAAGGAAAGCTGAATCCTGGTGCAAATCACCTTCTCCTTGCTGGGCAGGCTCCTACTCAACAGACCCAGCCTGTTCCCAGGGCTTGGGAACAGGAGTTGAGGGATCAGAGCAACCAGGATAACTGATGGCTCCCAAGGAATTTGGAAGGGGAGGGATGGGCAGAGCTGGTCAGGCACTGCTGAGGTGGGAGCTCCAACGGGAGTTACTGAATATGAAGAAATCACACCTGGTTTTTCAATTCCCCCAGCTTTGGCCAGTTGGAAGCTTGGAGAGTGTCCAAGGGAAGTCTCCTGTAAGTTTGCTCTGCCTGTGCCCTCTGCCCAGGGTTTCCACTGCTGAGCACCACCAGAGACCTTACTAGAAGGACTTTTTCATGACTTTGTGCAGCCACCAGGTTCTTGTGCCCTGTGGTGCTGGGCTCAGACACTGGGGAAGATAGGGAAGTCTCAGGTCAGTTCCAGAGGGACCCAGATGATATTCTCTAGAACAGTTCAAATTTTTCCTTCTGGAAAGCTCTAGTCTCTTGACTAAAACATTTGACAAATCAAATGGACAATTAAAAGCTGTGCATATCTGTTTTCTGGAAGGATATTTTTTCCATGAGGACCAAAGGAAGGACCAGTTCCCATTCCCATGGAGTCTTACATCTGGAGGATTTTGTTTTTCCCAGAGCTAAAGATGGTTTCCTCTGTTTTGCTTCATCTGTTCATCTGAAAGTCCCACCAGAAAGGTTTTGTTGAAAGTCTCAGAATTGAAAACTCATATGTCTACGCGTCAATGCCTAGGACAGATACCTGTGGTTGGGACCTGAAATTATGAGCCTGAGCCTGAGCCTGAGCCTGGTTAAGGGTGGAGAGCTTAGTTCTCCAAGGAGCCAGCCTTCCCTAAGTCAGCCTTGCCTCTGCTGCTCTCTGGAGCTGGTGAGAGGAATTCCCTGGGAGCTGTCAGGGTCCTGGTGGGGCAGCTGCCCCACTGCTCTGTGCAATGCTGGGGTGGGAGGGTGGGAGGAAAGCTCCTGCCAAGAGAGGGGATTTCCATTTTGCTGTGTGGTTCAGAGGTGATGGAGCCCATCACAAGTGATGGAGAAGACAGAGAGGCCTGAAGGGGCTGTGGCTGCAGAGTCCATTGGCTCTTGCTGTGACAGAGGAGCTCAAGAGGCTGGAGGCAGCTGCTGTGACAGAATGATACTGGAGCCCATATCCCTCCCTCCTGCAATTAAAAAGGTGGAAAAGGGGAAAAGAGCAGCTTCGCTGGTGACCTTTCCCTCCTGCAAATCTCAGCCTGCCTCACTTCATACACCAGCATCAGGAGCAAACAGCCGGGCTGGGACCTGGCAGACCAGTAGTGGCACAGAACTACCCAAGGAGGTTGGCTGTGCCTGTGTGTGTGTGCACACCAGAGTGGCTGCTTTCTTCCAGCCTGCAGGCTGCTCCGGGGAGGGGGAGCGGGAAGGGTTTGCTTGCCAGCTTCTCCTGAGGTCCACTGAGAGGTGTCTGTAGGGCTCATCTCGAAGAATGTCAGAGTGCATGTGCTCCGCGAGATGGCCTTTCAGAAGGCATCAGTCCTGCTGTCACGCAGTGGACCACAAATCGGGAGTGACAGCTGTCTCCGTGTGCACCATCCATCTGTGGCAAATGTGTCAGCTAGCTGAACACTCCCGAGGAAACTGCTACGGAGACGGGAGAGGAGGAGGAGGAGAGAGAGGGGGAGAGAGGGCGAGGGAGAGGGGGGAAGATGCAGCAGCAACAGGGGCCAAGACCAGCAACACGTTAACCCAGCAAGACCAAGGGTCCTGGATGGTCTTGGAATAGACAGCAAAGGGCTGTTGTGTGGTGGCATCTCCAGTGCTCGGTGGAGATGCCCATTAAACAAGAGCCCTTTGCTCTCCCAGCCCGAGAAGCTCCAAACCATAAACATTAACGATGCCATAAAGCTGTCACACAAAGGGGTGGTAGTGGTGCCACAGTGGAGGGAGGAGGACCAAGGGCTTTTCCAAGGCCATGGCTGGAGGAGCAGCAGACCTGGGAGAGGATGCAGCAGTCCCAGCACCACCCTGGCTGCTGATGCTGCTCCGGGCCAAGGAGTGGGTTGGGCACTGGGGACACAGTGGGACAGCCCATCTCTTCTCCTAGGATGGGTATCACCTCCCCCTTTTCTCCTCTCCCCTCCTGTTCTTTCCATCACACTGAATTCTTCATCCTGGTGGAATTTGGTGCTATGGGACATCACAGCCACAGGAACTGCATTTGTTTTACCATCCTTCTGAAGCAGGTCTGTGTGATTAACAGAGAAAAGGCACCTCTTCCCTTGACTTTCTTCACTCATCCCATTCAAATAGGCCTGAAGAGAGGATTTCTTGGGCTAGAAAAAGCTTGGTACTTGCAGGCCACTCTCTCCTTCTTCAGAGAACCCAAAAATTTCAGTCCCCTCACCTGGTCTGTGTCTTTGATGCTGTTCCAATAATACCTATTGAGATCCTCTATCACAAATTTACCATCGGTATGAAAACCCTGGATTGCTGTACTAACATTGGGGAGCTACCGACTAAATTATGCATGAACTGGAGTCTTTCCAGTAGAGTGTTATCCATGTATTCCCAGAGACCAAGGAGTTGGAAGCTCCAGGCCACCAGCCACAGGTGACAAGTGCGTCTAGTCACCAGCTCAACCTTGAGAATCAACAACAACTTGAGACTTTCAGCAGCTGAAAGCCCAGTCTTCATTTTTGGACAAAAACAGTGTGTAGGCACCTTTAGGGCTGTTTAGAAGAGGGAGAGGCTTACCTTGTTCCTGAGGAGGTCATAGGACAAAATTAAAAGAAGATGCACAGGAGGTTGAGATCTGAGTCTTTCTCTATAGATGTTTCTGCTTTATGGTCTCAGCTAAACTCCAAACTCCAGCTGAAAAATTGTAAACTGGATTGTTTCTGGTCATGGGGAGGACCACAGGAACAATTTAATTTCCAGCCTTAAGTTTTCAAGCAGGACACACACACACTACAGAGAGAGAACTTGGCCAACACCCGTGTATTGGTTCTGTAATGATAAAATATCCATTTCCTGCCAGACATCTCCTCAAACCTGGGGCATTTCCTGGCCTGGAGTGCTGCTGCAATGACTGTGAAGGGCTTTTTCCAATTCTCCAGTATAGAATGAAATGGAATAGGATGGGATAGGATGGCATAGAATAGAATAGTTCAGTTGGAAGAGACGGGCAATGACCATCCAGTCCAGCTGCAGTCTTCAAACATTTAGCGTCTGGAGCCGGGAATTACAGCAAGACAAAGCTCTCTTTCCTTCTGCATTCACTGGAGTTGCAAGGAGAACTTTCCAACAAAGGAGGCATGAAATCCCTGGCACCAGTTAGAAGAATCTGGACATCTTCCTCCCTGCCACAGTGCTGCTGAGGAAGTCCCCAAAGCGCAGGCAGTGACATTTCCATGTTGGCAGCCCCGTGCAGGGGGCTGGGAATACTCACGGGAGTGGAGGAGCAGAGCCAGTGGGGCAAGGAAGAGGGGGCTGGGAGAGGAGCCCACCAGCTGGGAAAAGGGAGTGTTGTCTTGAAGATCAGTGATCTCAACCATTTTTCATGCTAAAACCTCCATGCAATCAGAGCTAATTACAGTTTAAATCCCAGAATAAGCAATGTATCCCTCCTCCCATCGGATTTGGATGATAATCCCTCTGGTAGTGCTCATTTACATCACTTAGCACCAAACTGAGCACTGAACACAGCTAAAACCTTGTCTGGGAGACAAGAACCTGTCAGCCAACAAAGCCAGTGAAAGGTGTTTCCACAGGGAAAACATGGAAAAGACATGCAGGTAATTCCCAGCTGGTCAGCACCCAGGGTGGTTGGAGGAAGAGTTGCACACAAAAGTAAATCAGAAAGTTGAGTGACTGAGTTACCAAAAGCCACGTTGGTCTGCCAGAGGTGAGTTCTCTGCTTATGAACAGAGGGGATAAATGCCTTGAAAAAGTGAAACAATTTAAAGAAGGATTAATTCTGTATTTCTCAACCAACTAAGGACCATTGGCAATCAGGACAGATGAGTTAAAGCAAGCTGTGGAATAAAAATTATCCCAGAAACGTGGGAAGGTGAGAGCAGAAGCAAATATAGCCCCAGCATCAGCTGTCACGGGTAATAGAGCCTCATGAATCAGGCTCTAAAAGAGTGACTTCCTCCGTATCATTAAAATTGCAGCTTCCCTGATTGCCTTGCTGGCATTTGTTATGCTGAGCCCTTCATCCCCAGCCCGTGTTTGTTTTGGACATGTACAAATGATCACATTAGGGACAAAACACAGTGGGGCTGGGTGGGATCAGCGGGATGCTCCTGCTCTTCAGGAGGCTCCCAAAGGTGCTCTGAAGAACAGATGGGCAGATCTGTGAGAGGCTTCCAAAACAGCAGCAAGTGGTATCTTAATTTGGGTGTGGAAACCTGAAGAACAGAGAGGGAAAATGAGTACAGTGTAGAAGCATTCAAGGGGAAAGTAATTCCAGTAATTCAATAAAGCAGGAAGCTGCTCTGATTGAGGTGTCTAGGATGCCAAATGAAGCAAAGGTGAAACAATGACTTGAGTAAGACAAAATGGAAAGCTGGAGTCTCCATTCTGTCAGTGTGAAGCTGCTCTGTATCTTGTGCCTGTATCTAACTTCTACCCAGATGTATTTCATATTAAATCTGGGCAACCAAGACCACCAGAGAATGTGTATTTGCCCAGAAAAGGCAATAACAGGATGGGTAAAGAAATGCTCAGTGACTCAGAGAGAGGAACTGGCTTTGCTTTTCTTTTCAGGGATTGGTCTCCAAACCCCTCCAGCAGTACAGGAGTTGTAAGAGGCTTTACACAGGACCCCAGTCTTCACCTTCCCCATCCAGCTTACCTGGTGCATCGTCACTTGCAGCATGTCTTCCAAAAGATGAGGCCAAACAGAGAGATCTGGAGTGCTTTTAGCCATCTGATCTTCCATTTCATCACCGTGAAATGCTTTCACAGATGTCCTGGTTGCCACAGGTCTTTGGCTGGCAGCATTTCATGGGGACATGTGACTTGCATATCAATAATGCTCCCCTTGGCAGGTCCTTTAACTGCTTTCTCTTCCTTTTTTCTCAAAATTCTCCCAGGACTGAGCTGTGGTCTGTGTTTGGTGGCCTGGCCATTTTCTTGGCAGCTGGGAAAGATTCACACTGGCAGAGGGCAGGGTTAGATTAGTGATTAGAAATAAATTCTTCCCTGTGAGGGTGGGGAGGCCCTGGGACAGGCTGCCCAGGAAAGCTGTGGCTGCTTCTGGATCCCTGGAAGTGTTCCAGGCTAGGTTGGATGGGGCTGGCAGCACTCTGGGCTAGTGGAAGGTGTCCCTGCCCATGGCAGGGGTGGAGTGAGATTATCTATAAGGTCCCTTCCAACACAAACAATTCCATGATTCTATGGGGACACCAGTCTGCAGGGCTCTGGCTGCAGACAGAGCTGATCCTGCTGTTTTCCCGTTGGGATGCTCCTGCTGTTTGCATTGAAACACAGCTGTCATGGGCACACTCCTGCCTTATGGATCCCACCACACTTGCTTTTTTGGGAAAGTGCCTTTCACCAGCCCAGTAAATAGCCAGATTCCTTTGAAAACTGATCTCCTTCATCCTGTCTCCTCCTGCCTCTCCGTGTTTGGATCTCACAGTTTGGTTTTCTAATGAGGGACCAGGCAGGGGTCTCATCTCCCTTCCTTGCAAAAAAGTGTTCTTGCTGGGTCCCAAAGTCACACAGCAGGGACATATTCCTTGTGCTGATTTCCAGCCCCTTCCAGGGGCTTGTCAATCCCAAAGCCACGAGAGAAGCCAAATGAGGTCTTGCACCTCAGTCACTCCCTCCATCCGAGTCAGGAAGCTCAGTGTCCTCTGCCAGCTGCAGACTCAAGCATGCACCCCTTGCTCCCACCTTCTGCCCCAATCTGTTTCCTGGCCATGTCTGACACCTGCCAGACACACAATCTCCACCCAAACCTCCCCCACCCAACCGGAGGCACCACAAACGTGTCCCTGGCCAGCAGCAAGGCAGAACCACATCCGAGCCCTCTGCACCCATCACAGCCCCTCCTCTGCTCCCCGCACGGCCAGGCCAGGTCCCTGCGATGTCTGGCAGTGACAGGAGCGGAGCTGACCCCGCCAGGCGGGTCCTGCCCGGGGGCGGCGGTGTCCGCGCGATGCTCAGGTTACTCTGTGTCGCCTGATGGGCTCCGGCTGCCTTCAAGAGCCATTAACACCAAGGCAGGGAGAGAGCAGCAACAAAAGGCTCTGAAGTTGTTCCTTTCCTGCCTGGGAAAGTCCTCCCTGGGCTGGGGGTGCCAAAGCCTGCAGAGGCCAGGTGCTGGACAAGAGTGAGGCTTTCACAGCTAAAAAAGAAGAACAAAATTAAAAAATCGGCAGCAGAAAAATGGCAAAAGTTCCTGCAACCTGTCTGGGATGCTGTTACCACCCAGGGAAGAGGAGCTCAGGTTCAGAGGCCAGCAAAAGGGGTTCTAAAGAATAGAAAAAGCCATGGTGGGAGTAGCTGCTTTCCTGGGTTTGCATACAAATCTCTTCCCACCTCACTTCTGCGCTTTCTGTCCTCTGGGACATACTCCATTCATCCCACTTCCCCAGCTCTTGGAGATCTTCCCGTTCCTGTCCACTGTCATATCCTGTGGGGCCAGCATCTCCTGGGGCCCTGGTGCTGGTTGGGTGGCCATGCACACACAGGTTGGCCTGGTGGTTCTTCTAGAACGTCCTGGTGACTTCAGGTGGCAGCATTTCCTTGGAAATATGGGGCAGCACTTTGGGTCTTTCTATTGGACTAAGCCCAAGAAGCCTCACAAAAATTCTTACCACTTTCCAGATTTTGACTATTTTGTCCAATTCAGTTGAAATGGGGCCAAACACTTTGGTAGGGTGAAGGCTGGGACAGCCAGTGTGACCATGTGAACCTCGTTCCCTTATGGCAGCAAGCTAAACTGATGGCATTACATTTAAACTGGAAAAGGGACCAGGTAAGCAGGAGCTGGGAGCAGGGAACAGGGATGAACTGGCAGGAGCTGCCTGGCTGTTCACTGGACATCAGCACCTGGCAAAGCCGAGGGTTGCTGGAGCCATAGAAAGAAGAATTGGAGAGAAGTCCATGTCAGTTGACACAAACTGGCTTCCTTCAGCTCCTCTGACATGTTTTTGGAGAGGATGAAGCTTGGCCATGACAGAACAGCTCTGTGGCCAGTGACAGAACAGCTCTGTGGCCAGCTGCCTTGGAAGTGCCTGGTCTAGTACCATGCAAAGTATTGATTCAGAAAAGAGAGAAAGATAAAAATAACCTGCTGCATGTTGAAGAAGCCAAGCCCTGGCTTGGGAGCATATCCCAGGCAGGGAGTCAGCTCTGGCAAGTTGTGTTTGGGTTGCCATCTTCTCCTGCTCCACCACTCATCTGCATCTTAAACTAATATGGCAATCCACTGAAAAATGGCAGAGCTGGAGGCAGCTGGGAAGATGTGAGAGGCACGGGGAAGGAAAAGGGCAGGTCCTGCTCTCCTAGTCCTGCACAGAGCCCAAGGTGGACAGCAGGGATGAAGGCCCTGTGGGAGGAAAGGATGAGGAAGGTCTGGGTGAGGGTCTGGAGGAGCCCTCCTGGGCTGCTCCAAGCTCTCAGCAGGATCGATGGAGGCACCAAGGGTGTCTGCAGGGTGCTGGGAAGGGCACAGGGAGCAAAGAGGAGCACTGTCATCCTTCAATGGTGACCCACCAAGGGTGTAGGAGGCAGAGCCCTGTAACTTCAGAGCAGCAAACACATGCAAGACAACAGCAAGAGCTGCAGACCAGAGAGAAATGGGAGAGTGAGCAGCTCTTTCAAGCAGCCAGGGAAGAAAAAATAATCAAAAAAAGCACTTTGGCTAGAAGGTGCTTTACAAAGTATTTATGAGGTGCGCTTGTTAAAAATGGATAAGCTGTGCAGTGAGGCTGCAGAACTCCTGCAAGCACCACAGATGGGAACTTCTGCTGCCCAAGGAAGGCCAGGAGGAGTGAGCCTGTGCTCGGGGAAGCAGCATGGACATCACTGCTGTGCAGCCCACACTGGGCTGCAGGACCTCCACTGGCCATGCTGTGCTGCTTTATTTGTGTTCAGGATCCAGAGTGAAAAGGATCTTCTACCTCCTTTCTGCAGGAGCTGAGTAGCTCCTGGCACCAGGCTTGTGTCCCACACATTTCAGGGGCTACTGCATCCAGGCTGAACCCACCAGCAGCTCTGCAAAGCTGGCTGCTCTCCACAGGGAAAAGGAGTAGGCTTGGATGCAAGGTGAAGGAGCACAGGGCACCCTCTGTCTTCAGCAGCAAAATGCTCCTGGCCAGAACTGACCGTAGGCCGGATGAGCCACGAATAGCAAAGAAAAGGTGCAGTGGGCTTGGATGTAGCTTTGGAGGTGGCAGATGAAGAGGAGGGAGGAGAGTTTTGCAGGGCGTGGATGAGGGATGGCAGACAGGTGCGTTGGATCAGCGCAGGGAGGGTGAATCGTGCCGTGACGTGCGGAGCCCTGCCCGCTCCCGCCCCTGCACGCCGCAGGTCCCCGGCAGATCCATCTCCACCCTGCCAATCCTCCCGGGAACGATCCCACCCCGCCGCGCTCCGCGGCTCCCGGCGAGGCGTCGGCGCTGCGACAGCCGCGTCCCATCGGCGCTGGCAGCGCGACGCGATGTGATGGGGAACAGCTGCTCGCTGCAACGCGACCTCCCCGGGCAGGGTCCCCCGCTCGCAGCACCCGGCGGGGCATGAGAAAAAGAGCAGCGCTGTCAGGGCCCATCAGCGCTGACGGGCACGGGGGGAGCGGCGGCGGGGGAGGCAGGGCTGCAGGGGAGGGTCGTGGCTCCTCGCCACGCCTGGGGCTGGGACAGGGTCCTTGAGGGCAGGGGACATGTCCCAGGTTTGTGTTTCCCGCAGTGGTGGCTCCTCTGGTGCTTGGATAAGAGGTAAGACAAGAGTGGCGAGGAGGAGGAGGAGGAGGAGATGAGGCAAAGCCAGCAGGCTCCGTGTCCCTGGGAGTGTGGGATTGGCAGCAGCTTGACGTGGATGGATGTTTCTCTCCTGGTGCCAACCACAGGACCCCAAAGGCCGGGTCTCTCCTGGACAGCTCCTTGCAAGTCAGGATCAAAACGATCCCAGTGTCCCACTGTGGTGAGGCACAAAAAAACCATTCCTCTTTGCTTCTCATTCAAACCACCTGCTTTGTCTGGGCCAAGGGCTGCAGAAGAAAAGATGCTTCCAGCTGTAAGAAGCCAAGCATGCCGGTCAACAAATTCGCTAAAGGCATGGCTCAGCCTCCTAGCAACCCCAGCATGGAAAAGAAGTAAAAATCCCATCTCAGTGGGTGAGATCCTCCCTCTTGCCCTCAGCTCAGTGTCAGTTCTGTGACAGCACGGGGGAGGGCAGCCAGCATCTGGGGACAGCAACAGATGGGAGCGGCTCTCTGCAGCTGCGAGCCAGAGCTGGGGCTGCTTGGCTGAAACTGGAGCTGAGCTGGGCGGCTCAGAGCACCCCTGCAGCATTCCAGTCCCCTGGAAAGGCCAGAGCAAAAATACCTGCAGGAGCCAACACAGTGAAAGTGCAGCCATGGAGTTGGGAGTCAGTGATGGGCTGTGGGATTGTCCTGTAACTCTGCCACAGGAATGTGATCACTCCTGCTCCCTGGGGAAAAGGTCCCGTGCTGGGGCACTCCCTCTCATTCGTGTGCCAGCTGAAATGATCCCCAGGAAATGGCCTTTTCTGATGGGACTTGTGGTGAGGAGCAAGAGCTGCTGCTCAGGGAGATGTTGAGGCAAGGGAAAGAAGGTCCATCTGTCCCACATCAGATCTTCTCCGTAAAAGAATCAGAGTCATAGAATGGTCTGTGTTGGAAGGGACCTTAAAGGTAATTTAGTTCCAACTGCCTTTCCAAAGGGTCTTCTCTCAACTTCACATGGGAACGGTTCCCTGGCCAAAATTCCCAGGTCACACCCATGTCACACAATCCCCCAAACACTCCAAAACTTCTCTGAGGATTTTGGAGCCTCAGGCAAACGTCCACCCATCATTTGCACAGGATAAAATGTAGACTCCAAATGATGTCCCACAAATGTCACCTCCGTAAGAACAAAACAAATGGCAGGCTGAGTCCTGCTGCTTGCCTTCCTCAGCAAAATCCAGGGGAGCCACAAAGTCCTGCTCCATGAGGCTTGAGCTCTGAGACCAAGGAAGCTCAGCAGCCTGGAGGGTGAAGCCTCCTTCAACTGGCCCATGACAGCCCATCCTGTAGAGGTGGGTTCAATGATCTGGAGACCTGTGTACAGAGACCCTGACCCTTTTCCTTCAGGCCTCTGAAGTGCCTTCAGGCAAGCAAGAACCTTCAGTCATTAGAAAGGCTGGATTGAAACTAATTGCCCCAAAAGAGAAAAGCTTCACGTCCTATCCCTAGGCCCTCAGGCCTTTAGAATTTCTACGGGCAGCATGAAATTAGTAAATTGCTATTTGTGTGATTCCCTAGACCCTTGCCCATAGGACATTTTTGCTCTGTCATATAATGTAAACTCCAGGCTTTGGATGTTCAGAGAATCATAAGTAACTGGAAGAAGGAAGGCAAAACGTAACATGGTCCCTCAGAGAGCTGCAAGCTCCCCAGAGCCTCCCTGGGAACGCAGCACTCACACGCAGAGCTGAGACAATCACTGACCCCTCTTCAGCTGAGCACATCCACTTCCTCCCACTTGCTCATTGTCAGGAGAAAAAGTCATTATTAACAGCCAAAATTGAATTTTTAAAAAAGTTATGACTAATGGATGAATTTCATGGCAAAACAGGTCTCTGCTGGTTCTGATCCCTGGTGTTCCTTGGTCCTTGTTTATCTCCTTTATTTCAAGGTCACCCCACTCAGGTGCAATCTGGGTACTTCTATTAGTGCTCAGTGCTGAATTTGATGGCCTCTCCATAGACACAAATAATCAGTCACACCAGAGAAACTGGGACAGACAACCCTCACTGGAAACAGTTATGACAGCAACACCAAGTTCAGGGCTGCTCCTTTCCTCCACAGACAGGGAAAAATGCTGGATACACCCAGAACTCTGCATCTCCTCCCACCTTTGGACATAGAATGACAGAGTATCTCCAGCTGGAAGAGAGCCATAAGGATCATCAAATGCAACTACCTGCTTCTTGCAGGATCACCTAGAACTAAACCATATGATTATGATCACCATCCAGGCACGTGAAATTGGGTAAAAAGAATGTTGCTCTGAAGCTGTCTTGTCCCCCCAAGTGGTCTCACCAAGTCTGTTTTTTCCAGTCAGGCCCTCATCTCCTCAACCATCACACCTGCAGAAAGGAAACCTGAGATGTGAAGCTCATAAGGTGGAGGACTAACAGAAAATCGTGGAATTGTATGGGATTCTCCTGACCAATAGATGCTGCTGGGGAAACCTTGTTAGAAAGGCTGAAAGCCCTCTCCAGACACCTCTCCCTCGTTTTGTTTCAGAACAATTCAAAACACAATCTGGAACCCCCTCAGCAGCTCCTCTGCCACCAGAACATGGCCAGAGGAGCAAGCAGACCTTTAACCATTAGCCATGATGTGGTGCTGCACTCCTGGTGTTTGCTGGTGAATCATCTCTTTGTCTCTCTGACATGGTGCTGTCAGAGAAAAGGGAATAATGGAGTGGACACACACCCTGTAAAGGAGACCTCATAGAATCCCAGAATCATTTAGGCTGGAAAAGCCTTCTGAGATCATTGAGTGCAACAATTAACCCAGCACTGACCATGTCCCCAAGTGCCACATCCACATGGCTTTTTAATCCCTCCAGGGATGGGGACACACCACATCCCAGAGCAGCCTGGTCCAATGTTCTGTGAAGAGCAGATGCTGCCAACCCTTGCTCTGGGCTGTGTCCCACCACAGAGCAGCAGAGGCAGCTGTGGATGGCCTGTAAACAGCGCAGGTTGAGGGAGGTGGGAATGGGCTCCTGGATGCTGCAGGAGGGGTTTTGTCTCTGAATGCAGAAACCAAGGGTGGAGAGCAGCAAGAGGAGATACTGAAGGGAAGGGAGACAGGTGATGTCCTCTCATGAACTGCTCTCCCAAGTCCAGCCTTGCACTTGTGAATGTTAAACCTTCTGCCCTGGTTTCTGTATCCTGAATTCAGGCCAGCAGAAAGGGGTTCCCAGGCTATCATCCTGGGCAGCAGGATGGACAGTTCTCCAGCCAAACTAAATGGGTGCTGTTGTGTTTTCCCAGAACTCATGAGAACAGCCTGATAAGAGATTCCTCTCTTGACCTTCAACCAGCAGACTCCACCCCCAGTGCCCCATAACCGCCACCCCCACCCTCCGTCCCATTTGGCCTGGAGGTGCCTGGAAGAGGGTGAGGAGCAGGGAGGAAGCTCTCTGGTTCATTGATCCCATCTCTCCAAGGCACAGGAGGCGCCTGGGCACCGGCAGCATGGCTGGTTGTTATTGTCATTGCTGATTTCTGTGCTCTCCTGCCTCTTTCTCCCTGACTGGTTTGGTGGCCCTGTCATTACCAGGTTTCTCCAGCTGCCTGTCAGGGTCCTACTGGCCTCAGCGTTGCCTCAGGCTCCTGGATAACAAACAAGGCACAGAAGAGTCCTTGGGCTTCCACGGCCTTAATTAGCTGGTGTCATTTTAGGGATGTGTGTCCTGCTGGAGACACAGACAGCTCAGGAGACATCTTTGAATGCATCCAATTAGAGGGGGCTTCAGAGACAAGCAGGCAGCTCCTGAGTGCAGGGGGCTGCTGTAAGACCTCTGTCCTCACTCGAGGCTGGAGGTGAGTTGTTCTCCCCCTGGCAAACACCAGTCTCTCTGCGGCGGGACCTGTCACTGCTGTGGCCCTGGTGGCATTCACAGTGTCCTGCCTGGTTCTACTCCAAGAAACCTGCCAGCAAATCCTGTCATAATCAAAGCTGGAGTAGATGTTGGCATAAAATTAGTCAGTGTTTGTTCCAGTTTTCAGCAGCCCTGGATCTCCAAAGAGACTGCTGCCCAGTGTCTTTGGACACAACACAACTCCCCTGTCCCTTCCCCACTGTCAGGCTCTGCTGTGTGTGACAGGCTGATGTGCCAATTCTCACCATAACCACAACCAAGCAGTTGGACTTGATGATCCTTGTCCTGAGTTGGTCACTCCCAGCTCAGGATATTCTGTGATTCTTTGATAATCCGTTGCTGAGATGCAGCCCAAGGAGACACTTTATTCCTGAGGATGGGTCCTTAGGACATCTAAGGAGGCACATTCATGTCCTCTGTGGACACATGAATTCCTCTGCCACCACAAGCACCCCCTCACCACTCCAATGAACTTGTGCCCAACAGGATCCACAAGGAGAAGCCACCCTGAGGTGCCATTGAGAGCCAGAGGCTTTGTGATTTCACATGGTACCTCCACTGGCATGGAAGTGACCTGAGTTATCTTGTAACCAAATGAGAGACCAATGGAGTGAGGATGTGAATCACAGAACCACACAAAGGTTTGCGTTGGAAAGGACTTTTAAAGACCTTCTGGTTCTACCCCTCCCCACAAGGAGCAGGGACACCTTCCACTATGGTTGCTCCAAGCCCTGTCCAGCCTGGCCTTGAACACTTCCAGGGATGGGGCAGCCACAGCTTCTCTGGACACCCTATGCCAGTGTCTCCCCATCCTCATTGTAAAAAAAATTATTTATATCCTATCTAAGCCTATCTAAATCTCCCCTCTTTCAGTTTAAAACCATCATCCTTCATCCTATCACAACAGGCCCTGCAAAAAGGCTGATCTCTGTACCATGAGTGTTATAGGATGTTTTCTGGGATGTTTGTTCTTTAACATCTGCACACAGCTGTTTGCAAAGCCCTCATGGGAAGCTCTGCATTCCAGTCAACCATGAACATCTCCAGCCAAACACGAACATGCTCAGACTGCCAGAGTCTTCCTGTACAAGGTGAGTTCATCCCTTCTCGCTGCCCACATCCTGGCTATGACAGGTCACCTCTGGCACCTGCCTTTCCTCCGGGAAGGTCCCTCGGCAGCCCCATTCTCCCCTCCTGCCCCAAGCCTCACTGCTGCTCCAGCTAGCAGCACCCACCACCATCCCTTCAGCCTCCACCTCTCATCTGCCTCAGCCTCCTCTGCAGGAGGCAGCTTGGTCAATCCCTTCCCCGGGGCTCAACAATTATTAAATCAACGAAAACCTCATGGAAGTGGGGTTCCCATCCCACCCCCCAGTCCCGGGTGTGATGCTGAGGAGTCAGGGCTCTGCTCTAGCCGGGCTCAGTGGCAGAGGCTGCCCAGCTCTGGCCTCTCAAAGAGTTAACGCCGAGCAGCACCATTAATATTCTCACTGATAAACCCCAAATACCAGCCCTGCACGGCTGTCGCTTTCATTAGCGCCGGGAAAATGAGCCCTTCAAAATAGGACAGGCGGCTGGGGGGGGCGCGGGGAGGAGGGCTCTGGGGCCAAACATGCGATTTTCCGTGCGATTGACGGATATTAAACCGCCTTCCAGTGACGTCAGGGGTCTCTCGGGTGATGGCGAAGGATTCCCCAGCCCCCCTCGGCCCCGAGCCCCCCAGCCCTCCCCGGGTGGGTGCCCCCCGCCCCGCCGCTGCCGAGAGCCCCGCGCCGGGTGCCGCGCTGGCCGTCGCCCCGAGCGCCGCGTTCGGGAGGTGTGCGGGCGGCTGTCACATCGCATCAGCTCCCAGCCCCGGCGCGGTGACTCGGTTAAGGTCCTTCGCCGCAGAACCGGTTAAAGAGTCAGCGATTCACTCAACCGGCTGGGCAGAACCAGGGGTGGCCGGGCACCGCCGGGCACGGGGACCTCCCAGGGATGGGGCAGGGCAGGGAGCTGGCGTTTGGGGCTTTTTCCTTTTCAGATGTGGAAGGGGAGCGAGAGCCCTGCTCGGTGTGTGGCAAAGTTCATCTTCCGTGTAACCTGTCGAGGAGGTGCAGAGCCCGCGGCACCTCAGATCTCCTAAACTTTGCTTTACCAACTGTATTCCCGGCAAAGCTGAGCCCTAAGGGGCGCTGGGAAAGGATGGCTCAGCCAGGGGCCAGATGCATCCTGATTTCCATCAGAACTTTCAAGGGGATCCCGGGGAAGCTGCCAGAGCCTGGTTTGGTTTTTTCAGCTGTTGCATCTCCCAGTGTGGGAGTCCAGCTCCTTTGGGATGCTGTGGTGACCAGGGAAAGGGATCTGATGAGATGGGGAAACTGAGGCAGGGGCCAGGTGCTTGTGCACACGTGCTGTCCAAAGACATGATAGATGGGCTTTAGGACTGGGGTTGTGATGCTGTTGGCACCAGAGGAGCCACAGAGGAAGCTGCTGCAGGAATGGGAAGCACAGCCTGCAGCTGGGCAGAGGCTGCTGTTACAGTCTGCAAGAACCACAATAACTGTGACACAGTGTCCCCATCCAGGTCCCATTGTCCATAGAGAGAAACAAGTCATGCTGGGTGATGCCAGGTGTGTGCTAAGGCCTGACAAAGAATGGTTTGGAAGGGACCACCTTCCAAAGCCCACCTCATTCCACCCCCTGCCATGGACACCTTCTACTAGCCCAGGCTGCTCTCAGTCCTGTCCAACCTGGACTTGGACACTTCCAGGGATGAAGCAGCCACAGCTTCATCCTTCTCTTCCTCAATGAAGGGACTGAAGCAGCTTCTGTTCATGCCAGGCATTACCTGGAAAAGGAAGTTCCACTTTGACCTATGCCCAGGGAGGGTGATGACCAAGACAAACCTGTCCCTGACCCAGAGAGACATCTCTGAAGGTACCAAGAACTAGTCATGATTCAAGGTTTCTGGTCTACACAGTCCTGGAGGACACTGCCATGGGTGCTTTTATAGGGACTGTAGCAGAGCTCCATCCCATTTTGTATGGAGCTCGTGGTCCTGGGTCTGTTCAGGCACAGAACTGCCCTCCTGCCAGACCCCAGACTGGAGAAGGGTGCCCTGCAGAAGGGTGGGTGTCTCAAAGAAGGATGCTCTGGCTTATGCCCACGCCAGGGTGATGGTACATTCTTAGGGCCATGGTTCTTGGCACCAGCTGCATCCCCATGGAGCCCCAGCACGCCTGGGACTGGAAAGGCCTCTGGGGAAGTTCTGCTCCAAGCCCCTGCTCACAGCCTACTCCCTCCTGACCTTCGGGGTGCCCTGCAGAGCTCATCTCTTAATCTGCCCAAGCAGTCGCTGTCCCCAGAGGTCTCGCAGCAGCCAGGCAAGGCATCTAGCATGGGACAACCCCAGCAGTATCCTGTGAAGAGGGACAGAGATGTCCACACCTGGCTGCAGCACAGCTGGGGGTGACTGGTGGAGAAGGGACACTAACACCAAAGTCAAGGGCAAGGTGACACTGCTTAGAGAAGACGGGCTGCACTTCACTCCCCACCCCTGCTGCCTTCAGGCTGATGCCCCTGGTGCCGGGAAGGACCAAACCTGGGGCCGAGGAAGCCAAATCCCAGTGTGTCACACACGTGGAGCCGGGGAGGCTGTGCCGGGCTCAGCCCTCGCCGCGAAGCAGGCGGCAGCCTGTGTGACAAGCCAGACCAGCATGGTGGATGGCAGTAATTATCGTGCCGCCCACAGCTGAAGGGGAGCATATGGTAAGGAAAAGGAAACTAACTTGTATTTTTCCGCACCCCCGGGCTCAGCCTTTCTGGGGCTGTCACAGTCGATTTGTGCTGCCTGAGCTGTTTCGCCCCGGCCGCCTCTGCATCCGGCAGCTCCCTCGCAGGCAGCGGCGGGGCTGGAGCTCGGCGCTCGCTGCTCCCGCAGCCCCTCGTGCCGGGGACCAGTCCGGCTGCTCCGCGGGGTGCGACAGCCACGGTCCCGCTCCCTGTCCCTGCTGGGACACGGCCAGCGCCATGCTGGGGCCGCGGTGGCAGCTGGATATGCCAGGGGTGTTGCGATGGATGCTTTCGGAGCCATGGGGTTGACGGGGCACGTTAGGGTGCAGAGGGTCTGGGGAACCCTGGACAGAGACAGACACCCACCCTGGCAGGGGCCTGGGTTTTTGGGAGGTCTCTGCAGCAGCCCTGGGTTATCCATCAGCTCTGAGCTGTCTCTGCTTTCCAACCACACCAGGCTTTCATGAAGGTGGGTTATTCCCCACTGGAGCTCCCAGGCAGCCCCTAAAAGCCAATACAAGTCTTATCCCTGAGCCACTGTGTGTGCCATGGGCAGCCATTTGTAGGGTCCTGGAATGGTTCGGGTTGCAAAGGACCTTGAAGATCATCTTGTTCCATCCCCTGCCATGGGCAGGCACACCTTCCAGTATCCCTTGTGGCTCCAGGCCCCATCCAGCCTGGCCCTGGACACTTGCAGGGATCCAGGGGCAGCCACAGCTTCTCTGGGAAACCTGTGCCAGGGCCTCACCACCCTCACAGGGATGAATCTTTCTCTACTACCCAATTGCTCTGCAATTACTATCCCTACTCTCTGTTGCACTGACACCCTGGCATGATGTGTCCTCTCAGGTGGCCCCAAGGAGGCTGGGATCTGGCTGAGAGAGAAAGCTGCTGCAGCACTCCATAGATCTCTCCCAGTCCTCTGTCCAAATCCTCCTGCCAAAAGCCATCTAGGAAGTGGTAGATGCAGCAGGCAGCTGTCCCTGTTGGAAGCACTTGGTTTCCAGGCCAGCTCATGGCCAGTGGGGACTTCTCAGGAGTGGGATATCTCCATGGAGCTGCCAACAGGCATTGGGGTGGGTGGGATCCTGCTGATATTGGCCATGTCGTGACAAGGAGGGTCTGATGCTGGAGCTGAGCTCCTTCAAGAACCGTGATCCCCTCTGTGTTATGGTGCAGGGCTGTGTAGGCACCACCTGGGCATCCTTGCCAGCATCACCATAGACTGCTTCATCTGCCAGCTGGGCATGGATTCATCCCTGGAAAGCAAACTTCCATTTGCCACTGAGAAGAGGGAAGTGGGAGTTCCCAGTTCCTTTCCAGACCTGCTGCTGCTGCCAAAGGGCTCCTAAAAGAAACTTGGCTGAGCCACTTTCTATGCAGTGGAATGTAAGACCAGTTTTCTCACTATTGCTGGTGTCTCAGTGGTACAGGGCAGCATCTCAGGGGTCTGTTTTGGGTATGGAATCTCTGAAAATAGAGCTGAACCTTATGGGAGGTGGGGACCATGGTCTGGCTGGTTTGAGACCTCAACTCAGAACTCTTCAGGATGAAAAACCAAATCTGGTCACCCAGGCATCCTGCTTGACCCCAAGAAGGGAGGATTTTGCAGGGGTCTGCTTCACACAGGTGGCTGCTGGTCACAGTACGCAACACCAGCGTGTGGGGGAGGTTATATCTTCAGGAGTAATTTTGATGAGCTGAACCCCTCAAAAAGCCCTCAGCAAACACCAATCGAAAGAGGGGACATGAGGAAAAGAGGGCTTGCCCCAGTGTGCCCTGGAGCTGCTCTTCCCGCAGCCAGGGTCACCTTCCTGGGCTTGTTTGCAGCCCCTGGCAGCTGCACAGCCAGCAGAGCAGGGCTGGGGACAGCAGCCACTGCTGGGGCTCCTTCCCCTGCTCCAGGAGGTGCTCTTCTCCATCCAGCTCCATCCTGGGCCAACTGGCTGCCGTGCCTGGATGCCAGAGGAGGGTGGCACGGGCAGAGGCTGCTGGTTTTTAGCACATGGCCCGGGGAGCCGCTGACCTCCGGGCACGGCGCGGGGCCATCTGTCGTGCCAGCCTCTGGCCCAGGGACAGCTTGCATGCCATGGTCCTGAGCATTGCTCAACGCCGCGGCTGTGTCCCCCGGGCACGGCCAGCTCTGGATGCTCCCCTCACAGCCGGTGCCCCCAGCCCCTCCGGCAGTGCTGGGCTCCCCATCTGACCAATATCCCGGGGATACAGATGGAGAAGTAGAAGGGAGCTGTGCAGCCCCTTGGCTCATCGATAACCCGGGGTGGAGGGATGATGTGCACACAGAACGAGAGCATCAATTAGTTTTTCTCTAATGGCAGCAGGATGGGGGCTCTTGAGGGGGTGGGGGGATCCTGAAATGCAGAGCTGAATTCCGAGGCTGGAGGAGGTGAAGGGTGCAGCCATGATGCAGGGAGCCCTTTCCATGTCTATGTTCTCTCCTCATGCTGGATCCCTTGGGTTTGCCTGCAGAACCCCGAAAGCATAACCCCCCCCACGCCTGGGCTCCCCATCTGCCACAAGAGCCCTTTTTAGGGGAAAATTTGGTTTGAGGGGAAAAAACACCAAACCCGAGCTTAAATCCCCCAGCCAGGGCTGAGTGAATGGGAGCGGTGGGGTGGGCTAGGAAGGAGAAGATCCCCGGGAAGCTGCGGCTCCGTGCCTCCTCCCCCTGCGGGTCCCTGACCTCCCGTTTGCCTGTCAAGAGCGAGCTCCGCCACCGAAACACCCCCTGTCAAATTAGTGAGTCAGAAGACGTAAGAGAGACCACCGCTGCTAATTTGTACATTAACTGGTTCTGACAGAAATATTTCACAAGTGAAAAAACAGAAAATGTGCCTCAAGACAATGTGCAACTTCCGTACCAGCAAACTTCTGCTTAACTGTGCGGTGCCCGAGGAGGGGGGACCCCCGCCCCGCCGGGAGCACCGGGATGGGTTTAGCTCCGGGAGATGCTCCTGGAAGGCTGGATCAGGCCCTGAGCCGTGGGAGTGGGGCAGGCGGCCGCCGATTTCCCAAAATGGTGTGGGGAGGCAGCGGGTCCTGGCACCGTTCTCCATGGGGAAAAGGGAAAGGGAATGACGGGGTGCTAGGGGCTTGGGGAGAGCCCCCTCCTCGCCCCAGCATAGAGGGGTGCTGCCCCTCCACAGCCCCCCTCTATCACCCACCCGGCTTCCAGCAGCTGCCCAAATCGGGGTCTGCTGCTTTTTGCCCGCAGCCCAGGATACGACCTGCTGGGGCTTGTCCCCACTGTCACCTCGCGGGACGAGCCGTGGGTCACGAGCTGTGGCCTCTCTGCGGGGAAAATCCACGGGTGCAGGTAGCTCCCAGCTGTGCCCACCCAGCCCCACTGTGCCCACGGGAGAGCAGCAGGGTGCAAACCCTCCCCGGGACCCACGGGAACCCCCTGGAGCCACCGCAGCACTGCCAGCTCCTCGTCACCACAAAAGCTGGTGGCCAAAGCTGGTGGCCGAGCCCCTCTGCCGAGCCCCCGGGCAGCAGAACCCCATGGAGAGCAAGCAGGAGCGAGGTGGCTGCCGGGGCTGCCTTGTGGCCCCTCACGGTGGCCTCACGCCCCGGCCCGGCCCGTCCTCCCCCGCGCGGGGCTGGCACCGGTGCGTGTCGGGGCGCGGGTGGGAGCAGGTCCTCGGGCCAGCAGCATCGAGCACATGATCTGTTGTGGCAGGTTCCCTGCAGCCTGGAGCCAGCCCCGAGCGAGCGCTGGTGATGGCTTTAATTGCTTTCAGATTCGATAGCCCAGCCCGTGACAGCCCGGGCGGCTCGGCCCCAGCTGTGCCTGCCCGGACCCTGCGCGGCCCCGAGCCCACTGCCCTCGGAGCGAGAGCCCGGGAGGAGGAGGAGGAGAGAGGAGCCGTCCTGGGATGGAGTCTTCCTCTTCATCCCGGCAAAGTCTTCTCCTTCCTCATGTCCATCTGGGTGACCCCCTGAGCCTCGTCCCTGGGGACACCCAGCCGAGGGACAGCGTGGTACCCCAGGATGCCATGGCAGCCCCGCTGTGGAGCCACCCGGCCATGTGCCACCGTGACCCCCAGGTGAGAACCCCAGAGCAGCTCCACCCCTACCCTCAGGGTGCGTCTCTGCCGTATCCCCAGTCGGAGGTGGGGGGGGATGTTGGAGGGCTCTGCTCACCCATCAGAGCTGGGGATGTGGGAGGTGGAGGCTCCGTGATGCCACTGGGCGAAGGCTGGCTCTCTCTCGTGGCTGCTTGTGCCCTCCCAACCTGCATGGCCATGTCGGGGGGCTCAGAGCGGCTCCCCAGGCAGTCTGGTTCTGACGCACACCTCGGAGGCTTTCTCCCCCATCTGAAGGGGGGAGAAACTGACCTCAAGCATCAGGTCCTCACCCCGCTGGGTGGTGGCTGTGGGGGAGCTGGGGATCCCCTGGGTGAGGGGTTAAAAGGCACTACTGTGGCACCCGAGGGCTGGCCCTGACCCACTGGTGCCTGTGCTTGCATCCTCCTCCTCTTTCCCGCTGCTGCCGTGGTCTGAGGTGCCTCCCCCGACTCCAGCCCAGCCCAGGTGGGTGCAGGCAGCTGCAGGATCCCTAATGTTTCCCTGCCTGGCACCCGAGTGTGCTCGAGGGAAGCACAGGAATGAGCGCCCTGGCACCCCGAGCTCACCCATACACACACGGCCCTACAGCAGGACTGGGGGTCGCAGACTGAGCCTCCTTCCTGGCACACGGTGACAATGAGGACCGTGCCATGTGTCCTTCCTGAGTGCGACCAGCTGGGAGCCCTGGCCCAGCGACACCCGCTCCCTCCGGAGCTGCCCGGGTGGAGATGGGGCTTCCTTGCAGGCAAGGCAAAACCCCGAACGGGAGTCTGCAGGTTGGACAGCTGCTGCCGGTGCAGGTGAAGGCTCCTCCGTGGCTCGCCAGCTCCTGGCAGAGCGCAGGACGCAGCGGAGGATGAGGAGGGGGCGGCTCGCAGCCCGATCCATTATTGCGGGCAGCGCCGGCGGGCGCCCGGGGCAGGGGCTGCATTATTGACGAAGGGAAAGGCAGGCCGGGGCGCAGGCAGGGACCCTCCTGCAGGGCTCAGCCCCGGGCAAAGCACTTCGCCTGCGCCGCAGAGCCGCAGAGCTGCCAGGCCTGGCCCGGGGCAGCGGCCGCAGCCGCCGCAGCCACCCACCGCAGCCTGGTCCTGCGGCTGCAGAGCATCCCCGTGCCCGGGCCGGTGCTCAGTTTAGGCCACCCATCGGCACCCTCGGGGAGGCTGATAGAGGTGAGCAACGACATCTTTGCCATCCCCACGCTGGCACCGGCGCTGCGGCTCTGCCCCCCTCCAACCCGGCGCAGTGCTGGTGCTGCTCTTTTTAAGCTTCCCTCTGTCTCCAGGCGGAGATTTGTGGCGTAAAATGCACAATATGTTCTATCTGCCCTGTGGGAGCCATAAAATATTCACCAGCAGCTCCCATTATAGTCAGAGTGAATCACAGAGAGCGCTCGAGCCCTCGCTCCCTGACATGCCTCCTCCCCGAGCAGCCCCGGCGCAGCCGCGGGGTCCCGGCAGTGCCAGGGCCTGACGAACCGCCAGAGCCCAGCCGGATCCCATAGCGAGGACCCACATTCCCACCTCTGCCCTCGGGAGCTATTTGCCGGGCTCAGGAGGTCAGGGGTGGTGACCGTGCTGATGAGATGGTGACTGCCTCAGAGAATCGTGGAATGGTTTGGCTTGGAAGGACACTGCAGACAATCCAGTTCCATCCCCTGGCAGAGGACACCAAGCCCCATCTAACCTGGCCTTGGACGATTCCAGGGATGGAGCAGCCATCAGAAGCAGTCCAGCTTCTCTGGACACCTGTGCCAGGGCCTCGCCACCCTTCACCTTCACCTGCCCGAGCACCCTTGTGTGTGCCCAGGGAGGAGCAGCTCTAGTGTTGCCCGTGGAGGGGACCAGCAGGACAGCAGCAGTGGGATGAGATCACATGGCCCTGGCAGCCTGCCCTGGTCACACTGTCGCACCAGATGAGCTGGTGTGAGGACATCCCTGGGGTGACTTGTGCTGTCATTTTTGCAGCCACAGCCCCTTGAGTGAGGTGTCACAGGGCGGTGGTACAGCCCCTGCCTGCTCCCTGCCTCAGCTGTCACACACCTGTGCCTCTGCTTTTCACATGGCTCACCACCACCGCACTGCTCCCTCTCCCCTCCACGGTGTCCTGCTGTCCATCCTTCCCTTCCATCCATCCTTCCCTTGACCTGCTGCTCCTCCTGCCCATCCCCATCTCCCCCTTCAGACCTCAGGCTTAAGACTGACACAGCCAAAGGATGACAAATTTCCTGACAAAACAGCTCCTCCAGAGCTGATGTGTCAAATACAATTTTATCTTTTGCCACACGATTATTTGTAATTATGAAACAGTTAATGTTGCCTCAGCCCTTGGGAATTGGGCACAATTAGGGGCTGATTTCACCTCCACCCCTTCCATGGCTACACTGCAGCTCTCGGCCCAGGCAGTGATGTCGGGGGGTGTTCCGAGGGCTCCCAGAGTGTCCAGGCAGAATCATTGCTCTCCACTGCCACCCACGTGCCTGCTCCTGGGAGATGGCATCCCCTGCACCCACCAGCCCATCCGAGTGTCCCCAGCTGCACCGGGCACTGCCGTGCCAAGCTCCTGGCTTGGCAGGATTTGCTCCCAGTGCGTTGGCAGGCATGGGGCTCACCAGGACATGGCTCCAAGAGAACTGTGGCCGTGGGAAGGCAGGACACAATCACCCACCTGGGCTGGTCATCACGACAAGGGCCACCACCAGGTCGCCGGGCTGAGATGTCCCAGCGTGTCCTTGGCACTGAGCAGCACAGAGAAGGGCGGAGGGACCCGTGGTGGCCCCACAAGCCACCGGGATCGCCGGGAGGGAGCAGCGAGGGGGTGCACGGCCGCGAGGGTTAAACCCGGCTCCTCTGCCTGAACAGACTGAGGGAGAGGAGGGAGCGTGGCAGTGCCCTCCCCGCCAAAATTAACTCTCCATCTGTTTCTCCCTGGCTGAGGTTGATGGCTTGTGACAGGGCCTCCTGAATGCAAAGATGTTTCGCCCGGAAAAATCTATTACAAGTTGCTGTAAGAAAGACCGAAATCCTCTCCTTCTGTCTCTCCCTACTGGTCTCAAGGTGCCCACCCCGGGCGAGAGCGGGCTGGCAGCCGGCCGCCTCCGCTCAGCCGGAAAGTTCTCCCCGCGCCAGGCGGCCTCGCCGCCGGACAAACGGCACGGCAGGGAGCAGGGGTGCTGCCCTGGGTGCTGCGTGGAGGCAGAGCTGCTCCCGCATCCCCAGCCTGGGCACGGTGCCGGGGATGCAGCGGGCACGGCCATCGCGCTGCCCGGCACGGAGCGGGTGGGGAAACTGAGGCAGGAGAAGCGGGAGCGCGCCCAGGCGGATGGATGGTGGGTGCCCTCTCCCGGCCACGGCACAGCCCTGCTCAGCCCTGCCAGAGAACATCGCTCATTTCATGGGAATTTCCGGATTTTGCTTTTATTTTGCTTTATTTCTGCCCCTTTCTGCGCTCCCGCACCCCAAAGTGCAGCTAAACAACTTCTAAACTCAAATTCCCCCATTTTTTGGTGCTCAGCTCTCCCTCCAGCACATCGCCTGCTCCGTGGAAATGCCTTCAAGACCCATTGCTTTGACCCCCAAACCTGTCCCCTTATCCCTGTCGTCCCTTCCACAGCAAAACCAGGCAGCTTCAGTAAAAAACAAAACTTTATTTGGTCCGTCAGAACCTGAGTTTGAAAACCACCCATGGATAATTCATATCATACAGAGATTACTGATTTGATTTACAATTGATAAAATATCCTATGATTCTGAAGAGCTGGACAGTATTTACAGGGTTAAAAATATTCACAGCTCAGAAAGACAGAAAGAGAGAGGAAGAAAAAAAGTGAAGGACAAATCATCCCAAGGAGGAAGGAGCTGGAAAGAGAGAAAACAGATCGACAAACAAAAATACGGACAGAGCTTGGCTCAGCAGCTCTGGCTGGGGGGGGCTGGGAGGATGCCAGGACAGACCACCCCTCCTGCCACCCCCAATCCCCGGGGAACACGGAAGGACAGGCTGGGCAGAGCCCCCTGCACCCTTTGCCCAGCCCAGCTGCTGGTGCAGGGTTTGGGGTGCCGGATTTGGGGTCCAGGACCCCCCCGCATAGTCCCCACCAGAACAGGGTCCACCATTGCCCATCCTGCCCCCCCAGCTGCAGGTCCACACAGCTCAGGAAGGAGAAGGTTCACAGGGGACCCCCAAAACACACACACACACACACACACACACACACGTATGTCAAGTCGGAGAGCCATGATGCCCTGAAAACGTGGGGTGCAGCTCCCCCATGATCAGCCCCCACCTCGGAGCACCCACGGGGTCAGCAGCACCCCGAGGTGCAGCCCTCACCTTGTGCTCTCTGCCTCCCACAGCACTCAGGCTTTGGAGGAGGGAGCTCTTCACTTTCCCCCCAGAATCACCACCTCCCCAGCATACAGACTCGTCGTAACTGCAGGGAACTGCTCCCCAACCCCGGGTCTGTACCTGCTGCTCCCCTTGCCATAGGCACAGGGTGGGGGGACCACAGGGCAGTGCCCGGGGGGCTGAGCCCAGCTTGGGCCATGGCTTCTCTCCAGGCACTGCTTCCACCGGCCGCCTTTGCATAGTAACACTTGTGTGACAGGGTGAGGGGGCCCTGGGGCCGCAGACCCCGCGAGCAGCACCCCAAGGCCTCGCTCCCCACCCAGAGCCAAGGAGGAAGTGGTGAAACCTTTGAGTTTCACCCCATTAGAGCAAAAACCCCTCAGCAGCAGCTTTCTGCAACAATCCTGCGCCCCCTCCTCCCCAGCTCTGGCATCCAAGACAGGTGGGGTAGGTGGGCGGTCCCTGGCATGGGTGGCACCATGACAGCGTGAACCTGGCAACCCCCAGCCCGACCTCAGTGCCACGTTGGTCCTGGCAGCAGACACAGGGGGAACGAGACAGCGGAAAGGGCCCAGGGACAGACGGAGGGTCACACAGACGGACAGACATCAGAGGTATATTCTTCTTTTTGCAGCGCCAGCACCCTGGTGCCACAGGAAGGGGCAGAGTCCTGAGCATGGTGCCTGGGAAGGGCCTTGACAGCAACCTCCAGCCCCTCCCTCTCCCACAGCCCCCGGGGCGGGCAGAGGGCACCGGGCCCAGCGCAGGTACAGGGCAGGTGGGATCCTGAGATGGCCCCGTGCCCCCAGCTGCTTCTTGTAAAGTGCGTGGGGGCAGCGGTGCCAGGGCGGGGGGGCAGCGGGCAGGGCTGGCGCCGGCCCTGAGAACTTGCCCCGGCCCCGCGGTGCGGGGCAAACTGCTGGGGGTGCCCCTGCAGCTCTGCCCTCCGGCTCAGCGCGGGCGGCTCGGGGGGCACCCCGGGCCAGAGGCTCGGTGACAGGAAAGGGGCAGCGGGGCGGGGATGGGGAGGCGCTTTGTCATAGGGGCCTGGGGCCGTGCAGCCCGGCAACCTCGGGCGTGAGCAGCGGGTTGTGGGTGCCCTTCGTCAGCATCCAGTCATTGAGGAAGGCCTGGGTGGCTTTGCGGTGTGCCAGGCGGTGTGTGATGGAGAAGCCGGCGTTACCCTCCAGCTGGGACAGGATCACCAACACCTGCCTGTGGAGAGAGTGACAGGCTCAGGGCAGCAGCCTCTGCCCCAGAAATCCCACCTCTGCCCCAGCAATCCCATCTCTGCCCTTGCAATCCCACCTCTGTCTCAGTAATTCCACCCTGTCCATGCCTCCCTGCCAGTCCCGGCTCTGCCTTGCTCCCAGCCTCAAGCCAGCCCCGTGGCAGCCCCCATGACCCACCCCTGCCTACCCCGGACCTGTGCAGGGGGGGACGCTGTCCTGCGTCTTGAGGCTGCCGCGTGTGGACACCACGTTGAAGCTGTCAGTGCAGTCGCACTGCACGTGCAGGTAGGACTTGGGGTGCCGGTTCTCCACCACCACGATGAGCCCTGCCCAGCCGTGGGTCAGGTAGTAGCAGGTCATCCCCTCACGGCCCTGGGGCAGAGAGCAGGGAAGGGGATGAAGCCTCTGGACACCCCTGTCCCCAAATCAAAAAACACCTGCCATGGTATCTTCCACTGCAACCAAGGGCTGCCCATCTGCTGCCCCAGAGAGCAAAGGAGGTGGGCATCCACGGGTGGCAGCCAGAGCTGGCACAGCCCCACCCAATCCCTGCCTGACCGAGGACATCAAAGGTCCGGGCTCCCTCGGGCAGCATCAACCCCCTCCCCACCACAGCCATGTGGGTCCAGCCCCCACCCTGTGCCCCCCACCCACCTCGTGGCGCTCGCCCTTGTTCTCGGTCAGCAGGATGATGGCATCTGCCAGCGTGGTGGGCTGCGCCTCTACCTGCTCCACCATCACCAGGCGGGAGCTGTAGATGGCCAGGATGTAGCTGGAATAATCAGTAGCTGGTCGGCTGCTGGTGGGACTGGAAGCTGCAGAGACACCCGGAGGAAGGGGGGATCAGGGGCACTGTCATAAAGCCCACAGTCCTCAGGAGCACGGTGCTGCTGGGTTGGTGCATGTGCAACATGCAACAGGCAACCTCCACCTTCAAGAAGGTCCCCATGATGAGGACCAAGGACTCTGGCACCTCTCCCTTCCCCAGGGCACCTCCATCCCCTCACCCTGGGCAGCAGGACCGGCCAGGGCGGTGCTCCAGTGGTTGAAAGCACAGCACACCACGGCGTACTCGCCCGGCTCCAGCATCACGTCGCAGTTGACGAACTTCTTGACGGCTCGTTTGCTGTGGGCCATCAGCCGGCCCAGGCTCAGCTTGTTCCCGCTGGTGAAGGTGGCCCGGAAAACCATGATGCACAGGTCCAGCAAGTGGCTGTCCACCGTGTCTGACCTCCTGTGTTGGGAAGGAAGGGTCCTAAGTCACCCAGGACATGGGCAGCAGATCCAGGGAAGAGCTATCCTGCTGCTCCAAATATGCAGCCCCAGGAACCAGCCCTGTGTTCAGGGGTTGGGTTCCAGCTAAACATGAGAGTTATTCCCAGGATTTGGAGAGATAGTGATGAGGGCCATCCTAGAGCTCTGTGACCCCGGGGGATGCTATGTGGTGAGAGCGCAACGTGTTTGGATTTCTTCTGGGCCCACAGAATCACAGAATTGTTAATGTTGGAGAAGTCCTCTAAGACCAAGTCCAACCATTAATCCAGCACTGCCAAGGCCACCACTAAACCATGTCAAGTGCCACATCCACATGGCTTTTAAATCCCTCCAGGGATGGTGACTCTACCACTGCCCTAGGCAGCCTGTGCCAGGGCCTGACCACCCTTTCAGGGAAGAAATTTTCCCCAATAGCTAATCTAAACCTCCCCTGGGGCAACTTGAGGTCATTTCCTCTTGTCCTGTCTAGAAGCAGAGCCCAACCCCCATCTGGCTGCCCCCTCCTGTCAGGGAGTTGTGGAGAGCAAGAAGGTCCCCCTTGAGCCTCCTTTTCTCCCCCAGTTTCACTGCCCTGCCCAGCTCACCTGCTGCCCTCCTGGAAGAGGGCAAACTCCAGGGCTGCGCGCTCCAACACCGTCAGCGATGTCACTGTCACCGGCCCGTTGGCCTTGTTGGGGAACATGCCCTGCACACGCACCTCGTGCCAGTCCGAATGCAGCTTGCAGATATCCACAGAGTCAAAATACCTGTGGGGAAGCTGGGCTCAGCCCCAATGGGGCACACTGCTGGCTGCAGGACACCCGCATTCCCCAGGGATGACTGGTCCCGCCTGCCCCATCGTGACCCCATGTCCCATTTTCCGTCCCTGCCCTGTTCCCTGTCCCAGAGCTCTGCCTCTGGCAGTGCCATACTTGATGAAGTCGCTGTACTCCATCCAGAAGACGCCCTCACTGCTGCCGTGGGGCATCAGGTCATGGCGCAGGGGAAGTGGCCAGTGTGGCCACTCGTCTGACCAGCTGCCGTTCCAGGAGAAGCGGCCCCAGGGATTCCGGAGACGCAGTAACCTGGGGAAGGGGAAAAGTGTCAGAGACCCAGGAGTGAGGGGAGACCCTGCCAGCCCCCCACCAAAGGACACCCCATTACTCCTGCCTTCCAAAGCCCTCGCAGCATCCCAGAACTAATGTGTCACCCTAGGTGTCTCTGTCCTGCAGCTCAGGACCTGCTGCCCCTCTGCCCTTCCCCGCCCAAAGGGACTCAGCTGTGTGCTGTAAGGAAGGGGTTCAGCAGAGGAGAGGCTGCTGAGAGGGACACGAATGAAAATGTAGCTTCCTACAGCCCCCAGCTATTGGGGGGCACCTGTTTCCAAAGGCAACCCCTCTCCACCCAAAGGCACGCAGGATGCTCTGAGCACCTCACTGAGGTGAGAGCTCAACTCAGTCCTCTGTGTCTTGTGAGACCAGGTGAAACATTCTGCCCTTGGACATGGAGCCAGCACCGGGCAAGGACAGCTCATATGACAACAGCATTTATGTGACACTCTAGGATGGTGTCACCCTTGCTGGCCATGAGGATGGGACACCAAAGAGTCCCAAGGTCCCTCAGTTTTCTGCCCACAGGGTTTCTGCTGGGGCTGCTGGCAGGAGCAGCTGCTGTGCCACGGCAGGCTGCAGCCCGAGCTCACCGGAAGCCCTGGACATCCCGCACGTCCAGGATGGAGTAGGCGTGCCGAGGTCGGAGCCCCATGCTCTCGTAGGCCACGTCATCCACCTTCATGTTCCCTCCGCCACAGGACGCGCCCATGAGGAACCTGCACAGGGACAGCAAACCCTCGGGGTCCTGCCAGGCCTGGCACAGGGGAAAGCTTGTCCCTACCACTCAAAGCTTGGGACAGTTTTCCCCCAGGAGGCTCCTGGATGATCCCTCTCTGCAACAACACTGTTGGGATCAACAACTGTTCCCAGGCAGTGCCCAGCCCCACTGAGCAGAGGTCTCTCCCTTGGCCATGTGCACGCTGTGCCCAGGCTCCAGGGACAGCTGCTCTGCACTGGGGAGCTTTGCCCAAACCTCCATTTCTGCCAGGCCCCTGGTCCTGTCCACCTCTGCTGGCTGGCAGAAAGCCACAGAGAAAGGCAGCGGTCTATCAGCTAGACAAGTTGGCAGGGGTGAGGACACTATTTGGGGCACGAGGTCTGCATCAGTCAGGTTTTGGGGGACACCATGTGCTGAGGGCTGTCCATCCATGCAGCTCCGTACCCCAGCCTTCAGCCAACCCGACCGCCCTCCTGCCAGAGTGATGAGCAGGAGGTCTCTGCTTTGGCTGTGCCCCCTCTAGACCAGCTCTAGCCAGGTGTCATTAGCAAAGATGTCACATATGAGTGGGAGATGTGCAGGTTCAAGCACTTCACACAACAAAAATGTTCAAAGCAAAGCAAGCAGGCTCAGTGCTACTTCCAAACTCCTGCAAAGCAGCAGCAACATGCAGGGGAAGGTCACCAGGATCTTAATTTCACATGAGAATTACTCACAGGAGAAATAATTTCTTAGAGCTTTGACAGGGAGCTCCACCAATGCTCCAGATGAGTGGCAAGGGTGGTGGACTCCACCCCAGCTAATGCTGTAACCCCTCTCCTGAGCCTCTAAAGACAAGAATGTTCCCCCTCACCCCCCTCTCCAGTGCCCCTGCTCCTGCCTCATCTTACCCAGCCTCCTTAGAACTCAGCATTTTGGCCCAGATGAGGTCAGTGTCAATGGGCTCCTCGCGAGGGTTAGTGGAGCTGACCTGCAGCATCAGGCTCTCGCAGGGGGCCCCCGTGAGTGTGGCCAGGCCTTCGATGGCACGCCCGGCCTGGAGGGCGAAGTACGAACCGTGCAGCTTGGCCAGCGCCTTCTCAATGAGGGCCACCCACAGCTGCTTCCTCTGGGCCTGCAGAGAGAGGCAGGGACATGTCACCACCCTGGGCAGGAGGTGGGAAAGCCCCTCACACCCACCCTTGCCAGCCTTCCTGGCGATGGAGAGGCAGGAGCAGCAAGGCCACCCTGCCAGGAGCTTGTCCCCTTGGCCACAGGTGACCCATTCACTCACTGCTCAGTGTTTTGTTTGCACAACTTAATTCCCCTTGGGAAAAAGTCCTGGAATGAACACCCAAGAGGCCTGGGTGCTGACAGAGCTGCACCCTGGGGTGCCCAGCAGACAGGCTGGCAAGGTGGGTGCCCACCCTGAGCCCCTTCCGTCCACTTCAACCTGTATTTAGAACCATTTAATAACAGAAGAGGATACCAAGCCTGCCAGAGCTCCAGGAGCATTTAGACAATGCTCTCAGGGTCCCTGTCCTCTCGGGATGGCCTGTGCAGAGCCAGGAGCTGGACTCAATGATCTTTGTGGCTCTCTTCCCACTCAGGACATTCTAGGATTCTGTGATGTGGAGCACATCTGGAACAGCTGCCTTTAACTCACACACCTCTGCAAACCCAAACCAACACGCCTTTGCCAGAGGAGGCTGCCCAGAGCACACACAGCCATGGGACTTTGGATTTTCCCCAAGGATTGGATTTTCCTCAAGGAACACAGACACTGCTTCAAGGACAAGCTCCAATAACTTGGACTGGTAAAGTCCTCTGCTCCAGCACAGGGAGTAACTACAAGCCCTAATTACAAGATGCAAGTTTTTTCCCAGCAAATGGGGTTTGGTATCTGGTGCTTGGAGAGCAGCAGGGAAAATCACTGGTACATTGTGACTGTGTGACTCACAGGTGGCAGCCACGAGCTGGCAGAGGAAAGGAGGGCAGTGAAGATTTCTTTCTGATGGATAAAGAGAGCTTATAAGTGCTTTTTGCTGGTTTTTGGGTCCCTCACTCAACAAAATCCATGTTGTTTATTTCTGCCTGAGCCACAGCCAGGGAGCTCAGATAAGAGCCTGATTTTCTTTTATTTTTAAAACCCTGTTTTTCCTTTTTTATCCCCCACATCCAGCTCCCACAGCTGAACACTCAGCAGAAAAATCGCATCATGATTCAGATGCCCCTGGAAACAGAGGCAAGGCAAGTCCAGCCCACGTGAAAAACTTCAATCTTAAAAAAACCCCAAAAGCAGACTTGAAATTCATGAAAGATGGATGGAAGAGAAAAAAAACAAGACACATAGATCTCATGTTGAAATAAAGAAATCCATCTGGATCCTCTCTGTCTTCCGAGAGGCAGAATGTAGATACAAACTCCTTCTTCCCTTTTCCAAAGTTTCAAAGTCCTGCCCTGACACAGTTTGGGGCTGTGTGTCAAAAACCAGAGGAGTGGATTTGCAGAACGAAATCCAAGCCAGCACTCCCAGTGTCTGTCTCCTCCTGACAGTGGCACTTTGTTTTCTTTGGCAGATTTTGCCGCCTGACTTTCAATAGAGACGTTCTCAGTCTCCTTCATGGACATGATCCCAGCAAGAGCCCCTGGGCCTGGCAGGCAGGGCAGGGCAGGGCAGAGCCATGTCCTGGGGGGGCTGAGGGAGCTCCGTTCATCCGAGCAGATGCCACCCCAGTGTGCTCAGAGCAACTGGGCACTGGCTCGGAACAGGCTGCTCCATGTGCCATCCCCTCCCTCTCCACAGTCTCTTCCTGGCAAAGCCAAGCTGCCAGACCTCCCCTCAGAGGAAAGAAACAGCTTTCTCTCAGTCCCTCACAGTGCAAACCATGGGTTAAAATGTTTTCCTTTTATGTGAAGAGTAAGGGTGGCTTTCCCTGCAAGTGAAATAGCTGTGGTACAAGGAGAAGTGAGGGAAAAGTAACTGCAAATGAACTTCTTCACTGCAGCCTGGAAAATGCCAAAAGGGGCCTAAATAGAGGGATATTACGGTCTCAAAGAGTTCAGCTGTCTTGAGGACACAGCAAAGAGCAGGGTCCTGAGCTGCAAACAGGGTGCAACGAGTGCAAGGTCTTACATTTGGGTCACAGCACCCCCAGGCAGCTCCGGGCTTGGGGCAGAGCAGCTGGGAAGTACCTGGTGGGAAAGGACCCGGAAGTGCCGGTTGGCAGCAGCTGAACATGAGTCAGATGTGCCCAGGTGGGCAAGAAGGTCAATGGCACCTGGCTTGTATCAGCCGTGGTGTGGCAGCAGGACCAGGGCAGCGACCTGTGCTGGGCACTGCTGAGGCGCCTCCAGTCCTGGGGTCAATTCTGGCCCCTCACGACAGGAGAGGGGCTGGAGTGTGTCCAGGGAAGGGAACGGAGCTGGGGAAGGGTCTGGAGGACCAGGAGTGGCTGAGGGAGCTGGCGGGGCTCAGCATGGAGAAAAGGAGGCTCAGGGGGACCTTGTGGCTCTGAACAACTCCCTGACAGGAGGGGGCAACCAGGTGGGGGTCAGGCCCTGCTCCCAGCGAACAAGGGACAGGACAAGAGGAAACTGCCTCAAGTTGTGCCAGAGGAACTCTAGATTGGATATTGAGGGAAATTTCTTCATGTAAAGGTGGTCAGGCATTGTAATGGGCTGCTCAGGGCAGTGGCAGAGTCACCATTCCTGGAAGTGTTCAAAAAATGAGTCAACGTGGTGCTTTGTGGCATGGCTTAGCGGGCATGGGGGTATTGATCAATGGCTGGACTTGATGATCTTGGGGGCCTTTTCCAACCTTAATGACTCTATGACTCTAAAGTAGGGGCCTCACATGAACCCCAGCAGTACCTCTTCCCATTGCTTCTCCTGGGAGAGCCCGGGATGAGCCTCCCTGAGCCGCGGAGTACTGCCCAGCCCTGTCCCCCCGCGGCACTGACCTGTGAGAAGAGCAGGTACCCGCACTCGTCGCAGGGCAGCATGTCATCCACCAGCACCGTGGTCCACGTGCCGTCCTTGCACAGCCGCACCTGGTAGGCACCCTCGGGACACAGTGTCCTGGTGATCATCACCCTCTCCACCAGCTCTGGCCGCTCAGCCAGCACGGCCAGGGCACTCAGGAACCTGCCGGGCAGGCGGGGTGGCCTCAGCGGGGCACGGGCAGGCAGCCTGAGCTGCCCAGCCATGCCGCACTGGGAGGGGGTGAGGTAGAGCATGGGCTACAGCCTGGGGGCACAAATGGGTTGGAGTAGGGCTGAGGGGCCGAGCTGGAGCTGCAGGAAGAGGGGGTAAGGAGGAAGTGGTGGGAAGATGTCAGCCCGGCTCGCTCCCCCTTACCAGCAGTTCCCCAGCAGTCCCTGCAGGATGTCTGAGGGCCGGGGTGTCCGGAACACTGACCACTTCACTGACCGGTCCTTGAAGATGCTGCAGTTGATCTCGTGGGGCCGCAGCCACTGCTTCACCCGCTGCTGCACGCTGTCGCCTTCTGGGAACCCCACGGACTTGGGCCCAGGTGGGAAACTGTCGTCTACAAAATTGACTTTGTTCTGAGAACAAAAGGCAAGGAGAGCATCAGTTGGAGCCACTTGGGAGGCTGGCTTGGAGAGCCTCCCGCTGCCCTCTGAGAGAGAACAGAGCCCCCAGCCCTCCTGCCTGGCCTGGGCAGTCCCTTCCCAGCCTGGCAGGAGAGCAGGACTGGGCTGGTGTCCACTGGCAGCAGCAGAGATGCTTTTTGTGCTTCAGGTCCAGCGTTCAGCCCTGCCTCGGGCTCACCTCTCTGGCCCCAAGCTCTGGGCTGTGACTCCAATCTGCCTTTTCCTGTTTCACAGGAGTCTCCCCGGGCAGGGACCGTCTCACACCTTGTGCTGGTGCTAAAAGCTGGGCTGTGGGGGGCCTTGGCTGCCTCCAGAGGCAGCAAAGCCTGTGAACAGCAAGGCTGCAAGGAGCCACCTGGCACACAAACACTCCTCAACCCGAGCCTTGTCCCTGTCCCAGAGGGAACACGCTGAGCTTGGCAGCTCTGTGCCATCCCCCAGGCACATCCATGGGGGATGGGAGGGGCAACTTTTGCAATTGCATTCAGCCAGACCACAACCAGGAAAGCAATTCCAGAGTGAGGGTATCCCACATCCCAGCCCTCCTGCAATAGCTGTTGCATAATAAATAAATAGGATGGGTGGAAGGGCAGGTAACCCCACAGGCATTAACCTCATGGATGGAAGCACAGAATTCACCAAGTGCGGAAGGGTGGCTTTTTTAGTCTAACACAGGGTGAAATTGGAACAGGTGTTTCTTTGTTATTGTTAATTAAATTAAATTAAATTATTTCAGCAAAAGCTGGCTCTGATTTAAATTAGCTTTATGCACACCAAACCAGTAGCTGACCTCCTCTTTTGTGGCAATCCTAGGTGAATGCTTCCTTTGTGGAGCCTCAGTTAGCACCTCCAGCTCCTCTTTTGCAGAAGGGTGTTTCTCAGCTAATAGCTGTCCTGGTCTCTCACAGGGGAGCATCTGCCCCGTGCAGCTGAGGAGAAGCCACCGTTCCAGCAGCCTCAGCCACATCCTGGCTGGGGACTGGGATGTGATCCATCCCTGCACACGGATCTCTGGGCTCTGGAGGAACCTGCTGTGCAGGGCCATAAGGACATAAGGAAGAGGATTCTCCCCCTCTGCTCTGCCCTTGTGAGACCCCCCTGGTGTCCAGCTCTGGAGGAGTCAGCACAAGAAAAATGTGGATCTGTTAGAACAGGTCCAGAGGAGACCATGGAGATGCTCCAAGGGCTGAAGCTCCTCTGCTCTGGAGCCAGGCTGGGAGAGCTGGGGGTGCTCACCTGGAGAAGAGAAGGCTCCAGGAGACCTCAGAGCTCCTGCCAGTGCCTAAAGGGGACTTATTTATAAGAGGGAAAGCAATTTTTTACATGGAAAAGTAGTGACGGGGCAAGGGGAAAGTCTTAAACTAAAAGGGAAGAAATTAAGATGGGGTATTAGGGAAAAATTTCTTCCCTGTGAGGGTGGGGAGGCCCTGGCACAGGTTGCCCAGAGAAGCTGTGCTGCCCCTGGATCCCTGGAAGTATCCAAGGCCAGGCTGGACAGGGCTTGGAGCAACCTGGGATAGTGGAAGGTTCTCCCTGTTCCATGGCTGGAGTAAGATTAGGTTTAAGGTTCCTCCCAAGCCAACCCATTCTGCGATTCCATAATTCCAGTGGAAGAGGTCAGCTCTGCACTGCTCCCTGACAGAAGAGAAAGTTTAAAGCTAAAATAGGGACCACACACTGAGAAGAGGCACCCCTGGAACAGCAGAGGAAGGAAAACCCACAGCAGGAGCTTGAGCAGAAATCCTGACAGGGAGCAGCAAGAGGGGCTGCTCCACACAACGTGGGGCTCGGGGACAACAGACGGAGGAGAACTTGGCCAGCCTGACTCCTCCAGGGGAAGGCTGAACAGCCTGGGAAACACTTGGACAGCAGGGAGCTTGGAGGCTGCCTCATGCCTGCCTGAACAGGAGCACTGGGAGGGACACCGAGAGCAGAGTGAGCACAAGGATGGGAGCAGCACTGTCCCTCCACTGCTGCCAGGCCTTACCTCGGACCTAAGCAGTGTCAGGACGGCTGGGGTTTAGGTGTAGGGGGATTTTGGAAGACGGCTGTGCTGATCTACCAGCCCATTACTGGGTTAAGGAGCACAACAGGCTCAGCCAAGGCTCCGACTGAGCACTGTGGGACGGGGCAAAGGCAGGCTCCTCTTCCTGGCAGTGCCAAGCTGCTAATTCAGCCTGGCCATCATCATGATTCATCCTTCAGGCCTGATTCCTGATGTAACAGATGTTCCCTGCCTACAAAAGAGGCTATTCACTTGCTTAAAAGACGGGGATAAGCAGAATCTGGGTCTCTGCTATAAAGACACCCACGCCTGTTAGGAAGGACACGCAGCAAATTTTAAAAAATCACAACCCCAAACAGGATCATTCTCAGAGCTTCTTCCCCCCGAGCCAAACATCTCTGTTCCCTGGACTGTGCAGAGGAGGCACAGGAATGGACACACTACTCAGACCAGGCAGGAAAAGCCTTGCCTGTACAACAAAATGGGACTGCAACTCCCTTTCCATCTGGTCCAGAAGAGCTGGAGGCTTCCCCCAGAAGGAGGCCAGAGAAAGCAGCAACCACAAGAGCACTTAATGCCATATAGGGAAAAAAATGAGGTCATCAGAGGGATGTTTGAGGTTGAAACCCAACTGACTGAACCAGATACTTCTCAGTGGGAAGCTGGGTGCTCCTGAGACCTTCAACTGGAGCCAGCTCAGCTGGCCTGCCCAGAACAGGAGGAGCCATTTGTGCTACACCTCTGCATTCACAACACCCAAACCAAGAACACCAAGGCCCAGCTCATGGCTCTGAAACACCTGCACTTGGCTGGCAGTGGCAGCAGTTCCTCTGCCTGCACTTCCATGTTGAGCCTCTGCTTGTTGCATCCCAGATTTCCTGCATCCACAGATAGTAGTGCCACCAGCACACCTGGACACAATCCCTGCTTTTTCCACCACTAGACACTGGAAAGAGATGGATTGACACCTAAGGATGTCCCCCTTCATCACAGAAGTTCTCCCTCATTGATTTAAAATACCACTGGGTTTCAGAGTTAACAGGTTTAGCATTAGGTTTTAGACTTCCTCACCCTTGGACCAGGAGTGGACTATATGGGCTGTCTTCACCCTGGAGATTATTCTGCACCAAAATATGACATTTCAGCCTTAACAACCAGCATCCAGCTGTTGCAGGGGAAAACCCCTGGAACCCAAAGCATGGAAGGCACTGCCCCAGACCTATGGGGGAGGCAGGGAGGGAAGCCAGGAACAAGCAAGCACTCACCTCCCGGCAGAAGGTCACGATGTTTTCCCACAGGGCTTTGGCTTCACCCTCATCCGTCTGCCTCCTCTTCTCCACATGCATGCTCTCCCTCCTCTTGAGGGGCTTGAGGCCCTTGCGCTGGGCCACGTACTGCTGGGGAGTGTGGCAGGCGGCACAGTGCTTGGCCTTCACCTCGTTCAGCAGGGTGCAGGCGGGACAGGCCCACTGGCCCGGCCTGTCCTGCCCAGCGGGCAGCGGGGTCGGGAAGAGCCGGGCGACCTTGCGTGCCGACGGGGCCTTGGTGCCGCAGGAGCAGCTGGCCCTGTCGCAGGCGCCGCAGTCGGGGCACCGTGGGGCTGGCTCGCCTGGCGCCCCGTGCTCCTGGAAGCCGTGCAGCTTGGAGGAGCCGCACACCTTGCACTTCTGGGCCTGTGTGGGGTTCTTGAGGGTGCACTTGGAACAGGACCAGGTGGTGAAGTCAGGGCTGGAGGGGCTGCATGGGGTGAACCTCACCGAGTCCCCCACCAGGTTGATGGTGTCACTACCTTTTTGGGTGTTGCAAACCTCGCACTTGCTGGCCCCAGCGGAGTTGAGCAGGGAGCAGGAGCTGCACTTCCAGTGGGACGGACTGACTTCCATCTCCTCCTCCAGCACGCTCAGCCGTTTGTTGGACAGCAGGTCCGGGAAGCGGGCGGCAGGGGCAGCCCTGGCCTGACCCTGGGGAGAGCCCTTCTGCCCCGTGGCACTCGGAGCTGCAGGCTGGGAGCCTTCGGGGCCCGGCATCTGCAGCTGTGGGGGCACCTCCCGCCGGCTTCGGGGCACAGGGTTGTTCTGGAGTCCCGGGGAGAAGGGGCTGAAGGCTGCTATCTTCTGGGCCTCTTGTTCCATAGCCACTGGGCCCTGGGTGGCCACGGCGTCACCGTCAGAGATCTCTGCAGAGACTAAAGGCTGCGGGGTGGACGGGGCCATGTGGAATCCGGCCGGGGTGATGACTTCAGGGACGACCAGCGCCTCTGGTGGGATCTTGGGCAGGGAGAGCTTGCGTGGGCCACCACAGGCGGAGCAGGAGTTGGCCACGGGCGTGTTGTGCAGGGTGCAGCGCTGGCAAGCCCAGCCACTCTCCAGATCTGCTTCATCGGGGCTCTTCCCCTCTGAATCCTCACTGCTGCTTTCTGCCTTGGCAGTCTCCTCCTTGGACATGCCCTTGGGCTCCACCAGCACGGCGGGCTTGGGCAAGATGCCATTGATGACGGGCAAGGGGGAGCCACTGGGTCCCGGCTCTGGGGTGAAGCCACACACCTCACAGGTTTCTTTGCCCAGAAAGTTCCTGAAGGTGCAGCGGGCACAGGCCCATTTCTGTTCCTCCACACTGAGGCGCAGGATGTGGTTGAGGTCGGGCTTCTGGCGGGGAGCCTCGCAGATGGAGCACTGCCGCTGGCCCACGGGGTTCAGGAAGGTGCAGCGGGTGCAGGACCACTCGCGGACGGCAGCCATGGAGCCAGGAGAGTGGGAGTGGCTGCAAGAAAGAAGATACAGCATGAGGCTGAGGCCACCCAGCGTGCAGGGCTACCACGTGTTTCCTGACTGGCATGGTCAGGACCTTGCTTCCAGGAAGGGAACAACGATCAATCCAGTCACTGCTCTCCAGGCACTCGCTCCTCTGGCACTGTCAAATTCTCCAAGTGCATGGTAATGCATTGGCTTCCATTCAAAACACTCCAGGAAGGGCAAAGAACCAGCCAGCACCCACTGCCCCCATTCTCACAGCAGGGCTATGCCCTAGTGAGCAAACAAACACCATCTCTGTGCCCAACCCTGGCAACTCCATGGGTCTGCAGGTCATTTGGATCTCTCTGGGGGAGGTGACACCCTGCTCTGACTTCTTGCTGTTCCAGCTTCAATTTTTTCCTCCTTCTCTACTCCATCCCACCTCTGTCTCACTTTCTGTTCCTGTCTCTCTCCTCTCCTTTCAGCTCCACACCACTTATCCACACTGGGATAACCGTGTTATTCCACACCAGACACCACCAAGCCAAGGAAGGCAGGCTGTGGTGTGCAGAGCTGCTTCTACCTGGCTGTAGGTTTTGGGGCCAGAAGCCTGGCCCAGCCAGCCTGGGAGCAGTAGCTGCATGGTGCACCAGTGCCAGCACAGCTCACCAGCAGCTTCCAAGCTCAGCAAGGAGGGGCACCATGTCCCAGCTCCAGCTGCTTCCCCACTTACCTGCGAAGCTGAGAGGCCATAATGCCCTACTGGATGCACCAGCCCTTGGTGTTGCCTGGGAATGCCTGAAACCTTGATGGGAGAACGGGTCCAACATACACCAGAACCACCTCGTCCCAGGGCAGGAAGTCACAATTATGTTTTCTAGGCAGGTACAATTTTCAGGAAGTGCAGCAGTAGCAGCAGCAATTCCATGCACCATGCAATCCCTGAGTTGCAGGGAGCAGCCTTCCCCCAGTGCAGCCCTCCAGGTGCTTTCAGGATGCCATGTGTGCACTCACACTGAGAACAAACCCCAGCCCTGCCTGGTGCCCTTTGTCCCCTGCTTGGGGTCACTTCCTGCAGCTTGGAGCAAAGGTGGGGCTGAAGCAGAGCTTTCTGCTTCCCCCTCCTTCACACAAGGACAAAGAGCTCTCTCCCAGTAAACACGCACCAGGAGCCCAAAGCCCTCCCTCCACACAGTCCTGCTCCCAGATAACACGGCCAAGTCTTAAACCCAGTCTTGAACCCAAGCTCCAGGTCAGCTGTGTCTCTCACCAGCAGAGGACCGTTCCAAGCCTTTCCACACTGCCCTGCTTGCCTGAGAACACAGACAGAGCCAACTGTGCAGAAGAAGTCTCCAAGTCCACCCCATGCCCTCAGCTCTTCCCAGGAACAGCAAGTCAGACCTCCACAGACCAAGAGCAGCCTAAGTCAGGGGAGTTCAGCTCAGTGGGCTCACCACTGGCTCCCTCTCTAATGTCCCTTCAACAACCAAACTCAACCACCACAGTGGCTGGAACAAAGGGAAGGAGAGTGTTTAATCCCATAAAGGGCAGGCACAGACAGCTCCAAGACGCCGGTGCAGCCCGGGGAAGGAACTGGCTCCTGGCTGGTCTCCAGAATCCCAAGCAGCAGCACCTGCACACGCAGCTTCCCAAGGCTCTGAGCAGACTGCAATGCAGCAGCAGGGTCTGGAGGGGCAGAGGATGCAGCCAGAACCCCCCTGGGGAGGGGGAAAGTGACCCTCCCTTTGGCTGGTACATGAGAAACTCTCCTGGGAACACTCCAGCAGCAGCAGCAATCCAACCACATTTCCACACCATGCTCCACAGCCACTGGAAGAGTAGCTCCACCTCACAGAGATCAGATATAACCTTCAACTCCCTTCTTAAATCAAACACTTCTCTATAAAAAGCCTGAAATCAAGAAATCCATTTTATTGCAAGAGAGAGCTTGAAAACTCATTCTGGTTCATATACCATGCCTGCATCGTTTGAACTCTGCAAGGTGTTTATTTACTGGAGTTATTCCCAGCTAAGAGAAATATAAACATTGATTTTTCTGCTTCAAGTCCTACAGCTGGGAGCCACTGTACATCCCTCTCCCCTGCGGCAGCGCCGTGTCCACGACATCGAAAAGGGAGATCATTCCTCAAGCTGAGGAGGGGAAGGAGCTGCTGCCTGGCTCTGGCAGCAAATGGGGCCATGAAGGGCACCGTGATCCTGTCACATCCATTCGTCTTACTGGGTGAGGTTCATCAAACTACAGGCATCAGCAAAAGGCAAGGGAAGGCTGTCAGCAACCTGTGCCATCCACCTCCATCCTCCTGCAGTGTTCCATGCTGTTACTCAGTGTACAGGAGAGCACTGGCTCTAAAAAATCCACCCCAAAATGCGGATGCCGCAGTGCTGACTGCAGACTGGGACATCCAGCCACCAATCTTCCTGCTGCACATCCCTCACACACCCATGGTCCTACCCAGCATGCAAAGGCTTCTAGCAATGCCACCATGGGACCATGGAAGGGATCACCCTGTCCCTTCGCATAGAGACAAGAAAACTCAGGATAATCTAAAACACAGAAGTACCACACGAGGGGACAGTGAAGTGAGCCACATCACCAGACCTGCTTGATGTGGCATCACCAACAAGCTGCAGGCTCGGGGAAGACAGCACTATTTCACTTGGCTGGGCAGGAGATCCAGGCTCCAGGCAGCAGGAAGGGAGGTGAAAGCCAGGACATGGCAGTGCTCTCCTCTGAGCCCTGGCATGGCCCTGGGGAGCTGTGACATTCTCTGGTCACACTGTCCCTCTCCTGGTCCCCTCTACTTCCCCCGTGCCACAGAAATTGGCTCCTAACACTGTCCGACTGCTGCTGGGATTTCCACCTACTTGACTTTCTTGTGGACACCAAAAAACCTTCCAGAAGGGTCATCAGCTCTTCCCTCAAATCCTGCAGTGGCTGGGCCACCAGGGTGACCAGCTCTGGCAGGAGGCTTCCCTGCCTGCTGCTGCACATCGCGGCCCCCAGCAGCCACACAGCTTTCCCTGAAAGTGAGTGGGAGATGCACAGAAATGGGAGAGATCATGGGACATGAACCTTCAGCTGTGCCCCACAATTCCAGGTTCCCAGCCAACCAATCCCCCCACCTTGGTGACTGGCAGGACACCAGCCTCCGTCCTGCTTCCCCCACACCCCTGATGGACTGATTATCCATACGACTGATGGATAATTCCAGACCCTGCCTGGAACACCAGGCTTAAATTAAGGGTCCAAAGTTCCCAGAGGACATCAGGCTGGAACCTGTCTTTACATGGTCCAACCCATACCAGCACATGGTGGGTCATGGCAGCAGCCTCTGCCCCACAGCAACAACTTCCTCCCAAAACTGAACCAGCTGAAGGAGAAATCCATCCTCAGCCTGTCCAAGCTCTACACTTCTCCTTAAACAGCCTGGCTGGCTCCTTTCCCAGCAGGCAACAAGGCTGCGTGAGGAAACAGGGTTATCTCCAGCACCTATTCACCAGGCCCATCTGCTGTGTGTTAACACAGTCACTCTCCAGCCCCAGCACACACAACTGACATAAACATTGCCTGCCACCTTCCTGCGGAGAGGAGCTGCTCCGAAACCAGGGACCTGGCAGCCACCCACCCACAGGAGGGCTTTCCTGGGGGACAATTCACAGGGAGCACAATGACGCAGGTGCTCCACTCCGCAGCCTGGCAGCAAGGAGCTGCTGGAGGCTCTTTTGGGGTGCACACAAGAAGGGCAGCTTGGGGGGCAAGGAACGGGTAACAGGGTCCAACCCCACACCTCCAGCAGCATGGATGGGGCTGGATCTGCAAGGGTGTGCTTCCCAGCATAGCAGCTCTCCCCGACCAAGGCAGGGGACATCAGCTGGCAGGAGGCACCACCATGTTGGCAGGACTGCCCCTACCTTGGCAATCACAGCAGTGTAATTATCATGCTTAAAAAATAATATGGAAGGTACTCAACCAAGCAGGCAGCTTTCAGCATACTGATCAGGTCCTAGGGAACCTCACTGCTCCAGGGATTAAGAAGGTTCCAGCTGGTCACCTTCCAAAACCACTTCAGGACAGTGATATCCCTGCCCTGGGCTCTGCTGAGTGATGAGTTTGCTGAGCCTTGTGTGTCCAGCTGCTGCAGAGCCCTGGCTCCTACACAGCCATCGAACTGGCCAGGGATGGCCACCACCTTTGGGTGCCATCTGGAACCCAAGACTTTTCTGGAGCAGGGCAAAACAGGAAGGAACAGGGCAGGGTGGGAATCCGAGAAGTGCCCCAAAACCCTCCAGTTTGAGTCTTTCCTGCTAGCAGGGAGCTGGTGGTGTGCCAGGGCTGTGTGATGTGCAGCTGAGCTCCAGGGCAGGAGATGGCACCCAGCCCTGGGCAGAAGCACCTTGGAGTGCCAGAGAACAGCTTGAGGTGACCTGGGCACCAGAGTGAGAGATCCCAGGGCTCTGCTGCAGAGCCCATACTGGCAACAGGATTAGAGGAGCTTGTGTCAATCACACAGAGCAACACAATCAGGCTGTTTCTCTAAATAAAACTCCTCCAGGGCAGCTAAAGCCTTAAAACTTACTGCTTCGTTTCTCTCCCGCAGTAAATAAACAAATAAATAAAAATCAATTGTTCTAGTCAGCAACACAAACCCCGAGCTCCCTGACACAGAATGCATCCCAGCAAAATCCTCTCTGACAAATACACAAAAAAGCACTAGAACTTTGTGGAAGAAAAGAAAAATTACCAAAAACCCCTAAGCAATCCTGCCTCAATGTCTGTGAGCTGTGAATCCCTTCCCCTCAAGCCCATGCCTTCTATTTAACATTTCCCTTTTAATTGTCTTTCAGTAGCACTGCAGACCCTGACCTAAGAGAGGACTGCTGAACCTTCTCCCACACGGACCTACCACATGTCCAGAGCCAGCAGGAGCAGAAGGCACTTGTGCCCACCAGGAAGGGGTGCAGGAGGTCAGGAACCACTCGGCATCCCTCTGGCAGTGCACTGTTAGGAGCACACGTGGGTTGGGATCATGAAGCCTGGAGATGCTGTTGGCTGAGCTGACTCACTCTTGCAGAGCCAGGCAAAGGCTAGGAGGCTGGACCTGGAAGGTTGCAGCAGATATACTGGCAAAGCAACACAGAAACACTGGGAGCTGGGACTTTCCACTTGGTACAAGTTTCTATAGGAGCATCAGTGGAGAAAAACAATCTCTGATTCACACTTTTGAACCCTGAAGGCTATAAAGTAAAGTGTCACCAGCTCCGTGCTGGCATCATACAAACAGGGCAAGTTGCGTAAGTACTTCCAAATCCTGCCACAAAATGAAGCAAGAAAATAAACCAGGCTTTAATACCACTGACCTTCACCCTATCCTTCCAGGACCCTTCCAACTCAGGATATTCTGTCTTGGAGAGACATGAACACAAATAAAGCACAAGAAGGGACCTGTCTCTTTGCCTTTTTCTCCCAGACCTGCTGAGCAAGGGCAGAGATGGCACAGAGGATCTCCCCTAACTCAGGCACGTTCTCCTGGAGCACCATATCAAAGTGACCGAGTCAGGCAGTGCCAGGTGGTCCCACAGCAATGGCACAAACATACCCAAAAACCAGGGGCTGCACCTCTCCACGTGTGCAAAAGCAGCACCCCACTTCCCACTTCCACAAGAGCAAGTGTGAAGAGTCCCAAGATAACTCAGGTGAGAAGAGACCTCAGGGGGATCTCCAGCCCAAACTCCTGCTTCAAGCTGAATCTCTGAAAGACCTTGCAGAAGGTTTAGACAGATTGGTCTTGAAAACCTCCATGCATGGACACTACACAACCTCTCTGGGCAGAGACCTCAACTAATTGACTGTCCTTGGGCAGAAATGTTTCTTACATCCAGTCTGATAATCTCCTTTTTCATCCTATGTTTGTTGTTCCCTGCCTTCCCACTACATGCTGCTGTGAAGAGCCTGGCTCTGACCTCTGGATGATGTGTCTTTGGGTATTGATAAAGCTCCTCCAATGCCTTCTCTCCAGCTGGAACTAATAATGGAATCATGGTACACTTTGAGTGGGAAGGGAACTTCAAGCCCATGCCATTCCAGCCCCTGCCATGGGCAGGGACACCTTCCACTAGCCCAGGTTGCTCCAAGCCCTGTCCAACCTGGCCTTGGACACTTGCAGGGATCCAGGGGCAGCCACAGCTTCTCTGGGCAACCTGTGCCAGGGCCTCCCCATCTTCCCAGGGAACAATTCCTTCCCAATATCCCATCTATCCCTGACCTCTGGCATTGGGAAGCCATTGCCCCTCCTCCTGTCATTCCAGGTCCTTGTCCCAAGTCCCTCTCCAGCTCTCCTGGAGCCCCTTTAGGCACTGGTCTCCCTGGAGCTTCTCTTCTCCAGGTGAACACCCCCAGCTCTCCCAGCCTGGCTCCAGAGCAGAGGGGCCCCTGCCCTAAGCGATCAACTTAGTGGTCTCCTCCAGACTAATTCCAGCAGGGCAACATCTTTCTTGTGTTGAATTCTTGAATGAGCCCAGCTCCCTCACCCTTTCCTTGCAGGACTCACACTCCAACACCCTGACCGTCTTAGATCCCCAACATGAAAAACAACTCCACCTCCAGATGCAGTATCTGACAGCAGGCATCTCCTTCAGCCAGGACCAGAACTGGGACCTTGCTCTGAGCTCCCTTTTGTTTCTTCAGTTGGTGGAAGGGAACCACAACAACTACAACTAAACAAATTCCTGCTTTTGTTGAAGCACTTGAGGAAATAAAGACTTCTTGATCCTGAAATATTAATTTTTGAGTGCTCCAGAGCTTTATCATATATTTATATCTGCTCTCACTCTTTAGTGTCAATCCAGGACAAACTGTCGAGTTCTGAGAAACACAGCTTAGGTTGGGGAAGGAAAAACTGCTAAGGGACCAGCCTGGTCCCCTTCCATGACAAACTCTCCTGTGGCCAGGACACCCCTTCTTTCTGGAGGTTCCCTCCTCCCAGTATCAGCACTTCTGACCATTCACTGGGGCAGGACAATCACATTTATTCAGGAAATGGCATTTTCTGCTGGTAATAACCTGCAATGAATTGAAAAAGGATAATTGGATTTGTCCTGTTTAATAGAGCAATGATGGCAGGCAAAAATCCCTCATCAAAGCAGAAGAGAGGGAAAAGAAAGGTCTAATTCTGCAGCAGGAAGCCATGCAAGGGTGAGCACTTGATGGTGAATGGGGCCATTGAAGACCCAGCAACACCACACATCCATCCCGAGAAGGTACCAAGGGGCTCAGACAGACACTAAGAGTTTCCCAAGCTGATGACGCACTCCAGTTCCTGGGAATTTCTTAATCCCATTCTACCAAACCTGCAGAGGGTTCTTGCACAGTTCCTGTTTAGCTTCTTTTCCCACACTGGACACAGCTCCAGCAGCTTAGATGTGCTCCAAAAGCCAGGGAGAGACAAGGCTGGGAGTTTTAATGAGAAGTTCCCAGGGGAAAGTTGAACTCTGCTAATGAGAGATCTGAGAGAAAAAACACTGGCCCAGCTGTACAGAGAGCACTCAGCAGAGGAGTTTTCTGGCAGCCAACAAAGCCACAGAACACGCTCTCAAACTGCAGCTTTCCCTGCAATTTACTTTCTTGTCACCTCCCCAAAAACAGGGATTGCCTGTCAGATGTGAAGGGTAAGAGGGGACATCTTGCTGTGGGACAGGCAAGAAAGGACTTCAAAGAAACACAGAATGTCCTGAGCTGGCAACGACCTACAAATATTGAGTCCAACTCCTGGCCCTGCACAGGACACTCCAACAATCCCACCCTGTTCTTGGAAGTGTTGGGCAGTTCCAAGGCAACGCTCTGTAAATACAAGTGCTTGCAAAGGGTGCAAGTGGGACAGAGAACACACTCCTCTATCCTACACCAGCCATGAAGAGACACCAAGGAATGTGTCCAGAGTGTGGTGGGAAACAGGAGGAGAGCAGAGGCACAGCTGGGACAGGAGCACCCTGAAAGCTCCTGTGACACACTCCAAAGTCTGGCTTTGATGGAGAAGGGAAGTTGAGTAGACTGTCATCGCTTGCAGAGTCCTCTTCATGGCTAAATCCCTGGGTTTTGCTCAGGAAAAGGGAGGGAAGGGGCAGAGTCTTTGAAGGGATCTGCCCATCTGAAGTCACTGGAGCTGCTGCAGGAATGCCAAGTGACAGACACCTGGAAGGAACGTGCCTCATGCTGGCTTCCCTCCAAGCCTAGGGACACACAGGGAGCATTACCCTCAACTGATAGACAGGAGACAAGAGACTTTCATCATGCTTCATCAAAGCAGAATCAGAATCTGGAAGGCTTGTCTTGTGAATAAAACAGGCTGCAAGATTAGCCCTTAATATACCTTAATTGCTACAGTGTTGTAAGAAAAGAGCTCTAGAAGAAAACCAGTTTGGCTGGCAGAGCACAGGCACGCTGGGACAAGACCATTCCCAAAGGCTCCTTGGCTAATGAGCAGGTTTCCCAAATCTCTGCCAGGGCAACAATAACAATCCCTGGGGATACAGAAGGAGGAGGCAGACTGACTATTTCAAGGAGGTCAGCAAAGTCCAAGTTCTAACTCTGCTTGGAAGTTTTGGAAGCTTGGATTCATGAGCTTTCAATGAGGCGTCTCACCCTAAAACAGCACCACCTGCACCTCCAAAGTCATCGACTCTGGGCAGAGCCCAGAGGAGATTGCCAACAGCAATGTGACCTCTTCAAAACCCAGGACAGAGGAACTCAGTAGCAGGAGATCATCATGGGACAGACTTTGGAGCAGCAAGGCTGGCAAGAGAACAGCTCAGGAAGGTACTTCTGGAGCCCCAGCCCTGGAGACAGCCACCACACAGCCTCAGCTCCTCCCAAGCTGCACTGTTTCTCATTAAGATCAATTCCAGCCTGTTGTTATAATTAATAACCTCATCTTGCCTCCCTGCATGCAAGCAGGGGAAATTTCTGCAGTTGCAATCACACTTTACTTCAAAGAAACCAATTTAGCACAGCGCTACTGCTGCCATCATTCCTCTTACTCAATGACTTTATTTACCTTTTCTGTACCTAATTTCCCCAGTCCTTTGTGTGCCTGGGGAGCTAAAAGCAAAAAATACTGAGCTCCATTTGCACCCAAATATTATAGCAGGGGAAGGAAATTTGTGTTCTTAACTTGGGCCCACCATACTACAGGCATTAATACATTGATTTGTCTTGAGGAGGTGATAAACTGAACAGCCTTGCTTTGACTACACAACACTGACTTTGACCAAAATCTACATATAATGGATATTTGAAGCCTCTTACAAGCAAATACAGAAAGGAGGTACAGCAGTTTTATGGGGATTTGTCATAGTGGCATGAAATTGGTGTAACTTGGGTGCAGAAAGCACAAAGAAACATCTGCTGAGACATCCATGAGTGCTTCAGTGTGCCTGCAGCTCCCAAAAAAGCTGCTTTTTCAGGGGGAAAAAGCCCATAATCCTCCAGCAAATGCAACACAAGAATTCAAGAATTTTGGGGGTTTTTTTATCAATAAAAGGCCTGAATCCTAGAAGACTGATGGATCCAATTTTCGTTGGATACTTGTAGCTTCAGCTTCTTGCACACTTGGAGCAAGAAAACACTTTGAGAAACGTAGTTTTCTTCGTTAGAAAGCCTGCTAAAAACTGGATCAGCTACCCCGTATGGTTTTTATAATTACTCTCTATCTGTGGCCTGAGCAGCAAGTTCCCCACGTAAAATAAAGTTATCCAGCAAAATTCATGAGCACCTAAAAGAGAGGAAGCACTGAACATGTAAGCAGGTAACATCGCAGAGGGATGGGAACACAGATCTCCAAGCCTGCTCTGATGTTAGGCCAGCATGAGCTGTATAGAAATCAGGGAATATCAAGAACAGCAGGAAGAGGATTTATGACCAATGCACCAGCTCTAGGACTAGCAAGATGCCGGGGAGGAACAGCTGGGAAGATGATGCTCTTTAATACTACTGCTACACTAATTCATTTCAAATCATGGCAGGTTTTAATTTAAAAACCCAACAGAATCTTGGGTAGGAAAAATGGGAAGCATGGCCACAAGAGCTCAAAATGGAAGTATTTCAGATGAAATGCATGAGGGAATGGAGTAGAGGACATCTCTTTGGATGTCTCATGTCTGGACAGCGAGGCATGGGACTGGTTTGAGGAGCTGCAGGTGATGCTCTACGAGAGCTCCACACTCCCACCTCACTCCCACAGCCAGGTCCACCAGTTCAGCTCCAAAACACCACCCTGTACCTTCAGAGAGTAAATTAAATCCCTTCTTCCCAGCATGAGAAGGAAATTCAAAGCCATTTGCAGCCTTTGAGGCTTGTGCTGCAGTGGGATGCCACACAAGTGGGGAGGTGGCTGCCTGCCCCCCATGGGGGTTGTGGGGTGCTGGGAGCTATCCTGGCACAGGCACAGCCACAGGGAAGGAGGTGGCAGGACACTGCCAGGCCCCTCTCTCCTTTTGTCCCACCAGTTCCCAGCCCTACATCGGGCAGGCTACTATTTGCTTCAGAAACAACCATCTTCTTCCCTAAATTCTCCCTGATTAAATAAATCAAGGCATAGCTCCAAGATGCAATTAAGACAAAAACCAACAGTAATAAGAGCTTGGTACCATTTGGGAGGGAGGGGGAGAGAAAGACTCTTGTTTCCATGAGGTTTGAGACTAAGGAGAGCAGGGCTGCAGCCTGCCAGGGGAAGCAGAGCCCCCAGCCTTCTCTTCCTCCTCTCCTGAGACTTTAACTGGGCTCCCATCCCAGCTCCTGGCAGAGCTGCTGCCGGGAGCTCCTCCTGCAAACGAGGAAAGTTCTCAGGCCAAGCTCTGCAGTGGCACTGTCCCATGCCAGAGCAGGCAGCGCCCTTCCTGGGGCTGCCAGCCACACTGGGGCACTCTGAGCAGGACCATCCTGGAGAGCTGGGAGGCAGCAGGACACTGTGCTCCGTGGCCAGTGCCTGGCAGGCTCCTCAGGATGATTAACAGGCCTTAATGAAGAGCTAAGCCAGTCCTGTGCCTCAGGAAAGCAGCTCATGCTTAATATCTCAGCCAACAAGCTTTGCACTGATCTGCAGAAAGAAAGATTGCCAGGGGACAGAGGAAGAGAGAGGAACTCTGGCAACTCCCGGAATCCCTGGAGTTCAGTGTGTGGTTGATCAGGGCACAGTAATGAAGCCACTGCAGCTACAAACATCACCTGGCAGCAAGGGAAAGGTGAGGATGGAGGTTTCTCCAGAGCCACTGCCACCAACAGCACATCCTGCTACCTCTCAGCACGCCTGGGCGCCACCACCAACTTGGTGACAGAGGGTCAGGAGGCAGAGGGCAAACCTGAATGTCCCCTCTCCTACATCAGGAATCCTGCCCAAAGAACACTGATGCCAGCAGATTTTGGTGCACAGAGCAGAGCCCCAGCTGAGCTGGGTACTGCAGTCTGAACACACACACACACACATATACACATACATACACACCCCACTGAGTCCTTGGCTCCACACACAACTTCCAAGTGCCCTCACATTCCTTGCCAGGTGCTAGAAAAGACACACCAAGGCCTGGTGCAGCTGCTGCCAGAGCCACAGCCCTCCCACTGTACTGACCTGGGCTGACGAGGGGCCACCACAGACAGCAAGGGCTCTGCACAGCAGCAAACCCCACCAGCCTCACAGACGGCTCCAGCCTTTCCTGCTCCTGGAGCATCTGCACCTTCTCCAGCTCTGTTCCCTTTCCCAGGTTATGTCAGGTCAAGCAGCTGAATGCAAGAGCACACAAAATTCATTGCTGCATCAGGCGAGCTTTGGGGAGCCTGTTGCCAGCTGCAGCAGGCTCTGCTCTCCTTGCAGGCTTGGGGGGAGGAAGAGCAAGGAGGGGGAGAAGCTGCCTCAGGTGCTGTTCAGACTCAGGGCAAACGAACCAGCATCTCCCCCACGCAGCAGGAGGAAGAAGCAATTTATTGTGACAAATGGTGAAAGCCTGCAGCAGGGTTGGCCCTTCCTGTCAAAGCTGGTGAACCACACTGAGAGAGGGGAGGGCCTGGCAGTCAAGTGGGATATGCATCACTACCAGGGGGAAAACCATCAGCAATTCAGGAGAACCAGGCTGCAAGAGATCCCTACCTGTCCACCTGGGATGCTGGTGAGCACCAGGCGAGCCAGCCAGCCACCACTGCTTGTTCCCTGCTCTCGGGGCTGCTCACTACCACCTCTCAGTGCCCCCTGCTCCAGAGGGGTTATGCCTTGGCCCTCCAGCCTCAAAGGGGAGTTGAAGGTTTGGGCAGAAGTGTCTGGGATGGGACACGGGGTTAGGGAGCATCCAGCAATGTGGCACAAGTGGGACATTCATATTTGCACCTTGAGCTCATAAGTGAAGTTCTTGTTGGCTGTGGAGAGTTCACAGTCCAAGACAGGAAATAAAATCCTTAACTTTTAAGGGACCTGAAACAAGGAGAATCTGGGATGCCAGTTGTCTGGATTATCCAGAAGAGAACAGGCAGAAGCACCTCCTGAAGCAAAGGAATTCAATTGTCCATTTGGTCTCTAGTGAAAACAGAGATGGCTGTGTCCTACTCAGCTTGCCTGGCTGTCACATTCCCTTTTCTCACAAAGTATCTGGTGGGGTTCCAGACAGAACTGGGACTGATTTTCCCACTACAGACTACAAAACACCATCAGCACCTGAAAAGAATATGGTTTCACACCTGTACAGACTTCTCTGTATGTACGTGTGCAGCTCCGTGCCTGCAGCAAACTGGTGTTTTCAGGAGCCTTGGATTCTCCTTCCATGGGGCTTAAAGAGCAGCCAAGGCACTGATAGACCACTAAGACAAATCCAGAAATGAAATGTGAATCTCTCAAGTCCTAGCAATGCACCTTCACCATCCTCTAAATTCCTCTTACTGCATAGCAGAATGATTTCCAAACCTTTGGGTCAATCCGGAGCTGTTCTTTCTGAGCTGCAACAGCCACGTGTGGGAGCACACACTTCCCTGCATCCCAGAATAGAAAGCAGCTGGAGTTGCATCTGAGCACTGTAATGGGAAGATGAAAGACTTCCAGACACTCCTCTTTTTCCACTGAGCCCTTTATGGGGTCTTCTCCCCGCTCTCACTTCACATACAGCTTCTTCAGCTGCCGTTTTTCCACAGGTGCTGAACTTCCAGATGCTCCTGGAGGCCTTTCCATTTTTAAATTTACTCTATTTAAATAACAGGGGCATATGGTTTATTATAGCTATTAAAGGGGGTATGTATGTGGGGGGAATCTGATCCTAGGATCCAGAAGGCTCCCAGGACCTCTGAGCACCCAGACATCAGTGCCTGGCCCCAGCTCCACCTGCAAACATCACCCAAGGGCTGTGAACGAACTTCCAGCTCACCTACATCACACCAGGTCCTTCAGTGCTAGTGAGGAGGTTTATACCAGCCCAGGAGATATTCAGGACTGTTGTGCCCTTTCTAGGGCAGCTGCCACCCCCTGGAATGGATGAAGGCCAAATCTCCAGGACAAGACCAGTGCCAGGATCTAACCAGGAGCTTACAGAGGGCTTTCATCTCTCCAGTTCCACTAATAAAAGATGTGTGCATGAGTTGGGTTAGCACAGCTGAAAAAAAGATCCCACAACACAGGAGCCCAGATTCTCTTGGAAGAGAAAAGGATCCCAATGGAAACTTGCTGATGTCTCTCAGCCCAGCTGCCATGGTACCACTGGAGGAGCTCAGAGATCTGGGCATGGAGATCCTTGAAATAAGTTTTGATCAACTCTCTCCAGGTTCTATTTGAAACAGGCTCTGGAGAGAGCAGCAGAGGCTGCTCCTGGAAGGAAGGAAGGAAGGAAGGAAGGAAGGAAGGAAGGAAGGAAGGAAGGGAGGGAGGGAGGGAGGGAGGGAGGGAGGGACTGATGAGGCCGATATCCACAGCTATGTTTCACAATACAGCCTTACCTGCTCTCAGCAGGGAGGGGAGGAGGCTAGGAAAAGAGCAAGAAGCTGAACCTATTAAGCTTCTCTCTCATCTGAGGAGCTGGGACAGCTTCAGCAAGGAGGGTGGACTCGTGGGACCAAAGGACACTTGGTTCCATCCCTTTAGCTCCCCACACCTGAGCTATGTTTGAACAGGCACTTCAAAAGCAACCCCTGAGGAAAGCAGGCTGGATGAAGAAGAACCTCTACTTGCTGTTTTCATTTCTCTGTCTTTAAGCCAATTAAGGAGTTTCTTTTTAAGTGACAGTCTGTGGTCTGCCTCAAAGAGCTTGTGCTCCCCAGAGCCCAGAGCAGGAGGAGGTAGCCATCTGAAGCCAGCACTGTAGGGACTTGCGCTTCTCTGCAAAAAAAAAACCCAAAAAAACCCAAACCAAAACCCTGCTCTAAACCCTCAAAATCTCTCTATTTTCTAACACACTTCTGCAGCAGGTGTCTCTCCCCTTTGCACCTCAGTTTTCTCACCGATACATCACACAAAAAGCAAGTGGTGTTGACATCAGGCAGTTATCCTTGTGTCTTTCAACACTTGCCCAGTGTTTGAAGAATCCAGCATGGAAAATGCCTTTGAAGCTTCACATCCAGTCAAGAAGAGGCCAAGACAAAGGCATGGTCTGTACTTTATTCTGGTCTTGTAACCATGGGACCACAGAATGGGCTGGAAGGGACCTCAAAGTCCATCTCACGCCATGGGACACCTTCCACTATCCCAAGTTGCTCCAAGCTCCATCCAACCTTCCAGGGTTGGGGCAGCCACAGCTTCTCTGGGCTGAGCCAGGGCCTCACCATTCTCACAGCCAAGAATTCCTTCCTAACATCAGGATGGTCAAGCTCAAACGTGATGGGAGGGGGTTACAAGCACTTATCCAGGGACACAGTAATGGGAGCTGGAAAATGTTTGCTGGGACAAATGGCTCTTCATGTGGGAGGACTGTGCTGTCCGATCCCTTGCATGGATTAAATGGCCAAAGTTTTGCCTTTCAAACACCATTCAGAGCTACTTTCCACCTCTCGTGCCACCACAGCCCACAGAAGATACACACATTCTGCATCAGGTAACAAAAGCCCCTGCATTTGCAGGGTAGTTTGGAGGGACAGGTCCATTTGCCCAGATGAAGACCACCTTGTACTGTCTTTAAAAACAGGAAACAACTTTAGGGTCACACACCTGAACAACAGCGTTTGGAACTTATGCTGGCGTCCCTCCTGTTCCATGTTTGAGGCTGTTTCACACCATCTCCCAACGCACCCAGTGTTTGAACTGAAGGCTGGTGTGGGAGAAGAATTTTCCTGTTTCTGAGGACTAGAGAGATGTGGGACTAAAGCTGTGGGCCCATAGCTGGAGAGAGCCAGGAAAACCTGATGGGACTGTAAACTCAGGACTCATTCCCATCCCCTTACTCCCACTGCAACTTCCCTCATATGGGGAGGGAGGCTGCAAGAGGAGATTTACTGGTGGCTGCCAAGCCAAATTGCTGCTCAGCTAAAGATTTATGCTGCAATTTGTAGTGCTGTTAAAATAGAATTGGAAGAGTGGTGGGGGAAGAGAAAGAGAGAATGAAAGAGAGGGGAGGGGAAATGGATCAGGAGCAACACCACAGCTCCAAAGCTGTCTGCTCCATCTCCCACATCTCCATTGAACCAATCACTCTGCATTTCCAGCTGCTGTGCTCCAGCCTTCAGAACCTGCAAGGCCAATGCTGGGGCTCACTTTGCAGCAGGGCACACGCAGGGTACAGTTAATAGAAATCCGTCCATCTCCACAGCACCTGAACAGTCAGGCTCAATAAATACAGCTGGCAGAGAATGGCACAAAAGGGACAGGGCATCTGCAGGCTGGTGACTGCTCACATGACTTCCACACTGCAGCCACCAAGGACGAGAGAAGGGACACCTCTATCCCAAATGTCACCCACTGCCTTCTCATTCCAGCACTGGTTAAACACCATTCCACCTGCTGAAGTCAGAGGTGAGCTAAATTATCCCCTGCACCTCCAGGAACTTGCCAGCTCTGCACATAAGATCTGGAGGAAATAGGCTGCCAAGTCATGGATCGATATCCCTGCACATGCAAAGAGCCACGGGATTCCCCCACCAAGGCCCCCAATGCCCCCTCCTCTGAGGAGAAGTCCAGGAAAGGTCATGGTGCCCTGCAGCTCCCAGGGAATCCTGGCTCTGCTCTGCACAACTGGGTGCTGACACATAGCCTCCAAAAAAAGCAAAGGCAAAACCTCTTTAGTGAACTTCAACAGAACAGCTTTCCCTTGACATGAGGGAAACTCCCCATGCCCTAAGCCAGCCCTCTGTCCTGTACTGCCAAAACCATGGGGGAATTTCACAATTCCAGCCAAGGAGACTTTGCCTTTTCAGCCCCTGGGCATCCCTGCAGAAAGAGCCAGGCCAGGCTCATTCCTAATTCCAGAAACCACCCTAGGGCTGGGAGTTTCAGTTTACTGAGAGGTCAGACTGTGGATCCAAACTGACCCTCCAGGCATTGGGGAGCTCTCAAGCCCTGACACTGAAGTACCTACTCGGGGTGCCCCAGCCAGCAATTGAGTGCAGTTTCTTCTTGCATGGGAGATAGGACAGGATGGGATCCTGAGCACGGGCTCAGTGCCACCAACAGCAATGGATCTGTTTGTGTGTGTGCTCCTGACCTATAAAGGTCACTTCTCTTGCTCATGTGCCTGAACTTCAGAGGGGACAATTAGCCACAGTTCCCTAGAGGCTCAGTGGGATAAAACACACTGACCTCCCTGTGGTTTGGCTGGGAATGCTTCATCATGCACAGCCTACTTGGCATTTTCACTTCCTGGTACTAGTGGCTTCTAAAACAGTCCTGGGCCAACCTTCAGTGTCAGTGTGCTGGTGAAATTGCCCTGGGTGTGCAGTGGACCCTGGGATGTGCCCCCTGGCAGTGGGGACTCCCTGTAGGCAGTGACAGGGGCTCCCTCAGCGTGTTGTGATCCCTCAGCCTAAAACCCTTCCTTGCACTTCCTGCCCCATCAGCACCAAGTCATGGTGCCTCGAGGTCACCCCAGGCAGTTGCCAGTCACAGATCACCCTCCAGGATCCCACCAGTAAACCCTGAGCTCCAGGACGACACATGAGCATTGCACCACACGGTCCCAATGCCCCATCAAGCAAAGGTTCAACACAGGAATCCACACTTGGCCTCAGATTCAGTTTGGCATTACTGGGCACTTTCAAAATGAGGGCTGTTTGGTTTCTCCAGCCTCTTGGAGACAGGGAGGAGGAGTTGGTCGGGTATATAGAAGGGCCAGGAACAGAGCAGAACAATACTATGCTAGGCTAGACTGAACCACACGACCACCCAGCACCCCAACCTGCTCCTTCTGCTCAGGTGCCCCAAGCTCTAGAGCTATTGCCACCTTACCTGAGCCAGCAATGTATCTGGCTGACTCCTGGAGCAGGCAGACAGGCTGGAATTACCAGGGAAGCCCCTACAAATTATACTGTACCCTGGAGGCCTCCAGGCTGGGTAATTCAGACTGTAGCACTATTTACTACCTTGTAAAGATGACACACACTTAACTTAGTGTTTTGACAGCTGGAATCTAGAGGATGCTCCTGGCTGGAGCACGTGCCATTAACCCTCCCGAGTCCATGTGCCAGAGGGAAGCATCCTGCCAGCACAGCAACCCCAGAGAGGCCAGGCTGGGGCTGCTCCAACAGCTCAGCATCCCTTCCCTGCAGCACACCACTGAGTTTTCTATCAAGCACAGCAGCTTCTGCTCTTGTTTAAAGCTCTTGAACCTCTCCAAGTCACACACAGGCTCACAGACAACTCGTGGGTGAGCTCAGCACACATACTCCTCAAGGACACCCTGAAGGACATCACTGCCAACCTGCACCGGACAGAGAGGAGGAAGGAGCACACGTGCCCTGGAGACTGAAATGCTGTACCAGACACAGGGGCCCTGTCAGTTGCTGTGCCCTCCCCACCACACTGCCACCACCAGCAGCCCAAGCAAGCCAGGGCTGCAGTGCCCACAGCAGTGTGCCCAGGAGACACAGAGCAACTAAACATTTGCTGTAGGAAAACATAACCCAAGGAAAACAGGTCACTGGGTGAAGCTTTGCTGAAGATTCTCTAGGGCATGCGTAAAGTGTTCAGTGCCAGTCACTCACTGCACATGCCACAGGGGCTGCTGGGCAAGTCCATTCAGTCCACAGGCTGCAATCCTGAAGCTCCTGAAAAACCAAAGTCTTTCCACATTTCAGAAGCGCCAAGTGTTTCCATGTTTGTCCTTCCCCACAGACAGACACAACAGCTGTGGGAAGGCAGCATTAGCCTCAGCTCCTGGCAGGGAAGGTACAGTTGGTGGCAGGGGTCTGATGGGATGTCCCAGTGCTGCATGGGGCATATGCCAGCCAACACCAGGGCTCTGAATGAAAGGTGTCCTCTCCTTAGTGTCCCAAGGAAGCAGGGGAAAAAAATACAGGTATATATACACACACACCTATCCATCTACCTACCTATAGCTTCACTTTCCCAAGGCAGGGAGGTTAAAATCAGGTTTTAAGGGAGACAGAAGATCCTGTTTATGTCCATCTTCTCCCCAGTCCACAGCTGGGGAATGCTGCTGAAAGCCAAGGAGTACAGAGACCCTTGGTGGGACTCTCCCACGAGAAGCTGGCAATATCCTGCCTCCTTTTGCTATAGACAACCTGTCATGCTCCAAATGCCAGAGCCCAGCCCTGTGTAACCACAAGCCCCAGTATGCAATGCACTGGGAGCAGCAGGGCTGGAACCTGAGTGTCTGCAGACTCAGCTGAGCTCTGCACTGCTCTGGGCAAGGGCAGGTGAGGCCCCTCCAGCTCCCTGCAAGCTGCTGACTTGGCAGCCTCCAAGCACCTGCAACCCAAACTCTCCTCACCCCCTGCATTGCCCTGGCTCTCCTGCTGCCCATCCTGCAACCATCCAGAAGGGCTATGGGCTGCCTTCACACTCCACTTCCAGCTTCCTTCTGGTTTGGATGTCCTGCTGCAGCCTCAGAAATGCCATCTGTAACGCAGGAGCAGCTTCCTTCTCTTCGGATCAGTTCTTCCCACCTCCTTCACGGTGACCTGGAGCACCTGCCCCTCGCAGGGACACGGTGATGCCCACGGGTGCTGTGAGCTGCACTGGCTGGCACAGGCTGCCGGCTGAGATCCTGGTGCCTTGCCAGGCAGAGCGGGAATGCTGGCAGGGTGAGAAGCATGGGAAGGTGCCCAAGTCAAAGAAAAGCCCAGGGCAGTTTGTCTGAATAGAGCAGCTGATACGGTTCAGCCACCTGGGTGGGTTGTGGGTCCCCAGGCAGGAACAGAGAGATGCAGCCCAGCCTGGCAAATGCAAACAGCACCCAAGCAGGGCTCCCCTTTCCTCTTTGTGCCCTTCTGCTGGCAGCAGCCCCACGCTGGGGGGTGTTTCATCCCAGGGAACAAAGGCCTGCAGTGGGTTCATTCAGCACAGCCTCCCCTCCACACACAGCACCAGGCTCTGGGCGCACTGGGATCAAGGCAGCCTTTCAAGGACACGGGGCTGGGGATCACAGGGGGAGGAGGCTGCAGGGAGGTGGATGCAGCACTGAGCATCCCCTCCTTGCTGTTTCTGACTCATGTTAGTCAGAGACTCCAGTCCAGAGCCACCAGTGTCAAACTGGATTAAGTTGCTGGTTGGAGAAATCCAGCACGTGCCTTTCACAGCAAGCAGTACCTGGTAATCCGAGAGGGAAGCAAAGGGCTCTGGAGTGATCCCAGGGAACGCTGGGTGCAGAGAGGGAAGGGAGCTCCCTGCCCACCCAGACAGCAGGAGGATATTCCTGCCTTCACCACCCCCTCACAAACCCACAATAGGAGGTTAAATGTAGGCTTATTTCCCTCCAGGAGAGGTGCTGCACACTGTTAAGTGTTTGTGGTTTCCATCTCACCTGGCAGAAGAATAAATAACCCTCCAAACACACACTTTTCTACATTTTCCCCTTGCTTGTAGCAGCTCAGCCAGGTTCCTGAGCTTCCTGCTGTCATCACATCCATCTACCAGCTCCTGCCAGAGGACTGAGACCATTTCACAACTCCAGGCTACATGTGTGACACCTCTCAGGAGGACAAGGGATTGGCCATGAGACACAAGACCATGCTCCTCCCTATGCAGCCAAAGAAAGCACAAGGGTTACTCTGGGGAAAAAAAAAACCAACCCTGCTCTGGTTCCTCTTACTGTTCCCTGCTCTTAAAATAAAAATTAAAAAAATTTAAAAACCACACAAAAAATTCACCACCTACCAATCCCTCTCCCTCCCCAGCTCCAACACACCTGGAAACACACCAAGTACCAAAGGGCTCTCCTAGGCCTCCAACCACACATTCCCACAGCACTGATTACAAGAGGTCAGCTTCCTTCACGGCAAAATTCCATCTCCAGGATCTCTTCCCAAAAGAGATGAAGATGATGCATCTATGCAGAGCCAAAATTGGATGCTAAACTCCTTCATGCAATGGAGCACCCAGAGCAAAATTCCCCAACACCTGCACCTGGAGAAGGACCTGAACCCATGTTCCTGGAGCAAAAGTGCTCAGCTCCTGCAGACAGAAGCACCCCCAAACCAGGTAAAGGTGCTCATTTTTCCCTTCTCCAGGCTGGCACTATCGAAGGGACAGCTCTGCTGTGCTCTCCATGCTGTGACAGCAACATCCAGGCAAGAGGGTTAGGTATTTCTGCTCAGATTTCAGCCATGCCTGCTGCATGAGACTAGGACATGCTCCAGCTGCCTCTGCCCTGGATTTGACCTCCTTTGAGGCAGGATGGCTCTTGTGGGACATGGAAATGAGGAAGGTTGGAGGGCAAGCAGGGAGCAAAGGGAGGGTTTATTTGGGGATCTATTGAGAACTCTGGTCTCTGCTGCTCTGCACCACCCTACAAGTCATCTGTGGCTCCAGAGCTATAAATAGCCCAAATTTAAACATCTAATAGGCTTTGTGACCGCTGGAGCAGCCAGTGTGGAGAGCAGATGGGCAGGGCTGGGGGCCTCAGGCAGATGAAACAGCATTCCATGCTGCCAACTCTGTGGCACTGCAACATCTCCTTCAGCAAGACACTGCTCCAGACACCACGGGCTCTGGTGAGAACTGGTGAGCAAACAGTTACAAACATCAAACAGGCATCCACAACAACCTGCAGCATCTTTACTCTACCAAATCCCAGCTGAACACCACAGCAGCTTCCAGAGGGAGCACAACCCATGCAGGGATGCATCCACCTCACTGCAGCACCTGGGGAACACAAGCTCCACTCCCACGTGATGAGCAGGCATGTCCTGAATGTGAGAGCTGATGGCAGTGCCCTCGTGGTTTGGAAGAGTGGTCCCTTTTGCCCTCCTCATCCCTCCTCTGTGGGTACACAGTCAGAGCACATGTTGGTGATCCCAAACTCTTCCACAGCCACATCTCTATTCCTTGCATGGAGGTTTGGGAAGGGAGATGGACCTGCTGGACTGAGCGGTCCCTTCCAATGCCAACCAGTTTGTGATTCTTGAAAGGCATAAAATCAACTCTCTAAGCACACCTAACCAAATCCATGCAGGTTGCTGATAAACCCCAGGGACCTGTGCCTGCCCCACCCCAGGTCTGTGTTTTGGTCTGAGCTGCCAGACTTTCCTGAGATGTGATGACAGAAAACAGAAGCAGGTGATCACCAGGTGATCTGCAGTCACCTGATGCTTTACCAGGAGCTTTTCTTCCCAAACATCTCACTTCTCCTCTGGGCCCTGCTTTCCCCAACAGGAAACACACAGAATCATTTAGCTGGGAAAAGCCCTCTACGTACATCAATTCCAACTGTTCCCCCAGCACTGCCAAGACCACCAGTGACCCATGTCCCCAAGTGCCACATCCACATGCTTTCTGAACACCTCCAGTGATGGCAACTCCACCACTGCCATGGGCAGCCTATGCCAGGACCTGATCAGCCTTTCAGTGAAGGACTTTCTTCCCAACACCCTGAACCTCCCCTGGAACAACTTGAGGCTGCTTCTCCTTGTCCTGTCCCTTGTTCCCTAGGAGCAGAGCCCGACCTCGCCTGGCTGCCCCCTCCTGTCAGGGAGTTGTAGAGTGCAAGAAGGTCACCCCTGAGCCCTCCTTTCCCCAGACTAAAACTGTCTGGTGTCCTCCAGACACTTCTGCTTGTGCTGCACCCAGAGCTGAAGTGCCACAGCACAGGAGGGTGGGAAGGAGCAGCACAGAGCCACAGTCCCGCTCCACATGGCTCCCTGTCACTTTTCCACGTGCCAGTGTCCCATAATCAACACCTCCACCAGCCTCAAGACAGCTCAGAGCCCCCAAAACTGGCCAGTGTGATGCTGCCCAGCAGCTCTGACTTGCTGCTGTTCATGTATTTAAGCCAAGGGCTCACAAACACCCAGGCTTGCCGAGAGCTTCTTCCCAGAAGTAAGTGGTGCTTCTGGGGAGGAGAGGGTGGCACAGCAAGTGCCCTCCCACCAGCTGCCAACAACAAAAGAAGGTCACCTCACTTCCCTCTAAAAGCAGGGAGATTTACATATTTTTAGCATATAATAATAATAAAATATAAGAATAGTAAAAGAATAATAAAAGAGTGTGTTCCTCCCTCCACAGTCATTGAGACCCAGAGGTATTTCATTCTGCAAAGGCTTTTACAGAAAAATACAAAGCCTTTGCGGAATGCTGTGGGAAAGCCCAGAAAATGAATATTCTCTGGAAGAGGAAGGAGCTCAGAGAGCTTCAGCCAAACTGAAGCTGTGGTGAGCAGAGACACTTGGATCAGCTGCACAGGCCTTGCAACTCTTTCCCCAAAATGCCTCTCCTAAATAGAGCGAAATCCAGAAGTTCTCAGTACTCAACAGGACCCTCTTTACAGATCCTGTGGACTGACAAGTAGATGAACAGGAACATTCCCTTAAATCTTATCAGGGAACAGTTTAGAGCCCAGATTGCCTCCTAACCCCTTACAGATGTGGAGGGATGCATCCTGGAGAGGTGCCACCACCACTTCCAGCAGCAGCAGGAGAAACCACCACGATCCCACAATTCCCAAAGCACTCAAGTGTGGCAGCCACAGCAATGGAGCTGTGTCCTGCTGCCAACACTGGGCCTGTGGCACTGCCCCCTTCTGCTCCCAGCTCCAGGAAGGGTTTGGCACATCAGGGAGCTTGACCATGATGGATCCCCAGGCTCAGCTGAACACTCCCACCCAAGAACAGCCCAGGCCAGGCACCTTCAAGTACATGAGCAAGATGGTGCCCAAGGGGACTTGTAGCTGAGCCAGAATTTGTCTGGCTGCACACAGCTACCAGGGATGGATTTAAACCAAACATCTTTGCCCTAAGCAGAGGTTTCTGCAATCAGATTCCTCTAACACCTGGTACCTCCAGTCTCTCAGCAGCTGTGTCTTCCTGGCACGCTGGGAAAGGGACAGGCTCCTGTTTAAGTGCTGACACACAGAAAGAGACTGCGCAGCCCTGTCCAGGAAAGACCAGGGACTCTAATCTGGTTGTCACAAGTCTGCTGCTTCTACTGCTAAGGCCCTTTTTCTACTTCCTCCTGTCTTGTCTTCAGCAGACAGGGAATTCCACATCACCAGCCTCACTCAGGCAACAGGAGACACTGAAGCCTCCTCCTAGCTTCTAAAATCTTGAAAGCCAAACAACACTGATTTCTCCCCTTATTTTCACCCCACCATAAGGGATGCCTTCCCCAGCTCCCCCATCAAGTACAGACCAAAGTCACTCACTAAGTACTTGTGTCCCTGTTTTCCTGCCAAGGAAGGTTTGTGTTCATCCCTGAGACAGCCCAGAGCAGCTTGGCTCTGTGCTGCTCCACAGCAGCCAAAGCATTATCAGCTTTGAAGGCGGCTGCAGGCAGGGACAAAAAATCAGCAGGAAAAGCAAAGTCTATCCCAGAACTCCTGCCCAGCCTCAAATTGACTCCCCAGCACTCCACTTCCTTCCTACACTACACGACTCCGGGGACAAGGACTTGTACAGGCAGGATACCTACCCTGACTTGTTCTATTGACTTACTTAATTTTTTAAAAGAATATATTTATCTGTTCCTTTCTGGAAACCAATCATCCGCTGCTCCTTGGCCCTGCTGTTCCCTGGGAACGGCAGCTCTTTGATGCCTGGCAGCCTGGCTGATCTCAGCAGGTCTTTTGAACCCACTTCCATAATCACTGCCTGGAGCGAGTTCTTCCCACGCAACTCACTGCTCAGTGAATCATGGCCGGTGATTTTCCTGTCTCCAGGAACCACGCGACACTGAGTCGGGATGAGTTCTGCTCGCCCTTTAGCAGGGGAAATAAGGAATTATCACAAAAGCCACTCCAGTCCCCACAGGACACCGGCGTTATCTGCACCGAGACCAGCAGTTCCTGTTCTTGCCCCAACATCCGCTCCACCACCAAGGCTGGTTCTTCAGGAAATTTGTTTCCACATGTCAAGATTTCACTTAGTTCCTCAAGCTCCTCCAAGCTACAGACTTGGAGTCATGGGCAGCCCCAGCTGCCACACACGAGGCTGCAGAGACACCACCTTTTTTAGTGCCCAGGGCCAGCTGTGCACTGTAAGTTCCTAAATTTCAGTTCTGGCTGTGCATGGCCATGTCAGGGAGTTCATCTGTGAAGTGAGACACCCTCCCCAACTCCTCAAGGCAACAGAAGGAAAACCAACAGTCCAGCAGGGATGATCCTGCAGGAAAGCCCCAGATCTGTTTGCAGGATCCCTCTAAACTAGAGGGGACAAACCCACACAGCACAGATTACTGATCATAGCTGTGGACCAGCCACAGGTTGGCACACACAGCAACAGAATTTGGGAACTGCACAAAATATCTTTTTTAAAGGTACTCAAGCCTTATGTTAGAGAGTGAAGACAACAACTAATTAGTTTCACACTGTTCCCAGCTCAACAAGAAGACCTAAGACAGGTCCAGAAAGGAGCAGAGCCTGACATTGCTGGGAGGCTCTCAGAGTCATGCACCAAAGCCTGGAAAACATATCCTGGGCCTTAAAGCAGCAGGAAGGCAGGAAAACGAGGACTACGCCACAGATACTGCACCATTATCACAGCAAATGCCTCCAGGGGAAAGCCACGACAGCCTGGGGACACTCAAAGCAAGCAGCTATTCCTAAACCACCAGCAGCTCTAAAACAGACTCAAGCAGGTACAGACACCATCCAGGCTGGAGTCCACACAAAGCAGGCATTAGGCAAAGGCTCAAACGTTATCAGCACAAAACATGGCAGCCTCTGTAGCCAAGCCCCCAGGCAGAGGGGTTTTAGATGCTTTTTGACAAATCTCTCCACCTGTCAGAGACTGAATGCAGGACACCAGCCTTCCAAAAATAAGAGAAACTCCTCACTGCAAGTGGCTGATGTGGAAGGGACAGAAGCAATGGCTCAGAGACACATATGAGGTACTGATTTCACCAAGGTATGATAGGAATTGAGGGCTGGAAACACTAATCTGTTTTTAAGAGTAATTCTGTTTTGGTGTGTTTCATTTCCATGGATCTGTTATTCAAAGCATTTCACTACTTTTGCATGAAAACAGCTTCTCTGGCTCTTCTGAGTTCAGAAACTCTTGCAACTTACTGCTACCCAACCTGGACACAATCCTCCACCTGTGACACTACAGTGTGGTTGGGAGATCGGAAAGAAGAGGAGCCATAAGAACACGGCAAACAAGGAACTGAAATCCCATTCCCAGGCAGCCACCCTGATAATTTAGGTGAGTGAGGAAGAGCTGGGATGAGTCCTGCAGTCCCTTCTGCAGGAGATATCAGCCACCCTGTAAAAAGGACAGGGCTTGGCATCACTCAGATTGGTGGGAATTTGGCTGTAGCTTCCCAAGGAACCAAACTGAGCCTCTGAGTGAAGAGACCCAATACTCAACAGGATGCAAAGCAACTCGTGAGCTAAAGGCAGCGCCGGACTGAAGCGGAGAGGTGAGCAGGTGAGCGGGTGAGCAGGTGAGCAGGCTCCTTCCCCTCCTCCTTACCTTCGCAGCCGGTGCTGTAAGTGCTGGTGCTGCCGCGTTATAAGGGCACTTTCCCACACGGGGCCACCGGGACTGCTCCTATACCAGCCCACAGCTGGGTGCCCCGGGTAGGGCGAGCTACTGAAGCCATGGTCCGACTCCGTCTCTGCGGCCAGCGATGAGGCAGAGCTCCCCATGGTTCCCCCCTACCCAGGCCACACTGAGATTGAGCCTAGGTTAGGTCCAAGCCAGTGGCATGGGCAGCTCGGGTGGAACGGGCGAGGTGCTGCGGCATGGGCTGTGGCAAAGATCCCAGCACGCTGGAGAAAGGAAGGTCGGTTCTGATCAGAGTTTGGAAAAAAAAAACCAAAACAACAAACAAACACAGAGAAAGGGGAAAAAAAGAAAAGAAAAAGAGAGAAAGATAAGGTATGATTTCAGCAACAACCCTCCAGTTTTAAAGCCTTTAATGCATGCTCTGACCAGGGTCTCCATCCCAGTGCTCACTGGGATCGGAATGGATCTGCCAGTGAATCCCACTTTTGCTGCTGGAGATGGGGTGTCTGGGGGTTCTAGAAGAGGTTCTCGTCAAGTTAAGCACCAGGAGCTCCCAGGCACAGGAAAGCACCAACTGATGGAAGGAAGCACAGCAGAGGCCAGCACAAAGCCCTTCACACATGGGAAAGAAGCAGATAACAGAACAAGCCAGGCCCACCTGGAGCCCAAACCAACAGCCCTTGGGGACCCCACACATCCCAGGTTAGTCTGAGCTCTTACTGGCACACCAGTTTAGTTACCTCAGCTACAAGGACTGGATGGCTTGTGTGCTTGCATGTAAAATAAAATATCCCTCTTTTCCTGTTTCCCCCTAACATCCCAGTAAGGCTGGAACTGGACAGATTGGGGATCTGTACAAGTATTTTCTGCATTTACTTTCAGCTCCAACCAATTTTTAGCTGATCCTGAGCACACCCCTACCCACAGAAGCAGGTCTGGGGCTTTGCTCCTCCTTCTCTCCCTCTCTCTTTACTACTTTTCGGAATTTATTCTTCAAGCATCCTCACAATTAAACTCCAGAAACATTTCATGTCCTCTAGTATTCAAGGAAGTTTAAACACACACACATATCTCCTTCAAGTGAAAAGGCAGGACAATCTGGATGCACATCAGGAGCAATGGATCAAGGTAACATTTAACAGAGCAAAAAAGAAGAAACAAGGAAGACGGAAAAATTAGCACAGCTGAGCTTATTCAATTACCCACCAGGATTTAAGGAGATAAATGAACCACAGAAAGACCTTTGCGAAGAAACAACTTTTGCCGTAAAAAGGCTGAAATGAGGAGTCCTAAAATACAGTTTTTCAATCCCAGGATTGATCTAAGGGATCAAGAAAGGCCTTGATAGATAATAGACTCTCCAAAGCAGCAGCTCAAGGAGCAGGTGCAATTTTGCTACAAGCTCAATACCAGAATGTGCCTGCATTAGGTCATTAACTGAAGAATGCTGACTGCTCTCTCATGGTCTCTGTAGCCTGAAAAGCCTGGACTAACCAAATATATCTGAAAAAAAGCCCAAGAACACAGTTTTCCCTATCTTCTCATTTTAATTGGTCTGCCTCACTGCTGTGGACCAGCCCTACATCCCCGCTGCCCAACAGCAAGGTTTCCCTGATTTCTGCAGATCCAGCCAAAGTGGATCCTTGGCGCTTCCCTCTCATTTCCTGCTATTCAAGCAGTTAATTTGTAACAAATCTGATTTTCTGGCAAAATGAAAGGGATACAATGTGTCGGGAAGAGCACTTCCAAGCATCATCAGCTCAGTCTAACTGGAGACATCAGTCATTCCACACCTGTGGTATCTCTGGCTTTTCTGCCCCATCCTGGGGCCATAAGTGCTCCAGCAGCAAAGGCACGGGGGATGCAACTCTGCCACCTGCTAGAAGAACAAACTGTCTCTTACCTCAAAACTCAGGTTCTACCATGATAAAGTAGATAAATAAAGGCAAGATGGGTAGAACAGCCCCTCACTGCAGGCTGAGCCAAACACAGGAAGGATGCCCAGGCGTCAACAGCCTTTTCCCTACTTGAGTTGGGTTAAACTGCCACATAAAGCAATTCCACAGCCTTGTTCAAGACCACTTCCTCCAGCTGGTAAAGCAGAACCCTTTGCTTCCTCCTCCTGCCCATGGGAACACCAGTTTTAGCTCATCCCAAGAGGAGAGAGACAGACATGCCTGCTGCCCGCATCGCTGCCGGCTCCCAACGTGGTGCTGCTCTCCTGGCCTGTCTCCTCTGCCAGCTCCACACCAGGGAGTGGGAACAGGTAGCTCCACTCTGCAGGGAGAGGAAAGGCTGGGAGTTCTGCTTTAAAACCTGCAGTAAAACCCCATGGTGGGTGGAGTTGGGAGAGGAAGGGAGCTATAAATAGGTGGAGGATAACCTAGCTAAGTCGGAGTGATCTCCGAGACTGTCTGGTCTAACTGGGCTGCTTGGCTGTGAGTGCTGTGTGAAATCGGATTTCTCCAAGCAAAGCAGTAAATCCTTCTCCTCAGGGTCACCCTCATGCCAGGTGAGAGCAGCCAATGAATGATATTGGAGGGGGATGATTGACAATGGGGAGAGGGCAAACCAGTTTGAGAACAGGAGTAGCAGCAGCGTTACAGCCCAATGCAAAGCATGTACGTGCTCACCATGCTGAGCCCCAAAATGCCTCTGGCCAACACTAAACAAATGAGGAGCTCCCAAGAAGTCAAGGTGAGAATGGAAACTGCACCCCAGCAAAGGAAGAGGTCAGTTAAAGAAGAAGAAAGCCCCTCTGGAAGCCACTCAGCCTTATTTTTGAGAAATTTCTGCCACTGGGCAGGGAGATGCCCTGGGAGATGACCTGTAGGCAGGTGGCGGAACAGGGGAGGCTTCAGTCACTAAAAGAGAGCAAACTGCCAAGAGTTCCTCTGCCTTGGCAGGAGGGAGCAGGATTTTTCCTCTAATTAATAAAGCACTGCTTCCACCTATCTAATCTGGAGACGAAGCAACTATGTGAACAGATTGAAGTGTCTTGAGAAGGGTGGATCTCACTTATGGAAATTAACAGTTAAGCACCTTAGCAAGATGCTGAGTTTGGATTTTGGTTTTCTGCCCCTTGCAGCTGCAATAATTACCAGGTTTCAACTGCTGCTGTGTAACTGGTCCCAAAATATCACTACCAAAATAAAACCAGGTTTGATTTCACCACCCCCAAGCCCCTCCATAGCCACTTACCCTGATCTGTGGTATGTGATGCAGACCCTTCCTCAAATTCCCCACCAGACCCTGAGCAGCAGGCACGCACAGCGTGTTGGAGGGCAAAGCTGTCCCATGGAGCTTCCTCCTGCTGTCAGGACAGCAAAGCAGCTGCCTGCATGTTTCCAGATAACCCTGTTCCTCCTCACCAGTGAGCAGTGCTGACCCTTCAGCCCCAGCTCTCCTGTCACAGCAGAGCAGGCAGGAAGGGTGGGGATCTACCCAACCCCCTTTCCTTCCCTCCAGCTTCAAAGTAGGTTTTGGCTCTGAAGAGAGCAAAAAACTAACAAAAAAAAAAAAAAAAAAAAAAAAAGGAACTAGCCCATGTGTTTCAGTGCATCTAGGAAGTTGCAGGATCAACTTTTCCTAGGATCAGCCCCAAGCTCTTCCCTTTGGCACACAGCAGAAAGAAGAGACAGAGGTCCCTGGAGCTGCTGCAGCCCCTAAGGAAACCAGTGAGGCAGATTCACCCCACCTGCTCTCATGTGCAGCAGCTCCTCCTTGTGATGGGATATCCCCCACTCCTTTTCCTAGTAATTTATTGATCCATGTTACACAAGCCAGCTTTGCTCCTGCTTGAATTTTCCAGTCTCTCTCTTGCTTCTCAGCCTTGCAAACTCAGGGACAAGACTTTGCCACTTCATTAATTCCTCCATTCCCCCAGCCTATAAATAAAGCCAGTTCTGAGCTACTTCCTTGTTCCAGGGAAGATCCAGGAATGAAAATATCATCAGACCTACTGAATTCAAGACATCTGTGGTCTGAGGTGTGGGTCAGCAACTGGCCCAGGAGAAGGCACACCATGTACCTGAGGGAAATACAACCCTCAAAGCTGTGCCCAGAGGAAGCTGCAGGAGACTTCTAGGACTGAGGCTGAAGTACCAGCCCTTCTCCTGCCTCTGCTGTGTGAGCTCCCCTGTCTGGGGGCTGACTGAGATCCATGGAATATCCTGAGTTGCAAAGGACCCACAAGGATCATGAGTCCAACTCCTGGCCCTGCACAGGAGTCCCCAACAATCCCACCCTGTGCATCCCTGAGAGCATTGACCAAATGCTCCTGGAGCTCTGGCAGCCTCGGAGCTGTGCCCATTCCCTGGGCAGCCAGATGTGCTGGGACCTGGTACCACCTTCACCAGCAAAGGAGGAGCTGTCTGCCCTCAGTCCCATGTAACCTGCTGCTGGCAGGGAGAAACCAGGGCTCCTGGGGAGCTCTCAGTGTCCAGTGCCAACACACAGCCGTGGAGGAGCAGCCTCCTCTCTGGGGAGTGTGGGATGTGACTCACACACACCCTCAAACACCAAAGAGCTCAGGGGCAGATGAGAGCAGCTGGAAGAGCTGGAGGAGACCACTTCAGCCACCCTGAAGGCATGGCCAACCCTTGCGCCTCTACCAATCCTGCCTCTGTTCACAGCAGATCTCCCCTGAACGAGGCACACGCTGCTGGGTGTGGGGAATGGTGTGCAGGGCTGGGAAGGTGCACAGCACGAGACATGGCAGCCTGGGAAGGTTGTAAAGTCACAGAGCAGGCCAGGCATGGGATAGCTAAGGATGCAGAGTGGAGTGTCTGATGATGTCATGCCAGCCAAGGAAGGGAAATGAGCTCAAGCATTTGTGTGATCCAGCCAGCCCCAGCCCAGCTCCCAGGACACAAGGATGTGCAAAAGCAGGCACCAGCACCAAGAAGAGCATGGCTAGAATTCACCAGGCTGAGATGTCCCTGGGAGAACAAGTAACCCCAAGAGAGGAAGAGCAAACAACCCCTCTTCTTCCGCAAGGCAGCAAGGGAAGAGAGACAAGCAACAAGACACCCACCTCAGGCAGACACAGCACTGAAATCCAAGCTGCAAACGCCGACCCAGTGAGAGCTCCACGGCTCAAATGCAGCGAAAGCCAGCAAGCTGGAACACTCTGTGCTGAGCAGGTGTTGTGCACACAGCTGGGGACAAGATAGAAAGTTTTGCTGCTCTTTCTCCCTGCCCTCACCTGCCAAGCCAGCCCGAGTGCTGCAGTCTTGGCAGGAAATGAAGGTGTCAGCAAGTTCCAATTTCTTGCAAAGCTTCTGGCAGGGAGGGGTGGCAAGGCACCTCCAAAGACACACTGAGGCAGAGGTGTAACAGGAAGGATGGGACAGTGGTTGGTGCACTCAGTCAGCATGGGGCCCTTGTGCTCCACCACAGAGCCCCCTGTGGTTTGGACTCAGAAAGCTCTGCCTTTACCTGCCAGGGCCAAAAGTCTTCAGGTGTGCAAGGCACGAGGGTGATAGGCAGTCAGAAGATGCAAGCACTGCAGATGGAACGACACAGAAAAGGGAGAGAAGGGTGAAACTCACCCACCCAAATGTTTGTTCTGGGGCAGAGGGCTGAGGGAGGAGAGTCAGATATTCTGGCCTTGGAGGAAATCGAGGGGACAGGAAGCTCTAAGTGAACTGTTTTCCAGATCTTGGTGAGAAATAAGACTGGTACAGCACTTGCAGAGATATCATTAGCTGAAGTGAACTGTCTGGAAGCAGATTTCCAGATGGGCTATTAATGAGGTAACAAGATAATTGAACCTGGAGTCCTAGACCAGCACAGAACAGGATCTCACACTCCAAGCCACAAAGTCCAGAACAGCAGCACATGTCTCCGGCCACAGACACCAACATGCAAAGGCAAGCTTGAGGGTCTTTACCTTCTTTCAGCTGCCTTGAAACTGGTTCTGGCCCAACTTTAACCCAGAAGAAACTCACACACAGCAGCTTAGTTGGGCTGAGCTGCATTAAATGCCCAGCACTGAGTCTTCATAAGTATGCACGCAGAGGAAGAGGTGTCCAAAGCCTGAAGTGAAACATTGATAGGAGAAGTAGATTTATTGCAGAGCCAGCTTAGCCACAAAGCAACTACCGCCAGAGTCTGAACAAAGTTTCCTCTTCTCCCTTGCACTGGACACTGTGAACTAGTGACAGATAATCCAGGGAGCTACTGAAAATCTATCCCAGTCACTTTGAGAGAAGGGATTACACAGATTTGAAGGGGCAATCAACATCTTAATCACAAGAGAGAGGGAGAAAAAGAGGGAGAAGCAGGAAGTTTTTTTCCCAAAATAAGGGTTAACTTCAAACCTCATCTCCATTGACAACTGCAAAGCAGTCTCTGAACAAGCATGAAAATGGCAACAAGGGCACTGCAGCAGAAGGGTCTGAGTGCACACACGTTTAAAAAAACCCACACAACGAAATCCCTACAACCGCAGCGCTCTATTAAGTCAATTAACACTGCTCCAGTGAAGTGCAACGAGGCGCGTGTATCCCGCAACTCCCAGCCAATTGTGGGTGACTCCGGAGCGTCACCACGGCGTGGGTGGGCTGGCAGGGCCCTCTCTGCACCAGCAGCAAGGAAATGCCACAGAGAGACTCACAGGGGAAGGAATAAAACAACACAAGCCACAGCATCCAATCTCGGGAAGCTTTACCAGCAGATCTCATTTCCAGATCTTTTCCTCCCCGTGTTTATAATCCTTGCAGCAGAGTTCTGTCATCCTACTCAGCTCACAGGCTGCCCCAGCTACAAAAGATGTCAGGCTGAAAAATCACCTCGACAGACTGCCTGCTGAGACCAGTTGCATTATAAAAACAGGAAGCTCTTGCCTGCCTGCTCCCAATATGCTATGGATTTAATGGGAAGGAGCATACACAGGGATGCTTTGCAGGAAGAGCACACACATGGGACCCTTGCCAGGAAAAATGCATCTTGAGTAGCACATGTGCTCTTAGTTTCCTCTTTTTTCAGAAAGGTTTAACTACACTCTGAGCTACCCAGCAGCAATAAACCACTTTTTTCCCCTCTTTCTCACTTACAGCAGAGTGTTGCTTGGTAAACAGCAGATCTTTCTGTCTGAGGCTGTGCCAGCCTGTGCTGAACAGAACTGTTGTTATTGCACATTCACAACTAGAGATAAACATGAATAAGAGCCACGAGTAAGAGCCAGGCACTGGTTCTTCAATACACTGCTTTATCAGGTTCACCTTGATTCAAATGTTTCTGACATCTCTCCCTCCTGAAGGGGCAAGATGGCACAAGTAGCAAGGACAAACATTAAAAAAGAAGACAGAAATGACAGCAGCAAAAAAAGTGCTCTTCTGTACTCACTAACATTCACAAACTGTGCAGCTCACAGCTCCACCTGCACTTGAAACACTCAAAAGCACAACACAGAAACAAATGGGCCCAGCCAACCCAACCTGCCCAAATGCGAAAACAAAAAAGCCTTCAACACATTTCTCAGGACAAATCTCCATCCAGAGCCACAACTGCTGCAGGACATAAAGGTCACAGAGGACCTGGGAAGGAAAAAAATGTGCAAGTCATCATCTCATCTGCAAGCTGACACTCTGCAATGACACAGGCACAACAAACCAACCCAGGAAAAGTGGACACTGGAAGTGTGAGGAGGATTTCTAACCTTTCCAAGAGCAGATCTCTGGACCAGCTGCTCCAGAAGCACTGAGGAAAAAAGCACAGCGTGAGTTCCAACAATTAGTTCCTGGACAAGTTCATGACCTGCATGAGATGACTGCCTGTCTTCAGCGCAGGGAACTGGACTTGATGACCCATGAAGTTCCTTCCTCCCAATCACTCAGCAACCCAAATTCACAGCGGCCCAGACATAGCACAAACACGAGGTCATTCCCAAAAGGACAGCAGGGATTGTATCTTCAGATCATGCTAAGCTGACAGATAAGCAGATGAAGAGCTGGCCACTGCAGAAGGGAGGGAAAGAGAATTGCAGCAAGAAACAGTCTCACAGCCAGTGAAAACCCAGGGCATGGACTTGGAAAGCAAAGTCTGAGAAGCAGGAAGTGGAGGAGATGTCCCCTGAGAACACTGTCCCCAGACACTCCAGCCACAGCTTTAATTCTAACACACATTAGACAGACAGTAAATATATCATTTGCCCAAGCCACATCCAGCTGCATGCCTTCCTTGAGTGAGCTCCAGTCCTCACTGCAGTGCCCTGCCCAAGCCACACAGGCAGCAGCACCTCGGTGTCTCCTTCTGCCATTTTTATGCAATTTGGCCTTCCCTGGCTTTCATCAGACACCACGTCCCAATTTCCAACCAACTGGCCTAGATTTAAGCCAACACATCTTTGGCTGTGCCTCAGGCAAGCGCAGAGGTGGGAGAAGCCTAACAGACAACGGTGCCATTTGGTATTTCCATCACAAACAACCAGGAGATAAAAGCAGAACTGCTGAGAGCTGCACAAGAGGCTCCTGCCTTCCCCAGGAGCACAGGGAACCAGGAGACAACAGGGAGGTGGGACAGACTCAGAGGGCAGAGAGGATGTTTCTTTTCTAGAATCAGAGAATCACACAACGGTTTGGGTTGGAGGGAATCTTAAAGCCTATCTCATTCCACCTTCCCTGCCACCTTCCATTAAGAGCAGGGTGCTCCAAGCCCCACCCACTTCCAGGCATGGGGCAGTCACAGCTTCTCTGGGAAACAGGGAAGCACAGCTCAGCACAATCAATTAATGGAAAAGCACCACTTTAATGCCTACCCCTTTCCACCTCCAGATGACACCTGAAAAACACATGAATCCTCCTGCACACTGATGTGGCAGCCATGCCATTGCTTCTGTTAGGAGATCATACTGTATTGAAATTATAGGTGTGGAGTAACACCTGGTACAATGAAGTGATACAGACAAAACAGTGCCTGACACCAGCACAACCCTCCCCTCTCCTCACCAGAGCAGTTTTACTGGCTTACTGTCTCCATCACAAGTGGGTCCTCTTCAGCTACACCAGTACAGCTGGAATTGTAAGATGTGTTCAGTTACACACACCTTCAGCAATATTTTCTGAGAACAGTCATTTGAACAAACACAATGGTCATATGAGGAAAAGGCTGTACTTGGAGAGGGCTAAAACACAATGCAGATGGTTTGAATAATGCTAGAGCAAAGCCAGCCAGGCCACCTGTGGTACCTCCAGCACAGGGAGAGAGCTGGGCTTTAACCAAGGGCTGCTGGCTGCATCCTGAACCAAACGGGCAGATGGAGAGGAGATCATGTTACTGGAGTCACTCCCAAATGCCTTGCAAGACACATCCAGCTGCCTGAGCCTTGTGTGCTGCTGCAGACCCCCAGCCTCCCCTCCAGCAGGCTCTGCTTGCTAAAACTGGCAAGGTCAGGCAACAGGAACAAGGGCAGTAGCTTTTGAAAGACATTCCAAGGCTGCATCAAAACAGGTCAAAGAGCAGGAACCTTATCCCTCTCACCCCTGAGAACAAGCCATGGTGCAGATCTGACCAACACGTGCCTGGTGACAGTCACCACCCAAACACCACAGTGCTCATGGCCTGGCTTCACTGACCAAAGCTACCAGAGATTCCTGCAGACCTTCTGCTATGGCTGGACCTCAAAGTCACACAGAGACTCCAGCTAGTCCATAAACATCCAGGCAGACCAAATGGGCCAACACACAGCAAGCACTGTGTCCATGTGATTAATCCAAAGCCCCCACCTGGATGAGGCCACATCGGCCTGGATCATTTGAACCCAAGGACAACAGCATCACACACTGCAAGCATATCCTGAAGGTCCCAGCTCAGACTGGCTTCCCAGCACCTCGTCCTGCCTCCACAGCCCAGGTTCTGAATGCCCAGGCTGAAAGCAGCCCAGCCACATGACGCACAACACAGTCAGCTCTCTGTCCCACTGCAGGGCTGGGAACTGCCACAGCTCTGTGGTTACTGCAGGCAAAGCAACACAGTTTCTTAATTTATTGCCCTGCCCTGGCACTGCCTCAAACACTCCCTGGGACAGTCAAGTTTCCACTGCTTAAGATTGTGAGGTGCTGGAAGACCCCACAATTTCTCTTCCACTATCACAGTTTCTTCTTCACTGTGAAAAAACCACGGGCCATCAGTATCTCCACACACCTGAGCACGTGGCCATCACACAGACAGCACGGAAACACTCAAAGAAGGAATTCAAACAAGGAAGAAAGACAAGAACGAGAGGCATGAGAGACATGAAGCGGGATAACTGTGCCCACAAAACCAGAGGAGAGAAGGTCCTTCCTTACAGCCCCTCCCAGCCCAGCCCAGATCGTAGCCAGCTGAGTCAGAAAATTCTCTCACCCAACACAATTCCTGCTCGGCAGGTCCAGTGCCAGTCGGTGTGGGGTCAGCCTGGTGTCCCTGGACCTGAGCGGCCAATGCTGGGACCTGCAGAGTGGCCCAGCTGGAGGAGCATGCTAGAAGGTCCCTGCACTGAGCACTGGGAACACACCAAACCTGGAAGGAGCAGCTGCTGTCCCAAGCTGCTGGACAGAGAGAGAAAAAAAGCTCATAAGAATAAACGACTGCTGAGACTCCAGGCCCATCAGCATCGCACCAGCAGAGACAACCAACCTCACATTTTTGGTCCCTCAATCAGCATCTCCTTGAACTCCAGCTCACAGAAGGCTCTGTGCTTCCCACGACATCCGGCTGGAGCTTGGTCCCACCTGGAGACAGCTCTTGGGGCAGCTCAGACTCTTCACTCGTGCTCTCAGAACCTTTGGCCGTGACTTTATAGCTCCATTCCCACCACTGGCCTCACACCCTGCCGGTGGCTGCTGCTCAGCATCCTGGTGCGAGCTGTCATCAGAGCAGGGAATGCCACACCTCAGGAACACAGCGGGATGGAGCACAGCAGGGTTGTATGGAGAAGGACTCTGGACAGCTCTCGACAATTAGCAACAGGCCGGGATCTCCCGAGGGGCCGGATGGGAACGCAGTGATGTCTGGCGGGGCACGCTGCCTGAATGTTCAAATACAGAAACAGATGTTAATTACTCTGCATAGCCAGGACATCATTAGCAGTTACATCTCCTGGAGATTCTGAAGTACAAATTCCTCTGATTATGCCAAACGTGCCCATCCCACCCCCAGAAGCTATGACGTTTGAGTAGTTGCCTCGGCAAACCTCCCTCCTCCGAGATATTTCCCCTTCCTCCTTCATATTCTCTGCTCTCAAAACAACCTGTTTTAATGAAATTCCTGCTTTGGGAAACTGCTGTCTCCTTTGGGATAGGATTTTAGCAGATGGAGGCAACAAGAATCCTTGTCCATAAGTGTCTGGCCCTCCAGCGCACTCTCCCTCTGTTTTAGGTTGGGGAGGGAGCACAAAAATAAGGATTCAGCTGGCACCATGTGATCACTGAGCCTCTTTAGGAGCATAGCAGAGCAAGAGACCTCATTCTGCCCCTCACTTTGCCCATTGTCCCCACAGCCATCCCATCAGATGCAGCGTGATACCCCTGGGGTAGACAGATGATGGTAAATTCACAAAGAGCTTTTCTCTTCCAGCACTCCCCACCACTGACAATTCCAGGCAGTGGTGAAAAGATGCCCTGTGGTGAACACCTGGATAGGTGCTGCTAATGGAACAAGAGCAGCAAAGGGAGGGTGTATGAAATGGGCAACTGAGGGACATGGCCAAATGCACACCACTGAGGGACCAATAAAAAGTAAATAAGGGACTGATTCATGTTCAAAAGGACCACCCTGATCCTTCTAGCCCAAGGGTCTGGGCAGCTACACAGGGAACTGCAGGCCCACAGCACCTCCAAGGCAGTCACTAAGCTGCTCCTGCACTGGAAAGGCTGAAGATTCAGGAGAGCTAATGATGGAGTGAACCCAACACCAAAGGACAGAGCACCCCACAAGTGCCACATCGCATCATTTTCCCTGCAGGTAATGTGTTCATGTACCATGGGATAGGAAGGGAATGCACTCAGCATCCAGCAGCTGAGCACAAATCTGCTGGGCTAGGCTGGAATTCCAAGGACTTGCCAAGCTCCGCCTGCCTGCCAGAGTCTGCAGGAAGGAGACTGGCAGGGGCAAGTTGGAAACTAAGATCTTGACCACATCAGTGCTGCGGCCTCTGTGGATTGCAGAGCTGCCACAGGAGAGGACAGAGCTCAGCACACAAGGACCCTGGTGCTGAGGGTCTTTGCCCAGCAAAGTTGTCCATGAGCAACTTTCTCTGCAAACCTTTTCATTACAAGAGCAGAAGGACACAAGTTGGGAAGCTGCCTGTGAGATCCTCAGCAAACTGAAATCACCCGGGCTGGGACTGAGAACAAGACGCCAAAGGGGAAACTTTGGTGCCACAGGAAAACCCATGTTAGAAATGCAGCTGGGCAGCATCACTGGAAGGGACAACTGCTTTTTGTAAGGTCTTGGTCTCTATTTCACCAAATTGAGAGTGCATTGATAATCCTGAGATTTGGCAAGGGTTGTTCACACCAGGGCTGGGGAAGGACACCAGCTCAGTCCCCTGTCACAGTGTCACTGTCACCGTCCCTGATGCTGAGCCTGCTCAGGCGCACAGCATTTCCTACAAAAGGGGCTGCACTGCAGGAACAGAAAAGCTCTTTTTCTATGAACATGCATTAGAGTTTACACCGTTGGCAAAGTGTGGAGGCACGCATTTGTGGAGGCACAGAGATATGGTTCCAACACTGGTTTTAATGTGCAAGCCTAAAGACTCAGCTTCAGTTTTTAGAAATCAAACTTGATCATCTCAAGCTGGCAAAAATAGCCCCATGCTCCCTTGAGTTATTTTCTTTTCAAATAAGCAGGGTACAGCACAATAGGAAATATCAGCAGTTATGTATTCAACCTCCAGAAACCCAACGGGCCAATTCCGGCAACCCACGGCAGCTTTCCAATCCTCCCTGATCTATTTGCTGGAGTTAGCCTGAAAAGCAGGCTGCCCCCAAGCCATTCAGCAAACTCCACGTCCCGCTAATTACATCAATATAAATGTATTATCTTGGCTGTCAAACACAGGCTGCCTGAACAGGACAAGGCTCTGCCATGGAAATGCAGGAAAACAATTGCTCTTTCTGCTGGTGACACATTTCTTTGGATCCTATTTCCTTGCCAGGGCTCCCCCTTCTCCCTTCTGCCTAGGCACCAGGGCAGCAGCATTTTTCTCTTCCAGAGCAAGAGGAAATGGCACACAAAAACCCTCCTCATCTTTTAAGCGACTGAACACCAACAAATTTTGGGAACACCACTGGCATTTCCTATCAGCCAACCTGAGAACTGCCAGCACACGGGAAAGGGAGCTGTGAGGGCAAGAGTTAAATGTTTCTCATGAGCAGGCAGCAGCTCTTCTGCCTCTCTTGGCTTCCTCAGCTGCCATTGCTAAATGCAAGGCAAGTGTCAACACTCCAAACAGCAAATGTGACAGAAACTGGGAGCAGCCTGCTCCTTCCTGCCCAGCTCGGTGACCGTGGCCTGGAGAGGAAGGATCCTCTCAGGAAGGTTCCAACAGCAACCAGCAAGGATGAGAGAAACACAGGCAGATCCAGGAGGCTTCAAGGGAGCAGGAAGGCAGCTCGCCTCGCTCCAGAGAGTGGGATTATGACGGAAAATGAGGAGGAAGCCACTGACTCACCTGTCCCACCCGCGTAAGCAGCTTTCCCACCAAAGGCTGCGCTGAGCATGACCTTGCTCAGAGCCCCAAGTTCCAGCAAATCAGGGGCTCACAAGGTTCCCCCCAGATCTGGGAACTGGGAGAGAGACATGGTAGAAGGACACTGGGCATTCCAAATCCGCCTCCTCTGACCACAGGCAGCCACAACCCCTCACTCCAGCTTCTCTCTGCTTCATAAAAACCCTCACTTGGAGAAATGCCACCAGGTCTGGTCCTTCCCAGACCCCTCTGCTCACAGGAAGCCTCAGATCGAAGCCAGAAACAACCAAGCCTGGATTCAGATGAAGCGGGCAGATGGAAGGAAAAAATAATTTCTCCACCTGAGAGCAGATGATGTTCCCACCAGCGGGGATCAGCAAGGCCGTGGACACATGGCACAGGCTGTGTCTCTCTAGATCTCACATGCAACCACTGCAAACTTGGAAACTCCCACAAAACCTCTGGGACAGAGGAGAGCAGTGTGTTTTCCACAAGTTAAAGCCAACTGCACTCAGCCAGCTCAGGGAACACCAGGGCCATGGCCACTTCCCCCCACAAAGCCAGAGGAATTCCGAGCAAAGATAAAGGGTGCCCAGAGCAAAGATAAGGGGAGAGCAACCCAGGAGAGTGAGGGGCAATCAGCACATCTCCCAAGAGCATCCAGGCTCCTCCATGGGGTCACCCAGCCCTTCCGCCACCATGAGACAGCTCCGAGTCTGGGCATGATGCCTGACCTTTTTTACGTGCAACTTTAACACTTTTGGGTTGTTTTCCAGGATTTATTCTGATTCAAGAGACACTGTGCCTGGCCCACGCCTCCGGTTCCCTTACGCACCAAGTCATCAGGCTGGAGGAGGCTGCTCTCCCTCCTGCCAAAGCAATCGGGCTTAGCAAACCCAGCCAGTCACATCAAACCTTCAAAGGCCTCTCCAGCCCTCCAACCCCTCCCGGGGAAGGGAGCAATGTTGGATCTTGCCTTCTGCCTTCAACTGTTAAAGTCTTGGACACAAACAGAAGCTGATGCAACTTGAAATGAGTTAATATCCCCACATACATAAAATCAGGGTAATTTGAATCATGCCTCGGACATTTTATGCTCAGGCAGAGCTCAGGGGCACAAGCCAGACTGTTCAGCAGGATCTCAAAAAATGGCCAGGCAAAAGCCACCAGCAGACTCTCAGTGTCACAGGCGGCCAGTCTGTCACCGCAGGTCTGCTCCAGTTTAGAGAAGAGCACAGCCCTGAAGCACAAGTCCTTCCCAGTCCCAGGTGACAATGTGCAAAGTGCAGCAAGATCTCTGCGTTCAGAGCGACAAGGGCCACAGTCTGGGATCTGCACCCCTCACCTCCACCTTGGCCCCCTCCAAACACATCTCCTAGACTCCATCAGCTCCTGACCGACCCACAGCAGTGCAGCAGCGTCCTGCACCAGTGCCCCAGGCCACATGCCGTAATTCCCAGATAACCTTCTGTCAGACCAATGGAACCCACCCAGCCGCATCCCGGGCTTGCAGGCCTATGGAGCACCAAGCTGCAGTGAGATTCCCAGCTGAAAAAATGCTTGGAGGAAACAGTATGACATTTCAAACACAACGTTCACATTATTCCATCTCCTCTAAAAGGCCCACAGATGATCACCCTGAACAGTGGTTTCCTGGTGCCTGGGGAGCTGTACCCAGGAGCAGGAAGAGGAGAGAGCTCAGCAAATGGAGAGACAAGCAAGTACTGTGCTTTTCCATCCTCTAACACTCCTGCATCCAGGACCTGGAGGCTGAGGTGCTTCAACTGCAGCTGAGCTGATGTGCAGCAAAACCCAGGGGTCTTGACGAGACACTGGGACCCCAACAGCCTTAGGATGTTCAAGACTCAAGGATAAGAGCGAGCCAACTGATTCTAAACGGCAAACTCGCAGAGGCTTGAGAAACTCTGCACAAAACCCTGCTCAGCCCCAGCACCGGTGTCTAAGCTGGAGGTGAGAGTGCAGACATGAAGGACGCAGCCCGCGGTGCTGGGGGCTCTGCCGTGCTCCAGCCCGGAGCCGGCACTCGGCAGTGCCCTAAGCGGGGTTCCCCTGCCCGCGGGAGGCCCCGGGAGCTGCCATCTCCCCGCACCGAGCGCAGGGCGCAGGCAGGTCAGGCACTGCAGCCTAACGCGGGCAATCACGAAGCCTCCTCCATCCCCCCCCACCTCCGCCTGCTGCACGACCCTCAAGCACGTTAAAACCTCTCCGGCTGTGCGGCCGGGCTATGGTGCTGACGGGGCCCCGCAGCCCCCAGGTCATCCCGCAGCCCCGGGCAAGATACCCCGGCCGCCGCACAGCCCCGAGCCGGGACCCCGGCACCGCCCGCCCCCCCGGGCCGCCCCGCCGTCCAGCCCCCGCTCGGGCCCACCGGCAACAGGTGGTGCGGGGCGGCCCGGGGGCGGCCGGGCCCAGTCGGCGCCTCCGGCCGGGAGAGCCCCGGGCGACCCCCGGCGCGGGCGGGAGCCGCGGCCCGCGGGGCTGCGGCGTGAGGCCCCGGGCGGGCGGCCCGTCCCCGCTCCCTCCCCCCGCGTCCCCGCCGCCGCTCACCTGGGGGTGGAGGCGCCGCGCTGCCGCTCCGTCCCCCCGGCCCCGCGCGTTCCCCCGGGCGGAGCAGCTCGCACCCGCCCCGGCCGCCCCGCCGGCCCTTCCTCCCGCCCGCCCGAGCCCCGCGCCCGCCCTACGCCGCCGCCGTGGCGCAGCGCCCCGTCCCGGCCGCGAGCGTGCGGCGCGGAGACGGCGCAGGGACCGTCGTGAATAGCGCGGCGGGACTACGAGCCCCGAGGGGCGCCGCGCGCAGGAAGCGGAAGGCGGCGGCCGAGCGGGGCACCGGGAGCGGCGGTTCGGGGCCGAGGCAGGCCCGGCGGAGCCCCTGGCGGGAGCGGTGATTCGAGCCCGAGGGGCCGGCGGAGCTTCGGGCGGGCGGAGAGCGGGGGCCGGAGGGGCCGGTGAGGGGCGGTGGACGTTGCGCGGGCGGCGAGGACTACGACTCCCAGCGTGCCTTGCGGCTGGGGGGAGAGCGCCGCCCCCCGGCCGGGGGATCGCAGCGCAGGCAGCGCTGCCCTCGGGGGCGGCGGGACCGGTCCGGGCTGAGGGTCCCGGGACCTCCCGGTGGGGTTCCGGGGGATCCCGGGCGGTTCCGGGGTGCTGCGGGGGATTCTGCGGCTCTGGTTGTCCGGGGACGCGGCTTGGAAGGCAGGTGCGCGGTCCTGAGCCCTCACACAGAGGCTCCGTCTGCCCCTGAGCATCCCCGCCCGCTCCCCTGGAAGGCGCCGCCGTGAGGGGATGGAGGATGCGGGCGTTCCCTGCGCAGATCGGAGCCCGCGGCTGAGCCGACCTGGGCAGGAGCCACTCGTAATTACAGCTCGTAATGACCTGGCGGCACATGAAGCGAAGGTGGAGCTGGCAGGGACCTGCTCGGCGCTGCGGGCGATGTGCAGCCGTGCTTCGGCTTGGGACGGCGGGAGCGGGGCCGGGCCGCGGCCCTCGGGCAGCTGCAGGTGGGGACTGCACCCCCAGCCAGCCTCGGAGTCCAGACCTAGATCCCGACTCAGCCCAAGGCCGGACTCGCCGGGTTAAGAAGCACCTTCAAACTCTCCCGCCCCACGGAGCTGAGAGCTGCGAGCAGTTCGTGCAGCTCCTGCCACGCTCGCGGTGCTGGGCTGCTCCCTCCCGGAGCCACGAGGGAGAACGGGGAGAGGGTCTCGGATAGGACTAAGCCCAGCTGGTCCAGCTCGCCCTGATGGGAAAGTAGTGGTCGTTGTTCCAGCAAAAGCAGCATCATTTAATCCATCAACCAGAGCGGGATTAATTCCTGCTAAGTAAAACAGGACAGCTGCTAAACAGGGAAAATGTTATCTTCAGGCTGTTGGACCCTCCCCAAAGGGCACCGCAGGCTTTCTGTGGGGGCAGTTGAGGATGCTGAGATGGCAAATGTTCAGGAGACCTTTTGTAGGATGATGCAGGGACCGAAAACTGATGGAGAGCTTGGGCTTCCCTTCATCTCTCTGTAAGATGTGACTTCCTGTCATATCAACAAATTTATTTGCTGACAGATCTTTTCTAGGGACTGTAGCAGCTCTGCCTCTGTTATTCGGGGTGGACCAGGGGAGGAGTAGCCACACGTTGCCCTTCCTCACAGGTGGGGTTCCTGAACTGGGGAGATTGGAGGTTCAGTGCTCCTCCAGTGCTTGAGGAAAGCCCAGACCAGGTATCCTCAAAATCACAGAACCATGGAATATCCTGAGCTGGAAGGGACCCGTCAGGATCATCAAGTCCAACCAAACAGCCCCAGGAATCCCACCATGGCCAGTGGGGCTGCCCTGCCTATTGTAGGGCAAAACCTCTCAGGATCCACTGGGGAAAGGGGGAATTTGGGCTTAGAATCTGCTCCACCAAGGTGGGTGTTTCGATCTGTCACCAGCTACAGATCTTAGCTGGAGCGGGAGCTTGGGCACTCAGGGACATATCTGGACAGCATTCTGTGGCTGCAGTGAGGTACCCTCAGGTGTCTGAGTTGGCCCCATAGGTCACATGAAATCTTCTGGATGTCTTCATCCCTGATCTCTTCAGCCTTACCAGGTAGCAGTTGGCTCCTCAAAGCACCCGAAACACACCCATGTGTGGGGATTTGGGCTCAGCCCCTTTTGTTATGCTCAGGATTATTCATGAGTGTGAGCAGTGTGAGAGCATAGCAGAGGAGTCCCTGCAGCTTGTATGGGCTTCAGCATCACATCTACACAGCACAAACCCCAGCTCTGGCGTGACAGGGAGCTCCTGGCTGGAATTACATCACCAGCCTGGCCCTTGATATTTGGAGAATAAATGTATGAAGCAAACTTTTCCCAGTTAGAAAGTGATTTCAAGTAGTGGGTGATTTCAGTGTGTTCTGTTTAGAATTGCAACTGTGGAATAGGTTTGGTTGGAAGGGATCTTAAATCTCATCTCATCCCACCCCCTGCCATGGGCAGGGACACCTTCCACTAGCCCAGGTTGCTCCAAGCCCTGTCCAACCTGGCCTTGGACACTTGCAGGGATCCAGGGGCAGCCACAGCTTCTCTGGGTACCCTGTGCCAGGGCCTCCCCACCCTCACAGGGAACAATTCCTTCCCAATATCCCATCTATCCCTGCCCTCTGGCAGTGGGAAGCCATTCCCCCTTGTCCTGTCCATCCATCCCTTGTCCCAAGTCCCTCTCCAGCTCTCCTGGAGCCCCTTTAGGTACTGGAAGAGGCTCTAAGGTCTCTGCAGCCTTCTCTTCTCGAGGTGAACACCCCCAGCTCTCCCAGCCTGTCAGAAATTCAATGCACTGGGATCCACATTCCCTAATTTTAGCTGGATAAACAGGCCTGTAACTGGCAGTGGCCATTGCATCTATGAGCAGTGGAGAAAGGTGGAGGATTCCAGTTATTCTAGACAAGTTCCTGTTCCTGTCATTGATTATAAAGTGGATCAAGTATTCAGCCAATGCAGCAGCAGCATCAGTATTGCAGGGAGCTGCATTCCTGGGAATGAAGGAATGCTGGGGCTGAAAGGCTGGCTAAAGGTGAGGGGAATGTCACCTGCTGCTCTGCCCCGAGCAAACCTCATTACAGAAAACATTTTCAAGCACTGTAACGCCACACTGTTCCTCAGCTTCTCCTCCACCTGCCATGCCTCCTAAAACGACCATTCCATGGTTTTTCCTGGGGCTGACTGGCTGCCTGGGCCATCCTGAGCTTTTTTTTTTGACAATACAAACCTTGCTTTCCTCCAGCTGCAAAGATTCTCTCCCATTCACCACCACTTCCCAAATCCAACAGAGAAGAGCATCAGCTAACTCTACCCCACGATGGACTTGCACAGCTATCCAACTAGCCATAGATTGATGTCTGTCAGCCGAGACATGGCTCTGGATCTCTGTAAGCTTCCCTGGCAGCGATCCGGAGCTGCCATGCCATGGGATACCCTGAAGGATGGGAGGTGGCCTGGAGCAGACCCAGCTGGCCAAGCACAGGGACACACGCCCAGGGTTGGCAGAGACTGGAGGATGCATGGGGAGACTTCCCGTTGTGTTCTGGCAGAGCTGGAACCAGCAGCTCCTGCCTGAGGCACATCACGTGAGAGATGGGGAAGGTTTGCATGTTCCACATCCCAGGATCTTCCAGTCCTTGTTCCCCAGGATATCAAGCTTGAATGAGTCCTTCCCTACATCCTCACCTCTGCTATGACCTCGACTCTGGCTTGCTCCTGGTACCTGCCCTCAACTCTCCCATTTGTGGTCTGAGGAGCAAGGAGGTCCTGGGGCAGGACAAAAAGTCATATGATCCACCACTTTTTTTGGGAAGAGATCTTCCTCCTTTAGCTGTTGCAATGGAAGGCTTTTTGCAGCAAGGCAGGTGCAACAAAATGTAACCCTTGACTAAATATATAATGTGTATATGTTGTGTGTGTAAGGGTGGTGAGGCCCTGGCACAGGTTACCTAGAGAAGCTGTGGCTGCCCCCTGGATCCCTGCAAGTGTCCAAGGCCAGGCTGGATGGGGCTTGGAGCAGCCTGGGGTAGCAGAAGGTGCCCCTGCCCATGGCAGGGGATGGAATGAGAAGAGTTTTAAGGTCGTTTCCAACCCAAACCATTCCATGACTCAGTGATTATTTACATGTGTATCTATGACAGATCTGTGATATTTTTTAGATTCTAGGATCTCAAAGTTATGCAGATGTAACCCTGTGGGTACACATGTGTGTGAGCAACAGTGAGGGCATTTGAGGGAACAATATTGTACAAACCCCGAAGAGTTTTGCTTTCATTGTCAAGAGAATGCATCACCTAAGTTTTTAGTATGAGGGGAATTGGACTCAATGACTTTAAGAGATACAGGAATCCCACAGGGAAGATCAAGACTGTATTTGTGGAAGCACATGGTCATTGCAGAGATCCAGCAGCTGTCAGCAGTGTGGGGTCTGACACCAGGCAGGTGGTTCCTCCTGCTTGCCCAGTGTCACGTGCTGTCACCTGCAGTGGGACAGCAGATGGGGATGGAGATGAATGGTCCTGCTGCAGCTGTGCCAAGTCATGTTCCATGTCCTCTGTTGTATTTTGGTGTGGTTGTGACACTCAAATCCCTCCCTCCTTGAGTGAGAGGTATCCATCCCCTTTACTCAGGGAGGATTATCTGTTCCAAATGTCCCAGGTGACCCCAGGGCTCCATACCTGTCCTTGGGACTGAGTCTGTGGCCTAGAATGACCCCCTGGGCCCCACATCATAGGGATGTGGGGGATTGGGGTATCTCTTGGGGTATTGGAGCTGTGGGAATGTCCATGGCACCCTGGGGGTACTAGAAATTCCCTGTAGTCCTGGGGGAATTCTCACTAGTGGAGGAGAGTTGTCAGCATTTCCTTAGGGGAATCTGAGAGTCCTGGGAATGTCAGGCATCTCCCTGGATGAGTGGTATCCCCAGATGTCACAGTCCCCAATTCCTCACAAGCACTGCACAAGTGCAGGGGGACCTTGGAGATTTGGGGTGCCCCAGGCAGTCTCAGTGGGGTGGGGGTGTCAGGGGACCCCAGGAGGGGGAGGCCTGCCCAGGTCACTGGCTGGGAGGGGGGCTTGCTGTGGCCCTTGGGCACACCTTGGGGCAGGGGTAGCGACAGGGACCCCCATGGCCTTGGGTAGGACAGGTCTCATCCCCCAGCAGCACCTCTACCAACCCCACCACCCCTATTGCCACTGACACCCCTCAACAGCCCCATCAACAACCCAGTCTCCCCCTCTTAGGTGACTCTCTTACCTTCCCAGTGCTCCCCAATAGCCCCTGCTCACTCTCCAGCCCCTCAGTGATCCCCCAGCTTCCCCTGTGATGACCTGGAAGATCCTACTGCCCCACTCCATTCCCCACTTCCTGAGCCAGTTTACCCGAGGAAAGAGAGCGATGTGGGTCTGAGCACAGATACCTGGCACGGGGTCCACGGCCTCCCTGATCTCCTTCAACTGCTGGACAGCTTTCCCCGTGTTTGCCATGGCCCTGATGGTTCAAGTCCCTACCAGAGCCATTATGAGGGGTCTGGCCGTCCCCAGACACAGAATGGGGGCTCTGGCCTATCACCTGCACCCCACAAACACGGGCTGTGCTGGTCTCTCATGGCTCCATGAGGGGATTCTGTAACAGCCCCCCAGGTTACCCTTTGGATTGCTGGTTTAACCTTTCCTATCAGCAAACTAGCTACTAAAACACTTCAAATAATAGAATATGTCAAATTGGAAGGGATCTACAGGGATCACTGGCTCCAGCTCCCTGCTCTTTAAGAGACCAGCTTTCCCAGTACAAAGTGCCACAGGTATGTGGGGGCTGGAAGACTCCTCCTCAGAAAGGGCTGAAGGCAGAGAAAAGAGGGGTAAAAAGCATTTTTGACAGCACTGCCTCTTCTGCCACCTTTCCTAGGCAGAGAGGTGGGATGACATAGGTGGAAGCTAAGTTTTTACTGGAAGTCTGTCAGAATTGGTTGGTAGAACGGGTTTGGCAGAATGGGAGAGGAGAACCATGTGTGTATGAGGAGCTCAACGTGACACTGCTCCTTGGAGCTGCCTGCTCCAAAATCCCTGGGATCCAGAGCATCTCTCTTGTCATCCCAAGGCCCACATTATCCTGCTGCCAGGTCTCATCAGGTCACATTAAAAGGTAAGGGGGTTGGAGATCCCCAGGATCCAGCAAAAATGAACTCCCACAAGGAGGAGCACCTGGAATGACATGGACTAAGGAGACAGTAAATGACAGAGGATCAGAGGCAATAAAGGAGAATAAAGACTCTTTTATAGAAGAGACAAAGCAGGTGCAGCTCTTGCCATGTTCACCTGAGGAGGAAATGGGCTCCTGGCCATCAGTGGTGCGCGTGGGGATCTTCTTTCATGGGTGGTATGACCTCTCCAGTCTCCAAAATTGTGTCCCCCTGTGGGATGAGAGCATGGTGAGCATTCCCTGTGGCATCCAGCCTCCTCCTGCACATCCCAGTCCTTCAGGGAACTTCCAGTTGTCCCCAGTCCCAGGCAAGAATCTCACCACAACTCACTCAGAACACTCTCATTCACCCAACATTCCCAGAATGCCGGAATAACATCACAGCAAAATTACCTAGAGTCTGTACTTGCTTTACCCCTTTTTTTCACTACAGAACAGCAACCACACATTTTGAGCCGGTCTTGTTTTAAGAATTACTTATGCACTGCAAAACCCCCTTCAGCAGTGATCAATGAATCCAAACCCATGGCCCAGAGCCCACAGAGAGCCATGAAATTCCTCAAAAATCAACCTGCTGGCCCAGTGCTGCTTGTTCCAGGTCCAGGCACTGTCTTGGCCTGCTGAGCTGACCTAACACAACTGAAAAATTACGGTGAAAACAGAGACCAACAGCTTAACCTTCAGTCTGTTGCTTTGTGGTTGTTAGGGATGGAATATTTCATTATTTTAATTTAGATAAAGCACAATTAGGAGGTGATGCCAAAAATGGGCAGCAGTCAGAAAGGGCAGAGCTGATCTTCTGTGGGAATATTTGCCCTCTGACTTGTCACACCAATCAGTAACAGCTCAGAACAGCCTGGAAACAGAAAAGACCAAACAATGTGACACTCCCTGCTTCATGAAACTTGTCCCAAGCTGAGGTGACACAACTCCTCAGGGAAACCTGGATGTGGGGACCTTCAGGGACAACTGGGACCAAGCCAGAACCAACATTCTCGGTGCTGACAATGAGGAGAAACAGACCCACTCCTGTCTCATTCCATGTGTTAATAATCCAAAGGGAATGTTTGTGTTTTCCACCCAGGATGGGCAGCAGCAGCCAGCTTCTGTCAGCCAGATGATACAGAGGAGGTAACACTGAAAGGGGTACTGAGGACAAGGTTGAAGTGCCCAAACCCCCTGTCCTAGTGCTGCTCCAGGGCCAGGCTGCCCACAGGACCCAGCACAACCCTTGGGAAAGGCTCCACTAGAAATTTCTCAGGTGCTGCACAAACCTCCCCAGGAAACACCTTCCTGCCTGTGTGGCAAAGGTGGAAGATAAGACAAGTGTTTGGAGACTTACTGGGAATATCCGTGGATTTGCTGAAACCACACCATGCGGCATTTTCTGGAAGCGGGGGGAGGTGAGAGGGAAAGGGTAAAGAAAACAGTGTTATTTGGAGGAAGTACAAAGGATTTCCAAAATGAGCACCACGACCCTTCCAGAACACAAGCCGTGCTGGGTACAAGGCCCATTAAACCTTTCAGTAATTAAAGAAATACCTGAGGCTACAACAGTCAAACCTGCCAGGGAGGGCAAGGCTAGCCCTTCCCCTTCCCCACACCAGTAGCTGCCCTGGTTATTCCCAGAGCTGTTCCTGCAGGACAGGAACAATTCAGACACAACTTTCCTGTCCACAGAAGGCAGCACACACAAAGTTGGGCATTGCCATAAATCATAGAATCATGGAATGGTTTGGGTTGGAAGGGACACCTTCTGCTAGTCCCAGGCTGCTCCAAGCCCCATCCAACCTGGCTTTGGACACTTCCAGGGATCCAGGGGCAGCCACAGCTTCTCTGGGCACCCTGTGCCAGTGCCTCACCACCCTCACAGGGAACAATTCCTTCCCAATATGCCATCTATCCCTGACCTCTAGCAGTGGGAAGCCATTCCCTGTGTCCTGTCCCTCCATCCCTTGTCCCAAGTCCCTCTCCAGCTCTCCTGGAGCCCCTTTAGGCACTGGCAGGAGCTCTGAGGTCTCCCTGGAGCTTCTCTTCTCCAGGTGAACAGCCCCAGCTCTCCCAGCCTGGCTCCAGAGCACAGGGGCTCCAGTCCTTGGAGCATCTCCGTGGCTTCCTCTAGACTCATTCCATCAAAACCACGTCCTTCCTGTGCTGAGCCCCGGGGCTGGAGGCAGCTCTGCAGGAGCACAGGGGTCTCACATGGGTGATTCTTTGTGATGAAATATCACAAAAAAATTATATATAGGTGCTACTCCAGCAAGGGAACACAAGTGGTGAACAGGCCATGGAGAATAAGCTTAACCTGCAACTGATTGTCAGCAGCATGTTCACACACTCAGGGTGGGATCACTCCTCACATCCTCACATCATCATCCCCTCCCGGCCCGGCTCTGGGCTTTTCCCAGCGTTTCACCGCCCGTTCCTGGCCATTCCCTTCAACCCCCGCACGCACCCGGACGTGGTACTTCAGGTAGTAGGCAAGGATCCAGGCGGGGAGCAGCACCCGCAGCACGACGAAGCGCCCGCCCTGGTAGACGTTGTGCACCTGCGGGCAGAGGGACGGTCAGGCGGAGGCAGCGGCCCAGGAAAGGCCACACGGTTCCCGCGTCCCGCCGCTCACCTGCTGTCGCCACAGCTGGCCGGGCTGCAGGAAGCGATCCCAGAAAGCGGCTACGGGCCCGAGCTTCCGCGGCGGCAGGACGGGTTCCCGCGGGCTCAGCTCCTGGTCCCGCAGCCAGCGGCGCCGCAGGGCGCGGAGCTGCTGCACCCGCAGCCTCTCATCCTCCACGGAGCCGCTCATGGCGGCGCGGCCCGGCCTGGCCCGGCCCGGTTGGCTCGGCTCCGCTCGGTCCCGTTCGGCACCGCTCGGGCACCGTGTCCTTCGCGGCCGCGCGAAGCAGTGACGTCACATGGCGCGCGGCTGTGACGCATGCAGGCAAGGGCACCAAGGCGATCCTGGGCTGAGGCGGCTGAGCTGTGAGGGAAGGGCGGAGAGAACGGGGAATGTCTGGCCTGGAGAATAAACAGCTCTGGGTGACTTAACTGTGACCTCTTCCAGTGCCTCAAGAGAACTGACGGGAAAGAGGGGGCAACTCTGTTTGCAAGAGCGTGGAGGGACAGGACAAGGGGGAATGGCTTCCCACTGCCAGAGGTCAGGGATAGATGGGATATTGGGAAGGAATTGTTCCCTGGGAGGGTGGGGAGACCCTGGCACAGGTTGTTCATGGCAGCTGATCCAGATTCCCCTGGATCCCTGCAAGTGTCCAAGGCCAGGCTGGATGGGGCTTGGAGCAACCTGGGCTAGTGGAAGGTGTCCCTGCCATGGCAGGGGGTGGGACGAGGTGGTCTCTAATGGCCCTTCCCACCCACACGATTCCGTGAGTGCAACGTTTCCATGTTTCCATGATGCCACGATTCTTATATCCCGTGATTCCAGTGATTCCAATGTTTCCCTGATTCCCTGATCCCAATGTTTCCCCGATCCCAGCGATCCCAGTGTCGCTGCCCGGTCACTCCCCCCGGGCCCAAGCGAGGGCATGGCGCCCCCTGCCGGCCTGGGCAGCTCGGGTGGGAGAGCACCAGGCGTGTACCGCAGGGTCACGAGTTCAAGCCCCGCTCAGGCGTTGCCGGTTCGAGCCCCCGGTCGGGCTGTCCCGCTCCGCCTTCTGGGCGGCTCCTGCTCCGGGCACTGCGCCAGGCGAGGCGGCATGCCGTGCGCGGCCGAGCCATGGCCGAGCCGCGGCCGGGGCTGGCGCTGCTCTTCCAGCACCGGTTCCTGGCGGCGCGGCCGCTCAGCACGCTGCCCTGGCAGGTACGGGGTTTGGCGGGACGGGACGCGGCACTGCTGCGTTGTTTGTTTATTTATTTATTTATTTCTCCTGTTTTAGGAGCTCGAACAAAGCCTGCGGACTGCGCCGGACTCCGCGCTTCTCGCGGATATTCTGCACCAGGTGAGGGATAGCTTGGAGTCACACTCCTTACCACCAAGGCGCGGTGCCACCGCGTGTCCCAAAGCCACCGGAATCGCTCAGAAATACAAAGATCGTGACCCCGTGTCGCAGTGTTTCGTTGGGCCCTGCAGAACTGCAGATTTCCTTCTGTGCCTGCTATTTTGGTGTTCTTAGATCAAAATTGAGACCCGCGTGCCAGAGCACTCACATGGCGAATGGCACAGTCAGCAGAGCCACTCCTGAATATTCGTGGATACAGGGAATGGTGTGATAAATACTTACCATAATGTTGGCTTTTCGCAAATATTACAATGGATACTATGTGTATGATTTTAATTCTTCTCTTACAAAGGTAGCCTTGCTGTGAAAAATTGCCGTGTAATGATGACTAATGTCTTTCTTCTGGTGCTAGCTGAGCTTAGACGTAGTAGCGAAATAGCTGTTAGAATGCTTGAATGTTTGAATGCTTGAACTGCCTGCTTGAACTAGATAACATCCAACGAACGAACCCTGCCACTGACACTCCCAACTATCAGCGCCTGTCGTCTGCAGAAACCACAATCTGGGAGTGATAACAGAATCAATTAAAGAGGACTGCCCATGCTCTGAGGAGGCGTATCCAAGGTGGAGCTATGCTAAGCAGTTCCCAGAGCATGCAAACTAGTTTGGGGGAAAGTATGAATATGCATAACTGTTTATGAATATGCATTAGGCTGAAGAGTATGTAAAGGGTGTCTCTGTCTATACCAGGTGTGCTTTTTTTGGCTGAATGCCAAAGCACTCAGCGCTGACCTTTTGCTTTTATCTGTCCCCTATTGTCTTTTATGAAACCTTTTTAATCCTAACAGGAGAGTGAACCTTGTTTTTCACTATGGTGATGCCTAAACTGTCCCTGGGGATGGGAGATCAGAAGCCAAGCAGCAAACCAAGAAGGAAAGAGGGAAAAGAAAAGCAAAAGAAGGAGGAGAATAAATGGGATTATTTCCACTCCATTTTCCTCTTTACTCTTTTGAAAAGTGAGATTTTTATTGTCACAAAAAATAAGAAATTTGTGGCCACAGACCTGTAAACTCACAAACCAGTCAGAAATAATCAAGTTTCAGTTTCTCAGCATCACTTGTACAGACTAAATCCCAATGCATTTCATGGTACCCAGAGCCAATTAATGGTCCTTCTTTGCCCTTTAGTGCCTTTCCTGAGCCCTTCCCGCGGTAATTGGTGTCCACGGCTCTTCTCATTTTAGACAATTCTTCACCCTCTGTGTGTGAAATATCCACCTTCAGTCAAATACAGGAGGCGCTTCCTGACTGAGCTCATCAAAAAGGTACCTCTTGCTTTTCAGCTTACTTTTCACTCTTTTGTTTTCCCTTGAAAATACCTTATGTATTAACAAACCACAGCTTTCAGTGTAAATATTCTGGCCAACAATGTATTAAAATGGGAATTAAAGTGCAAATGTTTTTTGTTTCATGACAATGTGACACCCAGAGCTGCCCTCTTCTCCTTCCCACAGCACGAATCCACAACAGCCAAACCCCTGGATGAACTCTACGATACACTGGCAGATACTTTAAAAGAAGACGTTGTTGTAACTCACTGTTACAAAAACTACTTACTGGTAAACACTGGTTCTGCACTGTTCTAAACCACATTTAATCACCCGAACTAAGCAGTAATCGGCTTTAAAAACACCCACTCAGGAGTCTGGAGTGCTTCCTGCCTTTTTCCTGGTGCTACTGTTGATTGTAAACTGTAAATCCATTGTCTGTGCTCATCCGTCTTTGTCTTCTTGTGTCCTGCAGTCCACGGGGGACTGTGTGAGCCTCTGTGAGAGCACAGCACTGATCACCGAGGGCACCACGGGGCTTGTCACATGGGAGGCTGCTCTGCACCTGGCCCAGTGGGCACTGGAGAATCCTACAGTGTTCAGAGACAGGTATGGCAGCAGCAGGGTGGAGGGCTGGGGAAAGCTGTGTTCATTCATGCAGGATTACAGGACAGTTTGGGTTGGAGTGATCTTAAAGCCAAACCTTAAAGTTCCACCCCCTGGAGGCAGGGACACCTTCCACTGTACCAGATTGCTCTGAACCCCGGTGTCCAACCTGGCCTTGGACACTTCCAGGGATCCAGGGGCAGCCACAGCTTCTCTGGGCACCCTGTGCCAGGGCCTGCCCACCCTCACAGGGAGCAATTCCTTCCCAATATCCCATCTCTCCCCGCCCTCTGGCAGTGGGAAGCCATTTTTCCTTGTCCTGTCCCTCCAGGCCCTTATCCAAAGTCCCTCTCCACCTCACCTGGAGCCCCTTTAGGCACTTACAGAGGCTCTGAGGTCTCTCTGGAGCTTCTCTTCTCCAGGTGAACACCCGCAGCTCTCCCAGCCTGGCTCCAGAGCAGAGGGGCTCCAGCCCTCTGATTCTGTGGGCTACACGACTGTAATTGAATAATAGAAATATTTAATAACAGACTATACACACAAAAGAACTGAAATGACACCCTTTTGCTGCTGAGTACTTGTCTGTTCTGCAACAGTTCAAACTTTAACCCAGGAGAGGACCTGTCAAGAGGACGTTTAGGACCAAACCCTTGCACTGTGCAGTCTGACCTGCTCTGTGAGGTCAGCTGTTCAATTTTTAGTAATTTAACTAATGGTCTTCACTCCGTGGTGGGATTCACTGGGGATTACCTGCGTTAGATGATCAACATGCAGCTCTGATCACATCATCTCCACTTTATTTATAAGCAGTCAAGAGGAACAAGGACTTTTGAGGAAAGATAATTTAATAATAATGAAGCTCACGGGGGAAGGACCTGTGCTGCTCAGTGCCTGTTTCTGTCCACTGACTATGAAAACAGGAGAGCCAGCTCAGGTGGTGACAACTGTGCTGCAGATGGCTAAAGCCAGGTGGGAATGTCTCTCATCCCTGTGGTGGGAATGCTTTGTGCCTTACAGAAAGCAGCAGTTCAGCTAATTAATTTCATGCTGACAATTCCACCCTCAGTTATTCCGTGCTCTTCAGTTGCTTGGGACAAAGGTTAGATTGTGGATGGTTCACTCAAAAATCATTGTAATTATCTGGAACTGATTTTACCTTTAATTATATTTAGAATGCCTTGATTTCCAACTCAGTGCAGAGTCCTGATAGCATTTTTTACTCTGTTACCCTTCAGGACAATCCTGGAATTAGGGAGTGGGATTGGCTTCACTGGAATTGCCATCTGCAAGACCTGCCAGCCCAGGACATTCATATTTAGTGACTGCCACCCCCGTGTTCTCCAACAGCTGGGAGAAAACCTGCAGCTGAACGGCTTCATCCCAGAGCCTGGAGTGACGTGGAGCATCCAAACAGAGTCCCAAGGACAGGAGGTGGAAGGAGAGAATTGCCAAAACCCAAAAGTGATTGTTGCTGAGCTTGACTGGGGCTCAGTGACAGAAAAACAACTGCTGGGTCTCAGAGCTGACGTTGTCATTGCAGCAGGTACCACACACACTCATGGGGTACAGGGATGGGCAGGGCTCAGCAACCCCGGCAGCCTCTTGAGGAGTAACTTATTAAAATTAACCGAACTATAGATCATGTTTGGACTTGTCTGTGTATAAATTTGGAGGGAGTTTTATAAAAAATCTAATCATGGAAAATCTAGTGATAGTAGAACAATAGCAGTGATATCCAGTGAGAGCGAATGTCTCAGCTATGGGTTTTACACCCTGATTTGGAGCTTTGCCAAGAAAAACCTGAGAATCCAGGTGAAACAATTACTTTTGTCATTAAGGTATTACAGGATTAGTGTGAATTCTATAAAATGAAGTCATTGCATGGAACCTAATGCCAGTGACACTGCTCAGTGCCCAAACCAGGCCAAGCTAGACTCTGAAAACAAGGAAGTCAGGGCTGAAGGGATTCACATCTCACTATTTGCTGTTACTCGTTACAGCAGGATGTGCTTTATCACATTGCACCACCTGTACCCGCAGTGGTACACACACCTGGACACCTCTGTGTGGTAAACAACACCCTCCAAGTATCAGCATTTCACCCCCCTTGGTGCTAACTTGAACCTGTCACCACCATTTCTGCTCTCCAGGAAATGACTACAGATAAAAAGTGCTGCAAGTCCTTAGCATCAGCCTCTAAACCACTCATTTCTAACAAGGCAAGCTTGTTTTGCCAAGGGCAGTGGGAACAGAGAGCACCAACACTCAGTGGTTCTGCTGTCTCCCTTAGGATGGGCTTAAATAAAATATCTGGCAATCCATTTACAAAAAGGAGCACTGATTTTTAGTGATGAGGGCATAGCACATAAAATAAAAATATTCTCCTGTCCTGTGAAGATTAGATTTCTGTTTTGCAGCTTTCATTCTGGTTTTTGTTCAATTCTCAATAAATACTGTATCTCTTTTTTGCAGATGTGGTGTATGATCCAGAGATTAATTTAGCCCTCATTGGGATGCTGCAGAAACTCTCCACTTCCAGAGCAGACAGAAAAGCTCCTGAGGTGTTCATTGCTTGCACAATCCGAAATCCAGACACGTTTCAGCTGTTCCAGGTTGAGCTGGGTGGGTGACTGTTCCATCCAATGTTCAGTAGTTTTGCCCTTTTGCCTCTCTCCCCCTCACTTGTTCAGTGGTAGAGATGAGCATTTGTTGGTGAGGAGCATTGTCCAACAGCAGGATCTTATTTGAGAGCTGGATTTAAGAGCAGTAGCTTTTCTACCTGGATCTGACCAGGACATTGGAACTCACCTTTATGTACATCCTGGCTATCACAGTTCACATCTGTAAGGGATGATTTGTAAATCTGGTGCCAATAGCAAACTAAGAAAGGTTTAAGCCTTAAGGAGGGAGCCATCTGTGCTGCACTGTCACAGTGATAACACCTGAGACAGAGCCTAAACCCTTTATCTTATCTTACCTGCTCTTTGAGAGTTAAAAACCCCAACTAGAGATTAAATAAAATAGGGATTTGGGGATTTTTCTTCATATACTCTTTTAAAGCCTATCTTTTTGCAGTCTGTTTGCTGCTCAGCTGGTGTTCAGCAACTGGACCTGATGATCCTTGTGGGTCCCTTCAACTCAAGATACTCTGTGAAATCTGTGAAGTACTGGTTAAGTTACAAAGTGACACCGAGTGTTCAGCAAAGGCATTAATGGGATTTTTAAAAATCACTCATAAGCCTTTGCCTGTAGATCACAGCATGCTAAAGATCTCTTCTTACAGAACTTGTCATGCAACTTTTTGCTCTTAATTTTATTAAGCATAAATATGATTCCCAGTGTTTCTCTTCACAGATAAAGTTGGGATCAGGTGGCAGATCATTCCAGCCCCCAGCAGCTGTAATTTTCTCTATGATGTGCAGCCAGATGTAACAATTCTACAGCTCTTTATATAGGCTTGGCAAACAGAACTGGAATTTTGAGGCCAACAGGAGCTATCTCATCCTCGTAACAAAATTATCTTGAATTCTGGAAACATACACAGGAGGTCCTGAGGATACAACTGTACACAGGGACATGTGGAGTTCTTCCTTCCTGTAATTCCCAGCGTGGATCCAAGCCTGCTGCTGCCCCTGGGAAGTGAGTGAACCTCAAGAAACAGAAAACAAAAAGCCCCAATCACACTGCATGTGGACTCTGTAGAAGAGAACAATTCAAGTGTATTTTTTTTCCAGCTATGTTGTGATTTGTAAATACTGGGGGCAAACGTGCAGGATCACAGGTTGAGGATCTCACACACACAAGGGAGCAAAACAATGTTTCAGAGTAATCAATGGGTTTTGATACCAAAACCAGCTGTAATTGTCTACTCTGGTCTTTTATACTTGTCTGTATATACTTGCAGTTTGGGTTATCTTTAAAACCCCAGTAAACAATACCCACAGTGATGCAGTTGTGTCCCAGAACTCACTGCTGTAAGAGGAGGTGACAGATGCTGCTGTAAATCAGGTGCATCTTTACTGTGCTGTGATGACAAGGCAGAACTGATGTCCCTTTCTCTCACATAAGGACTGCCACTTCCACAGTGGCTGCTGGGAATGGAAAAGGAATCATATTCCACAGCAATGCTCCAGGTGTCCTGCAAGGAGGAAGGACTGAGCTCACCTGCTCTGAAACTTTCCATCATCCACTAATCCTTCTCCTCTTGGACAGCATTGGTCCTGAAGCAAAAAAATCAAAGTGCTGCTCATTCTGTTCTCTTGCCTTTTTTTTTCTCTGTTAAAGGCTACTTAAAAGGAAATGAACAAATACTTCAACCTCCTCCTTCTGTAATAATAGATGGTACATAACTTGAAACATGAAGGATCTTCTTATTCTTCGAGCTGAAGGAGACCATGACTGCTGGGATCAATTAGAAATAACTCCAGCCCAAGTTTTGCCTCCCTGTCCCCCAAAAGAAAGAACTCAAAGGTGTTATTTCTAGAGTAAACACAAACTGGCAGCCCAGACAGGAGCTCTTTTATGTCCCCTTACACAAAATTCAAGTCAAAGGTTCTGTACAGATGGCTCATTTTGGATCTAAAAAGTTACCTTATAGGAAGATGAAACCTCTCTAAAGCTTTTGGTATTGCTGTTTAATTAGAGAAGCGCCTAATTTATTTCCATGTGCACAGGAATGGCAAAACCCCTGACAGGATTTTGACTGAAAACAAGAAAAATACCACTAAAAATTGGTAAATAAATCTTCACGGATCATTCTTCAATCAGTAAGCTGGAGGTTTTGCCAAATTCCTGCAGTAAAGCACCTTGACTCTTTATTTTCACTTTTTTCCCCTTCTGACAAAAGCAGATATTTAGTGATTGCTCAGAGGATTTAAAACTGCTGGTGCAGAACCCACTGTCCTCACCTCCCATCCTGAACCAGGAGCTCTGAGGAGCAGTAAAACACTTGATCAAGGCAAGCACATTTACTCTTCCAATGACTGACATCTATTTAATCATCAAAAAGGCGAGGAAAAGAATCTCATAAGCCTTAGGCCTGCATGTAAACACTGAGCTTAATAAAAGCTGAAGGCTGAACCTGAGTGAGCACTCACAACATGAAGCGCCCTGTGATTAAGTTATACATACTTTAGTCATACATTTTGAGTTTATTTTTCTCTTTTCTATTAGTCTGCTCAAAAAGAGATAAATTTTATGTTCTTTGCCAAGGTATATGGGCACATTCATTTCAGAGTAAAAAAACACTCACTGCAAGCTCTGCTTTCCTCAAGCGCCCAGAAAAGCTGTCACACACCAGTGCTGTGCTGCCATACTCCTGCACACACTGTCAAAAGGAAAGGAAAAGCAACTTGGAAACAAAACGGTTCTGTCTCAATAAAACCATACAAGAGGATATTCAGTGCCTGGGCAATTAACTTGTGAATCACAGAATCATTTAGGTTGGAAAAATCATTCAGTCCGACCTTTGACCAGTAGAAATAATTCAAATAAAAAACATCTGCCATTTGCCAAAAAAACCCATACCCAAATCATTTATTAAAGTGCTGACTGTACAGGAGGTAAAACTGGTAATAGTTTCTATCTGTATTCAAGGATCTTCACCAAAAAGAGACCTTCAAGCAGCACAGGTTCCCACACAACAGAGCCTCAGCTGCACCTTCAGCACCTTTTATTCACCCAGGAAGTTCAAATAGTACAGAAGAGTGTGAGAACCCCTGTCCCAAGATGAAGGAGTTAGAAACTCTAACTGCAGACAATACAAATGTTTATTCACTGTTTCCCAAATCTGTGCAGCTGCAGGAATGTATCTGACACCCCCCCTTGCCCCCAGTCATTCCTTGTCCCCCAGCAAGGGAAGGACAATCTGGTCCCAGCTGTCATCCCAGCGCTGCTGCCAGGACTCTCGCAGGTTCTGTCTGAAGCTGTGAAGTTTCCCTTCCAGGGTAGGGAAATGGAAGAAAAGTATCTGAAATATAAAAAGCAAAACCACAGAAAAATAACCATCATGTTCCATTTGAGGCTCATTCCAGCCTCCCCAGTGTTAACCCTCAACTACAACTGCAGTTCTTGGCTCTGGCCCCATAAGGAGAGAGTAAGGACAACATTTGAAATTATTTTGCCAGTTTCAGATTCACATTTAAACATGAGTGGGGCAAACAATGCTCAACAGGCCAAGCAGCACCTTCTGAGATTGCAAATTACACAGGTGATGCTCAGATCTCAAAAGGCTGCTCACACAGTGACACCTCTGGAGTTATTCTGGGGGAAGAAGTCAGTCAGTCTTTACCTTGAGTTGTTCTGCGAGTTCCTTCGAGCCCCTGAATATCAGACCGTTCTCATTGTGTTTCACAAGTTCATGTAAACTGTGAAGAAGTTACAGAAGGAAAATTGAGACAGAAAGCAACAAGTGGGACATTTAAAATGTTGCACAGTGACATCCAAAGGGACCAGACCAGGATATCTGTAACACTGTGATCCCAGATGTAATGAGCAACACATCTGACATGATGGAATGAAGTAGGGAGTTTAAAATCTTTACATTTAAATACTGCTTCTCCTTTCTATGTCAGACTAAATCTACTACAGCTGTACCAAAGGGCCTTCACTGTGTCTTTGTGCTACTCATCTGGACATCCATTAAAAACCAGGGCAATAATCTGCTTTAACCCACAAGGAAAGTCTGGCCATGATCCATCATAAAATCTTCACAGGGATCCTCTCTTTTATAAAGCTATTGTTTTCCCAAAAGATCATGAATTTTAAGAAGACTCAGTCCCTTACTGAAGAGATTAGGTAGAAGGAAGTTTTCTAAAATTAAATATAAGGAAACAATGAATTACAGGCATTTTTAAAGGAAAGTGGTTGCATTAAATGCTCCCAAGTAGTATTAATCTTTTAACTTAAAACAACCTTGACTTCTATCTTATTGAATTTTAAAAATGGCATAATACAGGAATCTCATTCAGCAGTAGTTGCTGAACTCTGGCTTTGTAAGAATATTGTTTTATGTGATTCCCTTGAGCTGTAACAGAATGAACTCTTACCATTTAAAATATATTGCACACACAGGTAAACAGCAGCCAAACATATCCACCACCTTCATGGGCAAATCCAAACCACTGGAGGATTTATGGAGACACACCCCTAGGTCTGCTGAGCCTGAAAAACAAATGCAGCAGAGTCTGAACTCTCTGAAAGCAGCTTTTCTTTATTTCCGTGCTGCTTTGGGTAGTGCAAGTGAAACTTTCAACTACCCAGAATGACACAATTTCAAGTAATCAGGGAAAACAAAAAGCACAGGATGTTTTGTGACTCAATGTCTCAAACATGACTCAAATAAGTAATGTTTCAGAAATGTAGTAAGTGAGTGCATGTTAAATTAAAGGAGATTTTTAATTTCTATGTATCTTAAAACAGCCTTTCTGCCGCTTAATCTGCTAAAAATGTGAAAGAAAACCCCATCACAGTCCAAACAGGATACACTGCAGGGCTCACTAGTGACCTCTCCCAGTTGAAGTCAGTTCAAAATAGAGGAATTACAGTGTATTTTACAGACATTATGTTCATTATTTGAAAGGGCCCAAATAAACAATGTTTTACAGCCACAAAAATTGTCAGGCTCTCACCCTGCAGAATGAAGATCACATTGAATATGTATTTTATTACTTTATTACTCCCACTTTGTGCTTTTACAATGAAGACGCTGAAGGAATAACATTCTAATGAGATGTTAATTTAGAATTTCAGCTACTTTTGGTTGCTCAGCCAACAATTTTTTTGAGTTCATTTACTGGAGTGACCCTGAAAGTAAAGTAGAACATGCACAGGCACCTGTATTTCAGGGGAAAAAAGAGTGCAAAACCCAGGCTAAAACAGCAACACGGGTATACCTACTTCTTGGGAAAACAGGGAAAAGCTACCCAGAGGAATTTAGCAACTTTGCTGGAATGAGTCAAATCCAAGAATACCCTGTCACTAAGCAGCAACATTCCTGACTATATTCTCCCAGCAGTCTGCATCAGCTCCCTGCACAGTGCCAAACTGTTTCCCACACATCCTCCACCCCATTTCCTCATCCACTGTTTACCAAGCAGAAGAGGGTAATCCTCAGCTTCCAGCCATGGAGTACAGATCTGGATATGCTTGAAGTGCAGTTTTTGGATCAGTCCATTGTAGTAATCTTTTAGAGGTCCTTTACCTATTTAAAACAAAAAAACGTTTTATCAATATGACTGAAAACAGTGTGGTCTGTGAAATACAAGCTCCTGTTGGATCAGGTGCACAAACAGGACACAACACATGATATCCTCAAAAAGACATGAAAAATCTAAGTTCCCTTGAAAGCAATGTGCACCCAGACTTCTCTTATTTCAATGAAGAATACTTCTCAGTATTTCAATAAGTTTTCCATCAAAGCAGAATAATGGAATTTTTAAGGTCGGAAAAGCCCTCTCAGATCAAGTGCAACTGTTCCGCAGCACTGCCAAGGCCACCACTAACCCAGGTCCCCAAGTGCCACATCCACATGGCTTAGATGGGGATTCCACCACTGCCCTGAGCAGCTGTGCCAGGGCCTGACCACCCTTTCCATGAAGGAATATTCCCAATACCCAATCTAAACCTCCCCTGGCACAACTTGAGGCTGCTTCCTCTGACATTTCTTTAGCAACATCATCTCAATGTTGACCTTAAATTGTTTTTTTTGCAGAGCTGGATAGACAGGGAGGCTCTTTAAAGATGTGCCATTATTAGATAGTGCACTAATTCAGCTATAAATCGCTGTTCTTATGACCAAACATATAGACAACAGTGCCTCCTCTCCCCTCACCAGCAACAGGAGAGTCAGCACAGAACAAAAGTGACAATTAAACCTTCTGTGTTAGCACTGAAAGAATTGTAACACAAATATTCTTACCTGTTATCACACACACCAAAGCTGGCAGCTTGGCTCCCTCCTTGATAAACCGCTCATAATCTGGAGAAGATAAAACACTGGTCAGATCTGACAAATAAGTGAGTGCTTGGTTTAAGAGTGGTGACAGTGCATTAATTATTGAGCTTCCCACTGCAAGCAATTTCCTTACAAGCATGCACTTGGTAAAACAGCAGTAAATTCAGCGATGTTAACAAACTTCCACAAAAATAAATCTGGCTGTTTATGCACTATGCATAAAGTATTTATTCAAATGCTCCCCAATCAGCTGCTTCAATAGATCAATTAAGAATTGGAGGTGCGAAATCTACAAGATAAAGTATTCCCTCCCTTCCTATTAGCAGATGCCTGTGGAGAGTAGGTGTAATAGCTCAGAAAATAAAACTGCAGTTTAGGAGCCAGTTAGAGATTTCATTCCCCCTGACAACTTCTCTAATTGAATTCAGATGTTGAACTGCTGTATTTTAATTACTAATCTGAAATTACTGCTTATTAATCAAATGCAACTGCATTTTCACCTGAATATAGAAGCATTGCTCTTTAGAAAACCCTTCTTAAGTGTCCAGAAGACCTCCTTGAGTAAATGAGATCAACTCCTTCATACCAACCTTCTAAAGCTCTTAAAAGGACTGAGAAGTCTTCATCCTCTGAAAGAGAAGGCTTTATTAGGGACATTCATATTTCTATGATTTTTAATTTTTGTCTTTAAATAACAATTGAGATTTTCCTCACCTTCACCTACACAATTTAAATACAGACCATGTACTCAAAAGTACATAGTCTGTACTTAAAGTTTACTATTTAATAGAATGTACTATTAAAAATCCTGTAATTTTATTTTCATTAATAGAAGTCCATAACCATACTTAACGTAACCATTATTTATTTCCCTTGTTGGCAACATGACAGACAAACCAGCCACAAATACTGCACATCTTCAAAGCTATCAGGGTAAAATTTTCTCGTTTGTAAAACTGAAAATTAAATGTAAAAACTGCCCTGATAATTCAAAGATAAAGACAATCTCACCCATAGTTACTAGCAATGGATTTGTTTCCAATCTCTGTTCCCTTCTTCATACAGAGGGAAAAAAGTGACATAATTATGTTACATTTATCTGAAATCATGGAATCAGAGACTGGTGGGGTTGGATAGGACATTAATGCTCATCTCATCCCAACACCTTCCACCAGAGCAGGGTGCTCAATAAGGAGTAAATATTTTACTTTCTTAATCCATTTTTCACAACCATGCAAGATAGTATGTCTAGAATGAAAGATTAAAAAAAAAAAGAAGTAGGAAATCTATTTTAATAGTTCTTAAAGCTGTGCCTCTAGACTGTAGCACTGCAATTAGAATACAACTTTAAAAAAAAACATTCATTTGTAGCATTATATGTTATACAACATTTAGTTGTTTTAGACACACCTTACCCTCAAATTCTTGCATGAAATCAAAGGACAAACATAACTTCAATGTGTGGATGCCTATTTTATATGAAAAATAAAACAAACCTGTCCAGCTGGTGCTACTGACGAGAAGGGCTGGCCGGTCCCTGGTCTTCACCACATTCCCACTTTTGCCATCCCTCTCTGTGAAGGCTGAGCTCTCAGCACTGGGATTGACAGCTCTGTACTATGGAAACACAACTTCCTGAGGATGGGCTACACACACAGCCAGCAACAGCAGGGAACACTCTGCTTAACTGGCATGAATTTCCAGACATTTGGCTTCAGATTTGCTGCTCAACTTGTCTAGAAACAGAGTTGTTACGTTACAGGAATACCAGAACAGGGCAGGCCATTTTCCCCTCTTTCCTGCTGCTATAGGCACAATTCCACTTTCCAACCAAATGTTTTCCTTAACAAGCTGAGCAAAGCCAGCCTCCCTTTCCATGTCTGTCTCACACTTAGCACAGCATGGAGGCCAACAGCATATTTACCCAATTAAACTCAGAACCTACACATTCTGGGCTGGGCATTTCCAAAAATCTCCACTATGCACTATGGCTTTCACTTCTTTTTCAAGCATTAGTTTGGTGGAGTAACTCCCTGCTCAATCTGCCACAGGTGACATCCTGCACACAGCCAGAGGAGAGTGTTTAACTCTTGGACCAAGATCCTGAAGGCTCTCCAAAGTAATTAAGGAAGGGATGCTATTAAGGAAGCATCTGGGTCAGTGGAACACTGCAGAGTTCCACCCTAGATACTCATCACAGATTTATGCCAACTTCTTTAAAAACAAAACACTTCTACTACTTCACAACAAGCCTTGTGTCACCACAGTTCAACTATTTCACTTCTGGCCTCTCTCAGTGACAATTAAGGCAACTCAGAGCCCCCTGTGCCTGCTGGGGGTCAGAACATGTGACCCCCCCCTCCAAGTATTTTTAAGTGCCACAAATCCACATCCCTTGGTTAAGGACTGTAAGGGCAGCTGCACTTGCACATACCGTGGTTTGAAAGGCTCATAGTCTTTGGCAAGTTTCATGTACAAATTGTGTTGGAGGTCCAATGGTGTTTCCTTAAAATAAGATGCTGGTTTGTCATACAACGTTACAGCCCTGGGAGGAAATAAATGTGCAGCGTAAATAAGACACAGATGTAACAACATGCACATGGTACAGTGGCAGGCTGCAAAAATGTAATCAGAAAGAAATCAACTAAATCAATACAGCAAAGTAATTCATTTTTTGACTCCTGTATTCCTGAAGTTTGCTGGAACATGTCAAAGTGGACACATTTAACAAAGAACCCCTTCCTTGTCTGCATATTCTAAGGGTGAAATGCACCTGTAAAAACTGCAAACATCACTGTCCTGAGTTTTAAACTTATTCTGTAACTGTGCTTGAGCAATTCTGATCTTAAAGCCCTCTGACTGCAACAGAAAACCTGGCAGGCCAGACTAACTGTTAAAAATCCCAGTGATGTCTGTCCCATTCTGACTCCACAGGCAGCGTGCAGCAAACTTCCATGGCTCCTGGACTGCCACCTCAGTCAATGGGGTGTTGGTTAAGAAGGATGATGATTCCTGAATGCCCCCACTCCATTGGCTCAACACAAAACTGAGCTGATGTGGCAAGCTGAGTTTCAGTGGTGATGGATGGGCTCAGGAGAACTCCTTTTTTAAGATCCCTCTGAATCCTGAATCCTCAGGGATCTGTTATTTCATTTTACTGTGTGCACACACACTAAATTGTCAGTGGTACATGACTTACTTTATCTTGAAATTCACCCAGAGATCTTCTTTCATGGCATCAGTGACACACAGGTTATAGTCAGACAAGCGCCCAAAAAGCTTTTCATACCTGACAAAAATTAAATGTATGTCAGAAACTACAGGCAGGCAACTGCAGCAACTGTCCCCAGTGCCCCTGCTTGGTAAAAGCCAAACAAAACCAAAAGAAACCCAACTGCCCCTAGCACTGAAATTGGATTGCCAATTATTGATGGACTCCTACACTCCAAAGCCTCTAACTACACATAACCAATTATATTCAGCAAGGAGCTGTTTCAAGAAGAGTTGGTGTGTAAAGCATTAGAGAATAAAAAACCCAGAACATGTAAAGAAATTCCAGTAACAAGAGCAACGTTTGCACATGCACGTAAAAGCAACCTGCCTACTTCATCCAACCCCCCTCCCACATGTTCTACAAAGGCAGCTACAGAACAGAAACCAGTTTAACACAGCAAAGCCCAGAAATCCCTCCCTGTGCCAATTATAATCTCCCCACTGGTTTCCATTCTGAATTCCACCAAGGCATGTCATTTATAAAAAGCAGGAATGACTGTACAAACCATTTAGCAATCTGGACTAGCGGGTGGTTCCTCCCATGACTCAGGCTCATGATGGTGTATCCATAATTGTGCCAATCAATGATGAGTTTGCTCCCCCAGAACTTTGCTGCCACCCAGGCAACAGCTATACTAGGTAAGCCTGGGGGATTCTGCTCAAAAACACAACAGAAATAGCATAAGACTGTGACCAAGTGACAAACACAAAGCAACTACCAGAAACAAAAAATCAAATCAAAATTGCATCGCTTTAAAGGAGCTTCATGAACAGAGACTGTTGGTATTCACCTATGAACACTGGTAGGTACTTCAAATTCAACCCTTGGGTCAAGATCAAAATTCCCCTCCAATAAACACATCTACATTTCTAGTATGATTTATTCTTTATGATTACCCATGGCAATGAAGTTTGAAAGCATAACAATTAACAGCAAGAGAAAACTTCAGTTGTTAACAGACAAATCAAGGTTTAGAGCCAAAAAATACCTGGATACAGGTTTACACCATTGATGAGGCCAGTTCAGCTCTGAAATAATTAGAATAATGTCTGACACGGCTAAAAATGTCCTGTAATGTAGCACTATTTATTTTTATTGAAATTAGTCCCAACACAGAACATACCTGAAGAAGAATATAGGATGGCCGATCAGTCCTCAGCAATGTGTACAGCAACTGCACTGACTGCACAAGGACCTTTAGGACATACTGGCAAAGCTTTGGACCCACTACAAAGTGACAGAAAAACAGGTAAGAATATTAGAGCTTTCCCCACAGAAATGAGAACATCACAAAAGAACCAGCCAGCTCTGCAGAGGTAGGGTCAAAATTGCATGAAAATGGAAACCAGTTTAAAAACTTTATCAACAACCTGGGTAAGTGATTGAGTGCACCCTCAGCAAGTTTGGAGATGGCACCAAGCTGGGTGGGAGTGTCAATCTGCTTGAGGGTAGGAAGGCTCTGCAGAGGGATCTGGACAGGCTGGATCACTCCAATACAGACCTTGAGGGGCTGGAGTGTATCCAGAAAAGGGAACAGAGCTGGGGAAGGGGCTGGAGCACCAGGAGCAGCTGAGGGAGCTGGGGGTGCCCAACCTGGAGGAAAGAAGGCTCAGAGGGAACCTGGTGGCTCTGCACAACTCCCTGACAGGAGGGTACAGCCAGGGAGGGTCGGGCTCTGCTCCCACAGAACAGGGGGTAGGACAAGGGGAAACACCCTCAAGTTTCCCAGGGAAAACAGGGAAGGTTTAGCTCAGCTATTGAGAAAATTCCTTTATGGAAAGGGTGGTCAGGCCTTGGAAGGGGCTGCCCTGGGCAGTGGTGGAGTCCCCATCCCTGGAGGGATTTAAAAGTGGATGGTGGCACTTGGGGTCAGGGCTTAGTGGTGGCTTTGACAGTGCTGCGGGAATGGTTGAACTCAATGATCTTAGAAGGTTTTTCCAACCTAAATGATTCTGTGATTCTATTCTATGATCACTATAAAGCTAAGTAAACATCTCGTGAACCCTACAAATTCTCATTCTGTATTCTGCACAGAAAGAAATAAAATCATGGAATGGTTTGGGTTGGAAAGGACCATAAAGCTCATCTCATTCCAGCCCCTGCCATGAGCAGGGACACCTTCCACTAGCCCAAGTTGCTCCAAGCCTTGGACAGCTCCAGGCAGCCACAGCTTCTCTGGGCAAAAGGAGCAAACACAAGGTGGGGGAGGAATAGGTAGAATGAATATAATTTCCACATTTAACTCTGCATGTGAGCAGCATCAATGTACCAGCAGGTTTAATTTCAGCGGCTCCTGTTTCACAGAGAAAGGGAGACAAGAGCGCGGAGCTCTGTGTGCGGCAGGACCGGAGCCGCCCCCGCCCCGGGCTGTTCACAGTCCCACGCACGCCCGCGGCCCTCTCCCTCCGCCCCGCACGCACCTCGCAGCCCGCGCAGCTCCGCCACGGGCATGAGCCGGATGTTCTCGCTGCGCAGCACGTCCCGGTGCGGCCGGTTCTCTGCGAGGGGAGAGCCCGGTCAGCGGCGCGCCGCCCCGCCCGGCCCCGCGGCCCCCCGGCCGCCCCTCACTCACGGAGGTAGCCCAGCAGAGCGACGTCGCGCCCGTGCCGGGCCAGCGCCAGCGCGTGGTACTGCATCCGCGGGCTGCGGCCCAGGTCCCCCAGCACGGCCACGCACACCCGGCCCGCGCCGCCCGCCCGCCGCCGCCGCCACAGCAGCAGAAACAGCAGAGCCGCCACCGCGCTCGTCACCGCCAGCCACAGCCCCGGCCACGGCCCGAGCCACGGCCGCTGCCCCGGCGCCGCCATCTTTGAGCCAGCAAGGCGGGAAAGGCGCGGGAAGGGCGCCCCCTGGCGGGGCGGAGGTGCCGCGCTCTGAGGGAGCCCGGAGAGGCGGGACCGGGACAAGTACGGAGAGAGAGTTAATTGATTACAGCAACAGGGAGGGGCTAATTAATTACCGCCGTACCGGACACTCGTCTGCAGTGTGGGGTTTCCTGGTAAATTTTAGAGTATCCCGCAGTCAGGAGTGATTTCAGTGCAGCCCCATTACCAGCCAATGCGTGTGCTTTAGTTCGAATTCAGCTAAATTCTAACTAGATCTTCCCTGGATCTGAGTTAATACTCTACATATTTCTGTGATATCCCTCAGTTTGTTGTCTCAATTTCTGACCCTTCCAGTAAATAGTACCAGCACCTACCAGGTACTAAATCCCTTCAACATCTGCATCTCACTGTGTTCTCATCCATGTACAGAACCCATTTCCAGCTGTTTTCAGCTTGCTGATCCCTGTTTTCTGATGGCAATACAGAGCAAACAGAAGCTTCCTGACAGAAACATTTGCCACATGATCTTGGCAAGGCCCCATGGAAGTGGCTGAACACCACATTGGAAGAATCAGTAAGTTGTGCAAAAGTTTGAAAGTGAGTCAGTTGTACTGGCCAGGGATCCAATATGAGGTGTCACACCGTGCAGAGAACAAATGGTGTTTCTTCACTACGAACAGGGATAAAGACAAAATGAAGGATGCTGGTGACCAGAGGCAGGACCCAGGGAACGGCTGGAGCTGTGTCACGGGGGTTTAGGTTGGATATCAAGGAAAGGTGCTTCCCTCAGAGGGTGCTGGGCACTGCCCAGGCTCCCCAGGGAATGGTCAAAGCCCAAGGCTGCCAGAGCTCCAGGAGTGTTTGGACAATGCTCTCAGGGATGTACCGGGTGGGGTTGTTGGGGTGTCTGTGCAGGGCTGGGAGTTGGACTCATGATCTCTGTGGGACTCTTCCCACTCAGGACATTCCATGATTCTCTCTGCAGACCGTTGTGACCACCCATCTGAATCGTATCCTGCTATTCCACTTACGTTTCTCTGCCCCCTATGACAAAGCCAGATGTCAGATGTTGCATTTCCAGTGTAACTCTTGCCAAACAGCAAGTATGTGGTAACAACGAAACCATTGTTCCCTTTTAAAACATATAACTAACTACAAGTGTGGGCCAACTGGTTCCACAACAAAATAAAGCCTGGAATGTTTGCTCAAAGATTCTGCTCAGAATGCATCTTCGTCTGCTGAGAAAGTATAGAATCATAGAATCTTCTGAGCTGGAAAGGACCCACAGGGATCATGAATCCAACCCCAGCCCTGCACACAACCCTGACCCCCACAATCCCACCCTGTGCATCCCTGAAAGTGTTATCTAAGTGCTCCTGGAGCTCTGGCAGCCTTGGAGCCATGACCATTCCCTGAGGATCCAAGATCTCCTCAAGAAAAGTCCCCCTGTCCCACATCCCTGTCCTGCTTTTACACATCCACCCCCACCATGGCAGACACGCATCCATTCCAACCTGCAGGAGGTCTGATCTTTTGGGCACCCCTTGTTTCACTCCATCCTACCTCACCTGACAGTTCCTGCTGTGTATAATTTTAATGCAAAATGAAAATTGCTTTTCTATTTACTTCCTTGAATAAATATCCTGGCTGCAATGGAATGAGGGACTGATGGCTTCTTTCAAGCTATCAGGTATAAAACCCCCAACTCCATACAGCTGTGTTTTCTGGCAGGTTATCAAACTACTTAAGATTACAAGTGTATCAACTTTATGGATGCAATGACTTTCAGTTTATGAAGGTAGAGTTGCAATAAAAGTCCTTTTGACCTATGTAATCTTCAGAGCACTGTGCTGGAGAAAGATAAATAAGGTGCAGTCATCACTTCTGGCTGAGGCTCTGAAAACAGGGATGCACTTGAGAGAAATGCATTTTCAGACACTACTGATTTCTGCCTGTAAAATTTTTCGTATGTATTGAATAGCAGTTATGCTTTTCAAAAGGCTTTTCCTGTCTTTTCTCCTGACCATTTTAGAAAGTCTGGTAATACTGTTTTCAGTTTATCCTAGAAATAGTCTATTTAAGCTCCATCCCCAGTCCTCCTGCCCTCAAGTGCAACAGAGACAGAGCAGCCAAAATCCCTCTCACTATTGGAACCTCACTCATCCCAGAAGTCTCCAATTCAAATGTCTCCAGCAAACAGCATGAAAACCTGCTGCTACCCTGGTTACTTTTATTGCCACATGATACATATATATCTAGTACAAACCTTTTATACCAGAATTTTTAAAAAATTTGCACTGAAAAAATACCATCCCACTAACAACTATTTGCACCAATCACACCTGCACTGCAGGGTATGGGCTAAGAGCTCTCACAAACCTGACATGACTCCAAAGGGTTCAGAGCACTGGCACTGTGCTATATCATCATGGGAGAAATTATGGCCATTTTTAACAGTGAGGCAATTTGCTTCTTGTGTTTGTTCTCCTGTTTGCTCAATTTCTGAAGCACAACCCCTGCCACAGCAGAGATGAAAGGAGTTCGCTGCAGAATAACCTCAATTTGGAAGCAATTCCAGGTGGCCTGAAATGCCACTGCAGGTGGCCCAGCACTGAGCTCACAGCCTGGTCTGGTGCTGCTGGGATGCCCCTGAGCTTTGCCCTGAAGATGAAAAGCCTGTGGTGTTTGAAGGTAGGACTGGTCCTAACGTTCCTCTAATGATTCCCACTATCTAAAATATGAAGTTAATATTATTTTTTAGTACCTGCAGTGGCATGAACTGTACACCTGTTTTACCTCATCTAATGTGAGCTGTTCCCCATAAACTTTTCACCAAACCTTCCAACTTTCCTCTCTGAAGGGAAAACGCCACAGGATCACAGAATCAAGGAATACGTTGAGTTGGAAAGGACCTTGAAGATCATCTCGTTCCAACCCACTGCATGAAAAGACCCTTTTAAAACGGCTCCTTTCTCCTCAACCACTCCAAACTCTGCACTGTTCTTGCAGTTGCTGCCTTTTAACCTCACCAGCTGCTTTTTGTCTGCTTTATTCATTTTCTCCCCACATTAAAGAGTCCCTCAGGAAGGGGTGAAACTAAAAGAAGTTACCTAGGAAATTTTTACACAACTTCCGAAAGACAGTTTCTCCTGAATGGTTTATATTGGCTTAGACGTCTTTCCAGGCAGGTACAGGTTGAGGTTACAGGAATACATTTTTTATTTTCATCCAGGACATAGAAGAGGAAGAAGGGAGATAAGCAGAGCCAGAGTATATGGCTGATAACCATGGGCAAATTCAAATTAGTAATTAACAGACAGGTTTTTTTGCATAACGTAAAATTTTGAAATTACAGGGAAAGGATTAAATACTTGCTAGTTGTGTTCACACCCAAGTTTTCAGAGATGGACTGAACTTCAGGCTAAAGAGAGTTGGAATTAGTATTAGATCTAGACATCAGCATGCACATTCCTCTCATGATGTTCACTCTGATAACACGAAAAAAAATACCCATTGGCTGACTTCCACTGAGTGGAAAAAACAAAGATACTCTGACTTAGAGCTTGACTTAGACTAAGACAATTTAGGGTTGTGTCTTCATACCAAAGCTCAGCTCCTGAGATTCATTCAGCCCAGTGTGGTCACAAGGTGTTTTCCTGGCCCCTGCACACACATGTACTTTAGACCCTGTATTTTGGGGACAAGAATATGTTTGTGGCATGCCTGGAATGGAGACTGGTTATCTTTAACAACAGGTAGTTATCTCCATTAACTCCGTTTGCAGTTTGTCACTGCAAAACAAACACTGGAATTCGGGCAATGCCACCCTTTCCTCTTTGAACAATGCTGGAAAAACAAGTCACTTGTACTCCACTTATACTTAATATCAGTGAGGTGGAAGGGGCTGCTTTAGAGAGGAAAGTAAACTGAAAAGGAAACGCACTATATGGAAAGGAAAGACTATTCAGTTTTCAAACACTGCTTTGTTTTTCATTCCAGTTTGGAAGAGGGTTCAGTTCTCTGTGGATTTCCAAAGGTGGCTTTTGGCCTGTGGATTCTTCACTGCACACTGTGATCCCTGCCTCTCTTGTAAGCTGTGGAAAAGACAGGGTGAATTTGGGAATTGGGTGGAAACCTCCTGGTGGAACCCTTAGTACATGATGATCCCTGTGAAAATGTGAAGGTGATTGTGCAAAAGACCAAGCATGATCCTGAGTGAATTCCCAGAACACTCTACTCATGCTTTATGTAGAGCTGAGTTTAAGGCCACCCTGGAGTTCCACTGGACAGCTTGTTTCCAGCTGGAAACACAAGCAGGACACCTGCAGCTCTCCATGGCTGAATGAAGGGGGAGGCATAACAACCCATTAGCTAAGATCTTTTAATGCACTAGTTCCTGCTGAGGGAGTTTTCTGGTTAATTTGTGACATAAAAGTATATTTTTCCACCTGCAAGATACCTTACACAGCAGCATATTAACTGTACCAGGTGCACTTACCCTGGGAAAGCTGAGGCATAATCTACCAGCTCTGGAAACACTGGCTTCTCCTCCTGCAATATGGTCTTGGGTTGTTGCTCCACAGCCCCGCTGCCGCAGGCACAGGGATGATACCTGCCCTTGTACCACATCATTCATGGAACCAATTGCCTGACGAGAGCTGGGGAGGGACTTTGAAAATGTGGTAGGACAAGAGGGAATGGCTTCCCACTGCCAGAGAGCAGTGTTAGATGGGATATTGGGAAGAAATTCCTTGTGAGGAAATTCCCTGAGGAGGCCCTGGCACAGGGTGCCCAGAGAAGCCGCGGCTGCCCCTGGATCCCTGAAAGTGTCCAAGGCCAGGCTGGATGGTAGCAACCTGGGATAGTGGGAGGTGTCCCTGCCCATGGCAGGGAGTGGGACTGGATTTTTTAAGGTCCCTTCCAACGCAAACCATTCCATGATTCTATGATTTAATTTTTAAAAATCATGTAGTTTGACTTGGCATACCACAGGATCCAACCACTGAATACGCCATATTCCCTCAGTGTAGTTATTTTTCCCTTCTGGAAAATGGACACAATCCTAATCCTCCAAACGAGGATGATGGAGATGCAGTGGCTGTAAGGGCCATATGTTCCGTGCTGTCTGTGACAGAGGTGCTGTGGAGAAAGAGCCGGATCTGCAGAGCGCGATCTGCGGGAGCGCTGCCCTGGACCCTCGGAGTGTGTCCCTGCGGAGCGCTGTCCCGCATTCCCGGAGTGTCCCTGCCGAGCTGCCCCTACTCCCCCTCCGACCCCCGCCCGGCCCCGCCAACCGCCAGGGGGCGCTGCCGCCGCCCGCCGCCGAGCGCCCGCCAAGATGGCGGCGTGTGGGGCGGCGGGGGCTGCGGGCGGTGGTCCCGGCCGGGCGGGGGTTGGGGCCGGCCCGGCCCCGGGACGGGGATCGGGGCGAGCGGGGGTCGGGACGGTGCTGGCGGCCGCGCTGGCGGTGCTCGGTTCGCTGCAGGTGGCCCGCGGCGCCGGGTGAGTGTCTGTCCCGGGCGGGGTCCTGCGCGGCTCCCGGGGCTCCCGGTGCGCTGAGGTCGGGCTGGTGGAGCGGGTGGTAAGCGGGACGGCCGCCCGTGAACCGCGGTGGGTCACAGCGGGGACGCGGGAGAAGCGGGGTGGGGTGTCAGCGGGACTGTGCCTCCCTGAGCCGCGCCGCTCTCGTCACCCCGCCTTTGCGGCCTTGGGGCAACCGGGTGTTGTCATTGCAGGAGTCCCCCCAGCGAGCCGCTGCTGCTGCCCTACCCCCGCTGGCAGCACGGCCCTCGGCACAGCCACAGGCACGTCAGGGACTGCCAGCCCGTCAAGTATGGCAACGTCACGCACGAAGCGTGGCCCGGCGACAACAGCACGGCCGGCCCGGTGGCTGTCACCAGAACGTTCGTCTCGTACATCCCCTCGGAGGGCAGCAACCGCAAGGAGGTCTATGGCCACTTCACTTTCGTGAGGAATCCCCTGAGAACCTTCTCCGTGCTGGAGCCGGGCGGTGCCGGCGGCTGCCTGGCTCATCGCAGAGCCCCCGTGGAGGAGACGGCAAAGCTCAGGAAGTGTCTGGTGGCCCAGAACGGCGGGTACTTTAACATGGATACTGGAGAGTGCCTTGGGAATGTTGTGAGCAATGGAAAGCTGGTGAGAAACTCTGGAGGCCTGCAAAACGCTCAGTTTGGCATCCGGAAGGATGGCACCATGGTGTTCGGGTAAGAGCTGGGGGATGTTCGCAGAGCGCTCTCCACTCTGAAGACTTTTAGGCATCACTGGGCACGAAGCTCATCCCAGCACTGCCTCCTTGGCCTCCCCAGTTAGAGTAGAAGCTCACTTTGAGTGCTGAAGTTAGGGATGTTCTACCTGTACCTCATGGAGTAATCTCTGTGGCCCTTGGCTCATGTCCTGTGATGCCTCTCCCCAGGCTGACAATGGCTTTGAAAGTTGCCAGTCCCTGCCCAAGCTTTTGTGCATTTTGATCTGTTTTCAGCCGTGTTCATGTTGTCTTTGTGTTCCCTGCCCATGGGGAAAGGGAATTCTTTTTGCGTGTTTTCCATGCAGGTATTTGCAATTTCACTTTTCTACAAAGCACAAAGCTGTGTTTGCCCACAGTCATGGATACCAAACAACTAAAAGTTGAGCATCCAGCTCCCACAAGACATCAAAAAGGCCACCTTTAAACCCAAAACCTCTGGCAGAGCATGGCTGTCCGGCTCCAGCCCCTGCTCCCATCCTCTCCTCTCAGTTGCAAACATCCCCCAACATCAGGCTCTGATGAGGCAGATGTTACTTATCACCCTAATTCAGTAGAGAGCAATATCTCTTGGGAAGCACACCGTGGTGAGACACAATACCTGAGCATGGAAGTGGCAGCTGAACAATCCCTTTAGTGGCTGGCTAGTCAGTGACAGTGTTTGCTGTCTGTAAGAGCAGAGGAACCTCCTTCCCAAATGGAAGGGAGGAGGCAGTATCCTGTGCAGCTGCAGGAAGGCTGGATGCTGTAGCTCCAAATGCTTTCCATAGCTGTTTAGTGTCATATTTTTGGAGAATAGAAGTTGACAGGCAGCAAGATGTTACAGCTGCTTCCACAGATCCCTGAGTATTTGGCAGTTGCTCTGTAATTGTGTTCTGCCAGATGCTTTCTGCCCTTGTTACCCTGGCTCGGTTCCACTGGGCACATTCCTGGCAGGAGTTGTTTCAGGCACAGTGGCCTGGGACCATCATCAGCTTTGGGTTTGTGCAGAAGAGCAGAGAACGGGCTGCTCTGCCTGCTAAAGTGATGTTTCACTCTGCTTGTCCCCTGGTTTTGGATGTAGCTATCCTTCATTCCAGCACTTCTCTTTCTCCCTGCTTTAGGAGCCTGCTGGCGGCAGGAGAGGCTTTTACATGACATGCTGTGACTTTGGGTAACCTCTCCTCCTGCTCTCCTTCATAGTTACCTGTCTGAGGATGATGTCCTGGATCAATCAAACCCTTTTGTGCAGCTTGTGAGTGGGGTGGTTTGGCTCCTGAGAAATGGAGAGGTTTACATCAACCAGAGTCGGGAGGCCGAGTGTGGTGACACTCAAACCACAGGTAAATATTGTGGAGCCTGTCTGTGCATTGTCCTTCCCATGGAGCTCTTGGAAGGAGGGGCTCTTTAGAAGTCCAACTTTCATTGAGTCGTGGAATGGTTTGGGTTGGAAGGGCCTTAAAGACCATCTTATTCCACCCCGTGCCATGGCCAGGGACACCTTCCACTAGCCCAGGTTGCTCCAAGCTCTGTCCAGCCTGGCCTTGGACACTTGCAGGGATCCAGGGGCAGCCACAGCTTCTCTGGGCACCCTGTGCCAGGGCCTCCCCACCCTCCCAGGGAACAAGCTCTTCCCAATATCCCATCTAACCAGTCCAGAGAAACTCAAAGCAGTTGCCCCTTACAGGAGTTTGAAGCTTGTGAATCCCCTGTTTTGTCGTTGTGCCTGACAAAAACTTAATCAAGTGCACTTCTTTAGGGCTTGGATGAGCAAGAGGAACCTGGGCTGTGTTCTCATTGTATTTCAGTTTGGATGAGCCCTTTGCTGGGAGCTGTTTTGCAGACAGATGTGTCTGTTCATGTGTCTAAACAGCCCATTCTGTCCTTCAGCTGAGTGTGAATTATTCCCTGTCCTGCAGGAACCTTCGACAAATTCATCAACGTGATCTCAGCCAGGACTGCGGTGGGACACGACAGACAGGGCAGGCTTGTCTTGGTTCACGTGGATGGACAGACAGAATCCAGAGGGTAAGGGTTTGGATAAGGTATTAAATTCCTGGAACTGGAGGGATGCTGCAGCTGCCCAGGGGTATGTTCTAAGGCAGAGACTTGCAGGCCTCAAGAGAGCCAGAAAAGGCTCATGCAGCCTCCAGACAGCACATCAGGATGCCTGGGATGGGAGAGCTTCCCCTTCCACCATGGAGAGCAACAAGCTTCTGGTCTAACAGCTTCACTGAAGTCAAATCAACAAACAGCCTTTGCTTTGCAGGGTCAGCCTGTGGGAAATGGCAGAATTCCTGAAGCAGCAGGGAGTCATCAATGCTATCAACCTGGATGGTGGAGGCTCTGCCACACTGGTCCTAAATGGGACCCTCGCCAACTACCCCTCTGAGCACTGGTAGGTGCAGCTGGCTCATGCCCAGGGCTGCCCAGGGGGTCCTGCAGCTCCTGTGGGAGTGTACAGCCCTGTCCCACCCGCTGGCCTGGCTGGGAGGGCACAGCAAAGGCAGGTGACAGGATCTGTGGGAGAGAGCAGCTCTAGAATTTAAAGCGATTGAGTGACTCCGTATTTTTTCCACTTAGTCACCCAGGATTAAAGCTGAGCTGATTTCAGACAGGCAGCAAAGCTGTGGCTGTGACTGAGTGGCTGATGTGGGAATTGGATAAGGCAGCACCTTTTAGTCTGGGAGATTCAGAGCTGCACATTCATGGGAATTAGCAGAGATCTGTCAGCAGCTTATTATTATGGAAGAGAAACACTGACTAGGAGACCCTGCTCTGCCTCATTGGAGGGAACCTAAAGAATATTTTACTTTAAATTCAGATTTTTAGTCTGTTCTGATGGTGAACAGGAAGGGATTTAACATTCAGTTGCCATAACTGTAATGATATAATTTATATCAAAGCAAACAACATGCAAGGAAAGGTGTGTTGGGTGCTAAAATTAGGGAAGCTGGGAGTGCTTAAAGGAGACTCTGTGTGTTGCTTCTGTAGTTCCATGTTTGAAATGATATCTGTCAGATGAGATTTAACACTCAGTTAAAACATAGACTCCAATGCAGCTTTATGTTTCTATTTTCCCGGTATTAACGTTCTTGTTTGCAAGTGTGGATCAGGATGAAATTTGTGGATTATATAACTGATTTTGGGTTGGGCTGGGCAGCACAGTGCTGGCACAGCTCACGCTGTCCCCTCTGCTGTCCCCAGCCCCTTTGATAACATGTGGCGCTGTCCCCGGAGCATCTCCACCGTGGTGTGTGTGCACGAGCCGGGCTGTGAGCCCCCTGACTGCAGTGGCCATGGGCTCTGTGTGGCTGGGCACTGCCACTGTGACAGCCACTTCTGGGCAGGTCCTGCGTGTGACACCCTGGACTGTGGCCCTGCCAACTGCAGCCTGCACGGCGTCTGCAGTGCCTGTGAGTCCCTGTGGGTGTGACACGGAGGGGCTGGGGGGCTGCAGGGGAGGCAGGACCTGGCAGTGCATCCCTGGGGAGTATTGTGTGCCACCCTGCCAGACACCCACTGGGTGGCTTGGGCTGTTTCCCGTCCCCTCCAGCGTCTGAGGCACAGATGGTCAGAACATGTTGCCTTTAGGAGCCAGCAGCAAGGCTGGGCTGGGGCTTAGGGGTGGAAACTTGAAGGTCTGTGCCTCAGTTTCCCTTCCTGCCCCAGGGTTGCGCTCTGGGTTTTTTGTGAGGCTGCTGATAGGCAGGGCTTTGTATTACAGTGTGTGACAGCAGCTGCTTCTGTCCCCTCCTCTTACTGTTCCTTCTCTACTTACCTCTCCTGCTTCTTGATTTTTGTTAGTGTGCAGTTGCTACTCTTCCATGGATTTGAATTTAGGGATTGCTGGAATGTCTGTCCCCAGCTTCTGCCCCTCTGTGCCTGCCCACTCTTGTTACCCTCTTCCTGTTCTGATTCAGCTCTCATTTGAGTGTGTCCCAGTGCAGTGGCTGGGCCGAGCTTGGTGGGTGCAGGTGTTGCCAGTAGCTGACCCAGAGCTGATCCTAAAGAACGCCATCAGCAGGGATTCAGCTGTGTTTGGCAGCTGGGGAGGGGGTGTGTGTGAGCCCAGCCTTTGTGTGAATGCAGGATTTCTCTTCTAGGGGCTCCCTGGCAGGGGTAAGAGGACACCCCAAGAGGGAGAGGGTCCTCATTTCAAGTCCTTGCTGCTTCCAAGTGTTTTTCTGTTGTCAGTAATGGCTGTTCCATGTGTTTGCACAGCTGGATGCCTGTGTGACGCCGGCTGGACTGGCAGCAACTGCACTGAAGGTAAATACTGACTGCTACTCCACTGCCTCTTCACAGCCAGGGAGCGGGGAGTGGGAACCACTTCCCAGCAGCTGAGAGAGTGCGGGGAAGGGAAAGGACACCTCGTGGGCTGCTCATGTTTGGCAGCATGAGTTTAGTTGCAGCTCATGATTGGCTTGGTGTGAGGCACTCAAGCCTTTGCTCCTCGTTCAGGGGACAAACTCGGCTTGTTGCTGAGCATCCCTCCACACCCTGAGCTGTGGCTGTGAGCTGGGATTGCTCACCTCTGCAGCCAGGGCTCTGGTGACGTCTCTGCTTGTCTCCCGCAGCTTGTGCTCCTGGTTCCTATGGGGAATCATGCAGCCAGAAATGCCAGTGCCAGCACGGCAGCTCGTGTGACCCTGTGCACGGAACCTGTTCCTGCCCTGCAGGCTTCTATGGCACCAGCTGTGAGCACGGTAAGGGCTGCTCTCAGTGACCTCCTGGGCTGGGACAGCATTTTGTATCACCTCTGAGCCACCTCTTATAGGCAAAGCAAGGGGCAGTTCTGCCAGGGGAACTCAGGCCTGAACGTCACCACCTGGCTCCCAGCTCTTCTGGGCCTGCCTGTCCTACCCAAATAGGGTAAAAAGGAGAAGAAGGAGCAGAGAGGAAAGAGGAGTTTGCTTTGTCAACAGAAAATTGTGCATTCCTGTTTAGTCTCAGCCCCGAAGAACTGCACTCCTTCCCAGAGCTCCTGAGCGTAGGACACAAAACATCCTCTGCTCCAGGGTGTTGCACCAGGCTCTGCTGTAGCCCAGGCTTCAGGTGATCCAGGTCAGTGCCTGTGGAATACTCCAGAGGGCTGTCCGGCCATTCCACCCTCATGCCCCATGTGCCAGTGCTAATGGAGCTGGCCCTGTTCTTGCTCGTGTAACCAGTCCAGGCCCCCCCTGTGTCTGAGTGAATGAGTTAATTGCAGCAGGGTGTGAACTTCACGGGTGCCTGCTTCTGTCAGTGATGCTCTGTTCCAACCTGGGAACATGCAGCCAATCCCATCCCAGAGATGTTGCCCAGAGAAGCTGTGGCTGCCCCTGGATCCCTGCAAGTGTCCAAGGCCAGGTTGGACAGGGCTTGGAGCAACCTGGGCTAGTGGAAGGTGTCCTTGCCCTGCAGGGGTTTGGAATGGGATGAGCTTTAAGGTCCTTCCAACCCAAACCATTCCATGATTCTGTGATCCCAGTTTTACATAAACTTCCCTGTGAGAACAAAGAGCAGCCCTGAACTCCCAGCATAGTGCTCCCAGGCTGCTACAGGCTCAGCTGAGCTGGGGGAGCTGCAGCCACAGCCTGGGTGCTCTCAGAGCAGGTGGAACTTTGACAATGACCAGTCCCTTTGTGATCCCATCCCCAGAGTGTCCCCTGGGCTGGTTTGGGCCGAGCTGCCAGAGCCGCTGCGCATGTGACCACCTGTGTCCCTGTGACCCCGAGACGGGCAGCTGCAACATCACCAACCACAGTGCACTGCAGGACCACTTAAACAGAGGTACTGACTGCAGGGGGATGTGGTTTAAAAGATTTGGAAGAGCAGCTTTAGTGCATAATGGTGTTTGCTTAGTCACCAGCTCTGCCTAATCTTGCTCTTTTTTAGTGGAATTTTCCACCCTGCCTCACCTTTCTTCCCTCTTTGCTTTCCAGCTGGACAGTGTTTGGCTTCCCAGAATAAGGAAAGGAGCAAAGAAAAATTCTCTCTGTCAGAGTAAGTGTGTGGTGCTCACTGTGTATCTCAGAGGCTGTCACAGAGCATGGCAGGTGTTTAGTCTGCAGAAAAGGAGGCTCAGCAGGGACCTTCTGGCCCTCCACAGCTCCTGACAGGAGGGGACAGCCAGGTGTGGGTCAGGCTGTACTCCCAGGGAACAAAGGACAGAACAAGGGGAAACTGCCTCAAGTTGTGCCAGGGGAGGTTTCGTTTGGATATTGGGGAAATTTCTTAATGTAAAGGATGGTCAGGCACTGTCAAAGGGTGCCCAAGCAAGGTGGTGGAGGGATTCCCCCTCCAGGGGATTTAAAAGATGTGTGGATGTGGCACTTGGGGACATGGTTTAGTGGTGGCCTTGGCAGTGCTGGGTTAATGGTTGGTCTCGATGATCTTAGAGAGCTTTTCCAACCTAACTGATTCCCTGATTCTCTCCTGCCTGACAGCAGGACGAGCTTGGGAATGCAGAGAAGGGAGGGCAATCCTTTGCACATTGGGCACACATGGCACAGGTGAGCTGTTGGTTACGTGATTTGTGTGTCCCACAGAAGTTCATGGCTCTCCCTGAGCTGTGCCTTGGCCTTGCTGCTGGTGCTGAGTGCTGTGGGCAACGTGGGGCTGGTGCTGAGGAGACGCTCGGAGCGGCAGCACCAGGAATATCACTACCACCCACTGAGGGACCTCAACGGGGACACCCCTCACACCCCCACCTCTGCTGCCTGGGACCAGGAGGACACTCAGGAGCCCGAGGACACTCAGGACCCAAAGCACGAGCTCCTTTAGAGTCACAGATGAGAAGAGATGAGGCATTTCACTGTCCTCCCTACACTGCCCCTCAGCGGCGACTGAGGGGTTGTTCCAACTGCGACTGGGGCTGTTTCCACTGGGAGCTTCAAACTGCTGCCTGAGCAGCAGTTGGAGCTTCAAACTGCTGCCTCAGCCCAAGAACTCTCCTGCTGAAGCTGTAGTTTCCTTTCCTCTGCTGCCCCAGCACCCAGGACTGCAGCATTAGGGGATGCAGGACATCCCCTGGGTGAGGGAATTCCACAGCTGCAGCAGGAAGGGAAATGGGCTGGTTCCTTCCAAACATTGAGGGAAACAGGTGAGGGATGCAAGTCACAGGCACCTCAGAAAGGTCCCTGCTCACCCGAGCAGTGCTGAGTATTTTTAAGATGCAAGATGAACAAAGCTGGGCTTAAGGGTGTTAAAGTCAATGTCTGCCCTTCCCTGGTAAGCTCAGATTTTAAACAGAAAGGTGACAAAAAGTTTGTTTAAAACGTTGAAACAGGTGCAGCACCCAGTGCAAGCAGAGCCCTCCTGTCCTGGCTAGGGTGGTGGCCCAGAGGTGACACTTCGGGTTGTGACAGCCCTGGAGTGTTTTCTAACCAATGCTCAGCCTATAGCAGCCCCAGAGGGCAATGGGTGCTGTGTTTTGGGGAAGTTCCTGGAGCACAGCACCACAAAAATCCCTGTCAGGTCACAGGTTCCATTCATGCATCTCTCCAACTCCCAGGAGCTGCTGGGCTCTGCCTGGCTCTGTGGGCTGAGGGGTCCTGGGCAGAGCCTGGAGCTCTCCCAGTGGGGAAGGGCACAGACAGGTACAGCCTGGCATGGCTGGCATGACACAGACTGGGCTGCCCTGAGTGTCTCAGCCAGACACTCCTCAGAGGGACCAGCAAGGTCTCCAACCAAGCCAGGATCCCCAATACCTCATCAGGAAATCTGGAACACATCCTTTCCACAGGTACATTAAAACAGTGTTTTGAGTTTGCTTCCCTGGGAGGGAAACCCAGCCTGGATGAGCCCTTTGGATGCTGCAGAGGGCTGAGAGCCTGTCTGAGCCCCACACATCTTTATGCACTCATTCCCTTTTTACCTCTCCAAGTATAGGATGTGTAATTTCTGTGCCACTGTTGGCATCAAATCAGCCTGTAACCAAGAGACTCTATTTTTCTATGATTTACAGAAGATAACTTGAATAAAGTCCATTAGTGCTACCTGTCTGAAACTCAAAATTCCTGATGTTCCTGCAATCCTTTCCCAGTCAGGAAAAGTGCCCAGTGGAACCCAGGAGCTCTTTCATTTTTAATGACACCACTGCAATGATGTGCTGTTCCAGCCCACTCTGTGCTGGGAAATCAAATGAAAAATACTGGTTCTGTAAGAAAAAGCTCAAACATTTCAGCTAAAAAGCAGGAAAAAGTGAATACAAGCCTTACCTCTGCTTCTGGGGTCAAAGAGAGCAGCACACACGCTTGAATTTTCATTTCCCCCAGTATGAACAGTTGAATCAAACACTTCCACGTGTTCTCAGAGATGTTTTATTTCCAACATACCCAAAAGTACAGGTCTACCAGGACCCACAGACACCATCACTGGAGTACATTTGTTGTTACAGTGCCCTGCAGTTTGCAGTGGGCTCTTACAGGAGGTTTGGGGGGTTTGGCTGAAAAAAACAAGGATTTCAATGTATAAAACCAAAGCCAGCTGTAAGGGAAAGAAAGTGCTTGCTAAAAAACTTAATTAATGCCCATTTAACGTACATGTAACTGAAAGCTTGGAAGTGGGTGTTGGTGTTACTAAAAGCCAGCAAATGTGACTTGACTCCAATTTCACCTTCCAGGAGAGAAATAATCAGATGCAAGGAGCATCACAAACGTGTTGGAGGAATATTACAGCTAATTGCATGCAGGAATCTCTGACAGCTGCTGTCAATTAGGAGTCTAATAGCTGTTCCTTGCATTAATTGCTCACAGTACAAACATTTGGTATATTAAAGCAGCATGAGCTTGTAAAATGCCTTTTGAAATGAGGGATTCCCTGCCTGAAGCACAGCTTGCTTCAGCCCCACCAGCTTCCCAGCCCAGTGGGGTGGACAGCTGGGCTCACCACTTCCTGCTAGGAATTCCGAGTGGATTATGGCATTTTCAAAACATTTTGATAATAAACCAAACTGGGGTTATAAATTGTTATTCAAAGTTCCTGAAGGGGAATGGACAGAACCGAACTGGCTGCGCACGGCAACTCGGCTGCAGCTCAGTCCCTCAGGATTCCCTCACCTGGTGACAGTCGGGAATTCCCTTCCCAACAGCGAGTACAGGAGTTGCTCCGGTGCTTCCCAGCTGACTGAGAGCCCCCCGTGCGGCTCACAGCGCACTCCCTTGGTACCTGGGAGTGGTGCCACCGCCGGCACCGCTGCCCCTGTGTCCTGCGGGGCTGGAGCTGCCCTTCGTGCCCTGGGGGCTCAGCCCTTCTTCAGCGGGGGAGAAAGCCCTTTTCACAGCGGAGAGGCAGCAAAAAATGGCTCAGGACTGCACCTTGAATGACAGCTGCGGTCAGCCAGCATCCATCCTCACGCTCCGGGTTTGCCTTTCCCAGCCCTGGACAGACAGCAGGGAATGAGGCAAACCTGCAGAACTCACTGACAGTGAAGGTTTTGCACCTGGCCATGTTTAACTAAACTGTGGCACAGCCCTTTGCCCCTACAGCACAGCATCCTGCCTTCCCCTACCACCCATGAAACATGGCACCAGCTCTGAGGTAGGTGTTGTGTTTGCATATGGAACAGCTGAAACTGGAAGAGCCCCAGTCTACTGGGAGCCCATTTTGAATTAGCAGCTCTTCCTGCACACTGCCTGAGCTCATTGGCCTTGCTTGCACAGCAGCTGCTGGGGAGGGAGCAGGGAGAGCTTTGCTGCATCACCCAAAATGAGTGGTGATTTCTCAAGGTTCTGGCTTAGGAGCTTTTTAAGAATCCCAAACTCCTCCCAGCCTAAGCTCCCTGTGAAGAAAACTGTGGGTTTATTTTTTAAAGCACATTGATGTAATTTGAGGGGGAAAAAGGTGATGTAGAAGAATTCTGTCTCTCTGGCATCTGCAGTTCACAAGGTCAGGTTTAAAAAGCACAGCATCAGCCACAACATCCAGGCTGTTGTTCCCTTTCTCCTGTTAACATTCAGGAGAAAAAGGAAAAAAAAAATACTGGATTATTTAAATTGTTTAAATTATTTAAATTGTTTTCAAAGTAAATTGTCATGTGGAATAACCCAGGCAGCCTTGGCAAGGAAAGGGCACAAGCTGCTTCCCAGACCTGTGCCATGATCTCTCATGGGCAGGAGTGGTACTGCCAGGGAATAAGAGGAAAAGCTGGGATTGGGATATCCCCAGAGGCAGGAATGCTCTGTGGAACCAGCCCCTCACCTCACCCTTCAGACATCTGCCAGGGGCCAAGTTCCAGGTGCTTCACTGATAGAAGTTAAACAACCAAAACTTCTGGCGAAAGCAAACAGCTTATCCCACACTTCAAAATAATTTTTTTTAAAAATCCAGTGCAAAGGAAGAAATTCTTACCCAGAGCAAACCCCAGGAACAGGAATGTTGCCACTGCAGGACGTGAGCAAACACGTGAGAAAGGAAGGTAAAGCCCTGAAACAGCACAGGGAGGACAGGGCTAGGTTTGCTTATGGGGCTTTGGGAATTTGAAAATTGTTTTTAGCATCAGACTTTATAACGGGTCAAGAATTTTCCATGAGGGATACACATGCACTTGCAGAATTCCTCATTTTCCAGAGGAAAGGTGTATTTGTCCCTCTCTATGAGCCTCCAGTTATGCTGAAATGCTGGAGACAGAAGTTTCATTTGTCTGGGAGAAATGTTGAAATCTATGGAACAACTGAGAAATTTCTGGAAATCAGAACTTCCCTGAGCTCTACCATAACCAAGTAGCCTATTCACAGGGAGAGATGCAAGGTGGAGAGTGATTCCCTTGGCTCCAATCCTTAAAAAGCCCACCAAACAAAACCACATCAAGTTCTTCGTCTCCCATTGTTCCAAATATTTTGGATCTTTTTACCTTTGGCAGCACCTGGTGCTTCAAAACCAGTGATTAAAAAAAGCAGGATGAGAAGGAACAACTTCAGAGATTCCTGAATAAAAGCCTGACTGAAAACTTGATGGGTATTTGACACCTGTTCTCATTTTGTTGCCACCTGGACAAGAACACGGATAACTTTGCTCCCCAACCTGACCACAGGAACAGAGATTAGGGATAAACATGGCATTTTTGGTGTGTAGGAAGACAGTACATCTTCATGACAACTCCTGAACTCAATCCTTGCTTCTTAATCCTAAAAGACAGTCCAAAAAAAACCATTGGACTCACACCTTTCCTTGCAGGGAAGGTGACACAGCCCTTACCCCAATGCAGCCCTTTTGCAAGAACATCCAGTGATCACAACGATCAGGACCCAAGCAGAAAGATTTCTTAGGATCGAAGACAATCAGTTATTCCTTCCTAAAACAAAGTTCATCCCATTTAAAAAAGGTGACTGTATTTAATAAATAGTCATTTCTGACATTATAAATAAGTTAAAAATTAATTTAAAATAAGCTAGTATAGAATAAATAGGCTTCAGTAAGTGCTTACATACATACATGCCTCTGAAAGGTTTCAAGTGAGCTCACGTTTAAAAGAAGCAAGTTCTGTAATACTGCCAGAAAATCTTGTGCCTTCAGGAAATCAAATATTGCTTTTCTTAGCCCTTTAGAATTGGATTCAGTTCCCATCCACTCAGGAATGGGACAGACCTACTCATTATTGCTGTAAACCTGAGTAAAAAGGAACAATAGTTTGGAAGATGCCACTCACTGGAGGCAGATTCAATGCCTGGAATTTCTTAAAAAAAACCCATTCTGACTTTGTTTCTCAGCAGGGTTAAAAAAATCCAACACGTTTCCCAGAGCATCCTGCCAGACCAGCAGAGGTTTTTGGTTTGGCCTGGAAGTGATTTCTGAACTGTCTTACCTGTACCCAGGTGTTGGCACTTCTTCCAAGGCCCTGCCCCCGGAATGCCCACTAGACTGGAGCCAGTACCCTGTGGGCACCCAGGAAATTCCATCAGTTTTGCTACCCAGGAATTATCTAAAGGTCCAACAGGTAAGGCAACATCAGCCTCCTCTGTGGGAAAAGGACCGATGGGAAGAGCCCTTTGGAGTGGAGTGAGAATGGATTCCTGCAAACTCACAGGCATCCAAAACCCACAGGTGGAGAATGAGACTACTGAGAAGCAGGCTGCTGACCTAAAACTCCTAAACCTGCCTTTGGAATTTCAGTTTCTGTGGTGGAAGCAGCTCCAAGAGGCCTCTCTGTGTTCAAATGGCTGTGACTGCCCCACGGCTCAGCCCTGGAGCTCTTTGGTTTGGGGCTGGAGCAGCCCTGGGGGTTCTTTCCCTGCTGCTGCTATCTGGAGAGGTGGGAGCTGCTCTGGGACTGGCTGGAAGATGTGGTGACTCCACTCAGCTGGGAAAAGCCGCTGTTGCAAGATTCCAGGCTTGACATGGATCCCCTGGGATGGGACAGAACAGATGTGCTGTTAGGAAGGCAGCAATTAAGGGATAACCACTCCTCCCACAAATCAGCTCCCCCTCTGTAACACTGGCACAAGTGCTTTTTGCCCATCATTTCCACTTGCTCTCTAAAATCTCTGTGTCATGATGAAAAATTAAATAGAGACTTATTTTCCCAATTACAGACGTTATTCCTTGTCCCTGACTATTGTTCTGGGGAAGGGGACACAGCTAAAGCTTCTGGGGGCTGCCCCTGAGGAGAAAGGAGGGTCCAGAGCACTCCACATGCAGCCTCTGTGAACCCAAGGACTCCAGGCTGCTGAACACACTAGAGTCCCAGCTCCAGCATCTCCAGCTCCTCCTGCCAAAAGCAGGCTGGGTTCAGGAAGAGCCCCAAGGAACAGATCTGCATCATTGGAGTGAGGCATTTCTGCTGCTCTGATCCTACAGAACCTGGCCAGGTCACACCTCAAGGTCATCACCTGAAAGTCTGTTCCGCCCAAGGCTTCCTCCAGCTCTAGGGAAAGGTCAAGGACTTGCACAGAGTTCAGATTAACAGGAGATTTGAAGTGCTTTGAGCATTTAAGGAGGAGGCCAGGCACACCCTGCCAAGGCTGACTGTTCACCTGTTCAGAAGTGCTCACCCTTCTCAAGTGCCAAGCAAAATATCTGGGAAATAGCCCAGCTGTTATTTAAATTACTCCAAAAGTAGCTTCTCAAAATATTCCCAACTGAGATAAAAATCCACCTGAGTCACAAACCTCCTGCTCTACAGGCAGCTGCAAGCAAGACCCAAAGCACAAATTCCACTGGTGGACACAGAGTCAAGGGATCTTTTAAATAGCTACAGCACCAGAGAAGATTGGTTGCACAAAATGCCACCAATCCACCAATTTTGTGTCCATTCACTTGTCAATTGAAACACACCCCGTGGGGGTCTCTGGTATCCAAATGTTTTATTCACACTCAATCCTCTCATTTGACTTCTCTATTGCAACTCGTAGTAAACCCCTTGTAAATGCCTTACCTGAAGTCCTTGGAGGCCAGCACCTCGTAGTAGTAGATGAGCTTGCACTTGTGGCTGGAGCCCTGCAGGGAGGCCAGGACATCATCCACCCGTGGGAGGCTGGAGCTGGAGCAGGGCTGGGGTCCATGCATCCTCCACTGCAGGATGTAAAAGCCAGGCCAGCGTGTGACATGGGAGCCCTGCAGAGAGGGAGGGACAGCAGGTGACCATGGGTTTCTTGGGGAATGGCTGAATGACCCAGCACAGGTGTCATTCACCTGTTCTACCTGCCTGAGACACAGCTCTGTAGTGCCAGTAGGAAAAAAAAAAACCCTTATTTAGCTTACTTTCCATTTGATTTTTGTCATGGAGTCTCTTCCCAATGACTCACCTAAATTAGGATTGTGACAGCAACTACTTTCCCAGGGAATCCAGATAATGATCACAGCATGGTTTGGGTTGGAAGGACCTTGAAGCTCATCCCACTCCACCCCCTGCCACGGGCAGGGACACCTTCCACTATCCCAGGCTGCTCCAAGCCCCAATGTCCAACCTAGCCTTGGACACTTGCAGGGATCCAGGGCCAGCCACAGCTTCTCTGGGCACCCTGTGCCAGGGGCCTTACCTCCCTCACAGGCAACAATTCCTTCCCAATATCCCATGTATCCCTGACCTCTGGCAGTGGGAAGCCATTCTCTGTGTCCCTGTGTCCAGTCCCTCTATCCCTATCCCAGCTCTCCTGGAGCCCCTTCAGGCACTGGCAGGAGCTCTGAGGTCTCCCTGGAGCTTCTCTTCTCCAGGTGAACAGCCCCAGCTCTCCCAGCCTGGCTCCAGAGCAGAGGGGCTCCAGCCCTCAGAGCATCTCCATGGCCTCCTCTGCACTCTCTCCAGCAGCTCCACATCCTTCTGCTTTTGTTCCCCAGGGCTGGGGCAGCTCTGCAGGTGGGGTCTCACCTGAGTGTGGCAGAGGGGCAGACTCTCCCCCTCCCCTGCTGCTGGGAATGACCACAACCCCATTTCCAGCAGTACCTGATTTCCCTTGCCATCAATTCCTCTCCCACCACCCGATCACTTTGGAGTTTGCAGGACTCTAAACCCATACCAGGACCCAAACCCCTCTGACCTGGATGCTCTCTCCTTCCCTGCAGACCAGAGGAGACTCCACCCGGCTGTAATCCACTCCCAGCACCCAAGTCTTGTCAATGAGCTGCACGTTGTCCCCTGCAGCAGAGGGACTTGGGGAGGTGGCTTCTTTGTGACTTGGCTCAGGAGCTCGTTTGGAGTGAAAGAGGCTGAACACCACATCTCCCTTCAGGATGTCAAAGTCCCAGGTGATGACAGATTCCCCTTCCAGGATCTCCACAAGTATCTAAGAAGCAGAACAGAACAATTCCCTTGCAGGGTGAGGTGCTCAGGTGGTAGCACCGTGTTCCTCCCCACTCTGGGGCAAACACACTTGGCTCCACAGTCATTTAGCTGGCTGCTGGTCTTGATTCCTGAGGGGTATACACACAAATTCCCATTCCCAACCCTACCACAGTACACCCACTCAGGTGTTTTCACCTTCTCTCCCCACACCACAGTTGCTGGTAAATGAGTTACTTGACCTAGGAAAACTCAGTGTCACTGAGCCAAAGCAGGACACAGCAAAGTGCCAAATCAGTCACTCCCCATCAGAGAGGCCAGAGGACTGATTTGACACTTAATTGCTCCTTTTTGGGACATCCTGTTTCCTGGTGACTCCCATCAGGCAGTTCCCAACACACACCTTCCTTTATCACCCCCATTACTGTCTCAGCAATGCTGCTGGGAATGGAAGCTGAACTGTCAGATGGGAAACTGAGGGGCATTAATTTTCCCCAGGAGGACGAGGAAGAAGAGACTAGACCTTACAGAAGATCAGACCCTAGTAGCAGTAAGAGACACTGCTGCTCAAGCTGCTGTTCTTAACTCCCACACTTCCAGCTGTTCCCTTCCAGGAACGGCAGCTGCTGCTGAGGCCTCTCCTGCTCTCTCTGTGGGAACCCTTGGCTGCTCCAGTCAGCCCCGATGGAGATGACATGTCACTGTCCCAGCCCAGCCCCTCCTGCAGGCCAGGGAAGTTGTGCTCTGTACCTCATGTGGGGCTCCTTTGAGGACACTTGCAGAGTGGTAGATGGTTTCTGTCCACAGCCGGATGTGATCCGCGCTCTCCGGCTCGTCCTCAGTTTGATAGAGGGACTTGGGGACGAGTCCCCCTTCAGGGACAGTGCACTGCAAACAGACAAACAGGAGGGCTCAGGATGCTCCAGCAGTGAACCAGGAACACTGGCCAGCTGTCAGACCTGGGCTGACCCCTCAGCTGGGCTAGGATCCCACAGTGGCTCTGAGTTCACTGAACTGTCCAAGGTTTATCTGAGCTCCCTCAGTAGGGAGCTGCCCTCTGACCCAGCTGCAGGATCAGCACCACCACTGCAGGGGGAAGCTTCCTGTGCCCAAATGAATGGCCCTGTGCTCAGAGCAGGGGGATCCCAGCCAGAACAGAGGTTTAACCCCTTTCAGAAGGCCAGAGTGGTGAGGAAGAGGGGATCAGTTCCAGATTCCACCTGCACAAGAACAAGGAAATCTCACCATGCAGTCTCCTCCCAGGAAGTCTGGGATCACATCTTTGTCCACGTAGTCCACCAGCCCTCCTGAGCCCTGGTAGTTATTGCCACTGTAAATGAGGAACTTCTGCCGTGTGTTCTCATTGATGAAGGGACTGACCTGAAAGAGGAACGGCACAGAAGATATGGCTGTCACTGAGGGAGGCTGGAGAGAATGTCTGAGCCATCTCATGAGGGTGCTTTGGGCTCTAGCCTGGAAGGTCTCAGCATTGTGCAGTTTCACAGCTCTGAGGCATTTCCCAAAGGAAAGGATTACAAATGGAAATATTCTCTAAGTGTCCTGTATCATCATCTCACAGCACTTTATGCTTCATGTAAAGTAAGTCTGCAGTCACTGCCTCACCTATAAACCTCCCAGGAAATGTAATGACCATGTTCTCACATTGCCAGAGCAGTCTGCAGGCACCAGGCAGAACCAGATTTATTATTTACTACTTAATACTCTTCAATGTCCTACAGCATGAGATTAAAAAATATCTGTCTTTCCTCTTCCATATGAAAACACCTCAAGTTTGGGTGGAAAGGAGAATTCCAATTCAGGTTTCTCATCCTGTCCAGGTGGATGGCAGCCACTAGAACCCAGTGAGCTACAGGCACCCCATGGCTTGGCTCTGCTGTGGTCTCTTCAGGAGCTCACCATAAGTTACCTGGAGTTTTTCCCTCCCTGCCTCTGCTGATGTAGCTATTTGTGAACCTGCACAAGTGCCTGTGATTCTGCAGAGCTCAGGTTTCACCCACCAGTGTCCAGAGCACAGGGAAGACCCGTGGTGCTCTCACTATCAGGAGCCTCCCCAGGGTCTCTGGGTAGTTGTCCTCCACCACCTCAATGATCCTCAGCAGAGCCTTCACCCCAGGCCGCCAGAGGTGCCTCATATTGAGCCCTTCCAAGTCCACCAGGCATGTCCAGGATCTAAAATAAACAGGCAGAAAAAGATCTGTCAGAACTTTGGCTTGTGGTGGCTGCTCAGTTTAGGATCCAGAGTAATCCCACAGCCCATGCAGGATCCAGGAGAGCCAACAAGGGGCACCAGCAGTTCCAATAAAAAGCACATCTCCACTCAGGCAGCAGACACCTAAATTCAGGTGAGCTCCAGGTAAAACAGACATCCAACCCCAAGGGCAAAAACATCTGTCACTCTGGAAAAGGATGAAGGTATGGATGCAGGCCTATTGCTAAAAATAATGTAAAAATGCATTTTAAATGAAAGTTGGAATCAGACAGACAAACTCCTGTATTTAAAAAAAATAAATTAGAATTTCAAAGATGTGGATTAAAATCACCAAGAAAGGAAGATTAAATTAATCTGAGATGGGATATGAAAAAGATGCAAGGAAGGATCAATACTTACTTTCCAATGAAACTGCAGAATTTGTCTGCATTTAAGAATATACATATATATTTGCGGTCCCCCAAACAGCCCATAACACACACTGCTGTCTGCACTGTAACCCTAAGGACATCACCCCAAACCTCCAGAGCAGCATTCTTCATGCCAGTGAAAGTGCAAGGATTCAGGAAAACCAATTATACTGACGTGATGGGGCGGCCAAAGATGTTGGTGTTTTCCTCACATCTCTTCTGTCCTTCCTCGTTAATGGACAGAACCTGGAATCAAGGACAGCACAGACAGGAATTAGCCCAAGTATGGCTGAGGAACCAGGACAGTCTGGAGATCTTATTTTAAAACATACAGAAGTATAGCAGAGGGCAGGGCAGGATATTGGGAAGGAATTGTTCCCTGTGAGGGTGGGGAGGCCCTGGCACAGGGTGCCCAGAGAAGCTGTGGCTGCCTCTGGATCCCTGCAAGTGCCCAAGGTCAGGTTGGACAGGGCTTGGAGCAAACCAGGCTAGTGGAAGGTGTCCCTGCCCATGGCACAGGGTGGAAAGAGATGAGCTTTAAGGTCCATTCCCACCCAAGCCATTCCAGGATTCCTGATGCACCATGACAAGACTTGCAAACACTCTGAGGGAAGAGGTGAACACGAAGGCACAACTCACGTGTCGCAGCAGGGATTCCTCTCCCAGGGCCTTCACCAAACCCTTGGTGTCCATCTGGCCGAGGCGGAGGATGTAGAGCGGCCGCCCATCTTCAAAACAAAGCGTTTAGAGAGGGGACCACTTCAGTCTCCCAGGCTATCACTCTCATATCTTTTTTAAAAGACACATGAAATATTTGAAAAGGATAAAAATCACTTCCAAAAGTAACCTTGTCAGAGAAATTGCTTTGCAGTCACTGCTCTGCCTGGTCTGTGCAGGGGAAATACAATTACAGTGAAGCACAGTGGCCATTCACAGGCACTGAACTGCTTTGTTAACTTCTAAAACGTCAATACAGCTTCCTCCAACATCCCAGGTCGCCGGTGAGGTGCCAGAACCAGCCTGTGCCAGGGGCAGCTCCTCACCTTTGTCCTGGTAGTGCCACCCCCCGGTGTAGTACTCCTCCAGCAGGGCTGGGGGCCTCCAGGACTGCAGGATGAAATCCACCTGGTACTGCTTGCGCCAGGACAGCGACTGGCACAGCATCTCCCGCGCCTTGTCGATGTTGAAGTCACGAGCGCGCAGGAACCGCAGGATGTGCTCATCCTTGGGGATCTATGGGGAGGGAAAGTCCAGGATCAGGACTGGCACATTTAATGCGGTCTGCAGAGTATACACCATTTTTTAATCTCTTAAAACTAAGACAGCAAACATCAAACCTCCATTCTTTCTCCCTCCCTCTGCAGCTAACCCAGCTGGAAGCAGCAGAGGGTGCCAGGAGCACAAAAGAAGGGACCAACTCACTGCCTGTGGGAAGCCCTTCCCCGATGCAATCCCCAGGAGACCCAGCAAACCCCAGGCTGGCTAGTTTCCTTTGGTTGGTTATCTACAAGGAGCACCAAAATACTGTGTGAAAATCAGGGAGCTGCGAGTTCACCCATCCAGGGCAAATCAGCACAGGATGGCAACAGCCACAAGTGACACATGAACCACACCAAGCACTGGAGGGGGATCACAACTGTGCAGTCTGAACGATGCCACCAGCACCAATTCCAGCTCTTGTGTTGATGTTTGAACAGGAAAGCTGATGAGTGCTTCCAAAGGCTTCCCTGCCCCATCACACCCCAATAACTTCTGATCCAAATCAACAACACACCCTCTCCTGATTACTCATCCCAGCACTATCAGTTACTCTAATATCACAGGCACAAAAGCTTTCCAAGACAAGTCTGTAGAATGGCTTCTTCCAACCTCCTTACAGATCTGCCATGTTTTCTCTAGCTGAGGAATCAAAGAAAACTTGCCAGGAATGCCAAGCAGCAGGAATTAACAGATCCCACAGAAGTGCCAAATCTGACTAAGAGCCTGTCAGCTGCAAACCCAACTGGATTAAAGCTGCACGTGCTGCTGGGTTCCCAGTCTCTCATCCCAACTTCCCCAAAAGTGTTTGGCCTCATTCTCTACAAGTTTCCATTAAAAATTCCACCTCTGTGAAGCAGGGATCATCTCCTCTGGAGCATTCATGCTGTGCTTAGCATCTGAGCACTCCCAGCCCTGCTGGGACACAAACCCCATGCTCAGGAGTCAAAGTTCCTTTGTTCACTGCCATGCTCAGGGAAACAGAAAGCTGGGAAGAAAGCAAGGCTGGCAGCTGTGTCAGGACGGAGCAATCTAGGATTCACAAGCAAGAGACGGCAAGAATTTACTCACCTAAAGCAGGGGCAGAGTTCAGGCAGCCTAAACCAAGCCTGATGCACCTGAGGAGCAGGGGGGAGATTAACACTGTTCTAACACTGCATCTGCATGTCCTGGAAAGGACAGCCTGTCCAGATCCCAAAGAGGATCTCAGGAGTATTTACAGGAATTCCACCAACTTTTTTTTCAGTATCATAGCAAGTTTAAAGCCAGCAGAGTTTTCATCAGATAATTCAGGTTTGTGTTCCTGCTGCTCAGAGGCAGCTGTCACTCATCAGACCCAGCCCAGACACCCACAAGAGCCCCTGGATCCTCATCCCTGAGGAGAGGGGATGGCTGCTGGAAGGTTTGCTGCTTTTCATGTTTCAAACCTCCCCTGTACACAGCTCCAGGCAAGAGGCAAATCCAGCACTTCTGTTTGGACCAAAGGCAGGAAGCTCCAAGGAGACTTATTCCACAGTGGAATTAGTCTTTTATCCTTGTCCAACCAAAGCAGAAACTCCCACATGCAAGAAAATGAAGGTTTAATTTCAGCCTGCTTTTATATTCACTGGTGAAACTGCTGCACTCTCCTGCATGGTACAAAGCCATGGGCAGAGCTTTCAGTTGCTGCAATTTTAACACCATTTGCAGTTTGTTCCTTCAACGCCTCAGATTTTTTAAGCAACTACCTATCTGATTGTAAAGGTAATGTCTGCTTTGGAGGGAACAAGGAAGGGATAGTGAAATAGGACAGAGGAAAAAAATAAGAAGGGCCATTTTCCAAGAAATAGGAGATCTATTTTTTGATAATTTCTGACAGAGGAATAAGGCCATCCCCTCTCTGAATTAAAAGAACAGATTGTCACAGCAAGGTAAGAGCCTCTCCAGGGAAAAGCTCCTGATTTTGGCCTGCTCTGATAGGGAATCAGGAAAAGCAAACAGGTGAGCAGTCAGGGGGTTCAGAGGAAGTTTCTGTAGCCAGCACCTTCCTTCTTGTGTGTGCCCAAGCCCCCCTGGGGACAAGACCCACAGAGGCCACCCAAAGGCCTGAGGCCATCCCCAGAGCTCAGGATTCAGCTGCACCTTCCCAAGGCTCCCAGCAAGGAGCCCTGGAACAAGGGCTGCCACACCCTGCCCAGCTCCAAGCACCCCAAGGGGCAGTTATTCCACATTTTCCTCATCTGCTCTCACTGTTTCCTTCTCCAGCTTCCATTCCCCAGCCTCTGACACAGAGAGGGGGAAAATCAACCCACAGAAGAAAGATTTAATTGGTGCCTGTTCCAGCTGAAACCAGGATCCTTGCAGATCACACCAGGGATAAAACCTTCCTGTCTTGCTCCCATCCAGGACCCATTAGGTGAGGCATCTCCTACCCCAGTGGAGCCCACACTGTTTCACTGGACAGGTCTCCATGGACTGGGAAAGCCTCACATCCTCCATCTCACAGCACAGCTACTCCTGGACACTGGTCCCTGCCTGTCTACCTGTCTAGTGCCTGTCATCTGACAGGAGGCTGAATCCCAGGCAGACACAGATCAAAGGCAGTTTTTAGCAGAGTCCCTTTTCTTGGTGAAGCTGTTACTGTGAGCAGGTAGCTGCTCACACAGCTCACTCACCACCCCCTGGCTGGCTGGGAGCCCAGCCCCAGCTCTTTACTGATAGGCAGATCATCACAATGACATGAGAGCAGCTGGCAGGGAGGTGTGACAGCCCTTCTTGGAGCCCTTTTTGCTCCATCAAGTGTGTAGATATATTAGATAGATAGATAGATAGATAGATAGATAGATAGATAGATATACATACTCCTGTAGTCTCTACTTGCATCTAGCAGCCACCACCCTCCTGGACATGGTCCAAGTTACCCTACCTGCTGTTGATGCCACTGTACACCAGTGGCCTTGGCCAGCTTTGGCAGATGTCTGGCGGTGTGAATTTATCAGCTCTTATCAGCACTGTTGGTGTCTGGAGCTTATCAGCTCTCACAGTGCCTCAGCACCTCCTGTTCTCTTCAGCCTGAGGTTTTCTGGTAGCTGTTTCTCCATCCCCATTCCTGGGTACCAACAAAACCCATGTGCATACTCACCTACAAGGGAACTTCAGGTGTTCAACAGCAGCAGAACTATAGCACTAAATCTTCGTTACATTTTATTATACATGGGTGATTCACATTAATTTTTCCAAGAAAAAACAGCTTTCTAAACCATGTTCAAACTCCCTGTACTCAGATGAGACATGCTCAGCTCTGGGACAGATACAGCCCAGCATGCAGAAAGCACTGGCAAAGCTCCCGGCAAGCAGCAGTCTCTTTTGGAAAGGCCAGGTAAAGGAAAAAGAATTAACATCTTCCTAAACCCAGGAATGCAGAGCACCTCTCCTAACCCATCCTGACTGTTTCTTTCTAAGACAGGAAGCTTTTACTGTTGAAACCTCATCCAGCTGTTCTCTGCTTCCAAGGGGGATTGCTTGCTTCTCTTCCTAAGCACTATTTATCTAGCCAGTCCACCCAGCTACTCTCTCTGGTGCTATCCTTGGTCCTTCCTCCCTCCTAATCCCTCTCCATCAGGAGATCTGCAGTTAAATCCCTCTTGAGGCATTCCAGCTGCTCTAAACCCTTTATTTTCCCACCCACATACGAGTAACCCACTGAGCCTGGCAGAGACTGTCCTTTAACCAAAAGGAGCCCAAGTAGCTTCTGGACTTTCCAGCAGAGCAGAGACACACCAGTCCCTCAGTGCCCATGCTGCTTTTCAGGGAAAAATCAGAGAACCACAGAATTTCCTTGAGTTAGAAGGGACCCACAAGGACCACTGAGTCCAGCTCCTGGTCCTGCACAGACTCCCCAACAATCCCACCCTGAGAGCACTGTCCAAACACTTCTCGAGTTCTGGCAGCCTTGAGGCTGTGCCCATACCCTGGGGAGCCTGGGCAGTGCCTGAGCATCCTCTGGGGGAAGAACCTTCTCCTGATACCCAACCTAACCCTGCCCTGGCACAGCTCCAGCTGTTCCCTGGGTCCTGTGTCTGGTCATAGAGAGCAGAGATTGGAGCTACCACTCAGGAGGAGCTGCAGCTACCACTGAGGTCTGTGCTCTATCTCCTCTTCTCCAGCTGAACAAACCAAGTGTTTGTTTGGTTCAAACACATCAGCTGCTCCTCCACTCTAACAGCTTTACATCCTTCTGATATTGTGGTGTCCAGGGCTCTTGGTGAGGCCACTCTGGCACAGAGCAGAGCAGGACAATCCCCTCCCTCAATGTCCCCAGGACACAAGTGACCCTTTGGGCTGCCAGGGCTGACTCACGTTCAGCCCAACATCAGCTAGAACCCCCAAGTCCCTTCCTGCAGCATCACCCTCCAGGCTCTCACTCCCCAGTGTGTCTGGGCATGCAGGGTTCCCCATCCCAAGTGCAGGTCCCCCTGGACGTCCCACTGTGCTTGCCCTACCCACCTTTCCCTTGTGAGTCTCCTGGAGCCACTGGCGCAGGCGGATCAGGCAGCTCTCCTGCATCGGGGTGAGCTGGCCCAGGTAGCGCTCGATGTAGTCAGCATCCAGTTTGTCAGCTGGAGGGAGGGAACAGCAATTCAGAGGAGACTGGCACTGCCAGCAGGAAGATGTGCAGTTATTTCTGCACATCAGGTTCCCTATGATTTGCAGGGGAATTGCTCAGAAGCCTCATTCCAGCTGCCTGAGGAAGGGAGGGAGGGAGGGACACTCTCCTGGTGATTGTGCCATGAGGCCACAGGCAGCAGGTGCTGTATCACAACTGGAGCACTCCACCTAGCTCTGAGAACACCAGTATTGTATTCAGCCCTGGACTGCTCCAGCAGGAGCTTTAAAAGATACATCATGAGCCCTGACACTCACCAACCACTCCAATACTGGGCCCTTCAATCCCTACGTGTCCTAAACCTCACGCACAACTGCAATGACAAGAGGCTCGCTGGAAAACCTAGCCATTATTCTGGCCAGGGACATCAGAGAGAAAGTGACAACAACAGCACATTTCTGACACCAAGGGAGGCTTTCGGCAGAGGGGAGAAGTCCTGTGCACACCAGCAGCTCCAGGCCCCTGCAGCTCATAGACAAAGGACAAGGGGTTGGCGACTGCCAGCACTGAGGGACAGAGGGATGTGCCAGCCGGGGCTGGGGTGGCAGTTGCCAGCCAGGGGGGAGCAGCACAGGCAGCAGCTGGGCTGGAGGACACAGGGAGCAGGGCTGGCTCTTTGTCAGGCACAAGGTTTTCAGTAGATGCCATTCCCTACAGAATGAGGCCTGGACACCCACAGGATAAGCGGGATAATACAGAAATGGTATTTGGAGGTGAGATAGCCCATGGAACCCACAGAGCCAGCAAGGCGGGGAGCAGGCCCAGGGAAGCTATTCCCTTTCTAGACAGGAATATGGACAGAAAAACAAGGGCTACTCTCCTCTTCTGCTAAATGGGACCTGCCACCCTGAAGTTAACTTGAATCTCAAACATTTCTCACAGTCAGCTTCTGTGTGGATTCCCATTCATTTCTGGAAAAGCTCCCAGAGAAGGTCAGGTGAGACCAGAACTACTGATATTTCCGAATTCCAAGCTTTTTCCCTAGTTACACTCAGCAAAACCAGTGCTGCCTTTCCTTCTCAGGAATGACAACAACTGTTTCTATTACGACAGCTCTAGATTCAAAGGTCCCTCCTATTTCTTTTTGCCAGAGAAGTATTTTATTTAGTCTAGAAGATATCATCAGACCAACATGGGGAAAGATAAAGTTTGATTTAGGCATTTGGTGGGAAAAATGCATTAGGAGACGTTTCACAAGTTTGTCTTGGCCTGATAGAGGAGCAATAACCATCCAAACCTGTCCCCATGCATATTAATTTTGGAACAGATAAAATATTTAATTCCAGCACCCTGAAGACACCTGTAAGCTTCTCCAGTTTAAAGTATAAAATACCTTAAAGGACTGATCAAACCTAATTTTTTTCTAAGCTCCAAAGCATACTGCCTGCACAGCTTTTTTGTTTTAGAAAAATAAAAGTTCCGTTGTTTGTTTTTCTTGAAAAAACAAAATAGCTTTCCCTCCTCCTCCCCCACACTCCAGACAAAACATCTGATGCCAAGAGAAATGAAAATAAGCTCCTTGGACAGTGCTACTGCCTCTGCTGCTGCCTGGGCAGTGCCTACCGTCAGGGCTGGCAGCCTCTGGGGGAGGGGAGGAGCTCCCAGCCTGCTCCCTGCTGGTGCCAGGAGCTCCCGAATCCAGCAGGATGTCACCAGGGTCACATCCCACAGCCGGGGCTCGCTCATCCTTCACCGCTGTGGGAGGGCTCCAGCGTGGGATGAATGTGATCCCTTGGGAGATCAGCTCCTTCAGGTAGTGCTCAATCACCTCCTTGCCCTGAAGGGGAAAACTCTCATTAGGAAAAAGCCTCCTCCAGAGCCAGCAAGGTGCAGGAGTTTCCTCAGGACAGATGACTAATGTTGTCAGAGTTAAACAGAGGACAAATCTCTCCTTCCATCCCCATAATCCTGCTGAAAACCCTTCAGTATGAAAGCCCCAAAAACGGGTGAATTACAATAATGGCCAAGCAAATCCCAGGCTATGGATGCAGCTGTCTTTATAACACTTTTATCCCATCCTCCTGCTCCCAAACCCAATGAGCTGCCCTGTTCCTCTGCAGCCCAGGGGAACAGGCCACTACTCAAGCCCAAGCTCTGGGGACACAGGGCACTGATTTTCACCCAGAACTCTCCCTTCCTGCACAAGAACAGTGTCCCCAGTGTCCAAGGAGGAGCCTGGCACACACAGCATCCACTGCAATCCTCCACTAGCAGAGCCTGCTCCATCCCTGCACAGACACACTCCAGCCAGCAGATTGTTCTGTGCTCTTTGCACACTGCCTTCTTCTTCCTTTGCCCAACTGAGGGATTTCAGAGCCATAAGCAAGGGCACAAAACTACATTGGATCTATTTACAGAAAGGAAAATGGAAGATTTGGGGTGTTCTGGCAGCCAGGGAAGCCCTCCTTACCCTTTTGATGTTGGAGGTGTACTGCTTCATGGCAATTTTTTCCACTGTGCTTTCAAAGCCGAAAAAGGACTTGATGTCGAGAGATGCTGACTGCTCAAAGCATGTCCACTCCTCATTCTCAGGGTGAACCTACAGCCAGGGGAACACACAGGGTGGGATGGTGGCAGGTGGCTCATGGAATGGCCCTGGCACCCCACGGGCTGTTTAACCCCCAGAGCTACAGAGTGAGGGGGGAGAGGAGGCACTGCCAGACCTGGATTGACCAGCCAGGTTCATTCTCCCAAGAGTAGCAGAAACTCATCATGAACTGGGCATCCAGACTTTGGTTAACCCAACATTCTTCACATGCACAAGGAAATCAAGATTTCAGCCCATCTCTGCCCCAGCAGATCTGAATAGTAGTAGCAAAAGTTGCACTAAAATAGCAGTGAAACTACCCACTTCAAACCACCATGTCAGGATCTCTTATGGAAAGACAGGGATGGCCTTGTGGAACATGCAATTAAAACTCCTACACCTGCAAAGAAGACAAATGCAAACCAGGTTTCTCTTTTAGTTTTGAATGGGAGACTCAGCCACTAATATCAGCCTTGTCCTCAAAAGACTGGAGATGTGGCAGAGCAGGGAGTTTTCCCACTGTCAGCTCAACACACACCTTTCCCTTATTTCCCCTCAGTTACTCTATATATGGGAAAATCTTTCCTTCTTTTAAACTTAACCCTTTCCTGAGAAGGCTCTGCCTTCTCTCTGTAGGTGCTGCTGTTCACAAACTGACAGGAAAGAAAAACAACTCCAGCCCCCACACAAAGATACCACAAAGGACAAATTCCCTGGGGAGATATTAAGTAACTGCAGGAGCAGGATCATATTTCTCCAAGTTGCCTCAGAGAACACTGCAGAAAAGGAAAGATGAGAATAAACCTGCTTCCGGTGCACTCTGGCAGGGAAAAGGGAACTGGTAAAAATAGAGCAGGGAACCATCTTGAGGATGCAGCCAGCAGCTCCCACCCTGTTCCCCTCAAGGCCCAGATACTGACGTTTCCTTCCTAAGGACACAGCCAAAATCAGCAAGTGTAACAAACTCAGAGTTGACCTGGGAGCACTTCAGACCTGTCAGTGCCTTTGACAAGGACGGAAGTTTGATTTACTGCAGTTTTTAGGAAGCCTCATGCATCCACCAAGGGATCTCTGGCTCAGGAGCACCCTCACCGTCCAAAACGTTCACAGCTCCTCAATCCTCCTCTTGCCTGAAGCTCCTTACAGCCTGCTTACTCCCAAGGACCTGAGCTGCTCTCCAGTTGCCAAAAGGGCAGGTAATCCAGGTAAGGATCTGAACTTTGTGTGAGGAACAACAAACAGGATCAGACTGCTTCCAGAAACAAATGAAGTTATGTAATGGTGACTGGGCCCTAAGAGCACCTTTACAGTGAAACAGCACAGGCACAGCCCCAAAGGGACACAGGCCAGGCCACAAATAGGGCTCAAGTCCTTTCTCCAAACCTTTGGAGCATGAAGATAATGACAAACAAGGTGCTACAACTTTCATTTATTTCTGGGCAAAATGAATTGCCAGACTTTCCTCAGGCGCTCATTATAATGAAGGCCTGAGTATGAAGGGCTTATTTCTAAATATCCAGATCTATATATGTAACAAAAGCATCTAGAGCTTGGGCAACTCGAATTTCAACTAAAAAACCTCAGGGAATACCAAAAGCTCTGGAGCACCAGCTCTGTTTTCCACTTTCTCTCCAATCACAGAATCACAATCAACCTAAAGAATTTACTCAAGCCCTACAAAATCATGAAATCACAGAATGGTTCAGGTTGGAAGGGAGCTTAAGGCTTATCTTGTCCCACCCCCTGCCATGGGCAGGGACACCTTCCAATGTCCCAGGTTGCTCCAAGCCCCATCCAACCTGGCCTTGAACACTTCCAGGGATCCAGGGGCAGCTACAGCTTCTCTGGGTAACCTGTGCCAGGGCCTCTCCACCCTCACAGGGAAGAATTCCTTCCCAATATCCCATTTGTCAGTTTGAAGCCATTCCCCCTTGATCTGTCTCTCCAGGCCCTTCCTGTCCCTCTCCAAAGCAATGCACCAAGCCCACACCCAGCACCCACAGCCCACGAGTCTCTAATCACAGTCCAGTGCTGCAGAAGTGCCCAAATGCATTCAAGCACCTCCACCCTGTGTGTGAATGCACAATTCCCACCCCTCCCAGCACAGGCAGCCAAAGCAGAGCTCTCACTGAGTAGCTGCAGGTCTCCCTGACTACGACACGGTTGGCAAAGGTCTCGTTGTGAGCTTCAATACGGAGGGTTCTCTCTCTCCAGTTCACAGTGTTCTTCTGGATGAAGAAGACATGCTCTACCCCTGCAATCTGAGGAGGAGGGGGGAAATACAGAGAGAAAAGAGTAACTTTCAGAGCCTTTATATGAGTCAGTCAACAAAATCCAAGTCTCTGCTACCAAGGTTCCACCTGCCTTCTTCAGCAGCCTGGGAGCATCCACGTTCAGCTTGCAGCTCCGCTCAATGACATGGATGGCTCCATCCTCACTCCTCGATTCATGCAAGATTTCACTCCCTAGGAAGACTGGTATCTCTGGGCATGTAGGAAAGCGCTTCTCATAGGCCTAGAAGTGAAAATAAAGTAAATTTTAGCTTCTGGGTAAATAAATTTTAACTCTTTCTGAATTAATTAATTAACTCCCTTACAGTGAAAGTCCAACAAAACAGAAGCCCCCGACCCCCTGTGTTAGCCCCAGTTTTCTCAGAGGTGAAGTTAAAGCAGAGTAGTTACAAGCAGGGACAGCACCATGTCAGTCACAAGCCAAGAATGTCCTAACATAACTTTTCCTTCACACATGAAGTAGAAACAGAATCCTGTTGTTGAAGAATACTAGGAAGGGACTCATAACTCTGACATCAGGAAGCTCCTAACTAGCAAAAGCAAACACAGCTCTGCTGATTTCTGCTGGCTAAAGACCTGAATTTTGTAATCTCTGGGTGAACATTGTTTGAATGAAGAAGCTATTAAAAATATTTAATGCTCCTGTGCCTTAAAATGTGATGCGTCAAACAGTTCTAGTTGCTCTAAACTACCCAGGGCAAGTCCACCAATTACTGGCTACTCACTTTGCCTCAATTTATCCATTTCTGAAACAACTCTGTCCTGGTTCTGAAATCTTCCCTTTTCTAACTAGCACATTCGTCTGAAAAGCCCTTTCTCCAAAGCCCCTGGCACTTGCAGCAAAGTTAACTTGCATAAACTACCTACTGTTGCTGCTCCTTCACTAACTTCTCCACTTCTTATTATATTCCTAGATGTTTGCAGGATGGAATGTTTTCCTTGGATTTCTGAAAAACCTCTTGCATGTTGTGTTGCTGATGTAAATATGTGGTTGTTGCACAGGCTGTTCCAGGAGGAGAACCTGTGTTCTGCCTCCACTGGACTCTCACAGCTCTGTATTTTCGTTATAAGATTTTTTTGCCATCATTCCAAGGCAAGTCCTCTAGGAATCCTCCCATCTTCCAGGAGACAACACCACTTTATATAGCAGAGAAAAATGAAAATATTCATGAGTTCTCTGCCCCAAAAGCAAACACTGATGTGCTGATGCTCAAGCTGGGCCAGGCTGTCAGCGCTGCGTTCCCCATTACCACAGCAATGCAGAGCCTGGATGCCCCTGCACAGATTCATGTCCCCTGCTCCCAAAATAGCCCAGGCACTTAAGGACACATTCCAGATCTCCTGCTCCCGGACCTCTGGACAGGAAAGAAGTTATTTCAGATTATCGTGTTGCTGCAGTATCAGGAGGGAAGTGCAGGCAGCTGCCAGCTGGAGTCCTGGCCAGAACAAAGCACGCGGGTTTGAAACTCTGCTCTCCCAGCCCCTCAGCAACGTCCTGCTTGCTTTGCCACACTTCTCAGAGAACTTTGCCCATATCCCTCTACCTGTGCTTTTCACTCCTCATCACAGGAATAACTACACCAGTTGAGATAAATCCAAAATTCCCATGGTGAGTGCCTGTTTCCCACAGGGATCCAGCTGGCTCCAGCCAAGAGAAGCACACTCACTGCTTTAAGCAGCCTAATTTGTTAGGATGGGAATTCATGGATCTATGTCAGGCATTGCCACAGGACACTTGCAGCTATTCTCTCCTGGCTCCATGCCCTTTCCTCCCCTTTCCACAGGGCAGAAGGGCTGCACCCCTCAGTACCTGCTCTCTTCCCTGCACTGAGCAGCACATTCATCTGCTCAGCCAGAGTTAACACTTCCTATTTGTACCTCCACCTGCCCTCTCCCAACCCTCCAGACTCCAAACCACCATCCAGGGCTATCCTGAGACCAAAGCCTTCACCTTTCTGGTCTCTTCTGTTCCAGCACATACAAACAAGTGTCTCTCCAGGCCACCCATTCTAAGCTACTGGAGTCCCAGTGGTCAGGCAGTGAATGCTGAGAACACCTTCACAGACCATTGAGACACCAGAATATTTAGCACCTATTTTTGAGCTGTTTGTGCCATGTCACTCCATACATATGCCTTTAATACACTTCCAAAGAGTGTCACTGAAAGCCCTTCCCTGAGAGAAGGCTGCCCCAATTAACTCCACAGCAAGGGTGGATAGCTTGATAGGACAATGGGAAACGGTCTTAAACTAAAAGAGAACACATTTAAATCAGATGTTAGGAAGATGTTCTTCCCTGTGAGGGTGGGGAGGCTCTGGCACAGGGTGTCCAAAGAAGCTGTGGCTGCCCCAGCCCTGGAAGTGTCCAAGGCCAGGTTGGACAGGGCTTGGAACAACCTGGGCTAGTGGAAGATGTCCCTGCCCATGGCAGGCGGTGGGATGAGATGAGCTTTAAGGTTCCTTCCCACCCAAACTATTCCATGATTCTCATCTTTCAGGGGTGCAGCTGTGCCAGGAACATGTGAGTTTCCACAGAAACAAGAGCTGTTCTAGTGGGACCAGGACCCTCCAGGGGCCTCACCTGAACAGCTTCACCCCCTGCCCCCTCACCACTGAGAAACCCCAGGAGCCAGTCTGAAACCACCAGTGAATCCAGCTGCACTTGGCTCCCACCTGAACATAAAGCCACTGGATCTCAACCCACAGCTGCTTCCTTCTCCACTAAGTGTGAGCTTGATCCAGGAGCTTTTTTATTATTTTATTAGGGAGCTTAGCGACAGGCTCCCTAATAAAATGTCATTAGATCCAGCAAAACTAAGACCAGGACTAAGAGTGCAGCCACTATGTCAGTCAGCTAAACAACATCTGGAGCAGGAAGAGAGGCCAGGGCAGAGGCACATGGCAGTGAGCAGCCTGGTGATATAACTGTGACACCAGCCCAAAGCCATCACCTAAACAGGGGGAACATTGCCATATTTGAGAAAGAATCCATATCCACATCGATATTAAGTCCTTTGCTAATCTTCTTTGCACAACAGCTCTAAAAATACAGCAGGGAAGATGCCTGAGATCACATGAAGGACAGCTGAAGCCCCACGCTGCAGTCACAGCAAAGCTGTTCCCTGAGCACCCAGACTTTCCATCCCTGCAGACTCTGAGCTGAGCAGGACAGCAGCCCACCTTTGCACCCAGCACCCTCTTATCAAAATCACTATCTCTATGCAATAATCCATTGCTGCTCCAACAAGGAGACCAATGGAAATTATAGAGACAGACAAATATTAAATTTTTTTCAAGCCATCACCAGAGTCTCCTCCTCTGGACTTCTGCGGAGTCCAAGGTGGACAACAGAACATCCCAGAGAAATGAAAGGCACAGAATATTTAGTATTCATTGTTTTAATGCCTTTGCTGCCTGCTCTTTCAGCTCCTTGCTGCAGGAATGCTGCACTGACCAGGATACAAGAACTGTGATTTGTCTCTCCCTTGTTTGCCTCTCCTTTCCTACGAGGAACTACAGCAATGCTGTGCCACCACTGGGTGTTAAAGCACTGTCATGGGTCTGCACTTCAGACAGACACTGTGACACACCTGAAGTTTCCAACAGTTTCAAATACATATATAAAAAAAAAAAAAAAAATAGTGCCTTGAAGCCACTCCCTCCCATCCTGTAAACTCCAGTGGGATTAACACCTCATACCCAAACCAAGCATTTCACAAGAGGTGCTGGCTCAGGCCCACCAGTGTCCTTCCCTAAATAAAGTTGGTTTTCCCCAGATTTCTGACAAAAGAATTGTTGCAAAAATCAGTGCTTTTGCTGTACTGGAGCCTGACCAGCAGTTCAAAGTGCCATTTAAATTTCTACACTCCTGAAACTGAAATTACACATTAAATTTCACAAGAGGGCTAAGTGAAGACAGGGATTTGGAATCTGTTTGAACTCATCAAGGTATTTTGCTTAGAACCATAACCAATTATTTTTGGGTGCATCTGAATGTAAAGAAAAAACAATAATTTAGATACAAACCATTGGAATGAAAAAATCAACAAAGAAAAATTAAATGAAAAAAAATACCAGTGAAACAATTTCTAACTGAAAAGTTAAAACATGAAGGAAAGTCAAAGATGCCGAGGTTTCAGCAGTGCCAGATTTTCCATTCACACTGAAGGGAGCCCAAACTAGGATAAGGGTATTTCCAACTGGCTACAGTCATGTGCATCCCAGCAGAGACCCCTTAGTGCCACTGAAGCTGAAAAAGATTAATCACGAGAGCCAAAATTAATACTGACATGGCTGACTGAAATCAGAAGAGTGCTCCGACCAAGATTTTGCCCTGTAATCTCCTGGGAAATGTGTCTGAGTGGTTTTACCTGGTCAGGTAAATATCCATCGCAAATGGATTATGGGACCAACACTGATAAGTGAAAATTAGCTTGTGAGAAGAGAGTTTGAGAACAATACAAGAAGCCACACTTGAAAAACAATAACCAGCACAAATCCCCATCTGTGAGAAGAGGTTGCCCTGAAGGTCAGCCAGATGCCAAACACGAACAAATTATACAAAACCACAGGTGTCAAACCCCAAGTGACATTCTAAAGCTTCACAGCCACAGAGTACAGAGAAAATGACCCTTCCCTACAATGCCCCTGCTCCACCTGCAGAGCAGGCACCCTCTGCAAGTCCTGCACACTCCCAGTTCCAGGGTGTCAGGGATCCTGCCAGTGTTCCTGGCCCTCCAGTAGAAGAGCTGTGTCAGTGCTGGTTCCTACAGGACCCACAGGACATGGCCAGCAGGCAGGATCTTTGTAACAGCTTCTCCTGCGTCTCCTTGGCAGGGTTTTCTAGGAAGTGACCTTGAAATCAATTACACCACAGAGGCCTCAGGAATGCACAACAGGGATGTGTAACCACTGAATTACTGCAGGAAACAAAACACCTCAACAGCCAAACCCCTTGCACACCTCCAGGCAGTTCCCTGCAGCCTGCTGGCTCCTGAGTGGTTTTCATGTGCTTCCAGGGGCAGCTTCTGTTAGATGGGACCTTCAAGAGTGGAAAAGCTATGGAGTGTCAGGGGGAGAAATTACATTGTGTAGAACACAAAGAACTTAGTTGTGATGCACCTGATGTAGACAGGAATTTATAGTCGCTATTACATGAATATGTGACAAGGATAAGACTTCATCCTTGTGCTAAAACACCTTGAATTTTCATGATCAAACAATGTTTAAATCTGTATTAATTAATGAGATTCCTCAAGGTCAAGTTACAGCCATGTGCAGGTTGCCAGGAAAAAGGAACATCTGTGTTCAGAGAAAGGGAAGTCAAGAAGAGATACAATACCAGGTTTTGAGCTGAAGATGCCCAAATCATCAACATCCCTTTGAAAAGAGATGATGAGAAGCAAGATAAAGACACCTCATCCCTTTTAAGTAGGAAGTGGATGCATTTGGAGCAGCTTTTGAGCAGCTCTAATGATACATAAATATTCCTCTGCAGATTCAGGCCTTCTAGGAAAAACTAATTTCATCCTGCAGTCCCTCCCACTGCTTGGTCTCAGTGCTGAAGGGAACCACAGTCTGCACACACCAGACACAATAATCCACGTGCTTTGAACAGATCAGATACCAGCTTCCCACTAACCACAAAATAAGATAAAATATACAAGGAACAATGTGGGAGGGACCAAATGCATATTTAGAGTATAGAAATGCACTGAATCAGGGAAAAGAGAACTTCATTTCAAGGAGGTGCAGAGTATGCACAGTAAAAGTCTTTATGGCCTGAGAGAAAAAAAGAGACACTTCTGTTGGCAAGAGGAAAAAGATTTGCCAGTGAGAAGTACATGGGACAACAGTAGCCAGGCTACAAACATTGACCCAGTGTTATCTCTGCCTGGACTACAGCCAAGAATTTGCCTCATTCCTTCAGATTTTGGTGAAAGAAACAATTCAGGGAGCAGCAGCATCTATTACAATACAGGCACAACTGAGGGCACAGCAACCTTCTAAAGCCAGGCCCTGCACTGCAGCTGCACAAAGCCACCCCAGGAAGCCACCAACGTGCCTGACCTCCTGTCGGAGAAGGAACAATATCCCATTCAAGCTATCCTGCTGCAGCCTTCTCCTCTGCTGAGAGAAGGAGCTCTGTGGTGGAGCAGTTGAGGTCACAAGCAGCACAGGGCATCAGCCTTTACAAAAATCTGTGGGAGTGACACCTTATCCAGGAGCCACTGCTTGCCACAGCCCAGTGTGGAGAGAGAAACCAGAGTGGGAAGGCAAGGAAGCAGAGATCTTGTGTGACTAACACCTGCAAGAGCAAAACACAGCAGTCAAGTGTCACATCACACATTTACTGCTTGGTGATTCACCCCAAAATCAAACAGGCTGGCTCACAAACTAATGGCTACTTGGAAGGACACTCTGTCATTGCCAGAAGCTGCTGTAAAAACTTATACAAATTGGCCATGATTCAGGGTCAGACTTGGGCAGGTCACTGTGCTTAACAGTTAAAACAAGCCCATAGTGGTTGAGATGTAAGAATTAATGAAGATTCTAGATTTTATCACCTCTTTTAGCCCTTGCTGAAGAGTTTATTATTTGTCTTCTGCCCCTACATGTTCAGTAGACAAGAGAAGGGTCTTTTAGTCACTACTAGAACATGAGATGAAGGTAATACAACAGAACTGGAGGTGTCTCCTTGTGCTGTGCCACTGAACTGGAGCTCCCTTCAGAGCTCAGCCATCCCTGCACCAACCGGCACCCACCAGATTAAACCTGAGACACAACCCATCCTCCAAGGAAAAAATCCTCCACGCTGCAGCTGGAGAAGGTGATTAAACCTGTAGAGAGTCTTGGAATTAGTGTAAACCTTCTCCAGTCCACACATGGTGCCAGCACCATCCTGCCCAGCAAATGGAGTCTGAGCAGTGGCAAAGCAAAGCTCTCAGAGATCTTTGTCATCCCCACAAAACACTGAGCATGATGTGCAGATTTTGCCAGCAGTTCTCCAGAACTCCCAATGAACAAGCAGTTCCTCTATCAGCTCCTTCCAAAAAGCAGCTCTTCCATCATCCAGCAGCTGTGACAAACAGCACTCACAAAACACTTTCAACCTGCTTGAGGGAAAACATCCCACACCACAATCCCAGGAGAAATGTCAGCTCTTTCCCAACTATTTCTCACTCTCAACCCGCTTAATGTCAGGGGAGGAGGTGGCAGGGCTCAGGGCTGAGCACCCCAGTGCAGAGCCAGCCCAGCTGACACACAGAGCATCACTCCCAAGCTCCCGGTGCCAAACGCTGCTCAGCAGGAAAATGAGGGGATATTTTTAGTGTATCTTGACAGCAGAGTTTCAAGCCTTCAAGTCACACTGAAGCATCATGTCTTGAGTCAACACTAGATTATCTCTAAGTGTATAAAATGTTAACCCAGTAGCTTCTGGCAGCCACAGCAAACTCACCTTCAAAAGGTGGCAAAAAGTAGGGACAAGGGAAGCTGCCTTCTTTGAAACACCTGGCACAGCCCATGGCTGCAGGCAGATCATCCACCTCCAAGGAGGACGGGTCAAGAGGCAAGTCCTATATACTCAACAATCTATGTATCAATAACAAATCTAGAACATAACAGAGAGAGCAGATTCTGCTTTGCAGAGGGTTTTTAAGTACTGCTTGGGTTATTATCAAGACATTTCATATCATATGTGGCATGGTTGGAACACCAAAGAACACCTGTTTTGAAGCATCTTCCCCCCTGCACAATGATTGTCTCTCCACCTCCAGGGTCCTGCCACCCAGCAATACCATTTCAGGCAGTATTTAAAAGCTGTGCCATTACTTGCATCACAGCAGCTCCAAAGGAGCTTCCTAGCACTGGACACACTGCAAAGCTCTTCCCTGTGTCACCTGCAGCTACCCAGGGACACAGAGGGCAGCAGGATCCTCTCCCCTGGCCCTCCTGCAGCTGCTGCCCTGTGAGCTCCACTCCAACCTCTCTGCCTGCTCCACACAGCCCTCTGTGCTTTCACTGCTGCTTCTGAGGATTCCAGCTGCCAGGAACAGCTCTGCTTCCCTGCAGCAAATGCTCTCCTGGCTCCAGAGCTCACACTTGAAAGGAGACACTATAAGGCAGCATCAAGTATTTTAGTTAAGATTCTACTTTTCTTTATTTAAAACCAGGCTGTGATGATACCAGAATAGTGACAACGACTCGGAGCTGTAGCTGGGGATGTTTCAGTCTGTAATTACAACTCAGCATAGAGGAACCCCCCAAAGTGTCCTCTGTGGTGCATCTGTGCTGTGGCACTGCAGGACATGGCTCTGTAGGTGACCTGACACCCCATCTGCAGCACTTATGTAGCAAGACAGCAGCAGCCTTTGAGACCTGTGAACACATATGTTGAAATGTCACTCTAAACAAAGCCACAGAGCTGATGTGATCCTTGCTAGACATCAGCCTGCTTGTGCACTGTACTACTCTCACACCATTTATCTGTTACCAACACACAGCCCAAGCTGTTTGGGTGTTAATTAGCAAAAGGGGGCTCAGAGGTTCTGTTGCAGAAACATCACTGCATCAGCCAGTGAAATACCAAAGCCTTCAAGACACCACAGCATTAGGGGGAGAGCACACACAATATACCAGGATTTAAGAAGTCTCTTTATACACTGTGTCTGCTAAAGACAGCAGGAAGAAGTCATTAAATAAAGCTGCTTAAAATCAAACTACTTTAACACACTGCATGTCGATGCTAAAAAGGAAAATAAGTTTGAAAAAGTGTATGGAAAGCAGTTCTGGCTGTCAGGACCTGAACTCCAGCAGTCAGAGTCTCTTCTCCTGCAGCTAAGCCTGACAGCCAAAACAGCAAGGAGCTGTTTTGCTGCATCTACAAACCTCCTAACACTGGTGACACAAAAGTATGTTGGGACGGTTGGGAAATGACTGATGCATTTTGATTTGAGTTGTCCTGGATTATCGACTCCTGCATGTAACCCTGGGCCAGATCCTCAACTGCTAGAAAGGAGCAAAACTTCAGGGGCTGCCAAGGAGCTTTGCCAGGGTGCAAATAGTGCAGAGAAGGCTGATGATTGAAGGGCAGCAGTGAGAGCCACTGCCAAATCCAGTGACAATCATCAGAACTGCTCCTGAGGGTCAGGCACGAGAGAAAGACATCTCTTATCAGGACCACAGATGTTTGCTTTTCATGGGTATGACCTTCTGTACAGGATGAGAAAGATGAGGGAGAAGGAATATTTCTGCTGCTTACTCCATGAGAATTAAGTTCTGACTTTAAATAAGCTTGCAGTATTTGTAGCCTGAATTAAATTTGTCACTCAGCTTGTTAGAACTTCTGACACTCAAACTCTACTGAGCTGAAACAGAAGCATCCACTGTTAATTTCCTACTTTGTCTTACCTGTGAAATAAACTGCAGATCAACTAAAGGTAAGGAACATTGAGGCCTAAGAAAATCTGGAGAGGGACTTTGGAGAAGGAATGAAGTGACAGGACAAGAGGGAATGGTTTCACACAGAGAGAGGCCAGGGTTAGATGGGATACTGGGGAGAAATTCTTCCCTGTGAGGGTGGGGAGGCCCTGGCACAGGTTGCCCAGGGAGGCTGTAGATGCCCCTGGAGCCCTGCAAGTGTTCCAGGCCATGCTGGATGGGGCTTGCAGCAACTTGGGATAGTGAAAGGTGTCCCTGCCCATGGCAGGGGTGGAATGAGATGGGTTTTAAGGTCTCTTCCAACCCGAACTGTTCTGTGATTCAGTGAACACTGAACTGCCACTAAAACCAGAAGAGTCAGGGAGCTGCTTGGAAGTGCAGGCCAGGAGTTCAGGTGATGCAGCTTTCACTTGCAGACCCAGGCAGGGAACTTATGAGCTGCCACAGGTCTATCAGAGACTCTGAGTGATGCTGGAGGTAAGAAACACCTCCACACCAAACAGGCACTGGCACCCCCAGAGGAGCCACCCCCACCCAATCCTGCTGCAAGAGCACAATTGCCCTGGCCTGATGAGCAACACTCAGCCAGCACAGAAACACACACCAATGCTCCTCATGTGTGTGTGTGTCCAAGAGCTTGGGCTCCCAGCTGCTCAGATATGTGTCAGCACATGCCGTGGGCAGCATCAAGAAATGAGGTCAAGCAGAAAGCAGCACTGACTCACATCAGGCACGTGTGGGGCTCCACAGCAGTTTTGTCTCAAGCACAGAGTACAACTGCACAGGCAACGGGAGCCGATGCTCCTGCAAACCTCCCAACGCCTGGGCTTTGTTCTCTTTTTCCAAAATCATGACTTATTTTTATATAGCAGTGCAGAGAGATTGCTCTCTTGCAGCAGAAACCATAAACTGCTCTGAACAGCAGTGAGAGCTGAGCATGAAGTGCACTGTGGCAAGAGGAGCAAACCATTGAGAAGTGTCATCAGGCATTTCTCATTTGCACCACTACCACAGCAATTTTAATTATCCATCACATACAGAAGACCCTGCAAAGTCTCTGGGGGGTTATTCCACACCTGTAGCTTTAGGGACTTAGTCCTATAAACCTTAAAAAGTGTGTGAAAGCAGTCGATGTCAACTGTGAGCGTGAAGGGCTGAGGCACTACTAAAAATAACAGGAACGCAACTTCCTACCACGTTCAAAGCTGAAACCCTCCAGCTAAAGCTATCTCATCTAACCTAATAATTCATTGCAAATAACATTAAGTATGCAATCTCTCTCTCTCAGCTCTGTTTCCTGCATGTTGGACTTGTTCACCCAAACCAAATTCTCATCCCCAATACATGAGAGAAGGCTCACAAATATTTACTTCACTCATATGTGGCAGAGGGTACCCTTCTGGATTTTTCGTTCATTATAACATTTTTTGAAAATCCCTTCTAGCTTTCTAACTACAATTACAACAGAAAGAAAATGAAAAATAAGTTTATACTTGGGAATTTTCTTGGCTGTAAGATAAAATTAGAAGACATGCAATGTCAAATCTGCTGATCTAATTGAAGGGAAGACAAGATCAAGTCCAGAGAGGCAGAGACAAACCATTGAAGGAACAGTTCCATTTAAAAGAAGACACACACAAAAAAGAGATAAAATGGAAAGGAAAAACATGACAAGATAACAAAGCATAACAGAAGTCAAGGTTCTTTTCAAGTATAAGGGATAAGGGATCCAGGCACTGGATATGTGTTTGAAGAGCATAATACTTTTGATCCATTAATGTGAATCCAAGTTAGGAACAAAGCAGGTGGAAATAACTACGGTGACCTTGGACAGGTGTGGAAAAGCCACCCTTTGTTTAAATCTTTTTTAGAAGGGAGGACAAGAAAAAAGAAAAAAATCAGAACTCCCAAATGACAAGAAAAGACTTGATAAGCTGATTCCTTTTTACTTCCTCAGATGCACAGGACTGGCAAAGAGAGCAAAAAGAGGAATGTCCTTCCAAGGACTTGGAATACATGTCAAATATCCTGCCTGCAAATGCTCCAACCCAAGCTGTGGGAGCCTTTGCAAGCAGCAGAGTGTCAATCCTGAGACAATTATCCTGACACACGGTAACAAAGGTATCAACAGGAAAAGCCCCAGCTCATCCCTGGAGCAGAGCCCCAGAATGAGCTGCATACACATGGCCTCTGCACAAGTCCAAGGAGAACTCCTCTTCCTGATGGGTGGGCTCAGCAAAGGGCCTGGGAAACACCACGTGTGTGAGCCAGGCCAGGAAACAAGGAATTGCTTGCCAAATTTGGCTGTGACAACCCTATTTCTCAGGCTCTCCCATGTGAGCCAAGCACACCCACTGCTTTCTATAGTAGGGTCCAAACATCTGAGGTTCTGAGGGAAAAATACTCTTCCCAACTTACTTCCTGCATTTTGTTCAGGCTGTGTTGTGAGGGATGACCCAGTGAGGAATTAAGCACAAGTGTATGAGGCTGAAGGTTGCAGAGATCTGTAAAACATGGGGGTGTCTTGGGGTCACCCCTGCAACCCCTGCTTTCCTACCACAGCCTGGGACCTCAGCACTCCACAAGTTCCCACACAGCATTTGAGGGGAGAAGATGAAAGCAGCTGAATATCAGTGCTGAGGAAGCTGCTGTCAGATTTATGGTGAAGGAGATTAACAGCAATGCCACGTGCTGAGTAGCAAAACAGCTTCACTGCACACCCACTCCTCCCTGCAAAACTTCCAGCAACTGACAGCTGGTACCTGACAGCTCTGAGAGATCCATGAGATCCACGCTGCCTCCACACAAACAGGAGCCTCCATCTGAACACAGCAACAGTGGTAACCAAGTCTGCATCCAGCTCAGCCTGCATGGACCACCCAAGATTGAGATGCTGCTTTACAATAGTAGATCCTGCTGTGAATACAGGATTTTCACAGGACATCAGGGTGGGACTACAGGGTCTATACTGAGCTCCCTACTCCTCTGGGTGACCCTGGAAAAGGAACTTCTTCATAAGAAGGAAGACTAATAACTTTGCTAAGATTTGCTGAACAATTAAAAGATGACATTTACAATCTCAGCCCTCAATCCTCAGGAAATTTTAAGTTCTCCAATGCTGAAAAACCCAAAGCAAATAAAACCAAACCACTTGAAAATTAAATCCACCAGCCCCTGGCCTTCAGGCATGTGCTAACCAGCTTACAAAGGATTTGTCTCAAGGCAGCCCTCCTCTATTAGCAGCCAATCGATTGAGGAGCATCTGGTGGGAGTTTTATCCTGCTAATATAGACAACAGGAATGTGGAGAGGTGTGCATGGAGCAAAGGCTCCCAGGATCTTCATCACAAGTACTGGTATCTTATTCTCACACAGGATGCACTGAGAGAGCAAAGAGCACAGCCAGGAAAGCTTCACTGCCACAAACATCAGCTCCAGACTGGTCAGATCACTTCTATGGCATTTTACTGGTTTAGCTGTTAACAGACAGGGCAAATCTGGGTAAGACTGGGGGAAAGAGGAGGTGGATTTGGGAGAGAGCTTAACTGTTAGCAAAAGCAGTGTTCAGTTGGATGATCAAGGATCAAAGTGAACAACAACCACTCTCAGCTGCTGCTACCTTTGGGGTCCATTATTTACACTGAGGAATAAACTGATTCCCCCAGTTTTAACAGTTGGAATAAAAGACTGGAGGCTGTTTTGGATAAAACAATTCTTAAAGCTTGTATTTCTCAGGAATCTTGAAGAAGCCACATTGTCAAGGTGAACTCAATAGAGGCTCTCCCTTCCACTAATGGGAATCATGTCAGCTGCCTGCAATGGCTGCAGATTTCCATCTTCATTCCTGGCCTCCCACAGCTGAAGAAACTGGGAACAGGCAATGAAGGAAGATGCTGGCTAAAAGTGACAAATACCAAGGCTGGGGATCCCTACAGCTTGCTGAAACGCCCATTAGATGACAAGAAAAAGCCTTGCAAGACTCCATAAGCAAGCTCCTCTAATAATGCCCAGATGCTCAGGGCTGCCCTTGAAATGCAACAACAAACCTTTGACAAGGGTATTTGACTCACACCTAATTGTGACAAAGTCCAGAATATCAGAAACAAACTCTACCTAAAACAGCTCCCATGGTCAACAGCAACTTTCTGCATCACCAGTGAATGAGCCTCAGCAGAAACCCTCAAGCCCCTTGTGGAAGTCACAAGACTTGGAGAGAGATCTCCCAACAGTTCAATCACAGAGTGGACAGGGAAGAACAAAACAGAGGATTTTTTTGCAAAGATTTCTGGCTTTTAATCAAATATCTCAGTACGATTCAGAATCCAGTTGTAGATACATCCATACTACAGTGCTGATTGGGATGACATCTGGACAGATTTTGAACTGAGTGGCACTTGGTGATATGGCAAAGAAGGTGTCTGGCCACAAACTGAACCTGCCTAACAATGTCCATTTTTTCCCTTCCTTGTCAAAGAATAATCACAGAAGGTTGGATTTTTTTGTTGGTTTTCTTTTTTCTCCCCTTCTAACAACTAAACTGCCATTCTTAATGCTGAAATATTGATCCTTATTTTTCACGGAAAATTGAAGGCAGAGCGCTGTGGCTCTGCTCCTGCAGTAGGGCTGTCACAGCCATCCAGAAAAACCTGTAGTCCCCCACCTCTCACTGGCCCTCAGCAGCTGGAGCAGGAAAAGTGCTGAGTGTTACTCACTGCCATGACGAGCTCAAAAGGGTATTTGTAGACTCGAACTGGGGACTGGTATTTCTGCACCATTTTTACCACACACCTGTAACAGAGAGAAATTGGAACATTTTAGATCCCCCACACCAGGCAGTGCAATATATTCTATACAATTTTTACAGACCTTACTAGAAGCTGTAACTCTTTCTTACAAAGAGAGAGAAGATTTATTTGGTAGAATATTTTGCTAGTAAGTGGCAGAGACAGAGACAAGTCTCTGCAGTCCCAGTTAAGTGCTGTGTCCAGCAGCCTGTGCTGCTTCCCAGCACCACTGCAGTAAATTCAACTTGGAGCTCCAACAAAACTTACGATAATTAAAGCACAATACAGAGATGGAAAGCCAGAATAAATCATACTCTGGAGAAGGAGCCTGTCTTAGGAGCATTACAGAGCTTATACAGCAATTCCCCCTTTTCTACATTACATTTGTAATCATTAGGCAAAATCCTCCTCGATGAAAGCTTCCACAGCTTCCCATATCTCAGCGTCTTAAATGCTTTTGTGCAGAGTAGGATTCAGTTGTTTTAGCCCACTGAAAGGAAGGAAAAGGAACCAGCATGATGAAAGAACATGCCTGATGCAAAGCTGGCAATCATATCCCACAGCCTGGATGCCCACTGTTCCAGCTGAACTGAGGCAAGAACTGCAGGCAATGGGAACAATCCCGTCCTCAGCATTTCCCTGCTCCCAGCCACCTCTCACTGCTCTCATCAGGATTCCTCCCTCAGACTCCCCTGCCTGGGTTTTAACCCTCAAACATTAACCAGCACCTCAAGAGCAGTACACAAATCATTTAAAAAAGGGTTATTAGGTTGCTTTCTGCAATTCCTTGAGGAATTCCTTTGTACTGCTCCTACTAATACCATCCACGAACATCAGGGACACAAAAGGCTGGACGGCTGGTTGGAGGCACTGTGCTCATTCCACCCCACTCAAATTCCACTGCTGAGCAGACACAGCCCTCGGCAACATGACGCAGTGTAGCACTGAACTCAACAGTCAGAGCACTCAGACAACTTATCCCTGACATTTTCAGCCCAAAACCGGAGGTGAAACATGAATAGACAATAGATTCTCCCTCAAAAACCATTGCAAAATGTCATCACACTCTAAAATCTAAGCAAGGGAGAGGGGGAAAGGACTTTAAAAGTTTGAATACCTGAGAATGGGGGATTTTTGGAGAAATAGGGTCCAGCGATCAGACAGTTCCTCTGCAGAGGATCACATTACCCAAGGGGCAAAGGTCAGGACTCGCTGGATCTCTCAGTCTCACTGGTGCTAAAAGCCAGTCCACACCAAGCCAGTCAATGCAAAGAGAACCTATCAGCAGAGCATCCAACCCAGAGTGCAGCGAGAGGTGCAGGACAAGCACACCCCAGGAAGCTCAGGCTGCTATCAGGTATCGGATACCCGAGCCAAGAGGCATAGGGCACCTTGGAACAAGACCTGTAACATGATTAGGCTGGGCGGGACCCTCCCCGTGAGCACAAATAGAGCGGGAGAAGCCTCGTCAAGCGCTTTTAGCTGGGATCTTGCTTATTCTGACCTCACATCCTACACCAGGAATTCCTGCACCTCTGCAGGAGATGGTCATGAACCTCCACAGCAGGAAGGCTCAGGACAGACCTGTCTACAATCACCCACAGCCCAGAAATTAAGTCACCAGCCACAGAACAGTGGGATGGCACAAACTGTAGCTCAGCAGACTTAACTGTGCTGCTTGGACAGACCTGCTGCTCCCTGGCAGCTGCTGGACCCGACTGCCACGGGTTTATTGCCCCTGTACTTCTCCAGCTGAGGGAAGGCTGGAAAAAAGAGCCAATGACTATTACACCCACAGGAAGCTGTGGAAAAATGACAGCTGATAACTCACATCTGCCCTAGAAACCTTTCATACCTCAGGAGAGTGCAGTGGCAGACAGGCCTTCTATGCCCTCTCCTCCAAACAGAGCCAAGAGACGGTCATTGTGCTTCTCAAAGCAACAGGGAGTCCTGCTATAATTCCTGAAAAAAAAGAAAGAAACCATCAGAAAAGGCAGTGAAAGGTGGCTACTCAGCACACCCAGCTGCAGATGATGATCAGCACTGATAAGGACAAGGAGCCTCAGGTGTTACCACTGGCCATCTAGGCTGTATTAGCTCAAGACCTCCATCTTCCCAGGGCTTTAGCAACAAAGACAGATGTGTTTTTAAAGTCATCTCGTGTTCCACTCGAATCATAAACAGATCTGTTCAACCACCAGAAAGAAACCACCCAACTAGGGAGTATGTCTGCTCAACTATCCATCCAGCTCTGCAATGGCCCAGGCTCCCTGCTTGACTTCCTATTTGCTTCTGCTAAAAACACGTATTAGGAAAGACAACTCAGGTGAAGAGCAGTGACCCACTGAACTGCAGTGTGACCTCTTAGAAACCCCAATCCACAGGTGGAGGCACACCTAGAGCATCCATGGGGAAACACCAGGAAAGAGGTTCAATTCCAGCTGGCCAAGCTCAGAGTAGTTGATAAAAGCTCAGAGGTTGGAGTTGTCAATGCATTGAAGCAACAAATCTGGCTAATAACAACCATCCCAATAATAGCAACCCTAACAATCCCAAGTAGATATTAAAAGTATTTCAATTCTTGCACACCTGAGTACAGAAAACAGCAGCAGCCACCACATTTCACAAAGCTTCCCGTGACACAGTGTGCCAACAGCACTGAGCCCTGGGAGCCTCAGCTCTCTGGACACCCCTTTTGCTCCAGCCTACACAGCAACTCCTCTGGGAGCCAAGTAGAGAGTGCTCATTACAAGCTTGAGATCCACCTGCTGGGTGTTCCGGAGAAGGAGGTGGGATATGGACCCCTGATGGCACATGCACTCTGGGAGCATTCCAGAGAAATGGATTCTGAAGAAGCAGTAGTGCACCCGCAGTGTGCAAAGCTCCTCCAACACATGAGCCAAGCCTGTGAGGGCTCCCGTGAGGAACACACATCACTATACACAGCAAAAGGACAAGCAGTGACATTAACTGGGTGTTTCCTTCTCATCTAGAATCAGTCACTGTGCACATGAGGGATTTTCCATATGCTTGACTTCTGTTCCACTATTTGTAGGAGCAGCTTACCTGACAGAGTACAGCCAGATGGTCGGCAATCAGAAACTGACGGTATAGATTAAATACACAGAAAGCTCTGAATCAAAGCCCCCCACCTCTGCTTCTCATCCAGGCACAGAACTCAGTTAGCTCTTTCCACTCTGAAGCTTCCTGTTGGATGTGGAACTGGCAGCAAGTGACTTTATTAACTTCTCCCACCTGTGGTGGCTGCTTTTCATCTTGAAGAGAACTGAGCAGGTTCTTTTGTTTTGTTTTCGACAACTGCTGAAAATAGCAGGATCCTTGACTTCCTCAAATACCATGACACCATGTGAAAGCCAGCTGTGACACCCAGCTAAGCTGATATTTGCAGTTAGAAAAGGGGGACTCCACAGGGCTGTATTCTTTCCTCCCTCCTTCTAGAGAAAGATGGAGAGAAAGTTGTGTGACATTTCTTTTGCCTGGAGTGTCTTTCACTTAGGAAGATATTGTAATTGATGCTTTACACACAGAATAATAACACCATACCAAGCTGTAGGATATTTATTAGAGCTTTTAGACCTAAGCACTTAAGAACAGGTCTTTTGAAGCTTGATGTAAGGAAGCCTCAAGGTGTAATGGTGCCAGAATAAACCTTTACCATCTTTTGCAAGCAGACATCTGCTCAAGCATGGCTTGATCCTACCCCCGAGAAACATCTCGGGAGGAGGTGAAGCAGCACGGAGAGTGCAGGTCACTGTGCTGAGGTGGAGCCTGGGCACTGCTCCTACACCTGGCAGAGGTGCCTGGAGTCCTGGCATGGATCAAAACCAAAGACAAGCAACACAAACATCCAAACAACAACATCCACACATTCCTGACCACACAATAAGGAACAGTCTTTTTGGCTGAGGGGAAGAAGGAAAGGGAACCATGTCTAGCACTCTGCCCTCAGAGCTGGTTCCCTTCCATGTGTGTATCAAAACAAACTGCATGGCCAACACTTCCACACCTCCATCTCCCAGGGAAATTTTCTTACCACAGAACTCTTATGCACAGCAACACATTAACTCCCTGATATCTGCCAGCCTGCAGCAGGAGATAAACATTCCTGATGGAAAGCCTTGCTTTCCTCACCTTGCTACTCCACAGGAAGTCATACCACATTTATCCATCCACAGCATAGGAAATAGTTCAATTCTCAAATACAATTTAAGAATGAAGACACAGAATCATGGAATGGTTTGGGTTGCAAGGCACATTAAAGCCTATCCTGTTCCACCCCTGCCATGGACAGGGGCATCTTTCACTAGCCCAGGTTGCTCCAAGCCTTGTCCAGCCTGGCCTTGGACACTTGCAGGGATCCAGGGGCAGCCACAGCTTCTCTGGACAACCTGCGCCAGGGCCTCACCACCCTCACAGTTCTTGTTCCAAGTCCCTCTCCAGCTCTCCTGGAGCCCCTTTAGGCACCGGAAGAAGCTTTGAGGTCTCTCTGGAACCTTCTCCACGTCAACACCCCCAGCTCTCCCAGGCTGGCTCCAGGGCAGAGGGCCTCCAGCCCTTGGAGAATCTCCATGGCCTCCTCTGGACCCTCTTCAATAAGTCCACATCCTTCTTGTGCCATGCTTCAGTTTAACATGTAAATCAAGAGCAGACCCAGGCAGCAACAAAGCATCAACAAACTGTTTCAGTCTACCTTGAGTGAAGTTTGCAGCTGTATTTCTTTGAACAGAGGCTGGCTGTCATCAGCCACACCAGATAAGTGGTGCCATCAACACAAGCCCCTCCTCACCATCTACAAGCCAATTTTACTACTTGGAGGAGTTAAGCCAAGTGGCCCAGAGAACATACTTGTTTCACCTAAAAGCTGACTTGAAAACATGGAATCACAGAATGGTTTGGAAGGGACTTCAAAGCCCATCTCATCCCACCCCCTGCTGTGGGCAGGGACACCTTCCACTATCCCAGGTTGTTCCAAGCCTCGTCCAACCTGGCTTGGGACACTTCCAGGGATGGGGCAGCCACAGCTGCTCCGGGCAACATGTTAAATCCATCAACATTTAATAGACATTGATCACGGTCACCCTTTGAGTTTACAAACACTCCAGGGCTAGTTTCGGGGTGGGTAGATGTTGAACCCCGATTCCCCGGGAGCTCGGCGTGCCTGGCTCTCCGCAGCCGCTCGGGCTCATGCTGGGCTCTCACTCTCAGCCCCTCCACGGCACAGCCCACCTGAAGCGACCCCGCCCGCCCCTCAGCCCACTGTCCCCAGGCACGACACAAACCTGACAGCTTTAAAACCGCTCTATTTTGTCCATAGACCTGAAGTGATGCCCCGCCATCCCGAGCCCACCGCCCGGGTCTTCACCGGCTCTCTCCCCGATCCCACAGGATTATGACTAAAATTTCCCTCTCGGCTTCCCGTGGCTGAAGGATAGCGACTCCCGGCGCCCACACACACCCCACCGCCCCCGCTCTGTCGCCTCACGAAGGGCCGGGGCACACGGGGCGGGAACAGCCTCACGCCCCCCGCGCCCCTCCCTCACACGGCGGCCCCGAGGGACCCCCGGAAAGCGCTGCCCACCGCGGCCGCCTCCCGCATCCCACACCGATCCCACATCCCCTCTCCCTCCTGCCCTCCCGCCCGGCGCGCCCCCCCTCCAGCCGAACCCATCCCGCTCTCGGCGGCTCCCGCGGCTCCCGCGGCTCCTCCCCTCGTCTGGCCCCGCCCCCTCCAGGCCCCGCCCCCAGGGCGCTGTCCATTGTGCTGCGGGGGGAGCGGGCAGGCCACGCCCCCGCGCACGTGCGGCCCCCCGCCCCCCATTTTCCCCGCCGCCATCTCGCTGAGGGGCGCGTGGGCCTCAGCCGTGAGGGGGAGCGGGAAAAGCTGTGCCACGGTGGAATTCCTTCTCAATATCCCGCCTATCTGTGCCCTCTGGGAGTGGGAAGTCATTCCCCGTTGTCCTGTCACTCCAGACCCTTGTCCAAAGTCCCTCTCCAGCTCTCTTGGAGCCCCTTTAGGCACTGGAAGGGCGTCTAAGTTCTTCCTGCAGCCTTCTCCAGGTGAACACCCCAAGCTATCCCAGTCTTTCCTCTCAGCAGAGCTGCTCGATCCCTCTGATCTTCTTGGTGCCTCCTTTGGGCTTCCTCTAGCAGCTCCATGTCCTTTGCTCAGGACTCCAGACCCAGGCACATCTCCAGGGTCTCATGAGGGCAGAGGGAGAGAATAACGCGGGTATGTGTGGAGATGAGCTCACTCCATCCCTCAGAGTGGTCACAGCAGCAACCCTGCCAGAGCTCAAGGGGTGCTTGGACAACACTCTTGGGCACAGGGAGGGATTGTTGTGGTGTCTATGTAGGGCCAGGAGTTGGGCCTGATGATCCTGATGAGACCCTCTCAACTCAGGATATTCCATGATTCTCCCTAAACTGGCACCTGCCCTTGAGGAGAAGAAACCTGCTCGGGTCAGGGCTGGAGGAGGCACAGCCACAGCTCCCAAACACAGCCTAATCCTGCTCATCCCAGGATGGATCAGCCCTTCAGGAGCGGAGGGACCTGCTCACCTCAGCCCTTAACTCTCTCTCACTGTACTATATTGTTTGATTTATTACATGACTTACTACACACCTGTGAACTGACACCTTGAGTAACTGTTCCCCAAACTGTACTCTCTAGCGAGGTGATCACCCAGCCAAGTGATGCTGAGAAGGACACTGGGATGCATCCTCACCTCTCAGCTTCCCCCTCTCCCACCAGCTCTGAAAATCTGTGCATTGTTTGGTGAACCCTGGGGAGCTTTGGAGCTCAGTGTTTGTGGCTCCTGTTTGTGAGGCCACGTGCTGGGGAGTTGTCACCATCAAGTGACAGTCCTTGAGGCCATGGCGCTGTGGAGGAAGTGATGCCAATGCTCTGCTAATTTGGGGTGTCAGAGAGTGGCTGAGCAGCTGGTCCTGGGGCAGGAGGGGCATGTGGCACCACGAGTGGTGGAAGAGAGGGATGTGGGAGACCAGCTGGGGGATGTTTTGCACCTTCAGAGCCTCCTTTCGGGTTCTCCCTAGCTGCCTCTTTGCCTGATGGTATTCAAGTAACATCACATTTAGCTGCTTTGTCTTTTCCTGCCTCCTTATCACTTCCAGCTGTGGAGTGTCCCCTGATCTGGGCCGGCATTTCAGGAAGCTGCAGTGCTATTTCTGATCAGCAATACTTCCTGAAACGTTCTGCTATCTCAGACTGAGGAGACCAGCCTGACACTGCTCAAAACCAACCATTCCACAGACCATCAAATGTCAGAGCTCCCAAGGCTGCACCCCACAGAGTCAGATCACTTTTCCTAAAGACCTTTACAATACAACTTGGCATCAAAAGCCACAAAGTTATTCAAGGCCTGAAACATCTACTTTATAAATATATATTCAGAATATAAACAAAATATATTTATTTATAAAGAAATATTCTGAATTTCCCATCACAATGCAACTTCCTTTTTCAAAGAAGTTATATTTCTCTCGTGTTCCTCATTCACTAGTAAATTTCCTCAGAGAAAACAGAAGATTTTTCCATCTTCTTGCTACAGAATTTGCACCATCCTATAACTACTTTGTGTCCTAATTTTGGTAGTTTCCCTTTTGTTCAGGTCATAAAAGCTGTATGAGATTTTGGTGAGTCCCATCCCGTCCATTTCTCTGCTGTGCAGCCCTGACTGTAATTCCTATTTCCCAACATTTGTTTTCTCCTGCTGCCAGAGGGTCACCTTGGCATTTTCCAGTGTCAGTGGGCTCCTTTTCCCCTGACACAGGGCCAACTCTCCAGGGCATTCCCAAGGGCCCTGACTGTTCTTCCACCTATCAGGACTGGATGTTTACCTCAAGGGCTGACACTGACCCTCAGTTTCTCTCATGGGAGCTGCTCAGAAAGAAGTTCTCACTCCTCAGCAGCCCAGGAACTCCTGCCAGTCCTGCAGTTAGAAAGGAGAATGTCTTCCAGGAAGGACATCTGGTCTGGAGATATCATTCAGCCTCTACTTACCCCATTACAAGGGCTTTTCACTGTAAACTCTGCTTTTGTCTGAACTTTTATGCCTCATCTGTTGGCATAAATTTAAAAAAACAGAAATTCAAGTGCATTGGTGCATCACATGCAGAAAAAAGCTTGTAGGGATTGTTCATGGCATTGTTATTCCTATTTATCTTATTATGAAAGCAGCTGAAAGAAGCTGCAAAGGAGGTTTGTGGAAAAGCTGCAGTCAGCAGGGCCAGAAAATTCTGTGGTCTGTCATGGAGGTGCTGGAGTGGATTCAGCCCTGAACAGGAGAAGGATCTCCCTGGATCCCTGAGGAAAACCAGGAAAGGAAAAGCTCTCACCACCAGCTCAGCCCTTTCTACAGTGTCACACTGAGGAGGTGCTGCCCAGCTCTCTTCCACACAGGTTCAACAACCCTTAGAAAATCAGCACTGTTTAAACATTAAAGACTTGCTTTAAAAAATTCAGCAGCAAAGTTCACCTGCTTTTCAGAGCCACATTTAAAGCAGTGTGGAGGTGTATTCCACTCTCTAAACCTGGGCTTCAGTCCAGGTGTTACTGAGTGGAGCTGGGAGAAAGAAGAGGCTCCACACACAGCCTCCAGCGCTGGCATAGACACACCAGCCTATTCCACTGTGCTGTTCTGGGCTGGAGTTCACCTCTGCTACTTCCACACCTCTCTAAAGACATCTTTTAGCACTTAATCTTGCTCTGCTTCACCAAAGCTGAGCAAAAGCTGGATCTGCTGTTCTGAGCCAGGAAAAGTTGAAATGTTGAGGCTTTGTTCACGGAAACCAGGGATCAGCACTACCTGATACCACATCACTCACAGCTCCTCTTGTGCCAGGAGGTTGCCCCCACATCCTATGGATCCCCAGGGCTTTGCCTTCCCTGTGTCACTCAGTCCTGTTTGTTTTCTGGTTCAAAACTGAGATGAAATTTGCTGCCCAAGGTCACAGTGAGATGACAGAGATCACTGGCAGGGATGAAATTGGAGACCTAATGAGCTCGAGTCCAGCAGACTTAGATTGGGTTCCTTTCCCCATGAGACTGCAGATAAACAGTGTGCTAATGGCTCTGCTACATTCACCTTCCAAGATAATGCCGAGGTGGCTCCCTGCCCTGCCTTCCCTGCTTCTACAGCTGTTAAAATAGATGCTCAAATCTTGGTTTGGTTTGGTTTGTGAGGCAGAGGGGTCTCCCACCCTCTGATCCACCAGCAGCTAAGAAATTAATTTCTGCTTTGCATAAAAGAAATACAAAACAAACCGAACCCATCAGTGATGTTTAACCCCCAAAGCCTGCAGCTCAACAACTGATCCTGCTGATGCTCTTTAAATGCGTCTTTTTGAGTTTATCACCTGCAGTGTGTTGACATGCTCTATTTATGGGAGTCTCTCTGCATTTTGGCTCATAAAATATTTGCCATTTTCCATCCTATCATAGAATCATGGAAACACAGAATGGTTTGGAAAGTTCATCTCATTCCACCCCCTGCTATGGGCAGGGACACCTTCCACTAGCCCAGGTTGCTCCAAGCCCCATCCAGCCTGGCCTTGGACACTTCCAGGGATCCAGGGGCAGCCACAGCTTCTCTGGGCACCCTGTGCCAGGGCCTCCCCACCCTTACATGGAAATTTTTCCTCATATCTAAACCTACTCTGTCAGTTTGAAGCCATTCTCCTTTGTCCTGTCATTATGTGCTCTTGTAAAAAATCCCCCTCTGTGTTTCTAATAGGATCCCTTCAGGATCTGGAAGGCCACTTGGGTAGATCTGATACCATTCAGGTCTCATTTTTATCACAAATACTCCTCCTCATTTATGTTCAGTCATGCTAGGACCCTCTGAGGCAGATACTGAGACAAACACAGCACATTGCAAAAGCAGCACATCTCCACATCCTTACAAACAAGCTAAAATATTGCAAATTAATCCAGAATTCAGCTCTCTACAAGAGTGCTTAGACAGGCCTTGCGTGAATAAAGAACATCCTCTTTAAATAACTTCTCTTTCTGTGCTGTTTGTTCCCTTATGCATTTCCCCTTCTGCCTCTCGGTAGTTCTGTGAAGAGATGTCACCCCGTGACTTGCTGAGTTCTGCCTGATTCCCCTTGCCTGGGAGTAAAGCCTGACACAGGTTTGTTATTCTGGGTCACCGAAATCAGCATCACCTCCAGAAGCAGAGCTCTTGTCAGAGCTTAGCTCTGAGCACTGCTCTGCAGAAGTAGCGGTAGGAGCAACGGCATTAATAGAGAGAGGGAAATGCTGGGCTTGAAGCAAAGGCAAAAGGAATGTGATAAATCCAAAGGAAATATTGGAAACCAGCTGATAAACATGAAAGCCTTGGGAAGCACCCAATGCTTGGTCCTTGCTTGACATGAGGATCTCCAGTGGCTGATGGAAGCACAGAGGATTTCCTTTCAGAAAGGGCTGCTGTAAGCTGAGAGCAGAGAGCTGTTGGGGCTATTTAAAAGGTTAAGAACTTCACAGGTCTTCTGCTACCAGACAGCTCAGGAGACCCCAAATAAAGTGGCCTTGGGGCAGCATCCCCTTTTTTACACCCCTTGCCAGGCGCCAGCACCACCTGCACAACACTTGTCTCATCCAAGCTCTCACCTATTGTGATGCTTTTATACAAAATCTTCTTTCTTGGGACCTTAAAATACAGATTTATGGAATAATACAGACTATGGAAACAGCATCAAGGTTTTCTCTTTCAGACCAAGTAACTGGTCCCTGCTGGGACAGTACTGGTCTGTGCCTTTCCAGCACTCAAGGAGGTGGAGTTCAGTACTCATATTTTAAGAAAAATATTCTGAGATTCTCAGAGTTCATTTTAAATCTGCTGTTGATTTCCACAACAGATTGTTGATTTTCCAGCTAGTTAAGTACAGCCTAAACAGTTGTGTTTTCCCCATAACTTGTCCCTTTTCTCCCAGGTGTCTCAAGTGCCACTGGGTATATGAAATGACACAGCACAGCCCCAAGACCTGCTCCCTCCCAAAATCCTGTTTGTGCTGTTCCCCGACGAGTGTGACAAGCAGCAGCTGGAGATGTCTCCCTAGGATGCCACCTCCGGCCAAATGCTTTTGAAGAGACCCTGCCAGGAGCAGATTGGGATCTGCTGGGTAACCCCAGGGGAACTGGAGGTGTTTTTCCAGAGTCAGGGCACACCAGACTGGTGAGACTGGATTTTGCTGTGTGCACCTCTTACCTGTCTGTGTAACACAGGAGATGAGAACAAAGCTATAGGGCCAAACCTACAGGTAACACCAGGATTTGCTATCATTCCATCGCAGCAGAGAGCACTGAGGAATGAGCTATTAACCATAGGGTATCCCAAGATGAATATTTTCTCCTTCCTGGGAATATTCCTTGTGAGCAGTCCAAAGGATTATGTTTCCTTTTAAAAGAAGTCCTTTAATTTATATTCCGAGGTATGCATTCCCAACATTTAATTTACCCCAAGCTATGAAATTAAGTTTACCCAAAATTTCAAACTGGTTATTTATATGATTTGTTCCACCAGACAGTTGCTGGTTTAGCAGTGCAGTGATACCTTGAGTGCAGGAGATGCTGGAGAGGGTCATGATTTTTCCTAAGCCTTTAATTTAGACTAGAAAGGATCCACATGCTTTGAACCCCCACAAAGAAGATTTGAAGTAATCTTAACAAATTATTTGTAAAAGCCAGATTGCACCCCATTTTCCTGCAATTTCTCAATGCATCTTCCTAGGAGCTGCCAAAATAAGAGGGAGGAAAAATGGTCTCAGGCTGTGTATTTGTCTCAGAGACGCTGAATGCAGCAGCTGCAATCAGAACCCAGAGGGCAAACTCCTTGCCAGGAGTGTTTCCATTTTATTTTCCAGACCTCTGCCCATCTCAGATGTGCTCCCCATTCATTGCTGTCTCAGTGTTGCATCATGTGGATCTCATTTCGCAGTGACTCTGGGGACCTTTACTGAGCTATGTTCACTATGGCCACTATGTCCCACCCTGCGTTCCAGGGAGGGCTCGGTGTCCAGCGCCACATTGTGACCAGAGCATCCCGCTGGCTGTCCTGCACTCTGGCCACCAACTGCCTGAGGTGCTGCTTCCCACTTCAAGCATTACAGCTGGGATAAGCTATACAAAAAGAATAAAATAGAAGTACCTATCCCAAGACAGCTAGGATACTACCGATTAAGCTGCTTTGATTACAGTCACTAAATAGACTTTGGTTTTTCATCTGAAATACCAAAAGAGATCTGTTGGAGACCCTTGAGTCCCTCAGGTAGGTTTGTGCTCCTCTTACTACCCAGAATACAAGCTCTAAAAGGCTGCCACTGAAATCCAGGCCTCTGTAGCCTCTTGAGAATATTTTTCCTATAAAGCTGCAAAACCGTGAGCAAAAAGCCTTGTATGATAACTTGGAGGTAGACGCGCAGGGGAGGCTGCTGAAAACATCTCGGAGAGTTAAGAAGAATTAGTCTTGTGTCAGAAAGCTTCTTCTCAGTGTGCTTTGCTGGAAGCTGAGGTGCCTGGGGGGTGTCTTTCCCATCTCCCATGGGATGGACGGTTGTGGTTCTGAGCACCACCAAGCCATGGGATATTTATGTCAGCTTCTTAGGCAGTTCCGTTGGGCTTGGTGGCTGTGGTTGGTCACTCTTGGTCTGGCCTGCAGGAGGAGGCCACGTGGTCTTCTGATGAAGGTGGCTGAAAAGGAGAAATACAGCTTAGGTAGTGTGGAAGAAGGACACAGTGAAGGATAATACTGGTTTTTTAGGAAAGGAGAGGAAGTTACAGATCTTGCCTGGTTAGACTGTGCTGGCTGCCTATTTTGTCTGAAAATGCTTTTCATGACCTTGAAATTATCCTTTGCAAATGGTCACTTTGTACCTAAACAAAAAACTGTCCTGGCAGATCTTCAGGTTGAGTTAAGAAAATGGTAGGAGATATTTAGGTCTCAAAGTGGCCGTTCAGATAACTTTAGGAAATGGCTCTGTTAAATATAAGCCATTTATATTCAGGGAAGTTTGAGAATTTAAGGTCCAAACAAAGCCATCTCATCCTGCTCTCCTTGTCTGGGGCTTCACAGCATCTTGATACCACAACATAAAAGATTAACACATTCAGTGATGCTTTTTCCCTTATGGAGAGTTCACTATAAAAATGCCAGCTAGACAAACCACAGAACCACAAATTCCCATCTGGCCTGAAGGAAAACCAGCATTTTACAAAGCAAAAGAGAAATCCAGGAATTCACACTGTTCAGGGTGAGAAGTCTCTTGCTGTCTAGGAATTTTCACAGTATTTCTCTGTCATGACCATCTGGAGGCCTCTCTAGACTGTCTGATCAAAAGTAGTCAAGCAACAGTTTCGGTTAGAAAACCCCAACAAAACAAACAGGTATTTTTAGTATGTGTGTTGTCCAAATTACAGACCACGGCAGTTTTGACACCTACTCCTTGTAATTTGGGATTCCTTCAGCAGGCAGGCACTGGTCCTTGTCCCATGGCAGAGCTGCAGAAGGAAGCACAGAGCCAAGTGTTAGTGAAGAGGACATGCCCAACGCAAGCAGTGCTGCTGCATTATGATAATGCACATTTAAATGGGGCAGGAACTCAGAACATGCTGACAATGCTTGTAAATCAGAGGTGCTCCTGAAAGGCTGCAATTATTTCCTTTGTGTCTTGTGCTTTGAGACAAAGCCAGTGCTGGGCCATGGCCACACTGAGTTGGTGAATAGGATCAAAGAGGAAGGACTGGGCACCTGTTTGGGGCTGTGCATTCACCTGGACATGACACAGAGGAGATCAGACACTCATTTTGTGTGGGAAGAGACAAGTAGGGTCAAATAATCACCGCCAAGAAATGTTTATGGCTCATGGACCAGCTCAGAGTCCCAGACTGGGAAAGTTAATCCAGACTGCCATGGAGCTGGGTGCCTGTTCTTTTTCTCCAGACATGTGAGGAGTAAGGAGCATGGCTGGTTTGTACTCCAAGGAAACAGAGAGGTGACTGTTTCCTTCTGCTCAGCATCCCTGTACTTGTACCTGGATGGCGTAGGGAAAGTTTGGAACCCGGATTTAAAGCTATTGAGAAACTGTACAGGCTCCAGCAAGGGGAGCCCCAGGCCTTCAAGGAGAGGCTGGGAAGGGCTGAGGGAGCTGGGCTGGTTTAGCCTGGCAAGGAGGAGGCTGAGAGGCAACTTCACAGCACCCACTCCTACGTCAGAGATAATTAAAGGATGCTGGAGCCGAGCTGTTCTTGGCAGGGCAGCCAGTGTAGCTGGGGGCAGTGGCCACAGGCTGCCCCTGTGGGAGCTCAGGCTGGGTGCTGGCAGGATCTTTGTCACAGAGCAGTGAGGGAACACCATCCAGGGAGGCTGTGGATCTCCATCCAGGGAGGCTGAACACCTAAACCTGGCTAAATCCATCTACTGGAATGGTCCTGCCTGGAGCAGATCTGATCTCCAGCAGTTCCTTTCAACCAGCATTTTTATGATTCTGTGAAACCATCCTCCTGCCTGCTAGGTTTTCTTCCCTGGATAAATGCCTTTCTTCTGGCCCTGGGCACAGGTCTTTGACTCCATACCCTGCAAGTCTGCATTGCAGATTCAAAGATGAGTCACATGGATATAGGGAAGGCAATTACATCTCAGTGAGCATGAGAGATTTAGGGAGGCTTAACTGGTATGGAAAAATATGGAAGGTGCTAGAAACTGTCAATAACACTGACAGACATCCCTGAGACTTGCTGGGATTCAGGTTTCTCTGGTTAATTTAGTGCTTACCGTCCTTGTTGGAGAGGATTGGCGCTAACAGTTCTTTAGCTTCTGATAGCAAAAGGTCAACAAGATCTGAAGATGGAAGAGATGTGTCTGAGACTGCATCTGTTTTATCCTCTTCTCTTTTGTGGTCGATGCTTATAAATATGAAAAGTGCCATCAATACTTCTTTCAGAGAATGGTCATTGACAATCCTGGCCAGCCTCTCAGGGAGGATGTGCTACATAAATTCTGTGTGTTTGGGGGGGTTGCATCTCAATCCCTCAGCATTCAAGATCTGTTAGACATACTTACATTGTTTTGTTACAGACAAATAGCAACGTATTCTGTAGAATTTGTCAAAAGCATTTCCCCCTCATTATATTAGAAGTAACCAACTTGGAAACTCAAAACTGATTGCCATACCTCTTAAAAACCAGCTTTTTAAAGGGACTGGTCATTATCAATGGACAGTCACTTTTCAAAGATTTAATCTGTTAAAAACACATATAGAGTCATGATATATTTATTCCCAAATGATGGGAGATAGGTTCAGGTTGGAGGTGAGTCCAGAAGCCTGAGCTCTATTTCTGCAGCCATTCATGCAGCTGAGAGTCTTGTGAGCTCTTTGTTTACACCCTATCTACTCTAACTGCTGATAGGAAAGGATGTGGTCCTGGAGCCAAACCTGGTTTATATTTGGAAAAGTAGGTGGGTCAAAATTCTGCTGCTTTGGAAAAACCTGCTCGGGGTCTCTGAACTTAACCAGAACAGAGTTTCAGCTACTCACTCCCAAAAAAAGCCTGAACAGAGGCCAAACCCCCTAAGCACCAACCCCCCAGCAGCCTCCAGATCATCTTTCTCCCATGGTTTCACTTCCAAAGTGAAGGTATGTTTAGAAACTCTGGGTAGGTTACGTGTGAAGCACTTTCCCCTGAGAAAGGTCAGGAAAGGACATTTCATGTTGCTGTTCACCATTCCCAGAAGCCATCTCCTACCTTTTCTCATCTGGTAAATGACTGTGTGTGCTCAGGACCTTGTGAACGTTCTGCCATGCGAAAAAAAAAAAAAAAAAGAGATTTCAAACTTGTAGGAATGAATAATTCCTGAGAACAAACCCCATGGGTTTTTCCTGATGATCAGATTTAATATGACAGTAATCAGCTTCTGCTTATTCATTGCCCTTGAAGCGAATATCTCAAGGCCTTTTGCAGCTCAGGCAGCATTCGTGAATCTACAGACACATCTGAATTCTGCATTTTAATGCAGTGCTAAAATACATGAAATGCAACACAAAAATCCTTTTCCAAGGAATAATTTTGCAGGCTGTATTTCAATGATCGTTGCTGCCAGCAACCCCTGGCTCCTGGGTTGGACCTGCACATGTAAGCTCTCATTACCATGCATGGTTCATGACTTCTCCAACACTGCTGAGGGGTGGAGAAAAAAAGGAAGATATTTTGCTTCAGTGCTCAAAATCCTGTGATGTTTGACCCTGGGGTCAAGTGAGATCCATTTCCAAAGTCTGACCCCAAACTGCACAGACTCCAGCACATATTGCTGAAGCTCTGGAGGCAATTCATTCTTCCTTCTCTGGAGCAGAGGACACAGCATCTACATTTTCATCTGCTCCACTGTTTCTGCTTGATTTCAAGAGTTTTTGGGTCAGGCCATCAGTAGCCATAGCAGATACACTAAGTAGTAATACTTCTCATACTGGCCAGTTTACTATTTACACATGCTGGTATTCCCAATATAGGGTATGAAGTGGAAGAACAGCCAATTGAAAGACTAAACTGTAATATTTTGCAGGAAATCTGAGGGGAAAAAGCACTGGAAGAGTACACCCACTCTTCAGATTCCTATGTATAGAGAAGCAATCCTCAGCTATACCAAGGCAAGGTGAGCATGGATGATTTTGACAGCAGAGCTCCTGGAGCAGCCTCAGCACAGGGAGCCAGGGAGAGCAGAGCCACCAGCAAAACCTGCACCATGGAGTTTGCATCGCTCCCAGGGATATGAGGAGATCTGAGTTCATTCCCTGCTTCCTCCCAACCAACAGACAGTGACTTTTTAGGGTGAGACAGGAAAAGAACCCTGCTTGCTTATGGAGCAGGAAGTTGATTGGACTTGCAAAACCACCCTGAAGGTAGGAGGCCATGGTGGTGCCACAGCACTGGAGCAATTCCACACCTCACCTGCACAAACAGGAGCAGTTTCCTATTGCAGATCTCCAGGCGCTTCCGTGAGACTTCAGATTTTCGTAGCTGGCCATCAGCCAGGGACAGCTGCCTCTTCAGCTCCAGGATGTCCTCCTGAGGCAGGGACACAGGGGGAGGAGAAAGCTGGTGGTGATGTTCCAGCCTTGCCTTTTGGAAACAACAGTTTGTGACATTTGCTACAAACAAAAGCAGTGTCCTATGGAAAGGGACAGTGGAAATTCTGCAATTTATAACACAGAACCAGAGACCGTGCTGGCCTTTTGGTCCCACACAACAAATGATCTGTGTGCTATTTCATTTTCTCCTGTGTAAATAAAGGAGGGAAACCTTAGTTGTGGTTGCCTCTTCCCTGAACGTGTCCAAGGCCAGGTTGGATGGGGCTTGGAACAACCTGGTGTAGTGGAAGGTGTCCCTGCCTGTGGCAGAGGGCTGGAATGAGATGAGCTTTAAGATCCCTTCCAACACAACCCAAACCATTCCACGACTCTGTGAACCCACAGAAGAAGACTGTGAAGGGTTGTAGGGTTTTCCCCAGACTGAGGGGTTGCATTACCTCTATTTCAGAGACATGTTTTGCTTTTTTCCCCGCCAGCTGCATCTTCAGTTCTGCAATCTCAGCCTCCAGCAGGTGGATCACTTCCTTGTAGTCCTGCTCGGCACTGTGAGCTTGTCTCTGCACCACCTCGGCCATCTGCAGTTTGCTGTGCAGCGTCCTGTTCTCTGACAGGAACCCCAGTGCTTTCTGCAATCACCCACACCTTCTGGTGAACACACCCAATCCCCCTCAGCTGCCAACCCCCAAAGCCACCCCAAGCACCCCAGAAATCCCTTCACTAACCTGGTTCAGCCTCTGAAGCTCATCCTCCATTGACTTCTTGCTGTTCTCCACCTCTTTCAGGAGAGACTACAGGAAATATTTTCACCAGATTAGAAGCAACAAACAACAGGACATTCTCTAGAATGCCTCTACCTACCAGAGTATTATTTTACAGAAGTTTTGTGCACTTCCCCCCACCACAGAGAGGACTTTCTGGGCTGTGACCTGCAGAATTCCACCTGGACACAGCCATGGTGCTGACAGCCAGGTCAGGGTGAGAGGACAGGTGGTGCTTCTGTTAATCACGGACTAGAATTCTTAATGAGACCTGCTTTTAAAATATATTAACTCCCTGCTGAGAAGGGACTGCATGCTTTGAGTACAAAGACGTTTTCCTTTGAGGCTCAGAGTGAGAAACATGCAATTAAGGAGAGTGAAGGGTGAGAGGCTCCTGTGTGACGAGGAATGCACAGAATGCAAACTGGTGACTTCTCCAGAGGGACAGGCCACCCTATCACCCCCATGGAAAGCTACAGCAGAAAGCTTTCCATGAAATTTCTTTCCAGCCAAGAAATCTGCTGGAAGGGGAGGCTCCACCTTTAGCCTTCGGACTTCGTGCCGCAGATCTGTCATCTCCAGCTGCAGCTGCTCCAGGTCCTCATTGCCATTGCAGTTGAGGGAGTCGAAGGTCTGCAAAGAGAGGGAGGGACAGGCACCTCACACATCGAATCAAAATCACCTCAAAAAGGAGTCAGCATTTTTATGCAACAGATCAAAAGGCACGTTAAAAAATTCAGCTCCAGGATGGTTCTTTTTGCCCCACAGAATTTCACTCTCTGATCCCCATAATTGCTGAAAGAGCTGAGTCACAGTGAATTTTCATTTTGTGAACCAAATGAAATTATATAAATTGATTGACTATGGCTAGTTTTTTCCTTCTGCATAACTGCCAGGCTGCTTCCTCATATTATCCCATAGATATTATTATTTCCTTATTAAAAAGAAGTTTGAGGTCTTTTCTATAATTTCATATAATCAAAATGATTAATGATTAGTTCTGCCTTGTCTTGCTAACTCTAGAACAACCAGAAAATGGTAATTTAGCTTTTCCCATTACAGAATTCCATGGATTTCACATAGAAGATCCATGGATTCAATGTAGAAGAGCTTTGGGGTGACTGACCGGCGAGTGAAAAGCCGATGTATCCAACAAATTTGCCACTTCGTTCTGAGTGAAGAGCACAGAGCTGGAATCCAGACCAGCCTCGTCCAGCTCCTCCTGCATCAGATCCCTGAGTGCTTGGAGAACATCTGTGAGAAAGAATCAGTTTTTACTAGGCTAAAAGAGAAAAGTGATGTGTGCTAGGAGAAAATGCCACTGATTTTGGGGCTATCCACTTGTGCCAAGCAGAGTTTAGAGGTGCCAGACAGATTTCTCTAACACTTCTAGGTTCCTCAGCAATGCCATGAAAATTGAGTTGTTGACAATCTTTATTAGGCCCTTGTTTCTTATCCAACTAAAAAACCCCTACACTTTTAAAACCCAGAAAACCCCAGATATTTTCACAGGGGAGTTTTCACGATTGGGCATCTGAAAGTTTTAAAATTTTCAGCCAAACCCACATTTCCCCAACAAAAGGCACCTGCTGCCATTTCTCATGTTGCTGATATAAACAAAAAGACAACTCAGTGAGTTCAGCACTTAGAAAAGGTGCTAAGTTGACAAGTCTGAAAATCCAGATTGATTTTGCATTCAGACATGAAGGAAAGCACAGCAGAAGGGGCTGTGTGGGACAGATGGGAGCCATCAGGGAGGTGGCACCAGGATCCCAGAGCCTCCAGTCACAGAATCACAGAATCATGGAATGGTTTGGGAACAAAGAGACCATAAAGATGATCTCACTCCATCCCCTGCAGGGACACCTTCCACTATCCCAGGCTGTTCCAAGCCCCATCCAGCCTGGCCTTGGACACTTCCAGAGATTCATGGGCAACCACAGCTTCTCTGGGCACCCTGTGCCAGGGCCTCACCTCCCTCACAGGGAAGAATTTCTTCCCAATATCTCATTTATTCCTGCCCTCAGGCAGTGGGAAGCCATTCTGCCTTGTCCTGTCCCTCCATCCCTTGTCCCAAGTCTCTCTCCAGCTCTCTTGGATCCCTTTGGGCACTGGAAGGGGCTCTGAGGTCTCCCCCAAGCTGGAGGCAGCTCTGCAGGGTCTCACCTGAGGGGCAGAGGGGCAGAATTCCCCCTCCCCTGCTGCCCACGCTGGGGGCTCAGCCCAGCACAGGGGGTTCTGGGTGCTCATGGCTGGGACATGTCCAGCTCTCAGCCACCAAAACCCCAAATCCTTCTCCCAGGGCTGCTCTCCAACCCTTCTCTACTCAGCTTGGATTTGTGCTTGGGATTGCCCTGAGCCAGGTGTAGGACCTGCGCTTGGCCTTGTTGAACTTTATGAGTTTCACACAGTCCCACCTTGAAGCCTGTCCAGGTCCCTTGAATGGTGCTCAGTCCCCTGGCTGCAGCAGGAGCCAGAGCCTCTCTCCATAAGCAGCATCTTTACTTGCCAGCACATTTGCTAAATACCCCCACTCATCTTTATTTCTGTTGCCACAAACTACACCAGTCACTCATAGGAGGAGCCCATGGTTCTGTGACCCATCCCTCACTCTGCACAAAACATTGATCCACATGTCTTGTGTCTGTTCTGTCTGGTGGGGACACTGCTGATGGCTTTGGATTTTTTTAAAAACCTTCTGGGAGCGGACCCTGTGGGCCAGACATGCTTTGGAAGGCCACAGAAAGCAGAACTGGCTCCTATTTTTTCTGTCTCTTCTGGCCAGTTCCTGGTAGAAGAGCTGGAATTTTAAGGAAAGTGAGCCTTTGCACCAAATTTCTTTTGATTTTAGCTATGAGAGGACAATGGGAATGGCTTTAAACTGACAGAGGGTTGGTTTAGATTAGATATTGGGAAGAAATTCTTCCCTGTGAGGGCAGGGAGGCCCAGAGATGCTGTGCCTGCCCTTGGATCTCTGGAAGTGTCCAAGGCCAAGCTGGACAGGGCTTGGAGCAACCTGGGCTAGTGGAAGGATGTCGCTGTTGAGCGGCTAGCTGAGGAATGACCCAAGGTCTCAGACAAGGAAAGAGAGAAGAGAGCTTTATTGTTTTGATTTATATATATATAGAGTTTACAGAGGTCCCCCAGATTGGTCAGCCCGAGACCTCCCCCTAGGCCCAATTGGCCAAGCCCGAACTGACCTAATCCGGAGAAGTTGTTTGCAAAACATCCAAACTTTATCTTGTTTATGAAATATAGCAAAATGTTCCCACGGGAAGAACCTGTGCTAGCCACAGAAGGTGTCTGGTGGAATGAGATGAACTTTGAGGTCCCTTCCCACCCAAACCATTCCAGGATTCCATGATTCTACAGAATGCCTTCTTTTGTGTTTGCAGCTTTCCTCAACTCTCTTGAAGTTCCATCAATACCCAGGCAGGTGTCCCACCTTTCACCTCTCAGCAAATGCTTCTCTCCTTTTTTAGCTGCCAGTGAAGCTACCCAGAAATGCCAGAGCCCCCACGGGCAGAGCTCCCTCTCACCTCCATAGGCCACTGTCCCCTGTGAGTCTGTGGTCAGGCTCTGCCGGAGCTGCCTCTTCTTCTCCTCCGTCACATCCAGGCCAAGATACTGCAGAACCTTGAGCAGAAACAAGGAGCCTTTCAAAAGAAAAATACTGGAGACTCTTTGGGATAAGCACTGGGAAGACACAGTGCTGAGTTTCTTCAGGCAGGCTTGGATTGGATTTCCAGTCTCCCCTTTCCTACACATGTACAGCAATGTCTGTTTCTGACTACAGCAGGGTGTTCACATCCCTCCAAAAACATTTTATCTGCAATCAGATTTGCAGCTCTGATGAGCTTTCGGGACTTTTACAACAGCCAGTGGAATTTTAGCAAGACTCATCTGGGAAGAGCTCAGCCTCTCCTTTCTCTTACTGCTCAGGAATTGTGTTTGGGACCAGGAAGATAAAAGCCATTAACAGGGTATTTCCCATGGGGAGAGGAGACATTTAAACATTTTGCTCCTCTGCTGCATGTTTTGCTCTCTCATTACTCCTGATGCCCTGACTTCTACTGATATTTATCAGTTCAACCCCAGGGCACCACACAGAAGTAGATAAACCTGTGCAAGCCCCACTTTCCTGCTGGCAGCAGCAACTAAAAGCTTTTAAAAGACAAAGCCGAGCTCAGCAGACTCTGGGAAAGAGCCCGAGTGAAATGTTCACCTGTGCCAGGCTGCACACCCAGCTCCTGCTCACACCAAATTCCCTGGGAAGGGAAGGGGCTGCAGAGGGATCCTCGCTCACGTTTCCATCACCAGCAAGTCCTCGGGATCCATCTGCTGTCCCTTTCAAGTCCCACCTCCTGCTCCTCTGCCCACCAGCCCTGTGCAAGGCAGTGCTGCAGGCTCCCAGACGTTGGGGTGTCGCTGGGGTTGGCGACCCCAAAGTCACCTCAGGCTCTGCCGCTCGGTGTCACCTCCACCCTGTCCCCGCTGCCGCCGCCCGCGCCTAATTTTAAAAAGGGGAAGGCAAGCGTCCCCCTGCTGCCAGCCGAGAGCAGCTGCTTTGTCCCGTGAGGAGCAGAGGTCGCTGTGCAAATGCCATCCCGGGTCCCGCTGTAGGAGAGTTCCGCAGGCTCGGCAGAGCAGCTCCCGCCGGCGCTGCCGTGGGGTGGCAGCAGATGCTCGTCACATCGGGGCCTCCGCGGCATCCCAGCCCCGCACAAAGGGCTCTGTCCCCACGTCCCCCCTCAAACGCCTGAAGAACCCAAGGTGCCAGGCTGCTGCATGGCCCCCCAGGGCACCCTGCTCCTCATCAGGGTCTCGGTGAGCAAATGGGCAGCTCTGCTCCCTGCCCATGGGATGTGTTTTCCATAAAATGATGGAAGAATCAGCGGTTCTGGATGGCTCCTCAGTGAGATATCTCCTATCTCAGCCTTCCCTCGCCCACACCAGGCTGCCCGAGGTCACCCCAGCAGCGACAGCAGCACCAAAAGGTTTGGAGGGCACGACCTGAGTCAATGGCATGATGTCCGAGGGATGGTGCAGCTGCCAGGAGAAGACTTCTGGAGCTTCATGGAGCACTGAGAAATAACCAAGATGAGCTAAGGGGTGTTTAAATGCCCCTTTGGACACAGTCAGGATGTTTCACCCTCTTTACTTTCAGAGGCTGAAGTCAACCTCCAGCAATCTTGATTGAAGAATGGATTATTTCCTGCACAGTGCACAAGGAGGACCCTAATTTCCTGCCACTTACCATTTCCAGTTTTCCATCCTTGAGCCGGATATGGGGATCCAGTGCTACTTTGGGTTTGGTGCCTGAAGCTGCTTTGTAGTTAGAAGCTGAAGCAGGTGCTGAAAAATCAAAAATAAATGTTAATAGAGGAATATTTGGGTAGAGGAAAGAGGTGTCTGCAAAGCAAAATTTGGATCTGTTGTTGCATGAAATTTAATGTGTGTGCAAAAATCAAAGTCTGGGATTTACTAAAACCAGCTCTGGAAGGCTGAACTAGGGCACTCTTGGAAAGCTTGGATACTGGGGCAAATCCTGAAACTGGGCTTCTGCATGGTTTGAAATGAGATGTTTCATCCAGGGACAAAGGACTACAAAAATAGCACTTTGGAAATTTCCAGTCACAGATTTTTGTGGAGTTTTGGAGTTATGCTGAACTGTGAGAAAAAAGAATTAAAATCTGTCTGGTTCTTGTCTACTCTGATTAAGCAAAACTGAAACAATTCATGACACCCATGGGAACAGATAGATTAAAAGTGATATGGAAAAGCACTGCTCTGAAATTTTTTCCCTTTCCAAGACTGCAAAAAGCCTTGAACCCTTTTGCCCTCAGCTGGGCAGGCAGGTTTTTTTGGGTAGAAGGAGCCACATGCCTTGTGAGGCAGCAACAGAGGCAGAGAAAGACAGAGGCAGCAGCTGCTGAGCTGGTGAAAAGCTGTCATGAGCTGGAGGATCCAGCTGCCAACAGCTGGCTCAGCATTGCCAGCACTGCTGCACAGCTGAAAAGGTCCAGAGCCCTGGAGGGAACCCCACATTTTTCATTATGGTTAACCCTTGTCTGTAAGGAGCCATGATATTCCCTGGGAAAAGGGCTGCACAAGGCATTACCAGCTCCTGAACAACCCAGCCAGATCCAGAAGGGAGCAGGGTTGCTTTGCCTGCTCTGCCCACCCTCAAACCATCAGCCCAGGTGACAAAATTCCTTCTCATGCCAGTGGTACATGATTTGCCCAGGGAACAATTCCTTTTGCCTGCCTGGCATCTGGTTAACATCACGGGAAGCTCTGTTTTGCCAAGTAACACAGCTCCTCCAGAATCCCTGGAGCACTTCTCCCCACACCCTCCTGACCATCGGGGCAGAGCCCAGGTGCCAGGAGAAGGCAGCAAGGAGCAGCAGAGGTGCTGCATGATCCCCCTAATCCAGGTATCCATCTGCTCTGCTAAGGCCAGCAGCTGGGAAGCAGCAAGTGGTAACAAATGGGTTTGTTGGATCCACCACCACCACTTCCCTCTCCAAGTTCAAGGGCAGAGCCATTACCCTTGGAGCCATGGCTAATCAGGATTAGCTCCATGGGGCTTTGCTGTCAGCTCTGGACACAGAGATATCCAGGGCATCCATCAGGCACCCAGAGAGAGAGGCACTGACTGTCCCAGGCTCCCAGCCTGGCTGTTCTTTCTGTCTGTTTCCATGGATGACAACACTGACACAAAGCCTCCTCAGCATTCCACATTAAAATCCTGGAGTGATAAAATGCCCCAGCTAAGTCAGGCCATGGCTGGGTCACTGCTGCTGCTGGATTGCTCTGTCCCCATCACCATGGACAGGGCTGGCTGTCTATGGTGGCCACCCGAGAGACTCTTTGGCATCGGCAGGGTGCTCAGGGCAGGGAGGACACAGCACATCACTGTCCCAGGGCCTCTCCAGCGGGGATGGAAGGCAGAGCTGAAGCTGCTGAGCTCACTCAAGGTGAGCCAGGCATTGCTGGGAGCAGCTGCTCCGTCTCCTGCTGATCCCAGGTATGGACTACACACCATTTACCTCCAGAGCTTGCTCTTAGCCATCCAGAGGGGAAAATCCAGCAAGGCACAGGGATTTGTTAGCAGAGCCAATGTCCCAGGGAAGGAAGTGCTGTTGGATTTGAGGCTGCAACAATGGTGGGCAGGGCTTGCTTGGGATTTGTTGGGAAAGCCCATCTTTCTCTCAGGGCAGGAGTAACCTTCACAGCATGGGGATATGGGGTAACTTGGTGGAGGTTGTCTCCCTCCCTCCCTTAATAACCATGGGGGTTATTAAGGTTTCCTCAATATTATTAAAGGATTTGGGAAGCTGCAGGGTGATTCAGGTTTACCCCCATTGCTGCCACACTGTTGGATGAACAGTGGGTCTCTCCACAAAAGTAAGAGCTCAGGAGAGACAAAGCATGGAGAGGAAATACAGCATGGAAAAATAAGGAAAAATTGAAGACTGGATGTAGAGAGAAATCTGATTTAACCACATCTCTAAGCCATTTCTCAATCTCGCCAATTGAGGGCATCCTTAAAGCCTGTTCAGAGCCCAGGATTGCTGTGTACATCCCAACTATCATTATCTGTCTGCTTTTATGCTGTGTGTCCAAGACCCCCCATTCCCACCAGAAAGGAATGTGACTGTGGAGAACCTGCTGCATGCCTGAGGTGGGCAAAGCCACTGCTGCAAATGAACCACAGGCTAAGAGTGGAGGAATTTGTCTCCTGTGAATACCTCAGTCCTCAAATGCCTTAGTAAAGAGTTTTGCTACTGTGGGCAAACATGGACATAATTACTACTCGTTGAGTAAACCAAGCCACTGCCTGCCCTCTCTCCCAGCAGGCTGAGTGTCATTATCACCCCATTAAATTCCACTATAGTAGTATAAACACTGATTTTAAAAAATGTGGTGATAGGACAAGGGGAATGGCTTTACACTGCCAGAGGGCAAGGATAGATGAGATATTTGGAAGGAATTCTTCCCTGTGGGCATGGTGAGTCCCTGGCACAGGTTGCCCAGAGAAGCTGTGGCTGCCCCTGGATCCCTGGATGTGTCCAAGTCCAGGTTGGATGGGGCTTGGAGCAACCTGGGCTAGTGGAAGGTGTTCTTGCCCATGGCACGGGCTGGAATGGGATGGGCTGAAAGGTCCTTTCCAACCCAAACCATTCCACGATTCTGTAATTTCACCATTCTCAGCTGCGAGAAGCAACAGCAGTTTGTCACCCACACAAGGAGGAGGGTTGAGCAGGACTCACCTGAGACCGTAAGCTCTGGTGGGCAAATGTCCGGTGACAAAGAAGGCACAGGAAAAGGATTTTCACGTCTATTCTAGAAAAACAAGACAAGATGGCACAGACAGTCGCTAAGAAGAATCTGTTGCTGTAAATAATGAGCAGAAGATAGAGGAGTTCACAAGAGAGCCATGAGGGCACCACACACACCTCTTGTGCAGGTGGGTCTAAAGATATTTCAGGGGTTTCTCTGGGAGCATCTGGCACAGGCTGAGCCATCCCAAAACCTCTGGTCACACACAAACGACTCTGTCCTTACTGCAACTGGGCCTGAGAGCTGGGGCTGGATTTGAGGTTTCTCCAGAGGTTCTCCCTGAAGCTCTGCATCCAACCCAGCAGGGAGGTCCTGAGTCTGACCACAGGCAGGTGTAATATTTACCCCAAACCTGTAATTATCCCAGGGAGCATGGCAGGAAGCTGAGATCATCCACCCACTTTCCCAAGTGCCATGTCATGGCTGAAAGCACAAGGAAGACAGAAAAACAATCAGAGGGGAAGTGTGGGGAAGACCACACTGGCACAGCTCTGGCACAGCTGGGGACTTGGATGCCAAGAGAGGCACAGGTCTGGTGTGAAGACGTGGGCACTCTCCTGGCATGGAAGCCCAGACCTCATTAGAAGTTCCATCTTTCAGCAGCAAAGTGAGGAAAAGAGCCATGTCATTCCAGCCAACAGTGTGATTTCATACGAGAGCACAGCATCACACTGGATGAGCTGGGAGTGAGGGGTCCAACCACACCACTCAGTCACAGCTGCAGGGGCCCTGGTGCCTTTCCAGGGCACATCTCCAGCTTGGTGCACCCAAAGGCAGAACGTATGTGATATTCATGCAAGTCCATGTCCCCACAGGGCTGGAAAGAAAGGTGTTTTGTGAATGGCCTTGTATGAAAGGAACATCCAGCTGGCCCCCTCTGAAGGAAATTTGTGTGGAAGAGGGCAGAAGGGACACCCAGTATGGCACCAGTCCAGGAGGGGAAGGACAAATGCACAGAACACAGCTGCAGACCCTGAGCGCTGTATGGATAAACTCTGTCCAGCCATTCACAGCTCGAGCACTTCTCTGCAAACATAATGTGGAGCTTGGCTTTGCAGGAGGAATGAGCCTGACTTATCATTAGAGGAGTCAGGAGCAGGAATGGGCTGTGCGGGAATGCTGGGATTCATCTCATCAGAGGGCTTGAAGAATAAAGAGTTGCTGCTGCCTTTGGGTAGGAGCCTAGATCAAACTGACTCCAGAGATCCCTTCCAGCCCTATGACTGGTGCTAAATGAGGTGCAGCTTGCTATCCACAGAAGGGCTTTGTTTTTTTTAAAACTTGAGACTCCTGAAACAGGTCTGAATGCAGGCCCTGGAGATGAAACTCCTGTCATTACCTCCACAGATCCATCTCTGTCTCAAACCCAAGAGAGAAGAAATTACTTCCGATTTAAAACACCTGCCTGTAGGTAAATACATCAACAGTACAGACTTTCCACTGGATATCCAGAAATATTACTAGGGAATCCCTACAGAAGAGTTCTCTGATCAAAGCAAGATCCCAGGACTGATGTCTGGCAGAGATGAACTTCCACCTACCTCTGGGGACCTCACGTGGACCTTCAGCCTGCAGGAGCTCAGGCCATTTCCCACAGCCTTGGGAGGCGGGGATGGGATGTTGTTGTGAACTGACAGGCCAGGATGTAACCGTCCCCTGCCAGGAATAAAGGCCACTTCTGTGCTTCCCTCGTGTCTTCAACAAACAACAAACAGAACATCTCATTAACAAAACAAAAGGCACAGATCTGTAGAGCACCCATGCTTGTGGTTCAGTCTCCAGGATAACCTCACCTAAGCCTGCATAGCCTGCACCAGTGCAGCTGGATCTCCACAGCTGTGCTCCATTTGGGGTTACCACGGAATGATTAAGGTTGGAAACGACCCCTAAGATCACTGAGTGCAACCATTTCCCTAGTACTGCCAAGGCCACCGCTGACCCATGTCCCCAAGGGCCACATCTCCATGGTTTTTGAACAGTTCTAGGGATGGTGATTCCACCACTGCCCCAGGCAGCCTCTGCCAAGGGCTTTACAACTCTTTCCATGAAGAGATTTTCCTTAATATCCAATCTAAACATCCCCTGGCACAACTGGAGGCTGTTTCCTCTTGTCTGTCACTTGTTACCTGGGAGAAGAGCCCAACCCCCTCCTGGCTCCACCCTCCTGTACAGATCCACAAGGTCTCTCCTGAGTCTCCTTTTTCCCCCTTCTTTTAACATCAGTTCTGTTGCAGAGCTCAGCTGGGCAGTGATAGGAGATAGTCACAAGGTTCAGAACATTGGGAAGGTCTGGATTACACCTCAGGATGACCCATGCCTTCAGAATTTCCATGTGACCACCTATCAGGACCATCTTAAAGCATGATTTTAAGACTAATAATGCTTTTGAAGCCAAACCTTGATATGACATGAAGGCTTCCGCCTAAGACTCAACAGCAGCTGATGATGACAGGAAATAGGTTCTATGCCTACCTGAATTTGGCTTTTTCAATTATTTTTCTGGCCTCTTCATGTGTGCTGCCCACCAGAGAATCTCTGTTGATAGCAATGAGTTGGTCTCCAGGTCGGAGTCGACCATCCTAAACAAACAGGGAGAAAGACACAGCATTGGGAAGGGATGTCTCTGCCCAAAGCCTTCTGCTGCAACACAGATCTTCATTAGTCCATGCAATTATCCATCTACTCTTAGAAAAGCTGCTTCCGAGCAGCCACACCCCCTGGAAAGGTCCCCATGGCAGAACCCCTGAGGGTCTCCATGCTGACTTACCTTGTAACAGTCCCCATCTGGCAAAAGCTCTTGGACATAAATCATGGGCCCATCAGGCCTGTTGGATCCACCACTGATTGTCAGCCCCAAGCCGGAGGAGTTTGCTATAGAAATGCTCTGGATTCCTGAGTCAATGGAATAGCTGCAAGGGAGAGAAGTCAGCAGGTGACTCAAGGTGATCTGGGTTATCTTCCCATGTTGCTGAACAAACTCTGCCTGGATATCTTTCTATGTATGATCCTTCTACCTTCTCCCAACCTTTTCTTTGCATCCTTTCTTCCCCCCACCCTTGGAAAGGTGAGGTGAGGGCTTCTGTTCTTTGGCAGACATTGTTCAGTATAATGCGGGCAACTGGTTCCCCTAATCCCAAATAGGGGAATACTCTTTTAGAGAAGAAACTAAAGATTTAACCAGAATATATTTGGCATTCCTGGTTTTTATAGCCAAAAGCACACAGGATCAACATAGTTGTTGCTTAAATCCTGCTAAATGACCAGACAGCAATTTACAGATGGATCAACTATCAAGGAGCTCTAAGCAAAAATCAAACTGAAGCTCAGGATACACAGCTGGGTGTGTCTTAACCAGGCTTTGGACCCAAAATCTTGCAAGATGCCCTAAGAACCTGGCATCCTTCTCAGCAGCACCCACCACACTGTGAGTTGCTGCTGTAGGAGGTGGCTTGCCCAGTTGAGGATGAAAAGGAGCAGCAAACAGGCTGGACCCTTCCCTCCAAGAGCTGCTGGACAGCACCCAACAGGCCACCAAGGCCCGGCCACAGTGGTGGCTCTGTGCCACGAGGGAGGTTTGGCAGTGGCAGAGTTGGGGGAGCAGAGATTTCACTGAGCCCTGGTGGGCAGCAATGCAACAGGAGGGGTTTGGGGAAGGATTTAGTGGGGTGTAAGGGTCAATGAGCCTTTTCTTCCAAATGGGATGGGAGCAGCTGGCTTTTCACCTTTTCAGTTTATTTCCACAGCAGCCACTGCCCAAAGAGTCTGCACTGGCTCCTTGTGTTATAATTTAAGACACAACAGCAGCTGTGCATCCTGTGCCCCACAGTGACACCAGCAGGTCTCCACCCTATGTTCCCAGCAATGCCATCCCTGGTGGTCAGACACCCCAAAGGAAGGGTTGCATGTGCCTTAGTCTTATGAAAAAATGTTGCTTTAAGGTGAATGATTTTAGGGAAACGACGCCATGAAATACAGCATTAAAACACTCCGCTTAACCCAAAATCTCAGACACTGACTGGTGAGATTGCATTGTATCAAATTGCTGATGCTCAGTGGAATTACAGGTGAGAGGTGAGGACCATGATGAGAGGTCACAGCCTGGGGACAACCTGTGGTGAGTAGAAGGGCTGGCAGCCACATGCATCAAAAGACCTGTGGCCCAAATTACATCTCTCAGTTGACCACCAACACTGTGTGGTCTGTGATTCCAGGGGAAGAACACTGGGGCTTGGCACTGGCATGGAGACAGGCAGAACATGGCACTTCATGGCAAGGAGGCCACCAGGACAGGCCCCTCTATCCTAAATTCCCATTTCCCTGCCCATGGCATGGGCATTGGAATGAGATGATCTCTGAAGTCCCATCCAACCCAAACCATTCTGGATTCTACATCTCAGCCCAGAGCAGGTTAACAACACAGCAGGATGGCTTTTCCAAACCAGCTGCCAAGTAGATGATCTGCTCTCTCCTCTGCATGGGTCTCTCACTCCATGCAAGCAGCTTAAACCTCTGGTGCCAAATATTTGTCCTCTGTAAATCCCTAATAAGCTGGTATTTAGCAAGAGGATTTACTGGTTCTGCAGTGAGGGCTGATTCTCTTCACCAGCGTCTTGGCTTGTTTGTGCTGGCAAAGGGGAGCTGCGAGCCCTGGGGACAAATGGTCCCCATTCCACGACTGTGAACACCCTCCGAGCTGTCCCTCTGGAGAAGAGCCCCAGAACACCACTCTGCAGAAAAACCAGCTCTGCCTGTCCAAACCTCTGACCCTGTGAAATGTGAGAGGGACAGGTGACCACATGAAAACTCACTCCAGGAGATGCTCTGGAGAGCAAAGGATGCAGTGGCTGCAGGCAACTGCTGTTGACCCCAAAGCAAAGGGCATCGGGAATGTTTACATGGAGAGGTGCTGGTGCTCTTGGAGCATGGGGTCAATGTCCCAGCAGCAGGAGAATAGGAAACAAGCTCCCAAAACACCTCCTGAAAGCAGCACCAGCCTTGCAGGAACACTTTGCTCATATAAAGGTTTATAAAGGTGATGTGCAGGGTTCTCTCATCTGGCTGTAAACCATGGAGTCTCCCTGGGATTTGGTGGGGAGGAAGAGGAGCTGCTGCATGTTAACCATGGTACAGATATATTGAGTGCCTCAACTGAGAAGCTTCTCACCCCTTGGGAACAAACTTCCTAGGAACAGCCAAGATGCCACTCCGACACCCAGAATATTCTGTGGCCTCCCAGCCATTGTGGTGATAGAACAATAGAGAGGACATAAGGATGAACAAAGCTGTTCTCCAAGCACTGGAATTATTTACTGGGTGTATCCCTCAGACACCTGGTGGTCTCCTGCTGACCCACAGGGCAGGCAGGGTGGGATGTGTACGTACTGTGCGTGAGGGGCGTGCGCCGGGTTCCCGATGAAGGGGCCGTGGGAGTTGGCAGGGCTCAGCAGCAGTGGGCTCTGGGAGCGTGAGGATGAGCCTGACGAGGTGCTCTCCAGGTATCGACCTGAGCAGCAAAGTCACAGTCAGTCCAGGGCACACAACTACACACTCACCCTCTCCCCGCTCTGTTGCTGTATTCCCAGATTTTTTGGGAAAGCCACATGGTGGTTAAAGACATCAGGATAGAGCTCAGGGAGAGGGAGCATTCAGCCTCCTTGGCACAATTCCAGCGTAGGACTGTCACTCCTCTGCCAACCCTACACACCTCTGCCATAGGGGAAGGACTGGCAGCTCTCTGATGGGATGCCAAGCTGGAGGGACAGCTTCCTTCCCTGGGCGCACATGGCTTTGTGTGCTGGCACCTTGCTTAGGTGCATCTCATTAAACATTTCCCATTTGCAAATGAAAAATAATGATCTTTGAATGAATTATTGCTGAAATGCCTTGAAATCCAGAGCAAAATGCTACAGCTGCACCCACTGATGGGGTCACCTGCCTAGCACATCAGTAAGGCAGAGTCTGGGGATCTGGGCAATGCTTACAACCCCAGCTCAAGTCTCCCTTGATCACCCTATGGCAGCACTGGCCACTCTCTGGGCATGAACCAAAGGCCTGCAATAAGTACAAGCTTCCTTCAAACCTCCACCCCAGCACCTATCCAGATCCAACCACAACTCCTCCAGAATAAAGGAACAACTCTCTCTGCAGAAAGAGAGGCTTTCAGTTTCCCCCCAAAGACTGCTGAGCTACTCACCGCCACCGTGCAGGACTGGCGAGCTCCGCGCTGAACCCGTGTTGCTCTGGGAGCCAAACTTCTCCAGCAGTTCAGAGAACTCTCTCCTGTGACCAAAACCATGGTGTAGTCAGCTGCTGCTCAGAAGTCCCCCCACCTGACTACATGGCAATGGTGCCTCTGATGGCAGTGACTTGGGACCAAGGCTGGTGCTCTCCAGCTGTGGGGAGCAGATGAAGCTTCCTCATGCACAAGGGAAACACCCTGGTTTCAAGAGCTTGTGCAAGGCTTCAGGTCTATAATCAATCTCAAGGTAGTGCAGCTTTCCTGATGGGCTGGAGCTTCAGTGGGCTCCTTCCCTGCCCTGGAATGCGTCCAGGGCAAGAGGAACTGGGAAGGGATGTATCCTTAGAGGCCTTTTCCAATCTTTATGATCCTATGATTCTATGGACAGGCTCTGTGCTGAGGGCTTTCATGCCTGAGAAAGAGCAGCTGAACACTGGAGCCCTGCTTTGCATCCTACTTTGCACTCCATCTCCTGGACCCTCCTGGGAATCAGCTGGAATGTTTTCACCCCCAACTATAAGGCTCAAAACTTTTGCAAACACACCACACAAATTAAACCCTGCCAGAAGGAGCTGTAACTGCAAACACAAACTAAAAATTCCTGGCCTGTTTGTGACTCCTTCTAGAACAGTTAAATACAGGTTATTCTCTGGTTTTTCTCCTCCTTTCCTTGGACAGAAAGCAGATCCTGTGGCTCTTGCAGGAGTAAAGAGGGAAGTAGCTTTTGAAGCATCTGCAGAAGCAGCAGCCCACTCACCCAATCCATCCATGGTGATGTTCTCCATGAACATCACAGGCTAAAGTCTGTGAGCATGACACCCCAACAAAGACCTGCATGAAATCTCATCCACAAAATCCCCTGGATAAAATTATCTCCATGCCCAAGCACCGTTCAGTAATGCTTTGTTCCAGGTTGAGTTTGACCACCATGTGTTGAGCCCTTGATGAGCTGGAACTCCCTGTACAACACAGGTGAGTTGCTTCATGACCTTTTTTTGCCAACTGTGACATCCTGAGTTTTTAAACCCATGAGGAACCACATTTACCAGCTTCTCCTCATTTCTGTAATCCTTCTTTGAGCTGCTGTGAGCCCCTCACATCCTTTGGGATGAGGAGGCATGGAAAGGGATGCCATCTTCATCATGTTCATGTTCAGCAGCCTCCTGATCCACCCCTGCTGTGCTGGATGTTTGCTCTCATGTTGTCCCCCTGCAATAGGGGGTCCCCTCCCTTCATAACTCAACCCCACCTGATGGATCTGACCTTTTGGCAGAGAAATCCTCAAGGATGACTAATTCCTTACACATGCCAATTAATAAGCAGCCAGGCAGTGGGAGAGACCCTGAAGTTGTTGTTTCAGTGGCCACATTACCACCATTAGATGTTGTCTTTGAAGGCAGGAGGGAATCCCCATGGAAAGGTGCCTTCCTGATGCCATAGCCCCAGGAAAAGCCTGGCTATGACTGGCTCCCTCTCAGGCTTGACAGTCAGACAAGCACAAGAGGTGAACCTGTAGGAACCCAGCCACAGCAAAGTTCCCTGAGCGAGGAGACTGCTGTGACACACTCACAGACGCTGCGTCATCTGCGTTCCTCACCAGGACAGATGTCGGGTGTTGTTGGCTAGATTAGAGTCAACAATATTAAATGGTGAATGAATCATCAGCTCCTGAGGTTCCTGCTGGAAATACTCTCAGTAATTTACATCTTCCCAGTCACAACCAGCTCATTAACAAACTTCAAAGACCAGCGCATGCCTTATCTAATATTGCCATCAAATTTATGCCTTATTCATTCCATTTCATGCTAATTTAAAATCCAAGTGTCACACAATACTCAGTGACATACCTCGGTGAATCCCAATATTTGCATCCCCACTATTGTCTTTATCAACCAAACCCATGACCTTAAAAAAAGACCATGACTTTGTTCAGAAGCCCCAACTCCCACAAAGCTCTTTTTGCTTTCACCTCTTGGGCACAAACTTCCCAGGAACAGCCAAGATGTCACCAGGACATCCAGAGGATGCTGTGGCCTCCCAGCCATTGTGGTGATAGAACAGTAGAGGGGCATGAGGATGAGCAATTCCAAGCACTGGAATTATTAATTGGATCCACCCCCAAAGACAGTGGTAGGCATTTGGTGACCCACCAAGGGACAGATGTGTGGGGCCAGCCCTGCATGATCTGTACTTATGTGCATGGGGCAGTTTTATAATGTAAGACACCAAACTATATGGAAAATACCATGAAAATTTCTCCCCTGAAAGGGTGTCAGGCACTGCCCAGGGAAGTGGTGGAATCACTTGAAGTGTTCAAAAAATGTGTGGATGTGACACTTGAAGACATGGTTTCGTGGTGGCCTTGGCAGTGCTGCGTTAAGGGTTGGACTTGAGGGTCTCAGAGGGCTTTTCCAACCTAAATGGTTCCACAAGCACTGGGAAAGCAGAAGGACAAGTCAGCCCCTGGTTTGCTGCTCTGTGGATCCCTAGGGTGAGCCTTGAGTACATCTCAGCAGAATTTTTCCAATTTCCCAGTAAAGCCTCTGTGTTTCTGCTGCTGATTCACCCCAGTTTCACTGGCAGCTCACACAGCCATGGCCTCACTCCTCCCTGACCCAGTGCAGGGGCAGGTCCAACATGCTGGAATCTTATGTATTGTTCCCAGTAGTTACCAAGCCACCAGCACCTGGGTTTTGTTTTGGGCTGGGTATTTCTGTGGTCATCTATTGTTCCATTTTCCTCAGATAATAATCCAGAGCAGGTTATAAACCCCAAACAATGGCTGAAATACTCTTAGTCAACACAAATGTAACTGGTGCAGCAGCTCTGTGACCCTGCAAACCCCATCACTAACCCATGCTGACAAACTCTGTCATAAACGAGGACATGCATGGGCTCAGCATTCCTTGTTGTTGTTTATTTTGTGTCCTGAAATTCATCCACAAAGGACCTTTATCATTATTTGCCCAGGAGCCTGAACGAGCTGCAAGACTGGGTCCAGCCCAGGGACAATGTGACTAAAGGCCACTGTCCCAGCTCCTGCTTTGTTGGTCAATCCTGCCAGCCCCAGTTCCACAGGGACACAAACACATGACTAACTTGAGGCACACACTTATCCCAGCAGAAAGTAACACACTTTCTGGTGCCAATCTCCCGGGAATTAATTTTGCGCTCAGTGCTGTGTTTGGAGGAGTTTGACGCGGGCAGACGATGCCCAAACATTGCCGATTAATGAACGAGTGCACTGAAGGAATGCCAGCAGGTCTTGCTTTGTGCTTTCAGACACCAAGAGGCTTCAGAAGATGTCTTTAATATTTAAAATTTGACCCTTACTAAAACATTGTGAATTGTCAGGTGCCTGCAGGACTAAAATGCCCAGCTTTATTAAAAAACAACAACCATGGCGTTGTATGAGGTGGAAAGTTCATTTTAACAAGCCCTTCTCCAGCTTTTTTCATTAGGATGCAAACATTTGAGGTCTGGAGGATGCCTGCAATGCTCGGCCCTGCACAGCCTTCACCACACCCAGGGTGGGATGAGGGGTCTGCCAGAAGCAGCCAGCTCCAGGGTGACTTTGCTACAGCATAGGGAGCAGGGGCTCAATCTCCCCGCAGAATATTGTTGTTTTATCTCATAATGCCGTTTTGTCCTGCCCTTTTGTTCCTGGGAGAACAAAGGGTGAATCCTACATCAAAGGTTACACAGCGTCTGGAAACCTCAGCTCTGCACCACAGCTGGGAGAGAAAGTGGAGGCTGTGACATCAGAAATTACTGGTTTGTCTCAAAAAAAAACAAACCTGCAGGTGAGTGGGAGCCATGAACACGGAGCACTCCAAAAGCGTCACACAGGCAGATTTTCTCACACAAAGCTCAGTGAAATCAGGGCACTCTCAGCCAGCCTGGAGCTGACACCCAGCTGTGTGGGGAGGCCACACCCTGAAGGGGAGGGATGGGGCATCCAGAGGGACCTGGACAGGCTGGAGAGGGGAGCTGTGCAAAATTCATAAAACACAACAAAGGCAAGTGCAGATCCTATACCTGGCTCAGGGCAATCCCAAGCACAAATCCAGGCTGGGCAGAGAAGGGTTGGAGAGCAGCCCTTGGGAGAAGGATTTGGGGTTTTGGTGGCTGAGAGCTGGACATGTCCCAGCCATGAGCACCCAGAACCCCCTGTGCGGGGCTGAGCCCCCAGCGTGGGCGGCAGGGGAGGGGGGAATTCTGCCCCTCTGGTGAGACCCTGCAGAGCTGCCCCAGCCCTGGGGAACAACAGCAGGAGGATGTGGAGCTGCTGGAGTGAGTCCAGAGGAGGCCATGGAGATTCTCCAAGGGCTGCAGCCCCTCTGCTCTGGAGCCAGCCTGGGAGAGCTGGGGCTGTTCACCTGGAGAAGAGAAGCTCATGGGAGACCTCAGAGCCCTGCCAGTGCCTAAAGGGGCTCCAGGAGAGCTGGAGAGGGACTTGGGACAAGGGATGGAGGAACAGGACACAGGGAATGGCTTCCCACTACCAGAGGGCAGGGATAGATGGGATATTGGGAAGGAATTGTTCCCTGTGAGGGTGGGGAGGCCCTGGCACAGGGTGCCCAGAGAAGCTGTGGCTGCCCCTGGATCCCTGCAAGTGTCCAAGGCCAGGCTGGACAGGGCTTGGAGCAACCTGGGCTAGTGGAAGGTGTCCCTGCCCATTACAGGGGCTAGAATGAGATGAGTGTTGAGGTCTCCTCCAACCCAAACCATTCCATCCTTCCCCCTCTCTCTGGCTGGGGTGGAAGCAGTGCCAGGCACTGGTGCATCTCTTGCTGTGTGCAAGGCTATGTGTTGTTCCCTGAGCACAGCTGATGTCCTTGGCACACCCAGGCTTGCTGGAGTCATCCCCAGCCCTGCCTTCCAGTTCAGCACCAAGTGCTCAGAACAATACCATGGGCTGAGCTGTCACTGTCACAGCTCAGGGCTGCCAGGACACGAGGGACTCTCCTGCATCCCCACCAGGCCAGGCACGAGCTCCTCCCACAGCCCCTCTGCTGGGAAAAACATGGTGGGCAGAAGGACCTGGGAAGTGATTCTGGCCCTGGGCCTCAAGGCTTGGGGTCAGTTCTGGGCCCTCATGACAAGACAGACATTGAGGGGCTGGAATGTTTGCAGAGAAGGGAACAGAGCTGGGGAAGGGGCTGGAGCACCAGGAGTGGCTGAGGGAGCTGGGAAGGGAGCTCAGCCTGGAGAAAAGGAGGCTCAGGGGCACCTTGTGGCTCTGCACAGCTCCTGACAGGAGTCTCTGCTCCCAGGGAACAAGAACAGGACAAGGGCAAATGGCCTCAAGCTGTGCCAGGGGAGCTTCAGGTTGGACATCAGGAGGAATTTCTTCCCAGAAAGGGTGTTCAAGCCTTGGAAAGGGCTGCCCAGATCAGCAGTGGAGTCCCCAGCCCTGGAGGTGTCCAAGAAAGGCCTGGACATGGCACTCAGTGCTCTGGGCTGGGAGATTGTTCAAAGACTAGACTCGATCTCAGAGATCTTTTCCAACCTTAGTGACTCTGTGAGTCCACAATTCTGTTCCATACTGCCAGGCACTTGCAGAGGAGCAGCCTTTCCTTCCTGCTGGTTGTGTGAGCCCTGTTAATCCAACAGCCCTTGTTTCCCGGGATGCTGGGGATGCATCTCGTGTGGAGACAGAATGAATTTAGCATTTTATCATGCCAGGAGTGAGAGCTGCAGCACAAACTGGCTTCTCCCAGTGATAAACCTGACAGACCAGGCTGGTATCTGTGCAACACAGAGAAACAAGGAACTATTGTAACTTTCAGGCTGAGAATGAATAAACAATAATTATGAGTATGCAATAAAATTATCCTCATTAGCTGAAGGTGAGCACAGACGAAAATCAGATTCATGCATCACCTAACCTGATGAGTCCAGCTCCAAATCTGAATTTTCTGCTTTAAACCCTGGCATTACTGCTGCTCTCTGCAGCCCAGCTGATGCGACAGGCCAAAAACATGCATCTGATACACGCCAGAGACTGAGTTCCATGAAAAGCACAGGTAATTTGGGCCTATAATTAACTCCAGGGACAAATAATAGCATTTATGACTCAAATTCACCCGAGGGCAACCACAACAAAATGCTACTCAGCTGAGTCATTGCGAAAATTGGCAGAAGGGTTGGATCCAAACCCAGAGCCATGACGTTCCCCTCCTCCAGCGTGCCTTGTGTGCTCTGCCTGAGGAAGGATCCGAAAATGAACTGAATTTTCTCTGCCCGGTGTTCTCCTCAGCTTTCAGGTCTCGTGAGCTGCTTTTCTGGGCAGTGGGAAGGTGGGAAGCTGCCCATGGCTCATGGCATGGCACCTCCACTGGCATCACCCCCAGAGCACATTTCCACCCGGCTGTCTGCTCACCCACACTCAAGCACAGACTTAAAAGATAACAGGGCATCAGTAAAAGACAAAACGAAGTGGAAAAAGAAGTAGAGACCAGAAAAATCCTCCCCCCTGTTCCCACAGCCCTTAATCCTGCAGATATGTATTCGTGTATTAAACAGTTTGCGAGATGATTATGTAAGGGAAATCTCTGCAAATCTTTTTGGAAAAAAAAATAAATAAACTGATTACTTCCCCCCTCTCCCTCTGGCTAACCTTTTGCAGATTTAACAGATAACCAACAGTGAACAGAGGCCAAATAAATTGCTTAAAGTTGGACTGCCCTGCCGGCCTGCCCCAGCTCCCTGCAGGGCGACTGGGGACTGCCGGCAGCAGGGGGGAGCTGGAGCCGGCGAGCCACGCGTGTGTGTGCTTTAGGAAACATCTGCTGCCATTTGGGATGTTAGGAGCCACATCGGCATGCATGAACAGCTTGAAACAGATCAGGGTGGAGGCAGAAAACCTGTGCTGGGGGCTCTGGTTGAGAAATCAAGAGTTTCCTGGACCAAGCCCTGCTGTTGCTGGACACAGGGAGCTGCTGAGCTGTGGGATGTCATCTGTCCTGCTGAGAGAGAGTGTGAGATGCCCAGTGGTGCTTTGCCTCTCCAAGGGGACTGCTGTGGTCCAGAACTGCATCCTGAGCATCCCTACTTGGGTCAGAGAATCTCTGGTGACCTGCTTGCTTCACCCAGCACTTCCTCAGCAGCTGCTGAAGGACTTGCACTTAATGTAATAACAGGAGATGCTATTTCCCCTGGAAGAAGTGGGTAAAAGCAGCCTGTCATTTGTCATTAATAGAAAATAATTCTTTCACCAGCATATTGCTGTGTCAGAATTAGTCTCACCCCGTCATTACAGCACTCTCACTCCTCTGCCAAGGCAGGAATGCGCCTCAGTGGCTGATGGATAAGGAATGAATCCATCATCTCCGACACTAACGGGATGTGGGTGTGCTGAGCAAGTGGCTCTGACCTTCAGCCACCCACACACAGAGCAAAACCCCAGAGCCAGGAACCTGTCTGCCCACAGCCACACTCTGCCAAATCCCACCCTCATTCCCCTGCTTCCTGCTGCACCCCAGCTTTCCTGACCCATGGCTCTGTCAAGGAAGTGGATGTGCCACCACATTGTGCCAATGTCCCATGGGATGCAAGCAAAGACCCATTAATCCATACTCTGCTTACCACAGCTCTGCCCTCTTTCATGGCACCATCATTGTCCCACACAGCTCACATCCAGCCAACACAAGACTCAACTCTTTCCTTCTCTTTTCAAATCCTCTGAGTCTCTCCAGAGAGAGCAAGGTTTTCCAGGGAGCAACAAGAGGACAGGTTTCAGGGAGAAACTGCTCATCCTCCCTGAGAAGGAGGAAACCCCTGGGAAAGGAAGACCTTAACTCAATGTGTCCAGCTGGAAAGGAAAGGGAAGATCCTGCTGTCCCTGTACATCTTCATCCAGAGCTCTGTGCAGGATGTGATAAACCCCTGTACAGCAGAGCTGAGGGAGCTGTGCCACCCTACAGCCAAAACTGGAGCAGCCCTAGTCCTCCTGGGGAAAACACCTGTGGAAATCTGCTCACTGCTGGAATGTCCCACAGACCTGGCACAGTCAGAGCTGGATCTGGGAGCCCCCAGTTTTGGACTGTCCCACAGACCTACACAGTCACAGCTGGATCTGAACCCCCAGCTTTGCTTCCCTTCCATTGCAGCTCTATTGAATTCCTGGCAGTGCAGTTATCAAAGACCCCTGGCCTCCTCTGCCTTCCCCATGGGCTTTGAGCCTGGTTCAGTCCAGCTGTAGTGCCAAGGAGTGCCACAACCCCCTTCCCAGTGTGCCATGGCCCCCTTACCTGGCATCGTCATCGCGGGCTATCAGAAGGCGCATGTGGCTGGTGGCCGACGCTGTCCTCAGGATGTCCACAGCCCTGGAACACAAGGACCAGGACATGTCAGTCCCAGCTCCCAGTGGTTACCCTGCTCACTCCAAAGCTGGGCAGAGACCCCTGACCTGGGCAAACCCCGAGGTTTTGGCTGGATCCCTGTGGAACAGCCCCATTCCCTGCCCTGGCAGTGAGGCTGGGGACAGCCAAACGACAGCCTGGTTTTCCCACTTCTGCAATATGTGAGAAGTCCCTGATAACCAAACCCAGCAGGTGCCCGTGGTGGTGAGCAAATCCTCCTGCACAGCCCATGGCAGGGGGCTGGAGCAAGGTGGTCTTTAACATCCCTTCCAACCCACACCATTCCATCATTCTCTAATTCCTGACCTGGGGAAGTTTCCATCTCAGGGACAGTCACTTTCTGGGTCAAAATACAGGTACCCCTGGGAGTCAGGGCAGTTGCTAGGGGCCAGGCACAGCCTTCCACAGCCACAGTGATGTTCTCATGGACATCACCAAACCCAGCTGCTCTGGGGCTTTGGGAGCAGGAGCAGCTCCTCGTGCTGCTTGCCATCCAGCCTCAGCACCCCTCACAGGAATGCAAGGCAGACAGTAGGCTGGCAGTGTGTTCAGTGGGAAAGGAGAGCCCCAGAGTGTTGGGGCTCCTGTGGAGCTGTAATTATTCCCTTGGTGGGGAGCTGAGGGGCTGGATTGTGGCTCCAGAGGGAATTCCCTGCACGGAGCAGCACTGTCAGGCTCAGGCATCAGCTAATCTCCTGTGCTGGGAAGCTGCAGCAGATGGAGTGGGGGCGCCAGGAGCTGTTTAAAACCCAGTGTTTTGGGGAAATGCCTGAACATCTCACAGATACAATTTGGGCTCGCCAGTCTATTTTTATACTGAATCTTTTTGTCTGAGAATAAATCCCCCAAGTTGGCTGTGTGGAACAGCACAGGGTGATGCCCTGGTGTCCTCCACACAACCCACAGCCTAAGCCACTTCACAGAATCCCACAAAAGCAGCAGGAATGGAAAATTTCCATTTGGATATGGTACCTCTCGCTCGTAACCCCAATTAGGGAATCTCCATTGACCTCCAGGATCTGGTCTCCTGGCTGCAGGCGCCCTGGAAAAAAAACTAATGGATAGAAACTGCGGAAAATACAGCTTGAAGGGACTGGGAGAGGCTGGGCAGTTCCTCCCTGTGCCCAGAGACAGGATGAAAAATGCATTGGTCGTTCCGGAGATGCTTGTCCAACCTGTTTTTCCAGCTGTCCATAAATGAAGTTTCTGCAACCTCCCGGAACAATCAGTGCCAATGTCCCAGCACTTCCTCTGCTCTAGGAAGTTGCAAAAGTAAATACCAAAAACTGCAATAAAGCTTTTGCTTAATGCACTTTGAGGTCAAGTAGTTCAGTTTGAGGTCAGGTAGAAAACTATGAGAGGCACTTCCACCTGTTCTGGATTTATTTTCCTTTATTGGATGGGAAAATGATGTAACAGCTGGAGAAAAAAACCTTTTTAGCTTGAGTTGTAAAAGGTGAACTCTGCAGACCTCTAATACCTACTTACTTGAACATATCCAGAATGAAATGAGTGACCCAGAGCTGACCTGAATTTGCAAAAGGATCTCAGGTCATTTTGGGGCCACAGGGAGGTGGGAAAGCTCGGGAAAGTTCTTGTATGGCAGAGATGGGTCATGTTTTACACACACAAAGCAATTGTACAGATGCTGAGAAGCCAATCCAAGGCTGCTGTCAGATGTTAGAACAACTGCCACACTAAAAAATACCCCCATCACTGGAAAATCTCAGAGCAAGCACCCAAAATATCTAATAAGGCAATGTATGAAACAAACACCCTCGATGTGGGCTGTTCTCAGCCCCTGTGGCACTCTGCCCTGTGTTTCACTCACCGTCTGCGTAAGCAACACCCCCTGGAAGGATCCTCTTGACATAAACTCCATATTCTTCTCCAGTCAGTTCCTTGATGCCACCGATGACCTTAATGCCTGGAGGACAAGGAGAACCCACGAGACAAAGGCAGGAGAATCAGAGTTTGCACAGATCACCTCTGAGGGATGCAACCCCAACCCTAAATCCACAAAATCATGGAATGGTTTGGGTTGGAAGGAACCTGAAAGCCCATCTCATCCCACCCCTGCCATTGTCAGGGAACCCTGCCACTATCCCAGGTTGCTCCAAGCCCTGTCCAACCTAGCCTGGAATACTTCCAGGGATCCAGGGGCAGCCACAGCTTCTCTGGGCACCCTGTGCCAGGGCCTCCCCACCCTCACAGGGAACAATTCCTTCCCAATATCCCATCCATCCCTGCCCTCTGGCAGTGGGAAGCCATTCCCTGTGTCCTGTCCCTCCATCCCTTGTCCCAAGTCCCTCTCCAGCTCTCCTGGAGCCCCTTTAGGCACTGGCAGGGCTCTGAGGTCTCCCTGGAGCTTCTCTTCTCCAGGTGAACACCTCCAGCTCTCCCAGGCTGGCTCCAGAGCAGAGGGGCTCCAGCCCTTGGAGCATCTCCACGGACTCTTCTGCACTCTCTCCAGCAACTCCAAGTTCATCCCTGGTGGGAAAGGATCTGCTCCTGCTGCAGATCAAACCATTCCTGGTGACAAGGGTTTTCCCCCAGGACATCTTTTCCCTGTGCACAGCTGGCCAAGCCCCAGGGGCACAGCAGTGCTGGGGATGTCCCCACTCCCCTGCCAGGCCCCAGCAGCCCCTCAGCCTTTGACACTGTCACCAATGGCAGAGCCACACACCAGGAGCAGCCACTTCCATCAGTTTGGTCTGGCAGGAGCAGCCCAGGCGGAAGCACAGAGGTGACTCTGTTTCATCTCTGAGCCCTGCCCTTGCAGCAGCACAGCTCAGGTGCCCTGCAGCACATTGGCCCAGAGCTCCTGCTCCTCACAGCCACCCCTGTGGCCACAGGACCTGACCCTGCTGGCCAGTGTAAGCTGGCTGGCAGGAAAAGGTCCAAGTGACTTATTTATCCAGGGCTCATTAAGTCCTACTTCGAAGATCCAGGCTGTGGACAGAAGGATTAAAAAGCCTGGCTTTAATTAACAAATCTTTCCTGAGACCCGCCGGTCAGGCATTTTGCTGCTGTGGGCAGGAGGGCATGCTGGGGACAGGCAGTGCCACCGAGGGGCATGGCCAGTGCCCGGCCAGCTCTGTCCTCTGGCTGCTGAGGGCCTGCTCTGAGCCCGAGAGAGGTCCTGGGCTGCAAAAAATCCTCCAGGGGAGCAGGGCACAGCTTCTTCCCCAAAACTTGGGAGCCCGTTCTGCTCAGGCAGGAGGGAAGAGAAGCAGCCCCTGGATCAGGATTACTCAGGACACTGTTATTTCCATCCCAGTTTCCATTCTTTTTATAAACCAAGCTCTGCTATCAGGCCCCTCAGAGTTTTCATCTGCTTCTAGGGAAAGACTTTGTCTCTCAAGTCACCTTTATGTTAAATTAGATTAAAACTAGATTATTGCAATTTTCCAGTTCATTCCCATATGCACCAATTGCTGCTTTTCCCAAGCTCCAAATCGTTGTCTGAGTTCTGGAGTTTATTCCCTGGGCTTAATGCATTAACCAGGCACCTGTGAAGAGCTGTTTTACTGCTGGAACAGGGAGTTCACAGCAGAACACTTCAGGAATGGACAATAATATTGTTCTCCATTGCATTTCAAAAGAAATTCACTCAAATTGGAAATATTGCCCAAAAGAAGGATCTGTGAACAAATGAGCCTCACCAAGGCATGGGTCAAGTCAAGAACCTGGGGACCACAGTGGGGAGGAGCTCACGGCCAAGGATGCTCAGCTGGAAATTTCTCTGCTCCCTATCTGCTGGGCTCTGCAGAGACACCCCAGGGGACAGGGTCACACTTGGGATGGGCTTGGGAAGCCCCTGGTGTGAGGTGGTCCTGCAGAGGCAAAGCCCCATCAGCTCCCCTAGGTGGGAAGCCAAGCCCAAGCCAAGGGGATGACCCAGGAAGTCATCCTACGTCCTTCTTCACACTGGAACATGAAGGAATTAGGAATGATGAAGCACATCAGACAAATCATATAAAAATATGCACCTTGAAGAGGCAAAGCTGTAGCCTTCCCCAGCAGCCCAGTGTGGGACAGGTGCCTGTGCAGAGGTATCAAATCAATAATGACTCATTTCACTTTTGTGTCTGCAAATCAATTGTAATAATGCCTTAATATAGCTGAAGTATCTCCAAATCCTCCTTTATCCCCAACGATGTCATGAGAAAATCCGATCTTGTTATTAAAATCGGTGATTACTCACAGTATTGCTCCAGACACACTCAAACTTGGATGGGGGGAGGAAAAATCCCAGAGTTTTAACTCCCTTGATGGGAAAGCAGCTGGATGCTGCCAGGCTCTGCCCACACTGCCCTTCCACCCATCACCTCACCAAGGAGGTGCTCTGGGTGCCAGTCCTGCCCCCCAAATCCACTGGAGAGTCCCCACTGGGGCAGGGAGGAAGGGGAGGGGAGCTCACCCCTTCCAGGGCTCGGACCAAGCCAGGGGACCCCAGTGACTGATGGCAGCAAACCTGAATCCTCCAGAGCTGTGGTGGCAGCAAACCTGGGAGGATATTTTATCACATATTTTATAAACTCTTGCTTCAGTCACATTTCTATTTGGGACCCTGTGTAGGTAAATAACGGCTCTTTAATTATCACAGCATCAAAGTCCCAGTATAATGCTTATTAAGTCATACTTAGGGCCAGATAATCTAGCCTATTTTGGATCCCTCCATTTAATCTTTCCTTTCTGGCAAAGGTCCTGGAGCTGATGCCCATGTACCCAGTATTCTCTCTTTTGCAGAACAAAGTTTGCCAGGAAAACTCCAGATGGACTTAGAGGTAAGACTAACCAAGTCTGTGTTTTCTTTAGGCTCTTAGCCATCCTATAAATTTCTACAAGACCCTCAAGCCTCTCTGGTGCCTCTAATCCCGCTCCCACTAATGCCAGAGTCGCATTCTCAGGCTATAATCTCACCTGCTCCTGGATCCCTGTCCCACAGGTCAGGGGGTGTCCTGGCTAATCTGGTTGTTTAGTCCAACTGGGATCATCCCGGGCGCTTCCTGACCCCACCGGCTGCCGTGCTGGGCACCGAGAGGGGCTGCTCCTTCTGTGCCTAAGCTGGCAATGTTCAATTACATTTCCCTTAATCCCTCTGTTGATCTTGCGGCCCCCGCCAGCTTTTTCTGTCGGGAGGAAGGGACAGATTGGAGGTGAATCACTCACTGCCCTCTCCTAAGCAGATGAAGGTCAAGATAATGGGATCTCAGTGTTTCTGAGAAATGCTTCTTAATCAGCACTTCCCTTTGATGGCTATTCTTTAATTCGAGGTTCAGGTTTGAGGAGCTGCCAGGTAACCCCTTTGAACTTCTGCTGAGGTTCACATGTGGGTTTGCACCTAAAGCCACAGAGCAACAGACCTGGGGCCAAACGCTGACCTGCCACGCCGGCACCGAGCGGTGATGCTGCTCCAAAGGAGCTGCTGGGATAACAGCTGCTTCCTACCTGGGAAACTGCTGGGATAACAGCTGTATCCAACCTGGGAAACTGCTGGGATAACACCTGCATCCTACCTGGGAAACTGCTGGGATAAAAGCTGCATCTTACCTGGGAAACTGCTGGGATAACACCTGCATCCTACCTGGGAAACTGCTGGGATAAAAGCTGCATCTTACCTGGGAAATTGATGGGATAACACCTGTATACAACCTGGGAAACTTCTGGGATAACACCTGCATCCTACCTGGGAAACTTCTGGGATAACACCTGCATCCAACCTGGGAAATTGATGGGACAACACCTGTATACAACCTGGGGAAATGCTGGGATAACACCTGCATCCTACCTGAGAAACTGCTGGGATAACTCCTGCATGTATCTTGAGAAACTGCCAGGATGCCACCTGCATAAAACCTGAGAGACTGCCAGGATAATACCTCCATCCAACCTGGGAAAAATTCATGAAAGGCACTTCCTCTCCCAAAAAGTCTATTCTGAGCAGCTAAACCTATAGCAGGCACAGCGATTCTGCAAGCACCACTCATCAGAGTGATGATTAGGCTGACAAAAGGCAGAGTTGATGGGATATTGGGAAGGAATTGTTCCCTGTGAAGGTGGTGAGGCCCTGGCACAGGGTGCCCAGAGAAGCTGTGGCTGCCCCTGGATCCCTGGAAGTGTCCAAGGCCAGGCTGGACAGGGCTTGGAGCAGCCTGGGACAGTGGGAGGTGTCCCTGCCCATGGCAGGGGATGGAATGGGATGAGCCTTGAGGTTCCTTCCAACCCAAACCATTCCGTGATTTCTGGAGTACAATCACTTTTCTTGAGTGCTTCAAGCCTCACAGGAGAGGATGAAAGCAGCTGATGATGGCATCAGAAAAATCCACATTATTGTAGCTTCCTGCAGCACATCACAATTTTCTGTAGAGGGTCTGTAAGACCTTGCAAAGACCCTCTGGTCACAGACTGGGGTAAAGAAGAGGAGCTGGGACCCTGCAAAGTGGCTCACAAAGGGCTGCCACATCTGTCACTTCTTCCAGAGGTCAGTGATGGTCCCATCAGGCTTTTCTGGGTCTCCTCCTCTAACGAGCTAATCTAAACCAAGAGCTGAAATCCCATCAACTCAACCAAATCCACCTCTGGAGATTAAAATATATTCATCAAGTAAAGACATTTCTCTGAGCTCCCATGAACTTTATGACCAGGGGAAGAGTCAGCAAAGTTGTTCCTCCAGGGCAGAGAGTCCCATTACCCCAGAGCTGGGAACAGCCAATACTTAATCTATAATTAATCTCAGGTCCCAGGAAATCTGAACTTGTTTCTCTGGTGGCTTCTCACGAGTTGTCCCAAAGGGTCATTCAGGGATCTCACCAAGAGGTCCCCAGCTGCTCTGTGGGAGGGTGGGCTGCACTCACAATGAAGAGTTAGGGGGAACACTGTGAAATTCTGATGCAGGATCACAGATTGTTATAAAGTCCATGGCAGAGCAGCACTGGATAAGAGAGAAGTCAGAAAAAAAGCTGGGCTGGATCCTTCTGGGCTGAGTGTCATGAACCTGGGACTTTCTCACATTCTGATGGATGTGACCTTCTCTTTTCCCTTCTCTGCTGTGCTTTGAAGTTCAGAGTGCTCTGGAAGGACACCTGACTCATTCAGTGCTCATTCCCTTCCCCATGGGCCAAACTTTCCAAACCCAACTCATGCAGCCCAATCCCCAGGAGAGCTGCAGGAAGCACCTTCCCATCACCCATCGGGGGGAAGGCAGCTGGGAAATGCTGGGGGTTCTATCTGTCTATCTATCTATCTATCTATCTATCTATCAATCAAGATTTTAGTTTATTTAATTCAGGAAATTCTGAAAGGCATCTCCCCCTCATCCTGCTCAGGGTAGGGGTGGTGGCCCCAGGCTCCTGCACAGCTCCTGGCACTGGCTGCTCACCATTACCATGGAATTAGTTGGGATTTTGACGTTCTTTTAATATCGCAGCTGCAAAAGGTGCAAAAGGTGCAAAAGGTGCTCGACACAGGTAGGCACAAGACACAAGAACCTGTGAGACACCAGACTTCCTGTGGGGAGGCACATCCTGACACGGGGGGACTGAGGGGACATTGGAGGTGTCCCAGCCCACCCTGCTGGCCCTGGAAGAGGATGAGCACTTACCCAGCCCATTTGCACAGTCGTAGAAGTCAAAGCAGTGCACGGTTCGATCCATCCCGTACGGTCCCATGAGTGTCCTGGGGGAGACAAGAGGACATCTTTCTGTCCTGGCCTAAAAGGAACAGAGGCACAAGTGCCCAGCCCAGCACACACAGAGCCACATCATCCCACCAGCCTGGACACTGCCACCAAACACTGCAGACACCCAGTCTGAGGGACACAGCCCCACTCACTGCACCCACAGCAGCAAAAATCAACCCCTGCCAGCCCCCCCGCAGTTCACACAGATAAATGAGAGAATATGTGCAGGGCTGAGCATCATCCTCCCCACCCAGCAAATCTGATGGACCTGTCTGTGATTCATTACCCCAGATTATCGGGGCTGGACAGCTGTGCAGCTCCTGGGAAATGAGATCAGAGCTCGGACCAGTGTGCTGGGAATAAAGCAGTTTCACAAACACAGGCAGCCTGTAATGAAGACAGGCGGGCACAATCCACTCCCAAGGTTTTTAATGCAGGCAGAGGGTCTGGAAAAGGGGGATGCAAGAGTTGCTGAGCTGCTCCAACTCCTGCCTGATCTAGTGGAAGCTTCTTATCATGAGCCAGAGTGGGTGGAAGAGCATCACACACCTGAGATTCCCCCAAGCCAAGTAACTCCCCCAAACATCCTGCAGTCTCCCCCTAAACACTCTCAGACAAGGTCCCAAATGCATGACCCCAAAACCACCCTGCCCCAGCCATGGATGCCAGATGCCAAACCTGGGAGCACCAGTGCTTCTCCTTGGGCCCCTCAGGATGGGTGACCCCTGATTGGAGAAACCCCAACCCAGACGAGCCAGATGGAAAAACAGGGGTGAGGAACTCCCAAAACACTTCCCAGCTTTTAAGTCGCAAGACAAAAGGTGTTTCCTGATCGATATCAGGTCCTAGATCTGAACACAGATGAGGAGGAACAACATCGTGGGAAAAAACAGGCTGCTTGAAATCCAGCAGGATGCAGGACAAGAAAAGCCCACGAGGACTTCCCAGGAATCCAAAATAAAACTCATAATATCGAGCTATCCTGCAAAGCCAGGAAAACCCAGCTCTAAGGTTCGGACTGGCAGTTTTTCTCCCTCTTAAAAAATGCCCCTCCTTGCTATCCTTGCACTGTACTCAACACTGAACACTGGCCACATCTGGCTGTCAGAAAACAGAGCTCGAAGGTGTCCCAGGAAGGCAGAGCAGCCCTGGGCCCAGGCTAGTTCAATCCCCCACCCGGGATTTTCAGGATATTTTGAGTAAATCACCGAGGAAATTCCCCAGGCAAGCCCCGGGCACTCAGGGCAGGCTGGAAGGCTCCATACAGATGCAGTTTCAGCGGAGCAGATGCCTCCTTGATACGATCAACTCTTATCATCATCCCCCTGTGATCACCTTTTATCATCATCCCTGCTGCCAGGCACGGCTGCCCAGCAGCCCCGAGCTCTGCTAATGCCACAAACACGGAAAAGCCAACCAGCAATGGTGTCCTGGGCTCCTCCTGCGGCGCATCCCTGCCTCCCAGCCCTGCTCCTGGAGAAGCCACGGCAGAAGAACTTTGGCTGGAGGTGGCCACGGGACCCCCAGGACCCCTCCCCGTTCCCACCCAGGCTGGGGGGAGTTACCTGCTGATGATGATGGCTCCCTTGTAAAGGACAGAGACCGCGGGCATCTTGCTGGCACTGGCAGCCCAGCCCTGCCAAGCACCAGCCACTCCGATTTGGCAGGAATCCGTTAAAGTGATGGGAAAAAAAATGGGAAAAAAAAAAAGGGGGAGGTCGGAGGGCATCACGTGGTCTCTCCGTATGCATGTTAATTCCACCCAACATTAACACAGATCAGCTCAAAACATCTCCAACTTTAGATTAAAGCCGACGCAAGCCGCAGCCAGCACAGCCCATCCGAGTGCCTTCCCAAAGCAGCAAGGTCCGAGCTCAGCCAGCCCCGAGCAGGACTGGGTCCTCATCCTGGGCACAGCATGGGGATTCCTTGGATGCATCAGTGGGAATGGCCCCTCCAGGGATGGAGGGCAGCGTTCGGTGCTGCATGTGTGTTCTCACCGTCCCTAAAGGATTAAAATCCATAGAAAAGCTTTGGAAGCAATAACACACTGTAGCACTTAGAGGGTTTAGGGTTGATGTCGATTTTTTTTCTCTTTTAGCATCTCTTCCAGCCCACAGTATTTGCTTCTTCATGCAGAGCAAGTTCAGCTGTTCCCCTTTGTGCTGGGAGGTCAGAAGCCTGATTTGCCTTTGAACAGCCTCTTCCATCCCTGTCTTGATGCACATCATCCATCTGGAGAAGCAGTAGGAACCCTGTCTTGTGGAGTGTGGGGATGGAGGGGTGAGAAAAGATTACCCAAAGTTTGCCAGTGAATGGGAATGGACCTAGAACAACCCGCCTTGGGGTTTGGCAGGAGCAGAGCTGTGGTCTTGGGGGAAAAGATCTGGTGACCTTTGCTGAGAAGAGAAATTACCGTGAAACGCACTCCCCTGGAGCTGCAGGAGGACACAGGTCCTGCACCCCAACCAGCTCTGGGGGACATTTCAGGTCACAGGGAAGATTTTGGCCCAGACTCCATCAGCGGTGTGCTCCTCACGCTGTTCCCACGGCGTCTCCGCAGGCTCCTGGCCAGGCCCCATTAGTGCCCTTGACCTCGTTAGCAGAGCACCAACGAGCATCCACTGCGGACGTGCCTGCCTGGCACTGCAGACTCCTTGCCAAATCATTCCTTGAGCCTGATGCTGTCAGATATTGCTGTTCCCACGTGTGAACAACTGATTTTATCAGCAGGAGCTTCCCTGATGGCTGTGTGAGGCCTCGCTGGGCAAGGTGCTTCAATGGGAAAAGTTCTCCTGCATTTTGTCTTCTTGTTTTTTAAAGGCTTCCATTTGAGGGCATTCAGATGCAGTATTGAAATCTGAGTAGATTAGACCTTTAGGTAGCCAAAGCTTTCCTAAAAATTAATTACTCTAGCTGCAAAATCAGAATTATGATAAATAATGCTGACTAGACAAACCAAGACACATCTGGCGATACACCGCGCACACCCCAGCACAGCCAGATGTGCCCACATCTGGTTCATGTCCATGTCAAGGCTTTGGCCAAAGCAGGTTAAGACTGAGGGGTGATACCTGGGGCCATTTTCCAATCTGCTGGGTGCTGTCGCCTCACAAACTTGTCCATCCCTGCAGCAACCCAACAGCAGGGAGATGCTCCTTCTCCTGCCATCACACAGGAAATGATCAGGGCATGCAGAGCCAAAAATTAAGGCAGGAGGTTCCAACAGCTGGTGACCACCAGCTCTGGCTCTCAGTGACTCGTTCAAGGCTGGCCAGGAGGTTTTGTGGCAGAACATGCCACAAAATTGATCTAATTCAACACTGGGGTGTGGAACCCTTCCTCTGCGCCTGTTCTATGGTGGGAGCTGTTCCACACCAGGGCACAGCTTCCCATGAGCATCCTGGCACCATGCCCAGCTTGGGGTGACATTTTTGGGCATCCTCACCTGCTCACACTCAGAATCACACTCAAGTCCTCTGACACACTGAGAACCATCCACGAGAACAGACGTTTCCATCCTGCCACCAAAATGCCACATGCAACCTTCTGAGGTCCTTGGGGACTCTGCTAATACATTTACACAATTTACACAAAGCAGTCACACAATTACTGCTTTAATTCTTGGGGCAGAGCCTTGGCTGGAATAAATGGGGGATGCCGAAGGAAAGGGATTGCTCAACACTGGAGGACATGGCAACAGGATAAAATTGAAGCACTGGCACAGGTTGCTCAGAGAAGCTGTGGCTGCCCCATCCCTGGCAATCTCCAAGGCCAGGTTGGAAGGGACCCATCCCCACCACAGGGAGTGAAATTAAATGATCTTTAAGGTCCCTTCGAAATCATCCTGTGATTCTATAAGGTGACTTCTGTGACCAGTTTCAGGGGGACTGTAGGAAAGCTCACTGGAGCCAGGCCAACCCAACCCAAAACTTGAAGGAAAATGGGAAAAAATTCCTGCCTGGCAGTTCAATAATCACCCACTCTGATTTCTGCATCTCAGGGAACTCTTTCCACACTCAGGGTTAAACAGCTGTGTTTGGGGCTTAGCACCTTCAGCATCAAGTCCTTCACCTGCCCAGTCCCAGGATTCCTGGTCCTTCCCACTGGGTGGGATGTTGCAATAAACCACACATGTGTCCATGAGCTGGTAAAAGTAAAAGAAAATCAAATCCAAGAGGCCCTCAGGGAAGAGGAGCAGCACTCAGCTTCCAGCTTTCTCTCCAAACACTCAGATTCTCAATTCCATCTTCCAAAACTCACACTGACCCTGGCAAAAGCATCAGATGCTGCTGCTGCTCCTGTTCATTAACATCTGTCTTATTAGAGGAAGTTTCAGTAGAAACATTGCAGGAGATTTTTCAGTATTTTAAAACCTGGAATACATTCAGGAAGGATTTATAAGCCCTCATGACCTGCCTGAGGGTCCCAGGCCTAATTTGTATAACCAGTGTTGATGGCAAACATCCCACTGGCAAAGGGCCTCTGCTGTGTGCTCGAGATCCTTACAGAGTTGGGACCCAGCTGAGCAACTCTGAGTTAATCCAGGATTCTTATCCCAGGGGACTACTGATGAGACTTTGGATTTTTAAATAAATGAGAAAACAGGAGTATGAATTAAGAACAAACTAACCCCATGGGGCTGAACCCATGCCAAACTATAAATATGTGCTTTACTTGTTTGTCAACTTTTTCATTGACTGCTAGAAAAATGAGTTTGAAAACTCATTGAAAAATTTATTTTTTCCAATGGAAAAGTTACTTTTGCTTGAAAAAAAAATTTTAATAGAAGTTGTGTGAAACTGTATCAGTCAGCTTTACTTACCTCTACTATAAGCAGGGGTGGGTGAAACTTTGACTGGAATCAAAATAGGTCTTGGAGCAGGAGCCCAGAGTTTAAAATGCTGACAGCACAAGTCAGGTGCATTTTTCCAAGAGATGATGAAGAGGAAAGTGTGGGAGAGTGAAACTGGGAGCGCTGGGGAGAGGCACAGAAACCACTGCCAAGAGGATGCAGTGGAGATGGTGAAGGATTTGGGTTTCAGAAAGAGAAGAGGGGAATAGGGTGGCTGAAATGAGCACAGTCAATAGTAAAGTTATAAGAAAAAACAGCTCAGGTCTGCCTTTGTCCTTCCTAGCCCTACAACAAGCAAGCAGAGCTAGGAACAGATGGAGCAATGAGGGGAATGGTGGGTTTAATGTCACTGGGGGCGTTGGCATCACATGGCCAACATGTCCAGCAGAAAATGCGAAATCCCATGGGAAGACGTCACACAAGGCTCACCCCTTGTGTAACACACTTCCATTCGAAACTGAGGAGCTCAGTGAGTGCTCCCCCTGCCAAAGAGCCCTTCACAGCCTGGCTGCTCAGCTGGGTGTCCTGGCTAACCCAAAACATTATTGTATTCCATATCTAGCCATGCCTAAAAATTGCTGTCTTGAACCAAGACATGGGGTCATCCCCAGGTCGTGTTGAGGCCATAAGGAAATGGAGCCATCAGTGCCCTCAGTCATTCCAGCCCCAGCACTGAGATTAAATCCAGGAATTGGAGTTGGGAGCAGCTGAGCCCAGGCATGGCCAAACCCCACAGCCAGATCCCACTGCGAGCATCCCTGGGTGATCCAGGGGATCCTGCCAGGAGCACATCATCCCAAAATGGGAAGGGAAGGGAAGGGAAGGGAAGGGAAGGGAAGGAAGGGAAGGGAAGGGAAGGGAAGGGAAGGAAGGAAGGGAAGGGAAGGGAAGGGAAGGGAAGGGAAGGAAGGGAAGGGAAGGGAAGGGAAGGGAAGGAAGGGAAGGGAAGGGAAGGGAAGGAAGGGAAGGGAAGGGAAGGAAGGAAGGGAAGGGAAGGAAGGAAGGGAAGGGAAGGGAAGGGAAGGGAAGGGAAGGGAAGGAAGGGAAGGGAAGGGAAGGAAGGAAGGGAAGGGAAGGGAAGGGAAGGGAAGGAAGGGAAGGGAAGGGAAGGGAAGGAAGGAAGGGAAGGGAAGGGAAGGGAAGGAAGGAAGGGAAGGGAAGGGAAGGGAAGGAAGGGAAGGGAAGGAAGGGAAGGCTGTGCTGACAGCAGCATCCCAGAGCCTGCAGGGAGCCTCTGTGAGCAGCTGAGCAGAGGAACAGGGTGCAAGTAGGTTTGCGTGGGTGGGAATTAGAGGTGGAAAGACATCCTGTAGTGGAAGTGAGATCTGTCTGAGGGCTGTCAGCTCCGGAAAACAGCAGTAATGAGGTTGGAGGTGGGAGGGCTCACCCCAGCAGGGCACTGGGTCACGGTCTCTGCCACTCCAACTCTGGGAGTGGCAGCAGGAGCCAAGGGCTGCCCAGGCAGCAGCAGGAACCTAGGATCATTATTAAGCAAGTTAATTTCATGACACAACAGAGTTAATGTAGGCTGCAGAGGCTTTTACATCTGATTAGAAAACAGAAAAATGCAACTGTGCTGCTTGCAGGATCAGCTACAAAGCATTGGGGATAAATCAAAAAATCAATCAGCCGCTCTGGAGCTGGGAAGGAGCTGCCCACAGTCCCAGTGCAGCCCACGGTGTTCTCATAATAACACCCATGGAGCCACTTCAGATGAGCTGAGGAGATCAGGGGTGTTCACAGACAAGTCTGAACAGAAGAGGGAACAAACAATCATGAAATACCAGGTTAGAAAGGACCTCAAGGAGCAGCTGGTGCAACCATTCTTGTCAAAAGCATGGTCTAGACAAGACTGCCCAGCACCCTGCCCAGCTGAATCTTGAAAGCATCCAACACTGGGGGATACACCACTTCCCTGGGGAGGTGACTCCAACAACTGATTCTTCCCATTATGAAAAGTTTTCCTCTTGTGTCCAGCTGAAACCACCCCAGGAGTAACTTGCACCCAAAGGAAACCACAGTGCCAAAATTACTGGTAAAGGAAACAGGCAGGTCCTACAGGGAGTACTCAGGGATGGGCAATTCCTTGCTCTCATCCCAGCCCTGGGCTCAGCACCTCCCTTGGCACCTGCAGGTGGGCAGAGGGTGGCAGCAGGTGAAGTGATGCTGCCAACCCTGGGTGGGTGACACTGCTCCTCCAGTCTGGTGTCCTCAGCCCCACGAGCAGGGCTGCCAACTGTTCCCTGTGCCCACACCCTACAGTACCTCTCTCCTCCCAAGGACCATGTGGACCCCTGTGCTCCTTTTATCCCTTCCTCTGACCCACTCCAGCTGCAGAGGGCAGGGGGTGGCTACTGGGGGGTGTTTCAGCCTCCCCACTCCTTCTGCTGGTGGGTCACCCCTCACTCCCACCTGAGCCAAGCCTGGAGGTGGAGAGCTGAGGAGTATTTGATGCTGGGGCAGCTTTCCCATGCTTGTTCCCTCCTGCTGGAGGAAGGTGTCTCCACCTGGGGCTAATGCATATTCTCACTCCTCAGGGAGGAAGGACTCTTCTCCCAGGACATCTGCACCACCAGGCCACCAAGACCTCGGGCAGGTGGAGATGCCACCTCTCACTGCTGGCCAGATTTTCTGTTCTTTAACCCCTTTTATCACCCTTCTCCAATCTTCAGCCCCATTTTCCAATATCCTTCTCAGACAGTGGATTTCTTCAGCATGAGGCATTAATCCAAATGAACATCTTCTGTCTGAAAGTCAGGTCTCTGCTGCCCATCATGTTCACTCTCAGGTGGAGGGGGGCTTCCAGAAGGAAGCTGGTGCCACCTCACAATTACGCATCAAGTTAACTGTGGTGGAGCATTTTCTGGAGCCCCAGGGAGAAGATGGTCAATCCATGGACACCTGCCTGGCAGAGCTGCTCTTGGAGACTGCTGGGGCTTGAGGAGGTTAAACCATGACAAAGGGTTACAGGGCTTTTCCCATGCACATCAACGTGCAGCTCTTCCCATTCTGTTCCAAATGGTTTTGGTTGACAAAAAGACAAAAAACCTTTTTCGATTATCCTGTCTTGAAGTGATTAGGAAGAGAGACTGTTTAAGGTAGAAGGGAGGTCGGGCCTGGTTTGTCAGAAGTTTTTAGGAAAGGTGTTCATGGCAGAGCCCAGCAGAGCTGAACATCCCCCAACATCTGCTCCAGCCCAACCCTTGGATGTACCCACTGAGATGGGATTAACACCATTAAACACAATCACATGGGAAAGCTCAAACTGGCACCTTCATTTTCACCCCAGCAGATCCAAGGTGTGGTAACACCTCTCACACAAGGAAGCTTTCTTCCTCCTTCTCCTCCTCCTCGTCACCTTCCCATGAGGTGGGTGATGCTCTGCCTGGGGACTCGTCCTGTGACCCCAGTTTGGGTGTCAACTGCTGTAAAGGGTTAACAGGATTATAAACCTCCCTGTCTGCCTAAATCCCCTGGGCCGTGGGATTGGACTGGTTATAAACTTATTACCAGGGGCTGGAGGGGGCTGCAGAACCTGCTCTGCCAGCCTGGCCACCCTCTGTCCACCCCAAATTAATGGGGAAAACCTGAGAACAATGGCAGGAAACTCACTCAAGAGAATCCATAAAAATAGACATGGAAAAAGAGAGGTGAGGGAAATGGCTGGGTGTGGAAAGGTGGGGAAACAATATATTTTTGGGAATTATTTCAGAACATGCTGAGCTGGAAGTGCAGCTCTTGGGAAGAGCTTTGACCCATCCTTGAGCTGCAAACATCACTGTGCTCCAATCCAGACCCCAGCACGAGCCATAAACACACAGCAGCAATAATTCCAAGAGGATTGGTGGAAGTGCCAGGCCAGTCGTGCACCTGATGAGGAGCCGGCAGTGAATCCAAACGCACCTGGAGCACACAGATCGTGGGCCAGCCATGAGACCTGCCCAGCACCGACGGGCACCTTCAGGGCTGTTTTATTCCCTGCCGGCTCTGGCAAAGCTCCTGCACAAAAGCCACCACTGCAAAACTTGATAGAGCTTCCAGCAGCCGCTTTCTTGCGGAGCAAAGCCGTACGGGAGAGCCCCGTGGGGTCACAGCGGCATCACCATCGGGAGAAAGGGGAATGAGGGATGAGGCGCTACTCCAGCCGCGGCAGTCACCACCCCCGCCCTGATGCTGCCGGGTGAGGTCCTGCTGACGGCTCGTGTTTATTTATTCAATTCCTGTTTCAAACTCCAAAATTAATCTTTTAATCAGCGGCAGAGCGGGGTCATCCTTATCGGAGTGTCGGGGAGGTGTTATCTCCCCGCCATCTGCTCGCCACCCTCCGCCGCGTCCCGACGGAGCCGGCAGACAGCCGGACACCAGCCAGCACATCTGGCAGCCGTCACATGCGGGGGACAGTCCCCCAGCGCAGAGCTGACCACCCCTCTCCTTCCATAACAAGCCCGGTGGACAAAGCTGGCGGAGGGTTCAACCCAAAATTCCAGCATTTGAGCAGATTTGTGAGGTAGAAAATGGGGGTTGGGCGGTTTTGCCTCGCAGGGGCAGGACAGCGTTTCTTAGCAGCCCCGTGGAGCCAGGAGTGCCAGGGGACCCGAAAGAGATGACGGTGCTGCTCCCATCCGCACCGCACGGCCCCACGACATCAGCACCCACCCGGAGCGCTGCCCCACGCTCAGCCCACGCGGTCACTCCTGTCCTGCACCACCTCCTTCCGACCGGCCATCGATTCTGCCTTTTCTGCACCCGAAAGCCGCAGGGCAGCATCGACACAGCAGCTCAAGGCACCCTCTGTCGCCCCGGGGTGCTGCCCTCGCCATCCTGCCTGCCCCCCGGGACACCCTTCCCGCAGCCCTCCCAGCCCTCGCTCCAATGACCTACTTCAGCCGGAGACGGATCATGTCCCAGCAGCGCCGGGGATCACAGTCCCTGCGGGCTTCAGGGTGCCCTGGGCTCTTGGTCTCGGCCGGGGAGAAGGCCAGCTTTGGCCAGCCCAAGAAAGCCTCCGCTAAACCTCAGGGGGTCCCGAAATCCCGCGGGGCCCACACCGGCTCTGGCTCCGGCCCACTGACCCCCAGTTAATCGGCTAAAGCAGCACGCTCTGAACCCTGGCCCGGGCAGAGCCGCGCTCCCGCCGACTCTCTCTGCCCTACATAGACATCTGCAGCTCCCGCCGTCACCTCCCGTCCCCTCGCCACCTTCCCCGCACCCATCCCGGCCCTGCTCCGCACCCCGCGCTCCCCGGGCACCGGCACGGGGGACAGGGTCCTCGTGGGGAGGTTTTGTCACAGGGGAGAGCCCAGCACCAGAACGGCAGCAGGGACACCCACAAGTGCTCGCAGAGGCTGTGGGTGCTCCCCCAGTTGCTGCCTGGAAAACAAATCCCCTTCCCCACCCTGGCTGATCCCGGCCTCACCTGCGCGCTGCCCCTGAAGGTGCTGCGGGACTCCCATCAGACCCTGGCCACGGCAGAGGGGCCACCGAAATGAACCGAATCAAACCCTGCCAGAAGCCACGGGGTCACCGACCGCATCCTCCCTAACTGCATCCCTGGAGAACGGATAGAAGGGATCCAAGGCTCCGGGCGCCGCCCGTTCCCGTTCCCGGCGCGGCAGCATCCCGCCCGCTTACCAGTAAATAAGGGAGAGCCCATCGAAGCGCTCCAGGGGTCTGCCAGGGGGCTGGAGGTAGGACATCATCCGGGGCCAGTGCTCCCCGCCGGGCCCTCAGGGCTGCCGCGGCCGGCTGCTGCTGCCCGGGGCCATGGGCTCCGAGTGCCGGCGGCTGGCAGGGCTCCCCGGCACGGCTCCCTGGCACGGCTCCCCGCCGCAGCGGCTACACCTAATCCCGGGCGGGCAAGCATGTGATCGCCCCTCTGCCGGCTCCCCCAGCTAAACCCTGCCGCTGGCTGCGGGGACGGTGGGCACGGAGCGCCCGTGCCGGGACCCTGCGCCGCGGCCGTTCCAGCCGGCGGGGCTGAGCCACACCTGGGGTGAGCCGCGGCCACCACGGGACCCCCACGGCAGCCAGCCAAGTGTCCCTGGCACCCGTGTGCCACCATCCCGCTCTCCCTACCCACCACGGCCTTGATTCCATAAACTGAGCATTTATTTTGGCACGATGAGCCTTTCACCTCCCTACCAGCGAGCCCCCTCACCTCGCACTTGCAGTGGCTGCTAATGATGGTTATAATCATTAATGATGGTTATAATCCATGGTTAACCTGTCACCACAAACTATTTAAAGAAAATTGTAGGTGTCTCTGACCTGCACTAAGCCTGGGCTGTGGCAGCACAAAGAGCTCCCCTCCTTCCTGGCCACTGCAAGATAATATTTTATATATATACATATACAAAAATTATGAAATATATATATAATATTACATATAAAAAATATATTACTTAATATGGGACACAAATCTTGCATTTGGGTATTTTTCCCCCTCGTTTAAAGTTTTCTGATTCTATACTGGCAACCAAATTACCCTTTAGACCATCAGGAAAGCCCTGGGAGTGAGCGTTGGTGGGCAGATGGAAACTGTTTGAAGTGGGGTATTATCCTGGAATGTGAATTATCCCAGAGCAATGAAGGCACAGCAGGCTCAGTCATGTTTGTCCATATCCAGCTGTGGGTGGGATGGATGGACAGCAGGGCAGGCAGACAGTTCCCTGATTCAGGGTGATGGAAAGGTCCTGAATGAGCATCAACTCACTGCATGATGGGTATTTAATTTCTCCCTCTTCCCACTGGCCATGATCCCAGGGCAGCAGCCGGGGGTGGCCAGGACCTGGGGATTAGGTGAGACCTGGGGATTATGAAATGCATCTGTCTGCATCCAGCATGGCCTGGGAAAGCCACTGAACTCACCAGAGCCAGGTCTGTGCTCACTGCTCCCCCCGGCTCCAGGTAATGCTGGGACAGAAAATTATGGGATATCCTGAGTAGGAAGGACCCACCAGGAGCATCCAGTCCAGCTCCTAGCCCTGCACAGACACCCCAACAATCCCACCCTGTACATCCCTGAGAGCATTGTGCAAACACTCCTGGAGCTCTGGCAGCCTCAGGCTGTGCCCATTCCCTGGGGAGCCTGGGCAGTGCCTGATCACCCTCTGGGGGAAGAACCTTTCCCTGATATCAAGCTTTACCATTCCCTGACACAGCATAAGCTGTTCCCTCAGGATGGGACACTTGGGGACCAGCTGAGCAAAACACTGGACAGCAGAGGTGATGGTGACCTGTCTGTCCATCCACTGCTCCCCAGCCCTGGCCTGAGGCATCCCACTGGTGTTGGGCCTGGCAAGGCTCTGGGAAGTCGGTGGCGGCTGATGGCAACTCCAGCCAGGGCATGAGCACACGTGTGACACGAATAGGGACACCTCGGTCCCTGGGGTGCGTGCGGCGCCCCAGCCCCTGCCACCCACGCCGTGACGAAGAGCAGGGTGGGTCCGGCCGGGCGAGCTGTGGCCCCGCGGCACCGGCAGCCGCCCAGGAGAGGCCGGGCCGTGCCCGGGGTGCAGCCCGGAGGCGCTGCTGCCGGGACAAGGAGGGGAATTAAGGCTGATCCCGCTCGGCATCCTTTGCGAGTGACTGTGCAGGATGTGCCGGTGCCAAAATCCTTTTCACCTGTCGCCTCCCAGCCCGGTGACAGGTCCCCTGAAGAGGCTCGGCGCTCCGCCCAGGACAGCCGCCACCACCTTGTCCCGACCCCGCTTTAGGAGCCAGCCCTGCAACGCACCCCCTAGCGAGGATCCCCATCCTTGGGGGCACCCCATGGTGCTTTTGGGGTGCGTTTGGGGTGCACGACCTCCCCAGCCCGGCCATGCCGAGGGGGACTGGTGTGGGGAGAGTCGCCAGCTCCCAGAGCTGTCGCAACGCGGGCCCGGGCGGTGCTGGGTGTGAGCCCCGGGACTGGTTTGTGCCGCCGGGAGAGGACGGGCTCTGGGTTTGCCGAAACCGCGGGGAGCGGGCGGGCGCGGGGTGCCGGGAGCCGCGGCTGGCTGTGGGCTGGGCTTGGCCGGCCTCTCCCAGCCTCACCAGTCGGGATTGTCTAAGGCAGTGTCGGCAGTGTCACCCCGCTCTGGGGCAGGACAGCACCCAGCACGGCGGGGCCACCCTGAGCCTGCCCTGGTGCCGCTGGTGCAGCTCCGCCGAGGCACCCGGGCATGGGGCATCACTTCCACCGCCCCCCGCAGCTGTCGGGAGCCTGCCGGGACACCCCACGGATGCGTCCCCCTCTTGATCACAGCCCTGGGGGTCACAGCGTCCCCCGAGGCGGGCTCTGGGGTGAATCACCGCGGCGTGCTGCGGGGCCAGGCGCTGCCTTGCCCTTTCCCCGCGAGTTTCCGCGCTGGCGGAAGCGGGGCATTATCTCCCTCGCCCATCGCAGGCAGCTGCCCCTGGGTGCGCTCCAGCTGCATATTTATAGAGATGCAAACATTACACCCCGGAAATTCCCAGTCTTTACATCACAGGCTAAAGCCTGCAGTGAAGCCCTGACCTTTTTCTTCCTCTCCATGTGTTCTGGGGAACGGTGACAGAGTGGCCCCAGCCATGGGACCTCCCAGCCAGCACCAGTGCTCCTGCGTGGGTGCCCAGGGCTGCAGCCCCGAGCCATTGAGGGGCAGAGCGGACACCAGAGGAGCTGTGGATGCCCCGGAAATGTTCAGGGACAGGTTGGACGGGGCTTGGTGCAACCCCCTGGTCTGGAGGAAGCTGTCCCTGCCCACGGCAGGGGGATACTAGATGAGCTTTAAGTCCATTCCAACCCAAACCACTCCATGATGGTTCAGTGATGATGATTGATGATGATGGTGATGATGATGATGATGACACCTGTGTGTCCCCACTGGGTATCCAGGACCCCCTCTCCCCCTCCCAATCCCGTCGTGAGACAGGAGAATAAGGACCAAGAGCAGCTGCTACCACCTCGGATGCATCAAGCATATTAAAATCCTGGTGCCACCAACCCCATTGTACAGTGCTCAGTGCCATTCCAAAAGTCATGGCTGGTGTTCCCCTCTGCCTGTTCCCCCCAGTCTGGTGCAGATGCTCCCATTCCTCCTCAGTGCCTGCTGTGTGCACCAGCACCCCAAAGCCACCCCAGTGCCGGTGACAGCACGGCCCTTCTGCTCTGTACCGTGCCGGGAGGATGAGGAAGAGCCAAACTTAATTTATTCCATGCTGCATTTTCATGCCAAATGAGTCAGAGCACCGGCCTCTCTCAGCCTTTGTTTTGCTTGGCTGCCTGCACCCGCTTTCGCTTGGTGTTTGTTCAATATTAACTCCCTTGATGGCACTTGGGCTCAAACCAGCAAGTGCAGCAGAAAAGGCCACTTCCCTGCCTTTCCATGGGAGCTTTCCCATCCATCGGCATTAGGAGCGATGCACTTGTTTTATTCTTTTTATTTCTTACAGTTTGAGGAACTCTGAGCTTGGTCCTTTGAGCCACCACATCGTACCAGACTCAACTAGAGACATCAGGGCAGGCAGGGGCTGTGGGATAGGGCAGGAGAAGCCACGCTGGCTGCTGATTTCAGAGCAAAACCAGCCTTAAACGGAGCTGGGGGAGGTTTCGCCCGGCACAGGACCAGTTAGGAACGAGCACAGCCGCATTCCTGTGCACTGGGAGCCGCCAGGAGGAAGCACGGAGGTGTTTCAGTGCCCTGCTTTCCTGCCGGGCGAGCAGGAACTCCCTTCCCACCCCAACCCCCTGCCATGGGGGTGAGCAGCTCAGCTGGGCCCTCCAGGAGCTGTCAAAAAGTCACACCCAGAAAATAAATGAGGTTGTGGCTCATCTATGGCTGTTTGTGTTCCATTGAGCTTTTGGAAGAGATTTCCAAGTTGTTTTGCCTCAACCCCCTCCATCAGAAGTAAAATCCAAGAATTCTTTGTTGAGAAATGCTGCTGAACAGCTGCCAGGGCTGATCATCTCCATGCCTGGCTCCTCTGCTCCGATGGATGCCCAGAGCCCCTCGGCACTGCCACAGTGCCTTTTGGGGCATGCAGGGAAGGGGATGCCACTGCCACAGTGCTGGCTTGACCCACCCAGCCCTGGTGCCATCCCAAATGACAATGGATGTGTGGGGTGGGACAGTGGGATGGCCAAGCCCACGGCACAGGTGTCAGCAGGGAATGAGACCCCTGGAGCTTGACCCCAAGCCTGGGCAGCAGGGTCAGCCTCGGCCGGGGTGCTGGGGCTGGTGCAGGGTGGAGCAGGGTGTGGGATGCCAGAGAAGGGCTTGCCAGGAAAATGTCATCTCGTTGCATAAAAGGTGATCCTCTCCCGCTCCCCTCCTGCAGCAGCTCAAGAGCTTCTTACCCAGGTTAAGTCAATATTGTCACATCGCTGCCTCTGTCAAGGTGCTCAGCCCTGTGGAAGGAGCTCCACGGGTGTTTTAGGGGCTGGAAAGGAGCCAAGGGAATAGATCTGGTGGGTGCAGCACCCTGGGGCTTGTCATCCTCCCATCGACCCCCCGCGGGTTCCAGTGCCCCCACAGTGGGGCCCACACCTGCTTGGTGGCTCTGTGGGCTCCCTGCTGGCAGGACAGCCCTACTGCTCCATGCTCAAGAGGCTCCAAGGAGCTGGTGGCACCAGGTCTGGATAGCGGCACGGGGTGTGCCAGGCCTGGCAGCAGCAGGAGATGGGAGGGCACAGAGCGCAGAGGGGACCAGCTACATCGGTAAAGGTTCATTTGTGAAGTAAATGCTGCAAAACCAACACTGGCAGTCCCCAGCCGAGGAGGAAACCTCAGCACGAGGTGTGTGGTGCTTTGGGCAAGCACCAGAGCCTGAACAGGAGCTGCCAGCACCCCCAAACCACAGGCCCCCAGGTCCCCAAAAGCACCTTGTGTACAGAGGCTTTGTGCAGTGCCTCTGATCCCCAGCCAAGGTAAAGGCAGAGTACCTGGGCAGTTTACATAAGACATAGTTTTCCACTACGCTGGAGCTTCTCTCTGCCTGGTGTTTCACCCGGCAGCTGCAATTTTGCTGCTCTCAAGGGCATTTGCACACAAAAATGAGCCACGCCAGAGATGCGGGGAGATTAGGAGGATTAAGGCTGCAGAGCTGGCGCAGGAGGAGATGGAACACAAACCCCTCTGGTAGGCAGAGGCATTTCATCCCTAGACCTCTGCTCACCTCCACACAGGGTTGAAGGAGGGGGGCTCTGGGATGGTTCTGGAAGCTGGAAGAGGAGCAACCACTCCTTTGAGCATCCAGAACATGTTGCTGCTAGAGACTGAGGGAAGATTCAAAAGCACAAAAACCAGAAAGTGTTTTTAGTGCTGAATAAAGACGTGCAGAACTTCACACACTGAAATAAAAGTAGTCAGGCTGGGTTTCTCCCTCCTCACCTCCCCTTGTGTCAGGGTTGGAGGGAGAATGGTGATGCAGGAGCTGCCCGGGCAGGTTGCATGGGGATGCTCACAGCCTCTGGAGGAACCACAGCAACTGCAAAATCCTCCTCCCCAAAAAAGCAAGGGGACAGTGGTGCCTTGCTCCTCAGCACAAGCAGGAGCCTGGCATTGACCTGTGGCCATGGCAGGGAGCATGCCAGGCTCCAGGCACTGCCAGCCCCCAGGGATCAGCAAGTCTCAGGGGTCAGATGAATAATTCCTACCCAGAGGATTCTCACAAGCTATTTGGAACTAAAAATGGAAGCTGGACACCACGAAGACAAAGCCATACCCTCAGTTATAGTTAAAATGGAGCTGGTACCATGGCTGGCAATTGGGAGAGCCCAGAAACAGCCCCAGCCAGAGTGGGGTCAGGGCCCAGCCCTGGTTCTGGCTGTTTGCAGGTTGCTGTGGGAGCTCTGCTGCAGCTGGGCTGCTCCAACCTCACCCCAACACCTCCAGCAGCCAACAGGGTCCAAGTTACACCCCATGGGACTCAATCCCGGCAGGACTCTGCCACCCCCAGCCCTGCCAGATCCACCTTCGGCTCCTGGGAGGGTTTTAAATCTGTCCCTGCTCACCAAAGGCTCGAAGGTGCTTGTCTGGACGAGGCCATGGACACACGAAGTGCTGCTGTTTTTCAGGGTGACAGTCTGGCCCCGAGTGGGTTCAAGGCTCTGTGAGGCATGGGCTGTGGGTTCCAGCCTCACAGCTCAGCTGGCTCCTGCTCACCCAGACAGGGACGGCAAAGCTGGGCAGCACGGTTGGGCCACCCCAGTGCCACAGAGCCTTGGGCACACTCAGCTCCTGCAGGGAAACTGTCTCTCAATCCCCAAAAGCAGCCAAAGAGAACAAACCATGGCGAACTGGGATGAAGGAGACTTCCACAAACACAGACACAGAAACAGACACACACACACACACACAGAGAGAAACACACAGAAACACACACTTGCCTTGCTCTGTCGCTGCCTGGACCCGCAGCCTCCCCGCGCCCCAGGCAGGCGCAGCCGGACCCAGGCGGAGTGCCCGGCCGGCCCGAGGGCTGTGCGCTCTTTAAGGGCGCCCCGGAGCGCGGGAGATCCGGCACACGCAGGGGATCGGGATCAATAGGTCACGGCGTGCACTGACTTGCCCCCAGAATGAAAATCAGCAGAGGATTTGGGGCTGGTGGGGAAGCTACAATCAGGGCTTTAATCCTGCATGGGCACAAAATCCCAGGATAAAAAGGCCAGAGCTGGTTCTAATTGCTGACTACTGTGTGCATGTGTGAGCAAAACCTCTTAGGCTGCAGGGGGCCTGGGGGAGGCATCTCAGTGCCTTATGGAGCCCTTTAAGTTGGAATGGATCTCTGGGATCACCAAGTCCAACCACTGCCCCAGCACCACCGTGTTCGCCACTACCCCGTGTCCCCAAGTGCCACAGCTACACAGCTTTTGAACCCCTCCAGGGATGGGGACTCCACCACTGCCTTGGCAGCTGTGCCAGTGCCTGACCACCCTTGTAGTGAAGATATCTTCCCAATACCCAACCTAAACCTCCCCTGACACAATTTAAGGTCATTTCCCCTTGTCCTGTCCCTTGTTCCCTGGGGGTAGAGCCTGATTACCCCCCAGCTGCCCCCTCCTGTCAGGAGCTGTGCAGAGCCACAAGGTCTCCCTGAGCCTCCTTTTCTCCAGGCTGAGCTCCTTTCCCAACTCCCTGAACTGCTCCTGGTGCTCCAGCCCCTTCCCCAGCTCTGTTCCCTTCTCTGGACACACTCCAGCCCCTCAATGTCTCTCTCATCTCGAGGGTCCCAGAGCTGCCCCCAGGCCTGGAGGTGCCTCAGCGGTGCCAGTGCACCTGGAAGCAGCGGAGATGCTCCGAGCACCGATCATCCCTAAGGACAGAGACCACCCAGGAGGAGCCGCAGCCACCCCCGTGATTGTCCCTCTGTGCCCATCAGCCCTGGACCCAGCGCGGCTGAAGATCCCTCGAGCTGCTCCCCACCCATGCCAGGACTCCGGGGGGTGTCAGGTTGACACTGCACCTCTGGGGGAGTCCAACCCTGCCGGGACCCCTTTCAGGCAGGGCTGCAACGGGGAGCGCGGGGCTCTGCCAAAGCCAGGGGAGGATGCTGCGGGTGGAGAGGGGCGGGCCGGGCAGCGGCAGGCAGGAGGCAGGAGGCAGGAGGAGGCAGAGGCGGTGCAGCCCCGTCCCGCCTCCCGGCGGGGCCCGGCCCGGTGGCGGCGCAGAGGCTGCGGGCGGCGGCGGGGACGGGCAGGAGGAGCGCGGCGGGCGCCGTGCGGGGACGCGATGCACTCGCTCTTCAGGAAACGCAACAAAGGGAAATACAGCCCCTCCGTGCAGAAGAAAAGGTGAGTGACCCGGCCCCGGGCAGTCCCGCACCTCCCGGGACGAGCAGAGCCGCCATGCCGGGGATCCCGTCCCGCAGCATCCCCCCGCCCCGCACCGGGGCTTGGCAGAGCTGAGTCCCCCCGAGGTGTGGGAACCTTCCCGAGGAGTGGGAAACCCTCGAGGTGTGAACACCCTCGAGTGTGGGAACCCCCGAGATGTGGAACCCCGAATTGTCGGCACCTCCCAAGGAGTAGGCACCCCTGGAGGTGTGGGCAACCCCGAGATGTGGGAACCCCCCGAGGTGTGCGAACCCCCCGAGGACTGGGTATTCCCGAGGTGAGGAACGCTGAAGTGTGACATCCTGGAGGTGTGAGCACCCTCTGAGTGGTGGTAGAGCCCCTGATGTGCAGGAACTCCGATGTTTGCCCCCTGAAGTGTCAGCTCCTCCCGAGCTGGCTCCGCATCTCCTGTGCCGGCTGTGGGCACAGGGATTGTGTTTCCCAGCTCCCCTCCCATCGCAGCAGCAGCAGCTCCAGCGGGCAGCTTCCTTTGCTTCCCAGGTGTGCGCTGGGTTAGATCTCAGGCAGAGGTGGTCTGGTTGTTCTCCACAGTCGTCCCCCTGTTCCCTCAGGACCAAGGATTCGGTCCAACGTCGTTTCCTCTGATGGGGTGGGGATGCGTTTCGGCTGTACTGGTTGAAAAAAAAAAGAAAGAAAAAAGAAAAAAAAAGCAGCGTGGTGAATGTGCCCTGTGAAAGGTCACTGATAAAAGGGAAAAGGTGTAAAAATCCCTCCCCAGGGATTTTTAATGAGCCTTCCCCAGGAAGGCTCAGCCTCTCTCCGGGCTGGAAGGTGGACAGTCCCCAGCCCCTGCCTGCGCCGGGATGTTTTTCCAAAGAGGTGGATGTTGGGATTAATTCAGGAGCATGTCCTGTGTTTCCCAGAGGAGCAGCAGGAGCTCTGGAGCATGTGGAGTGCTCCAGGATTCTGAGTGATTCAAGGATTCAAGATTCAAGCCCGTGGCTTGTTCATGCCGTCCCATTCCTCTCCATCTCCTCTCCAGTCCTGGCTGGACTCGGAGCAGCCGCCCTACTCCCAAAAATCGTCCTTTGGGAAGGAAACTGGGGAGCTGCTGCAGGGGCTGAGGTGACCTCGAGGACTCAGAAGAAAGGGAGCAGGCAGCCCAGAAGGCGCCGACATTTCCCAAGCAGGGAGCCCCTGTCTGCCCCTGCCCACGGGAGCGGGGCTGTGGCGGTGGGAGGCTGTTCCCCGCCCGGGGAGGCTCTGCCCGCTGCTGCCCTGGCACAGGGGGTTCGCTGAGCTCCCTCTGTTGGGGCTGAGGCTCCAGCTCCTGCCCTGGGGAACGCTCCCCAGGCAGCCCGGCTGGCTAGGCAGGGCCGCCCAGGCTCCGGCTCCCGAAGCCCGGGGCACGCTGCTGCCAGATCCTGCCCCGGGGAGGGCAGGCGGGAGGAGACGGGGGTGGCACGGAACCCTCTGAGGCTCCGCACCTCCCTGATGGCCGCGGCGTTCCCGTGGGTGAAGGATGGTGCCAATGCCAATCGCGTATCTAATCTTCGGGGGTGCTCGTGGGCGGCTTGAAAGCGAGAAACCTCGCACCTAGGCTGGCAGTGCAGGACATCAGCACGCTGGGAGGCAGGAGGAGACAGAGCTGCTTTGTGCGGGGTGCCCACCGTGGGGCTGTGGCCGGGGTTGGCTCGCTGTGCTCCGAGCCCTGCCAGCCCTGGGCACCCCGTGCTCTCGCCAGCCGCCAGCGGATGGGCTCAGGAAGGAAGGAGTTCGGCGGCCCTGGGCAGGTGCCAGAGCACCTCCGGAGGCTGCGGGCCAGGCTGAAACCTCTGTTTTTCTGGCTGGTGGTGGCTGAGGAAGCAGCGCAGGGCTGTGCCCGGGGCCACCCTCCCTCCCTCCCCGCGCCCCGGCTGTCCGTGCACACCTCGGGGAGAGCTGTGCTTATTAGCCCCAATTTGTTAATTCCTGCCTCGGAGTTTACAAACATCTGTGAATCCAGGGAACACTCCCACCGTGTGGAAACAGCCCCACCATCAAGATGGGGAAGCCGGTGCTCGACCGGTTGAGCAACTCGCCGGAGAAGGATTGCGAAGAAGCGAGGAGCTCCTGCCCCGTCCCCTGCTCCAGGCACTGCCAGGCTCCCAGGCGGCTCCCGCCCAGCTCTGCTGCCAGGAAAACAGAGCAACACTCCTAAAATCAACCGCCCGCCCCCGCCGTCAGCAGGGACCGAGATTTCGACACCGCGTGAGCCCAGCCTCATCCCGCGGCCCGAGAGGCTGCGCAGGGGCTGCACCTTGGGCAGGGCTCGGTGCCACGGTGCTGCCCGTGACGGAGCCTGCAGAGCACCGAGGGACAGCGCAAAAACCCAGCACCGGTTTGGCAAGAGTGAGGGGCGCTGGAGCGTGTCCTGCCAGCCCCAGGAGGCCGAGCCACGAGCTCAGCTCAGTGAGGCAGGGGCTGCCCGGGGAACATCATCCGGCAGCAGGACAGAGCCTGGTAAGGAGCCATGGGAGCCTTGGTGGCTTCTTCAGCCTCAGGACAAAGCCTTCCCAAGATGAGAACATCTTCATGAGCAGCACTGGTGAGTCAAGAACCCCAAGCCAGGCGCTGCAATCTCCCCATGAACAGCTCTTTGTCCCCTGGATGTGACAGCCACCCTGTCCCAACTCCAAAGTAGCCCTCAGCCTCCCATCCAGCAGCACCAGGGTCCAAGTCTCTCCTCAGGAATAGCTGCAGCAGCTCTGTGGTCTGCCTGGGCTCATGGTCTCCAGGCTCAGTAGCCAACTCCATCCAACCCTGGGCACATCAGTAGGTGTGTGGGCATCTCGTGCTTTGACTGGGAATCCTGGAGGATTATGGTGGCATTTCTTTTGTCCCATGGACTTGGTTGCTTTATTCTGCTCTCATCTCAGTACTGTAAGGCCCTGGGAATTCAGCCATGACCACTGAGTGGTGACATGGATGTGTGCCCCTGGAAGGGAAGGCACAAGTCTTTAACAGAGCCATAGTGTGGGAGAAAATCATCAGCCTCCTTCCTCATCATGTTCCTCAAACTCTTGCCATGGTTAGAAAACAGGAGTTTGTCTTATCCTTCGGATGGTCCAGGCTTGGCAGGTAGAAAGCAGTGAGGGAGGTGAGGCTCTGGCACAGGGTGCCCAGAGAAGCTGTGGCTGCCCCTGGATCCCTGCAAGTGTCCAAGGCCAGGCTGGACAGGGCTTGGAGCAACCTGGGCTAGAGAAGTTGTTCCTGCCCATCTAACTCAAATAATTTGATAATTTAATTATAAAAAACAGTTCAGCCTTTACAGCTGCTACTGAAACTCTCCCTCCTGTCAGCAGGAAAGTTGTTCATCCTTGGGGTCCTCAGGGTGAGAGCATCCAGCCAGGAGTGCTGCCAGCCCTGGAGACCCTTACCAGTGTCAGGAGATTCACTCCCCATCTCTGATGGGTGCAGGCAGCTGGGACAGCTCTGCCTGCAGCGCTGGCACTCATTTGCACAGGCTGGTTGGGAGGGCTGGAGTCAGCAGGACGCTCAGCCAGCAGGTGAGTCAGGAGCTACTCCACACTCAGGGCGGAGCAAACCTCCCATCGCCGCCCCATTTCTGCTCTCATTTCCATGCACATTACAATAAAATATCACCATTCCTATGAGGGAAGATAAACACAACTGGAACAGGCTGGGCTAAGCACAGCAACCCTGCTGTCCAGCTACGCCCCAACGTAGCTTGACAGAAATCTGCCCTGAGTTTTCAGCCAGATCCTAATCTCTCCCAAACCTGAATTAGTATAGCCAGAGCCCAGCCCTTGTGCCCTCTACCCTGCCACAGTTTCGCTCCAGTGTCATTAAAATCAGCATGAGAGAATTTCATGCAGTGAGAGTTGTGGCTTGGGGAGCATTAAGGATATTTGTAGCTCTGTGCTGTGGCCTTCTGGAAGATTCGTGCAGTTTAATCCCTCTTAAAGTCTGGCCTCCAGCAGCAGGGCTGACATGGGAGAGTTTTTTATGAAATCCATGTAAGTGGACATTGAATGGGGATGGAATTGAGAGCAGCAGTGGGTGGTCACTCCCTGCTGTGCTGATTGTCCATCCCACTGGTGGGATGCAGTAAGCAGGACCAGGATCCATGCTCAGACCCCATCCTCAATCAACTCCCCTTTACCTGGCCAAGCCATCCCACCAGGAGAGGCTTCTGGGATGGGAAGGTTTCCCAACAGGAGAGCAGCATCGCTGAGCAGGACAGAGCTTTGCCATTAACCCTCACAGCAAGGATCAGGTTTGTGGGACAAGCTCCCAGCAGGAGCCTTCCCTGGGACCTCAGTCAGCTGGAGAGCTAAAAACTCCAGGAGTGTCTGAACATCCTTCCTTGGAGGGATTAAGGGAACAGCCTCCTTGTTTGGAAAAAAGGAAACTTGAGAAATCAAAAGGATTTTCTACCACCTGCCAGCAAGCACAAGACCTTTGGACAGGCTAGAGATACTGATCTCAGGGAGGTTTGCTCCAAAAACTGCTCTTACCAGTGAGGGTGCAACGTGATGAGAAGACAGCGGGGAAAAACAGGATTAGAGAAAAAAATTCCAGTTTTTAGCAGCAAAGTTTCCATATCAGAATAATTATCATCACATTAGTCTGTTGAGAACCTCTCTCAATAAAAACCCCAACAAATCACAACAAAAGCACTAAGGAAAGCACTAAAGCCCTAAGGAAACCTGAGAAAAAAAGTCCCTTAGCCCTGAGAAAGCCCCTCAACCTTCAGAAATACCCAAGTCCCTCTAAAACAAAGCACCACCTGAGGTCAGAATTGTGGTACATGGATGGAGTGCTGTCTGCCATGGAGCAGCTGCTTCCTCCCACCTCCCTAGATGGGAGAAACCCAAAAAAGCCTCTCCCATTCCCCATGGGAATGACCTGGGGTCCTTCACCCCAGCCAGGGAACAGCACTGACAAGAAAAAACTCCTCTGCCGAGCACAGCTTTCCATCAGAGAGATCATTTTTTCCTTCCTGACCAGAGAATGTTAAAGTTCTCCAGAAATGGGAAAGCCAGTTTTTCCAGGCTTTTTTTTTTTTTTATTTTTTTTCATCTCTCAAACAAAGCCTTATCTATTCCAGCAGAACAGCTCTGCATTTCCCCCCTCTGCTGCAGCCTCACAGAGGCCATGCCCTGGGCACCTTTGCTCCTGGCTCTGCTCAGTCTCATGTGTGCTGCCCATCCCAGCTGGGCTCTGGCCAAATCCTGCCCTTCTCCCTCCCCAGCTCTGCTCCATGCTCCAGCCATACTCCTCAGGCTGTTTTTTGGCCTTGGCTTCCCTTTGTCTTACCCTGCCAGCAGCTCTGCTCCAAAGCCTGGATGTGTCCATGGCTCCTCCCGGCAGCTTCCCAAAAGAGCCACGTCCTGTAAATCCCATCCACACACTTTTACTGGGACAGCCAACGCTTCTGACTGCTTTCCCTATCAATCTGTGCTTCTGCACAGAATCATGGAATGGGTTGGGTTGGAAAGGAGCTGCAAACTCATCTCATTCCACCCTGTGCCATGGGCAGGGACACCTTCCACTAGCCCAGGTCCAAGCCCTGTCCAACCTGGCCTGGGACACTTCCAGGGATCCAGGGGCAGCCACAGCTTCTCTGGGCACCCTGTGCCAGGGCCTCCCCACCCTCACAGGGAAGAATTCCTCCCCAGTATCCCACCTAACTGTGCTCTGTGACAGCGGGAAGCCATTCCCCATTATCCTGGCACTCCAGCATGTTCCCCCTCACAGCAGGTGAAGGGCACAGGGAAGTCAAACCCCTCCATCCCCATGGAGATTTCAGCCAGGCCTCAGCTTTCCCAGCCCCTGTTTGCCATCCAGCTGGATGCAGGGACTGTGCCCATCCTCTGGTTTATCCACACAGACCCAGCTGTGGAGGGGACAGGCAGGTCATTAACAGGGCTGACATTGTCACATCAGTGATGTTCACGCTGTTGATGAAGTGGCACCAAAGTAACAAGTGTGGAGACAAATGAGAGATCTTACAGGAGAGCTTCCCATTCTCTCTTATTTCTCTATTTATTCCTGCATTTCTCTATTATACCTCTATTTCTCTGTTATCCCTGCATTTCCAGCAGCAGTAGGATGAGCAGAACACCCACCAAACTCCCTGCTCAGGGCAGGATGGTGAGCACAGATCAGCTCCCATGGAGTTTTGAGATGCAGCTCCCATGGGAGTTTTTATGAGAGTTCCCAGTCCCACAGCTTCAGCTGGTGACTCTCACATAAACCACAGAGGTGGGGAGAGCAAACAGCTTCCCTGGTGTGCGTCAGGAGAGCCAGGCCATGCCCACATCCCATCCCAGCATGTCCTTGCTTGCTCCAAGAGAGGCTGCACTACTTTTCCCTGGTCACCCAGATACTGCACATGGAGGCAGCAGTTTCTGGATCACCAGGCAAACCATCCACTCCAACACAGGGAATTGCCATTCTCTGCCCTCCCATTTCCCAGCCCCACACCTGCTCCCAGTCCCTGCAGTGATGGGGAAGGGATGCATCATCCCCTGGGACCAAGGGGCTGGAGGATGGCTCTGCCCTGGCCGTGGGTTCCCGAAGTCATGGAGAGGGTGGGAAGTGGACAGGGATGTCCAGGGGCAGCACCCCAGCTTGGGAAGGAGCTGGCAGGGCACAGGTGATGACAGGGATGAGGAGAGTTTGTGGCTCCAGCCTCATGAAAGAGCAGGGGGAAGAGGATGAGGAGCTCATCCTCACCTGGACACATCATCCCCATCCCAAACCATCCCCCAGCTGACCTTGGTATCTCCATGTTGTTTCCCTCACATGTCCTCAACTCCTCTGGCTAGAAACAACTGTGTTACACTTAGTTTTGATTTCTTGTTTAATATGTTATCACAGAGGCATAACCAACATCTCTAACTTGGCCAGCAGCATGTCCATCTTCAGAGCCATCGGGGATTAGCTCTTCTGGACATGTGGAAGCTTCTAGCAGCTTCTCTCAGAGGCCATCTTTATGGCCCCTCTGCTACCAAAAACCAGGCCAAGCAAAACCAACACAGCATCCCAAGCTCCCAGCTGGATAATGAGCCTCTCCAAGCTCAGGTAGCCTTCAGTTCATGGGTGGGAGGTGAGGAAGGCTCTTTGGTGGCCACAAGCTCTGCCAGGATGCAGGAGATGCCCACTCTGAGCAACCATCACCTGAAGACACCCCAACACGCATGGCACGTTTCAGTCACCCACTCCAAACCACTGATTCCATCTGACATTTTCCCTGGTTTCTGTGGGATGATGAAGGTTGGAAGAAACCCCAAAGTGGCTTTTGAGGAGCTGCTTGTACCATTGGAGCAGGACCCAGCCTCCCACATCCCATCTCCTGGTGCACCCTGCACCCTCCAGCTGTGATTATTGAACACAGAATGAGGATCAGCCATGGAATTATTGCAACCACAACTCCCAGCGACCTCTTCCTTGGCTCCTCTGCCCAGGAGTGCTGCTGATGCAGAAGGTGCCAGGCAGGCAGCAGCCACAGCAACAGGCACAAACCTCTGAGTACCAACCTGATGATGCAGCTTCTATAAAAAGAAAAAAATCTATGTAAACCATACCCATACCAGAACTTCCCAGGGAAGTGTGAACTTTCCTGGAGCTGTTGGATGCCACAAGGCTCCTGCAGCCTGGGGCAGGTTTGAGGTAGGGAGGAACAAGCCCAGAGCTGGGCTTTGGTTTGTTCTGCAGCATTGAAGTGACAGCACACGGGGCAGGTAGGAACAGGTCCTGAAACTCAGCACCTGCAATCCTGGGGTCAGATGAGAAGGACACTGAGGGGCTGGAATGTGTCCAGGGAAGGGAACAGAGCTAGGGAAGGGGCTGGAGCACCAAGAGTGGCTGAGGGAGCTTGAATGGCTCAGCCTGGAGTAAAGGAGGCTCAGGGGGACCTTGTGGCTCTGAACAACTCCCTGACAGGAGGGTGCAGCCAGGTGGGGGTCAGGCCCTGCTCCCAGGGAACAAGCGACAAGACAAGGTGAAGCAGTCTCAAGTTGTGCCAGGGGAGGTTTAGACTGAATACTGGGGAAATGTCTTCAATGAAAGGCTGGTCAGGCCCTGGCACAGCTGTTCAGAGCAGCGGTGGGATCACTATCCCCGGGGGATTTAAAAGCCATGTGGATGTGAACTTGGGAACCTGGGTTAGTGGTGGCCTTGGCAGTGCTGGGGGAACAGTTGGACTGGATCTTAGAGGGCTTTTGCAACCTTTCCAATTCCATGATTCTACCTGGGGATGCAGGAGCTTTCCATGCCATGAGCCAGCACTGCTGGGATGCTGGTGCTGCCCCACCCAGCCCTGCTGCCCCAGCCTGTGCTGCTCCTCCTCTCCAGCTGCTCCAGCAGCAGTTGACACTTCCAAGTGCCATATAAAGATTAATTCTGCCACCACATAACAAGGTCATTAAGGCTCATAATAAGGTGGTTGGGATTGGACTAAACCCTTGGTTTAAGCCCAGATGGCAAAACAGCACAGCTGGGACATCCCAGCCTTGCCAGCAGCCTCGGCTCCCTCCGGCTGCAGGGATTTGGGGAGCACACCCTGCTCTACTTCTGGTCAGGGGTGCAAGAGCTGTGGGCAGTGCCTGGCACACAGCTGCTGGAGCTGGCCTGGCATGCTGCAGCCTCTCCTTGCAGCCAAAGTGACAGCAAGGAGATGAAATGTTTAAAATAACCCCAGCAATGCAGAAGCTGCGTCACGGGTTGTTCTGCCTCTGCTCCAGCTCTGCCGTCCCTGCACTTGGATGGGAATATTTGGGCTGGCCCTGCCCCTGCCAGCCTGGCCAGTGTCACAGGGGGAGGCTGGCAGTGACCAGCACGGGAGAAGCATTAAAAGGGTTGCAACGTGTGTGATCCCTTCTTGTTCCATGGTTGAAAGTGGGAATAACTCCTTGCAGAGAATGAAGCCCTGAGCGTGGCACGGAGGGGCAGAGCAGGGCTGCAGGCAGGGGCTGCCCAGGGGCAGCAGCCTCAAACGGGTCACCTCCCCTATGGGCTCCCCTGCTGCTCCTGCTCCTCTGTTCCACACTGGGTCCCCCTTCTCAGGGATGCACAGGGTGGGGTTGTTGGGGTGTCTGTGCAGGGCCAGGAACTGGTGATCCTTGTGAGTCCCTGCCAGCTCCGGATATTCTGTGATTCTCTCCCTGTCCCTGCAAACAGATCTTCTCTTTCTTGCTCCAAAGCCGAGGGAGGCTCAGGCATCACTCCCATTTTCACCCGGGGGAGACACCACGTCCCCCACCCCCTCCTGGCCCAGCAGCCGAATATTTTGGAAAGTGTTGGAAAGGCAGCAGTGAGTCACACACAGCTGCAGTGCCTGGCAGGCTCGGCTGGCCCCTGGCCACCCCCGGGGTCACAGCACCCCACGGGCACCCCGGGAGCTGTGGCCAGGTTTGTGGGGTGATGAGCTCCCCTTTCTCTCCCCAGCATCTCCAGCAAAGAGCTGACCGAGCTCATCGAGCGCCTGCAGAAAAATGCTGACCAGGTGGAGAAAAACATCGTGGAGACTGACTCCCGAATGCAAAATGTGAGTAAGGCACAGTCCCACACTCCCAGGCTCCTCCCAGCAGTCCTGTCTCCCCTCTGCCTCCTACCCCAGCCCTTCCCACTCCCCGGGGTCTCACCTCCTCTCCTGTGGCACCTGTGGGTGGCTGCCCTGCCCTGTGGTGGTACTTGGGTTGTGATGGTCTGTAAGGTGGGATGTTGGGGTTTCTCTGCTCATGGGAAGAGGATGGGAAGGTGTAACAGGCAACTTCGCCCCAAAGCTCCCCCTACCCAGGGGTAGTACTGTGCAGAGCGGGGATGTGCATCCCAGCAGGGAGCTGGGATGGAGGAGGAGAGGCCTGAACCATCCTCCTCTTCCCAAAGGATGCATCCCAAGCTGATGCAGCTCCCCAGCCCCTCCTCAGCAGGCCAGGTTGGATGGGACTTAGAGAACCTCATCTAGTGGAAGGTGTCCCTCCATGGCAGGAGAGCTGGAGCTGGATGGTCTTTAAGATCCCTTCCAACCCAATTCTGATTCCACAATAGGCAAGGGGAAAGAAAAATACATCCCAGGGGGATGGGACACAGCAGAGCTGCTGCCCATCTCCAGTGCCAAGGGAGAGCAGGGTGGGATCACCTGGATAGCACTTCTGTTCCCTGGTGACCCTTTCTCCACTGTGCAGGACCTGCACAAGATCAAGGCGTGCCAGCTGGCGCAGTACAAGGAGCTGACAGCACAGAAACTCTCCGAGTCCGACAAGCTGCTCTACGTGCTGGACGGGGATGCGGCCGTGGCACGGCACATGAAACACCCCCAGGGGGACATGATCACAGAAGAGTGAGTGCCATGGGGGACTCCTGTCCCCTGAGCCCTTGGAGGAGGGGGAGGCCTCTCCAGGGGCTCTGTTCAGCTGCTGCCTGCAGCAGGGGGGTCACCGTGGGCTCATCTACATCCCAACTCCCATAAGGGTGTGTGGCTCACAGCTGCCCTTGGGCACATGGAGTGGGAGCTATGGCAGCATGGCAGGGTGGCACCTGCCTGCTGTGTCCCACACTCTGCCCCAGGTCCAGCCTGCCCTGAGCTCACAGCCACGGGAGCAGCCCCTGGCAGAGCACAGAGCACAGAGCACAGGAACCTCTGCCCTCTCCCTCCCCAGCCATTTCACAAGGTGGCTGCTGCCAGCCCGCCTGAGCTCTCCCCTAAGGGCAGCCCCCACTCCATGGGAGCCTGGCAGAGGAACATCTGCACCCACCAATGCTAATGCCAGCCCGTGCCCACAGCCTGCATCCCACACTCACCTGTCCCTTCCCACAGCATCCGGCAGCTGAAGGAACGAGTGGCAAACCTGCGTGTGAAACATGACCAGATCTACAACTTCCCCCTGCAGCACATCGAGCCCCAGGTCAACTGGTCAACAGTGATCGAGGAGAAACAGGTACCAAGGGGGCCACCAGTGTCATTGCCTGGCCAGTAGCACCAGCTGGGCAGGACCTTGTGCAGCTCCCCATGGAGAAACTAGCTCCTGGGAAACTTCTGGGTAGCTTCACACTGGGAGCAGCAAACAGCTGGGTGGCAGGGGAGGGGCAGAGGTGATGGGACAAGGCCAGCTGCTGTGGCACCAGGAACCAGTGCTGTGGCACCGGTCATGGCCTCAGCCACCACCTGCTTTAGGCTCTACTCCACAGCCCTTATTTTTTCTTTTATCCCACTCCCTGCACTCTTGCAGCCAGAGAAGGGTTAACCTCCACAAACTGGTTTTGCCATGGCTGCCCTCCAGCACAGCTGATTTCATCCACGTGCTCCCATGCACTGCACTCACCAGAGCCCATCCCATCCCATCCCATCCCATCCCATCCAGCCCAGCTCCATGAGAAGTTTCCTAGGTTTTGGGATGGCCCTCACCCCACTCCCCATCACTAACCCCAACTCCTGTGCACCACAGGATGCGCTGAGCAGCAAAGGCTTCGGGACTGACCTGCCGCTGGTCAACAGCCAAGTAGAAGAGCACAACATCTTCCACAACGAGGTCATGGCCATCGGGCCTCACATCGTCAAGGACGGCAGCAAGGTCAGCTCTCCTGCCCCTTTCCCTGCCACCCTGCAGGGTCAGCCCTGCCCCGAGCCATGGATGAAAGGAAGGACAGACCACCATCCAAGGTGCTACAGCCCAGAGCAGGTTTGGGTGGTTGCCCAGATCCACACCCAACCTCAGAGCTCAGCATCACACACAGGCTCTGGCTTTACAATGGGGCAAATCCCATAAACCCACATCCCCTTCCATCCTAAACCCACATCCCTCTGCACCCTCAAGCTCCTGCCAGACACCACTCTGCAGACACCACTCCTAACCCTTGCCTTGCTTCTCCTCCAGGAAAACATGAGCGAATTCCAAGCCAAATACCAGAAGCTGCTGGTAAGAGCCTCTGGGATCCTGGGGGGAAGGACCCTCTTGCAGAGGTCCCTTGTTGGGGTGGCCAGGCACCCCTGGGGACCCACGGAGAGGAGTTTCAGGCTGAGGTCTCCCTGTGCCCCTCCACAGGCTGGCTCCCAGCAGCGGCAGCAGGACCTGAACTCGCTGCAGGACTACATGCAGCGCTGCACCAACAAGCTCTACTGGCTGGATCAGCAGGCCAAGGACAGGACCCATTACGACTGGAGCGACCACAACCTGGACTACCCCAGCCGGCGCCGCCAGTACGAGGTCCGTGGGCTCCTGGCAGCCTGGCCCTGCTCTGGCTGGTGCTGGGCAAAGGGGAGGTGGGCACAGGGCCAGGGGAACTGGATAGGGGCAGGAAATATTCCTTCCCCTGTGCCCCAATCTCCCCCAGCCCATCATGAAGTGCTTGGAGATGTCCAGCTGATAGTACACGCATAGGGAGATAAATCCTTACCTCTGCCAAAGATAACGTGATGGGGAAGTGCAACAGCTCCCTCACCCTCCTGTCCCTTATCTCAGAGCTGGCTTGGCAGGAGTCACATCTTTAGAAACATCTGCAAGGGAAGGAAAAGTGAAGGCTGCAGTGGGAGAGCATCACATTTTGTCTTGTGGAGCTGCTCAGTCCCAGCCCGCAGCCAGGGTCTCCTCCCTTTGCGTGGGGATCAATATCTCGCCTCTCTCCATCCAGAACTTCATCCACCGGAAGCTGGAGGAGAAGGAGGAGGCCATCAACAAGCTGCACGCCGATGGGGATCAGCTGCTGGCTCAGAACCACCCTGGGAAGAATGCCATCGAGGTGAGCACCAGGGATGGGGCTCAGCTTACCCGCTCACTCGGGAGCACAGGAGACCCACCCAGCCCTTCTCCAGAGTGCCAGCACCACTTGTGACTAGTTCCTGAGATGCCAAATGGAAAAAGCCTCCTTCACCTGCAGATGTGTAAACACCCCTGGAGGAGAGAAGATAAACCTAAGGAGCTCTTCCCATCTTCCTCATTCCTGTGGCAATTACCCTGTGCCCACCTAGAGAGGATAGATTATGGTGGAACACTTCCCTGTTTGGGGGGAGCAGGGATACAAGGACACGTCCACACAGCCTAGGTTCCCATGGGATCATCCCAGCCTTGGGTATTCCCACCCTAGTTTCCCCCTGAGAGTATCTGGGTGGCTCCAGAGGCAGCCAAACTGTTCACTCATGATGGCAACTGGGACTTCTTGGTGGGCACTTCAGGCTCCCCCCTTGCTCTGGGGGTCCCACTGATGTCCCCTCCCACCCCTCTGTTGCAGGCTCACATCGAGGCTGTGCACGCCGACTGGAAGGAGTACCTGAACCTGCTGATCTGTGAGGAGAGCCACCTGAAGTTCATGGAGGACTTCCACAAGGTACCACATCCCTGGGGGCAGCAAGTAGTTGGAGCCTGGGGAGCATGTGCTGTGTTGGAGGAGATCCCAGAGTACAAAAATCTACCCTGAAAATAGTATAGAAGAGATCATGTCCTCCAAAACCAGGATTTTTAAGGCTAGGAGAGCACTTTGAGCTGATAGAACACAAGTCACAATTGCTCAGGTACCAAAGGTCAATGGTTGCTTGGCCAGAGCATGACTTGTGGAAAACTTCTGCTCCAACACTGAGCTCCATGAGCCACAGTCGGTGTCAGCATCCTTGTCCCCAGCACAGTGGGGATCCCTCAGCCCCAAACATGGCCTTGCAAGGGGAGACCTTGCATGCTGCACTGGGAAGCAGAACAGGTCCATGTAGGAAATCCCAGCTGCCACAAGCAGAGCTCCCCCCGGGGAGCCCAGCACAAGGGCTGAGTGTCCCAGCTGAGCTGGGCAGACAGATGTCTGCTGGATAAATGGCATCCGACAGCCAGGGAGGCTCACCAGGGGAGCAGGTCGGGCTGGATTCCTCTCCCACAGCCTGGGCGTGTTCACCACCCGATGAGTCTCTTGCCAAAGCTGAGCTGTGGTGCCCAGCCCAGGCAGTGCCTTTCGTGGAGATCTGCCAGAACAGCTGCCCCAGGGGATGGTTTGTGTGTGGAAGGGCTTAGCTCTCCCTTCTCCTGGCACTGGCAGTGGAGGCACCACACACCGTGGGGATGCTGTCCCAGTGAAACAACACGGAGGGCGGGGGAAGGTGGGACTCAACAACTCTGCAGGGTATAAGCTGCTCCTGGTTGTTTCTTTCGATCTGATGTCCTGAGCACAGGAATTAGTGATTCCTTGCTTTTCTCCGTGTGTTCTGGGTGTCCAGATGCCCAGAGTAGCTCCTGGTGGCTGAGTGAGGACCATGGGCGGTCTGCTCCATGCTTCAGCAGGACCCTCTCTCACGAGAAACTTCCCTTTCTGCAGTTTCAGAAAGACGCTAAGGATGCTCAGGAGCTTTTGAAGAAGGTGGATACAGACCTGGACCAAAAGTTCAGCCCGGAGTTCAAGGACAGATACCAGCTGGAGTCTCTCCTCCGGGAGCTGGATGTGAGTGTCAGTGCAGGCAGGACTGCAGGGGAGGCAGCAGCAGGAACTCGTGTCCCCATGGCACTGGCAGAGGGATGTCCCTGCCCGCGTGGGCACCTGGCCCAGCCTTCTCCATGGGGAGCAGCAGGGCCATGCTGCTGCCTCCCCGTGCCCGGCCTTCCCCCGGCTCTTCCTTTCCCTCTGGCTAGAGATTGCCTCTCCCCTAGCAACGTAATTGCTCACTGGGCTGGTTTTTATTTGTTCTCTCATTGAGTTAGCACTCGTTAAGGGTGGGAGCATAATTAGACCTACTGCCAGAGGAGGTTGTGGAACTCGCTGTGCTGCTGGGAGTTGGGCTGGAGATCTCCCACTTGGGACGGGTTGTGCTGAGCCTGAGCCCAAGCCTAAGCCTAAATCCAAGCCCAAGCATGCTGCAGCAGGCCCAGATGATGCAGGTGTCCCAGGACACCTGATAGCTCTTCCCAAGAGCTGTCCTCTCTCCTCCTGCATGTTCCATCCCACTCAACATCTCGGGATCTCCACCTGCAGGGCTAGAAATAGAGCAAGTGCTGCAGAGACTTGTGACAGGGCTGTAATCAGAGCTGGGAGTGGGGCTGTCCACCAACACACAGCCACACGGATTAGGCCACGCACCAGGGAACCCTGTCACTGCCTGCTGGCATGGCAACCCCTGTGCACAGCCCCAGTGCTCAGCCTGGCTGCAGAAGGAGGCAGGAGAGTGCAGGAGCACTTGGAGCAGGAGCACAGGGCTGCAGGAGGTGCTTTCAGCAGCACCAGCACAGGAGAAGCTGCAGTCTCTGTCCTGACTGTGTGGGAATGAGCTCCTCCCTGGCTGTGAGAGTCCAGCAGTGCATTCTTCTTCTGTTTTCCAACCGGTTCTTGCTGTTGCTCTGTACCAGGACCAGGAGAAGGCCCTGGACAAGTACGAGGCAGTGGTGAAGTCGCTTCAGGAGCGCAGCCAGCAGGTGCTGCCGCTGCGGTACCGCCGAGAGACGCCGCTGCAGCCCATCCCCGTGGAGGCTCTGTGCGAGTACGAGGGCGAGCAGGTACTGCCATCCTCACCCCAGGAATTCTGCTGGGACTGTCCCTCAGGGGGCTCGGGAATGGAATGGCACTGGGAAGGGAGCAGGTTTTCCCAGCGCCCGAGCAGCGATGGCTCCTGCAGCGGGAACAAGGCAAAGGTCGTGCTCGGCCCAGTGGGAAGAGCAGGTTTTGCAGCAGAGAAGCAGGACGGGTCCGGGGGAAACGCAGCCTCCCGCCTCTCACACACCCTCGGGACGTTGCGACAGCACAGCTTTGTCACATTCCCACGCTCCCTGTGCTGCTGTCCCGGCGTGCTCCTGACCAAAGGAACAACCCTGCACCACCGGCCATTCCCGGTCCGCATCCCCTCATCCCCACCACCACCGTGTCAGTCCCTGCAGGACTGAGTAGCTGGCCAAAGGGATGGGACAGCAGAGCCGGCAGCCACCACGGGAGTGTCAGGGGTGGGACAGGAGCCAGCAGCTCCAGCTGACTCAGCTGCCGGCTTCTCCGAAAAGGAAAGCCGGAGCGCAGCCTTGGAAACGCCTCCTCATCTCTGCCCGAGTAGGAATTCGCTTGCCGTGGCTGTCGCAAGAGGCATGGCTCGGTGCCTGGAGGCTGCGGGGAGGGAGGAGCAGGCACATGAGTTTCTGGCAAGCGGCAGACACTCGGAGGAGCCGGGAGAAGGGATTGGGGGTGTGCCGGTGCTGCCGGTGGCGGTGGGGATTCCTGCCGTGCTGCTGTGACCGGCTCCTGTCCCCCAGGGCCAGATCAGCCGCGGAGCACACTACACCCTGCAGAGGAACAGCGGAGACGTTTGGGAAGTGGCCGACAGCGCAGGAGACACCATCAGCGCCCCCGGGGTCTGCTTCATGATCCCCCCGCCCGACCCAGAAGCAATCGCCCTGGCAGACCAGTACGTGTCCCCAGCCTTGGGCAGGACCATCCCACTGCCCCTCCGGCCTTTCCTTCCCCAGCCGCAGGCTCTGCCACCAGCGCTGCACCCGTCTGGCACCCCAGGGCTCCTGCCCCAATTCCCACGGTGAAGCCCTGCCTTCTGGGAGCCTCAGGCTTCTTCCAGGAGGGATTCCTGCCCCTTCCTGCTTCCAACAAGATCCCACCTGGCAAAGAGGAGGTGGCTCAGAGCCATCCAGGTCCCCCCTCCTCTGGGGAGCTATTATGGCAGGGGGAGCTGCCCACCCCTCCCTCAGCAGCCAGATAGCTGCCTGGCTGCCTCTTCCCTGCTCTGAAGACGCTGCTCTACCCCAACATGAGGTGAAGGTGCTTTTTCCCCCACCTGCTCAGGGCTGCCTCGAGGGAGCAGCTCCCTCAGCCCCAGCAGAGGTGGAGCTCCTTCCTGGAGCAGCACCGGGATTGTGACAGGGTGATGGAGAGGCTGAGGGTCTGACTGACCTCCTGCTGTCCCGTTTTGCAGAATTGCCAAGCACTATGTGACCGTGAAGGAGAAGACCAACAACTGCAAGAACATCCTCCAGCAGCGCTATGAGGGGCTGAAGGCAGACAGCATCGGAGGTACGGGGCAGGAGGGCAGCCTGGGGCACTAAAAGGCCTGAACTTAGGTGGTGGAATATTTTACGGGGATATCCCCACCTCCTTAGGGTCCTGGGGAAAAGAGTGCTGGATGGGTGCAGGGGCAGAGCAGCCAGGCTGTGGTCACAGGGAGTGCAGCAGGATGAGGGTTGGGCACTCACCAGTGGGACTGAGCCAACACCCAGCTTCCACCTGGTCTCCCCTCCTTCTCCAGATGCTGCATCAGTTCGGGGACGCCAGCTCCTGGCAGGGCTGGAGAAAGTCAACAGTGACCTGGACAAGCAGGAGAAAGCGATCACAGCCAACCTGCGGCCGCCGCTGGAGCAGAGCCGGGCAGTGCAGGACAGCACCGAGCGCTCCAAGGACCTCAAGGCAGGGGCTGTGGAGCTGAGGGATGGTGCCATACAGGGGCTGTGCTCCCAAAGGGTCTCCAGGGTGGTTTTTAGTAACCAGGGGTGCTGAAAGTGCTCCCTGAGCCCAGGAAATGGGGCATGAAGTGATGCTCACAGCTTCTTCCAGTGGAGATGTGGAGCAGCCCTATGAGAAGCTTCAGAAGCCAAAAACCTTTGCCCTGCTCCTGGCCCTGCTCAGTTGAATGGGAAAAAAGTGACGGCTGCAGGTGGTGGCTGTGAGGAAGAGAGGGGAGCCCTCAGGTTTTGATCCTGCCCACAGTCTGAGCACAGCAGGGATGTTAACTGTGCCACCACCATCACCAGCTCAGAGAGGAGCAGGGAAACCCTTGTGGTGCAGGGCAGTTTCTCCTTGCAGACCTGCTCCTCCAGGCTCTGGTGCCAGTAGCATCCAGCTCCTTTCCTCTCCTTCAGACCCCTAATTAAGGCAGGCTCCGTGCCACAAACCTCCCCTGGTTTAGGAGGAAGTTCAGGCCCTTGTTACAGCACTTGCCTAGGGCTGTGTCAAAATCCAGGTGCCACCACAAGTCAAAGCAAATTGCTCCAACTGCCTGCAGCACTTTGGTGTCCAGGCAAGGATTCATCCGTCAGAGCCCAACAGTCCAGATGAATCCAGCATGTCCCTGACAGAGCTAGAGCTGCTGGGAACCACTCCCCAGCAGGAGTTTCCTTGCTAAGGAGAGTCAGGTCAACAGCAAGTCAGCCAAAAATATCCTTCCATGCCCTGCAGGTCTGAAAGGCACCTTCCATCTAACACAGATCCTCAGCCCTGACCTCCCTCCTCCCCCTGGTCAGCCAAGGGTGGCTCCTTTGTAGCCAGCAGGACTTGGCTCAGCTGCTCTAAAGGCTTTGTTCCTCCTGCAGAACATCACCAATGAGGTCCGTCGGATAGAGCCTGAGAAAACGAGGAAGATCCAGGAGTGTGAGGCCTTCATCGAATCCGTGCCCAACACGGGCAGTGCCAGCCTGGTGAGGAGCAAGGTGGAGAACACCAACAAGAAGTACGAGCGCGTGGTGCAGCTGCTCAGCGCTGCCCAGGAGAAGTAAGTCACGCCCTAAATCCCGGCTTGAGCCCAGCCTAACGCAGGATCCTGCAGGAGGAGGTGCAGATGTGCTTAAACACCTTCCTCTCGTGGCCCTACAGGGTTGAGGTGGCCACAAACCTGGAGAGGAGCCTCCAGCAGGGCCGAGACCTGCTGTCAACCTATGAGAACAAGCTGGTCATAGATGACACGGTACCGGAGGACCTGAGAGTGGTGGACAGGAAGAAGGAGGAGCTGCTGGTGAGTTTCCTGCCTTGTTCACACACCGTGCATACAAAATCACTTTCCAAAAGCTATGGTGATTCCTGCTCCACTCACAAGCTTGGATATGTTGGTGACAGGATGGCCTCCCCCAGCTGGGCATGAGAGCTCACCTTGACTGCTGTGATACCCACCTACTTCAAACACAAACCTCTCCCATCCCCAAATCAAATCAAATCAAATCAAATCAAATCAAATCATGCCACTTGAAGTCTTGTGATTTGACAAAAAGGACTAATGCAGATAAATTCCCTCTCTACTCTGCCCTGGTGAGACCCCAGCCACAGTGCTGTGTCCAGCTCTGGAGTCCTCAGCACAAGAGAGACACGGACCTGTTGGAGAGGTCCAGAAAAGATGCTCTGAGTGCTGGAGCCCCTCTTGCTCTGGAGCCAGGCTGGAGAGCTGTGGGTGTTCACCTGGAGAAGAGAAGCTCCAGGGAGATCCTAGAGCCCATTCTAGTGCTTAAATAGGGCTTCTGAAAAAGAGGGAGAGAGACTTCTTTACATAGGCACATAGTGATAGGACAAGAGGAATGGTTTTAAACTAAAAGAGAATTATTTTAGATATTAGGAAGAAATTCTGCTTTTGAGGGTGGGGAGACCCTGGTACAGGTTGCCCTGGATCCCTGGAAATATCCAAGGCCAGGTTGGATGGAGCTTGGAGCAACCTGGGATAGTGGAAGGTATCCCTGCCCATGGCAGGCAGTGGAATGAGATGAACTTTAAGGTTTTAACCTAAAACCTTCTGTGATTCTGTGAAAAGTGAAGGATAAAATGGTCTGGGAAAAGCAACACGGTGGCCTGATACTGGAAAGATGGACCTGGCAAGGCTTTGAGAACAGTTATTGCTAGGATGAACTATCCAAACTGGCAATTCTTCTGCTTTAGAAAGATCAAGAACTGGCCAGGCCAGAATTTTCTGTGCTACTTCAGCTTTTCCATGAAATCCAAAGTTCAGACTAGGACAGAAGAGCTTTCACTGCTCCTTCCAGAGCTGCTGCAGTGGCAAGAACAAGATCTAAGCCTTGCATGAGGAGCAGCAGCTCTTTTGCACAGAGTATGGTTACTTTTATAGGTCAGCAGGTCAAGGAGGGAGCAAGAGGTCACTTTTCTCCCACTCAGGTTTACATGGTGGTTCTGCTTACCATGCAAGCCTTGAACTTGTTTTTCTCCACAGCTGTGGCACTGCTGCAGCTCCAGTGCAGTTGCTGGAGTTGATGTGGCTGACAACAGTGACAAGAGCCTGGAATGTGTGAAACCCCAGAGAATCCCTCTCTCCTGCTTTTTTTCCACAGGCCATGGGCACTGAGCTCCAGTCCAAGAAGTTCCTGCTCAGTGAAGCCGAGCAGAACCTGCAGAGGACCAAGACATGCTCCAACACCCTGGCCAGCAAGTTCCAGGAGCACTGCCCCGACATCGAGCGCCAGGAGGCTGAGCTCTACAAGCTCAACCAGCGCTTCAACAACCTCAGCAAGCAGATAGACCACAGGTGAGATTTCAGGGCAGGAGCAGCCTGGAGAGCTGGGATGTGTGCTGGCGAGTTGGAGCCATGCTGAAACTGGAAGAGGCACAGCACTATCCTGGGAAGGAGGAGTTGCAGAAGGGCTTGCAGGGAGGTCTGAGGAGGAAGAGGGAGAGGTTGCTGGCAGGCAGTGGCTGGGTAGAGCTGGGCAAACTTTAGGATTAAGTTCTCTTGCAACAGAGGTGCCAAGAGAACAACTCTGGCTCAAATCCATGTTTTAAGGAGCAGGGGACGTGGGGATGGGTTAAGAGGTGTCTGCAGCTGGCACAGGAGATGTGACAGGACTGAAGCTGAGCTGATTTCCCCCACAGAACACAGACCCTGCAGAAAGCAAAAAGTGCCTACTCCAACTACCGCACCAACTACGACAAGGTGAACCAGTTCCTGTGCAACATCCCCAACTACGAGCCCCAGGAGACTGACAACATCCAGCAAGTGGAGATGAAGCTGAAGAGCCAAGTGGTAATTCCCAGAGCATCCCAGGCCCCACAGGGGGAGAAGAAGGAGCTAAAAGAAACAGAACTTAGTTAGCTCCTGAACATCAAACAGAAAAATATAAACATGTATTGGATTTATTCTTGTGCTCGAAGGTCCTGCTGTCCCCCGTGTGCCTTGTTTATACATAGCAGGGTGGCTTGAGGAGGTTGGAACTTTCAGGGTTGTGACTTTAATGGTAACCCCCAACAAGGCTGAAGAATGCATTTGGATGTTGCATTCCCTCTGACTTCTATCTTTTGCACCCAGGCACTGCTCAGCGACATTGCAAGCAAGGAACAGGAGATGCAGAAGGTCTCTGCCACAGCTCAGCAGTACCAGCAGGCAGTGAAGGTAAGGACTGAAATTCTGCCTTTGAGAGAACATAGAAATAAAGTAGTTGGGGTTAGAAGGGACCTTAAAGCTCATCTCACCCCCTGCCATTGTCAGGGACACCTTCCACTAGCCCAGGTTGCTCCAAGTCCCATCCAACCTGGCCTTGGACACTTTCAGGGATCCAGGGGCAGCACAGCTTCTCTGGGCAACCTGTGCCAGGGCCTGCCCACCCTCACAGCCAAGAATTTCTCCCAATATCCCATCTAACCCTGCCCTCTGGCAGTGGGAAGCCATTCTGCCTTGTCCTGTCACTTCATACCGTTATCCAAAGTCCCTGTCCAGCTCTCCTGCAGCCCCTTTAGGCACTGGCAGGGGCTCTGAGCTCTCCCTGTAGCCTTCTCCTCTCCAGGTGAACACGCCCAGCTCTCCCAGCCTGGCTGCAGAGCAGAGGGTGGGGTTTTGTGGCCTCCCCAAAAAACGTGTCAAGGGATGAAGTTGCTAAAGCCAGGGCAGCTTATGAGGAGCTTGTGCATGAAGGGAACTCAATAATTTCATGTTTCTCCTGGGAATGTCATCTCACAGGACTATGAGTTGGAAGCTGAGAAGCTGCGGTCCATCCTGGACCTGGAGAACGGCCGGAATGGCTACATGAGCAAGAAGCCAAGGCTGCAGTCACCAGCTGCCAAAGTGAAAGAGGAGGTAAGCAAGGGGCAGCCAGAGGAGAGCTAAAGCAGATCACAGGGCCACTGGGGGTTTGCAAACACCTGCATTTACTGTGAGGACTTTGGTCGCAGAGGGGACTGCAAGGAAGGGCAGAGAATGAGGAGGAAGAGAATTTTCATCATTTTTTTGGACAGAGCTGGCCAGAATGAGGGAGAGAAAATGCTGGATTTAACGCTTCTTGAAAGGGGAAAAGAAGGAGAAAAGGAAGCTTTTCTGTTCTCCAGACTTTAAGAGAGATTTCATCACCAAAGACAAGAAATACTTACAGCGAGATGAGTCCACAAGCCACTTATTTCTGCAGGATCTGTTTGCTACCTGCCTCAAACTCATCCTGCTTATGGAGGCAGGCAGAAGTGTCCACCTGGTTCTTCCTGCTCCTCTTTTTACTTCTCTTGAGTAGGAAAATCCCGGCGTGACCATGAGTGTGTCCGTGCATGAGAATCCCTCTCCCTCCCCCCAAAGCTTGGCAGTTGACTGCTGCAGATTTTTGGAGGAGCAGCCAGAGTTACCTCTTTAGGGTCTGTTGTTTCTGGCCTTCTCAACCTCTTCCCAACATGTTTCTGTTCTACAGGAAGCTGTTCTGGCAGCCAAATACACAGAAGTGAACGCTGTGAACAAGCAGAGGCTGCAGAACTTGGAGTTCGCCCAGAGCCTCCTGCGGCAGGTGAGTGATCACAGGAGCAGCTGATGCTGAAGGGACGCCCATGTTGGAGCCATGGAAACTTGGGAATGACACACACGTGGGGCTCTGCCAATACAGGCTGAACTGGGAACAAGTCTAGCTGGTGTTTTGTCCCCCTAAATCATTGATCAGCAGACACTTAAATCGGACAGACCACCCCCAGTCCCGTTTCCCACTCATCCTAGGAAGCTCCACATTGTTTTTAACACTCTTACTGCCATTCTGTGGCAGAATTACTGTCCCTTGTGGCTCAAAGCTTTGTTCTGACAGCAGCAGGCATTGCAGAAAGGATTTCTCAGCCTGGGAACCTGTAGAGAAGTCTGTTTGTAAATATATCCAGCTCAGAGTTTGCCATTGCTCAACTCCCTCCTGGTGTTTTGTTGGATATCCAGGCCTGGGTCAGGAATAGTGTGGCCAGCAGGACCAGGGCAGTGATTGTCCCCCTGTACTTGGTACTTGTGAGGGGCACCTCCAGTCCTGTTCTGGGCCCCTCATGACAGGAGGGACATTGAGGGGCTGGAGTGTGTCCAGGGAAGCTGGGGAAGTGGCTGGAACCCCAGGACTGACTGAGGGAGCTGGGAAAGGAGCTCAGCATGGAGAAGAGGAGGCCTGGGGGGTCCCTTCTGGCTCTGCCCAACTCCCTGACAGGAGGGCACAGCTGGGGGGGTCAGGCTGTGTTCCCAAGGAACAGGGACAGGAGGAGACGGAACAGCCTCAAGCTGTGCCAGGGAAGAGTCAGGCTGGACATCAGGAAGAATTTCTTCATGGAAAGGTGGTCAGGCTTTGGAAAGGGCTGCCCAGGGAGATGGTGAAGATGTTCCACCATTCCTGGAGGTGTCCAAGGAAGGCCTCAGTGCTCTGGGCTGGGTGACAAGGTGTGCATCAGTCACAGGTTGGACTTGATGATCTTGGAGTTGTTTTCCAACCTAAATGATTCTGTGAGTTTGTGATGATAAGCACCAAAAGTGTGATTAACTGGAATCTTTTGACTTTTTTTTGATCCTTTTTCCAACAACAGCAGCCAGAGATTCAGGTGACACAAGACTTTGCCCAGACCAAAAAATCCGCAAAGCCTGTGGAAGAGGTCTGGAAGTTGAAGAAAGAGCTTGAGGATGAGACTCAGCGTCGGCAACAGCTCGAAGCAGAGATCGAAGCCATCCAGAACAACATTGTCCACCTGCAAAACCAGAAGCCCCAAGAAACTGTGGTGAAGAAAGAACTGGTGAAGAAGGTGCCTGACCCCCAGCTGGAGGAGAGCTTCCACAGACTGCAGCAAAACCTGGCAGAGGAGCAGCGCAAGAACCAGGTGCTCCAGGATGAGCTGGAGGCTCTCAAAATCCGTCTGCGTGTCCTGGAGCACGAGAAGAGGGAAGGAGGGCAGGAGTACATAGTGAAAGAGGTGTTGAGGATTGAACAAGATAAGGCTCAAGCCGATGAAATCCTGAAGCTCAAGGAGGAACTGGAAGAGCTCAGGAGGCAGGAAGGGACCAGGGAGAGCGAGGTCATCCTCTTACGCCAACAAATCGCTGTGCTGTCCAGCGAGAAGAACAAAGAGCAGGAGAAGGTAACGGAGAAGGAGGTGCTGAAGCTGCAGAACGACCCTCAGCTGGAGATGGAATTCCGGATGTTGCAGGAGACCAAGGAGAGGGAGAGCGCCCTTCGGCAGAAGCATGAGGAAGAGCTCAGCTTCCTCCAGGAAAAGCTCAAGCGTCTGGAGAAGGAACGGGCCATCGCTGAGGGCAAAATCACTGTCAAGGAGGTGCTGAAGGTGGAGAAAGACTTGGTCATTGAGAGGGAGGTGAACGAGCTCCGGCGCCAGTACGAGGATGAGAAGTCCAAGGGCCGTTCCAATGAGCGGGAGAAGGCTGAGCTGCTCAGGAAGATCCAGCTACTGGAGGAAGAGAACTCCAAGGTGGTTGTTCAGGAGAAAGTGCGTGAGATCGTGCGCCCAGACCCCAAGGCTGAGAATGAAGTTGCCAACCTCCGCCTGGAGCTGGTGGAGCAGGAGAGGAGGTACCGTGGTGGGGATGAACAGCTGAAGAGCTGCCAGAACGAGCTGGCTGCTCTGAAGAGCAGAGGGCCCCTGGTGGAAGTCAAAGAAGTCATTAAGGAGGTCATTAAGTACAAGAATGACCCAGAAACCGAAAAGGAGCTCCAGCGACTCCGGGAGGAAATCATAGAGAGGACCGGAGCCATTGAAAGAGCTGACCTGGAGATCTACCAGCTCAAACAAGAGATACAAGCTTTGAAAGACACCAAACCTCAAGTGCAAATGAAGGAAGTTGTTCAAGAAATCCTGCAGTTTCGGGAAGACCCCAAGACTCGAGAGGAGGTCGAGTCGCTGCGAGTGCAGCTGGCAGACGAACAGATGAAGCACATTGACCTGGAGAGGGAGCGCCTTCTCCAAGAAGAAAAAGTAAGACAGAAGGAAGAAGAACTTTCCCAAGTGAAGGAGAAAGTGGTCCAACAGGAAGTAGTGAAGTATGAGCAGGATCCTGCCTTGAAAGCTGAGGTGAACTCCTTCTCCCAGAGCATCGAGAGCGAGCTGAAGCAGATCGACGGCCTCCGCGAGGAGCTGCGCAAGCTGCAGAGGAGACGCTCGGAGCTGGAGCGGCAGCTCGAGGAGCTGGAGAAGGAGAGACAGGCCCGCAGGGAGGCCGAACTGGAGGTGCAGAGGCTCAGGATCCGGCTGAACGAGCTGGAAGAACAGGAAAGAGAAACGACAGAACGAGTGACTGTGAAACAGAAAGTGATCCTTCAGCAAGATCCCCAGCAGGAGAAGGAGCATTCCCTCCTCAAGCTGGAGTTAGAAGAAGAGAAGCACCGCAGACAAGTCCTGCAGACCGAACTAGAAGCCCTGAGAAAGAAGCTCCTCTCTTTGGAGAAGATGGAGGTGAAGGAGAAAGTGGTCTTTTCAGAGAGCGTCCAAGTGGACAAAGGAGACACGGAGTACGAGATTCAAAAGCTGAAGAGCAACCTGGAGGAAGAAAGTAGGCGCAAGAGGGAGCTGGATGCAGATATCAACCGCCTGGAAACCAGGCTGTCCGAGGTGGAATTCAACAACTCCAAGTCATCAAAGGAGCTAGACTTGTTAAGGGAGGAAAACCACAAACTACACCTCGAGAAACAGAACCTGCTGATGGAAACAAGGAGACTGCAGTCAGAGATTGAACTCACCGCAACAGAAGCTCAGGATTTGAGAAACATGACCCATGTGGACAGTGGAATAAACCTGGACTCCAGGTTCCAAGCTTTGGAACAAGAATTAGAGGATCTGAAGCAGTTATCCAGAGAAAAAGATGCAGAGATTGAGCAACTCCAGAATCGCCTGAAGACAGTGGCTATCAAGAGGGAGCAAAGAGAGAACCACCTGAGGCGCTCCATCGTGGTCATTGATCCTGACACAGGAAAAGAGATGTCTCCAGAGGAAGCTCACGTGTTTGGCCTCATTGAATGGAGCCTGTTTGTCAAACTGAAGAGCCAGGAATGTGACTGGGAGGAGATCTCAATAAAGGGTCCCAATGGGGAATCATCTGTGATCCTTGACAGGAAGTCCGGCAGGGAGTTCTCCATCGAGGATGCCCTGAAGAGTGGCAGGCTCACCATGGCCCAGTACGACAGTTACCTCAACAAGGAGATGTCGATCCAGGAGCTGGCAGTCTTGGTGTCCGGAAGCAATTACACAGCGCTCGCTCCACTTTAGAAACTTCACGTACAGAGCAGCCAGTCCGAGCTGCAGCACCTTGTAGACACCCAGATCACTGCAAAGCCTCGCCCTCCTTCGCGTCTTCCAAACCGCTACAGCCTCTGCCCTGGCCATGCTATGCAGCCACACTGCTTGCTGTCACATACTGCAGAAAACACCACCAGTAGTGGAAAACATCTGCCAGAACTACAGCCAAACCTTCTCCCCCTCTTCCGCCCTGCCTACCAGAAAACAAGAGAAAGCCTTAGAACAGTGAAGTGCCTCAAGTCCAAACAGTAGAACCTGCAGTTTCTTCAACTTCTACTCACATAGTTGTGTACAAAGCCGTGTCAGGAGAGAGACTGAAGGTCCAGGTGACTCTGAGGTGACCAGCAGGAGCTGGTTACATCAGCTGCATGTTGATAAGCCAGACAGTCCCACCGTGGACAACTGACTCAATGATGGGCTCGTCCTCTGAGAAAACCAGCTCTGTGGAAACCAAGGTTTCAGTCCAGAATCACCATGTCAACACCCACCACCACCACCACCACTTGTTCACCTCCGTGCCTGTGCTGCTGGGGAAGAGTCAAGATGTACATTGATGGCACCAGCCATTGATCCAGGAGGAGCATGCACACACCACAGAGGTCAAGGAAAAGGACATGAAGAGATGGCAGAATTGCCTGACACAAGGGGTTGCACAGCATGAAAGGGAACCCAAAGCAGAGGGCCTCCAACACACAGCTCTTTCCCTCGTGGTTAAAAGCTGTTTGTGCTGGTGTTTTCCTGGATGGAGTTACATGCAGCTACATGTTTCATTTACTTGTGTAAGGGAATGGGAAATAGAGGGAATTCTATTTATCGTACGAAATAAAAATGCAGTGGTTCCAATCAGAAGGTGGTCAGTCTTTATTAATTACAGCAGCCTTTTGATCTTTGACTGCACAAGAAATTGCCGTTTTGGAGTCAGAATTAAAACACTAAGATGATTCATTTTAACTGCTGGCTCTTTTCCAAGGGGACAGTTGCTGGAGCAGCACTGGAGTTGCGACTTAATAACAGCATTGGATGGGAGCGAAGTGCCCTAAAGAATGGGACTGCAGCTGCAGGAGAACACTGGATTACCCTGGAATGGTAGCAGAGCCCATTCACTTCCTTTTTCCCAAATTCCAGCTAATATCCCAACCCCAGTGAGCTCTGATGTCCACAAAAGCAGCTATAAGCTTTCCCTGCTTATCTCTCCTGGCTCTGGGGACTACCACCACTATTTTACCTTCATGAATGAAGGGATCAGGCAGGATCACACTGGTGCTCCAGGGTCTGAGCCCCACACATCCTATCCAGCAGAGGCCAACTTCAGGCACCAGCAGGAGCACAAGGAATGAGAAGAAACATTCCTACCCCTACGACAGCTGTAACAGAGCTGCCATTCACTCACCACGTAGGAGACTTTAAAACAGTCAATAATTCATTACTGACTCAAGAAACAGATGAGCATCCAATCTGCAACACAAATTCTTGAAAACAAAGTCAGGGGACTAGAGGCAAGGAGATGGGGGAAAAAAAGCATTTTGGAAAGTTTGAAACAATTTATTCAGTTGTTCTGTACAAGATTAACAGTTTTCATACCACCCCCATCATCTTCAGCAAGACAGTCCCAACACACACAAAAAAAATAGAATAGTAAACTGCAGCTCTTACACCCAAAAGGAACTGCCATCCCCAAGTAAGTGCCATGGGAGCCTTCCCTCCCCATTCCATCCTGGAAGTGCTGCAAGTTGCCTCGCCAAGGCAGAGGTGCCAGCCTGCCTCCCCATCAGCTGCTCTGCGTGGGCCTGCCTTGCTGCCACTCTGCTCCACACCACTCACTCATTCATTATAGCATGTAAAGAAAAAATATCCCACAGAATTCCCACCACATAAACATTTCCCTGAGGCAAGAGGCTTCGCTAAATTCCTAGAAGGAGGGCGTTCTGCTCTGGCCACGCTCACGGGGGCTTCCCAGCAGAAGCATTCAGGTGAAAGCAAAGAGAGGGAGGAGAACCAGTACCTCGAGTCACTCGCTGAGAGCCCCTGTCCTGCCAGGTGTGCCAAGCTTGCAGCTCCCAGGAGAAGCTGAAGGTGCCAAGCACCCCTCAGGATGAGGCCTTCAACTGGAGCCATGCAAAATCCACTGCTCAGAGTCCACCAAGAACTGCTGTGCTTTGTTTTACCCACCCAAGTTCTGTCTTTGGCTCTTTTGCTACAACCTAGGTATTTTCTGTAAACAGGCTTGAAATCTGAGCTGTTTCCATTATTTTGAAATACAATCAACTCACTGATCTCGGGCAGTTATGTATCAGCTCAAATTGAAAACAGTCTTTCTTGGATCTTAACAAAAACCAGGGGAAACTACTAAAGGAGGCATTTGCTGGTATCCTGGGGTCAGCAGCCTTCTACAAAGCTCAAGGAGGAAGCTGTGAGCTTTTCCTTGGAACACCAGTAAATTCTATGTGGATCAGCACTACCACTGCACAGGGGGACGTCACTATGGAGGCCTAAGAGAAGACAGACTGGGGAGAGCAGGAAACCAAACTTCAAAAAGCTCAGGTAGAGCCTCAGCCTGCCCTTAGCCTGAAGGAGGGTGCTCCGGTGGGGAATTTAGGTCTAAAAGTCAAAAAATGAACAGGAAAAGACACCCCCAACTGTAGATGGTCCCTGTTCCTGCAGCTGTGCCGAGCACATGATCCTGGTGCAGGTAGCACTGAGGAGAGCAGCGTTTTTCTCTGGAATTCATTTGACAGGTAGTGACCTTGGTTCATCTCACTCATTCCCTCTGCCCACCAAACTGATCCTAACTCACGACCCTAGGAAAGAATGGCTTTAGGGGAGGGCCTGGAACCCGCCTGCACATACTGGGATGAGAACTGGTGCTCCTGCTGGATTTGGGACTGTCCTCAGTCACCAGGTCACCACTAAAGTCCAGACAGTGCAGCTTTTTTTTTCTTTTTTTCTTTTTTTTTTTGATGTGCAACCATAAAAAGCTCTATTAAATAAACCAGAATACATTTTAAATACAGAATGATTAAAAAAGGGTTGAGGAGCACACAAAGTAGGGCTGAAATGTGTGTCACTAGTCCATTCTTGCTCCACCATAAAAGGCACTGGAATTATGTCTCCCGATCCATGTGACAGGCCAAGAAGTGTCCCATTCAATCCAATGCATTCGATGGCAATGAGGATAAAACTGAGCAGGAAAAAAGCATCCCTTTGGAGGGAAAAAAAATCCAAAAACTCAAAAGAAGTAGAATTCTAAAAGTTGATGACTGCATCTAAAAATGTCACTCTCAAGAGTCTTCCTTCTCCTCCAGAGGGGAACATCAGGTGGTTCCTCAGATTCACCACACAGGAAATGTTAAATCCTCCAATTAATTGTAGCACAGTTTCATAGTACAATTGGAAAGTTACTCAAATGTCTTCGAGAAAGCACTGGCAGTGCTAGAATTATCCAAGTAAATCCAAAGCAGAAGAAAGAAGCACCTTTCACACCCTCCACAGGGAGACCAAGGAGGTAACTGGACTTGGAGGTACTTGGCAGCTACAGACACAGGTGGGTGGGAATCCACTGCAGGACCCCCCCACGTCTCCCCACGAGCTCCAGCTCCTGCCAGTGCCAGGGAATGCAGGAAGGGAAGCAGCAATCAAACAGTGCTACAAAAGGCTTCCTCATCAGGGCATGGCTCAAGGTGACCCCATGTGGGGCTCAGCTCTGAGAGCTTCTGAGCAGACATCCCAATGAGCTCCTTGTTGCAATTCAGTCTCTCCAGTTGTCGTAAAAAAAGAAATAGAAGACAAAAAAAAAAAGAAATCAAAAGACACAGCTGGTATCCAAAGTCCATGACCTGTTCCTCTGGGTTTTATCCTACGGGTGCTGTCGCTCCCCTCCTCGCAGGCGTCACAACTTGCGCTGCTGTGCATTGGACCCTTTGCCATGAAGCTGGGAAGCATCTGAAAGCAAATAAAAGCAGCTGGGAAGGGGGTTTGGCACCAGCCCCATGGAGCTGTGGGCAGCTGGGCCAGCCAGGCCTCTCTGCACAGAGGGAAAGATCTACTTTCCCCTCCCAGCACCAAGGAACCAGGAAGAAGAGGATGTGCTTGGAGATATGTCCCCACTGGGAGCAGCCCTGCCTCTGAGAAAGGGACAAAGGAAGCACTGATGGTCCCCTGGGGGCTCCCAGCAGAAGCCCCATGGCACAGATTCTGACTGCCAGTGGGTTCCTTAGCCTGTACCCTTCTCTAAATCCACCCTGCACATCTCCCCACCCAGGAAACCAGACATACATGGCATGGCTGCCTTGCACCTACAGGTGGTTGAAGTAACCTGTGAGTGCATTTTTGCTGTTGTAATCACAGAATCCCAGAATCCTTGAGGTTGGAAAAGACCTCCAAGATCATCAAGTCCAACCCGTGACTGATCCCTACCCTGTCACCAGCCCAGAGCACTGAGTGCCACATCCAGGCCTTCCTTGGACACCTCCAGGGATGGTGACTGCACCACCTCCCTGGGCAGCCCCTGCCAAGGCCTGACCACCCTTTATGGGAAGAAACTCCCTCTGATGTCCAACCTGACCCTCCCCTGTCACAGCTTGAGGCAGTTTCCTCTTGTCCTGTCACTGGTTGTGTGGGAGAAGAGGCCAACCCCTCACCTACAGACTCCTTTCAGGTAGGGCTTTAGGTGCTTTATTAATATTTTATTAATTATTGAATTAGGTGCTTTTTAAATGAAGGTTTTAGGTGCCCACTAACGGCAACAGGAACTATGGGAATCTCACCACTGATGGAACAGAAAGGAATGGATGCGGAGGAAAAGAGAAAATGCACTGAAGAGAGAAAAAGGAAGGAAGTTTAAGGAAGCAGAAGTTTTCCAGGAGCAATTAAAACTACTTCAGACCGTGATGAACAAATGGAGTACTGAGATGTACAGCTAAGCAGCAGAGGCACTGAGCAGCGCAGCAGCAGCTTCTCCTCCAGGCCAAGAGCAGCTCATTCCATGCAACAGCTCAGCCCAACACATCCCATTTCCACAGAACCAGCACCACATTCCCAGCCCCAGCACCTCCACCAGCAACAGCAGCACCGACCACACACAAGCAAGCACTGGATGCTCCTTGCTCAGAGGCTTTTGGATGAACATGGATATAAAAGCACTTTTATTTAAGGCATCACTCCCTTACATTTGCAGCAACCTCCCACACACCTCGCAGCGTTTGGACACAGCAATGCAGCTGTGGCCAGACGTTGGTACAGCTTGGGCCACAAAACACATCAGTTCATTTTAAGGTTATAGGGGTCACTCAAATATCTACTGTGCTCTTCTACAAAACACCAAAACTGGGAATGTTCGAAGAGATGGCAGCTCTAGGCTCAATCTCCAATCTTTAAGTGAAAACACCGTGTGGGAAAGCAGGTCCTTGCTGAAGCTGTATCCATGGTCATTTTTCCTTCACTTATTCCCAGTGATCTTTTGTCTTCTGGCACTACATCCTGCTGAAGAGTCCATCAAAAAATGCTTCTGTTATAAGCCCTATGAACAACAGTGAAGTACCAACTGAATTCCCTCAACTAAAGGGACAAAGAGCTGCTCCTCAGTGACACAGAATCCATTCCACAATCCATGTTTAAAGTGCAATCCCTCATCTCACTCTCCAGGAAGTGTGACTTACAAACAAGAAGGAAGAGTCTGTCACACCAGGGATGGCTCTACCACACTGAAGTGGCACAACCCACCTCAAACTTCAGCAAGAGAAGCAAAGACAACCAATTCTTTGCATTTATGAGTGCACAATGCACTCTTCTTTCTTCAGCAAACAAACATGGTGCTCAGCAGCCAAGGGCATTTATTTCATGACTGCTCCATGAGGCCACATGGTTATCCATGCCCAGAGTCACAGGATCAGGCTAGCACTCCTAAATCAGGCTCATATTGCCCAGGAAGACCATCCCAATAGGAGCAGGTACTAAGACAGTGACACTGAACTGCACTGAAGTGCTAAAGAACATGCCTGAGAAAGCAGAAATAGGAGTTACCAGGGGAATAAGCAGCTCCCTGAAGCAGGTAAGCCTGATCTGCTGGCACTGAATTTCAATTTTCCTTACTTGTCTCCTTCTTTGGAAAACTCTTGTTTTATGTATCACTTCTGCAGGCATCAAACTGGGGCAGGAACAGGCTTAACAGCCAAAGCCTCCCGTTGTGAGCAGCAAGTGGAGCAATCTGCATTTACACTACAAACTTGTCATGAAGGAGATGCTGGCAATTAACTCAGTGCACAGACACGAGACAGTCTGGTCTGACACTTTTTATGTAGGTCACCAGGAACAAAAAAACTCCACAGAGCTGGAGTATTCATTCCAGGGCAGTCCTGGCAGGCTGTGCACAAACAGGCACAGCTTTCACCCTGGCAGGATAATTCTGAGTATCTCCAGGAACCAACACCTGCTGTAAGCACTGCGGGTTCACCACTCCAGAAATCACAGAATGGTTTGATTGGAAGGGACCTTAAAGCTCATCTCATTCCCTGGGCAGGGACACCTTCCACTATCCCAGGTTGCTCTAAGCCCCAGTGTCCAGCCTGGCCTTGGACACTTCCAGAGATCTAGGGCAGTCACAGCTTCTCTGGGCACCCTGTGCCAGTGCCTCCCCACCCTCACAGTCAGTAATTTCTTCCTAACCATGAAATGGTTTGGGTTGAAAGGGACCTTAAAGCTCATTTCCTTCCACTCCTGCCATGGGCAAGGAACACCTTCCACCAGACCAAGTTGCTCCCAGCCCCTCACTCTGTCCTGAGGGACGGAGTGCCAAAGAGAGAATTTAGTGCCAACCACACCAGCTGGAAAACATGTAAAACCCCTTTGTTTTCAGCCCTAAAGGAAGGATCTGCTGAGATAGAGGGAGACTCACGAGGCAGAAGACAAACACGAGCGTCTGACAAGTTACCTGGCAAACTCTGTGGTAAATGAGTGGACAGGGCAGAGTGTGGGAGTGGCGCTGCATGGTGGGGGCTGGAGTGCAAACCAGCCAGAAGACCTAGAGAGAAAAACAAAGAGAGGAGAGGGAAAAAAGGAACAAATACACATCCAAGACAGAAATGAGCAGAGGAGCTGCAGCAGTTAGCTCAGAGCTCAGGTTCCAGCTTTTGGTGCTTCTGGGCCAGCTCTAGGGATGTGCCCAAGGTTCTCCAAATGCAACTGCTGGAGATACAAAAGCAGGGGCCAGAGCATGAAGCAACAGCCAGAGAGATGGGCTGGTGTGCAATGGGCCAGCAGAGCAGAGCACTGATGTTCTGTGGAACAGCACAGGCACAAGTGACACACACGTGACCAGCGCGATACTCACTGTGCCCAAGGCCATGGTGGAAAGTTCCTGGAGCAGGTCCTGTAACTATTGCATCCTTGGAAACTCCTGCTTTTGGGGAGGAGTCGGAACTGAAGGAGATGACATGGAGAGGGAAAGAATGAATAGGAGAGATAATACCTAACGGGGTGGAGCTCAGGGCAGCTGGCAGCTTTGGGTTGTTGGACTTGTAGGATGGAGCCAGTACACTTAAGGAGGAAGAACTTGTTAGCAGCACAGCTCCACTAGTTCCTTTCTGAAAAGCAATGGAAACGGTCAGTCAGGATGGGAAAACCACAGCACAGCATCATTCATACTTATACATCTGCAAAACATGGAATGCTTGAGAATTCTCCCTTGGAAAAAGCACCCTCCCAGCCAGGGCCCAAGAGATGCCAACGCTTGAGGCCATCTGCAGATGGACACTGGTAATTCAGCCCTTGTTCATATGGCCACGCTGCACTTGCCTCTATGATTCCCTTGCTCTGGAACTGTGCCTCCATCAGGCAGAGGAAAAGTTTCCAGACTGCCTGTGAGTTGTGGGGGCGGTGCTTCCTACTCACTTTTGGCACTGCTGACAACTCCAGACACCAAGTTTTGGCACCCAAGGCACCCAGGGATGTTATTTGGGATCTCTCCCATGGAGAGAGGCACCACTGGGGAGTGTTTCCCAGCTCTGTATCTCAGTAATAGACAAGGTACAGGAACTGAGCAGTACAGGGTTTGATTTAAATAAACTCATTGAATTTCCCAGCTCTTTCTGTGGGCCACAAAGGAAGGCAGGGATGAGCAGCCAACAACACATGAATACAATAATATTAAGAACTATCACTCTTTTGCTATAGATAACAATTAAGGCCCTTATTCCATTAAGTAATACAGTATTACAATAACACAAGTTTGTATTGACAGCCTCAAGTTGTGCCAGGGCAGATTTAGGTTGGATACTGGGAAAATTTCTTCATGGAAAGGCTGGTCAGGCACTGGCAGAGCTGCCCAGGGCAGTGGTGGAGTCACCATCCCTGGAGGGATTTAAAAGCCTTGTGGATGTGGCACTTGGAGACCTGTATTAGTGGTGGCCTTGGCAGTGCTTGGACTTAACGATCCTAGTGCACTTTTCCAATCCTAATGATTCCATGGTTCTATGACCACAGGTTATTTATCCTGTGGGCCAATCATGACAAAATGGTAATAATGCTAAAATGACTTACAATAATTTAAAGGAGGCAAAGTTTGTAGATCTAATTAATAATAAATTCATCATTGTAATTTTAATTTAGGGAAGGAATTTTAGCTCTTATGATAAATTACCTTACCGCACTTTCTCTTAATCCAAATGGGAGCCCTACTGTCCCCATAACTTGCAGAGCCAGGGCAGGAACACGACACAAAAACTGCACTTTGGAAGGTATCACAATATTCTGCTTAGTTGCTACTTTCAACCGAAAATGAAAGCTGGAATTCTGGAGCGCAAACCCAGGACAAAGGCCACAACTTTCTAGCCTAAAGCAGCCAAAATCCAGTCAGTCACTCAAGAATTTCAAAAAGTGCTTTTGAAGTGCCCCCTTTAGGGCAATGCTGAACAAGGCAGATCTCCCAGCACAGCCCCCTTACCGGCACAGAGGTAGAGGCTGCGGTGCTGCTGACCACAGCTGGCTTTAGGGACGAGGTCAGCAACTTGGCCACGCCCTGGGTGCCCCCGCTGGAATCTCCGTTGGAGCCCCCGGGAGGTGCCACCAGGGTCAGCTTCTGGGAAACGGGAGTTTTCTTCACAGATGAGCTGGAGGCTGGGCGGCTGGAGGCCGAGCCTGGGGAAGGGGCTGGAATGCTGGGAAGCAAATTCCCAGAGGAGCTGCCCTGGTTTGCAGAAGCTCCAGAGGAGCTGCTGGAAGAAGCCCCATGCTTAGAGAGGGACCCAGCAACGAAAGGCGATTTGTAGGATTGTCCTGAAGAGCCGGAGCCACTCGAGTGCTTCCCGGCATAGCTAAGAGATGATGAGGATGAGCCTTGGCTCTTGTGGGAGCTGCTGGAATTTTGGGTGCTGCTTGGGGATGCGGAGGAATGGAAGCTCTGAGCTTTGGTTGATGACTTGACCTGCTGGAGGAGGGAGCGTTGGGGCAGAGGGGTGGAGGACTTGGGATTCTGCAGTTTGACAAAGGGAGCTGGGGAGGTGAAGGTTTTCTGGAGCTGAGCACCAGGGTGGAACACCTTCACCTGAGAGCCTGGCACTGGTGCTGAGGCCGGGGGCCCGTGGCCTGGCCTGACCAGGCTATGGTGCTTCTGCTTAGCCTGGTGGGCATCAGGAAGGATTTTGCTGGGGGAGGCTTGGCAGGAATGCTCTTTGTAATTAGAGGTCTCTGTCTTCTTGTCTTGAGAAGACTGGCCCAATGCCAGGGCCTGCTCAGCTAGGAAGTTTAGAGGAGACTGGAGGGAACCAGAGGATGAAGCAGGGGAAGGGCTGGGCTTTGGAAATGTCCTCTTCTCCTCTGAGGATGCAAGAGTTGGGATCTTCTCTGGTGGAGCTTTTGGAGCTGCAGGAAGAGTGAAGTCAGGGCTCCCTCCTGCCCTGCTGTTCAGCACAGCCAGTTCCTTGGACACTGCTTCCAGGGAGGAGGTGGGGTTGTGAATCAAGTCCTCATCCAAGGAGTCATCCTTGAAGGTGGCAGGAGTGGCAGTGCTGCTGGCAGCTTGGGCTGTCCCAAGGGATAAGAGCTCCCTGGTTTGGGCACTGATGCCCAGGGCTCCTCCCTGGGGCTCTGAGGACATGGCCAAGGTGCTGCTCGGGTGCAGTGGAGGGACAGAGACTGACAGCTTCTTGTCTGGCTTGCAGGAAGAGTCCTGGAATGACATCACAGGAGAAGGCACGGTCAGAAGAGAGACAGGGTTTACTGCTGAAAAGGTTCACAATTTGGGGACAAAAGGCAGGATACACATATTCTGTGCCCGTCAGGCCCCACCTCCCTCCCAACTACAGTTCCAGTTATTTTTTCAAGCCAAATACTGAGCAGAGCCACTTCACAGTAGCTGATGTACAGATATGAAGCTCAAACACAGGCTTCAGGATGGCAGTCACTTGACTTTTGCCATATACCAACCATGAGAACCCGAAAACAGAACTCACCTTCACTTTCACCTTAGTAGGAGCAATAACTTTCTTCTTCACCCTGTTTGGAGGGAGACAAGAGAAACACAACTCAGTGAATGCCCCTAGGGAACGACCCAGCTAGGGAGCACACCCGGGCCCTGTTAGTGATGATCCACTGTGTCTTTGCAGGGAACAGAGGCAGCATCTCAGGTTGCTAGGATTCAAAACCACATGGCATTTGGTTGCTGCTCTTGGAATCCCCAACTCCCACACAGGGGATGGATTAGGGAGCGGAGCAGAGTCCTAGAATGGCAGCAAAGCAGAGTCCTGGAATGGCAGCAGAGCAGTGAAACACCCACACACACATCCTGCAGGGCTGCAGGACCCCACTGCTGCCCTCCTACAGCAACACCAGAGTTAGAAACTGAACAGAGACTGTTCTGCCGAAGTTACACCTTCCTTTTGGGTTCCCAGAAGAAGCCAAGGACGCAAAAGCATTTGCCAAATTCCCAGAGAATAGATTGTTTGGAATGGTCAGATGCAATCTCTGGTACAAGACATCCCTGAGCTGCTGGGATGGTGTGGCTGAGGGAAGGATGACTCTACACCTGTTTCTCACTCTGCCCCTCACTCATCCAGTGCCAAGAAGAGGACTGTCTGCCAAACTGACATCAGCCTAAATCCATGTCATCATCTACTGTCAACCACCAGCAAGATCCATGAGACCCCTCGGATTAAAGCCCCTGCCCAGCTGGATTCTGATGGCTCTTGGTTTGACACCCACCAGCCTGTTACACCCACCTTCACTAGTCTGAGGTCACTGTGTCCCTCTTGGACCACGCAGCAAGAAAGGGAATCCAGAATCCAGTAAAGACCGACTGAACAGGCTGCAATAATCACACTCTCCCAGGCCCAGCACAGAGGCCTTACTCCAGGCTGCTGAACCAGGGGGCAACCTGGCTTCAGAGTTCTTATTTTTAATCTTACAGAAGGATAAAGCACCTCAGGAAAGCGCTGGGAGATGTCACACAAACAACTGCGCTCCCTAGACCTCCCCAAATGAAGCAGCGCTGATCTATGTTGGGGGAGCAAAGCAAGCTCAAGTGCTCCTGCATGATCCCCCCAGGCCCCAGGGAATGGAGAGCAGCAGTTTTCACTCCAAAGGAATGCTGTGATACTCACAGGACTGATGTGAGGTGTCCGTGTACACGCCTGCTCTCCTTAAACAGTGTCCTAAGAAGGGAAGAGAGCAATGAGAAGTGATATCCAGCAAGACCCAGTAGAGCAGCTGGGATCACTGGAGACAGAGCTGCACAGTACAGCAGGGGACTTAGTGAAACTGAAACCACAGAGAGCAAGCAAATATTCAGCCCTTTTCCAGGAAGATCCTCCTGAGCTGCCTCACACAGTTCTCTCTCTGGGGAGCAATGCCTGTGGGCACTGGAAAGGCCAATTAAGGCAGTGGTTGGACAATACCTAAGAAAAATGTTCTGCCAGCTTAAAAAGCCGACTGGAGAGGCAGGACCATCACTCAGGGTGTTACTGCTGCCACAGATCATCCAAGAGCTCTTCAACTTCCAGGGAGAAAGGTTCCCTTCCCATGCCTCTCACACAGCAATGAAGGAGAGAAGGGTCTGTGTTGCCTCTGTGTCCCCAGCCAAGAGCTGAGCTGATTTTGTACATCACAACCCTTTCGTGAAGGATTGACTAAAGCACAGGTTCGTCCAAAGCCCTGCACTACTGAGGGTAAACCAGAATCTCCCACAAACACTCTCTGATCCACACCAGCTGCCACTCAGCTGCCTTCTTACACGTCAGGAGAGGAGTTATAAATATTACTTCACTATTGGCACATGGAATGCAATTCCTGGCTGGTATTCACAGACTTTTGTCATCCTTTTCCTTTTAAAAAGCAAGCTTATGTTTATGTTTACCTAATATTCTGTTAATCATCTCTTCTTGTTAATGAAGCAGACTTGTGGCAGGGCCTCTCTGAACTCGTTGAAAAATTGCTGCTCTGTCCACCTTTGAGTTCCTCTTACAGATGAACTTCTGAGATCATGACGGCAGTGAATCAAGCTGACTTATCCCTAAAATTGTTACAGCTTTCCTAGAGCCACCAATCCTTCCCTGTGGCTGTCACTCTACCCTCTGTCTTTAAACCACCAAGTCAGAGAATATCTCAAGTTGGATGGGATCCAGAAAGATCAAGTCCAACTCCAGATCCCAGCAGGACAAACCATTTTCCTTAAGACACTGGAAAGCAACCAGGAAATCCACTTTTAGTGAAATCACTCTGTATTTGACTCCACTGGAAGTGCCTCCTACATTGGGTCTTGGGGGAACATCTGAATGCCCAACACCAGTTTCACCATCAAACTCAGAGTTAAAGATTTTAATTTCCTTTTATTCAAAGAGAAGTTTTTAGAACTTGGCTAGCTAAGACCCTCAAGCTGGGTATATCTTCATTAACTAAGCAGGAATCTTCCCCCACCTCCTAATGCTCCTGCAGCACCACACTACAACCATGCTCAGCACTGAGCTTCCTTTGCACATGCAACTGCACAAACAGCCATGGACTTTTCCAAGCGGATCTGTGATGTGCTACTCACACTTAGTGCTCTTAGGAATTGGTACTACATCTTCCTTTATCCCCTCCCTGACACCCAAAAACCAAATTCAGCAGAGAGAAGACAGCACTGCCCAGCTTGTGAAATGCAAAGAGACAGATCATGGAACAGCTTGGGTTGGAAGGAACCTTAAAGATTCCAGAAGTAAGACTGGAGAGTTGTTCTTTCTTTAAAAGTACTGAGCAAAACAAAGCATGCCAGAAGGTGAGGACAGCCCCAGCAAAGATCTCTGCCATTTGTGTGGCTCTCTGCCACTGCCAGATCAAGGGCAGGGGTAATGCAGGGTAGGAAGGAGCAGGAAACAGCAGTGAGGATACAGAAACCACACCAAATTCCTACTGACTTGAACAAGCCCCTAAAACTTTTCTGCTTTTAGGAATACTCCAGAGAAGACTTAGCAAAATGTCTGAAAAATGTATCCTTTGTGATTACAAACTGATCCTTTGTAATACAGAGTCAAGAAAGCAGACTGGCCCATGGGCCTGACCTCAGTGCCAGTTCTACCTGCCAGTAGCATCTGTCTGAGACCAACACAGGGCCAAGACCACTCAGCATTGCCATTTACAGTCCTGACTGCACTCAGGACATTTGTGAGGTGGAAAGGGACAGAGGGAGGGGAGAGAATATGCTGGAGGGCAGAGCTGCCATTCACAGGGCCCTTCCCAGCCTGGAGAAAGGGACCAACACAAACTTTGTGAAGCCCAGTGAAGTCCAGCACCAAGTCCTGCAACTGGGATGGAATAACCCCAGGCAGCAGCCTTGCAGGAAAGGAGCTGGGGGACCTGGTGGGCAAGCTGAAGGGGAGTCACTGCTGCAAAGGTGTCCTGCTGAGAGCAAACCATCCCCTCTTCAGCACCTGGAAGGGCACATCTGGACACAGATCCAGTTTCAGGGTCCCCACAATACAAGAGAGATGCTGACAAACTGGAGATATTCCAAGGAACAGGGACACATGACAGCCAAGGAGAGGTGAAGGGAACTTGGTTTGCTTAGCCTGGAAAAGGAGAAGTCCCAGGAGGAATCTAATGGCAGTTTTCCACTACCCAAAGAGTGGTGGGGACAGGGAGACATGAAGAAGATGGAGCCAGACCTTTCTCAAAGGTGTACAGTAAAAAGCAAAAGAAGGGAATATTCAGTGCAATTCAGTGCAGCAAGGGGAATTCTGATTGGAAATAAGGAGAAAGGATTTAATGAAGAGCGATCAAGTACCAGAACAGGAGCCCAGAGATGCTGTGGTAATCTCCATCCTAGGGAATTTCCAAAACTCCACATGCCAAGGCCCTGAGCACTCTTATCTAACTCTGAAGCCAGCCACTCCCTGAGCAAGGGCAGGACTAACGACCTTCCCAGGTCCCTTGGGACAAGGAATCCCTTGATTCTTGCTCACCTGGCCTGCATCCAGCCTTTTGGCCAAAGGGGCTTCACCTCTCCTTCTAGGAAGGTCTTCATATAATCCTCTAGAGACTGAGACTTATTCTTGTCAAGGTCATAACCATCCAACTTAATCTTCACCAAGTGGCAAAGCAGCTCCCTGAGGAACAGGAAGATTTCAGATACAGTTACGCAGATTGACCTTTCCCACTTGGAGATCATTCTTTTTATCCAGGCTGGATAAATACACCAAGACACACCTGGCTCTTGCTAATACAACCCTGCACTGCCTCCCCAAGAAAGGGGAAGGGAAAGGCACATTCTTTGTTCTTTCCATGCACACACGTGGATGCACCAAGGAGAAAAGTCTTGTTACCCCTTCCCAGTGTAATCTCCTGAAACAGCTGAGGTAACAAACCAGTGCCAGAGCCACAGGCACCAGTAACAACCACAGAACTGAACCTCTCAGCAAGGAGAAGGTAGGAAGCAAAGCTGGCTGTGTCCTAAACCAATCAGCAGCACCTCAGTTTGTTCCAGAGGAAGATGAAGACAGCAGAACTGATTTTCCTTTTAGCCTTTGTCACTCTCCTCTGTTCTCAGCACTCCCTTCTCTGGCACACCCCTGAATGCCAGGGGCAGCAAAACCCAACAGCTTCCACAACCAGAACCTGAGCGTGTTAAGAGTCTAGGCTGTAGGATGTCAGCAATTCAGCTGAATTCCTTCTGTCCCCAAAGATCTGACTCTCTCTTTTGGACTGTGCACAGAGGCTTCTTAGCATTTCTCTCAGACTTGTCCTGTGCCTGAAATGAGCTTCAGGGTGAGATGTAATAAATGCAGTAGTGGCTTCCATAAACAGCACCGTGTGCCACAGACCTCCAAGCTGACTGTTCCTATGGGAGATCAGCACTGCTCTGGAAACAAGATACAGACACCAAAATGCTTCACTGCCAACTGCAAAGAGCAAGACAAGTCATGGGTTTGCTTAATATCTGACTTATTCAAACCTGATTTCATCATTCCACTGGAATTTCTTCCGTGGACCCGCAACACGCTTCCCTCCCTTTTCTTCATCCTCATCATCATCAGAACAAACTCGCTGCTCTTTGTCCTTTTCCTCTTCCAGCATCCTGAAATGAGACAGAAAATGTGGAAGTGATTGTCCTGCAGGTTCAAGGGAAGGATTCAGTATCTCTGAACAGCACTGCTGAGAGGTCTCAGTATCAGCGATCTCTGGCTCAGGGTGCAAGCTGAGCTATGGGCTCAAGGTTAAGAAATCTGCCAATATTTTGTAACAGAGATCATGGGACTAATCCGGCCTGACTCTTCCCAGGCTGCCATGCTCCTAAAGACACGCCTGCACATGTGAAACCCTTCAGCCAAGCTCTGATCCCATCAGTGCTGCTGTAGCTGGCATTGCCACAGACAGCACAAAGAACACACACAGCTTCGTTAGGCCAATCAATACGCATCAGCAAATTCAGCCTACGGAACAAAAAGAGGTGGTGAACTTCAGGAGAGCAGCTTCCAAGCCACCAGGAGCCTGCTGGGAAAAGCTACAGGTGAATGAGCAAACGAGGAGCTTACTTGGCAAACTTGGCCTGAGTATGGGCTTGGCATTCCTCCTGGTACTTGGCCACCTGCTCTGGCATGGCCCTTCCAATGGCTTCCTTCAGTTTCTGCAGAGGCTCCTTCAGTCGGCCACCCTGGAGCAAGCACAGAACACCCTGAAGCTCCACAGGGCTGGGACACCAAAATCCACCCAGCTGCAAACCCACACCCCCAGCTGCGGTGCCAGAACGATGCCCCACGGAGGACACAGCCTGTCTGGGGACACTGGCCACACCATGGATATCAGAGCTATCACACCCACAGGGCTGTGCTGGCAAATCCCCTCACCTGCTCGTAGAGGTACAGCCTGCGGGCTCGCTTGAGCAGGGTGTCCTTGCTGCAGGGGAAGAAGGCGGCCAGGTGAGCGTAGACCCCTGAGCGCACCTGGCTGCTCAGCTCCCGCGTCTGCAGCTCGATGCTGGGGACACAAACACAGCGTTAGCAGCCACTCTCTGAGAAATCACAGCAACTCTGGGGGAAGCTGCAGGCAGGGAGAGGGACAAACGACAAGGCAAACTGCGGGAAAGTTCTTTGAATTCTAGAATCAACAGACTTTGTCCCAAGCTGTGCTTTGAATTTGGTCTGGGAGTAGCTGGAGAAGGAAGAAGTGGAAGTCAGGAGTCTCATCTGTTCTGCAGTTCTCCCTGGCAGCTGAATGCAGAAGGGTCAGGCAATGAGATGAGAAGTGCACAATGGTTATGTCAGATGCTATGGCAGTGGAATTCAGGACAATACAAAATCAAACCTTATTCCCTGGGTTTCAGTTTACTTCCCAGGGAGTAGATGAGAGAGGTCACTGTGTGCCAAACCCATCTACACAGTTGTACAGAACTTAGGAGCTTGGCTTTTTAAGCCACCTCTCAGTGTCACTAAGTGTAAAAAATCCCAAGTGATTCATCATCAAAGTCACAGGATGGTTTGGGTTGGAAGGAACCTGAAAGCCCATCTCATCCCACCCCTGCCATGGGCAAGGACACCTTCCACTAGCCCAAGCTGCGCCAAGCCCCATCCAACCTGGCTTTGGACACTGCCAGGGATCCAGGGGCAGCCACAGCTTCTCTGAACAACCTGTGCCAGGGCCTCACCACTCTCACAGGGAAGAATTTCTTCCCAATATCCCATCTAGCCCTGTCCTCTGGCAGTGGGAAGCCATTTCCTCTTGTCCTTGCACTCCAGACCCTTTGTCCCAAGTCCCTCTCCAGCTCTCCTGGAGCCCCTTTAAGCACTGGCAGGAACTCTGAGGTCTCCTTGGAGCTTCTCTTCTCCAGGTGAACACCCCCAGTTCTCCCAGCCTGTCCCAGAGCAGAGGGGCTCCAGCCCTTGGAGCATCTCCATGGCCTCCTCTGGACTCACTCCAGCAGCTCCACATCCTCCTGCTGTTGTTCCCCAGGGCTGGAGGCAGCTCTGCAGGTGGGATCTCACCTGAGGGGCATAATCCCCACCTCTCCTGCTGCCCACGCTGGGGGCTCAGCCCAGCACAGGGGGTTCTGGGTGCACAGGGGGGAGCATGTCCAGCTGTCACCCACCAACACCCCAAATCCCTCTCCCAGAGCTGCTCTCTGTGAGTTCTTCTCCTAGTCTATATTCAGGTCTGGGGTTGTTCCAACCCAAATTGTACAGCAAAGTTGTACAAATCTGTCTAAATATCCTGTGAATGAAGCTGATCAGTTTGACACAGACAAGGACTGTTTGTGCAGCCAGCACTGGAATGCTGGAAGGTGGTAATCAGCCCTGGAAATGAGAGGGAAACACAGTCCCAAACCTCCCCTCGGCACTTCCTGCAAGTGCCTGCCTAAACCTTAATGAAATTAAAGCCTGGGTGTCAGTATTATTGCACTGATCACAAAGCCCTGTGCATTCATCAGCCCTCTCCAGGCACTTGCAGAAGAATGAAGCCATTATCTGCAGCTGCCTGAGCAACACTGGCACTCTGTAATTTGGGGCCTCAAAAACACAGAGCAGGAATGGAATTCCTCCAGTTTTCCCAGAGAACCAGTTGAACACAGCAGCCTCATCCCAGTTATAAACTACTCTATATAGCATGTATGTTAAATAGCAATGAGCATGCCTGACATCTCTCACACGGAGAGATTCACTGGTCTTGCATCAAGCTACACTTACAGGCCAAGTGACCAAATTCAGGCACATATATATCAAGCAGCATCTTGAGAACAGGAGGCCTGGATATATCCCCTCCAGCATTCTCCCACATCATCATATTTCAATTGAAAGCCATTTCTAGGAGACTTTGTTATTATCCTGGGCATGTTTCGCCTGGAAGACCTGTACAAGGACACCCCCACAATTCCTGCTGAACCTGCTCCTGAATTTACCAAAAATGCTCTGCCTAATGCTCTCCTTTCCCACACCTCCCTGCTGGCAGCACTTACTCCAGTATGATGTTGTTGATGTCCTGAGTGAAGAATCTCTGCTTGCCTTCTCCCTCAGCAGCTCTGGCAGCCTGGAAGTCAGGGAATAACACAAATCATCAGCAGTTCACAGCTGGCACAAGCAACCAAGTGTCTTCTAAACCACCACAGAATTACTGCAAAATAAGGCAGAGTTTTATTACACAAACTCTGCATTTCCCAAAAGCTGCCATGGCAGAAACGAGATTGTGCCCTGTCCCCTCATACCTCCCCAGTTCAACCAGGACACCATGCCCTGCACACCTTGTGACCTTCCCAGGCAGGATTCTCCTCTCCAGATGCACTGGAGTTACCACTTTGGAGTGAAGATACCTCTGTTTAATGGGACAAAAGAGATGGTTTGGTGGCTTCTTTGGCAAACTTGCCATGGGAAGAACAATAGCTTCAGGGCATGGTTTTAATTTCCCAGTAGATTGGGGAATATGAGCACAGAGCTTGTCCTTGGATCTGGAAAGCTCATCCTAATCACATCTAAGGAAGGCTGAGGAGACTTATCACCAGGTTTTCTACATCAATCTGGAAACTAAGCCAAGAATCCAAGAGAAAAGAGTCACAGCCACAGGGGATGTGTTATTCCCAGTCAACACCATGGAAACAAAAAGATGAAGTCCTGTTCAAGAAGCTTCCTGAGCTATGACTGCAGCTCACACAGCACTGCCCAAAACCATCACACCCATGAAAAGTATGTCCAGCAGGAAAATAATTCCAAGAGATGAATGAGATAGTAGCAAACTGCCAAGAGCTTTCAGTCTTTTCTGAGTGGGGATATAAACAAAACTGGGATTTGGCACAAGGCACCACAGCAGTTAGTGATTCCTGGCATGGGAAAGGAGACCAGGAAAGGATTTTGAAATCTCATGATTTACCACTCCAAAGTTGAGGCAGACAAGCAATTAATTTATGCCCAGAAGGTGTATATTCTCCCTGCCAGCAGCAGGTCACAGACAGCTGGTGATATCAAAGGAGAAGGCTCAATGCTATGGAGAATCCTCAACAGGAAAATTATTTTAGGAAGGAGAGGGTTAAGGTCAAAGCAGTTCAAGTAGAAGAGGAAATGCCTGGAGGCTCCATTTAACTCAGGTGATGCTCCCACCTCTGGGATGGAAGAGACTTGGCTTTCAGGCAGAGATACAGCACCTCTTCATTCCCATCTGAGTCCACGTCCCAAAATCCTAACTGACCCAGAGGCTTCAGTTTGTTCAAGCTGGCACTTCTCCTCCTGGGTTTCTTTTCTTAGCATCCACAATCCAGCAATAAGAGATACAGCAGGAGGAAAATCTAAGCAGGAAAATCAGTGGGGATTCTGCTTTTACACCATAACAATTAACCTGATATTGTGGAATATCCAAAATACTCTCCTTTAACTCAAACAGAGTCAGAAACAGCTGTTTTGGTGCTTTCTGAAACAGAAACATCTATGAAGAGCCCATCATTTTTATCAGCTGTGGCAATATTTTCTTCAATTTCTTCTCCCCTCCCATTTGTGCACCCCCACTGCACAACTCAGCAGAAAAGTTATCTAAGAGCAGCTTATCTTCAGCAACAGGAGTTACTCAGCACCTCCTAGTGAAGTAAGAGGCACTCTAAACTGAAGTGCCCCAGGAGGCAGAACCATCACAGAGCTCCAAGGGCATGTTTATGACTTAAAATCAATGTTTAAAACCACACCATAAGCAGGAACAAAACCTCCCAGCACTTGTTGACAGGCTGATGGTGACAGCCCTCACACCACAAGACTGAAGGCACACTTTGACATGCCAGGAGGGGATCCCTGACCCAATGTTTTCCTTCTCCAAAACAGACTGAAGCTTCCCAAAGCACATCACATTTTGGAGAAGATGGGTGAGTCCCACAGGAGTCCAGCTGTAGGAGGAGAGACTGGTGAAAACACACAGAACCATCCTTCCAGAAATTAGTATATTCCACTCCCTAAACGGTACCCAACACTGAGATGTTAGAGATGGGTAAAGGACTCAAATTGCCAGATTGGTGCAGCTCCAGTGTGCTACTCAAGCTTCTGTGAAGGACCTGCCTGTGCATGCCATGGAAATGGTTCTAGCAAATCCTCAAGCCCCATCTACAGGGCTGTCCAGGCCTTCTCACACTGCAGTACAGGCAATGCTTTCCAGCTGAACCCTCCTATTTTACACACAGAACACTGTGCTCCCTTCACTGTCCTGACCAGTAGAGCACACTAAAGATGCTGTGGTGGAATTTGTCCTTGTCATGGTTTAACCCCAGCCTGCAATTTGGCCCCACACAGTTACTTGCTCCCTCATCCAGGTGGGATGGGGCAGGAAATCACATGGGTAACAGTGACAAAACTCATGGGCTGAGATAGAGACAGTGTAATATGGAAAGCAAAAGCCATATAAGCAAAGCAAAACCAGGAATTCATTCCCCACTTCCCCTGGGCAGGCAGGTGTTCAGCCATCCCCAGGACAGCAGGGCTCCATCACATGTAACAGTCCCTTGGGAAAACAAATGCCATCACTCCAAACATCCCCCTCTTCCTTTTTCTTCTCCCAGATTCATACAGTGAGCATCACCCACCATGGTCTGGGACATTCCTGTTGGGATCAGCTGTCCTGGTTGTGATCCCCCCCAGCTCCTCATGCTGGCAGTGTGGGGTGAGGAGCAGCAAAGGCCTTGGCACCGGATGAGCAGTCACTGCTCAGCAATAGCTGAAATATCCCTGGGTTTTCAGCTCTGTTTGCAGCACAACTCCAAAACAGCCCCATACCAGCCACTGTGCAGAAAATTAACTCCATCCCAGCCCAAACCAGCCCTTCAGCCTCAGTAATTCACATTTCAGTTCATCCATGTCAAACTGACTTTGGAAATTACTTCTTGCACCTGGTCCATACTTTGCCAAGAGAGGTAAAGAAGAAATCCTAACAAGGTAACACCTGATCAGGTGTGATGCTGAGTGTTACATTCAGTAGGTAACAAGGTCCAGGACTCAGACATCACTTGACATCTGGGCCTTCAAGAAAGTGACTTAGAGAAATGCAGGTGACATGAAGGTGTGATCCCAGTGGCACTGAGAAATTCCCCCACTGGACAGTGCTCTGTCCCTGGGTGCTGCCACACCAAGCCAGCAGTGCTGTCCCCCCCTGCAGTAACCACCAGCCCCACTGTCCCCAGGAGCTGCTGTACCTGAGCCAGTTCTTTGATCCGTTTCTCCAGAGGGGCTGGCAGCCCTTCCGGAAGGGATGGCGGCTGCTTGAACTCCTGCTCCAAACCTGTGCCACCAGGATCGCTGCCATCCTCCACCTCAGGGAAGGGACTGCCCTCTGGGGACTCGCTGAGGAGCCTCTCCAGATCCAGGTCACTCAAGGAGTCCATGGCTGTGGCTGCCTGGAGCAGGTCACTGTCACTGGCGTGGCCAAAGAGTGAGAGCAGAGGGTCAGCCATGGCCTCTGCCTCCCTCGGGGCTGCAGGGTCTGCTGGGGAAGGAGTCACTACTTTCTGCTCTTCATCTTTTTTCTTCTGAGCATCCTTCTCCTTCTGAAACTTCTTCAGCATCTCCTTGACACTGAGAGCTCCAGAGTATTTCTTCTTCTTCTTCTCCTTACTTGCATTTAATGCTGTGAAGCTGCAAACAAAGTGTGGAGGAGGAAATGGAGATGAATACAAGATCAAGGAGCAGAGAGGTTCCCTTCACCCCAGTTCACTTCAGCCATAGGCACAATTCCCTGGAAAATCTTAGCCCCTTAACCAATTACCCCATAAAAAGTATTTTCTAGCTTCTGAAAGTCTTAAGTTTCTGACTGTTCAGCTCAGAGAAGGCTGTCCTGCCTCACTGCAGAGAGGTGCTGGTGCTTAAACCACCTCCACAGAGCTCTACTTTCATTTTACTATGTTATTATTATTATTCCAGCAAAAAAGGTTGGGAAATGCACTATTAGTACAGGGGAACTGAGGCAGGACAGAGTTAGTGTGAAGCATAGTGTGAAAACCAGCAGAGCAAATTCCTTTCTTTGCTCACTTTGAAGGAATCACACACTGACAACACCATGTCAGACACGTGGCTTGGTGCTGCCCAAAAGCAGATCCATGCAGGAAAAAAGAAATCACAAAGAATAGTTAAAGGAAGAAGGAAAAAGTTGAGGAAGAAAATATAGGAAATGAGTGAAAAGCAACAGATACAGATTTTGAAACAGATAGGCCAGGCAGACCAAAGCAAGGACAGCAACAGTACAAGATGACTCAGAGCAAAAAGAAAAACCACTCCATTTTACAGCCCAAAGGCCATAAAAAAGCTGAGCACTCATCCAAGAAATACTTTGGGCAGGAGTACAAAGGCTTGCCCAGAGAGAGCAGCTGCCTTGCAACCTCTCCCTCCCTGCCAGCCTGACAGTCATACAGCCCTGAGTCCAAGCCTTTCCTCCCACAACTTCGTTCCAACAGTTGTTACCTTTCTCTCCACTGTCTGAGTCTGTTCCCACTGTCAGTGTCGAAACAGAGCTCCAAAAACCCCAACATTGCAGCCAGCTGTGCCCTTCTTTGCTCAGCCACTGCTGCTGGGGAGCTGTGCTCCCTTCCCTGATCATCATCTGCCTTTCTTTCTCACTTTGGAAGCAACAGGGACTTCCCTGCGGGTGACTGCAATGTGCACTCGAGCAACCCCACACTGCAACAGAACCTACTGCAGCCACCTGGAACCCTGAAACTAGGTGTTGAGCAGCAAGAATTATCCTCTCCCCTCCTTACCCAGCTTTTGGAAACTTGGACTTCTTCGATTTCTTTTCCTTGTCATAAGAATCATCTTTCTTCTTTTTCTTTATTTTTTCACCTCCATCTTTCAACTTCCGCTTCTGCAGAGGGTTAAAAACAAGTCACAATCAAAGAGTTTCCCACATTACCAACACTCCCAGAGCCACTCTGGGACCTCTCCCAAGAATGTGAAAACACAGGACTCATTAACCCAACCCCTGCATCCTTCACCACGGTTCTGGCACATGTTGCCTTCAGCATCTGACAGCACACCCAGCTTCTGTACCACTCTCTGCACCCCCATAATGCTGTGACAGGGACACATCCTGTCACTTGCAGGGTGACAGGGAGCAGCTGTGACCTGTGCTTTAGGAACCAGGTAACCCCACCAGAGTCTCAGAGCATGTCAGACATGCTTCATTTTAATAAGAAATTGTAGGACACAATGGGATTTCAAGCGCTCATCCCTATTCTGTCCACACCAAGTCACGAATCCCTCCCACTCCAAATGTCAACACACTTCCATGCAGCAAGCTCTGAGCTGTAATAGAGGGAATAACTGAGAAAGCTGCCTTGCTGACCTTGGGACACTTCTTCTTCTTCTCTTTGACATAGTCATCCTCAGACTCAGAGGCCTGCCGGAACTGCAGAGTTCCTGAGTTGATGTAAAACCCTCCGTACTTGGTAGTGAGAGAAGCAGGAACCAGCTCATCGTACTGGAAGTAACAGAGAGTAGTTTTTGGCAGTAGGAGCTTGGTTACTTCATTCCATAGCTCAGCTGCTTGGAAAATGCAGTTGGATTCATAGAATCACAGAATATGCTGAGTTGGAAGGGATCCATCAGGATCATCAAGTTCAGCTCCAGGCCCTGCACAGACACCCCAACAATCCCACCCTGTGGCTGGGAGCATTGTCCAAATGCTTCTTGAGCTCACACAGCCTTGGTGCTGTGACTACTTCCCTGGGAAACCTGTTCCAGTGGCTGACCACCCTCTGGGTGAAAAACCTTTCCCTGATATCCAACCTAAACCTCTCCAACTCAGCTCCAGCCATTTCCTCAAGTCCTGTCACTGGTCATGAGAGTGAGGAGATTGTGCTCCCTCAAGAACAGACTGGAATGCCAACCAGCATCTCCTGCCATGCAGCTGCCCCAGGATCTCTCATTCCCTGGCCCTGGCATCCTCCTGGCTCACTCCCAGTCCAGGTTCAGCCCCCCAGGCAGCCACCTTTAGCCACCCTCACACCCATCCCAGCACTCACGGCTTCAGAGTTATCGATGAAGGAGTCGGACTCGTCGTAGCCATACCCCATATCAATCAAATCCTGAATCCTGTCCTTCCTGCGCCTCTTCCCACCCTGAACAAGGAAACACGGACACTGATCATTTTTCTTTTCAGTACCACCACCATAGGATCCCTGATCACAGGACAGCAATGCTGGCTCCAGGACAGAAAAGCTGCAGCAGAACCAAACCAAGGTTGGCCTCCATCACACTGTCCTCCCAAGGTGTGGTAAATCCAGTTTTAAGCCTTGTCATAGGAAACCAAAACAGTGCAGCCAAATGAAACAAACTGCCAGCCAGACTCCACACTGAACTGGGTCTGCACCCCTTCAACATTCCTGCCAGGGCCCTCTTCCATAGGGATTGCTCCTCCCTAAGTGCTGCAGTGGGTACAGACTCAGTACTACAGACACACAGAGTGTGTCAGGGTGACCCATGGGCTAAATCTGCATCAGAAAACAACACTGCCCCAAAGTGCCAGAGGTAAAACACAGCATGGTTTTATTGCCAACTACAGAAATAAAGTAAAAGGAAGACCAAAAAGGAACAGGTAAGACAGATCCATGCAGCAGTGTCCTGAGGGCAGTGGACTCATCAGAGCCCCATGCTCAGAGCCTTGGCAGATTCCATCCTGCCACAGCAACAAGACCTAGAAATTAATTCCTGCTTAAGGAAATTCACTTTTATCAATCACAGTAATTGATTCGCCGCTCACTTTAGTTCATGTCATTCACTTTAATCAGACTCATCTGATTTAAGAATGAATCTGAACTATTTTTGCAGCCCTGAGACAGAAAAAGAACATAAAAACCAGCATGTGCCAGCCAGGATAAGGGACTGGGGAGAACAGGAACCTAAGAGCCAGTGAGCATTAAAAGCAGTGCCTGAGAGCTAAACAGCACTGCCCAGCACAAGGAATAACATCATTTAATGAAGAAACACATACGTATTTTTCTTCAAACTTCCTAGCAAGAGCCTCCACTTTATGCCTTTCCTTTTCCTCATCATTGAAGGGATCAGCCGGGTCCTTCTTCTGTAGAAATTAAAGACAAAACCCAGAGTCAGTCCAGCCACACTGCTACCAAAACCCCATGAATTAAACTCATTCTGACTGGAGCAGCTGGGCAGAAGCTCAGATAAAGCAACCTTTAGGACAGTGCTGATCAATATCTTCATCAGTGACACAGACAGTGGTATCTGGGCACCCTCAGCATGTCTGCACCAACCACACCCAGCTGTGCGGTGTGGTTGACATACCTGAGGGATGGGAGGCCATCCAGAGGGACATGGACAGGCTGGAGAAGTGGGACCATAGGAACCTCACAAGGTTCAACAAGGCCAGGTGCTGCACCTGGGCCAGAGCAACCCCCACGATCAATCCACACTGGGGGATGAAGGGATTGAGAGCAGCCCTGGGAGAAGGATTTGGGGTTTTGGTGGCTGAGAGCTGGACATGTCCCAGCATGAGCACCCAGAACCCCCTGTGCTGGGCTGAGCCCCCAGCGTGGGCGGCAGGGGAGGGGGGAATTCTGCCCCTCTGGTGAGACCTCACCTGCAGAGCTGCCTCCAGCCCTGGGGAACAACAGCAGAAGGATGTGGAGCTGCTGGAGAGAGTCCAGAGAAAGCCATGGAGATTCTCTGAGGGCTGGAGCCCCTCTGCTAGGGAAAAGGCTGAAAAGGCTGGGGATGTTCACCTGGAGAAGACTCCAAGGAGACCTCAGAGCCCTGCCAGTGCCTAAAGGGCTCCAGGAGAGCTGGAGAGGGACTTGGGACAATGGCATAAAGTGACAGGATGAGGGGGAATGGCTTCCCACTGCCAGAGGGCAGGGTTATATCAGATATGGGGAAGAAATTGTTCCCTGTGAAGGTGGGGAGGCCCTGGCACAGGGTGCCCAGAGAAGCTGTGGCTGCCCCTGGATCCCTGGAAGTGTCCAAGGCCAGGTTGGATGGGGCTTGGAGCAACCTGGGACAGTGGAAGGTGTCCCTGCCTGTGACAGGGGCTGGAAAAAGATGAGCTTTAAGGTCCTTCCAGCTCAAACCACATTGGAATTCTTAGAGTGTTTCTGTGGTTTGGGTGCTCTCTCAGGTAGTTTTCTAGCTGACTCTGCTTCTCCCAGCTCTCAAAAAAAACCACCCCAAAAATCAAGCAGCATAAAACATCAACTGACTGCTAACAGTTCTGAAGGGAAACAGCAAAAGGAATAGAATTCAATAAGTTTCTTTTCATAGAGAAACACTCCTAACTCAAAGTTTAGATGCTACAGGAGTTTTTATTAATCTCTTATCACTGCCCAGGTACCAAAATTCACTTTAGATCCAGTCACTCCAAACTAAACGAGCATCACATCCCACACCTGCCACCAGCACATCACCTTCCCAACACAAAATTCCAGCCAAGGCAAAGGAGTGACACAGTGTGGCCTGACAATAAGAACCCCAGCCTGGGGGTCAGTTCTCCTGCTGCAGGACGTTCCACCACCCTCCTCCCACCTTGCAGCACCTTACAGCAAACACAGACCCAGCTCTCAAAACAGCGATGAGACTGTTGAGACCTTCAGCTACAACACAGGCTCCCACAGGCCCCAAGGACACTCACCTTGTCACCTGAAGAACCTCCTTTCACTTTCCCTCGACAGCTCTTGAGGAGATCTGGGTAGAAGAACTCGGGGCAGCGTTTGTGATCTGGCTCGAAGAGGGTCAGAGTGATCCGAACGGCCGTCGCTGCCGGCTCGGGCTCCGGGGGCTGCTCTCCATCGTCCTTCCGAGACCTTTTCAGGAAGCTGCTGCTCAGGGGCCCATGGAGAGTGGTGAACGAAACCCTGTGGGGCTCTGTCATGGCTATGGCCAAGTCTTACCAGGCCTCACGGCATCGTTCCCATTGCATTAGGAAAGGTCTGTCGGGCTGCACTGATGGATTTCACCAAGGATAACGGAGGATGTTGGCAGTAGAACAAGTGCTTTGCTTTTGGAGCTTTCTTGGGAAATGACAAAGGGCCGTGCTGTGAGCGCTTGCTGCAATCATTAGAGAGAAAGAAAGAAAGAAGTCAATTCTTGTACCAGCATTCCCTCCAACACTGGGAGCTCCCCCGTTATCCCTCCTGTCCATCGCAGATCTGTCACCTCACACCACACCGCTCCATCTGTAAGGGCTGAAGGCAATCCAGCTGCCGGGGAAACAAAACGACGCCGCCAGACTTGGTGTGACGCGGCCCAGGAGCCCTGAACACAAACACCGGCCACGGCTGCACCTCCTGGGCCGGGCTGCGCTCCAGCCGCCTAATGTCCCGCTGCACCGAGGCCCGGGCACCACCGTCCCTGGGACAGCGGCCGCGGCGGGGGCTGACCGGGGCCCACGACTGAGCGGCTCTCGGGGCTAAGTGGGGCTCGGGGTGGCAGCGCGGCCTGCGGGGCTGAGGGGAGGACCGAGGCCGTGCTGACGGGGCTGGGGCCGTGCTGACGGGGCTGGGGCCGCGCAGGGTCCGGCCGGGCCGGGCCGCCCTCACTCACCGCCGGCGGGACGCGGCCGCCGCTCTGGGCCCGCTCCGGCCCCGCGCCCGCGTCACGTGGGCGGTGCTGCCCTCGCGCGGGGCCGCGCGTACCGCGGCCAATCGGCGATCGCCTCAACGGTCACGCCTCGCATTGCAACCAATCAGCGGCCGCCGCCGCGGCCACACCTCGCGGGAGAGGCCCGCGGCCAGCGGGCCCGGCCCACGTGATCACGGCGGGCCAATCCCCGCCGCCGCTACCGCCCCGTCCCGGCGGCCCGCGCGCGGCGGCGGGAGGGAGGGCGGGGCGGCAAGATGGCGGCGTCCCTCAGGGAGCGGCAGCGGCCCGCCGGGGACTCGCGCCCGGCGCTGGATGCTTGCGTCGGGAGAGACGCGAGGCGGCGGCGGCAGCGAACGGAACGACGGCTGCCCGCGCTCTCGGAGCGGCTGCCCGCGTCCTCCTCACTCACTCACCGAGCAGCGTTTGGTGGAGCTCCGTAGGAATCAATGCCGTGAAGCCTCCGGGAAGCAGCGTTCGTCCTGCCTGTCGTGTCCCTTAAACTGAGGTTTTTACCACTGAATGAAATGCAATGTAGGGGATGTGTGTAAAATAAGGGGCAGCAGAGTAAGGTATCTAAACAGCGGCTGTTGTGGATAAGGCTGCAGGCACTGGGACCCCCGGAACTCTGTGCTGGAACACCCTGGCTGGGGATGACAAACCTCCAGCAGAGCCGAACCTGTTCAGGACTGGCTGTTCCAGCTGGATGGGACACGAAAGAATCCATCCCAGAGTGACGATAGAGCTGGCTGATGTCATCGTGGGACCTCTCCATTATTTTTCAGCGGTTTGGGGAGTCTGGAGAGGTCTCTGTTGAGTGGAAGGTGATAAATGTCCCAGTTCTCAAGCAGGGTAAGAAGGAAGACGTTGCAGGCCTGTCAGTTTCACTTCAGTGCCTGGTAAAATCCTGGAGAAGGTTATTGAGAAACAATACAGTTATCAGTCAGAGCCAGTGCAGATTCACGAGGGAAGGTCGTGCTCAATTCCCATTTGTGACAAGCTCAGGCATCAACTCCAGTCACAGAATGGTTCAGGCTGGAAGGGCCTACAGTGGCTCATCTGGTCCCACCTCCCTGCTCAGGCAGGGTCATCCCAGAGCACAGGATTGTGTCCAGATGGTTCTGGAATATCTCCACACCCTCCCTGGGCAGCCTGTTCCAGTGCACAGGAAAGTTCTTCATGTCCAGGTGGACCTTCCTGGGATCAGTTCCTGCCCATTCTTGTGCCATTGCTGGGCCCCAAGGAGCAGAGCCTGGCCCTGCTCTGAGCCCTCAGTGCACACAGGGACACACAGGGAGGAGGGCCCCTCTCAGCTGTGTCTCCTTGAGGCTGAACAGCTCCCTCAGAAGGGAGATACTCCAGTCCTACAGCATCTCAGCAGACTCTGATGGACCTGCTCCAGGAGCTCCATGTCCCTCTTGTTCTGAGAAGCTCAGAACTGGACACAGCACTCCAGAGGTGCCTCACAGGGCTGAGCAGAGAGGCAGGATCCCCTCCCTCACACCCCCAAGGGCACACAGCTGGTCAGGAACAGTTGGTGTCATCCTCTTCTCCGCAGAGCTGCTGCCCAGCAGTGCAGCCCCAGGGCAGCACCAGCCTGAGCTGGTGCCTGGGGTTGTTCCTCCCCAAGTGCAGGACCTGGCCCTGATCTGTGTTGAATTTCAGAAGGTTCCTCTCTGCCCCTCTCGCACTGTCAAGGTCCCTCTGAAGAACCACACAACCCTCTGAGGTATCAGCCACTCCCAGCCCTGTCAGTCATCTTGGTGTTGACCAAGAGAAGACAGATGTGGTGGTTTGGGGTAGCTTTTGATAGCACCTCTCACAGTCTCTTGGATAAACTGTCCCTCACACAGCTCCACAAGTACCCCTTTACAAGGGCGAGCAGCTGGTGACAGCTCAAGCTCAAAGGGTTACAGTAAACAGGGTCACATCAGGACAGACACCAGTGGGGTTACCCAGGGCTTGAATGTTTTTATAGATCATCCAGATGCAGGAATTTAATGTACACCTAGTAGGTTTGCCAACAGTACTGAACTGGGAGGAGCTGTGGAGTTCTCAGAGGGCCCTTACAGGGAGCTGGGCAGTCACCACCTGGGTGAATTCAACAGCAGCAAGTGCTGGATTCTGCACCTGAGACAGGCTTGTACACACAGTTTGGGGGATAAGAGGCTGGAGAGGAGCCCAGCAAACAGACCTTGGGGTTGATAGCAAGTTGGACAGGAGTCAGCAGTTGCAGCCAAAAGAGCCAACTGTACCCTGGGGTACAGCTGGGCTGAGGGAGGGGATTATCCTGTTCTGCACTGGGGCTGGAGCTTTGTGTTCCCACTAAGAGTCCTGGGAGGGAAACCATGGAGAGAACAGGTCAAAAGCCATTTCCCATCCCATAAAAATGTCAACCCTCTTCCATTTTCGAACACTCTTTATGTTTGACTGACGGCACCAGCTCAGACCTAAGTCCTTGGCAAATGCACTGCTAAAAATCCAGGGAAAAGCCCAGGGAGCAGGAGCCTGCAGGGACTGGCATGGGGTTGGAATAGAGCCAAGAGCATGGTGCAGGGCTCTTTCCTGCACCAGTGGTGCTCAGCAACAGAATTAGGAACAACGGCCAGAAACTAAACAGAAATTCCACCTCAATATGAGGAAGAATTCTTTTACACTGAGTGTTGCAGAGCACTGGAACAGCTGCCCTGGGGGAGTACGGAGTCTCCCACTCTGGGGACATTCCAAACCCACCTGGACACAGTCCTGTGATAGCTGCTCCAGGTGACCCTGCCCTGACAGGGAACTGGGTGATTTCCAGAGGTCCTTTCCAACCCCAGCTATTCTGGGATTTTGTGAATCCTGCAGGAGCACAGACCCTGCTGGTTCTGCTGCCACAAGCATGTGGTGCTGCAGCACTGGTCTGGCTCCACTGAACATCACCTCAGCCAGACTTCTGGTTCAGTGGGAAGCACAAGAGCCCTGCACAGGGCACAGACATGGGATCTCTGCTGCCTTCACCTCTTCCTGCTCTGACACACAACTGCTGCACCCAAAACCTTCCCTCCACACTGCTGGCCAGACTATTTTTGACAAGCACCTGCAGACTCCTGCCTTCAAAGGGCCCCAAAAGGAACAACAGACAGCTTCTACTTTTATTATTACAGTTTAACACAGTCTTGGACAGAGGAGAAGTGGCAGGAACCAACATGCAAAGCAATTAAAAGTCCCCAGGGGCTCGAGGAAGACCACCCACAGCTCAGCTCCTGTCCTTCTCCCAGCAGTGGCTGTGAGGCCCCTTTCTCTAGAGCTGCTGCTCCATTGTGCCCTACAGGGGGACAAGGTCATGGCAGACACCAAACCTACACACACAGTGAGGGCACAGGACTTTGACTGTGTCTTGATGAGTCAGGTCTGTCATTTGACTAGAATCCAGTGTACTCTGAAACTGGGAGGGCATCTTAAATCTTTTCCAAGTAGACAGGGAGAAGAATTCTTCAGGAAGAAGCAACGGCAGGAGATGAAGCTCAGGTATTTCTCCACAAATTTCCTGTGTCAGCTCTTCTCAGTGCATCTATTAAACAACAAATGTAACCTTCCTCCCACTAGCTTCACACCTCGGTCTTCACTTTGCCAGCCTCTTCTCCTGCAGCTATGCTGCAGCCAGACTCTGAGTTCAGCCAAGTGGACAAGTTCCAGGAACAAACAGGATCTGTCAGGTATTTAGAACTGGACCCAGGTTTCTGGAGAAGGCCCTGAGGCAGGAGGAGCCCTGGCTGAGGCAGCTGGGCAAAGCCCCACTCACTGGAGGGAGACCCCCTCCCCTGCCCCGCTCAGTGCCACCACTGCTGGGGCCAGCCTGCAGGAGGAGTGGGGGTCACTTTACTCTGTCCCCAAAGAGCTGCCCTCATTCCCCAACACCTACAAAGCTGGGGACCCAGAGGGACGGGGTTTTAGGGCACAGGTAAAACTCACCCTACTTGTGGGAAAACACTGGGGATCTTGTTCCCTTGGATTAACCATATCCCTGTTCCATGGCAGGATACCAAGTTGCTGTCCCTGTCCTTCTGCTCTGGTGAGGCTGCACAGCTCTGAGGAGCTGGGTGGCCCAGGGACAGCTCACAGGTGGTCTCCAGCCCATTACAAACTGATTTCCAGATACCCTCCCAGCAGGAAAGCTCCACTGTCAGACAAGGAAGGTCTTGGGATCGCCCAGAGCTCCCTGTCAGGACTCCACAGCCTGTGCTGTGCACAAGAGAGGATTAAGTGCTCCTCCTGAACAGTCCTTCCTGAGCCTCAGATCCATAAATCCTTCCCTGCCTCCCTCTCCACCTTCCGTTCCTGTGGCTGCCCCTGTGCTGCTGCTTCACGTCAGTCACCTCAGAGGGACAGTGTGAGACAGAGTGTCAGGTCAGGCCAGGGCAGTCCCAGAGAACCAAAGCAGACCTGGAGGAGCTGCTTCCCACTCCCAGCACCCACAGCCCAGGACCCAGAGCCAGAGGAACTGTGCATTTAACAGCATTTGGAGAATATTCCTTCCATGGACTCGCTCATCTGGGTGAGCTTATGCCATCCCAAGCAGCAGAGCTCCCCACAAGGGAGAGAGATTGTCCCATCCTTCATTCCTTGTCTTGGAATGAGTGCTAAAATGGGAATTTGCCCCCTTATCCTACAGCAGCCCAATTCTTTAAAAGCCTGTGGTGAGAAGTCTTCTAGAAATGCAGGTAAATTGTCAAGCCCATCACCTTGTAGTGACCAGCACCTCTCCCAGCAGCAAGCAACACACATTCTCCTGCTCCAGGCAGGGATGAGAACACCCAGGAATGGGTCAAGAGCCCAAATTTTACTTCAGTGCATCAGTTTGAGCTACTTGGAATTTAAGATGCTTCAGCAGAGCAACGATACCAACTACTTACTAGAGCAGAGAGAGAAAAAAAGAAACAGCTCCTCTTGGCAGGAACTGAACCACAGAGTTCCACACACAGCCCAGCTCTCAGGATCCCACAGGCAGAACAGGAATCCCAAAGCAGGATCTGCAGCCAGCCCCAGCAGCTGCCATGAAATGGATGGAAATGTCCTGTGTCCCAGCAGGAAAATGTACTTCCCTTGAGATTCCTCCTCACTCGTAGATCCAGTGTGCAGCTGTGTCCTCCCAGCACGGCAGCTCCTCCGGGCGGAACCAGAGTGAGATCTCCTGCTGGGCACTCTCCACTGAGTCACTGCCATGGATCACATTCCTGTGGGCAAGGAGAAAGGGAGCAGCTGAGAAAGCTGGGAGAGGGATGCTGCAGTTTGGAAAACTGCACCTTGACCAATTTAATTAAAATGAAGGAACCAGTCCTATCCCACAATATCCCTTCCTATCACACACCTCTCCTCCTTCCAGGAATGACAGTTCCCAGCACTCCTTCCTCCTATGGTGAGGAGACATTTGTTTGCTACAGGAGGAGCTGCAAGTAGCCTTGGGGTCTGGGGTTTGCATTTTTTATGTCAGTGATTCCAGATATGCCTCCAGATTTTCCCCCTTCCATCAAAGCAGGTTTGGTATCAGACACCAGGAAAGAGAGATCTAAGCCAGGAGGGTTCAGTAAGAGCCATGTCTACCACAAACCAGACTGTGGCCACCCAAGGATCTTCACCCACTCCCAGGAAAGGACTGAGTGGGCTCCTCCATTCCTCTTCACAGCCTGACAGTCCCAATTCCCAGAGGAAAACCCAGGCAAACCATATTTTGACAGCAGCCTTAGGAAGAAGGAAAGACAACCTGGTCTCCTTTTCCTGCCAAAGCCAACTCCAGAAGGCAGAGCTCAGCTCTGGTCTGAGCACAGAAGGGAGAAGCTCTGCCCTGGGAATGCAGACTCATGTGGCTTGGGTAGGCCTGGCACAGAAATGCCTGGACAGGATGCCCTGAAACACTGAGGGAAGAAAAAGCTCTCACTTGCTGACTTCAACACAGAAGTCCCCTCGGATGGTGCCAGGCTTGGAATCAGCTGGGTTGGTCTCCCCAATCATGGTGCGAACTGTCTTCACCACATCCAGGCCCTGCCAGACCTACAGAAGAGCAAAAGCAGGATCAGCTTCCACAACTGCCCCAGCAGGTCACATCTGTCCTCTGAATTCCCCACCAGATGCACCTGCGTGAGAGACAGGAAAGGGTCTCTCCAAATTATTTTTCCAAAGTTGATTTTGGAAAATAATCCAAATTGTCTGTGGATTTCTCCCCATCCCTGGAAGTGTTCAAGGCCAGGTTGGATGGGGCTAGGAGCAACCTGGTCTATGGAGGGTGTCCCTGCCCATGGCAGGGAGTGGAACAAGACTTTTAAGGTCCATTCCAACCAAACCATTCTATGATTTAATTTACGACAGAAAACATCCCTGCAGTTCAGTACAGCTTCAAGAGACCCTCTGAGGGGAGAAACCACCTTGTTTCCATCGTGCCAACAGCCAGTGCTGCTCACACCTTGCACTTGCTCCCTGTTCCCTGGTGCAGGGGCCCTGGCCAGCACTCACCATGGCCACGACAGGCCCGGAGCTCATGTACTTCACCAGGCGGCCATAGAAAGGACGGTCCCGGAGGGCAATGTAGTGCTCCTTCAGCAGCTCCTCCGAGGCCTGCACAGAGCACAGAGCTTAGTCTGCTCCCACACTAGGGGATCTGGGCAAGGGCTGCACCTCAGGCATGCAGGGAATTAAGAGAATTAAGTTCTTGCACAGATGCTCCATTCCAGGAGTGAAACAGCAGGAGCCTGATACAGACTGGAGTTCCCAGGTCAGAGGAGCAACACCTGCCAGCTCACAGTGACAGCCCTAGAGCAAGGGCACAGACAAGGGCAGACATGCTATCCACAGCTGGGATCATCCCTCCTGGTGCCAACACTCCTCTGAGCTGTGAGGATTTGGTGCTGGAATGACACCGGCAGGCTGTACATGCCCGATGACGGGCAGAACCCCCAGCAGTTACCAGCACAGCCGGGGGGCCGCAGGGGCTCCTCGGCTCCAGGGACCCGCCTGGGTGGGTCTGGCCGCTCACCTGCAGCAGCTTCATCCCCACCAGCTGCAGCCCCTTCCGCTCGAAGCGCCGGATGATCTCCCCGACCAGGTGCCGCTGGACCCCGTCCGGTTTAATGGCCACGAAGGTGCGTTCATTGACCCCGCCGAAGGCTGCGGGGAGAGGGCAGAGGTCTGAGGGGGGGAGGGAGACGCCTCCGGGCCTTCAGCCAAGGGGGCACAGGGGGGTCCCAGGCCCTCAGCCGTGGAGACACAGGGAGTTCCAGGATCCCGGAGAGGAAGGTAGGGCGGCTCCTGGCTGCGGCCCTGGGGCGCAGAGGGCACAGCGGTAACGGGGCCCCAGCCTGGGCCCTCAGCCGCGGGGTCTCTCCCGGGAAGGGAGGTCCCTGGCTCTCAGGCACAAGGGGAGTGGGGGGTCCCTGGTCACCAGACACAGGGCCGGGGGTCCCGTTCCGTTCCGTACCACTGTGGAAGAAGCCGGCGAAGAGCCCCAGCACCAGGCAGATCATGGCGGCGCCGCTCTTAAAGGGGCCGCGCTCCCCCCGCAGTGTCGCCGCCCCCCGCGGAACCATCGTGCCGGGGCGCGGAGCGGCGGGGCCGAGATCCGGGGACACCGGGTGCGGCCGTTCCCATGGCAACGGGCGGGGCTTGGTGCCCCAGCCCGGCCTGAGCCCGCCGGGGGTCTCAGGGACCGATGGGGACGGGGGGCTGACCAGGTTTCACCTCGGCGAGCTGTCCCACCTGCTCCCTCCTTGCTGCCGCCTCTGCGCTCCCCTGTGCCGGTGGCCCGGCGACAGTGTCCCGGGTGTTTGTGAGACTGTTTCGCCTTCGCTATCTTTGTCTTTGCAGTCGCGACCGCACCCTAGTCGTGGTTAGACTAGTCCGGTTCTTGGTCAGCTGCTGTAGTCGCTGACCAGCCCCTCCAGCTCGGGTAGGCCCAGGCTGGCACCTCAGGAGGAGGAGCTGTGAGCTCCCCCAGCCCTGCCGCAAGAGCGAAAGGGCAGAGCTGCAGCCCCGCAGGGCTGGGGGAGCTGCTCTGTACAGAGCACGTGGTGCTGATTTCATTTTGGGGTGTAAGATCCCGGCTGTTAACGTGCTCCCAGCCTCAGGGGTCTTTATGAAGGGATAGGAAGAACTGCACTCCAAGGCTCCATTGCCTGCTCTCATCTCTTGGTTCAGCTCCCCTCCAGCACCTGAAATACCTTCAGCAGGTGCCCCGTGGAGGGCTGGATTTGCTCCCAGAGCTGTTCCAGGTGCCTCATGGAATGCTGGGTCTGCTTCCAACCTGTTTCTCATGTTCAGAATCTCTCTTCTGTTCAGGTCTTGGCTGGGACAAGCAGGGATCTGTCTCGGACAGTAGGGATTCAGCTGCTTTATCCAACATAGTTTTGAGTAAATTATTCACGGTTTTGTGCCAATAAATAATTAGACATTATATCCTGGATGTCCAGAGCATGACTTTGCCTGGGGAAAGTTCTCCGTTTGCTCCAGCACAGCCTGTTGTGGTGGTTATTATTCTTCCAGTGGAAAAGTCTTTGTAGGATGAACACTGTCCATTGAGGAACCGCGGACGCGGTTTGGGAGGTGAGTGCCATCCCAGAGACTTTTCCCTGCTGTTCCCGAGAGCTCTGGTGCCGGCAGAGGGAGCGCAGGCAGCGCGGAGGAGCTCCTTGCCTTCTGTCAGCCCTCGGCATCCCCAAGCCCATCCCGTCCCGGGCAGTCCCGCTGGCAGCGCTCTCCTAGAACAATGCTGGGATTTTTAAGGTGGACAAGCACCTGTTCTTAGGGACAGGCGGGTTACTTTGCTGGAACATCTCAAACAAATCCTGTCTGGAGCAGGTGTCTGAAAGGAAACAGCCCTCCCATGATTTGCAAAGGTTGCAGAGTGCCCTGAGGAAGGTGCCTAATAGATGGTGTCAGCTCTCATTAGCTACTCACAGAGCCGCTAATTAAGGGCACATTCTCCATGTGCTCCCGGTGACATCCGTGTGTCCAGCCTGATGTGCACAGGGATGATGGGAATGGGGCTGAAGGGAATGTGGCAGGTGGTGAAACCCAGCCTCCTAACTCCAGCCTGATGGCTGAGCTCAGCCTTCCTTCACAGAGAGCTATTTCAAAAATAATGATGTTTCTGTCAATTTAATAAGATTTATTCTGGGACAATTTTCAAGGTGATTGCAGAGGTGTCAGTGATGAAGTCAACAACTCAGTCCCCAGCTCAGTGTGTTCCGCAGGCAGCCAGACTTCCACACTGGCAGAATCCCTCATTTCACACTTATTTTTGTTTTTATTAATGCTGATGAAAGACCTCTTTTTCTCATACCAGGGTTGTTCTGTCCTTCTCCACAGGTCTCCTCAAAGATCCCTATTCAGGCACTTGGGTGATGGTTTTCATTTCCTTGGGCTGTAAATGCTCTTTTGAGCCTCAAGCAATTCCCTGCAGCAGAACTTGGAGAACAAACATGCTAAACACTCTCCACCTGGTGAGTCCTTCCTATCTTCTCTGGCAAGGATGTGCTGTGGGGAGAAAGCTTTGACTTCCCTCTCTATAAGCCCCAAAAATGCAGATTACTGTGACCAGGTAGCTTGGGAAATGGAGCTGGGCCTGATTCCCACACCTATTATTCCCGAGCCAGTGTCTTTTAGGCACAGTTTTAGGCAGGTGTGTATCTAGGGAGAGCCCAGGAAGCTGCAGCAAGAAAGAATAAGACCACAAATCCTTCCTACAGAGGTTTCACTTAGGTGCTCAGCATTCCCAGCCCAGATGTGTGCATGCAGTGCAGCCACGGGCAACAGCTGCACATCTGGAAGAGGCTGGACAGATTTGCTGCCTCGTTTGGAAAGCCCAGTGATCGCTTCTTAAGCCCCTCACTGGGAACCTGAAAGACCAGGTACCTTCTAGCACCAAATATCTCCCCATGTCAGTGGGAAGGTTCAGTGTAGAAGGATCCCAGCATGGCAGGGGAGGCTGGAGGGGGCTGTTCCCATGCTTGCCCCCACTGCAAGAATTTCAAGCGGAGGCAGAACTCTATTTTTGCTCTTGCTGGATAGAACATTGCAGATACTGTGGTTATATAAGAGACTCCAGAGCATGTAGGTGCACAGAACGTGGCCATCCAGCACTGTGCAGTGCAGACAAAGGCTTTTTGTCTCCTTTCATCTCACTTAGCAACTTCTGCAGCTGGCACTGCCTTCCTTCTCAGGCTCTTTTTGCACGTTTTTGCTTGTTTGGGGAGGATTTTCACCTTTCATTTCAGCCATGGCCTTTCACCAGTGTACCACTGACACAGCCTGGAGTGTTGGTGTCCCTTACAGTGTCCCTGCACAGGTGCAGACCTGTCTACTTTCATCTGCATCCCTGATCCTGCTGGAAATTATTCCATCTTCTTTAGGATAAAGAGGGGTTGGCAGAGCCAGAAGATTTCTTTAAGCACTTTTTCCCTGATCCAGGTGATACAGATGTCAGAGCCAGAGCTACACAAAGTGCTCTACAGCACAGTCACTTTCCAAGTGAACATGGAACAGACAAGAGGATCCATTCAAAACCGCCATTGCTCCACCCAGGAACAAAGCTCTGATACAGAGCTGGGGGAAAAAAAACCTGGGAGAAGCTGTCTGAGTACAGCAGGAGGTCTCCAGGGATATACCTTTAACCTTAGGACAGGTGCTGCTTCCTCAGAGGGAGCTGCCCAGACCAAACTTGCCTTTCCTTGCATTTAGCTTTCCCCTTCTCTTGGAGTCCATAAAACATTTCCTCGAAAGAAACATTCAGAGTATACAGCCTGGGAAAACAGTTGCATTTTGAAACAGAGATTTGTGTAGTTCTCACTTATGTGCAGTGCTACAGCATTTTATTTTTACCTGTCTGGGCAGCCTGTGCTTCTTCCCTGGGAAATTCCCAGTCCATTTAATCCCATCCAAGACTGGAGAAGGACAAGCTGGAATAGGCAGTGCCAGTGAGGAGATGAGCACCTTGGACACTTCCAGGGATCCAGGGGCAGCCACAGCTTCTCTGGGCACTCTGTGCCAGGTTCTCAATACCCTCACAGCCAAGACTTTCTTCCTCAAATCCCATCTAACACTGCCCTCTGGCAGCGGGAAGCCATTCTTCCTTGTCCTGACACTCCAGCCAGACCCTTATCCAAAGTCCCTCTCCAGCTCCCCTGGAGCCCTTTAGGCACTGGAAGGGGCTCTCAGGTCTCCCTGGAGCCTTCTCCCCAGCTCTCCCAGCTTGGCTCCAGAGCAGAGGGGCTCCAGCCCTTGAAGCATCAGGGATGATTTCTCAGGGACAGCCCTTGTCTCACCACCCTCTCAGCTCCTTCTCCCATAAGCCTGTCAGGATAATTTTTTTTTTTTTTTTTTGTAAAAACCCAGCTGTGAGCCATTGAGTTCTGCCAGCAGAGTCAGCCAGTGGCTCTCGTCCTGGTTTGGGGTCTCCTCTCACACACAGGGAAGCAGCTGCCACACCTTTATCTCCAGCTCTGAGTCAGATCAGAGGTGGCAGATGTGGGGGGCTAAGCCTGACCTTTCCCTCTTTACAGACAGCAGCCCTGGGTGTGAGTGTGTGGGGCTCCTGCAGGAACCCTGTGCCCAGAGCAGGGCAGGCTGCAGCCCCTGAGCCTGGGAGTGTAGAGCCCCAGCTCCCAGGAAGCTTCCTGTGTCTCAGGAGGAGATACTGGAGGTAACACAGTCCTTCAAGTTTTCTGTTACTTAGGTTGAGCTGATGGGAAAGTTTCACACCAATTCTGTGTAGGAATGCTTTGCCAGGGAGGTGCTGGCTGGCTTGGATCAGGTTGCATCCACCTGCTTACACCTTCACCCTGGCTGGCAGTGGGATTGAGGAGGGACTGCAAACTCTGAGCACTGTTTGGAGCCCCATGTTCTTAGGACCCTGGTTCAGAGGGGCCTGAATGCAGCCCATCTCCACAAATCCATCACCAGCTGCTCAGCCGTGAAAGGGGCTGTTGGTTGTCCCTCAGTTCCCTGCCTTGCAGAGCCTGTGTCCCCCCAGCACTGCTCCTTGTGATCCTATAGCAGTCACAAAGTAGGTCAAACACCATCTAAACCCTGGCTTGATATCCCTTGAACTAAACTCCTGCCCTGCCGGAATGTGCCCCAGAGGGGGTTAGGACTCGTGGCTTACAGGGAGCTAAGAAGGATGAGCAGCTTTGCTGTAGCTGAGTAAACAGAGCTGCAGCTCTGGGCAGCCCGGCTCCCTCCCCTGCCATCCCGGCTATCCCCTGCCAGCCCATGTCCCGCCCCTGCCAGCCCAGCTCGGCTTCATCCCGCCCAGGGATGAGTCCAACCCATGTGCTTTCAGAGATCCGGTTAAGGTTGGAAAAGACCTCCAAGATCAAGTCCAATCTTTGAGCAAACCCCACTGTGCTCACTAAGCCATATCGGGAAGTGCCATATCCATTGGGTTTTTTGACTCCCAGGGATGGTGACTCCAGCACTGCCCTGCTGCTCTCACCAGGTATCTTTGGTGATTCAAGTGCTACAGGGGTGAGGAGGGTGAGGACTTCCAGGGCTGTCCTGGCTCACCTGAGCCTGTCCTTGTCCTCTTGGTCAGCATGTTTTGTTTCATCCCTATCACTTCTCATCCAGGTGCTGCAGCCACAGGGAAACACCACAGTGCTGTCCCTAGACATGTGGCAGGAATTTGGGCAGCACCTCTGTGCACTGACAAGGACAACAACAAAACACCTGGACAAGTGAGTCATTCCCTCACATCCCAAGCCCAGAGCTTTGGGAAACCTCAGTGAAAGTTACAGGAACATTTGTCTGTGGCTGCCAGCCTGTCCTTGATGCTGTCACGGGAAGGGCCCAGACTATTTGTGTGTCTCAAGATCATTTTGAGTCTCTGCAGATGAAAATCTGTTCTCGTGGTGAATGCAGTGGTGACTCAGCACTAGGGGAGGAGGGAATATGACCTTAGGAAAATCTTTTCACCCCCATGCTCTGGAGATGTCCAGGAAAGGAAAGAAAATCAAATGGGAAAAAATATTAGCCCTTGGCAGAATGAGACTTTAGAAGAAGTCCAGAGCTTAATGCCAGGGGAGGACTGCAAGGTCTGGGGTCTGTGCACACACCAGCCTCAGGCCTTGCTCCAGCTCTATCTGCAAGAGACAGCTGGAGCTGTAGGAGTTTCCTGCCTGCTCTTCCAGGGCCTGGGTCAGGGCTTGCAAGTGGAGGACAGCCCAGGACTCTGGCAGGTGTGGCAGTGACAATTCCAGCAGTAGAACAGTCAGCCCTGCAGCAGCAGCTCCAGTAGAAGCAACCCCTCCCGTTACAGGTAAGCCCTCAAAGCCCTCTGTGGTCTGTTAAAGCTTGGAGGACAAGGGCAGGGAGTGCTGTCATGGGCATCCTCACTAAAAGTTCTTTGTTGATGGAGCAAACAAGCCCTGAGTGTGCCACCAGTTCCCCAGGGAAGCAAGGCTTGTCTCTGGGTGAGTGTGTGATTATACCAGAGCCTTGTTCCAGCAGTAGCTGCTCACCCTCCTGTTGGGCCTCCCAGGCCTCTCCCTGCCATAGCCTCACCTCCCAGGACCTGCTCAAAGCACCTTTGCTTATTCCCCTGCTGATATCTTTGGTTGCCCACCCAGCCAGGGCAGCTCAGGACTTGTTGGGGCATCCACTGTCCCCCATGCTCTGTCCCTCAGCTCTGATTTTGTGTGCCCTGGCTTTGTCCCAGTGGCTGCTGCTGCAGTCTGACAGCTACATCCCCTCAGGCAGAGAATGTGTCACCCCAGAACTGTGAGGGCTTTCCACAGGACATGAAGCTCTCCTCCTGGTTTACCCCACACTTTTCTTGCTCTTCTGCTCTCTGATCCTTTAGGGAGCTGCTTTAGCTCACCAAGTTCTCCCTCTCCTCACACCCCTGAGCTTTCTGCTGTTCCTGATTTAAGAGTAGCACGAGTGGGATTAGACTGGGATGCTCTGACCCTTCTGACAGCAGCTCAGCTAATGGATGAAGGCACATTTTTATCAGCAAGTGCTTGTTTTTGTGCACATTAATAATATAAAACTGCCACTAGATGAGGAACTATGACAGAACTCTTCTATAATCTCATGTGGTCAAATACTCTCCTGTACTTTTCCTTCCCCTGGAGCTTTGATCTCTGCCCCCAGTGCAGCATCTTCTGAAGATGATGTCTTTAATGTCTGGCTTCCCACTGCCAGAGGGCAGGGATAGATGGGATATTGGGAAGGAATTGGTCCCTGTGAGGGTGGGGAGACCCTAGCACAGGGTGCCCAGAGCAGCTGTGGCTGCCCCTGGATCACTGCAAGTGTCCAAGGCCAGGATGGATGGGGCTTGGAGCAACCTGGGCTAGTGGAAGGTGTCCCTGCCCATGGCAGGGGATGGAACAAGGTGGGCTTTAAGGTCCTTCCAACCCATTTCATTCTAGGATGTTATGAAGTGACATTAAAGCTCTCTCTGGACAGACAACACACAAGTGAGTGTGTGCAAGATCTGTTTCCAAATAATAGATGTTATTTCTTCTGGGCTTTGTCCCCCCCTGGTATGTTTAGATGAAGGCTCAGTCGTGGATCCTCACTTTAACATTGGAATTGAGTCCTGCAGGAAAGATTGGGGTCTTCTGGAACATCTGTGCTAACTGCTTGCTCCTTGTGTGCTCAAAGGCACATTGAGAATGCAGCACAGAAGGTGACAAATTACTCCTGCTGAGCATCCCAGTGACATGGGACATCAGTGGCAAAAACCACTGTGTTGGGGCAAACTTACCCTGCCACATCTCTAAGCCCAACCTTGTCCTGGTTCTGTCCTGGTCCCCACAGAGGCACCACTGGCAGTGTTGGTCACTCCTTTTATCTGCCAGGGTTTGGCTGTGGCTGAGCTACAGCTGGGAGCCCAGCCAGGGGAAGCAGCTGATTCTCCTTCACAGCAGAGACTTGCACATCAATAAATGTCCCATTACAGATGCTTTCTTCGGCCTCTTGGCTCTCATTTCATCTTTTAGCTTCCCCAGCTTTCTATCCTGCTGGCTGGGAAGTTGTCTGTCTCCTGTAAGAGCTAAGGAATGTTGGAACAGCAGCTGGGTGTAGCTCTGTCCGTGCAGGAGAGGTGTTGGACAAGCCATGTATTTTCTTTAGTGTGTCCTGACTTTCCATGTCCTGCTCTGGCTCTTTGTGGGGATTTGATCTGTTACTGTAGATTCTGCTGTGGCTTCCAGGGACAGGTGGGTCCTGTTTGAGTCACTTTGAAAAACACTTGCCAACTGTCAAAACCAGCTGGCCAGAGAGGAACCACATCCTTGGGGTAACAGAGCTCAAGGCAGGGCATGGGAGTTCATTCACTGAACTCCCAACACGAGAAAATGCTGGATAAGCTCCAGAAAATCCATGGGAAATGGTGGGCTTGGATGGGATTCTCTTTTCCCAAAGCAAACACTTCATTATGACTCAGAAACAGCCACAGCCAGAGCCCCCCCTCAGTGCCTGCTGAGGTTTGGGATTGTTCACCGGGGCTTTCCAGTGACACAGAGCCCCTGAACTTCCTCCCACAGCCTCGGAGCAAGCAGTGCTGCAGGAGGAGGAGGGCCCCTCCAAACCACATTCCTCCCTGCCAGGGATTCCTCTGGAATTGCTGCTCCAATCAGTTCCTGGGGAAGAGCAACCAGCAGAGCAGTTTGTTCGGGCTGCAGCACCAATCCAGAGGCATGGACAGAGCCTGACCTACTGCAGAAAAGTTCTCATTGAAAGCCTGGCCCCAGAAGAGTAGAGCTGTCTTTGCTTCAGGATTTTGGAATGAGCTCAGCAGGGAATAAGTGCACATGGTGCAAGAAGTTTTACCTGACCCTATGTGAGTCTGTGATGGGAGCAGAGGAAAAGGCAGCAGCTGGAACTTGTTGGGAGGAAACCCACAGAGAGAACTAGTTAAAAACCATTTCCCATCCATACCTCACAGCAGGATAGAGGTTCCACTTTCCAATGCCCTTTGCAAGGCTGACATTACCAGCTCAGCCCAATCCTCAGCTGTCCACCAAAGAAGAGCTCAAAGGCTGGGGAAAAACCCCCAGGCTGACCACAAGCCCTGCAGGGACTGGCCTGGGGTTGGCACCAGTCCTGTGGGAGCACAGAGCCCATTCCCTGGCAGTGACATGAGGCTGCTGCACAATCAGTCACTCGTCCAGATCCTAACCCATCACTTCCCTCCAGCACAACCACAAAGTCTTGGAGGGGCTGCTCTGATTCCCAGACTCTGGGGTGAGGGTTTGGTGTTTTTGTCCCAGCATGACCTGCCCAAACATAGGCACTATAAGCCCTGCAGCCTCTCTTCCAGTGCACAGCCATGGGCATTGGCCTGGCTCCACTGAACATCACCTCAGCCAGACTTCTGGTTCAGTAGGAAGCACAAGAGCCCTGCACAGGGCACAGACATGGGATCTCTGCTGCCTTCACCTCCTCCTGCTCTGACACACAACTGCTGCACATAAAACCTCTCCTCCACGCTGCTGGCCAGACTATTTTTGACAAGCACCTGCAGACTCCTGCCTTCAAAGGGCCCCAAGAGGAACGACAGACAGCTTCTACTTTTATTATTACAGTTTAACACAGTCTTGGACAGAGGAGAAGTGGCAGGAACCAACATGCAAAGCAATTAAAAGTCCCCAGGGGCTCGAGGAAGACCACCCACAGCTCAGCTCCTGTCCTTCTCCCAGCAGTGGCTGTGAGGCCCCTTTCTCTAGAGCTGCTGCTCCATTGTGCCCTAGAGGGGGATAAGGTCATGGCAGACACCAAACCTACACACACAGTGAGAGGAGAGGACTGGCCTGGGATTGTGTCTTGATGACTCAGGTCCATTATTAGACGGGAATCCAGTACAATCCAACTAGGAGGCTGCCTTAATCATCACAGAATATCCTGACTTGGAAGGAAGCCATGAAGATTATCAAGTCCAGCTCCTGTCATCAAGTCCAATTTCTTAAACGTTGTCTGTGCCAACAGGGAGAAGAGAGATCCTTCAGGAAGAGGTGCTGGCTTCGATAGCAAGTCAGGAGCTGAAGCTCAGATATTTCACCACAATTTTCCTGTGTCAGAACTAGCACCTCTTGGAGCCAACAACTCTTCTAAATGCCTGTGATGGATGTTGAGGCCAAAGATTTCCACAGCACTGGAGAAATCTTTGCCAACAAGTAGAAATGGATGTCCCCATGAAGGAAGAGGTGCATCAGGCTTGGCTGGCCCTTGCAGACAAGACAACAAACCCTCACCCACCTGTGTGCAGAGCCATTATGTCCTCCTGCACCTCTTCCTTTGGCAGGCCTCCGCATCCGAGCCGCACGAGCTGTCCGAGTCGCTCCCCGAGGACGAGGAGGAGGAAGGCTTTGACATGCTATAGCTCATGCTCAGGACCCAGCCCAGTTTGTTGTGCAGCACCTGCTTGAGTCCCGGGGGCAGGGGCAGCACCTCCAGCGTGTCCACGTAGTCGGGCAGGAGCTGGCGCAGGCGGAAGCAGCACAGGTACTGCAGGGACGTGCAGCTGGCACAGGAGCGAATCACCTTCATGCTGCTCTTGGCCGCTGTCGAGCACACCATAGGGTAAAACTTCTTGTTCTGCAGCTTCGTGGCTGCCACCCCTGCCAGGGCACAGCACCAGGGAGGGCATGTTAGTTTAGACACACGGGTCTCCCTCCTCCCACCTACCCTGAACCCATTAACTGCAAAGCTGTTGGGAAAAGCCTTCCAAAATCCCAGTCTAGTGAACAACAAAGGTAACCTTCCTCTCACTCACTTCACACCTTGGTCTTCTGCTTTCCCAGCATTTTCTGCTGCAGCCAGACTCGAGCTCCTGCACCCCATCCCTGGCTCTCACCTATGCACTTGCGGTTCTTGAAGAACGTAAGCGTCCCGTGCCATGTGTCCAAATGCACCCCAATAATGGAGCCTTGGCCAAACCTCGAGGAGAAGTTTGTTTTGTCTCCCTTGTGATGCAGCAGTCCTGAAAACACACCAAAAAACGGCATTCTGTGGAAACCTGCACTCCAGGAATTCATCCCAACTCCCATACTGCTGGTACAGCCTTGCTCAGTGCCAAAAACATCCCTGCATTGCCTGATCCCTGCCTTCCCATCTCAGAGTGGCTGTGGAAAGAGGAAAGTTGAGGTTGGGCAACTCCAGAGTGCAGGGCGTGGTACAAAACCCCAAAGTGGGGATGTGACAGTAGCACCCAGGTGCCCTGGAGGGTCCCACACCAGGTCTAAGGGTTCTGCAAAATGTGGAGAAGGAGAGATGCTGAGGTCTGCGAGCTGCTGGCAGCTGCTCCAGTGTCCTTAACAAAGGGATTCACAGGTCTGGTGGCACCTCTTGTGCCACTGCTGCTCAGCCAGCCACCCTGTCCATGTTACCTGTGTAGGAGAGTCCCCAGCTGTCCTCATCCTTGCCCAGCAGGCTGCAGAAGGTGTGGCGGTACTTGTCCAGGTTCACATCCGACGTCCCAATTCCCACCATCTGGGAAGCAAAGCAAAGAGTAAGACCACAAGCTCAGTGTTTTTTCAAGCAACAAAACACAACCAAGATTCCACCTCTAGTTCTTCCCTCTTCTTGGCTCAGCCCAAAACACCCAGAGGGATTGGTGAAGCCGAGCCAGAGGTTTCAGGGTGGAGCTGAAGGCTCCCAGCTCCAATTTCCTTTCCTAAGTGAGGAGGCCCAGCTGAACAGCTGGAGAAGGTCACTGTCCTGTTCAGAGTCATGGAATGGTTTGAGTTGGAAGAGATTGATTGTAAAGCTCATCTTGTTCCATGCCCTGCCATGGGAAGGGACACCTTCCACTATCCCAGGTTGTTCCAGGCCCCATCCAACTTGGCCTGGAACACTTCCAGGGATCCAGAGGCAGCCACAGCTTCTCTGGGCAACCTGTACCAGGGCCTCCCCACCCTCACAGCCAAGATTTTCTCCCAATATCCCATCCACCCCTGCCCTCTGGCAGTGGGAAGCCATTCCCTATGTCTTGTCCCTCCAGGATCTTGCCCCAAGTCCCTCTCCAGCTCTCTGGGAATCCCTTTAGGCACTGGAAGGGGCTCTGTGGTCTCCCTGGAGCTTTCTCTTCTGGCTCCAGAGCAGAGGGGCTCCTCCCTTGGAGCATCTCCGTGGCCTCCTCTGGACTCTCTCTAGCATCTCCACATCCTCCTGCTGTTGTTCCCCCAGGCTGTAGGCAGCTCTGTAGATGGGGTCTCACCTGAGGGGGCAGAATCCCCCTCTCCTCTGCTGGGGGCTCAGCCCAGCACAGGGGGTTCTGGGTGCTCATGTCCAGAGCATGGCCAGCTCTCATCCTCCAACACCCCAAGGTGGGTGCTCCAAGGGCTGCTGTCAATCCATTCTCTGCCCAGCCTGGATTTGTGCTTGGGATTGCCCTGACTGAAGTGCAGCACCTGCACTTGGCCCTGTTGAACTTTTGCCCATGGCCTCACCTCTCCAGCCTGTCCAGGTCCCTCTGAATGCCCCACTCCTCCTCTCCAGGGTGTGACCACCCCACACAGCTGGGTGTCAGCTCCAGACTGGCTGAGGGACTGCCACTGTCCCTGTCCCCAGCAGATATGTGAAACAATACTGGCCCCAATACCAGCCCCTGAGCAATGTCACTTGTCACTGGCCTCCACTGACTCCAACTCTTTGCATATGACCACCCAGACAATTCCATATCCACCAAGTGCTCCCTCTGTTAAATCTATGTCTCTCCAGTTTAGGGACAAGAATGCCATGCAAGGCAGCAACAAATGCTTTGCACAAATTCAGGTAGATGACATTAGTTTCTCCTTCCTCATCCACCAACACTGCAACCCCATCACAGAAGGCCACTGAATTTGTCAGGCAGGATCTGCCCTTAGTGAAGCCATGGCTGTCCTCAATGACCTCCAATTTTTCCATGTGCCTTTGCATAGTTTCCAAAAGAATCTGCTCCATGATCTTGTCAGGCACTGAGGTGAGACTGGTCAGCCTGTACTTCTCGAGGTCTTCCTTATTTCCCTTTTTAATGCTGGGGGTTATGTTTCCCCTTTTCCAGTTGCTGAGACCTTCACCAGACTGCCACAACTTCTCAAATATGATGGATAGTAGCTAAGCCACTTCATCCACCAGTTCCCTCAGATCCCAGGGATGCATCTCATCAGGTCCCCATGGACTTGGGCACCTCCAGACAGCCTCAAACGTGATCTGCTGTGGTGGAACCTCATCCTGCCAGCCCCTGCCCAAAACCCTGGGCATTTCTGTGTGCCCCACACATACCATGTCAGTGCCATACACCGGGGAGGTCATCTTGATCTCCCAGAAGTGCTGTCCGTCTGCCAGCTCCTTGTTGCCGCGGATGGCAGCTGTACCACAGCTGTATTCCATGTGGAAGTTCACCTTGCGGTTGTCACACGTCAGCAGGGTGGCTGTAGACTTGTTCAGGTCATCCCACACCCAGTCAAAATCTGTTGAGGAAGCACAGAGGGGACAAAGATGGGCAAAGACCCTCAGGGAACAACCCCCAGGCCAAAGCACAGGTGGATGTTTGTTTTCAAGGCCTGTTGGTGGGTTTATTTATATTTCTTTTGTTGTTTAATAGGATAAATCTTAAGCTGTGCACATCAGAGAACTGTTTGAGGCCTGAACTACTCTCTAATGTCCCACCAGGGATGGATCTCTGCTCCAAAGCTGTCAGCATTCACCAGGCTCAATTCTGGCTGACACCAGGCAGAGCCTCCCTTTCTCCCCACACTCTTTGTGGGCTCAAAGTGTGGCTCTGCCATGCCACAGGCCCTCCCAGCCAGCCCAGCCCACCCTGTGCTCCGAGCCAGGCACCCCGCCAGCCATTCCAGGAATCAGAAGGGCCCTAAGCACCAGCTCTGTTTCACTTGTGGCCTAAGCAGGATCAGAAAGCAGGTCCCAGAGGTGAGCACTGACGCCGTAGCAGCTTCAGCCCTGAGCCCTGGAAACATGACAGCAGGCACAGGCTGGTAATCCTCCTCCAGCCTCAGGATGTAAACAAAGGAATGCTGGGACAGGGATGGGACAGTGCAGGGGTCCCAGCCTCCCGAGCCCCTTACACTCGTCCTCCTCGCCGCAGCGGCAGTCGCGGACACGGTGCAGGGTGTGCAGGCTGGAGCAGTAGGGAGCTTCACTCTGGTTCTCACAGTTGCAGTAGGACTCTCCAGTCACAGGGATGGCACTCGGGATGGAGGGAGACAGGGAGGAAAACTCCGGCTCCGAATCCGAGTCGCTGTGCTGCTGGGGAGAACAGGGAATGGTCACTGCTGGGCATCCCTGGATTTGGGCAGATGTAACAGAGCTCTGTGAGGGGACATCCCCAGCTTCCTGTCGTGTCCCAGCCTGGCCTGTGACACAGGAAAGCTGTGCCCATGGAATTACCCTGCTCTGGGACATGGACAGAGCCTGCTGAACTGCAGGGACCTCTGAGCACTCTGCGGTGCAGGTATATTCTTTGTGCCTGCCAGGGAGAAGGAGCTGTCACAGCAGGCTGGCAGCCCAAGTCTGGAACACACACATTTTGAAGCAAACTCTGTGCTAAAGCTTTGGCTTTCACCAGGCAGATTCCAGCCATCGGCAGAGCCAAGTATGCTCTGGAGAAGCTGCAAGGAACCTGGGAGACACAAGGAGGGAAAGGGGGCAGAACAAAGGGAGCCAGTTGAGCAGCACGGCTGCAGCTCCTCAGGCCAGCACTGCAGACAGGCCCATGGGGAATCCAGGGCAGGACTAAAGAGCTTGTGTTTACTTTCATGAACACAAAAACCCAATCTGCTGCTCCCCAGTGCCAAGAGACCAATGTGTCCCTGCACTGGACACTGTGAGAATCACAGCCCTGTCTCACTCCTGTGTTATGGTGTTGCCTAAGGGATTTTCTTATCACTGATTGCAGTGAGTTACTCTGGCTTTACAGACTGCTCAGGTGTACCTGCTTATTATTCACCCCCACAGTAAGGGGTATTTAATGACAAAAATCCTTTCAACTCATGTCCTTGCAGCTGTGTAAGACAGGGAATTGAAACTACTCAGGCTTACATATGGACTGCCCAGGCCTCCTCCTCTGGCCTGCAGAGCCTGGGTTCTGTCCTTCCTAACTTCTAACTTCCCTAACTACTGCTACCTAGAAATCCAGTCATTCCCTTGACTGCAGGAACAAAAAGCTGCTCTGACTGAGGAAAAAGCCTCATTTTCTGGGAGCACAGTGCCTGGGTTTGGACACTGTGCTCTGGCAGTGGCCTCATGCGTTCTGCCTGGCTCTGAAGCAGCTCCTTGTGCCCCCACCACTGCACAGGGAAATCACCTCCCACACTCAGGAATTAGGGAAAAGCAAAGAACAGCAGAGGTGAATCAAAGTCACTCCTTGCATTGTTTTACTCCTGCTCTCCCTGCTGTGTTCCCATCTCCAGCACACCTGGACCAGGTTCAGAAGTGATGTTCACATTGCAGAGCAGGAAACATGAGGAAATTTCAGTCTGAAGACACTGCCCCACAATTTCCACCACTATCTCCAAGCGCCTTAAGCCCAGGAGGGAGCACAGCCAGCTGGATTAGGGAACTGATCCACTTCAAACACTTATCTAGAGCTGTACTTCCAAAAAAAAAATTTTAAAATATTGTATGTACTTTATGTATCACACGCCCCTTCTATGCTTCAAAAAGCATTTCACTTAGTATCAATATTGACTATTATTAAATCTTTCCTGCTTTTGGCCAGTTCTGCTGTTCAGTTACACAAACCTGCTGTCAGGGAGAGGAAAACATCCCTTGTGCCACCCAGTGCCACCCAGAGCCCCCGAGCCCAGCCTACCTGCCCATCAGAGTCGTAGCCCCAGCCCCGTGCGCCGGCCCGGCCGTCAGCCTCCCGCCGGACCCCGCTGAGGACAAAGTGCCAGGCCCGGCTGCTCCGCGGGCGCCGCGCCATGCTGCTCCCTGACAGGTAGGCTGGGGAAAGGGACACGAGGTTACACACTGCTGCCGTGTCCCATGGCCACTCCCTGGGTCACCAACCCCCCAGGGGAACCAGCACAAGATCAACAGGCACAGAGGAAGTTCTGTCCACATCAAGAGCCTCTGCAAACTTCAACCTCTTTCTCCACCCCGGGTCAACTTCTCCCTGAGCCAGGTGTTCCACTGTCCCCAAGAAACACTCCCAATATCCAGTGGCGGTGGCAGCAGCTGCCCCTCTGCAGGAGCTAGATCCAGCAGCCACCTCTCACCTGGCCTGGGGAGCTTCAGAGCTGTCAGAATGCCAGAATGATTTGGGTTGGAAGGACCTTCAAGCTCATCTTGTTCCACCCCCTGCCATGGGCAGGGACACCTTCCACTATCCCAAGTTGGTCCAAGTCATGACCCCACTGGTGCTCAGTGACCCTCTGGCAGCTGTCCTGGCTCCAGCCACCTGCACTGCCCTGGCCCCACTGCAGCCTGTCTGTCTGCAGGGAAGTCTGTCCACCTGCAATTGCCCTCTGAGAGAAGACTTTGCTCTCAGTGCTTGGAGAGGAAGAGAAGCCACTTTCCTGCTCCCTGGAGGGAAACCAGCCTTGTGACAGACCTGTCCCAACTTGCCTCAAGGACAACAGGCAGAAGGGAAGCAGCTGCCTGTCTCCCAGTCCAGCAGAGATGTTGCTCAGAAACAGACTTCCCAAGGCTCCTTCCCTGTGCACAGCCTGACAGGCCACGCCAGCTCCCACACAGGAGCATTGCACTGGATGTGACAGGGAAACCTCAGCTTCCAATCTCGTCTCCCTGAAGTTTATCTTTAAAGGATTCAACTGCCCACCAAGAGGCACCAGCAGGGCTGTAACCCTTGAACTCACTCCCTCAGCTCAGCCCCAAGCCAGGGCCTGCCATAAAGCATCCAGCCCTGTCCCTCCTGTGCCTCAGTCCCCAATGGGACAGCAGCTCCTGGAAAAGCAGGACAGGCCAAGCCACAGCTGGTTTTGTAAGTGCCCTTGGATACTCTGAAGGGCTCTGGAAATTCCACCTGCAAAAATCAGAGAGCTTGCACAGCCATGCTTGGAAAGCACCTAAAACCACACCAGAATCCCCTTCTCCAGCCTTGCTGAGCACCCACAGCAGCCCAACAGAGCAGCTCTGCTCCGCCAGGCCCTCACCAAGGTTGGCGTTCACAGCTTAGAGTCATCACAGCACAGTCTGTCCCAGTACATGATCCAGCACTGAGAACACAGTCAGTCATGGAATCATTATGTTTGGAAAAGACCTTTAAAGCACCAAGTCCAACCATTCCACCAGCACTGCCAAGGCCACCACTAAACCATGTTCCCAAGTCCACATCCACAAAGCTTTTCAATCTCTCCAGGTATGGCAACTCCACCACTGCCCTGTACCAGTGTTTGACCACCCTTTCAGTGAAGAAAGTTTCCTAATAAAACTTCCCTGGCACAACTTGAGGCTGTTTCCTCCCTTGTTCTCTGGGAGCAGAGCCTGACCCCCACCTGGCTGCACCCTCCTGTCAGGGAGCTGTGGAGAGAGAGAAGGCCCCCCGAGCCTCCTTTTCTCCAGGCTGAGCCCCTCCGTCTCCCTCAGCTGCTCCTGGTGCTCCAGCCGCTTCCCGAGCTCCGTGCCCTTCCCTGGACACGCTCCAGCCCCGCCACGTCCTTCTTGCCCAGAAATGACCCCAGGATTGGAGGTGCCTCCGCAGTGCCAGCCCAGCGGAGGGGCTCTGTCCCGCTCCTGCTACCGCACCAGTGCTGCTACAAAGAGCCCCTCACCCCTGCGCTGAGGCCTCTCCGCGGCCGGAGGCGATGCTGCGGCGTGACCCCAACAGCGCCCGCGCTTCCCCAGGCACAGGGCGGCACGGGGGGACCACGGCGGGTGGGCACGGGGCGGCCCAGCCCGGTTTCCAGACCGCAGAAGCAGCAGCTCCGCCAGGGCGGCACCGGAGCCCGGCTGTCCCGGCAGCTGAGGCGCGGCCGGACAGGACCGGAGGAGGCCAGGGCGGACCAGGCCAGGCCACCGCGCTTGGGCCGCGCTTGCGTCGCACAGCCCCGGCCCGCCCTGTGACCAACCCTACCTCCCACCCCCGACCCGTCCCCACGAGGCCCCGGCCCACCTGCCCGGCGCTGTCCGGCGCTGCCCCGGCCCGGCCCCGCCGCGCTCTGACCTACTTTCCCCTCCCGGGACATAAACAATCCGCTGCCGGCACCGCCCTCCAGGCGCCCATTGGCTGCGGCCGCGCTATGCCCCTTCACCGTTGGCTGAGCGCCCTGTCACTCACAGGCGGAGGAGGGGAGAAGGAGCGGGGTTTAAATATCCTCATGCTATTGGCTGCACCGTGTGCCAATCCCCACGGAGAGGCGCCATTGGGCGGCTGCTAGGAAGGGAAAGCGCTGAGCCCATTGGCTGATGCGAGGGGAGCCTGAGGAGTGGATTGGCTGCGGAGTCCCTGGGGGCGGGTGCTCCGGTGAGAGCGCGGCCTGGACTGGACACGGTGCCTGTCAGCCTGAGGGGAGCGGCTCTGGCCGGCGGAAGGCGGAAGCGCGCGGCGAGGGGAGGCAGCATGGAGGAGACGGCTGGGGGTGAGCGGCGGAAAGGCCGCGGCCTGGGGGGAACTGGGATCCGGGCTTGGGAGGGGGCGGCCCTCTCTATCTCTCTCGCGTAGGCCGTCTCGACCGGAATGACCGGGCCTAGCGGCGGGTCAGGAGCCGGTTCCGCGGAGTTCCGAAGTGCTCGGGCCGTGCCGCTGCCGCGGCGATGGACCCCGACTCCCCGTGAGGGCAGCTCCGGGCTGGGCCGGGGCCCCATAGGCGGCGGGCCGCGGTTATCGGGAGGCAACGCTGGGCCTTGCCAGAGGCTCCGGCGCGGGTCCCGCGGGGAAAGCGCCGAGTAAGCGAGCCCGACGTGGAGCTGCCGCTGTCGGCGGGCGCTATCCTGGGAACAGCCCGCTGCGGGGCCCCGTGACCCCCCTCCCCGGCCCCCTTCTCCCTCCCCTCTTCGCTGTGGGGCTCTGTGCCGTTACCGTCAGCGGAGGTGCGGATGAGCTCTGCCATGGTGCGTCCGGGCTCCATGCCGCCGGGGCCGCTGTGCTGCCGGGCCAGCCCCGGCGCGTTGGGCCAGTGCCCGGTCGTGAGGGACCTCCGAGAGCGCGGACCCAGCTGGGCGGGTGGAGTTTGCCGGCAGTGGCTGGAGCGTCCCGTCCGGCCCCGTGCCTCCTGTGCTGCTCCGGGCGGGGGACACCGTCCCGAGCTCTCCCTGCTCTCGGCGGTGGCCGAGCCCAGAGCAGAGACCCAGGAGCGCTGACAGCACTGCAGGGAATGGCAGGAAAGCTGGAGAGGAGCGTGGGACTGGCAGGAAGCGACTGGTGTGACATGAAGGAAGGAAACGCCAAGGGCCTGAGCTCACCATCAGCCTCCGGCCATGCCCGGACTCAGCCTCGTGTGCCCAGTGCATGTTAATTGCTCTGCTGCCACTTAGGTCATCGGGACAAGCCTTTGCTCACCACACATTGTTTATTGCCATTGTTCTTATTGTCCCTTTTCTGATGACAAAAAGCCTGCGGCACATCCACCTGTTCCTTCGCACTGCCTTACTCTGAGGTCAGACTTCACCAGGCCCTGCAGCTCCTCCTGAAGGGCAGCTCCAATCTCTGCTCTCTGTGACAGGGACAGGACCCAGGGAATGGCTGGAGCTGTGCCAGGGGAGGGTCAGGCTGGATATGAAGGAAAGGTTCTCCCCCCAGAGGGTGCTGGGCACTGCCCAGGCTCCCCAGGGAATGGGCACAGCCCGAGGCTGCCAGAGCTCCAGGAGTGTTTGGTCAATGCTCTCAGGGATGCACAGGGTGGGATTGTTGGGGTGTCCTGGGCAGGGCCAGGGGTTGGCTCTGTGATCCTGGTGGGTCCCTTACAGCTCAGGATATTCCATGGTTCTGTGATACACTTGCAGAGAGAACCAACCTGGCTGGGGTGCGGCACATCCTGCTCGTGCTCTCTGGGAAGGGCGGCGTTGGGAAGAGCACCATCTCCACCGAGCTGGCCCTGGCACTGCGGAATGCCGGGAAGACAGTGAGTGAGGGTTGGGGATGCCAAATTCTGCCTTTTCCCTCCCAGCTTCCAGCTGGGCTGGGTTTTGTCCATCCTTTCCATGGGGGTGTTCTGGGTGTGGATTGCCTGTGAGAGAAAATGCTGTTTGTGATAGTGGTTCAAATGGATTCTTTTCTGTGTTTGATCTAGTGCAGGTAACTGGATCAGGTACTGCAGCTCATTTGTCTTTTATCTATTTCATTAAATCACCCAATATTTATTGTTGAAATTGGCACTGAGACATGACTTTACTGCTTTGTGGTGTCACCCTCTCTCCCCCTGTGGGGTGAAGTGGGTGAACTGAAAGACACTTAAAATGGGGACAGAAAGAAACGTGTGGGCAGGAGACAGACTGAATTCCCTGAGGATCTTTTTAAAGGCTCTGTGCAGCCAATGCCACTTGGGTTCTGGCATAAAGCACTTGGAAACACCCAGGAGATGCTCCTTGGGGAGAAGGAGGCCAGGAGGGATGTGACATTTAAAGCATTTCTGTTTCAAATGTGGCTGCTGAGCTGCAGAGGCTGTTGTGGAAGTCTGTGAGCAGCCCAAATTTGGGTGGCTGGGGGTTGCTGAGCCCACCCTGCTCAGGGTGTGTGAAGGGTTGTGTCTGTCCCCAGGTGGGGATCCTGGACGTGGACCTGTGTGGTCCCAGCATCCCACGCATGCTGAGGGTGCAGGACAGCGCCGTGCACCAGTGTGACAGCGGCTGGGTCCCCGTCTTCGTGGGCCAGGACAAGGCCATCGCCCTCATGTCCATCGGCTTCCTGCTGGAGAGGCCGGACGATGCCGTGGTGTGGAGAGGACCCAAGAAAAACGGTAGCGCTGGGGTTTGCTTCTGGTGAAACCTGCTTTGAAACCCTCTGTGAACCCTCCTGGAAGTGCTGCTGCCTCCTGAACGGGTCATTCCTTGGGGGAACAAAGCTCCTGTTCCACGAGCATAGCTTTAAATCACTCCCATGGGGAGAGTGCAGTACATGTTGTGCTGACAGCCTCATCCCCTCTCCCTGGGTCTCTGTCACCCAGGGCACTCCCCAACCCTTGTCCCACGGCTCCCAAGCCACCTGCTGAAACCCATTGTGGTTTGTTTTTTTATTATCTGCCCCTTTTATTTCCATAGCTTTGATCAAGCAATTTGTCACTGATGTGGCCTGGGGGAACCTGGACTTCCTCATCGTGGACACGCCGCCAGGCACGTCTGACGAGCACATCTCCACCGTGGAGGCCTTGAGGCCCTACCAGCTGCTCGGAGCAGTCCTGGTCACAACACCCCAGGTAGGACACGGGGCTGGAATTCCTGCAGGCAGCAGGTTTGGAGGGGGGAAAAATCCACCCCAGGATTGCACATGGCTGTCTGTGGCTGCTTCTTCTACACATCTGCCTCCCACTTGATTTACATCTGCTCTGGAGCCACAGTCGATGTGGCCAGAGGGATCCCCAATTGTTGTTGTTCCCCCTCAGGCCGTGTCTGTGGGGGATGTGAGGCGGGAGGTGACGTTCTGTAGGAAGGCGGGACTGCGGATCCTCGGCATCGTGGAGAACATGAGCGGCTTTGTGTGCCCCCACTGCTCTGTGAGCTTCTCCTGACCTTATTGTCCAGCACTGGGGCTGCTGTGGGCTCTTCCTTGTGGTGGTGGGGTGCTGAGCCTTGGGTGGAAAATTGGGAAATGCCATGAGGGTGATGAGCCAGGGAAGAGGAGATGCTGCCAGCTTTGGGAGAAGCCACTGGCTCGGCTTTATGATGGAGCTCTGGGAGAGGGCAGGGGCACAGGGAATGCCTGGGGCTGGAGGGTGGAGGGCAGCTGGCTCTGCTCAGGGCCTGGCAGCACCTGCCCTGTCACACAGGGCTCTGGGCTTCCTGACTCACTGCTCTTCCTCCTTCAGGAATGCACAAACATCTTCTCCAAAGGGGGAGGTGAGGAGCTGGCCAAGCACGCCGGGGTGCCCTTCCTGGGTGAGTGGGCTCTTGAGCAGAGCTCTGCCCAGGGCTGACTTCTTGGTGCTGTGGGAGGGCTGAGCACAGAGAAGGAGCATCACAGGGGCAGGTGGGCTGGGCTGTGAGCCCCAGGCGCCTGGGCAGAGCTGGGCTGTGGTTTGTGCTTTGCTCTTCTGCCATCCTGACTGCTCACAGTGGGCATCTGGCCCTGCTGGGGCAGAGGTGGTAATGCCAGCACCTCCTCTGGCTGCTGACATTGTGGTGATAGTGTAAACAAACCTGGAGCTCCATGAGAACCATGTTGGAATGTCCTGGAGCCTTCCAGAGGAGCGGGGGCTGAGGGCTAAACCCTGTCCCTGGACAGGCTGGGATCAGGGGGCAGAGCCCCTCTCATGAAGCACTAGGGTGGGGTGGGGTCTTGGACCCAGAGGAAGAGGTTGCAGGTGAGAGTTATCTCCTGAGCAGCTTAGGGAGGGCAGTGGTTGCCCTTTCCTATCACTTTTCCTGGATTTGACTCTGGCTGTGTGTTTTTCATCTTTGGCTGTACAGGGAGTGAGCTCTCATCCTCCTCTCCCTTGTCCCACAGGCTGCGTCCCCCTGGACCCCCAGCTCAGCCAGAGCTTGGAAGAAGGCAGAGACTTCATCCAAGAGTTTCCCAAGAGCTCTGCCTTCCCTGCTTTGACTCACATCGCCCAGCAGATCTTGGATACATCACAGAGGAGCTCCTGAGGAGGGTGTGGAGCTGGACTGGTGCCAGACTGGCAGCCCCAGCAGCAGGAAGGGGATGCAGGAGCTGGTTAACTCTGAAACTGTCTCTCTGGGCTGGGAGGGAGGGGGAGCACAGATTCCTGCTGCTGCTGGCAATTCCAGAGGGAAGTAGCTCCATCCCCTCAGACCTAAAGAGACTCTGGAGCTGCAGTGTCAAGTGCTGTTTTCCCCTCAGTGATCCCACACGGCTCCAATCACCTGGATCGTGGCTCCATGTGCTGCTGCCTTCTCCCGCTGCCCTTGCCTGATGGATCACACGGGACTTGCTTCAGTGGCTGAGTCGTGCTGGGTGCTCTCATGTGGAGCCAGGCCAGGCCCCTGTGCTCAGAATTCTCAGCTCACGGGTTCCTGATGGGCCAGTGAGGGCACGGCATGGGCTGTGTGTGAGGAAACGCCTTTGGGATCTGTCTGGGAGCTGCATCCCATCGTGCTGGAAACATGGCCTTGGGTCTGCCAGGGTTGTGTGACTCAGGAATACTTTTCAAGGTTCCAGGCAGTGAATACTTTTCTGAAAATGCAAGTCTATTACTTCTGTTTTTTCATGGCTTCGCTGTAGCTCTGGGTCGTGGCACTTCACATACATCGAGGTACTTCCTGCTTTTCCCTGGTTTCTTTGCTGGAATTCAGCTAAATCTCTCTTGTAACAGCTTCAGGATCCAGTCTGTCCCTTGTCTTGCTGTAAGCTGCCCCTGGCAGCCCTTCATGGCCCCAGTGTGGGGCTCCTGTGTCCCCAGGTGGCTCCTGCTTCATTCATTTCTGACACTCCTGTTCCCTGCACCTCTTCCTGTGGGCTGCTTCTCCCGTGGGCTCTGCCTTCCTCTTGCAGGCTTGAGTTAAGCTGGGGAAGCAAATGATGGCCTTGCATCTTATCTCCCTCCCTCCTGGACTCTGAGCCCCTCCTGCCTGCCTCCCTCTCTGCCTTTGGGACTTACACTCCCAATGAGGTTTTGGGAAGACAGGGAAATCTTGGATTTCCACTGACAGGACTGGATTATAGCAGGCAATGCTTGGAGCAGAGCAGGAGCAGCATCCACCCCTGCTCCCACTCCACAAGGACTCGCACCCGAGCAGTTTTCCCCTCATGCAATTTTCCAGGAAAATTTTGCCTGACCTTTGGACACTTATCTGGGATTTCGAGAGCTGGACAGTAGCGCTGGAGTCTGTCAAGGCTGTTGGCTTCTGTGGGATAGCTGGGCATTTCTTGCTTCCTCCCTTGGCTTGGGCCACCCACCCAGGAAATGCTGGGAGCACCCTGGGAGCCTGAATCCCTACCCTGAGGGGCTCTGGGGAGAAATCCTGGCCGGGGGCAGCACAAACTTCAGAAAAAACATAACTTACAAGGTGGGTTGCAAAAGCTCCAAAGGTTTATTTGTCTGCTGCCATTTATCAGGTGAGCGACGTGTGGCTTTCTGTGCCCTGCCTACACCTGCTGCTGCAAGAAATCATTACAGCAAGTTCTCTGCCCCCTTCCCTACACTCAGGAGGGCTTTTAGGATTTCTACACTGCTCTGTGGCAGGAAAATGCTTTGTTTTGTCCCATGAAAGTCCTGGCCTGGGCAGGGTTGCCCCTTGCTGTGGCTGCAGGTGAGGGGTGCAGCATTCCCCCATCCAGAGATGCTCCTGCTGTGCTGTGCTGTGCCCCAGCGGCTGCTATTTAAATACTAAAGACTGAAATACTCAGTTTGAAGCCCTGGGAGCTGGTGCCCATCCAGCAGCTCCTGGACAATGTGGCTGCTGGAGGTGGTGGCAAAGCTGGGCACATCTGGGGTGGCCACAGAGCCCCAGCAGGGCCAGGGAGGTGGCAGGTGAGGGTCCCTGGGAGGGCCAGCCCAGCTCAGCAGTGAGCAAAACTCTCCTCGGCGGTGTCGCGGAGGTCCAGCCCTGCCAGGCCCGGGGGCTGCAGGCAGGTGAGGTTGTTGTAGGTGTAGATGGGGACATGGGCATCGTCCCCCTCGGCCACCGACTGCACGAAGCGCGGCACCACCGCGGGGTGCTGCAGGGAGAAGTCCCGCAGGCCCTTCAGGGAGCAGTTGCAGTGCCAGTTGTTGCCTCCCAGCCACAGCTGCTCCAGGGCGAAGGGGGGCACAGGAATGCCACCGAGAAGGTCTCCAGGGAGTTATTCCTCAAGCTGAGGTACCGCAGGTTGGCCAGGGGGGAGATGACGCTGTTGTCCAGTGTCTCCAGCTGGTTGTGGGAGAGGTCGAGCCAGAAGAGTCTCTGGAGCGGGCTGAAGGTGTCCTGGGAGATCTCCAGGAGCTGGTTGGAGGAGAGGAAGAGGTACTCCAGGTTGCTCAGCCCCACAAAGAGCTGGGGTGAAAGGTGGCTCAGCCTGTTGTGCTTCAGGTCGAGCTCCAGGAGCTCGTGCAGTTCACTGAAGCTCTGGTCCTCGATGAGGGAGATGCCGTTGTGCTGCAGGAAGAGCCGCCGCAGGCTGGAGAGCCCAGAGAAGGTGTTGGCCCGGATCCTGCCCACGCAGCTGTGCTCCAGGTGGAGGCTGTGCAGCTTGGAGACTCCCTTGAAGACAAAGTCAGGCAGGACCTTGATGCAGTTGGCAGACAAGTGCATCACGGCCACGTTGTGCAGCCCCAGGAAGGCCCCAGCCCTGATGTCCTGCAGCTGGTTGTTGTTGAGGCTGAGCACCTCCAGCTGGCTCAGCCCCTCGAAGGTCCTTTCCGCCAGGCTCCGGATCCGGTTGTGCCCCAGCTGCAGCTCCTCCAGGAACTGGAGGTCCTTGAAGGTCCTGGGCCTCAGGCTGGTGATGGAGTTGGTGGACAAGCGCAGGACGTGCAGGCTCAGGAGGCCCAGGAAGGTGTCCTCGTAGAGCGAGACCAGGCGGTTGTGGGACAGGTCCAGCCAGCGCAGGGACTTCATGCCCATGAAGGCGCGGGGTGCTATGGCATTGATCTGGTTGTGGTTCAGGTACAGCTTCTGCAGCTTCTGCAGCTTGACAAAGATGTTGATCTTGATGCCTTTGAGCGCGTTCCCACTCAGGTCCAGCTCCTTGAGCTCCGTGAGGCTGCAGAAGAGCTGGTGCTGGAGGTAGGGCAGCTTGTTCCCAGCCAGGATCAGCTCCCTCAGGTTGGGCAGGTCGTGGAACACCTTGTCAGGCAGCACCACCAGAGAGTTCCAGCCCAGGTTCAGGTACCACAGGTTGGAGAGCCCAGCAAACAGCCCTTCCTCCACCTTGGTGAAGTGGTTGTTGTTGAGGCTGAGCGACACGAGGTTCTGGGTGTGCAGGAAGGTGTGCGGAGCCAGGTGCCTGAGGCGGTTGCGCTCCAGGTGCAGATGGTAGAGGCCGCGCAGCCCGTGGAAGGCGTGCTGCTCCACCGAGCCCAGCTGGCTGCTCTGCAGGTCCAGGAAGTCCAGGGCAGAGAGATTCCTGAAGGCAGCGGCCGGCAGCAGCGTGAAGTTGTTGCCGTCCAGCCACAGGGCTTTGGCGTTGGGGGGCACATCCTCGGGCAGGCGAGTCAGGTTGCGGCCGCTGCAGAAGACGTTGAGCTCCTCGCTGTAATCGTCCAGGCTGCAGGCGCAGGGGCTGGGGCAGCGCGGGCTCTCCCCGTCCCCCGGCTCCTTCAGGGCGTCCCCGCCGGGGGGCTGGGAGGCGGCGGCCAGCAGCAGGGCCAGGGGGAGCAGGAGGGGGATGCCTGCTGGGAGGGGTGGAGGAAAGGGAACACTGTCAGTGCAGGGCTGTGGCTGCTCTAGGGGACCCACTTGGGACCCCCTGGGGACCCCCTGGCCGGGTGCCTGTGCTGCTAGGGCTGTGGGGGTGGAGGGGTCACTCCCAGCCCTTTGCACACACGGGGCATCTGCAGGAATGTTCAGAGGCTGGATCCCTTGGGAAAGGGTCCAGGATCATTCCCCTCTCCTGCCACGGTTCAGACCCCTCAGGTGCAAGGGCCCCCCCAAATTCATCTCTACATTGTGGTAGCAGCAACTTCTCCCTCTCATGGCCCCAGAACCTTCTCCCCCTTCCTTCCCAGCTGCCCCCCTTTGCCTTCCTCAGCACTGAGGTGTCTCAGTTCCACAATCCCTGCCCATCCCTGCACTCCCCATCCAGGTTTGGGCTCTGCCCTGCATTGCCTGCAACCCCCCCCAGGCAGCTCGGGGGCCCCAAAAGTCTTATTAGCAGGGGAGGAGGAGCAGAGCGAAGGGTGACTGAAGCCCTGGCAGAGTCTGAGCATGTCCCCCCAGCCCCTGCCTGTCCCCCAGGCTGGCCGAGGGGTAGTTCCAGCCTTACCTTTGCCTGCGCTCATGGCGGCGGGCAGGGCAGGGCTCCTGCTCCCGCTCCCGCTCCGCTCTCCGGCCCCACCGACTGCGCAGGGATGGATGGAGCAACCACCTTGACGCCTGTCCAGCCGCCCGCCCGGCCGGGCTTAACCCCACTGCTGCTGGCCCGGGCCGTGGCTGAGCCCCGGGGACAGCCTGGCCGGGGGCAGCGTCACCGGGCTGGGCTCAGTGTCGCCGGGACGGGCTCCTCGCTGCTCCCCCTGCTCTGGGACTGCCTTTAGGGCAACTCGGGTAAAGGGCGTGGAATGAGATGTCCAGGAAGCTGATGGTGGTGGGGATGGGGTCCTGCAGAGGGTGGTCCTGCCGGAGACAGGGCTTTGAGCATGGAGGGATGGGGCAACCTCACAGGGTGTCCCACCATGCTGCCCTGAGCTCCTGAAGGGTCCTGACCCTTTTCTGCCTTGCTCTGCCAGGGATGCCCCAGGACAAACCAGGGGATAAACTCTGGTAGCAAGCCCTCCCTCTCCATCAGGACACAAAACCCACACGCTGAGGCTTGGAACGTCTGTATGACACAGGGATTAAAGGTTTGGGGATCACCCTCAGGGCGAGATGGGCTGAAACACCTGAAGGTTTATGGGGATGCAAGTGGGAAATGAGTTGGGAAATGGGAAAAAACTCTTCCCTGTGTGTCACTAAAACCTTGGTGCTGAACCCCCCAGCCCCTCCTGTGGGCATTTTCCCATTTTCCCTCCTGTCCTGCCTTGTGGGTGGGGATGGTGCTGGGAGCTCCACACCCTGCTCTGCCCGGTGCTCCTGTGCCAAAGGGGAAGCAGAGAGCAAAGCCAAGGTCCCCCTGGTGAGGTGGTGACTGTCAGGGTCCCCAAGCTCCTCTGCCAGGCCCCCATCCAGTGGGATGAGGGTGGATGATGCTCCAGGGCTAGCAGATCACACTGTGCCCTGGCAGCTCACCAAAACCACCCAGGGGAGGCTGCTGCCCTCATCCTGTGTCCCAGGTCATTTCCCCACCAGGCTCCAACCAGGCTCTGTGGAATCTTTTACCAGTTTCCAGGAAAGAAAGAGAAAGAAAAAGCCCCAGCAAGAGGAGTCCTGCAGCCAGCAGCTGCCGGATGGAAAAGCTGTGGCTAATCCTTCCCATGTCCTGGTAGCCCCATTGCTCCCTGGAGATGCCCCAGGCTGGCACCGTTCACCTGCACACCTCCAGGAACAGGGATTGCCCCCTGGGGTTGCTCTTCCCAGCCCTGGTTCCCCCAGGCGGATCTGGGAGGTGGAGCAGGGATGCTCTCCACCACCATTCCCACACCACACTGCCACCTTTCCCATCCCCATGGGAGCCTGGCATTTCCCAGCTCCACAGGCCACATCTTGGCTCTTCTTGCCCATGGAAAGAGCTGTTGGAGAGAGACATCCAGGCTCCAGCCTTGCCACCCAACTTTCCCACAGGCTCTATTTTCTCTCTTCCCTTTCAGCCCCAAGTGGAATTCTCCTCCCCCTCTATTTTAATCCTCTCTTCTGGGAATTTATAGATCAGGAGGGAGCATTGAGGGATAGGGATACATACACCCACTAATAGGCACTGAGCACATATTGACACAGAGTGTAATCAACCTGGAAGCTAAAAAGAGCTGAACCAGCACAGGTCAGCCAGCCAAAACCCACAAAACCTCGTTGGGAAGTTTAAACAAGCCCTGCCTGCAGCTGGGAGCAGGTTTATCTCTGCCTCCAGCAGCCCTCCCTGGGGAAATATCAAATGAGATGCAATGGGGAAATAAAAAGGGTAAATAAGGAAATGCCTTCCCAGTGTGGTTGTGGTGCAGGGAGGAGCTGGACCCATCTCCACCTTTAGAGGTCCTTGAGGCATCTCCTCTAGACCTGTCTCCACCTTTAAAGCTCCCTGGAGTGTCTCCTCCAGATGTGTCCCATCTGCAGCAGGAGATGCTGGCACCCTGCAGATGTTGGTTGCTGCACCCCAGGCCCCCCATCTGCCCGATGAGCCACAGCTCCACAGCCACCATGGGGACCCAGCTTGGGTCCCCACTGAGGGTGTCCCTTCCCAGTGCACTCCTGGCCAGTGTGGCCCCCCATCTGATCCCCCATCACTTCAGCTCCAGCAGATAAACTCCCCGGCCAGGACCAAAGTCTGAGCCCTTCCCCTGGTTGCCATGGAGAAGGCTGTAATGGTATTAGGGAAAGGAGCAAAATCATAAAAAAAGTAGTTTTTAAACCTATTTAAACTCTAAGGAAACATTTACCTTCCCCAGCAGCCCTCCTGTGCCTGCATGTCCCTCCCAGGCAGCTTCCCAGTCCCTTTGGGTGGGACATGCCAGCAGCTGTCCCTGGGCTGGCTGAACTGGAGAGGGGACAGTGCTGGGCCACATGTGCTGTGGGATCCCAGGACATCCCTGGTCCATCCCCACCCACCCAGGGTGAGTGACCAGGGACACTCTGGACACCAGCAGGGACAGCACCCACCCAGGCTGAGCGCTGAGGGGAGCAGGGAGGTGACACATGTGGCATTGTCAGAGCTGAGTTAGGGAGTATTTTTAGCAAATCTTCCCAAATATTGTCCCTGTCTGGAGGAGAGCATCTCGTGTTTCCAGGGCAACCAGTACTCCTGCTTCTCGTTCTGGACCAAAAAACATGCCCAAGAGAGCCTGGAGGGGTGACACCAGCACCCCAGAGCTTGTGCCACTCTCCTGGGGACACCAGCAGAGGGACCAGGACCCAGGAGTGGGGCTTTGCCTGGTGCTCACTGTCCACCCACGTTTCTTGTCATCCTGGTCCCGTTACTGAAGATGGGGACCTGGGAGTGGTGGCAGCTGCTGGCAAAGGTCCCCAAGGGCATCTCTGAGTGTCACCTCCTGCCCTGCCATGGCTGCAGAGGCTCCTGTGGGAAGTTGGGGAAGGTGCCTGATGTGGGACAGTTCCCAGGGATGCCAACTATTGCCCTGGTGACCCACGTGGCCATGAGAAAACACATCGCCAGCACCAGCCTGGCTGGACTGGTTGGACTGGGAGAGGTGACAACATCCCCAAGGCATGACTCAGGGTGGCCAGGGCCATTGCTGGAGGCACAGGCAGGAAAATTCCCAAACACTGAGGTGTGGGGAAAAGAGGGGGCCCTGGGAGTGGGGATTGGAGGTGATGGAGACAGGGAATGGCAGGAGAGCAGTGGCTGTCAGAATGAAACTGGACTGGGGAGTGAACACAGGGAAGGGAAGCAGCCACCTTGCCTAACTCATCCTGATGACAGTGCCAGGGTGGGCAGGGAGAAGGAAATGGTATTTTCATGTCCCACGTCAGCTCTCTGGACCTGGCATGGGCTTCCTACTGCTGCTGGATGGGTGGAACAGCCTGGTCCTTGGGGTCCTTGGGGTGCCTGGTCCTCAGGGTGGGGTGGCAGTGTGGCACAGGGACAATGCTCCTTCCTCCTGCCCAGGATCTCAAGGCCAGGACCCCCCTCCCCTGCTGCCAGGGTCTCCCAGCCTGCCCCATCCCAACCCTCCTTCCAACCCTGCTGGGAAGCCCCTGGAGGTGCTGGGGGGTGACAACTGGGACATGGGGTGACAATGGGCTCTGTCAGCCCACAGACCCAGCAGCTCCTGGGCTGCATCACTGGAGGGGTGCTCAGTAGGGCAGGGAGATGATTCTCCCCCTCACTACCCCGGAGCACACAAACATCCACCCCTGGGGTCACAGCACAGGGCAGAGCTGGGTGGGTCAGAGCAGATCCAGGGGGGACCATGGGAAAGGTCAGGGGGCTGGAAGGACCTTTCCTGTTCTTTGTGGAGGAGCTGGGAGAGGTTCTGCAGCTCCTTCCTCCTCTCCCTTCTCCAGGCTGGGAGAGCTGGGACTGTCCAGCCTGGAGAAGACCTTGTGGAAGCCTGAGGGCTTGGAAAAGTGACAGAGAGAAGCTTTTCCTCAAGACAGGAGAGAGGGTGAGGGTTTGAAAGTGGAAGAGGATGGATTGAGATTGGATGTGGAGAGAAAATGTGTTGGGGGGATCGGTGGGAGGCTGGAGCCGAGTGTTCAGAGCATTCCCCACCCCGGAGCAGCGAGGCTCGGGCATCCCGAGTGCCAGGGTGCTCCACTGGCATCCCAGAGGGGATTTGTCGGATCCGGGAGCAGGACGCAAATTCCCTTTGCTGGCGCTGGAAGCCAGATGGAGCCAGTCGCTGCTCTATCGCTGTACCCGCCCTGCGCAGAGCTCCCGAGGGGGCGGCGGCTGCTCCCCCTGCTCCGCTCGGGGTCCCCTGGAGGGCACAGCGTGCGGTGTGACCTGGCCAAGGGCTGGCAGGGCTGGGGCACAGGTGACAGCGAGCAGCAGGGTCTGCCCGGTGGCTGCGCGCTCCAGAGCTTCCCCTGGAGCTCCTGGGCATTTGGGATTCATCTCTTCGAGCTGCGCTTAAGGTGTTCCTGACAAGAAGAGGGAAGGACCCTCCGTACAGAGCTGGGATTTGGATTTAGTGAAGTTGTTTGGTTTAGTCCGGAATGCTGAGGGAGATTCCGAGCTGCAGTGACACCCCAAAACTTCATTTCTCAGCCCGAATTTGCTTTTTGGGGTGTTGGGCATGACAGAATTGGCTTCCTATTCCCAAACCATGGGGACAGTGGTCACTGTCATTCCTGGTGCCCGTACGGCAAAGATGCGTTTGCATAAATAATGCTGGATTTGCATATGTTAACTGTCCTCTGCCGGGTGCAAGGGGCTCTCTGCGGCTCACGGAGCACCCTGTGATGGGTGGGGCTGTTTCCCTCCCCAGTGGGGGTCTCAGGGTCCGGGACAGCACCCCGGGGCTGTGGGGTGGAGGTGCCCATCCCTGGGGTGTCCATGCGGGGCTGAGACCCCTCCAAGCAGCAGCTCAGCTCCTCCGAGGCTCCTGAGCCCCCGGCGCCGTGGGCAGGGTGTGAATTCAGCTCTGCGCTGGGTGTGAAGAGACTGTGAATTCTCATCAACACGTTCATTACCTTAATAAAATTACTTCAGGTCTGTTAAGTTCTTTTTGCAGAAAAACAAGCCGTAATTGCACGGTTTGCTCGCTTCTCCTTCCCCCAAGGCCCCCAGAATGCTCAGCCCCTGGCTCTGGCTTCTGTGGACCTTCATCGAGGGGCTCTGGGGTCTTCTCCAGCAGCCTGGAACAGGTGAGGAGCTCTGCTTGTCATGGAGCTTCTGCCAGGATGGTCCCTCTCCCTCTCACCCCTGAGCTCTGACACATCCTAAGGAGTTATTCAGAGCTCTGGGCTTTTTTGAACATTATATTGTCAAAGCTTTTCTTCTGTGGGAGACAGATTCTTACCTAAACTCACCCACTCTACAGAAATAGCAGCAATAATAAGCCTGAAATGAGGAGATTAAGAGCTGGAATTCATTTTAAAATCGTGGAAGAGTTTGAGTTGGAAGGGATCTTTAAAGGTCTCCTAGTCCATCTGGTTTTACCCCTGTTCCAGGTTTTCCAGCATTATCCACCATGCCCTGCACTCCCTGTTACCCCTGCTCTGATCTTGGAGGCTCTTCATGTACTTTTGGCTTTGGGATTTGTCCCATCCCAGCGTGGCTGGTCCCAGTTTGGAGCCAGCAGCAGCACACAGACCAGCACAACCCAGATCTAGCACTATCTGGGATAATCTGGGCTTGTTCCAGTGCATGCTTTGCTTTAAACCTTTTATTTTTCCACACAGCATCTCTGATGTGAAGGGATAAACTGGGAAAGGTCTTTTGTGGCACCAGCTTTAGCCTGGTCAGAACTCAGAGGTCCTGGGACCTTTTGGGCAGCTCATTGACTCGGGAGGTTCAAGGACTGCAGAGACCCAGATGAAGTTGCCTGGAAGAAAATTAGATGCTACTGGATGATCTTGGAACAGATGGTTGGGTTAGTGGGTTAATTAATGGGTTAATTAGATCTAAGAATCATGGAATCATGGAATGGTTTGGATGGGAAGGGACCTTAAATCCCATCCAGTTCCACCCCTGCCATGGGCAGGGACACCTTCCACTATCCCAGGCTGCTCCAAGTCCCATCCAGCCTGGCCTTGGACACTTCCAGGGATCCAGGGGCAGCCACAGCTTCTCTGGACACCCTGTGCCAGGGCCTGCCCACCCTCACAGGGAACAATTCCTTCCCAATATCCCATCTATCCCTGACCTCTATTCACTCTAAATTTCTCCTCTGTTACTTTAAAATCTTCCCTTTTGCCCTATCACTGTCTGCCCATGTAAAAAGTCATTCTCCCTCTTTCTCATCAGCCCCCTAAAGCACTGGAATACCCCTGCACTAGAGATGGAGGCCATCCCTACAGCCAGGTTTGGGAATGGTCCTTTACAGAGCCTGCTACTTCCTCATGGCCATATTGGGCACTGGGGATGTTCCTGGGCTGCTTGTTCCACTGTCTGCTGTGGGCTGACTTGGAAATACAGAAACCTCCTGGGAAATGCCATTGCTTTCCCTCTAACAGCTCCCAGGGTGGCTGTAAGATTTGGATCCACCTTAAAATCGAGGTGGAAGTCACACCCTCTGGTAACCAAAGTTGGTAGCAACAGTGCTGGACCTCCAGGGAGAAGTTCTTTACAGTTCCCTGGATCTTTCCTTGGCTTCTCAGTCGCTGCCTGCCCAACACAGTGCAGAGATCCCAGCCTCTGAGCACATGGATCTTGGAATTGTTGCAGAGAATGAGAATGTGAGTACTCTGACAGAGCATCTTGCTGACTAAAAATACAGGTATGAAGGTCTGCAGGGCCTTCCTGGGTCATGGAACCAGCACTCTGCCAAGGAAATCCTAATTGCAAGGGGGAAATGGCAGCTGGAAAGCCTATCTGGGTCTGTTCAGGTTCTAAAAAGCTGGAAATGCTGAGCTCTTGCAGCAGCAGAGGTGGGTGAGTGGCAGCGAGAGAGAAGAGCTCAGCTGGAGCTGCTCTGTGCCTCCAGGTGCAGCTGCAGGACAGGAACGAGGGAATGCACCAGCTTGGAGACCCACAGGAGGAGATGGGGAAGCTGCCTGGCTCCAAGATGAATTTCCCAGCCAGGATGGCCCTCAGTGAAGAGGAAAAACTGAAGGTAAAACTTTGGGAGTTGGAGAGAACTGAGCTGTGAAGCCATGTGAGGCCAGTGGAAAACCTGGGGGGAAATTCCTCCTTCTAGAGGGGGAGTCTTGTGCTCAAACATCACACTGGCCTCAGAACCCCTCCATGGCCTTGATTAGGTCCTTTCTCTCTCCCAGATTTCCAAAGACCTCGTGGATCTCCAGATCGAGACCAACAAAATGAAGGAGCGTTATGAGACGGAGAACTTTGAACTGAAAAATATGGTACCTTGGATATAAAAAAACTTGGAATAGCCGAGTTCAGCCCTGCCAGTGCCTTCATCCAGCTCTGCAGCTCCTAACATCCACCTTTACTTTGCTTGGCATCTTCTCCTGGCTTTAGCTGGAGCTGAATTCCCCCCAACACCCCAGATCCCATGGAATTCCCATGAAATCCTCTCCCTGTGATGCTGCTGGTCTGTGCCACATCTAATCCTGCTGCCTCCCCTGTGCAGATCCAGGCCCTGGAGAGCCGAGTGCAGGAGCTGGAGCTGTGCAGTGCCAGGGTCACTGGGGAGAGAGATCTCCTGCAGGAGCGCCTGCGTGCCCTGGAGAGCAGCCGGGAGGAGCTGGCCAAGGAGTTCATCATCCTGAAAAGCAATTACGTGGCCCTTGGCAAGGAGCTGGACCAGGAGGTGAGAGAGGCTGCAGAGCTCATCCAGAGCTCATCCCAGGGTTCATCCCAGGGTTCCCAGCCCCACCTCACATTTCCCTGCTATGCAGGTACCTTGGTTGGCTTTGGGTTGTGCATCTGTCACAGCTCAGGTCCAGGGAGGCTTTTCATACAGTTGTACAGTGGTTCTTATTGAAGAAACCTCTTAAAGGCCACCAAGTCCACAAAAACCATCCAGTTCCACCCCCTGCCATGGCCAGGGACACCTTCCACTAGCCCAGGTTGCTCCAAGCCCCATCCAACCTGGCCTTGAACACTTGCAGGGATCCAGGGGCAGCCACAGATTCTCTGGGCACCCTGTGCCAGGGCCTCAGCACCCTCACAGGGAACAATTCCTTCTCAATATCCCATCTATCCCTGCCCTCTGGCAGTGGGAAGCCATTCTCCCTCTCCCTCCATCCCTTGTCCCAAGACTCTCTCCAGCTCTCCTGCAGCCCCTTTAGGCACTGGAAGAGGTTTAAGGTCTCCCTGAGCTGAACACCTCCAGCTCTCCCACGCTGGCTCCAGAGCAGAGGGGCTCCAGCCCTTGGAGAATCTCCATGGCTTTCTCTGGCCTGGCCCCAGCAGCTTCACATCCTTCCTGTGTTGTTCCCCAGGGCTGGGGCAGCTCTGCAGGGTCTCACCTGAGGGGCAGAATCTCCCCTCTCCTGCTGCCCACGCTGGGGCTCAGCCCAGCACAGGGGATTTTGGGGTCCCAGCACACACGGGGGGAGGGGACATGTCCAGCCTCTGAGCTGTGGCACTGCACAGCCTGGCCAAGGGATTGTCTCCAGGGATTTGATGTAAAAAAAGCCCTTCCCCCGGGGCACTCGAGACCTGCCCTCGCAGCGCGCAGCGGGGACAGAGCTGGGGGCAGAGCTGCGGACTGAGCTGGGGACAGAGCTGGGGAGAGAGCCGGGGACAGAGCTGGGGGCAGAGCCGGGGACAGAGCTGGGGAGCAGAGCCGAGGGACAGAGCCGGGGGCAGAGCCGGGGACAGAGCTGTGCCCACGCTGACCCGCTGCTCCCCGGCACCCCGCGGGCAGAGCCCTCCCGCTCCCCGGCGGCCCCTCGGCGGTGCCCGGAGGTCACGGCGGGGCTGCCCGGAGCTGTCCCTCGGCGCTGCCAGCGGGCTTTGTTTCCCTTTTTTCTGCTTGGCTTGCGCAGGCTGCACGTGAACGGATTGGAGCCGCTCTCATTTCGGGCGGCGGCGGGAAGAGGCCTGGCAGCTTGCAGGTCCACAAGTTTATAAAAACCTCCCAATTCAAGCAAATTTCTTGAAATTTGCTCAAAGCTCCCCAAAAGATTGGCACCTTCCCGCTGACTGCTAGCTCAGCAATGATTAACCAGAGGCTTTTGGACGCAGATTTGTGTGTTTCTTTGGCTACTTCAATAGCCCTTCCTCTGTCCCCTCCCTCTCCCCCCTCCCGCTTCTCCTCCTTTTTGAATTGGATGGAATGACTGACACCCTCCTGCCTCCCTCCCTCCCCCAGCAGATAGTTTAGCTGCTTCAGCTCAGTGACCTGGTTTTCCACGCCGAGCTGTGGTGGGAAGATGTGAAGCAGGAATGCTGGTTTGGTCCAGCGTGCCTGGATGGTCTGTGGCAGAGCAGGAGACAGGATAATGCTCATCCCGGGAGTTAGTGACCCTTGCGGAGAGATCATTTGTCTCCCAGGAGCTGAGAAATGGGAATTTCTTACGAGGCGGCAGACTCAGCTCTTGCGGGGGGCTGATCCCACCCTGTGATCCCTCTGGAGCACACGGCAGTGGGAAGCTCTGCTCCCAGCTCTGCCAGGCTCAGGGAGGAATAGTTCAGCCATCAGCACTCTCAGCTGCTTCTTGTCCCCAAGGGGGTGCAATATGTTTGTCAAAAATTGGATTTTCAGTCGGATGACATCTCTAAATGATGGGTTTAGCAGGTTAGTGGTAATAACACCGTTTTCACGTGGATCCTGGAATGTTTCAGAGAGTGAAAGCACGTGGATTCAGTTTTGTGCCCAGATAGCACCCTGAAGAACCACAGAATCACGGAATGCTTTGGGTTGGAAGGGACTTTAAAGCCCATCTCGTTCCACCCCCTGCCATGGGACAGCTTCCCCTAGCCCGTGCTGCTCCAAGAAGGGGTGAAGCGGCTCCAGAAGCCAGAGGTGAATTCCTTGGATGTCCTCCATATGCCGAGGAGTTTACCCCAGTTCCTTGGCTCTGACTCCCAAAAATCCTTGCCTGAAGCCAGGGAGGCTCCGACTTGGCAGGCCGGGACTTGTCGCGACATGGGCCTCTTGCTCATTATTTTCCCAGTGCGGACTTTCCCAAAGGAAATGGGAAAAGCTGCCTGCGGTTCTGCCCCCTCCCCTTCCCCGGCGCTCTTCTGGGGAGACAATGAACCTTTTACACATTCCCAATTACAAGTGCTACTTGTGACCTTGCCAATATGTTGTCATGGCTGCTTGGCGCAGGAGCAGCTCGGCGAGCTCATTCACGGCCCCTTGTCCGGGAACAGTCGGAGCCTCTGAATTGTCGCGGCTCCCATTGTCCGCGGGATTCACACATCGCCTGTGTCTGTCCCGGCCGCAGGAATCGGCCTTGCCCAGCCTTTGGGAAGCGCCTCGCAGGAGATGCCAGGCAGGCACTCGGTGCCTGTGTTCTGACTCGCTGTAAATTCTTCCTTTTCAAGGCTCTGACCTCTCCCCGCTCTCCGTTTCCTTCTCCTTTTGTCCCCCAGGCTCTCGCCGGCTGCGGCGGCAGCCCCGGAGAGACCCAAACGCACTCTGGGTTCCACGCCGGGGTTTTCCCTGGAGCCACGCCAGGCTCGGGAGATCGGGAAAGGCAGCGAAACCCAACTCAAACGGAGGACTGCCTCTCTTTTTTTGGCTAAACCGGTCCTTGTGACCCCTGTGATCAAATTGTCAGGGCTGACAGCTGCAGATGGATCGCTGCAGGCCGGGGAACAAGCGGCTGTCTCTGCGGAGCTGTCAGGTTTCACAGCTGTATATCTCACCTCTTTGTCAGCCTCCTTTCTCCTCGCTCTCCCCCAGCCCACCCTGTGCTATCTTTTGATAAGCTATTCTCTCCACGGATGACTCAGATGACCTCTGCCTCCCATCCTCCCGATTCACTGCCATGGTAACAATTACTCAAGCTTGTCCCCAGTCATAAACCCCATCAGAGCTTTGTTATCTACACAGAAACCCTCCTGGGAGACATGAATTCCCCCAGTGTTCCTTCCAGATCACCTGTAACAGAGCTTTTCTAATTCAGATCCTCTTTATCTTTTGGAAATGTGTCACTTCACACCAGCTCAGCTCTGAATCTCACTGCCTACACGGGGCTGTGGGCTGCCTGCTGCTGGGGGGATGCATTCCAACCGAACTGGGATTATGTCATCCTGGAGGGATTCAGGGATGGATGGATGGATGGATGGATGGATGGATGGATGGATGGATGGAGATCTGGCCCGTCTCGTGTTGTTGAGCCCAGCATTGTCCAAAGCTGTTCCACCGGGAAAGATGCTCCTGAAATGTTGGGAAGCTGTATGGAAGGTGCAGGTCTGGGGTGAAGGAGGGAGCTGGAGGCCAGGAGAGGTGGTGGCAGAGCTGTGCCCAGGGCTGGCACTGGGACCTGGGCTTGAGTGTGAGAGCAAGTCGTGCAGAGGGATAAAGTTCCATGGGAATAACCCTGCTGCCTGGCAGTGCACTTCCATGAGAACCAGAAAGTCACCGTTATCTTTGGACATACAAGACAGAACTAAAAACTTGATTTGGGGAGGGGAGGAGGTGCCTGCCTGGAGTACACACCAGGAGCAGCAAGGATGTGCTGACCTAAGAGGGATTTCCTTCTTGTTTGACCTGGTAGGTCATGAGGAATGAGGAGCTGACCCAAAAACTGCTCAGCCTGGCCAAAGAGAGCATCAACCCCTCAGACTCAGCCCAGAAATCCTCCCCCGAGCTGGGAAGAGGGAGAGCAGCAGGACATCCTCGCTCTGCTCGGAGGGGGAAGGTAAAGGACTCCCTGCCTTTCCACCAGCCCCTTGGAGAGCAGGGGTCTAACAGTTCCCTTCTTCTCTGTCTCCCCAAAGCAGCCAGAAGACGCTGCTGCCTCTGAACACAAGCAGCAGGAGCTGGAGAGAAACGTGAGTGTGTGGGGGTCTACTGCTGGATCCTTGGGAAGCGGAGGGGGGATTGATTCCAACTGTGGCTGGCACCTCCTGGTGCTAACTTGAGTTCCATGGATCAGCTGATGCCCTGATTCATTTTAAAGTCTTTTTATAAACTCCGCAGTTACAAAATGAGATGGGAATAACTCCAGAGGTGCAGGCAGAGCTGAGGGAGGGCAGAGGTGATTCTCTTGGTCCATGCTCCATCACGGGGAACACAGGCAGGGGTTTAGAAGCACAGAGGACACTTTTTTTCGCTTCTTTCTCACACTTGAGAAAGCTGGGGGTGATGAAGCACCCAAAACTGAGAGCGCAGAGATGGTCCCTGCCTCCTCCCCATCTGCAGCCCCTGCTAAACCAGCTTGGGCTCCGCCACCAGCTCCTGCTGGGAATCTGCCTCTCAACGTGAGCATTTCCCTGGGGAGAGCGACACGTGTGCACCTCCACGTGCCCTGGGTGCACCCCACACACCACTCCTGCCTGCTAGAGGGCACCAGTTGCTCCCAGTTAAACCAGTCCTTCCCCCAGCATGCCACTGCTCAGCTGGACAAGTGCTCAGCTCGAGGTTTGTCCTCTCTTCACTCAGCCTTCTGCCTCATCTTCCTCTTCGTTTGTCCCTCAGTTGCTTGGAAACCAGGATCACATAAAAGTGGAGCTTGAGAAACTGAAGAAAACCCACAATGAGCAGCAGCAGAAGCTGGAGGAGCGAGTGTGAGTGTTGGGGGCACATCCCTCTGCTTGGCCAGGAATTTATGGGACTTTTTGTAGCTGGATTTGATCCATGGGAGCAGGAGAGGAGGCAGCCTGCCTTTGAGGGATACAGGGAAGGAATGATGATCCAACCTTGGAAGAAATGAGGCCTGGAAGGAAAACCTGATGTTTTCAAGGCTCTTCAGAGGGTCAGCTCTCGGCATAACGTTGGTGGTGTTTAGGGACACCTGGAAAATCCACCCTCTGTGACACACAGCAAACGTGTGACAGCCCAGAGATGAATCCAGCCCAGCCCTTACCCCTACAGTGGATTCTCCATCACCTTGGGATGGGGTTGATGCCTCAGGAAAGGCTGCCCCAGCAGGGATTCTGCAGGACTAGACCCTCTGAACTGTGGAGGGTGTTCACCTTTGGTGGGGGGAGCCTTTGTGGCATTGGTTGACACACATTTGGGTGATGGCAGCTGCTGCTGGGAGATTTCTGTCCTTCCAAAGTGATTTTCTTCCCAAAGCTGGCTGCGTTGGAGTTATGGAGAATCCCAGAATGGTTTGGGTTGGAAGGGATCTCGTTCCACCCTGCCATGAGAAGGGACACCTCCCACTATCCCACGTTGCTCCAAGCACTGTCCAGCTTGGCCTTGGGCACTTCCAGGGATCCAGGGGCAGAAGTTTTGGGGCTTTAAACAAACCCAGCTTCTTCCTGTGTGTGCAGGCTGGCGCTGGGGAAGGAGCTGCAGGAGGCGAAGGGAGCGATTGGGGACAGCCGGCACAGGCTGGTGGAGCAATCAGCGGTGAGGATGGGCTTCCCTCCACCTCCTCTGGCTGCCATGTGCTCCTCCTGAGCTGGCAGGCCTGGCATGCCTTGAATCCAGATGCTCCAGCACCTCTCCCTCTCCAGGGAGTTTGTCACACCAAGGTTCTCCCTGTGCAGTTTCCTCCTGCACGTGGTGGAAGTGCTGCTTGCAAAGGTGGTGGGAGGAATTTTGTTCACCGGTTTCCAGAAAGAGTTGGTGGAATCACCGGGGTGGGGGGTGGCAAATGACAGAAGGTAGCAGGGAAATAGGGATTATAAACATTTCCAGTGGGTTCCTCTGAAAATCCAGGACCTTCCCAGCTCTAGTGAAGCCAAATATCTGGAAATTAAGTCCCCCAGTTCTTCTGGAGCTTCTCAGCTCGCCCTCCTTGGCCGGAAGACCAGGGCAGCAGGTTTTTTGTTTGCTGTGCCAGGTGCTGCTCATGTCCCAGAACCAGCTCCAGGAGGTGGAGGCAGAGAACTCCCGGCTGCAGCTCCAGCTGAAGGAGCTGAATGAGGAATATCGTACCCGGCTGGCTCATTACATCAGGGATGTGGCTGTGAGTAACCCCAGCCCGGGGCTCTCCTGGCCTGGGGAGCTGCCATGGAACCATGGAATATCCTGAGCTGGAAAGGACCCACCAGGATCATCAGTCCAACTCCCAGCCCTGCACAGACGCCCCAACAATCCCACCCTGTGCATCCCTGAGAGCATTGTCCAAACACTCCTGGAGCCCTGGCAGCCTCAGGCTGTGCCCATTCCCTGGGGAGCCTGGGCAGTGCCCAGCACCCTCTGGGGGAAGAACCTTTCCCTGACTTCCAACCTTACCCTGCCCTGATACAGCTCCAGCCATTCCCTCAGGTCTCTCCATACTGACACTCCCTTCTTGTAGGCTGCAAGTGATAAATTAGAGTAAATAAATAAAGAAAGGGTTTTTTAATTCTTTTAACCTGACAAAGAAAAGGCCCAGCAGAAACCCACAATCATTTTGCATGGCCATACAGGAAATCTGGGTGCAGAGGGGGGCTGGCATAGAATCATGGAATGGGTTGGATTGGAAGGGATCTTAAAACTCACCTCATTCCACCCTGTGCCATGGGCAGGGACACCTTCCACTAGCCCAGGTTGCTCCAAGCCCCATCCAACCTGGCCTTGGACATTTCCAGGGATCCAGGGGCAGCCACAGCTGCTCTGGCAACCTGTGCCAGAGGTTCTCCCCACCCTCACAGGGAACAATTCCCTCCCAATATCCCATCCAACCCTGCCCTCTGGGAAGCCATTTCCTGTGTATTCCCCTCTCTGTACATTTACAGAACTACATGGACAGCAAAGCCAGCGAGGTGACAGGACACAGCAAAGCCCCAGCTGGCCAGGCTGCCATGAAGCACTTTGTGGACAGCATGCTCAGGGATATCCGTGCTTCCTACAAGTCCCGGGAAGAGCAGCTGGCTCGGGCAGCACGAGGATACAAGAAACGCATGAAGGACTTGGCCAAGAAGCATGAGAACCTCCTGATTGCCTATGGGTAAATCTCAGCCACCTCTTCCCTCAGGACCAAGTGGAAAAGCCCCATAGCACCCATCCCTTGCCCTAGGAGGAGGCAAACACAGCTCCCAGGTGGAGCAGAGGGTCTGGAATGCACATTTATCTCCCTGCTCCCAGCATTCCAGGATCATGCTGCCTCCAGCTGCACATCAGGGTGCTCTGGACCCCATGGAGCTGCTTTGCACATATGTTTCTCCCACTTAAAATGCAGAGTGAGAGATTGATCCCACGGTGGATGGTGTGGAAATGCAGAGGTACCACAAATAGCTCCACCTCCCAACCCGTCCCTGCAGTGCTCTCAGCTCTCTCAGCAGCTTGGGCTGTGGGAAGCAGCAGAAATACTTGTGGTACAGAAGCCACAAATAACTCTAGGACAAGCTCCCCTCAGCAACTCTCCCAGCAATCTCATGCTGCGGGGCTCTCCCACTTATCCTTTGCAGGTGGCCAGAAGCAGCAGGTCCCAGCGAGTGGCACATCCAGGAGCAGCAGAACTGCTCAGTGTTCCCAAAAGAGCGAGCAGGGACTGACCCTGTGGCTCGTTGCAGGCTGCAGCGGGAGCAGATCCGCTCCCTGGGGAGCACTGCCATGGACTGTGGGCCTGCTGAGCTCCACTTCTCCATCACGGACCCAGAGCTGCTGACAAACAGCTCCCGGGAGCTGAACCGGCTGCGGGAGGAAAAGGCAAAGCTGGAGAGGCAGCTCCAGGAACTGCAGAAGGTGGGGAACTGTGGGTTGGTGGGAAGAGCTTCCTAAGCCATGGATTCAGCCCCTTCCTTAGGCATTTATAGTATTGCTTGGGTTGGAAAAGCCCTCTCAGATCACCTAGTCCAACCATTCCCCCAGCGCTGCCAAGGCCACCGCTGACCCATGTCCCCAAGTGCCACATCCACCCTCTCCCTGAGGGTTTGCTGAGACTGTGGCACAGGCAGGGAATATAACAGTCACAAAATCACAGAAACATGGAAAGGTTTGGGTGGGAAGGAGCCTTAAAGCTCATCCCGTTCCACCCCTGCCATGGGCAGAGACACTTTCCACTAGCCCAGGTTGCTCCATGCCCTGTCTGACCTGGCCTTGAACACTTCCAGAGACAGAAAAATGTTCTCCCACTGGGCAGATGTGTCTCTTGATTTGTACAGGATGCATTTATTTAAAATTTCAGAGAATGGGAGACCTAAAACCTTCAGATCCCACTGCACATCATTTCCTTGCCATGGCCCTGGTGGCTGTGGGAACTGGGATACCTTGTGCCACCTCCAAGGGGCCTTACAGAAAAGAGGGAGAATGTCTTTTTACAAGGACAGATAGTGATAGGACAATGGGAATGGATTTAAACTAAAAGAGAGTTAGATTGGATGTAAGCAAGGAATTAATCCCTCCCTGTGAAGGTTGGGAGGCCCTGGCACAGGGTGCCCAGAGAAGCTGTGGCTGCCCCTGGATCCCTGCAAGTGTCCAAGGTCAGGCTGGACAGGGTTTGGAGCAACCTGGGACAGTGGAAGGTGTCCCTGCCCATGGCAGGGGTGGAATGGAATCATCTTTAAGGTCCCTTCCAACTTATCCTACTCCATGACATGATTTCTCTGGAAGTGGCAGGATCTGGGATTGCAATGGGTTCATGTTCACAGGAGTGCTGTTCTTCCTTTGCCCCCAGAAAAGCCTGCAGGAAGCTTCTGCCTTTCCAGTGCCTCTGGAGCAGTAAGTGCTGTTTGTTTCTCGGGATATCAGTCATTCCAAATTCTCATTAATGTGTGGATTGTAGGGTATTTGTTGCCTGGTTGGAGGCAGCAGTAAGCAGGGGAAGGGAGCTGCTGGGGTCTGCTCTGGGAAGAAGAGGCAGCTGTCCCCTCACACAGCACTTCCTGCCAGAGCAGGGATGGTCACTGGGCCTTGATCCAACAAAGCTCTTAAGCACATATTTGATTTAATCATGTTTTTAGCCCCACTGACCTCTTTCAAACCCAAAGTTAAGCATATGCCCAAGTGCTTTGGTGGGTCACAACCTAAGAAAGGCCTGTGGGACACCACCAGTTTGGGATGGTCCTGGTTTTCCTCTTCCCCAGTGCAGGAGCTGGGCTGGAACCCTTCAGTGCCACCATGCTGATGCCTCCCTGGCTTCCCAACAAGCCCTGGAATTGCTAATTTTTGATGGGTCTCTTCCCCCTGCTCCATTATCCTGCTAAAGTCCAACCAGCTATAGCTGTGGAGGGGTTGAACAAAGAGCAGGAGAAACCTGAGCTGGGTTTTTTCAGCCTTTTAAAAGATGTGGTCACCTAGAAAACATGTCAAATATTCCATTAGCTGGATGCCAGTGCTGAGGAGGGGGTCAGTGCCAGAGCCCCTGGGCTCTAGAGGGATGTCTCAGGCACAAGCTTGAGCCTTAACCAGCCTCTGCCACGTTTTCCACACTGAAAATAGCAGTGGTCCGTGAGTAAATGCAGTAATTTGGGCAGACACCACAGGAGCAAGGCATGGAAAGTCCACAGCCTGAATTTCCGTGGTGCATTGTGTCGTTTGGGGTTTTTTAACTGCCAAGAGACCCCACACACTTCAAATAGTGATGAGTTAGTCCGTGCTATTACCTTGTTCCTCCAGCTAGAGACAGGAATCCCGGGGTTGCCGCAGCACTTCAGCTCCAGTTCCTGCTGCTTCTTGCCTTTTTCAGAGAACGGTTTGGGGTGGGAGGGAGCTTAGAGAGCAGCTCCTTCCACCCCCATGCTGTGGGGCTTTACCAGCTGCACCCATTCCCGTTTATTGTTCCCTTCTCCCCTTGCTCCCACGAAAGCCCAGCCGGGATCTCCCCGGGCTGGGAAGCTGCAGCCAGAGGAGGGAACTCGCTGGGAGCACAATGCATTCCTGCCTCCTTCACACAGCCCAAATTCCCCGAGCATCAGATGTGACCTGTATTTTCCTCCCGGAGGCTGGGATGGGGTGGGAAGGGCTTTCCCACGCCGGGCTGTGCAGACAGCTCACCTCTCGTGCTCGCTGACCAGAACGGACGGCTCCCTGCTCCAAACAGGGAAAGTGCCAGCCTTGGGCACTGATGGCTCCCTGTTCCCATCAAATCCAGCCCCGCAGTGTCAGGATCAGGACCCTTTCTGCGTTGATGTGCTTTGGAACAGCCCCAGGCTGTGGGTGGGGAGTCCCAGGTTGGCAGAAGGGCTGTGACTCCCCGGGCACAGGGATGGTGCCACATGCCCTGAGGAAGTTTGGGCATTGGGAAAGGAAAGGTTCGAGTGCTGGGGATCATGGTGGGATGGGCAGGAGCTGTGTGGAGCTGTGTGACCTGTGGAGGGGCTGGGTTTGATGTCTGGGCAAGATCCAAATGAGCTCTTCTGTCACAGGCAGCTGGAGGAGAAGGGCTGGGCAGAGGTCAGGAAGCAGCTCCGGGAATTCACACACAACACCCAGGTAAAGGTCTGGATCAGCCCATTGGAGTCCAAGCTTATCCCTCACCCACGTGGCAAAGATGTGCTGCCTCAGCACCTGCCCTGGGGCTGCTCCAGGCTGCAGGGGGAAAGTTCCATAGAGCCACAGAATATCCTGAGTGGGAAGGGACCCACAAGGATCATCAGTCCAACTCCTGGACTTGCACATTCCTCAACAATCCCACCCTGTGCATCCCTGGGAGCACTGTCCAAATGCTCCTGGAGCTCTGGCAGCCTCAGGCTGTGCCCATTCCCTGAGAATCCTTTTCCATGGAGCCGTGCTGTGGCTTTGGCCTCAGCCCACCAAGTGATGCTGGCAGCTCCCAGCTGGTGATGTCTCAAGGCTCTGCTGTCCCTGCTGCTGCAGGAAGGAGAGCAGCACCTTGTCACTCCTGCCCATGTTTCAGAACAACCTGTTGGTATCTCTGTGACAAACTGGCACTGATTGTCCCTCTGTGCTGGCACTGCTGGGACACCTCCAGTCCTGGGGGCAGTTTTGGGCCCATCATGACAGGAAAGACATTGAGGGGCTGGAGTTGGGGAAGGAGCTGGAGCACCAGGAGTGGCTGAGGGAGCTGGGAAAGGAGTTCAGCCTAGAGAAAAGGAGGCTCAGGGGGACCTTGTGGCTCTGCACAGCTCCTGACAGGAGGGGGCAGCTGGGGGGTCAGGCTGTGCTCCCAAGGAACAAGGGACAGGAGGAGAGGAAACAGCCTCAAGTTAGGCCAAGGGAGGTTTATATTGGATATTGGGAAAATTTTTTCATTACAAGGCTGGTCAGGCCCTGGCACAGCTGCCCAGGGCAGTGGTGAAGCTGCCATCTCTGAAAGGATTTAAAAGCCATGTGGATTTGATGCTTGGGGACATGGGCTAGTGGTGGCCTTGGCAGTGCCAGGTTAACACCTGGACTTGATTATCCTAGTGGGCTTTTCCAACCTACACAATTCCATGATTCTATGATTGTATTCCACCTGGTTCAAGTCTAGGCTGAATCTCAATCAGCTTCCCAGTCTGCTTTCTGCTGGGTGCAAGGACATGCTGGGTATGCCGTGCCTTTCCCTGTCCACAGCGACATAAGGAAGTGCTCCACCATTCCCTGGGGCTGGAATGCTGAACACCTGCACTGGGTGTATCTCTCTGGCCAAAAGAAGGCAGATGTGGTGGCTGAGAGGCCAGAGTGATGGGGAAGTGCTCAGATGGTCAGACTCACCCAGCAGAGAGGGGCTGAGCAACACCACCCCCATCTCACAGATCTCCATTTCCTCCGTGTTTTCTCCATGGTTTCTTGCCCCTCCAGGAGGACCTGGAGCAGGAGAGAAGCCAGCTGCTGACTCGGGCTGTGGTGGCAGAGGAGCAGGTGTCAGAGCTGCAGGAGTACATAGATCAGCACCTTGCCAGGTGAGATGGGGGATGCTCCTCGTGCTCCACTTGCTGCTCCTGCCTCACCTGCCAGGCTTGGTGCCAGTGACAGCTCTGTGCCCACTGCTGACCCTGCCCCAGTGCTGCCAGCACGGCTCATAGCCCACTGCTCCTCCAGCTGTGCTGGCAGCTGCCACCACCTCCTGTCCCACAGGGCAGCAGGACAGACATGCCCAGCCACACATGTCCTTCCCTGTGTGCTCACCCATCCTTGGGAGGAATCAGAATCCTGGAGTGGGTTGGGTTGGAAGGGACATAAAAGTTCATCCAGTTCCACTCCCCACCATGGACAGGGACACCTTCCACTAGCCCAGGTGGCTCCAAGCCCCATCCAACCTGGCCTGGAACATTTCCAGGGATCCAGGGGCAGCCACAGCTTCTCTGGGCACCCTGTGCCAGGGCCTCCCCACCCTCACAGGGAACAATTCCTTCCCAATATCCCACCCAACCCTGCCCTTGGGCAATGGGAAGCCATCCCCCCTTGTCCTGTCACTTTATGCCATTGTCCAAAGTCCCTCTCCTGCTCTGCTGCAGCCCCTTTAGGCACTGGAAGGGGCTCTGAGGTTTCCCTGGAATCTTTACAGAAACCTAAAATCTAAAGCCTAATCTAAAGCTTGAAACCTTTAGGGCTTTTTTTCCCAGGTTCTAATCTAAGTCCTCCCAGCAGCCCCTGCTCTATGTTCCCCTCTCCCTGGCCCATCCTGCCCTGGAGCAGGGAGAACAGCTGGGAAGGGCAGGAAAAGGGGGAGGCCAAGCAGGGCAGGTCTGTCAGAGCACAACCCACCTGCTGCTGTGACTCCCTGGCCAGCTCAGCTGTGAGCTCAGGCCAGGCTCTGCCCTTACCTGGCAGAGCCCATCAACACCTTTTCCTTGGGAAAGGCTGTGGGATCTACGTGCCAGGCTCTGCTCCTGGCTTGGCTGGGGACTTTGAGTAGCCGGGCAGTGACAGTGCCACTTCCACTGCAGGTACCAGCAGGAGATCCTCTGGCTGAGGAGTGCTGAGGGCAGCGAGGTGCCCCGAGTGCCCAGTGCCAGGACTGCCAGCCACAAGCTGTAACAGCCCTGACCTTGGGAACAGCAGGATTCCAGGGGAGGAGGTCTGCATTTCATGGGCTGCCAGGCAAGCATCCTCCCCAGTCTGGGAGCTGGGAGCAGCGAGGGAAACCACGCTGGTGTTCCTGGTCTCAAATTCACAGGACTAAAATGAGACAAGACAACTGTGTCTCATCTGTCCCCAGCCATCTGCCAGCTGCAGGAATTCTGCTCTTCCCCAAGCACACCTTGGACATGGGGTCAGGTTCCCAGGCAGCTCTTCATTGCCAGGCTGCAGGGACAAGTTCCTGCTCCTGCAGTGACATTTCTCCTGGATGAGACCTGGAGCTGGACCTGGACCTGGACCAAGGGCTGCTCCTGCCTCGCTCCCCCTGCAGCTCCTGTGAGACAGAGCCCAGGCTGGCTCAGGCCAGGATTGCTTCTGGGACTGGACAAAGGGATGAGCTGCTTTTACTGAGAGGGTGCTGAGGCACTGGCACAGAGTGTCCAGAGCAGCTGTGGCTGCCCCTGGATCCCTGCAAGTGTCCAAGGCCAGGCTGGACAGGGCTTGGGCTAGTGGAACGTGTCCCTGCCCATGGCAGGGGGTTGGGATGAGATGGGCTTTAAGTCCCTTCCAACCTAAACCATTCCATGATTCTATGACTTCACGGTGGGAAAACCTTCTTTTCCTCTGTGTTTGAGGGCAAAATGGAATGCTGTATAGACCAGCAGGGCCAAACTGATCCTTCACGGAGGAGAGCTGGAAAGGATGGCTGAGCAATACCCAAGTCCAGGAGCAGCAGCTGCTCCAACTCCAGGACCATCCAGCAGCTCAAAGACAAAGAAAAATCTCAGAGGAACAGTCAACCGAAACTTTATTTTCAAAAATTAAATAGAAATAAAGTAGCAATCGTACAGAAAGAGGCACTGGAGCTTTATCCCTTAAATCTTGCGTTAACCCCAGGATTTCCAGGTCTGATTTTCTCCTCCCTTGCTTCACTCAAACTTTTTGGAAAAACAAGGGATTACCACTCTGCAAGTCCCCAGGACAAATCGTGGCCAAGCACTGAGCTGAGCCAAGGGCTGGAGAGGCTCTGACCCTTAATGCCAGGCTTAACGAGGCTGGGGTTAGACCAGGCTTAATGAGGAGGGGTCAGACTCAGCTTCCCTGGGCACTGCCCTGCACTTCTCGCCGTACCTCCTTCATGTCATAGGCCCAGACCTGCTCCAGCCCCTGCCCCAGGGTGCTGCTGGGGGTCCAGGAGGGGAACGGGAAGCGTCCAGCCACCACCCGGGCGTCGTCAGGCAGTTCTGCCAGGAGCTTGGTGGCCAAGGGAGGTTTCTGGGGAGAAAAAGCACAGCCAGGGCCAGGTGGCCTTAGGACACAGTCACAGAGTGGCAGTGCCACCAAGGGCCACAGGGCAGCTTCTGGAGCATCAACCAAAGACCCTTCAAGGCACAGGACTGGCACTGGCCCTGTGTAAGGCTGGGACTTGGAGCAAGGAATGAGCAACAGCACAAGAAGAAATGGCCACAAGTTGTGCTAGGGGTGGTTTACATTGGATATTGGGAATATTTCTTCACAGAAAGGGTGGTCAGGCCCTGGCACAGCTGCTCAGGGCAGTGCTGTGGCACTTGGGGACATGGGTTAGTGGTGGCCTTGGCAGTGCTGGGGGAATGGTTGGGCTCAGTGATCTCAGAGGAATTTTCCAACCTTAACAATTCCATGATTTTATAAATCCACGTGTTGTGTAACACCAAACCACTCACTCACAGTGCTGCCCACTTGGCCTTATTCCATGCCAGATCCCCTCTCTTTTCCAAGAAAACCCTCCCTGAGCTGGCCTGGAACAACTCAGGGCATGGGGGACTGACTCACCACGCTGGGCGCCAGGAACACGATCACGTTGTGGCAGTCGGAAAGGTTCACCTTGGAAGAGAAGGAAAAGGGGAATGAAAGAAGCAACAGGCAGAGGGAGAACAGGGTGAACAGTCTGAGTGTCCAAATGCAGGTGATCTCCAGAACCCTGGAGGGAGCAAGGATACCCCAACACACGTGGGATGGGGAAGTGTGGGTGTGAAAGCAGCACCTCTTGGAAAACACCTGCCTCCAGCAGCATCCCAGAACCCACATTCCCTGGGGGATTCTGTCTGGTCAGGCTGCAGGTACCTTATGCCAACCTGAGAAGCTCATCTCTGCAGGTGACCATGCCAGCAGCACCCAGAGCTCTCCTCAGAGCTGCTCCAAGCAGCAGAACTGGCCATGGGCTGCCCTGGCTGGAATTCCCCTGGAAAGGGGGATGGTTTTCCACCTCCCAGAAGCAGTGTAGGATGGGGAAGGAGCAAGCAGCAATCAGTAATGTCAGCCTAGAGAAGGAGACCAAGCCCTGGCCTCGCCCTGAGCACATCCAGACCCTTGGGATGCTGTTACCTTCCACAGATCTTTCTTCAGGAAGGAGACCTTCCCGTGGTACCCAGCCTTCCAGGCACAGTAGTTGGCCAGACACAGCAGCCAGGGGTTGAGCTCATAGCCCAGGGCTGGCCTCAGCCCCTGCTTGTAAGCCTCGAGCACCTGGGGAGGAGAGCAGGAGAGCTGAAACTCCAACGATCCCAGCGTTGAGGCTGGGGAGGATTTGGGTGGGCAGGGGCTGCTGCCCAGCTCCACTCACCCTGTCCTGCTGCCTCACAGGCAGGGGGACCTCGATTGTCAGCACCACCCAGAGCCCTCATTTCCACCCTGCTCCCTGCATGAGGTGTCGTTTAGGGCTGTCAAAGACCACCTATGACTATCTAGAGCCACCTTGGACCCCCTATGGCCATCTAGAACCACTCTGGACCACCTAGGACTGCCTAAGACCACCTCGAACCACCTGGGGCTGTTAAAAAATGCCTAGAACCATGTAGCATCACCCAGGACCACCTAGGACCACTTAGGACTATTGAGGACTGCCTAGGAACGTCTAGGGACACCTAGGACCACCTACGGCTATCTAGAACCACTTGGAGCTGTCTAGGACCATCTAGTTCTGCTAGGACCCTCTGGGATCACCTGGGATGGCCCCAGACCGTAGCCAGGAGGACCACCCAGAACCACAGCCAGAAGCCGGGCAGCAGTTGGGTGGGGGTCTGCCATCCACCCTCCCCCTGCCCTTCGCCCACCCTGGACAGCCCAAACCCCGAGCCCAGCCCTTACGAGGCGTCCATCTCCGGACCCCAGATCCACGGTCTTGCCGGCGCGACCCCGCAGCAGCGCCAGCGCGTTGGCCACTTGCCGGGGGCTGGCGGGCTGGTAAGGCACCTGCGGGCACAGCGGGGTGAGCACAGCGGGGTGAGCACAGCGGGGTGAGCACAGCGGGCCGGGCGCCTCGGGCTCGGGGGCTCGGGGGCTGCGGGCTACCTGCAGGCGCAGCGGGACGCGGCGGAAGCCGGGCATCAGCAGCACGGCCCAGGTGGCCCATGCGGCCACCCCGCTGGCCACGGCCACCGCCAGCAGCCCCCGGCCGCCCAGCGCGGCCCCGGGCCGAGCCCAGCCCGGCTCCCCCGGCTCGCCCGGCTCGCCCGGCTCCCAGCACGGCTCCATGGCCGCCGGAAGGGGAGGGCAGCTCGGCCGGGTGCCTTCCGCCGGCAGCGGCTCCGGGCCGCGGGGGACACGGGGCCGGCACGGGGGACAGGGTTCTGGGGACGGGGGGGCATGGCTCCGGCACGGGGGACACGGCTGTGGCACTGCAGGGACACGGCTCCGGGGATCCGCGCTGCCGCCGCCCCCGGGGCTGCCTGTGCGGGGCTGGAGCGGCGGCAGTGCCGGTGGGGAGCACGGGGGGTCAGGGGCAGTACAGCTGTGCGGGGTTGTGTGTGCACAGCTCTGTGTGTGTGTGTGTCTGTGTGTCTGTGTGTCTGTGATCACAGCTCCGTGTGTGTGCACAGCTCTGTGTGTCTGTGTGTCTGTGTGTCTGTGTGTCTGTGTGTCTGTGTGTGTGTGTCTGTGTCTGTGATCACAGCTCCGTGTGTGTGCACAGCTCTGTGTGTCTGTGTGTCTGTGTGTCTGTGTCTGTGTGTCTGTGTCTGTGATCACAGCTCCGTGTGTGTGCACAGCTCTGTGTGTGCTCAGCTCTTGTGTGTGTGTGTGTGTGTGTGTGTGTGTGTGCTCAGCGCTGTGTGTGCTCAGTTCTGTGTGTGTGTGCAGAGCTGTTTTTGCTCGGGTGCAGTTCTGCACAGGTGTGTGAACACGGATGTGTGAAGCTGTGAGTCGTGGTGAATGGGTGTGGACAATGAGCACAGTTGTGTGCACTTGTGAATAGTTGTGTGTGTTGTGCACAGCTGTGCGTGGGTGAGCACAGTTGTGTGAGGCTGTGAGTGACTGCAGGTGTGTGTGCAGCTGTGCAGGGCTGTGCATGGTTGTGAGATGTGTGTGTGCTTGTGCATGGCTGTGCATGGCTGTGCACAGTTGTATGCAGCTGCGTGTGGCTGTGCAGGGACAGGCACAGGTGACGCTGTGAGTGATTGTGCACAGTCGTGCATGTGGTTGTGCATGGTGGAGTGCAGTTGAGACCAGCTGTGCATAGCTGTGCATGGGGCTGTTGGGGTCTGTGCACACTTTCTGTGTGGCTGTGGCTGTGCACTCTCATTGAGGGCTGTGCACACCCGTGTGGGGCTGTAGGGGGTTTTGCACACCCGTGTGGGGCTGTTGGGGCTGTGCTGCCTCATCCGGAGCTTTCCTGCTGTGAGGCAGCAGTGGCTGTGGGAAAATTCCAGACGCTGGGATGTGGGGGAGCAGCCAGTCCCCGCAGCTCCTGCCCACCCCCGATAAGTGACCCCCCCAAACCACCCCAAACGCGGGAACAACACTTATTCTATGAGGGGCACAAAGGGCTGCAGCCCCCTGCCAGTGCGGCCACATGTCACTGGGGATGTCACTGCTGTCACCTCCCCCTGCCCTCCCCGTGGCCTGTGGGTCAGTATTTACAGGACTTCCCCCTCCAGCACCTTATTGGGGTGTCCTCTGAGAGCCTGGGGGGTCTGGTGGCGCTCCATGTCCTTCCACAGGGCCACCAGCCTCGTCACACACCTCGGTGTCCCTGGGGCCATTGCCGGTGGAGGAGAGAACCCACCCCATCCTGGGAATGGCTTTGGGGTTCAGGGAAGCAGAACTGGGGAGTGGGATTGCCACCTCCTCAGTGCCGGGGCCAGCACAGGCCTGGCAGCAGCCCCCCGGAGCCCCTCTTTGCCGAGGAGCCAGGAGTGGAGCTGCCAAAGGCAGCACGTGTTCTGCTCCCACCTCAGCCTGATGTGTGGGAACCAGGTGGGATGGGGATGCACACCAGCCATATACGTGTGCTACCCCCAAACACAGCACAGAGCACTTAACAACAACCAGACCCCATTAATCACATTCCCTGAAGCTGCTATGGGGCTCCTTTGGGAAGGTGAAGTTGCCCCCAAAATACATCGCAGGGCTGTTCCCTCCCCAGCCTCCCCAAAGGGCCCAGCACGGCCAAATCAGGGGTCACGGGGATCACTCTGATTTTCCAGTTTCTGATTTTTCTTGCTGGCAGGTGGAGCTGGTTAAAGCAGAAAATCCAGGGAAATCGGAGCTGGGGGAACAGGGGGGCCAGGGGGCTGCAGAGGAGGAGGAGGAGGAAGAGGATGGTCCGCGGGGATGAGTCGGTCCCTGGAGCAGCCCAAGGGCCCCCGTGGTGCTGCAGAGCAAATTAATTAAGGAAGCAATTCCCAGGCAGGGCTGAGCCCTCCTCGCTGGGCCCCCGGGATTTAGCAGGGGGTGGCCGATCCCCTCCTGCCCCAGCCCCGGGGTGCCCGCAGCATCTCGGAGCGCCGGGACGAGCAGGTGGCCGTGCGAGGGGACCAGTTGCGATGTGTCATTGGAGCCAAAGAGCTTTTAATCCTCCTCTTTCCAGGGCAGCTTCCCCCGCCGGGGCCGCGGCGGCTGCAAAGCAGCCCTGACCGCCAGGAATTTGTCGCTATGTGCTGGGAAAGCTGCTTCCCACCAGCTGTCGGCAGCCGGACGCGCCGGGCGCAGGCGCGGAGGATGGTGGTGAGGGGCCGTGGGGGCCCCGCTGCGGGCCGGGGTCCTGCTCCAGCCCCAGCATCCCTCCCCGCGCTGCGCTCGGGCTGCCTTGGCTTCGTCCTGCGCAGAGGACGGGGGCTGGAAGCGGACCTGGTGCCAGGGTTTGGGGTGCAGCTCCCCGCGGGGTGGCGGAGTTGGGGGTGTCCTCAAAGTCACCAGGTTCTTGCCGAGGGCTGTGGGGTAGAGCTTTCCCCAGCCTCAAGGTCCTCATACTGACCCTGTGCGGCATCCTGAACCCCAGGGGCTTCATCCTGAGCTTATGGGGCATCCCCAAACTCCAGAGGCGTCATCCTGACCCTATGGGGTGTCTCTGAACCCCAGGGTCTTTATCCTGAGTTTATGGGGCTTCCCCTGGTCCCAGGGGCATCATCCAACCCTATGGTGCATCCTCAAAGCCCGAGACCACATCCTGACCCTATAGGGCATCCCTGAACCCCGGGGGCATCATCCTGACCCTACTGGGGATCCCCTGGTCCCAGGGCCACCTCCCTGCCCCGTGGCAGCTCCTGGGCTGTGGGGTGCTGCAGGCAGGGTGGGCAGGCTGCCCGGGGGTGTCTGGGGTTCCCCACTCAGGGCTGGGGGCCACAGGGAGGGCTGAGCGGGGCCGGCAGCCTTTGTGCCTCCCCTTTGTGCCCCGCGATTCACACGTTCGGGCTTTTATCTGGCTGCCGGGAAGGAGGAGGGCGAAGGGAGCAGGAGAGGGGGGAGAGGGGCTGAAGGGGGGAAATGGCGGGAAACGGCGGCTCCCTTTGTGTGACAGGGACAGGGACAGGGACCGGGGGACAGCCGGCAGTGCCACCACTCTGTGTTTTGCCATCCCAGTGTGGAAAGCCATGCACAGTGTGCCTGAAGGGCTCCACGGTCCCCAGAAGGTTCCCTGCTCTGGGATCTGTGGATGCCTGGGTCGACAATGGGGCTAATCCCATGGAATGAGGAGCCCCGGGCACCTCCCTGGGCACATTTGCACCGAGGGAGCTGTTTTGGGGTGCTGCTCTCCATGGCATCCCCAAACCCCACCTCGTGTGGGGCAGGTTGATGGTGGGGGGGTTTTGGAGCAGGTTTGGCTGGAGCATCCCCACACATGCTGCAGCTGTGCCAGGTGGGCACCGTGGCACCCACAGGCAGGACCACCCTTCCCTGGGCTCACAGGGTGCTGCCACAGCCCTTCACCGTGGTCACTCCTGTCCGAGCCCCTCCTGACCCCCCCAGCTCCACACTGTGCCCCCCACCCCCCTCCCCTCACCGCACTGCCTCACACCACATTTTCCATCCTGTGGAGGAAATATTCCCCGGGATGGAGTTTTTCTCATTGTGTTTTCACCCTCCATGGCCTTGCTCCGTGCCAAGAGGCTGGGCAGGAATTTGGCTTGGCCAGGGCTGGACTCTGCTTTCGGGGAAACGCTCCGATCACCAGCCCTGGAGCGATGGAAATGCCAGAGCCGTGGGGCTCCATCTGGTTCCCTTGAGCCACAGGGAAGGGCTGTTATCCCCATCCCACAGTGGGGAAACTGAGGCAGCGGCTGCCTGGTTATCCCGTGGGATGATCCCTTAGGAAGCATTAGTGCCCTGGCCGGGGCCCAGCACGGCGAGAGCCGACAGCCAGGGGAAGCGAGGGCGGGTGACCCAACCTGACACGGGGCAGAGGGCACCAAAAACAGCCCAAAAACCTCTGTGGTGGAGAACCAGCAGAGTAACAGCCCTTTCCGCCCCAGCACAACGAGCTGGTTTGGCCAAATAAACAGATTTGAAGAAAAACAAGAGATTTGGCTGCTGGATAGAAAACCTCCGGATGCTCCGCGCATTAAACGCCGTCATTTAGCAGAGAGGAATGTGCTGGATTGTGGCGGGGTCGGAGCAGGCGTGATTTACCCCCGTGCATACAGAGGATGCCGTGGGCAGCACAATTCCCTTTGCACCTCATTTATTGCTTTTCCAGCCTCATTTTTCCTCCTCCGCTGGGTTTCCCACTCCTTCCCCCTTCCCCCTGCCTCACTTGGCTCCTGCTTGCTGCCAAAATCCAGGGGGATGCTGGCATTCTCCAGCACCCAGCATGGAGCATCAGCCTCCCCAGGGCCAGATCCTGCCCTCAGAGCACAGCCCGGCCCCAAAATGGGGCAGTAAAAAGGATAAAATCAAAATGTCTAAGTATAAAATTGGCAGTAAAGCATAAAATAAGCAGCAAAGTCTTCTCAAGGGAAAACATGTGTTGTATATCAAACCCGCCAGGATCTTATCACAGCCAGATCATTCTATACACACACACATATAGATATTTATATTTAATTAAGCTCCAAAGCCCACAGCATTCTTTGGAAACTTTTTTTTTTGCAAGGAAAAGCTCGTTGTGGTCAGCAGAGGCACCAAATAGCTGGCAGTTCATCCTGGCTGGTGATATTTGAAAAGGTGTTATTAAAACAAGACTGAAAATGTGTTAAGTACATGCAGACACGTGGGAAGATCTTGGCTTGGGTGGTGTGGGGGGATCGAGGGGTTTGGGGGTCTCAGGGGTTGAGATTTCCTGTGCTGAGCCCCTGTGGCACCACTGATGATGAGGAAAGGTCCCTGGTTGGGGGTCCTGTGCCCCATTCCCAGCTGGCTGTCCCATGTCCCATCTCTGCCCAGGGGGGTCCCGCTGCCCTCACCATTCCCAGGGAAGCAACGCAGCAGGAGGAGCTGGAGCCAGAGGCAGGGCTGGAGGGGACAGTGGTGGGGTGGGAGCAGGCAGGGCTGGGATGCTGGCGCGGCACAGTCTGGCACAATGAGGCCTTGTGGCTGGTGGCTCTGATGAGAATCAGTCCTGACAGCAGCCCCGCCAGCGGGGTCACCCACCCGCCATGGGGTCACCCGGCCCTGGTCCCCACAGCCAGGGATACCCGGGGATAGGGACCCCAAAGCAACCCATCTTGGGGATCACTGGGATGCAGGATGTGCAAATAGCAAGAGATCTCTCCACACAGAGAGATATCCAAGTGTCGGGGCTGTTTCCAGCCCGGCGGGAGGCAGGGTCACAGTTGGAGCTGGCACAGGGGGAAGCAGGTGGCACACACTGCAGTGCCCAGCAGTGAACATCCCATTCAGCTTGGTAAAAACAGGAGCCACACACTACAAATACAGCTTAGTTTATAAAAAAGAAGTCACAAATTTGGTATCGTTACAACTTTAGTGCACATATGATGCCCCCCCACCCCCACGGTCAAAAATTCCCCGTGGCTGGCACGGCGTGTCCCGCTCACCCGAGGGGGTGGCGGGGACGGGTGGCATGGTGACCTCTCCCTGCTGCCATGGCACCTTCCCCCATTGGCGCTTTGGTCCTGTCCTGACTGTGCCAAGGACACCTCTGCTCCCCGCGCCAGCCTTCCTCCCACCTCGCCATTTCCCTCGCTCCCTTCAGCCTCATTCCTCTTCCTCAGCATCCGCCCCGCAGCTCCTGCCCATGCCGGGGCCAGGCTCACCGCTGCCTGCTCCCCCTTCCACCCCCAACCTTACAGATCCATCTCCTGGCCTTTCCAGTCCCTTCTGTGCCCACCATGTCCCTGGACCGGCCACCATGGCCACCTGCCCCCGAGCCCTGCTGGGGTCCAGCTGCCCCCTGGTGCCAGACCCACTGTGCCCCACAGCATCCCCTGAGCATGCAGCACCCGCTCCCCGGGGAGCCCCAGCCCTGCGCCACTGCACCCCTCACCCAGGCAGCTCCCTGGGCACCCCAGACAAGCACGCCCTGGGAAAACCCCTTCCTTTCCAGCAGGATTTTCCCAGAAGCCCCCAGCCCGCCGGGAGGTGCTGCCGCAGCCCAGCTACGCGGCGAGGCCCGACGCGCCGCGCTCCCTCCGGGCACCGTTCCCATGTCTTCCGGGGATGCTCTTGGTGACGGGAGCACCGTGGTCCCCCAGCGCCTGCGGGGCTGGGCTGCGCTCCCAGAGCTGCTCAGTCCACGGGGAACTCACAGGGGTTCTGGCGTGCGCGCCTGGCCCCCTCGTAGATGCGCTGGAAGTCCCGGTACCGGGGAGCACAGCTCAGCCAGGCCTCCCCGAAGTGCAGCCACCCCGTGAACAGGAAGGTGCCGGGGCCCGGCTTGACCCCGCAGCGCAGCGGGGTGCGGATGCTGCCCACCGGCCGCCCCGCCCGCCCGCCCGCCTGGAAGAGTGGGAATTTCTGGCGGTGGATGCGGGTGGCGCTCACCCCGATGATGGATTCCTGCAGCTCTGCATCGTTGGAGACACTCTGGATGCTGCCGCGGATCACTGGGGGAGGAAGGCAGGGAGTAGTGTCAGCATGGCCCTGTCCCCATTCCCATCTCCATCATTGTCCCCATCCCCATTTCCATCCCCATCCCCTTTCCATCCCCATCCCCATCCCCATCCCCATCCCCATCCCCATCCCCATCCCCATCCCCATCCCCATCCCCATCCCCATCCCCATCCCCATCCCCATCCCACAGCAGTGCTCTGTGCAGCCCAGCCCAGGCCGGCCCAGCCCAGCCCAGCCCAGCCAGGAGTCCCAGTGCCACTTGCAGGACCATTCCCCCCTCTCCATGTCCCGGGGGCTGCACTCACCAAAGTCACTAGTGCAAATGGCCATCAGGATCTCGGTGTCATTACACGGCCGGCACGCGCCTGTGAGGCCCAAGCACAGCCTGTCACCACCCAAGCCACAACACCCCCGTCCAGACCCTCCTCACCCCTGTGGACACCCGGCAGAGGAAGGGGAAACTGAGGCAGGGTGAGGGGCTCACCTTCAGCGCTGAGGGTGGCGGCAGGCAGGGCCGGGCGGGCCAGCCAGTCCCCCCGCAGCTCGTAGCGGAAGGCGGCGATGCGGCGGCTGATGTCGGGGTGCGGGGTGGCCTGCAGGAACAGAGCCACCTTCTCCTGGGGCAGCCAGCTGAAGCAGCGGGCGCGGGGCCGGGGGGCTTCTGGCAGCAGTAGCTCCAGCACCCCCTCCCTCTCCAGGTAGAGCTGAGCCCCCCGGAAGGTCCCGGTGGGTTTGATGCAGGCGGTGACGTGCGGGGGGCTCCCGCCCTTGACGGCGGCGCTGGTGGGGGGGCAGGCGAGGGGCCAGGCGCAGGCGAAGGGCCCCCGTGGGGTACAGCCATTCCAGAGAGCCCTCGGCGCAGTGCAGGGACAGCTGCTCCACGCTGCCAGCCTCCTGTGACAGCCCGCTGTGGGGCACAGCACCCATCAGCCGGGACCCCCAGGGGGTGGGGACCTCCCAGCCCGTGTCCCCCAGCCCGTGTCCCCAAGCACGGCAGCACCCTGCACTCCCAAGCAGTCCCTCTGCAGAAGTGTGCGGGATGGCCACAGGGAGGAACAGCAACAAACCCTCAATGACTTGGACTTGGGGTGCAACCACATCGTTTGGGGATGCTTGTGTCCCTCAGCACCTTTTGTGAGGGGCTGGGGGGGGGGGTGTGCAGCAGCACAGCCCCCTTCACGCCCAGTGTGGGCTCCCAACCCCCGAGTGCCCACAACCTTGGGGTCACCTGTCCCCACTTCGGGGAGCTCCAGTGGATGCTGGGCTCCCACTCTCTGCGGGATCCTGGAGAACTAACTCGAGGCATCCCGGCACTGTGGGGGCTGTGGGGGGGCACGCTGGGAAGTCAGCCTGGGGAGACCGGGGACAGCCGGGGGACTGCTTTGTCCCTGACAGGATGCTGGTGGCTCTGTGCTCCCCGTGTCCCCCCACGCCCCCCGCATGGGGCAGCCCCTCCTGGCGGGCCCCGGCTCTTTGTTCGGAGTTCGGCGCCTTCGGGCGATGCTTCGGGCCGTGCCGGGGGGCTGGGGGTCCCGCCGGCCACAGGGATGGGTTTGCCGGGTGGGGGGGCTCAGGGAAGCGGTCCCGGAGAGGCGGCGAGCCCCGCGGGGGGATCGGTATCCTTCAAAGCGGGGGGGAGCCGCACCCAGGAGTGAGGAAACTGAGGCAGGCGCAGGTTCCCAGCATCCCACCCGTGATCCTCCCCACGGACGAGGGAGGGGGCTCAGCCCTGGGGATGGACAGGGGGGTGGGGAGAGCAGACCCCCCCCTCCCCCCTGAACCTGCCCGGGCGGCGGGAGCGAACAGGGGGGCTGCGAACCGGGGACCCGCGTGTGCCACCCGCCGCCCCGCCCGGCGCGCTGCGCCCCGGAGCCGCTGTTACCGGTGCCGGTGTTAACCGCTGCCGGTACTGTTACCGGTGCCGGTGATGTTACCGGAGCCTACCTGCCCCTCCAGCTGCACTGGTCCGCCGCTCCGCCGCCGATGGCCGCCCCCAGCCCGGCCAGGCACAGCGCCCGCAGCGCCCACATGGCCGCGCCCGCGGCGGCCCCGGGCGGCCCGGCCCGGCCCGGCCCTGCCCGCACCGCTGCCCGCACCGGGGCCGGGGCGGCGGGGATGGGGGAGCGCGGCCGCCACCCCGTGTCGCGCCCCGAACTTTCCGCCAATGGCGGCGGAGGGGCGGGCACGGGACCCGCCCCAAGGTCCCCTCCCCACCGCCTGGAGCACCGGCACCCGCCGCAGCGGCAGCCCCGGAGCCCCCCGGGGCTTCTGCGCACCGGGGGGCACCGGGACAGGGACAGGGCTGAGCCAGGGGACAGGACTCGGGACAAGGCAGGGGTACCCCAGGGTAGAGCGCCCCTCCCGCGGGGTGCACCCTGACCTCTGTCCACCTACGGCTGGTCACAGCCGCAGCTACAGCACCTTGGGCTGAACACCCCAGCTGTGCACACCGCGAACTGTGTAACACCCTAAACTGCACACCCCAACTGTGCACACCTCAAACTGCATACCCCAACTGTGCACACCCCAAACTGTGAACACCCCAACCGTGCACAACCCAGGCAACAGGCACCCCAGACTCTGCACACCCCAGACTGCACCCCTCTGGTTTATGGAACCCCCAGAACTGTGCACCTCAAGGCTTGCACACACCCCAGGCCAGGTAAACCCAAGGATATACACACCCATGGTCATGCATGCCTCAAGCCATGCACTGTGGGACTACAGGCACCACAGGCTGGTACACCCCAACATATGCTCACCCCACACTACAGCCCCCCCCCCAGAACTGTACCCCAAGAGTTACACACAGCCCAGCCCTGAATTACACACACCACAGGGTATCTGCACCCTGAGCTCTGCACCCCAGGCTCTATAAAACCCAACCCATGCACACCCCAACCCATGCACACCCCAGGCTGCAGGCAACCCAGCCTCTGCACACCCCACACTATGCACACCCCAGAATACAGTCCCCTGATTTACACCCTCCAGAACTGTGTACCCCAAAAGTTACACCCCCCTCAACCTCCCTATAACCACCCCCACCACCAGCAGCATCCCCCTCCCACAGAGACACTTTTCTAACTAGGGGGAGCCCTGGCACGTGGCGTTGGGCATGACACGGGGGTCACGAGCATCCGAACCCCCAATTCCCCCCTCCAAACCTTGGGATTTCTTTCCCCCCACCCGTCCCTTCCAGCCGCTATTGTGCCACCACTACAGACCCCACCATTAATTAAGTTTCCATCCAGTGACAGCCCGCCAAAATGTTTGAAATAAACACGGAACAATTGGGATGGGATGATACAGGCCGGGAACAAAGTCCCCGGCCAGAGGGTGGAGCGGAATGGAAATGAGGGATTGTAAATTGGGATGGTGGGAAGAAAGAGGGAAAGGGGGAAAGGGGAGGGGGAGGCAGGCGGGGAGAGGAGGATTCACAGCCCTCTGGCCATGAAATGATGCTGAAAGAAGTCATGCTGCTGGAATCCGTGGAAAATGAGGGGCCGGAGGGGCTGCGGGTTAAGGTGGAGCGGGTGGGGATGTCGGGGTGTTGGGGGATTGGGGTGGGGGGCTCTCTGCCCGCTGGCCCTCGTGCTGAGCCCACCAGTTGCCGTGTGGGGTTTGCCGGAAGGTGGCTGGGTCGAGGCTCTGGCTGTGTCCCGGAGGGTCACAGTGACCACGGCATAAGGGGGACACGATCCCGGGGCCGATCCGGTGACACTGTGTGGAAGTGGAAACTGCTGGGATCGGAACTGGGCTCGGAGCTGGGCAGGGGATCCAGCCAGGGACCCCACGAGTGGCTTCGGCCAGGTGCCCAGCGGCGAGGTGGCACCAGGGGAGAGGTGGCACCAGAGGCTGGGAGACACCAGGCACTCGCGTCCCCACGCAAGAACCTCTCCTCACCGTGACTGATCCCACACTCAGTGGAGTGCTCAGCAGCCTCGGGGGATGCTCCCTTGGGACACCCCAGGATGCAGGGAGGTGGGACATGGTGCCACCGTCCCCGCAGGCACGTGGCAGGGTGTGCCCTAATGCCGGTACCGCGGGGTCGGTCTGCACCCTTGTCCCCCTCCACAGCCCCCGACCCACCTTAACTGGGTGCTGCTGGAGAACCCTCGGCTCCAGCTGGACCAAAGCACCGCGGCTACCAGGCCTGGCTTCCCTCCACATAACATGGGACACCCCGCATTCGGGGCACGGCGTCCCGGAGCCCCTCTGGAGCAGCCTGCGGGGCTGGGGCTGAGCCGGGATGGGGCAAAGCTCCGCTGCACCCCGCAATTATCTCAGACCACCCGCCCAGCCCGTGGGGCCGAGCATCTCTGGGCAACCACCGAGAAGCCAGCCGTGCCCGGAGCTCTGGCTGGTGGCCGTGCCTTTCGACTGCGTCCCCAGCATCTCGCCGTGTCCCTGGCCACCCCCTCCTCGTCCCTGGCTGCCGCAGGGAGGTTGTCCCCTTGGGACTGGGGAGGAGTGGCGGGTCCGAGTGCCGGCCGCCCCCCGGGAGCTCCCCAAGGCCGCCGGCCCCTGCGGAGGGTCCGGAGCGGCTCCGGGCTCCCCCTTGGCCCCGGGCCCCCCGCGCCTCTCCGGAATGCTCGGGCTCGCAGTGCCCTCTGGTGACCGCGGGCACGGCGGCCGGGAAAGGCCACCCCGGGGCCAGGGGACCCCGGGGGACTCGGGTGGGCCGGGGGGAAGCCACGTCCCGCAGAGGAGCAGAGCTTCGACCATCCAACGGGACCTTCGAAGAGTACCCGGTGCCACCCCTGCCCTGGGCAGCGACATGTCGCACCGGCCAGGGCTGCTCCAGCCCCGTGGGGCACCCACAGCTCCTCCAGCTCCTCACCGCCTCCCCCACAACACGGTTCCTCCTTTTATCCAATCTAAACGCATCCTCTTCCATCTGAAAACTGTTCCCCCTTCTTCTGTCTCTGCAGTTACTGGCGAAAGCCTCTCTCCATCGCTCCTCCAAGATCCCTTAGGTATCACCAGGACACTAGAAGGTTTTCTCCAGGCTGACCTGCCCCAACTCTCCCAGCCTTTCCCGGCAAGAGAGGTTCTTCCAGCCCCCTGACCATTTCCATGTCCCTTCTGGATCTGCTCTGACTCATGCAGGGTTGCTCCGTCCCAGACCCATCTGCCACTCACGGGGCACCTCCGTGCTCTGTGGCACAAGACACCCTGGCTGCTTTCTTTGGGTTTTGATGATCCTGTCCTTTCCTGCTGGGTCACCCCAAGGTTTCTCCTTTCCTGGGTAGGTTCTGACCTCTCTTGGACTCCCTTGCAGGTTCTTGGGATATTCACGCTGCCCACAAAGTGTCCCTGTGGGGTGGCTCTGGGCATTTTCTACTCTGTGCCATGAGTGGGCGATGGCAAGAGCAGGGATGCTCCAGGCTGGGCTTTGCCCAGGGGCAAAACCCCCCCTGGAAAGGAAAAAGGGGGATTTGGGGATTTGGGGACCTTGGAGGGCTGCTCAGAGGCTGAGGGTCCCCAGCCTGTCCCCATCAAGCTTCCCATCCCCCCAGGCTGCGTGGGGAGTTCTCCCGCCCAGCTGAGAACCCGAAGGAGCTGCGGCTGTGGGAGGTACCCACCTTGTCTTTAAAAAATAGCTCAGGAGTCTCATCTCAGCTCCCAGCCCATCCCTGGGGACGTGCAGGGATAACCCGAGCTCCCCGCCATGGAACCCAGCAGGCTCTGTCCCCTCTCAGCATCCCTGAACATCCAGACCCCCAGGCTGGAGTCCCTGAGAGTGGGAACATGCCCTGGATGGGCTGGGGGAGCTCAGGGAGGCTGTCAGGAGGGGAGCCACGGGTGAGGATCCCATTTGTGAGGTAGGGGTCCCCCATGGCAAGATGGGGATCCCCCAAGCAAGGAGGGGGTCCATAGGTGAAAGCAGGAGTCCCCATGGCAAGGTGCAGGCTCACACCAAAGGGAGAAGTTCCTGTAAAAGGATGAAACTCCCAGAAGCTGGATGAGAGTCCTCATGGCTGGTTGAGGGTCCCCACAGCGAGATGAGGGTCTAACAGTCCCTGCAGCAGAGTGATAATCCCCATGGCCATGTCCCCACAGAAGCCTGAAAGTCCCCATGTCCTCGCCCACCCTCACCTGCAGGTGACCTGGATGGGGAGAACCTGAGGGGGACTCAGATCCTTGGCGGGGAAGAGCTCTGAGCCCTGAGGTCAGCACAGAAGGGGCTGAGCCCCGGGGGTCCCCATGGGCCACGCCAGTGTGGTGACCCCAGGCTGGACAGAGCCCCCCTGCTCCCCATCACCCCACACTGTGCAGCCGGGCCCTGCGCGTGCATCCTGCGGGGCGGCGAATGGAGCTGCTTATTGATTCGCAGCCCGGGCTAAAAATAACTTTCAACTCTTCATCCCGAGCTGTGAAAAATCCCCCATTGCTAGGCGACGGGTTACCGGGAGACAGCGGCGCTAGGCGACGGCGGTTGCTGCGGCGACGGCCCCCCGGCGCACTGCGGTCCAGCTCGGCCACCGCCGCTCCGGCCGCACCAGGGATGCTCCGGCTGGCCTGGGGAGGCTCGGCCCAGGCTCCCAGCGCCGTGGGGACAGGCTGGGTGCGAGCCCCAGCATCCTCAGGGCGCTGCGATGGGAGGGGAGCAGAGGGCTGCAGGAGCCGTGTCACTTGGCTCTCGGGTGCTTGCCTGGCCTGAGTAAGGGGACACTGACCACCACCCTCCTGGTGCTCCGGAGGGACAGTCCCCATGGAGCAGGGGCGCTCAGGAGGCTTGTGATGGTGACCAGTGGCTGTAGGGTGGAATGGAGTGACCAGCACCCCACATCAGGCACCCCAGGGTGTGGGCACCCCCGGGACAAGTGACACCCCAGCTGTGTCCCCTTCGCTGGGGTTATGCGCATGAAGTCTCCCCTTGTCCAGGGACTCCTCCAGTAGTTGTGAATCTTCTTGGCATAAAAATGTCCCCAGGACATGTGGCCACCACAAGGTGTCCCCTCTGGGGCCTGGAGCTGGCAGGGGTTAATAACAATGGGCCTGCGGCCAGGACCAAGGGGACAACAGGGACCATCCGGGATCCCACTGCCTCCCAGTGCCTGCCAGCCCCGATGGCACTTGGCCTGCTCTGAGTGCAGAGTGTGTCCCCAAGGGCTGGACTGTCACCCCCTGCTCCCAGGCTGCTGCTGGTTGGCCATTCTCCTGCAACACCTCCTTGGGGACAAGGCATCACAGGCGGACAGGGCACTGCTGAGGGGACAAGTGACTGTGGGGGGAAGGACCTCCAGTTCCTCAGGGGATGGGGGAAACACGAGGCACCTGGATGAGGCCATGGATCCATGTATCCCTGCAGCCACTGGTCCCTCCAGCACCTTCTGCATTTGTCACCCACTGGGCAGGGTGTGATGAAGATGTGAGTGTGAGTGTGAGTGTGAGTGTGAGTGTGAGTGTGAGTGTGTGAACAGTCTCCTCCCCAAACCCCCTCCTAGCTGCCAGTGCGAAACCCAACCTGCCTTATAAATAATGGAAGCAGGAGCCAGGCGCCGGATCCAGGCAGCTCCCTCAGCCTCCCCAGGGCCAGCCGGGTGCAGAGACTGAGCTGGACCTGCTGCTCGCATGGGGCCGTGCCAGGGGAAGGCAGAGGGGATGGGGTTAAATGCGGCAGCCGACCAGTGCCCTCCAGTCTGGGGAGCAGAGCTGAAGATGGGTCCAAACTGGGAGGGCGCAGAGCTGGGGGTGCTGGGAAATGAGGGACAGCAGTGGGACACCCCCCAGCAGGTCCCAGTCCCAGGCATGGCTTGGGCAGGTGAATCCCCTCAGCATCTGGGCACAGCGCCCTGTCCTGGCTGCCTGCTGCACTCCGGGGTGCTGGTGCTGGGTCGAGTGTCACCGCTGTGCCCCAGGGGCTGTCAGCTGGGCCCGATCCAGCTGACAGGGTGAGAGGGGTCTGCAGCAGGATCTGCACCAGGATCACCAGCTTGCCATGCCCTGGTGGGGAGAGAACCAGAGCAAGCATCTGCCTGTCCATCCAGCCTTCCATCCCTCCCTCCATTTGTCCATCCACCCCATCCCTCCATCCCTCCCTCAATCCCTCCATCTATCCTTCCATTTTTCCATTTCTTCCTCCACCCCTCCATCGCTTCACCTCACCATTCTTCTTTCCATTTCGTCATCCCTCTATCCTCTCCAACCCCTACATCCGCACCTCTCCGTTCTCCCCTCCATCCCTCCACTTTTCCATTCATCTTTCCGTCCCTCCCTTCATCCCTCCATTTCCCCCTCCAGCCCTCTCTGTATCTCTCCATTCTTCCCTCCATTTCTCCATCCCTCCCTCGATCCTTCCATCTCTCCATCCCCCCTCCATCCTTCCATCCCCCCCTCCATCCCCCATCCTTCCACCCCTGCATTCCCCCACCCACCACCCCTCTCTCCCTGCACACCCAGCTGCCAGCCCAGCCCTGCCCGTACCCCCCCGCATCATTCCCTGTGTCCCGCATCCTCACCTCGCCTCTCCCGGTGCCGATGCCGGTGCCTTCCCATCGCGCTCCATTATCGCTGCCGGTGACCGTGTCCCTTTAACAGCCTCCGCTGGTGACACGCGTGTGCGTGTGTGCAAACGCGCGTGTGCGTGTGCTCCCAGCTCCCTGGGCTGGCTGGCAGGAGGGACCCCCCTTCTCCATCCCCCCGGATCCGGATCCGGCCCCATTCCCCCCCTCCACTCCCCGCTTATTTTTCCTGTTGTTTGGCGGGGTTGGGGCGGGGGCCGGGCGGGATCCGGCCCCTTTGCCAACGGGGATTTTTGGGGGGATTATTCGTCGTTTTCTTCCTGGTGGGATTTTATCCTGCAACCGACAGAAGACGGGCACAAGGCATGGCATGAGCTTCGGGAGACAGGGCTGGAGGTAAGAGCCGCTCGGGAAAACCCTTTGCAACACAAAGCCGGTGCCGGGGTCGGTGTCGATGCCGGGGTCGGTGCCCATGCCGGGGTCGGTGCCCATGCCGGGGTCGGTGCCTGTGCGGATGACTATTCTACCGGTACCGGCACCAGTACCGGCACCGGCACCGCAACCACCCCTAGCCGCATCCCGCATCATGGAGCCGCGTTATATAACGGCGGCGGAGCCGGCCCGGCCCCGGGGCTCCCGGTCCGGTGGCCTCCCCTCCGCCCCCGCCTCCCGGTAGCTGAGCAGAGGATGGTGGTCGGTGTGACCCTCCCCCGCCCCAGTGATGCTGCCCCCTCCGCCCCCCTGGTTTGGGGAGGGGGGATGCTGGGGGGTGAGGTGATGTGTTGTGTCCCCCCCAGCATGGCCGGGCATCACCGGGTGGGTAACGGCAGGGAGAAGGGGGAATCAGGTGGATCCCAGGGGATGCAGGGCTGCTTTGGGATGGGAATGCAAGGGGACATTGCTGTAAGGGCAGGGTCATCCCGGTGTGGGGTTAATGTTTAGTCCCTTCAACCTCTGCTGCCAGCCTCCAAAATTGCTCTTGTCCTCTCTGGTGGCACCATTGGCATTCCCGAGGCTGCACCCAAACATCCAAACACCCCAAAACCTTGGCATTGCTTTCGGTGGATGCAGGGTGACACCAGTCAAGGGATGGGGGACAGGGGCAGCCTCCCCCATTCCAGAGCCCAGGAGGTGGAAGAAGGGGAAAGCCTTGGCTGGGATGGGGCCGAGGGGGCTGAGCCCCACAGCGGGGTCCTGCAGAGCCCAGTGTGGGGCCAGGGATCTGCCATCAGTCCGGGATGGGATGAAGGAGTTTGTTTTGGTGGGGCAGGGGGTGGGGATGGGCAGAGGGATCAGTGTGGGGTTGGGGACCAGGCAGACTGGACCCCACGGAATGGCTGGGGTTGAGCATGGATGGGGCAAATTGAGGCATGGGGTTCTGGCAGCAACCAGATAGAGACCCCCGAGACCTTGGCCATGTGGGGGTCCAGGGGTGCCATGGGGCACTGGGCTGAGGTGGCTCTGCTTCTTGGGCATCTGCCGGTGCTGGTGGGACATGGCAGTGCCTGGGCAGTGAAGGCCGGAGCACGGCAGTCCCTGCAGCAGTGATGCTCCTGGCAGAGGTCTTGCTCCATGCCCACACTCTGCCTAGGGTCCAGGGGGTCTCAGCCCCCTCCACAGCAGCCCGAGGGGCTCAGCACGCAGCAGGCTGGGAGCAGTGGGCACAGAGTGAGCGCCATGCCGTGCTGGCATCTCCCCTCCTCTGGAAGCTGGGTGCTGATTTCACTTCGGCTACCAGGAAGAGGGAGGGAGGTGGCTTTGGAGTGGGGAGGACTCGCTCAAGCATCCATTTTTAATGAGCTAGATATCTATTTTTCCCCGAGCTGGCTTCCCCCACATTGATCCCTTTGCCTGCTCCCCTCCCTGTGCCAGCAGCTCCACGGCAGTGGGGAGCAGGAGAACAAGAACCCCTGGCACTGGGACCCTCGTGCCACCCCAAATCCTGCTCCTGGGGAAGGAGTGACCCTCAGTTGGGCCAGGGGAAGGTGGGAGTGGGCAAAGAATTCCCTTGTCTCCCCGGTGGGGTCACCACTGTGTTGATTTTCCCGTGGGGACGTGGCCACACTCCAGACAGAAGGGCAACTGGAGTGGGAGCACTTTGAGGTTGGAGGCTGGATCCTGCCCCTCTGCTCTGCAGATTTAAGCTAGCTCAGGCTCTGGCAGCTCCACAGCAAAGCCACATCGTCCTGCCTGTAGCTCAGTTTCATCATCCCCAATCTCCTATTGCTCCCCAGAAGTGCCTGTGCAGAATGAGCAGCACCCAGAGAGTGGAAAGGGAATTTGGGAGGCGAGTGGGTGCTGATGGTGTGGGAGGGAGCAGGATTGGGTGTGCGGGCGAGCAGAGCTCCTCTGGCAGCATCCCACCCCCTCCCAACCTCTGCCCACCTGCCACGGGGACCTGCCACGTGTGCTGGGTGCTCCAGGGCTGGTGGCTCATAGGAGGAGGTCGGGCTGAAGAGGAGAGTGTTTGGGCAGGGCGTAGTTCAGCAGAAGCAATTTCTCCAGGGTTTCTCCCTGCTGGAAGGATGATCTGTGCCCATCTCCTGGACAGGGGAAGCAGGAGGCCAGAGGGCTGAGCTGGGAGCAGAATCAGGATGGTGCCTTTGCTTCCAGGAGGCATCTGATGGCTTTTGGAGCCTGTGTTGGCATTTAGCACCCACAGCCCACTGCATCAAGGAGTGCCATGGTTGGACACTGCCTGTTCTGCTGTCCCACCAGCCTCATGCCAATGGCCCCTGCTTGACCCCAGCCCTGGCTCCCAGCTGGATCCTGGAGCCCAGGGGCAAAGGGACATCAGTGCTCATGTGCTTGTCACCGTGTGTGAAGGGATGAAGGGGTTTGGAGAGGCTCAAGTCCCAGCAGCACCCGAGGAGCACATCCATGCCCTGTGCTTGGAACAGCTCTCCTGGCTCCTGTCTCCTCATGGGATCTTGCATTTCACCCCTTCCTGGGCCCAGGAGGGGCAGAGGGAAGGGCTGTGACAGGCTGGGAGCTGTCACTGGGCTCTGGCTGGGCCTGTAGCAAGGGGAGGCCAGGCTGAGCAGAAACCAGCACACAAGGAGTTGCTCTGTCTTCTCCTTGCCTCGGTCAGTGGGGAGCAGGGAGAAGCTCAGCTGAAGCATGAGCATCCTCCCATGGTGGGAGAAACAAGATCTCCAGAGGAGGCTGGAGGGGATGGGACCAGGGGTCCAGCTCTGCCCTGATCTGTCCATCCTGTGCTCCTTTTGGGTGGGGGATTCCTCCCTAGGGGACAAGGGACTGCCTGGGGTAAAGGAGAGAGGTCAGATTTTGCTGTCTTTGGGAGACTGGAGGTTTAGCAGAGAAGGTGAAAGCTGATGCAGGAGGGGCTTGGTGGTCAGAGGAAACCCTGTTGCAAGGAAGTTTTGCTCAGTTGGGCTGAGGTCTGAAGCTCTGCCTCCTCCCTATAAGGGGGCTGAGGCTGAGGGCTGGAGGGGACAGGACCTGCATCTCCCAGTGCCCCTGGACAGGAGCTGTTCTCTCAGCAAAGCCCAAAGTGCTGGAGACCTGAGCAGAGCTTGGCTCTGACACCTCAGCCAGCTTTTCCCAGCTCTCTTGCCATGGAGCGGGCATGGATCCAGCCCTGCAAAGCTTGACCCTGACCTTTGGGAAGGCTGTGGGACCTGGGAGAGAGCAGTGCTGGGGGTCCATATAGTGGCAGCTCTGCTGCTTGGCCATGAGCGATTGACTCACCCGCCCAGCCAGTACTGAGAGCAGCAGTCCCCAGCAATGGGACTCAAACCAGTCATTTCCCCAGCCCCTCCTAAGCCTCTTTGTCCACTGCGAGGTGGGATGAGCTCTTTGGCATCATTGGGAGCCAACAAGAGAGTGGGAAAGCTGCTCTCAGCCCTTTGGTCTCCCCAGCAGCTCCCAGGGCAGTCTCAGGTGGGAGTTTCCCAGCTCCCATCACACAAGTGGCAGGTCTCCAGGGCCAGGTGGAGAGGGAAGGCCCTTCCCTACCGTGAATTCCTGGATTGTGCAGCAAGGAAAGGTAGTGCTGAGTTTGGAGCTGTTCTCTGAGCCTCCCTCCTAGCTCACTTGTGTGAGTGCCGAGCCTGGGAGCACAAATCCACCTGTGCAACACACGCAGGTACAGCATCTCCCTACCAAAGACAACCATTGCTCCTCCAGCTCCTCCAGGATCTCGAGTGGCCTGGAGGAGCCAGGCCAAGGTCTTTACCTCTGCATTTCCGGGGTGATCCAAGCCCTCCAAAGGGTGCTCACCCAGCCACTACTCACAGCACAGGCAGAGTTCTGATCCAATGGGATCAGAGCAGGAGGCAGCTGCACACACAGAGCTCTGCAGCAGGATGTCTTTATCACTGCCATGTGCTCTGGGCGGCAGGTTCAGCCCCCCAAGCAAGAGGCTGCCTGGCGTCTCTGCTGGCTGGGGCCATCGCGCAGAGCCGAGGGAGCCTCAGGAAGCTCATCCCCTCAGGAGTGCTGGACAAAAGCCTCGGCTGCGTGCTTCGCCACAGCACTCCGTGTCGGGTGTGTTTTCTCCGCCTGTAGAGCAACTTGATTTGCTGCATTAGTAAAAATAGACGGGCTAATGAATTCAGCTGATGCAACCCTGGGTGCGCGTGCCCGCGCCGGCTCCGGCTGTGCGTGTGTGAGCGTGAGCGAGTGCGAGCCGCGGAGCACAGCCTTGTGCCAGGGCATCGCCCGCTCCCGGGGCTCCGGCAGGGCTCTGCGTGTCCGTGTGTGCGTTTGTGCATCCCTGTGTGTGTGTGAGTGTGTGTGTGTGTGCGGGTGTGTGCAGGCAGCCGTGAGCGATGGCTGCTCGCTGCCGCACAGCTCTGCTGCCGGAGCGGCGGCCCCACAGAAATCCTTTCGCAGCAGCTTTGGATCCTGGCAGGGCAATAACAAGGCTCCGGGGAGGGCTGGGGGGCAGCAGCGGGGGCTGCAGGGAGCTGGCGGGGGGGTGGCAGCATCTCACGGGGAGCTTGTGGGGCAATAAGGGATCCTCTCAGGGATCTGGTGGGGCGATAGGAGGATCTTCACAGGAGCCGCTGGGTGACAGGAGGATCTCTTACAAGGATCTGTTGGAGCAGTGCTGGATTTCACAGGGACCCGGCGGGGCTACAGCTGATCCTCTTGGGGACTCTGCGGGGTCATGTAGGCTCCCTTACAAGGAGCTGGTGCGGGAGTGGTGAATCCTCTCAGGGACCCGGCGGGGTAGTGCCGGATGCTCTCAGGGACACGAGCGCGGATGTCCTTGCGGGGTGCCGCTGTCCGCGGTGCTGACCGAGCCGCTGGCCGCGGTGCTGACCGGTTCGGGCCGCTGGCCGCGGTGCTGACCGCAGCAGGGCCGGGATCCCGGGGGCTACCACGGCAGCCAGTCCGGGGTCTCCCGTGCCGTCCTATCCGAATGACATGGAGCCCTCGGTAGGCTCCAAGCCCGGCTGTCCTAGAGGTCACCCCCGAGCGTGGCCACGGCATGATACCTGTCTGATCCAGGAACCAGGGATCTCCCAGCCAAGGCCACGCAGGGAGGCACTGATGGGGAGACTGATGGCCCTGCCTGTCTCTTAAGGCCCTCATGCCTCTCCACTACCACGTGGAGATGGTAAACTCTCCGACAGGTTGGACAAGCTCTGTGTTCCTGGCGGTTTCCGTCCTGTTCATCCCAGCATCCTCATTGTCTGCGCAATGTTTGTGGTGACAGGCTCTCAGACCCCAGCTTTCTTCTCTCTCCTGCGTCAAATCCGCCCCCCCACCACTGCATCATCACTTACTGTGGGTGACAAACCCCTGATGTACGGAGTGACTTTGCTGGCAGTGACGTACCCAGTGAAATGTGCACCCAGGAGTGGATTTGGGAGGCTGAAGGACTTCGACTTTTGTTTTTGTCAGGTTTTCTCCCACTGGATTGGGAGCTGACACTCCACTGCTGAAAGATGATTCCCCATGAGAGAGCAAAGGGGGCGCTGGTCCAGAGAGGGGTGGCAAATCTGGGCCCTTCCTGTGGGATTCCAGAGTAAGGATAGTTGCACCAAGTACTGAACAATCCTGATGATGATATGCTTGGCCCAGTCATGCAATCTACAAACAGTGAGACAACATGGAGAAGGGAAAAGACCAAATCTCTTCTCTCCTGTTGCTTTGTAGTGGTCAGAAGGCATAGGGATGTGCTCACGGAGCTGTTGGAACATTGGAGAGGGTCTGTATTGACACCTCCAGAGGCAGACAACTTTGTGTTTGCCTGTCCATGCTCTGTCTCTGGGTTGGGAGGGCCTGGGGAAGCGTGGGGCATGCTCAGGGTGTCCCTGCACTCAGCAGCTGTGACCTCCAGGCAATGTGGGAGCTGCACTTTGGACATCAGAGCAACTTGGCCTCAGCCCTGGGCTGCAGGAACTGCGGGGCTGCCTGGCTGCAGGCTGGGGCTTTCCTGTGGCACAGGACGGCAGATCCCAGTGCTGCCCCTTGGTGACAGAGATAGTGGCAATCAGAACCACTCCCCTCCCCAGTCTGTGCCCCCAGCCCACCTTCTCCACACTGGGGTCTGTCCCCAAGCACTGTTCTGCACCTGGGGGTGGTAGGAACTCCCAAATCCTTGCCTGCTCATTTCCCCAGAGAGAAATGCCTGCCTGGCCTCCCCCCACTGATGCCCAGATCCTCCTGTGCCCGGAGGCTTGAATCTCTGTCCATCCTTCTATTTGAAGTGACTTCCCAGCTCATTCAAGGTTCGGGATTGCTGTGCTCCAGCCAGGCTGCCTGAGCGCCCCGGGCAGGGGGGACCTGGCTCAGCTTTCCAAGGCAGGACTGGGAAAGCTGCTGAATCCACTCAGCCCCCACTGAGCTCGGCCCCGGGACCAGCCGAGGTCTGAGCTGCTTGTATCCGTTGCCAAAATCTCCCGCTGGCTGCATGTGAGTCCGGTGACTTGTCAGCATCTGTCTCTGCCTGTGACTGTCCCCTTGGGCTCCCGAGGCCCCGGGCTGCCCCTCTGCCACCACCTGCCCTCTCCCTGGAGGCAACCAGCGTGCCGAGCGGCTCTGGCGGCGGGCTCGATGCTGGAGCCACAGCCTCTCCGCGCCGCCTGGTAATTATCTGTTTGGATTTGTGCTCCGCGGCTGTGTGAGACACCCCGGTGCACGTTCTGTTTACTTCCCTAATTGCTGCCAAGCACCGAGCCGCTGGTTTTAAGTTTCTCTCCTCTCCCCTCCCCTTCTCCTGTTTTCAAGCGAGTTGAACACATGTCCAAGCATCGGCGGCCCAGCTCCGCTGTCGGGCAGCGTGAGCGGAGGCAGCAGCGGCTGCATCCAAGCCGGGAGCGGCGCCAGACTGTCTGCACAGGGCTGGGCTCGTCCCCGGAGGCTGGATCTCGCCGGGACGCTGCCACCGAGCCGGGCTGTCTGCTGGCACCTCCGCTCGCACGGCGGGAGAGGCTGCAGCAGCTCCCACCAGCCCCGTCCCACGGCCCCGCTGTGCTGGGAACGGCGTCCTCAGGAGATGCCACATGCGTGTATCCCGTGGGGCTTTCCAGCTGTGCCACTGGCACCTGACTGCACTCCTGAGCTCTTTTTTGTGTGGCTGCTCTCTCCCTGACTGCTCCAGGAGAGCTGGATGAGGCCAAGGATGCTGTGAGGGTGAAAAGGATGGGCTGGGGGCAGCAGGGGATTAAGGCTGCATCCTGCTTCCAGGCTGCATGGAGCATCCTCAGGGACCACGGAGCTTGGCCCTAAGCAGGATATTCCATCCTCAGTGCCCCTGCACTGGGGCTTGACTTTCTCCATCCCAAATCAAGCAGCTGTAATAATTTCTTTGCATTAACCTTGGGTCCGGGAGGAGCTGGCAAGGAAGAAGGTCCTCAGTTCTCACCATGGATGGATGGATGGATGGATGGATGGATGGATGTGCCAGCCACCCCGTGGGGCTTCAGGGCACTGGAAGCTGCACTCCCACACTTCAGCTCCTTGTGCCCCTAGGGGTTGCCAGAATCAGCTTTTTGGGGTTTGGTGTGGCAGGGGCACATAGGGTGCAGGCAGGGCAGGCAGCACTCAGGCAGGGCCCTGCGCCAGGCCCCGGCTGGGGCAGGGGGAGGGGGCTGAGCCTCCATCAATTATTCACCTCCATATTTATAGAGGGAAACATGTTGAATAATGGATGGCGGGTGCGGCGGGGCCGTTGGGAAGCTGGCCTTGCTGCCACTGCAATATTTATTGGCCTGCTTTGCCAGGTGCTGCCCGACTGCCTCGAGGCTCCACGAGGATCAGCAACGCTCCCGGTTGGCATGGGCTCACTGCCGAGTGCCTGGCTGGCACAGTGAGCACAGGCAGCTCTGTTCCTCCGCCTCTGCCTCCTCTCCCCTCCACAAAAATGCTCTGCAGGCTGGAGCCCCTCTGCTCTGCAGCCAGGCTGGGAGAGCTGGGGATGTTCACCTGGAGGAGAGAAAGCTCCAAGGAGAGCTCAGAGCCCCTGTCAGTGCCTAAAGGGGCTCCAGGAGAGCTGGAGAGGGACTTGGGACAAGGGATGGAGGGACAGGACAAGGGGAATGGCTTCACACTGAAAGAGGGGAAATTTAGGTTAGATATATGGAAAAAGAACCCCTTCCCTGTGAGGGAGGTAAGGCCCTGGCACAGGTTGCCCAGAGAAGCTGTGGCTGCCCCTGGATCCCTGGAAGTGTCCAAGACCAGGTTGGATGGGACTTGGAGCAACCTGGGCTAGTGGAAGGTGTCCCTGCCCATGGCAAGGGTGGAAGGAGATGAGCTTGAAGGTCCCTTCCAACCCAAACCATTCTATGGATCCTGCTCCATCTCCCATTGGTGGCTAGATGGGTGTGAATGTCCAGGGACAAATCCCCAGCTGTCCCTCATCACAGGGGGATGCCAGGGTCATGCAGCCTCTGGGAGGACCCTGCTCTGTGTCCCAGACACGTCCCCTCTTGTGGCTGTGCCCGGCAGCCCTGCACCATCTGGTCCCATGTGCCACCCTGCTCAGGGAGCCCCTCTGAGGATCTCCCTCCCCACCAGTTCCAGCACCTCCCCAGCCATGCCCACCCTCCCTACCAGACTGACATTCCCTCATCCCACATCCCTGTGTTACAGAGAGACCTGTGGAAGATGTCGAACCCAAGAAACGGCGACACCAAGCCCCCATGTTTGCCCCGCAATGGACTGGTGAAGATCCCCACGCAACCCAACGGCCTCGGCTCTGCCAGCATCACCAAAGGCACCCCCGCCGTGAAAAACCGCCTGTGCCAGCCTTCCTCTGTGCCTGCCATCCTCAGCCCGGCCTTAGCCCACCGCAGCGACCTGCCCATCCCCAGCCTGGCCTCCCCACTCTCCCTGGCCACTCTGGCCAGCGTCTCCTCCCCTCCCGGCGCTTCCTTGGTGGGACTGAACACGAGCGAAGGCTCGGAGCAGCCCTCTCCAGAGCGGCTGCCGGGCTCGCCCTCAGAAAGGCAGCTGGCGGTGGACGAGAAGATCCTCAACCGCTTGTTCTGGTACTTTTCGGCGTGCGAGAAGTGCGTGCTGGCGCAGGTGTGCAAGGCATGGCGGCGGGTGCTCTACCAGCCCAAGTTCTGGGTGGGCTTGACGCCCGTCCTGCACACCAAAGAGCTCTACAACATCCTGCCCGGTGGAGAGAAGGAGTTTGTCAGCCTGCAGGGCTTCGCCGTCCGCGGCTTCGACGGCTTCTGTCTCGTGGGCGTCTCCGACCTGGACATTTGTGAGTTCATTGACAACTACCCCCTCTCCAAGAAGGGCATCAAGTCCATGAGCCTTAAGAGGTCCACCATCACAGATGCAGGGTTGGAGGTAGGTGACCCTGCTGAAGTGACCAGGGTGGCGGAGATGTGCTGGTGGTGGGTCAGTCCTGGTGGTCTTGGGGCCACGTCCGTAGGCAGAGCTTTCACTGGTCACAGGGAAGGAGCAGGAAGGTGGCACGGCCATCCCACAGGTGCTGGCAGCACCAGGAGGCCCTGCCTGCGGTCTGGGCAGTGGGATGGGTGCAGCCTGTGCAGGCAGGGGGTCAGGATGCTGTCAGAGGGTTCATCCCAGCTGACTGTGGATGCTGCTGGAAAGGCAGAGCCAGGTGAGGTGGCTGTGCTGCTATGCGGTGGATGTGGCAGTGGGTGACAAGCAGGGCTCTGGGAATGGGACATTCCTGGTTGGCTGGCTGCTCCCCAACAAGGGCATCACCCAAGCAATGGGCTGAGGGTCAGATAACGATGGGGCAATTCTGACCCCTCAGGGCTAGACAAGGTCCCCAAAGAGATCCCTGCCCTGTGCCCTGGCCAAACATGGCACCAGCTGCTCCATGGGCACATCTCACCGGAGCAGTTCCTACTCTAGGAGCGGGCATCAATCCTGACCCTGCCAACAGCACCTGGCACAGAGCTGGGGCTGCAGCCAGGGGTCCCTGCCTGTCCTCTCCCATTCCCCACTGATGCTGGCATGTCCTAGAGCAGGTGCTGAACCCGCATCAGGGAGGTCCTAGGGAGAAGACTGGGCTCAGGCAAGGCTGGGAGCAGTGGGAAGAGTAGCAGGGACTCAGTGGAGCTGGGGCGGGGCTCAGGACTGCACAGGGTGGGTGGCAGTGCCTGACCTCCTGCCCCTCGGCAGGTGATGCTGGAGCAGATGCAGGGCGTGGTGCGGCTGGAGCTGTCGGGCTGCAACGACTTCACGGAGGCCGGGCTGTGGTCCAGCCTCAACGCCCGCATCACGGCGCTGAGCGTCAGCGACTGCATCAACGTGGCCGACGACGCCATCGCCGCCATCTCGCAGCTCCTGCCCAACCTCACCGAGCTCAACCTGCAAGCCTACCACGTGACGGACACGGCGCTCGCCTACTTCACCGCCAAGCAGGGCTACACCACCCACACCCTGCGCCTCAACTCCTGCTGGGAGATCACCAACCATGGTGTGGTCAACATGGTCCACAGCCTGCCCAACCTGAGCGTCCTCAGCCTCTCAGGCTGCTCCAAGGTGACGGATGATGGCGTGGAGCTGGTGGCTGAGAACCTGCGGAAGCTGCGCAGCCTTGACCTGTCCTGGTGCCCTCGCATCACTGACATGGCCCTGGAGTACATCGCCTGCGACCTGCACAAGCTGGAGGAGCTGGTGCTCGACAGGTACAGGGCCTTGCTGAGCCGTGCTGTGCCATGCCAAGCCATGTCATGCCATGTTGAGCCGTGCTGGGCCATGCCATGCCATGCTAAGCTATGCCAAGATGTGCCAAGTCATGTCAAACCATGCTGAGCCATGCCATGCCATGCTATGCCATGCCATGCCATGCCATGCCATGCCATGCCATGCCATGCCATGCCATGCCATGTCAGGCCATGCTGAGCCATGCTGTGCCATGTTACCCTATGACAAACCATGCCATGCCAAGCCATGCCATGCTGAGCCGCGCTGGAAGCAGAGGGTGCAGCATGGGGGCCATGGTTTGGGGACAACCATGGGTGACCAGCTGGCCCTGACACCCCATGTCCTGGCAGGTGCGTGCGGATCACCGACACCGGCCTCAGCTACCTGTCCACCATGTCGTCCCTGCGGAGCCTCTACCTGCGCTGGTGTTGCCAGGTAGGTGTGGAAAACAGCTGCGCCCATCCTGGCTCGGCACGGCAGGGGAGGGCATGGTGGCACCTCCCTGGGGATGGGCCATGAGCTCGGGGTGGGCTCCCTGGGCCGGCTGGAGACCCCAAGACTCAATGCCAGGAAGCAGAGAGCTCCTGTGAGCTCAGCAGGACTCAGCCCTGGCACCCTGACCCTGCATCCTGCTCCAGCACCAGTATCCCCAGATCCAGTACCCTGCTCCAGCATCCTGCTCCAGCACTAGGCTCCCTGCCCCAGCTCCCTGCTCCCTGTCCCACCACCCACACCCAGCTCCCTGCTCCCTGTCCCACCACCCACACCCAGCACCCTGGCCCTGCACCCAACATCCTGCCCCAGCATCCTGCTGCTACATCCCACATCTTGCTCAGGCTCCCTTCCCCAGCACCCAGCTCCCTGCACTGTGTCCCACCCTGCCCCAGCACCCAGAGCCAGCACACTACCCCAGCACCCTGCACTCTGCTTCAGGTTCCCAGCCCTGGCACCCAGTTTCCTGCCCCAGCTCAGCGGTGCTGAGCCCCGGTGCTGTGGGTCTCCCATTGCCCACCTCATCCCCACCTCATCTTCTTTTCCAGGTGCAGGATTTTGGCCTGAAGCACCTCCTGGGCATGGGCAGCCTGCGCCTCCTCTCACTGGCTGGTGAGACCCTCACCCTGCTACCAGGGATATGGGACCCCAAGGGGCTCGGGATACACCAGGCATGGGGACAGGGACAACTCTGGGGACAACCTGGGCCCAGCCTGGGACAGCCAGCATCCCCTAAGCCAGCAGGCACCTGCACTCAGCCCAGCTTGTGGGGAAAGATCCATGGCTGGGCTCTTGGGGTGCTGTGGTTTTTTGGGTGCTGCATTTTTGGGGTTCATGTTTGTTGGTGTGTTGGTTTTTGATGAGCTGCTCGGGATGGCACTCTTTCTTTGGGGTGACTTTTGTGGAATACTGCTGCTTTGGGATGCTGGTTTTTTAGGCTGACGTTTTTGGGGTGCAGGTGTTCTGGGTGTTGTTTTTTGGGGTGTTGGTGTTTTGGAGCACTATTCTTTAGCATGTTGGTTTTCTGGGTTCTGCATTTTTTGGTTTTTTTGGGGTGTTAATTTTGATGGTGTTAGTGTTTTGGGGTGCTGGTACTTCAGGATGTTGGTTATTGGTGTATATTTTTGAGCGATGGATTCTTTGGGTGCTGATATTTTGGGTGATTTTTTCGAGGTGGTGTTGGTTTTGTGGGGGTGCTGATTTTTTTAGCATGCTTGGGGTTTTGAGCTGCTTTTCTTTTGGGTGCAGGTATGTTTGTGGTGCTGGGATTTTGAGGTACTGATCCTTTGGAGTGCTGTTGGGGGGGATTTGGGTGTTTTGGGATGCTGGTGCCTTTGGGATGCTATTTTTTGGGGACGGTGGTGTTCTGGGCTGACCACGCACCCTGTTCCCTCACAGGCTGCCCCTTGCTGACCACCACGGGGCTCTCGGGACTGGTGCAGCTGCAGGAGCTGGAGGAGCTGGAACTCACCAACTGCCCCGGGGCTACCCCGGAGCTCTTCAAGTACTTCTCCCAGCACCTCCCGTGCTGCATGGTGATCGAGTAGCGTCGGACCCGGCCGCCCGCTCCCGCGCCCACCCCGGCCGCCATCGCCCACCCCATCTCTCTCCGGCTGCTGGGGGATTCGAGAGACGCCCCCGATTCCAACCGAGCCCGGACATCCCCCGCATCGACGCCCCCGAGGGACGCGAGGCTCCGGGGGGAGATGGGGGAAGCCCCTGGCCGGAGACCCCCCGGTAACCATGTAAATTCCCCCCACGCCGCCGCCATCGCCCGTGCTCCTCCCGGTGTCCTGCCAATCCCTTTCGGACAGACGAACCGACATCACAGAAGCCCAAAGTGAGAAGGCGACGCTGTGTGACCCCCCTCCGGCCGCATCCTGTTCCCCCCGCCCCATTGCCGAGCCCTGCCACCACGGATGTTCCCGGGGACCAAAGGATGCTCCCAGGGATGGGCGAGAGGAGGATGCTTATTTTTGGGTGGCAGCCGAGGCTGGATGGATCCCCTCACGCCCCCGGAGCGGGTCACCGAGCTCACCCCACCCCCGTGCTGCGTGTCCCCTCCAGCCCCCAGCCCTGCCTTTGGGGCACTCTCTCCCGGTGAATAGGATGTCCCTCTCCGCCCGCCCGCCGCCCTCGCATGCTCGCTTGCTTCAGTCTCGTGCTACGGCAGGTTTCGGGGTACCCGGGGAGTCGGTGACAAGTGACAGCCCCCACTTAGCCCCTCCACGCGGCTTCGCCCTGGCCGGATCCTGTCCCGGGAGCCGGGATCTCCTGGCGAGCATCCCCCGTTGCCCTGGGGACTCCACTGCATCCCATGGGGCGGCGGGGTGATGCCAACGCCGAGGAGCGACCCATCCGTCTGGGATGGGAAATCCCGAGGGACCAGGGACAGGTCTGAGCCACCACGGCGACACCGGCAGCACAGAGAGACAGCAGGGGGTGGCACCTAGGACACACTGCCACCGCCACCGCTCTTCCAGCTGAAAAGCCATCGCCCCAATGCCAGCGGCAAGCGGGGCACCGGGGGGACCCTTGGGCTGAGCCGAGATGGGACCGACACAGCTCGGGGCTGGGGTGCCCACGGGGACCCAGCGCGGGAGGGGCTCGGTGGCCGTCCCCGGGGCTGTGCCCGCTGCCACACCAGCTCTGGGAGAAGTGTGGGCATGGATACGGATATGGACATGGGCACGGACACGGGATAGGCACGGACACGGACACGGACACGCTTTCGGTTTGTTTTGCCTTTGTACCGGCCGGGAAGGAACTGCTGCACCAACCGCCGCCTCCGCTCCCTCCTTTGTCTGAAACGCCCCTTTCTCACCCCAAATTGGTGCAAGGAGCCTCGTGGCCCTGGAAGGGGATTTGGGAGTCTCCAGGGCCGCGGGACAGGGTGACACTGCTGGGGTCCGGAGCATGCTGGCACGGGGGTGGGGAGCTGCCTGCACTCCCAAAGCCACCAGTGCCCCTGGGACACACACGGGTGCCAGGACATGGGCTTCGCACCGGGGCCAGGCAGGGCAGTGGCACACAGAGGGTCCCCCCACCCCTGCAGGTGACAGCAGCCATTTTGGGGTTCCATCAGCCCTGCACAACTCCCTGGTCCCAGGTTACACAGACAAACCCAGGACGGCCGCCGTACCCTCCTCTGCACCCTTCATGGCAGTGTGTCCCCATAGCCCCTGCACCCCAACTCCCTATATCCCTCCAGTGCATCTCTACACCCCCAGTGCACCCCATATCCTCTCGGCACCCCTATTTCCCACCCTGCATCCTAACCCACAAAGCACCCACAGACCCCTGACCCCCATTTATACCCCTGAATCCCCATCTCAGGCATGTTAAGGCACCTCACATCCCTCTGGCAGCCTCACCCCCCTGGACCCCACATCTCCCCGGCAACCCCACCCCCAACACATACCGTATCACCTGCATCGTCCCCCCATGGCAGTGTGCCCCCATACCCCCAAGTGCACCCACACAGCCTTGTGCACCCCTATAACGCTCCAGTTCCCTCCTACACCCCCAGGCACCCCATATCCCCCCAGCATCCCCATTTATCACCCTGCACCCTTACCCCCAATGCACCCCATATACCCCCGGCACCCCCATTTCCCACCCTGACCCCTAATGCACCCCACATGTCCCTAAACGCCATCTTCCCACGTACTCCCAGTCCCTCTGGGATGCACCTCTGGCATCCCCATCTCCCGGACACTCTCACCCCTATCACACCTCGTATCCCTCTGGTACCCTACTTCCCCTCCTGCACCCCCAGACCCCAGCGCACTTCATATCCCTCCAGCACACCCCTTCATCCCAGCGAACCCCCACTCCCCGAGCACTCCACATCCCTTAGGCACCACCCCCCCACCATATCCTCCTATCCCCATTTATCCCCCTGCACCTCTATTCCTACTGCACCCCACGTCGCTCTGGCACCCCGAATTCTCCCGCATGCCCTCCTCAATGCCACCCTCGCCGCCCCTGCTCCGAGCGCGCCCCGCTCGGTCCGGGGGGCAGCGCCGGTGTGTGGGCGGGGCTTCACGCAGGGGCGGGGTCTGATTGAGCGGCATGGGTGGGCGGGGCCTGGGAAGGCCGGGAGCGGAAAGAGGGCGTGGCTTGATGGCCGGAGACCGCCCAGGAACGTGGAAGGAGGCGTGGTTTATTGGCAGGAGGCGTGGTCTTAACTGGAGGGGCGGGGCATATATGGGGCGTGGTCCCAGCCAAGGGAGGAGGGAGGGGAGGGGGCGCGGTCTGGCTGCAGGGGGTGTGTCTGGGCAGGGTGGGGGGCGTGGCCTAGCGGCGGGCTTGTCCCGCCATCGGAAGGGGGCGTGGTCTGACGCAGGGGGCGGTGCCAGTAGCGGAAGAGGGCGGGGCCTGGCGGGAGTTCCTGGCGGCGGGGCCTGCTCGGCCCGAGCTGCCGGCGGGGGAACCGGCACCGGCACGGCACCAGGCACGGCACCGGGCACAGGGCTTCGCACGGGGTGAGTCCGGGTCCGGGTGGCAGAGGCAGGGGATTCTGTGTGGCGGGAAGCGGTTGTGAGGGGGCTCTGGAGGCTCTGAGGGGTGGGAAGGGGCCCTGAGGAGGATATAGGGTGGGAGGAGCCTCTGAGGGAACGCCGAGTGGGCTCTGGAGGGAGCCCTGAAGGGGCTCTGGGTCACAAGTGGGCCCTGCAGAGGCAGGAGTGTATGGTGTGAAGGTGCTGAGGGGTCCCAAAGAGACTGTGGGTCAGGAGGAGGGGGATGAGGGGTATGTGAGGGCTGTGGGTCAGGAGAGGGCCCTGGTGGGGCAGGAGTGTGGGATATGAGGAGCTGAGGGGCTCTGAGAGGCCTCAGGGTTCGTAGGGAACCCTAAGGGTGCCCTGACGGTGGGAAGGGGCCCTCGGGCCGTGGCAATGTGAGGTGTCAGGGATCTGTGGGACCTGGCAAGGGAAGGGCAGAGGGGCTGGAGAGGGCACTGCTGTGGCAGGAGCTCAGCCCGGCTCTGGAGGACACAGCCCGTGGGACCCTGTGACCCCTCCAGGCAGCCTGGGGTAGTTGGCTCCCTCTGCTAAAGGAGGGTCATCCCCTGGTTCTTGCAGGCTTTGGGGCTGCGAATGCCCCACAGAGGTGACTGTGGCCTCAATTCACCCCACCTCGTGCTGCAGACGCTGCTCATCTCAGCCACAGTGCTGTGCTTGACCTATATTATCAGCAACAACCGCTCTCACCAGCGAAACATCTGAGGGTGTGGCCGAGGAGGGAAGAAGGAACCCAGAAAAGGTTTTCAGGAACTCCCTGAGAGGTAGCCACAGAAGGCAGCGGGAGGAGAACCCGGAGTGGGGCTGTATCTCCTTCCCACAGGCAGCTCTGTGGCCTCTCCCCTCCACAGCCCATTGATGCGGCCACAAAAAGCCACAGTTGGAGCCACCAGGGCCCGGCAGGTGCCACGGGAGCCCAGCCTGTCCCTGCCCAGCTCTGGCTGAGGTGGAGCAGGGCGGCCGTGTGAGTGTGCAGGCAGCCTGCTGGAGAGGGGACAGCACCTCGAGGACAGCCATGGAGAAGATGGCCAGGGTCACCACCGCCCTGGGGGGCAACACGCTGACCGGCCGCACCATGTTCTGCCACCTGGACGCCCCCGCCAACGCCATCAGCGTGTGCAGGGACGCCGCCCAGGTGGTGGTGGCCGGCCGCAACATCTTCAAGATCTACTCCATCGAGGAGGAGCAGTTTGTGGAGAAGCTGAACCTCCGCGTGGGCCGCAAACCCTCCCTGAACTTCAGCTGTGCCGACGTGGTGTGGCATCAGATGGACGAGAACCTGCTGGCCACTGCCGCCACCAACGGTGTGGTGGTCACCTGGAACCTGGGCAAGCCGTCCCGCAACAAGCAGGACCAGCTGTTCACGGAGCACAAGCGCACTGTCAACAAGGTGTGCTTCCACCCCACCGAGGTGTACATGCTGCTCAGTGGCTCCCAGGATGGTTACATGAAGTGCTTCGACCTGCGCAAGAAGGACTCTGTCAGCACTTTTTCTGGTATAAATGTGGTTGTTGTTGTCCCATTTTCCTGTGCGGAAGCAGAATATCTGGGGGCCTTGCCCTTCCCTTGTTTGCCCTGTACCCTTGGGAGAGGCAGGGACTGGGAGACTGGGAGCTTTGCTTTCTCCTTGCTTTTCCTCTTACCCTCAGGAGATGCAGGGGTTAGGGACTTTGCCATTTCTTTGCTTGTCCCCTCACTCTCAGAAGAGACAGAGTGTGGTGGCCTTGTCCTTCCCCTTGGCCAGTAGGAGGGTTTTCTCAGGGTGTGATGCCCAAAGCAGGGAAAGGGGCTGAGAGGCGTTATGGTGCCTTTTTTTGCCTCTCAGCAGTAGCTGTGTCTGTGTAGGAGATAGAAGACAGTCACAGCACTTCTTGCTACCCCTTCTCTCTGCACCAGGGACCCCATGGCTCTTCCAGTGGGGTTTTTAGCTTTGCTGGAGGTCCCAACTTGTGTCCCCTCCCAGGCCAGTCAGAGAGCGTGCGTGACGTGCAGTTCAGCATCCGGGACTATTTCACCTTCGCTGCCACCTTCGAGAACGGGAACGTGCAGCTGTGGGACATCCGCCGGCCCGACCGCTACGAGAGGATGTTCACAGCCCACAACGGGCCTGTCTTCTGCTGCGACTGGCACCCGGAGGACAGGTGAGTGTGGGGCCAGGCCCTGCCAGCCACTGGCTTTGCAGGACAAGGGAGGCCCTAAAAATAGGATTGGGATTTTGTGGGGGAAAGCGTGGTCTGTGATGCTCTGTCCCCTTGTGGCTGGGATGTTGCTGGAAGATGGGAGTGATTATTGCTTTCAGGATTTGAGTTGGTGTAGGAGTGTTTTGTGTTTATTCTTTGTCAAATTGGGGTTTTGAGGCACTGGGTATCTTACGGTTGGGTATAGCAAGTGTCACAGCAACCTCTTGCTCCATTACTTGCCTGCTCTGGGACACAGCTCGCTTGTGTTCAGTCATGTTTCCCTCCTGCCTTTCCCAGGAGATTGCTGGGAAGGATATGGAAGCAGCTGTTACGGTGTGCAGGTCCCTCCTTGCTCCCTGCCAGGCAGTATTGCCACTGCTTGTGATCTTAGAGAGGCACTGGAATATGTCCAAAGTGGCCTTTTTCCTCTCTGCTGTGCCTGGCGAGTGGAAAGCAGAGGAAGAGGAAACTGGTCTAACTGGGATGTGGCTCTAAAGGCTCAGGGCCATCAACGGGGGCAGGAAGGAGGGTGTTGCCTGACCTGGTTGTTGGGGAGTGGAGGTGTCAGGGGAGCACATGTGAGGATGAGATTGCAGCCTGGCTGCCTCCTCGTGGCGTGGATGTGGTCACATCTGTGCTGCAAGCGTTTCGGTGCCACTGTGGGAAGGAAGAGGTGAATGCTGCTCCACTCTTCTCCAGGGGCTGGCTGGCCACGGGCGGCCGGGACAAGATGGTGAAGGTGTGGGACATGAACACGACGCGGGCCAAGGAGATCTACTGCGTGCAGACCATCGCCTCGGTGGCACGGGTGAAGTGGCGCCCTGAGTGCAAGCACCACATCGCCACCTGCTCCATGATGGTGGACCACAACATCTACGTGTGGGACGTGCGCCGCCCCTTCATCCCCTCCGCCATGTTCGAGGAGCACAAGGACGTCACCACGGGCATCGTGTGGCGGCACCTCCACGACCCCTACTTCCTTCTCTCGGGCTCAAAGGACAGCACCCTTTACCAGCACATCTTCAAGGACGCCAGCCAGCCCATTGACCGGGCCAACCCTGAGGGGCTGTGCTACAGCCTCTACGGAGACCTGGCCTTCGCCGCCAAGGAGAGCCTCATCTCCTCTGACTCCAACCGCAAGCCCTACATCGGGGACCGGCGCCACCCCATCTTCTTCAAGCGCAAGCTGGACCCCACGGAGCAGTTCGAGTACATCTCATCCTCCAGCGCCCTCAGTGTGTTCGAGACAGACGTGGAGAGCGGCAGCATGGACTGGTTTGTGCACACGGCCAAGCAGTACGCACTGGCCGGCCGGCCGCTGGCCGAGCTCTGCGACCACAACGCCAAGGTGGCCAAAGGACTGGACCGCAACCAGGTGAGCTACGGGACGGGTGGTGCTGCATGGGGGTGTTAGCCTGGAAAGGTCTGACAGGGACTGTTTTCCACGCAGGTGGCTCAGACGTGGACAATGCTGAGGATTATCTACTCCAGCCTGGGCACTGTGTCATCCACCAACCTCAACCACAGCATGGGGAAAGGCAGCACTGCCCTCCCACTCATGAACAGGTACAGGGTTGGGAGCTGCAGGGAGTGATGAGATGGCTGGGGTAACTCCATGAGTGGGAGAGTGGAAACAGCTCCTTGGCTGGGATGGGGTTATGGAATCATATCAGGAAATACCAGAATGATTTGGGTTGGAAAGGACCTTAGAGTTCATCCTATTCCAACCCCCTGCCTTGGGGACACCTTCCACTGTCCCAGGTTGCTCTAAGCCCCATCCAACCTGGCCTGGAAAACTTCCAGGCAGTCACAGCTTCTTTGGGCAAACCTGTACCAGGGCCTCAGCACCCTCACAGGAAAGGATTTCTCCCTAATACCTAATCTGTCCCAGACACGGGGAGCAAGCAGGGACAGGTGTCCCTCAGCCTCAGGCCATGCTGGTTTGCAGGTTGGCATTGTTTGAATGCAGCCATTTCCTGTGTTGGTGTGAAAAGTGAGTGCCCAGCTTGGCCTCGAGCTGTGCAGCATCACACGCTGCTCCTTTCCTGCCTTCAACCAAAGCTTGGCCTGTGGTGGGGCATAGGGCTGTAACCATCTTTGCAGTCACTGAATTTGGGAATTACAGAATCATTAAGGTTGGAAAAGCCCTCTGACATCATTCCCCCAGCAGCACTGCCAAGGCTACCACTAACCCATGTCCCTAAGCACCACATCTACATGATTTTGAACATCTCCAGGAGTGGATGATTCCAGCACTGCACTGGGCAGCTGTGCCAGTGCCTGAGTAGCCTTCCCATGAAGAAATTTTCCCTAATACCCCATCCAAATGTCCTCTGGCACAGCTTGAGGCCATTTCCTCTTGTCCTGTCCCTGTTCCCTGGGAGCAGAGGCCGACTTCCCCCCAGCTGCCCCCTCCTGTCAGGGAGTTGTGGAGGTGAGAAGGTTCCCCCTGAGCCTCCTTTTCTCTAGCCTGAAACCCCGCTCCCAGCTCCCTCAGCTGCTCCTGGTGCTCCAGCCCCTTCCCCAGCTCGGTTCTCTTCTCTGGACAAGCTCCAGCTCTCAATGTCTTTCCTGTCATGGGGGCTCCTAAACTGACCCCAGATCTGAGGTGAGACCTCAGCAGTGCCCAGGGCCATGAGGGTGACCAATGGCTGGGGATGGAGAAGGTGTCTCACGGCTGGAGCTGGAGCTGCCAGTGTGCAGAGGTTTTCTTCTGGAGCCTTTCCAAGGGAGAGTCCAGCCCAGTTCTGCCAGCAGCTCGCTGGCATGGAGAGCCCGCCGTGGGCTGACGAAGCTGGAAAACTTGTTTATCCTCTTCTCAATGACATAAACGTGAGGGTTGAGGACTCCAAATTAGCTGTCAGACCTTGCAGGGCCAGGTTCCCACAGTGAGTGACAGATCCTCAAATAACACCAAAGGAAACAAGCACTGTCCTTGACCAAGCTCTGCCTCCAGCCGGGTGGCTGTGCTGCTGTCTGAGACACGGCAGGCAGCAGCCTGGGGAGCTGGGCTCTGCTCCAACCCCATCCCTTCCCTTTTCCATCTCGGTGAAGGCCAAGTGTGGTGATGCCTAACAAACAGCCAGGCACCTTGGAGCAAGGCAGCTCCTATTCACCTGCCTCTGAGGGGAAGGAGAGCCTGCTCAGCGCTGGAATTCTTCAGGGAGACCTTTGAAGTGCATGTGCAGTGCCACCAGGCTTGGAGGAAGGGCTGTGATCACAGTCACAATGAGTCTTTAAGTCACACAGTGGAGACTTCTGCCCACGTAGGGATATCACCGTATCTCATATTTCACCATTCAAATTGCAACTGGACACCTGTAACCAAGCTGTTTGCTGGCTGGAATAGAAACTTTATACTCCTCTGACTGTTAAATTTGGCTTTTTTCCCCAGCTTTAACCTGAAAGATATCCCTGCTGGGCTGGGCAGTGAGTCCAGACTGGACCGCAGCAAAGGAGAAAGCCGCACAGAAAACATCCTCATGGATTCCTCCTCCACCCTGATCAACAACGAGGGTAACGTTCCTGGGCAGGCACAGTCCCAGTCCCACAGCTCTTCCCTCCTCAGCCATAATAAAAATGGCTGATAAACGGATGCATTTATCCTGTAAATTTGGGTGGCTGTCCCCAGGTGAAGGACACTGAGCCCCAGGGTGCTGCAGAAGGACAATTTTCTGCCGTGACCTGGGGTGACATTGGTGGCTGTGGGATCCCAGAATCTGACTGTGGTGGGGAGCTGAGCTGTGTGGCTCAGGCACAGCCTGGCACGCTGGGGCATGACCGTGGGAGGTGGATCCAACAGTGTGATGAGCTGATTTCTCTTTCCCTGGGCATGCAGACAATGAGGAGACAGAGGGCAGCGATGTCCCTGCAGATTATCTGCTGGGAGATGTGGAGGCAGATGAGGATGACCTGTATATGATGGACCACGAGAACCCACATGGTGAGTGCACGGCTGCTGCTGGGAGGTGTTGTCTGTCCCAGCTGGATTTTCTCCTGCTCATTCCCACTCTCTTCTCGCAGCTGAAGAGCAGGAATACAGCCTTCCCCAGGAAGCCTTCCCCCTGCGCCACGAAATTGTGGACAACCCATCGGCCTTGGACCACCTGCAGGACAAGGCCGACTCTCCTCACGTGAGCGGCAACGAGGCCGAGACAGTGTCACTGACCCCCGTGGAGTCCTTCTCACTGATCTCCATCTCCCACTCGCTCTACGAGAACCGCCTGCCCTCCGACTTCTTCAACCCCATCGTGCGGGACACGCTGCTGTTCTACGCCGAGCAGGGCGACGTGCAGACAGCTGTGTCTGTGCTCATCGTGCTGGGAGAGCGCATCCGCAAGGAGATTGATGAGCAGACACAGGTAGAGCCTGTGGGGTGCAGGGGGACACCTTGGTGGGATGGGATCCTGCCTGGGCTGTGGGTATTCCCTTTTCCAGCCCCTGTCATGCTGGCTCTAAGCAGGATGAGTAGCTCCAGGATCCTGGTACCTGCCCTGCCACCAGTCCTGGCAGGGACTTGAGGTGTAGCCTGTAGGGCCAGGATGGGGAAGTGACCTTGGCCTGTGTATTTAGGAAAGGATGCTGTTCCCCAGCGTTGCAGAGCCATTCTCCCACTGCAGGAGTAGTAGAACCACAAAATCCTTTAGGTTGGAAAAGCTCTCTGAGATTACCAAGTCCAACTATTTCCCCAACACTGCTAAAGCCACCACTAAATCATGTCCCCAAGTGCCACATCAACACGGCTTTTAAATCCCCCAGGGAAGGTGATTCCACCACTGCCCTGGGCAACTGTGCCAATGCTTGACCATTCTTTCCATGAAGAAATTTTCCCAATGTCCAGCCTAAACCTCCCCTGGCACAGCTTGAGGCCATTTCCTCTTGTCCTGTCCCTTGTTCCCTGGGAGCAGAGCTCAACGCTCATCTGACTCCACCCTCCTGTCAGGGAGTTGTAGAGTGAGAAGATCCCCCTTGAGCCTCCTTTTCTGCAGGCTGAGCCGCCTAGGGGATCTTGCCATTGGGATGCAGGGCTGGGGTCCTGAGGGGGTTTCAGGGTGGATGTGGAGGCTCAGCTGTCTGTGGTTGTCCCCAGGAGCACTGGTACACGTCCTACATCGACCTGCTGCAGCGCTTCCAGCTCTGGAACATCTCCAACGAGGTGATCAAGCTGAGCACATGCCGTGCCATCAACTGCCTCAACCAGGCTTCCACCACCCTCCATGTCAACTGCAGCAACTGCAAGAGGCCCATGAGCAACAGGGGCTGGATCTGCGACAGGTGAGGGGGTCCAGAGGGGCTGCGGGGACAGGAAGATGGGGTGGGTGTCCCTTTTCCTTCTTATTGCCCCCCGAGGGCTCTTGCTGCCCACACCCACCTTAATCTCTCCACACAGGTGTCGGCAGTGTGCCAGCATGTGTGCCGTGTGTCACCACGTGGTGAAGGGGCTCTTTGTCTGGTGCCAGGGCTGCAGCCATGGTGGCCACCTGCAGCACATCATGAAGTGGCTGGAGACCAGCTCGCACTGCCCTGCCGGCTGCGGCCACCTCTGCGAGTACACCTGAGCCCCTCCGGGGCGAGTACACCTGAGGCTCCTGAGAGTACATTTGAGCCCCGGGCCCGCGGGGAGTTGGCAGTGGTGTGGGGCACGGGGCGGCCAGGGCAGGCAGCGTGTTCTGCCTGATACCCCCGGCCCTCCTCCCCGTATTTATTTGTTGTAAATAAGGGCAGGGGGTGCACCCCCTGCCCAGCCATTTTTTAATGGATTAAAACAAACCAGCAGTTGAATCGAACCATGACTCCTGTCTTTGCTTCACCGGGATTCAGTGGCCGCCGGCATGGGCCCCGGACCTGCTCCCTGCCGGGGGTCGCGGTACCCCCGGAACACCATGCTGCTGTCCCCCCGTGCCGAGAGGCCCCTTTAAGCCATGGGGTGGGCTTTAAGCCGCTTACCGGGACCCGTAACGGCGCGCCCGGCCAATGGCTGCGTGCACCGTGTGTTCGCGGTGCATGCCGGGAATCGTAGTCCCCGGTGTCCTCGGCGCCGGTCCTGATGGCGGCGGCGCGGCTGCTCCCGCTGCTGCTGCTACCGCTGGGCTGGGTCCGGCCCGGCGCCTGCACTGACCCGCCGGACGGCGGCTGGTAAGGGCAGAGGGGCTGCCTCGGCGCCGGTTCCCTTGCCGGTCCCGGTGCTGAGCGGAGCCTCCCGTTGCAGGCTAGCGGGCACGGTGCCGGAGGAGCCGCGCTGCACCGTGGAGCGAGCTGATGCCTCCCTCTCCTACTCCCTCTTCCTGCAGCGGTACGGGAGACTCGGCACAGCCCCGGCGGCCGTGGAACAGAGACAGGAGTCCCGGGGACAGTCCCAGTGCACCGTGGGGGGAAACGGGGAGGGGAGCGGAAAATTGGGAGAGCAGACCCTGGGGTCCCGGGGGAGCACCTGAGGAAGGGTGGTTGGGACCGATCCCGGTGCGGTTCGGGTGGTTTAGAGCCTGTCCCGGGGTGGATCGGGGCCGGTCCCCGTGCGCCGCCCGTGCGAGACCCCGCTGGATGCTCCCTCCAGGTTCGCCTTCTCCCAGCCGGTGATCCTCGGTGGGGTCACGGACAACTCGGTGAGTGCCAGGAGGGGACAGAGATGTCCGGCTGGGACACAACCCCCGGTGCCCCGGGAGCGGCGGCAGCATCCCAGCCCCCTGCGCTCTTTCCCCAGGCGTTCCGAGCCCTCTGCACCCGGGAGAAGCTGCTGGCGGCTTTCGGGCCCTTCGCGGTACGGCTCAGCACGGCCAACACCTACTCGTACCGCAAAGGTGAGCGCGGGGGCCGTGCCCGGCCGCGGGGTGCCGCTTCCCCCGTTCATCCCTCCCGTTCCCCGCTAACCCGAAGCCGTTCCCGCAGTGGATGTGCAGTTCCAGGAGTACGTGGAGCACCTGCTGAAGCCGCAGGACCCGGCCCGGCTGGGCAGCGGTGGGTAGCGCTGTCCCGCCCCCCACAGCCCAGTCCCCTCGCCGGGCTCAGCCTCCCGTGTCCCCCCAGACACTCTCTACTTCTTCGGGGACAACAACTTCACCGAGTGGGGCCCCCTGTTCCAGCACTACGTGCCCCCTCCCTTCCGCATCCCGGGCACCAGCCCCGCCTACAGCTTTGGGATCGCAGGTGGGTGTGGGATGGGATCGGGGTGGGACTGGGGGCTCTCCCCAGCACCAACCGCCCACTCCCACCGCAGGCTCAGGCTCTGGCGTTCCCTTCCACTGGCACGGCCCCGGTTTCTCCGAGGTGATTTTTGGCAGGAAGGTGAGAACTGAGCTCTGGGGGAGGATTTGGGGAGGGGGGAGAGAAACAAGCCCTAATGGGTGTCCCTGATCACGGGAAAGCTCCCCTGGGGCTGAGCCCGAGGGGCTGAAGGGGAACTGGGGGGGGATGTGCCCCGATGTTTTGCAGCGCTGGTTTCTGTACCCGCCGGATAAAACCCCGCACTTCCACCCCAACGAGACGACGCTGGCCTGGCTCCAGCACACGTATCCCACCCTGCCACGGGCCCAGCGCCCGCTGGAGTGCACCTTGCGCCCCGGGGAGGTGAGTCCAGGGGTGGAGGGGATCCCCAGGCATCCCAGCCGGAGCCATGGGACGCCCCTGCTGTCTCCTGCAGGTCCTGTATTTCCCTGACCGCTGGTGGCACGCCACACTCAACCTGGACACCAGTGTCTTCATTTCCACCTTCCTGGGCTAGGGCTGGGAGGGACAAGGACATATCACCTTCATCCCAGCCAGAGCAGGAGCTCCAGCTCCTGCCACCCTCAGGGAAAGGCAACTGGTATTGGGACCAACTGCCTGAGAATGCTCTGGTTTTTATCTTTTCCCTCCCCCTTGGATTAAAGTTGTTCTACTGAATCATATAGTGTGTTGCTACATCCCCGGAGCAAACCTGCTCCCCCATGGGATGGCACCAACTCCCAAGCCAGGATCTCCCCAGAAATGGCGGCTGTGAAACACTCCAGATCCTTTTCCATGTTTATTGCTGAATTTTTTTTTATTCTTTTTATATATATATATATTTTTTTAATGGACATTGGCAAACTTCCAGAGGGCGCTCAAAAGCCAGGCAGGCCGTCGGCCGACCAAAATGCTGGAATCTCAGTTGGATGCAAATCTATTGGTTATTTTTTGTGGGTTTTTTAAGGGATTTCATTAAAAGGAACAAGAACTTTAACCCAGGTGGTTGTTCTTGAGGAACCATGCTCCCAGTGGGGAAGGGGAGGTGGGAACCAGCCCCTTCCAGCCCTGGAGCAGTTTTTTCCCAGGAAAAGCCAGAGGGTGAGTCGGTGTCCCAGCAAGTGGCTGTTTACTGGGAAGAAGACCCAGCCCTGGCAAGGCAGGAGGTGGAAGGAGGAGGGAAACAACTATAAACACAGGGAAGGATGGGGCTCCAGGTGCTCATCCTGGCAAGCTCCCTGTGGCGATCCCTGGAGCGGGACATGCTCTTTGGGGACTGTGGCTGCCCTGGCTGAGGGGTGATGGACATGATGGTGAGGCCACTGCCGAGGAGCCAGCCTTCCAACCCCCAGGCAGGTCTTGGAGCTGGAGAGGGGAGCCAGGGAGCCGTGGTGCCCGCCCAGCCGCTGCGGCTCCTCAGGAAGGGAACATGGGGACGTGCCCTCGCCCAGCGCCAGGCCTGGGGCAGCTGGGGCGGAGGGGGAACAGCCTAGAGCGAGTAAGGCATGGTGCCAGCCCAGGGAGAGCCAGCTGTGCCAGGGCACCCGGGCGGGCCAGCGCTGCCCCCAGCCCCTCAGTAATCCTCCACCCAGCCGTTCTCCGAGATGAAAGCGTCTATCACCTCCTTCATGGCGAGGTTGGGGATCAGCTGGTCCTGGGTCAGGGGACTCCGCGTCACCGGGTCAAAATGACCCACGCGCTGCAAGGGAGGAGGCGGAGGGGAACCGGTTACTCCACGTGCCCCGGCTCAGCCCTGGGGCGCAGGTGGCTGTAGGGCCAGCACTGCATGGCATCTGGCCCTGCATCCGGATACCTGCCCAGGGAAAGAGGGAGAACTCCTCGGAGGTGCCTCCCAGCAGGATGAGGGCAGGTCAAGGTGCAAGACCCCCTGCCAAGAGCCGCCTCCGTTCTGGGCAGGGCCTGGCAGCACCTGCTCCACAGGGAGCTGCCCGGGCAGGTAACCGGGACCAAACCCAAGGACTCTGCAGATCCCTGAGTTGAGCAAAGAGATGCCTTCCCACCCAGGCACGAGAGAACTTTGGGCAAGGTCCTGGGAAACCCCCCTGCCCCCTGCCCGGCGGTACCTGGAGATGCTCCTCAATGTCCTTCCTGTCATAGGTGATCCCGCTGGGCGTGATGCAGGGCTCTCTCATCAGCTCAAAACTGATCTTCCCACACAGGTAGTCAGGGATGTCCCGCTTCTGGCTCAAGAGAGGCACAGCTGGGTCAGGAAAGTGGGCTGGGAGGTCATGCTGGCTCAGAGGGGGAAGCAGGGAGCACAGCAGGTTTACAGGAGCAGAGACTGGGGCACACTCACCTTCCTCTTCTCATCCACTTGGGAGAAGAGCTCGTCCATGTCTGCCAGGTATTTGTCCTGAAAGAGAAGTCCTTGAGGACAAGGGGTCCCTGGCGTGCAGGGGCCACAGGTCCCCAAGGATAGCCCCAAAGCCTCCCACCCATGGGTGCTGTGGCAGGTCCTTGGTGGACCCTCTACCTGTGCAACTCCTGGCTGAACCTGGCAAGATTGATCCAGCTTAAAAATAACCTTCCTTCGTGGGGCTATTTTTATCTGGGATTAGTCCCCAGCACCCAGACCCACATGTGGCTGAGAGCCACTTGTGTTCCCTCAGGGAACAACAGGCACAGCAGGCATCATCGCTGGAGGCTGGGACAAGAGGTGACAGAGCAGGGGAATCTGTCATGGGAGGACACAACAGCCCTGCAGTGGTGGCTTGAGCCACAGAATGAAGGCTGAGAAGCTGTGCTGTGTCCCAAGGTCTCACAGCCTTCACCTGCACAGCTGCAGCCCTGCAGCTTCCCTGGCTGCAGCAGAGCATAAGGATGGGGATGAGGATGGGATGAGGAAGCCTCCAGCCCCCCTCTCACGTGTTTGGCCTCGATGCTGGCCAGCTGAACACGGCTCCGGCTCTCGTCTGTGTTTTCCTCCTGCTGAGTCTTTCGGCACTCGGCCAGCTCCCTAGGACAGAGTGGGAGATCAGGAGGATGGGGGAACATTGTCGCTCCCTTCCCTGCTGCCTCAGCTGCAGGGCTCTGCAGAGGCCCCTCACACAGAGCTGTGGCAGCTTGGTGGCACTAAAAAAGCCTTTCCAGGTGCCCTGTTACCTCTCCTTCTCCGCCATGATCAGCTTGGTCAGGTGGGAGTGCAGCTCGTTCTCCTGGTTGATCCGCTTCTCCTCGATGCTGTTCCAGCGTTTCTTCTTGGCGATGCGCAGCGCGCTGGGGATGTCGTCCCCAAAATTCAGCCGCTGTTCCTTGGCGAGGTTGTAGGCTGAGGAGAGAAAGGGCACCTCAGAGCCAGTGGCAGCATCCCTGTCTCCATCCCTGGCCCTGTCCCAGCAGACAGGAGCAGGGGACAGTGGCACCGTGCCCACTCACCTCTCTGCAGGTTGGCGATGGCCTCGTCGTAGTTTTCCATCTCCATCTGGCACTGGCCCAGGAAGAAGTGAGCCTTCACGGACTGCCCGTCCAGCTCCAGCGCCCGCTTGCAGTCGGCCAGCGCCTTGTCGTGCTGCTGCATCTTCAGGTAGCACAGCGCCCGGTTGGTGTAATACACGGCCACCAAGGGGTTCCGGTTCTGTGGGGACAGGCCCATGTCGGTGGCGACGGCAGGGCAGGGACGTGCTGGCAGCCGGGTGGCAGCCGGGTGACTCGGTGAGCCAGCGGCACAGTGCTGTCACCCTGGGCAGAGAGAGCCAAGAGTGCCAGCGGGGGCGTGAACCCATAGGGAGGTGCTGGGATGGACTGGGGACAGGCTGGGGCTGGTCCCCATAGGGCAGCCTGTGTCCCTGCCCCCAGAGGGGACTGTCCCCTGGGCACCATGCCCTGGCTGGGGGAACTGGAGCAGCCCAGGGTGGGTCTGCCCTACCCAGCACAGCCTAGGGACAGGGAGGGTTTGGGGGATACATTCACGGTGGAGGCACTCTGCGGGTGGGTGTAGGGCAGTCCAGCTTGGAGCTGGGTGGGAGAGAGGATGGGCTGGGGGTGTCCAAGTCCAAGGAGGGGGCCAGGGACAGGGGGGTGCCTAGGCCAGGCCTGAGGCGGGTAGTCCAGGCCCAGGAGAGGGGATCCAGGCTCAGGGGTGTGTCCAGCCCCCCGCAGGAGGCGCCAGGCCCAGTGAAGGGACACTGTCCAGTTTAAAAGGGTCCCATCTCAGGGGTATCTTGGCCAGGCCCTGAGAAAAACTGTGTCCAGACGAAGGAAATTCCATCCTGGTGCTATCCAGTCCAGGACTAGGGTGGATAGCACCCTAGTCTTGTGGGTGTCAAGGCCAGGCGTGTGGCGGGGATGTCCCATTCCCGGGGATCCCATCCCCGGGGTAGCCAGGCCAGGCCCGGGAGGGTGTCCAGGCTAAGGGAGGTCCCAGCCTGGGGTCATCAAGGCCGGGGGGACCCGTCCGGGGGCACCCAGGTCCAGCCCGGGGGGAGGTTGGTGTATCCCGTCCCGGGGTTACCCATGCCAGATCCCTGGGGACGGGGGGGCGGCTGTCCCTCCCCGGTGCTCCCGTCCCGGGGGCCGATCCCGCGCGGGCCGGGGGCGCCGCTGGGACTCACGATGGCGCGGCCGTAGCAGGCGGCGGCCTCGGGGTACTTGCGGCCGCCGAAGAGCCGGTTCCCCTGCTCCTTGTGCTCCTGCGCGCTGTGGCTCTTCTCGGGGCTGCCGCCGCCCGCGCCCCCCGCGCCCGGCCCCGCAGCGCCGGGCCCCGCCGCGCCGCCCTCGCGCTCCTCCTTGCCCTTCATGGCGCGGCCCGGGCCGGCCCTGGGGCCGCGGCTCCGCTGGCTCGGGCGGCCCCGGCGGCTCCGGCTCCGCCGCTCCGGCCGCGCACTGCGACAGCGCCGCTTCCGGGGCGGGGCGGGGCGGGGCCGCGGGCGGGGCGGGGCCGGTAAGGGGTGGGGCCGTAGGGGGCGGAGCCAATGGCGGAGGGGCGGGGCCTGCCGGGAGCGGGGCGGAGCGTGAAGGGAGGACGGGGGGAGGGGGGCGGGGCCAGAGGAGGGGCGGGGCCGACAGGAGAGGGCGGGCTCTAGAGTGGAGGGGCGGGGATAAGGAGCAAAGAGGCGTGGCTATAGGTGGATGGGCGTGGCCTGTCTGGAGGCCGTGGGGCGGGATCATTGGGCGGGGCCGGGTGAGGGGGCGGGGCTAAAGAGGCGAGGGGGGAGCCGGGCGGTGTTACCGATGAGTGGGCGTGGTCTAGTGACGTGGGCGTGGCCAGCGGAGGTTTACCGGGTAGACCGGAGGATGGTGGATGGATTGGGGTGCGCGGGGGGCTGGGAGCGGCTGATTGGGGTGGGGGAACGGGGTGGGGTTGATGGAGGAAGGGGTGCAGAAGGGTGAGGAAGGCTGGATGAGGGGCCTGGATGGAGGGGTTGGGGTGTACGGTGGGGTGTTGGGGGTGGGCGAGTCCAGGGAGGAGAGGACGTGAAGTGGATGGGGAGGGGGTGCGGAGGGGCTGGGGGCTCGACGGGGGTGGGACTGAGTAGAGGGTTGGGGGTGCCGAGGGTGGGTGTGCGGTGTGAGTGGGGGGAGGTTTGGACGCGTGCGGCCAGGGTGTGTGCGCTGCAGCAGGGGGCTTGGATGGGCTGGGGGTGGTCTCAGAGCCCGGCCGCGCTGCCGACCCCCCCGCACCCATGTCCCCCGCTGCCAGCCCCGCGGGGCTCAGCTGGGTGCCGCTTCACTTATCGCCGAGTTTTCTGCTCCAGTAAGCCCCGTCCCCGGCTGTGACCCCCCAGCCACGCCCCCCGCCCCCCGGGCCCAGCCAGTCCCAGCGCCCGCACTGCCTCCCAGCAGGGATGGGGGGCACCCCCAAACCCCAACCCCCGATGGAGACACGAGCCCCCGCAGTGTGCAAAATATTTATTTATACTCCAAAAAGGTCGGGGGGGGAGGTCAGAGCGGGGACCCCCGCGCCCCCATGCCGAGGCGAGCCCCTGCCCCGGGAGGGCGGCTGGCAGCAAAGCGGGGGGCCGGGGCGCGGGGAGGGGGGCTGCGCCGCCGAGGGCACTGCCGAAATGAGTTGTGCCGGTCTCAGCTGATTCCTGCCGGGCTCTCCCCATATCCTTCTTTTTTAATTCCTCTCTTTCTTTTATTTATATTTATTTTGGCATAGAAAAATAAATCGCTCCTATTTTGGCACCAGTCCTTCGTGTGAAAGTGCAGGTCCTGGGGGGCAACGAGGCGGCCCCCACCCTGGAAAGGGGGTCCGGGAGCCAGGGGGGTGGTCCCCTCATTCGGCTCCTTCCCGGGGGGCACATCCCGAGCCCTGCGGGCACCCCGGGGGGGTTGGCGATGCCGGGGCAGGGCTGAAGCATCCTTTGGGGACAGGGGCACAGCGGGGGGGCGGCAGGGGACATTCGGGGGGGCGCAGCCCGGGGCGGGGGCGGCGCGTTCGCTAGCACCGAGGGGGCAGGCGGGCGGGGGGGTGGCCTGTCCCCATGTCACGCGCGGGGACCCCCCCAGCCCCTCCACCGGGCTTGGAAAACAAACCAACCAAAGGGTCGGGGCGGGGGGGTGGGCTACGGCGGGGGGGGGGATCTGTGCCCCCAACAGGTCGTAGGCGAAGATGTTCCAGAAGACGGCGAAGAGCAGGAAGGTGCCGTAGGAGAGCAGCAGCACCCACCAGCCGCACTGGTCCTGCAGGCTCTCCTCGTAGCTGCGCAGGATGGTCAGCCCCATGCTGATGCCCACGATGGCCCCCGCCAGGTGCGCCATGAAGCTGGGCTGGGGGCCCGAGGCCGGCAGCGGCGGCGAGAAGCGCAGCCAGACGGCGCGACCAACCTCGGAGCTCACTGCGGGACAGGGCGGGAGGTGCTGAACCCGCTAGGACACCCCACGCCCGGAGTGGGTCTGGGGGCGAGTACTCACTGCACACCAGCGCCAGCACCATCCGCAGCAGCTTGTAGGGACAGCGCATCCCGGCCCAGTTCTGCGGGATGGATGGATGGATGACGGACTGGCACCAGCAATGCCCCAGCGCCGAGGAGGAGGCTGCTGCCAGAACCCCCGGAGTGCCCCACTGAGCCCCCTCAGGTCCCTGCTCTTCCCCACCCACACCCACCCCGCGATGGCATCCAGGGTGGTTCCCCTGTGATGGTGCCACCTCTAATGCCACCCCACAACATCTCCCCACCTATGTCACACCTTGCTTACCATCCTGCAGTGCCACACAGCCCGTGGCAGAGCCCCCATCTATGTCACACACGGCTGCCCACCCCACAGTGCCAATCCACCCCATGGCATCCCCCACGAATGTCCCCATCACCCTGCCTGACCTACAAACAGCTCCCACCCGTGTTGTCACCCCACGGCATCCCCCACCCCATACTACACTGTGCTGCCCACCCTACAGTGCCACCCACCACCAGTGCCACCCCATGACATCCCTTCAATGTCACACCATGCTGCCCGCCCTACAGTGCCACCCACCCCCTGTCCCTCGCGCTGTGTCCCCCCTGTTTCCCCCTACCATGACGACGTTGGCGAGGTGGGCGGAGCAGAGGGCGTAGACACCCCCCGAGCCCCCGACCAGGGGAGCCCTCATGTCCGTGATGGAGACCGTGAGGGAGCCTGGGGACACAGGCAGGGCTCAGCACGGGGCCTTACCCCCACAGCATTAATTAATTACTGTCTACATTAATTAATTACGGGCTGCATTGCCCCCAGCCCCTGGCACTGAAGGATGGTACCCAGCAGAGCCCTGCATCCCCATCAAACTCGGGGTGCACCTCCCCATGCCCTCCCCGCGGCTGGTTACAGGGAGCGATGGGGACAGATGGGGACAGTCCCCACCCCAGGGGAGCACCCACCTGCCAGGACCCCGGCCAGGTAGAGGAAGCTGATGCGCAGGATGCCGTGCACCATCTCCAGGGGCACCCCGATCATCAGCTGCAGGAGGGCGTTGAACCCCAGCTGCTCCAGCCTGCCCGGGCACAGGAGGGGACAGGCGAGGGCTCAGCCCGCGTGGCCCCCGCGGTGTCCCCCGCGTGTCCCCCCGGCAGGACCTACCCCACGTGCATGAACATGTAGGTGAGGAAGCGCCAGGCGCGCGCCCGGTGCCCGGGGTGATAGACCAGGGGGCTCTTCATGTACTCGGGGTGGTAGGTCTGCAGCACCCACTTGTTCAGCCGGGCCCCGTAGCACAGGAACACGATGATCTGTGACAAACCCCGTGGCTGTCACCCCCCTCCACCCTGGATCTGAGCCCCACAAGGGCACCAGGATGTCACAGTTGGGGTCACTTTTACCCCAGTGTGAACCCCTGCTGTGCACAGGGACATCACAGCTGGGGTCGCCCATCACCACTGCCCTGGGTCCGAGTCCCACATATGGGCACAAGGACATCACAAACAGGGCCCTCCATCCCTTCACCCCAGATGTGAGCCCTTCTGTGGGGGCACTGACACACTAAAACTGGGGTCACCCACTCCCTCTTCTCCTTGGTCTGGGTCCCACCATGGACACCAGGACATCACAACTGGGGTCACCCATCCCCTCTGTCCCGGGTCTGCGTCCCCCATATGGGCACAAAGACGTCGCATCCATGGTCACACATCCCTTCACGTCAGCTCTGAGCTCCCCTGTGGGCACCAGGACATCACAACCAGGCTCTCCCATGCTGTCCGCCCCGAGTCTGATCGCCGCCGAGGTCGCCAGGACACAGAAGCAGCCTGGGCACCGCCCGCCCGTGCCCCGTACCTGGGTGAGGGTGACGGCCGCCATGAAGACGGGGGCGGGCAGGTGCGGTGCTGGTAGAAGTACCAGCGCCGGTCCATCTCGCAGGGCAGGATCTCATAGGCCACGTAGCGGACGAAGCGTTTGTAGATGCCGAGGCCGGTCTCGTCCAGCAGGACGTCGCGGGGCAGCGCTCGCTGCCCGTTGGCGATGGCGCGCTTGAAGCTGCTCGAGCGCTTGCTGCTGATCTGCGGAGAGAGGCCGTGCCCGCGGGGGCCGCGGGGGCAGCTCGGGACGCACGGCCTGGGGCCACCCCCTGCCCAGCCTCCCCCTCGTGCCACAGACCGGACAAGCCATCCCGAGGCCACGCCGCCATCCCGTGCCGCGGGAGCCCCTGGGGACCGCCGGTGTCTGCCCCCCTCCCCCAGGGGCAAAGGGAGGTGCCCGGTGCCCACCCCGGGCTGGCACCCACCCCGTCCCTGCGGCCGCCCGGCACTGACCAGGTCTACCAGCTCCTGATAGCAGACCTGCCCCTCGTCGTTGCCCTGTGCCAGGGCCACCAGCATGTCCAGCTTGGCGGGGTCCAGGGGCAGCTCATGGCTGTGCACCAGGCTGGCGAACGTCTCCACCCCGATGAAGCCGGTGTTTTCGGGGTCGAGCTGCGGGGCACGGCACGGAGCATCACCGGGATGCCGGGGCTGCGGCTCCCTGGGCGACTGGGGACACCTCCTGGTGCCACTGGTGCCTCAAGCCTGGCTCCATGACACCTGTCCCCGCCACTGCGAGGGACACTACAGCCTGCAGCCACCCTGGATGGTGCCCCGCGAGGTGTCCTGTGCCACGCGGGTGCCCCGTGCCGTGCGGGTGTCCCCGTCTCCCCGCGGCGCAGCCAACACTCTCCCACTCAGTTATTTCTCGCCGCCAGCAGCCTGCCAGCCAGGAAGCCACCAAGCTAAACACACGCGCAGCTCTGGCACCAGCCTCCTCCTCCTCCTCCTCCTCCTCCTCCTCCTCCTCTCCTCCTCCTCCTCTCCTCCCGCTCCTCCCGCCGCCCTTGCCGCCGGGCGCTGGGATCCACCGCGCCCTGTGCCGGGGCACCCTGTGCCATCCCCGGGGCTCCCAGAGCGGGCCGGGGCACCCTGAGGCCTCCAGGCACAGCGCACCGCGGGACACCCAGCGCCACGGAGCACCCAGAGCCACGGGGTGCCCGACATGGGACCGCTCAGGGGGACAGGGAGCCCAGGATGGTACAAGGAGGGTGGAGAAGGGGAGAGGGCACCCATGGCCAGAGCACGGCCTCTGCAATCACCCTGAAGTGCTGAGGGGTTTGCTCCTTGCTTCTGCAGGGAGTGAAATGCAGGAGAGGCGCCTCATTCTCGTGGGATGGGCAGGAAAGGGAGTGCTTGGGACATGGGATTGTATCCCCACCCTGGTGGGCACCCTGTCCCTCCAAGCCCCGGCAGGAAATGGTCACAGCCTCTTTCCCAAGGGGCTTTGGCTGCCCGGAGCAGGGTGAAGGGTGGGGTGTAGGGTGAGGTGCAGACTGTGGGATGAGGGGTGCAAGGTGAAGCGTGTAGGATACCTGTGTGGGATGCAGGGTGCAGACAGCCCTTGCATCCTCTCAGCAGCCACCAGCCCATGGGAGCAGCCCCAGCCATGGGGGGCACCCGTCCCCCTGCCCCACACCTGTCACCCCACGGGCTCCACGTGTGTGTGCCACAGTGGGACCTGGCACACGCTGTCCCCACGCTGGCACACAGCGAACCCACTGGCCCCAAGAGCCCTGTCAGCAGCCAGGGAGCTCCTCTCTGCTTTTGGAGTGCATCTCCCCCCACCCCAACCTCACCGGCCCCCTACGACCCCCTGGGAGGGCTCAATCCCCAGCTCCCAGCTCTCCCAGCACTGCTCGCTGCCAGGGAAGATACTGCTCATTCCCGAGCAGCTCGGGTTCACATGGAGTCCCTGTGCCCGAGGGTGGGGTGACATGGGGGACAGCACCGCAGCTCCCGGGCCGGGGGACTCAGCCAAGGTCACGGTAACAGCGGGGGGCGAGAGGGGAAACAGTTAATTTTCATGACCCCCAAGAAATTCCCTCCCCATGCCCAGAGGAGAGCTGCCAGCTGGGCCAGGGCTGGGTGGGGATGGAGGGATGAGGCGGTGGAGCTCAAGGGGGCTGGTGGCGGTCGGGGGACAGCCGGTGGAAACCCCTCGAGTCCCCATCGTGCCGCTAGCAGAGCCCCACGCCACGCAGCGCTGATGCTCCACGGCCCGATCCCGCAATCAGGTCACGGGGGTGGGTGCAGCCCCCCGCCTCGCCCGCGGGACCGAGCCCACGGCATCCCCGGGGCTCCATCCGGCACCCAGACCCCACCGGCGGCGCTGGGACTCGGTGCCCAGCACCCCTCGTCCTTGAGGGAATACCGGGCAGGATCCGACCCGGGGCTGACGGAGGGAGAGGCCACAAGTGAGATGAGTGGCGCGTTCTCAGCGGCACGGGGGGGGCGGGTCCCCCAGGGCCGTGATGGGGGACACAGGCAGACGCTGGCGGGGGTGGCACGGCCGCGGTGGCCGCCCAGGGTGAGCAGCGCTGCCCGCTGCGCGCCAGCCGTGCCCGGTGCGTGCGAGCAGCCCGCCCCGGTAGCGATGGCCGGTGTCCGGCGGCCTCCCCGAGCGCAGCCCGGTGCCCGGTGCCCCCCGGGCGGCCTCACCTGCTCCTGGATGAGCTGCAGCAGGGAGCTCCTGTCCATGCACCCGGCGGGCGGAGGGCTCCGCCGCTCCCCCGCGCCCGGGGCCGGCGAGCCGGGCAGGGGAGCGGCGCGGGCGGCGGGGGCGGCGGCGGGGGCGGCTCTCCCCGCCAGCCCCGCGTTGCGGCGGGCCCGGGAGCGAGCGGCGAGCGGCGGCGCCGGGAGCCGCCGATGGCAGCGGGGCGACGGCGGCGGCGGGGGCGGGAGCGGAGCCGAGCGGAGCCGCCCCCGCCGCAGCGCGCGGCGCAGCGCCCCCCTCCCCGCACCCCCCGCCGCCGCCGCCGCTCGGGGAAGCGGGACCCGCCCCGCCCCGCCCCGCCGGCAGCGCCCGGACACGGCCCAGGCACGGGCAGGGAGCCGGCGCCCGGAGCTCGCGGCATGGGATGCACCTGCCTCCCGGTACGGCGGCGGGCATCCTGGTGTGGGAACTGCATCCCGGTACAGGTACCTGCATCCCGGTGTGGGAACCGGCATCCTGGTATGGCTGCAGGCATCCCAGTACAGGTATCCACATCCCAGTACAGGAACCTGCATCCCAGTATGGGAACCTCCATTCCAGTGCAGCTGTGGGCATCCCAGTATGGGTACCCACCTCCCAGTACAGTAGCTAGATCCTGGTGTGATACCTGCACTCCAGTGTGGTATCTGCATCCCAGGATTAGTACCCACATCCCAGTACTGGTACTCACATTCTGGCCCAGGACCTGCATCCCAGAATAGCTGTGTGCATCCTGGGGTCAATGACTGCATCCCACTACCCATGTCCCAGTACTGTTACTCACATCCTGGTATGCTACCTGCATCCTGGTGTGATCCCTGAATCCCAGTACAGGAGCATATATTCCAGTACAGGTACCCACATCCTGGTTCATGTTTTTGCAGCTGCACCCTGCTACAGGAGCCCATATCCTGGTACAGTACCTGCATCCCAGTCTGGACATCAGCATCCCAGAATGGATATCAGCATCCCAGTACTATGTACCCACTGAATTTGGCACAGGTGACTGCAAACATTCCCTCCCTCCTGACTCTGCACCCACAGGCCAGCACAGTCCAGGTGCATCCCGATGGCACAGGGGACCTCCACCACTGTCCCCTGTCCTAGCACAGCGCTCATAGGGCAGCCTGGCACTGCGTCCCTTGAAGTGGCACCTTAATGTGATGTGCATGGTGTCACCCAGGCCAGGCTCCCCTGGATCCCCAGGTAGGGCAGGGGTACCCCCCACGACCCATCCGTGGCACCATCCTCACTTCCCGGAGCCATGGCTCAGCCCCACTGCAGGTGTCCAGGGAGCTCTGGGTTTCCCAGCCTTGCCAGTCCTTCCCGGGGACTCTGTGTGTGGCCATGGATGGAGTCCCCTGCCCCACACCCGTGTCTGTCCCAGCACAATGCCCGTGGCTCCGCACATCAGTGCTATTAATACCCACCAGGGCACGTGGGCCCGCGGCTCCCATGGGATCCAGCCTGGTTTGGAGTCACCAGGGAGCACCGCGTGTCCCATCTGCCTTGGCATCACCTCCTCAGCTCAGCGTGGCAGCACCGGCTGTGTCCCCCACCCTGTCCCCTGCTGGTCTCCTCTCCCACCCCACAGCCCCAAGGGACCCTCTCAGGTGTAGGGCAGTCCGACCCCATCCAGTCTCAGTGCAGAAGCTCTGGACAATCCTTTTCTCCATCTGCGCCCAACTTCCCTGTGCCCAGCGCCCGTGGCTGAGGCTGCAGAGACAGAAATAGCTGAGGGAAAAGCTGCCACGGGAAAATGGAAGCAGGGAGGGGAGGTGGCACAGCCCTGTGGGCACAAGGGGAAAGTGGCTGTAGGGAAGTGGGGAGCCCTGAACCCCACATGGGAATGGACACAGAGATCCAGGGCTCTCGGGGCAGCCAAAGCCTCCCGTTTCCCATGGATCCCAGGCAGAGAACCATGGAATCCTTCCCTGTCTTTCCCCACTGGCTGGCACTTGTTGTCAGGGATCTGTGTCCCCAAGGACCAAGGAGCCCTGGCCAGCCCCAAGCCTTGTCCCACCACACCAGGCTTCAGCTCCTGCCCTAAATCCCTGCACTGCCCTCCAACAAGGCAGCCCAGGCCCTCGGGGTGTCCCTGCTCCACCACAGCCCACAGAGGCCCCAGGCTCGGTGCAGCCAGGGCAGGGACAAGGACACTGCTCCCCAAGCGACACAGGACATGGTGTGTAAGCGCAAGGTGTGTAAAAATTTATTTTGCTGTAGAGAACAAACCTAAAACGTCACCGCTCCAGCAGACATGGAGCAGCGAAACACCAGGCAGGGGCCTGGCTGGCAGAGCCACGGTGGGCACAGAGGGACATGAAACAAGAGGGATGTGGCCCTGGCAGTGCCAGGACCAGGGGCGAACAGTGAGTGGGTGACCGACTGGCAGAGCAGCTCCTGCACAGGCAGGCACCCCAGCTGGCCAGCGCTGGGGACAGCAGGATGGGGACACCATCCTAGGACAGTCCCTGGGAGGGACACTTGTGCTGCCCAGCGACTTCTCAATCCCCTCGCTGGCTCTAGGGCACAATAAAACATTTAAATAGACAAAACAGAGAAAAAACAGCTCCAGGGGGTACCTGGGAGCTGCCCCCCCACAGCTGCCTGCACAGTGACTGACCCTGAGCGTGCTGGGGAGGGCCAAGCTGGTGGCACCGGCCAGGGGCTGCTACAGGCTCCCTTTGGGGTTGGGTGCTGGCCTTGCTCTTTGGGACTTGCTGACCGGGACACTGTGGGGCTTTGGCCCCAGAGGGGCGCTTAGCTCAGTCCCAGCAGCTGACACCAGCTCAGGTGTGGGCAGGGGATAGGGCAGGAAGGAGATTCCAGTGGTACCAGGAGATGCAACACCCAGAGCCTCACACTCTGCAGAGGGCCCCACACAGGGGACAGCAGGGCATGGGCCCTGGGGCTCAGTGTGGCACCAGCTCAGTGATGGCACTGCCAGGGAAGGACTGGGAACACAAAGGGCACCCAATGCCCTCCATGTCCTTACCAGGGCTCTCAGAGCCCTACAAATACTGGTGGCCATGAATACTGGTGACACAGGTGTCAGGAAAGGAGGGCAGATGGACCCAGAGCCAGGCATGCTACAGGACGCACAAGCTTTTTGTGTAGGAACAAGAGAAAGGAGCTCAGGACAGATCCTGGTTATCACTGTCCCCCCTCAGCCCAGGACAGCAGCCACTGTGTCCCAGCAAGAGAGGCCAGGCCTGACCCCAAAACACTGAGGCTGTGTGGTTTAAGTGCCTGGCCCTCCCTCCCCAGCTGCCTTTCCCAGCGCTGGCTGAGGGAAACCAGGACAGGAGCTGGAGATGAGCCCCAGGGAGCTGGAGCCATGAGCTCATTTGACAGCTCAGCTGCTGCTGGAGCTCCCAGAGGCTCTGGGAGCATTGCCCCCTCCAGAATTGAGGGCACCAGCAGAGCCCTCTGGGGAGGGGACGTGCCCTGTCCAACAGACACTGAAACACTCATGTTTGAGCTTAAAAACAAGCGTTAAAAAAACTGAACAGAATAAAAGATGAGGGTGATCCTCCAGCTGCTGGTGAAGCAGGGCCCTCCTGGCAGAGCTGCCTGCCCTGTGGCCACGGGGGCCAGGAGGCCACAGGGTGAGGCTGGCTGGTGCCAGGGATTTATCTTGCTGGTGCTGAGAGGTCTGGCTTCACTGGTCCTGCAATCCAGGCTGGGGGAAAAGGAGGATTTCCTACCAGGGACCAGCTTGAGGCAGGGCCCCTCACTGGGGCACCGCTGGGGACGGGGAGCTGGTGTCACGGGGAAGATGGGGTGGAGAGTGGCTCTCATTTGCTCTTGGCCAGCAGCCGGTACAGGGTGAACCCCACCAGCGCCGTCACCGCCGCCCCCAGCGCCACCCGCAGCCAGAAGGACGCGACTCCCAGCTCCACGGCGTTCAGGTGGCTGCAAGGAAACACAGGAGAAGCCAGTGAATGGCTGTTCCAGCACTCCCACCCCACACAGGGAGGCTGGAAGGAGCCAGGGGTGAGCACAGCGCTGGGGGAACAGCCCAGCTGAAGGGGAGGCTCTGAGAGAGTCCCCATCCCTGCAAGCGGAGCACCTGTCACCCGAAATCACCATCAAACTGAGAGAGGGCTGTGGGACGGATGTGGCTGTCCCCTCCCCTGCCCTGGAAACAGCTCTCCAACACCTAAATAATTAGACAGGTATCTGCTTTTCTAGGTCAAGCTGCCTTTCCAACTCCAAGTGCATGGAAAGCCAGGATGCCGGGGGGACACCGGTAACAGGGACCAAAGGGCAGTGAGGGACAGAGCCCAGTGCTGCCCCAGAGTACACATTCCCTTCCCAAACACGTGCTGTCCTGCACCAACATGCTCCTCTCCTCTCTCTCTCTCCATCTATAATTCATTCCCCACTACATCGGGGGAGCACAGCCAATCCCCGGCCCTCCATTACGCTGTTATTTATTTATACCACATACCCTAAGACATATTAAGAATATTTAAATTTTAATACTGCAGAGGGGAGAAAAAAAAAAGCGTCAGCTCTAAAAATAAAGTTGTTTATTGAAAAGGAGCTGGAGGGAAAACTACTCACTAGTAATCCCATCCTGCCTTCCAAGGCTCCCACACGTTCTCCCCACGAGGGCTCGGCCCCTGGAGCTGTACTCGCCCTTCCCAGCCCTGGAGTGGAGCAATTCCACACACAGGGATCCTCCTTCCTTCCCACATCCCCCCTCAGCTCCCGTGACCAGCCTGGTGCTGTGCTATCCCGTTCCCAGCCCCTCTGGGGGGCAGCTCTTCCCAAAGGGAGGCTGTGTGACAGAGGTCTCGCTTCACTGACCTCTTTTTTCAGGCTGATCCATCTCATCAGGAGAAAATAGCTGCCACCCCCCCGCGGGCCTTGGCAAGCTAAGCTGGCTACTCCTCTTCAGCATTTTTTATCTAAGGCTTCAAAAATAAACACTCCTGTGGCAGGATCTATCATCTACTAAATCTGCCAGAGACACACATACAAGGCAGAAGGAAACCTCCCCCCTCTGCAATTAGGGGAAGAAGTGGCTTTTCTGTTTCAATTATCTGTATAAGCAGATCACAGAATCCCAGAATGGTTTGGGTATTCTACCTTAATGAACCTTAAAGTCCATTTTATTCCACTCCCTGTCATGGGAAGGGACAACTTCTACTAGCCCAGGTTGCTCCAAGCCCTGTCCAACCTGGCCTTGGACACTTCCAGGGATCCAGGGGCAGCCACAGCTTCTCTGGGCACCCTGTGCCAGGGTCTCCCCACCCTCACAGGGAACAATTCCTTTCCAGTATTCCACCTAACACTGCCCTCCTTCAGCTTAAGGCCATTCCCCCTTGTCCTGTCACTGGATGCTCTGATTACACCAAAATCATCAGATGATACCAAAAGCTGGAGAGAAACCAAAGCAAAAGCAATGTGGCAGAGGCAGCATTGGGACACAGCCCCCTCCCCAGGCTGTGCTCCCAGCAGATCCCCTCCATGGGAAGGATACTAACGGGAAGGTGGCAGCAGTGGCCAGTCTGGTGTAGACAGCGGTGCTGGGTGGTCCCTGGCTGTGGCAGGAAAAGTGGAAGGGTGGAGGGAGGCAGTGCTTGTAGCAGAACTCGGCTGGGACGAGCCCTGGCTGCTGACTGGCTTCTGGCAGGTCTGTCTTGGAGGCCACGAAGACACAGGGGATCTGGCTGTCCAGGTAGTGTTGCTGAGGAAACAGGAGAAACCCCAGTGAGGGTTAAGGACCAACCCCTGGGAGATGTAGGGCTGCCATGAAGACTGAGGGCCCCATGCCCATGGTGAAGTCAAATAGGACCCCTGTGAAGTCCCCTAGGGTCCCTGCAAGCTACCTTATAGATGGTGGCACAGTAGCTGAAGGATTTGGGGTCGCTCAGGTTGTAGATGAAGCAGGCAACATCGCAGGCTGTGTCCGATGGCTTGGTGAACGTTGTGTCAGTGCTGACCTCGTACAGCTGGAGCAGAGGGGACAGATGTGTGGCACAGCAGTGTCCCAGGGGAGCAGCTGGTCACACCAGCATATGGACTGTGCCAGCACAACCGCAGGCACAGCCCAGCTCCAGGGTATGGGGTATGGGGTATGTCAGGGTATGGGGACACAGCCCAGCCCTGCTGAGAGCCAGACACGGCACAATTCCCTGCTCTCCCACACTTACTATGAGGTACTTCTCTTGGCCGTTGACCTGCACTGTGTTGATTGTGTAGAGGGATGGCTGTCCTGGGTTCTCCCTCTGGGCCTGTCACCAAGGAAAACATGGTCTCAGGCAGTGGAGACATGTGCAGTGCTGGGGGAGGAACAGCATTTCACACCACCCTGAACCCCCATGGCCTGACAGCCACCTGAAGGGCAGCCAGGGCCTGTAATGAGATATGGGGCTGTTCCTAACAGGCAGGGGAAGTCAGCATCACTGGTCAGACTGGGGAAAGGCACAGCCCCTCTGGACCCTCGGGACAAGCAGAGGGAGCAGGCCCAGTGCCATAGCCAGGATTAAGGACACCAAAGCCACCAGCACAGAGCGGGTGTGAAGCATGGGCAGGGAGAGCATCACACAGGGGGATCCTGGCCATGGGCAGGGAGGTGCCATCATGGGACAGATGCTCCAGGACCTCCGGCTGTGCCTCCTGCTCCGCCCTGGGAGCGTGGCCAGACAGGGAGCAGCCACTCACCGCCAGGCTCCTGCCGAGGAAGGCCTGCAGGAAGGCAGACTTGCCTGCGCCCCGCGCTCCCAGCACCTTGCACAGGAACACGTTCCTCTGCGTCTGCCCTTTCTCCAGGTCAATCCTCTTCTCCCGGGTCACTGGCAGGAGAGAGGGTGGGTGAGAGACAGGAGGGACCAGAGCTGTGACAGAAGGGGAGGTCATGGCTGTACCTGTGAGGGCTTGGGTCTGGGAGTCCTGCTCCGACAGGATGGGGTAGCCCAAGTAGCCCAGGCACTCCAGGCAGCGCCGTACGTCCAGGTAAGCCACGAGCCTGGGAGAGACACAGCGTGCCCAGAGGGTCAGCAAGGGCTGGGTGGTGTGACCAAGGGTGGGGGAGAGGGACTGAGCTTACGTCCACTGGCAGAGGAATCCATGCAGGGAAAGCAGGCCTTTATCAGTGGTGCATACCGTGTTGTAGAGCTCGGGGCCCCAGGGCACGCAGGGGAACACGCTGAAGAAGTTCTGCAGCTCTGTGTGCGACAGGGCTCCGTCCTGGTCCTGCCAAAACACGGGCACTCAGCAGGGGAGGCAGGGCCCAGCCGTGCCCAGAGGGGTCCCTGCCACACGGCCACCTCCCTGCTGTGGAACGTCACAGGGATGCTGTCAATGGCAGGAATCGATCGCAGCGAGGCCGGAGCTGGGCAGGCACTCAGAGCCTGTGCCCCAGGGACTGCCAGCACTACACAACAGCCAGCATGCTCTGGGACTGCAGCAACAAGCAGGCATGGTCTGTCCACGCCCCCCCACAGTCCTGAGCTGCTGTCCCTGGCACTCCTGGAGCCAGCTGTCCAACAGCAGCCTGCACCAGTCCAGCTTGGCCTTCCACACTGCAGTAACTAGCCCACGATCTGTGTGTGGCCACAGGGCCACCAGCCAACCACAGGCCAACGCAGCACCCTCAGGCTGCTGTGCTGAAGGGGATCTGCTGGCACCTGGGCACATGTGGGTATGCATCCCTTCAGTTCTGCCACTCCCCATGGCCACAGAGCTGGCCTGGGCACACAGGGACATGTGTCCACTCTGTGCCGCCATTCCTGAGCCGTTCCCTGTGGCCAGAGCTGCTATACCCCAGATGCACATCAACAGCTGAATTACCAGTCCAAGCAGGTGCATGCAGATCCAATACATCCCCTTCTCCCACTCTCCAAGAGCCTGAGTTTGGCACAAATGCGTTGCTTTCTCTCTCTCCAGCCTGGCAGCCCTCCACCAGGCTGGCAGATGCTGGTGCTTGGTCCATGGCTGCTGGCCAGCAGCTGTGCCCACTTCCCTGCCTGCCTCCCTGCCCCCTCCCCTGCCTCCCTGCCTGCTGCAGCCAGGCACTACAGAGGCCACACCAGCTTGATGCCAACTCAGACCCACACCCTGAAGGTCCAAACCGACCTTTGGTCAAGGGTAGTGACCACAACCCCATGTGCTCGATAAGCCATCACTACCTATAGCTCGCTGGGCCCACGTCCTGCTCCCAAAGCCTCCAAAGAGGGAATGCTGTGGCAGAGGAAAGCCCTTCCCCAGTGCTCTGAGGGCTCCCTGGTGCAGAGGGGTGGTCAGGGGAGCACCTGTGCCCATGTGTGCAGGCCCAGCAGAGCATTCCCTCCCCTGGAGACCCTGCACTGCTGCCCACCTTGTCGTGCTTCTCAAAGAGCCTCTGCAGGAACTGGTATCCCAAGTGGTTGAGCTCTGTGGAGCAGCCGGGGGGCACGCGGAACCTGTCAGGAAAATCATGGAATGATTTAGGTTGAACAACCCCTCTATGATCATCAAGTCCAACTGTTCCAACACTGTCAAGGCCACCACTGACCCATGTCCCCAAGTGCCACATCTATAGGGCTTTAAATCCCTCCAGGAATGGTGACTCCACCACTGCCCTGGGCAGCTGTGCCAGAACTTGACCACCCTTTCAGTAAAGAAATTTTTCCGAACAGCCAATCTAAACCTCCCTTTTATCTTTCATATCCTATTCTCCAGTTCAGACCCAAATGAACCTTCTCAAGCCGTGAATGAAGGGCAGTGTGTGAGCACATCTCACCCAGAGGACACAGCTCCCCACTCCCTCCCTGCTCAAGGTCAGCTGTTGCCTCCAGGCCTGGCTATTCCTTGACACAGCCCCTTTATTCTGGAGAGAATCCCCTGGGGATGCACAGTGGCTTTTCCTTGGCACATTCCAAGCTGCCAGGGAGACGCTGCCCTCACTCTGCCTCATACCCAGGGCTTCAGCAGGGCACAGCAGTGCCCCAAGGTGCCTTCCACCAGCATGTCCCTGTCACCTCCCTGCAGCCTGCTGTCTGGGAAGAGGAGGAGGCAGCTCCCAAGCCAAACCCTTCCATTCCTGCCAGCTCCCCATCTCCAGAGTGGCAGGGAGCAGAGAAGAGACAGCAGCTGCACAATCAGCCATGAGGGCTGTGTTGACAGCTCACTGCACCCGACAGTCGTTCTGCCTCGCTCAGCCAGGGACAGAGCAGCCTCCAAGAACTCCTTACTGATGTCAAGAGAAGGCTGGGATTTCATTCCTCACCTTCCTGTCTGCCTAAATCAGCAGCCCCAAGGCCTACTGCACTTGTCCCCAGCCCCACATGTCAGTCCTGCCCGAGGGGAAGGTGAGGACTGCAAACCTGACCCTGACCTAAGGGCCCACAGCTGCTCCGGGGTGCAGGAAGGATTCAGCCAAAGTGCTGGGAATCCTGAGCCATGCACCATGGGAATGTGACCCCCTGCCCAGCCCTGGACACGCACTGTGGGTACAGATAGTCGTCTGTCAGCTCCAGCTCGTCATCGTAGCCGAAGCGGCGCAGGATGGTCCAGGTGGTCTCATGCCGGCCCCTCTGGATGAAGAGCGTGTTGAGGAAGAGGAAGCCTGCAGGAGAGATCAGGGGCTCAGCCACAGTGGAGTCAATTTAGGCTCAGGGATCCACTCCTCAGAGCCATGCGTTCCCTGGGAATACAGGCTGCTGGGACAAGGAGATCTCATAGCCCCAGCAGGCTTGTTTTAATGAGGGACTAATTAGGCTTGGAATGAGAGCCAGGAGGCTCAGGCCAAGGACAGGGCCCCTTGGGATGTGCTGAAGGAGAAGGCTCCCCTCATCCCTTGGGAAGAAGCAGGGAGCCCTCATGCCATTACCATTCAGTGTCAGGCCATTGTCCTGCACCCCATCTGTTGTGTTCTTCCACACAACCATCTTCACATCCTCCAGGGCCTGTGGAGCCAGGGGGTTTCCAAAACAGGACTTCTGCCTCCCAAGAGAATGAAGGCCATTATCAGCAAAGCACTCAGAGAGCACAACTCTGTTTCACCAGGTTCCCTCTCCCCTGGCAAGGGATGGGGTTTTGGGGAGGGAAAATCCACCCAGCTCAGGAATTCTGCCTTAGGCCTTGACCAAACCCCTGTTCTTCAGCATCCCAATAATTTAAGACTCTCAGCATCTCCACAGCCTCCTGGTCTTCCCACAGCAGAGCAAACTCAGCGCAAGCTCAGAAGATGGAAGCCCACATGCTCAGAGATGCACCCTACAGTGCTGTGCCACACAAGTACTGAACATACAGCTGTGTCAGGAGAGGGGCAGCTTCCCTGCTGGAAAGGGAGCCCCAGGCATTGGGGAACACCTCAGTTCTACAGCCACCCTACCTGGAAGTAGTTGAGTTCATCATCACTAAGGATCTGGTTGTTGTCCTGGTCCGAGAGGTTAAAGATCCGGGTCAGTGCTCGTGCACAGGCAGGTTTGAGCTGCAAGGACCAACCACAGTGACAATCACAGGGAACCAGCCACAGCCTGGCTCTTCCTCCTGCAGCCCCACACCCAGAGGGTTCCCTTCCTGCACTGCTAGGCCAGTACCACAGCCACCTTGGAGGTGGGAATCATTGAATGATTAAGGTTGGAAAAGCCCTCCAAGATCATTGAATCCAAATGTTCCCCCAGCACTGCCAAGGCCACAACTAACCCATGTCCCCAAGTGCCACATCTACACAGTTTTTAAATCCTTCCAGGAACGGTGACTCCACCATTCCACTCATTCCAGTGCCTGACCATCCTTTCCATGAAGCAATTTTTCCTAATATCCAATCTAAAGTCAGAGAGGCCAACTCGTGGGGAATTTTTCTGTCAGATCCTTCCCACCACAACTAACACACAGCTTAGAGCAGGAGGACTTCTGCCCCAATACACCCAGGTCCTTGCAGGTCTCTGCTCAGCTGGCTGTACTGAGCACAGGAGATGGGCACTGTCCCCCTAGCCTGCCTGTGCCAACCCAAAACCCTCCACTTTCCTTCCAAAAGCTCCAGCCCAGAGCACTGTGACGGGAAGGAGACTCCTTCAAGAGCCTACCTGCTTCTCCTCTGGGTCGTAGAGTGGGGCAGTGGGGTGCAGCACAGCTTTCTGAGCGTAGTAGAAGAGCTCAGAGATGTTCTTGAGGTTCTTGGCAGAGCACTGGGGATTCAAAGGAAGAGACAGCCCTGATGAAAAGGGCAGGAGGATGATACAAGCTCCCTGAGCCAGACTAGCTGTGCATCAAAGCACAGACCAATATTTGTCCACCATGAGGAAAAATCAAAGGGTAAAAAACTCCTGGGTTTTGTTCTGGCTTTGCTGTGCCCATTCCACAGTCCCTGAGCCAACAGGGCCTGCATGGAGCTCCAACATCAGCTCCAGCTAGAGAGCCCCAGAGGTCAGACACTGAAAGCTGTTCCCTGCAAGGGGCAAAGGACAGAAAGCCCAAAGCTCAGGCTCTCGAGCCCTGGATGTGGGGACTTGTGCAGAGCAACATCATCAGGGCAGCTCTCCACAAGCACAGAGGTTCCCTGAGTCCCACCAGACCAGCAATCCAACCCCTCAGGGAAGCTCTGCACACCCCCTCCAGCTCCCTCACCTCCACGCAGGTCTCAATCTCCGAGAACTGGTTCATGATGGGCAGGATGACCTCCATGGAGCTTCCCACCTGCAGATCAGACTTGTTTCCCACCAAAATAATGGGGATTCTAGGAAAGACACAGAGCACAAGTGAGGCCATGCCAGTCTTGGTGCCAGCACTGTCCCAGCCACTGGTGCTCCCATGGGCAGGCTGGGAAGTCCCCCAACCCTCCTCTGCAAGGTCCAGAGCAGCTTTCCTGCCTCCCACAGCGGGGAATATCCATCTGGAGAAACAGACTGCCTGATCCTGCTTATGCTTTCACCCAGCGACAATATGTTCAGGAGCCTTTAATCCAGCACAGCAGCCTTCTGCCCAAGTGATCCACAACACACACTGCAGCTCCTGTGCTCCCAGATTCCCCTGGCAGCCTCCTCTCCCTGTCTGGCTGAGAAGAGATCAAAGGGGGAGAAGGATCCCTCTCCAGTGGCTCCCTGCCTCAACTGGATCTCTGAGGGACAAAAGTCCCCTTCTTCTGGTCTAAGCTATCTGGCCACGAACCACAATCTTGGAATGGTTTGGGTTGAGAGGGGCCTCAAAGTTGATCTCATCCCACTCCCCACCGTGGGCAGGGGCACCTTCCATTAGACTAGGGCTCCAAGCCCTGTCCAACCTGGCCTGGATCAAACCACAAAGCTGGTTTGCTCTCAGTACCCTCAGAAGGAGTTGAGGGGTGATGGGCACCCTTCAACCCTCAGAATCTCCCAATTCTGCACCCACAGATCAAACCGCACACAGTACCTGGATCCCTTTTCAAGGCCTCCATTCACCATGGGGATCCACTTTGTGCGAATCTGCAAGGTGAGCAGAGGGAAAGGGCTGTCAGCACAGCCTGGCGAGGGAAAGGCAGCTCCCAGGCAGGCAGAACAGTGCCCTGCAGCCATCTGCTCTCCTGCATTCCCTCACACCAGCAGGCAGAGCAGGCCCAGGGATGCTGCATGCCAGCACCAGGATGCAACAAGCCTGCTGCCCCGTTGTGAGGGACCAAGCTTGGGCAGTGCCCAGCCTCTTCTTGCAAGGGTCTAAGACCCAAAATCCCACACAGGGCTGGGGGCCATCAGTACATGCCCACACCATGCCAGGGCAGCATGGAAATCCCAGCACTGCGAGCCCCTCTGGCCCTGCTGCCAGAGCGGGGCTGCGGTGGGGACACGTTACCTTCTCGATTGTGGCCTCCTTGGTGACATCGTACACCACGCAGACCACGTTGGCCTGCAAGAGAAGCAGGAGGAGGTGGAGAAGCAGTCCCTGACACCCTCATGGGAGCAGGGGATGCCATGGCAGCAGGGAATGCTGGCTGAGCTGCCAGGGAAATGCAGTGGCCGAGCGCACGTGAGTGTAGACACGTACACAGACCCTGACTGAGCCACCCTCAGCATGAGCCCACGAGCTGCTAGGAGCAGCCCCTCTGCCTCAGGAGCTGCTGGGAATAGCCCTCTACCTCAGGAGCTGCTGGGAATAGCCCTCTACCTCAGGAGCTGCTGCTCCCACTCCCTCCAGCCCAGATCCCCCTCCCACACCAAGCGTGTCCCTGCCCTCCTCCCCTCCCGACTCCGCGCAGACAGCACAGAGGCTTCATCGGAAGCAGACAGGAGGGATCACTGGTCCTTTCAGGAGAGAGTTTAATGCTAATCCTGAGGACACACAAGGGTTTAGGCAGGATTTCCTGGAGCCATTTAAAGCCTCTGTGTACTCCTGCTGTCTGGGTGGAGGGAGCAGGACCCCCGTGCCCACCTCCTCAGCTGTTAGCCACCGGGGTTGGGAGATTAAATAGCTTTGCTCACGTGAGAGAGACGGTTTTATTATCTGTAATTAAAAGGTCCTCGTGTCTGCAGAGTCAAGGCTAATCCCAGGGCAAAGAGCAGCTGGGTCCACCCCAGCCAGTCAACTTAATTATTCCTCCATGGCTGCTTCGAGGGCTCCCTCATCCCCCTCTGCCCAGCGCTCGCCAGGGGCTCCAGCTCCCAAATTAACTCCTCTGTGCCACTGCTTCATCAGGCAGCCACAGGGATCTAATGCAGGGAGCAGGGGTCTTGCCCAAACCCAGCAACTGCTTCTCCCTCTTCTGAGTCTATGGGGAACATCCCAAGGCTGAGAGCACATCATCTGCTCCACAGCCTCTGCAGCCTCCCGCTGCCCCCCACTGCTCTCCTTCTGGAGGCTCCCCGGAGGGCTTAGACAAGCCACACACAACAGCTTACAAGACAGAGCAGGATTAAACAAGCCTCTAAACAAACCAAGAGCATTAATCCGTGGATAACCAACTGCCTGTGCCTCTCTCTGGGTGGTTAACGGGGAGGGGAGCAGCCACACATCCCTCAGGAACTGCAGTCTCCTGTCCCCACCATGACCAGCCCTGCTCACCTTGGCGATCTCCTCCTGCAGCTCCTCCTCCGTCTGCTCTGACTCTGGAACAAGAATGGAGTTGTCACCACCTGCCCAGGCAGGGGCACCCCTTCCCAATCCCCACAGCCAGGCAGGATGGGGCCCTACCTGAGTAGTCCACAATGTGCGTGGGGACCTTCTCAGGGGTGACATCGGCTGGGATTGTGATCTCCTCTGCCCGGGGGGGCACCTGCAAAGCCAGCACACCCCATCCAGCCACAGGCAGCCAGGAGGACAGGTGACAAGGGACTTCAGATCCCAACGTGGCCACTGCCAGGGTGGGATGAGCTCAAGATCGTGGATTGCTCTTTGCCCTCCAGGCTGCAGCAGACCCCTGCACCCCAACCCTTGCACAGGCAGTGTCCTGGAGGTGAAACTTCCACCTGCCTCCCTCACACGCAGCTCCTGATCCCGCTGGAGATAAGCCCTGGGCACTCCCTGGGCTCCTCTGAGAGCAGCGCTGAGCTGATTGTCTGGGCTGGGATGGGAGCAGGGCAAGGGACACAGGGCTGTCAAAACTGTCAGCTGAGCTGCCCAGCACAACACCACGGAGAGCACCAGCTGCTCGTGGGCAGCAGGAGAAGACATCTGACAGCACAAGGAAAATGTGCCCAGACAGACTGATCCCGTTTCCCTATCCAAACAGTGCTGGGACAGCAAGCTGCCAAGGGGCACAGCCAGACTGGATGCTGCTGCTCGTAGCTGGGCTGGCTCAGAACACCAAACCCATCTCCACAGGGTACAGAGGGCAGGGAATGTGGCCTGGCCCCTTCCAAGGGCTCTGTGGCAGTGCCAGCCCTGCTGTACTGGTGGACATGACAGAGGCGCCCAGCAGCAGCAAGGGGGGCCCTAGGAGGCACCAACATCCTCCTCAGGGCAGAGAGAGCAGGACGTCAGGATCAGCATCCAACTCGGGATCAGAGCACAAACTGAGGAAAACACCACCTCAGCTGGCGCTCCGTGTGGTCCTCGCTGAGCTCACCTGAAGCAGCCCCGTGGCTGTCACAGCCCCAGGAACTGTGAGCACCTCCCAGACACCCCCATCTCCAGCCGGGGACACTGGGGACAGAGCTGTCCCACCCACTGAGGGGACCGGGGTGGGGATGTGCGAGTCCTCTCCCCACTCACCTCTTCAGGAAACTCCTCTCCCACCAGAGCCATGATCAGGGACGTCTTCCCCACCTGGGCTAGGAAAGAAAGGGAGGACGTCGACATTGGCACCCGCACGGCAGAGCTTGAGGGGGACAGCGGCAGGTGAGAGCCACAATCGGAGCCGGGGCTGGTGACAATGACACCCGCGGGGCCCGGGGCCACGGGCGGGTCCGGTCGCTCCCCTGGCCCTGCCAGTGACGGGAGGAGCCCCGGATCCCCCGCCCGCCCTCGCCCCTCCCCTGCAGGAGAACCCTCTCCCCCGGGACCCCCGTGCCCCCTCACCCTCCCCGAGCAGGAGGATCCGCACGTCCCGTTTCATGGCGGCGCCGCCGCCTCCCCGGCCCCCCCACTTCCGGCCGCACCACCGAGCGGCGGCGCAGAGCGGCAAGGGACAGCGCAGCGCCCCCTAGCGGAAGAGCACACAGAGACCTCCGGGGCTCGTTTTTCGATGGTTTATTAACGGAAAAAAACCCCATTTAACGACAACAAACGGCGGACGGGGCCGTGAAACACATCCCGCGGCCGGGCGGGGCCGCAGGCGGGCCAGCCGCCGTCGCCGGCCCTGCAGCCGTGGGGCGGTGGTTCGGGCCTGGCTGGGGCTGGAGCCGGGCCGGGCGTGCTGAGGAGCGCCGCTGGTGCAGAGCCCGCCGCCTCAGGCGCCCGTCAGCTCCCACACGAACACGGCGCTGTGCGAGGCCGTGAGGAGGCGGCGGCTGGAGGGCGCGAAGCGGCAGAGGTGCACGGTGTCGTCATGGCCGGCGTAGTCCTGCGGCTCTCCTGCGGGGCAGGGCTGCAGCCGCAGCAGGCGGTCTGGGGAGAGGAGCGGCTCAGGGCCCGGCCAGGAGCCTCTGACTGCTCCCAGTCACCCTCCCTGGGACTTGTCCCCACCAGGAGCACCCTGCCCTGTGGTCAGACCTTCTCCACGTCTTGTTTGAGCCAGGAGCACCATTCCCAGTCACCTCCAAGGCCACTCACTCCCTGTTTTGTTCCTGCTAGAAGCATGGCTGCCCATCACCCCCAGACTCTCTCCATGTCTTTTCCCACCCAGAAGCACTGTTTCCAGTCACCCCCAGACCCCCTCCCTGTCTTTTCCCTGCCAGAGGCACCATTCCCAGTCACTCCCCAGGCTCTCTCCCCGCTGCTGAGCTGCAAGTTGAGTCATTGAGCTGAGTGACACAGGACAGGTGGATCCAAACTGATACAGGAGTGAGGTGCCCTTGCCAGGAGCAGGGACCTGCCTGTCCCCATGCTGTGGGAAGGTCCCTGCTGCCTCAGGGGCTGCAGTTCACACAGCCACAGAGATGGAGACAGCCCATAACCCTGGGAAGTCATTCCAGTGACAAGCAGGATTGGGGTCATCCATTTCATTTCTGACCCAGAAGTCTCCTGGAAGTTTCTCCTTGCCCTGGACTGTTGCTTCCAGGGCTTGAGGACATGTCTCTTGTTTCAAGGATAAGGACACTTGTTTCCTGTCTGGCAGAAGAAGGAGGGGCCCAGGCAGCCCCAGCACTCACCACTGAAGCCGATGGCCATGAAAGGCGCAGCTGGGGACAGGCTCAGGGATGTGGCAAAGGCTGGCAGGGAGATCTTCCTGAGCACCTGCAGCCCAGCAAGAGAAACACAACAGCTCAAAGTGAGAAGGCAGTGCCCAGAGCTGTGCAGCAACAGCCTAAGGAGGTTAACAGGGAGGCTGATGGTGCACAGCTCAGGAACCTGCCCCAGGCATTCAGGAGACAATGGGGAAGAGGGATAATGCTCCTGGAAGCAGCTGCCTTCCCCTCCAAGTGGGATCAGGGAATGGCTGCCTGCCCGGATGAAGCCTAAGGCAGAGGCAGGGCTCTGCTGCTTACCTGGGCCATTTTCATTTGCAGGATGAAAATCTGTTCCCTGAGCAACTGCCCGAGCCCACCCCACCCTGTGACCCAGGGTAACACAGAGGGCAGCTCTGCCAGCTTCCACTGTCCCCACTGCCCGTGGCAGGTGACAGCTACCTGTTTCTTCCTCAGGCTGTAGAACAAAGCTTCCTTCTGCATCCCAAAGCCCACGTAGACCAGGACACCGTGTTCCCAAGGGGAGAATGCAGCTAGGCTGGGTGGGAGGTTGTCGAGACCCTGCTGAGGGAAAACAAATTTCTGGATTCTCTTATGTCAATAAATAGGAGATCAAAGGAAAACACAGAGGGACACCAGGGCTGTGAGTGTTTGAGCAGTGGGAAATTAAGATGATGGAAGCTGTTTTCTCCCTCTTGCATTCTCATATCAGATGTGCTCATGGAAAGGAAGGAGCAACCACACCCTGCCTTGAACATCTGAAGGAAATTGTTCAGTGTTGTAGGAACAGGTCGTATGAGGGTCCAAAAGGTTGAATTCTCACTGAGATATTATTGCTGCATGGGCAGCAGGTGGAATTGGGTTATGGATCAGTTTAACACAAGAAAACAGGGCCCAGAAGGCAGATCTTGAGTATCCTGGATGTAAGATCAACCATCTCACTGTGGGGAGAGCTGTAGTGAGTTTCCTTCCAGAGGAAATCCATCTTTTTGGAAATAAATAGAATAAATATTGACAGAACCCAGCTGCTGTATGGGCCCAGGCTGAGGCACTGCCTCTTGCCCCCCAGAAACACCCTGCTCCCTTCTGCCTGCCAGTGGCACCTGTACCAGGGACAATCTCCATCCTCTCCAACACAGACCCTTCTTGCTTTTCTAGCAGGTGTGCTGCCGCCCAAACCTCACCCCTGGGTTGGAGCCAGAGGCTTCTGCCAAGCAGCAGGGACACACAGGGCTGAGTACTTGGCTCTGGGAAGCTGTCACTGTGCTCCTGGCTTGGAATATTCACGCTCCTTGGGACTGTCAGAATTAGCAGCACGCTCATAATTAGCTCTCCCTCCTGCACACCGCGCTCACGGCTGCCTGGGCTCTGCTTTGCTGGCACAGGGCTGTCAGCTCTTTGCAGGTGCAGTTTAGGGCTCCTCATGCTTAAAAGTCAGTGCTCCAGGGCAGTCTGGCACTGCTACAATTCATTTCCACACCCAAGAAGTTGCATTGACAACATACTCCATGAGGAGAACTAACAGAGAGGCCTTTCCTAAGCAAGCACACTCTCTCTCAGAGCCCTGTGCATCTCTCCTCCATCTCTGCTTGTGTCCAGCCTCATACCAGGAGCAGGCAGGGCCTGGCAGGTGCCATGCTCACCTCAGGGCCAGCAGGAGCTGGGAAGCTGAGCCAGTCGAGGAGCTCACACTTGTCCTGGAGCCAGTCGGAGGCCCAGACGCTGACCCGGCGGTCGGAGCTGGTGGCCAGCCAGAGCTCCCCTCCTTCCACCCCAAAATCGTGGTACTGTGGAGCAGAAACACAACCCTGTCACTCTGGGGCACAGAGGCTTTGAAAGAAGGGGACAGTAAAGAATGCGACAGGAGCTCGTGGGATTGTGGGACTTGTGTTTAGGGGATTAAAGCCAGGATGAACCTGTTTGTGGCTGCCCCTGGATCCTTGGAAGTGTCCAAAGCCAGCCTGGATGGGGCTTGGAGCAACCTGGGATAGTGGGAGGTGTCCCTACCCATGGCAGAGGGTGGAAGTGGATGATTTTTAAGGTCTCTTCCAACCCAAACCCTGGTCTAACCCAGTTCTCTTCCCTGGGACACCCTGTGATCTGCACATCTCCTAGGGGAGTTGTTTCCAATACCATGTGTCCCCTAACAACATCCTTCACCTAAAACCAAGGAGGACCTCCTCAGTCTCAAATTACCAGGGAACATAGCCTTGCAGTGTGGATAACTTTAAAGCCTGACAGCTTAGGGAAAATTATCCCCATTTCTGCTGTGCAAAGAAAAAACTTCTCCATGAAGAGGAGGACAAAGGAGGTGCTCAAACCATCCCGCTGCTGCACAGCCAAATCTTCCCAGCTCCACAGAGGAAGGGTACAGGCTGGTGAGGAGCCTTTTTTGGGGGGCACAGGGGCTGCAAGCTCACGGCCTGGGCTGCTTCTGAGGGGTGCTGCTCTCCTGTGGCACAGGCTCATGTCACCCTGTGTGCAGGGTGTCAACTACTGCTACCAAAGGTCCCCCTGCCGGCACAGGCTGCACCTGAAATATGTGCAGCTTCATTCCACTAAATATATATCCCTGAAAAAACTGGTCAGAAGTTGCTGGAGGGGATGAAGGAAGATTTCCAGAGAGGAAAAGCAAACTTGCTGACCATGCTGCTTCCCAGAGCTGTGCAGTGACACATGGGGACCGCAGTCCCTCCTGAGGTCTCACCTGCTTCCTGGTGCACTGGAGAACAGTGATGGGGGAGCCTTTGTGGTCAGCCAGGACATGGATGGTCATTCCAGTGCGAGGGCTGCTGACAGCCACTATCCCATCCTTGCCCCCCGATAAGATCATTTCCCCTGTTGGCAGAGGAGAGAAAAGAATAGGACACTTTTGTAGGAGAAGTAAAAGGCCAGAGAAGAAAAGTCCAAGATTATGGGATACCAGTGTCCTGAAACCCTGTGAAAGGCTGGGAACATCCCAGTCAAGGGCTGGGTATGATAAGATGTCTCAGAGACACACGTTACACCTCCACACTGAAGAAGAACCACAGTAGATCATAAAACAAAAGTGTTTGTTGTACCCAAACCCCTAGGCTATCCCAGAGCCAATGCACCTCCCGTGTCCCACCCACCACGTGCTCAGCTGGCACCAGAGCCACCAGAGCTCACTGACACAAGTTCTGTGGCTCTCCCTGGCCCCAGGGTTTTGGGCAGGTGGCCAGGACACAGAGCAGCTGGAGATCAGGATAACCCAGGCAGCATGAAGACATGTTCCCTGAGGCCACGTGTCCCCAGTGTCACCCCAGGCAGCCTCACCATCGGTGGAGTAGGTGACTGCTGTCAGTGCAGCAGCATGGGGGTGCATTTTCAGCTCCATCTCTGTCCTGGAAACGCTGAACACACGGACAGTGCCATCACTGTACCCTGCCACCACGTGCTGGGTCTCGGCAGGACAAGGCCACACCCCGACGGGACGAGGCTTCCAGGCCAGGCACTGGCAGCTCTGCAAGGAAATCAGCAGTGATCTGGTGACACTGGGGACACTTCCCTGATCCATAAGGAAGGGATTGATGTGCCACAAACACTTACCTGGTTGAGCACCTGGAACTGCACCACCAGCTCGGTGCTGCCCAGAGCCCAGATCCTCACACTGCCATCCTCCCCGCAGGTGGCACAGTGAGTCTCATCGGGACTGAAGCACACCTCGGTCACCTGCTCCAGGGAAAAGGTGGAGAACAGGGGTTCTGCAGGTGCCACAGCCCAGAGCATAGCAGCCCCTCTGCCCCCTCATCCCCCAGGACTCTCCTCGTGGGAGACACCAGACAAGGCAGAACATAAAGGAAGGTGCAGTGCTTTGGTTTTGGGCTAACAAGAGGAGAGGAAATGGCTTCAAGTTGCACCAGGGAAGGTTTAGATTGGGTATTAGGAAGAATTTCTTCACAGAAAGGGTTGTCAAGCCCTGCCACAGGCTTCCCAGAGCAGTGATGGAGTCACCATCCCCAGGAGTGTTCAAAAAATGTGTGGATGTGGCAGTTGGGGCATGGCTTAATGATGAACATGGTGGTGCTGGGTTGGCCATTGGACTTGATAAACTTAAAGGTCTTTCCCAACCTTACCAATCATGGAAAACAGTAAACCTAACCCCAAAAGTAGGGCCAGGCAAGGTGCACAGTAAACCTAACCCCCAAGGAAGGGCCAGGCACTGTGCACCAGAGGTGGATGTAAAACACCTTCTCTCCTACCATTTAAACCCTTTTTCCTGTAGCATAAAGATACCCTGAAGCAACGGCAAAATTCAAAGGCTGCTCTGACCTTGTTCTTGTGGCCACTGATGAGGCGGATGCTGGTGCTCTCCACCCAGTTGATGTACCACAGGGTCCCTGTCGTGGTGCCCACAATTCCCATTTCCAGGGAGTCATCAAAGGCTGCACTCACAATCGTCCCATCCAGGGTGATCTCGTGTTCCAGCAGGACTGAGCCTGACCTGCAGGAAGTCAGGGTGGGAGGACAGGCTCAGATGTTGGAACAGCCACTCTGCCTGCTTTAAATCCAACTTTCTAGTGAATCCAGCTCAATGAGGGGCTCCTGTCCATGGAACAGTGAGTGGGAGAGCTGGGGGTGTTCATCTGAGGAGACCTTAGAGCCCTTCCAATGCCTAAAGGGGCTCCAGGAGAGGTGGAGAGGGACAGGACAAGGGCCTGGAGGGACAGGACAGGGGGGAATGGCTTCATACTGCCAGAGGGCACAGATAGATGGGATATTGGGAAGGAATTGTTCCCTGTGAGGGTGGGGAGGCCCTGGCACAGACTGCCACAGCACAGAAGCTGTGGCTGTCCCAGCCCTGGAAGTATCCAAGGCCAGGTTGGACAGGGCATGGAGCAACCTGGGACAGTGGAAGGTGTCCCTGCCAATGGCAGGGAGGGTTGGAATGGGATGATCATCAAGGTTCCTTCCCACCTAAAGCATTCCATGATTCTGTGATTTGCACTTCAACCATTTTTTTGCAGGAAAGAAAGAAAACAGGGGATGCAATAGCAGAAGAGAAGAAACAAAGGCAATGTATTTTCCCTAACTGTCCTAAAGGAATTCCTACAAACCACTGACACAAACTTCAGGCAAGATAAACACCCACTTCCACTATCAAGAGGGTTCAGCTACCTGTGGCAAAAATTCAGTCAAAAGATCCAGACAGAAAGAATCAGCAGTCACAGGATGGAGAGGAAAAGCTAAGGATGAAGAGCAGCAGGAGCAGAGTGGTTGCACGTGGTGTCTGTCTGTGAAAAGCCACCTCTTAGACAGGTCCTGGGGGCTGCCAGGTGAGGGGCCACGAGCTCCTACCTGGCATCAGGCCCTTTCAGCCTCAGCTCCTGCACGGTGCCCACAGACCACAGGCGGACACGCTTCGTGTTGCTGCCGCTCACCAGCCGGTTGTGCCGACACACCAGCACACCTAAGAGTGAAGGGCACCTGTCAGTGTCTGCTGCTCCCAGACATCATCCCAAGGGTGCCCCTGACAGCCATTTGGGCAGGAAAGTGGGAGTTTCTACAGCCCAACTCTGCTTTTACAGATTAGAGGTCTGCCCAGGGCAGTGGTGGAGTTGCCATCCCTGGAAGTGTTCTAAAACCATGCGGATGTGGTGCTCAGGGACATGTTTAATGGTAGACCTGGCAGTGCTGGGTTAGTGGTTGGATCTCATGATCTTAAAGACCTTAAAGATCTTTCCAACCTTCATGGTTCTATGATTCAATGAACCCCTAGAAAGCCAGGACCCTGAGGAAAGCCAGGTCTGCTGCCACCCCATGCATCTTACATCCAACACAGCAAACTGGTTTTTGAGTTCAGCTGAAATGGGAAATCTTCAAGCTCATGGCTTCTTTCCCAACAAGCTCCCCATTACAGCCCTGACACTGCACACACCGATCTCGCCCTCATCAGCCTCCCATGTCATGAAGCAGGAATTGGTCTCTGTGTCCCACACACAGATCTGGCCTGAGTTGGTCCCACTGTAAAGGAGAGTGTTGGCACCATAACAGAGAGATGTCAGCTCCACCAGCCCCAGCACATCCGGGGCAGGGGCTCGACGAACCTGTCAGAGCACAAAAACCAGGAAAGTCAAAGAGAACGAAGGTGCTTAGATGCATCAGGAAAATAAAACCATCCTCTTCCCCTCAATTCCTGCAGTTAATGCCTCAAATACAACCAAAAGCCACTCATGGACAGCCAATATCATCTCACTATGAGAAATCTCACAGAGCCCTCACCAGGGGCTTGAAAAAGTCAGAGATGCTGAAAATAAATTTTAAAAGGTAAAAGAGAGGTTTACCTTTAGCCTGACAGCAGCTCCCTGCTGCTCCAACAGCCAGAACAGCACAGCTTCTCTCCCCACGCAGGCCAGGCCCTGGGGAGAGACTGGGCTAAAAGCCACGTCGTGGAGAGGCCCTGAGACACGAGTGGACAGCATGAGCTCATGGGTGAGTATGCTCCACAGAGCCATGGTCTGGTCACTGTAGTCCCCTAAGGAGAATGGGAAACACAGGAGGAGGAAGTCTGCAGCCTCAGGATGCTCACAAGCACCCACCCAGCACACACACATCAACTGTGTCACTCCCTGATCCAGCTGTTCAGAGACAACTGTCCTAAACACCATTCCTGGCAAGGACACAACTCCTCCTGTACTCAGCACAAGTTGCACAACACAACAGATCCTTGGCCAAGTTAAGGACAGGCAGAAGTGGCCCAGAACCTCACACTGGAGGTTGCAGCACACCTTTCCTGGCAGCAACATCAGTAGGAGCAGCCAAGGCTGGGATTGCAGCAGGCAGAGAAGTTTTCCTGCTGTTTCTCCGTCCTGAGAAGTCACTCCACACCTTGGGGAATGCCCCACACAAACCCTCCAGTGACACTGGGCACTCAGGGCTACCACAGGCTTGAAAAACAAAGAAATGTCACCTCAGCTGAGGTGGGAGCTGGCCTTAATGGAAGCCACCATAGCTGAGTGGGGACAGAAGGCACTGGCCTCAGTGATGGCAGAATTCCCAAGCTTCCAGAGAGCTCAGGAGGACAATGCTCTCCTGCTGCCTTTGCCAGGCTCCACAAGCTCAGTGGAGCTTTTCCCTCCCCTGCAGCCCAGACGGGAGCTGGAGGAGGAGAGCTGCTCTCCCACACTGCTCCCTGAAGAGCACAAAGCTCCCTTTCTCTCCAGCAAAGCCTGCTTTTTTTTCCAAAGGCAGCCTCATCAGCCCAGAGCAAGCGTATTGCCTGCTCCACAGGTCCCCTCTCATGCAAAACAAGAGCTTCCTAATTGCATGTTGTCCTTTAAATGTCCCCTGCCGGAACAAAACAGACAGCTTGAGCGTCCATCCTGTGCTGGCATGGCTGCCTGGCAGGAGGCTCACAGTTGGGAGCCTGGCCACTTCTGTCCAAGTCCATCTAGGCAGCAATAACAAGTCCAGAAGAAGGCTTTTCCCTTTGGATGCTATAAATAATAACCACAAACCATTTACAGGAGGTTTAAGAAGCACCAGTAAGTCAGGAGAGGAAAGCTGTAACTGCTGCATTCCCTGCTGTCCCAAGGATAACACGCAACAACTTCCTACCCATGAGCCTGCTGCACATCTGGCAGGTATTTGGTGCTCACAGCACCTTCCTGCCATGACCTGTCTGCTCTGGGGTGCAGCCCTGCAGCCACAGCTGCTGTCACAGGAGTGCTCACCTATGGTGACAAGGAATCTGTCATCCCTGGAGAATGCCATGGCTTGGACTTGTGTCTTGTGGTGGAAGAGTTCTGCTGTGCAGGCCCCATCCTGGGTTCTCCAGATGCAGATCTGACAGTGGGAGTCTCCTTCCTTCTTCCCTGAGGCAGAGGCAAGAACCTAACAGAACAATGTGTAAGTAATTAGATAACACTCATTAGCTACTCTTAACAGTTTCGGTTGCACATTAAAGTGATGTGGTTGGCAAATGGAGAATTCTGTGAGAAACAACCATTCAGCTGATGGCAGGAGGCAATGGCAGCATCACCCAGAGGAACAGAACAGCCTTTACAGAATCACTGAGGTTAGAAAAGACCTCCAGGATCATCAAGTCCAACATGTGACCCATCCCCACCTTGTCAATGAGACCAGAGGACTGAGTGCCATGTCCAGGCTCTCCTTGGACACCTCCAGGGATGGGGACTCCACCACTCCTGGGCAGCCCTTTCCAATGCCTGACCACCTTTCCATGAAGAAATTCTTCCTGATGTCCAACCTGAACCTTCCCTGACACAACCTGAAGCCCTTTGTCCTGTCCCTGTTCTCTGGGAGCACAGCCTGACCCCCACCTGGCTGCAGCCTCCTGTCAGGGAGCTGTGCAGAGCCAGAAGTTCCCCCTGAGCCTCCTTTTCTGCAGGCTGAGCCCCCCAGCTGTTCCTCATCAGACCTGTGCTCCAGCCCCTTCCCCAGCTCCGTTCCCTCCTCTGGACATGCTCCAGCCCACACTGAGCCAGTACAAATAGCTGGCTCCAAAATAATTTCTGTTGCCTCCAGGCAGAAGGAGCAGCAGAGAAATGGGATTTTAGGCTGTGGCCTTCCAAAGTGAGAGGGACAAGCCCTGGCCTGGGGCAGCAGCAGCCTCTCCTACCTGGGCATCGTGGCTGAGGGCAAGCGTGGAGATCTCCTCGGCATGGCCCAGCCAGTGGTTCTGGGACCCTGAGTGAAGGTCTTCAACCACGATGATGCAGCCACAGGAGTAGGCGAAGAAGCCTGGCAGAGGAGGGGGAGGAGAGGGGATGTTTGCATGGAAAGGCTGCACATACAGCCCCCACCACAACCCACATGGAAAATTCTATGAGTCATTAATACGTAAAAGCTGACTCGTCCATGCAGCTCGTCGGCAGCAGGTTGGGAGTGGGGTGAAAATCACTTCCCCTAACCTGAGTAAAGCAGAGCTGCTGGGCAGCATTCCAGCTGGAGAAAGGAAGCAGGATGGGCTTTGTGAGCCTCCCTCCTGCTCTGTCCACTCAACAACTGGAGCCTGAGCCTGCCCCACCAACTAAAGCTCGCCAACAGCAAAGAGTTACTTGACTTTACCAACACAAAGAACCCCTGTGTTCAAGCAAAGATCCTGACTCAACAGCCAGAAGATCCTAACTTGACTCAGTAGACATCCCTAGAATCACAGACGAGAATCCCACATGGGTTGGGTTGGAAGGGACCTTAAAGCTCATCTTGTTCCACCCCTTGTGATGGGCAGGGACACCTTCCATTATCCCAGGCTGCTCCAAGCCCTGTTCAACCTGGCCTTGGACACTTCCAGGGATTCAGGGCAGCCACAACTTCTCTGGCAATACATTCCACCACTCCAGAGCATTCCCAGGGTACCTGTATCTGGGTTCCACACCATATTCCCTCTGCCATTCCCATTGTAGCCGATCACTGCTTTCAGCTTCAGGACCTCACTGCCTGCTGGAGGAGATGAGAAACTCTGCAAGAAAAACAGACGCTGGCTTAAAATAAACTCTGGAAGAATGGTCTGATCAGGTGCATCAACACCCACAGAGGAAAAAGTGAGTGTCCTCAAACACACATCCCACACAGATCCATGCCAATACTTACACAATTCCATAATGGATGAGAGAGATAATATTCCATGACAAAAGAGACACTGCCCCAGCACAGCCAGGCACAGATGCTTTCAGATGGGGCACAAAACAGGCTGGCACTGAGTGCCCAGCCAAGGAGCAGCTGCTAATCCCACTGGGAAAGAATTCCATGGGTTTGGCTGACTTAGAGATGTAGATATTTCAATAGGAAGAGAGCTGGGGGAAAAACGCTGCCAGGTGGAGGGACAGAGGAGAGAATTAGGGGTGCAAGCTGGATGTAGCTCTTCTCCCAGCACCAGCAGCAGAGCTTAGGGAAAGGCTGAGTTAAGTTTCTGTTTTATTCCTGCTGTGTTTGTTAACAGAGCAGGAGCTGTGCCGTGTCTCTCCTCACTACGCTCCATGGATTTGCCTTCCCCAGCCTGCTCTGCCAACGCAGCTGCTCGCAAATATGGGAGCACAATGAATCACTCCATTGCTCACTCGTCTTCCACTCTCAATAGCACATGCCATTTCCACTCCTTTTGAATAAAAATGTATGCAGATTTGGGCAGCACAAAAAGAGTGGAGCACAACTCACTTTTTATTAGTCTGGGAAGAGCTGCATGTAGAGGAGAACAGGGAATTAATGTTAGGATTTCTCACTGAACATCCGCCCAGGGGTATATTTCCCAAATTGCTTTCTAACAGAGAACAAATTGGAAATAATTTGGAAAATCCACCTACCCCAGCCTGAAAATGCCTGTTCTCCACCTGCCCAGATAACCAGCCCAGCTCTCACCTGGGGGAATGCTGATGCCTTGAAGCGAGGAGTGAAGTGCCGGTAGGAATCTGGGCGGATGGAACAGTGGGACATGGGAGGTTTGGTTCCCTTCCTGGGTTCTGCCACACAAAGCAGAGAACAGTACCTATGGGATGCTGCTCCTGGAAATGGTTTTGGAGCAGCACCCAGGCTGTGGCTTGCTGACCTTTCGGGTGCTGTGCATGTATGAACAGCACAAGACAAAAATCAGACTGCAGTGTCACACATGGAATATCCTGAGCTGGAAGGGACCTACAAGGACCATCAGTCCAGCTTCTGGCCCTGCCCAGGACACCCCAACAATCCTACCCTGTGCATCCCTGAGAGCATTGTCCAAACACTCCTGGAGTTCTGGCAGCCTTGGGACAATGACCATTCTCTGGGGAGCCTGGGCAGTGCCCAGCACCCTCTGGAGGAAGAACCTTTCCCTGATATCCAACCCAAACCCCCCTGACACAGCTCCCAGCTGGTTCCCCATGGTCAGGTCCTTTCCCACTCAGCCACACCACACTGCAAACAGCCTAAGGACACCTTCTCCTCGTGTTCTGGGTATCTCTGTGAAACCACAAGGCCCCCCAGCTCCAGGTCTGTACCAGGAACATCGGCGGCAGTTTTATCCTGAAGCTTTCCAACAAGTCCTGCCAGGGCTGAGCGCTGGCAGCTGCCTGCTCCTGGCAGGTTGCCATGCCCCGCTGCAGCTCTGAGCCTGTGCAGCTATTAATAGACGCACTGGGAGCTTTAATTGCAGCTGGATTTAATGGGACGTGCCACTCAGAGATGATACTGGCTCCAGGCTGAAGAGACGCTGCTGATGTGCCCAGAAGCAGCAGCAGGGAAAGAGCAAGAAAAACAAGAAGTTTTGGAGATTGAGCTTCCCTCAATACTGACTTCCCCTGGTAGGTTATGTCCAAGGGAAGACTCCTGAGGAAGATGTTGCTGCCTTTCACCTCATAGCTCAGAGCACATGTCTGAGACTCTCTACACTATAATAACAATAACAATAATAATGATCTTTCTTTGTTTTTTGGGGATAGACCAAGCTGCCATGCAGGCCTGCAGTTCTGTACAAGCTGGCATTTACCGTCTGTTGGTTTTTCAAGAGACTTTGGGCTCTCCTGCCTCACTTTGGACCTCACAACAGGCTCCTCATCCCCGTCTGATTCCACCACAAGGACTGAGGCATCTTTGTGCCCATTTGCCACCTCCTTGCTCCTGCCTGGCAGACCTGCTTCCTCCTCCTTGTCCGACTCGGAGAAAATACCTGGAGAGAAAAATCAGTGGGAAGATGGAACCATCCACGTCCTTCGGGACCACTTCATGTGTGCCTGACCCCCTGACTTCTGGCAGTGTCATTTCCCTGCTCTGTGGAACAGTCCAGCTGTTAGGGTGGAGAGCAAAGCAGAAAATTCCTATTGGGAATGACCAACAAGGTGTTTAGCACAGTCAGAGAAGCTGTGCAGCTGCTCAGTGTGTGGAGGAGAGCAGAAGATAAAAGGGTGCTGAACCCCAGCACCTCTGGGCTTTGCCCATCTTAGGGGAAGGAATTGCAAACTGATCTGTCAGTCTGCCAGAAATGATCACAGGTCAGGATGGCTTCAAGGATGCTGCTAAACTAGGCAAGTTTTCCCTAAGACAAGGTTAATTTTCCCCCTTCCTGCAAGCAGTTCCTCTTACTTTGAGATCCTGCTTGGTGGACAGAGCTGATATCCAAACACGGTGGGGAGGACAGCAGTGGAAGAGGCACTGTCTCCCGAGGGGTCTCAGAGACATCCTTTGGCTTCTCAGAGCTGCTGTCTGGGAAAGGAAAAGGCTTAGTGTCACTTCCTTCAGCCCTCAACTCCTCTCATCCTCCTGGTGATCCCTCCAAGCTCAGTTTTCCAGCTTCTATAGAAGCCACTCTTCTGTCTTTTAAGAAAGGGAGGGACAGAGAGAGAGACACAGTGAGGGAGAAAGAAGACAGAGGAGATGGAGGCAGGGAAAGACAGAAGGCAAAAGCTGAAAACCTACCAGAAAGCCCAGAGTGGCTCTGCTCAGAACATTCCCACCTAGGCAGACTGAGAGGCGCCAATTAATTAGAGATTGTCTTGTCCTTCAGGGCTAATTAGCTGGTTTGGCCCCCACTACATGACTGCCTCAGAGAAGGAATCATCCCCCCCAACCCCTACCCTCTGGAAGAGCTGCCAGCACAACTCATGGGAAGAGGCAAACTCACCTGATCTCAGCAGCAGAGTGGATGCAGGGGAACAAGTCCTGGGAAGGTGAGGAGATTGGAGTCACACAGGGATTGGGCAGCGAAAGAGGACACAGGGAAGGCACTGCCCAGCACCATTACCTGGCTGAGAATGACCTGACTGGAGGTAGAGCTAGGAAATCCCAGAGGAAGATGGCATCCCCAACACTGATGACGTGCTGCTGGTCTGGGGTGAAGGCAACCTGGCGCACAGGCTCTGAGTGCCCGATGAACACCTGGGAGAGAGCGTGGATTCAGTTCCCCATCACCACCTGGCCTGTCAGGATGGGGTTACTCCACTCCCTGTCCTGCCCAGCCAGGGTCTAGAGGCCTCAGCAGAAGATCCAGAACAGGATCTATCACACCCACAGTGCTCACACCTATGAGGTGATCAAACTGGGGCCAACCTCTAACACACTCATTGGGGGAAGGATGCAAAGGCTGAAGAATCCAAAGTCTTATCCTGACTTTGAAGCCCTGGGTGAACCATTTTCTTCTCTGTGTGGCTCTGTCCCTAACACAGAGCTGTCACCTACCTCTGTCCTTTGCAGAGGGTCTCACTGGGGTGCTCTGGCAGCCCCAGCCTGTGCCCAGTGCCGGGTGTTGTTACAATGTGGGAACAGGGCTGCATTTCCCTGCTGGGCAAGCTGGGACTGGGGACACTGGGCCAAGTCACACAGAGCCCATTTGCTGCCCTCTTCTCCAGGGATCCAGAAATGCACCACCACCCCTTTCCCTCTCTGTCTGGGCAATACCTGGAAGTTGATGTTGAAGCGCATCTGATAGTCCCACACTTTGATGACCTTGTCACCAGCAGTGAGCAGGTACTGGCCATCCTGGCTCAGAGTGAAGGAGGAACACGTCAGCTTGTGGACAGGGGACACCTGAGGACAAGAAATGGCACCAGCAGCCTTAGCTGAGCTAGTTCATGTCCTTATTTACACTTCAGCAAGAGAACAGCAGTGTGACAGCGTGGAAAACAAGGACAAGCTCAGGCTCACCCTGAGCACGAGCACACCAGGATAGCTGCAGGCTTCCCACTTGTGCTCCTTTGAAGCCCATGAGCTCCAGGAGGAGTTTTTCTCTCATTTAACCTCCCACAGAGACAGGAAGTGCCCAGCCCCCACAGGAGACCTCAGGGGATGAATTTCAGTGTCCTACCTCTCGCACCAGTCGTCCAGTTTTTGCATCAAGCACAAGGATTTTATTGGAAGCAGTGGATACCAGGAGCTCGCCTTGAGGCACAGGACCAAAGCAGACCTTCACTGCAGAGTCCAAGACAGTGCTGTGCAAGTCCAGGATGCTGACGTCCACCCTCAGCAGCTGTGGGACAAGAAGACTCTTGTGAACAAACACTGCAGGAGCCTGAGGATTGGTTCTGTGCTGCTAACAGGAGGCTGTGGAGCCCCCTGGACCCTTCCCTTCCCTTCCCTTCCCTTCCCTTCCCTTCCCTTCCCTTCCCTTCCTTCCCTTCCCTTCCCTTCCCTTCCCTTCCCTTCCCTTCCCTTCCCTTCCCTTCCTTCCCTTCCCTTCCCTTCCCTTCCCTTCCCTTCCCTTCCCTTCCCTTCCCTTCCCTTCCCTTCCCTTCCCTTCCCTTCCTTCCCTTCCCTTCCCTTCCCTTCCCTTCCCTTCCCTTCCCTTCCCTTCCCATGAGGGGCTGCAGGTCCAGGCAATGCCCAGGAGAGCAGCTCACGAGAGAGGTGGGAGCTGACAGTCTCCACAGCACCTCTCTAAATTATCCCTCTAGAGGGGAAAGAAGCCAGAGGAGAAGAAACTTTGTTTTTTCTGTCTCACAGAAGGGGAAACAGGCAGCTCACTGCAAGCTGCCCCACACCCTGATCCACCTCCCTGGATGCTGCCTGTGGAATTTCCAGGGCACTACCCCCTCCCCAGGAGCCAGGGGAGCCCAATAGGTACCTCCTCCAGCGAGCAGGCCTCCATCACTGTCACCACATACTTGGAGGGCCCCACGAAGGCCAGCAGGTGACTGTCTCCACTGACCACCAGAGTGTCCACACCGCTCCCAGCATCCTGGGCCACCACATTGCCTGGGGGACACAGCAAATGTGAACAGGAGCAAAGCACACTCTGATGGTGCTGCTGAACAGCAGATGCAGCTTTTCCTCCAGCCTGAGAACAAAGCAACCTATGTGGTGGGAGATGCTACAAATTTTAGCTATGCACCCAGAGTGTGCAGTGAACCACCTCAAAACGAAGGTTGAGATGCACAGCTTGTTGCCTGAGTGAACATGCAGCAATTTCAAGGAGAACAGAACAAAGTCAAAGGAATAAAATTGATTTTAGAGCTTATTTTTTAACGTTGCAAGAGGCTGTGACGAGGAGCTCTGTGAGATCTGGGTGTCTGAACCCTGAGCAGAATGAGGTCAGTGCTGAACACCATCACACTGATGTCAGTCCAGAGGGCAGAGAGACCCAGAGGTCTAAAAATCACAGAAATTACAGCAATTCTCTCTATTTATTCCACAACCATAATTCCAGTGTTCTGTCCCTGGAACGTGACCAGGCAGCAAACACAGTTTCAGAGCAGAGTCACAACCTGAAGGTCCAGCTGCAGCACTGACACCAAACTTAGGTGATTTCGGACAAATTCCCTCATCTCTCCAAGCCCCTATTGCTTCTCCTGCACACTTCCTGGGGCAGGTTGCTCCTCTTTGTGCAAGATTGCACTGTATAAAAATCAGAGCTCCCTTTCCCTGCCCAAGCTTGTGCTGTCACAACTCATTTCCAAAGTGTACATTAAATGTGACACTAATTTTTCCAAACTGCCTTACCTCTGCCCTGCCTCTAGCTCTCCACCAGCTTCATTCACCAGCACACAGCAGCTCTGCTGCAGGCAGGATTAAGGTAACAATCCACTTTAAACAAATTAAATTGCACATGCACAGAATGGAAAGAGTCAGAGCTTGGGCATGAATAAATCTCTGTGATTCCAGGACATTCATGAAATCATCACACCAGCAGGATAAGAGGGTTTGAACCAGGACAGGTAGGGAAGTGCTGGCAGTCACTGGGGTTTGTTGACACAGAAGGTACAAACAGAAACCACAGAATCATGAAATCACAGAATTTTTAAGGTTGAAAAAGCCCTCGAGTTCACTAAACCACGTCCCCAAGTAGCACACGAACTTATCTTTTGAACCCCTCCAGGGATGGGGACTCCACCACTGCCCTGGGCAGCTGTGCCAGTGCCTGACCAGCCTTCCCATAAATAAATATTCCCAATATCCAATATAAACCTCCCCTGGCACAGCTTGAGGCTGTTTCCCCTTGTCCTGTCCCTTGTTCCCTGGGAGCAGAGTCTGACCCAACCTGGCTGCACGCTCCTGTCAGGGAGTTGTGCAGAGCCAGAAGGTCCCCCTGAGCCTCCTTTTCTCCAGGCTGAGCTCCTTTCCCAGCTCCCTCAGCTGCTCCTGCTGCTCCAGCTCCTTCCCCAGCTCTGTTCCCTTCTCTGGACACATTCCAGCCCCTCAATGTCTTTCTTGTCATGAGGGCCCAGAACTGACCCCAAGACTGGAGGCCCCTCAGCAGTGCCCAGTGCAGGGGAAAATGACAAAGCTCAGAAGGTTCATTGGGAAATATCTCTCCAAGCAGGCTGAGTCTGGTTTGGCTCTGCTGTCAGGATGTGCTAATGAAAAAAAAAACCAGAAGAAAGGCAACTCCAACCCCAAAGTCTTACCCAGGACTCTCAGGACGTGGGTCTTCTGTGCCACAAGGCTGTACAGAGTCAGAGTTCCCTGCAAACAGGAGCTGAACATAAAATTGCCATCTGGAGAGAAGGTCAACCCAGTGATGGCGGTGCGGTGGTGCCTGAAAGAGGGCAGAAAACGTGGAAAAGGGGAGTGGAAAAGGCAAACACAGACAGAGAGAACAGTAGTGATGTTGAATGCAACATGGTGAAGAACCCAGGAGAATAAATTAACCAGGAACAGAGCAGGGCCCCTCTGTGCTCACCCCTGCAGCAGCCCAGAACAACCAACACTCCAATTTGTCAGACAACTGAGCAACAAGCACAGCCCTCCAGCCTGGATGAAAGCTGGTCCCTCTCCCTTTGGAGCATTCTCCAAATCCCACACTGAGGCTCCCAGCTCCCAGCTCAGCTGCTCTCTAAGACAAGCTCTTTCTTTCTGTTGTCCCCTGGGAAGTCACAAAGAAAGCTTTCATGGCTTTCACAGCTTGGCCTTCCACCTCCCAGAGTCTCAGCACCGTGGGATCTGCACAAAACCCACCCAGCTGGGACCTGAGGCTTGCCAAACTCCATGATCATCACCATGGTTCTGTCCCATCACCAGAACACCCAGTTAGACCCAGTGCAGCTCCCACTTCACTCACTTGTGCTCCAGCAGGAGGTTGGAGGCAGCCAGGCTGAAGGCTCGCACCACGCCGCTGTCGAAGCCACAGGCCAAGATCTTCAAGGAGGGGTGGAAGGCCACAGTAGAGGGAGTTTCCCCTGCAGCTGAGAAGTCATACAGCTGCAGGGAAGACACCACAGGAATGATGCTGGAGAGAACTGGAGCTGCAGCTGGACCAAACAACTGATCAACCCCACACCTCCACCACAGGTGTGTTCCTGGTCCTGCCTGGATGGATCCAAAGCCCAGTGAAGTCCTGGGTCTTTGGGCATTTAGATAAAGCCCTCAGGTGTTATGTTTTGTGCTAAAAAGCAATATTCAAAAGATGGAGAAAAAAAATAGTTCTGTTTAACAATACCTCAGAACTCTGTACTTCCAAAGGGACTCTTGCCCATGGTACCCCTCATGCTTCAGGGAGAGCTCTTGAACTGTGGGGCTTTGATAATTGGACACTTAATAAATGTGAGACACCTCCTGGCTCTTGCCTCACCCACCTGCTGCATGGAGGTGAGGTTCCACACCCGGATGGTGTTGTCCTGGGACACTGTTGCTATCTGCTTCCACTTGCCCTCCACGGAGAATCCCAGCACAGAGTCCTTGTGAGAGCGCATCAGGGTGTTGTAGTCCCGGGCCTGCATGTCCAGGTAGCCCAGATTCCCAGTAGCTGTTGTGGACAGAACTTTGTGGCTGTCAGGGCTGATGCAGACAAAACTCACTGAAGCCTCATGCTCTGGGGAAAGACACAGGAGTCAACAAATCCTCTGGGAAAAGAGCAGCTGGAATACAGCTACAGATTCACATTTAGGAAAGCAATGATCACAGGAATGAGCAGCCCATGACCTGAAGACTGAGCACTTGCAGGTGTGAGTTTAGTGACAGATTAGAGAGATTAGTCTCTGCCCTTCCTAAAGTCCCTGGGCTCTGCTGTTACGGTGATTGTTTCAAAAACAATCAAAAAAGTCAAGAACTGCTCGACTTCTCCCCTAATTTTTCATGGACAGATGAGCCGTGACTACAAGGGCACAGAAATCAAGATGGAAAGCCTGCTCTCTCCCAGGAGATCCTGCCTTTCCCCTATGAATTATAGCAATGAACATGAATAATTACTATTGAAGACTTGCAAGGAGTCAGCTCTGGAGACAGCACACATAAAACACACCCTAACCTCATGAGGATTGCTCTGGGAGCTGTGGCAGTGGAGCTCTGGATCCACAGCAGATATGGAGCTCAGGAGCATCACTCCCACCTCTACTCACCTGCCTCTAAGACAGCAGTTGAGAAGTCCAGGGGCCACAGCCTCACATAGCCATCCTCTGATCCCGTGGCACAGAAGGTCAAGGACATGCTGATACTGTTTATAGCAATTCCAGGGCCTGAAAACAGATGAAACAAGAAAACTCAACCTGAGGGGGGCCCCATCCAAGAGCTGAGTCTGGTGGTCCATCCACATCCAGCTGGAACCACACCCAGCTGGAGCCTGAGGAGGAGACAGGATTTCCATCATGACTGACAGAACAGGCTGAAGGGTCTCAGTCAGCCCTTCTCAGGGCTCAAACTTCTCTTTACCATCGTGAAACTCTTGCCAGGCACAGAAATTCCTACCCCTGCCATATTTTTGCCTCAAACAGGATCCTTTAGCAAGAAATGTCCCAGATTAACTGCCCAAGGTACAAATGTTTTCATTTCCATGTCCCAAATCCTCTCTGCAGGAGGGAGTAAGAATAGAGATCCACAAAGTGGGAGTTTTTGATTCACAGAAACATTAAGGTTGGAAAACCTCACTGAGTCCAACCATTAACTCACTGCCAAGGCCACCAACAACCCATGTCCCCAAGTGCCACATCCACAGGTTTTTTTAACATTTCCAGGGATGAAAAGGTCAGCTTGTTTCAATGCCTGATCACACTTTCAGTGAAGAAATTTCCACCAATATCCAACCTAAATTCAGGTATAAGGCCATTGGTCAGAGGCAGCACCAAGACCAGGAGGCACCAAGGACATTGTTTCATCTCCCATTGGGCCTTTTCTTACCCGTAAAGTGAGAAATGCAGTTACACACCTCTCAAAGGCCACATTATAGATTAATTAGCTCAATTTGCCAAAGCAAATTATGCACTAAGTTTTAAGATATCAGAGCGATCACACTTGAAAGTGAATTCTTCCCGCTGTTCAAGTTAATGGAAGAGCTGAAAGCTGATCTACTAATGTACAGCAACAAAGATTGCCCAAACGTTCTGCACCAGCTGAATAATGAAAAAATCCCCAAATTCATCTTTTTCCTTGGTCTTAGTTCTTTTTCCATCTCTCCATTAAGCCTCCCATCAGCAAATGAAGACCTTGTTTCATGTTTCTAAAAGTAGTGTTTCTCTGAAAGTGCAATCAGCATTTAAAATGCTAAAATCTTTCTTAAAACGACACTCTGCTGTACTAAGGAAGATTATTTGCAGTCCTTAAGAGGCAAACAGCAATGATCTAATCAACCCTAAAATAATCCTTTAGCAGCAGGTAAAGAGCTGGTTGGTTTGAGCAGAGAGCTGATTTCTGACCCCAATGGTCCCTGGTTGGTTTTTCCCCAGTCCCTGCCTGCAGGCTCTCCCACCTGAGCTGCTCCCTGCCTGCTCCTGCCCATCCCCCTGGGGCTGTGCAGGCAGCAGGCGCCGTGCACTTCGCACACAGACGTTCTTGTAGTCCACCTCCAGCACGTGGCCACTCCTGCTGCACACAAAGCTGTAAAAAAACACAGGAGAGAGACTTGCTTTTAGTAAAAAACCAGCTTGGTTTATGTGTTAAACTGGTTTGTGTAAAGCAATCCTGGTTCACAGTAATGTAAGAGTGTCCAAGTGTTACCCCATACACCTCCAAGGATGTCAAAGCCTCCTATCTGGTTTTCTGAGCCTTTGGAACAGAAATTAGCAAAAGAGTTAAAAGCTTGGCATAAACTCCAGAAAGGAACCTCCATCACAGGCTGGCTGAGCTGACAGCTCTGCCTTTGTGGGACCATATGTGGTGGCAACAAAGGTCTGGCTTTGATGATTAAAATAAAACAACAAAGTGTGTGTCTGTATGTAGGAGGATGTGTACCAGGCTCCTCCTGCTGCCCCAGGAATCCTACAGAGAGCTTCAGGTGGGGAGAGTCACTAAATATGACAGAACAGCAGCATGTAAAGTGGAAAGAGGCTCTTCTGCAAGCAGCCAAATCCCTTTTGGGAGGTGACATGTGCTGAGTGGGGAGAAGCTCTCCCAGCTCCAGAAGGCAGCTGGATTTTGAGGGAAAACCCCAGCAAAATGCTGCAGTCAAGGGGGAAGGCGAATGCCAAGCAGGGAGAGCTGCAGAGCTCCCTCATGCCAGGCTGCCCAGGACAGGTGACAGAGACAGGCCCTTACAGTGAGCGATCCTCCGGCTCCTGCTCGGGCCCAGGCCCCTCCTCGAAGGCCAGGTCGGTGAAGTCCAGGGAGTGGTACTCGCCCAGGTTGACAGGACACGAGCGCAGGACTCCACTGCGCAGTCGCCACAGCCTGATGTTGTCCCGGCCACACGACACCATCCTGTCCCGGGAGACAATGCCTGAGCTCCCCAGGCCCCCGGGGAAGGGCAGTGTCCCAAGGGCCACCTGACAGCAAGGACTGGGAACAGCAAGGGCAACCAGATGGCTGCAGCACTGCAATTCCCCCTGCAGCCATGCCAGAATCATGAAATAAAGTGGTTTGGGGTGAACGGACCTTAAAGCTCATCTTGTTCCACCCTGTGCCATGGGCAGGGACACTTTCCACTATCCCAAGGTTGCTCCAAGTCCCATCCAGCCTGGCCTTGGACACTTCCAAGGATTCAGGGGTAGCCACAGCTTCTCTGAGCACCCTATGCCAGGGCCTCCCCACCCTCACAGGGAACAATTTCATTCCAATATCTAAGAATCAATACTTTTGATTTATTTTCTTGGCACACTACCTGGTATCATCAAAGAAAGCAATCTTCATGGCCTGGATGTCCACATCTGTGTGTGCTTTGGCCAGCACAGTCACGCCTCCACCACGGGTCACCCGAGCAGTGTTCCACACCACCACCATCTGAAGCAAGAAAACACGATGGGAGAGCTGCTCAAAGCTTGGCAGCAGAAGAGCTTTTCATCCAGCAGCTGCTCCAAAGCTGGGTACGAAGTATTGATAACAGAGCTGGAGCAGGGAAATAAAACCCATTGCACAGAGGGTTTAGGACAGTCCAACAGCTTTGCAAAGCTTCATGGCAATATCCTCATCTGCAATCCATAATTAGAGGTTCTAAATCCCAGGGCTGCCTGGCAACAGGACACAGACTTGGAAAGAAAATCCACAGAGCAGCGGAATTCTGCCTGCTGGGATATAGGAGCTGTCCCAGGGCTGAGGGAGCAGGAGGCAGCACATGTCCACTGCTCCAGCACAGGTCTGTGTGCCCTCAGTGCCCATCACCAGGGGCAGGAGTCAAACCCTCTCCCCAAAGGAAAGGGGCAGATGCCTGAAGAAATGCAGGAGGATGCTGTGCATTCCAGGACAGTGTTAAAACCACATCACCTCAGAGGCTGGGATGGGCTGAGGCATCACCCTGGCAGAGGTGCTCCCCCAGCACCCCCATTGTTCTACCCTGCTTTCACCCCACTGATCCCACCTCTCCAGCTCCCACAGAGCACTGCCACATGCTGGGAAAAACACAGAGCACTGTGTGGTTCTTCCTGCACTTAGTGATTGCGCAGCTAATTGCTGATGGTCGTCACTAAAGAATGAAAACAGTGGATGAAAAAAAGGTTCCGCTGACAAAACAAAACCCCCAGTCCCACGGAACAAGTTTATTTTTGACTGCTACACGTGGGATCTGCGTCATCCCCAGCTACAAAGGTGGGTGGCAGCTCCAGTGCCCAGCATCCCTTCCCACAGTGATGCCTGGAGCTGGAAGATTTCACCTCACATCTTGTCCTACATGCTATTAAAATAAAGATGTAATCCCATCAGCCTGCCTGGGTCCTAGCTGGGACCACTCCAGGGACAAAACAGTCCCAAAGCACAACCCCAGCAAGTCTCTCTGACTACTTCCAATAGGATTTGTTCACTTACAGGTGAGGAACACACACAGGTATCAGGCAGAGGGAAAGTATTCTCTAGGCAGCTAATGAAAAAAGGATCTCCCTCAAGAACATGTCTAGCAAAGCCCAGAGCAGAGGTTTGTCTGGAAAATAACTACAGAATCTGGGAGAACAGGGAAACCTCCCAGCCCAAGCATCAGCTCTCACCGTTTTGCCATGCCCGTCCTTCCCAACGCCACACAGAACAGCTCCACTGTGGGAAAAGCTGCAAGAGAGAGACCAGGTGAAAAACAGCTCCTTTTACCCTGAGTGCATCCCCACAGGGCATAAAAAGGGACAAGCTGTGGGAATGGGGAGACAGCAAGAGCTGAGGGATAAGCTCAGGAGGGAGCTGGCAGCACATCCAGGCCAGCTGCCAGCAGGTCTTGGTGACAAACACAAGCAGCTGTAATTCATCCCTGGCTCATCGTGCAGGAACAGCACGGAAAAGCTGCTGTGCTGCAACGCTGAGCACACAGCTGCACCCACCGAAACCCACCTGAGCGCCACGAGGGACTGCAGGTAGGTTTTGAAGAGGCAGAGGCAGGTTCCCGAGGGGAAGGCCCAGAGGCGCCCCACGCTGCGGGGCCCAGCCTGAGCCGAGGCCAGCAGGGTGCTGCTCCCGCTGAACGCCAGCGCCGACACCTGCGGGGAGCAGCGGAGACAGGAGCCCAGCAGAGCTGGCAGCAGGCTGCAGGGACAGGGCTGCCAGCAGGGTTTGCGAGGGGTTCACCCACCTTGTCTGTGTGGCCAAGGAAGAACCTCTGCTCTCCGCTCTTGAGGAGCAGGGTGACGATGACGGCGTGGCAGGGATACACCACGGCCGTGCTGTCCCGCGTCCACAGCGCCTGCAGCACCGAGACAGGGGGGACATGGCTCCAGAACTGCCCCACGGCCCAGGCAGAGCTCTTCCCCAGCCCTGGAAGTGTTCAAGGCCAGGTTGGATGGGGCCTGGAACAACGTGGGCTAGTGGGAGGTGGCACTGTCCACGGCAGGGGGTGGAAGTGGATGGGTTTTAAGGTCCCTTCATGTGAACAGGATATCCAAGGAAAATGACATTGTTGGCAGAGCCTTGAACTGACTGAACCAAATCAACCCTTTCTTTACCCTAACACAGACCACAGGCAAGGCCCAGCGTGCCACAGAAACAATCCAACACAGCCCTTCCCTTCCAGCCTCCAACAAAGCAGCACAAGTTTTAACATGTTAAAAAGACGTGAAATTCAGTGAAGGGTCTGGAGCACAAGTCTGAGGGAACTGGAGGGCTCAGCCTGGAGAAAAGGAGGCTCAGGGGAACCTTTCCACTCTCTAGAACTCCCTGACAGGAGGGTGCAGCCAGGTGGAGTCACGCTCTGCTCCCAGGGAACAAAGGACAGGACAAGAGGAAACAGCTTCAAGTTGTGCCAGGGGAGGTTTATGTTGGATATTGGGAAAATTTCTTCAATGAAAGGTTGGTCAGGCCCTGGCACAGCTGCCCAGGGCAGTGGTGGGGTCACTATCCCTGGAGGGATTTAAATGCCATGTGGAAGTGGCACCTGGGGACATGTGTCAGTGGTGGGCCTGGGAATCCTGGGAAAACCGTTGGAACCGATGACCTTAGAGGGCTTTTTCATCCCCACGATTCTATCTAAAGGGCCCCATAATTTTTAATTCCCCATCCTAACAGCAGAGGAGCTGTGCACAAACAGACGCTCAGACCCATGCACTTTGGGATCATTTTCCACGTCAGGCAGTGCCACACTCAGCCACATTTCACACCTCCAAAACATCCATACCCTGTGCCACACAGTGACAGATCAGCTCCCCAGACATCCAAGCCACTGACCCATTTGGTGCTGCAGCCTCCAAAGCCAATAATCTTTCTCAGCTTCAGGATGGGATCCGGTATGAGCCCCTGGAAAAGAAAACCAGACAGCATCCTTAGAGCCAGGCTGGGGTTCTCCCTCCATGGGGCACCTCAGCCCCAATGCTCGGCTCCCTCTGAAGCACAGAGGCAGCTTTGGATCTCTCCTGTCAGAGGGGATAACTTTAAAGTATTTAACCTGCCAGGGTCAAATCTGGCAGGCAGGAGGAGCTGGAATTTCTGAGTTAAGCAGCTCTCCCATCCAGCCACAGTAACACCCAGAGAGCTGGGGCCACTATGGGAATCCCAGAATGGTTTGGGTTGGAAGGGACCTTAAAGTCCATCTCATTCCACCCCCTGCTATGGGCAGGGATACCTTCCACTATCCCAGGTTGCTCCAAGCTCCATCCAACCTGGCCTTGGACACTTTCAGGGCTGTCCTGCAGGCCAGGGCACACCTGTGGGATGGCACACCTGGGCAAACCAGTAACCTGTTACCAGCTTAAGGTCAGCACATTTGAACACAGGGTCCCTCTTTCAAGGTAAGTTACTGGTGGTAAGAACTGCTAGTCAAAAAAAGAAGCACCTTTTGGACTCCTTAAGTTTAACTGAAACTGAACCTTGTGTTCCCTCTCTCACTTCATTAGAAATAAACACCGCGAAGCCACTTTGTGACCCTCCAGAACTTCACCCACCTCCTCTGAGCTGGGCACAGCTCGGGTGGTCCATCCCCCACTCTGGTGAGCATAGACATGGATGCCACCATCGCTGAGTGACAGTGGCAGCCCCGTGTCCCCCACACTGTGCAGCCCCTGCTTCTCCTCCAGCACAGGGTCTCCAGCAGGCACAGCTCTCAGAGGCCCTGGGGCTGCCAGGTGAACCTCAGGGATGGTTTTGGTGATCACAGGACACTGATGTGGCACCTGAGAATGAGGAAAGCCTCAGACAGAGCTCAGTTCTCCTCCCAGTGCCCTCCACCTGATGCAGGGGCAGAGACAGACATCCACGTCTCTCCTCACAGCAACACAAACAAGGATGAAAAAATATGGAGGGAGAGCAGCCCTGTGGGTACCTGGCTTGACCAGGCTGTTAACCAGCTGTTTTCCCTACACTCCCAGTGTTGTCCATGCACAGCTCATCTCCAGACAGCAAACCAGAGCCTTGTCCAAATGCTCCTGGAGCTCTGGCATGTTTGGTACTACTGCCCTGGGGAACCTGTTCAGTGCCCGACTACCCTCTGGGGGAAGAACCTTTTCCTAATATCCATTAAAACCTCCCCTGACACAGCTCCAGCCATTTGCTGGGTCCTGTCCCTGTCACAGAGAGCAGAGATGGGAGCTATCCCTTGGGAGGAGCTGCAGCCCCTGATGAGGTCTGACCTCAGTCTCCTTTTCTCCATCTGATCAAACCAAGTGACTGCTAGACCTCTCACCCTTCCCCTCTAGATCCTTCCCCATCTTCACGGCCATCCTTTGGACACCCTCTGGAGAGGTTGTGCTCCTCGCTTTCTCCCTCTCCTCAGCATGAGGATGGCTTCCCCCAGTCCCTCTCCAAACCCCCACCACCACACTGGTGAGCCAGTCTGGACACAGCTCCCACATCACCCCCAGTGAGGAAGGGGAAATCAGGATGAGGGCAGCTGCCTGCAGTCCCAGCAACCCTAACTCCATGCACTGCTCTGCTCCCTGAGGGCACTGACCACATTCCTCAGTCTCCAGACCTCACTTCCTATCTATAATTTGAAGACACAATGATCTGCTGCTTCCACAGAGACAGGATGGATGTCTGGAGATGTCGAGGCACTTGGCACATCTCCTGTCTCCCTGCTGCACCACACTGAGCCCTCAGGCAGTAGCTACAGGGCTGTGGTCACCAGACCATGCCAGGAGCAGCTGCCAACGACAACAAGCAGCTTCTACATCTTAAATTAAAACACAGATGCAGGAGAAAGCTCCCTGGGAAGCAGGAAGGAGCTGCAGCCTCCTCCACGGTGCACTTACAGCTTTGGGACTGGTTACCTGATGGGTGAGGGACAGGTCACTGACCATTCTGGAGAGTGTCAGTGGGCAGCTGGGCTCCTCCAGGACTTGGTCACCTGGGCAACACGAGGAGCAGGTCAGGCTCTTTTGGAAACCCAGGGCACCCTCCTGGAGTGGCACAGCCTTGGCTGCTGTCCCCAGCAATCCCACCTGCCACAGGATTTGGGAAGCTCTTCTGGATGGTGTTGTGCAGCAGCTTGGAACCCTCGGATGGGAACCTGAGCAGAACCAGAGGAAGGCACCGTGTAACTGGGATATTGTATTGGCACCCGGGAATATCACTTGGTACCTCAGCCTGGCACAGAGGCCTCTTCACTGCCTCCTATAAGATTCCCCCTTCTGCCCCATCCCAAATACAGGGATACCAAAGGCACATGACACTAAAGGGTAGATTTGTTAACAACATTTAAATGCTGGGGGTGGGGAGACCAGAATGCCTCCTTAAGCTCCAAGTTCACCTGGATCTGTCATTCCTTAAGTGTCATTACCCCTCCTGCCTGTCCCCAGGGAGTGGGGAGGTCTGGGAGCTGCAGTGGGATTAGAAGCAGATGTACCTGATGTAGTCATAGAGGTCATGCCACTTCTCCCCCTTGGGCACAGGGAAGGCCAACTCCCGGGGCATGGGGGCAACCCCACGGCAGGACAGGTCACTGAGCCGGGCCTCGGAGAGTGTCACACCTGGCAGCACAGGGACACACACAGTCAGCTCTCCAGGCCCAGGGAGCTGCCTGGAATCCCATTTCCTGTGGGATACGAGCACAAACCACTTCCCACCAGAGACACAAAGATCACAAGCCTGAGGTCTGTAACAAACACACCTTGCACAGGTGTATTCCTGGAACTCTTGAACTACAAAGCATAAACCATATCCAGAGCATAAACCCTTGGATTCAAGTTGTAAATCCCCAGGCCTAGGATTCACTTCATTTCTGCTCACTGATTCAGCAGTTTCACATGATTTCTCTTAAGGCTCATTGCCTGTTTTCTTATTTCCTTTGTGTATTTTTAAATTTAAGAAAGTGAAACAGGAAAGGTTTCTGGAAAGATACAGTAAGTTTCAGGAATTTCAAAGCAGCCCCTGTAACTTCTTCCTCACTGATGCTTCCCAGCAGGCCAGGCAGTTCAGACAGAATTCCAGCATGAAAAAAGAAAGACAGAAAACAAAGGATTTGACCAAAATACCTCTGTCACACCGAGCAGGTAGATAAAAAAAGCAGGTTAGAAGATTTCTGACACAAAAAAAAGCACAGGCTCTTCCAGCAGATAAAAGCTCAAGTTTTGCAGAAGTGAGGCTTGATGACACCTTTCATTTTTACCCCTGAAAAAAATTTCTAACCCTAGAAAGATTTTTAACTTTGTGGTTTTTTTGTTTGCTTTACAGCTGGAAAACTAGAGGATACTTTCCTCCAGAGGTTAGGAGACTATATTCCATTCCAGAGTGTCTTCCAGTGCCTAAAGGGGCTCCAGGAGAGCTGAAGAGGGACTTGGGGCAAGGGCCTGGAGGGACAGGACAAGGGGGAATGGCTCCCTACTGCCGGAGGAGAGGGATAGATGAGACATTGGGAAAGAATTGTTCCCTGTGAGGGTGGGGAGGCCCTGGCACAGGTTGCCAGAGCAGCTGTGGCTGCCCGTGGATCCCTGGAAGTGTCCAAGGCCAGGTTGGATGGGGCTTGGAGCAACCTGGGCTAGTGGAAGGTGTCCCTGTCCATATGAAAACTTAACATTATACCAAGTATTTTGCCCTTTCTGTTCATTTCATACAGCACCAGCAGCTTAGTGCTCTGCCAGGGCTGCAAACTCAGCTTTGAGCCCCCACGGGATCCCCCCAGGCTGGGCTGGAGTCACAGGAAAAACCTGAGGTCACGCCAGCTCTGGGCTCCTCACCTGGCTCAAAGAGCAGGTCGCTGGTGCAGAGGTTTTTCACGAGCAGGTTGGAGCAGAGTTTGACCCCCCTGAGGTGGCTGTACCTGCGGTTCAGGTACAGGGCCAGGATGGAGGGCAGGTCCAGCACCAGGCATGTCCAGCGCACGTTGGCCGGGGCTGCTCCGGTGGCACCTGGGGAGGAGAGGACAGGGAGAAGAGGGATGGTGGGAAAGATGCTACAGACACAGACCTTGCTGGATGGGAGACAAGGTTCACAGGGTTCAGTATGAAGTATTCACCAAGCAAAATTCCCAGCAGTCCTGTGCCAAGTGGGTGATGGGAAAACATGCTCAGGGCTGGGGAAGGACAGACAGACAGCTCCACCACCTCCATGGGCTCATGCCTGGCCTGATACTGCACCTCTACTTCTTAGGAAAATGGGGATAGGGGACAGCCCAGCCAGGAGCTATGGCTGCAGAGGGGCTCCTGCCCAGCCCATCACTCTTATCACAGACTCCTGGAATTGTTTGGTTTGGGAGGAACACCTTAAAGCTCATCTCATTCCATCCCCCTGCCATGGGCAGGGACACCTTCCACTATCCCAGGTTGCTCAAGCCCCATCCAGGCTGGTCTTGGACACTTCCAGGGATCTAGGGGCAGCCACAGTTTCTCTTCAAATGCATCAAGTCAACTTGAGAACTCAATTTACTTTTTAACAATTTATTTTGGTGGTGTTGTGCCAGCCCAGCCGCAGCACACAGCTCCTCACCCCGGGCTGGGCCCTCCCTGGCTGCTCCGCAGACAAAGGGGAACTGGAGCCAGGTGTCTGTGGATTTGAACTCCTTGAAGAGGCTGGAGAAGGAGATGCGAACCACCTGGTTTTCCTGGGAAGAGACACACACGCATATGGAGCTTTAGTCACCCTGGTGGCTTCAGCAGGGAAGTGCTGCAGAGAAGGCATGTGGCCCTGTCTCCTGTCCCCTCTGTGTCCCATCCCCAGTGGAGATGCCACGAGCATGGAAACCATTTCCACCCTGGGGTAACCCACCAGCAGCAAAGAACAGCCAAGTCCTGCACCCCCAAGCCCACTACTGCCATCCCCAGTCCTTCAATCAGCCACGATGGCGGTTTAAGAGGCCACCCTGTGTCACGGACCTCGGTGGTGACATCCAGGTGCACGAGGAAGTGCTTGCGGGGCAGGGGCCTGAAGAGCAGGTAGAGGTAGCGCCCTGTCAGCCCCAGGGACTGTGTCCCTGCCCGTGGCAGCTGCAGGTAGCTGCTGGCAGGGTTGGAGCCTCGGATCCGGTAGATTGTTCCCTTCAGCCTCGTGTCCTTTGGAAAGCAGGGAAAGATGGGGAGTCAGCACTGTTCCCCCGTGGCCAATGCCCCCTGCCCCATGGCGCTGGTGCCCCCGTTACCGTGAGGGCAGCCACGTCCCCCTCCTTGGCAGAGCGCTTCCACTCCTCCACACGGAAGTGCTTGAAGATGTTCAGGTAGGGACGCTGCCAGGCTGTCGGCACCAGCATTGTCGGGGGGAAAAGAACCCCAGCCTGGACAGCCCCCATTGCCCCCTGTATGCCCCGAGGTCCCCTGTCCTGTTAGCACCCCATTATCTGCATATCCTGAGTCTCCCCAGCCCCAGTGTCAACCTTGTGATGCTCCCAAGCTGCAGTGCCCTGCTTAGAATCCCATTACCCCCTTCCTCCGGACCCCTCCAGCCCCAGGGACACCCCTGGTACCTCCAAGCCTCGAGCTCCTCCAGTCCCAATGACATCCCCATCACCTCCACATCCATGACCCCCCCAGCCCAGGTGACTGACCTGGTAACCCCACATTCCAAGTCCTCCTGCCCTGCTGACACCCCACTATCTCCGTATCCCAAGCCTCTCCAGTGCTGGTGGCACCCTGTTAACTCCATGTTCAGGGCCGCCATGCCCCAAGCCCCCCATGCCCAGTGATGCTCTGGTATCTCCACACCTGGAGCACCCCAGATCCCCGGGCCTGGTGATAATCCCATCACCCTTGTACTCTGTTTCTGGTGACAGTGCCCCTCAGCCCCAGTGACAACCCTGTTACCTCCATGCTGAGCACCTCTATTCCCAGACTGCCCCCCCCAGACCCAGTGACACCCCCATTACCGCCATGCTCCAAACCCCACAAACCTCTCAGCCCCCTACAGAGCTCCCCCATCCCTGGAACCCACGCCCCACTCCGGTGACACCCCCATTACACCTGTGCTCCGAACCGCCCCAGAGCTCTCCCATCCCCGGTGACGGCCCCGCTATCCCCTGAACTCTCATGACCGGTGGTGCTTCGCTTAACCCATCCCCAGTGACGCCCCATCTCCCCCCCATCATCCCCGTCCCTCCCTACCCACAGCGACGCCCCCACAGCGCCCACATCCCCTGGGACACCCACGTTATTCCGTGCCTACCCCATCCCCGCTGACACCCCCATCACCCCGTGCCCCCTCCATCCCCGCTGACACCCCCATCACCCCGTGCCCCCTCCATCCCCGCTGACACCCCCATCACCCCGTGTCCCCTCCACCCCCGGTGACACCCCCATCACCCCGTGTCCCCTCCATCCCCGGTGACACCCCCATCACCCCGTGCCCCCTCCATCCCCGCTGACACCCCCATCACCCCGTGTCCCCTCCATCCCCGCTGACACCCCCATCACCCCGTGTCCCCTCCATCCCCGGTGACACCCCCATCACCCCGTGTCCCCTCCATCCCCGCTGACACCCCCATCACCCCGTGTCCCCTCCATCCCCGGTGACACCCCCATCACCCCGTGTCCCCTCCATCCCCGCTGTCGCCCCCGATCTCCCCGCGCCCCCCCCACCTGCCGCCATGGCGCGCGCTGCCGGATCAACCGTCCCGCGCGGCCGCAGCCAATCAGCGGGGCGCTACTGCATAGCACGTGACCAGCCACGCCCCTCCAGGCTATGGCCACTCCCCCACGCTATGGCCACGCCCCCTCGCCCTCCCCGCCCCTCCCCGGGGTCGCGACACGATCGCGACAGAGCAGGGCCCGAGCGCGAGGGACGAGGGGACTTTAATGTGCTCGGGGGCTCAGAGCGAAGGGTCGCCGAAGCCGAAGCGGTGCTGGGCGGCGCGGATCTCCTGCAGCAGCGCGTCGTTCTTCAGGCCGAGCTGCGGGAAAGGGGAGCGGGGTCAGGGCCGGGGGGCGCGGGGTTGCCCCAGTGGTAGAGGGGCTGTTTGGTCGCTCGGATGCGACACCGTCGGGACAGGGATCGCCCCGTGGCACAGCCGCACACCCAGCTTGGAAGGGAGCAGGATGAGCGGCTCCAGCCCCGCCCGCCGCGCGGGGCACGGACACGAACCTTGACGGTGTATTTGTAGCACTGCTCTGCCTCCAGCTGCCGCCCGCCCTGCAGCCGCCGCACGGAGCACCAGGGACCAAATCGTAGGGCGGGTTAGCCAGGAAAAGACTCTTAAGACCATCAAATCCAACCATTCCCCCAGTACTGCCAAGGCCACCACTAAACCATGTCCCCAAGTACCACATCCACATGGCTTTTAAATCCCCCCAGGGATGGTAACTCCACCACTGCCTCGGGCAGCTGGGCCAGTGCCTGACCAGCCTTTCCATGAAACAATTTTCCCAATATCCAATATAAACCTCCCCCGGCACAACTTGAGGCTGTTTCCCCTTGTCGTGTCCCTTGTTCCTTGGGAGCAAAGCCTGACCCCCACCTGGCTGCCCCCTCCTGTCAGGAGCTGTGCAGAGCCAGAAGGTCCCCCCCAAGCCTCCTTTTCTGCAGGCTGAGCTCCTTTCCCAGCTCCCTTAGCCGCTGCTGGTGCCCCAGCCCCTTCCCCCAGCTCTGTTCCCTTCTCTGCACACATTCTGTCTTGTCATGAGGGGCCCAGAACTGACCCCAGGATTTAGGGTGCCTCAGCTGTGCCCCGCATGCCAGGAAAGACATAGACTCTCAGTGAAATTACATTTGTAAGAAGCTCAGCAAGGAGGACATGCCCCGGGGCAGTCAGTGCCTGGGGGTGCTGTTTTTGTTACCCAAACACTCAGTTTCCCTGAGCACATCCCCCAAACTTTTTATCACTTCAGGCTCATGAGCAGATGCCAATAAACCCCCCGATAAACCCCTCCCCAAAACCTGCACTCCTTCAGTCTGACAGGGCAGGACACTCACTTGCAGGCAGATGAGGGCGAGATATCCCCACACTTCAGCGTTGGTGTTATCCAGGGCATTGGCCTCAGAGAGAGCATCTTCTGCTTCCACCATGTCCTCCATCTTGACGGAGAGAAGGAGAGGTGTGGACAAAGGGCAAAGAGCAGGCAGAAAGGGCTTCACAACTGAACAGAACAGCAGAAGAAATGAGTGCAACAGAAGGTCCTAGGAGGGATTCCCTGACAGAAATGCAGGGAGAGGATTTAGGGCACATGCAAGGACTTATCCTCAGCATCCAGCTCTCCAGTCTGGAGCAGGAGCTTCCCACTGCTGACCCCCGTGGGATCATATACTATTTCTAAGTCAGCCTGCAGCTGTAAGGAAAGCAGCACAAACACCTTCACCTCCAGGAACCAAGTGATCCAACTCCATGAGGAAACATGGTGGTGCTCCTGCTCCCTATTCCCACTGCCCAGCAGCTCCAGGCAGGCAGGGATAACTGGTGCCCAGTGCACCACACACCACCCTGACCTGATTCCACAGCCTCCCAGGATGTGAACATTTGGCCAAGGGGAAAACAGAAGTTCAAATTCCTTCCCTGCTTGCTTCCCTCAACTCCCTCAGCCAAACTCCTTTGGAGGAAACTGGCAAGGTGTCCCTTGGCAGGTACTGCGCTGCTGGTGGCTGGGTGTCTTTGGCAGCCATTCAGAGATGCTGGATTCCCTTGGACAGGGAAAGCACCGAGATTCTTCCCTGCTGACATCCCACTCTGTGCCTTGGTGGTGACATGCAGGTCATGTGCAGGCAGGCACTCGGAGCAGAGCCCTGACTGCTTGCCATGACATCCTGGGGAAGGAGGTGCTGGCAAGAGCTGGGATGAGGGGAAGAATGGCTGCTCCTGGAGGAGCTGCTGAAGGTAACACCATCCAGGTGCCACACTGGAACTGTGACAGCACACAGGACAGGATGGCCTTCGGGAGCACTGGGTCACAGGCAGCCAAGTGTTGCTTTAGTCAAGGGGATTCTGCAAAAGCCAGCCCTGTGTCCCATGCCACTGACTGAAGCCCAGAGGACACAAAGGCAGCTGCACTTACCCTGTAGCAGGCAATGCCCACGCCCAGCCAGGTGAGACAGGAGGCAGAGTCATCACAGGCGAGCAGGTAGATCTGCTTGGCTCGGCCATACTGCCAGGAGAGAGACAGACACATTCCCTCTGCAGCATCACATCACTCCACGGACAGGAATTTGCCAAACACCCTGTTCCAGTGGGGTTCAGACACTCACTGTCCCCAGTGCTGCTGGGGGAGTGACTTGCTTTGTGGTAACTTCCCCTCCACAGCCCTGCTGGCTCCTCACCTCTTTCTCTTCCAGGTAGATGGAGCCCAGGCGCAGGTAGACAAGGTGTATATCTGCAGCATCCTCCACAAAGCTGATGACTCGCTCGTAGCATGCCTTTGCCTTCTCAAAGTTCTTCTTCAGGTAGCACAGGTGCCCTTTCTGAGCCCAGACATTTGGATTCTGTGCACAAAAAAACAGGAGACCCGGATGGGAGAAACAGCTGGGAGGGGGACTGGGACACCTGTAAGCAGCAGAAAGGAGGAGCTGAGCAGTGTTTAACTGTATTATCACAACTCCCTGTGCAGTGATCCAGGCTTGGGATAGAGGGGCTGGAAGCTGCCTGGTGGGAAAGGAAGGACCTGGGGGTGCTGGTTGGCAGCAGCCGAACCCGAGCCAGGTGTGCCCAGAAGGCCAATAGCCCCTGGCCTGTGTCAGCAATGGTGTGGCTGGCAGGAGCAGGGCAGTGCTTGTGGCCCTGTGCAGGGCACTGGTGAGGCCACAGCTTGAGTGATGTGTCCAGTTCTGGGCTCCGCAATGTGGGGAGGACATTGAGGGGCTGGAGTGTGTCCAGGGAAGGGAACAGAGCTGAACAGAGCTGGGGAAGGGGCTGGAGCACCAGGAGCAGCTGCGGGAGCTGGGAAAGGAGATCAGCCTGGAGAAAAGGAGGCTTGGGGAGGACCTTCTGGCTCTGCAAAGCTCCCTGACAGGAGGGGGCAGCCAGGTTGGGTCAGGCTTTGCTCTCAGGAAACAAGGGACAGGACAAGAGGAAACAGCCCCAAGTTCTGCCAGGGGAGGTTGAGGTTGGATATTGCTAAAATTCCTTCATGGAAAGGCTGGTCAGGCACTGGCCCAGCTGCCCAGGGCAGTGGTGGAGTCACCATCCCTGGGGGGATTTAAAAGCCGTGTTGATGTGGCACTTGGGGACATTGTTTAATTGTGAACATGGTGGTGCTGGGGAACAGTTGGTCTTGATGATCTTAGAGGGCTTTTCCAACCTAAACAATTCCATGATTCTATGATAGTAGGGCAGGTTTTATGCAGAGACTTAAGGTCAGTGGGCTGCCTGCAGGACACCAGCAATGGGATCCCCCTCCAGCTCCCTGCCCAGTGTCCTGCCTGCACACAGCATTCCCAGGCATCACCTTCCCCCTGCCTTCCTTTCAACTTGCCTCCTCAAAGCCAGCTTCTCTGCAGAGAGATCAATAGCAACCTTGTTTCTCATGAAACAGAGCCTGATTCACCCACCGAGGGAGTGAGGATCAGGATATACACATTGAAAGGAAAAAGAAATGCAGATGCGGCAGAGGGAAGGGCAGAGATAGGCTCTGAGATGCTGCCTGTCTGTGCAGGGGGTGACAGGAGACTGTGACAATGGGATAACAAAGAGAGCAGTGCTGCAGCCACAGCCTGGTGTGACTGCCCTCCCTGCTGAAATGCTCTGGACTAACACTGGAATGGTAAAGTGGAAATGAACCAGGGTCTCTGGGTTCACACACACCAAGAATGCAAGGGAATTACCAAGGGGTCGATCTGAATGGCCTCAAGCAGATATTCCTCACATTTGGGGAGGTCTTCCTGCTTCATGTAGGCCCAGGCCAGAGCCAGGTGGTAGGCACAGGTGGGGCCTCCCTGAGGGGTCAGCAGCTCATGGGCCAGTGCCTTGTGAACAAACTGGGGAGAAAGTGCACAGGTGTTGGTTAGGGGAGCAGGGACACCATGGGCACCCCAGCAGGACAGGGCAGGAGGGCTGACTGACACCTGTCTGACTTCCAGAAACAGAAAACACAAAGGAAATGTATTTTTCCCCTCTTTTGAGAGTTGGTCTAGTGGAAGGTGTCCTTGCTCACACCAGGAGCTTGAAATGAGATGAACTTTCAGGTCCCTTCACCAAACCAAACCAAACCAAACCAAACCAAACCAAACCAAACCAAACCAAACCAAACCAAACCAAACCACTCCATGATTCCATCTAGTTCTGCCTTGCTTTAAGCAACTCTTTCTGTCATGTAAAATTTAGGCAGGCAGCACAATGTGGCAACCAGAGAGATCCCAGAGATAACTTGGTGGGACAGGTACAAAAATCACTCCAACATAATACATAAGTGTCTGAGTCAAAGGAGTTCAGGCATCTTGGAAGCATCACAATAATGGATCCCATCTCTGACTGCACAGGGGAGAGAACCCTGCACCATTTCTGAGCTGGTTGTTCCCTCTGCAGCAGGCAGTGCTGGGCTGTGTGTCCACAGCCAGCATTGTGAGTTCAGTGCTCTGCTTGGCCACACTGCTGCATCTCTAGGCAGTGGTGGTTTTGCTCCCTCTTGTGCTTGGCCTCTGGGGTGGCCATGACTCATTTCCTGAGCCCAAGAAAGGGGCTGGCTGGAGCTCTTTGGGAATAAACCAACCTCCCTTCCCACTCCTCCACTCCCTGTTAAACTGACCCGGACAGCATTGTATTTCATCAGGAATTCCACTGTCTTCATGAAGATTGTGCAGGGAGTTGGCTGAGGTCCTGGAGCACGGCATGATGCTGCAAGAAAACATGTCTCTGTCAGTCCCAAAGTGGGGCTTTTATTTCTGGAGCCAGAGCAGGACCTGAGGTCCTAGTGGGGACAGAGAAATCCCAGCAACATGGAGCAAAATCCAGGAAGTGGCAGAGGTGGCTGAAGCAGAGATGAACTCAGCATTTCTTGCTGAAGGGCTTAAGTTTTGCAGGAGATCTGAAAAGAAATTATGCTCTTCACCAACTAAGTTTCCAGTTCAAACCCAGAAGAAGAAAATATGGGAATTTATAGATGATACTTGTCAGAGACAGTGAGGTTCCTGCCTCCCCAAACCAACAGGGGGGCCCTGAGGCACCCAGCACTGCCATCTCCACCATGAGTGGGGCTGAGGAGGAGGAGGCAGATCACATAGCACAGGACCAGAGGGACCAGAGGGACCCTAGGGACACTCTAAGAGCTGCCATCTCAGGAAGGAGACAAGGAAGGTACAGGGTGCAGTGACATGAGGGAGAGAGCTGCTTTCACCCACTGGCTGTCCACGCTGAGATGTGCTGCTCTGAAAATTGGGGTGAACCTACTTTGCCTGCAGATTCCCTGGCTCAGGAGAGACAACAGGCCTTGGCATCACGGGGGCCATGGCTCACTGCTCCTGTGTTACTCCCCACCATTCCCACAGGGCCACCTCCCAGCACTGGGCTCTCTAGGTCTCCATTCCCAAACCTTCCAGGGCTTCCTGCAGGGCCATAGCCTCTTCCTTGGATGTCACACCCTCCACCACCTCCAGCTGTTTGTCAGCTGAACCATCTGGAATCTTCTCTGGGACAAAAGCCCCAACAACCATTAGGTGGAAAGAGTTTGCCATAAACTGCCCAGTTTAGAACATGATTCCACAAGAAATGGGGAAGAGAGAAAATATAAAAGATCTATCAGGTTTTCAAAACTGGGAAGAAATTTCTTTGCAGGAGGCAATACCTAGGGCTGGGGTTTTGAGCACAAGGTTACCATGTGAAGCCAGAAACAGGTATAAATGAGGCAGGATGAGAAGAAATGGCCTGAAGTTGTGCCAGGGGAGGTTTAGGTTGGATATTAGGGAAAATTTCTTCACTAAAAGGGTTGTCAGGCACTGGCCCAGGCTGCCCAGGGGTGGAGCCCCCATCCCTGGAAGTGTTCAAAAGCCTTGTGGATGTGGCACTTGGGGACATGGTTTAGTGGTGAACACAGCAGTGCTGGGTTAACAGCTGGACTCAATGATCTTGGAGGTCCTTTCCAACCTTAGTCATGTCATGATTCTATGAATATCCCTTTCCTCATAATCAGAAGGGACAAAAACCCACATGTGTCACAAGCCTGCCTGCCTGAGGCACAGTGCATGAGTGGTGATAATGTTAAAAATAAAGCCAGTCAGCATTTCCTGCAGCCTGGCCAAGTATTTGGGACTCAGGACAGTCAGTTTCAGCTCAGGCTGGACTCAGAGAGGCTCCAAGGGAAGCCTTGGCCCCAGGGTCACTGCCAAGCATGCGGTTTGCCCTTTGGATTGGTGAGGCAGAGCTTTCCAAGCTGTGTTGGGAATTCACAGTGACAGCTTCCATGGAATTCTGTTCTAGCTCACAGTCCACATCTTCCACCTTTACCCTCTGTATTTCCCCTTTCAAAAATTCTCCTCTCCGTCCACCATTCACCACACAGCTCCAAGTCCCTCCACACTGGTGCCAGGGCACCTACTGGGTTTGCTCAGTTACCTGGGTCTGTGCTGGGAGAACTCTTTTCCCCTTCTTCTGCCTCAGCAGCCTCGAGGATTCTCTTCTCCTCCTCCAGCTGTGCTCGCAGGTTCTTCTTAGCCTCACGGAAGTTCCTTTCTGCCTGAATATAATTATTTTGCAGCTCATAAAACAAACCTGTGGGAGAGACAGAGCAGCATCAGCAGACACCCAAAGAAAGCAAAATCCTTCCCTTAGCTCTCAGATTGGAGTAGGGAGAGGAGGGCTGGGGGTAGGAACAATGCTTGTCTCTACAGGAACACCTTGAGCACCAGGCTGGTTGATTTTTGTACCTGAAATGGTCCAGGCTATGATGCTGGATGGCTCCGAGCAGCAGGCACTCTCAAATAAAATCTCTGCCTTTTCATAGTGCTGCAGTGCGACAGCCGCAATCCCACAGAGCAGCAAGCTGGGGCAGGCAGGGGCAGAGCAGTCAGCTTGCAGCCCCAGCAGTGGTGTGGGGAATACACCCCACAGCCTCCCCAGCCACCCACCAGGAGCACTCAGCACCTTTGGGTGTGCTGGCGGTCTAGACAAAGGGCCTGCTGGAAGCATTCCTGGGCCTTGGTGGAGTTCTCACGCAGGAAGCAGAAGGCTCCATAGTCCAGCCAGCACTGGATGCTGCGCTGGTCCTGAGCTACCCTCTAGACAACAGAGATCATCACTGGAGTCAGGCTCATGCCATGGACTGGGGAGGCAATTCTGGGATGACCATGGCTTCCCTGGCCACCTCAGCCCAGTTTAGCAGGAATCAAGCCCTTTTTTATCACATGCAAAGGTGCCCCCTAACTGGGATTGTGCTGGAAGCCCAATTCCTCTCTAAACTTTCTCCACCTAACACATGTCCTCCAGCTCCAGCTGACCCCTCCTAGGGTGCAGTGTCCCCAGCACTGACCCAGCACATCTTTTGGACCAGCCCATCCCATTTCCCCTGGCCTCAAGGTTGGAGTCCTCAGTGACCTCTCCAGGGACAGTCTCACATCCTGCAGAGAGCAGCATCTCCCTGGAAAATCCCTCCCCTTCAGCCTGAGTATCCTGGTGAGGCTCAGCTCCTTCCTCCCTCCACCACAGTCAGGGCTGGCTGAGCTGTGAGCAGTGGTCCTGCTGTGATGCTGTGCTGTGCCAGCCCACATAAGGAAAGAACTGGGGCTCCCTTACCTGCTTGTAGAAGACAGAGGCCAGTTTGAAGTCCTTGTTGGCTTCAGCTTCGTGAGCAAAGAGCAGGAGCTGCTTCCTGGTCGTGTAGGATGGAGGAGCAGAATGAAGATCTTCCCCAGACAGGAGCTGGTAGGGAAAAAGACAGTGTTAGCCCTGGGGAAGGGAAGAGTGATTCATGTGATCCCAGTATGGCAGCAGGCCCCATGCCAGCACTGCCCACAGTACAGACCAGTATGGCTGAGGCTGGGCACTGGGAAAGGCAAGCTGCTCCTTGTGGTGGGACACATTCCTGTCATTCCTAGGTACCTCTGCCAAACAGGGACAGGGCAGTATCAATTTTTACAGGAGCCTGGAGTGACAGGACAAGGGGGAATGGCTTCCCACTGCCAGAGGGCAGGTTTAGATATTGGAAAGGAATTGTTCCCTGTGAGGGTGGGGAGGCCCTGGCACAGGTTGCCCAGGGAAGCTGTGGCTGCTTCCTGGAAGTGTCCAAGGCCAGGCTGGATGGGGCTTGGAGCAACCTGGGATAGTGGAAGGTGTCCCTTCCCATGGCGGGGGGTGGGATGAGATTAGCTTTAAGGTCCCTTCCAAGCCAAACCAGTCTGTGATTCTATGATTATTTACAGCATTCTCTAGATCAAAGTGATGTCAAACTTCTGTGGGGCCACTTACTGGTGACCCCAGCTCATGCTGGGGGTCTGAGCTCTGCAAGCCACGTGCCAGCTACAGCAGCTTTACCAGTGGCATGTCACACATATCCCACCATTGGGATTTTGAGCAGTGGGATACAAATGCACTGGACCCTGCCTTGAGTGTGGCTCATGATCCATGTGTGACAAGTGCAGCAGATGAAAGCATGAGCCTGCTTCTATCTTGAAGGCAGAAGTCCTTCCCCTGCCTTGGATCCATGGTGAAGTCATGGCCCAAGTCACCAGATTTCCCACTACCTTGTTCAGGGCAATGTGCATGTGGTCCACAAGGTATACGTAGAGCTCACTGAGGAAGACCTGGAGCTGCTCCTTGGTCTCAAATGCTGTGGTCTTCAGGTATTTCTCCCTCACAATCTTCACCACAGAATACTGGGGAGACAAGGGGATTGGACAAGGCAGGTTTGTAACCAGAGACAGAACATATTCATTTTGCCTGAAGCTTCAGCTTAGTTCTGAGAAATAAATCCAGCCCACCACTAATAAAAGTAAAAAAAAGCAAGCACAGGGGATTTCCTTTCCCACCTCCCTGACACACCCTTAAGGGACAGCATGTGGAAGGCTCATCTCCTCAGGATAGAGAGGGGGTCTCCAGGAAGAATGTGGCTGAGGCTGTGGAGCTGAGAGAGGGGAAGCTCTTTCTCCTCCCAGGGCAAACTGGGAATGTGAGAGCAACCAGCTTTGCCTTTCTCAGGTTATGCGCATGGGGCAAAAGGATGTGATCGGCTGCCATTGATAGGAAGTGTTTTCTTGGTATGGGACCAAAGCTGCTCCATTAGAGGGGAATCCTGCTCCCCCCCCCCCCCCGCCCCGCCTTCCCCAGAGCCCAGGGAAACAGCTCTGTGTGGCAGGAAAGGATTCTGGAGCACCACATCATCCTGAGTTACCACCATGGAGCAGCAGTTCCTCACTGAGAAACTGCCAGGACAAAATAAGCAGAGAAGCAAAAAGCATGAAGGAGTCTGCACCTTTAGCTGTTCCTTAAAAGCAAAATATTTCCCAGAGGTATTGAGCTCGTAGTTGAGCTGACGCTTCTGTTCCTGCAGGGTTTCGTGGTCTATCTCTCCCTGGTCAGACAGCTCCTTCCCAAAAAGCTCATGGTATTCACTCAGGATGGCAACAGCAACACTGGTGACACGTTTGTGATATTCTTCCACTACCTAGGAAATAATTAAATAAATTTCACAAGCCACTTATGCAATCAACCTTGATATGTATTTGATTTGCCACAGCCCACACCTCCCATTAACTCCACCTGACTCAAGTCTCAATTAGCCTGTCACACATCCTTTCCTGTCCATGCCTGAGGGCTGAGAAAATATCTACAGGTAAACATAAAAGAGTTTCTTCCTGCCAGGGTTTTCCATCAAAATTCAGTATTCCAGTCACTGCTATCTCTCCTATAGCAATATAGTTGGCTGTGAATAGAATATATCTCATTTACTGGGAGCCTTGAAACCCACGGCCAACCCTCTCCAGCAGAACCTGTAATCTCATAATCTTGATCCTCAGAAATTCATGGTGATCAGAGAGTGGTCAGGGCTGATTCTGTTCAGGTTTGTCTGAGTCTGATGAAGCACTTGGGCTGGTCTGAGACAAGAAACTGTTGGGACTGCCCAGGAGGAATGTAAGGTTCTAGTAGCCTCTTTCCCCAGCATCCCATTTTTTTCCAAACATGACCCCATGGCTGCCTTCCCTCCCTTTGCTCCATCTCTTCATCTCTTCCCTTTGTATGTGATGTGAACACGAGTGATGAATGGGTTCCCAAGGCACACTACTGTGGAGATAATACACACAGAAGTTTCCTTTTCTGTGTACTTCATAAAATCATAGAATATGCTGAATTGGAAGGGATCCACAAGGATCGAGTCCAACTCCTGGCCCTGCACAGACACCCCAACAATCCCACCCTGTGCATCCCTGAGAGCATTGTCCAAACACTCCTGGAGCTCTGGCAGCCTTGGGGCTGTGCCCATTCCCTGGGGAACCTGTTCGGTCCCCCAGCTCTCTTTTCCTAATATCCATTAAACCCTCCCCTGACAGCTCCAGCTATTCCCTCGGGTCCTGTCCTTGGTCACAGACAGCAGAAATTGAAGCTGCCCCTTGCGAGGAAGCTGCAAACCCCAATGAGCTCTGCCCTCAGTCTCTCTTCTCCAGGGTGAACATTCCAGGTGACCTCACCACTCCTCATAGGGTTCTATTCCCTTCTAGACCCTTCACCACGTTTGTTGCCCTGCACCTTTGTCCTCTTCAAACCTCATCCCCATGTTGCTGTGGGCTGAGAATGAAGACTCTGCTGTGTGAGAGAGAAGGGGGCAGGATGGGGGAGCAGAATGGTGCCAAGGCCACAGGATCTCACAAGTACCTTCCTGGCTCCTTCTGTCTGGGCAGGCAGTGCAGGGCGGGCTGGAATCATCTCCTTGACCCTGTCAATGAGAGCAGAGGAGAGATCAGCAGATCCACTGCCAGGGATGGTGGCTTGTCATGGGCACAGGCAGTGGGAGGTGTGAGGGCTCCAACCTGCCATCATGTCCCTGAGACACCTCAAAGGGACCTGGCAGGAAAACTGAAGTCTCAGACCAAGAGTGAACGGGTCCCTACAACTGATGCCTGTAGCTCATAATGACAAGATTAATATTTATTGTTAGCAATCCAAACTGCTCTCTTGGAGCAGCAGATCAGTATCTTAGAGCTCCTGGTTCTGCCACAACAGCTGTAAGGAAGGAACCAGCCTGAGAAAAGCTCTGTAGAATTTGGTTACTGAACAGCCCAGGCCACATGATCTATCAGCTGCCAACATCACCAGGTGTGGCTGTGGCACCTCATCCCTTGGCCACCCGCAGCCACCAATCCCAGACCCCAGACACCACACCAGCCCTGCCTGGGCCTCTGCTGGAGTTACAATGACCTTTCATTAGGATTAGCATATTTTTAACTAAGATTTTATTAAGGTGAGGGTGGCTGAGCACTGGAGCAGGAGTCCCTGTGGAGTCTCCTTCTCTGGATATATCCAAAAACTGTCTGGACACAATCCTGAGTAATGTGCTCCAGGGAATCCAGCTTGAACATGAATGCTGGACTAGGTGACCTTCAGTGGTCCCTTGCAAACAGAATCATTCTGGGTTTCTGGAATGAAAATCCCTGGTGCCAAACCAGCCTTAATTCACTGAGACTTTTATCAATATTTCCTACTTGCTGGACACCAGAACACCCTCAGTCCTCAGAATACAATCCAGCCCACCAAGCCAGGATGCCATAGGCCTCGTTCAGGTGCACACAGCAGGTGAAGAATGAGGAGTTACACTGAATCCACACACATTGCAGAAGAGGGGAAATGTATAAAATAGGCCAGGAAAAGATCTGTTCTAAGAGGGGTTCACTTTCCTCAGCCTGTTCCCCCTGGGAGACAGCAGGTAGCAGTGAGGACAACACACATACCCTCTCTTCAATGAATGGATGATATTTCTGTTTGAGATATGCGCCTGCAGTTCTTATACCTTATTAATCTGCTGCATTTTGTATTTTTTATTCTATAAATGAGATATGTTATGCCTTTCTAAACCCATAACACAGCAGGGCTGCCACTGGACAGGAACTGGAAGTCTCAAAGCAGCAGAGATGAAAGAGCAGCTCTGCAGCAGAACAACATGAAATCTAACATAAAAGCTGAGGACTAGGTAAAACGTTGGGAGAAAACTGGAAAGCTAAAAATAAGAGAATGCTCTGGTGAAGCAACAGCAGCACCACCCAGGGCAGTCCATTCTGGTGGCCAGGACTGACCAAGCCACTGAACATCACATGCAAGAGTCAAGCACATGGGGATTAGTGGGAAACAAAGCCCAGACAGGAACACAGACACTGTTGTGCTGCTCTGGTGTCTCTTGTTTTGAGAGGAATGGCAGGGAGATGCCAGCTGGGATGAACAAGTGTTTTCCCAACACACCAGATGCCGCGTCTAAAGCAGTCTGGCCAAATCCTCCCCCTGATTCCTATGGGCTTTGTCTCAGGCCTTCTTTATGGAGTATTCCAAGGGGGGTTTGTTTACAAGCCTCTCTCCACCCTGCAGAGGAGCTGTCAGCCCCACAACCCATCCTTACGCACCGTCGAGCAAGCTCCTCCCGCTGCCGCTTTGGGACCAAGGGCTTGTCCAGCTTTATCTCCATCATCAGGAATGTTCCTGCCTCGCTGTATTGCTGTGGAGATAAACATTGCTCCCTGTGTCGTGCTGTCTGCAGCCAGTGCTGGCACAATGAAATACTGAGCACACAGCCACAGATCTCCAAACTGCAGAGATCCAGCTTGTTTTATAACCCATCCTCGAAATGAGTTACAGCAGCAAAATCCAGCACAAAAAGCCAGGCTAGGGAAAAGGAGAGAGCCCAGATATTCAATCTGCCTGCAGAAAGAATGTGAATTCCAGAGGAAGAATCCACAATATGAAGGGATAATTTAAATAAATGCCTGACAATTTACAGAGACCTTCTAGCCCAGTGCCAGTCTGCTCTCTGGGTGGACATCAATTGCAGAACTCTGGGACAGCATCTACGTAAAACATCCCTCGTCCAACACACTCTTGAGGAATTTAATTGTGTGAAAGGTGTGAGACACCAGCACGGTGATGCACTACAGTCTCTCCTTCTCTTTGGAGAGACATAATTACCTGTCCTTCAAGGCTGAGATTTGTGACATTTTCAGATCCTCCAGTGCCATCTGACAACTGGATTTTGGATGGGTTGAGTAATTATTAGGAAAAAGAAAAGCTGTCTGGTTTCAGACTCAATAAATCTTGTATCTTTGCAAGTTTATGGTGTGAGATGGGTCATTTGCTCAGGCAGCATGTCTTAAGATTTCAGCATAAGGGAAGGCTGCAGCTTCCTCACAAGGAGCAGCTCCAATCGCTGCCTCTCTGTGACCAGTGAGGGACCTGAGGGGACAGCTGGAGCTGTGCCAGGGGTGGATTAGGCTGCTTCTTCCCCCAGAGGGTGCTGGGCACTGCCCAGGCTCCCCAGGGAATGGGCACAGCCCCAAGGCTGCCAGAGCTCCAGGAGCATTTGGACAATGCTCTCTGGGATGTACAGGGTGGGATTGTTGAGGTGTCTGTGCAGGGCCAGGAGTTGGACTCCATGATCCTTGTGGACCCCTTCCAGTTGAGAAGACTCTATAATTGTAGGATAATGAGTATCTCTCAGTTGGCTGAGGCAACACAGCATCCATCCCTGGTTCCTGCATATCCCAACTTCCTGTGACATGGAAACAGGTGGTGCCACGTGCCTCCCCAGACCTTCCCTCCAACAAACCTTACCAGGTCGGAATCTTTCAGTTCCTTCTGAGTCTTACTGGGAGCAGCTTTGGAAACAGGAGAGGACCCCAACCCTTCCTTGGCCAGACTGAGCTGTGACCTGCGATCCCGGAAAATACTGTGCTGAACTTTGGTCTGAAAAACAGAGAGAACAGAGAGAATTAAGGGACAAAGCAGGCTTCCTCTTAACCTCTCACATCACAAAACACAATGTCATGGTCTTAAATGCATTAAGAAGCTTTGCAACCTCATTCTCTCCTCCTAGAGTTCAGCTGCTGGTGCTCCAGGCCAGCTCTGATCCTGTGTAACTGTGAAGCGCTCAGTGGGGTCTCTCCATCTTCCCACAAAGACCTGTGTTTTCACTGAGGACTTGCCCTTGATTCTTGCCTGAGCCATGTGGTGAATGTGCTGGAACCCAGATTCCTGATCCTGAATTCCTGGTGGGACCCTAGACCTGCCTCATAGCTATAGACTTGCCTGGTGAAAAGGACTGCTGCATGAATCTGGCTACTCTCACCAGGCCTGCTCCACACATTTTTGGGGGTCCCTACCTGCCTGACAGCATCTCTTGGCTCCCAGCTCATTTTCTCGTGTGCAGCAGCTTCCCTGACACACACCAGGGAATTGCAAGGAACAGGTTTGTCAGACTGTGTGTTTACACAGTGTTTGACCACCTAGACAGGCTGTTCCCTCCCACACATCCTGGTTACAGGAGTTGGGCAAGCAAGAGTTATGGAGATCCTGGGGAGAGGATGGAGCAGCTGTAGGGAAACCCCTTAGACCAGGAGGCAGCCCAAAGCATCCAGGGAACGAGAAGGACATCACTTGTGACAGATAAATGGCACAGGACAAGCAGCACCATGCAGCCAAGGGGTCATTATTCATGGCAGGGCAGCAGAGCCCAGCAGACACACTTGTGCCCAGCCCTGCTCTGAAGCAGCCAGCGGGAGCAGGGAGGCAGGAGAAGGGCTGGAATTCACCTGCGCCTGGACCGCAGCCCCACAGGGAACAGGGGTGGTAAAACCAGGCTGTGCATCTGTCGTCCTGAAACAAGCTCAGGTCTGTTCCAGCAGGAACAGACTGTGGGAAAATGGAGATGTAACTGTCACTCTTAGTAACAGAGAGGGAGAAATGCAAAGACAAATAAACCTCGGTGAGCTAGAGCTGAAAGAGCTCCAGTGACAGCTTTTTTTGTGGTTGCCGGGGGTAACGCAATCCTTTTAAAGCTACTGTTTGCTCTTCCCAGCAACATAGCTCCCTTGCCCGTGTTCTAGACTGGGAAGAGAGGAGCATGCTGGCATAGGAGGGAGTGGAGTGAGATTCAAAGCCTCTCTCAGCCCCCAGACCTGCTCACACCCCCCTCAGAAATCCTCTGCCTTGGAGAAATCTGCACATAAAAGCTTGCTTGTATCGTTGTTTTTCTCCATGACCAGAAGGGCTTTGAAGGTTCAGATCCAGCTCTGAGCACCACACTGCCCACACTGCCTGCTCCCAAACACCCACTGTCCATGCTGCCTTCTCCCAAACACCCTCTGCCCATTCTCCCTGCTCCCAACCCCTCTGTGCAAACCCAGCAGCGAGCTGGAGCAGAGCCTGCTGCTCTCACCTTCCCAAACACTTCACTGTCGTCGTAGTTAAAGACACGGAAGGCCCCTCGGATCTGCTTCACCCCAGGGCACAGCAAAGGCATCATGTTGACATATGCCACACCATGGAAGGCAATCTGCTTGTCCTCATCTCCCTGGAAACACAGAGCAAGGGATCCTGAGATCCTGAACAGACTGTTATTCTCCTTAAGGGAACAAGGTCACCAATCTCATTAAGAGGAGGCCACACAGCAAACTGATGCACCTGATGAGCCACCGGCTCTGTCATTGGCATGCAGCCGAGACAACCTGGATTGAATACACTGGAGTCATTCCATATGTAGAATATTAATTTTATCCCAATCCCTGTGGGGCAGCTTTTCTCTTGAATTCCTGCACTCTGCTATTCCTCAGGATGGCCTTGCTGAGATACAGCTGGAAGATTATCAGCTGTGTGGTTAGAAATCCAGGTGACCTTACCAGAGTTGTGCATCTCAGGCTGGACAGAAACCAAGTGGCTAAAGAGGTGTGGGAGGCCTGGCTAGAAGGATCATCATTGGAGCTGCAAAATCCTGGCACTGCTGAGTGCTGAAAGGGATTTACACCAACTTAAATGACATTGCCCTGGAATAGATTAGGAGCTCTCACACAGCCAGCTGCCAGGAGCAGAACCATTCTCTAAGAGGCTGTTTCTCTGTTAAACCACCCTGGTTTAGATGCAAAACCATAACTTACGTACAGCCTGAGAAAGAAAGCATGAACTTCTTCAAAGTGTTCCAAAACATTGGCCAAAGATAAGCTCTATGAATGACCTTAATTCTCTTCAAGGCCAGGCTGGATGGGCCTCTGAGCAACCCAGTCTAGTGGAAAGTGTCCCTAGCCTTGGCAGGGGTTTGGAAGGAGGTGGAGTCTGAGGTCCCTTCCAACCCAAACCATTCTGTGACTTTAAAAAGCACCCTCTCCCTGACCCCTTTCCACTCAGCTACCACAGACCATCAGTGAGAGCTCTGTATGGTATAAGGAAAAAATATGACCTGTATCTATTTAACAGCTCTATAAAGCTGATTTTTCACAAAGCCTCCTGCCCTCTGACTCACTTTGGCTACTTCAAGGCTGATTTTGGTATAACAATGGCATCAAAAGGAAAATAGCTGATAACGCAATGCTACCCCACAAGCCAGACCCCACTTTTTTTTACCTTGTCACTTTTGCTGGTTTTCCCTTTGCCACCTGCAGCCACAGACATCCTGCAGAACTCCACAGGGCAGTAGCGGCACTCAGCAATGCGCTTCTGCAGGCTGGGCACAAAGAAGATGCAGCATGCACTGAGGAGAGGCAGAAACACAGCTGGAGAGCCCCACCACCCTCCTTTGTGGCCCAGCAGCATCTCTTGGGTTTGCTTCACCCCATTCCCTCAGCAAACATCCTCAGGCCATTTGGGGCATTGTGATTTGGGGCAGGCTGGGTACATTTTCTCCTCTACCCACTGCTGTGTGCATTTATGGCACAGCCAGCTTTAAAATAACTGTGAGAGCAACACACTGGGTTTTCTCTCTCCTCTGGTTATTTCAGAAATAAAACAAGTAAGAAGGAATGTGATTAACTTTGCTATAAATCCTGAATTGTACAGAGCAGGTGGATCCTGAGCTTGCATTCTGTGTGGCTGGTGACTCTGACACCAGCAGGCAGGCTGGTGGATGTGTAGGGAAAAGAGCTTTAAAAATCAAATGAGATAGAAGGGAGTATTTCCACACAAGGAGTAATTTGGCTGTGAAATGCACAGCCATGAGGCAGCTGAGGCCAGGAAAATAGCAGGATTCAAAGATAAATGGAACACTCATCCTGATCTTGAGCATATCTGGAGCTGCTAAAGGTAACACTTATCCAATAAAAAAGCAAATGAAGAGTGCCCACATGGAGTGAAAGGTTTGAATGTATTTGGGATTCAGTAAAACTTAATTAGCAGCTCAGAGGAGAGATATGGAAGCCACTCTACTCCATGTCTGCTCACCGTAACTGCTGCCCCTTCCTTCAAACCATGGAGAGACCATCCCCCAGCCCCAGCTGCTGGTAGCAGGAGTGAGCATTTAGGAGGAGGAGCCAGCAGCTCCAGTCAATTCATCTTCCCCCAGCACAGCAGAACAAAGCTGCTGCCAGTGGTTCAAGGCAGTTCAAGAGCTGCTCCCCAGCTCAGGTGAACACTTGTGGCCAAGAGACAGCCACAGGAGCCATGGGGGGTGAGGCAGAGCCACAGTTTGACCCCTAAGAGGTCCAAGGGTAGATGCATGTTGCTGCTCCCTGCCTCAGGTCATTCATCTGAGCATGTTCTGGGGTGGGTTGCTCAGGTCCCTTACAGGGCCACTGCAGGAGCATCCAGGAAACAGCGCCTTTCCATGTCCCACACGATCCTCTTTGCACTCTCTGCCTGGATCCTGAATTCCATGTCCTGTGAGAAACAGCATGCAGTCAAAGCCAGGACAGCAATCTCCACAGCCTGCATCATCCTCACAAATGTCCCCAGGAGAGAATGTGAGTCAGAGAGAAGTGTCCAAGTGCCCAAAGCCAGGCCAGCCCAGCAGAGAGGCTGACAGCCTTTCCTGCAGACACCATCAGCATTAAGTGCCTGGCTTACAGGAGATAACACAACTCCCAACCCAGCAGCTCAGCGTGGGTTCTTTTTGGGACCAGACCTGCCACATTCTTCCTTGGGATGTTTCCTGCAGTGAGTCAGCATGTCTGCTGTCCAAGGGGAACCATTGGTTCATTGCTGGACACTGCACAGTGACCACCCACCTCCCTCTCATATCAAGTCTCTCAGTCCCTGCTGGTTCTCTTCCAAACCTGTCAGTCCTTTCTCACCTCGCTTCTGGTGAGCTCTCCATCCTCATCCTCATAGGACCCACCAACAATGATGGAGTTGGGTATGGTCAGAGCACCAGGGGCCAGGATGGGACCAAGGGGCCATATTTTGGGCCGGGGCAATGGTTCTTTTTCACCACCAGCCTTCAGGATGCCGTTCTTGAAGAGCAATGGCAATTCCTTCTAGAGACACACAAGAAACAAGGGATTTGCATTTCTAACAGAAGCAGGAGCAAGAGCCAGCTGCTCCAAGCTGGGATAACAAAGCAAAGCAACAGTACAGGGTGCCTGGCTTGGAAAATGCACTCCACCACACACATACAAAGAATGGAATAAAAATAAAGAGCCATGTGGGAAAAAACCTGCCAGTTTGAATCCAAATCTTTCCAAACAGACCTTTGTTTGTGTTAAAGAAACACGTCACGCCACAGAGACTCTGAGCTCTCCCAACAAAGGCTGCTGGTGCACAAGCATGGGAGCTGTGCACCCCACGTGCCTGGATACTTGTTTCATGGGGTTGGAGGACAACCCAAACCCAGCCAAAACCCCTGTCACTGTGCCTGGACCACTCTCACCTCGCCAGCTGCTGGTATTTGCAAGCAAACCATGTAGTTTTGCTGGGCTTCAGCAGTAAAGGCTTCAGGGACAGAATAAGCTGCCTCTAGTGTGATGCTCAGAAGGTTCCCACTCGAGAACTGGGTGGCAGGGACCAGGACCTCTTTGGTGCTCACTGTCACTTCAAGCATAGCCTGTGAGACAAGGATAAAGTAGAGCCAGTAACTAGACAATTATAACTCGCCTGCTCTTAGGAGAAGCAAGAAGAAACCCAAGGCCAGAATGTATAATGTTATCTTGTGCCTCATCTTGGATGTTAAAGAAAACAGCCCAGCACAGCAAAGGAATTTCAGGATCAATTTGGCTCAATTGTGGTATTTGTTTGTTTAAATCACAGGCTGTTTGAGGTATGGCACATGCCCCAAGGTTCTCATGAAATGAGTAGTGGAGAAAGAGGGAGGGTCTCTTAAAAGGAGTCACAGAGAAGGAACATCAAGGGTGGAAAATTATGTTTTTCCCCTGGTGATTCAGAGAGCCACAGCTCTGCCTCTGCCCTATCTCCATGCTCTGTGTGCAGCCTTTAATTACCTGTCCCAGCCCTGGATGGATGGTGTGTGAGGGAAAACCAGCTGATCAGCATTTATTACCTGTCCTCCCTAATGACTGCTCCCCCACCTTGCTCGCTATGAACTCCTCTTTAAACACAGAGCTGCTAATGGGATATCCACCCCTCCAACTCACTCCCAGTGCTCACTGCAGGCAGGCTCAGGAGCAAAATTGGACACATTTTCCCAGCCTCATACTTCATTCCCTGTTTCAGTCACTGGGTACTTTGCAACCTGCTGAATGAATAAGGACCTTGCAGGAAAGGCAGTCAGAGTTTGTACAGTAATGGACTCAGACGTTTTATCTGCAAAAAGGAAGGCTAATAAAGCTGGGCAGATGACCCTGTCGTTGCCTTTTCTGGGGTTTTCAGCACTGCGCTTTCCATCTTTATTATTTTCTCCAGAGCAATTGGGTAGCTGCACACATTAACATTTCCCAGCACGACTTCACCTATCAGAGGGAAGTAGGGACAGACGTCAGAGGGAGCGGGAAAGGCCTCCAAGCCTGTAACATATAGGGCTGTACCACATCCGTGATGAGCCAGGCAGCTGAGTCATGTTCTCCCTCCCATTAAAAAGCAGCAGAGAGCTGAAAGAGGGAAGGAACAGTTCCAAATTCCACATACCATGGCCTCAGGGTGAAGCCTCTCTGATGGGGAGGCAGCCACTGCATACAAAGGAGCAAAGGCCTTCAGTGAACGTGATCCTGGGAAGCAATAGGAATGAGAACAGCCTAAAGTGAGACCTTCTGCAAAGAATCATAGCCATGGAATGATTTGGGTTGGAAAGGACCTTAAAGATCATCTTGTTCCAGCCCCCTGCCATGGGCAGGGACACTTTACATGAGACAAAATCATGGTCTAAGCCTGAATGCTGAGCTACCCTCTCCCCCCACCAACTCAGATTTTGCAGAGCTATGAAGGCCACTTTGTCAAAAGGATATAAATTGTTGTCAGGGGTCCACAAGCAGAGACCAGAAAGTGCCAGGGAGTATGGAGTGGTCATGGAGGCTGTGGAATTCAATGTTGTACCTTGCACCAGAGGTAGAAGGTCCACCACAGCTTGGCCAAGAGGCGTGATTGTCTCTTGTTTTTTCTTCTGCTTTAACCCCACTTCTAGCACTGTCACTAGGGAGATAAAAAGAGAGGAGCTGGCAGAATTCCTTGGACCAGCAGGTCAGGCTCTGGGAAGGGTCTGTGTCAGCTCTGACACATGCTCCTCTTCACCTCCCAAGGCTGACAAGCACAGCAAAGCCAAAGGAGCATGGGCCAACATGAAAGGGGATTCTTCCAGCTGGCAGAGATGAAGTGCTGAGAGCCTCCCACCACTGCTGCTGAAGTGCTATTCCTGAACCAGTGACTCCTGCAGTGACAGCACCCAGCTCCAAGGTGGGAGATCTGGCACCAGGTACTTACAGAGCAGTGGTTTATGCACAATGACATCCAAGGAGTTGGGTCCATCGGCGCTGCACTCAAAGCTGGTGCTGAACTCATATTCTGCTGTCCCATCTGGCAGGATATCAGTCTTGGAGGAGTCTCCCAGGACTACTCCGTTGTACTCCACACGCACCAATGAAACCAGCATGCTGCTTTTGAGAATATTCTGTCAAAAAAAACAGCTCAGTGAGCAGCTGGCTCTGTGGCAGCATCCCAGGATCAGAGTTCCTCTGGCAGCAGCTCAGGTCAGTCACCAGAACAGGGCTCACTTGTGGGGATCTGTTCCACCACAGCAATGGGGAAGAGGAGCAGAGCTTGGCCACACTGAGACCTCACCCTGCCCCGTCTTTAGGAGGGAAATTTCCTGTTTCACCATGCTGTGATGCCCCAAAGATTATCAGGAGTTGTGGCAGGGGAGATAGAGAGGTCCAGGCTTCACCTCAGGAAAGACACATCTGAAACAAATCCCAAAATACTCCACTGATATTTTTGTGCTTCCAGGAAGCTTGAGACCTTTGCTGTCTCCTAAGAAAGTAGCTCCTGACCTACAGGGATGAACTCACAGGACACCTGTGGATGTCACATGGTCCAGAATGTCCTGAAACGGACAAGCAAAAATGGCCTCAAGTTATGCCAGGGGAGGTTTAGGCTGGATATTAGGGAAAAATTCTTCACTGTAAGGGTGGTCAGTCATTGGAACAGGTTCCCCAGGGCAGTGGTGGAGTCACCATTCCTGCAAGTGTTCAAAAGATGTGTGTATGTGGCACTTGGGAACATGGTTTAGTGGTGTCCTTGGCAGTGCTGGGTTAAAGATTGGACTTGATGGTCTTAGAAGTCTTTTCCAACCTAGATGATTCCATGATTCTCTGAAATCAAAGGAAGGGCTCCAACAAGCTCTTTGGGAGCTCTGCAATTTGTTGTTACACCACTTTCATACCACTTGCTTTAATCAGAGATGAGGAGATTAAAATTTTGCTTTGAATTTCAAATTTCTAAACAGAGGGGCTTAAAAAGGCTGGAGAGGGACAGTGAGAGCACAGCATGTGGCAGTGGGGACCCACATGGGCAGCACTGGGCACCTCCACAGCAGAGGAAGAGCTGGGCAGCAGGTACCAAAGGGCTTCCTGCAGCAGAAACACAGTTTAGTTCTCAATTCACAGAGAAGTGGCTGAACACAAGGACCATTGTACCCAAACCCAGCTTTTCCTTAGTGCTCGGCCACAGGGATGCCTAACCCACCCTCAGCTCCCTCTCTCTCTCAGTCACTGGGGTAATTAGTTCCATGCTGGTTCTTACACCAAAAGAGATCTCTTTCACTTGGTTTTAATTTTCAGCCCTTCTCACTGTCTCCTTGAGCATACATTCTATGAATGGCTAAACAGAAGAATCCAATTAACCTTTCCCTGTACCATTAATTATCCAAGACTCCTCTCTCATCCTTCTCTACATTACCTCTAATTAAGCAGATTCCACACTTATAGCTGGAAGTGGATTCCACATTCTTATAGACAGACAGATTTTTTTCATATTGTTGCTGTGATTATTGCCCTTTTGTAACCCCCCTCCCTTTTGCACAGCCCTTTCTCACGGTGGAGCAATCAGAACCACAAAGCAACATTCCAGATGCAATCCATCCATGAGCCTTTTCTTCCCAGCGTCGTTTTTCCTCCTCTCACTTCATACCTCACCTAAGCTGCTGTTTGCTGAATCTATCACTGTAAGAGGTACTTCAATACTACAATGTAAAAGCCTCAAGCAGGTGCTTTTGGATTGCTTTTCCTGTCTGCTGCTGGAGCAGAAGCAGGGATTTGCATTTTTTCTGCTTGCAGCAGGAGCTGAGCTTCTCCTCCACATTCCCTCCCAAATGCCAGTTCCTCTGGAAGACTTTAAGGACAGCTGGGTGCATTACATGGAAATCACAGCAGTGGTGGTTTGATTGGCACCAGCTCATAGCCTTGCGCTGGATCCACTGCCTTTTTAAAACCGGAGCCACCCTATTGCTTTCAATAGGATTTAAGCAGCTGGAGCTGGGATGAAAACCTGACTTTACACCCAAGGTGAGATCCTCTTGCAGGTATTTGTCTTACTGATCACATTTTCACTATATTCTGCTTTAAAAAGCTGCCATTTACATACAGTTAGAGGATGGCATTGGAGGATGGCATAGAGGATGGAGAGGTACGTTTCACCCCAACATCTGTGGCTTGCTGCTGGGGAGGTGTGCTCCTCAATTTATGTGCCTCATAAGCTTTTTCCTCTGTGTGAACTCCTCAGCAGGGAGGAGGAAGCCACAGTGTGGCATTGCTGAACCTCTGATACTCCCACCACTCGTTCCTTAAGCCTTATCAGCCCCCACCTGCTCTCACAGGGGATCCCAGCACACAGAATCATTCTGACCTCATTTATTACATTAGTAGAGATATTTTCAGAAATTTACCAGGTCCTGTGCCTTCAGGACTGTGATGTGTACTGGTACTGGCTGTGACAGAATGGGAAGAGATGCACCAGCAGACTCCTTCCCACCAGTCAGCCCCGCAGGGACCTCCATGGCTCTGCAGGAGAAAGAATGAGGAAAGAAACATGAAACTGCTCCATTCCTCTCCCAGATACCTCTGCAGGACACAGCAGTGCTGGTTGCAAGCGCTATTCAGGGCTTGGCTGTCAAAACACCATTGAAAGCACAGGGCTTTGGCAGTGACGAATCTCTCACGAGGCGCAGGGGGAGGACTGGGAGAAATGTAATGTGAAAATTATCCATCTCTGTAAGCTTCACCCAGCTGCAGTTCCCAGGAAAGGTTTGCTGTGCCAGGCTGCTCTCAGCTCCCAGCGCCGGGTACATCCCTGCCTCTCTTTTACTCCCTGTTTAAGTTGATGGTCACCCCACGGGCCAAAGGCTGGTAGCTACCAGCCCATCCCCTCACAGCTCCCACACACTGCGGGGCCCTGGCTCCATCCACTCGTCAGGTTTGTGAATCCTTCCGGATTCCCTCAGGGCACCCCAGGGACCCCACAGCCCCCTCACCTCACACCCCCAGCGTGGGGGACACGGGCATCTGCCTGAGCCTGGCAGCCCCCCTCAGGGCAGCACCAACAGTCCTGGGGGTCTTCTCACCCTGGCGTGGTCCTGCAGCCCCTCACCGACGGTCCCAGGGCTCTTCCCAACCCAGGGGGATCTTGCAGCCCCTCACCCAGGGGCCTGGAAGCTCTTCTGCCCCAGAATGATCCTGCAGCCCTCCACCGAATGTCCCGGAGGTCTTTCCGACCCGAGCTGAACCTACAGGCCCTGACCCACGGGCCTAGGAGCTCTGCCGACCGGGGATGGTCCTGCAGCCCTTCACCGACTGTCCCGGGGGTTCTCCTACCCCGGGCACTCCTGCAACCCTTCATCCATGAGTCTGGGAGCTTTGCCGAGCTGGGGTGGTCTTGCAGCCCCTCACCCACAGGTCTGGAAGCTCTCTTGCCCCTCACTGACAGTTCTGGAAGCCCTGCCGCCCAGGGGGATCCTGCAGCCCCTCACCGGGAGCCCGGCGGATCACCGTGCGGCGCCGAGGCTCGAACCTGCGGCCTCCCCGACTCGGCGGAGCGCTCGCGTCCCGTAACCAGAGCGACGCGGCTGCTCCCGCAGGCCCCCGAAACCTCGCGGGACCCCCGCCCTTCCCCGCGTGCCCGGGGGCGTGCCCGTGAGGCCGTGGCCGCCGCCATGATGGGTGTGGGCAGCCCTCACCTGCCCCCAGTGGGGCGGGGGTGCCCCCGAGCCCTGCCGTGTGAGCTGGCGGTGCTGCAGGGCCACCATGTCCGTGCCTGCAGCCTGGTGTGCCCGGCTGCTGCCCCAGCCCACTGCTGGCCCCCGCCCTGGCTGGCAGAGGCCGTGGTGCCCACCCAGCCACTCCCTCACACCCCACTGGTGGCCCTGAGGGGGTGGGAGGAGGGGTCCCAGCAGGCCGGGCCGGGGTGCCTGGGGCAGCGACTTTGTGTCCCTATGGTGACAGAGGGGTCCCAGGGGCTTGGGGAGCTCCCCTTAGGTTTGAGGTGTGGGACACTACAGGGTTTTGGGAGACCCCACTGCCGCCAGCGCGGCTTTTGGGGCGGGAGCCGGACCCCTGGAGCGGGTTGGCCCGTTCCCGGGGAGGGGATGCCCAGAATAGCTCCGCTATCCGATTCCGAGGGGCCACGGCCGTCTGCACCGCCGGCTCCCGGGGGCTGACATTTGAGCCCAGCCGCGGGACGGGACGGGACGGGACAGGCGCCGGGACTGTCCGGGATCTCCCGGCACTGCCGGGACAGGAGCGGGATGGCGGGCGGGAGGCGCCGCGGGGGTGGCGGGCGGCGCGGGGGACCCCGGCAGCACCCGGGGACTCCCGGACCGACCTCCTCGCCAGCACCCGTCTCTCCTGCAGCCGCCACGGCCCAGCCAAACGTAGGCGCTGCTCCCAAAACCGGCCGCTCCAAGAAGCCCACGGAGGAGCCAGCGGCGAGGGCTCCCGACGTAGACTCGCTGGGCTTCCAGGCCATGGACCGCAACGTGCCGGGGCTGTCCCACGTCATCCTGCAGAAGCTCAACATGAAGAGCTACGAGGACTACAAGTGAGTGAGCACCCATGGGTGCCTATTCCCCACCCCCTCCCCCGGCCAGAGCATCCCGTGTGTCCCCCTGCAGCTGGAGCAGCTCCCATGGTTCAGCTCACCCTCCCAGCTCAGCCCACGGGAAGCTCTGATGGGCTCCTGGGTAGACCTCTCCAGAGTGCCTGGCTTCCCTTCCCCATCCAGGCCAGGATGCTCCTGGCTGGAGCTAAAAATCCTGGCAGATTCAGAGGCAGGACATCAGCCCTGCTGTGGTGGCAGTGGGCTGGATCCTGCTCACCCTCCGATGTCTGCAGGTCTGCCATGGACGGGAGGAAGAGCGGCAGTGATTTCGGCATCCGGACATACTTTGACATGTTCCAGAAGATGGAGGACACCTTCAAGTTTTGCGTTGAGTGCAAGAAGCTCCCCAGTGCCCTCCCAGACCCCAAAAGCCTCCGGCGTTGCAAGAGGTATGGTGGGGAGATGGTCTGATGGTATGGGGGTGGATCTATCACTCGCTTCCAGGCTGGGGTGAAGCAAAGGGTGTCTGACCCCAGTGCCCACCTCCAGCCACGGGGCACCCCCAAAACAGTGACACAGCCTTGGGAGGGAGTGGCAGGGAGCCTGGCTCACTGAGCTGGATCCTGCCCTACCCCCCCTCCCCGTGGCTGGGCATGCTGCCTGTCTGCCCAGGTGCCAAAATGTGTACTACTGTGGCATGGCGTGCCAGCGTGCCAACTGGCCGCTGCACAAGAAGTTCTGCAAGAAGCTGAAGCTGGTGGCCCTGGATCGGCTGGTGGAGTGGCTTGTCTTCACAGGTGGGGCATGTGTCCCCCCTGACCTGCCTCATCCCCATCCCAGGCTGCACAGGTCCCATGGTGGGATGTAGCATCCCTTCTCCAGCCCCACTCCCACAGCACAGATAAGACAGGCAGCCTGGCCTGTGGGGCCACCACTGTGCCCTCCAGCCTCCTCCCTACCCCCCCAGGAGACATCCCTTTCCCCACGGAGACCTGGACAAAACCTGCCTGGGAGGTGAAGGGCTGGGAGGACTGGTTCTCCATGCAGGAGCAGCTGGAGGAGAAGCTGGGTGCCATCGTGGCCGGGCGGTACATGACCCTGCTCTGGGCCAATGCCGGGAAGCCCCGGCCGGAGGACGCGGAGCTGCGGGAGTCCATCCGGCGGCTGGTAACCGACTTCCACTCTCGGCCGCTCACCATTGGCCTGGGGCTGCGGCTTTTCGGCATCGACCCCCTGGCCAAGCCCCTCACCATACACGTGGTGGGAGCTTCCCACGTGGAGACCCTCAACACACGGCTGACGGACTATGACGAGCTGACGCGGATGTTCCCAGGGCACCAGGGCATGGAGTTGGTGATGGTGGGGGTGGACGTGGTGGATGGACCCATCATGAGGCCACCCCTGGCCATGCCGGCGCCCCGAGGAAGGGTCTATCTCAGCAGCTACAAGGGGCTCTACCACGATTTCTGGGAAAGCCACGTGGAGACCAAGCTGGCCACCCGTCCTGACCTGGTGGTGGGCTTTCACCCGGGTGAGTGTCTGCACCACAGAGGGGTTGGACTCTCGCACCCCACTGCTGGCATGGGGACATCCCCACAGGGCACATGGAAGGGATTCCTCAGGGACTGCCCTGAGCACTGTGGCAGCACCTGGGGCTGAGCCTGCAGGTGTCTTGGGACATGCCCAGGGCTTTGCACCAAGGCACACCAGGCAGCTGGGGGCCCCCTGGGACATAGCTGCCTTGTCGCCCCACCAGGCACTCAGTGTCCTGCCTGTGTCACCCAACTGCAGGTGAACCAGGTCCTTCCCTTCAAGTTTCAGTGCTGTGGCTCAGCCCAACACCCAGAGTTTGGGGTGTCCCACATACTGGTGGGAAACCAGACCCCACCTTGTTAAGGACTACCAAACTCACCACGTACCCTGGGGTGTCCAGCACAGAGTGGGTGCAGTTGGAGCTGGCTTTCCCTGGGTCTGGGATGGGAAAGAGGTGGAACCCCCACCACTGTGTCCCCACAGGTTTCCATGCCTGCCCAGACCTGCTTGCAGGCTGGCTGCCCACCCTGCTGCTGCTGCGAGACTATCGCCTGCCCGTGCTCTTCACTGTGTACAGGTGAGCACAGCCCCGCTGCCTCAGTGAGCCAGCACAGCCACCCAGTGATGGTGCCTGTCCCTTCTTCTGGCAGTGAGCAGGAGCTGAAGGCCTCCCTGCAGATCCTTGTGGAGCTCGAGTCACACATCGTGACCTACGCCAGCAACCCATTTGCCTCACTGCGGCCCGAGCAGGTCTACTCCAGCCCCAACAAGGCACCTGTCTACTGCAGCTCCCACTACATTGCCCTGCTGGGAGCAGAGGATGTACCGGGGGCTGATGAGCTGGAGGATGATGATGGCTGGCAGGGAGGGGAGCCCAATGCTGCCCCTGTGGCTGGGGGCATTGCCCCAGGGCTGGGCTGATTCCTGCCTGCTCTGCCCACCCAACCCCCAGAGCCTCGCTGCCCTGTCCAGAACCCTATCTCCCATCTCCCCATCCCTGGGATCAGTGATCCAGACATCGCTCGTTGCACACATGCAGGCCTGGGGGATGCAGCACCCCAGCACAGGCATGACAGTCTTCCACAGCACCAAATAAATCACTACCAGCAAGCAGCTGCCGTGTCTCGAGCTTTATTTCCAAAAAGGCCTTTGTTTTCCCAAAGAAAACGGTGGGCCCAGCACGCCCCAGGCCCCCTTGAGCAGCCACGGCCTCTGGAGGGACAGCAAAGGGAACCCCGACTGCGGGACCAGCCGTGCACAGGGCTGTGCAGCTCCTTGGGGTCCCGTGGGGAGCCCCAGCCCAGCGCCCAGCTGTCACTGTCACCCTCACTGTGCCCCCACGCTGGTGCCTACCCTGCAGGGCACTGCTCCAGCCTGGCACTGGCGACCAGCCCGGCCACGGCAAGCGAGCACCAGCTGGCACCTCCCGACTGCTTGCCAGCCTCGGCGGCCCTTGCAGACACCGGGGCAGGTGGAGTCGAGGGAAGCAGCTCCTGCGGCATCGCCCGACGCTGCCGGGGACCCGCGCTGGCCTGGCGTCCCCTCCTGCTGCAGCCAGCGGGTCTGGCACGGCAGTGGTGGCACTGACCCGCGTGGGCAGCGCGACGGCTCAGGGAAGCCAGCACTCCCCAGGGCTGCCAGCGCCCTGATGGCAGGTCCGGGTCCCTGCCTGGGCTCTGCGCCTGTCGGCGGGGCCGGGGTGAGTGGCGGAGCTGGCACAGTCCAGCACGGAGCGGCACTGCCAGCGTCACTCGGCGCCAGCGCGTTCCCGCAGCGCGGGCAGCGTCAGAGTCTCCGGCGCCGACTTCTTCCGCGGGCGAGTCTTGGGGGGAGCCAGGAACTCGGGGGCCTCGTCGCTGAGAGGGGTGGAGGGGGCGCTGGCAGGGGCCGAGTGCGTGGCTGTGGGCTGCCCCACCTCGCTGACCGAGATGGACGGTGCCACCAGGCCGATGAGCTCGTTGGTGGCCTCCTGCGTCTCCTGCTCGTAGCGCCGCACCTCCTCCATCGTCATCCCTGCCGAGCACAGCCGGGCTTGGGGCCGCTCGGCACGGCCGCGTCCTGCACCCCCTCATCCCGGGGCAGCTTGCGCCCCGCGCCCCGGCTTCCCACCGAGCTGGGAGACAGGAAGGGGACAGGGACTGGGGACGGGGGGACGGGCAGGGAAGGGGATGCTGGGCAACACAGCCAGCTCCCCAACTCCAGCACCAGCCCAGCCAGCAGCGGGGAATGGATGGACAGGCAGCGCAGGCAGCGCAGGCAGAGGACACGCGGGGAGGGCAGCTGGGAGGGGACACCCTCCGCCACGGGGTGCAGTGGGGGGCACAAGCCCCCCTGCCTGCACCTGCCCCCAGGCAGCAAGGCAGGGTCCGGGGTGTCCGTCCCCGGCAAGCAGAGGGGCTTAGGGGTGCTGGCTCCCCAGCTTTTGGTTTGTGGCCACTTGCATCTGAGTCTCGAAGGCCCGGACCTCTTCCAGGGACATGTCTGGAAGGCAGAGAGCCGCTCACCGGGATGGCCTGGCACCCGCCGCCAGCTGTCACCAAACCCGGGGCTCCCGTCACCGTGCTCGCACGTGGCAGCCGCCTGCAGCGCGTGTCCCTGCCAGAATGGGGGTGCAGGCAGCACAGGCTGGGACCCCTCTCCCCGTCCTCCCCCAGGGGTGCAGCGGAGCGGGCAGCGTGCAGGGGTGCAGGCAGGGGTGAGGGAAGGGGGAGCGGAGCAGAGAAGGGAGCGCAGGCAGCACAGGCAGCGCAGGCAGCAGGGCAGGCGGAGGAAGAGCAGGAGCTGTGGTGGGGTTAGTGGCATCAGCAGTTTGACCCGCAGCCTCCTCCCACCATGGGCACCGTGTGCCCCCCTCCCCACAGCGCCGGGCTGACCCCACGGACTCACCGCACCACTCGTCCACCCAAGCGAAAGCCTGCCGGTGCCCGATCAGCAGGATGTCCCGGATCACCTGCAGCACCACGGGGCTCAGCACCCTGTCACTACCCCCCCCGGGGGCCTTCCTACCCCCCTTGGTCCCTCTCACCTTGTGCACGAACTGCTCCACCCGCGTCTGCAGCCCCCACACCTCGAACTTGACGCTCACCAGTTTGTAGGAGCACATGATGGGCTTGGTGTGCTGGCGCCAGCCCTCCCGCAGCGGCCCCCGGCCAGTCTTGGCTGAGCTGAAGAAACGGGGGTCCTGGGGGCATGGGGAAGAGTAGGGTCATAAGTCTCCCACTCCTGGACGGGGGACAAGGGGGTTGCCTCAGGGAGCTTCCTTGTCCCCAGCCGTGGTACCTCCAGGCTGCGGTAGTAGCGCTCAGGGATCTCGTCGAAGGCGATGTCCAGGAAAGAGACCTCGTGATCACCCAGGATTTTGTCACTGTGGAAGATCTGGGGAGGGTAGGAAGGGTGAGTGACACGGACCTTGTGTCCCCAAGTGATGAGTTTGCCAGGTCTCAGCTGCGGTGCACACTCACGTTCTCACTGTCCCCGCAGTTGTCCTCGTACTTGGTCTCAATGTAGATGGAGAACTTGGGCAGGAAGGAGCACTGCAAGGAGTGGCTGTCAGCTGGTCCCTGAGGGATGCCTGTCCCGAGGGACACCACTCCCAGGGACACCCACCCTGAGGGTCACCCACCCTGAGGGACACCCACCCCGAGGGACACCCCCCGAGGGACACCCCACCCCCAAAATCCCCATCCCCGAAAGATCTGAGGGACATACATCCAAAGGACACACAGCCCTGAGGGACACCCACCTCCAAGGATGGTCATCCTCAAGGGACACCCAGCCTCAAGGACACCCTCCCCATGGGACTCCCATCCCCAGGAGACTCTGAGCCCAAAGGAACACCCATCCTAAGGGATGCCCACCCGGAAAGACACCCTAAAAGATGCCTGTCCCAAAGGACACCACCCCCAAAAATGTACCCCCCCGTGCCCCCTCCCCAGCAAACTGCTGGTGAAGGTGACAGTTCCCCACATGCCACCTCCTTACCGTGTACTCTGGCAGGGACACCATGGCATATCAGCATCACGAGGTGGCATTGCCAGGTGGCATCACAGGGGAGAGAGGGAGTGGTGAGACCAGGGGCAGCTCCCTGCAGCCCCCCTCCACTGCTGGGGAGGGACAGGGTGCCCGGGGGTGCCCATCCCACACCCTGCCCGGGGCTCACCAGTGATGGTGTAGGGATAGTAGTTCCAGGCCTTCTCGGTGATGTAGAAGATGCGGGGGGGTCACTGCCCGGGCCCAGCTTGGTAGTTTGCTGTGGGGACCATGAAAGGGGACCCCTTCAGGACAGGACGTGGCTGGTGCCACCCAGCCCTGTGCCGCCAAACACAGCCTGGCTCTGGGACCTCCATCCCCACTCCAGGACCCCTATCTGCTACCCTGGACCCTCAACTCCATCCCAGGATGCTCCCAGGGACTCTCACCTGCACCTCAGGACCCTCACCTGCACCTCAGAATGCCCTCAGAGACCCCTGTTACCTCCCTAGGACTCTCATCTGCACCCCTGGATCATCACCTGCACCTCAGAACATCCTCAGGGACCTCTGTCGCCTCCCCAGGACCCTCACCACTGCTGCAGCATTGTCCCTCCAGAGACTCCTGATACCTCCCCCCAGGACCCCCCCCAGGGATCTGTGCCAACTCCCCAGGCCCTCATCTCCACCTCAGTGCCCCCAACCTCTCCTCAGGTTCCCCACCTCCTCCCCAGACATCCTTACCCCCTTCCCCAAGAAATCCCCTGGACCCTCACCCCTGCCCCAAGACCCCTCCACCATCCCAGGGCCATTGTCCCCCAGCACCCCGGCAGGATCAGGCCCCCTGGGGAGTCGGGAATTGGGTTTTGATTAATTTTCAGGCGTTATAAATAAATTTCAGGCAAGAGGGAATCGTGAGTGCTGCAGCTAAAAATAACCTGTCTCACACCAGCAGCTCCTGGTGGGGAGCAGCCCGTGCCTGCAGACAGTGAGGGGACGTGGGGACAGTGATGCTGGGGGCCAGTGGCTGCCTCACAGTGACACCCCCAGAGCCAGGGCAGCGCTGGGCCCCCTGCCCAGGCAGGCATCAGCATCCAGAGGTGGGTGCTCACCAGAGAGGGGTGCACTCCTGCAAGGTGGGTGCATGTCCTGAAGATAGGTGCACCCCAGGAGATGGATGCAGCCCCCCAAGATCAGAGCACCCCAAGAAATGGGTGCACCCTGAGAGATAAGGGCAGCTCCCCAAAGTTGGGCACAGCCCCCCAAGATAAGTGCATCCCAGGACTTGGGGGCACCCTTGGGACATGGTGGAGGCACCCCGGGAAATGATGGAGATAATCCTGGGAGTGCAGCCACACTGCAGGGTGTCCAGGCCCCAGAAAAGGTGACCCCCAGGAATTTTAGAGGGAGACCTGAGGCCACCCCGATGCCTTGCCTGTGCCCCTCACCGCAGTGCCCACCCAGCACCTCACACCAGAGCCGCAGGCTCACCTGGAGAGGTGCACACGTTTCTCGGTGAACTGGCCGGGGCCGTGGACAGGGTCCTCGTGGGGCTCGTTCTTCACCACCTCCACGCCCTCGCCCTTCTCGCTCTCCTGGTGGCTGTGCTTGCTGATGGTGTAGAGCTGCCCCACGCGGTACTGCAAGCACAGCGCCCTCCCTCAGTGCCACCGGTGACCACCCGGCACGGCCTGGCGGCTGAGCCACGCTGCCGAGAGGGGAAACTGAGGCACGGAGCAAGGGGTGGCAGACCCTGAGCCGTGCAGCGGGCAGGGGGTTCCTGGGGCACCCTGTGTGACCTCCCGTGTCCCTAGGCTGTCCCAATGCCCAGGCAAGGGCTGGATCCTGCTCTCCCTGTGCTTTCCCAGTGCCTTGCAGAATGCCTGGAGGTTTTCTGCTCAGCAAACCACCTGGGGAGCCAGGGAAAACTGTGTATCTGTATGATCTATATGCGTGTGTCTATGTCATATATATAATGATAAGGATATATATGTGTATTTGGTGATGCAGCTGTGCAGTAAGGGTTTGATTGTTCTGCTGAAGCTCCCATCCACCACCCCAATCGGCGGCACGATTTTACCACCCCACTCTGCCTCAGTCAAAGCCTTTCCCTGGTGCCACCAAGGAGGGATGGCACTGCCCAGGGTGGGCACAGCTGCAGGTCCCTGCTCCCCAAAACGGCCCCGTCGGCACCAGGTGCTCACGAGGGACCTTTGCTCAGGGATGCTGCCAGCTGTCACCGCTGTTTGCCGATGCCATTCAGGCTCTCTGCCAGAGCAGAAATGGAGCTTATGCTCCCTGTCGTGCCATGCCTATCCAAACCCCCGGGGCCCTTCGCCTGCTGGCTCATCCCTGGTCCTGCTGTGCCCCGGTGCTGCCGTCGGGCTCTGTGCCCCAAGGTCGCGGTGCTTAGGGGTGGAATGTCCCCCCACCCGCACCCCAGAGTACGGCTCAGCCCTCGCACGGAACGTCCCGAGCCCGGCACAGCCCCGGTCCCTGCCACAAGCCGTGCCTCGAGGAGACAGCAAAGGGGTCACCGTGCCCCTCTCGGGGCAGGAACCGATCCCCGGGCGCTGCGCTGCTGTGGGTATGAGACCCCCACCCACAACCCCCTCCATCGGTGTGTCCCTGAGCCCACCGGACACCCCGGCCCCGCCAGCCCGGCCCCGCTGCCCCGCGCTCACCTCCTCGGTGGTGAGCGGCATGCAGATGCGGTACTCCTTGACGAGCATGGTGACACGGGCAGGGTGACACGGGCACGGCGGGCAGGGCGGGGGTCAGGCGGAGGCGTCGGCGCTGGCGGGGAAGCAGCTCATTCTGGGGGCCGCGGGGAGCGGCAGCGGGGGGGAAGCGCCGCTGCCTCCCACGCTGCCATCCCAGCACCCCACGCTCGAGGCAGCCGCCCGCTCGCGGTGACTTCACGAGCCGTTGCCATGGCAGTGGCGTGAGGTCACCCGTGCGAGAAGCAGCCTGGGTGTACCCAGCTGGGGACACCCCGACACCCCAAAACCCTCCCGGCGTTAACCCCTTCCCTGCCAGGCAGACACACGCGTCCCCACGCAGCTGTCTCGGAGCACACGTGTCCCCTCAAAATAGGGTGCCAAGCCTTCGGGGTGCCACATCCCCACCCAACTGTGATGGCCAGTACGGCAAGAGGGTCCCAGGGACGTGGGGATGGGGTCAGACCTGCCCGATGCTCCTGGGGATCCACCTCTGGGCACCCACACTCCGGTCTGCCCTGAGGTCCTGCTCCCCGGGAGCACAGTGGACATGTCCCTGATGTAGGACATCCTTTCCCTGGGCAGGAGTTGGACCCCCTTCCCCGAGGCTTCCCCCAGCGCCTGTCTCAGCCAACACCCACCCTGGGGCTGCCCCCCAGCATCCATCCCAACCTTGGCACTGCCAGGCTGTCACACTCACCCTCCACTCCAGCCAGGGCTGGGGATGCTCAGAGTGAGTAACGGGACAGCTCAGGGGGCTCCCGGACGTGGCTCCCAACCCCACAGGGAAGGGAGGGGCGTGGGCCCTCCTGAAAGTCACCCTGAACGGGGGATCAGGCCTTGGAAGGGGCAGATGGGGGCTCGCATGGGGTTTTGTCTGGGGGCAACTTGTCCGGCTGGGGACACAGGGACATTCCTGGGGGTACAGGGTCATAGCAGGACACAAGGACATCTTTGGGGGCACCGGGGGACACAAGAGTGTCCCTGGGGCCACAGAGGCATTTGAGGCTACAGAGCCATCCCTGGGGGACACAGGCACACCCAGCTGCCAGGGCAGAGGGCTGGGTGCTGGTGCCAGGTGGCAAGCACCCCAGCACGGGGGGCAGAGGCAGCCGCGGCACACGGGAGGTGACACCCCGGGGACCCACCGGAGCACCGCGGGGTACGGCATTCCCCTCCCCATCCCGGCAGCTCAGACCGGCCCGGGGGGACTGGGGCTGCCCCCGCGGAGTGGACAAGGAGGAGCCCCCGGCCGGGCTCCGCCGCCCCTTCCCCACCTCTGTCTGCGGCCGCATCCCCCCGGGGCCGGGCCCCGCCGCCCCCCGCCGCCCGCACTCACCGGCCCGCGGCGGTGCCCGCTCCCACCCCGCCGCCGCCGCCGCCGTCGTGCCCCGGCCGTCCCGGGCCGTGCGCAGGAGCGAGCCGCCCCCCGCACCGCCTCCCGCGCCGCGGCACACCGACCCCTAGGGGGAGGAATGCACCGGCACCGCACCGGCAAAGAGCCGCACCTGGACCGGCACCGCACCGCACCGCAGCGGCACCGGCATTGCACCGCACCGGCACCGCACCGCAGTGACAGTGACACCAGCACCTTGGCACCGCGGCAAGGCACCGAGAAATCCTCGAGCACCAGGGCTCCTTTGGCATGGCACAGACCGGCACCGGGGCTTCCCGCACCCAGCGAGTCTCAGGTCCTCCCAGCGACCCCCAGCACCCGCCGTGCACCCCAGCTGGGAGGTGCCCCGAAGGGGCTCCTGCGCTGGGCTCCCCCTGGGAACCCCCAGACCTCCTCCAGCCACTCACCTGCACCCCACTGCCAGCCCGGCCCCTGTCCCCTCAGCCTCACCACACCACGTGCTGGCACTGCCCACGTGCCATCCACAGCCACACACCTTACCGGCACAGCTCGTCACCAGTGACACCGCTGTCACTCCCCGCGCCTCCCATCTTTCTTCCTCCGTTAATTATGTAAGTCATCCCGGGCACTGTCAATATCTAGTGCTTCGGTGCTGCACTGAGCTCTGCCTCACCACTGCCTTTTCCTGTTATTTCGTCCCAAAATTCTGCCATTCCCTCCAGCCCCACGGCCTGGGGTGCAGGGGAGTAGCCCATCAGTGCCATGGTGATGGACACCCTGGTAACAGGGATCGGGCAAAGGGGACACCCACCAGGCCACCCCATGGTGTTGTCATCACTGGCAGTGCTGGAAGCCTGCACTGCAGTGGCCCTGCCACTGGCCATGGAAGTCCCACCTGCCCAGGCACCGGGGCACCCATGGGCTCTTTTGTGGTTGCCAGTCTGTGCCATCTCCTGGTGGTGCGGACCTCACCGTGTGTCACCCTGAGAGCCCCATTGCAGCAGTGATGGGCCCGGCATGGCCCTGGCAGCCTCGAGGCAGCAGGGATGGCCTCAGGCGGTGGCCGGGACAAGCAGTGGCATAGGGAGCAGCATGGGGACAGTAGCCCCAAAACCTGCCAGGGTGCCCCACGGGCAGCCATCCCACATCCGGGAGCGCGGTGCCGGGAGCTCTGCCCGCAGGCACACCTTCCCTGCCTGCCTTGCATTGCTGCCCTCTTCCCACATACCAGCCTGTGGTGTCACTGCCCTCATGGTGACATGTGTCAGCACCCCCAGCTCTGGTGGCACTGGGAGGCAGCCACCCCCCCTCCCCATTTTCCCCCAGGAGTGGGACACCACCGCAGCCCCCAACAGGGGGCATTTCTGCCTATGTGGCTGGGACCAAACCCAGCAGGGCTTCCACTGAGGTAACTGTGGTGGTGACAAGGACCCGGCCATGCTGGTGACAAGTACCTGGCGGGCTCTCAGCCCCCCCAACAGCTGCATTCCTCCTGAACCTGTTTGGCAAGGCGCTGTGCAGGTGCCAAGGATAAGGCATCCGGGTTGGGCTTTTCCTGGTCATGCCCTGCTTCACTCCAGTGCCGAGTCAACAAGGGGAGAAAGGATTTGCTGGAGCCTGGTGCCCAAATAGTGCTGCTGGTGCCCCCCAAAGTCACCCATGGCCCTGAGTGCTGATGGTACAGCCCAGTTTCTCACCCCCACAGCAAGGATCCCGCAGAAAGTTGGGAAGGGAAAGAAACAGGAAGCAGAAACAAGTGAAAAATGACCCAATTTAATCCCAAAGCCCCCTCAAGCTCCAGGGTTTCAGGAGACCCTCGTGGCCCCTCCAGCCCCCCTGTCTGCACAGCTCGTGGGGCTCCAGGTGAGTGGGCTGAGCGCACCCCCGGGAGCACCCCTGCCTCTCTGCTCCGGCACGGCGACAAGGAGCTTTCCGAGGCATCCGGCCTCTTCCTCAGCTCTGCCGGCAGCCCCGCACCAACACCGGCACCCAGCCGTGTCCCACCACCCCGAGCCCCGCCCCGAGCTCTTAGGGAGGTGCCCTGATGAAGACCATCCTGGTGGAGTAGACCAGGTCCACCAAGTAGGCGATGAGGTTGAAGATGGTGAGGAAGGTGACTCCCAGGTGCTTGTTCCACCAGCAGTCCGTGCCGCAGGAATTGGGGCGGCTCCGTCCCCTGAAGCTGTAGAGGGGCCAGAGGACCATGGCGGTCATGTACATCAGCAGGGCCAGGAAGTTGTATCCCACCAGCATCTTGTCCAGTGGGCAAGGAATGTAGGTGAGGCAGCGGCCGATGGTGAAGATGATGATGAGGAGGGTGATGATGAAGCAGATGGAGTAGACAGCCACGCACCACTGCAGGCCAGGTTCCCTATTGTACTCATCCAGCAAGGAGAAGATCAGGCAAGCCACGTAGGCTTCAAAGACCTTGAGGAGTCCAGGCACGGTGGAGAGGAAGCTGCTGATGTCCCCTGGCTTGGCGCGGGTCAGTCCCACCTCGACGGCGTAGGCGAGGAAGCAGAGGCAGGAGGCGGTGGTGGCCACGGCCTGCCGGGCACACCGGTTGCTGCTGCAGGGGCTGCTGATGAAGGTGGCAGGGAAGACCACCGAGGAGGTGAAGATCATCAGCGCCGCCAGCATGGAGAAAGCCGAGGTGAAGTCATCCCAGGAGAGCGGCAGCAGCGGGTAGAGCTCCAGCAGCTCCAGCAGCAGCACCAGCAGCGTCACGGCGAAGCAGAAGCACCAGGTGAACATGCACCACGTCCCGTAGGGACTCCTGAAGTGCCCGGTGGAGGCCACCAAGCTGAAGGCGAGGCAGGACAGCACGACGGCGAAGAGCCGGGCGATGCCCACCCAGGAGGTCAGGGCACGGAGGTTCACCGTGGCCACTGCCATGGTTCAGCCACTCTGCCCGAGCTGCGCTGGGCAATGGGTGCTGCCCGCAGCTGCTCTTATCTGGTGCTGGGGAAGAGGGGTGGGGCACAGGGCAGGGAGCCGCCAGCCCCCCCGAGCCACCCGTGCCAAGGACCCCCGGCTCTGCTGCCGCTGCCACCACGCCGGTGGCTGCTGGGGTTACGGGGGCGAGTGGATGATTAACGCGGGGCTGGGCAAAGGGCGGTAACGCCGAGCTCTGCTTTGGGGCCGGGGCGGGCAGGAAACCTCCGTATGCCACCGTCCTGGCACTGAGCCCCAGCCCTGCCCACGGCAGGAGGCACAAAGGGACCTTTCATGCACCCCTAGAGTACCGGAGGGGGGCCACCCTGGCACCTTGTCCCCACACGGTGCCAGGGCTTGGTGGCCAGCAGGGCAGCACCCCCGGGTCCCCCTGAGGTGTTTAGGGGCTGCACCCAGTGCTGGGTGCCCCTGACGGGGGGGTGCCACAGCTGGGTGTAGCCCCCTCACACCTTTACGGGCGACACCTCCACACCCCCCCCCCCTCCGGCACCTCCACCACCTGATAAGCGGCTCAAAGTCCAGCTGTGCCAGCTGCTGTCACCAGGCAGGGTGGGTGCGGTGACCAAGGGGAGGGCACCTGAGCCCTGGCCACGCCCTGCAGGCGGCACCCCCACTTCCCTGGGGTGCCAGCAGCCACAGCAGCACAGAAGAGTGGTGGCACATCAGAAGCTGGGAGTCCAGCAGGAGGGTGACGGTTGAAGGCTCTGGATTGACTTTTAATGTCACACAGGGTCCAGGGGGTCTGTGCCCATGGCAGAGCTTGGGGTGAGGGACCCATGTCAGGGCAGCTGGGCACACTTGGGGGGCTCCTCACCCCAGGCAGGGTCCTAGCACAGCCATGGTGGGCAGGAGTGGGAAGTGCCGTGGGGTCCGGTGGTGGCTCTGGGGGGCACAAGGTGGCTCAGAGGTGGCTGCTGGCCTCGCCCTTGCCAGGCAGCCCGTTCAGGGGGCTCAGCCCTGGCCGGTTGCTCTCATTCAGCCGCCGCACGCGGTAACTCTCGTAGTGGACATTGTGGGTGATGTCCTTCAGATCCTGCAGGTGTGACCTGCCCGGAATGGCAGGGGGAGAAAGGGCATCATGTCACTGTCCCCCCTACCCGCTGTCACCCCATGGGGTTCCAGCACTCCCCACCCTGTCCCCTGCTCACCGGATCAGCAGGTCCCGCAGGAGGGGGAACTCGCAGTGTGCTGGGTTCTCCACTGCAAAGCAAGGCAGAGGGACACGGTGGGCAGGAGGGCTCAGTGGTGCTGGGTTGCCTGGGCAGCGCATCCTGGCACACCCTGGGTACCACCAGAGCACTGGCACGGCTCCACACCACATCCCATGGATCAGCACCCACCCAGGCATGGACACACCCGTGGGTGCTTCTCCCTGCACCTGGGAAGGGCTGGGGGTGTGAGGGACTCTGCTCACCTTCAATGATGCCCCACTTGGTCTTGCGGCCCAGCACCCGTTTGCCATTCACCTGGTGCTCCTGGTCTGCCCCCACCACAGCGAAGGGGATCTTCTCCTGCCGGCACAGAGGCTGAGCTCGTCCCGAGTGCTGCTCCCCAGGGTGCCTGCTGGGCTCCCCAGGGCACCTGTCCCCCGCCCTGCTCGGGAAGGACCAGCACCCTCCATCCCAGCATCCCGGCACTCACACGAATCCTGTCGTTCAGCGCTCTGTCTTCAGGATCCTGGTCGAAGTCCTCCTGCGGGTACACGCTGATGGCGTGGGTCTTCAGGTCCTCCTGGATCTGTGGGATATGGGGCTTCAGCCAGGACTGGGGGGACATGGGACACCTGGGAGCCCCTCGGGGACCTGTCCTCACCCGCTGCTTGAACTCTGCCCGTTCCTCCAGGGTGAGTGTGTCGGCTTTGGCAATCACTGGCACCACATTGACGATCTTGCTGAGCCGCTGCATGAACTCCAGGTCCAGCGGGCGCAGCCTGACAAGGGACCACTGTCACTCCAGGATTTGCCAACCTCTGGCATTGTGGGGTGACCCCACCACTGTCACCCTGAGGTGGCCCCATCAGCACTGCCCCACTGTGACCCAGCCACCATCATCCTGAGGTGACCCTCACCATTACCACCTCAGAGCAACACCCCATCACTATCAGCCTGGGGTGACCCTATCATCATCCCAGGGTGACACAACCACCCCACAGTGACCACCCCACCACTGTCATCATGGGGTGACCACACCACTACCACTCCAGAGTCACCCTGTGGTGACCTTCACCACCATCACCTCAGGGTGACACCACCACCATCATCGCAGTGTGACAAAACCACCCTGCAGTGGCCCTGTCACCTATGGGTGCTGTGAGTGAGGACTCACCAGTGACCTGTGGGGGGGACAAAGTAGACGCATCCATGGACCCTCGTGTCCGGGATCTTCCTCTTGCGGGTGATGAGGATCTCCTCCCGCAGGTACCTCTCATACTGCTCATTGATGTATTTGATGATGGGGTCCCAGCTGAGGACGAGGAGTTGGGGACAGCATCTGAGCTCAACTTCTGCCCTGAACTGCCACCCCCTGAGCTGGGCTCCTGCATGCTGTTGTGTCCTACCAGTTCTCATTGTTGATCTGGTCCCCGAACCCTGGTGTGTCCGTCACCGTCAGCTTCATCTTCACCCCCTTCTCCTCGATGACTGTGGGGCAGAGAGGTGGCTCAGGGGGATGAAGCAGGGGCCCAGGCATGGTTTGAGGCTGTGAATGCAGCTTCACACCCCCACCCTGGTCCCCTGCTTCTCCCAAGGGCTGGTGGGACATGACTCCGTGGTGGTGACCTTACCATGGGTGATGGACTGGAGCTGCACTGTTTTGGGAATACGTTCCTCCTGGCCGGGCTGTGAGGATTTGCGGCTCACCTTGGACTTGAAGAGGGTGTTCACCATCGTGGACTTCCCCAGCCCACTCTGCCCTAAGGGGACATGAGCAGCTCTGGTTTGTCCCCCAGGGCAGTAACACCTTGATAGCCATGCAGGAGCATCCCAGAGGTTGGGATAACTCTGGTTTATCCCCAAATAAACTTCTTCCCCATGGCGATAACCCCTTGGTATCCACCTGGGAGCATCCCAGAGGTTGGGATAGTCCATTTCATCCCACAAATAAATTTATTCCCCAAGTTGATAACCCCTGGTACACATCTGGAAGCATCCCAGAGATTGGGTTAATCCAATTTATCTCCCAAATAAATTTATTCCCCAAGGTGATAGCCCCTCAATATACATTTGGGAGCATCCCAGAGGCTGGGATGAGCTCACCTATCAGCATCACTATGTTACAGGGCACGGGATGTTGCTCCTTTTCAATATTTTTCTACTTAAATCAGTTAAAATAACTCAAATTTCCTTAAAAGCCCTTAAAAGTGTGATTTCCCCTGGCACGGTGGAATCAGAGCCAGTATTCCCACCCCAGCCAGGAGCAAACCCTGTGCCCCGTGCTCACCCACAACCATGATGTTGAACTCAAAGCCCGTCTTCATGGTTTTGATTTTCATCTGGTCGAGCACAGCTTCGATTCCCACGTATCCAAAGAGCTGGCAGCCCACGGGGCCAGGCGCCACGGAGAGGGGCACCTCCTCCTCCTCCTCCTCCTCCCCCGGCACGGCCGGTGGCTCCATGCTGCACTCCTCGGGCTCCAGGCTGCTCCCTGCACGGTGGGGTGGGCAAAGGGGGTGACCCTGGACCCCTCGGTGCCACCCCTCGGTGCCACCCCTCGGTGCCCACCCGTGCGCGGGCAGCGTTGCCCCAGCAGCGGCCGTGCCGGCGGGCACGCAGCCCCGGCACATTCCTGCCAGCCGGTGAGGCTCGGCATGGCAACACGGGCACGCCACCCCCCGCCACGCCGAAGAGTCCGAGGAGGTGCCAGGGGCATCTTTGGGGTGCTCGTGCCACCGGACCCCACGATGCCACCGGTTGCTCTGCTGTCATCGGGCACCGCGGCCACGGCCGGCACCCTTTGCCCAGCCCACGCGGTCACCCACGCCAGGCCACCTCCTGCAGCACCGCTCCGGCCCCGGAGCAGGGTGTGCCACCCCACATTGCACCCAGGCATTGCTGGTCGCCGGGCCAAGGGCACAGGGGGTGTCCGGGGTTCAAGGCATTGGCACAACCCCGAGCCCCAAGAGACGCGTGGGGTTTGCCGGGGGCACCGTGCCCGGACCGTGCCCCAGCCCGGGGGCCACCGGAGCCCCGTGCTCGCCCCAGCCCTTTGTGAGGCAGCTTGGGGGCCCCAAATCCCTTTCTTCCTTCTCCTCCTCCTCCTGCTTCCCAGCACGGCCATTGTTCAGGTCCTACCTCGGCGCCGCGGTGCCTTCTCTCGGCACCCCGCTACGGCCGGGGGGTGTCCCCTGGGCGCCATCCGCATCCCCGAGCCCGGCGGCGCCGCAGCCCGGCCCTCTTCCCTCCGCCAGCTCCCGGCTGGCACCAACCCGGCTCCGCCGAGCCTGCCGCTCCCACGCATGACCAGCATGACAATATCCCGCCCCCCGCGGCCCCCTCCCCACCGCAGCCAAGCCCCTGCGCCCAGTTTGCCACCCGATTGGTGGGCGGCGAAGGCTGCGCCAACCCTGCTGTGCCCACCCGGCGCATGGCACCGCTCAGCCTCCGGCCAGGCCAGCACGGATGGGGACCTCTCCCACGGCACGGGGACAGCCCCACTCCGCACTTTGGCCCCCATCACCCCCGTGGGCAGCTGCGGTGGCGCTGAATGGGAGTGAGAGTGCTTGGCTGTGGGTACGATCCCCACTGGCACCCACGGGCTCCCTGGCACCAGGGACCACCCTGCGCTGTGCCCCCCCGACCCCCCAGCAGCACCTGTGCCCAACCCCGGCACGGTGGGGTGGGACGAGGGGTGGTGGCCCTGCCACCCGCCCCACTGCCGCAGTGCCCCACGGCGCTTGCGTCCCCCCACGCCGCAGCCTCCCCCGTATGTGCCAGCCGGCGCTTGGCACCGGTGAGGCTGGAGCGGCAGCTTGCGACGGCCCAGGCTGTGAGGGACCTGCTGAGACCATGTCCGTGTGCCACGCAGACAGGGGACAAGGGACATGCTCGCAGGGGCCAGCCTGAGCCAGCCCGGGGTACCAGGAGATGATGGAGCTGAATACCCCCATTGCCATGGCAACGGCATCCCGGCGTGGGAGGCACCCAGCACCCTGTGCCCACTGATGGCAGGGTTAGGCACAGCAGTGTCGCATGTCCCAGCTCTCCCTGCGCCCCCGTGGGTAGGGATGTTCCTCGGAAGTGCTGAAACAGCCGCGGATTTCCTGGTGACAGCGGTGACACCCGGCTGGGGGGCTGGGGGAGGGCAGGATGCCCACTCCGGAGGGGATCCACCCAGCCAGCACTGCCCGTCCCTACAGGGTGTTCCACAGGCTGGCAGGGAGGTGGGATGGGAGATCTCCGTCAGGGAGGGGACCCCGCAATTATTGTGGGGGATGCTCATCTGGACAGTCACCGCTCCCAGGGGACACCGGCTCTCCCGTACCCCCACCCTGGGCCCCTTCCCCAGTCCCTGCCAGCCTTGGCAGTTGCCAGGACAGATGCAGAATCGAGGGATGCAGCCGCTTGGATGCACCCATGCAGGGTGGCTGGACACGGCAGGCAGGATTTGGTGCTGGCAGCCCCCAGTTCCCCGGGGAGGTCCCCAGGCTGCAGCCCCCACGCAGGGGCTCAGCCACTGCCCTGTGCCGTGCCAGCAACAGCACCGAGACACCCAGAGCCAGAGGGCATGTCCGGGTGACACTGGGTGCTGCACCCACAGCCGCCTCCCCCCACGGGTCCAGGGTCCCCCGTGTCCCTGCCCTCGCTGCCAAAAAGCCCCGTTGGCAATGGTCAGGAGCCGGGTGGCCGCGTGGAAGCTCTTTGGCATCCCCACGGAGCTGCGGGGCAAATGGCTCCTGCAGCCAGACCTGTTCCAGGACTCATCACGGATGCTCCTATTTTCCAGACGGGGACAAGTAATCCCGGGTCTGTGGTCTCCTCCATGGATTTAATTAGTGATGCAGGCTTAATTGGCCAGTTCCCCGGGAAGCCTGTAATAAAGCTCCAAGGGTGGAGGGTGCTGGGAGAGGATGAGCTGGGACAGGAGCTCCCTGTCCGGCTGCTCGCCACTGCTCCAAACCCGGCATGGGATGGGGACAGCGTGGCTCCGGATGCAGCACGAGGGAGCTGACCCCTCTGGCAGAGGGATGGAGGATTTTGGGGACGCATCCACACCACGCCGGCCACACCACAGCACTACCCACCCAGCCGAGCTGACCCAGAAATGCCAGCGCCTGTCCCAGAGCCAAACACTACCAAAGGAGACAGTGGTGAAAATCCCCATCTGCAGTCGGACCCGGAGCCAGCCTGTCCGTCTGGCCGTGGCATGGGTGGGAGCCACGGCACGGGGCTGGGGGTGGCTGGGGACCGTCGGTGAGCAGAAGCAGAAGTGAACCATCGAGCGAAACCCTGCGCCTGCAGCACCGCTGGGGACAGGGGACAGTCACCCAACCCCGGTGACAGCACCCCCTGCCCGCACACCGCCCTGCCCGCTGTCACCGCGCCATCCCTACCTGGGCGAGCCGGCCGGAGCCGGGGCTGCTGCCGCCGAGAGCTGGTCACCGGGGCCAAATGGCTCCTGGGGTGCAAGGCAGAGGGCGGCTGCGGCCCACGGCTCCTCCTCCGCTCCTCCTCCTCCTCGCCCCGGGCCCTGCGTGGGCGTCCCGGCGTGGAAGTGAAACGCGGCGGCCGGCGGCTCACTCGGAGCTTCCTCCCGCGGGGCGTGGGACCCACCGTGCCACGGCGCCCTGAGGCCACCCACGGGTGCCAGCGGCTGGGGCCGGGGTGGCCTCCCGGGAGAGGAAACAGCACGTTCCCACCTCTTCCTGGCACAGAAACCGCTGCGCCCGGGCAGTGTCTGCCAGCCCCCTGCCAGTCCCGGGCCATCTGCGGGGCAGCCGGTGCCACCCGCTGCCCGCTGGCTCATGTGGCCCCAGCCTGGGCACGCCGCGCTCGGCTGCCGGCCACCAACATGGCTCTGTCCTGAGCAGCGTCCCCTCATCACCCCGGCCCCATCCCGAGCACCGTGTCCCCATGTCACCATCTCCCCGGCTTGCTCTTGCGCATCGTATCCCTGTCACAGCCCTGAGCACTGTCCCTTGTCTCCCCATGACCCCAGCTTGGCCCCAAGCACTGTGTCCCCATGACCCCAGCTCAGCCCCGAGAGGAGCTGCATCACCGCAGCTCGGTCCTGGGCACCGTGTCCCTGTCACCTCGTCTCAGCCCTGAGCACTTTCCCTTTGTGTCCCCATCACCTCGGCTTGGCCCCAAGCACAGTGTCCCCAAGTCCCTGTCACACTGACGCTGCCCCAACTGCTGTCCCTTTGTGTCCTTATCACCCTTGACTCAGTCCTGAACGCCATATCCTTGTCCCCATCACCTGTCTCAGCCCTGAGCACCGTCCCTTTGTGTCCCCATCACCTGTCTCAGCCTCAAGCTCTGTTCCCCCGCGTCCTCATGACCTCGGCTCCGTCCCCAGCCTCATCCCTCGCCCGGGGAGCTGCGGGCAGCGGGGCAGCCGGGCTGGCTGGGCAGCACGGCCACGGGCATTGCTGGGGGATGATTCACAGCGGCCCGGAGCAGATGTATGGATGCCTTCGCCGCGTCAGTACTTAGGGCTCGGCGACGGCGGCTCCACGACAGCCCAGCGAGACGGGCAAAGAGACCCAAGCACCCAACCAGGGAGCACCGGCGGCGGCGGCAGTCTCCCGGCCACCCCGGCGCCCTCCGGCCCTCCTGGAGCAGCCGCTGGGAAGGACACTTGGGTACTCCCTCCCGTACTCCCTTCCCGTGCTTGGGGACGGGCACGGGCTCGGTGGGAGCCGAGGGCACAGCCGTGCGGGAAGCAGGGAATCGCTCCCCGCGGCACTCGGCGCACGCCGAGCACGCCCCGCCGCACCTTGGCCCCCCGCCACCTCCCGCGCCCCACGGGAAGGGAGGAACAGGATCCGTGCCCGTGCCAAGCAAGGAGGGATGCGAGGGGAAGAAAGCGCTGGACGCGGGACAAGATCGCGGCGATAGGCGGCACGCGCGGGGCCGGCGCGATGGGCCACATGTGTCCCGACCTGTCTCCCCGCGCCGGGAAAAACAATTAGCGCCGGGGCGGTGCGGGCTGCTCGCCAGGCACCTCGGGGCCGGGCGGGCCAGGAGCGCTGCCAGCTCCGCGCTCGGCTCCGCGCCTCAGCCCCCCCCACAGCCAAGGCGCCCCTTGGCCCCGCAGCGGGGAGCAGCGAGCTGGCGGGGCTCCTTCTGTCCCCAGAGTCACTGTCGCCCCTCACTCACCCCGGCACCAGCTCATGGGGGGTTTTGACAACGCTGCGCCCACCAAGGGGGTCCCGATGGAGAGAGGGGAAGGGTAGAGAAGGGACTCCTACCGTGCTCTGGCGTCACCGCTGCCCCTCTGCCGTCCGCAGCCTCGCCGGGAGCCGCTACCACCACGCAGGGTCCCCGTGGTCCCACCAGCCCGGAGCTGGGGGGATTCCCTCCGGCTCCGCCGGGCGCTGCCGGAGTCCCCAGGGCCGGCACGGGCACCAGCACCAGCCCCCCGAGGAAGGCGGGCTGGGAGCTCACTTGCACCGTCTGCGGCTGCGACACCAGCCTGAAGGCGGCTGCTTGGGGGCTGGCAGCGGTGGCAGCCCCTCGGCCCTTCCCGGGGAGGAGGTGGCGGGGTCTGGCGCTGCCTCCCTCTGTCCCCAGGGCTGAGGAGGGGGCCGGCGGGACGGGATGGGGCTGGCACTGAGGGTGACCCTCAGCTGCGGCCGGGGCAGCATGCGAGGGGCCATGTCCCACCCCCCCGACCCCTCGGGGAGCGGGGGCAGCCCCGGGGCTGTGTCTGTGCCATCGTACGGGGGCAGGGAGGAGGAGGAGGAAGAGGAGGAGGAAGGCTGGTGGGTGCGAGGCTGGGCTGCAGGGCTCTGGGTGCCCCATGGCGAGCGGTCCGGCGTCCCCATCCCCGGCTCCTCGGCGATGTGCAGGTCCAGCGCCGGCAGAGAGCCGTGGCTGGCCGCGGCCCCGCGGAGGGGATGATCCAGCTCCGCTGGGAACACACTGCCGTGGGACGGCACCTTCTTCAGGCCGGGGCCGGCGGCCGGGGGGCTGCCCGGTGGCTGGGGGGCCCGGTGGGCGCGGGGCTCTCCAGGCTGGAGGATGAGCTGCGCTGGCTCTCCCCGTCACTGCCCGGCCCCGCGGCGAAGGCCTGGCGGGTCTGGAAGGAGGCGGCGCGGGCGATGCTGCTGCCGGCGGTGCCGTTGGCTCGGCCGGTGGCCAGGCCGCTGCTGAGCCGGGTCCGCAGCACGGGGCTGGGCGTGGGGCTGGGGCCGGGGACGCTGCCCAAGCGGGGCGGGTGGCCGGGCTGCAGCGCCCGGTGGCTCTCGCCGGTGCCTGAGGACAGCGGGGACACCAGTGGGGAGCCGGGTGCCTCGTCCCCATCTTCTGCCTCAAATGATTTCTTGAGCGCTGGGGACAGAGAACGACATAGCGGCATGAGAGTGGCATTAGAGTGGCACCCGATGGCACCTGTCCCCTCCCCAGCCCCATGTGTGTCCCCCCACCACCCGGAGGTGCCCCCCCCGGTGAGCCAGTCCCACCGAGGACCCCAGCCCGGCGCCAGCTCCTGCCCAGCCCTGCGGCGCTGCCCCGCGGGTTTTATCAGTTCCCCGGTTTATCTGGCCGGTGCCGCCGGCTCCCCTCGCAGCACACTGCCCGCTTTATTCCCGCTGAAAGGGATCCGGCCGAGTAACCGGATCCCCGCCTGACCCTCTCCCCCTGCATCCATCCAGGCAGCCGACGGGAAGGATTCCTGCCCTTTCCCGGGCCTTAACCCTGGACGCCACTGATGGCAGGTGGGCCAGCGCAATCGCCACACGCAGCAGGACTGTCACAGCCCGTTCTGGTGGCTGTGCTGCGCCTCCCACGCGGCTGCACGGCACAGCCATGGGTGCCAGCGTGCCACCCCACGGAGTCCCTTGGCTCCCCACGGGTGTCGCAGCGCTGGGCTCCGCTGCAAAGCTCCAGCTGGCACCGCCTCCGGGCGCTTGGCAGAGGAGCTGCGGACTCTCTCCCCATGGCCCTGACCCCCTGAAGCCCCCACGGTGCAGCAGCCCCCTCCCTCCCCCAGCCCCGCAGGAGGCTCCCCAGGAGCCGTGCTCCCCCCGGCGCTGCCCGAGCGGCCCCGCCTGGTGCCGCCAGCCGAGCGGCGGCCCGGGAGAGCGCGGGGGGCCCAGGATGCCCCCGGGAACCTTCCTCGCCCCCGCTGCCTCCGCCCGGGGGGCCCGGGGGCTGCCCACGCTGCGCCCCTGCATCCCCACCGCGCCGGCACGTGTGCCAGCCTGTCCCGGCACCGCACCCGCTGGCACCAGCCGGCCTCGCCCTCCTCTTCCTCAGCCGTGGCGCCGGGGGCAGCGGCGCGGAGGGGATCCCGTCCCTGTCCCCTCCCCAGGTGCCCTCGTGCCCGGGGCGGGGCAGGGGTCAGAGGCCGGGCCGTGGGCGCTGCCAATCACAGTTCTCCCCAGGGCAGGTATTTCGGTGGCCGCTCCAGCCCTGCCCCACCGGCCGGGCTGCGGGGGCCGCGGGGTCACGGGGCCGGCGACCCTCTCCCCACATCCATCTCTCTGCTTTGGCACCGCCCAAAATGCCTCCTTTCACCCCAAGCCTGCCCCTGGCCCCTGACCCATCCTCAGCCAGAGCCCAGGTGGTGTCCGGAACGATGAGCAGGGGGGAGCAGCGAGGGGGGATGCGGGGCTAGGTGGGGTGGCAGGGGGTTGGAGGGTGGCAGGGGCTGAAGAGGGGTTACAGGGGGCCTTGGGGGACGTTTGGAGGTGAAGGAGGGGTGGCAGGAGGTTTAGGAGGGATGACGGTGTTAGGGGGAATGGCAGGGCGTGAAGGTGGGGTGTCAGGAGGTGAAGGGGGGATGTTGAGAGGTGAGAGGGTATGGGATGGGATGGCAGGAGGTTTGGGGGGGTTACAGGGGGCCTCAGGGGATGGTGGGAGGTAAAAGAGGGGTGGCAGGAGGTTTAGGGTTTAGCGAGGAGCCTGAGGGGCTGGCGGGGGGATGTGTGGGGCTGGCGGGGGTCGAGGGGCGTCAGCCGGCAGCGGCGGGGTTAAGGTGCCCGGGGTAGGTGCACACATTCCTCCCCGGCGAGGGCAGCAGCAGCCCCCGGGTCGGGTTTCGCCGCCCGCCCCCGGCCCGGCCCCGGCCCCCCCGCAGCCCCCGGCCCGCGGGTGGGAGCGCGCACACGCGGGGAGCGCGCACAGGGACCGCGAACGCGGGCGGGGGGAGAACAACACCCCTTCCCCCGCTTCCTGCAGCCTTGCGAGCCCCCCGGCCCACCCCACAGCCGCACGCCGAGAGCAGCCCCGCATCCCCCGGGCTGGGGGAGAGCAGCTCCCCACTCTGCCCTGTCTGGGGGATCCCCCTCTCCCCACGGTGCTCAGCCCCCACAAAGGCGCCCAGCCCCGGGGGGAATCGCAGCCCCCCACGATGCCCAGTCCGGGGGTCATCCCCTGTCCCCACCATGTGCAGCCCCCAGGGGCATTGCCCCCCACCCCAATATCCAGCCCCAAAGGGCAGCGCAGCCCCCCCCCGGCGCTCAGCCCTCGGGGGCCCCCAGAACCCCCCGGGATGCCCAGCCCAGCGCCCACCAACCGCAGCTCCCGGTGGGGAGCTCAGCCCCCCACGATGCTCAGCTCACCCCAAGACCCCCCAGACCAGCAGCAGCAAAATCTCCAGACCGAAACCCAGCGCCCGGCGCTCCCCCCGGCGGGCAGCCCAACCCCCCAGGACTCCCAGCCAGCAGCATCGCCCCCAAAATCAGCCTCTGGGCTGGGGAAGCGCAGCCCCCAACGATGCTCGGCAGCTGGGGGGGCACCCCCGCCCCCCAAGACGACCAACCCGCAGCATCCCCTCCTCCGGGGAACATCCCCGGTTCCTCCCCGACACCCAGCCCCGAGTGGGGGTCTCCCCGGGGGGTCCCGCGGCCCCGGCCGCACCTTCGAAGTCGGAGAGGATCCCGTCCAGGTGGTCCTTGACCGAGAGCCGGGCCATGGCGGGGCGGGGGGCGCCGGGGCTGCCGCCCAGCCGGGACCCCCGCATGGGGAGGGCAGAGCCGGGGGAGCGCAGCGGAGCCCACCGAGCCCCGGGACGGGACGGGCCGGCGCCGGCTGCCCTCGGCGGGAGGGGAAGGAGGAGGGGACCGGCCGAGGGAGGGGAGGGGAAGGGGAGGAGAGGGGAGGTCCTGCCTGCGCCCCCGCCCCTGCCCGAGACCCCCCCGCCTCCCCCGGGCCGGCCCCCGCTGCTCCCGCCCCCATCTCGGGGCACTGGGATGCTGCAGCCCCCGGCTGGGGGTCCCAGGCAGGCTGGGGGTCCCAGAGAGGGTTTGGGGTAGTTCCTGGCCAGGCTGGGGGGCCTCGGCGGGCTGCAGGATACCGGGCAGGCTGGAGGTCCCGGAGAAGCTGGGGTAAGCCTGGCCAGGCTGGGGGGATTCCAGACAAGCTGGGGGGTCCCAGGCAGGCTGGGGTGCCCTGGCCAGACCCTGGTGGAGGGGGACCCCAGCAGGCTGTGCTCCACAAGCTCTGCACCCCCAGGAATTTTCAACTTGGGGAAGAGGAGGAAAACGGGCTGGAGCAGGCAGGGCTGCTGTCGCTGCCGCCCGGCTGGGTGTGGGATCTTTGCTGGGGTGTCACCATCCTCCACTGTGTCCTGTGCCGGAGCTCCAGGAGCATCCCTGCGGTCCGGGATCCCTATGAGCATCCCGGGAGCTCCTGCCCAGGGCAGGTCCCCCAGGGTGGCACAGGCAGCACCACGGGGTGAGGCTCTGCCATCGTTGGGGACATCCTACATCCCAGTCTGGCTGCCAAGGGCTAACCCTACCCCAGCCCCATCCCAGCAGCTGATATGGAAGGGGAAGGAGATGAAAATCCTTTCTCCACACAGTCCTGCAGCAGTCTGCCCTCGGCACCCTCCACAGGGAACACCTGGTGGCTGGAGCACATTCCTGCCATGGATGGAGAGGGGAGCACAGCCAGGACATGGCCGTGGGGTTCTGCTGGGTCTGTCCTGCTGTGGGGACACTGCACGTGGCCAGGGCACATGGGACATGGTGGCCTTGGTTGTGGCCAGGCTTTGCAGGAGCCCACAGGCTTACAGAACCATAGGATCATTAAGGTTGGAAAAGTCCTCTGAGATCACCGAGTCCAACTGTCCCCCAGGACTGCCAAGGCCACCACTGACCCATGTCCCCAAGTGCCACATCCACATGGCTTTTAAACCCTTCCAAGGGTGGGGACTCCAGCACTGCCCTGGGCAGCTGTGCCAGTGCCTGACCACCCTGTCCAGGAAAGAATTTTCCCAATATCCAACCTCAACCTCCCCTGGCACAACTTGAGGCTTTGTCCTCTCCTCCTGTCCCTTGTTCCCTGGGAGCACAGCCTGACCCACAACTGCACCCTCCTGTCAGGAGCTGTGCAGAGCCACAAGGTCCTCCTGAGCCTCCTTTTCTCCAGGCTGATCTCCTTTCCCAGCTCCCTTAGCCACTCCTGGTGCTCCAGCCCCTTCCCCAGCTCTGCTCCCTTCTCTGCAAACATTCCAGCCCCTCAATGTCTGTCTTGTCATGAGGATCTCAAAGAAAACCCCAGGAGTTGAGGTTTGCTGAGTTCCCCGAGCTGGGTGGATGAGCTGCAGCATGGCAGGAGCTGGGCTGGGATCAGCTCTGGAGCTGTTCTACAAGATGCAGAGACCTTCATGGCTTTAGAACTTTTCTGGAGCAATTTCAGAGCCTGGAGGGATTTTAGGACATTCAGAGCCCTTTTCAGAAGAGGTGCAAAAGAGCTGGAGCGTTTTGGAGCAACCCTGAATAGTTTTTGATGAGTCTTCAAGCAACTTCGGAGCTGTTTTAGAGTTGCTTGTGCTCCTCTGACGTCGTTGAGGTTTAGGGTGGTTTCAAACTGGTTTGAGTTTGGAGACATCACTGAAAAGTTTTAACCCTATTGAGAGGTGCATGAGGAAGGTCCAGGGGGGTTTCAAGGACTTTTTGGAGGCTGTTGGGGCACTCAAAGAGTTTCACAGCTGCACAGACGAGGCTTGGAGAGCTTCAGAGCTGCCACAAGACTTTCTCTATGATCCATTTTGAGCTATTTCGAGGAGTTTTAGAAGAGTTTAGAGGGCTTCAAGTGCTACTTTGAGGCAGTTTGAGCTTCTTGGTGCCTTTCAGGGCTGGTTGGAGGAGCACAAGAGCTGTTTGAGCAGTTCAAGTGGCTCAGTAATGGCCAGAGCTCCATCCTTCCAGAGCTCTGAGCTGCTCAAAAGTGATTTACAGCTCCTTGAAGTGACCACAGAAATACCCCAGAGCTGTTTACTTACCCCATTTCTAGAGCAGCTTCGAGTTGTTGGAGGTGAAGATTTCAGAGGAATTTTTGTAAGGCTGTTTTGGAGGTGTTTAGGGCAATCTTTGGTGCACGCTAGAGCTGCCTGGAGGGTGCAGAGCAGTTGGGAGTGCTACAGAAGTGATTTACAGATGTTCAGGGATGCTTTGGAGGTGCTCAGAGATGTTTTAGGGCAGCTCAGGGATGGTTTAGAGCAGATTTGGGGTGGTTTAGGGCACCTCAGAGGCGTTTTAGAGCCAATCAGGGATGTTTTAAAGGTGCTCAGGGACATTTGGGGCAGCTCCAAGATGCTTTAGGGCAGATCAGGGGTGGTTTAGGGCAGCTCCAGGATGTTTCAGAGGTGCTCAGGGATGCTTAGAGCAGCTCAGGGACAGTTTGGGGCCATGTCAGGGATGTTTTGGAGCAGCTCAGGGACGTTTTAGACCATGTCAGGGATGTTTTAGAGCAGCTCTGGGATGTTTTTTGGACAGCCCTGGGATGTTTTTTGGATGGCCCTGGGATGTTTCATGCAGCTCTGGGATGGTTTGGAATAGCTCTGGGATGGTTTGGAGCAGCTTTGAGATGTTTTTTGGACAGCTCTGGGATCGTTTTGGAGCCTCGGTGCTGCTCTGAGCAGCGTGGAGCAGTTCGAGACAATCTGGGGGGTTTGAGAGCATTCAGGGTGTGTCAGAGCTTTTCCCCAGCAGCTCCAGGGCTGCTCAGAGCAGTTCAGAGGAACAGTCTGGAGCGAGCCGGAGGCACGGCGGGAGCTGGGAGGGGATTTTGCACGTTTAGGCCCTTTGGGGCGGCTTAAAGGGGTGGGGAGGGGTGGAGGAGGCTTAGAGGGGTGGGGAGCAGCTTAGCAGGGAGGTGAGGACGTTTAAGGGATTTTTGGAGCAGCTCAGAACAGCCGAGCGCTCCCAGGGGGTTCTCCCGGTGGAGAGGGAAGGGAAAGCTCCGTGCTCCTGCCTGGAGCACACCCTCCCTGTCCCAGCCTGCCCTGGGCAGCACCATCAGCTCCCGAGGTCCCTCACCCCACCTGGACCCTCCAGCAAGGGGAATTCCCCCATTCCCGCCCACACAGCCTGGCTGGCTGGGGAGATTCTGGCTCCCTCCGACCTTGATCCCTCTGGAACCAGCCAGGCCCAGCCTCCCCCATCCTCATCCTCCCAAAATCAGGGCACTCTTTGGTGCAGGAGCATTTCCACTCCACTGCAGATCCAGCAAGCAGATCCTCGGGATGCTCCAATCCACTTCTGTGGAAAAAAAGTCTCCGGGCAGGAATAGTAACAGCTTTTAATCCGACAAGAATTGATACATCAGTTAAGACAATACTGTTTTTGCCTCTTTTTTGGGGGACTTCCTTCACATACCGGTCGGGAAAGAGGAACATTTTCGGGATGTACAGTTTTTGTTTTGTTTTTGTTTTTCTCTCTCCATAGGGACTTTAAAGCATGGTGAATGTGCAAGTCAGTGCTTTTTGTTTGCTTAAAACTTTTTTTTCCCGGTGCTTATTTACAGTTACAGTACCTCTGTGAGAGCGACAGGAAAAAACAAACGATTGTTTGAGACCTGGGGATCCGGGACCCCAAGTCGAGAAAGGCAGATCTCCAATATTTATATATTTATACATATATATATATATATATGCTTTTGTGTATACACAGATACATTTCTCTCTTCTTTTAAAGTATTAAAAAAATGGATCAACCTTCATTCTATAAAAATACCTACTCTACAAGATAGAAAAATTTTCCCTCTCCAAGTATACACTGATTTACACCCAAAGCTTCTCTGGAAATGTACATTACGTGGCTTCTTCCCGCGGACTCGGGGCAGGGAGGGAGGCAGGGAGGGCTGGGTGCCGGGGAGGGCTGGGATGCAGGAGCTGCCCCAGGGTTTGGAGCTCAGCCTGACCCCGCTGCCCCTCGCAGGGGCTCTGGGGGATGCACACCCAGAGGTGCCGTGGCCGTGGCTCGGCCGGGTCCCCCGGGATAAGGCGGTGGCAGCGGCCACGTCCCCCGGGCAGGGTCACCCCGAGGGCTGGAAGGGGCTTCGGGAGGAGCAGGCACCCCCGGGATCGCTGTGGCTTCTGCTTCCAGGCCGCTCTGGCATTCCTAAAACCTGACAAGCAGGAAAGGGAACCGCTGGCTGAAGCCGGATCCCTGCGATTCCGCTGGCTGTGTTCTCCCGGAGGAGCAGGGGGTGAGTGGCCTCTCCCGGGGTCACGCTGTGCCACGGCTGCTTGTGCCAGCGAGCCCAGAGCTGTCTGATGTAAACATGGCTTTTGTTTCCCAGGGAGCTGCCGCGGTGTTCTCCGGCTCCTCTCCCCATGGGCACGGAGATTCCAGCCCGGGTCGATGGCAGGGATGAGGAATGAGCGCGGCTCCTCCAGCCCCTGCCCCAGCCCAGGGAGCAGCAGGAAAGGCGGCTCCCCCCAGGAGGAGCAGGCTCTCCCTCCAGGACTGCAGCTATCACCAGCAGAGCCCTGCTCCGGCTGGGAATGGCACAGGCCACTGTCCCCAGGCCAGGGACTTCGGGAGGTGAGGTGGGGAGCTCAGGCCTCTCCGCTGCAGCTCCCTAAGCGCTGCGAGTCCCACGCTGGGACAAGGAGAGGTGGCCAGGACAGGACAGACCTCCAGGGCGGGGTGAGGAGCTGCAGCCTCGCCCCGGTGCCAGACAGAGGCCATGTGTGTGTCCCCGGCTGGGGGACAAAGGACAGCTCCCCGCGGAGCCACCCACCGGCACAGCCCGGCAGGAGGGGGAGGGAGGAGGAGGGAGCGGAGCCGGGATGCCGAGACGTGCCGACAGTACTGAGCCACGGACAGCAAAAATAAATAAGGAGGCAGGTGACCGAGTGCGCTCACGCCCTGTCCCCAACACCCCCGGCAGGAGCACGGGGCAAGGATGGGCTGAGCCAGCTGGATGAGGACATTTGCATTAAGTTAATTAAAAAAAAACAAAACCCCAAAACAAAACCAAACCCCAACCGTGTGCGAGTCCAGGACGTGCTTCCCTCGTGCCCAGCTCTGCCCGGTGAGTGTGTCAGGGACACTTTGGCACAGCAGAGGCTCGGGCTGGACAGGGCAGCAGGGGAAAGTCAGCGCTGCCACTTCCATCTCCATCCCGTTATCCCGTGGTTCGGAGCATCCCTCGGATGGCCTGTAGGGACAGTCCCCAGCGTCACAGGCTTCCTGCAGGGTCCTCTGCCTGTGCTCCTTCTCCAGGTTCCCTTTCGCCCCTCCGCAGCCAGAAGGGCATCAAAGTAACGGAGTCAGACAGCAAAGCCTGTTCCGGCTGCTGGTTTTCCTTTTCCCTGGTCTGTGGCTCAGTCACCCCCGACCTGAGGCTTCCTAGTGCCTTCATCAAGAGCAAAGACGTTTGGAGTCCCTCTTCATCCTCTCAGAGCACCAAATCCACCCGACGAGCGCGGCCGGCCAGCCTTACTTGACTTCCAGGATGGAGGGGTTGGTCTCCATGATGGCCACGATGATCCTGTCGATGTAATCCTGCAGGCGGAAGTTGATCTCCTCTTGCTTCTGGATTGCTTCCATGAGCTGCAAAAAAAGGGGGAAAGGGAGGGAGAAGTCACTGCCTGACACTGCTGAGGGTTTCCCGTGGCTCTGTCCATCCCTGGGTGTCTCCCTGTTCTTCACTCTGAGCTGGGATATTCCTGATCCTGTTTAAATGGACAGGCAAAACTGGTTTTGCTCACTTCTGTCCTTCCTCAAGCTCTCAGCCTGCTGGGACTCTGGACAGAGCAGGGAGCATCACGTCTCCATTGGATCCCCAAAATATCCTGGTGTGTCTCCCCACTTCCTGGGGTGCCAGAGACTTAATTTAAAGCTTGTGCAGGCTCAGGCCCCCATGGCTGGTGTTGAGGGAGAACATGTTCTGGAGAAGCTGGGATCGCCAGGGGGAATATCCTGGCTCCCAGGGGTTTTAAGGCAGCTGCACACAGACAGACACAGCCTGTGGTGGCTGCTCTGTCCTGGGAAGGGGAAGGCTGTCCCAGGGCAGGCAAAGCAGAGCTGCCAGAATCAGCAAACGGGCAGGGAGCAGCTTCCCTGTTCCCTGGGAAGAAGGAAGAAGGGCTGGGAGGCAGGGAAGTCCTTTGAGCTCTGCAAGTAGTTGTGTGGGGATTTCTTTGCTCTCAGGGGAATTTTGGGAACAGGCTGGGCCACAGGAAGGGCACATCAGCTCTTCCCAGGCCATCCCAGCTGGAGGCACCCAGCAAGGTGCAGGCTGAGGCAGCAGCTGCTCATGGCACATACCTCATCTCTGGAGACAGAGCTGATCTCTGCTGCCAGCGACTCGGAGAAGGAGGCTGAGAAGAGGTTCTTGGCTCCCTGGATGCTCAGGTTGATGATCTGCCCGTTCAGTTCATCGTTCTGCTCCTTCAGGTTCCTGTTATCCTGTTCACACACAAACCACACACTGCTGGAGCTCCTGCTGCCCTCAGAGCTGGTCCAGCCTGGGAAAAGCAGGGGCTCACAGGGAACAGCACATGGGCTCCTGGCTCCATCTCAGCAGAGCCTAGAGAGCCTCTGAAGTATGAGATACACTGGGAAAATCCAGGGGACACAGGAAAAAGAAAGGCTCCTGCTGTCCCTGAGAAGGAGCCAACATCCCTGTCCTGGGACAGAAGAGCAAGCAGTGGATCCTGGATCCACTCCATCCCTTGGGAGAGAGTCACTGGCCCCTCCCTGCTGCCTTCCCTCCCAGCCCAGCCCTCCCTACCTGCTTGAGCTGCTTGATCTCCTGCTCCAGCTCTGTCTCCCGTGTCCTGCTGTTGTACTCCTGCAGCCCCATGCTGCTGCTCCTGCCCCGGCGCTGCTCTGCCTCCAGCTTGAAGAGCTGCAGGTGCTCCAGCTGCTTCCTGAGGTCCTCGATGAGCTGCAGGGCAAGGCAAGGGGACAAGTGAGTGCCACAGGCCCTGGGGATCTGGCAGCATGCTCTGGATGTGGCTGGTGTGGGAGCAGCTCCATGGATTGCTGCAGCAGAATTGTTGTCCAGAGCTGTTGCTGCCCCTGGATCCCTGGAAATGTCCAAGGCCAGGCTGGATGGGGCTTGGAGCAGCCTGGGATAGTGGAAGGTGTCCCTGCCATGGCAGGGGGTGGGACTGGATGGGCATTGAGGTCCCTCCTGACCCAAGCCACTCCATGATTAAATCCCTTTCTGGGGAGCACTTGGATTCCCCTTCAGCCCTCACACCTCCAGCAAGCAGAAGTGGGGGAGTTGCTAAAATCCATGAGCATAGCCCTGGAAGGAGCTAGTTGGATCCCCAAAGACGCTGGGTTTGGGTCTGCAGCAGCACAAACCCCCAGCAATGTGGGTCCCTCCTCAAAGCTCCCTCCTGCTGCACTGCTGGGTCTCCCCCTCATCCCTGTGCCCTCAGGGACACCACAGTGACAATTCATTCTGCTTTGGGCCCAAAACTCCTTTCCTGTCACCACAGCCAGCCCTGCTTGAGCCTCCAGCTGGAATTCCCAAGCACAGGTGACAGGAGGACCGGGAGGGCTGTGATCCTCCCAGGCACTCAGCTCTCCCCCCTCTCGTCCTGCCTGCTGGGGTCTGCTGGCTCCATGTGCCTCTGCCACTGCTCCTTGCAGGCAGGAAGGGCAGGGCCAGAGTGGCACAGCTCTCCTTGCAGGGACAGACTGGATGGATGGATTTTAAAGCAGCGAAAAGTGACTGAGGTGCTGCAGCTCAGCTGCTGAAATCCCTTCCTCTGCCCAGGCAGCACCAACTGCTCCAGTCACACTTATATTTGGGAAGGCTGCCCAGGCCAGATTCCCCCCATTTTGGGAAGGACAAGGCTGTGGCAGGCCCAGACTCCACTCACCTCCTGCGTCGACTCCTTCTCCTTCTGGAACTGGTGCCTCTCCTGACTCAGCTTGTCCCCCATCTTCCTCTTTTTCTCCTGCTCCTCAGTGAGCTGCACAGTGAGGTCCTCGATCTCATCCAGCAGCTTCTGCTTCTCCTGCAACGACACAGGGAGCCCCAGTGAGAGGGCCTGGCTGGGCTTGGCTCTGCTGGGGCCATTCCCACTCACTCCACAGGGAATTCTCCTCTCCTGACGCACGAGGATGATCTGCCTGCTGGGATTTCATCTGCTCAGGGCTCCAGGGCCTGGGGCTTTGGCAGCTACAACCAGTGCAGCACTGAGAGAGGCAGGAAGGGATGACTCCAGAATAAATCCACATGGATATCCATGCTCGTGCCATTTTCTGGGAAGCACGATGCTGGCGTGGGACAGGCTGGGAGGGACTGCAGCCAGCATGGGGGCTCCAGGCCAAGAAGAGACATTAAATCATAAAGCTCCTTATGTCTGGGTTTCAGAAAAGCCATGAATTCAAGATCTTTACCTCCCTCGTGGTTTCAGATATGAAAGGTTGAGGGCTGATCCAAGAAGGAATAGATCAGTTTGAGGCAGGCTGTAAAACACACAGCCCAGCTCTGTTCCCTTCTCATCTCCAATGCCTTGGCTGAACATTTGGGATGCAGATGAAGATGCCAAGAACCCTGAACAGCAGCACTTTCACCCCTCCCCAAGCTCACAGCTTCCAGTCCACAGGAAAGGCTTTGGCTTTCAGAACTCCACAAATGCCCCAAGAATCTCTCCAGTGCCAGGGTTGGGTGGCACATGGCAGGCAGGGCCGAGGAGCAGCTCCAGCTGCTGCTCTGGGGTGTCCTGTTCCATGGAGCAGAGCCAAAGGCACCACACCAGCAGGAAAAGCAACACTGACAACTAAATCCTGATTTTTGGGCACTGGACAGGAGAGCGGCTCATCAGCTAGGATTCTCCTGGGCAGGGAGGGGCAGTGACTGCACCTCTTGCTCCTCCCTCATCCCATGAACTGTGGAGAAGAGGAGCATGGCTCTGCAGGGATCAAAACCAGCTTCCCATGGCTGAAACACACCAAGGCAGGGAATTCATCCTCAGAGCCACAGGGGTTTTCCTGCCCCCAGCCTCAGCTGTGCTCCCAACATCCTGGCAGGGATGGAGCTGCAGCTCCCCCCTGGATTAAACATGGATAAAATGCCTTAGGACCTTCAGCTGGGTGAGAAGATTTGATTTCACTTCAATTTTAACCTTAATTCTGCCCCAAGCTTGGCAGAGACAAAATGCAGCCCCTGTTCCTGGTGTCCCATCCATAACCCACACTATGTCCAAACATGAGGCTCTTGTCCATCCCAAGGAGCCTTGGGAAGCCTCAAACTCCAGCTCTGCATGGCCTTGGATGCTGAGCAGGGTGAGAGGGAGAGGAGCTGGGAGGTAACACAGACCTTTGAAGACTCAACTCACAAATCCCAGACATGGAGATGGAGCATTCCTGCTCCTTCCCTGCACTGGACTGGAGCCACAGGGATGGGGACAGGGATGGGGACAAGCTTCCACAAGAGGGCACGAGTCCCCTCCTGAGCAGCCACTGTCACAGAGAGGTTTATCAGGGTTTTATTCCCAGCTTCCAGGTCCAACACTGGGATCCTGCACCGACAGTGGTATGGGATGGTGCTGGTCTAAAGTGGGGTCTGCAGGGACTGGAAAGTGCAGGCAGCTGCTTTGGTACATCAAATGGATCTCATGGTCATGGGAAGTCATCCCAACGCCAGAATTTCATCCCAAAAGCAGGCACCCCTTGGCCTCACCTCCTCAAGCCTCTCGATGTTGGCTCTCAGGCAGGGGACACAGGACCTCAGCTCGCTGTTCTCATCATCCAGCTGCTGCAGCCTGCAAAGGGAACGGGTGTGAGGCTCATCCCAGCGTCCCAGGAGGGAAGGAAAACACCCCCAGGAATACCAAACCAAAGGGAGGCCAGCAGGGCCTCTGTTCAAGGTAAACCCCCAGATTCCCACTATTTCTGCTGCCAGGGGAAAGAGAGAGGCACCCACAGGATACTGACATGCCCTTCTCCACCAGGTCCAATGCTATTCCTATTTCCAAGGGTTTTGTTAGTCCCTGGACAAGCCTCAGCACCAGAGACATCAGAGCAGGGGGGCAGAGAGGGCTTTGGCTTTGCATTCCCAGGTAAAACCCCACTGTCTTCATCTTCCATGGGCTGCAAGGGCTGAACAACAGTCAGGAAAAGTTGGAAAAACCCTGTCAAGTAACTGAAACCTCTCCCACCCCACTTCTTCCTTTGGAATCCAACAGGCAGCATGAAGCACCCTGGGACACTGCCTTTCAGGAGGATTCTTCTTTCCCAGGTATTTGCCTCTTTCCATCAAGGTGGAAAACATCTGGGCATTAAAAGTACTCCCAGGGGTTGTTTATGGGAAGAAGCATTAATAACCCTCTGTTATTAAATTTATTAAAGCATTAATAACCCTGTATTATTAAATCTGTGTGGGGCAGACACAGGGATGAAGATGGGAGCTTTTTTTTGGACTGCATCAGGGCAACTCAGAGAAAGAACCCAAGATTAGGTCCATGAGCCAAAGGCAGAAACAACCAAAAGTCAGGGTTTGTGGTGACTTTAGTCACCCCTTGAACCAGGTTAAACTCCCTGTCTGCCTCCTTCTGTCCCCCCAACACTGCCTGGACACAGATTCCAGCCCCACCTGGCCTGCAGGTTCTCAATCTCAATACTCTTCTCCCTCTCCATTTTGCTGAGCAGCTCCCTCTGCTTCTTGATCTCCTCCAGCAGGGTCTGGTCAGCCCGCAGCTCCTGCTCCTTCAGCTGCTCCTCGAGCGCGTTTGCCCTGCAGACAGGAGAAGGAGGGGATGAAGCTTTCCTCAGGCCCAATCCCAGCAGGCTGCCATCCCAAGGGAAGGACCAGACTCCCTTCCCAGCCCTCCTCCCACCCCACAGGTGAGATGGGAGAAGCAGATGTTAAAACAGAATGAGCTTCCAGGGAAAATCACCATCTCAAACAGCTTCACTACACCCCAGCAGATGCAGTGGGACAAGCAGCACCTTTTCCATCAAAGGTTCCCCAAGTCAGATGCCTTAAGGATTCCAAACACTTTATTCAACTTCCAGCCTTGGAAAAATGTTGATTTTTAATTATTTTTAAGTGTCTTCTCTGCGTTGGAATTATTTCCAATTGCAGCCACACACATATATATTTCTTAATGGGAATCTCAGAGTCGCTGAGGTTGGAAAAGACCTTTAAGATCATCTAATCCAACAGCCATGGCAGAGAAATCCTCCTTCAGCTGTTTCCAGCATGGTCTTGTTGCTCAGAGAAGAGACAACAGTCCCAGTCCTCCTTCTTTTCATTCTCTTGTGACCCCAACAAAAAATAAGGGATCTGCAGGTCACCCTTTTGTGTGTCAGCAGAGCTGCAAATCACAGAATCCCAGAAGGGTTTGGGTTGCAAGGACCTCAAAGCTCATCCCATTCCACCCCCTGCCATGGAGGGACACCTTCCACTATCCCAGGCTGCTCCAAGCTCCATCCAGCCTGGCCTTGGACACTTCCAGGCACAGGGCTGGGAGCTGGAATTTATGCAATGGCTTTTCCCAGCTGATCCCACTCCTTCCAGCACCGAGCTCACCCAGGGCTTTACTCCACCCTGAGCCAGCTGACACTTCTGGGCCAAGCTGCTGAAGTGAAAACATTTCCTCTGCTCCCAAGTTTATCAGGGCTTAGGGAAACCTTTGTTTGAGTGGCTCAGTTCCCTGACACAACTGTTACTTAACAGAATTACAGCCCTATAGATAAACTCTGCCGGGTTTATCTGCCTGGGGTAAAGATATGCTGGGAGAGAGAAGCCTGGCAGATTAGTACACACAGGAATTACATAATGTGGGATCCAGAGGGCTGCACCCAGCCAGGATACAGAAGAAGGCAAGCCTTGGAGCTCCAGAGACCATTTGGAAGGGGCATATGGGGAAGGAAAATATAACAAATATAAATACAAAAAAACCCCCAAAACCAACAACAACAAAAAAAACCCCAAAAAACCCCTTATTTTTTTTTTATGTTTTTCCATATACATACCCATATATTATATATAATAAAACATCCTGAGTGGAAAGGGAGCCACCAGGATCATTGAGTCCAACTCCCAGCCCTGCACAGAGACCCCAACAATCCCACCCTGGCAGCACTGTCCAAACACTCCTGGAGCTCTGGCAGCCTCAGGCTGTGCCCATTCCCTGGGGAGCCTGGGCACTGCCCAGCACCCTCTGGGGGAAGAACCTTTCCCTGAGATCCATCCTAACTCTCCCCTGGCACAGCTCCAGCCACTAAAAGCCATATGTAAAAACCACCAAAATCCAAGTCCTGGAGCTGCAGAAAACTTTCAGGATGGACACGAGGGCTGGGGAAGCATATAAAACATACATGTACGAAATCTGAATGTCCTGTTCTCAGCTGGGATGGAGCCAGCATTCCTGGGAAGGGGTTTGGATTTGGGAAGGGCTGCTGGAGCAGCTGGAGGGGCACAGGCTCCCCGGGTGAGGCTCCTACCTGTGCACCAGCTGCAGGTTCTCCTGCCGCAGGCGGCTGTGCTGCTCCCCGTTGGCAGCCGTGTCCTTCTCCAGCTCCGTCACCCGCTTCTCCAGGAACACCACCTGTGAGCCACGACATGGATCAGCCTCTGGCCATCCCCAAACCCACAGCAGCCCCCACCACCACCCCTAAACACTGAGGGTTCCCACTGGAATCAGGCAGCTGTGCCTTGATTTAAAGCATCCCTTTAGAACATCCTTTTCCACCGCGGTATTCCCAGGTTTTGATGGCTCCCAGTTCAGGGCCAAACACTTCACTCTTCCCTTTCTTCAACCCCTTCCTGATGACATCCTAAAAGGAGTCTAGAGGGCAAGATCCTGGTGGATCTCCAGAGTTCTGCTGCCTCCATGTGCAGCCCTGAGGCTGGTTAAGAACCTGGAATGGGATGGAAACCCTGAATTTACAGATGGAGAGATCACTGACAGCTGGTGGGGAAGGACCAGCGGTAAGGATTTTCTCCCTGTACCTGTACAGGGTTTATTCCAGATGTATTTGCATTTCATTCATTCAAATTCCATATAAAACAATCCTGGGGGAGAGGCAGTGAGGAGCATGTCTGGAAAAGCCAAACCCTGGCTCTGGGAGAAGGGCAAGAGATGTGGGAACATTGAAGAGGCCATGCAGAGAAACAAGGCCTTTCCCAGCAGTACATCCAAGGTTTCCCAAGTCAGATGCCTTAAGAAGTATTTTATTCAACTTCCAGCCTTGGAAAATGTTGATTTTTAATTATTTTTTACAGGTCTTCTCTGCATTATAATTATTTCCAAGTGCAGTCACACACACAGGCAGTTCTCCTTCACATGCAGTTCCTCAGGACACTCATATTCCAGAGCTCAAAAGCCATTTCCAAAGAGTTTCAGGACTGCAGCAGACATTTTACACAATCTTAGCTTCTTTCCCATAGCTTGTTTTCCCTGTGTTTAACTAAGGATACCCAAACAAAACCTCTCCTGTGCTCCCATCATATCCTACAGCTCTTTTCTTGTAACACCCCAGGAAAACCCAGCAGCACCAGCACAAAATCAGCTCCATCCTTGACAGCACGAGCAGAGTGTGCCAAGGAGAGGAAGTTCTTGTTTCACACAGGGTGGATTGACTCAGAAAAGCAGAACTTGAGAACATCTTCTTGTGTGAAGGGGAAGTGAAAATGCTGCCTGTGAACAGCCCATCCCTCCTCCCAGCAAACCAGGGAAGCCACTGCCCCTGAGAAGGATCCAGTGTCACCTCCTGACCCTGCACAGCACCTGGACTGCTCTCCTGCTCCATCCCCTCGGTATGGAGAGCTTCCCATATCCCATCCACACACAGAGAGGAGCTTCAGCCTGCTCCAGCCTGGGGGTGTGGGAGCACTGCACAGCACTGAATCCTCCAGGATAACACAGCCAGCACTGCTCCCACCTTGTCCTACAAACCCTTTCCTCTCAACGTCCCAGAAAAACCCAGCAGGAGCAGCACAAGACCAGGCAGAGGGAAGTAGGGAAGGATTCCCTGACCTTGTCGGTGATGTCCTCATCGGTGCACTCCAGGTTCTCCCGGTAGGATTCCTCCATCACCCCCACGGCCAGCGAGCTCGTCTGGTGCAGCTGCCTGAAACAGAGACAAACCACCCCGACCCACAGCAGCACCGGCATCAGCACCAGCATCGGGGACACCAGGGGACAGCTGCCTGCCGCCCTCCTGTGCCACAGGGATGGCTCAGCCCTGCTCCCGGGAATGCTGGACGGCCCTGGCACAGCAGCAGTGCTCCTCACCCCGCAGCTCTCCCGGCAAATCCAGCCCCTCGGAGCGCCCGCACCACAGACGTGGCCATGGGACTTCACACCGCGATCACTGCTCTTTGGAATGGGGACAGATAAGAGCTCCTGCTTCCCACTTTCTTTCTCCAGCACGGTGCCAAGGCCGTGGATTAGCCAGCAAAGGCCAGAGTACTCCCAAGGCTGATAAGGCTGGGAAGAAGTGGGGGTGTAAGGAAGGAAGGGGGGCAAACCCCCTGTGGCTGCTGTGACCCCCCCAGCCCGGGGTGAGCTAATCATTAACAAGGTCTTGTGACACTGCTGTCCCCAGCTCTGTGACAAGCTAAAGGACACCCTGGGGAAGGGCTGCTTTGGGCTTCACCCTCGGCATGGCTGTGGATCCGCTCTGGAGAGGAACTGGCACGGGAAGGGTGGTGAATCCCAGCCCTGGGACCCCAGGCAGGAGGAAAGCACTCTGCTCTCCAACTGCTTTCAGCAGGAGATGGACAAGAAAACCATGGATGTCTCTTTAAACCTCAGTTTTTCCAAGGAACTCGTACCAGTGGCTCTCGAATTCCTCCCACTACACAGTGTGTCCATGCCAGGACTCACTAAGCACAACTGGCATTTACCAAGAGACTGCAGCCTGATTTTGCATCCTCACCCTCAGTTTATATTTAGATTTTAAAGTCTCAGGCACATTTGTCATTTAAATCGTGCCAAGCACAACAGGGATTAAGCAGCTGAGATTTCTTGGCACGAGCAGAACCCGGATAAGAAAAACGAGGAAAGAGCCCTTACCAAAATAAAATCAATTTTCTAAAAGCAAATGTTTTGGGATTATTCACTAATTACAGTATCTGCAACAAAGGGCTTGCTTTGGGCTGAGCTTAAGGACCTGGCTCTGCAAAACACTGTTATCTCCCTCCTTATCACAAACCAAACCTGACTGCTCTTGAATTAACCAATGTTTACCCAAACCCACAGGTCCCTGCCTCAGAAAAGCAAAGGGCCAGGAGGGCTCAATCTCCCATAAAACAGGGAATCGCCATTCCCAAAATTTGAACTCAAATCCTCTCTATATTATCTTTGCCAAGCATGGGACAAAAACTTTTCCTAAAACAGGAAACCGGGGGACAGGCTGCTCTCCTCAACCCTTTTTCCTGCCAGTGTTTTTAACAAAGCTCTAGAAAGTAAGATGACTGCAAGTAGGAAATGTAATGTCAAGGATCTGCTTCCTTTCCAGGAGGGGGAACTGTGCCAGGGGAGATTGCTGAGTGCAAGAAAAATGGAGAAGAGAAAGGTGTGAGAGCACAGTGGGAGGAAGAGGTGCAGGGAAGCTGCTCGGGTCAGCACAGGGAGCAGGGCGAGTGCCAGGAACAGGAATATTCCCAAACGGAGCTGCCTGTTCCTCCACGGTGTCCCTGTCCTGCTGGGAAATCAGCAAAGAGAAATCCAACAAGTGCAGAGGGAAATCTCCCTCCTGAGTGTGGCAGAGGCAGAACAGCGAGGTAAGACTCAGTTTATCCTTAAAATCATGATGGCATGGGAACAGGAGGGGTGAGGGAGCTGGGAGAGGAAAGGTGAGCACCAGGGGACATCAAGAGGGGAGGGAAGGACCCTGTGCTCCAGAGATTCACAGCAAACTCCTTGGATGTATCCAGTACCCCTGTGCAGTCAGGGATCAAAATGCCCACATGGAAAAGGTGGCTGACATCACAAGAGGTGGTTGTTCACGAGAGAAGCAGCCCAGCACTAAACCTGGGCTTAAACCTGGGCTTAAACCAGGGTTAAACAAGGTTAAACAAGGTTAAACCATTAAAACAGGGTTACCTGCAGCCCCCCCAGGATGTCCCAGAGCCCCTGACTGAGCAGGGGGAGCTGCTCCCACAAAGTCAGCTGCTGAGGGTGACACTGAGTGAAATTAAACAGGACCAAGAGCTGTCTAAGGTGGCTGGAATTTTTGGGGAGCTGGAGAATCCCTCCAGGTGGGTGTACCGACTGGTCTGGTCTTTTAGAACTCTACAGACAGGGTGATACTGGGAAGGGAACATCCCAGAGGAATATGTCCTTCTGGAGACTCCTTCCCTGCTCCACGTGCCCCCTGCTATGGCACTGGCAGGGCGGAGCGGGAGGGAAAGCACCCCCATTTTTTCCTGGAAGGAATCAGGTTGCCAACAGCCTTCAGTGCATGAGGGAGAAACCCCCACTCCAGAAAAAAGATATCAGAATTAAACCCACTGCTCCCCTGCACTACGGAATATATCCAGAAATACAACTCTCCAAGATTATTTTGAGTTTTCCTTCCACGGAGCCAGCGGCTCACATGGATCAAGCAAACAGTAACAGGAGTATGAGCTTACCTTGCCACCTTCTTGCTGGAGAGTCTTTTATTTGGGCTGCAAAATGAAGGAAAAACAGGAAAGAGTTAGAAAAGCTGACTGTGGAGAGCCAGGGAAACAGGAAACTGCAGGGACTCCAGGGCACATCCTTTGCTGTGGCAGGGAGCGCCCTTGGCATGCACCCCCAACCCCCTGGAAAGGGCAGGAGAGGAGCCACTGCTGTGTTTAACAGCAAGGAATAACAGAGCCCATGGAATAATGCCAGAGAGGAGCTCGCTGCCCCCTGCCACGCTCCGCTCTCCTGCTGATCCCTGCCTGAAAACTGATCCCCAAGGAAAGAGCTAAGAATAGCAGGGAGGCTGGGGGGCTTCAGCCTGGGGCTGATGGCAGAGAGAGGCACATCTCCTGCACCCCACGGCACCCCAGGCCTCCCCTGCTACCCCCAGAGGTCCCATGGACTGGGGACACAGAGCAGCTCCTGCCTGCCAACAGCACATCCATCCTTCTGTCCTTCCCACAACCATCACCCTACTGGATCAACCCATCCTGCCCTTCCACAGCCACTATGCCACTGCTTGGCTCTGGATCAGCAGGGAACTGCTGCCTGAGCTGTTGGTGTGTCCCTGGCTGGATTCTGAGCACAGCACTGCTGCAGTGGCTGTGGAGGGGGACGAGCTCTCTCCTTTTCATGGATAACTGACAGAGATCTCTCCCTGGATCCATGTCTGAGCCAGCTGTCACCATACCACAGTGGTCAGGGCTCAGTGTCACCGCAGAACGAGCAGCCAAGGGCTGTCCCAGCCCCTTGGGACAGGCTGCAGGCTCTCCCTGCTGAGAAAAACCAGCTTTTTCCAGAATCAGCTCCTTGCTAAGATGCTCCTTCCAGTCTTCTGGTCGTGCCTGGTGCTGGGGAAGTGGGCAGGGCTTGGATCTCCCTCCTCATCTTCCACCCATGCTGGTGTCACACAGATGCCACTGGGCCACATCAAATAGGTACCAAATCCTCACTCAGTGATGGCAGCAGGAACAGCTCCAACCCAAGAAGCAGACACTGCATTCCCTGGTGCTTAGCTCAGTTTAAGGAAAAAATAATAATAAATAAAATCATCTGAGAGTCCAGTCCTGCCTGGAGCTGCAACATGAGTTCTTCGAAGAAGGGATTAAAAATATCTCAGGACAATTTGCTTTGTAAATCAACCCCCAAACCTGACTGGGGGGTGTTGTCAGGGTGAGCAGCCCTTGGGTCAAAGGGCATCCTCAAATCCCAGATTTCCAGGGAGCACAAGAGCTGCTGCTGGCTGTGCTTCAAGGCTGCTCGGCGCCCAAGGGGAGTAGGTCAGGTCCCAGTATCTGCCAGGAATTGTAAGGAATGCCCCAGCACTGCAGGGAAAAATATTTTCCTCTGGAAAAAGTTCCTGGGGAAGCGATGGCACCTGCAGTGTCCAAAGGCTGAGACATCAGCAAGGGCACTGGAACAGAACAGTCACAAACCACTTCATGCCAAGCTCCTGGAGGGCTCTTCCCTGTTTTCCTGTGGGGGAACAGTGCCCCAGTGCTGGGAGCAGGCTCCCCCAATTTATTCCAAGGATGAAACACAGTCTGTGTGCCTGCAGTTTAAGAGTGAGGCTGTTCTGGGGTGCTTTGGGCTTCATCCCAGCTGCCAGAATTGCCTGGAGGAGGTGTCTTCAGGCTTGTCCCAGATTTTGGTCCAGTTCCTGCTGCTCTGGGACTTGTCCCCTGCTCCGAGGGCTTCACGTCACTGGTGATGCAGGGAGGAACAGCAGGTCCTGAGCATCCCACACGCTGCATGGGACACTTCCCATCCACAGCACACAAAAGGAGGGCATTGCCCCTTCCATACAGGCCTTTGGAACATATTCCCAGGAAATTGGTGCTTGGGAAACCCTGAACACAGATGGAGGAATTGCACCTGCTTGCAGGACAAATCAAAACCTATGGAATTCCCACCATGAGCACAGGACAGGGAAGCTCCACTGGAAATCCCACCCATCACAGGAGCTCTGAGCTGTTAGTTCAGCTTTGCAGGTAAATTTGGTGGGGAAAACCTGAGATGGAGTGGGGCTTCCAGGGAAAACCAGTGTTCTCCTTAGTAACTGCATAACCTGAGACCCATCACTGACCCTCAAGACCTCCAACAGCAAAGACAATTATTTACCCAAGAAATAAAAAGGGAGAGACATTTTTTTCACTATGAAGAATTAAATCCAAGCTCCTATTTGTTTTCCAGTTCTTTACCCATAGCCCAGGAGAGCTCCCAGATCACATTGTCCCTGCAAAGGACAGATAGAGACCAAGAACATGACCAAAAACCAGTTTTAAAGAGGCACATCAGCCACGAGAAGGAAGATTATCACCAATGCCACCATCCTTCCACCCAGTGGGCTGCAACCAGCAGAACCAACAAGCAGAAATCCCTCCCTACTTATCAGACCAGCACATCCAGCTGGCTGGGAGACCTTCAAAATGCCACTCAAAATCTCCTGATGTTCCTGGTGTCTGTCCCATCTCCCTGGCCCGTGATGGCACCAGGGTGGGCAGGCAGTGGGTGAAGCTGGGTGAGACAAGATTTTACTGCTCCCAAGCCACGTGGAGCAGGCTGATGCCTTCAGCTTGTTCCTGCAGCAGGAGGATGGGCTGTCCCTGCCCTTCCAGGCTGCCCTTCCACACCATTCCCAGTCTTCCCTTGGTGACAGAAATACTGTACATGGCCAGCTCGCTGCTCCCGGTGCAACCCACCACACACAGGCATGCAGAGGGCAGGGAATGCTCTCCTTGTCTCCCTTTTGGATTAACGGCACCCTCTGCTCCCCCTCCACAATGTCACCACCACCTCAGCCACCTGCAGAGGGTGGCCAGGTGGAACTCATCCCCTTCAGCGCCAAGACAAGGAGAGCTTTCCCCACCAGAACACCACTCCCGAGGCTGGGATGGCCACACACACATGAACCCAGTTACCTATTCATTTCAAGATCATTCAGGCGAGCAGAAAGATCCTCGAGGCGGTTGATTTGTTTGTGGCACTGGCTACAGTAAAACTCAAAAGCTTCATCTGCGAGAATGCTGTGCAGTTTCACAGCGAGCGGATTGGTGCTAGAGAGATCACAAGGGTCATGTCAACAGCACAGAACGCACAGGGAGCAGCTGGATCCGTGGCTTCCACAAGCTGAGGACCCCTCAAGGTGGAGGAATTTTTAGTGGGAGATGGGAAATGTGAATTAAAAAGTCAGGGCAGGTTGGGTCACCTCCCACTGTGATTTTCGAAGGCAAATTAAAGCCAATAGGGGGGCTGCTTATAGCAATATATAGATAATTTATAATTTATAATAGTTTATAACAATACATAGCTAATTGGTAATTTATATTTGCTTCATAAAATTAAATTTATATATAATTCTATATATAATTTATATAATCAATAATTAGCAATGCTTTCATCACCCTCCTCCCAGAGACTCCCAGCAGCCAAGCTTGGCCCATATTTCCAAACCCCTGAGCCAATCTCAATCCCCAAGAGCCCAGGGCAGGTGAGGTAAGTGCTTCCCACAAACCTACACGACTGCAAAGTTTATTTTCCACCAGGACTTTCCAGGCAATCTGTCTCAGGAGGCTCCTGGTTTGCCTCAGTAAGTGCAGAATGAACTTGCACACTGCAGGAGTGGGTGCTGTGAGCCAGGGCTAGATCTAAAGTGGGGTTGGGCAGGATTTTAGGAAAAGGCTCTTCCCCCAGAGGGTGCTGGGCACTGCCCAGGCTCCCCAGGGAATGAGCACAGCCTGAGGCTGCCAGAGCTCCAGGAGTGTTTGGACAATGCTCTCAGGGATGCACAGGGTGGGATTGTTGGGGTGTCTGTGCAGGGCCAGGAGTTGGACTGATGATCCTGGTGGGTCTATCCCACTCATGATTCTTTGGTCAGTGATCCATTTTCCAACAGGACGCTTTAAAAACAGAGCAGCTGTGCTGCTGCAGACTCACCATTAGTAATGCACAGTCAGATCTGCATTGCAAAGAGCTTTTAGGCAAAGATGAAATGGGCAGTTGCAGTTTAACCCCTCTCTCCTCCAAGGTAAAGCCCAGAGGAGCCAAGCAGCCTTCCTGCCTTCCTGTAGGGAATGCCAATTGGGAAGGGGGCATGGGGGCTGACAGGACTTTCACAGTTTGGGAAGCTGGAAGCCACTTCCTCATGATTTGGGCAGGACAGAGGGGATTCTGAGCAGCAAAGGGTTAATTTGGGGTCAAACAGATTCCACAAATCCTTCCTGTAGGGAAAAAATGCTTCTGGAAGCCACAGACCTGGATCAAAGAAAGGTTAAGTAGTGAAAAACCAAAGCAGTTCAATCAGAGAGACAGGTAAAGGTGTGAGCAAACACAAGCAAGATCAACCCAACAGGCATCTGGCAGGGCAGTGAATCCTGGGATACAGAAACACACCAGCAAGTCCTGGCATCTGTGCTCTCTGTACAGTATTTCCCAGCCCCCTCACCCAGGCTGGACACCAGCAAATGCCAAATTATCGTCTCTTCCCATTCCTGGAAAAATTCCCCCTACCCCTCAGGGCAGGTTTGGCCCCCGGATAATCCTGTCCCAGCAGCAGACAGGTTGGTGGCTCAGGGTTTGTGCAGGGAACAGGTGACAGCAGCTGTGTGGCACCTGGAGGAAGGGATGTCCCTTCTCTGGGTGCTCCTGGGTGCATTTCCCTCCTGGGTGGTGCAGCCTGGGCCAGGTGGGAACCCAAATTTAAGCAGCATCAATCAAAGTGAGGAGTGTGGAGGAGAAGCCCTAGGCCAGCCTGGCAGCTCGTGGGGTGTGTGCAGATCCTCCTGGCCCCTGGCTGTGCTGGGTCCCTGCCCGGGCAGTGGGTGAGAGCTCAGCCTGAGGCTGTCCCACCCACTCCACGAGCCTGATGGGCTCCTTCCAGCTCAGCAGATTCTATGGTTCTGCACTACAGAGACCTCCTGTGCCTCCCTTCATCTCCTGGAGCAACACTTGTCTTCCACAGGTCATCGGTGCTTCCTGGTGCCTGGGATGGGCATAGGGAGCTTTTCCCTTCATTTCCTACCAGGAGCTGCAAAGAGGCTTTTCCTGCTGGTGGAAGGGACGAGGTGGGAACCCAAGAGAAGGGATCATAAACAAGCATACAAGGACTGGGCAGCAAAACACTGCATCCCACTGTGTTCCCTGGAGGCTCTTGGGGTTTGTGTTGGTCCCCTGGAGCTCTGGCAGGAGAATTTATTATTAAAATAATTATTAAAATCTGGACATTATTCCTGTTTAGAGACTCTTGGGACATGGAAAGGGTCCGTGGTGATGTGGCCCTTTACAAGTGATGCTGTTCTTTGTATTCAAAATACAGCCAAAAAACCAAAGCTCAGCTTGAACCAGGGCCAGCCTAACACACCTGGTTCCTTCAGGTGTGTTTGAACACACTGGGGCTGCTCAGCCAGGGAATGGTTTGGGTGGGAAGGGACATCACAGCCCACCTTGTCCCACCCCTGCCATGGGCAGGGACATCTTCCACTAGTCCCAGGCTGCTCCAAGTCCCATCCAGCCTGGCCTTGGACACTTCCAGGGATCCAGGGGCAGCCACAGCTTCTCTGGGCACTCTGTGCCAGGGCCTCACCTCCCTCACAGGGAACAATTCCTTCCCAATATCCCATCTAACCCTGCCCTCTGGGAAGCCATTCCATGTCCTGTCCCTCCATCCCTTGTCCTGTCACTCCCTATCCAAAGCCAAGAAGAGCAGCACAGTCTCAGGGAATGTTTAGGGAAGGACTTCACACACACAGTGATAATCCAAGGGGAGGCTAGACCTGAAAGGCACGAGGAAATCCTCCACCTCAAACAGCCCCATTCCAGACTCCAGAGGTTTTGCAGGGTTTATCTCCAGCCTGGCTCCCCAACAAGCCCCAGCAGAGAGGCTCCAGCACAAACCACCATGAACAGTGTGGCCATGAGCCCAGTGAGCTCCTCCCAGCACAGGGAAGACAGGACAAGGTGTGGATCAGATCCAAAGAGACAGAGCAGAGGATAGATGGTGCCCTGGCTGAGCAAGATTGGAACACTGGGGATGTGGGCAAACTGGGAGCTCTGGCCTGATGGTAAAGAAAAAGTTTAACTGATGGCAAAGCTCCTTTAGCTGGGTATTTTTGTGCCAGGAGCCTTCTGGATGAGGCTGGAAGCTCATCCTCAAGGAGAAATGAACACCAAGGCTGGGTTTTAATCAGAGAGTTCTTCCTACGCCACAGCACCAGCACAGCCAGCCCTTAATTCCTGCACAGAGCAAGCCAAGGACAAGCATGGATCAGAGACTGCTTCCCACTGCAGGGTATCCCAGTGCTGGAGCATTCTTCCTGAAAAAAAACAGTTGGGAATTCTTTACAGCAAGTCTCCTATTTGCAGTTAACACCTCCAATGTTGCTGCTGCACCAGCCAAAAAGCAATGAGCCCTGACCTGCTCTTCCCTGCCAGCCCTGTGCAACCAGAGTTGTCCAAACTTTGTGATGGGGTTTGGGAAGCTGAGAGAAAACAGGCAGGCAGCTAAATAAAAGTTATGAGAGGTTTATATGGCTGCAGAAAGGCACAAATGTGTCATTCCAAAGGGAAAAAAGTATGTTTATGTCTTTAGCACAGGTGTGTGGCTGGCAGGGATCACTCCTGCCCTGTGCAGAGATGTGCCTCCAATGGAAGAACACATTCCAGTGTTATCTGCTGTCACTCTGTGGGCTGCAGCACTGGTTGATATTCCAGCTTGTATGTATTTTCCTTGGAAAGTAAGTATTGACATGGTTTGTACCATCATACCAGCTCCTCAGCCCACCCTGCTTGGGCTGGAAAATGGACTTTTTCCTGGTTTCATACCCTAAAGCAAGAAGGAAATGCTACAGCCTGCTTCCTGCCCCACAAGTCCTTAGAGCAGGAATGCTGCTGCAGCTCATGCAAACCCAGCCAAACACTGCATCAAAGCCCAAAATAATACGAGAGATAAAAAACAGGAGTCATCCAGCAGGATGAGGGGTAAAGCTGCAGGTGGTTTTCTCTCCTGGAAGGTTCTGTGAGGAGCCACATCCCTCATGACAGTGGGAATGTGATGCTGGAAATGCAGACAGCTCTTCCACCTCCTGCTGGACTTCAGCAGGAGGGGAGGATGGGCACGGACAGGGAAAGGAAACACTGATGTGGGAATTCCACTTCCAAGCCGATTATCCCGTTGTATCCAAAGTTTGCCAGGTGCTCCTGGCTGGCAAATCCCAAGGAAACTCCCATCCCACAGAGCAGAGTGAAGGCACCAGTGACCGCCCCTGGTGGAGCAGCCCCAGGGCAGGGCATTACCTGGGCGAGAGGAAGGAGGAGCTGCCAAAGCTGCTTTCCCCATTACACAAAGGGTCTGGGAACAGATCGGCCTCATTCCCTTCCCCGTAATCCTCGAAATGCTCCTCCCCGCTGATGACGGTGACGATGGAGTGGCTGAGCTCGGAGCCCAGGGCCAGCTCGTGGGGATGGGATCTGTGGGAACAGACAGGAATATGTTAAAGGGGGTGCCACAGCAGCCTTTCCCTGCATCCAGGACATCCCCTTTCCCACAGTGCTGGGTTTGTGTGGCCAGGGGCTGGGAGTGGAGTGGTGGATTCTGCGAGAAGCTGCTGGAAGCTTCCCCCATGTCCAGTAGAGCCAATCCCTGGTGGCTCCAAGATGGACCTGCTGCTGCCAAGGGTGGGCCAGCTGGGAATGGTGGTGACACCTCTGGGATAAGAGATTTGAGGGGAAAACAGCAAAGTGATGGGGCAGCTGGAACTGGGTGCAGAGCAGGGTGGGGTGAGAACATAGGAGGAACAGCTCTACAGGCAGCCAGGGCAGGGCAGGAGGGGGGGGCAGGAGCTACTCCAGGCACTGGAGCTGAGATTCTCCTGAGATTCCTGAGATTCCCTGGGGAAGCCCATGGGGAGGCAGCTGTGCCCCTGCAGCCCCTGGACGAGCCCAAGATGGAGCAGGGGATACCAGAGAGGGGCTGTGAGTCTGTAGGAAGCTGTGCTGGACCAGGGTCCTGGCAGGGAGCTGCAGATGCATGGAGAGAGGAGCTCACACTGGAAGAGGGTTACTGGTTGGATTTGTGACCCTGTGGGGCACCCAGGCTGGAGCAGGCTGTGCCTGAAGGACTGACCCCATGGAAGAGTGACCCACAGGGCAGCAATTCCTGCAGAACTGTTGCCCATGGGACGGACTCAGGTTGGAGAAGTTAATGGAGAACTGTCTTCCGTAGGAAGAACCCCACACTGGAGCAGGGGAAGGACTCTGAATCCTCTCCCTGAGCAGTGGCTGCAACAACGTGTGATGAGCTGACCATAACCCCCATTCCCATCTCCCTGTGCCATTTGGGGGAAGGAGGGAGAGCTGGGAAGGAGGGATGATGGGGGGGAGGTGTTTTACTTCCCATTATCCTGCTCTGATTTCATTAGTAACACATTCAATTAATATCCCAAATTCAAGTCTGTTTTGCCCCAATTTGTCTTGTTTTTGATGGTGTTGGGTGACAGATCTCCCTGTCCTTATCCCAACCCATGAACCTTAGTTATATTTTCTTTCCCTGTCCATCTGAGTAGGGCAGGGATGGAGCAGCTTTGGTGGATTCCTGGTGTCCAGCCAGGGTCAACCCACCCCACCAAGTGATGTGTCCTGTTTTGGCAGAGCAGGACAGGACAGAAACAGCCCAGGCACCACTGGGAAGTTTATGGTAATTTTTCCCCCCAATAAACCAAGTTTTTCCATGCAAGCTCCTGTGGCAGCTGCCACACAGGATTTGGGGGCACTCAGTTTGCAGGACAGTGCCCAGGGCTGGTGACAAGCCCTTGTAACGACCAAAAGCACGGCAGGGAAAAAGCTGAGCATGTCCCAAACACATCCCAAATACACTGTGAGTTCCACAGCAGCCTGTGCCAGGCTCACACTTGCCTGTTGCTGCCTAATCCTCTCAAGGGCCTGGGGTTTAACCCCATAACCCCGGCGGGATTGGTTTTGGGAGGAGGGGTTAGACAGCTGCCAGAGCAGGGACAGAGCCCCAGCACGACAAAGGAGCCTTTTCCCTGACAATCCTGGGGTGGGGAATGCTGCTCCGTGTGGTTGTAACACTGCATCCAGAAGGCTGGAGCATGTTAAACCCTAAACACACCCAGAACAGCTCCTGGGATGTCTCTTGCTCCTCAGGGGACTCAGCTCATCCCAGAGTCATTGTCCCTGAAAGAGTTTTTCCATTGCATGAAGCCACAGAATCATGGGACGGTTTGGGTGGGAAGGGACCTGAAAGCTCATCCAGTGCCACCCCTGCCATGGGCAGGGACACCTTCCTCTAACCTAGGCTGCTCCAAGCCCCAGTGTCCAACCTGGCCTGAGACACTTGCAGGGATCCAGGGGCAGCCACAGCTTCTCTGGGCACCCTGTGCCAGGGCCTCCCCACCAAGCCAAGTCACCTTTCCTGCCCAGGACTATGAAAGTTTTTTAATTAAGCTGGGGAAAAGGCAGTGCGATTTTGCAACAACAGGCTGTGAAAGTGGCCACGGGGCTGTGAGCCACAGGTCTGTGTTCTGGGGGGTCTAACACTGTTCTCCTCACTAAGATTCTATGCTAAAGATCATAATAATATTGCATTATTACAGAAATTGGTATTTCAGGCTATGGCCTCATCTCCATGCACTTGCTAGGAGAGGGAAATGAGCAGATTGCTGGACTAAACCAGAAAGAAAAAAAGATTACAGATAAGCCATTTATGACAAAAACCTGCTCCATCTGAAGGATTTGCCCTTATCCCGCTAATAAAAACATGTCAACCCTCCAGATCTCTATTTAACCACAAATAAATCCAGCCCAGCTTGTGGGCATCTGCACATCCTCCTCGTGCCCTTGAGAAGCACCAATATTCCACAGTGGGATCCACCAGAACCCATCCATCCCTGTGGTGAGTCAGAGCCTCGCCAAAAGCAGCGGAAATCTCTCCAGGAATAGAAGCCAGGGGGTGGAATTGTTAACTCAGAAGCAAAACCCAAGCCCAGAACTCTAAATTTGGGGCTGTGGTTTGATAAGCACTGCACAGAAGCAGATCTGATCAGGCACCTGGAAACCCTCAGCCTGGATGCTTCGGGGAGAACATTTTATTTCCTATTCCCCTCTTGGGGTTCAGGCAGTTTCAGCATCCAAAGTCCAACTAATCTTTACCACACACAGCCTAAACAACCCTCCAGCTCAAACCATTTCAGGTTTGTTGAGCTTTGAGAGCTCCTGAGCAGTGATGCTGAAGCTCTGATTCAGCCCAGCAGCTGCACTGGTAGGATTGCACTCACTGTCCCTGGGCACTACAGGTGTCCTCCTGCATGGGGTCTGATGGCACCAAAACCAGCCCTCAGCACTCCCAGAGGTTCCCATCTCAAACCTTGCAATTCTATAAATCAAATTAAGGTTTTGGCTCCCTGGTATCTGCGTGCATTTAACAATCTGGGAGGAGGCCCTGCTGTGCTCAGACAGGACACCCAAAGGGCATGAGACTCTCCCAAGCCCACACCTGGGGTAGCAGGGAATCCCAGAGTGGTTTGGGTGGGAAGAGATCCTAAAGATTATCCCATTCCACTCCCTGCCATGGGCAGGAACACCTTCCACTGTCCCAGGTTGCTCCAAGCCCTGTCCAACCTGGCCTTGGACACTTCCAGGGATCCAGGGGCAGCCACAGCTTCTCCAAGCAATCTGTGCCAGGGCCTCCCCACCCTCACAGCCAAGATTTTCTCCCAGTATCCCACCTATCCCTGCCCTCTGGCAGCAGGAAGCCATTCCCTGTGTTCTGTCCCTCCATCCCTGTCCCAAGTCCCTCTCCAGCTCTCCTGGAGCCCCTTTAGGCACTGGAAGGGGCTCTGAGGTCTCCCTGGAGCTTCTCTTCTCCAGGTGAACACCCCCAGCTCTCCCAGCCTGGCTCCAGCCCTCAGAGCATCTCCATGGCTTCCTCTGCACTCTTCCCAATAAGCCTGCCCTTCCTGCCCTGCTGACCCCACACCCTGCAAGCACCAAGAACAGCCTGATCCCCCAAGCAGCGTTTCCCCAGCGCAGCAGTTTGTACCTACAGGCAGGCGAGTCGGAAGCAGGCAGTTTTCCCCAGGGGCTGGGAGCGCACGCAGGCTGCCATGACCCCGGCAGGGACCCCGAGCTGGTGGCAGGGAGCTCACAGCTGATTAGATCCCAATTTAACTGTCACTGAGCCGGGCACGCTGGGGCGAGAAGAGCCGAGCTGGATAATCCCATTTCTGCTCTAATCTGTGGCACCCTTTCAGCCCCGGGGCAGAGCACTGCTCACTGCCTCTCTGATAGCCTCCGATGGGATTTTGGGGTGGCAGGGAAGCCTGGTGCTTCCAAAAAGCAATGGGAGCTGGAAGCAACCTCTAGAGCACCAACCCTGGGCCTTGTGTTTCGGGACAAAACTCATCCTGAGTGTTACACACCTTAAGAAAAGATGATTCCAGCGGTTTTGGTGCAGATTAGTGCTCCTGGGGCACTGGCACAGGCTTCCCAGGGAACCTGTGGCTGCCCCACCCCTGGAAGTGACCAGGATGGGGCTTGGAGCCTGGGCTAGTGGAAGGTGTCCCTGCCCATGGCAGGGGGTGGAATGAGATGGGCTTTAAGGTCCCTTCCAACCCAAACCACTCCATGACTGTGATTCTAAAGGAGTTCTTCCCTTTCCTCCTGCCTGCCAGCATTCCAGTTTCACCCCAAACCCCACTTTTCCTCCAAAAACGGGGTGGGCCCAGGAGCAGTTTCACCAGTAGCAGTTCAGACCCAGGGAAGGAGATCTTGGCTCACATTTCTGTGCTCCAGGCAGAGGTTTCAAACCAGTTATTACAGGAGGTGGTTGCACATCAAAGGGCACACACATGTTTTTAGGGAAAACAAAAATAGAACGAGTTCCCCTCCTGACTGGAAAATTATATGTTGTGTTTCTGGCTTAAGTGATAGATTAAAAACTGCAAGTCTTTCAGGTGTTTGGATCACCTGAGAAGTTATTTTAGAGGTTAAAGATGCTAATGAGGGTACAGAAGATCTCCCAAGGCAAGCAACGATTAACTCAAAGAGATTGCCAGGCCGGGCTCCAACCCAGCCTACACAAACCAGCCTAATTATTCTCGTTATTCCTCCAGAGGAGCTATTTTGGTCTTGCACTGAGTTACAAACACAAAGAACAAACCAAGTTCCAGCAAGACAAACTCAGCCCACTCAATCTGAAATCCTCAGGCTGTGTCTCCCTCAATCCTCATCCCTGCCCTGCGAGGGGGTTTTGCTGCTGGCTGTTCCTGCTCACCCATGCTCCTGCTCCTCGATGGGATCGGTGAACTCCGAGTGCACGGTGGAGTCGATGGCGCTGTCGGTCTCCACCTCGTCGTGCATCTCGTGCTGCACCAGGGTGCTGGTGTCCTCATCCGTGAAGGTCTCGCACTCGCTGTACGTGCTCTCCGAGCCCATGTAGGCACTGTCAGTCACCTCATTTGCCTGCTCAAACAAACCACAAGAAGCAAAAAAAGGTAAGATCGTGCAGCCGCCACTGTGGATTGGTGGTACAGCAGGACAAAACGTGGACGAGGCAGCGGATTTTGGCTGTGCTGCATTTCTGAGCGCAGAAATCCCAACCTCTGGAATCACCCCAGGTCCAGGTGCTGCTGTGCCTTTGCAGGGCTTGGGAAGCAGATCACAGAAATAGGGACTAAATAAGAGTTGGAGGGAGGTTTTGTTGTGAGCCAGGATGGATTTGGCCAGGGCAGGAGGGATTACCTACCGCTGACTCAGCAGTTCCCATCACTGCCGCTTTCTCCCACCCCATTCCAAGAGGACACATAATTAATCTGAATTCCCTGCTAAAACCACCATTCAAAATGCCCAGTTAGAACTTAAAGCACCTTTTTTTTTGTCCTGTCTGGTAAAACCTTCCACCCTCCAGCAGCAAATAAGCTATTTCTAAATCTTCATTAGATTCATGCCTCTAATTTGCAGGAACTCCAATTTCTGCACTTAAGCTGCAGCAGCATCTCAAATCCATCAGCAAGGCTCTGGGAAAGCTGCAGGATTTGGCTTTTAAGAGACCATGATATGAGCATGGAGAACTGGGTTTTCCTCCCAGTTCTGCATCCCAGGCAGGTGCTCACCTCCTTTCCTGCCTGTTTGCTCCTACACGTGGGCAGGGATGATCCCTCCCCTCTGATCCCAATTTTTGGAGAAGCACAGGACCAGCAGCAGAAACCCCCCTGAAAACCAAAGCTCTTGCTACCTCTCTCAGTGCCAGCTCCTTTCCCAAGATCTGGAGATTTCTCCAGCATGCCTCAGAACAAATCAAGGAATTTTTGGATCTGCCAGTGCTGGTGCTGAGCTCCAGCTGATCCCATGTCACCAGAGGGGTCAGGCAGAGGGGTGGGAGCCTTCCTGCCCCACCTCCAGGTGAAGAGCTGCTCATGGAAACCTTTTGCCTCATCTGAAGTTCACCTGAGAGGATCCCAGCTGCCCCTCAGAACAGCAGCAGGACTGAGCAGTAGCAGTTTGAACACAGGCATGACTGAAGCAAAGCCCTTTCCCTCTGCCAGCGAGCACAGAGCAGCTTTCAGGGCTTTTTCCAAGGATTTTGGAGAAAATGATGTTTCTCAAAGCCCTGCATTCATAAAATCATAGAGTGGTTTGGGTTGGAAGAGAGCTCAAAGCCCATCCAGTCCCACCCCCTGCCATGGGCAGGGACACCTTCCACTAGCCCAGGCTGCTCCAAGCCCCATCCAGCCTGGCCTTGGACACTTCCCGGGGATAGAAAACCTTGAAGGGATAGAGAGAGATCTGCTCAACAGCAATTCCTGTTCCACATGGACACTGGGAGCAGCCAAGTGACACAGTCCAGCCCTGCTTTGCTCTCCCAGCCCCTGTGGCCACTGCACTCAGCAGGATGGAGACAGCCTGGAGCTCCTTTTGGAAGCTTGGCTCAGCTTCCACCTGCCTTGTGGACATCAGCAGCTCCAGGACACCACCCTGAAGCTAAACATGACATCAGCCTGCACAGAGCTGGAGTTTACAGTCAGTGTGAGGAGAAGGGGGTGTTCCAGTGAAGCCCAGCAGGGCAGAGCCTGTGCCAGCCTTGTAGAGAGAAATAAAAGCCTCTAAAGCCCCCACCCACTTAAAAATGCATAAATCCACCAAAACCACTAACACACCTAAAGCTGGGACTTGCTTAAGTGCTTTACTGGATTTATGCTGCACTTTCTAGAAACACCATTAATGCTCCAGCAGGAGGGACAGGGGGAAGCAGAGGCTCGACCTGACTTGGCCACAGATAGAGAGAGCCCAAGAGGTGACAGCAGCTACCCTCACCTGCACATTCCCTCCCTTTCGCCTGTTTGAAAAAGATTTCATGCCAAACTGGAAAGAATTTTGCTTGCAGACTACAAAATAAAGGCTGCTTTTTAAATACCAACCTCCCCCTTCCCACTGGAAAAGCTTAAATTTAAGTATACATTGAAGTATTACAATGAGCACAAAGTAAAGACAACTATTGAAAGAAGAAAAAAAAATCCCCAAACATTCCAATTGACAAGTAATTTGATTAATAATCCTGCTGTGGTTACTGCTGACCCTCTCAACACAAAGCAAACCAGGAGCTGAAAAGTACCCTTAGCCAGGTGTTGGAACAAGAGGATCTTGAAGGTCCCTACCAACCCAAACCATTCCATAATTCCATGATTTCTCTATCAAATTGATCCAAAACATTGATGGGAAATACATGCATGAAGAGGCTGGATTTGGGAGCAACCCTTTTGGAGTTAGAGTAGTCACGAGGAGAGCACATCAACCATTCCCTTCCCCCAAAGATGTGCATTGATTTATTATTTAAAAATGATATTTTTCCTTTGTGATGCCAGTCCAGATGAGGTTTCAAAAGCAAGAGCCCTATTAAAATTAAACCTGTGTGGGCAATGAGTGAAGAAGCAGCTGAAACTGTAAACAAAGTCCTTCTCCTGAGCATGAGCGTGGAGAACTTTGCTTCACATTTCATCACAAAATCAGTAACTAAACCTCAGGAAGAGATGCCAGGAGGAGATAGGCAAACCAAGGGGGTTCAGGTATTGCCAAATGCCTGGCAGAGCCAGCCAAGCCAAATCTCTGTCCCTGGGCAAGTGTGTGGGTACAGAAAGTTCTTATTTATGGCCTCATGAGCAGCTGGTTTGTGCACTGACCCTTCAAACCCCCTTGCCACAGCTCTCCTTCAGCCAGCTTTGCCTTCCTGAAAGCAGAAAGTAAACATTTTTTGCAGCTTAAAAAAAGCCCAATACACTTAAAAACATCCATGGACTCAGGATAGCCAAGCTGGGCTTCAAGGACCCCTTGAGGACTTGCCAGGAACATACCCACCACGTTCAGAATGGGGTTGCTGTCACCAATACCAGGGTATTTTAGGTTTTTATCAAATAAACCACACCCTGGGATGCTTTGGGCAAACCTCAGACATTAAAACTGGGACTCAGACACACACAGAGCTCTGAACTGGAACAGGATCAGGGTTTGACTGAGGATCCCAATTCCAAATCCAGCTCCTCCAGCAGGTATTTCCCCAGAGCCACACCTGGCTGCCAGGACATGGGCCACCCTGAAGCACCTCTGCCTGCTCAGGGAAACTCCAGCGATTTGAGAGCCCAGGTGAGCACTCCTGCTTCTAAAAGGAAATAAATGATGGAATCAGCACTGGGATGATGTAATGAGCCCTGATGAGACAGGTGAGGTGGTAAAGTGCCTTTAGGAGCCTTCTCCAGCAGCAGCTCATCCATTCCAGGCATTTGATGACACGCAGTAAAGTTTATTTGATTAGATATTGTAAAGTGCTATAAAGCCCACGTGGATTTAACAAACCTGCTGCAGTATGAGGAGAGAGACTCTTGGGTCACCTGGAAGGTCCAGGCAAGTTCAGCTTTGATCTGTGATGGGCAGAAGCTTCAGCCTGAGCTCTGCCAAGGCGTTGCCTTGGAAAAGAGGGCAAAGTCTGGCTCCCAGGGAGGCTCCTTCCAGGCAGGGCTGATCCCTGGAGCTGTCCTGGCACCCCAAAGCTCTGCTGTCCTTGGACACAAACACTCGGAAGGTTGGGAGGGGAAGTGAGTGACAAGGAAAAGCAAAAACAACTCTGTTTTCCCAGCAGTGTAAGCCTATTTCTGAAGGACTCCAGCCCTGACTGAACACAGGACGGGGACGAGATCAGATACAAAAATCACCCTCCAAGGACACCCTGGGGCCCAGACACTGGGGACAGTGCCAGGCTGGGAGCCAGGGAGAAGGGAGACAGTTGTGTTTAGTCTCACATTAATGCAGCCACCCCCAACACCCTGGAACATCCCATGGCAGCTCAGCCTCTGGAAAGGCACACCAGGGACTGCCACCTCTGTGTCCCAATATTTCCCTCTTCCCATATATTTGGGCAATGCCAGCTTTGCAGGGAAGCCAGGGAGCCTGTGCTCAGCCCTGGGTGACGGCAACTTTCACAGCTCAGCCCCTGGAGTTGGGTTTGAAAGGGTTATACTCCATCACTCTCCTCCAGGCTGGGCAAGAGAAACGTGCTGTACCTGTTGGGGCAAATTAAAAACACTCACCCAGCCCCCAAAAAACCCAATTCCAAACCCAAAACCAGCTTGTTAAACACCACATCTGTCAGACTGTTCCCAGCACCCCAAAAACCAGCAGGCACCTTCCCTCCAGGTCCAACTCCCCCCAAGGAGACCCAGGGAGAGAGGAGTGTGAAGTTACACCACAGCACCACAGAATCACAGAATCCTGGAATGGTTCGGGTTGGGAAGGACCTTAAAGTTCTACCCACTTTGAATCCCCCTGCCATGGGCAGGGACACCTTCCACTAGCCTAGGGTGCTCCAAAACCTGGCCTTGGACACTTCCAGGGATCCAGGGGCAGCCACAGCTTCTCTGGACACCCTGTGCCAGGGCCTCACCTCCTTCACAGGGAACAATTCCTTCCCAATATCCCATCTAAACCTCACCTCTTTTAATCTAAACCATTCCCACGTAAAAAATCAGGTGGATCTGCCCATGTCAAAAGTCAGGTGGATGCCCAACCTGCCCCTTCCCAGCACCTCCGGGGCTGAGCACAATCCCTCTGGAAACCCAATCCCTCCTCATTTCGTGTCAGCTCCCAAAAACCCACCTGCGGACACATCGCCTCCTCTCCAGAACCAGATCTGGCTCCAGGAGCTGCTTCTGCCAGGCAGGAGGGAAGCAAAGTCCAGGAGAGCCGGGAGGCTTATGGAGAGAGAGAGCTCCTGAGTCCCAACAGAGTGCCTTTTGTTCCCAAGCTCCCGATAAGGAGCGGAGCTCAGGCACACTTCCCTGCCGTGTGACCGCAGCCTCCTCCCGCTTCCCTGAATTCCAAAATAAAAGCACGGCTGGGAAGTCCCACTCCACAGCCAAGCACCTCCAGGTGCTCACTCTTCCCAGGAATCCATCCCCAAATAAAACGTTGAATCCAAAGGTGACCTGTCCAGGTTTATCTCGGCCTTCCTGGTGGTTCTGGTGAATAATTAAGCGTTAAATGACCAATTCCTTCCGTATAGCCACAAATAGAGGGATGAATAAAGCTTGGATTGCTCACCAGGGGCAGGTCAGAAGCAGTTTTGGTGACTCAGAGGGTGATCTCTGGCAGGCAATGCCAATATTGACCGCAAAGAGGGCTGGTCATGGGTGCCAGCCGTGTCCAAACATGCCAATGCCACCTGTGCCCGAGCTCTCAGCCAAGCAGCTGATCCCTGCAAACAGGAGCCCAGCAGAGCCAGCCCTGTGGGAGAGCTGATCCATGGGATTTTCCCTTTCCCACGGCAGCCCTCAGCACAGGGAGGCCTCAGCACTGCTCACACCCCCAAGCTGTGAGGGGTTTGTCTGGTTTTCTGTTTCCTCTCAGCAGAAACCTCACATATTTCAAGCTCCCTCAGTCCTGCCTATCCAGCACAAACACACTGACTTCCTTCCATTACCTTCCCAAATCACGTTTTCTGCTTTCCTCGGGGTTATCCTTGCTGTCCTCTGGGCCACATCCTTCCTGACACACAGAGCTCCGAGCAGAACCCACAGCTCAGCAACACTGCCTGCAAGTGTCCTGGACCTTGATAACCACTCGACCTCCTGAGCTGAGTCCAGCCCAGATTCCTGCTCATCAGCACGGCAGGAAGCAGTTATGCTTTAACCCGAGCTCTGCCTGGATCTGCTCCTCCACAGAGCAGGTCACAGCCCTTCTGCTCCTCTGCTCGTGTCTCAAGACCTCAGAGAACATCTGGAACCCCCATGAGAGCCCAAAATCAGATGCTAAAACTAATTAGAAAGCCCCAAGCACTGCCTATTTTCCTCCTCAAACTCTTACTGAGACACCTCTGCTTCCAGCTTTTTCCCCCCTCACCTCCTGGTCCTTCCTGGTGTCCCACAGCCCAGTTCCCACGTTCCCAGTCCCACACAATCTGCTTGTGGTTCAAGATAAGGCTCCAAGGACTTTGTTTTCCGAACTCCTTCCAGCCTATTTCATACAGGGCAAACACTTCAGCTCGGCTCTTTTCTGACCAGCAAAGAAATTTCTCACTGTAGCCCTGCACTCAGCTCCTGCCTTCAGGAACACCCCTGTGCGATTTACACTCCCATCCTTCCCTCTACACAGTACTGAGCCTAACAAATTATTTCCCTTGGTATTTTCAGGCTTTAAGGTATCAAATTATCACCATGGACTGATTAGGGAGGGCTGGAGCCCCTCTGCTCTGCAGCCAGCCTGGGAGAGCTGGGGCTGTTCACCTGGAGAAGAGAAGCTTCAGGGAGACCTCAGAGCTCCTGCCAGTGCCTAAAGGGCTCCAGGAGAGCTGGAGAGGGACTTGGGACAAGGAATGGAGGGACAGAACACAGGGAATGGTTTCCCACTGCCAGAGGGCAGGGAGAGATGGGATATTGAGAAGAAATTGCTCCCTGTGAGGGTGGGGAGGCCCTGGCACAGGTTGCCTGGAGAAGCTGTGGCTGCCCCTGGATCCCTGGAAGTGTTCCAGGCCAGGTTGGACACTGGGGCTTGGAGCAGCCTGGGACACTGGAAGGTATCACCACCCATGGCAGGGAATGGAATGAGATGAGCTTTAAGGTCCCTCCCAACCCAAACCACTCTGGAATTCTCTGAATACAAGGATAACACAGACAGCTCACTTGCTGTCACAGAGGCTGAGGGCCCTTCGTCTCTTGATGCAGGGAAGCAGAAAGGCTTTGGGGACAGGGGGGACATTGCTCAGGGCTCCAGTGCTTCCCCAAGGACAGGCAGGTAAACAGACACTGAACTGCTTCTGGCACATTCCACAGCCCTGCAGTTCCAGCCACCTGCAAGATTTCAAGTCCACCAGCTGTTCAGGACAAAATTATCACCGATTACAGCAGCCAGCCTGGAGAGTGATTTGTGACCTTTTCATCCAGACAAAATGGTGCTTTTGGGTCAGCCCTGTCACCAAAAGCATACTGAGGCCATTCCAGAAGTTGGGAATGGCACTGGTACAGAAAACCTGAGCTCTCACCTCCATGTCGCCATCCCCACCAGCAGTCTTTCACACCTGTGTTAGGACAGCAGGGAACAGCTGAACCCAGGTCTGTCCTGGTGCTTTGAGCTCAGAGGAGGTTACAAAACTCAGTGCTACCTTTTCAGCCTGGCTGGCCTCTTCCAGTCATGCATTCTATGGTAACAGAGGTGTGGAGAGGCAGAGGAGGAAAAATCCTCACCTAAAATTGCAAAGCAGGGCTCTCCCAAATGCTCTGTGTTCACCAGGCCCAGCTCTCTGCAAATATCTTCCTGGGAATTCTGTACTAGGAAAGGAGGGCTCAGAAGGTCCACAGGGCTACCAGGAGGGGACACAAGGAGCCTGCAGCAGACTCCTACAACCTCCTCATGTGGGCTCTTTGCAAAACACAAGGCATGAGGAATGCCAGCAATGCCTCCAGGAACAGCTCCCGCACAGCCGAGCTGCGATCCCCACATGCTCCCACAACACCTTCTGGGTTACAACACACAGCTGGGGCCCTACACATCTCTGGTCACCTTTGCAGGAGCTCTGAGCAGCTGGAGAAACCCAGCAATGTGGATTTCAATGGCCTCGCTCTGCTTTTTGTCCTCAAAGAAGCATTAAATTCAGTTGCTCAATGTGGAAAGAAATCCCGGCTTTAATAGAGTTAAAGTTTCACAGAGCTCATGTGTTGGCCTTAAAGCTGCTGCTTGCTGTTGCACAGAATGTGACAGAATATTCTGAGCTGGAGTTCTTCCAGCTGCACCTGTGGGCAGGCAGGCTGGGAGAGCCAGGAGTAACCCTTATTCCCAAATACACACCATTTGGAACCTCCCCAACTCCCATTTTCCTCCCCAGATCCACTCCCCCCGTGCTGTACAACTCCCTGCTGGACAAACAGCCAGAGGGGACGTGCCTGGGCTGGTGAAGGCTACCAGGGAAAGCCAAATTCCCCTCTCGTGTCTGTGCAGGATGTGTTTTCCTGGCTGCCTCCAAGAGGAGCCACAGCAGCCGCCCAGCAGATGGCAACAGCCCTGCACAAGGCACTGCAGCCGCAGGATTTACTGCTTCCCTGTCCTGCAGAGCTCAGCCAGAGCCTTCCTCTGACCTTGCTGGCCCAAAACACGAGTTCCCAGAGCTAGCAATCTCTCTTTGGGGCATTTATGGTGCTCCCACGCAGCCTTTACAGAGCACTGGCTCTGCCTCTCCTCCAGCCCACCTAAAGTTATACATCTCCATGCCCATACCAGCCTAATTCCAGCATTTTTACTCCTTGTTTTCCTTTTTGGAGAGTCATCCTTCCCACTCTGCATCGCCCAAGGGGGCTCACCTGCCCCAGGAGCAGAGCAGAGGGACAGGCTCTCACCCTAAGGCAAGGCACAGCAGGTATCCCTGTGGTGCTGGCTGATGGTTGAGCTTGGAGGTCTTTTCCAAACTTACAGATTCCATGATCATAAGAAAGCTAACTCCAAATTCACCCCCATGTCCCCCAGAGCACTGCAAACGAGTCCTGTGCCTCAGCACTGAGTCATGAGCTCCACAGGAGCTTGCAAAGGAGGTGAGGAGCACTCCCACCTTCCAGGCAGTCAGCAGCCAAGCTGTGCCAGCCCAGCCTGGGGGAAAACAGGGCTCAGGTGTCTGCATGGAAAGGCTCCAAGCTCCCCTCATGTGGCTTGGATAAAGCAAGGAGGCTGTCATTAGTTTTTGATGGTTTCCCACCCAACAACCACCTCGCTTCCACCTTGGGCAGGAGGAACACACTGGTAGGGCTGCAGGGAGGTGATCCCAGCCAGGAGATACTCTCCCTGCTCCCAGTGGGTGCACAGGGATGAGGTTTCATTGGGATGAGCCCCCTGCAAGCCCGGCTGGAGGCACAAGAAGCCACATGGCTGCAGGAGCTGCTGTCTCAGCAGGGCCATGGGAGCAGAAAGCACCTTAGCAGACAGCCCTGTCTGCTGGACACTCCTGGAATGGTGCAACAGGAGCCAGAAGCTCTGGGTCACATCCAGAGCCACCCCAGTGGCTGCACTGGAAGAATATCCAACGTTACAAATTCCCAAGGTCATACCCTGTCCCCTTCAAAAGCCTCTTCCTGGAGGAAGCAGGTGTTGGTGGGTCTGTCTGTAGAGCAAATAGTGGCTGCAAGTCCCCAGTTTGGGGCTCTCAGGGTTTTCCATGGATGCTGAGCTCTCCCTGATGACAGCCACCAGAAGAGGGGATGAGTCAGTCACAAGAGCAACCTTATCAACAAGGAGAAGACATTTTCCTGGAGACTGCTTAAAGCACTTCCTTACCCTTGTTTGAACAAATGTTTAGGAGACAAACTCCCTGTCAGACCCCAGCACTGGGAAGAGCCGAGCACTCCAGCCACTGGGATTTTGGGCTGTTGAAGAGGGAGCACAGTCCAAAACTCCAGTAACCACAGCTGCTCCCAGCACCTCTGCAAATGCAGCAACTCCTTCAGCTCAGATGTGACAGGAGAGGAGAAAACCCAGCTGTGCCCCTTCACGCCAGAGCCCTGCCACAGCAAGAGGAGCTCACCCAGTGCCTGAGGTGTCCCAGTCATGTTTTGGGGTGTGTTTAATGTGTGCTCCTGTGCAGCATCTTCCCAGGGCTCACACAGGGACATCTCAGAGCCCAAACTGCTGCTTGGTGCCATGACAGGTCTACTCTGAGGAAAGGTGATGTCTTCACTTTGAAAGGTGCTTTTTCCCCCTCATCTCTTCTGCAGAATCCAAGCAAGATGGAATTTATATATTGGGAAAAGCTGCTTATTCTGTTCTCTGCCTTGATGACGTCTTGCTCCACCTAGGGAAGAAGGGCCTGCCAGAGCCCTCTCCATCTCTTTTCCCAGTGCTCCCGTGAGGAACATGCCTTTGCTGCTCCCAGCAGGATGCTTTGTACCATGCCTTCTCCTCCCTGAGCCAGCCCCAGCTTTCCAAGGCACAGCACTCCAGGACATGTGGGATAAAAGGCACGTTGGGAGCTCACGGCTCAGCCAGAAGAGAACAAAAACCCCCTCGCCCCAAGACTCTGGTTTATTTTTACACTGCCAAAGCTGAGTGGTATTTCTCGATCATGTTCTCGTTTGCTGAACCTCTACGAAATCCTGGCAGGCTGGAAATTATTTCGAATCATGTATCCAAGACAACAAGGATAATTCTTCCCTGGCATGTGAAACGTAGAGCTGTCCTTTAGACAACTACACTGAATTCGGTATAAAAATCCACTCAGATCTTTTGGAAAAGGAGATTTCAGGACTCATCACCTTTTTCCTTTGGGTCACCTTGTCATTTCAAGGAAAGGCTGGCCCAGCAGCAGAAGTATTTCATCCCAGTGGGGCACACACCTGCCTTGTTGGTATTGCTGCCCAGAATAGCTCCCAGCGCTGACAGAGCTCATCTATGTTAAATTAGCCCTTGGAAAACATCCCCACTCGGAATCTCAGGCAAGATGGTCCCTTGACACAGCTCTGAGGAGAAAGGAGTGAAAGCCTTTGCCTGTCACAGCCTCTACGCTGCTCAGTCCAGCGTTAAAATGCACATTTGTGACCTTGCACTGCAGAAAAAATACAGAAATCCATCTCCCTACCTGCCTTCCTGTCCCACTTCTCCCCAGCTGTTCCTGGGGCTTGCAACTACCTCTCAAAAAGGAAAAATAATCCAATATTCAACATTGCCCAGAGAAGCTGAGGCTGTCCCACCCGTGGAAGTGTCCAAGGCCAGGTTGGATGGGGCTTGGAGCAGCCTGGGCTAGTGGAAGGTGTCCCTGCCCATGGCAGGGGTGGGACTGGATGAGCTTTAAAGTCCCTTCAACCCAAACCATTCCATGATTTTATGACCAGCTGCCCAACACCCAGTTTATCATTAACCTTTTATCACAAAATCACAAGGCCAAAAGGATGTATTACAGACTATACAAAGCAAAACCACAGTAAATGCAAATGTAAATGTAAACATAAATATAAATGTAAATGTAAATATAAATATAAATATATGCACACCAGTATAAAGGAGGTTGGGAATCTCCTTGCCAGCAACAAGTTGTGTGATCGAAATCACACAGAATCACAAGTATCCTGAGTGAGAAGGCACCCACAAGCATCAGAGCCCAACTCCTGGTTCTGCACAGGACAACCCCAAAAACATCCAGGCTACCAAGACACGTGTGTCACAATCCTGAAGAAGGAAGTTGGGAAAAGGAAAAGCAGAGGGAAGGGATTCAGTCCCCACAAGGGACAGGGACCCAGCCATCCCTTTGCTCCCAAGGCACCTGCAGCACCTCCTGCTCCAGGCTGGATGGCAGGGAGCAGGAATGGGGGACGTGTACCAAGCCAAGCCCAAAAGTCCCAGACACAGACAACAGGTTGCTCCTTTCCAGCTGGGAATAGCAGGATCACTGCTGCAAATGCTCCCACCCTAAGAAATGCAGGAGGGAACTAAGGGATGGAGGCTTTAATTAGAAGAAAACAACCCATATCAGAGAAACACCCTTAATCCAACCCAAGAACAGAGAGAAAATGTAGATTTTTGTCCCCTGCTCTGCCCTTTGCTGGCCAAACAGCACCAAATGCCAATGTCCCATGGCTCCACTCAGGTAAGCTCCTGGTTGGTACACCTCAAAACCAAGCTCAGGTTCTCCAGGCTCAGAAACTCCAGCAGGAAGACAAACCCAAGAGCAGCAGGTCCCCTTCCCACATCACAGTGTTCCAGCACAGAAAGGGGCTCCCTTTCCACCCAGGGCACCGTGCTCTGCTCTTGCAGTTTTATCAACACCAATTTTAACTTAAACAGCACCAAATGCTTGGTGCAGGTTCTCTAGGCCCATCACCCAGAGACCTGATTTATCTTTACATGCTAAGCATCTCTGAGCTCTGTCACAGCAAACCCCCTCTCCCCAGGCAGAGCCTCCATGCCCAAATCCCACTGCACGTGCAGCCAACGTCGACGGGAATGAACAGAGCTCATACTTGCCTCAAACGTGACGAAGTCATCAAACTCATCAGGACAGGCCGGGGCTTCCTCCTCGGGGGTATATCCCATATCATACAGCTGGCTGTCAGGGTCTGCAGGGGGAAAGAAACACACTGTTGGAATCACCAGGGGAAAATCTGCACCCTCAAGCCAAGGACAGCTTCGGGAGCCACGGCAGGACAGGAACTTCAGTGTGCACACACCGGTGCCTCCAGCCTTCAGGAAGGGGCTCTGCTCCCAGGCATCCCAGCTCCACCTGGGCTGGAAGGCAATGGCTTTGGCTTCTCCCTGCCACAAACCCTACCAGGCCCCTGCTGCTGTGATGGAGCCGGCACTCGGATTCATCCCTACCCCTCCACGCCCTCCATTCCTTTTCCCGGCTTCTTCCCTATCTCCCTTTCCTGCATCCTCTTATTCCTCTCCCAGAAGGCTTTAATCCTGCTGTGGGCAGGGAACGCATGGGCTGTGTGTGTGACAGCCAAGTGCCATGGGAACGGCGGGGAAGGCAGGCTGCAGCTCCTCGGCGCCTGCTCCTCCCGCGGCCACCGGCAGCACCCGCACAGGCCGGCGGAGAAACGGGGCTTTGCGGCCGGAGATCTTCCCGAGAAATTCCTCCTCCCGCCCCCAAAGCCCGGCTGCGGCATCGCTGCCGGCCCTCCAGCGAGGAAGGAGCGAGAATTCCCCGCGCTCCCTCAGGCAGCAGCTAACTCCGATCCGGCACACGGCCTAGATGCCGGGCTGGAAGCACCGAATCAGGAGCAGTGCTGCAGTCCCAAAATAAACAGCAGGCTGGAGCCCACACGCCTCGAGCTGCCATGGCTGCGGCAGCGGGCCTGGCTGCTGGCAGGAACAGGGCCGGGAGGAGAAGGGAGCTGCCTGTGCTCCCAGGGAATGCACTTGGATCTGGGGAGGGACAGGGGATGCTTTCTGTGCCCTTCGGAGCCCCAGCCCACCACACAGGGGTACAGGAGGCACAGTTGTCCTGCTGCAGCCATCCACATGGGACAGTGCCAGCCTCATCCAGAGGGGAAATTCCCTACAGGCACAGGCAGAGCTCCTGCTTTGAGCTCCTCTCCAGGTAGCGAGAAAGGCCATTTTTCATTAAGGAATCACATCGTGGTCATTTCATACATCTGGTAAATGGTTAAGGGATTAGGGGTTAGTCAAGGCACTGGGGGTGTTCACCTGGAGAAGAGAAGCTCCAGGGAGACCTCAGAGCCCTGCCAGTGCCTAAAGGGGCTCCAGGAGAGCTGGAGAGGGACTTGGGACAAGGGATGGAGGGACAGAACACAGGGAATGGCTTCCCACTGCCAGAGGGCAGGACTAGATGGGATATTGGGAAGGAATCCTTCCCTGTGAGGGTGGGGTGGCCCTGGCACAGGGTGCCCAGAGAAGCTGTGGCTGCCCCTGGATCCCTGGAAGTGTCCAAGGCCAGACTGGACATGGCTTGAAGCAATCTGGGCTAGTGGAAGGTGTCCCTGTCCATGGAATGAGATGGGCTTTAAGGTTTTTTCCAACCCAAATCATTCTGGGAATCTTTGGTTAGGACATAGGATGGACTCAGGCCTGCAGCAACACCTCCCACCTAAACACCATCCCTGGGGCCTCTCCCACTCGACCACTAAATGCAGACACAGCTGGAGCCACCAGGAGATACTGGAGCCACCAACCTGAGGGGCTCCCTGGGGTGGGAGAAGTTAAACATCGAGAAAGGAGTCCTGCGCTCACCTGGGCCTGAGGCTCCCGGGGGTGAGGCTGTGCATCCACACCCAATGACCCAAACTGCTTTTCCTGCAGCCAGATCCAATGCTGTGCTGCACAGGGTCAGGGTGCAGCAGGGGGAAGGTGCTCTTGGTCACAGTTTAGGACTTCAGTGTCCCACTGCTCCCCCACTATGGCACCAGCAGTGGTGCTGCTCTGAGCTCTTTTCCAGCTGCTAAGGCAGAGCAGAGCCCTGGGAAACACCTGGAAATGCTGCTGCCTGGGCACCCTGCCCAGGGCAAGGCCACCTCCTGCTCTGACTATTAGGGTTAGCACCAGAGGATCTTGGACTTGATGACCTTGGAGGTCTTCTCCAACCTTAATGACTCAGTGATCTGAAGATGGAATTGTCCCTCTCAAATGTCCCAAGTCCCACCTGCACAGCTCCACCCATGAGCCTGAGCCTACAGTCAGGAGGAGTTTTCCCATGAGTTATCCCTGGTGCTGTTGTGGGATTTGAGCCTCCTGGCTGACAGCAGGGAGGGGATGGGGACAGTGCCCAGGCCCTGGGTGCCACCAAGAGGAGCCTTTGCCCACATCTGGTGGCAAAACCAACCCCAAACAGTGCTCCTGCTGGAAGGCAACACGTGTCACAGCACCCAGAGTGGACAGGCAGTCACCCCTCCAGCCAACCAGCCCCAGGCCATGCCCAGTGACCCTGCTGGCACCCCACAGCAACCCCTGGAACCACAGAGCATCCCAAAGGCACAGGCTGCTCCCTTCTTATTCCCACATCTTTGCCTTTCCTCCCCCTCCAAGCAGACACACAAACACTTCCTACTCTTCTGCAGACACAGATAAAGATATTTATTCTCCTCATTCCTTCCAAAGGGAGGATTTGCAGGCAAGTGAAGGCTTTCCTTTGGAATCAGTGGATGAAGTGTGGGCAGAGCACAGGCACATGCATCTCCTGCCATTCCTCACCTGCCTCCTGCCCAGCTCCTGCCCAAACCAAGGGATCTGGAGCCTTCCCAGCCCTTCAGGGAATGAACATGACGGGGATGAACAGGATCCTTGTTGCTCCATCCGCGTGCAGAGAGCCCAGCCCAAAGAGGGGGTCTCTGTGTAGGATGGGTTTATTCTCACAACAAATTCCACCATAAAAGTCAAGGAGAAGCCATCTGAGAGGTCACCTGCACCCTCATGGTGGCACAGCTAGCACAAGCCATGCCCACAGCCTCCTCCCCCACACTCCACAGATCGCAAAGACAAACAGCACCACAAACAAAGGTTGACTTTTCTGCTGGATTCATTCCCTCCCCCCTCCAAAAAAAGCCATATGGTGCTTTGTGTATAGGGAGAGTTGCCATGGAGAGCCTGCCTGCAAGTCTGCCAGCACAATAGCCTGCGTTAAGCTTGTAAATTCCTAGCCAAAAGAGCCAAAACACCCTGGGAGCCAAAAACTCTGAGACCTTTGGTGCTTGAGTGGCACTCTCCATGTGGAGAGCACTGTCCCCATGTGGAGAGCACTGTCCCCAGCTGCAGAGGGAGCCATGAGGTGACAGCTGGAGGGGTTTGCTCCCCCCACCCAGGAACAGAGCCAGGGATGGCCATGGGCCACCAGCAGCACTGCACAGCCCCAGTCCCACAGCACAGGCTGACTTCAAACCCTCACATTACCTCTGCTCTCCCCCTGGGCATCAAAGCCAAATCCCAGCTGACCCTTGCCTGGCTTCACATCCCCTTCTCCCACAAAACAGCCTTGCCTTGCTTCCAGCCATCCCTGATTTCTCTTTCCTTCCCCCTCACTGAGAATCGATGTCACCTCTTGGTGTCATCAGAGGTGGCTTGGAGTAACCTCTTCCCAACTCTGCTCAAACCCAAGCTTTTGCCCAGGCCTAGGGGTGGCATCAGACACTGCCTTTTGTCCTCACACCCAACGGTCCATGACCAGCTTCTCCTGCACTTCCAGCTCTATCCATCACTCCCACTGCCAGTCCAGTCACATCCACACACATAAAGTTGAAAATCAGGCTACAAAGAGACCCTCCAGGCAGCTTTACTGCCACACAATCACAGAATCATGGAATTATTAAGGTTGGAAAAGCCCTCTAAGATCATCAAGTCCAGCTGTTCCCTCAGCACTGTCAAGACCACCACCAACCTGCCACACCCACATGAATTTTAAATCCCTGCAGGGATGGTGAGCCCACCACTGCCCTGGGCAGCTCTGCCAGGGCCTGACCACCCTTTCAGTGAAGGAATATTCCCAATATCCAACCTCAACCTCCCCTGACAGAACTTGAGGCCGTTTCCTCTTGTCCTGTCACTGGAAGTCACCAATTAAAAGCAGTGTTGATGTGGCACTTGGGGACATGAGTCAGTGGGGGCCTTGGCACTGCTGGGGGAATGGTTGGTCTCAGTGATCTCAGAGGGCTTTCCTAACCTAAATAATTCCATGGGGGTGGATGAGAGCTCTTCCCATGCCGTGTTGTGCTTCAGAGCTCTCAGGTGTGCCAGAGTCACCTGGGCTCTCCCAGGAACCCTCAGGAACAGCAGTCCTGGGATACAGCTCCTGAAATAGATTCTAGAAACTGCTTCCAGAAGGCAGGATGGCAGTGAAAAGGCACCTTGAGTGAAGGGCTGTGGGTACAGCAGTGACACACGGGTCACACAGAGCCAGTTTTATCACTTCATATAGGAGTGACCTAGAAAAAGAGCCTTTCAGGAGAATTTAAGTCATCTGCCAACACACTGTACACACTGCTGCAAGCCACAGAGCCTCCAACTCTGAGTGATTCCAACAGGATGGATTCTGTGAGCTCACAGACCTGCATTATTCAGTGTGGGAATAAGGCTTGGAACCTGCCTGAATGGCACAAAATAAAACAGACCCCAAAAAGAGGCAGGACTAAGTTATGGTTGGCTTAAGGGAGGACAAGTGATATAAAACCAGCTCCTTCACCAGGAATGCTGCTGGAAAACAAGGCGGGAAGAGACACACAGCCGAGTGTTTAAAAGTTGCAGGACTTTAGGAGGAACCTGCACAGGGGAAGCCACTGTCCAGCATTTCCAGAGGCAGCTCGGGGTCTTGTGCTTCCACCAAAGCTAAGCACCCATGTGGAGTTATCCCTGTGGGATAAAGCCAACACCAATCCACTCACCCACCTTTTCCTTCCCCAGAGCGGCCCAGGAGTACATTTTCAATCTGATGTTCCCATAAAAGAGCAGCTTTCTGCTCTCTGCTTTTCCTGCTGCTCAACTTCCCCCAGAGATGGGCCAGCGGAGCAGGAGCACTTACTGAAAACTATCATTTCCCAACCCAAAATGCCACAGGGGACAGAGCAAGCGGCAGTCAAGGCTCCCAGGGAGGCAGGGGCAGAATTAAGATTGCTTACACAACCCTGGCTAATGCTCCTCAGCAGTGCCTCGTTTGCTGAGTATCACTGCTCATGGATTGGGGCTCATCACACATTCCTTTTGATCCCCTTCCTACAGCACAGGCCCTGCAGCCCCATTTAGACACACCATGTAAAGCCATCATGAAAAGAATTCACTTCATGGCACCCAAGCAGTCTGGAAGCACAAATCCAGCTGCCTTCTCTTCATCTCAGAGGCCAGGTGAGCATCACTGCCCCTGCCCCGGAGACAGACCAGGAGGCCACCACTGACACCTGGGATTTGGTGCTGAGTTGAACACATGGGGTCTCATTTTAAATTCCCAGGAATCTGAGTGGTTTTTCCAGTGTGTGCAAATCACCAAGACCAGCTCAGACTCCCCCAGGCTTGTGCCAGCTGGGAACAAAGGCTTACTGCTAGAGGAGTAGAAAATGAAGAGCTGGTTGTGGGCACCAGCAAGAGGCTCAGAGCCACTTTGTGATGGACAGACTGAGCCTCCAAAACAGCACTTCCTGATGTCCTCCAGTCCCTTCACTCCTTCTGCTTCCAAACCTCTACACTCCTGGAAACTACAGCAGATGTTCTTAGACAGACTATGGAATTGTTAAGGCTGGAAAAGCCCTCTGAGATCATCAAGTCCAACCATGAACCCAGCACTGCCAAGTTCACCACTAACCCACGTCCCTAAATCCCCTGTTCTGTGAAGAAACTGAGGCAGGACCTCTTGAAGGAGCTCATGGAACTGTGAAATAGCAGAACATCCCAACTGAGCTTCCAGGAGCAGCTCAGTGCTGACACAACCTTGGGGACACCCAGTGTTCACCCTCTTGTCAAGGGTTTGAGAACCCTGAAGGAGAAACTCCTCAAGATGCTCCACACCTGGCCTGCTCCAGGCAGGAGCTCATGGAGGACGAGTGGCACCTTTTAGACAAGATTGTCCCACAAGCAAAATAAAATTAAAGAGTGCCCTGGTTCAGGAGCTCAAATGGACCAGAGATTGTGACACCCCAAATAACACAGGCAGAAACCACTGAGTTCCACAGGCTGGGAATGACTGGATGGCACCATCCCATCCTGAAGGCTTCAGCCTTCCAGCTCAAAGCTCCCACATGGAGAAATCAGGATAACAGCTAAACTCAGCTCAATCCTCCCCAGCTCAGAGCTTCCAGCTCCAGGCCTGAGAAATGCTCACAATGTTCTTACCTCCAAGCATGGCTGAGGTAATTACCAGAGCAATGCCTGTGTGGATCCAGGCACAGCTCCCACAAGGATTAAAGGAAACACTTTCAACCTCCAGCACTTGCCATCAACACGCAGACATTAGTATTTGTCAGTCAGGTCTCACTTGCCATTTCTGCCCTCCACTAGCCACACCAAAAACTGACCACAATTAATGCCAAGCCTGTCGAAAGCTGTCACTGAGCCCTGGGAAGTGGTTTGGATCAGAACCACCCAGCTGCCTCTGGAAAAGACACAATGGACAGGAGAGCTGTGAGGCTGCACAGGGACTACAGACACCTCCTGCTCCAGCCATGGCTCCAACCTCAACAGCAGCACTCCAAAATCGCCAATAAAAACTATTTATAAAGTTATTTATAAAGCCTCTGATCTCAGAGTTGCCCTCTAGGTCCTGACCAGAACCCAGCCTGGGTTTAGGGGAAATTGAAGAAAGAAATAAATAAGAGACACTAAACTGCACCTGCAGGAAGAATTCTCCCCAGTGAGGTGTTCCACAGGTCTGAGCCACCTCTTGGAAATGAGGATTGTGCTGCTCAAAAATGTCCTGTGTGCTACAGGGAGGGTCAAGCAGCCTCTCTGCCCTCCTGCTCCTTGGCCACAGTAGAGCAGTTTGGAGTCCCAGTCCTCCAAAACCCCTTAAAACTATGAAGAATACCAGGAAAATGCTCCTGAAGGCTCACATTTGAATCCCCTTCCCTGTTTCTCCCCCTAACTCCAACACTGCCAGAAAACCCCTTGGAAACTGAGCCAAACCACGTCCTATTTGCCACTGAAGGAGAGGTGAGACACGTTTTTTAAAGTGCTTTTGCTCCAACTGGCTTCTGTAAAGGAAGCATCACCCAAAATAAAACAAAATCATGGGGGAGGGGGATGTCCTGTAAAATTGGGTTTTAATCCTTTTTCGAGCTGTTCTTTGAGGCTGACCACTCCCCTGCAGGGGGAAGGAGGTCAGGGAGGAGTTGGAGCTTTTCAATCCAGAGTAGGAGAGCTCTGGGAAGGTACCAAGGGGCTCAGAGGTGACAAACAGAATTGCTCAGGTTGGAAAACAGCTCTAAGACATGGAAATATGGTTCCAATAAGCCATTGCCGAGTTCCTTTGGCCTCTACAGGGATGTTTTTATTAGAAGTTGTCACATCATCTCTGCTGAGCTCTCTATAATTATTAACTACATTAATGAAACGTCTATCACCTCATTAGCAGGAGTCCTTCCCATCCTAAGGAGCAATAAATTTCCCAGAGATTTACAGGAGCAGCTGGACTGTAAGAGCTTGGAAAAGAGGATCATCAGGGAGAAAGATATTGAGGGACACATAGACCAGCCCAGGAGGGGACACAGCCTGGGACAGGCAGAATGGGAGGGAGATAAAGTGAGCTGTGGTCAGGAAGAACACCAAGGTATTGGGAAAATTTGGTTTACCCAATGAGATGCCCATCCCACCTGCTGCTCACCAACCCAGTTGCTTCACCATTAACACTGATTTCCTGGGAAATCCACATCACACACAGCCTCTCCTGTCCAAGGACACACTCTGAAGAAAAAAGCTTTTGCCACATCAACCTGTCAGGGTGTCACAGGGTGCCAGGTCACTTAGTGCAGCCACCAGCCCCCAGGCTGTGACAGAGCCGGGCAGGGAGGAGCAGAAGTCCTAGGTGAGTAATTATCTCTTTGTTAATGACTCCGGATTGACTGGATTCCTCAGGAGAAACGAGCTGGCAGCTCTACAGGACGCTGGGCTCCACTTTCCTTCACCGAAGCTGGGGCAAGGATCTCCTGATCCCTGTCCAGGTGCTCCTGCTGAGGAGGAAGGACACATTCCCACCTTCCCGAGCATTAACAATCCCTCACTCTGGACTAACACCCAAACCTGGGACAGCAGAACTGGCAGGACAGAAACCACCCCCCACACCCACGTGGAGCCACGCCCCCAGCCCAGCCCAGCCTCCTCCCACGCACTCCCCAAACCACAGCCTCCCAAAAGCATTCCCAGCACCAGATGTGGAGGAAAACAGCACACTCCCGGCCCAGAAAGGGAATCCTGCACTGGAGAAACACCGAGACTGCAGATGGATGTAGAGAAATGTTGGCATTTAACAGAACCTGCCTTTGTTTTCTCTTTAGTCATCATCTCCACAGAAGAGCGTGCTGAGAACTGCTCCAAGGCTCCAATAAAACACTGCTCCCTATTTCCATCTCCCTGGGAAAACAGGTAGTCCCTGCAGTGGGTTTTATCCTCCTTTCCCAGAAAAAATTGTCTTCTTTTGGGCATCAGATTTGTCTTTACCAGGTTGGGTTATGGTCTGAGGGTCAAAAAGCCACCACAGGTTTCCCTCATTTCAGGAAACATGGAAGTCTCTCCACTCTGTAATTAGCTCTGATTTCCAGGAGACTTGGCTCCACAGCAATGTTTTTCCCATCCCAAGGGATGGTGAACCAACAGTGATGTTTGAGGGGTTTGATCCCAGGTTTAATCCCAGCTTTGAACCAGAATCCCTTGGACCTAAAGGAGTATTTTGGACCTGTTACTCTCCATGACAGTGACTGGACACAGCCAGATTTCCCTGGCAGATGCTCCAAAGAAGGAATTCATAACGGGGCAGAGATTCCTGAAGAAGGAATTCTCAAAGGGGGTGAGATTCCCATGCCAATCTCCCATTCCTGTCCCTCCCAGCGCTGCGGAGCTCCGCAGCCGTTCTCCTGCAATGGTCTGAGCGATTCCTTGCTGTTCTCATCCCGGAGCTGCCTACGGACACAGCTTTCCCAACACTCGTGCGCCTCTCCCGAAAGTAGGTCAATGCAGTATGTCATCTGCCAGGCTGCTTTTGGGAAGCACAGCTCCCTCTCAGCCGTGGTGCACCCGGAGCAGAGCAGCCTCTCCCCTGTGTCACCCTTCACCCAGCTGCCACATTGAGAAATTCAACACAAACAAGCGTTTATGGAAATCAAAAGAGAAATGCCAGCTAAAAAAATGCTCTGGTGAGCCAGAAGTGCCCTCCCCATCAGCATCCGAGCCCTTTCCCTGGCATATTATTATTAAATCCACTCCATTAATGGTTGGATTCAATGATTTTAAAGGACTTTCCAACCTAAATGATTCTATGTCTGTATTATAGCAGAAATAGTGACTTAAAAGAGCTCGAGAACAATGGGATCTGTGGTTCTGCTCCCACAGCTCCTCACTCCCAGCAACCACTCCCGCTCACAAGGGGAACCAAAAATTATCCCTGCTCATCCCAGCCTCCCTGCTCACACTGCCATGGGGAAGAGGTCTGCAGCCAGGATTTGCTGGATCCTGGTGGCTGCACAGCTGGAGAGAAAGTTCTGCATAAACACAGGAGCATTTTGGGGCTCCTGGGAGCAGAAGAGGGACTTTTCTTCTCCGAGAACACAGGGGTGGAGGGAAGGAACACTCACCCCAGTGCCCCCACCCTGGGGCTGTGTCCTGTGTCCTGCTCTCGCCTGGTTCAGCCCCCAGCTAGGCTGGACTCACACTACTTAGTTCTCCTGCTGTTTGCACCTCCACACAGAGGACCTTCATCCCAGGCTCACTCTTCATGCCCTGAGATCAGCCTCTCCCCGAGGGGTCTCTGCACCCTGAACACATCCAACCCTCCTGTCAGAAGAGGCATGGAGAGAAACCCCAAGGTCCTTGTGACCACAGAGCACCCCCAAAGCAGCTCAGCTCCATCCCACACACTCCCAATTCCCCATTCCCTGCAATACAGATTCAATAGAATCCCAGAATCACTGAGGTTGGAAACACCTCTGAGCTCATCGAGTCCAACCTGTGACCAATCCTCACCTTGTCACTGAGGGTCACATCCAGGCTTTCCTTGGACACCTCCCACAACACTGACTCCACCACCCACATGGACAGCCCATCCCAATATCTGATCACCCTTTCTGGGAAGAAATTCCTCCTGATATTCAACCCCAGTGTCCCCTGGCACAGCTGAAGACTATGTGCTCCTGTCCTGTCCCTTGTTCCCTGGGAGCACAGCCTGACCCCACCTGACTCCACCCTCCTGTCAGCGAGCTGTGATGAGACAGAAGATCCCTCCTGACCCTGCTTTTCTCCAGGCTCAACAACCCCAGTAAAACCCTCACACATTTCATGGGCAGGCCCAGTGGTTTCCAGTACAAGCCTCTAAGCACCACTATTTCAAAGGAAAAAAATCCAAATTCATTCCAAGAAAGTCTTGGCTGCTCCTGTCCCTGGCACAAGGGGGCACAGACAAGCACGTGGACCCCAAACTTGACAAGCACAATCCTGGTGCTACAAACATCCCCCTGCACCCCAGGGATGAGCAGAACTCTGAGCTCCAAAAAACAGCACAGGGATTATTTTTTTTTTAAGTATTCATATAAATTTAAAAAATACATTTAAATCCCCACTCCTTTCAGGGGCAGAATTAACACTCATCTTCCTAAAGTCCTTATCCCCACCAGCAGTATGTATAGCATATCCATATGGAGCTGCCAGAACAGAGCAAGATGCAAAGGCAAAAAAAAATGCAGAAGACATAATGAGAGCAATTTGGGTTTTATTCTTGCTCATGAATCAATCTTGATTTCCCATTCACGGCAGCCCCCATTCCCTGCACGCCAGCTGTACACAAAGAGGCATCTGTCCTACCTTCAGCCATCAAAGGAGCTGTGTCCCTGGGGATGCTGCTTTAGCCAGGGTTAGGAACAGGCAGGAGCAGTGGGAAGATCTCCACTGCAGCAGTGCTGCACAAATCCAGGGATCAGCAGATCCAGGGGAACGTAGGAAGTGCTCAAAGCAGTGCCAGATACTCACCGAGTTTAGTCCAACGTGCACATGAGCTCTGCTTCCATCTGCTGAGCCTTGGGCAAGGCTTTCCTTTTAAAAAGCAAACGCCTGGAATATTCAATTGGGCCTGGACACCCCCTGTGTCAGTGAGTGGGCACACCCCCGTGAGTGTGCTCAGGTGGCAGCAGTGGCCTGTTGCAAACACGCTGCATTTCCAGCACCCAGGTGGGACAGAGAGCACTGAGGGTGCCCACAAACAGCCCCAGAAATAACCACGGGATTGGGAGGGTAAGGGAATGCAAGCTTTGGCTTCTGGAATTATCCCTGGGCAAGGCAAGCTTTCCTTTTGCGTAGCAAAAGCCATCTGCAATGCAGATCCTACGGAAGGGGGAAAAAGCCTCCACACAGAGCAATCTGGGGGTTACGTTACCGGATATCCAACACCTTGGGATGCCCCACGGAGCCAGCAGGATCAGGGTCACCGGGACAGCCAGCCCGGCTCTCTCGGATCCAGCCCAAGCCACCACGTGCTGTCCAGTGGTGGCTCTGAGGGGCTCCCGGGCACGGCAGGCTCAGAGGTGACACCTGAGCACTGGCAGATCCAGAGGCACCACCGAGAGCAGGATCAGTGGGAGCAGGGAATGTGCAGCACAGCCTGCACGTGGGATCACTGCTCGGATCTGGTTTGGGCTGTTCCCTCCCTTGGCTGTAACCCTTTAAGATACAGCACTTGCATCCTTCATCTGGAGAGGGGCTGGATGTGTGCTTTCCTCTCAGGAAATTCCCAAACTGACACTCAGCTGCCAGCAGCTCAGCAACCTTTCCGGACACGGCTGCAGAAACAGTGGAAACGCCCCCTGAGACAATCCCAGGGATGCTCCCGGGATCCAAGAGCTGCAGCCCCACAGAGGCTCATGCCGGTGGGAATTCCTGCTGCTGCCAGTTCCAACTAGGAACGCTGTGCTCCACACAGCCTCCGGGCAGAGCCACAGCCTGACCCCCAGCCCTGCATTTGCTACTCAGCATCCTGCCCTGCCTGCTGCAGCTTCCCAGCTCCACGCTCTTCCCTCCAGCCAGCCTTTAGAAGTGCTTTTGGGGAGCTCAACATGCTCCTCCTGCTCCAAGCCTCTTATTCAGCCCCTGGAATATTTTTCCTTTGGCAAAGTGGATTCCTGATCCAGCTCCTCCAAAGCTGGCACTGCCAGGGTGTCCCAGCCTTGCTCCTGTCATCCCTGCAAACAGGAACTCTCTTAGAGCTTCCACGTTTGGGTGTTGGCTCTGGAGCTGGATTTTCCATCTTTCCAAATCTAAAGGGCTTTTAGTTGACGCATTTAAAAAATAAATAACAGAAAAAAAAAGAGATGTGATTATTTCAATTCTCAGGCCCTCCCCTGAGCTCCTGGCCACATCCATCCCTCAGTGGATGCACTGTCTGCTCTCGGTGCACAGGGACTCCTTTGTTCAGGGATCAGAAGCCAAGGCAGAAGGGATGGATGAGGCTGGGAGCTCCAGGAATGCACCTTTCCCTGCCAGGCACAGTGATCCCTTCAACTGACTGACAGCAACAACAATGCCCTGTGTGCAGGGACACCTCCAGAGCCCCTTCCCTGCTCCCTGGAACACAGATGTTACAGATGTTACAGTTGTTTCATGTCCATGAATGACACAACTTGTTCCTTGTCCTTGTGAGTTGCAGTGAGAGCCAAGAGACGTTCAGTTTGTCCTACTGAGTGTTGAGAGAGCCCTGCAGAAAAATCAGGTGTCTGAAGCTTAAAAGGTTTTTAATACCTTGACAAGGGAGGGAACCTGCTGGTGAGCACAGCCCTGCTTGTGTGTCTGCACCCAGCTGTGGCTGATCCAGCCTATCCTGGTGTTTGCCTAAATTCCCCCTCTGGCTACTCCTTGGTCCAGGCATTCATATTATGACCCCATCTCACCGCCCCCATCCCAGGTTAGCCCCTTGCCACATAAACAAGTTCCTAACTCCCTGGCTGAGTTTTCCAAGGGGCTGGAATACAGTCCCTGGTACCTGTTTGTCCCTGAGGAGATCCTCCATGAGCTGGAGCTCCTGCATGTGATGACTGCAGCAGTCACCCTGGCTCTCCCCCTGTTTCTCTTCCCTAGGATCTCACTGATGGCACCAGGTCTTCCTCCAGTTGAGGATTCTCCAGGCCTCAAAAAACACTTTCTCTGCCTCTTAAGCATCATACTCTCCTTCATTACTGCCTTCCCTCCACTATTAGTTTCTCAAGTTTTACAGTCCAAGGCTGTAAGATTCCATTTTTCAGAGTAATTTATCCCCCCTGACATGCTGCCTGTGTTGGATCTGCACTTTCCCCTCTGCTTTGCAGACTTGTCAGTCACTCAGGCACCGTGCACACAAATTTTAAAAGCAGGCAAATCACACCTGGTGGAGCTGGGAAGCACAAGGAGATCCCAGCAGGCACGAGCAGGAAGGGCTGGGACCCAGCAGACCACGAGGAGCTGAACCTGTCCCAGCAGCATCTCTGTCCCCATGGTCCCCAGGCCTGAGAATGGAGCTCAGCCACCCTAAAGCCACGAGCTCACCATTTCCCAGAGCAGGGAAACCCTTTGGAAGCACTCCTTGGCCATCCACACTGCAGGCATAACTAGATCCGTGAGAACCACACTTTCCCATCCGGCCTTTACTCTGGGCCGGGCAGGAGATACGGCAGCCACAACTGGCTAAAAACTCTGCTTAAAGCCTCAAATCCAAGTGACTTTGCTCTTTCTCCCTCACAATCAGCATGACATGTCCAGACAGAGATCAGAACAGCAAAGAGCTGGTGCATGGCAGTGGGGAGATGGCACTGGGGCTTTGTGGGAGTGGCTCAGCTCCACAGCAGAGCCCCGGATCAGCCTGTTCTTCAGGCAGTGGGACATGGCTCAGGCTGCTGGCACAGGGATAGGACCAAGGAGCCCAGCATCCTCCTTGGATGTAAAGGCCAAGTGGACACAAAAGCAGTTGTGAGAAGTGCAGCTGACAAAGCAAATCTGGCTGGGTTTGTAATTGCACCTTCAGTGTGCCAGGCTCGAGTCAAATCCCAGCTGTTCTCCTAAGGGAATTCTCCAGAGGGGAGAGGGAGACGAGAGTGGAACATCCTCAGCAATAAACCCTCCCCTGCATTAACACAGACACCAAAAGATCCAAGCTGACATCAGCTCTCACTTCCATGACTGACCTAAGAACTACAGAGCACCAAGAAATCCAGCAGAGCATTCCCTGGCTAAAAACAGGCCCAGCTAATTAGCAAACCTTGTTAAAAGGGACACCCAGCAGCAGCATGACCTCTGCTTTGGTTACAAAGGGATGATCAATATTGACTGTTGCAAGAGAAGCAGCAAATCCTTAAGAACACTTCAACGTGAGCAATGCTCAGCTGTGAGACTCACAGCTCCTCTGTGCCCTGCCCTGGGCTTCATTTATAACCATTTAATGCCATGTGTTGTCAGAGAGCTCAGCCCTTCCCAACCACTGCAATAAACACATATCAATCTCCTTCAAATTTAATAAATTGAGACCCTAAAAGCTTTGCCTGCATCTGCTTTTCCCATTCAATTAATAGAACACAACACCAAAGTGATGAATTATTGAGGGGAAACACGAGCCTGGGCTTTCACAAACGCTCGACTCCAATGGCAATTTATTACAAATTAATTGTGTGCTGCAGTTCCTCCTGCTTCCTGAGAGCTGGGAATCGGTCAGGTTACACCAGGAAACTTGGAAGCTGCCATAAAAAACTACAGCCCCAGCACAGAAAATCCTGGAATGGTTTGGGTGGGAAGGGAGCTCAAAGCCCATCCCCTTCCAACCCCAACAGCTTCCACTAGCCTGGGTTGTTCCAAGCCCTGTCCAGCCTGGCCTTAGACACTTGCAGGGATCCAGGGGCAGCCACAGCTTCTCTGGGCACCCTGTGCCAGTGCCTCCCCACCCTCACAGCAAAATAAATAAATAAATAAAGTGGGGGTGGAACTGGGGAGAAGGAGGAGGGATGGACAACTGACAGAAAAACCAGAGAAAACCCTGCTTTGAGGGGTTTTTACTCCTGGAACAGCACAGTTTGTATGGAAATGCTGTATTCTGGTTCTGTCCCATCCTTGCAGCACACTCCATGTGCAGGGCTGGCAGCAGGGACACAGTTGAGCAGGGCTGAAATCCCAGATAAGCATCTCTGAGCAGAGCTGTCTCTTGTGCAAGGATAATTCACATTTGCACACTCAGAACTCCAGCTGCTCAGCAGGGAGCTTCCCAGACTCCTCACACCCTGCCCATAACAACACTCCTGGCCCAAAATGACCCTCTGAGAGGAATCCCAAACTGAAAGAACAACACCTTTTCTGCAGCAAAGGGGTTCAAATGCCAAGCAGCCAGAAAGACATTTCACATTTCACCAAGCTCTGGAAGCACTTGCAAGAAGCCCCTCAGGAGCCACGTGGGGATTGGCACTGGCCTGTTTGAAGATCATCTGCCAGTTAGGGAGTTCAAAGCTCTGGGTTAATGTGCTTCTTGCTAAAAACCATCTGATCACCTTGATCCTCCAAATAGCTGGAGTAATTATTTGTAAATTTATCAGTGAATTAGTAAATGCATTGTAATTTCCATTCTAGTGGAAGGTGTCCCTGCCCATGGCAGGGGTGGAACAAGATTAAAGTCCATTCCAACCCAAACCATACCATGAGTCCATGCTTAGTGGCCAGAGCTTGGAAGATGTGACAGCCAGCAGCACAAACACCTCCAGCAGCATGGCAGCCACTCCATCAGAACAACAGCTCCCCAAGAAACACAGGTGAGAGCAGACACCAAACCAGAAGGATTTCCCATTGATGGTTTTGTATTTTTTTTTTAGGAACAAAATTTCCTGATAAACAGCAAAACACGGAACCACCAGCACTACTGCTATACCACCTTTTCCAACTCTTATTAAATCCCCCCAATCTTCCCCCTTCCCCTCCACCCAACACAGAGCAGTAAGTCCCAGAAAACCAAACCCAGATGGTTTTCCCCAAGCAGCTCCTCAGCTCAGCTGTGATGTTAAACTGGGCCTGTTCCCATCTCTCTCTCTCAGCACAGCAGGAAGCTCACCTCCATTTTTGATGGCTCTGATCCCCCGATGGAAATCTTCAAAGCTGATGACTCCCAATCCACTGGGATCCAGGTATTTTGTTAGGTCCTTTACCTGCAATCAAAAAAAGCAGTGTTACCCATGAAATCCTTTCAGAAACAGCATCTCCCACCTTTCAACACCTTATAACCAACTCCTTCCTCTTTATAAGAAAGATTTGAGCAAATAACAGTGAATCTCAGGCTGACCTCAAACTGTGGCTGTTCTCCTTGAAGGGAAGGTAAGTAATCAGTACAAAGGGGTTAATTAGTGCTTAGCCTTGAAGCAGCATTTCGGGCAGTGTCTCCTGTAACATGGGCCTGCTCTGCCTGGGATTTGTTTATTTTTATGGGTTTTAAAGAGGTCCTGTCTTAATTGGGAAACTCAGTAATAGGCTGCCTGGTAGGAGGGCCCAATTAAGGGGATTCAGTGATAATGAATTGCTCCATGTTACAAATTTAGGCCATAGAACTGAAACGTTTTCCCAATTAGACAATGCCTGAGGGGGAGGGAATGATGTCAGCAGGAGAGGGTTGGGATGGGGGTGCTGGAGCAAGGGGCACTCTGAGATCTGGTGAGGATGGGCTGGGATCTTTAAAGGGCAAAACCACAGGATCCAAAATATTCCCAAAACGCACATTTGGTTCTTTCCTTTCAGGCTGCCATAAGCAGAAAACTCTCTACACCAGCTGCTTCTCAAGCTTGACCAGACATTTATCCCTTGTTTTAAGAGCTTTTGAGGCACCTTTGTCTATTTTCGAACCACATCCTCGAGCTGAGGAACAATCCCAGGAGGAAGCTGTGAGGTGAGAGAGGTGAGCTCCATACTCCAAAGCTGCCCACAGCGCTGCCCTCACCCTGCCACACACATCCTCCTCCTCCTCCTGATGCACAGGAGGAAGTCTCCAGAGCTGGATTTGTGCAGCTCTCATGAGCACAGCCTTTTGACTCACCGGGGTTTTGGTTTGTTCTTGGGAAAGGAGCTGGTGAATCACCAAACCTCTCCTCCCAGGAAAGGAAACCTCACTTCTGAGAGGAGACTTAACCCGCTGCCCAGCCAGGGAGCTCAGAGCTGCCCCCTCACCCTGCAGCAGCACTGGGGGGTTGGTTTGAGTTCTTTTTGGTTTTCTCAAAGCCAGGGATGTGTTTCTGTAGGAAAATCACACCTACAGCACACTCAGAGCTGTTCATACATTGTCCATGTGCTTTGGTCATCCCACATCCCCTGAGGACCAGCAAGAATTCCACTGGCATGGAGGAACCCACAGGGCTGAGACCATGAAACCCCAGAGTCATGGAATATCCTGAGTGGGAAGGCACCCACAGGGATCATCAGTCCAACTCCTGGCCCTGCACAGACACCCCAACAATCCCACCCTGTGCATCCCTGAGAGCATTGTCCAAACACTCCTGGAGCTCTGGCAGCCTCAGGCTGTGCTCATTCCCTGGGGAGCCTGGGCAGTGCCCAGCACCCTCTGGGGGAAGAACCTTTTCCTGATCTCCAACCTAAACCCCCCGACACAGCTCCAGCCGTTCCCTCAGGTCCTGTCCCTGAATTCCAGGCTGTGCCTCTTTGGGGCCATGAGAGGAGACCCAAGTCCCCCATAGCACAGCCTTACCCACTGCCAGCTGACTTCAGCTCAAGCTGGACATCAGGAAGAATTTCTTCCCAGAAACAGTGGTCAGGCACTGGAAAGGGCTGCCTAGGGAGGTTTGCAGTCCCCATCCCTGGAGGTGTCCAAGGAAAGCCTGGACATGGCACTCAGGTCTCTGGGCTGGTGACAAGGTGGGGATGGGTCACAGGTTGGACTCCATGATCTCAGAGCTCTTTTCCAAGCTAACCTGAGATTCTGTGAATGGCAGAAGAAAACACAAGCACCTTCTCCTGTTTTCTGGAGCACTCTTTTTGGCAGACAGACCTCCTAAACTCACATGGCACTCATCATCTTGGGTGAGTCAGGTTTCTTGTATGTTAAACAAAGGTATTTGAGACTAATAAAAACAACTCGTAGGAATGTGTCGGTTCCAGTTAACGCATCTGGCAGCTGCTGGGAGTTCAAAAGCTGTCACTTAATTTGTTATCTGTGTACAGAGATAACAGAAAGGCAAGTGATATCTAATCAGACTTGATAAGCCTAGAAGGGATTAGCATGACATACTCTAAATTACAGTTTCTGTAGTTTTCAGCTCCTCAGAACCAGAGAGGGCTTCACACCCTTGTGCCTTACCCACCCCACTGCACGGGCAGGAGAGGCAGGGCAGCCAGGGAAGTACTGGGTTTATGCAAAAGAGCCACTTATGTATTTAAACTGGGCGGTGGGCAGGAGGAAATGAGGGAAAATAGTCCTGCAAACTTCCCAACCTGCACATTATGGATGTAAACAACAGGAGCCACATGGTGAAGAAGCTCAAGCCCATGGCAGTGTCTTTGCTGATCCAAACCTGCCTGTATTTGCTGTCCAGGCTTAAAATCACTGTTAACAGCTGATACAACCCACCAGGCTGAGTGGGAGTGGCTGCTGACACTCAGAAGAATCCACAACACAGAAAACAAGAATATTTGCTGTGCCTGCCTGGTCCCCACAGCCCCTGGACTCCTTTTCTCACCCAGCATAGCTCAGCAATGGAGCTGGAGCCCCTCTGCTCTGCAGCCAGCCCCGGAGAGCTGGGGCTGTTCACCTGGAGGAGAGAAGCTCCAGGGAGACCTCAGAGCCCCTTCCAGTGCCTAAAGGGGCTTCAGGAGAGCTGGAGAGGGACTTGGGACAAGGGATGGAGGGACAGAACACAGGGAATGGCTTCCCACTGCCAGAGGGCAGGGATGGATGGGATATTGGGAAGGAATTGTTCCCTGAGAGGCTGGTCAGGCTCTGGCACAGGTTGCCTGGAGAAGCTGTGGCTGCCCCTGGATCCCTGAAAGTGTCCAGGGGCAGGTTAGATGGGGCTTGGAGCAGCCTGGGACAGATTTCTCCATTTCTTCATTTTGCTGACCAGGCTAAACTCAGAACCTTATCAAGGCAGTTGGAAAACCACCAGCACTGTGGCTCCAACTGCTTTGGATTCATCCAGTCAATGTGAGCAGTTCTCAAGTCACAGATTTGAGGGTTTTGGCTGAAGCCTGAGCACAGCAGCTCCCACCACACTCCCACAACAGCAAACAGTAACACTCCACCTAACTGCAACACCAAGCTTAACCCACGAGACAGATGCCCCAGTCCTGCTTTTGGCCAGCAAGAAATACTTAAAATAAAGGTTTTGCTTGCTGTGTGTGTTTGTGGCTGGTTACAAACCCTCCTTGGAGCCTGAGCAGCTGAAACCCAGAGCATTAAAGAGTGAAAGAGGATGACGTGGTTTAAGTAGCTGACTTAAATCCTGCTGGAAAGTGAGAGGTTTAAACTGCTTGAAGGCAGCCAGGCTGCCTGGAGCTGAGCACAGCCAGGGGCCTGCAGGAGCACAGCTGGGACTGAGATGTGCCAGGGGGGCTCTGGGCACCCCTGTGCCAGGGACAAGGCACGGCCCAGAGCAAGGGATTGCTCCTGGCAAAGGCATGGAGCAGATGGGGAGGAGGAAGGGGAGTCACCTGGAACCTCAATGACACAACAAGAACTCATTGCAGCATCCCCACTCCCACATCTCCTGTGTCCCACGAGCTCTGCACACCTCTCACCTTCCAAAACCCAACAGCTTTGCTGATAACAACAGCCCTGCCCAAGGAGCACTAGGAGCCCACACTGATGCCATGGAGGCTCCTCACAGCACAAAAAGAGCTTCCCTGCTTCCCTGCAGTGAAACCAGCTCAGCAAATGACCTCACACCCCCAACAGTGACAACTCCAAATTCAAATTCACACACAAAGGCTTGGCAGCCCCGCAGTGAAAGTTTCCCAGGGAGGTGAAGGATTCCCCAGCTGTGAATTCCCTGTTCAGCAGGCTGGAGGAAAAGGAAAAGGAAGTTCTAGGCCTCTCCTCTCCATCCGTATGGATGCTCCATGTCTGTACCACACAGCAGATGGATTCAGCAGGACAAAATCCCCACTGTGCTTGTTTTAGGCACGATCCCTGAAGGAATTCAGGGCTGTGCTGGGCAGCCAACACCCCTCTGTAACCCTGAGCCTGCCAGCAGTTTTCCTTCATATTTTGGCAGAGATCAGGGCCAAACCAGCTTCCAGAAAGACATTCTTTGGGTAGGTGAAGGAGGGTGGGAGACTTCCAGTGCCCACAGCAGCCAGGCACCCCCCAAGAAGAGCTGGTGGAGCTCAAATCATCTAATCATGTGGTGTCTCACAGGGATGGTGCTTCCATGAATTGCCCTGAGAATAAAATCAGCTCTCAGTGCTGCTTTAATCTACACAGACTGGAAGCAAATCCATAGGAGGCAAAGAGGAAGAATGAATACTGAAATATTCCTGACAAAGATCCCCAAACACCTGAGCAAATGGGCTGCAGTTCCCACCAGGAACTCCTGCAGCCTCACACATGCTGCCATCAAAGAGAGGAGGAAGGAAGGAAGGAAGGAAGGAAGGAAGGAAGGAAGGAAGGAAGGAAGGAAGGAAGGAAGGAAGGTTGGTTTAAACAGGGAGAATTCATTGAGTATCCAGGTACAGACCAAGTACCTGAGTGTCCTGCTTGGCTGAGACAGGACATGAAAATCCAAATACCTCTCATGTAACTCTAATTACTCTCTCCTGACTGCCAGAAGCCCAAATCTGCTCTGAACATCTCGTATCTTTGGGGTGGAAACAGTATAGTAAGCGTGAGACAATCCCTGAACTCCAGCAGAGAGAAAGCTGAGCACCACATTGGCAGAACTGCCAAATTGAGGGACTTTTAGCAATCAAAAGCGCAGGGAAGGCTCACACCAGCTGCTCTCCTCTCTGTTGAGCCAGGTGTGAGGTCTGGAGTGGCCCACAGGAACTCACTGGAGTGAGAACAGGCAGTATAAAAGCTCTCATGGTTACACAGAGGTGGATGCAGCACCTCCATCCCCCGCGTCTGACACAAGAGAATAAGCCAAAGCACTCATTTGTCCCTGAAAACCCACCTGGCCTCTCAAGGATAAACCCATCCTTTCAAACAAAAATGTGTAATATTTTGAAATGCTGAGGACAGAAGCCGAATTATCCTTTTTTCACCTTTGGGAAACGTGCTGGAACTGTTGAAGCTCCTGCAGCCAAACCAAAGGGGCCTGCCAAAGACCCAGCTGTGCCCATAGAGCTCTCTTCAGATCCCACACTCCCTAAATCCACGGGCTGCAGTGGGATCAGCTGAAATGGACTGATCCCTGCTAATGCAGCATTTGTCTGGGGTAAGAGCACATCCATCCCCCCGTGCTGGCTGCTGAGAGAGCATTAACAGCCCGACAATGTGAGCACAGCTTCACGCTGCCTTCCCACACTGCTGCTGGGCTGGGAAGCACAGCTGCACCATTCCCAAAGCCAGGAACAGCCTTCCCAGCCCTCCACGGCTGTGGCTTCATCACCATAAACAGCCAGGCCAAGGGGGAGGCTGATAACTCGGGATTACTCTGGCTCCAGCCGTGTTTATAGGCTCTGACTCCCTCCTTTGCTGGAGGAGCTGGCACTCCACAAAGCACTCAGAACCTCAAAGCAGGTTTCTATTCTGCTGCAATTACACCTAATTAAGTAACCTTTAAAACACCCCCGAGGGGCAGATCTCATTACAGGGAGCAGCCATGGTCAATTGTGAGTAAGCAGTGCAAGAACTGCATTATTTATTTCACAAGTGGCAGTGCTGACCCAGGGCTGCTGCCAGGATTTTGCTCTCCCAGCCTCTCCCAAAGCTCCAGGAGGAGCTCAGCAGGCACACTGTGCCTGCTCAGGTGTCCATTTAAAGGTCCACCCTAAGCTAAAGTGGTGAAGATGTTTTCTGCACCATCCCTCCCTAATCTTGCCCAGACATCAGCTCATCCTCCCCATCCCTTCATCCCAAGGCTCCAGCACTGCAGGGCCTCTGCTGACAGCGTGGTACGTGAAACCAAGGATGCAGACACCTTCCTGAGAAGGAGACAAAGGAAGGCTGGTTTGTTCTCATCTCTTCCTGCTACAGAAGAAATAATCAAACCTATTATTTAAGGCAGAAGGGGAATAAGCCTCCTGTATTTAGGAGGAATAAAGAGGAATAATTATGGTAGTAATAAGCCTGCAAGTCTTAAAGGAAGAGGAATGGGAGAGGGATCACCCACAAACAGAGGCAGAGGAGGAACAAAGTGAGCCAGTTCTCACAGGGAACAAACTCCCTCCCTTCCCCTCCTGCCCAGGAAGACCAGATCCTCACCATTTAATACACCCACTTGCCTGACAAATCCTCCTTCTCCTATTAATCCAAGAGCAAAGCTGCTCAGCCTGCCACCAGCTTTCACTGTACATCCCCTCCCTGGGGCAGTTTCTCTCCCATCTTGTCCCCCCTGACTGTGGCCCCAAACCCCGAAGCCCCAGGGCCACCAGGCTCCTTCTGCAGGAAATGCCAGAGGGGAGAGATGCAAATACAGAATGGACAGGAGAGAATTCCCTCCTCACCAAACTCCGATTTTCCCCTTTAGGAAGAGGAAGGAAGAGATCTCCAAGCCAACAGTGAGCCAAGACCAGCCCAAAACCGAGGAACAGATCCCCTCCATGCATCAGGAACCTGCAGAGGAAAAGACTTTCCCTCAAACACTCAAAATTCAACAGGAAGCACAAAAAGAAGCCAGAATATGTTTGAAGGAGCTGGCAGCCAAAAAAGCATGAGGACCCACATCCTTCCTGCCCACACCCACGAGAAACCAGGACGAATGGATCCAGGCAGGCCCTTGGAGCAGAGCGTGGAGCTGAACTACAGGAGATCTCCACCACCTGCATCACTCACACCCAGAATTCTGGGGTATTTTACCTGCTGCTAGAAATTCCTCTGATCTGTACAGGACCTTTTTGGACTAACCCCACTAGCTCCAAGGATCTCTGGTGGCAGGAACACCTATATGCTTACCAGGGCTTCAGGAGCCTCAATTTGTGGTATTTAAGTGTGCTCTCAAATGCCAAGTGTGACATTTCCAAATTATCCCTCAATTGTTGCCACTGAAGCATAAAAATGTATTTAAACAAACAACTTCAAGGATGGTTTGGAAACATTAAAAGGAATATAAGCTACGCTGAGACGGTTTTAATCCAAATTTAATTGTTTGTCTCAAGTGTTCCAAGTTTCCTGTCGCTCCCTAAGTGCTCAAGGGCTTCAGCAGCGACGCTCTACTCTAAACATTTATTTGTTAAATGAACTTGAAGAGGGTTCTTCCTCCACCCTCCAAGCCACTGAAGCCTTTGTTTCGAGCTTTTGTTCCTCTGACAACACGGGAAACCTGTTGTCACCCTTCCAACCACGGCTCAGGCTGGGTTAAATCCAGAGAGAAATAAGGGTGTAGCGCCTGGTTACTCCTGAGATAAAGCACAGCCTCGGTGGAGGGTGGAGCCACCCTGGGGGAAGAGCCAAGTGCCACCAGGAGCCACCAGAGTTGTGTCCTGAGGAGCAGAACTGGGCACGGAGCCTCCACAGGGTTTGGAGCTGAACAGACAAAAAGCAACACAATATAAGCCACCAGGAGGGCACAGACCAAGGATTAGCCACTTTCTGATGCTGAATGTTTTGCCTGGTCTGGCTCCATGCAAAGTGCCCAGCACCAGAGGCAGGTGTTTGTGTGGTGGGGCTGTCCAGGCTTGTACATCCAGGACTGTGGTGTTTGCTCCATATGCCTCACTCCAGGTTGGGAAGCAGCACAGAAACCTCCATGGCACATCCCAGAATAAATCCTCTTACTGCCTTGGCACATCCACCCTCCCCAAAACACAATGTACAGGCTGTAACTCATAAAACAAGATTAAAATCATAGAATCACAGGATGGTTTGAATTGGAAGGGACCTTAACACTAATACTGCCATGGGCAGGAACACCTTCCACTGTCCCAGGCTGCTCCAAGCCCCGTCCAGCCTGGCCTTGGACACTTGCAGGGATCCAGGGGCAGCCACAGCTTCTCTGGGTAACCTGTGCCAGGGCCTCACTGCCCTCCCAGGGAACAATTCCTTCCCAATATCCCATCTATCCCTGCCCTCTGGCAGTGGGAAGCCATTCCCTGTGTCCTGTCCCTCCATCCCTTGTCCCAAGTCCCTCTCCAGCTCTCCTGGAGCCCCTTTAGGCACTGGCAGGAGCTCTGAGGTCTCCCTGGAGCTTCTCTTCTCCAGGTGAACAGCCCCAGCTCTCCCAGCCTGGCTCCAGAGCAGAGGGGCTCCAGCCTGCAGAGCATCTCCATGGCCTCCTCTGGACTCACTCCAGCAGCTCCACATCCTCCTCATGCTGGGGCACCTCTCGACTTGTAAATGCTGCGAATCTGGTGGGCACAAGGAGCCTCTGGGGTTGCAGAGGTGAAGCCCAGGGAGTGGCAAACATGAACAGGAGAGCAGGAATCCACCCACTCCACCCCAGCCCTGCTGCGCTGCCACCCTGCCCAAACTGAGCTCATTGGAACACAAACAAGCCTGAACGAGAGACCAGCAAAGCATAAAGACCTATTTCTTTTTTAGAGCTGCTTCAAATTATTCCCCTCCTTTTGGCACCCCTTCAGGCAGCTTCAGAAAGGGCTGTTTGTGTGAAGGACATGGAGCAGACCGTGCCAGAGGGGGGGAAAAAGAGCCCAGAATGGATCAAAGGCTCAGAGGTGGATTCCTGGAGCACGGGAGAAGAGGCTGAGATGCCATGCATAGTTTGGGAAGCCCAGGAGCTCAGGGGTTGTAAGCACAGGGCACGAAGGCATCACCACACCAACCAAACAACCCCATGGCAACATTAATGCTCCTCCAGCACCTCCTCCAAGCAGGGGAGCAGCAAAAGGCCTGGAATTTGCTCCATGGCTGTGCAGGGCTCTGCCAGGCTGCAGCCGAGTCCCTGCCCTGCTCAAGGAACCTGTCCCAGTGCTCTGGGCTTTCAGTCCTGCCTGTGCCACAGAATCCCTCCTTCAGCCACCACACCACAATGGGATGGATGCTCCACACAGCCTCAGGTGCAGCTCAGAGTCCAGAAGAGAATTCCCTGTTCCAAATCAAGGTCTCCAGAATGCTCCTATTCCACACCAAGAGCTCCAGCACCCTCCTGTCCCCAAACAAAGCTTCCAAATTTCCCTGTGGACCTTTCAGGGAAGGTCCCACAAACCTTCACTCTGCTCTTTGCATCCTCCCCTGCTGTGCTCCTGCCAGCACAGTAGTCTCAGAGTTCCAAGTAGCCAGGAGATTAGCTGGTTGCTGCATCCATTTAGCAAGCGCAGGGAAAAAATTCCACAAGGATATCCAAATTTTATTTTTCCCCCCAGCTGTAAACTCCTCACAGGCACACACAGTGAGCAGGGTGAAGAACAGCCACTTCCATGGAAAAAATAAGGAATGTGGCCAGGCAAAAGGGAAGCAACATCTGCCTCTTCACCCTCCCCAGCCAAAGGTGGCGGCGAAAGCCTCGATGGCCCCATCAGCTTCTAAAGCCAAGGTGGGACTGAACGCCATCTTCCCATTAGGAGACTTTCACTTTCAGTACAGATACACCTTCTCCAAGCAGAAGGGCCCCTGGAGCAGCTCCTCGTTCCATGCTGTGTTTGTTTGGGAATGTGGATTGTGGAACAGCCACATGGATCCCAGCCTGGCTCCATGCCCTGTGCCCACAGCTGCCCTCACCCCTTGCTTCCTGCCCCTGACAGCTTCTTCTCTCTAAAACTCCTGGTTTGAGCTCCTTTGCCTTCCTGCACATTCTGCTGGAGCCCAGTTTCCTATTGGACTCTGGCAAACGGATTTTCCACAGCCGGCTCCTGTGGGTCTTGCCAGATGACGCAGCTCCCAGCACCAGGTCCTCTCCCTCCAGCTTTCCTCCTCCTCCTCAGGGCAGAGGAGGAAGCAGGAACAGCCTGCAGGCTGAAAACCTCTTCCAGCAGCAGCAGTGACTCAAACATAGCCTAACACCACTGGCATTTCACCACGGGACACTGGACAGGGGGAACAACAGCTCTTTCTTCTGGAAAACTACAATGTGTTATTAAAAATAAATCTATCAGGGCACTACGAGGCTGCTCAGCACTCTGCCAGACAGGGACATTCCCACCTTGGGACACCAACAGCTCCACAGGACATCCCCAAAGCTGTCACCAGCCCATGCCATGCGGTGCTGGGACACACCAGGACACTCACAGGAACTCAGGAATTGGTGCCATTTCATCCAGCACTCAAATTCCCATCAAACACCACTGTCCCTGAGTGCTTTAGCTTCAACAGAATCATAAAACGTGGTAACAGGGAGCAAGGGCACTTTGGGGTCACTGGCACTCCTCTGGAAAGGGGTTTTGCTGTCACACTGGAAGGAGGAGGACAGGGACAGTTTCTGCAGAGCTCTGAGCCATGCAGAAAGCCCACACTGGCATTTCCACTGCTCCAGGACATCTTCAAGGCTATCCCCTGGGCTTGGAGATTTTGGGATCCCAAAAAGGGTCCATGCCAGGTACCACTGACATGAACTGTGACTCCCTTATTAATAAAGAGCTCTCTGTCAGCCTGGAGGTGTTTTCCTGCTATCAAGCACATCAAGGGCCTTCAGCATAAGGACATGGAGCTGGAGTCATTCCAGAGGAAGCCTCAGAGATGCTCCAAGGGCTGGAGCCCCTCTGCTCTGCAGCCAGCCTGGGAGAGCTGGGAGTGTTCACCTGGAGAAGAGAAGCTCCAGGGAGACCTCAGAGCTCCTGCCAGTGCCTAAAGGGGCTCCAGGAGAGCTGGAGAGGGACTTGGGACAAGGGATGGAGGGACAGGACACAGGGAATGCCTTCCCCTGCCAGAGGGCAGGGATAGGTGGGATACCGGGAAGGAATTGTTCCCTGTGAGGGTGGGCAGGTCCTGGCACAGGGTGCCCAGAGAAGCTGTGGCTGCCCCTGGATCACTGCAAGTGTCCAAGGCAAGGTTGGATGGGGCTTGGAGCAACCTGGGCTAGTAGAAGGTGTCCCTGCCCATGGCAGGGGGTGGAATGGGATGGTCTAATATCCCTTCCCACCCAAACATTAGATCCCCCAACACATAAACACACCAAGGTATAAACAAGCAGTGATTTTGAGAGCAGCCTGATGAAATCCCTACTGTCTCTCCCACTGTGGGTGGTTGCAGTCTTGTCTCTGCTGGGAAGCCCCAGGCCTGGGCCTAAAGCATCAGCCCTCAGCAGCATCCCCTGTGTGGGAAAGATAGAATGATTTGAAAGTGGAAAATGAAGGCTGAGTGGAGCTTTGGGGGCTCTGCTTGATGTGGGACAATGAGGGAAGCACAACTGTCCTGCACACTGGGCTGCTTCAGCCAACAGCTGCACTGCAGATGTCCCAAAAATCCCTGTCAGGAGAGCAGCTCCAGGCAGCTCAGTGCACACCGAGAGCATGGATTGTGCACAGAGAGGAGCTGGGAATGCTTCTGGCATGGCAGAGTCATTGCAAGTGCAAAATGCACAACTCCCCAGGGCCACATTCACTCTCTGTGTCGACAGGCACCTGCAACAATGGGAGCAGGGCTGCAATCAGCACCTGCTGGGCACCTCCAGCCCTGGGGGCAGCTCTGGGCCCCTCAAGATGAAAAGAAGGACACTGAGGGGCTGGAATGTGTCCAGAGAAGGGAGCAGAGCTGGGGAAGGAGCTGGAGTACCAGGAGCAGCTGAGGGAGCTGGGAAAGGAGCTCAGCCTGGAGAAAAGGAGGCTCAGGGGGACCTTGTGGCTCTGCACAGCTCCTGACAGGAGAGGGCAGCTTGGGGGGGTCAGGCTGTGCTCCCAGGGAACAGGGACAGGACAAGGGCAAATGGTCTCAGGATGTACCAGGGGAGGTTCAAGTTAGATATTGGGAAAACTTCTTCATGGAAAGACTGGTCAGGCACTGACACAGCTGCCCAAGGAGTCACCATCCCTGGAAGTGTTCAAAAAACATGGATGTGGCACTTGGGGACATGGTTTAGGGGTGGCCTCGGCAGTGCTGGAACAGTTGGACTCAATGATCCCAGAGGTCCTTCCCAACCTCAAGGCTTCCCTGACTTTCAGCCCAGCAGAACCAGTCTGGCAGGATTGCACCTCCATTTTCCACGGGTGCCTGAATTTACACAACCACACGGAGGGAAAGGCTGGCACTGCTCCCCCACGGCTCAGCAGGGAGCAGCCCGGGGTGCCAGACCAGGAAGCCACACACAAATTATGGAATGATGGAGCCAGGCATGAGGAACAGGGAGAAGCAAGCCATGGTTCACTGCCATCCCACTGCCAGCAGCTTCCTGGTGCTGGAAAAACGTTGGTCCCATGGCAGAGGGGACACTGAGGGTGGCCCAGCAGAAGCAGCTCTCCCTGCCCAAGCAGAGCATTAGGCTGGGGCTAATGGGAAATCATTTGTTTTGCAAAATTCCAAACCCAGGAATTAAAAACCAAAAAAGCCTCTGGGTCCCGAGAGGATCATAAGAGGATCATTCCTCTGACAACGAGCAGCAAACGGAAGTCAAACAGGAATAAAATGGAGAGGAATTCTGTAGGCAATTGTAATGATTATCAATTACTGTCTGCACTGAGTTACATAATGGTATCAGCAGCTTGGGAATGCTTTGGGAGACGGCACTGGGGGCAAGAGCAGGGTGGAATGAGCCTAATCATTGCACTATCATATTCCAATCAGTTAATCAGGATGACCCCAATCCAATTTTTATCAGTCACAGCCTTAGGAAATACCCTGCTCCTGAGAGGAAGCTTCTCACAAATCCACCTCTCTTCTCTCAGTATTTCAAGGGGGTCTATAAAAAGAGAGGGAGAATGAATTTAACACAGGCAGACAGCGACAGGACAAGGGGGAATGGGTGTGAACTGAAGGAGGAGAGATGTAGATGGGATATTGGAAAGGAATTGTTCCCTGTGAGGGTGGCGAGGCCCTGGCACAGGGTGTCCAGAGAAGCTGTGGCTGCTTCCTGGAAGTGTCCAAGGCCAGGTTGGATGGGGCTTGGAGCAACCTGGGATAGTGGAAGGTGTCCCTGCCTGTGGCAGGGGGTGAAATGGGATGAGTTTTAAGGTCCTTCCACCCCAACACTGCAAACCCTCAGATGAGCCCTTTTCTGCTGCTGGCACTCCTGTCCCAGCCTGGGGCAGTGGTTCCCCAGTACAAACTGGGCTCTTCACTGGTGCTGCATCCACACCCCACTCCCCAGACATCCCAGGTTCACTCCCTTACCCACAGCATGTGCCAACTCTGCAAAGGTGGGACTGATGCTTTTTCCTGTTTCTTTACTTGCAGAAATGAACTCAAATTCCAGAGGAACACAACTAACGTCGATTAAAATAAATCACAGAATCACAGCATGCTGGAAGGGACATTAAAGTTTATCCTGTTCTGAGCCCCTGCCATGGCCAGGGACACTTTCCACTAGCCCAGGTTGCTCCAAGCCCTGTCCATCCTGGCCTTGGACACTTGCAGGGATCCAGGGGCAGCCACAGCTTCTCTGGGAACCCTGTGCCAGGGCCTCCCCACCCTCACAGGGAACAATTCCTTCCCAATATCCCATCTATCCCTGCCCTCTGGCAGTGGGAAGCCATTCCCTGTGTCCTGTCCCTCCACCCCTTGTCCCAAGTCCCTCTCCCAAAAATCCACATCCCACTCTGCATTCACTGCTTTCTCAACCTGAAGGAGCAAGGCAGAATGAAAAGGTTTATTTAATAAACTCATAGCTGGGATAAAATTACCACCAGCACCCTCCTCCCAGCCCACACAGACAAACCCTGCCTTTGAGTATTCACAGCCCTGCCGGGCTTGATCCCACCGGGATAAGCCAAACATCCATCTGATTCCAGCCACAAACACATCACCAGAGAGCTCTGCCTGGGCTCTGATCTGCTCCCAGCCCTCCCCACCATTCTCAGGAGACCTCCCAGGAGCTTCAAGCCAAACCCAAGCAGGAGCAGCAAAAAAAAATCCGGGAGCACAGGAATCATCTCTTGCTTGGAGTCTTTTGGGATATTTATAAGTGAATCAAGTGAGCTGAAAATGGAATTTGCAAAGCAGCCACCACCTCGCCCAAAATTACACAAAATATGTTGGCTTGGAAGTGTTTTCCTCTCTGAGGGAGAAAGAAAAACTCCTGTCTTGGAGCTCCTGGAGCACACAGACCTGTTATTTATTGATGGTGGTAAAAGCCCTTTGAAGAGGGTGGAGAGGAGGGAGGAGGCGAGGAAAGAGCTCCCACCCGATCCCCCAAAACCCACACATTCCCTGACAGGAATTTCTTTGGGGGAAATCTGGGCCCTTGGTCAAAACAAGCTAAATATTTCAGATCTGTTGCTGTTCCAAGGTACACAGCGGTGTCCACAGACACCTACAGCATACCCAGAGCATCCCCCACTGCCATCCCAGCCCCTCTCCACAGCAGGAACCAAATTGCAAGAGCTGGGCTTGGTGATCCTTCCGAACCAGGATATTCCATGAAGTTAAACAGCAATTAAAGCCTCTGGAAGATACAGCAGCAGCAACACAGTTGGAGGCAATTAAAGTCTCACTCGCCTGTGAAACCATGATAGGTAATTTTAGGAATCTCTTAATGAAACCAACACTTCCTGTGCTCAAACTGGGTAAGAACCATGAAAAAAATGAAAAAAAAAATTAAAAATTGAGGTTTCCTCATGACAGAGATCCAGACTATTAGACTTCATAGGGAAGTGGGAGAAAACCAAGGGGAAGAGGGAGGACATCCACAATCAGATGCAATGTCAGCATCTCCAAGGGGAGATGGGAGTAGGAAGCACTGGATCCAGGCACACAATTCCCAAGGGATCCACCAGAGGGGAGCAGGAAAAGCCAGCCAGGCATCACCATGGGGGGGTAACCACTTAAAGGCTGTACTTTGACACTATCCAGACTTCATTACAGTAACCAACTGGCAGATTTTCAGATTGTTTTATTAAAAAAAAACCAAAACAAACCAACAACTCCAGGACTCTGTGCAGCAGCTGTCTGGAGTGATCCCTGCCAGCCCCAAAATGGGATTTGTTCCGCAGCTCTCAGCTCAGGCTGGGCACCCCATTCCAAGAGGCTGAGGAAGTGCTGGGAAAAGCACAACAAACCTGATAAAACCCTTCATAAACCATCCCCAGAGGGAAAGTTAACAGCTGAGTATGGAGAGCTCAGCTGAGGATGAGCTGACGTGGTGGCAGGACAGGTATTGAGGGATTGAAATGTTAAAGAAAGCAAAACAAATCACATTGAAATTAAGCTCAGACTGATCATCAAGATGAAAAAAAAAAAAAAAAGGCTGAAGATCTCTTGGAATAGGAGCCTTTGGAAGTGGGTTAGACAAACTCTGGGATTTCTCTTAATTGAGCCAAGGCAGTGAGATCATGTGGTGCAAGAGGCTTTCCTTCTCCAGTTGTCTGTTAGATCAAAACAAAAAGGGAAAAACAACCCAAGGTGCCAGCAGGATGCTTGTCCTCAGCCTTACAAACAATCCATTCTCCTCTGACCCTGCTGGAAATAAATCCAGGGAGAAATGCCTTGGGCTCTGCCACCTCAACCAGACACAGAGCAATACTACAGCAGGCAAGACACGTAAAAATAAACTTTGAAATAAAAATTTAAACAAAAAATGGTTCCACAGTGGCCTTAGGTTCTGTAAAAGACATAACCTATCTGCTTTACAAGGTGACACAAAAATGACATCAACTGTTGCCCCACCTCTCTACTAAGCCAGTCTTACTCCATCCTTCTGTCCCAGCCAGTGGCTCCAGGGAGCATCAGATCCTGGGGAAATGCAGTGAAAAAGGGGAGGGAAAGGAGACAATAAAAACACACCACCACTGGCAGCTGCCTCACAGGTTTGTGAGTTGTCCAGGGGTTTTGGATAAAAAGTAAAGCTGTCCTCAAGGAAAGGTTTTCTGTCCCAAAACCTTTCTGTCCCACACTTGTTTGCATTCCATGGAGCATACCATGGGTCCATGTGAGCTTTTCAAGCAGCAAAACAACCCCTGTTGGACAAACATCCTCCCTGTGGGAGAATCATCCCAAGGCTGTCCCTTCCCTGCTCAAGGCCACCCCTGTGTCAGGTGTCACCCCCAGCACCACCCTCTCCTCACACCTCTGAAGATGAAGGTACAGGCAAGAGCCTCAATCTCTATCAGCTGTTATCACTTCAGAGCAAAACAAACTACCTTTACCTTGACCCTGATCTCTTCCCCATCCCAGCACTTCCCTGCCAGCCCCTCAGCCATGATCTCCCAGTCAGCCTTCCAACAACCCAAGCTGCTTAAGCAAAACACCATCCCAATCCCATTTTTTATCCCCGTGGAGAGAAAAAAAACCAATTCATCCAACCAGAAATCCACAATCCCGTCGTGTTTATGGAATAAACGCCAGCTGGTGCCTTCCCTTTGACATTTAGCTAATAATTGTTGCAGCCAAACGAGCTGACAGCGCTCGCTCAGCAGCCCATGAATGCCTCTGGTGTTTGACTGAGCGCTAAAGACAACACTTGCTGCTCTCCAGCTCCTCATCCATGTGGATACACACACACACAGGCTCTCCTTAACCCTTCAGCCCTCTGCAGCCTCGGGAATCACTGCTTGTGCTGCTTCACTTGAGCCATTTGTTCCACCACTATGAACTCACCCCATGGGCAGCAGTCAGGAGGAGGAAGGAGGGGAGGGAAAAGGAAGCAGGTATGTCCAGCAAGAGGGTGGGATTTGCTCATTGACTGCCTGCTGATTGCTGTGGTACCTTTGTGATTATCCAGCCAGCCATCAAAGCCTGGCCCCTCTCTCACGGCATCCCAGTTCTGCTTGTAGCATAACCTTTATTTACACCTTGAGGGTCCCATTTAGTCACCTTAACACCATTTCATCCAGTGGGGGTGTTCTTTCCTTTAACTTCCACCTGAGCTGGATCTCCACTTTCCAAAAGACCCACTTTGGGCCCAAGTTCCAGCTGCTTCTTGCAAAATAGGTCAAGCAACTTCCCCAGAACTCCTCCTTTTATTACTCTGCCCATGAGGGGGGTTTAGGTTGGATCTCAGGGAAAGGTTCTTCCCCCAGAGGGTGCTGGGAACTGCCCAGGCTCCCCAGGGAATGAGCACAGCCTGAGGCTGCCAGAGCTCCAGGAGTGTTTGGACAATGCTCTCAGGGATGCACAGGGTGGGATTGTTGAGGTGTCTGTGCAGGGCTGGGAGTTGGACTGATGATCCCTGTGGGATTCTTCCCACTCAGGAAATTCTGTGATTCCATGATCTGCTGGGAGCTTACAGACCCCATCACCAACCCCTTCTCGTTCTCCCTCAGCAGGCCCTTGTGATTTTTGAAGCTGCAGATTCACACCAAGTCCTGACATACACAGGCATCACTTTTCCTTCTTTTCCAGTCCCCTGGAGTGCCCAGGACCTGCTGGCTCAGGAATTGTCTCATCAACCTCCCCAAGGTGCTCAGCACTTGCTGTACCAACACCCAGTTGTTGTGCATGCCAAGAGCTGCCTGTACCAGCCTCTTGCTGAAGGGAAATGCATTTAAAAAGCATCATTTATGGCAGCACAGGCAAAAACACCATTAGCTGTGCTCAGCACGAAGGAACAGGGAGCTTGCAGAGAGCCCCTTCCCAGATGGATCCATATGGACAGACACCATCCAGTGGCACAAAACCTCTGGGACACCCTGCTGAGGTCTGGAGTGACCTTAACAGCTCACAGCCTCTCCCCAGGCCATGGTGTGAGAGTGTTCTCCAGGCTCAGTGTGGCCCCTCTGGAGCTCTGGCACCAACCCCACACCAGCACCGGGCACTGCCAGGCTGAGCTGCACACCCCAAGGCCACTGCCATGTCCCCTGCCACACACATGCCACCTGCCTGGCCCCATTTCCCACGGCCTTGGGCTGCTCCACACCAAGTGCACAGGGACACCGAGGCTAACAGTCCCCTGGCAAGGTGGCACCATGTGCAGGGGCCAGGAGCCTCCTGCTTCCTCTGCTGGGGACAGCAGGGGGACATGGCAGTGGCACAGAGAGCCTGGACCATGGCAGGGCAGTGCAGATCAGAGGATTTATGAATAAAGCCTCTCTCCTGGCTGCAGGAGCAGCCGAGGTACCTGTGCTCACACCTTGAGACTGTCGGCACACACAGTGCCCTCACCAGCAGCACAAAGAAGTTCCCCATCTCCACTTTGCAGGGTTATTTCTTCCAAAATGAGTACCTTTGTTTTATCTTTGAGGGGCGTTTCTAGCACGAGGACAGGGCTAAAAAGCCCTCCTCCACCAAAAGCCTCCTTCACACATGATTTGCTTTGTCATGGCACTTAAATACCCGCGCAGCAGCCACGGATGGAGAACGAGAGCAGATCTGGGCAGGCACAGGGAAACTTCACAGCAATACCTGCACACCTTAAAAAAATAAATCCTTTTTTCCTGGTAGCAATGCCAGCCCAGGCCAATGCATCAAACACCAACAAATCCATGTCTATCCCCTGGTGAGCGCTGCCGGAGCTTGCTCCATTTTGGGTCAGCCCAGGCAGCTTCAAATTACATGGCATCTGATCTGCTGCAGGGGAACACCGGCTGGCCAGGACACAAAGCAGCAGGAAGGGGGAAAAATACCACATTCAGGCTGTCAAACCTGGGATAAGCAAGGCAGCAGGGAACCATGCTTGGTTTGGGTTGGAAACGGCCTTAAGGATCACCTCGTTCCAACCCGCTGCCATGGGCAGGGATGCTCCCCATCGGTGCTCCCCATTCTGGAGGTGATCCACGGCCAGCCAGCAAGGGCGGCACGGAGCAGCCCCACATTCCGGGGTGTCCCCGCTGCCAGGCAGACCCGAGGTGTCAGTGCCGGAGAACAAAGAGCGGGATGCCGGCTGCCAGCGGCACTGCCGCGATGCTGCTCGCAGCGCACGGGGCCGGCAGCTCCCGTTCCTGCCGGTGCAGGAGGCGGGGAGCCGCTCGGGCCCGGCGTGCCCTTCACCCGGGGCGATGCCAGCGCTGCCCTTGGGGACACTGAAGGCTCTCCGAGGGCCGGAGCCCGGACAGGAGCCAGCATCACCATCCCCCTCAGGCGGCGGGGCCACCGGACACCGCGGGGTGACACCGCGGGGTGACAACACCGCGCCGCCCCGGCCCGGAGGCACGGCCGGCCTGGGCCCAGCGCGGGGGCCGGCGGGGCCCGGCGGGCAGGTGCGGTGGCGGTGCTCGGCCCAGCGCTCACCTGCTCGGCGCCGTAGGCCGTGGCGAACTGCACGAACTCCTCCACGCGCACGAAGCCGTCGCCGTCCCGGTCCAGAGCGTCGAAGACCGGGCGGAGGCGCGGCTCCTCCTCCGGCGGGGGCTCGGCGGGGCCCCCCGGGCTCGGGCTGCCCCCGGCCTCCCTCGGGCACCAGGGCGGCGGCCCCGCGCCGGGAGCGGCGGGCTCAAGCGCCCAGAGCTCCAGCTCCAGCTCCGGCTCCGGTTCCAGCTCCGGTTCTAGGTCCAGCTCTGGCTCCGGTACGAGGTCCGGCTCCGGTTCCAGGTCCAGGTCCCGCTCCTGTTCCAGCTCCGGTTCTAGGTCCGGCTCCGGTTCTAGGTCCAGCTCTGGCTCCGGCTCCGGTTCCAAGTCCAGGTCCGGCTCCGGTTGCAGGTCCAGCTGCGGCTCCGGTTCCGGTTCCAGCTCCGGCCCCGGTCCCGGCCCCCGGGGCAGCGGGGGCTCGGTCCCAGGCGGACGCGGCTCCATCTTCACCGCCGGCGCTCCGCGCCCGCCGCCGCCCGCCCCGGGCCATGCCCCGCGGCCATGCCCCGCTCACATCGGGGCGGTGCCGGTGCGGTCCCCGCGGCACTCACGGCTTTGTGCGAGGAGCGCCGGCCCCGCCCGCCGACACCGGGGGCGGCCCCGCCGGTCCCGCCCCGCCCGGGGAGCGGCGGCTCCGAGCGGCGGGACCGCGGGTCCTGCCCAGCGCTGGGGGTCGGGGGAGGCGGCGGCGGCGCCGAGAAACAACCCGCCGCCCGCCCGCCCTCGCCGCCGCTCCGGGGCCGCCCGCGGAGAACCGGCAGATCCAGCCCCGCCGCCGCCGCAGTAGCCGGGGCGGTGACGTCACTAGCCTGCCGGTCCGCCCCGCCCCTCCGCGGCGCGAGCCCGTGTGGACGCCACGCCCCCTCCCGGCTCGCGCGGGTTGGGGGCGGGGCCGGCGGGAAGGGGCGGTGCCGGCGGCGCGCGAGCACGTGGGCGCGGGAGGGGCAGCGAGCACCGGGAGCCCCGAACCGGGAATGGGCACTCCCGAGTTCCCTGCGGATGAACCATGCTCCCGGACCCCAAACCCCGCCGGGGTGAGCCGTGCACCGGGATCGCCCAACAGCTCCAGGTACGGACTGTGCACCGGAACCGCGAATCCCGCCGGGTGTGAACTGTGCTCCGGGACACCCAAACCCATCCGGGGAGATGATCCATGCACCATGACCCCATACCCATCTGGGGAGAGCAACTGTGCACCGGGACACACCGGGACCACATGAATTCATTAATGCCCGTGTTTAGGGCTCACAGCCTGCAGGCTCGGTGCACCGGCAGTTTCTGCTGGAACCCCGGCATGACCCCAGCTAACACACCCATGAGCTGGCCGAGCCGGTGGAATTACAGCCCCTGGGCATAATTAGCAGCAAACGTGATGAGCAAGAGCCTCCCTAGCCCCAGTGACCCTGCCCAGGCCCGTGGATGTGTGTGACATCTCAGGATGAGCCTGGCTGGGCCACACTGTGTTCCCCAACGTGTTGGGCACACTGTGCTCCGAGAGCCAGAGTTCAGCAGCATCCCTGGAGAGGATGTCACCCAGTCAGCCCAGCGCTGGGAAGGATGGAAACCTCCACTCCAAATCCTTTTCCTCATCACAGCCATTCCGAAAGGTGAGCATGGCAGGAGGTGGCTCCTTTGTCAGTCCCACATGGGGAAGCACACACAACTGCACCGGCTGCTCTCCCTGGGTGACACCTGCCTAATCCATTCCCTGCAAAATCCCCTGGGCAATAAGCCTGCCTGCTTCCAGACAGCTCAAGCAGCCAGGGTTCCTGCTTGGATGGGGCTGGCAGGGGACGAGCTGCCCCTTAGAGTGGGGCAGCTCTGCAGCCCTCGATGGGTTCCTGCAGCTCCAGGCCATGCCAGGGCTGGGCTCAGAGCTCTGTCCTTCCCCCACTGCTGGAGGCACATGACCAAGCTCAGCTCCCCCTTCCTGTGGTGGCCACAGAGCCAGGACAGCCCCGACAGTGCCCAAGTCACCTGGCCATGGTTAAACAAAACACTGAAAACATGGAGCCTCCCAGAACAGAGACAAAGCTGCAGCTGGGCAGTGAGGACCAACACCCATCACACAAGTACCTTCTCCAGGAGAAAATACATCCTGTTACCCAGGAAGAGGAATAGTGTGGCTGGAGCCAAATCCCAGGAGCCTGGGCAAAGGATGCTGCCCAGATCCCAGCCCAAGCACTGCATCCCCATCCTTCTGAAGGGCTGAATCTCTCAGCAAATCCTCCAGCACTTCCCCTTCAACTCTGCTGCTGGAACCACCTTCCCAGAGCCACCAGAGCTGAGGAGGGGGCAGGTCCCCAAGCCCCTGACCTGGAGCACTGGGGCACCACAGAGCCAAGAACTGCAGCCACACAAGGCTCTGCCTGTGGGAGCAATGGTTCTCCCCTCTCAGGGCCCAGTTTGGACCTCCAGGAGCAGTCAGCTAGGCAGGGCACTGGTGTCCCTACAGCAGAGAGAAGCATCACTGCTCAGGGTGCAAGTTCTTTATTCGTGGCCTGGAGGAAGGAGCAAAACCTGGCAAGTCTACAATCAAGTAGGAGATAAAATGAAGTGGGAGAACAAGCTTCATGGAGTTCAGGGTGAGCCTAAAATCTGCCAGCAGCAGCATGAGGTGCACACGAGCAGCATGTCCCCCGGGGCTGTGGCACCAGGGACAGGGCTGGCTCCAGCAGTGCCATCCGTGCAGCCCTGGTGTGGCTCCTGCAGCAGGAAAGGACTGAATCCCAGTTCTAGCCCTTCATTTACCCTCAGCTTGAGTGTCTGGAAGGTGACAGAGTAACACTAATGTGACAGACAGATGGATGTGGACAGACCACTGGACACTTACAGCGCTGTGGTGCAGAGCCAGACTGGGGGGGGATCCACCCTCACACCACCTCTGTGGAGCATCCCAGCTGCATCCATGGCAGCCTCCTGGGCCCACTGTCCCAGCCTGGACCCCTCAGGGGACAAGACCACATCCCCCTGCCAGGATTTCCCCTCCAAGAGCTGCCAAGGCACAGCTGGGCCCACCACGCTGGGTGACCCCAACCCCAGGTGGGCTGAGCTGCTCCCCCTCCCACAAAGGAGCTGCTGCTGGAGGTCTTGGGCAGTTCTCAGGCTGAGATGGGGGAGATGGGAGGAAGATCACAGATATCAATGGATGGCACTTCTTGGAGCTTGGGAAAGGCCAGGAGAGTGGCTTGGAGAGAGTCACAAAGGGACAGTGACCATGCCAGCCCTGTGCACTGCTCCTGCAGCCACAGCAGCTCAGAAGGCAGCAATGGCACAGGATGGGGCTGGGCTCCTTCCCCGCCCAGCACCCCCAGAGCTCTGCACCCAGGCAGGCACGGGATGGCAGTGCCACCACCACCAGTGGCCAAGGACAGGCTGTGGCTGTGGGCACTGGCTCTGGGAGATGTCCCCCCTGCGGTGTCCCAGGTCACATCTGTCCATCGATCAGTCCCAGGATGTCCATCAGTGGGGTTGGTTTGCTCCTGTAGCCCAGACATCTGCAAGAGAGGGTGGAGGTGGGGACAGAGCCCTGCTGGGGCCTGCCCAGCTCATGGAGGCTGCCACATGGGACACACACAGGGAAGAGAGGAAGGAAGGAGACCGCTTCCCCTGCCAGGCTGCAGCAATTCATGTAAGGAAGATGCTCTGGGATTCTCTGTGCCCAATCCTGATGCTGGGGCACAGAAAATGGGCAGCATCTTGGTTTGAGGGACACTCAGAGGTGTCTGGACAACCATGCAAGAGACACCATGTCACAGCCCAGGCTCAAAGGGAAAATCCAGCAAGTTCTCCCTTCTTCCCAAGTCATCCCATCATGGACAAGACTGTCCATGAGGACACTGCACCCACTGCCATGCCCCTAGAGAATCATAGAATCATTTAGGTTGGAAAAGCCCTCTAAGAACATCAAGTCCAACTGTTTCCCCCAGCACTGCCAAGGCCACCACTAAAACAGGTCCCCAAATGCCACATTGACATGGCTTTCAAATCCCCCCAGGGACAGTGATCCCACCACTGCCCTGGGCAGCTGTGTCAGGGCCTGACCACCCTTTCCATGAGGAAGTGTTCCCAATATCCAACCTAAAGCTCCCCTGGCACAACTTGAGGCTGTTCCCTCTCCTCCTGTCTTTTGCTCCCTGGGAGCAGAGCGTGACCCACCCTTGGCTGTCCCCTCCTGTCAGGGAGTTGTGGAGAGTGAGAAGGTTCCCCTTGAGCCTCCACTTCACCAGGCTGAGCCCCCCAGCTGCTCCTCACTGGACCTGTGCCCTGTGCCCCAGAGAAAAGCAGCATTTCCCTGAGGAGCCCTGCTTTGATCCCACGAGGGGGAAATGCAGTCACCTAGAGTTTAGCAGAGGAGGAGGCAATACCCAGCAAGGCAGAGAAGCTGTTGGGGGAGGTGAGCCAGCTTCCCCCATCCACGACCAGGGTGGTGCCAGTGACGTAGGAGGACAGGGGGCTGGCCAGGTACAAGGTGCTGTGCGCGATCTCCGTCTTGTTCCCCGCGCGCTGCAGCGGGATCACGGAGAAATGGTTGGATTTCTCGGCAAACTTCCCACCTAAAAGGGGTAGGAAAGAGTCAGTCTGGACCACGGGAGCACTGCTCATCATCACAGCCTGCCGGGCACTGCAGCACTGCTCATGGGGCTGGCTGAGTGCTCCAGGGAACTGGGATGAGATCCTGACAGCCCTGGGATAAAATCCTGAGAAGATGTAATGGACAGGAGCTCAAGCCCAGCAGGGATTTTGTACTGACACAGTGAGCTCGAGGCAGGACCTCAGAGAGCTTTAGAATCTCAGAGAGCTTTAGATGGAATCATGGAATGGTTTGGGTTGGAAGGGACCTGAAAGCTCATACCATCCCCTGCCATGGGAAGGGACACCTTCCACTAGCCCAGGTTGCTCCAAGCCCTGTCCAACCTGGCCTTGGACACTGCCAGGGATCCAGGGGCAGCCACAGCTTCTCTGAGCACCCTGTGCCAGGACCTCCCCACCCTCACAGGGAACAATTCCTTCCCAATATCCCATCCATCCCTGCCCCCTGGCAGTGGGAAGCCATTCCCTGTGTCCTGTCCCTCCATCCCTTGTCCCAAGTCCCTCTCCAGCTCTCCTGGAGCCCCTTTAGGCACTGGAAAGAGCTCTGAGGTCTCCCTGGAGCTTCTCCAGGTGAACAGCCCCAGCTCTCCCAGCCTGGCTGCAGAGCAGAGGGGCTCCAGCCCCTGCAGCATCTCTGAGGCCTCTTCTGGACCCATTCTAAGACCTCCATGTCTTTCCCAGCCTGTGGGGTTGCACCAGCACTCTTCTGAGTGACTGCAAGAGCCAATCCATCAGGCAGGGCTGAGTTTTGGGGCAACACATTCCATCATGGCATCAGAGAGCCCAAAAACTGCCAAACCAGAGCCGGGGGAGGTACCAGGGGTGCAGGAAGGGCTGTTTCCACAGAGAGATGCCAGCTGAGCCACAGCACAGCTATGCCCCACAGCAACACCCCACGAGCTGTGTGGCACTGGGGGTCCCTCCTGGTGCCCTCCAGGGATGCCGGCAGGGCAGTGCCACAGGCAGGGCCAGGAGCCCAGGCTGCCTCACCCAGGCGCCGGAAGCCCTCGGTGCCCATGATGGGGCCAGGGGCCAGGCTGTTGACTCGGATGTTGTTGGGTCCCCACTCCACGGCAAGGTGACGCGTCATGGCATCTGGGGAGGGATTACAACAGCAGTGAGAAACAGAGAGCACAGCCATTCCAGCAACTTCTCTTGAGAGGGAAAAAAAAGCCACAGAAGCTCTGGCTGAGAGCAAAGGGCCCTGTGGGGGAGAAGAACCTCATCCCAAACCCAGGCATGCAGAACTGATTCATGCTTGCCCCTCCCCCAAGACATCTTCCCATCCCAGTATTTGGGAAGAGCTGCCTTCTTTCCTGGCCCCACATGGCTCAGAGTGCCAGAAGGGAGTGTTGAGGTACCTATGGCAGCCTTGGCAGCCCCAGCGTGCACCTGCAGGGCTTGTCCTCGGTAGCTCAGGGTCGCCGTGATGTTAACAATGACCCCGCCGTGGTCCTGGGGAAGGAAAGGAGAGCTGCAGTTAGGCAGGGAACAGCACAAATGGTCACCCAGGGCTGTGAGGGACAGGAGAGCTGGGCTAGGAGGGACAGTCACCCATGGGCACTGCCAAGCCAGCACTGGGGCAGCTCTGCCCACCCAACCTGAGCTGGCGCAGCAAGTGGGGCCCTGCCAGCGAGGTGGGACATGCAGGGAACAAGGAAAGGCCAAGGGAAATCAGCAGAGCTGGAAAAGGAGCAGCAGATCACAGCTTCTCCAGGTGGCACGGCATGGACAGGTGCTGCAACAGCCCAAAGCCCTTGGGGAAGGGATAGGAAGGATCCCCAGTTCAGGGCTGGGATCCTTGGAAGGGAACAGAGTGGATCTGTGCAGGGAGGCCCTGAGTGCTGCACTCCCTTGTGCCCTCCACACTTCCCTGAACTCCCCAGGAGCACAGTGTGGTTTGACACTCCTCAGAGTCCCCTGGCTCTGTGCCACTTACCCGGAAATACTTCTCAAAGAGGACTTTGGAGGTGTTGAAGGTGCCCATGGTGTCGATGTCTATCACTGTCTTGAAGGCGTTGAAGGACAGGGCACTGGCTGGGCACAGGAAGTTCCCCGCAGCACCTGAACCAGAGCAACAGTCAGGACAGGGCTGGGAGAGATCCAGCAGGGTCAGGGCACTTCTGAGACAGGGAGGCTGAGGGATAATGTCTGTATACTAGAGAACACGTGGGGACAGCCCTGAGAAGGGATAAATTGCTGGCTCTGGGTGCCCAGCAGCATGGCCAGCACAAGGGCAGCAGGGATGATCCACATCCAGGCAAACAGGGATGGCCCTGTATCACAAATAGATCTCTACTTCCTCTGTGCTCCCAGGGATTGGAAACGCCCTTCCCAACAGTGAGCCCAAATCCTCCCCCCTGCCCTCTCCATCCTCACCATTAATGAGGATGTCAATCCTCTTGAACTCCTTCAGTGCCTCATCCACGGCTGCCACGATGGTCTGGGGCTGCCGGACATCAATGCACAGAGGCAGGCACTGCTGCCCTGTGGCTGCCACCAGCTTTTTTGAGGCCTGCAAGACCAAAAAGAGACCTGAGGCTCTTTCTGTGACTCACTCCTTCAGCAGGAGCTGGATCCAGGCTTGCATCAAGTGAGCACAAAGTCAGGCAGGAGCCACATCCCTGTCAGCACACAGCAAACAGTGTGGGCAGGAGAGGGACCTGCCTAAACACAGCCAGCTCCAGCCTGGCAGCACCCTGGTAGCCCTGGGGTAGCCAGGGAAAGCTTCTGCATGTTGTATCCCAGCCAGACTGGATGCTGGGCTGGCCCTGAGGCCACAGCTGGCTAAGCCCAGTTACCTGTGTGGGCTGCCGTGGACACAGCACATCCCAGGAAACATCTCTGCAGGGCAAGTGCAAAGGTGGGACCCCAGCAAGGCATTTTTGGCATGAGCCCCGGCATAATTAACCTTTAGATCCAAAAAGTCAGTGGGCAAAAGGGCAAAGGCAGAGCAGCCAGGTGTGAGGCTGTGAGACAGGCCAGCTCTGTGGCTCAGGGTTTGTCACAAGCCACCCCTGGGGCTCATTTAAGAGTAAAGTTTTCCCCAGCAAATTAAGCACAGGGGACACACAAGCTCAGCAGCAACTCCATACAACACCCAGAGATGCTCCAAGCTCTGCTTTTGGCTCTGTGAGAGGTTTTGAGCCCCAATAACACATGGGTGCATGAGCAGCAGGAGCCCAGGACTGCAGATTCTGTGGCCTCAGAAGACTCTGGACCCTGAGGTCTAAAAACCTGCTGAGCTTTGCAGCTTCTTCTGGCATGTGAGCATGGGTGAATGTGAAACCACAGCCAACCACACCTGCACCCTCCCCTCTGCCCCAAAACACAGGATCACTGAGGCAACCCACACAAGCCCTGGGGTCTGGTCCTACTCCAAAGCCGAGGTTTAAATCCAACCTTGGGCTCTGCCCTGCTGACAAACCTCCTCCACAGCCCATTTCTGTCTGTCTCACCCACAAAAAGCCACCATGACTGTGGAACAGCCCCCCCAAAGCACGGTTCAGGTTAATTGAGCTGTGCTGGAGGTGCAGTGGGTGCAGCCCCTCAAACCTGCACCCACCCTGCCCAGCACCGCTGGAGTGCCCAGGGCTGGTAGGCTGGGCGGCACTGGGAAGCTATTCCTCCTGCTGCACTGCTCCCGGGGCTCCCAGTTCCACCGGGAGAGAGCAGAAGGACTGCCGGGGCTCGCAGCTCCCCCGACACTCACTGCAGGACTCACCTCCGACACTCGCTGCAGGTTCCTGCTGGCAATGACGGTCCGGCAGCCGTGCCTACGGGGAAGGGGCAGGTGAGAAGGGCCGGGCTCCTCACCGGCACCTCGGGATCACCAGGAGTTCGGGTGTTCCTCGCAGGAATTGCTGCTCCAAGGCCGCAGGACGCGGAGGGGGAGAGCCAGAGCTCTGCCCCGGGCTGGGCCAGGGCGGCCCTGTTCCAACACCCGCAGCCCCCGGAGCCTCCCTGAGGGCTCTGCCGCCCTCGGCTTCACATGCCGGCTCTTCCAGGGCCTGGGAGCACAGCGGGGAAAGGGATGGGAAGGTGGGAAAGAGAAGAGAAGGGGGTGAAGAGAAGGAAAGTGCGGGAAAAGAAGGGAAAGGAGGGAAAGAGGGGGGAAGAGAAGACGGGAAGGCGGGAGGGAAGGAGGAGGCCGTCCGGCCGCGGGGCTCCCGCACCTCATGAAGATCTCGGCGATGCGGAAGCCGATGCCGGAGCCGCCGCCGGTGATGAAGGCCACCTGGCCCCTGCGGGGACAGAGGCACGGTCAGAGCAGGGCCCCGGGGAAGCGGCCCCGGCGGGCCCCCCGGAGCCCCGGGACTCACGCGAGCAGGTCGGGGCTGAGCAGGTGGCGGTACTGCGGCAGACACTCGTCCCCGTCCTCGTCCGGCGGCACCGGCGCGGCCATGGCGGCCTCGGCCATGGCGGGGAGGCGGGAACTGCGCACTGCGCCTGCGCGGGCGGCGCCGCTGTCGCCTGGCAACAGGGGCGCTCCGGGACACAACGACACCGAGCGGCCACCGCGGGAACTGCAGCGTCCGCGGAGCGCGGAGCGACCGGGACTGTCCGGTGACATCCCAGCGACATCCCAGTGCTCTCAGTGACATCCCAGCGCTCCTAGTGATATCCCAGTGCTCCCAGTGACATTCCAATGACACCCCAGTGCTCCCAGGAATATCCCAGGGATATCTCAGTGCTGTCCCAGTGCTCCCAGTGATCTCACTGCTGTCCCTGTACTGTCCCAGTGCTGTCCCCGTGATCCCAGTGCGGTCCCAGTGCTCCCCAGTGCTTCCCTCCCACTGCTCCCAGTGTTGTCCGAGTGCCTCACAGTGCTATCCCAGTGCTTTCCCTAGGGTCCCTGTGCCTCCCAGTGCCACCCAGTGGTGTCTCAGTGCTTCACAATGGCATCCCAGTACCTCTCAGTGGTGTCCCAGTGCCACCCAGTGGTCTCCCAGTGGTTCCCAGTGTCCCACGGAGTCCCCACTTTTACAGCCCAGACGCCCCACCCGCTCTTCCAGTGACATACAGAGGCTCCTGCAGCCGCCCAGGCACAGCCCAGTGCTTCGCAAAGCCTCCCAGTACTGCTCCAGTGTTCCTGGGGACATCCCAGTGCCTTCCCGAGCTTCCCAGTACTGCCTCAGTGCTCCTAGAGACAGTCCAGTTCAGCCCAGAGCTTCCCAGTACTATCCCAGTTTGTCACAGAGCTTTCCAGTACCGATCCAGTGCCCCCCCAGGAACAGTCCATGGACACCCAGAGCTTCTCAGAGTCTCCCAGGAACATCCCAGAATAAACCCAGTGCCATCCATGAGCATCCCAGTGCCTCAAAAAGCTTCCCAGTACTAACCAGTACCTTCCACGGATGGACCAGTGACATCCTAGCGCTTCCCAATACAGCCCCAGTACACCCCAGGGAGAGCCCAGTGTCTCCTTGAGCTCCCCAGTACCACCCCAGTGCTGTCCAGGGACGTTCCAGTGCCCTCCATGGATCACCCTGTGCCTCCCAGAGCTCTCCTGCAACACCCCAGTGCCCTCTGGTGTTACCTCAACGCATCCCAGAGCTTCCCAGAGCCATCCCAGCCTCCCAGTGACATCCCAGTGACTCCCAGAGCTACTCAGTGCCTCTGCAGGGACATCCCAGTGCTCCCCAGTACCACCCCAGTGCCCCTCAGGGACAGTCCAGCACTTCACAGTGACATCCCAGTGCCTCCCAGAGTTTCCCAGTACCACCCCAGTGTCCTCTGGGGACATCCCAGTGCCTCCCAGAATGTCCCAGTGCCTCTCAGAGTGTCCCAGTACTACCTCAGAGCCCTCTGGAGACACCCCAGTGCCTCCCAGAGCCCCCAGCACTTGCTGGTGCCATCCAAGGGAGGAGAGCAGAATCAGAGCTGGAGGCACGGGGTTTATTGGGGCGCGGGGGTCCCCACAGGCCGGGGTCCGTCCCTAGAGCCCGTAGATGCTGTCCCGGTCCCTGCTGTCCCAGGCCACCAGCTCGTCCCGCTGGAACCAGAAGCCGATCTCCCGCTGGGCCATCTCCACGGAGTCACTGGCATGGACCACGTTCCTGTGAGGGGACAGGGATGGGGACAGTGCCACGCCGTGGGGTCCCGCCCCCGCCGCGGCCCTACCTGGTGATGTGCACGCTGAGGTCCCCCCGGATGGTCCCCACGGCGCTGCTGTCCCCAACCATGGCCCGTGTGCTCCGCACCACGTTGTAGCCCTCCCACACCTGCGGGACAGGGACAGCTGAGCCCCCGCGCCCCCGGGACTCCCGGGACCCCCTGCTGTCCCCTCACCATGGCCACCACTGGCCCCGAGGTCATGTAGGCGACGAGCGCGGGGTAGAAGGGCTTCTGTCGCAGCTGCTCGTAGTGCTGCTCCACGAGCCTCCGGTCCGCCTGGGGCAGCGGTGGTGACAGTGACACCCGGGCAGTGCCACCGGCCACACCCGTGCCGGCATTCCCGTGCCAGGCCTGGAGCAGCGTTCCCTGCCGGGATCGGGTACCTGCAGCAGCTTCATGGCCACCAGTTTGAAGCCGCGGCGCTCGAAGCGCTGGATGATGTCCCCGAGCAGCCGCCGCTGCACCGCGTCCGGCTTGGCCACCAGCAGCGTCTTCTCCTGCAGATCCGGGGGGACTGCGCGGGGAGCGCGGGTCAGTGCCACCAGCGCGGGTCAGTGCCACCAGCGCGGGACAGAGCCACCAGCGCGGCTCAGTGCCACCAGCGCGGGACACAGAACCCCGCCAGACACCGGCAGGACCCCAAACTGTCCCCTCAGCACCGCGGGTTGTGCTCGGCACCGGCGGCTGCCGATGGGAACCCGTCCCCTTCCCTGTCCCCACCCCATCCCGGGGCTGTGTCTTCTGGACAAGCGGTGCCTCTCAGGCTGCCGGGGTCCCTGGGGACATGTCCATGGCCAGGAAATAGCCTTTAAGCCCGCGCTGTCTCTGCCGTGTCCCGGGGCACGGCTACGGCTGCCACCTCCTGCCTGGCCCCGGGTCCTTCCCCTGCCCGGAGGGTCCCTGGTCACACCCTCCGTTGGTGGAGGGGACAATCGAGCGCCGTGGGCTGGCAGGGTCCGGCACCGCTGGCACCCGCGGGACAGCAGGGTCTCCCCCGCCGCTGGCCCTGCCACAGCTACGCTGCAGGAGGGGATAGAAGTCCCCCAAGGGACAGCGCATCCCGTCCGCTGCAGGGACAGAGGGGACAGGAAGGAGAAGGGACAGAGGACACCAAACCGTTCCGCTTCACTGCCACTCCCAGGCTTCGGGGACCCGTCCCGGGCTGCCACAGTGGTGGCCACAGTGCTGGCAGGGACACAGCCGGATAAACGATCCCATGAGCCCAGCCGCTTCCCTAGGCACTGCTGAACGTGCCTCGGCTGTGCCAGGATCCTGCCCTGTCCCCCCAGGACAACACAGGGGTCCCCCCCTCACGAAACTGGGGACACGAAACCCCTTGGGACATTCAGGGAGCGCCAGCTCTGTCCCATCCCGGCACACGAGGCTGGGGACAGCAGGCCCTGGCACCGACTCGCCCCACAAAGGGGTGAAGGAGGCCGTGGGTCACCACCCGGCCGGGATGGAGGGACCAGGAGGGGATGGCGCACCGGGCACCATGGGGACAGGACGGGAACAGGAGCCCTGAGGGGCAGGACGGGCAGCGGAATGGGGACAGGGTGGGGATGCGGACAGGGTCCCCAGGGGCAGCACAGGGATGAGGAAAGGGTCCCCAGGGGCAGGACGGGGACCGGGAGCCCAGGAGAAGACAGGAACGGGGACCGGGTCGTGTCTCACCGGAGCCGTAGCAGCGGGGCCCGGGGGGGCTCAGGCCCGGCTGCCCCCGCGGGAGGCTCCGGGCCAGGCAGCGCCCCAGCGAGCCCATGGCGGCCCCGGCGGCTCGGACCCGCGCTCGGCCGGTCGGCGGAGGCTTTAAGGGCTCGGCCGAGCCCAGGGACGGGTCAGGCTTCCGTCCCTCCCCTTAAAGCAGCCGTCGGGGCCGCGCCTGCTCGGGATATCCCGGGACAGAGCATCCTTCCCCTCCAGAGCATCCCAGCACGGAGCGTCCGGACACAGAACATCCCGGCTTGGATTCACAAGCCCTGCCGGGTGGGAGCACAGCCCACACCCATCCCGCCGGGAGCCAGACCCTGCCAGGAGCCAAACCGGCCTCGTGCTTTGCCCTCGATTTGCTAGGCGCAGAGAACCCCGGTTTGCCTATGCCAGGCTGAGCTGGGGCTCAAGGGATCCCCCAGGCCTGGGAAGTGCCACAGTGGGGAGCAGCCAGGGCAGTGTCCTCCATGTGGGACACAGAGCTGCCCTGGATGGGCAGTGGGTGCTGAGGAAGTGGTGCAAGACCCTGGGGACAGAGGAACTGCCCAGGTGGGAGCCCCTCTGATTACTTTTCCAAACCCCATCCCAGCCCCCAGGCTGGGAAATCCCTCTTTATTGAGCTTCCCCTGCATCCCAAACTCCAGCGATTCCTCATGGGAGAGCAGCTTGACAAGTGCATGGAAAAGCCTGGTTGCTTTGAGCCTTTTTCCCAAATCGGTGCTGTTTTGAAGGACTGAGGAGTGTCCTGGATGCACACTCAGCAAAGAACAGGCTCTGAGGGCTGGGATTGATCCCAATCTCTTTGTTTCTTCCTTGCCTCCCCAAGGCACAGGGAGTGGGGGAGCAGAGCCCCTGCCAGAGCTGGGGGCTTCTGGGCACCTGCTGTGCTCAGCACAGTGGCAAAAAACCACCTCAGTGGTTTCCCATGAGCAAATGGATCTAACAGGTTGTGGAAAAGAGAACTTTTGCCCCCAAAAAGGTCCGGGGGTGGGGAAAGGTCCCTTTGCATGGTCTGCCAGGCCAGGGGGGATGGGACAGTTGGGTGGCAAAGGGGAAAGAGAGTTTAGGACAAGGGGTGACAGGCTGGAGCCTGGGCTTTGGCCACCTGGCAGCTGCTGGCATTGACCAAGGGAAAAACTTGTACTTTCACCCTCTGTCAAACCAAGAAATAGAAGCAGCACGAGCCTGGAGAGGTGTGCTGGGATGAAATCTCTTCAGCCCAGCTCCCAAGGGAGTCAGCCAGCTTCCAGTGTACCCCAGTGCAGCTCAGAGCAGGGCAGAGCTGCTGAGTGCCCAGGAGCAGCTCAGGAGGAGGACCAGGGCTGTGTTCATACACCCAAGTAGCAGCAGGAACAACAAGGACTCCCAAGTTTCCCGTGGAGACAGTGGCACTGAATTACTCCTAGCATTACTCAGGTGTGGCTGGCAGGGAGCTTGGGAAAGCTGGGAACAGATAATCATCCACCTTCTCCCCCTCCTCCCTCACCCCTCTGGAGGCAGCTCAGCCCTCACCTCCATGGGCTGGACCAGGTGAGGCACATCCTGGGCATTTGGACTCTGCTTCAGGGGAGGGAGGCCAAACATCTAGCTGGTGCCAGGCTGCAGGGCCCTTGCACAGGACATCCACATGGCATGTCATCTGTCACCTCCCAACAGAACATGCACAGGGAAGGGGCTTTGTCAACAAAACTGAACCAGAGGAACCATGGAGGGAGTGCTGCCACACTGCAGCTCCCTGACACCTCCCAGGTGTCACATCCCCATCTCCAGACATTCCTAGGACATCTCCAGGTGTGCTCCCTTCCCAGTGACTAGTGCTGCTCCCACCACTGCAGCTGCCCACTGAACCACAGGGAATTCAGACTGATTTTACAGAATCATGGAATGGTTTGGGTTGGAGGGACCTTAAAGCCCATCCCAACCCACCCCCTGCCATTGGCAGTAACACTTTCTATTGTCCCAGGCTGCTCCAAGCCCTGTCCAGCCTGGCCTTGGACACTTCCAGGGATCCAGGGGCAGCCACAGCTTCTCTGGGCACCCTGTGCCAGGGCCTCAGCACCCTCACAGGGAACAATTCCTTCCCAATATCCCATCTATCCCTGCCCTCATTCAGCTTAAGGCCACTCCCCCTTGTCCTGTCACTCCATGCCCTTGTGAGAAGTTCCTTTCCAGTTGCACCAATTTAATTTAAAAATTAAGACTGATTTAATGCTGCTTCCTGACCAGAGACTTCAGGGAAAATAATCCTTCCCAGCTGCATGATCGGAGATCCACAAGCCCCACACAATCTGGTCCTGCCTGACTGGTGTCTGGAATTCTACCAGATAGCACTGTTGGGTCCTTGGCCAGTGGGTGAACTTCAGCTCCAGGCTCACTGGGAATGTGGGATTTCTTCCTGCAGGCACTTCATGATCGATTCAGACAGCTGAAGGGAATGAATGGATCACAACTTGTGACAGAAAACACAGGAGGAAAACAATGAGGAGACAGTGGAGGAAGAAGCCACCACTGATCTGCACCTTTCAGGAGCTGCTGGACTTGTTGGGAGCCTTGACAGGATGCTGCTTCTCATTCCCAATCCTGGGAAAAGCTGTGGATCACGAAGTGTGTTCATTCACAGAATGACCTAGAGGGAAACTAACCCAGCCCCAAGTTATTTAAAACAACAAAGTAAGCACTTTATTCCCATTAAGCATGTTGTTTTAGTATCACAATGGAATGATGAGAAAACGTTTAAAAAAAACCAAAAAAAGTCTCTAAATCCCCGCCAACATCGGGGACGTTTTCAAGGCAATTTAAAAACAAAGGGAGTGACAGAAGTGCCAAACCAGTCCCAACGTCAGGAGACTCCTCCTCCGAGAGCTGGGCAGGGCAGGAAGGTGGAATGACACGAAGGTACGAATGTCTGAAGTGGTCTTTGGCGCTTCTGCCTCGTGTTTGATACGGACATGATCTCTCCAGACACCTCCAGATGCAACAAAGTGCTACGGGAGCAGAGGGAAAGCCCGGGGAGAGGGATTCCCCAACAGTCGGGATGCCCCGGGGTGGGCATTAAGACACATCCTGCCGGCTCCAGCTGCGGCCTCGGGGCGGGGAGGGAGAACTCAAAGGAAGCCGTGGTGGTGCGTGGTGAATCCAGGGCGTGGCACGGGCAGAACCCCCGGCCGGCAGCGCTGGCACAGCCCGGGAGGAGAGGGGAGGTGGCAAACCGAACCGTGGAGCCGTTCCTGGGGAATGGCAGCAGTCCAGGGCAGTCACTATAACTTCACAGTCCCGGGGGCAGGCTGTCGTTGCACAGTCTGTAATAGCGCAGGTCGTTCACCAGCCTGTGCACGTTCTGTGTGAACGAGGGCAGGTCCTGCAAGGGAGAAGCAAACTGTGAACGAGGGCAGGGCCTGCAAGGGAGCAAAAAACAACTGCTGCAAACAGAGTGACAGGGACAGTGTTCCCCTCACAGGGAACAGTGAGGAACCAAGAGGGACAAACAGCCAGAGGGTGTTCACCCATGAACAGATCCATTCTGACTCAGTGTGAGCCCAGGGAACTCCAGTTTCTGGAGCAGGATGGTTTCAGAGCTGCTCTGTGCAGAGCCCACTGCAGGGATCCAGGCTCTGCTCCCAGCACTGACTTCTCATCATGCAATTGGGCACAACAGGAATGGTCATGGAATGCCAGACTGGTTTGGGACAGAAGGACATTAAAGCTCATCCAGTGCCACCCCATGCCATGGGCAGGGACACCTTCCACTGTCCCAGGTTGCTCCAAGCCCTGTCCAACCTGGCCTGGGACACTGCCAGGGATCCAGGGGCAGCCACAGCTTCTCTGGGCACCCTGTGCCAGGGCCTCGCCACCCTCACAGGGAACAATTCCTTCCCAATATCCCATCTAAATCTCTCTTCTTTCAGTTCACACCCATTCCCCCTTGTCCTTGCACCACAGGCTCTTGTCCCAAGTCCCTCTCCAGCTCTGCTGGAGCTCTCTAGGCCCTGGCAGGGGCTCTAAGGTGTCCCTGGATCCCTTTCTTCTCCAGGCTGGACACCCCCAGCCCTCCTAGCCTGACTCCACGGCCAGCTGCAGCACCAATTCCTTGCTGCTTTCCTGCCAAGGCTTGCTGGGTGTCACACACTCTGCAATTCTCCCACGGTTCCATTCCTATCCTCACCCTTGGTCTCAAATCCTATCATCTCCCTCAGGAGAGGAAACACTCAATGGACAACCCTCAGTAGATGGAAGCCACAACCTGCTGCTCTGCCACGATATTCCACGCTTTTCTTTCCCACACATGAAGGGTTTGCAGGGATTGTGAGCCCTTGCAGGTACTCTGCTGTTGTCCTTACTGTAACCCTCAAACATCTGGCCAGCAGCTGGAGCGAGATTTAGGCAAAGACCTGAGCATCCCAATCTGGAAAATGTCAGCCTACTCTGACGAAAACTTCCGCCAGGAAACACATTCCCGAACTCCCACAACATCCTGCAGCCTGAGGGATGAGATGGCAGCTCTGCTACCTGCAGTGAGAAATCCTTGGCTGGGGATTGCTGAGCATGGAAACGTTGGGAACAAAAGGTACAACCTGGAGCCGGCTGCCTGCCAGCCTTCATGGGAGAGAGAGAACTGTGCAGCCTGGGAATGCTGCTCTGCGGCAGCTCCCTCCTTACCCTGTCCATTTTGAAGTTCCTCCCCAGCACGTTCTTCTGGTTGGAGTCCACGCCGTCGCAGCTGGCCAGGAACTCGGGCAGGAAGGCAGAGTAGAAGCCGTCAAAGTCCACCGAGGCCATGTTGTAGGTGGCGATGCCGATCTCCTCCTGCAGCAGGTCGTGGGATTTGTGCACCAGCACCTGCAGCAGCACGTTGACAAACTGGAACAGCATCGTGGTCCTGAAGATCTTCTGCTCAGGGAGAGGGCACAGGGTTAGGGGACTTCACTCCTCCCACAGGAGAACAAATCCAGCAAGGACACAGCAGCCATGGCTGTGGTGGTGTTCACAAACTCTGGTGAGCACTGAGATGGATTTTCTACAAATGCTGATTTAGTATCAGCTTCAAAGTTAATACTGACTTTGGCCACTTACCTCATGGTTTGGGGCTTCAGGGAGACCTTAGAGCCCCTTCCAGGGCCTAAAGGGGCTCCAAGACAGATGGAGAGGGACTTGGGACAAGGGATGGAGGGACAGGACACAGGGAATGGCTTCCCACTACCAGAGGGCAGGGATAGATGGGATATTGGGAAGGAATTGTTCCCTGTGAGGGTGGGGAGGCCCTGGCACAGGTTACCCAGAGAAGCTGTGGCTGCCCCTGGATCCCTGGAAGTGTTCCAAGGCCAGGCTGGATGGGGTTTGGAGCACCCTGGGATAGTGGAAGGTGTCCCTGCCCATGGCAGGGAGGTAAAACTAAATTAGCTTTACAGTCCCTTCTAGATCAAACCATTCCATGATTCCATGCTCTCATCCAAGTTTAAGCACTGGCAAAGCCACCAGCATCAAATCCCATTCCATCTCCAGACATACACAGTGCTCCTGGGAGACAGGGAATGTGGCCAGATGCCTGGAATTCTGCTCTGGGCACCTGCAAACATGAAGAGCTGCCCTTCAAGTGTGACTCCAGATGAGAAACTGAAAGCTCTGCTTTCTCAGGCTGACCAGATTCCTGCTGTAATCCTTCCTGGCAGCAGCTAACAGGTAGATTGGAGAGCCTGGAGGATGGATCCTAAGAGAGATGGGAGACTCCCACTGGCAGTGACCTGGGAATATGGGATACCTGCTGCTGCCCAGGTGGGAATGCTGGAGGCACTCTGTCCCACTGATGATCCCAATTCCTACTTCCCCAGATAAACCTCCCTGTCACTGTGTGTTCTCTGCTTTTCCTCACTGTCAGAGGACAGAACACACCCAGGCTTTGCTTGACTGGAGCTGGGATCCCTCCCATTCCCAGTTCCAGTATCAGGGGGGTGGTAACTCCATTCCAACCACCCAGAGCACAGCAACCACTCAAAAGCTGTGGCATAAACCCCAAACCCTGACCTGGATTTCTGAGTAGTTTAAAACCAGTCCCAGGACAGCTCCCACCTCTTGCCATGCAGAGCTCAGGCAGGACCCACCTTGTGGTAGAGCTTCTGCTTCGTGTTCAGCGTCTCCAGGTAGAAGAGGTTCTGCTTGAACAGGTGAATGTCAGGCTGCAGGAAGGACTGGCCAAATGCCTGGGAACAAAGCACAGTTGGAGGAAGGGATGGGTATCACCACAAACATCAGCCCTGCCAGGCAAAACAACAGCATTTTCACCCTGCCACCAGCACAAACCCCTGGGAGCCTCAGTGCAGCAAACTAACAAAAGGCAATTGTTCAAATTAACTGTGCTGCTGCTAGATCGATGGCAATGACATTTTGGGAGGAATATGGGCATATTCCTACAGAGCAGCTGCTAAACTGGATCCACTGGGAACAGGCAGGCCAAGCTGGCACTGGAGAGGCCCAGGGATGCTGAGCCCAGCTCTCTGGGCAGGCAGTCTACTCAGGAAGGATGGGCTGCTCCTCTGGGATGTTACCTGGGGCACCACAGCATGGAGAATAACCCAGCACACAACCCAGGCTGGGCCCTCCATCCCAGTCAGAAGCCAAAGCAGACATCACTGCGCTGATTTAGAATTTGCAGATGGGCCCTGTGAGCCTGTGCTGGACATGACCAAAGCAGTGAAGAGCCCAGAACAAATTCTGCTGGACCCTCAATTGGTCTGGCAGGGCTGGCCAGCGTGTGATCGAACATCTTTTCCACCCTAAACACCTCCAAAGCACCTTCCAGGGGATGTAGGCAGATGAGGTCAGCTCTGTACAGAGACAGCAGGATTTTAACAGTTCCTCTTCAAGGCAGCGTGAACAGAAGAGTTTCTTCTCCCACATGACCCATTTATTGTCAAATGGACAAAAATGACCCAGATCCCATCAAGACTGAGCCAGTTCTGGCCTTAGATCTCAGGTGGAAAGCAGCACACAGACTATTAATATCCCCCACACAAAGCACTGGCTGTGGGAACACTGACAGAACATTAAACGGTTTTTTATCAGAGCAACAAGAGCCAAGGAGTAAAACAAGCAGTGCAGTATTGTCACTCAGCCTGAACTGAGATGATGATATAAATACCTTCCAAACTGAGGCATTCAGGTGAGTTTGGAACTGTTACACAGCTACAGGTGAAAGAGAAGCTTGGACAGCCCAGCCTGGGCTTCATTCACACCAGAAGGTGGCAACAGAAGGGAAGGCCAGAGAGAAACAGGACACAGTTTATGACAGGGCAAGAGTTCCCTCTCCACATGTGCACCAGAGGAGCCTCCAGGCACTCCAGGATGGGGCAGCTCTCTCCAAGTCCTCCTACCTGCAGCCTAAGGTGATCTAGGAATTGCAAGGGAACTCATTTGGCCAGCTCTGACCTAAGTAACACGTGGAACAGTCTGTTAGTCTTAAAAATTCCAATTTCCCAACCTGAGAAGGTTGGTGCTGGCTCTGTGCACACACTGGCACTGTCCCTGCCTTCCAGTGCCTCCAGGGGCTCCAAGGGCCTGGAGAGGGACTTGGGACAAGGGTCTGCATGGACAGGACAAGGGAGAATGGCTTCCCACTGCCAGAGGGCAGGGTTGTATGGCATATTGGGAAGGAATTGTTCCCTGTGAGGGTGGGGATGCCCTGGCACAGGTTACCCAGAGAAGCTGTGGCTGCCCCTGGATCCCTGGCAGTGTCCAAGGCCAGGCTGGACATGGCTTGGAGCAACCTGGGCTAGTGGAAGGTGTCCCTGCCTATGGCAGAGGGGGTGGAATGGGATGAGCTTTCAGGTCCCTTTCAACTCAAAGCATTTAATGATTTTCTATTTCCCAGGCCAAAGCCTGTCAGGTGTTACCCACTGACCTTTCCCTACCAAACCCCGTGGTACAGCACAGAACAAGTCCCTGTAAACCATCAGACACTCAGGAAAACTTTCCTGCACTGACAACTTTCCCCAGTGCCAACCACAACACTCAGAATTAAATGGGTCAGTGTCAGTAATGTATTTTTATTGCAGGATGAGGCTTGCAAAGGAATTAACATTCCTTCCTCATGCCTGCATGGCACTGTGCCTTGTGAGCTCAGCAGCTGGGTCACCCCTCAGCAACTTTCTTTTTTGGCAGTTTCTAGAAGCAAAACCTCCCTCAAGACACATCTGAATCCATCACCCTCATGTGCCACTTGGCCCCTTATGGCAAGGACACTGAGGTGCTGGAATGTGTCCAGAGAAGGGAACAGAGCTGGGAAGGGGCTGGAGCACCAGGAGCAGCTGAGGGAGCTGGGAAAGGAGCTCAGCCTGGAGAAAAGGAGGCTCAGGGGGACCTTGTGGCTCTGCACAGCTCCTGACAGGAGGGTGCAGCCAGGTGGGCTCACGCTCTGCTCACAGAGAACAAGGGACAGGAAGAAAGGAAAAGTTGTGTCAGGGTAGGTTTAGTCTGGATATTGGGAAAATTTCTTCATAGAAAGGCTGGTCAGGCACTGGCACAGCTGTGTTGGAGTCGCCATTCCTGAGGGGATTTAAAAGCCTTGTGGATGTGGCACTTGGGGACATGTTTTAGTGGTGGGGGGCAGTGCTGGGGGAATGGTTGGACTCAATCTCAGAGGGCTTTTCCAGCCTCGATGCTTCTGTGATTGCTTGTTTAATGCACTGCCCCAAGCAGCATGTGCTCCACTGCAGCAAAGGCTCTGGGTAACGGTGGGAACAGGTGAGTTACCTGCATGATGGCACTGAACTGAGCTTCATTCTCCATCTGCTCCTCTGCCACTCCCCTCTGGACACTGGCCAGCACACTGGACTTGAAGAAGTACCTCCAGTTGTGGTGCAGCACCCGGAAGAGCAGCTCAAACAGCTCTGCTTTCACATCAGGGGATGAGCGCTGGCAGGAGAGGGGAGCAGAGCTCAGAGGAAGCTCTTCTGCTGGAATCCCACCCAGTCCCTGCATCCCACTGCCAGTGGCCATCCCAGTGCTTTGCAGCATTTCTACTAAGGAAGCACTGAACCCAGCAGCTGTAGGATCAAGCTCAGAACACATCGCTGAGTTTGAGTTTTACCTCCTGCTTTGACCACCTCCCTGATCTAGCTTCTCTTGAAATTCCTGACAAAATCCTCCACCCACACTGCTTCCAATCCCACTCACTACTCCCCCACAGGGTGTTTTCCCTCCACAGGCACTGACACTTGCAGCTCTTGGAAAGCCAAAGCTTCACTGCAGCCACCCCCCAGCAACGCCTTCCTTTTTCCCTTCCCTTTCCCATTCCCATTCCCTGGCCAGGGAGAACAGCCCTACCTCTGCAATGATGGGATACACCTGCTCCATGCACAGCGAGATCACACTGGGCAGGAAGGGTTTGAACACTTGGCCTGGCTCCTGCACCACCACTTGTAGGATTTTCAGGAACTTTTCCACCACCCGGCAGCCGGTGCTGCCCTCGTGGAGGATGCTCTCTGCCAGCTGCTCCCTGGGACACAAACAGGCATTAGGAAGATTCCCACAGATCTGCAGGCTCAGCTGGGCTACTGGAAAACAGGGAATGCCTCTAAAATGCTCAGTGAATACATGCCAAGTAGGTGAAGGCACAGAAAGGAGGGAGGTTGTGACTGAGGACTGACAGACCCTCCTCCCCAACAAAATATGAGTGAAGGGACACCCTCAGAGCTTGGGCAGGGGCTAAGTAGGGAATACAAGAGCCCAGTTCAACGTCCCACACAGTCAGGAAGTCTGTGGGAGAGCTGGAATTGCATGGTGGCAATTGGATGGCATGGATGACTGATGTGCAAGCACTGGGTCACTCCAGACTTAGAAGTGTTTTCCTCTGATTCAGCCCTGGGATGTGACAGAAGTCTGGATGCAAAGGCTGGAAACAGTCCACTTTAGGGCCAGGGACCCCCTGGGTGAGCAGCTTGTAAGACAAACCACCCTGAGGGGTAAGAAAGAAGTGACCAGTGCTGGCCAGTACCTGGTGAACATGTTCAAGAAGGTCTGTATGATCTGCTCTGTGAAAGGCACTCCCATCTGCACCCTCAGACCTTGGAACAGGGTGAGGAAGAAGCTCAGCATCTCATCTGTCACATCTAAGAGAAGAGAAAAAGCAAAAAGAACGTGTTAAGGAAACATCCAAGTGCATCAGTAAGTCTTTTATGTAAGTCTGAAGTTTGCTCCTCCTGTTCAGGGAACCCCATTTACTCCTGGGACTTTATCAGCAGGGTTGTCTTAGAAACAGAAACCATCAGCTGGTACTACAGGGCTTAAAGATTGTGCATCCACTCCCCAAACCTGCCAGGGAAGCACAGGCAGCACCCAACCCCTCAGAACAAGCACAGCACTGCCAGCAAGCCCTCAGTGTGCTCTGCCTGCACAGAGTGCTGGGAGAGAGCTCAGGGGAGCTCCAGTTGCTCACTGCTTGTACAGGGTTAACAGGAAACACCAGGGAATCCAAAATATCCACACAGCTCGGGGTGGAGGAGTCAGAACCCAGCTTTTTTTTTTTTGGCAGGGAGCTGAGAAGACCCTTCCATCTCCAGAAGTGAGCACACAGTGATGCACTGAGCTGGTCAGCACCCAGCTAGTCCTTCATCCATCCCAACAAAGATTGGATAACCACAACAAACTGCTCAACTCCTCCATCATACAGACTTTGATAGCCAATAAATGGCAATTGATGAGGCTGCCAGCCTGTTCTGAAGTCAACAGCTCTCTGGAGTCACAGCACCTTTGCTGCTGCCTTGGATCCTGTCTGCATTTCACTGCTTTTGTCTCCCCTCAACCCCCGTCACTGAGAAAATCCCACCCAACCCCAAATGGAGCATAAGGAAACACCCTGATGTGACTCAAAATGTAAGTTGCTGGCCAAATGCTGCCAAGTGACAGTCCTGGTTCCATCTCAGGGGAAAAAAAAAATCCCCAAATCCCACATCATCTGACCTAATCTGAACACATCTATTCCTCTTTGTCTCCATGCTTCTGCAGGAGATGTAAATGGCAAATATAGCCAGAGAGGATATTTTAAAGCATTTTTTTTGTGCTCAGGATCAGCTCCTCTTTGAAACTGTGACAATCCTGGCTGGCAGGGATGTCCCTTCCCTGAAGTGGGGTTCAGCCCAGCTCTCCCAGCACACCCAGGCACAGCAACCCCACACACTCCACAGCCACACCACAACCCTGTGCTGCTGCTCTGGGTGTTAGCAGGAGCTCAGAAAGCTACTCACAGCATGACCCCTGGCCTGAGGTTATACCTGACTGATGAATGAAAGCTGGGAAGAGGGCTAGTGAGACCTGCACGGATTCTTGCAGCGACTGATAACAGATCTGCCGCGACTTGGTGGATTCTCCAGAGATACTTTCTACAATATCTTCCAGAACGCTCAGTGTCTGGTGGATGATCACTTTGGCTGCAAAACAAGAGGGGTGATGATTCTTGTGTGTGCCAAAACTGCTCAGAGGTAACAGAGGAAGAGACATGCAGCTCACACATACAGGAACTAAAACAACTGATGTGTGACACTGTGGATTTCTGAACAATTTTTAAAGTGATCCTCGATTTAAAAAAACCCAAAAGACACATCAAAAACAGTCCCAAAACATACAGATAAGTTTCCCTAAACCCCTGCAAGGGGTTTCCTTGCATTCCTCCTACACAAACAAACCCTCTACAGTACTTCCCACGTTTGGAAGAAGTTCTTATTTCCCCCCTTTGCTTTTAATAACCATGATGTCCATTAACAATGCTTCCAGCCAGTATTCCTGATACTACAGCATGAGGCTGTTCAGTATTCCTAATGCAATCCATGCTATCCAAAGTTTGATCCCAACCTTGATCCCACCTTCCTTAGGAAGGCAGCACTTTAACAGAAGAGTTTACACGTGACCTGGAGTGGGAATGCCCTGTACACAGCATGCCCTGTACACAAGCCTCTAAAAACAGAAAGAAAAAACAAACTGCTCCTTTCCCATATGCGGAACGGTTTCTTAGCCAAAATAATAACTGGAAAATCAGCTTAATGCCACTCCCCACTGCAGCAGGAGTGAGCAGGACGCTGGTACTTACTGTCGTCCAGCTGCACCTTCCTCTGGGGCAGGCTGGCCGTGGCCTTGAGCTGCCGGTAGTCCCTGGTGAGGGCAGACACGAGGCTGGCGTGGTTGGTGGAGCGCACGGCCCACTGCTGCTCGCTCTCGGGCAGGTTGGGCCAAGGCAGCAGCAGCACGTTGGACAGAGCCCTGCACACCAGCACCTGGGCCTGGGAGGGACAGCAATCATGAGCAGGGAATGGTTTGGGTGGGAAGGGTGGTTAAAGCTCATCGTGTTCCACCCCTGCTTTGTGCTTCTCTGATGTGTGGGAGGTTCTGAGTGAGCCCTGCAGAGCTATTTGGACACTGAGGAGAGATTCCAGCTCTCAAAAAACCCATACAGCTGGATATAAATCCTGAATTCCTGGTACCCACCATAATGAGATGTGGGAGTAGAAGGCCCCCAGACAGCACCAGGGCTGGACTGACAGCAAAACCATCAAATCATGGAATGGTTTGGGTTGAAGGGACCTTAAAGAACACTTAATTCCACCCCCTGCCATGGGCAGGGACACCTTCCACCAGACCAGGCTGCTCCAATTCCAACCTGGCCTTGAACACTCCCAGGGATGGTGCAGCCACAGCTTCTCTGGGCAACATTAAGCAAAGAGATGAAGTTTTAACTTTTTTTCCAAGTTAATTTTTGCTGGAGCACAAGCCTAGAGTAAAGTGACATTTTATAGCTGTGCAAGACCCCAGCAGTACTCGCTGTTCAACAGCACAAGGTGAGCCCAAGTGAGAACTATCAGCTCTGCAAAGTGGGAGAGAAGCAGAGCTCCAGGATTTAAAGCCTGGAATCAGCTCCCAGCTCTGGCAGCCCTTCCCTGCAACAGTAAATCTCTGTTTATAAAAATAAAGATAATTCTACTTTCATTACTCCTTGTCTGATTTACATGCTGAGCTTCTGCACTTGTGCAGCACTTTGTGCTTCCTTGCCAGCACACAACACAACCATATCCCAGCCTCCACTGTGGCCTTTCAGTATTATAAATGGAATATATTTATGGTATTTACATTACTTCTGCAACATAAATACTTAAGTTTCATAAAAAACTCTGTGGAGGTCAATATCAATGCACTGTAGAGACAATGCAGAATTTGGGATGGTGTCAACAAGTGAGAAAGGAATCAGATCTAAGACATGCAATTGTGTTTTTCCCTTGGGTTGCTGCTTGAAACACATCACTAATTACAGACAGTATCACTGCAGTTCCTGGATATCCACAACACAGAGATAATTGCTGCCCCTCCAGCTGTTTTTTGAGGCTGTCCCTCACCACCTGAGGCACATCTTCCCAAGATCTCAGTGTGAGACAGCTGTGGATCCACTGACCTTGTCGGGCAGGCGCTGGGCAGAGGTGTCAGTGATCCTGTTGAACACCTTCTGCACGGCTGGGATGCTGATCAGGAACACTGGGCGCACCGTGGTGGCCAAGGACACCAGCAGGTGACATGCAGAGAGCAGCAGCTTCTCCTGCACCTGAGACAGAGGGGTGGGCAGGATGCCCAGTCAAACCAGCATACACAGCAGTGTCAGCACACTGAGCTGCCAGGACCCGGGGGTGCAGCTGGGCTGGGGGGTCAGGCTGTGCTCCCAGGGAACAAGGGACACGAGGAGAGGAAATGGCCTCAAGCTGTGCCAGGGGAGGGTCAGGTTGGATATTGGGAACATTTCTTCATGGAAAGGCTGGTCAGGCATAGGGTGCTCAAGGCAGTGCTGGAGCCCCCCATGCCTGGAGGGATTTAAAAGCCATGGATGTGGCACTTGGGGCCATGGGTCAGTGGTGGCCTTGGCAGTGCTGGGGGAATGGTTGGACTCCATCTTAGAGAGCTTTTCCTAAACAATTCTATGATTTATTTGTCAACCAGAGCATAGGTCACTTCCTTTAATACCATCAGAGAGAGATTTCTCTGCTTTCAAGCCATAAAATCATTACACTGAGTTCAAAACCCTTTAAGTTGCTTACTCTTGTATCAGCCTGACCCCCAGTGCTATCCAGAACTGCTCCCCAAGACCCTTCCCATGGCTCTGAACACAGCACCAGCTCCCAGAACCACCCCAGCCCCTGCTGGCTGCCCTGCCCTGGGGGAGTCAAACCCAGCAGTACCTTGGAGCTGATGAGGGGGGTGATGGCCTCCAGCGCCGTGGACACCAGCGAGATGAACTGCTCGGGGTTCTGCCGGTGCACCTCGCTGTAGAACTGGGCCAGCCAGTGAGCATAGGCCTGCAGGGCTGCCAGGGACTGGGCGTGCCTGGGGACAGCAAGGGACACAGTGGGGCACAGGCAACGCCACACTGGGACACACAAGTGGGGTTCTCGGGCAAATCTGGCAGCTTGGCTTGTAAAAAATCCTTACTGCTTTTTGGGGTTCTGGACCCACCAAGCCAAAGGTGCAAACTGGTAAAGTTATCATCGACTGGCAGCTTGACTATAAGCACACTTTATAATGCCATTTTTATCATTTTGAGTCAGGATGTTTCAGAGAGGTGTCCCCCAAATGTCTGACAGTGTTGCTTTCTCAGGCAAGCATTAGAAAATGAATCTCAGGTTTCTTCAGGGACATCAAAGACAAGGATGAAAACTCCTCACTGACAGATCATGGAAACACCTCCCAAATTACTGTAAACCAGGAAAGAGACCATCAAAACAACATCCTCTGCACAAAATTCAGTGCCATTAACTCGGGACTAATAGGAGAAATCCCATTAGTTACCCAGTTATATGGTGGAATCCAGTGGGGGTTTTCAAGGAGCTGTTCTAGGTGCAGTTACAAAGCAGAACAAGTGCCCAAACCTTGCATTCTGCTCACAAAACACCAGCTGGCAGGGAGCAGGCTTGTGCTACACAGCCTCAGCAAGGGAAAGTCCCTAAAAGACTGTCACAGAGGTGATCTGTAACCAGCAGCATCAAGATTTCACACTTAATGTCAGTGCTGAGATGGCAGGCAGCTGTTTGTCCCAGAAATGGCTTGCACAGCTGGAAGGCGTATGTTTGTCTTGGAAGACAAGGATTTGAAACCCTCAACTGGGAAAAACACCTTTTACCTGAGCCACAGATCTGACTTTGGTAGCAAAAAATCCATCAGCTGGATTTATATATGAACTACACACTACACGGTGGATCCATTTCTCTAAAATATCACTGTTGTAACTCATTTCCTCATTAATTACACTGCAAGAGAACGAGGCTTTTACAGCACCAGCACAGGGCACAGTCCTAGTTTGCTCTAGAGCTGATTTAAGGGACATTTTTACTTCTCAGCACAAACATGTTTTCCTTTAAACGATCTGGGTACTTCCATTGCAGGAAAGACTAATCCAAAATGCTGGCAGCAGCCTTGACTTTCACCAGCTAAAGGAAGGTGCTTTCCTGGGCAGCTGCCAACAGCTGGAGAGGCTGTTTGCCAGGATATCTGCCAGGGAGGGGGCTGAGCACCAGGTCCAGGAGATTCAATGCTTCCCCACAGCACAGAGGTGCCCAGTTTGGGTGCATCCCATACTCACACATCGATGAGGTCAGGTTTTAGCACGGAGGGAACAGCGGTTTCGATGTTGTACAGTTTGATTTGGGATCCATACAACGTCACTTTCACCAACCTGGAGGTGCAAACACACATGGAAGTGCAAAGGGATTGTACAGATCAGTGCCAGCACCTCATCTAGTGCAGCTCTTCCCCAGTCTGTGGCAACATTTAGCTAACACACAAATGAGATTTTGACCATTTAGTTCAAAATAATTCAGAGCCTACTGCACTGTTTGGGATAAGACAGAACAGGTCAGATGTTCCTGTACAAAAATGAAAAAACAACCTGTGTAAAGGCCTGGAATTTTGCCATTTGTAACTATGTGCTAATTAAGTATCTTGGAGAGGAAGAATAAAATGTCTGCCCTTCAGCTCTCACAGGGCTTTTCATTTAAGAGAAGAATCAGGATCATCAAGGTTGGAAAAGACCTCTAAGACCATGAAGTCCAAGCATCAAAGGAGGTTTTGGTGATTTAGTTTTGAAAGATACAACTCTAATCAAACTCTACATGTTATTTCATTGCCTCACAAATGCAGATATTGGAACACAAGTCCCTCAATGTTTTCAAGTGACTGATTTTGTTTAATCCCTCCTATTAGTTATTTCTTTCACTAAGGATTTGGGAAACTTAGAATCACAGAATCCTGGAATGGTTTGGGTGGAAAAGAACCTTTAAGCTCATCTCATTCCACCCCTGCCATGGGCAGAGACACCTTCCACTAGCCCAGGTTGCTCCAAACCCCATCCAACCTGGCCTTGGACACTTCCAGAGATCCAGAGGCAGCCACAGCTTCTCTAGGCAACCTGTGCCAGGGCCTCACCTCCCTCCCAGGGAAGGATTTCTTCTCAATATTCCATCTATCCCTGCTCTCTGGCAGTGGGAAGCCATTCCCTGTGTCCTGTCCCTCCAGGCCCCTGTAATGGTCTCTCTCCATTTTTCCTGTTGGCTCCTTCAGTTACTGGAAGGGGTAATTAGGTGACACCTGAGCTGTTTCTCTCCCAGCCTGGCTCCAGAGCAGAGGGGCTCCAGCCCTTGGAGCATCTCTGTGGCTTCCTCTGCCCTGGCTCCAGCAGCTCCACATCCTTCCTGTGCTGCACCCCAGGGCTGGGGTCTCTGCAGGTGAGGTCTCCTGAGGGGGAGAGGGGCAGAATCCCCCCTTCCCAGCTGCCCATGCTAGGGGCTCAGCCCAGCACACACCATTGGCTTTCCAACCCACATTCTGTCCATCAGATCTCTCCCACCTCCAGCTCCTCACGCCAAGGGGAGGCAGAAAGCAGCCCTGTTTGTCCCAGAGCCTGCACAGGTGCCAAACTGGCCACACCCACCTCTCCACCACGGTGAGGGCATCGTTGAACCTGGCAGCAAACACATCCCCGGTGAAGTACTCGGCCAGGCGGCCCACGGCCTGCAGCAGAGAGCTCAGGTCCCTCAGTGAGCAGTGCAGCCTCCTGCAGTCGTTCTCAGCAGTGATGTTCAGCCTGTGACCTGCAGGGACACCGCAGCTCCTCAGCAACACAGCCACGCATTAGCAATTCTCTCATGGCTGCCCTGAGAGCTGGAAATTTAGCTGGTGCAAGGGGAAAAACCCGACAGCTTTGTGTCTGAGCCATACCGCTCTTGGGGATGGGAAACCTGATGACAAAGTGACAGGAAATGCAAAGTTTATTCTAATGACATGACAAGCATTTTTCTGAAATGAGCTCGCCACTGGGTCACAGGTCAGATGGCAGCACTGGCCATGGAACTGCAACACTGTAGCTTGGAAAGGAAGTTCGACTCTTGTGACAACACTTCAAAGGCTAATGAAGATGTTATCGACTATTTCAGCCTTTTACACCTTTATTTCCTTCTATATAGTGTTAATTCCTACACAAACAGGAGCCATTTTGGTTTTCTGCTGCCATCAGGAGCAATCCCAGCTCAGCAGAAGGTGGTTTTCCACACTCCCTCTGCTGGCTACAGTCCCAGTGATCCAGCAGCAGGTTTGGGACAGTGAATCTGTGACTTCACTTCTGATGTGAAGTGTGTTGTGCACCTCCTTATTTCTCAGGTACAAGAAACAATCCACTAACTACATTTGCCAGCCCCACTGCTGCTCAGGTGTGGATACGTGAGCTCAGACATTCCAGAGCTTTTACCAAAAAGCAAGTATGTTCTGCAACACCACCTTTCAGACAAAATCATATTTTTTTCCACTGACTGTATTTAATCTCAGATTAAATTAACTCAGCAACAACCTCTCCATTTTGTGCCATGAACACTAAGACACAACCCTGTGCCACATGCTCTGGGATGAGCAGGGAAGTTGGATCAGATGACTCACTCTGGTCCCTTCCAACCTGAACCATTGTGGAATTCTGTGCCACCACCCAGTGCTGAACCCAGAGCTGCACCCCTGCTGCTGCTGCTCCAGCCCCTAGGACAGCTTCTAAGACAGGCTGGTGCTACAGCACTGCAACCCTACACATTGCTTATCCTGGGCCTGAAATGATCCTAACACTGGGAATATTTTCTCCAGAACTGCCTATACAACAATCACCATTCTGCCATCTACAGCAGTATTGAAGATGGGGCCGATTCCTTCCCTGGTCACAGCAGGAAATTTCAATATTACCTCAAGCTACACCCTCCCCTCATGCAGATCTCACTACTGCTGCTTTCCTTATTTCTCAGGAAGAAGCTGTAGAATTTGGTGCTGCAGATCTGTTCTTAACACCTCTGGGATCTTCATTTCAAGTAAGAACAAGGGAAGAACCATGCCCTAAGAATAAATCGTATTATGACATTTCTGTCTGCTGCTGGAGTTTAACTACTGAGCCATGAGACACCACACAGGTTCAGATCAACTGAATACAGCAAAAGCAGCACCAAAGCAGGTCTAGAGTGGTTTTGCATTCATGAAGGAGAGAGGAGCACAGTGTTAGAGGGTGGTTCTTACCTGTTCCTGAAGTGACCACAAACTGCTGCAGCCCCAGATACACTTCCAGGTTATCCTGCAGAACGGGAAACTGGAAAAGGGAAGAAGTGAGTGTGATGCTGGGTCTTGGCAGGCAGTAACACCCAACTACTGACTGCTGTGCCAGAGTAGAGCTCTCTCATTTCTCCCCAGTGCCTTCAGACAGACATTTGGGGGAAGGGCAGGTTGGGCTCCAGGCTGATCCTGCATCCCACAACTTCCCAGGTCTTGACAGCTGTCTGGAAAACAAAAATCACCCGCCTGCAGGCACTCCCCTGGGGCAGCTCTCCTTTCCCACTAACCCCAGCACTCAGCCTGACCAGACAATGGTGTGACAAGTGCGAGTGAGGGCACAGCATGTCAGCACTAGGAATGCACAGCCAGGCTGGACGTACAAGCCAGGCCAAGGAGAGAGCAGTGACAGAGTCTGTAGTGCATGAGCTCTCTGCTGCACCCACCATACCTGCAAGCATCAGCTTCTCAAAAGGAAGCTCCCAAAATAAGCAACCAGAAAGTTGAGTTCAGTGCCTTTACCAGGGTACAGAAGGCAAGCAGTGCAGCAGTCTGCCAGCAAGCTGCAGCAGCTGAAATTCCATGGGGAAAACAGCCAGGGGAATAAACAGCACAGTCCTTGTGCACCCTGGTGTGGGAGCAGAGCTTCAGCCCAGCTCCATCACTCTGCAGTGACAGCAAACATGCCAGGTCCTGCTCATACTCCAGCTGGAGAATAGTTTTCAACCCTTTCAGCCTGGCATAGCTCTATTTCATTTCTGTTGGTGAAAACAGTTGCAATTGATGGGTGATTTTATGGAAGTTCTCTCGCCCATCAGCAGAAGGAGCTGCAGCCTTTCCTTGCCCAGCATGGGATAGAGAAACAGCAGCTGCTGTCCACTGCCTTGATTACTTGTCACTGCTAAACCAACCACTGCACCCACCAGCACTGGGAAAAGCACTGGGAACTGCCTGAGAGCCTCCCACATTCCCCAGTCCAAAGGAATGAACAATGCAGGGCTCAGGGAAACACTCCCTACCCAGCTTCCAACAAGCTGCGCCTAATTAACAGTGGAGTGTCTTTGCATAACTGCCTGGGGGGAGTTTAAAAAACCACAGAGCCTTCCTCATGTGAATGTGTTACTCCAAGGAAGCCACATGCTCTCCTCCATCTGATCCATCTGCTCCCTGGAACACTCACTCCCTTGGTGCCTCCTGCTGACTCACGCCAAAGCTGCACAGCAGCCTCTGCTTTTGTTCCCTCCTTCTAGTAACAGCCTTCTCCTGCTTCACTCCTTAAATAAAAATATCAATTGCAAAGGCACTTCAGGTCAGGCATCTCCTGCCTCTGCAGCAGCCCAGTTTTCTCTGCTTCTTGGGAATACAGTTCAGAGGTTGAGGTGTGCAGTGTTCCCAGCAGGATGAATGCCCTTGCTGAGATCCCAATGCTGTTATTTCCCTTTCTTTTCACCTAGCAAAAACACACGGGCTGCTCTGAATTCTGGGCTACATTTCCAGCCTCAAGATCTCCTCAAAACTGTTATGATGCTACAAACCCAGAGAACTTTTACACCATCAAAGCACTTACCCATGTCAGATCTGCTTCCCAATTGTCCAAGGCCCCTCTCTAGCATTTTTATCTAGCCTTTAATTTAAACTGAAATTCCACTCTCCTTAAAGCCCTAAGAACGACACTTACCCACCCAATTCACAGCGCTGCCTCCAAGATAAAGGCCAAGATAAAGAGCAGGGAGGTGTTGCTGCCAAATGTTTACCCTTGGAGAGATGAGAATTTCTAAAGAGTGTCCACCAAGTTGGACTTAGACATGGAAGCACTCTCTTCAAAACACAAGGAAACAATTTTCTCCCTTCAATTTCTAATCTCCCCTCGCCAAGTTTTGTATCCAATCCCACATTTCCCTACTTTTCTTGGCACTGAGGCATCTATCAAAAAACCCTGCAGCAGCTGGTGCTCGTTGCACGTGGCACTTTTGGCCTGGGGAAGGACTTACGAGTGTGGAGAAGGCATGAGTTGGCAGGAGCTCCATGACTTTGGCCACCACTTCCAGGCTCTGGCGCAAGTACCGCTGCCACTCCGTTTGCTGCTGCAAACCAAAGGGACACCGGGGTGAGCACAGCCCTTCCCAGGGCAACACTGAGATTTTGGGACACTGGGAAGGGAGGGAAAGGAGGGAGAAATGCCTCCCAAACCAACCCAAAGCAGCACCTTAGAGAAATGTAACTTGCACACTCCATTCAAACTTATTTTCATATAGAATTCATTCTATTTTCATACAGAATTGATAAAACTGGGGGGACAGTGCAGGAGAAGGGAGGGGGAGGAGTGGCAATAACTTGATAGGTGAATTAAACAATTCTATTAACACTAACAGATGCTTCATATGCTCACAGGTGATTGAGAAAGAAGCTGCCTGTTACCATCATATCCCAAACCTGCCATTAATATGAGACTAAAAATGGAACAAGAAATACACAACAGAATCAAAAGCAGCGTGTCCTGACCCCTTTGCCCTTAAACAACGAAATAAAACCCTTCTAAAGTTTTATATCAAAAGCTTAAAGCCTTGCAAGTATCATCATTTGCCACTCTGTCTCTGAAACATAAAGACAACTTCACCAGGACTGCTCTAGATAATGGCACTAATAAAGGTATAAATTATTATCACCATGGAAAGTCATCCAAACACCACCATGGTCTTTACAGGGGTATAAGACAACAGCTGAGTATCCAGATGACACAGGTGCCCAATGAATAAAGAAAATAATTTATTTTGGTTATGAAATGCTATCAAGCTCAGAAGCTGTGATGTGACCAGCCCTTAAGATCGCAGAATTTAAAACTCTGTCTAATCCCATTTGTGGTGAAATTCCCTCTGTTCCTTTACCTATCCTCTTGTGACAGCTGACCTGCCCTTCCAGGACTCTGGCCTCACCCATTTTGGTCACCTACTCCACTCAGACATTTATCAGCATTAAGATGGTATTTACTAATACCAACTTAGGAGAAATAAGCTTTAAGAAATAACAGAAGCACCAACAGTACACAGAGCTGCAAGCTTTTGCCTCAGAGATATTTTAGTATTTAAATTCTAAAGAGACCAGCAAATTAATTCCAAATTAATTAAACACTTTAAATTCCAAATGAGTCCAGACATGGACACCTAATACCTCTGACAATCAGAACGTAAGAATCCAGATGTTTCCCCCAAAAAGAACTAAGTTAAACCCAAAGATTGTGTCTGTTCAATGTGACTTTTTGTGACAAGCATCTGAAGCTGTTTTACACCTCAAACCCCACCCAGAACGGAGGGAAGAAGCAGCTGTTTAGCCCACACTCCCAAGGATAAGCTCTCAAAAGCCATCCAGGTGTCACCAGTGCAAGGGCTAAAATGTGGCCCTGCAGCTGTCCTGGTGCAGCTCTGCTCCTTACATCATCATCCAGGGTCTCGTCATCCAGCTCCTCCAGCTGTGCCTGGTTATACCTGAACTGGATTCGATTCAACACCTCTGTCAGCAACAGAACCAAGGCATCTTCGTACCTGCAGCCAGGGAGAAGGCAGAGAAAGAGTTGGATACAACCCTTCCAGAAAAGGAAATGTGTAAAGCAGAGGACAGTTACACCAAGCAGCTCCTGGGATTAAAGGTAGCAGCTCATTTCAGGTCACAAGGTACCTGCAGGGAAAGAGCCTTGGCAACACCTGATACCCCTCTGCCTCTGGAAGGCAAAGGGAGAGCTGTCAGAATAGAACAGCCCCAGAGCTCCAAACAGGAAAGGCAGGAGCAGCTTGCCAGGAATAACACCAGGTGTCCACAGACAGGAGGCACCAAGAGCCTCCTGCAGCCTGAGCTGCTCCTCAGCAGCCTCTGCTGCTCTGCTTTGGGGACTGAAGGAGGAGCAGAGGAAGCACTGCAGTTGGTGCTGCCTCAGGTGGGACCTTGAGCCTGTTTGTGCTGCTGTGCTCCTTCCCTGCACTGCACTTAAGGCCCTTTTGCTCTGAAACAAAGCCTGCACCTTTCCTGCTTGTACTGCAACTCTACAGGCACTGAAATATCCCTTCTTCTCTGGGGCCAGGAGCTGGTACAGAGCACCCCAGAGATCACCCAAAATAATGCCAAGCTGCAAAATCAGCAGAGCATGCAATCACTCCTGGTGCCACAACACCAACCTTCAGGGATTTCAAGGGGGGTTTAATTTTTCCTTTAAAAACCTCCTTCTCAAAACAGCAGGGGTGTCATTAAAAAATCCTGCTCTTTTCTAGGGGAAATCAGGTTGGGAAAATAGGCATTAATAAAGAGTACCAGACTCAGAGCATGATGCAAGCCAAGTGTCAGACTGTGACAGTCAGCTGTGCCACCAGCCAAGCAGCTGAAAGCTCTGGGCAAGGTGGTGTAACCTTGGATTTGGCAACTTCTCCAGTAGTAAAAGTGGCAGTGTGTACAAAATGCAAAGTTTCTAAACCACAGAATGGGAAACTTCCTCTGTGCCCCTGTGGTGCAACCACTTCCAGCTCAGGGTTCACACGGCTCAGGGAACTGGAGCTGCCACTGAGGACAGGCAGCTCTGACCAACACCAAAGCTCCAACCACTCACAAGCTTTATTTATTGTTTTGTAGTCTGACAGGTCTAGAAACAGCTTTTTGTCACAATTTTCTCCCTCACAAGCTGTGTGATTCAAAGACAACACGCATTACACGCACGCGATGCAGGTAGAGAAGCAAATCATGAAGTTCAAACCCAAAAATCTACTTCTTGAGAAATTCAAACCTCACAGTTCCCAGGCTGAAAGGAAGAGCTGTCTGCTCTAAGGTGGTTCCACATTTCTTTGTGGTTATGACGCCAGGCTGCCTTTCAAAAACCAACTGCTCCTATTCAAGGTGCTCAAGGGAAAGAACCTTCCTTCTACACTTAGCAGAACTTCACATGGTACAAACCATGGGGCTTTTAAACCTCAACAACCCAAACAACTCACCAGGATATTCACCAGATTTTTGAAGTGGCAGCAAGGAGACCCTTCTCAAACAAAACCCACCCACTTCAGGGTCTGCATCTGCCAAGGAAGAGCTGCTCACCACTGTTGTAATTAATACACACAGGAGTAAGCAAGTGGAACTTCTGACTTCTCATCTGTATTTCTCAATAACATGGCCTGTATTTAAAGAGGAAATTTAAAATCCCAATTAAGTAAAATTTGTTTCTAATTCAATAAATAGTTGTATGAGCTGTGTGAACACTAATTAAGCAACTTGTGTTGTAGTTTGCTCCTCTAATTTGGGCTCAAATGTGCTCCAGCTCTATTTTAGACTACACAGCTTCCTTCCTCTGCCTGCAAGGTTCACACACAACATATGTAAGTGACAGTTTGTCTGCCCAAACCTGCTCAGCCTGAATTCTTGTGAATGAGTGTGAAACATTGAGATTTATGCTTTTTATACTTCATAAGTTTAGAAAAAGAAAGGACTCAACCACACATGAAGCTGCTGTAGCTTATTTCTCACAGCTCATCCATGGTGACCACAAAATCTCTTCGCTGCTGTAGGAAAAAATCCTTCCCTGTGAGGGTGGGCAGGCCCTGGCACAGGGTGCCCAGAGAAGCTGTGGCTGCCCCTGGATCCCTGGAAGTGTCCAAGGCCAGGCTGGATGGGGCTTGGAGCAACCTGGGCTAGTGGAAGGTGTCCCTGCCCATAGAACTGGAACTGGATGATTTTTAAGGTCCCTTCCCACCCAAAGCACTCCCTGATTCCATGCTGTCCCACCCTGACAGCTCCCCAGCCCTCACCTGTTGAGCACTGCTTCTTTGTCTGCCAGGCGACTTTTGATTTTGCTGGTCAGGTAGTCCAAGAAGAGTGTCCAGATGTCCAAGCAAGAAAAGTAGCCTTCATGTGTAGGCTGAAAGACACCAAAATTCCCAGTGAATATTGCTAGCTATGTAAAGATGGATTTCACACAACGAAAACAGGAGCTAACATCCACTTCAGTCCACGGGAAGAGCTTCTTGCTTTACTGAAACAATTCCAGGACATCATTGGAAAGATTTAAAGCTGTCAAAAAAATGACCAAGAGCTTTTGTACAAGGGCAGAACCCAGGAATTACAAGGCTGGTCTCAGCATTTACCCATCTCATGGCTTGCTACACCAGCTTCCAGCACTCCAGTGCCTAAAGGGGCTCCAGGAAAGCTGGAGAGGGACTTGGGATAAGGGGGGGAGGGACAGGACACAGGGAATGGCTTCCCACTGCCAGAGGGCAGGGATAGGTGGGATATTGGGAAGGAATTGTTCCCTGGCAGGGTGGGCAGGCCCTGCCACAGGGTGCCCAGAGAAGCTGTGGCTGCCCCTGGATCCCTGGAAGTGTCCAAGGCCAGGCTGGACAGGGCTTGGAGCAGCCTGGGATAGTGGAAGGTGTCCCTGGCAGTGACAGGGGTGGGATGAGATGAGCTTAAAGATCTTTTCCAACCCAAATCATTCCATGATTCTGTGATATTATAAAGCTGTTTCCTTGTCATTATTCACATGTACATAGGGCTGAGTTGCACTGGCAGCTTCTACAGAGGGCTAACACAGACCAAAAGCCACAGGGTTTGGGATTTTTTCACACTAAAATTGACAAGAAAGCCCCATATTCAGAACAAAGAACAGCAGCCCCAAACACAGACCAAGAAAGTCAGAGAGGCTTTTCCAGACAACATTGTCCATTCCCAGGATTAGGAAAAAATTAAAGCAGAAGCAAAGTTAAACATCAGACAAGTTGTTGCTGCAGGGTAACTACCTGTGACCTCTGATTTTCCAGCTAAATCCAAGAGCACATGAAGCCATTTCCAAGTCCCCAGCACCACTGGGAAGTGCCAGTAAGGCCAGTTACATGCTCTTTTTTTGGGTTAACTGGGGCAAACAAGCTGACCCTGCTGAACAGGACAACAGAACAGACTGGGAAAAATGAGGGTGTGGGGCTGTACCTGATGGAAAGTGTATTTGAACAACAGGGCCAGGAATTCAACCACAGGGAACTGGGAGTAGGATTCAATCCTTCGTAGGTGGACACTCACAAAGAGACGGAGGAAATCTGTGAACTTCTCAATGTAGCTACAAGGGAAAGGAGAAACCACTGAGAAAAGACAGCAAAGGTGCCCCAAGGGAAAGCAATTTCATTGAAATAGTGATAAAAGCCACTCAAAATCCTCTTAATTCAAAAGAAAGGTACAATTAACCACCAGTAGAACAATTAAAATATAAAGCCCTGCAACAATTACCTACAGGATGGGCAACCCTTCACTCCATTAACACCTGAAACAGCAGAAAAGACAATCTAGTCAAAAGCAACTTTGAATTCAGATAAATATTGAGTTCAACCAGGCCTGCAAGTAAACACAACACCCCCCCCACCCCCAACCCTGGAGAAATAATTTAATAGCAAAGGTCATCATACTGATGGAGACAGGATTAGTGAAATGAACTGTACTCCTGAGGAATTCAGCTGGAAGCAAGAAGTTAATGCAGGAATCAGCAATACAGGGGGCACATTTACAGGAGGGGGTGGGAGAGCCAGGCTGAGAGCTGGAAAGGAAATGTCCTGAATTTCCTCAGCTGAATTTCAGCTGAGAGCTGAAAGGAAAATTCCTCCTGAAGTGGATCAGCCATCCAAGAGTTCCTGAGCTGAGCCCAGGCTTGGGACTGAATTGGGCTATGAAGAGGAATCTTGCTCCAAAACATGGGGTTCCTCAGGGAATGTGGGAAGTGCCATTCCCAGAAGGAATCTGCCACCAAATCTTCAGGGAGTGCAGCAAGAGCAAGACCTTGGTGCAGCACAGAGAGTTCTTGAGGGACAAATGGCAAAGCCCTCAGTGGGGTGAGCTTTTATTGGGGAGTACAAACACTCCCTGATTCAGCAAGGTTAAAAATCATCTCCAGCTCTACCTGTACAGCAAGAGTTCAGTGCTCCATCAGCCACAGGAGGGATGGCAGCATCACACACACACATCACACACACACATCACACACACACAGGCAGCTCCAGTCTTCCCACATGCCCAGAGCCCTGCAGTGCAAGAATACTCCAAGTTGTACCTTTAAATAAAAAAGTTGGGCTTGGCACAGTTTCAGACACACATGAACAGCCTGGTTTTACTCTACTGCCTGCTTGCACTGCTGCAAACTCTGGGGGGTTTGGGGTTTTTTGGGGAATCCCCATTCTATCTAAGAAGACCAGCAGCACTGCCAGCTGACAGAGCTGCAGCACTGGAGGTTGTTATGAGCCTTCAAAACCACACACTGCTTTGAATATGCAAAAAAGATGAAGTTCCCTTTTTATTTAGCTCTGCCTACTTGACAGGAGATCACTGAGCACACCTGACCATAGATCAAACACTTCAAAAGCAAAGCCAGGAGGAAAAAAAAAAAAGTCTGGACTCAAACACCTTCTTCATCCTTTTAATTTTTATTTTCTAAACAGGCTCTGACCTGACACCAGTGAAATTTTTCCTTGTCCTCCAGCTCTGCCAGCCCCAAAGCCCCCTGAGCCATTGCTTGGATCCTTCCTAGCCACCTCCCATATTTTGGGATCTTCAAAGCCAAACACTAAAGGAGCAAAAGGCAATTTTAACATACTCTTTTCTTGACTAGTTTGACAGTTCCAAAGTACTCAGACTGATTTTTTAACAGAACAAAAATAACCAGCAATACGAGAAGAAGGTAAGGAAGGAATCCAGGGCCTGAGGACACCCATCTGCTGAAGGTGGTTTCTGCAGTGCCCACTTTGTTCAGGACTTTGTTAGTCCAAGCCAGGATGACACCTTCATGCAGGAAGTCCTTTAGTTTTGGACACACAGTACAGCTGTACCCTTAAGTGACAGAAGGAAAATCTGCACATCCTTTTCCATGGGGAAGACAAGGGGAAATAAAAGCTCCACTCCCCAAGAAGCCAGGTAGACTTTTCCACCCTCTAGAGCAGCTTAGATCCATCCCTACGCAGACCTTAGCAATGAATAAAGATATCTCACAACTCCAGACACCAACAACCCCTGTGGATAACGTCTAATACCATCTCTGCCCAGACCAGCACAGCTCCACTGAAGACCCCAAAAGACTGCTTGCTATTGTCCATAAAAGAAAGAACCCAGATAAATATGTGATTGGGGGTTTCCAGGAGAGCTTTTCTGAAATCCAGAGGGGAACTCCTGGCTCTCTGTGCCTTGTAGGAAAACGTGGCACAGTCCCACATGTCTCATTTCTAGGTGGAGAGCGACAAGTCAGAGCTAGCAAAAAAAAATGAGCAAGCAGAATTCCCAGTTAGTCTGGATTTACCATCCCGAAGTCATATCTCTATCTAAAGATAAGGAAAAGGGGAACTTTACAATAGAAACATGCACGTGCTCTCAACAAATGGACCCACAGCTTTTTTCCTAAATGATTTTTTTCCTGAGTGGAAATTTATTTCCACCCCGTGCACCTATAGTAAGATACTCAGCACATTCACACAGTCGCAACCTCTCTGCCAATGTCAGCAGCCCTGTGACAAGAGGCAGCTCCAAGTCACCACCCTGCCAACACCCAGGCAAAGCCACTCAACACAACAGCAAGATGAGTTGCACCTTCTCCCCTACAACTAGGAATATCTGATCCAAGAGAGTGGAGCTGTCCTAGGGAACAAAAGGTGGCAGTAACACCCTGGAAAATGAGAATACACAGCTTCCCAAGGTGCTGCTGCTTCCCTGCTACCTCCAGCAAAGCTTGTGGAGAGCCTTAGAGGTGGAGCCATTCACCACTGAACAAAGCTCTCCAAACTGGGTTTGGTGCTGTCTAAAAATAAATTTAAAAAGTGAAAATAAAAAAGAATCAGAAATGGCCACAGCTCGATAAAGGTTAGGAAGCTACTGCTGTTTTCTTCCAAGTCATGACTCGCAGGATGTGTCCCCACTCTGTGTGGTCTGGGCAGAGTGACAGATACTGACCAGAGGGGACAGAGGGGACACTGCAGTGCCTTTACCTCGCTGAGCCTCTTCTGTGTTCTGTGACAACAGGGTCAGCTCTGGTGCCACCCCAGACCTGCAGTCAGACAGCAACGGGCGGGGACGGGGGAGGAGAGGACAGCAAAGGACACAAAGCTGGGCCAGCAGGTCCCCAGCACAGCGAGCCCATCAGACCCTTACCTGTCACACCTACCTCTGCAGCCGGCTGCCCCAGCTCAGTGCTCTGCAAAAAAGGCCATCAGACACACCATGCATGACCCTAAAACAAACCCCACAGCCCTTAAGGGAAAGCATGAGGCCCTGGCACTGCAACCGAGCTGCTCCTACCTCTCGTCCAGCTCCTCGAGCCGGCTCTTCACCGTGTGCGCGTTGTTCTCCTTGGTGATCTTCTGCAGGAGGTAGAAAGTCTGCTGGAACATGCGGAGCAGGTACTCCTCGAACTCCATAGGCACGCAGTTCTTGGACATGAGTTCGTTGATGCAGGCCATGGCCAGCACGCCCAGGCGGCCTCTCTCCTGGCCCAGCACCGAGGTGTGGCTGCTGCCGTTCACCGAGGACATCTTGCGGGCGCGCGTGTCGCAGCCGAAGCGGGCGAAGTGGAAGATGGTGGTGAGCAGGGAGGGGGTGATGCTGGTGGACAGAGGGATCCAGCTGAAGAGGTGTGCCAGGCACTCCAGTGCCAGCGAGCAGACGTACTCGCTGTCTGTGTCCAGGATGGGGATGGGCTGGTTCAGCAGTTTGGCTGCGCTGGGGCTCTGCAAGAGGCTACTCAAGAGGTCACCTGGCGGGAAGAGAGGTGTCAGGCAGGGTCTGAACCCTCAGCTGCCCAGCCCAGTCCTGTGCAGGGCCAGGAGCAGCATTGAGGATCCTCGTGGATCCCTTCCAGCCCAGAACATCCTGTGCTTCAGCAGGTTATTTGTCTGAGAGGAACTGATGGCTTCTGTCCTCAGGAGTTCACACAGCCCTTCTGGCCTTACCAGGCAGGGCACTCACACAGTATTTTGGGAAACAGGAATGCCAGGAGGTGTATCTTAGGAACTTATTATAAAATTCTCTCCCCTCAAGGTTAAGCATCCTTGATGTAAACTTGACACATCCATGTTACACTGAAAGTAGCAGAGGCTTCTGCTGGCCTGTGACATTTGTGGGTGACATTCCCAGCCACACCAAAAAGCTGACTTAGTGCAGCACCTCTTCCCAAAAGCCATGGGACCAAAGCCATGGCAGGCACAGATCATATCCCTCAGCCTCCCAACCACCCCACGACAAAGGCTTCCCAAGGAAGGTGGAGTCTGAAAAATTCTCCACAGCCTCAGGATTTATCTTCCATGACTTTCTCCAGTCTGCAACTGAAGCCACATAAAGTTAGTATTTGCAATATCCAGTGACAAGAGCTCCACAGCTTCACCATAAAGCTGCTTTGTTTGGGGTATATCAACTGCTAGTTTCATTTTCTACCCGAACAGGAAACAGATATAATCCCTGCTTTCACTTTCTTTGTGTCAGTAGGTTTCCAATGCAGCTCCTCACTCAGTTTCTTTGACAGAATGAAGGTTTTACTTCTGTTGTTACTTACAGGAAAGCCACTCAAACCCCTCAATCCCCTTCAGTGCCCTTCTACAAAGCTTTCACTGCTACTCTGCATCCACTGAGCAGAAGTGCAGCCACCACTCAAGGTGCAGATGAGCCTTAGTTTCACAGAGCACCACAGCAGGGAATTATTTCTGACTGCTGCTGATCTGAAGTCTCTGTAGAATGATGTGGAGAAACTCTAAAGTTGATCCTGCCTAGTCCAGGGTGAACTCCCCCCTCAGAGCAAGAGGGGATCATTTCCACTCACCTTTCACCTCCCACCTCTAACCAAACCATCAACAATCCAGACTCCTTTATCCCTGATGGCCTTGGCTTCCTCAAAAGCTTTTAGAATCCAAGGGAGAGCCCCAGCCAGGCTGCCTTTCCCACAGATGCTGCCCACAGATCTCAAATCCCAGGCTGCCCAATACACTTCTCTGCCTTGAGTACAAACAATCTCTTCATCTTTAAAAATCTGGCACTTGCTGCACTCCGGGATCTGAAGTTCTCAGAAAATCTGAGTGATTTTTTATGGAAGTGAAACATCCTGACACACCAGCAGTGCCAAAATAACAGGCATGATTTACTGAGCTACTTCCAATGTACACAAGAGCGTGAGTGATGAACACTTCCCTCCTAAGTCTCCATTTGTCACCAAGATTGATGTCTTACATCACTAAACTCATAATTCCCTGCCAAGCCTTATCATTGCTTCTTTCTCCTCTGCTCCAGAAACCAAAGGCATCACGGGGCTTCAGCTCAACAGGACAACTCTGCACTTCAATCCTAACATTGAAACTCCTGTGGGGACATTCACACCTGGACACACCCCTGCAGCTCACAGTGGTTTTACAGATCTCCTGAAGCTCATCATGGCCAAGTGCACCAGGGCTGGGGCAATCCCAGGCACAGATCGGGTGGGTGGGGAATGGATCAGGAGCAGCGCTGAGAGAAGGATTTGGGGTGCTGGTGGATAAGAACTGGCCATGGCCACCCAGAACCACCCTGTGCTGGGCTGAGCCCTCAGCATGGGCCGCAGGGGAGGGGGAGATTCTGCCCCTCAGGTGAGACCCTGTAGAGCTGCCCCAGCCCTGGGGAACAACAGCAGAAGGACATGGAGCTGCTGGAGAGAGTGCAGAGGAGGCCATGGAGATGCTCCAAGGGCTGGAGCCCCTCTGCTCTGGGACAGGCTGGGAGAGCTGGGGCTGTTCAACTGGAGAAGAGAAGCTCCAGGGAGACCTCAGAGCTCCTGTCAGTGCCTAAAGGGGCTCCAGGAGAGCTGCAGAGGGACTTGGGACAAGGGATGGAGGGACAAGGCAAGGGGGAATGGCTTCCCACTGCCAGAGGGCAGGGTTATATCGGATATGGGGAAGGAATTGTTCCCTGTGAGGGTGGGGGAGGCCCTGGCACAGGGTGCCCAGAGAAGCTGTGGCTGCCCCTGGATCCCTAGAAGTGTCCAAGGCCAGGTTGGATGGGCTTGGAGCAACCTGGGATAGTGGAAGGTGTCCCTGCCCATGGGTGAGGGTGGAACTGGATGACCTTTAGGTCTTTTCCAACCCAAAGCAATCTGTGACTCTTTTAAACACTCAGTCCAGCAAACTGCACAAAAATCAATAAGAATTAAAGATTCTCATCTTTTAATCCCTCCACACCAGAAACTCCCAATTATGTTCCTGTAACTCAGAGCAGTTGGTCCAAGTGGTCTGCAGGCAGTTAAATCACTGAAGCTCTGAGGTTAAGGGATTTTCATGGTCTTTACAAACAGGTGACAAATTTACAGCATCAGCTGCATTCACGCCAAAGGAGAAAAGTCCCAGGGACTGACTCTGCAGCAGGAAAGCAGCCACAAATTATTTCTGGTACTCATTTGTTTGTCATAGGTGAATGAATGTTCCTGAGGAAGGGATTCATCAGGAAATGTGCTATAAATCATGAAAAGACAACATTTGCAGACTGAGGTTGTTGCTGAGTAAATCCTACACCGATGCAATAACTCAAATGTTGTCCAACATGGGACATTATCAGAGTTCTTTTGCTTAAGTGATATGAGAAATGAGTTAGTTTAATGTTGTCTTCAAGTGCTATTTAAAACCCAAGCAAGACTTGCAAGTAACCATTTCACTCCACTTCTGTGGGCAAATAAAAAATAGGAAGCAGAGGTTTTCCAAGTTCCTAAAGAGATTTGGACTTTGATGGAAGATATTAAACATTTATAGGGGCTCTGGAGCTTATTTTGCCTCTTGGAATACCTTTAATTTCACCTGAATGGATAGAGAAAAGGGTCGTGGACTCATTTAAGCAACAGAAAAAGTTCAAGAGCTCCCAGCAGACAGGAATTGAGTCCTGCATGGATTGAGTGCTTCAGGGAACACAAAGTGAGCAGGCAGTGGATCAGAGGGAAGCACTTGGTGTTCCTTTTGGAAGTGGTAGAATCATCATCCCTGGAAGCATCCAAAAGGCATGTGGATGTGGCACTTGGGGACATGGTGGGTCTGGCAGTGCTGGTTAATGGTTGGACTCAATCCAAGAGTCTTTTCCAACCTTGGTGATTCTGTGACTTGAAGAAGTTGAAGCACAACCAGTTTTAACACAGAGAGAGCAAAGACCCAGCACAGAAAAATAAAACAGAGAGAGTTTCACACAAACAAGTTTGCACAGGCAGAATGAAACTTCTAAAGGCACTGCCAGTGTGGTCCTGGTTCTTAGCAATTATCTTGAAAAAACACTGTGTAAAAAGTTTGTTTGTTTTCCCTGAGAGGGCAGAAAGGAAAAGCCCAGCACAGAAGTGCAGCCTACTTTCAGTTTGGGAAATATGATCCCAAGTCACGAGGTGAGCACACAGGTGGATGAAAGCTGCCTCAGCACAAGCCCCAGGGGACTGGGGACATCTCCAACAGGCTTCCACAACAGCCAGCCCTGACTTTGTTCCACCAGTGCTCTCTCCCAGCACCATTCTTGACCATTGACACTTCAAGCTTTGATCTTTTCTGTCAATATTTCCTGTCCAAACTCTTCCTAGCTACAGCAAAATCCACTCTCCTCCTGCCAACCCACAGGAATATCTCTTCCCATTCAAGTTTGTATATTAACATAAAGATATCTTAAGCTGTTCTACAGGAAAGGAGCACTTGAAATGCTGCTCAAAATTCAATGTGAAAGGTTTAGCACTAAGCAAAACACTAGCAACAGCTTATCAGAGGCAGCTGTCTGGGGCTGCCTGCTGCAATCTGGCCACAAGGAAGTGATCTGCAACTCCCAGTGAACTGTTCAAGGTCCCAAAGACAAGGAAATGTGTGCCAAGGAAAAGGACACAAAAATGTGTTCTCCATTTTGAAGGTAATTAAGAAATAGAGATGTGAATGGGTTAACATCAGATAAGCACTAACAAGAAAAAAACTTTCACAATCACAGAACAGTTTGGGCTGGAAGGGGCCTTAAAGCTCATCCAGTCCCACCCCCTGACATGTGCAGGGACACCTTCCACTGTCCCAGGCTGATCCAAGCCCTGTCCAATCTGGCCTGGAACACTTGAAGGGATCCAGGGGCAGCCACAGCTTCTTTGGGCAACCTGTGCCATTTCACAGAGTCTTGGCTACCTTTATTTTTCTTTTTCCTAGGTAGGATTCAGTTTTTCTCCACAGGCTTTTGATGTGCTAACAGCTGGAATTCAGGGGACAATGCCAACCCCATGTACTGACACTTCAGGAAAGTTTCTGCCATCTGAGGACAACAGGCTTGGGGAAGAGGGGCTGGAAAGTTGCTCAGTGGAAAAATGTGCCCAGGTGGGCAAGAGGCCAATGGCAGCTGGCCTGGACCAGCACTGGGGTGGCAGCAGGACCAGGGCAGTGATTGTGGCCCTGTGCTGGACACAGCTGAGGCACCCTTAATCCTGAGGTCAGCTTTGGGGACCTCATGACAAGAAAGACACTGAGGGGCTGGAATGTGTCCAGAGAAGGGAACAGAGCTGGGGAAGGAGCTGGAGCAGCAGGAGCAGCTGAGGGAGCTGGGAAAGGAGCTCAGCCTGGACAAAAGGAGGCTCAGGGAGACCTTGTGGCTCTGCACAGCTCCTGACAGGAGGGGACAGCCAGGTGGGGGTCAGGCTGTGCTCCCAGGGAACAAGGGACAGGATGAGAGGAAACGGCCTCAAGTTGTGCCAGGGTAGGTTTAGGTTGGATATTGGGAAAATTTCTTAATGGAAAGGCTGGTCAGGCACTGGCACAGCTGCCCAGGGCAGTGCTGGGGTCACCATTCCTGGGGGGACTTAAATGCCATGAGGATGTGGCAGCTGGGGATATGTTTCAGTGGTGGCCTTGGCAGTGCTGGAATAACAGCTAGACTTGATGACCTTAGAGGGCTTTTCCAACCTTAACAATTCCACGGTTTTAACACTGTCATTAGAGCATTTTGCATTGACACTTCAGGAAACTGCCATCTGAGGACAACAAGCAGCTCTGTGGGCATTTGCTAATGAGGTGACATTTGCAGTGGGGCATCCCCATGGTGGAAACTGTTTCTTTGTGTAGGGTTTTTCTTTCCAATGAGGAATTCGTTGGCCTATGGAGAGCTCTAGGAAATGATTATTATGAGGGGTTAGACAGTAAAGGAAGGAATCTGTGCCTGATACTGCAGGTTTGAGCACATGGAAATCTCATGCTGGAGCTTTTCCTTACCACTTTCTCCTGAGGTCGGGGATGGTGGTGGAGTGGCAGCAGTAGCACTGTGCTTGTCCCAGATGCTCTCCAAGATACCTGGCCAAAGAGAGACCTTTCAGAAGTGCTTCCTCAAAGACACACTGATCTAACAAACACAGCACAGATTGCAGGACAACTTCAGCAGAACTTTAGCAGAACACACCTCGAGTGCTTTGAGAAGGGACAAACGCTCAGTAACAGCTTTTGGGCTCACTAGGAGAAGACAATCTCCACCCCTCTTCCTGCAGGGGCACACATGGAGCTCAGCAGCTGCTCTGCTCCACAGGTTGGATTATATGAAGTTCACTCCAACACTCCAGGGCAGAGCTGAGTGTTCCAAGTGCAGCAGCAGCCACCACATCAACCCCACCCTGAGCACCAGGAGGGGCAGCCCAGCGGCACCTCTGGCTGCTGAGGGGGGACAGGCTGGCTTCAGGGGCCCAGGGGTGACACTGTGGCACTCTCACCTGTGAGCAGCCCCAGCACTGTCTGCACCTGGTCCAGCAGCAGCTTGCGCAGCTCCTCCTTGCGCGCCACGCTCAGGTCCTCGCGAGGACACGCCAGCTCCTCCGAGGTGGTTTTCAGCATGATCAGCCCCAGGGGAGTGGTCACAGGAGACTGGATCAGCTGAGGAGGACAGGAGGGCACTGTGATGACAACAAGCACTGACAAACAGGGATGAGCAGCACTGCTCACAGTTTACAACAGCTTCACCGCTGAGGGCACACCAGATCCCACTGATATATATTCCATTTCCCCAGATGTGAATCTCTGATGTTGCAACAGTTCAAGCCCCACGGGAATCCTCAGGGTTTCAAGAGAGCTTTCATAATGTCATTGCACACACTGTCTGGCCCAGCACGTTCACAGGAACAGCCTGTCCCTGCTGCTTTCTGCATCCTCTGCCCTCAGCCCTGCCCAGGATCACCTCAGCACCACCTCACACCAGTAGCTCACACCTCACAGCCCAGCAGCTTCCTCAGGAATATCCCACCCTTCCCACAAGGACCAAAGGCTGGAGCCAGGAGCAGATGCCACCAGAACACAGCTGAGGGATCTGACCTCCCCTTGCACCTGTATATCAAACTGGAAATTTCATTTCCCCTAAAAAGAGTAACATTCTCCACAAAGACTAGGAAAAAAGCTGACTTTTGCCTTCATCAGCCACTGGGATATTAAAGACTTGTTCAAGTGGGACAAAGTTTTGTTTCCAGCTGAGGGACAACACTGCTCTTCACTGCTGACCAGACACATCCCAAGTGATTTATGCACCACTCCCTCTGGGAGAAAAAGTCCAAAGTCAATCCCAGTTCAACAAGTAATCCTTGAAGCCATAATTCTGTAATACAGGCTGGCTTTGCTCCTGATCCCCCTGACCCACCAAAGGAGAGCCAGGCTGAGTCAACACTGCTAAAACACAGTTTGGTGAAATATTTGGGGAGAAAACAGCCCATCTAAAAGCTCTTCATCTGGACATACATCCTGGCTTTTGGAAGTCCCAGGCACTGGAGCAGCTGGTAAAGAATTCAGTGAAACACCCAACTTGTTGGTAAATTGTAATGGGACTGAAAATCATCTCTGAGAATATTTTCTGACAAACCCAGGGAGATTTAGCAATACCAGGCACTGGTACCTGAGCGAGGCTAAACAAATTTTAAACCTCTAAGGGAGCAGCACTTTATGTAGAATTACTGGGTTTGCATAATGACAATACAATAGCCCAATTTACCTTTCTTCTCCACCCCTCCAGTGGTTCAGGAAAAGGTTTAGAGACTACTCAGAGTACTGGCATACAATTTAATGTTAAAGAACAAGAACATGCTGCAAATGATTTCAGAAAAAAGTCCTGAGACAGGGCTCATCTGCAATTCTAACAGCACATCATTCTGCTCCTGTGACACTCTCCCTTCTGTTGAGGCCCTGGAATTCAGTATTACTGTTTTTCTACCACTTTTTCTGAACATTTTAAGAATGTGTCTGCCACATAAATTAATTTATGGGAACATTTCCCTCCGCTGCTGAGTTCACAAGGAGAGGCTTAACAGAAAAGAGATTCCTCAAGTGAGCTCTGCAATCCTTTAGGATAACCCTGGAGTGCCAGAAAGGCCAGGAGAACTCAGGCTTTCTGAGTGAATCTGCCTTTCAGTTCAGATCCAGGTGAAATGACAGCCAAAACTCCAAATATTTATTGTCAAATTGACAATTGAGGCCAAAACTGCAGCGTGTCCCACTCCAGAACAGTCTGAAAAGTGATTACAGCAGCTACTAACGAGCTATGTAGCCAAGATAGTATTTTTTTTTAAATTTTGCAATTAATACTAGATCCATTTGCCTTAACAAATAAAATCCTGCCACTCAAGGACTTGGATTTAAATAACTGCCTTGTGGCTTGGCCGTGGGCTTTGCTGCATTCAAATCATGTAATTATGTCAGCAGAAAAAGCCTGTGCAGCACTTCAGTTTACACTCAGCCTCTTTAAGCCAATTAGGAACAATTTTAAGAGAACTGAAGACAAAATACTCAAACAAAAAGAGGTTTGCAGCAGCCTGGCTCAGGATTCCCTGCAAGGATGCTGAATGGCAACCAACATTCCAGCTCAACATGGATTGAGTCAGGATCCTTCAAGTCACAGCTGAGCCTTCCTGCAGGAGGCCTCTTGAACACCCCAACAAGATGCCATTAATGACAGCAGTGATGAGGTAACCAGAGATTTTGGGGTATCTTTGGGTACTGGGTGAAAAATCTCCAACAGCCTTGTTGAGAAACTGTCCTTTTGAGAGTCAGTGACACATCCATAGTTTTAGTGACTTTTTTTTACCTTAAAGAACAACCCACCCCCCTGTATTTTCAAGAACTAGCCCATGATATTTAAAATTCAAAGTGCATACTTGTGGCACAGTATTGTTCCTTCCTCAAAACACTTGTAACACAAGAGAGAAATGTAACATAGAAAGTTGAAGGTTACCACAAAATTTGAAAGGAATTTACAAAGCAACATGTAATTACTTAATCCTCATCACAGGAAATCACTGCTGAAGGAAACAAAATGATGCTTCTAAGGGGAAAATTGGTTTCATTGCTGCACAGACTGCTTACCTGCAGGATGTTGGTGAAGAAGTCATGGTAGAACATGGGCCAGTCCTGGCGGCCAATGTCCACAATGACTTTGCAGAGCTTGTTCCTGATGAAGTAAGGCAGAGTTTTGTGGTGAGCCAGCAGCAGCTTGGGCAGGCAGCTCCTGATCTCCATCTTGTCCTGGGATGGGACCCCCAGCCACATCTTATTGATCAGGTTCTGGGAAAGAAATGGACATCCCAAATGAGCTCATCTTGGACATGCTTTGCTGAGGTGAAATGCTGAAAGAACGGGGATGTAGAGAATCAGGGAATCTCAGACTGTTTTGGGTTGGAAGGGACCTTAAAAATCATCCAGTTCCACCCTGTGCCATGGGCAGGGACACCTTCCACTAGCCCAGGTTGCTCCAAGCCCTGTCCAGCCTGACCTTGGAACGCTTCTGGGGATCCAGGGGCAGCCACAGCTTCCCTGGGCAACCTGTGCCAGGGCCTGCCCACCCTCACAGGGAACAATTCCTTCCCAACATCCCACCTAACCCTGCCCTCTGGCAGTGGGAAGCCATTCCCCATGCCCCATCACTCCAGACCCTTGTCCCAAGTCCCTCTCCAGCTTTCCTGGAGCCCCTGTAGGCACTGGAAGAAGCTCTACGGTCTCTCAAGAGCCTTCTCTTCTCCAAGACAAACAACAAAGCACGGACAGAGCATCTGGCAGAGCTGCTGCATCCCATGGCCCAGGATTGGCAGTGCCACAACAGAGCTGAAGTCACTGGTTTAACTGGTTTTGGGTCAAGCAGAAGTAGTTGCAGGCACAGAACTATTTCCTCTACCTTTTAACCCTGGGCACCGAGATTTTCCCCTCCAAAGGGGGAAGCACAGCTTTGTATGAAGCAGGAAAAGAAAATCAGGGAAGCAGGTCTGGCTTTTTTCCTTGCCCCTGATGCCACCCAGGTCTCCAGAAGCTGAGCTGGAAGATCACTGGAGCAGGCACTGCCTGGCAGTGACAAGGTACCACTTGCACAGAAAGCTTTTAGTCCACTTACAGCCAGACAATATCCATGGGAAGGCAGAGCTGCAAATTGCTTCCCTGTCCTGCTACAATCCCATTTAGGGCCTCTGGAGCATTAGGAGCTGAATCTCTTGGGATAACCCAGAGAGAAGGTTGTCACAAGGTCTGTGCCCATCTACAGGATGGAGAAACAGAATGCTGGAGATCCCAGAATCATAGCCTGGTTTGGGTTGGAAGGGATCTCAAAGACCCAAAATTGGAAGATGACTTATGGTCAAAGCAGATGCAACCCACACTAGGATGGACTGTGCTGAGGCACCAGCTCACAGTGCAGAGGTACACAGGGATATTTATATGAAAATTTCCTCAAAGAAGTTGGTTTTGGTGCTTTCTAGCAGAGAAAATCCAGAAGTATGGCTTAAAAACAATGGCCCAACCAGCTGAAGGTTCCTTGATGCAAGTCCAGAATCCCAATAAACCTTGAAGATGTTTTAGGTTCAACATCCATCCTTTAAGGCCCACTGTGTTTTGTCCTTCTCTCACCTGCCAGCAGCAGCTCTCTCCTTATAAATGCTTTTGGAAGATCTTTTCTTTTCCAAAAAAGCAGGAGGTGAAAAGGGTTCAGCTGGAAGGAGGCCAGAAGGAATTTTATTCCAAATCCACCACTAACTTCCTAAACAGTTTGGGAAATCCACGTCCTTGGGCAGTTTTGGGAACAATCCTTGTGTTCACACCCCTTTGACTGATGCAGTACCCACAGACAGCTGGGGAAGCTGCAGACTGGGACAGACCATGGCTCTGAGCACCAGCAGCACTGCACCAGCTAATGTTGGGAATTCAAGCTCCTCCATGGAGAGATCCTCACCTCCCAGCCAGGCTGGGGACTCCTGTCCCTCCCTCTGCACTTGCACAGTGATTTCTTTATTCTGGGCACAGCAAGTTTTTCAGTGCTACCTTCTGTCCCTCCAGGGAAGCAGAAGCTCAGTAACCAAACGCCATAAAATATCTTGAGCTGGAAGGATCCACCCAGGATGATTCCAAGGATCACTGAATACAGCTCCTGCCCCTGCACTTCTTTTGCTCATCAGGAAAATCAGTGGGACACCCACTGAGCAAGAATAATTCCTATCTCATTTACCATGATCACCCCTTTTTGAGAAGGCAAATCAGATTCAATTTGCATATGGAGTTCAGACTCCCTCTGCAATCCCTAATAAATAAAGTGAATATTTAAGGAAAGAAATCAACTACAATGTGCATAATTTGTCAAAACAACACAACTTTAAGAGCAGAGATTTTATCAAAACATTTATTTTATCTAAAAGTGGCCCAGTGCAAAGGATATAAACCCCTCTGGTTTAGGGGCACAGCCCAGAGTGCCCACCCAGCCCAGAACAGAGGTCACAAATCGCCCAGGGTGAGGTGTGACATCAGCAAAATCCCAGGATATCCTCAGGGAAAGACTCTGTACTGGTCACTGCGAAATCAGCTGACACAACAGAGCTGTTCACAGAATACTTCTGCTTATTCCAGTAGAGGCAGAGATCAGTATTAAGGCTTTTAACCCAAATTGTGCTCTTTTATAAGTAGCTGAAGAGTGGGTTGTGGCTGTCTAAGAGAGACCTCACCTCTCCAGCCAGCACAAGTCTGCAGGACGTAGCTCAAGAGCATCAACCACAACTACAAAATGTCAGAAAAATAAAACCAACTCTGCCCTCCCTCTCAGCATTCAAAGTCTGCAGGAGCCAGGAGCAGGTAATCACCCCCATATTTCTGATCATAAAAACAGCATAAAAGCAATAACACCCTTAAAAGCATCGTGCAGAAACTCAAGCAGCCTCTGAAACTGGAGGTAATTTGTACTTAGAGATGCCAGGAAATGAATTCTTCAATTTGTGTACAAAGATTCATATTCTCCCACTCTTAGCCTGCCATTAAGCAGCCTCTCTAGCAGAGAGCAATAAAAGCATCTTTATCACTGTACTTACCAGGGCTGCCATTCCAGACAAATATTTCCCCCAAAAAAAATCGATTGCCAGATCAGGCTGCACCAGGCAGAGAATGCACTGAGCAGGCAGGAGCTCAGCTCTCACCTCAAACACTGTCAGGCTGTACATCATCACATAATCATTCCTTGTGCTGGACAGGAAGTACAGGCAGAATCTCCAGGCTCCTATCTGCTGGGCAAAGTTATTTAAAAGCTCCTCTGCAAAAACAAACAAACAAACAAAAAAATTACTTTAAAATGTACTTTATCTTAAATTTGACTTTGATCTAAAATATTCCATTAAAATTCTTTAGCTGTAAACAAACTCATAACAATAGCACAGTAACTGAGCATGGAAGAGACCCTGTGTTCAGGGAATGACTCAAACAACCTGGAGGAGGGCAAAAAACATAATAAAATCATGTTCTACAGTGTTTAAAGCAATGTAACAACAGGCTTTAATGAAAACAAAATAGATGTGTCATTGTAGAATCAGTTTTGACATAAATTCTACAGCAGACTAAGAGCTGAACATTAAAACAAAGCATAGAAAAATTGTATTATGAGCATTGTTATTTTATCTGTAAAAGCCAAACGTTGGGATTTCAGGTCATGGTGAGACAGTAGGAACACTTCCGATCACAGTGGTTTAAACCCACCTTCTTTTAATGCAATTCCAAGAGCTGCTGACTTTGTGGTAGGTCAGGGGATCAGAAACCTCCCTGAAGGATTTGGTCATCTCCCATCAAGTGACAATGTGACAAAGAGAAAAGCCACCAGGGCTGCTTTACAGGCTAAGCAAATTTAAGGCTTAATCAATTGGTTTCTTTCCTGCAATTTAAGCAGGAAAACAAGGAATACCTTTTCCACAGCAGGAGATCACCATTGGGAAAACCACAACAAAACAAAAACGTTGTGTTGTTTATTTTACAGGATTCCTGGGACAAGTCTTTCATGCTGACCATGCAATTGGCACTGAAGGTAGACATGGCAGAAACAAAATAATCCCAGAATGGTTTGGGTTAGAAGGACCTTAAAGCTCATCCAGTTCCACCCTCATCCATGGGCAGGGACACCTTCCACTGTCCCAGGCTGCTCCAAGCCCCAGTGTCCAGCCTGGCCTTGGACACTGCCAGGGATCCAGGGGCAGCCACAGCTTCTCTGGGCACCCTGTGCCAGGGCCTCCCCACCCTCACAGGTGACAATCCCTTCCCAATATCCCATCTATCCCTGCCCTCTGGCAGTAGGAAGCCATTCCCCCTTGTCCTGTCCATCCATCCCTTGTCCAAAGTCCCTCTCCAGCTCTCCTGGAGCCCCTTCAGGCACTGGCAGGAGCTCTGAGGTCTCCCTGGAGCTTCTCTTCTCCAGGTGAACACCCCCAGCTCTCCCAGCCTGGCTCCAGAGCAGAGGGGCTCCAGCCCTGCAGCATCCCTGCGGCTATTTGGGAATAAAAGGAAACTCTCTTTACAGCCAGCACCACAAGCAGCTCCCTCAGAGCCCCTGCAGGATCTTTTCTGCATTTCAGGACATATTTAATAACACCACCCCAGAGAGAGCCTTGCTGTTATTCCTGCCTGTCATCCCACAATAACTGGGACAGCCTTGCCTTGCATTCCTAATGCTGAAGTCTGTGCTCCATCTCCAGGCAGAGGTTTTCCAGGACACACAATCCACCAATATACAGAGGAAATGTCACTGGTATAGCATCCATAGGATCTGTCACAGATTCCCTGGAACCCCAGCTATGGAAACCTTTCCTTCCAGTTCCCACCCAAGCAGGAGAGGGGAAGATGCCAGTTCAGTGCCAGGCACTGGTACTGAACACAACCAGTCACCCCTGCTGAGGGCTGCAGGCAGCAAGAGCACCAGGAACACCCCTGTGAAGGGGGAGGAACTCACCTATCTCACGTTTCCTCTCGTTTGTTGTGCAATTGTGGAAAAACTCTGTCATCAGACTCTCCAGAGCCCGCAGCGAGGCCTCTTCCGATGCCTGGGAACGACAGGGAAGGAAGGAGTTCACACCAATTCCCACTCTGCCACAGGAGGCTGGCATTAGAAGGTCACAGAGGCACCCGAATCCAACACAAGGAGGACCAGAATACAGCAAATATGTGGGAATTCAAACTCCTCACTGGTGTCAAGTAACAGCAAGATTTGTCCACTGTAAGTGTAAACTTCAGACATTTGCTCAGGTCCATTAATAAGGACAACAGCAAAAAACTTCCCTTATTTCGGTGGTATTTAGGAATTTTAAGTCAATAAATAATTACCACAAAGACAGCAAGTTTGAGTAAAGATGCTTTCAGATATTTAGAGATAATAAATATCCTATCAAAAGAAGCATGAACTTTGAGAGGATTTCTTTTGGACATCAGGAGGAATTTCTTCCCAGAAAGGGTGATTGGAAATTGGCAGGGGCTGCCCAGGTGGGTGGTGGAGTCCCCATCCCTGGAGGTGTCCAAGGAAGAGCTGGATGTGGCACTCAGTGCTCTGGGCTGGTGACAAGGTGGGAATGGGTCACAGGCTGGACTTGATGATCCTGGAGGTCTTTTCCAACCTCAGTCATTCCATCCTGTGGCCCCTGACACCTCTTCCTGTCTCTGCCTTGGTGCCATCCTGTTGCTCAGGAAGCTTGAAAAATTAAGGAATTTCCAGCACTAAAAACCAATATACAAGTATTCAGCAATCTGATTCAAGAAGAACAGCCCCCCCATCCTCAAACTTAGCTTTTAATCTTGGAAATCATTAGTTACAGCTTTAAGTCCTGTAGAAAATTATCAGTTTTCAACCCATGCTATCAATAATAAATGCACCAAGATTCAAGGCCTGGCTTTCCTCTGCACAGGAACAAAGCAAACATTTAAGAAAACTGGACTTTCTGCCTCAAAAAAGCCCCAAACCAGAAACAAAAGCCATGCCTGGCAATCTTCTGCAGAGATGAGGAGAACAACGTGCAGAAACTCTGTGGGTTTCTGCTAATTCCCATTTCCATGCACAGCAGTTTTCCCAGAGGCTGAGCAGCAGGAGCCTCTCCTCCCTGGATCACCCCCAGGAACACCAACAACTCCCCAGCAAGAGCTCTGCTCTCCAGCAGCTGGAAGTGGATGCTCTGCAGGACACCACACATTGCCATTGCCAAAGGAATGCTGAATTCCATCCTATGTTTCCTCCTCCTTCCCTTTTTTTTTTCCTTTTTTTCTTGCTTTTTAAAGCCCTGCTCTAGAAATCGAGGACTATTTTAGAAAAAGATGTTTTTCGTGGGGAATTGGCTTGAAACAACCAACAATCCAAGCACAGCCACATTTCCAGCTCAAGTTTCTAGCCTTAATCCATTTATACTTGGGCTGCAAACTTCCCTTCAGCCACGGATCAGCCTCCTGCCAGTCACCATTCCCAGATAACAGCACTACTGTGGATAAGAGCCTCACTTCAAAAAGAAATATTTGACTAAGTGGAGTACTTAATTACTAAGGATATGGCCACACTGCCATTTGTGGGACAAAAGTATTCCTAAGTTCCTCCCAAGCAGATGCACACATACAAATCCAGTATTTTCCTGAATCCCTGCACTTCAGTTCTGTGCTGCTCAACACAGAGTGAGTCTCACCAGCAGTTTCTGATGCCAAACCCCCAAAGATGAGTTTCCAACTTCAACTAGATGCAAATTCCTCCAAGAGCAGCACTGCCTTCCCACTCCACCTTCCACCATCCAAGACCAAGATCACCTCAATCCATGGAAAACTCTTGGTTCTTCACAGGATGGAAGGGCTCAGACATCTTTGAATAGTTAACTCAATCCTTCTTCAGCAAGAGTAGTTGACATAAGTACATTTCTTCCAAGATTCAAGATTTACATCCTGCTTTTGGGAATAAATTATGAAGTTCTTATAAATCTTCAGCATCACCCATGTCTTGCAGTGACTTCAGCACTGAAATTTGGAAGATCCTATTCCTTAGGAACACAGTTAATCTTCCAAAGCAGAACACCATGATCATGATGTTCAACATGTCAAAAGCAGGAAAAAAGGGAACTAGAGGCACACAACACAAGGATTTCACACAAAAAGCCCAGGCTGGAGAGCATCCAATGCCACTTTGGGCACAAAGACACAGCATGATTTCTTGTTTGACTCTTCCCAGCTGTTGTGGAGGTTGGACCAAAGGAAGGTGGAGAAGGAAAAATTGTCTGAGGTAACCAAAGCCCAGCCCAGGATCCCCTTCTAGCTCCAGGCTGGACTTAGCAAGGACCTGCATCTGCTGATGCCTTTGGGTATTCCTCCAGCTCCCTGGATCCTGGGGCACATGGTCACCCCCCAGCTCTCCAGCAAGGCTCTGATAAGGAGGCTATTGAGATAAGGGAGCCACGTGCTGTGCAGAGCTGTAGGGGAAGATTGCTATACCTGTATCCAAACACCTGGGAAGCTGATTAGTGAGACCCCAATAAAAGTCCAGCTTTTCTGTAATATCTGGAATATTTCCTAGTGTTACTCCCATGTTAACAAGCAGTTTGCTTTCTTTTAGGGCTCTGTGTTTACTCTGTGTTGAGGAGGACAGGCAGAACCAGCAGTGCTGAGTTCAGGTTCTGGTCTGAAATGCTGGGTCATGCACAGATTTCATTCTCAGAGGTTTTCAAGGAAAGTCACGAAGTGTGGACCATCAATAGCAGAATTTATTACAGTTTTCTATGTCAGGGCTGGCAGTTTGCCTCACCTCCATGAAGTATTACTAAATATGCAACTATTGAAACAGAAATACTTCCCACTCTTTCAGAAGTCAAACGTGACCCCTCTCACCCCTAGTGCCTCCCAGGGCTGGAACAAACATCAGGAAATACCATTTCTCTCTCCTGCCAACCAACTGAGGAAAATATATTCACTTCTCCAACTCCCGCCTGCAGAGCAGGCAGCATGAGCTTTTCACCATGAGAACTTTGCAGCTCACCAAAAGCAGTGGACATAAGATGTGACACGTCACCATTCTTGCCTGCTCCACTGCCCCAACACTGGGGCTGAGTTCTGACCCACAGGGAGGGTCCTGGCTGCCAAATTCAGCAGATCCTCTGCCCAAAGGTGATGTTCTGGTCACAGCTCCCTTAGGGGAAAGCAAGCAGGGCTAAATGCTAACACAGCCACAGCTGCAGATTGCAGTGTTCCAGCAGGACATCCCTACTTTGACCTGGAAATTGGGTCAAAACAGCATCTCTGGGAGGTGTGTCACAGCTGAGTGTCCCCAAAACAGGCGTCTTGAAGCGCTGTGTTGTCCACACCCCACAGACCAGGCAAGCAGCAGTTCTGCTCCAGCTCTGCTGTTCCTCTGAGCAGGACTCGATGTGGATCAGGGTGCAGAACAGCCACTGTCAGTCTGTGTCCTTCCCACCCCGCTTGCCCTCATCAGGTTTGCTAAAGGTGTTTCACATCACTATCAGATGAGGGGTGGAGCTGCTTACTCATTCCAGTTATCTCTGGACTCCAACCCTCCTGCCCTCCTCCTCCAACCAGGAAAATGAGCTCCAACAGCTGCCTTTCCTGACGGAAAACACAAGATTTGCTACCAACAACCTGCACATCCGATGACACTCTCCATCCACCAAAGCACCACAAGAAGGACCTACCCCAGCAGTTGATTTCAATTGATATCCTCCTGTTACATTTTAAGCTGTATGAGTCATTAACTGATTTCTGCTGATTAAGGGGAAAAAAAAGCTGCCAACCTCCTGCATTTGAGGCTGTTCAATATTGCAGCTGCACCCCAGTGAGGCTCTGGAGAAGGCAAATCTTTGTACCCTGCTGCTGGCTCCTTAACAAGCTCAGAATGCAGACTGTGACTAAAGCACTGGGGCAGAGAGAGTTACTCATCCAGCTCCAGCAAACAACGGAGCAACGATCCTTGGGTTGCAGTTTAGATGCTGCACATGCACTTGAGGAGCAGATACAATGCTAATTTTAGTTTGCATATCACCAAACACAATCGTAGCCCTTAAAAAAGCACCTGCTCATTCTGCAAGACATGGAAATGCTTTCTAAAGCCATTTTCTCCACAAGTGCTTTCATTTAGAGTTCACTTCCTCTTTGTTTATTTTTTTATTTTATGCTCTCTGAAGGGCTTGTTTTGTTGAGGGGAAAGCTTTTCTCTACTGCTTCGCCATAAAAACACAAGCTGTTAACCTTGTAATGTTTGCCATTAGAGCATCCATCACCCAAATGATGCTCTAAATACAGCAACTCGGGTTGATGACAACTAAGAGGAGGGGTTAGGTCTGTTCGGTTATTCCCTAATGTGTTTGCAAATGGATATCACTCCAAGACAAATTTAAGGCATTCCCTCTCCAGAGCTTTTTTTAGTAAGATGTTAATTGCAGCTGCAATGTTACAGAGGTGACTTCATCCTTCAGGCAGTGCTGGAGCACCTTCCTGATGTGGAAGGATGGATTTCACACCACACAAACTCCCAACACCTCCTCCAGTGGCAGGCAGGAAAAGCCCCAGTTCTGCTGAGCCCAGGAGCCCTCAGAGCAGATCAAACCCTCCTTCTGCAGCTCTACTTTTTAAATAAAGACGGGAGTTCTGGTGGGGTGTTGTTCCCACCCCCTGCACCCAGCCTGGTTTGAATTCAACACCCACCCCTGCTCATCGCTGCCTTCAGTCCCTGTGCAGTCCCTGCTCCCGCTGTATTTAACACCTCCCAGCCCACAAAGCCCCTACACTGTGCACTGACAGCAAATGCAGATCCCTCTGCAGCTTCCTCACTTTTTGGAGGCTGCCTCTCCATCCCAATCCCACCCACCGCTCTCTCCTGCCATCCCCAGTGGCAGACACACAGCCCAGCACAGCTCAGCCTCCTCCTGGTTATCAGCATTTGGATCTTATCACATTTAGCTGTTAAAATCACTATCAGCTCCATCTACCAGCTGGTGGGTAACCCCTCCAGGAGAGGAGGGACTGCAGGGGAGCACACAACGTGAATCCCAGCTATTGGAAGCATTCCCAGCTGGAATTGCTATAATGCCACCGACAAGGCAGTGCACAGGGCTAAAAAACCAGACAAGCAACAAGAAATTTCATCCCCAGCACCTGTATAAAATAACTCATCCTCACCCTGTCTTTGCTAATTACAATGTCCCATCCTCTTCCACCTCGGAGCCTTCTGCTCCCAGTGTTGTGCAGTTAATTAACAGCACAGTCATACACCTAAAAATACAGACAGCTACACTCCAGCTGCTGAATTTTCTTCCTTCTGTATAATTTATAGTCAAGCCTAACTTAATGATGCACATATGTATTGTTAATATTAACAATACTAATGCATCTTTGTACTGAGGTAGTAATTTACTCATTGAAGGATTACCAGGGTGTCTTTCAGAGCTCCTCCCTGCCCCAGCCCTACCACAACATGATAATGAACAGGGAAATTAGAAATCTCACTCTCAGAAAGCTTGTGGGTCATTTCAAACCTGCTCACAAACACCTGGAGAACCCCTGGGACAGCCCTGGGTCACTTAAGGCAGTGAAATTCATGGAAGAAATGCACTATTATTTTTAGCAGGAAAAGTAGCATTATGAAGTGTTTTAAAAAACAGTTGTAGGACACCAAACACATCCTCCAGAAAAGATGAACACACACTACAGGAAGGCAGAGCTGGGAGCTCAAAAGCAGTGTTACTCATTATATGTAATTCTTTCCACTAATAATTGCAGAATTTGGGCTTTCACCCTAATTCCCAGGGTCTCTTATCAGAGGTCTGACACAAGGAGCCCACAGCATACGTGCTCCCCAGCAGTGCTCTGCTGATGCTATCAGGACAGGGCTCAGCCTTGTCTCAGTTTCCTTGTTGCACTTCAGAGATGTTTTTGTGGTTTAAAGAACCGAAAGCAGACTGGGCCTCGCTCTGTGCTCCCAGCACAGCACAGCTCAGCTCCTGGGGCTGTCAAGACAGCTCTGGCTGCACAGCTGACCCCAATCCTGGCTCACTCCTTTTAGAGACCACAACTTCTGCACCTCACTAACAACATGGAGATGTTGCAAACTTGTTATAGTAGATTTTTTTGCTTCAGTTGTGGGATAAAAGTCACAGATTGCTGTTGTACCTCAAGGCAGCTGGCAGAGGAGCAAAGGCACCACGATCCTCTTTGTCCCTGAGGTGCCAAAGCTCAGGGCCAGCTCAGAGCTGCTCAAAGCCCTCCTGCCTGGAAAACTTCCCCCTTCAGGAACCTGGCTGCACTTCAGGAATCAGGGTGTTTAATTTAAACATCAGCTGAGGACTCAGCACGACCCCAGGCTGAGCAGTGCTGCGTGGAACAGCTGTGGAGAGCCAGCAGTGACAACCTGATTTCTGCACCAGAGATCATCTTACCTGTAACACTGCCTGCTCCACCAGTAATCAGCACCTTTTTCAACACCCAAGGGATCTGATTTCTTAAATCCTCTTGGGCAGGCAGATTCAGGCATCAGGTTTGAAGGTTGAACTTTGATTAACAGGCTCAAGTGTCTGAGTCTGATTCTTTCTAACCCAGTAACTCTTAACCCACATAACCAAGCCCAGCAGGCAATGTGTCCTCCACCTAGCAGCTCCCAGTGCCTTCAGCACCCAGGAATTCTCTTGGAAACCCAGCAAAGGAATAAAACAATCCCAGCAGGCTGGAATGAGCAAAGGAAGGTTTAGGCACAGTGCTGTTTTGAGCCACGTTTGCTGAAGACGGGCCCAAGAGCAATTTCTGGGCGCCTGACGCCCAGGAAGACAGCTGGTCACGTGCTGGTGACTTCCTAATTGATTTCTTGTGGTTTAGCTGCTGGAAAGGCCTCAGCAACACAGCATTTTCCCAAACAAGCACTTGCTACATTAACAATCCACAGCTGAGAAGCACAAAAGCACCCAAAGCAGATTCCTCAAGATCAATGCCCTGCACATCACTGAAGCACAGGGGGCTCTGGAGTCACTTTTTGGACTTAAATCTGACAATCCAGCCATGGCCATCGGACTTTCCTCAGTACACACTTGGCTCAGACAGTTCTCAGCTGCTGGTCACTGCTTTTTAAGCCACCAGTGATAATAACTTTTCATTTTGTGGGTTATCAGCATAGCCAGCCAAACAAAACCTGCTCTTGAGATGGATGTGGCTGAGCATCTGCCAAGGGTGCTCAGCTGGGCAGGGGCTGCTTCCAGAAGTTAAAACACTGCAAGGTGACTCTGGTTCTCCCCCGGAGTTCAGAATTAGCTTAAACTCCCCCTGTGAAGCTGGAAATTCACATCTCTGACGCTGCATCATTCCTTTCACTTCACACTCTCCCTTTGCTGGATTCCCAGGATATACAAACCAGCCTGTGACCCCTTGGAGGGACATCCCATCCTTCCTTGCAAGAAAATGCCTGTGCAGGAGCCCCAGGGTACAAATCACCTCCCTTTTCTCTCCATGAACAAATCAGGCAGGACCACAGGGCTGCCCCAAATGCACCTTCACTCAGTGTGAGACCACACTTTCTCCAGGGGTTTAGGTGAAGTAACCTGACTCCTGAACAGGCAGGCAGAAAAAAGATCCCAAGGAATCCTTTGGAAATGAGTATGTTGGTGAGGAGAGTATTTGTGAAGGGAATAAAAAAAATCCCTTATAAGTATCTGTAAAAGGTGTTAAGAAAAACACCCACATCATGTTACTCAAATGGCCCAGAAATCAAGAGATGAGCAGCAGTGCCAAACGCACTGACATTGTATCCAGTGTGGCTTTCTTAGCTGAAATCTGTTTAAAAAACTCCCACACCTATCACAGAATCATGGAATGGTTTGGGTTAGAAGGACCTTAAAAACCATCCAGTTCCACCCCTGCCATGGGCAGGGACACCTTCCACTGTCCCAGGTTGCTCCAAGCCCTGTTCAGCCTGGCCTTGGACACTGCCAGGGATCCAGGGGCAGCCAGAGCTTCTCTGGGCACCCTGTGCCAGGGTCTCCCCACCCTCCCAGGGAGCAATTCCTTCCCAATATCCCATCCATCCCTGCCCTCTGGCAGTGAGAAGCCATTCCCCCCTTGTCTTGTCCCTCCATCCCTTGTCCCAAGTCCCTCTCCAGCTCTCCTGGAGCCCCTTTAGGCACTGGAAGGAGCTCTGAGGTCTCCCTCTGAGAGCTTCTCTTCTCCAGGTGAGCACCCCCAGCTCTCCCAGCCTGGCTCCAGAGCAGAGGGGCACCAGCCCTTAGAGCATCTCTGTGGCCTCCTCTGGACTCTCTCCAACAGCTCCATGTCCTTCCTGTGGTTATAATGACTATTCCTACAGAGAACCCTCCTCATGTTCTTACAGATGAAAATGTGACACTTAAAAATGCTAAAACCCCTTGCTCCTCCCCACTTGTACAAATGTGGCAGCTCCTTTGACCAGAGAGAAGACAAGAAAAGAAGATGCCCAAGTGACAGGAGTGGAAAACCCAGCGTGGTTACGCAGCAGCTCTAAGGAGTCCAAGTTACATGAAGAGATTTTTTTAAAAACACTTCTCAAATCCTTCACTGTCAGCAGAGCCACAAATAAACCCTTATTTATCTCAACCTCCAGACAACTCCCAATAATACCCAGGGAAAGGCTCTGAATCACCGTTGTTTGCAACCCCAAGTGATGGAGTCCCTGGAATTATGCACATATGCAGAGCTGGAAATGGGAAGCACCAGGGCAAGCAAAAAAAGAAAGTGAATGTAAGAAAAAACAGTTATTCAGCATATTTCTTAAAGGGGCACCTCTACTCAGATGTAGCTCCAGCAGGCAAATCCTGCTGATTGTTCCAGGTAGCTCTCCAACATCCACTTCTGCCTGGCAGGATTAAACCCATTACCATGGGGAAAAGCTCTCCCAACACCTGGCTACACAAAGTGCAAGGTTTAGGGCAAACCTGGGGGCAGAATTATACCTTATCCAATACATGACACCAGGCAGACCTGATTTTCAAGGAGGTATAATTACACTACATAAAAATACGGAATTTTCAGACCCTCACCCCTTGTCAAAGACAAGAAGAAAAGAATGGGAAACTCTAAATGATATTCCTGGCAGGAGCATTACAATTTGTGTTGGGCATTTAAGAGTGTATAATGAAACTACCACGGCAAACACCATGGGAATAACTAAGATTTTTGTTAATTAAAATGTTTTCAAAGGACAGCTCATGCAGGGAGAACATCCAGACCAATTAAAGCAAAACAAGATGTTGACATCTGCAATGCTTCTGCACTTTGGGGGATTTCACAACTGCATTTTGCTGCTCACCCCTGCAGCTCCAGGATCACCGGGGTGTCCAACCCCTGGGAAAGGCTCCAGACTCTGTGTCCACCATCTCTGATGGGATCTTTGTCCTGGGGGGATCCACAGGGTCACCATGACCCAGCCAGCTCCATCAGGCACCAGCAGAAAACAGGAAAAAGCAGCTGTTGCCAGTCAAAGCTGCCTTTTCCCCCTACAGCTTTCCCCAACCCCAAACCCAGCAGCTCCTGGGATCAGAGGAACAGCTGGTGCAGCCCCAGCCATGGATGGGAGCAGGAACTGGCTCCTGAGCACTGACCTCACACTTCATGGAGATCATGGAACACATTGTCCTCTTTGTTTTCTTCACACTAGCAAAAAGGACACCAAGGAACTGTAGAAAATTCAATTCTATCCCTCATAAGCAAAAGGATTGGGGACTGGGATGAGGAACAACAAATGCGGCCATGCAGAATAGCTGTTTTTGCTGTATCCCCTCCACACCTTGATTTTAAACACTCTGTTCCTAAACACCAGGAAAACCATCACTGAGCTGAACTTCCACGGAAAAAACTGCTCTCCATCCCAATGAAAAGGTGGAATTGCAGTGCAGAAGAAACCTCTTCTGTTCTTACTCAATGAAGCAGCAGAGAACCAGCTGAGCACAACAGATTTTTCAGGCAAAACATCTCTCCAAAGGCAAAAACCCTCATTCCCCTCTGGAAAGCTGCATCCAATGCTGGCTTTGGCTTCCTGACAAGCCAGTACACAACACAGATGAGAACACTCCTTTCTCCAAAGAGGGGACAAAAAGGAATCAGGACAAGCCCTCTCGGGAAGAAATCCACGCTGCAATTAAAGCCCTAATAAAATATTAAGTCAAACTGCTAAAAATACACACAGAGATCCAGCCACAAACTTAGAGATGCTGGAACAAATAAAAGATAATTTAGAGCGTGAATGCTAAGTGCTGGAAATGGGAAAAGAAATGGAATTCTGGGCATGATCCACATAGGAGAAGGGTCAGGGAAGAGCGGGGGGAAAAACAAGGCATTTGTGGTGTTGCTAGAATAGTCTGGGATAGTTCTGGTGGAGCAAAAGTATCCTGAGTGTAAACAGAAAACAGAAATGTGGATGAAGAATGGAATCAAATGTGCATGGAAAAGACTGGAAAAGAGTTGCTTCACCATATGCTGTAGGTGCTTCTTAGCCCAGGAGAAGCTGCATCATTCCCAAAATTCCAGAGGACAGAAGACCCACAAATAAATCCCAGGGAGTGCCAGGGGATGAGTAGGCAAGCCCTTGACCACCAGAACCAGTAGGGAAAAAGACAATTGCTTTTCTTCTACCAAAATATTAATATTTACACTTTGGTTGGAACAAGGAGGCCTTCAAGGGAGAACAGGCACATGCTGCACACTTCGTAAATGTTGGAAATGGGATTCCAAGGATTATTTGATATAAATGGGAGTCTAAGCATTTTATTTTGATAAAACAAAGCAGCAAATACATTATTTTCTTCTCTCAAAGTAGAAGGTTGTCATGTTGACACCTGGGATGCAGAGAAAAAAGCAGCAGTGACCCAAATACAAATATAGTTGTTAAGAGGAAATATCTGCTGTCTGAGAGGATAATGATACAGAGGGATTTTGGGGCCCATTCTACCAGACAGGTATCAGCCTATACACCTAAAAGCTACATTTTCTTCCACTTTGCATATACTAATGTATAAATACAACATTAACAGCAGCTGCTTATTTGCTAAATGACAACACCTAATAATGTGCATTAAATTCAACACAACCCAAATTCCTTGGAGCTCTCCACACATGGAGCAATCTCTCTGCAGCACTGAACCTCATGGCAGGAGCTTAGTGGTACCTGCCAGCTTTTAATGCTTTTCTGCTGAAATAATTACAGCCACCACCACCCATCCATCAGCAACATCCAGTGGAAATGAGCTCTTCAAGCTCTTTTAGCAAATGTTGAGGCTCAACAATTTTGTCTTGATAGCTTTTAGTCCTCCTGGAGCCGGTGCAGCCTACATTTAGCTACCCAGGTCTTTGAAATATGGATGTACTGGAGTTATTATAGATCCTGAAAGGGATTATGTGCAACCATTCTGCTAAATGAGCTGTTTTCTTCTGAGAAAAAGCTTTGTTTCTGGGGGAAGTGTCCCTAGCAGAGATCAGCTAACCTGCTGCAGTTCCCATTCCTCGCTGATCTCCGAGCTACACAGATAGGAGAGATGGGAAAGTTTACCAGTATGATCTCCAGTTTGATGGTTTAATAAAGGGAGGATAACTGGGGGGCACACGAAGTTATGTGTGACTTGCTGGCCAAAAAAGGAAGCCAGATGTTGGAACTTCCAAGTTCCTACTCCCTCATTTCTCTGCTCAGCAGAGTGAGTCAGAAGGGTTCTACAAAGGGGTTGCTTTTATTTGTCAACTGCACACGAAGGGGATGCACTGAGAGCAGACAGAACTTCACTCTCAGGGGTGTAGTTTTGATGCTGCACCTCAGCTGGCACTGCTGGGGGACAGAGGGAGGGGACAACATGCTCAGCTCCCTCTTTCTTCCAAAACCCTCCATGAAGCAGAGCCCACCTCGCCACGTGCCAGTAGTTCCTGTGCATCCTCCCCATCTCCTCAGTGTCCTTGAGCTCACCTGTGCCATCAACAGCAGCACAGCGTCCCTGAGCTCACCTGGGCCAGGAACAGGCAGCACAGCATCCCTGAGCTCACCTGGGCCAGGAACAGGCAGCACAGCATCCCTGAGCTCACCTGGGCCAGGAACAGGCAGCACAGCATCCCTGAGCTCACCTGGGCCAGGAACAGGCAGCACAGCATCCCTGAGCTCACCTGGGCCAGGAACAGGCAGCACAGCATCCCTGAGCTCACCTGGGCCAGGAACAGGCAGCATCCCTGAGCTCACCTGGGCCAGGAACAGGCAGCACAGCATCCCTGAGCTCACCTGGGCCAGGAACAGGCAGCACAGCATCCCTGAGCTCACCTGGGCCAGGAACAGGCAGCACAGCATCCCTGAGCTCACCTGGGCCAGGAACAGGCAGCACAGCATCCCTGAGCTCACCTGGGCCAGGAACAGGCAGCACAGCATCCCTGAGCTCACCTGGGCCATCAACAGCAGCACAGCATCCCTGAGCTCACCTGGGCCAGGAACAGGCAGCACAGCATCCCTGAGCTCACCTGGGCCAGGAACAGGCAGCACAGCATCCCTGAGCTCACCTGGGCCATCAACAGCAGCACAGCATCCCTGAGCTCACCTGGGCCAGGAACAGGCAGCACAGCATCCCTGAGCTCACCTGGGCCAGGAACAGGCAGCACAGCCCACAGGAGGTTCAAGTCCCCCCAGTGAGATGGGACAGCCAGGCCAAGGAGCTTTGCAGGAGCAAGAAGCTGCTGCTCCCTCCTGTCACATCCTCAGTCACCTGCAAACATCAGGAGTGGTCCCCAAAGCAGCTCTGGTTCCCAGCCCACAGGCTGATCCAGCCTTAGGGCCACCAGCTCGGCTGGGCTGACACAGAGAATAAACAGGAGCTATTCTGGTAATTGAGCAGGAGCTCCTTGGCAACCACGAGTGCCAGGAAAACCCAGAGCTCACCAGCATTACCTGGCAGGCCATGCTGCAATCCACACACACTTCAATCCTTTGTGAATGAAAGGCTTAAACCATCACCAGGCAGCTTCAAGCATAAGAAAACCACAGCACTCACTGCTAAAAAATGGGAAGGTGGTAAGAGAGGCTATGGAATAAAAGCCAGGATGCTGCTGTGGGAAACTCAGAAACATCCAAGCTACAGACGCCCACTGCCTGCTCCCATTTCAGCAGCTCCATGTGCCTCACACAGAGCAGGGACACGAGATTCCCTGGATCTGGGCTGCCACTTCCATTGTCAGCTTCCCGCCTGGCTGCTGGCCTGGGAGGCCCAGGGACAACCTGAGGGAAGTGTGGCTGCTTCTGGGAGAAGCCTGTCTGCAGTTCTCTGTCTCTAGCATCTCTGAATCCCAAACCTCACACAGCAGCATTTCCTGGAAGTCCCTTTTCCTACGCTGTTTTAGTTCCTGGCAGGATACAAACCCCACATAACTGAAGAATGGATTTCCTAGAAGGTAATCATCAAAATTCCAGCCTCACATGGGAGTTACAAACGCAATCCCCAAGTGAGTGGTTTGCTCAGGAGATCCCAGCTGAGCTCCCAGGGCTTCAGAGATTGTTCATCTTCACAGGTGGAAGGAACAAAGGTGAAGCAATGAGTGATGAGACAAAGACATGGCTTATTTGACTGGAAAACAAATCCCTTCAAGGATAGTTCCATGAAAAATATTTACTTTGGAGCTGTTCACTGAAATCCTCTAGAAGGATCCTAAAAGCTGAATAGGAAAGAATATAATAATTTGTGATCTGTTAAAGAAGAGAAAAGCTGGAAGTTGGATCTTGTTCCTGTGTGTTTGGAGATGAACTCCACAGAAACCCACCTGGATTTTGCAATATCCTGTTTTTCTCTATAAAGACACAAAGACATCTTCACCACCTTTCCCACAGAAAGTCCCAAACTGGACACTGCACAAACACAATTCACACACACACCAGGCAGGAGCAGCCCCAAAATCCACCACACAGGGATGCCCAAAGCTCTCTGCAAATACCTCTGAAAGCAAAGAATAATTGAAGCTTCCTCTGAACCCAAATTTGAAGTGGCATTAATATTTCTGAGCCATAAGTGGCAACTAAGCCCAAGAAAGAGGCACCTGTTCTACCACATTTGTGGTGTCTGAGCCCTCTGTGCATCACTGCATTCCTTCCTGCATTCCCAGCTCCCTCCCAAAATTCCTGCCCAGGTAATCAAGCTCTAATTCATACCTGCTTCTTCCCTTCAATATCAACCCAGTTCAACCCCACTAAGGAAAATCTGCTTCCAGCAGCCTGTACTCTGGAGCAGGGTTTAATTATGTTTTATTTGTTCCCAGTGTGCCTTCCAGCAGCTCATCTTCACACTTTTCCAACTGTTTCCGGGAAGGAGGTGCACTAGCAGCAGAACATGCCCATCTGTAGGCTCCAAGGAAATGGGAACAGAAGGAAAATCTTGCACAGGAATCACATGATGAGTTACAACAGCAAATCCTGCAGCCCAGCCCAGGGACTGCTTCTCAACTTCCACAGGCAGGACTTGTGGCTGAGCCAAACAGTGGATGTTCAGGGGAAAAAAGAAGAAAACAAGGTGTAATTCAGGAGGATAAATGTGTGGATCCACGGGAAAGTGAGGGAAGAATTAACAAGTCCTTTTGCCACCTGCAATCTGAAGTGCACACCCTGCCCTACCAAATCCTGCGAACCATTTATTCATCTTTTTGAACCTGGGGTGTTCACTAAGAAGAATCCCTCTCCAAAATATCACCCTGTGGCTGAAGTTAAACCCACAACAAGCTGGGGCACGTGGCAGCCACGTCAGGAGCCCCCCAGGAGCACCCTCACCCACACACCCCAGGAGCAGCAGGCTACCACCAGTATTTATTGAGGAGACCACATCCCAGCCCAGCACATCCCAGATGGAGCAGCAAAGTCTCTCCAAGGCACTAATGAAGCTCAACTTGAACAGACTACAGAGAGCAAGGTTTCAGTAAAATCCCAATCATGTACTAGGAGCACATCACACAGGGAGCAGATGTGATTATTTCAGCTCTTGGGTTAAGGAATTCACAACCAGAAGCCCAAATTCCAGAAGAAAAGGGGTGCAAAGCCTGATCCTACATCACCTAAGGCAGGTTAAGCTAGAAAGGGGTGAAAACTAAACCAGAAACTACAGCCTGTGCTCAGTGGGACTCTCTGGGTGATACAGCACGAGAGGCAGAGTCCCATGAGCAGATCTAGGGCTGCTGAAAGCATTTCCCCACTCCCTGACCACCTTCAAAGCTCATGTTTGTGGCTTCCCTCTGTCATCCCAACAGATACTGGGATACAAGGCTTCCCCGTGGGTAGAACAAGGGAAAAACAAGAGCAGCAGTTCTGGGGTGGTGATAGTGAGCAGCACCACGATCCCCTGGAGACAAATTCCCACCTCCCAGCCGCGCCTGCCCGGCTCTGCGGGCACCAAAGGATCAGAGACCTCTCCTCCGGCTCCTTATCAAGGGGAAGAAAAGCTTGTGCAAACCAGAGCGTGCTGTATCTGTCTCTGTATCTCTGGGTGGCCCCGGCTGGCACTGCGGGGAGGCAGCTGAAGGCCAATGTCTCCAGCACAGAAAGGCATCCAGGTCACTCCTGCAGCTTATCCAAGGCTAAACTGGAGGCCATCGGGGTAAACCCACAGCTGGCGCCAGAGAATCTTAATCGCGGCATGGTTTGGGTTGGAAAGGACCTTGGAACTCATCCCGTTCCACCCCAGCCATGGCAGGGACACCTTCCACTGTCCCAGGTTGCTCCAAGCCCTGTCCAGCCTGGCCTGGGACACTTGCAGGGATCCAGGGGCAGCACAGCTTCCCGGGCACCCCTCAGCACCTCACGGGGTGTAACGCCGTCAAACCTGGAATCCCCAACGCCCTCAGGCAGCAGCGCTTCCAGGAGGAATCTCTGTCTTCCCGGCTGTGACCATGGTGTGCCGGGGGCGGCTCGGGGTGCAGCTCCCCCTCAGCCCCGCTGCCCCGCTGCCCTGCGGGACAATCCCCGCCGCTTCCTCCCAGCCCTCCCGTCCCGCCCGGCCCCGCTCCCCCCGACTCACCATGGCCGCGGCGGCACCGGGGCGGCTCTAGGCAGGGCGCCGCGCTCCGCTCATCTCATGGCCGGCGGTGGCACGGCGGGGCCTCCCCGCCCATGCACCGGCGAGCCCCCGCCGGCCGCGCAGCCACGGGCACCGGAGAGCCGCCGGCACCCAGCCCCCGGGCCTCCCCCGGCCGGCAGGACGGGGAGCCCCGGGGCGCTGGGTAGGGCCGCGGGAGGACGGGGCGGGAGCGGCGGGCGGCGCGGCCCGCGCGGTGCGGTGCCGGTGTCGGTGCCGGGGCTACGCCAGGCGCATCCCGGGCCCGCCCCGCCCTCCCACCGGAAGCGCTCACGGGGCGCCCGCAGCCAATCAGAGCCGAGGCGGTGCTGTCCGCGCACGCGCAGATCGGCGCGGCGCGCTGCCCGCCGCCATGTTGGAGAAGGGCGCGGCGCCTCGCGGGGCGCGGAGGGAAGGGCACGGCCGGAGGTGCGCCTGGCCCCGCCCCCAAACCTGCGCATGCGCACGAGCTGCTCTCCCGCGCGGCAGGAAATGGGGGTGATTGGGCTGTGCCCTGAGGGGCGGGGCTAGAGATGGACACGCCTCCTTGTGGGCGGGGCCTGGCGGGGGCGAGGGACACGGGATGGGATGGGATGGGATGGGATGGGATGGGATGGGATGGGATGGGATGGGATGGGATGGGATGGGATAGGATAGGATAGGATAGGATAGGATAGGATAGGATAGGATAGGATAGGATAGGATAGGATAGGATAGGATAGGATAGGAGGGGAATGGGGTGTGATGAGATGGGGATAGGGATGGGGATGGACCCAGAGCTGGACGTGAGCCTGCAGCTGGAGCTGGCCCTGTGTCTGGATCTGTGCCTTGACCCAGCGCAGCCCCATTGATCCCTGTGCTGTTTCCCATCTCCTGCCCCCATGAAGTGCTACCAAGGCTCCAGCTGTGGGTCCTGGCTTCCCGCCCATGGAACTAATTAAGTAATTAAATGAACCGTGGCAGGGCAAACCCCCAAGCCTTCCAGCCCTCCTCAGCAAGGACAGCAAAGTTCCACAGCATAGAATCCTCTGGCCATTCCCGTGTCCCACGTTTGCCTCAGCCTGGAGCTCTTTGTGGCCATCAGCTTTCCAGTGCCTGATATGGCCAGGAGAGATGTTGATGGAGAGATCCAGATCCATTAATCCAGTGGATTAATGTTAAAAAAAAAAAAAAAAAAAAAAAGAAATTCAGTCCCTAACTGCTGCCTGTCAAAATCAAGGAGTTGGGAACAGCTGGAACTCCAAACCCCTGATGCTAATACGGATCAGAATATTCCTTATGGCTCCCAAATTCCCATGGCACCTGCAGTGACAAGAGGTGGCTGAACCCAGCAGCTTAACAGGCTTTAGAGGGGACAAAACCCCTGTGGGGACATTGCAAAGGCTGGCACTTCCTTTAGAGGATTAAACCCCAGGAGAAGGGAAAATGAACCCTCCGTGGGGCTCAGCTGTTCCCAGGGCTCCCCGAGGAGCTTAGGGCTGAGCATCCCCTGGCGTCTCCAGGAGGATTTTCTGTCAGAGAGGATTTTATTTCCATGCTCTCAGCAGAGCACTGACCCCACAGGCCCCCATCCTGCTCAGGGCTCCAGGGAAAACGCTGCTCCCGGGCCAGGCAGGGTGGTGGGACTGCCCAGGGATGATCAGGGGAGAAACACAGCCTGGAAGTGCCGATGGATCAATGTGTGCAACCCCAGGAAGAGCATCAGCTCCAAAAGCAACCTTGGCACTGCCTCCAAACCTCCCCAGAACCTCCAAACCTCCCCAGAACCTCCAAACCTCCCCAGAACCTCCAAACCTCCCCAGAACCTCCAAACCTCCCAAAACCTCCAAACCTCCCCAAAACCTCCAAACCTCCCAGAACCTCCAAACCTCCCAAAACCTCCAAACCTCCCCAAAAACTCCAAAACTTCTCCAACCGCTCCAAAACCTCTCCATCATCTCCAAAACCTGTCCAACACCTCCACACCTCCCCAAAACCTCTAAACATCTCCAAAACGCCTTCCCAACCCCTTCACAACCTTTCCATCACCTCCAAACCTCTCCAACACCTTTGAAACCTCTCTTCTACCTCCAAACCTTTCCAAAACCTCCAAAAACGTCCTCCTTCCAACATTTCTCCAACACCTCCAAAACATCTTCCAAACCTTTCCAAAAACCCCTCCAGCATCTCCAGAACGTCTCAAAAATCTCTCCAATATTTCCTACACCACCAAAACACTCAGATGCCTCAAAAAAACTCTCCAACACCCTGAAAATCTCCCCAACATCTTCAAAACCTCTCCAACGCCTCCAAAACTCCTCTGACACCTCCAAACTCCCTCCAAAATCTCCCCAATATTTTAATGCCACCAAAACACTCCGATGCCTCCAAAACCTCTCCAACACTTCCAAAATCATTCCAACACCTCCAAAATTGCTCTGACTCCTCCAAAATCTCCCCAGCATCTCCAAAATGCCTCAAACTTCTTCAGAACCCCTCTGACTCCACCAAACCCCCTCCAAGACCTCTCCAACCCCCCCGGCTGAGCGGAGGTACATCCATGTTGATCCGAGGCTGGAGCTGCCCAGATCTGCCACCTCAGCAGGGCTCCCAGTGGGATGTGCAGCTGCGCCAGCTCGTTACCATGGTGATCATTAAAAGATAATCTCATTATCGCCGTTTGTCATCCCGGCAGGGCAGTGTGAGGCCACGTGCTCCGAGGAGCTGGGGAGAGCAGGGACAGGGATCTCCTGAGCTGGGAGCTGCCCTCCTCACCAGGGGCACCTGCTGCTTCCCTCTGGGGGGTTTGGGGCTTTTTGGGGTCCTTAAAAGAGAAGCAGCATGGGATGAGGAGGGAGGGACCTCTTGTGCCACAGGCACAGAGCAGCTGATGGGAACCTAAGGAAGGAACCTTCTGCCCAACTGCTGGATCCCTACAGGGAGACTTCTCCTCTATTCCACCAATCCCTGCTAAGCCCAAGGATGTGGAACACCTTTCAGCATGGAATGTGGGGCTGAGCTGTACAGGCCTTTGTCTTTGCTTTAGAAAGAGCTGTCCCAAGGCAAAGGAATCATACAGCATGGAATGGTTTGGGTAGGAAGGGATCTCAAAGCCCATCCCATCCCACCCCCTGCCATGGCCAGGGACACCTTCCACTAGCCCAGGTTGCTCCAAGCCCCATCCAAGCTGGCCTTGGACACTTCTGGGAATCCAGGGGCAGCCACAGCTTCTCTGGGCACCCTGTGCCAGGGCCTCACCACCCTCACAGGGAACAATTCCTTCTTAATATCCCATCTATCCCTGCCCTCTGGCAGTGGGAAGCGACTCCCCTGTCCTGCCACTCCAGGCCCCTATAAAGAGTCTGTCCCCATCTTCCTTCCAAGCCGCCTGTAGACCTTATAGACACATCAAGGTGTCCCCAGTCTCCTTGTGCCTCGCATGGGAAATACCAGGTCTCACACAGGGACCTCCCGTTGTTGTTGATCCATGAAAAAACAAGGTGGGATCTCCACATCTGCCACCAGCAGCACTGGAGCATGAGGAAGAGCCTGTCCTGGGCATGCAGCCATGCCAGACCCTGGTCCTGCTTTATTTACGTGCTGGAAGTGCCATTTCTTACAGAAAATCAACAGTCCCCCAAACCAGTGACTGTGGCAGCCCTCGTTTCAGTTTGGGGCTCCTCCATCCCCAGAGAGGGAACAGGAGGGCTGGGACTGTGCCTGGACCAGCCCTGAGGTGGGAGAAGCCATCCACCTTTTTTTAAATTTATTTGGTAACTTCACGTTTCAAAAACACAGAAGGAATGGAAATGCCATGGAGCTGAACAGCTGTTTGGGGAGATGAAGGGAACAGGATTTGTGAAAATAATTTGTTACCACATGGTTTGTCTCTCAATTTTTATTATAAACAGGCACTGAAATGCCTGTTCTCCAAGCCTCCTGCTCTGCTCCAGCCTTGATTCCAGCCTCTCTAATCCCACATTCAAATATTCATCACATTTAATTGCTTTATTCCCGTTTTGCAGCATTTGCGTTTTGCCCTCGGGGTGAGTCTGAGCCTCACGCCAACCCGGCAGCTGGCTGTGCTTCCCCTCACATCCCTCTGCTCTGTTCCCATCTCCTTTATTGTTCCTGCCACAAACCGAGCTGTAATTCACTGGGAATGCCATGGAGAAAAGAGCATTTTACTGCCCTGCCACCTCATGCAAAGCAACTTGATGAAAAGGGTTAAACTGTGTTTTATAAGTCCAATAAAGCAGCTTGGGAAAGTTTTGTCCACAAAGCCCCACTGCTCCCCCCATCTCCCGAGTTCCTTGGCAAGGAATTTGCTTATTTAGCAAGCTGTAAAAACCCAGCAGGTAAAAATTCCTGTGGAATGTACAAATGTGGATAATTAATGATACAAACCCACCAGAGCCTGGGCGTGGAGAGCTTGTCCCTGGGATTGGTCTCCATCCTCCTCCACCTGCTTTGGTGTGGGGTGGGACACAGGGATCCCCAGCTTGGTGTCCCAGGGGTGGAGGGTGCTCAGCTGGGGCTGTCATCCCATCCCATCCCATCCCATCCCATCCCATCCCATCCCATCCCCATCCCATCCCACCCCATCCCACATCCCTGTGCTGGCCAGACTGGTCAGGACCATGCACAGTGGCCGTGGTGGGCAAGGGACCTTTGTGGCTTCGTGACCATCACCAGTCCTGGCCAGGTCTGCCTGCCCCCACCCCTGCTCTGCTCCACACCCTGCTGGGGTTTTGGCTCTGGTTTTATCCCTGGAATGGCTTCCCAGTTCCCACTGAAGGCTGGCTGCTCCCAGACTGGGGTTGAACAAAGCTGTGGCTCCAGGATGCTGAGGAGATCCCCTAAGAAGGAGAATGGATTGAGGAGCACAGCAAGACCAAGTTTCAGACAGGCTTTGTGGGTCTGATGTCTTCAGTGTATTCGCAAGGGAGCCCTGGGAATCCATCCCAGTGTCCCAATCACCTTTTCCAGCAGCTCCAGAGCCAGAGGAGCAGGTGGGAACCACAGCAGCTTTCTCCCTCCACTCTCTGACAGGCAGGGAGAAAGGACTCGTTTGGGCTGTGGCTTCTTTTGAACCTACACAGAGTTCAGTCTGCCCCAACCTTCTTCCCAGACCTCAAATGCACCCAGGCAGCACAGCAGGATGTCCTGACCTGCCCTCCTGTGCCTCTCCCTGCTCTCAGCATCCCACGATCCTGTGGGACACCAGCAGAGGTGCAGGCAGTGGTGGAGGAGTTGGATGGAGCCTGAGCTCCCATGGGCAAGGTGTCATCCTGAGGGATCTGTCCCTCACCAGGGGCTCCTGTGGGGATCCACCAGGAGCCACATGGATTCCTGACTGGCCTCTTGATCCAACATTTTGGTGGGATTTTATTTAGTGAAGCAGGAGGGTCCCTTGAGCCACGTGAGGTGTCATCTTTTTCCAGGAAGCAAGGGGTGGAGTGGGCTGTAAATCCAGAAGCCATTAGGAGCTCCCCAGGCCCGGGCACACTCATCCTCTTCCCTTTTTCTCCAGGTTTCTCCTCCTCTCTGCTCTGCCCATTAGCAAAGGCATTAAATTTTAACATTTTTTGTCGTTCCTGGTGAGTGGGTGCCTGGGTGGGTGCCAGGGCCCTGGTGCCAGGGGAGCTGGGGCCCTGGGGTCTGGCTCTGGAGGATGCCCCTGATCCCACAGACTACCTCAGTGTGGTGCCTGCAGGATGCTGATGCTTCTCCCAGCTCCCAAGGACCAGCATGGAAACAGAATCCCTGCAAACACCCTGCACAGCTCCAGTGCAGCCAGGCTGGGAGAGCTGAGGCTGTTCACCTGGAGAAGAGAAGCTCCAGGAGCTCAGAGCTCCTGCCAGTGCCTAAAGGGGCTCCAGGAGAGCTGGAGAGGGACTTGGGACAAGGGATGGAGGGACAGGATAAGAGGGAATGGCTTCCCACTGCCAGAGAGCAGGGATAGATGGGATATTGGGAAGGAATTCCTCCATGTGAGGAAGGTGAGGCCCTGGCACAGAGAAGCTGTGGCTGCCCCTGGATCCCTGGCAGTGTCCAAGGCCAGGTTGGACAGGGTTTGGAGCAGCCTGGGCTAGTGGAAGGTGTCCCTGCAGGGGATGGAATGAGATGGGTTTTAAGGTTCCTTCCAACCCAAACCATTCTGGAATTCCAAGATTCTGTGAGAATAAATTGGGATAAACTACTCTCCAGGCTCTCCTGGGAGGACAGGACCCAGAGCAGCACAGCCAGGAGCTTTCTGGCCGTGAGGAATTAAAAAGCCATCGATTTTTGCCATTAACAGGGGTGTGGCCAGAGCAGACGCCAGAGGCAGAGCCACCCACTGAATAATTCAGGGCGAGAGATGACGAAGCCCAAGGCCAGGCTGGGGAAGCCTCTCCATGTCCTCCCACTTCCCAAGGACATGGCTGTTGCTCCTGTCCCTGGGCACTGGGTGTGGGCTGGGGTGAGGGAGCAGGATTGGGTCTCAGGGACCTGGGGGACCAGTGTGGGTCCCTGAGCCTGTCCCAGTGGAAGGGGGACAGTGAGAGGTCAGGGCCGTGTGACTTTGGGGGCTCCTGACCCAGTGTGGCCTGGTGTATCCCCTGGAGCAGCTGGACATTGCCTGCAGCAGCTGTCCCTTTTGGGGCAGGGACACCCATCATGGGACACACATACCATTTGTGGGGCAGGGACACTGTTGTGGGGCAGGGACACCCCTCACAAGGCACCATGGCGGTGTGCCCTGTCCCACCGTGCCTGTGCAGTGGGACAAAGTCCCCAGCATGACTCCCAGGCCACCTTCTCCACCACCAGCAGGCACAGGGCACCCACGGCCACCCAGGCTGGGAGACTTCCCCCGGTTGTGCCAAGTGCCCCGTGCCAAGGGCTGGCCAGAGCCCGGGGATGTCACACAGAGCCCGGGGATGTCACACAGAGCCCGGGGATGTCGCACAGAGCCCGGGGATGTCGCACAGAGCACGGGGGTGTCGCACAGAGCCCCTAGACACCGAGCTCGGGCTCCTCGGTGACTCGCGGTGCCCCGGGCGGGCGGGCTGAGTTTGCCCGGTCTCAGCCGGAGCTGGCGAGCCCGGAGGCAGCAGTCGGCACCGGGAGAGGGCGGCTGGAGCCCGGGCAGGCGGCATTGGAGGAGTTAACTTCCAGCCTCGCCGCGGGAGTCGGGAGCTATTAATACCCGCACGCTGCTTTAGCTGTCAGAGCGAGCGGCTGCTCTGCCGGTGAGACGAGCCCCGCGGAGCCGCCGCTCCACGACGGCACAACTTTCCCCCTCCGCCGGTGTGTTGGGCTGCCGGACCCTGCCGGACCCTTCCAGACCCTTCCAGACCGTGCTGGATCCTGTCAGCCCCTGCCGGACCCCACCTGCTGCAGGGGACACTTTCCCTCACAGCGACACGGGCACCGTCCGGTGCCAGGGGACAGCCGCTTCCCACGGCCCGTGAAGCACCGCAAGGCTCGCCCGGTGCCTCGTCCCACCCTGCCCGAGCCCTGGCGTGGGTGATGCCATCCGGAGTCTCTGCTCGCACTCCCTGAGGACTGGCAGCGCCGCCGGCCGGGCAGCGCGATGGGTGCCGGGGTGGCACTGGGCATCGCTGACCCCGGAGCGAGGGCGGCGCGGGACATGGCACAGCCCGGAGCTGCCTCCGTGCCCGGGGAGCGGCCTGTCCCGGCGCTCAGCTCGGCCGTGTGACGAGCTCCCCGACACCATGGCCCCGGCAGGGCCAGCCTGAGCCTCCGGCCACCACCAGCCGGAAGATGCCAGCAGCCCTCCGGCACTGCCTGCCCTGCGCTCCCCCTCGCCCGGGCGCGGTGGCCACCGGCCCTGAGCGATGGATTCCTTCTGCTTCGTCTGCTTCCAGAAAGAGGAGCTGCAGCCCCTGCACCTGCACAGGTCAGTGCCGCAACCCCGGGACGGCGCTGGTGGGGACACGGCGCTGGTGGGGACACGCCACGAACCCACGGTAGGGCATGGCACGGGAGCAGGGCACCGAGCCGGGCTGAGGGACAGCGGCTGGCGTGGGCCGCGCCAAAGTTTCCTTTGGAGCAGGCGCATCCTCTCCCCGCCGGAGGACTCCAGAGCCCGTGCTGTGCCGGGAGAGGCTGCGCGCAGAGCACCTGTGGCCATCCGGGATGTGCTTCCCGCGCAGCAGCTCTCCCGGGAGCCCGGTGGGCAGCCTGGTGCCGTGCCGTGCCGTGCCGTGCCGTGCCGTGCCGTGCCGTGCCAGCTCAGCGGTGCTGCTGTGCCCGTGAGAGCAAGAAGGGCTGCGGGCAGCAGTGTGTGCACCCAAAGCCTCCTGTAGCCACCCCAGATCCATCCCAGGGCCATCCCACCACCCCTGCTCACCTGAGCAGGGTCCCTGGGCAGTCTCTGCTCCTCCCTGCCTGGCTGGGCCGGGGGGACGCTGCAGCTGGGGGTCCACAAGGAGAGCCACGAGGCTGCCCCAGGGCCTGTCCCTCTCGGCAGCAGCACCGGCGCTCGCCTCCCCCTTCCCCGAAATCTCCTCTCGCATCGGCGCTGCTGAGCCACAGCCAAGGAGAATGTGCCGGTGCCGGAATTAGCCGGGCAGCCGGCAGGAATGCGAGGTGTGAATGCTGGCACATGTTGTGCCCAACTGCTCCTCCGTGGCACTGAGCCACTGCCGGCTCCTGGCCCACGCTGCCAGCCCCGGAGCAGAGCCCCTGCCTGCTCCAGCCAGGAGCCCCCCAGGCATTGACTGTCCCCAGCGAGCTCTGGGGAGGACTCAGGGCCATCCGCTCCATCAATCCAGGCAGTCTGTCCTTCCCCCCGGGGTGCAGGAAGCTGTAGGATTTGTTTGGGTGTAAATCAGGAGGTTCTGGAGCCTCTGTTCCTGTGAGTCACTGCCCAGGTGGGGGAACACGAGTGCCAAGGATCCACAGGGGCCTGGCTGTGGGTGCTGCTGGCAGGAGGGGTGCACAGAATTCCCAGGATTCCTGTCCCAGAGCCCAGCCCGGGCTGGAGCTGACCAGTGGCATCCAGCTTGTGTCAAGCCACAGGTGGCATGAGTTTGGCATTCTCAGCCAGGGAGGGAGCGCCTGGGGTGGCAGTGTGGTGGCCCAGGGCCCTGCATGGTGGCTGCAGGGACAGGGGTCGGCAAGGGATGGACACCCATGGCTTGTGCCCAGAGGCTTCTTCCCATCCTGCCCTGCTTCAAGGTGGGCTGCACTGGGGGGGTGGGTCCCTTCCTGAACATCCCCTTAGTTGTCACCAACTTGTCCCTGAGTCTGTGTCCATCCCGTGGGGACACAGCTGCCATGGCCTCTCACCTCCAGCACAGCCCCACCAGGATGGGCTCCCCGGGGGCGACAGGAGGTGCTGTCAGAGGTGCTCCCTGCTCTGTCACTGCCCCGGTGCCCTGCCCTGCTCCTGCCACCTGTGCAAGCACGTGGGCCCCACGCGTGGGTGCTGTGGCAGTGTGTCTGTCCCCCATGCCTGTCCCCCACATCTGTCCCTTCATGTCTGTTCCCCATGCCCGTCCCCGCGTCTGTCCCCCCATGTCAACCCCACGTGTTTATCCCTACGTCTCTTCCCGTCTCTTCCCCTGTGTCTGTCCCCCCATGTCTGTCTCCCTGTGTCGGTCCCCCGGTGTTTGTCCCCCGATGTCTCTCTCCCCGTCCCCGTCCCCGCGTGTCTGTCCCCCCGTGCCCGTCCGCGCAGCCTCTAGATGGTGCCAGGAGAACGGGCAGCGAGCGGAGGCGGCGGGCGGGCGGTGCCGGGCGCTGTTGGGGTACCGGGCTGCCAGAGCGGCCCCGTGGCTCTCTCCGTACCCCCAGTTCAGTCCCTCCCTCCCCCCGAACAAACCCGTTCTGCTTCTTTTCCCAAGCAGCCCATCCCAAAGAACCCCTCCCGTCCCCTTCTATCCCAGCAGCTGAACAGCCGTCACTGTGCTCCAGGGTCATCACCATTCCCAAGATCCCAAACGCGGCCAGTGCTGTCCCAGCCCGCTCCTGGCCCGGCCCGTGCCGGGGGATGCTGCCCCGAGGACGCTGAGTCCCCGCCCGGCTGTTCGGTCCCTGCCACCCCGCGGAGCACGGACGGGCGGTGGGGCTCTGGGCCGGGGACAGCACCCCGAGGGTCGCTGGCAGGGGCTTGGCGTGTGCCACCCCCAGCGGGGCTGTCCCACGGCCCCCGGGCTGCGTCCCCTTCCTGACCTTGAGAGCGGCCACCGGGAATGTCCTCGCGGCTGTCATCGCATGGGATGGCAGCGCGCGCACAGGGGGACACCGAGCTGGGGGCTCTGAGCCCCCCGCCCGCCCCGCGCTCCGGGAACCAACTCCCACTGCTCCCTTTTCCCCTGGAAATCCCGGTGGATGGGCGCTGTCCCCAGGGACCGAGGGGACAGCCGGCGCCCCCGACACGGGCGGAGCCCCCCGGGCTGGGCGCGGGGGATGCTGGCCCCGCAGCCGGGACACGCCGGAGCCCCCCGGGATGAGCGAGTCCCCTCCGCCCGTGCTGCGGCTCCCGGCGTGCTCCGCTCGCTCCTTCCCTCCCTCCTTCCCTCCGCTGCTCCTTCCCAGCATCTCCGCAGCATCCCCGGCGGGTTTAGCTCCTGTCACCGTGGCGTGACAAGTGGCGGGTGGCCCTGGGACCTCGGCTGTGTGGGGCTCAGCGTCTTGGCTCCCGCTCTGACCGAGCGATGCCGAAGGGACAAGCGACCTTCTCGCTGAATTCCGGGGGGATTTGGCACGCTGGGAATATTTTGGGCTTTCCAGGTCATTTCCCACCGCCCACCCTGTCCAAGCATATCCCATGGCACAAGCCGGATATTCCCTTTCCCAGCACAAATCCCAGGGGCCCTCGTGGTCCCTCGGGGAGGCGGGGGCTCCTCGCACGGTTTGGGATTGCACGAGGTGATAAACATGTTTGATCTGGCTCCTTTCATCTCGTTAATCCTAATTAGTTATTAATATTCTGGGAGTGCTTTGAAGACCACGATGCCGATGCTGGCGCTGCCTGGTACAACTGGTGTTACTATGGCTCAGTGTGAGTGTGACCCACGTGCTGCCCAGGGGAGCCAGGCCGCCCCTGAGGGACCTGACGAGCCCCACGGAGCCCCATGGAACCCCCCAGAGTCACACGGAGCCCTGCTGAGCCCCACAGAGGCCTGGCAAGTTCTGAAGAGCTCCATGGAGCCCCACAGATCCCTATGGAGCCCTGCAGATCTCCACAGAGCCATGTAGACTCCCACAGAACCTCAGGGAGCTCTGTTGAGCCCCACAGAGCCCTGCCGAGCCCCACGGAGCCCTACTGAGTTCACAGAGCCCCATGGAGCCCCACAGAGCCCTGTTGAGTTCACAGAGCCCCACAGAGTCCCACAGAGCCCTGCTGAGCCCTAAAAAGACCCACGAACACCTGCAGAACCCCATGGAGTCCCCCAGAACCCCAAAAAGCCCTGCCAAGCCCCATGGAGTCCCAAGGAATCCCACAAAGCCCTGCCAGGCCCGGCTGGTCCCACTGTCAGCTCAGCCCCTGTGTACCCAGGGCACAGCACAGCCCTGTCCTCGAGCACCAGGGTGGTGACACTGGGAGCTGACCCACGTGTGGGGCATGTGACACTGTCCCTGCAGCCCCCAGGGTCCCTTGGCTGGCTCCCCGGGCACCTCTCGCCTGACCTAGAAAGAGCCCCGAGCTATAAATAGGGAGAGAGTTGACAGAGAGCTCAGAGGAGCTCGGAACACCGAGAGCGGAGGCTGCGGGAGCCAGGATGGCATGGCAAGGACAGGCAGGGGACACGGGGGGTGAGGGGCTTTGGAAAGGGGTGAGGCTGGACCCAGCGGCCCAGGGAGTGGGGCATGCAAGGAAGGCGGCTGTGGCTTTCCTTGGCCCGTGTCCTGCTGCTGCGGTGGCACAGGGAGCATCCCAGCTCTGCCCATCTCCCAACATTTTCGCCCTTTCCTGCACCTTCTCTCCTGGAATGCTTTCCTGCCCTGTGCTATCCCTGTTCCAGTCCCACAGCAGCCGCTCTGAGTGCCTCAGTCCCCACACAGCCCACCCTGGCTGGCCGGGTCACTGCGCTCCAGCATTCCTCTCGCCATGCCTACCCGATGCCTCCAGCCCGGCGGGGATCACCCACACTTGGAGCATCCCAGCCGGCAGGAGCCGAGAGCTGTGGCAGGAACGGGAGAGGAGGGGGATCGAGGGGAGCTGCCCCAGCAGCCGCAGCCGCCCTTGCCTCGGTCCTGAGCGGGGCTGGCAGTGCCCCGTGAGCAGCTGCCGGGCGGGAAGAGGGTGACAGTGGCACAGCCGATGCCGGCACAAATTAAAGCGGAGTGTCGGAGTGTGATTCAGCCTCTTGCCTTAAAGTCATTCATGAAAAGACTTAATTGCTCTGCATCCTCAGCGCGAGCGGAGCAGAGCCATCAGTGAGTCAGAGCCGATGGCTCCCCGGCCCTCCCCGGATTTTGGGGCCTCGGGGGACAGTGGGACGGCCTCGGTGCCAGCGGAGTGGGCACAGCTGGTGTGGGGCAACAGTCCATTGTCCCCTCGGAGGGTGGGACAGCCCCAGGGCCGTGGGTCCAATTAAAGTGGCATCGTGGGAGTGAAGGGACCTGGCACCCAGCTGAGAGACAGGGGAACCCCAAAGCAAATCCTGGCCTGTGTTAAACAGTCCTACTCGGCCTTGGTGGGCACAGTAGGAAATCTGGAAAGACGAGGTGTGACCAGGGATGCTCCAAGGGGGAGCACAGTGTCTACCCCTCGCCTTCCTGTGGGAGGGCTGTCATTGTCCCCCAGGCTGGAGGTGCCCGGGAGCTCCCAGTGCCCAGCTCTGGCACCACTCGCTGGAAGTGTTGCCAAATTTCAGGTGCCTGAAGGGAAGCCCCCACAACGCCTCTGCCTCATCCGGTATTCCCTGGCTTGGAGCGAATGTTCCATGAGCCACCCATGAGCGCAGGAGGGAAGCCACATGTCCTGCACTGTTCTTACTGAGAAGTGGAACTTCACAGGGCTGCCTGTGCCAGGGTGGGCATCACCTGTGCCATGGTGGAACAGGCTGCCCAGAGAAGCTGTGGCTGCCCCTGGATCCCTGGAAGTGCCCAAGACCAGGTTGGATGGGGCTTGGAGCAGCCTGGGCTAGTGGAAGGTGTTCTTGCTCACAGTAGGGTGGAACGAGATGACCCTGAAGGTCCCTTCTAACCCAAACCATTCTGTGACTCAGCGTGGGCATCAGCCACACCACGGGGGCATCACCTGTGCCAAAGGAGAGGGAACAGAGTCTTGGAGGGCTCAAGGACAGCAGGGCCCAGGGAAGCAGTGGGCAGCAAGATGTGTTCCTGTGCTGGGGCATTCCGGCTGCACAGTGCTGGTGACCCCCAGATGCTCCAAGCATGGACTGTCGGAGCTCTCGGGTGGGGTAGGGTATGAAGCCAACCCCAGCGGAGCACCGCTGCCATCACATCACTATTGTCTCCAGCGCCGGTCTGCTCCGAGCCGAACCCGCGGTACCGGAGCTCCGCACTCGGCGGGGAGGGGGCGGCTCAGCCCGAACCCCCTTTGCTGGGCTGCTCCCGCACCGACTCCCCCCGGCTACATCGGGGGCGGGGACAAGCAGCGCCCCGCATCCCGCAGCGCTCATTCCGCATCGCCCCATCCCCGCGGGGCCGGCGGCGGAGCTCCCCCGCGCCTCCCGCTCCTCCCGCTCCGCGCTCCCTCCCCGGGGCGGCGCCGGTGCCGGTGCGGGCGGAGCGCGGCGCGGGGCGGGCGCTGCCGGGGGCTGCGGGGGGCGCCGCGCTCCGCTCCCTCCGCTCCGCTCCGCTCCTCCGGCGGCGGCGGCGGGGCCGCGGCATGAGGAGCCCGGCGGGGCGGGCGGAGCGCGGCGGCGGCGGCGGCGGCGGCGGCTCCTCTCCCGCCGGGGACGGGGCGCGGCGGCGGCTCGCCCCTCCGGTAAGGCGGCCGCGCGGGGATGGGCGCGGGCACGGGGTGCGGGGACGGGGATACGGGGACGGGGATACGGGGACGGGGGTGCACGGATGGGGGTGCGGGGGGCGCCGCCCGCCCGGTACCGAGGCCGCCCTTTGTTTGCCCGCACGGCGCGGGGAGGGGACAAAACCCCCATCCCGGTACAGCCGGCGCTCCGGGATGAATGGAGCGGGGTGGGCACCGCGCCGTGCTGGCAAACGCTGCCCCCGGGATCGGTCGCCCCCCCGCCCCGGGTCCCTCCTGCGGCCGGTGGCACCTGCGCCCCGGGCGGCCCCGGTACGGCGCGGGGGGCGAGGGGGAGGGATGGGGACGGAGGGGCGTGAGTGACACCGAGCGGAGCTGGGGCCGCGGGGCTGCTCCCCGGGGGCTCCCGGTGGGTTTGGGGGGCTCCGGAACGGTGCGCTGAGCTGGAAGGCAGCTGGGAACAGGGGAAGGGGAGAGCAGGGAGAGGCGGCCTCGGGGGCAGCTCAGGCCGTGTCCCCTCGTGTCCCCTCATTGTGTCCCCTCGTGTCCCCTCATCACCTCCCCATCTCATCTCCCCTTGTTTCCTCTCACGTTCCCTCACCTCCCCTTGTCTTCCCTCATCAGCTTCCTGTCTTCCTTATTACCTCCCCTCATGTCCCCTCATGTCCTCTTGTCATCTCCCCTCATGCCCCGTCCATCATCTCCCCTCATTTCCCCTCATTGTGTCTCCTCATTGTGTCCTCTCTTGTCCCCTCGTCATCTCCCCATGTCATCTACTCTTGTCATCTCGCCTTGTCTCCCCTCACGTCCTTTCATCGCATCCCCTCCCGTCTCCTTATGTCCCCTCTTTGCCTCCCCATCTCTCCTGTCACCTCCCCTGCTGTCCCCCGCTGTCCCCTGGCCGCGGGCTGGGGCACAGGGCCGGCCTCCATCCCACCCCGGCCTCTCCCCGGCTGCAGCGGGGAAGGGGGAGCGTGACCCACTTTCCTCCAGGTCCAGCCTCGCTGCCGCCGTGGCCGCGGGCAGGCGACACCAGCTGGGAGCCCCAGCACAGCTCGGGGACTGGGGACAGGGTGGCCCAGCCTCGGCACCCCTCTGTCCCGGACCTGGCATTGGGGTGCTGCCACGGGGAGGCAAAGGTCGGGGCTGGGTGTCCGTGTGCCAAACCCCCGACCTGCCCGGTGTCACCGTGTCACCGTGGGTGTCACCGTGCCCTGCCCGGGGTGCTGCGGGAGGACACCATGACAGGGGTGGGAGCACAATCCTTCATGGGAGCACCCAGTCGCTGGGAGCCAGGGCTGAGGTGGGGCAGTGCCCAGGCTGCACGGGGCACTTAAAGGCTGCGAAGCCCCTTGGAGTGGAGTCAGGGCTGGTTTTCCTGGCAGAGGGACGTGTCCCTGCTGTCCCCAGGAGCGAGTGGGGCCGAGGGCCGGCTGGCCCTGCCGTGGGGTCGGGCAGGTGCCGCTCGGGGAGTTTGTATTTGCAGATCCCAACCGTGCGGTGCTGCCGGCGCTGGCGGAAGAGTTTTGGGAGGGAGATGATGACAGGCTGATGAAACCAATCAAACAATGAAGTAATCATAAATCCCCGGTGCTGGCGGTGAAGGCGGGAGGAGCCGCAGGCTGGAGAAGCTGAGGTCCTAACGAAGCCATCCTGCTCGGCAGCAAAAATCCCAGGAGGCTGGAGCACTGAAAGGCAGCCAAGGTCCTGTCATTGGGGCCAATGGACGGAGACAGCCCGGTGTGGATGAGGGCAGGGAGAATCCTGCTGGCAGCTCCGGAAGAGCAGTGCAGAGGGCACAGGGAACGGTGGCAGGAAGGAGGAGTTGTGACTCCCCGGGAGCTGTCGGTGGAAAGAGTGCTGGCACTGCTTTGTTTGCTCTTCCCAAATTTGTCTGCGAAACCTGAATCCTGGGACCGAAGGCTGAGGAAGCTTGTCACAGGCTGATGGCCAGGATGGGAGATGGTTCCTGCAGTGGGGGACACTCTGGATGGGTGTGACACGGCCTGACCCTGCCCTGCAGCTGGAACATCTGCACTGGGAGAGCAGCTCCTGCCCAGCCTGCGCCTGGCTGGGCATTCATTGACTTTGCTGAAGACAATCCTGGTGCTGCGCTGGTCTAGGCAAGGAGCTGGTATGAGAATTGCTGGATAACTTGGAATTCAGTGCCAATTCAGTCCTAAGCTGGGGGCACTGGGGAGTCCTGGTTGCTGTGGATGCTTCGGTGGAGGTTTGATGCTGTTTCTGGTGGTGTCAGTGGTGCTCCAGCATTTCCCAGCGCTGTCCCACTGCTGTGGAACCAGCTGGACATGGAGATGTGCCCCATGGGGTGGCTCTTTGGGGTGGCTGCTCCTCCTGGGCTGAGGGATACTGGCAGAGGGGCTGTCCCCACACTGCTGCCACCAGCCAATGTCCCCATGCCATGCGTGACCAGCCACCTCCTGGACACAGCTGGCTTGTCCTGAGTGGCTTTGGGTGGCCCTGGGCTGGCACGTGGGTGCAGGAACCCTTTCCCTATGCATGTGTTGCTGCTTTGGGTGGGTTGGTGGTGGCAGCCAGCCTGGCTGGAGACTGCCCAGCCATGGAGGGGACTGATGGCTCTGAGCCCCAGCGAGATTCCAGTCCTGCTCCCACAGCCATGCTGTCCTCGTTAGGCCAAGGTGCCTTTGCGAGCCCTCCCTGGGCTCCAGCGTGCCACAGCCCCCGGGAAGCACAGCCAATATCTGGTGTGCGGGTCCCAGCGGCATGGAAGGGAGGAGAGGATGTCCCTGGAATGGGGTCAGGCAGGAATGGAGGTGGCAGGGGCTGGAAGCGGAGCGGGGCGCTGGGAGGCAGCGGCTCAACATGGGGCATGAACAAAGCACCGCTGGCCCCTCGTCCCAGTGACACCGGGATGGTGCTGGCGTGTGGAGAACTCGGAATGGGGATGGCTCTGGCAAGGCCCAGGGCGTGACTTTGCTGGCTCAGTGCGTTGTTTAGGGGAAACGGGTAGTTTGGGAGCTGGTTGGGGTGCAGGGAACTCTCTCCTGATGGATGCCCTGGTGGGCTTGGCTGGGAGTCGGTATTACCTGCTCTTAACTGAGGGTTTGGGGATGGGGAAGGGGAAAGCAAAGCTCTGCCAAGTGCAGGGACAGAGCAGTGTGGGCCTGTGGCCATCCCAGTGCTGCATTTCTCATTTCCCCCCTCTCTAAAGAGGAACTTGGGTCTTGCAGAGCCCGTGCCCCGCACGGATTTTCCCCTCTCTCTTCCCAATTCCTTGTCCCAGAGCAGCCCATGGTGAGAGTCCCAGCCCCTGGCGCTCAACCCTGCATCAGGCTCAGCCCAAACCCTCTTCCTGTAACCTCCCTCAATAACCGGGTTGTTTTTCTGTCAGTCTCTGATGTGGCCAGAGGGATTTTTTCCCCCTTTCCCTCTTAATTTCCAAGCAGCCGCTGCTCCAGCAGCCTCCTCTGCGGGAGCCTAGGGCAACTCTCCCGGGCGGCCTCTGCTCCTCTCAATGAGCTCTTAATGAGTTTGCAATTAGTTATCGGCAGAGCGATGTGCCCAGGGCTGGGCGTGCGGCAGAGAGGGATGTGGAGCGGGATACAGAGCAGGGCAGAGCATCCCCGGGCAGGGAACAGCACCGGGGCAGGACTGTCGGTGCCAGCCTCAGCTCCTGGCAGGATGCTGGGCTCTGGTTATGGGATAATGTCCTTCCGGGATCTGCTCCACGGTCTTGGGAGGTTTGGGAAGAGGAGCGGCAGCTGCCGACGGGAGACGAGTGGCTGCCTATAAATACCTGCCAGGGAGCAAGGAAGAGGTGGGTGGATTATCCTCCTCACTCAATGAGATAAACGCTTCTGAAGCTTAAACACAGAACAATTTTAGTCTGAATAGTAGGAGAAATGGCTCAGGATGCGGAGATGACGGCAGGAACCGCCTGTGGTGAGCGGCAGGTCCCGGGACCACGTGGCAGCAGCATCGCTGTCTCTTTGTCATTCCCGGGATCTTGAGCCTAGGGGGGTTTTGCCAGGACTCAGCCGGGATGCGCATCCTGCCTGCTCGGGAAAGCTCCTTCAGGAACACCTGAAACAACCGAGCTGGGCAAGGGTGGGTTTGGCTTGCTTCAGGTGTGGTGCTGACTCCTTTTTTCCAGGGTTTTGGGGCAGGAGAGGAGCTGGGGTGCTGGGAGAAGGCCCCGTTTTGGCTCTGCTGTGACCTGATCTGGCGCATAGCTGCACAGGTGGTCCTTGGTGTGACTGGCCTGACTGCAGAAGGATGTGGCACCTCAACCCTGGCCATGCCAGGCTGGTGGCATCTCGTGCCATGCCGGCAGCATCATCCCTCCGTGTCCCGCCATTCCCCCATCCCTGCTGTCCCTGGGAGTGCACAGAGCTGGAACCGAGCTCTCGCTGCCTCCTGCTGCCGCCCCGCTTCGCTGCTCACATCAAACCCAACGTGTTTTCAAAAGCCTTTCAATTTTTAATGAAAACTTCTGTGTTTACGCTTTCCTTGGCCTCGGCGTGTCTGTATTTTGGTCACCAGTGCTATTTGGTTTCTCCTGGGATCGGTGATGGCTCCGTGTTCCCGTTAGCCCTGCTGGAGCGGGCGGTGTTGTTCGGAGCTGGCCGTGCTGGTGGCACTGCGGCAGGATCCCGGCACATCCCATCCCTGGCAGCACATCCCGGTGCCAGCTGTGCCAGCCCACGCCGCAGCACGGGACCTGACTTGGCGGAATCCCTGCTTCCCATGGATGTTCCTCGGTGCTTGGTTGGGAAGGAGACACCTGGAAACCCCAACAGGCTGAGCCAAGGGGAAAAGCAAACAGCCCTTGACTTGGAGAGCACTTCCACAAGCTGCCAGTCCTCCCTCTCCTCTCTGCCATCCAACCAGCAGTGTTTTTCCTCAAACCCAACCTTCCTGACTTGAATAACTGCATTTCAATGCTGCTTAGTTAAGGGACATTGATGAGCGCAATCGTAAATCCAAGCGTAGCCGGAATTCTTCGTGCAGGATGCCGGGGGCTGTTCTCAGTCCTGCCTCCAGCGAGCTGCTGCTGATCCACCTCCACCTCCAGCACCCAGACGCTGAGATGGTGCTCCTCTGCCAGGGGGCCAATGAAACACTATGGAGATGAGCTGCTTCGGAGATCTTATGAGTCAAACTGTTACATTTTTGGAACATCATGATGTTGAAGTTCCTTTTCTATTTTTTCCCCAACTTCCCAGGGAAAAAATATAACTATAATAAGTGAAGAAGCTGAGCTTTGGTTTGGGATGACAGGCAGCAGGGTGGGGGAAAGGAAGGAGGGAGAAGTTGGAGATCCGGCTCAGCCTTGTTGGGAAGGGGCTGGGAGGATCCTTGTGTGTGATCCTCACTGTGGGGTGCTGCAGGTGCTTTGTGGGGTGTCTGGCACCATTTGGGGTGGCTGTCACAGCTCCTGCATGGGGCTCAGCCCATGGACACCCCCTGGGTTCTCTCTGTCGATTCTCATCCTCCTGCAGCCACCAAGTGTCCTCCCCACATCCCTGCTGCCCAGGCTTTGTGCTCCCAGGGTGATGGAGGGTGAAGCAGTGCCCTGAAGACATTAGACGAGATGCTGGGGGTATGTCACTGCTGTGGAGCTGTGATGGGTGATTCCAAGCTTGGATCTTCTTGTGGAAATGGTCAGAGTGAGGAGAAAACCATCCCTGGTTTGTTGGGAGTGAGGAATGTTGGTGTTGATGTCAGTGTGCTGCTGGCTGGGCTGCCCTCTGCTCTGCTTTGGTGAGATCCCACCTGGAGTCCTGCAGCCAGCTGTTGGTCCCCAGCACAGTAAAGATGTGGATCTGTTGGAGCAAGTCCAGAGGAGGCCACAAAGATGATCATTGGGATGGAACACGTCTACTACGAGAAAAAGCTGAGAGAATTTGGATTGTTCAGACTGGAAGAGACAAGGCTCCAGGGAGAGCTCAAAGCCGTTCCAGTGCCTAAAGGGGCTCCAAGAGATCTGGAGAGAGACAAGGGCCTGGAATGAGAGGACAAAGAGGGAACAGCTTTACACTGCCAGAGGGCAGGGATGGATGGGATATTGGGAAGGGATTGTCACCTGTGAGGGTGGTGAGGCCCTGGCACAGGGTGCCCAGAGAAGCTGTGGCTGCCCCTGGATCCCTGGAATTGTTCAAGGCCAGGTTGGATGGGGCTTGGAGCAACCTGGGACAGTGGAAGGTGTCCCTGCCCATGGCAGGGGTGGCACTGGATGAGCTTTAAGGTCCCTTCCAACCCAAATAATTTAATGACTCTGTGACTTTCCACACCGAAATGTCTGATACCCTGTCACGGGAAGGCCAAGAGTTGCTGCTGGTAGATGTTCAGAAAGATATGGGGAAGGAATTCCCTGCAAAGCCATTATGTCCCAGTTGGTGCCTGTGGCATTGCCCTGGTTCCACTCCGGAGGGCACTGGTGACAGAGGGGACAGGATTGGCTCCTGGGTTCCCCACTGGGAACCACTGCAGCAGTGGGGAGCCCCAAAGGGCCTCAGCTGCTGTCTTGTGCAGTGGCTGTTAACAGAGTAGGCCTGAGGAAATGTGTGTGTGTCAATGTGTGTCCCTTTGTCTGTCCATGTGTCCCCTGCTAGGTGTGTGTCCCTGTGCCTGCCCTCCTGTCTCTGCCATGCCCAGAACCCTCCCTTTGCCCCCAAACATCCACAAGGCTGCAGCCCCCAGGGAAGCTGGAGCATCCCCTCCAGAGCCATTGGGTTGGTGGCCCCTGGGGACAGAGGGTTGGCACCTAGTGGGGGCTGCTTAGCACCACCCTGGCAGCCCAATCCTGCTTTCCAAGGAGTTGTGGCTGCAGCCCTCGGGAAGGGACGGATGGGATGGGATGGGATGGGATGGGATGGGATGGGATGGGATGGGATGGGATGGGATGGGATGGCTCTGCAACCCCCACAGAAGCAGTGCCACCTCTGCCTTGCAGCGCAACCATGAGCGCGGGCTCGATTGAGCAGGAGCCGTCGCGCAAGCTGGGCTGCTGCGGGGTGCCCCTCATCACCGAGGACATGCAGTCCCTGGCCATCCGCACCCTCTCAGGCACCGACATCACCAAGCACTATGACCTCATCCGCGAGCTCGGCAAGGGCACCTACGGCAAGGTGGACCTGGTGTCCCACAAAAGCACAGGTGAGGGGAGCGGGGTGTGTGTCTGGAGCAAGGAATGTGTCAGGAGTGAGGTGTGTGTCTGGAGTGAAGAGTGTGTCAGGGGCAGGGTGTGTGTCAGGAGCAGGGTGCCCGGCATGTCCCAGCCAAGGGCTCATCCCTGTCCCCTGCCCTCCTCAGGCACCAAGATGGCCCTGAAGTTCGTCAACAAGAGCAAGACGAAGCTGAAGAACTTCCTGCGGGAGTTCAGCATCACCAACACGCTCTCCTCCAGCCCCTTCATCATCAAGGTCTTTGATGTGGTCTTCGAGACTGAGGACTGCTACGTCTTTGCTCAGGAGTATGCCCCTGGTGGGGACCTCTTCGACATCATCCCACCACAGGTGGGACCCTGGCACTTCCCCTGGGAGCCTTTGTGGGATGTGGGGGCTCGGTGTCCCCAGGGTGCTGAGCAAAGCTGCTGCTGTGCTTTGTGCCGTGTGGAAGGGGGCTGCAGGTGTGGGGGCAGCTGTGTGGCCTGGGCTGGGCTGGGCCTGACAAGCACCTACAGGCAAGTGTGGGACCCTCACCTATCCCCTGGCAGCCTAAGGTCCATCACCTGTCCCTTGATTGGCCTGGGACCCATCACCCATCCTAGGGCACTCTGGGATTCATAATGCATCCAGAGGGTAGCCTGGGATTTATCACCCATCCCCTGGGTGGCCTGAGGCCCATCGTGTATCCCTGGGGTACCCTAAAGCCCATCACCTACCCCTAGGATGGCCTGAGAGCCATCACCCTTCCCCTGGGGAAGTTGTGGCTGCCCCATTCCTTGAAGTGTCCAAGGCCAGGTTGGATGGGGCTGGGGGCAACCTGGGATAGTGGAAGGTGTCCCTGTCCAGGACAGTGGGTGGGACCGTTTGATCCTTAAGGTCCCTTCTGACCCAAACCATCCTATGGGGAGCCTGAAACCCACCACCCATCCCCTGCCTCAGAACTCCCAGATAAAAGCACCCATGAGCACAGAGCCACAGAGATGAGGGTCCCCGGGCTGGGTGGGACCCCATGGGGCCCGGTGGCGGGTGGCTGATGCCATATCCCCCCACAGGTGGGGCTCCCCGAGGAGCTGGTGAAGCGCTGCGTGCAGCAGCTGGGCCTGGCCCTCGACTACATGCACAGCAAGAGCCTGGTGCACCGGGACATCAAACCGGAGAACGTGCTGCTCTTCGACCGCGACTGCCGCCGCGTCAAACTGGCCGACTTCGGCATGACCCGCAAGGTGGGCTGCCGGGTCAAGCGCATCAGCGGCACCATCCCCTACACGGCGCCCGAGGTGTGCCAGGCCGGCCGGGCCGAGGGCTTCGCCGTGGACACCAGCATTGATGTCTGGGCTTTCGGGGTGCTCATCTTCTGTGTCCTCACCGGGAACTTCCCCTGGGAGGCGGCGGTGGCGTCTGACGCCTTCTTCGAGGAGTTCGTGCGGTGGCAGAAGGGGCGGCTGGCGGGGCTGCCCTCGCAGTGGCGGCGCTTCACGGACAGCGCCCTGCGCATGTTCCAGCGCCTGCTGGCCCTCGACCCTGAGAAGCGCTGCCCTGTCAAGGAGGTTTTCTACTTCATCAAGTGCGACCTCATGGCCGAGGTGCGGTGCCGGCCCTCCTACCGCTCCCGCAAGCACGCCAGGGACAAGCTCCCGGCCGGCCCCCACTGCCACGAGGCCACCGGCTCCTGCACCCCTGCCCCACTCAAGAGGACCGTCCTGACGGAGGGCAGTGGAGCGCGAGGCCCCGAGCCCGGCGCGGCCGCCCCGGGCACGGCCGGCAGGACAGACGGCCGGCAGGACAAGGGCAAGGGGCAGATGGTCCTGGCCACAGCAATAGAGATCTGCGTGTGACGGCGGCGTGCAGCAGCCACGTGACCCACCCTGTCCCCCCGCCCCGGGGACGGGGATGGGGGCAGCTCAGCGTGATGGTGGCGCGAGCCGGGACCGGGCTCTGGGTCTCCCAAAGCAAAAAAAAAAAAAGGAAAAGAAACACAGTCGAAGAGGAAAAGGACAAAACTGGTTGCACTCTGTAGCACCGAGGATGCCGATCCCCCATCCCGCCTGGGCGAGGCTGATGGCCGCAGTCCGGCCAAGGGCACCGCTCACTGCCGGGGAGGACGGGGGCACCCACGGCCCTGCCACGGCTGTGCTGCCCCTCCAAGACTCTTCCAGGGTGGCACGGGGGAGGCCTCCTCCAGCACGGGAGGAAGAGTGAGGGGGCAGGGGGTAGTGGGTGGGCCACTGGCCCTGCCTCCACCCTGTGCTCGACCCCTGTCCGGGGAGCGGGAAGGCCGATGACCCTGCACTGTGGAGGAGGCCTTTGGGGGAGTTTGGGTGGTGGTGATTTGCCCTCTTCCACTGGTCCCTGCCCCACTGCTGGGGACTGGGAGGGCTTGGGGAGGTGGGCGCCGGGCTGGTGATGGGGAGCCGGGGGGTTGTGGGCAGCCCCGGACCCCCGGCAGCCCCGGCTGCCTCCCCGCCGTGGGAGGTGCTGGCAGCCATTGATGTAGCAAGTGTCCTGTCTGTGTGTCATTGTGTGTCCCAGCCACTGCCGCTGGCAGACCCTGTCCCCGTGCCCTGCCCCACACGCCTCAGGCCCGCTGGAGGGATAGGTTTCCCTGGCCAGAGCTGCGCTGCCGGCCATCCAGCAGCCTGGATGCTCGGGGCCGGGCTGGCTCTGCCGTGCTGGCGTCCCCGTGTCCCCTCTGCAGACTCTTTGTACCCAGGGACCAGAGGAGGTGGTGGCGGTGTGCCTCGGGCTGGCCTGCACACACCGGGAGCAGGGAGGGAGCCCCAGCAGCCTCCCGCGGGCCAGCCTGCTTCCCTGTGCCATCCCCATCACCCCTCCTTGCTGTCACCCCTTCCCCAAACCTGTCACCCTCCCCCGGGCTGGCGGGGAAGAGGCAGCAGGATAGATCCTGCCGGGGCTGGCTGCAGTGAGGCAGGCCGTGGTGGCAGGAGCCACCAGCGGCCCCTCAGCGACAAGGTCCTGGGGTGTGTGAGGAGGTCACACCTTCCCTCCCGGATTTGGGCACCCAGCGGGGCGGGGTGGGCAGGCTGTGGGGGCACCCCAAGGCAGGAGCACCCTGCTGTGGTTCGGGCTTCCCTCCCACGGGGTGGGTGCCGCCCCGGTGCCCCAATCCCCCACAAAGGGCTATAACGCTTTCCAGCAGCAGCAGCAGCAGCAGCAGTTTACAGGGCAGGGGCAGCTGCCGCCCGCCGTGCCCTCGCCCCGGCACCCCCGGGCCCGGCGTTAGACGTAGCATTGCCCCACGTAGAGAGCTAGGCACCGGTTTTACTCCTTTTTGCCTTAGGTCCCTCGATGTCCTCGATCTTTCGTGCAATAATGTAGATAAGGGATCCCGGCCGCCCCGGGAGGGCTCGGTGGCACCTCTCTGGGAGCTCGGTGGCACCGCCCGGGGTGTGTCCCAGGAGGTGCCCGGTGTGATTTCTGTCCCCGTCGAGGTCGCTGTGTCCGTAAGTTGTCGGGTTTTTATTTCCAGTTCCCTCAGCTGTCGGGTTTCGGACCTTCTTCCCGTAGGAGAGGCTGTAGTGTCACAGACGTTACCTCAGTTTGTCACTGTTGAAAAGGATTAAAAAAAAACCACAACTGAAACCATAAAAAATGACAAAATACATAGTTATAAAAACAACAAAAAAATCTCAATGGCAGTGAAGACTTTTTTTTTATTAAATAAAGGAAATGTGATGCTGTTCATGTGGGTGGAGGGCACGGCCTCTGCCCTGCCGTGGCCTCAGAAGTGGCTGTCCCTCCACTTTCACCGTGGCACCATGGTCACCCCGGGAAGGGAGGGAAGGGATGTGGGGAGCAGCACCACCTGCACGTGGGGCAGGCTGGCAGCACCCATGGGTGGGGGGCACCCCGTGGCCCTCGGTGCAGCCCCCTCCCAACAGCCAGGGCTGCCTGATGCCAAATGTATTCCAGCCACGTCCGCAGGCTAATTTCAATTTCCTGGTAATTATGCAAATGAATGTGGATTTAATTAAGGGCAGATTTCATTAAAGTCTTCTTGGGGAAATAAGAACAGGGTGGGGGAGAGCGAGGAGGAGGAGCAGGCGGTGGCAGGGAAGTAGAGATGAAGGCAGCGCCTGCCCCGGAAGATAAATGGCCACAGGGGATGCGGTAGGGATGGATGGGATCCCTTGGGAGTGGGGCCTCCTGCCATAGGACCTCATGGCAGCCCCAGACCAGAGCTGGGCGGGGCAAGGCCGGGGGCAGTGCCAGGGATGGAGCGCGGGAAGGGCAGCAGTGGCTCCTTGCTGCATCCCCAGCCCTGCTGCAGGGCCAGGGCTGCGAGTCCTGTTCATCCCCTGCTCCAGCAGCGCCGGCTCCCGGCTCCTTCCCTCCCAGCAGGGCAGGGAAAGCATTGCTCTGACACGTGATGCGTATTTTTCTCTTCCCCAGCTAAAAATACAGATTTGGCCACGCTGAGAGGTCTAGGAAATCAATGTCATTGTCACCAAGCACTGGCTGGCAGGACCCTCCCCTCCCCAATCTAGACAAAAAAAGGGAACGCTGCCATTTGACGTCTCCGAGCCGAAGCGCTCGCACGGCTCCGGTGGAGCTGCCTTTAATCCAAAGTGAAATGGGGCTAATTTTATCCTGGCAAGGTTGGGATGCTGCGAGCCTGGCAGTGCCGGCAGGGCAGGAGCTGATGGTCTCCAGGCAAAAGCTTCAGCCCCAAAAAACCTGGCTGAAGTTTGCCAAGCCACCACCTGCACTGCAAAGGTGTCACCTGCCCGGCAAAGCCACCACCTCCCTGCATCCCCTCCAAGTTTGCTCCTGAGTTTGGCTGGGAAGGCGGCTGGACATTCCGGGGTCATGGCCGCTGACCTTGGGCAGTCCCCAAGCAAAGGATGAGCAGCACAACCATTGCTCTGAAAAGAAAATAATCCTCGATTTAGACAGATCCTGGAGGACCGGAGGGAAGAGGGATGGGGTGGCAGGTGTGGAATGGTGTGGGTGTGGGTGCAGCATCCCGTAAAACCAGATCCTGCCGAGCTGGAAGGCCAGGAAGGCCTGGCTGCGACACCCAGCCACTGATCCTGCCTCAGATTTCATCCACCCCTCGATTCCGGAGCTGGATTGTGCCTGGTTTTCCTCAGAGACACTTTGTGAGGCACTGCAGCCCCAGCTAAAACACTGGGGGTTGGGAGTAAAAATAACTTGGGAATGATCCTCTCGTTGGGAGCACAATGATCAACGCCAAGCTGGCATTGCACGAAGTCCCACCCCAATCCCAAACAAGCCCTTTAAAAGGTAATATTTTGCCACTAGGATGGTGCTTCAGCTCCCCGCTGACTCAGGAGGGGCCGTGGGATGAGGAAGGAGTTCCCACGCATCCCAAGCAGGGAGGGGAGCGCAGGGTCCAGGCTGCCGGGGGCTTCCCCAGCCCGCCGGGGGGACGCGGGGGGACGCCAGCCCGGCGTGGGGAGCATCCATTAACTGCGCTTCTCGGGGCTGATCCGCTTTCCAGAAGTTCCAAAAATAGCGGCGGCACGGCGCTGGAATGGGCGTTGGGAGGAAGTGTGACTCATGTGCCACCCGGCGCCCCAGCGGAACCGGGCGGGTGCCCGGGCAGGAATGCGGGAGTGCTGCAGCAATGGGAGCCGCGGGGGCATCGCGATGCTCTTTCTGGTGGCAGCAGACTGCCCACGGAGGGGACACAGCTCGGGCTCGTCCCTGCCTGTCCTTCCCGCGGGGACCCTCTGCTGTCTGCCATTCCAGCTGCCAGGGATGATGGACAGATGTCAGTCAAGGCTTGGCATAGGCCGAGGGCCCCAGCGGGGATGAGCTGCTGGAGACAGACAGCAAAAACTGTCCTGAGGTAGGGAAAAATCCAGCCTGTGCCACGTGGGAAGGCTCAGCAGGGCCGTGGCTGGTGGCAGGAGGGAGAGGTGACCTTGTGTGACGATCCAGCCACCTTTGGGAGGAAGAAGAGCAGAGCTGGCTGCACCTCCAGCCCCATCCCACCCCATCTCCCAGGCACATCCGTGCCTGCTGGAAAGAGCCCTGGGAGCATCCCCAGGGAACAGCTCCCGGCCAGATCCTGCCAGGTGTTGGCTGCCTTTGCTGCAGCCTCAGCCAGCCAGGGGATCTCGGCACACAGGGCACAGGGAGCAGGAAGCTGCTGCAGGAATCTCCCTGCTGGCATCTGCCACTCAGCCCTGTGCTCCCCACAACGGGTTTGGATACATTTTGTCATCCAAAGGTGTTTTTTTCCCGTGGAAAAGGCAGTGTTTTCAGCAGTGTCTTTCAGCTGAAGGATGGGTGGGGGTGTCAGCTTTGGGAGGAGGCGGTCGATGGTGATTTTGGGGTGCAGGGAGGTGCCAGGGCCCGGGGAGGGGGGCTGGGATGGGGAGCACCCTGTACACCCCCAGAAGGGTGGGTTATGGGCTGCAGCTCGCAGGCCTCCCACGTTGCCATGACAACTGCAGCATCCCAGCTTGGCAGGGATGGGAGATCTCCTCCATCCCGTCAGCGCCTCGCCCGGACACAGCTCTGGATCTGGCACAGGCAGCATCTGAAGCCCACGGAGGAGCACAAGGTGCTATTCCTGCTGGCTCCGAGGGCTGGGCTGTGCTCCTCCTGATGCAGCTCTTCCTTCACAGCCCTCCCAAAGCCGCAGGGCTGCAGGGGCAGGGGCACGAGAGGCTTCTGCTTTGCAGATGTGGATCTTCCCATTCCAAACCCTTCCACCTGCTCTGGATTTGCAGGGTCCCAGCAGCAGAACACCCTCCAGGCTGCCCCCAAGCCCTCCTGTCTTCTCTGGGGGGGACAAGGTGGGCAGTGGGCCGCCAGATCATGGACTCTGGTCCCCCATTTGCCCCAGATTTGGGGGCAGCAGAGCCACGGGGTGTCTCTGGGCTGGTGTTACCCCACTTTAATTAGAGCATCTTCAGGGAAGCTTCTCGCTCTCCACAGCCTCCCAGCCCCTCAGCTCTGAGCCTGGAGAGATCCTGAGCTAAGTCCTCGCTGACAGCAGTGGCACAGGGCTGGGGAGAAGCTTAACTACTCGTCTCAGAGGCTGCTGCACCTCCAGAAAAGTCGCATTTGAAGAGCATTAATACAAGATTAATCGAGGCTTTAATAAACAGCGAACTGAGTGCTAATGGAGCCCAACTTGTAAGCCATGTATAACACCCCGGGGGCTTAAAGGCAGCAGGAACATGGCTGGAACATGCTTAAAGGGGATGTTAATCACCTTGTAGCCCTGAAGACACCGCACGGGAAGGAAACTTTAGGGGAAATGCTGCAGGTGAGCCTGAGGCTCTGCCTCACCCCTCGCACTGCTCCAGGGCACGGGGATTTACAAGTGCTTCCCCCATCCCAGCTCAGGCACGCAGGCAGGCAGAGGAATTTGGGGCACCTGAGTGCCCCCGGGGCTGGAGCAGAGTCAGGAGCCACAGTGAAGCAAGGCCAGTTTATAAGGGAGTGCAGATCCACCCTGGAGTGGATCTCCCCCCACTCATGGACCACGGGAGTAGCTGGGGACCATTTGGGCTGGGCAAACCCTGCAGAGGCCTGAGGTCCCTCTCCTGGGGCTACACCACCCCCATGGACAGGAGCCCACCAGCACTTCCCTGGCTGAAGCCTCACCACTGCATCCCTCTGCTCCCAGATCCAATAATCCCAGACAGTGATTCAGATCACCTCCATCACCTTCCTCTCCTCCAGCCTGAGGAAGGTCCTCTGCTGGCCTCGCTCCAGTTTGTGGCACATCTGCAGCCACTTGAGGGATAGGCCTGGTTTGAGGAGCAGTGCCAGGAGCCTTTCCCAAGGACCAAGGTCTAGTCCCAAGGTCCTGCTTTACCCCATGAGCATGGCTGGCCCTGCAGAGCTCCTGGGTCACAGCTGCCCCATCAGGCTGCCCAGGATGACTGGTGGGTGCCAGGACTGGCTGGCTGCCCCCAGGCTGCCCAGACAACTGGCTTGGCTTTGGGGCCAGGGGACTCCAATATTTGGAGGCTGCCAGTCGTGCTGGCTGGAGGCTGTGGGCTGGATATCGAGTCTGGCTGTGGCTGTGTGGGAGCCCAGCAGCTAAGGATGGATGGACTGTGGTACTTTAGTGGTCAGGAGCTTCTCACAGGTCTTTGGTTTGCTCCACAATACCTCAGGCATATCCATGTTTGGATATTTCCCTGTGGGGGAGATGAGCAGCTCTGCAGGACCCAAAGCCACTTTGGCTGGCAGCAGGGTTGGAGCAGCCCAGGATTCTCTGTCAGGAGTTGAGCACCATCCTGGCTTCCAGGCTTCCCAGGGAGGTTGGATCTTGGGGAAGGACAGGCCTAGGACAGCACAACAATCCCATTGGTCTCAGAGCCACCTTCCTGCAGCACGAGGCAGCCAGCTCCGAGTCACTGCCCAGCTTTCCCACCATCCCGGGAAGCCACTTGTTCCTGCTGCTCCACAGCCCTCAGAGAGACATTCACTGGCAAGTCTGCTGTGAGAGGAAATCAGCCACCACCAGCTCAGGATCTTCTGCCAGAGCTCTGGAAAGGAGGATTCCCAGACCCAAAGTCACCACTCAGGGCATGGAATTGCAGCTGCTGGCTGTTAAGGGCTCCAGAACCTCCCGAGTTCCTTGAGGCCCAAGCCAAAAGCACTCCCCAGTCTCCAGACAGTGGCTGCCAGCTGAGGGACAATGTCCAGCTGAGGCAGAGGAGCAGGGACAGCCATTCCACCCCACCCTGCTCCCTCCTTCCCTCTCTCTGTCGTTTGAAGTCTCCCAGATTTCAGTGCCAGGGAGGTCAGCCAGGACATCACAGCATCCAGATCACAGAATTCCAGAAGAGTTCTGCTTGAAAGGGACCATTGAATCTCATCTGCTCCCTGCTCCCTGCTCAGGCAGGGTCCCCAAAACACATGACTCAGGATTGTGTCCAGATGGCTCTTGGATATCTCCAGGGAAGGAGACTCCACAGCCTCTCTGAGCAGCCTGGGCCAGTGCTCACTCACTGCACAGGAAGGAAGTTCTTCCTCATGTTGATGGTTTAGTGGGAATGGTCAGAGGTTGGACTCACTGACCCTGGAGATCTTTTCCATCCCCAATGATTCCATGCTCAGGTGGAACTTCCTGGGATCAGTTCCTGCCCATTCTTCTGGTGCCATTGCTGGGCCCCTGGAGCAGAGCCTGGCCCTGCTCGAAGCCCTCTCTGCAGACAGGGACACACAGGGACAGAAAGGGATGAGGGCCTCTCTCAGCTGGGACTCCTCTGGAGGCTGAGCAGCCCCAGCTCCCTCAGCCTGTCCTCACAAGGAGATGCTCCAGGCCTCTCACCATTGTCTTGGGCAAACCAGTCCCAAACAGGTCCATTGGAGCCACCTGAGGATCTTGACCACTAGCAGCATCTTGGTGATCTTGCTGGACACAGGTTTTCATCTTCAAAACTATCTTTGAAAGCTCACAAAGATCTCAGGAGGCTCCAGAAAATGGCCAACGTGACACAAATTTGCATGTGGGAGACTCTAGGGGACAAATCCATGTTTTCACCCAGCAGAGCAGCCAAGCACAGCCCCAGGGTACGGACAGAAGCCCAGCAGAGCCTCACCTGAGGCTTAAATATCCCCACAGCTGCTTGTGATGGGATATGGGATATGGGATATGGGATATGGGATATGGGATATGGGATATGGGATATGGGATATGGGATATGGGATGGATGGATGGATGGATGGATGGATGGGTGAATTGATGGATGGACAGACAGATGGATAGGTGGGTAGATGGATGGACACATTGGTGAATGAGAGGACAGATGGGTGGATGGATGGACAGAGCTTCTGCCTTGTTTTGCTGGAGCAAACTGGTCCCTTTTGGGGATGGGCAGGGGTGTTGCTGCTGGACCGTGGCCATGCCAGGGCCAGCTGGGCCTGGACAAGGCCCTGGCAGTGCCATCTCTGCATGACCCAGTTTAGCCCCGCCGAGCTCCTGTGCCTATTCCTGGCGGAGCAGCGCTGCTCCCGGTTAATTCCCGCGGTGACTCATCCCGGCCCCTTTATCAGCGCCGCACACAAAGCGCCCTTTGTGCTCCTGCAGCCCCTGCCAGGGGATGTGCCAAGGACCAATTAATCACCGGCTCCTGCTGCCACAGGCCTGGACATGGTGCCCTGGGAAGAGGGAGATCAAGGACTGGAGAAGAGCCACTGCCTGCCCCGTGGGACAGAACTGGGACTGGAACCCAGGTCCTGATCCCACCCCAGGAACATCATGGCAAGGCAAATACATCCCTGCCAGGGAGCAGCCACCACCCCTGGCACATCACAGTCATGGAATGGGATTTGGGTTGGAAGGGACCTTAAAGCTCATCCAGTGCCACCCCCTGCCATGGCAGGGACACCTTCCACTGTCCCAGGTTGCTCCAAGCCCTGTCCAACCTAGACTTGGACACTTCCAGGGATCCAGGGGCAGCCACAGCTTCTCTGGGCACCCTGTGCCAGGGCCTCCCCACCCTCACGGAGATGAATTTCTTCCCAATATTCCATCTATCCCTGCCCTCTGGCAGTGGGAATCCATTCCCCTTGTCCTGGCACTCCAGACCTGTGTCCTGAGTCCCTCTCTAGCTCTCTTGAAGCCCTTTTAGGCACTGGAAGGGGCTCTGAGGTCTCCCTGGAGATCCAAGAGCAGTGGATCTTGGCTCTGCCAGCCAGGGCAAGGCAAATATTTGTGGGCATGGGAGGTGTGTGGCACAGGATTATCGAGTTTGGTGAGCATGGATGATCCAAGGACAGCTCCAGCAGGTCCATCAGCTCCTCCTGCTTCCTGAGCCAGCCGTGGGCCTCAGCAGATGAAACCCAGTGCCTAATTTCCAGTGCAGTTTGCTGGGAGGGCAGCAAAGGCTGTTGGCTCTGCAGTGATTTCCGGGCTGGTGGCTCCAAGGGATGCCATGGACCATTCCCAGTGCTCAGCAGTGCTCGTGTGCACAGGGCTGAGGCAGAAACTGGTTTTTGGGGTGGAAGGGTCAGTTTGGCCAGGCTGAAGGTGCTGAGCAGGTGATGTGCCTGCACTGGGGGCTGAAGGGGGTGGGCAGAGCTGTCACCCAGCTCCCCTGGCACTGCCTGGGTGCTGACCCTGTGCCAGGGCACCAGAGAAGGGCATGGCCAGGCTGTGCCCAGTGGGAATGAGCTGCTCCTGCTGCTCCTGCTGCTCCTGCCAGCTCAGCCCCTCCAGCTGCCCTGCTCAGGCTGATAAGGGCACTGATATGGTCCCCTCGGGTCACCTGGTTGGGGGTCAGTGTCCCACTGCTGCTGGGGACAGCCAGGCACGAATTCCAGGCCTGGTGGGTAATTAGTTAAATCTGCCTTTGGCACTGAGGAGCTACAAAGCTACAACGTGAGCGTGGCTCTGGGCAAAGCATTCGTCACCTCCACGTCCCTGGGGACACCCATCCTTCCTGAGGAGGAACAAAGGGCTCACCTGAGGGCTCCCCAGGTGTGAATAAATACAGCAGGAGCTGAGCAGGGCACGGGGAGCTGCTCTGCACCCCAACATCTGCCCCTAAAGGGAGCTGATCAGGCTGGGAAAATGGGATATCGGCACCAGGCACTGTGTTCCCGTTTTTCCCATGGCAGGACCCTAAGGAGTTAACAGCAAATGCCACCTCCTGTATTTTATCTCTCCTGCATTGAGGCAGCTCTGACACTGGCAGCAGAACAATGCGAAATTCTGATTAGCTGTGGTTTTCCAGCAAGAGGGGAGGCACAAGAGGGTGGGGAATTAATACTATTCTGCATAATTTTTAATCTAAATTCCATTTCTTTTCTTTTCTTTCTCCAGGAAGCAAACAATCTAGGGGGTTTTGTACTCAATTTCTTGCTTTCATAATCTAAATGAATTGTTTGCAAGTAGGAGCCAGCTGCAAAGCTGGCAATCTTGGATCAAATCTGCCTTTCTCCTAGTTCTTTCAATCATTAATTTGCTCCTCAGCTCTGATTAGCTAATCCTGGCTGCCTTGTGGCAGTTTCCAGGGAAAAACAGTGTGAGAGCTGCAGCTCCCATTGACGGAGCCGGAGCTGACGGCCGGGTGACGGGATTGATTCCTGGTGGATTGTGGTGCTCCTGCTTGTCACTGCTCCGGAGACAAGTGGGGTATTCTCTAGGAGAAAAGGCTGGCAGGGTTATTTCTGGAATGCTGGCATTTTGGAAATACCAGAGGATGATGCTTTCCCCTGCTCTGCACAGGGTGTGCGAGTTTGTTACGCTGAGATTAATTAGCTGGGCTTTAAAATAGGAATGGAAAGCATCATAGCAGATTCTTGCTCACAGATATCTGGGTGCTGCCCCATCTTTGGGATGTTGCTGCTGTGCCTGGGGGACGGGGCAGAGCTGCCACCTCCATTTCCTAGATGGGAAACTGAGGCACAGGGCTTTGCTTGCTGGTGGATGGAGGCTCACAGGGCTCAAGCCTCAGCTCTGGCATGTCTGGAAGGGGATGGGAAATGGGATGTGTTTTGTGCCAGGCCCTGGTTTGTTACACTGTGAATTAGTCTTTACTCAGAGGCTGGGGTGGCCCTGGCACAGGTTGCCCAGAGAAGCTGTGGCTGCCCCTGGATTCCTGGAAGTGTCCAAGGTCAGGTTGGATGGGGCTTGGAGCAGCCTGGGATAGTGGAAGGTGTCCCTGCACATGTCAGGGAATGGAATGAGATGAGCTTTAAGATCCTGTTCAACCCAAACCATTCCTAATTCTCTGATTTTATGAATTAATTCTATGAATTAAGAGTCATGGTCTCAACTCCTGGGAGTGCTCCTGTCAAGCCCAGATGGCCTGGGGATGTCCCAGTGGGATGTCACCTCTCCAGGCTGACTGCTGGCATTCACCAGAGCATCTCCTCATGATGTCCAGCTCCCTGTGATCCCAGCCCCACAGCTCTGAGGCCCCAGGTGAGAGGGACAGGGCTCTGTGACCCTTGTGCCACCAGGCTGGCTGGGTCAGAGCTGCTGCTGGCCCTGTGTGCCCCTTGCTCACACACAGAGCTGCTCCCTCGGCTGCTGCCTTTATTCCATTCCTTTTCCAGATCAAATTCTCCGAGTGCTGGGGGTGGATCCTTTTAATTTTCATTTGTTTCAAAGCCGTACAGAGCTTACAAGCATGACAGAAATGCGCCTGGAGTGCAGGAAATGGCCTACTTAGCTGCAGGAGCAGAGCAGCCTCCTCAGCACGCTGACTCCAAGGACCTCGAGCTCCCCAGGGAGCAGGGCAGCTGCCTGCTTCCCTCTCCAGCTCCTGTCTGGGGATGTTTGGTCCTAACACAAAGCCCCAACAGCCCATGCAGGCAGAACAGTGCTGGGAACAGAGACTAGGAGAAAATTCCAGGCTTGGACAAGGCTTGGAGCAACCTGGGATAGTGGAAGGTGTCCCTGCCCATGGCAGGGGGTGGCACTGGATGAGTTTTAAGGTTCCTTCCAACCCAAAGCAGTCTGGAACTGTGTGATTCTGACACTGAAATGGTGTGGGAAGTCAGGACAGGTCACTGTCTGTGTCCCCCTCACACCCAGCTGGCTGTGGCAATCGGATTTGGCTGTTCCAAGGCAGCTGAGAGAAGGGCAGAGGCTGTGTTAGGCCTGCTATTTGCTGAGGAAGCAGAGTTGGCAGGGCCACACCTCTGACAGCTCTGGGACTTACTGGGCACTGCCAGCCTCGCCTGCAAGGGGACAGATCTCAGAGGTGTTGCCTTCTCCCATTTTGTGAGCTGGGAAGGAGGAGACCCATCCCAGGCTCACCCCAGGGAAAGGCTGTACACAGGGGGTTCATGAGCCAGCAGCACCCAGAGCTGGGCTGGCCAGGCAGCTGCACAATGCTCTGCCCTCACCTCTGGGACACTCACAGGCACTGTCCCTGCCACCTCTGCCAAGGCTGGGGCTAGAGGCACAGAATGGCAGAATATCCTGAGTGGGAAAACACCTGCAAGGATCATGGATCCAGCTCCTGGCCCTGCACAGACACCCCAACAATCCCACCCTGTGCATCCCTGGGAGCTCTGGCAGCCTCAGGCTGTGCTCATTCCCTGGGGAGCCTGGGCAGTGCCCAACCACCCTCTGGGGGAAGAACCTTTCCCTGATACCCAACCTGACCCTGCCCTGGCAGAGCTCCAGCCATTCCCTGGGTCCTGCCCCTGCCACAGAGAGCAGAGCTGCCCCTCGGAAGGAGCTGCAGCCCCGCTGAGCTCTGCCCTTTGGCTCCTCCAGCTGAACAAACCAAGTGCCTTCAGCTGCTCCTCAGCCTCTTCCCCATCCTCATGTCCCTCCTTTGGACATTCCAATAGCTTTAGATCCTTCTGATATTGTGATGCACAAAACTGCCCCAAGACTCAAGGCCACACCAGAGCAGAGTCTAGATCTGAATCTTTGCCTTAGCAGGGCAGGTAGGAACTTTCTGGGCTGAGAAGAGTCTTTCCCAAAGAAAAAAAGATCCCAGTGGGTGCCAGGAAGGCTGAGGACCTTTCTGTTAACACCAACTTCCTTTCCACAGGGCTCCTAGAAAAGACCACAGTAGGATGAGTGGCTGCTGGAGGAGGAAGAGGAGGCAGGGCTGTGTGCCCGTGGAAGGGAGCAGGATGTGGGCAGGCAGTCCATGACAGGGCTGCTGGAGCAGAGGCAGGTGAACATTGAGCTGTCCAGCTTGTAATGTGATTGAACAGCTCTGCCTGGTGTACTGAGCCCTCCAGGGATCCAATCTTCCCTCTGACTCTTTCCATTTCATTTGCTGTGGGTTTGTCTTTGGTTCAGAGAACACAGGAGCAGCAGCAAGCGGAGTCTCTGTCCATGAAGTCTTTGAGGCCCAGGGGAGGTGGAGTCCCCAGGCACCTGAGGGGCACACAGCACTGAACACCTGCCCCTGTATTTCCTTCCTGAGGTTTTCCCAGCCAGAGGAATGCTCCAAACCTTGCTCCATGGACACAAGAAGATTGTTTCCAGATGGGAACGACGGCTATAGTTCAGAGAGGTTTGTTTTGGGTGCTGAGCCTTCCCAGCCTCCCACCACTCTCATTTCTCTGACTGATGCTAATGCCACACTTCAGACTTTGTGTTTTAATTCCAAACAAACATTAAGTGTTCCTAGAGCTGGGGGTGTCCACATGTCCATCTCCACAGTGGCACCCAAAACTGCCTGGGGTCCTCGCCCATCTCTGCTAGCAATCCTGGAATTCAATTCGGTGGATGCTCTCTGATGTCAGGGAGTCAAAAAGGCAGCAGAGCAGCTCCTGGGCCTGGGGAAGAGAGAAGGAAAGGGTTAGGAGAGAGCTGTGAGTTCTGTGCATGGCAAAGTAACTTCTTTCCAGAGGCAGGTTTCTTGTGCAGAGGCTGTTTGCCAGGCTGGATTAACCCCAGCACAGAGGTGGCTGTGAGTGTCCCACAGCTGGGAAATCCCTGCTCGCTGTGATGCTCAGGAGTTGTTTCCAAGGAACTGAAGAAAAGCACCAACATGCAAGGTGTAAGTGGCAAATCTGCTACCTCCCTGGCTGCTCTGCCTGTCATTCCCAAAGCCAGCCCTGGAGCAGCCCTGGCACAGCTGTTTCTGAGCTGGAGAGGCCAACGTGATGCCCAGGGCTGCAGTCCTGCAATCCTGGCTGTGGTAATGAGCACCACATCCCCAAAGCACTGCAGAGCCCGTGCTGCCGCCCACCCCACACAGCCCTCGGGCCCTCCTGCCAGCCCTGCCTCTCCTCACAGCTTTTTAGGCTCTTTTGTAGGACTCTAGCCCTTCTGCCTGCTGCTGAGGGGCAGAGGATCATGCCAGGAGGGGCTGGCAGGTGTTTGCCCTGTGTTGCTCTGCCCCAGTCGCAGGTTTCAGGTGTCTCTGGAGCAGCCCTTGTGGCTCCAGGCAGAGCAGAGGGATTAGTGCTGCCAGGGGAGGCTGGACTGCTCCCCGTGGGCTCTTGCTGAGGGACAGGGACTGTGTCACCCCCCTGCTGTGATGGCTGATGGTGGCAGGTCAGTGATGTCACCAAGGGACAGCTGCCTCATCCGCACAGTCCCAGCCACAGTCCCAGCTGCAGGTGAGGGCAAATGTCCAGCCCCAGGACATCCCAGTCCCCAGGCTGAGCACAGCACCCTGACCACTCTGTCATCACTGGAGACATCCCAGTCTGGGCATGGAGCAGCTGCAGGGACATCTGGGACATCCCCATGGAAGTTCAACAGCCCCGAATTGTGGCACTAACAAACCACGGCTCTGGCACTTCCAAACGTGAGCTGTGCTGAGAGTGCCCAGCTGTGGCACCTGCAGGGTCACTGGTGAGAACAGGAACTTCCAGAGCATGGATCTGTCTGCTCCTAAGGCAGGTGTTTAACCCAGGGCAGGTGAAGGTGCTCCAGGAATACAGCAGGAGCAGGCAGACAAGCAGCCCAGGCACAGCTGTCAGCACTGCAACAGGCCACGTTTGGAAAGCTGATTTCTCATCCCATTGCCTAATCCCAAATCCCACTGGGAGCGAGGATGATATTCCATTTCACTTCCTTTCCACCAGGAAAGGCTGCAGCTCTGCTCACACCATGAGGATTTGAAACCCACGTTCATTTAACCCTCCTGAACTCTGCCTGAAATTGTGTTGTTGCTCATTAGCTTTGCCCTGCAAAGCCTGGCTGACATTTCATAAACTCATTAGCAGGAGATCAGAGCTCCAACATCATTCCTAGGGCCATCCTTTGAGGAACAGATTCCCCGGTGTGTTTGCTCCTCAGATCTCACTCTGATTCCTGAACCTACCCTGAACTGGGGAGGAAAAAGCCCATTGGAAAACCAACAGGAGCTGCTGCTGTGCTGTTTGTATCCCCAAAGGGATGGGCTGCTGTCCCAGGACTGCACTCCTGCTCTAAACTCCGAGCTCCTGCAAGCAGCCCCTCCTTCCAGAGGGATTGGATTGTGCATCCCAGGCTGCCAGAAGCAGGGAGAAGGGCTGAGCATATTTGGTTTTTCTCCTCTCCAGCACAAAAAGCCCTCTAAGCCTCTCCCTGATAGGCTCATTCCCTGGCGCCGGGAAGCAGAAGGGATTTTATGTCAGGCTCAGAGATGTAATGTCCTTTCAAAGCAAATCAGGAGGCAGCCTGGACTTGCTGCCCTGTCACATTCCTTGGCAACAGCCTGGCACCCTGGCAGCAGCCGGCACTGGGCTGTGACAGCCCTGCAGCTCCGCAGAGCCGTGCAGGCAGAGCTGCCCAGGCACTGCAGCGCCGGGAATCCCACTGCGCCTGTGGAAAACGGCAGCTCAACGACTTTGGGCAAGTTGGGGTAGTTTTGTCTGTGTTAAAAGCAGGAATGCACACTTCAAAGAGGGCTCTGTGTCTTTTAAGGCTCAATCCTTAGAGCACTGGTGCTGAAGGCAGCAGCTCTGATGTGTTAGATGAGGTTACAAACCCATCTCGCTCTCCTGCTGGGCTTTTATTGGGGAGAAAAAGGGATCCAGAGGAGAGGTTTGTCCACTTGCTACCATTTCTCACTCTCCACAGTTCTTTTATCACAGAATCACAGAATGGTTTGGGTCGGGAGGGACCTTAAAGCTCATCTCATTCCACCCCCATGAGATGGCCAGGGACACCTCCACCACGACTTTACATCTTCTGGTCCCAACTCCTCAGGCTCTGCCTCCTCTATCCAAACCTCTCATTTGTTCTGAACTAAACTTTGATGATTACAGCCAGAATTTTGAATGTATTTATGCAGTTTATTCCCATTAGCTGCCCACATGTCTGGAGCTCAGCGTTTCCTTTCTTGGGATGAATTACTGAGAAAATATTCAGCTAGACCATCCCTGGAATGGCTAATGGCTTCATGCCTCCTCTTCCACTTGGATCTGGGCTTCTGAAACGCAACTTTGAGAACACAGGACATGTGCCAGCTTGGCTATAGGGCTGAAGGAACATTTCCTGTCACTAATTTTTGGCAAATATCACAGATATTTGAAATTGTTCCCTGTGAGGGTGGAGAGGCCCTGGCACAGGTTGCCCAGAGAAGCTGTGGCTGCCCCTGGGCCAGGCTGGACAGGGCTTGGAGCACCCTGGGCTAGCGGAAGGTGTCCCTGCCCATGGCAGGGGGTTGGAATCGGATGAGCTTTAAGGTTCCTTCCAACTCCAACCATTCCATGATTCCAGTATATTCTTCTCAGTTGACTATTGATTTTTCAAAAAGGAAACTGAGTTTCTATGGAAAATAAAGGACCTTTATCAATATCTCCAAATATTTTGGTTCAAAACTGTGTCCCCACTGTAATGTGGGGATGGTTTGACAGGATTTTGGTCCCACCTTCTCCACATTCTGGTCTCTCAGCCTAAGCCAAGGCTTGGGGCTGTCATGACTTCTGTCTCATATAAGTTACCATTTTCTTTCAAATTTCAACCAACATTGACAAGTTTCTTTCATCACAGGGGCACAAAGGACACACATCTTTACCACTTCTCTACTTGCCTGATGCTCATTTTGGGGATAAAGGAGATGCTCTGCAGTGTCCAGGACCGCCTGGTTCTGCCAGCAGGCACTGGGGGCAAAGAGAAAGGGAAGAAAGGTTAATTTGCCATGTCAGCTGGGAGGGAGGGAGATGACCCAGCTCTGGGGAGCTCTGTGCCAGCAGCTCCAGCCACGGGCATCTGTTACTGCTCCTCTTCACAAAGCTAAACCCTGCGTTTTACAAAGCTTTGTGGAAATGGCTTTGCACTATTTAAATAGAAACCTTCCACCAAACAGCGATGTCCAGTTGCATAATGATAGCTCTGGGGTGGTGGGAAATGCATATGAATGTGGATGCACAGCTCTGGGTAAGGGGCTTTTTGTCCACCAAGATAATCTGGGTGTTTCCCCCCAATCCCACCATTTACTAAACTGAGATTTGAACCCAGTGAACCAGTGCCTCCCCAGTCCTGGTTTTGCTCTGACCTTCCTCAAGCCACAAAATGTATTCCAGAGGAATCAAAAGGCAAGGTACAAATTTCAGAAGTGCCTTTTAAACTGACTGCGTGCACACTCAAGAGCCTCAGGCTTGAAAACTCTCCAGAGGCTTTGGAATCCACTCCCTGCTCCCTGCCCCCATATCCAGGTATTGTGCTTGGCAACAGTTTTCCCTTCACTGGTTTTCAACAGCTTCGAGATTTTACACCCCATGTGTTCACTTTTTTCTTTTTCTTTTTTAAAAATTTTTATTTCTACACCTCCTTCCCCTCCAAAGCTCCCCGGGATGAGCTCCTATAGGGATAACATCGCTCCCTGCTAACAGCAATTAACACTTGGGAAGAATGTTTCATCAGAGAGAAAAACATCCAGCTAAGTTCCTTAGCACTTGGCTTCTGTTCTGCTTGCAGCACCTCGTTTAAAGGCAGGACGGCACAAAGCCTGGCCTAAACTCGGATTTTCTCCTGCTGCAGCTCGGTTTTGGGGGTTCTTCAGCCAAACCCTGCCTACTGAGCCGAGTTAACCAGGTGAGCTGTTGAGCTGTGCACAACACAGGTCCTGACAATCTGAAAGCGCTTTTTAAATGCTTAAAGCATAGAGGAGTAATCGCTGTGGAATCAGCATCACCTCTTAAGGCAGCTAAATCTGGTTTGTCATGCATAAAAAGCAGAGCATGCCTTCCTTCCAGGAGTTGCTTTGAATGTAGTGCTGTAAATTCTTGCCTCTGCCACCCTGCAGCCAGGAAATGTGGCTGTGAAAACAAGTTGTGACAGGGAAAATTCAGCTGCTTTCTCCCCAGCTATCCAGGCAGCTCGATGCTGACAGAACAAGAAAGGTGAGTCCCACATCATTTTGCCTTGTCTGTGGAGAGGATGGTGTCACTTCCCTCTCTGGGCTCTCCCCGGGGTCCCCATGCTCCCTCACCTCTCCCAAACCCTTCCCTCTGCCCTAGGAGCTCCTCTTGGCACACTCCAAGCCTCACCCAGATTCCTGCTTTGGCTCCACTTTTGGCAGGCAACTCAACTCCCAGGCTGCTGTTGTAGCCACACCTGCATTGTTTGTGTCCTTTTTTTCTGTGTTCTGTGGTTTTTTGGTGCAGAAATAATGCCCTGGATGTCCAGAGTGGGCCATGCTGCTGAACAATAACCACAGTAAGGATGGTCTGGGTGTCTCCAAACCTCCCAAAATCTGCATGTCTCTCCCTGATGTGCCACTGGCAGAGCTGGCTTAGGAAAGCTTTAATAAGCTCAGGAGGACTAGGAGCAGCTACACTGGCAGAGCCCACATTGTTCCTCTCAACACCTGATTCCTCCTTATCCCAGCCCATCTCTGACATCACAGCCAGCCTTCCATACAGATGGGAGTGTCCCTCCCCGTGGCACAAAGCCGCAGAAATGTGCCTCAGCTGTGACTCAAGTCCCGGGGCTGGAAAATAATCCTTTCACCGCGGTGAGGCTTCAGCAGTGCAGCTGAAAAATGCAGGGAACTGGGCAGGTATTGGAATCCTGGGCCTTGGCAGAGCGAGTGAGATAAATATCCAGTGATTTATCCGGGACAGAAAGGGCTGATGGAGCTGTAAGAGTAATTAACCTCTGGTGTTATTTAAATTGAAGATGTCTTGGCATGAAGTGTCCTTGGGAGGCACCAATGAAGTCAGCCTGATTTTAAACAGTTCCACGGCTTGGGAGAGAATGAGGGTGTGAGCTCCTGATCTCCCTGGGGATCTGAGCCCTCCCTCCTCCCACCCTCGGGCACACCTTGCTGCCCCTCCCTTCCACAGGCATTTTCCATCATGAAGGCAAAAATGGTGGGGTTTTTTTTGTTTTTGGGGTTATTTTTGGATTTTGGGTGGGGGTTTTTTTGTGTTTTTTTTTTGTTTTGTTTTGGGGTTTTTTTTGGTTTTTTTTTTTTTTTTTTTTAGAGCTGGTTTGAAATGGCTCTGTGATCACTGTTTCTGGCACTGGGGGGAGAGGCAGAGTGGATCATGCTGTTTGGGGGTAGATCCTGCCCTTTGGAAGTGCCTCCTGAGCCCCATAACTTATGCACTGGTATTTTGCAGTTCAGCACAGAAGTTCATCCTTTGTGCAGAGCAGGCTGAGCGGTGAAGGTGCAGACAGTGGCACCCGGTCCTGCCCACTCCCTTCTCAGCCCCTGGGCTCTGTGAAAGGCAGGAGAAGCCATGGGAGGTGTCTCTGGAGGCCTTGGGATTGCCCTTGGAAACACACCAAGCCCACAGGAGAAGTGCAGAGCTGCAGCTGACCCTGCTAAACAGCACCTATGGCTGTGATGAGCTAAGTCTGGAGAAAATAAAGAGGTGGAAGGATGTTGAGTGACCCTCCCAGAATTATCTCAATTTCCAAAAAGCTCACTTTTTTTCTCCCCCTTGTAATCCAGGGAAGCAGTGGGGGAATTCTCACCACAAAGATCTTGGATAACTTGCTCTTTTCCTCCCCTTGCAGAGTGGAAGGTTTGGGATGTGGCTCCCCAAGGGTGTGATTTCAGATGAATGGAAGCAAAGTCAAAATGCTGCCATTAGCTTAAAAACATTTTTGAAAGGTTACCAATGAAATTTGTTCCAACTATTCCTCCCAGGTGTGGCCCTGTATCATTTCATCAAAACAGGAGAACTGTGAGGTGCAGCAAAGTGGATGTTCAGCTTTGATCCCTTGGTGACTGCAAACTCCAGCATCCCTGAATCCCTGATTGCTGTCCCACTGACAGCATTCCTGGAAGTCCTCCAGAGGCTACAGCCAAAGTCAGGACAGTGCTTTTGGCGTGGCTGCTGGGCTGCTCCACATGGGATGTGGCACAACACAGACTCTTGGTTCCTGTGCCAGAGAAGCCATGTGGAGAGCTGCACATCCCAGTGCCAAATACCAGCCCCGTGCAGGGAACCCTTCCCTCTGGGGAACACAGGGTTAATTGCCCTGCTAATCACTCCGTTTCACTAATCAGTCCCTGCAGAGGGGTTCTGTTTGTTTTTCCAGGCTTATACATCCTCTACCCAGCCTTTCTGGTGATTTATTTAAGAGGCTAATTTTTGATTTTGCTCTCTGGTGTTTATTTTAAGGTTTGGTTTTTCGTTTGGTTTTTTTTTTTTCCCCAGCAAACATAAAATCTGCTAAGATATTTCTCCTAGGAATTTTATTGATTCAGCAGGTCTATTCCCAATATGACTCCTTATTTCAGAGAATTCCCTGTATTCATGGAATCACACTGCCAAGCCTCATGGACACTGCATGTCCTTAACAAAGAACACAACTCGGTATTTAAAGGTCCTGAGTGGATGACACATGATTTGGAAACTGGGAGACACTCTCAGGTATTGGGCCCTCATGACAAGACAGACATTGAGGGGCTGGAGTGTGTCCAGAGAAGGGAACAGAGCTGGGGAAGGGGCTGGAGCACCAGGAGTGGTTGAGGGAGCTGGGAAGGGAGCTCAGCCTGGAGAAAAGGAGGCTCAGGGGGGACCTTGTGGCTCTGCACAGCTCCTGACAGGAGGGTGCAGCCAGGTTGGGTCAGGCTGGGCTCCCAGGGAACAAGGGACAGGATGAGAGGAAATGGCCGCAGGATGTACCAGGGGAGGTTCAGGTTGGATATTGGGAAAATTTTGTCACGGGAAGGGTGGTCAGGCACTGGCACTGGCCCAAGCCAGTGGTGGAGTTACCATCCCTGGAAGTGTTGAAAAACCATGTGGAAGTGGCACTTGAGGCCTGGTTTAATGGTGAACATGGCAGTGGTACTGGGTTGCTGGCTGCACTTGATCTTTCCCAACCTTACCAATTCCATGAGCCAATGAGTGACCCATGAACAGATAACTGGGAAGAACAGGTTGCTTTTAGCAGAAGCACAGGGAAGAGGGTTGCCCTCCCTAGAGCAGGAGCTCCTCCTTACCTGTCCAGCAGGGAGCCCAGGGAGGTGACAGTGCTGTCCCGCTGTGCTGCCAGCACCAGGCACAACCCATCCTTCAGCAGGGAGCACTGCAAGAGAGGCAGGAACAGAGCTTTGGTGCTGCTCTGCACATGAACAAGTCTGGCTGTTGGCTGAGGGACAGGAGCCACAAAGTGCCAGATCCTTCCCAAGGGAGCCAGTGCCATGTCAGAGTTGCTGTCATCCCTACAGCCCACCACCATTCCTGTTCCCCTGTCTGAGGGAAAACCAGCAGATTATCTGGGTGTGTTATTCAGTCCCTACATCTGCTGGCAGCAGGAGCACCAAGACAGGTAAATATTGAGATCTTGTAGCAGAAACACTCATTATTTGGAGCAGCCCATCTCCCTTCCACCAAGGGAAAGCAAAGGCTGTAACATTCACCTTTGGCTCAGCAGTGCCAGATCCTTCTGGAAACACGCCAGCTCTGCCAAGGGCCATTTATCTCTGACAGGAGCAAGGAGGGATGGCTCTGCTCCCCCCACACTGATTTGTCCTTCCTAGAGAGCTGTGCCCATTCCATGTGCAGAGGGATGGATCCTCAGGGGACTCAGGGGACTGGAAGCAGTGCTTACACTAATTGGCTGCTGGATGTAATTGCTGTTCCATACAGATGTACTTCAAAGGGATGCTGTCAGTTTAAAAAAGCACAACCTGAAAAGAACGTACCTGCTCCTGTTACAGATAACACCCAAGACTTAGAACTGAGAGCTGGAAGGCCCAGTGTTTGTGTTTTGTGCAGGCCTGCTGTGGTCTGACAGCCCTCGGGTGATTCTTGCTTTGCTACTGCTGCTGTAATTACCTTCCCCCCTTGTTTACTCTCTGCTGCTGACAGCACTTTCCTGCACATTCCACCCTCCAGCTTTGCCCAGGCAAGGTTCCTAACTTGGTGGGCTTCTCCTACACCAAGAGGAAAACAGTCTGGGCCTGGCTTTCTGCTGCTGTGGAGCAATGTCAGCTCAGCACATCCCAAGCCCAAACCCCAGGGTGGGCTGCACCTTGAGCTGTCAGCACCCACTGAGAGCCACAGACTGCCTTGGGCTGGAAGGGACCTCAAAGCTCATCCCATCCCACCCTGTGCCATGGGCAGGGACACCTTCCACTAGCCTGGGTTGCTCCAAGCCCTGTCCAACCTGGCCTTGGACACTTCCAGGGATCCAGGGGCAGCCACAGCTTCTCTGGGCACCCTGTGCCAGGGCCTCCCCACCCTCACAGGGAACAATTCCTTTCCAATATCCCATCTAACCCTGACCTCTGGCAGTGGGAAGCCATTCCCCTTTGTCCTGTCACTCCATCCCTTCTAGAGTCTCTCTCAATCTTTCTTGTAGCTCTTTCAGGTACTGGAAGGCCACAATTAGGTCACCCAAAGCCTTTTCTTCTCCAGGTTGAACAATCCCAATTCCCTCAGCCTTTCCTCCCAGCAGAGCTGCTCCATCCCTCTGCTTATCCTGGTGCCTCCTCTGGATTTTCTCCAGCAGCTCCACATCCTTCCTGTGCTGGGAACCCCAGAGCTGGAGGCAACACTCCATGTGGGAAATCTCTGGCTTGGGCTCCCTGCACAGTCCAAAGAGTGAAAGGGTTGTAGAGGAGGATTAATGGGGTGTGATTACAGACAGGGAAATAGAAACTGTATTTATATAGAGAAACAAGACAGGAGACAACAGCAGAACACACAGAATGGAGCACTGATGGGTGACTGGAATGAAACATTCAATAAATAAATGCTGGATGGGCCATTCCCATGAGGGCTACGTTCACACAGGATGGTGTTGAGGGCTCCCAGGGATGCAGGAACAGCAGAAGTGTCCCCACTGCCCACATTACTCACCAGAGGTGCCAGGGCTCAGAGGCACTGTCACAATAGTGCCACCAAAACACATCTGCTCAGGGCAGCACATCAGAGCAAGGCAGAAAAGGCTCTTCTTTTGTGCCAAGGAAGCAAAGCCCAGCTCCAGCTGTTCCATACCTTTGCTGCAGCACTGCCCTTGGCCCTGCTGAGCTTCTGGGAGATGCAGAGAGCCTGAGGGGAGTCCAGCACGGCCAGGCGAGCTCCTGTCACCACGAAGCCACTGCCCACAAGCTCCTCCAGCAGCTCCACGTACGGGGGGAGCTCCGAACCCCGCAGGATTATCCCAGGCAGCACCAGGCAAGTGGTGTGGCACAGGTTCTCCAGCAAAGGCTGACCTGATGGGAAAAGAGCAAAACACTTACTTGGTTTCTCCCCCCAGCAACTCGCAGCCCTCTCAGTGCCTCTGCCCTGGCACAGACACAGCCGTGGCAGTCGGAGGCACTGAGATGTGCTTTGGGATGCTCATCCCGAGCTGCTGCATGCCTTTGTGTCTCTGTCTGGGGATCACAAGGCAGCAGGAGTGACCCCATTTCAGGAGTCAGACAAGGACAACTGCTGGTTTGCTACAGGAGATACTATTCCATTTTCATTTTTTTCCAAGCAGAGAAAGCTGCTAATCCAGCTGCTTTTATAATCCCAAATGTAATTCTGCTCAGCATACATGAGGCTTAATGTATTTCATATTTTCCTCATGATAAATCTGTCTGCCCATTAGGCAGCAGCTTTGTGATAATTATTTGCTGGAAGGAACTTTCCTTGTGTGCAAGAGCTTCCTCTAGTGTCCAAGATGAGCCCAGAACGTGAGTGATGTGTCTGCTTTGCTAGAGGCACTTACAAGATCGTGCCTGACAGTTCAGAGATCACGTGGACTTGCTTTTCCAGGGCAGTAACTCTTTGAAATACATTTCCTGAGACACAAACACATCAGGGCTGTACACTGCTTTCCTTTTTACTCTGCTTAGGCATCTTCAAAGCTAAGATATCCTCATGCAGCAGGAAATTAGGGGCATGTATTTTGAGATTAGCTCCTGACACTGAGCTGTGCAAAGCCTGCAGAATACCTCTGCTCTCTCCACAACAAGCTATTTTATTATTTTATTTTCTGGAATCTCTTCTAAAAATCAAGTGCTTCAGTCATAGCAAACCTGTGCTACAGGCCTGGTGCTTTCCCATTGTGCATTAGGATGATGGAGAAAACACCCTTCCCAAATAACCTCGGGAAAAATTCTCCTTCAGAGACTCCCTGCACAAAAGTGACTTGGTGTTCACACCAAGAGCAGAGGACTTGATTTATCACCCCCTCCTTGCACTTCTGCACCTGCTGGTATGGAACCAATGCCCCCCTGAAGTCCTGTGTCAGGCAGGGCTGGTCTGTGATTCTGTCACACTTTTATCATGCTCCTCTCCTATCCACAACAATCTTGGCATTAATGACTGCAGTGATCAGGTGTGGCACAGGAACATTTTCCGAGCTGCCCACATGGCTCACATCAGAACTGGAGCTACAGCAATGAGAATGACCTGGTTCTAAACAATTCTATTCCCCAGGGAACACCACAGGGATGCTTTACCTGGTCCCTGTTTGTTTATAAAGGCTTGGGATCAATCCACAACATCCCAACGTGGGAGCATCCCCTGTGTCAGTGCCACCTCCTGCCCCTGCACCACAGCTGTGTTTACACATGTCTATCAAGTCAAATCAGCAGGAAAGGCCCTGAGAAGCTGCTGCATCCCAGGGAAGTGTCAGCCTGGCTGAGGCTCCAGCTCCCAATCACAGTCAGCCTGGCCATAGCTGGGAGTCATTTGGAGCTGGCAGCTGCTCAGCAGCACTGGGAACTGAATGAGCTCTCAGCCCGGCTCAGGAGAGTTCTCTGGCCATGCTGCCAGCAGCACTCCCTGCACCAATTGATATTTATCTACTCACAGAACAGAACAGCTCAGCAGTGCCCAGCTCTGCGCTCCAGGGGAGGCTCTGAATGGACACAAACCACCAAGGTTGTGCTGAGACACCTGGGAAGGCTTCAGTACACCAGCTGTGTTGCCAGGGCTTGTTCTGCTGCTGCTGTTAAGGTCAGCCCTTCTGGACAGCTCTGTCTTTAAAGCCCTGAAGTGCTGGCAGGTGAACAGTTAAAGGCTGGACTCCCCTGGAGCTGTTCTCTGCAGCTCAGAGCTGTCTCTCCCTTCTGAAAGGACATCAATACCCGATCTTTCTGCCACCAGATGGTTCATCTTGCTGTCCAATTAATCAATAGCAATCCCAACCTATAACAGGAGTTACATTTCCTTACCAGGACTGCCTGGCTGCTCGGAGCTCAGGACATTGGGATGTTTTCCTGGGTCACGAGTTAGGATCTTGCGCTGCTTCCTGATTGCCAGACTGAGGATGGGGTCATGTTTCAGGTTATGGATCTGCAGGAGGGAAGGCAGGGAGGGAGGGAGAAACAAGTCATGTGAACACATCACCTAATGAGGAGGGATAACACTCCTGAAGTATTGATTCAGGCAAGCTGTGAAGCTTTTGTTGCTGTCGTGTTCCTCTGTAATTGCCAGCCCAGAAAACACCTGCTTGTCTGGAGCTACAAGAACATTTTGCATGCATTCTTCTTTTTAATTGAGCCTTAATTCAGTGCAGCATCTCATCACGCTTTGCAAGGTCCCACACCCAGACATCGTTCTAAGGTCTCCACTCCCAGCTGTTCAAGGCCAGGAGCTCAAAACCTGTGTGAATCTGACAGCTTTACCCAGTGCCACACTGGGGTGGAACTGAGTGAACTGGCACAGTCACAATGCCCTGCACTAAGCTGCACATCCACATTAGTGAAGCCCATGACAGATGTGGCCATTTCCAGAGTTAATCTCCTTGGACCATCTCAGCTGGGTCACCTCTGAGCCACAGCAAGGCTCAAACATTTCCATCCCTTTGCTGAGCAGATCCCAGCCATTTTTACATCATCAGCCATCCCATCTCATCTCCATCCCTGAATGATAGAAAGCTGGTAAAAAACCAGCTTCTGGGTCAAGTGTGCCTCAGCAGTCAGGGTGATGCTGCTATCCCAGCTCATGACCTGCTTGGAGCAGGAGCCCTGAGCCCTCCCAAATGTACAGCAGAGGTGGCTGAACAGACAGATCTGAGGCAGCTCTTCCCACTGAGGCCGCCTGGGTCAGGGCAGAGGGAGCACAGTGTGGGAGGAACATCCCCAGGACAAGGAAACACATCCAAAGCAGCATTATGTAAAGCATAATAGGAGAGAAGTCATGGGATAGCAGGGCACTGCTCTGACACAACAGGACAAAGCTCAGGAAAGGGCACATTCCTACCTCTTCATCCTGACATTGGGCACAGCACAGCCCTTCTGGGAAAAACAGCTTCACATCCCGGACAGCCATTGCATAGGATTTGGAGCCTGAGAGATAAATACAATGAGAAGATTCTCTCAGGCCATGAATTAAACATTCTCTAGACTCACACTCATCTTTTGGAGAGATTGATGATGTGCAACTCACTGCAGTAATTGCTTTAAAGGCCAGCTGTTCTGTACAGTAATAGCAAACATTTTAAACCATTATATTTAGAATAATTCCATTGCCTCCTTGGTGTTTTGATTCTGTCCTACTATCACTCAGCAGCTTCCTCATGTAAACAAGACTCTTTCTATTTCCTAACAGTAGAGCTGAGGGAATCATGTTAAGGAGACTGTGAAACCTTTCAATTCCAGCTCTAAATCCTGTTGTTGTTCCTTTACTTCTGGATCACACCAGGCTGCTCTTACGGAAAGGGAAGAGCTACTGGTTAGTAAAATAAATGTGCTTAGTAACAATAATGCAGGTTCCAAATATGCTGGGAACTCTGACTGACCATGGAAATCAGAATTAGCACGAGGCATTGCTGAGGGAATTACATTTTTCTGTTCACCTCTGGTCAAGAGAGGTGAATTGAGACTGGAACAGTCAGAGAAATGACATGAAGATGACAGGAGGAATGGAGAATCATCTGAAGAGTTAAACCAGACCTCGGCTCCTTTGACCCAACATGACCCAAAGCTGAGAAACAATCTGATTTCTGATAAACACTTCAGGGTAGGAAAGGTCAGAGGTGTAAAAAGAGCTACTTAAAATAAAGTCCAGATAAAGGCACGGGAACAAACTGTATGTGGCTATATTTAAGTTTAAAAATGTAAGAAGATTTTTAGCCCTCAAAGCTCTGTGACATCCATCCAGTTGGGGTGGGTGCTTATGGAAGGCAAAACGTGATGGGATTGTCTGTGAGGGAATTAACTGAACTCAGTGACTTGAGAGGTCCCTCCAGGCTTAGCAGCTGAATATTTCCCTATAAAGCAACAGCGTTATAAAGCATTACTCAAAATGTTTGGAGATTTGTGGATGGAAAATATTAGAGAGGGAAAAGCTATTTCTATTTAACTGGAGTTTAGATAGATTGTCAATGTGCTGGCACAGATCCATCCTCCTGGCATACAAATATCCTGTGAAATATTACCACTTTTGAGGCTCCCCATTCAAAGAATCCCACCGGAGAGCACTCAGCCCTTTTTGAGCTCCATAATTCCAGGTATTCTATAGCCAGAGTCCTTAAGGCAGCAGTTTCTAGTCCTGAGGTTGTGTAAGTCACCAGTGTATGAGCTGGGCTGGATCCTTTCCATGCCTCCACAGCAAACCTTCAGTGCTTCAATAATTTGTGGCATTACAGAGAATACAAATGCTCCCAAAATGAGCCTTTTACCCCCACTTTGCTCAAGGTACAAGACAGTGGAAGGTGCATTTGTAGGAGCTCTTTGGATGCAAGATAAAGCAGAATACAACAACTTCCCAAGCCCCAGAAAGATGGGAGGGTGCAGGTTTACCTCTGCAGCTGAGCCCCAGAGGATTAAAGCTGCATTTCTTGGTTCACCAGTCTCCCTGGAACTCCATCTTCAGCTAAATTGCATTTCCCCTGTCACTTAGGGAGGAAATAGTAAGAGTTTGCTCTGCTGCAGGCATTAAGTGAAGTACTTCCTCAGCTAGAGCAAAACTAGGAAAGCTTAGTATTCCTCCTGGGAAAGGAAGATGATCTTGCACAGTGTCCCAATTACTGATAGAAAGTTCTTCCTGCTTGACTTGTAGGTAAATGTTTCACCTGTGCTGGAGGACAAGCTCTGGGAGGTGCAGGGAGTTCGGAACACTCTTTCCTTATAGCTAGATGGCTCCACGAGGAGCTGGGTCAGATCCATCAGCTCCAGCTGCATCCCTTCTCCTGGAATGTGTGCAGGGAGGGCTCTGAGGCAGCCCCATAGCTGTCCCACACTGCCCATGCGCTGGGCTCAGCAGGGCCACCTCTGTGCTCAGCTGAGACCTCAAAAGCAACTTCAGACCTCATCCTAGGGGTCTGAGGGGAATCACAAGGATCTCTGTTACACAGGGAGCTCCCTGTAACTCCCCCAAAAAACCGGGATGAGACTCAGCTTCTCTTGCTCCTCTTTCACTGAGTTTTGCTGGGGATGCTCCCTCTGTAGCAAACATCTGAAATTTGGCATATATATTACCCATCCTTAGCCATGACTGAGGAGTTTCAGGGCAATCTGGATACACAATCCATTCAATCAATCCAAGAGCAAGAGAAGCAGGGGCTGATAATGGGAAAAAATTGGCTGAAGAGCCCTGAACACTTTCTTTGGGGTAGACAGATCCTCCTCTTCAGTCACTCCCACAAATCCTGCGGGATCACGGTGAGAGATCTCTCCTGGCTGAGTCCTAACCTAAAACCTTCAGGATTAAAGAAGATTCTGCATCTAGGGGTTGGTTCTCTTCATTCCCTGGCAGTTCTCAGCAGCCCGCTGGAGATGGATGAAAAGAGAGAGTGATTTCACAGCCCAGGATACAACAGGAAGAGCCAAATAATCCAATGGATCTTGTCAGGAAAGTTCTTTTGGGACTTGAGGGCACACAGTGCCTGCCAGCTCACCTGAGCTGACAGAAATTATTGCTTTATTATTTTTCTATTACTTTAACTACTTAGAGGAAAAACACAGGTAGGGAGCTAACAATGCTTAATTCCTTGTGAATTTTGGAATGACATCCTTCCCTCCTTGTGGCAATAATGCTGGGCTCTCCACAGGCTGCTCTCTCCAGGGATACTTCTCATTTTCCCATCCTTCACCCCATACACTGCAACATCCCAGTGCCTCCCTGCTGGCAGAGGAGCTGGGATGGTTCAGCATTTCAAGGATGTGCCTCTGCCTGTGTCCCAGCTGGAGAGAGCCTCTCCAGGTGGAAAGCAACTGGAAAGAGCTTTTCCAAATGGAAAACAGCTGAGTTTCCCTGCTTGCCTCAGCCAGAGCAGGTTTGGATCACCTCTCTCCAGCCAGCCATCAGCCTTTTGAGACATTACAGGAACTCAGGATCTTGGAGTCTTTGTGAATTCTTGGAGTTTGCCAATGGGTTCTGGAGACATCAGGAAGGGACACACAAGCAGGGAAGACAGATGGGTTCTTGGTGATAATTACAAAATAACCAAGCTAAAAGTACAAAATGACCATGCAGGGAAGAGATCAAAGGAAATCTGTTCTGATAAAGACAGATCTAAGGCTGTTTTGGGAAGAACCCTTTTTGGAATACATCTTCTGGGAGAATATTTCATTGCTTGAGACACACTCAGCTCAGCCACCGAGAACATAAGGAAAGCTTTCTAGGGAATAATGGCCTCCACTGCCTGCCAAGGTTGGATCTGTAGTGACAATGCAGGAAGGAACAGTACATAACATATTTTTCATTTGTATATCTGAACCTTTGGACTTTTCTTTTCCAAAAACCTACCATAAAATCCATTCTGGATTGTGCTGGTGCCATACTGAGCCCTCCAGAGGTGTGGATCCAGTGTTTGGGCCAGTTGGGGATCCTCTGGCCCCAGGAGATCCAGCAGCTTCTTCACAGCATTTGGCCTCTGCAGGCACAGCACGAGGGCAGTGCCCGAGGTAAGGTAGGCACAGTGAGCTTCCAAAGCAGCTGGGTCCTGAGAAGAAATCAGAGATGGAAAAGGTTATAAGGAACTGGTGAGCACTGGGAACATCCCAGCTCTCCTTTGCCTAGGAAGGAAAGCTGTGAGTAAGCAAATCTGCTCTTGCTCCTTGTTTTCTCTCCTCTTTAACACTGCTAGTGTACTAAATATTCCAAAACAGAGAGCTCAGCCACCAAGCAGCTCCTGTGACATCCAGCAGGTCACAGGAGGGCTGTTCCTCCAGGGGGACATCTGGATCAGAGGCAAACACGGACACAAGGAAGAACACCAGGGTCATAAATGCTCTGGGATGAGGAGCCATGTTTAATTCTTCAGCTGATATAAAATGATTGATGACAAATACCAGAGCTTTGCTTTATGAATTCACAAAAGGCAGGACTCCCCAACACACACGCTGGAGAGTGAATTCCAGGCACTAGTTAGGATCAGAACTAGAGCTTAAAAGTAGGAGGGGCTGCAAGAAATCCATTTGTTCTCCTGGCCTTTGTCTGATGCCCTTTGCTCCACAGCAAATTTCTCCACCTTTGCTCCTTTTCCACGCAGGGTCAGCTCAGCCTGTGCTCACTCCTGAGCAGAGCTGCGGAGCTCACAACCCCCTGGGATCTTACCCTGAGGAAGGATGAGTGGAAAAGACAAGCAGCAACCACTGCACTGGTGGAGAAGATGCTGCTCTGAGGGCTGGGGACAGCCAGAGTGTCAGAGAGCCCAGGGAAAGGCAGCAGTGCTGGGGGCAGGCGGGTAGCACAGCATTCCCAGCCTTGCTGACTGCTTTAATGAAGGAAAATCTTGGCAAGCCAGGCTTGCTGCAGATGTCTGGGCTGAGCACAAGGTCAAGGTGCCCACAGCAGCTGCAGCTCTGCCTCCTCCAGCTCCTCCATCTGAACAAGGTGTCAGGAGCATCCAGCTGTGCCTGTCCTGCCCCTCCATCTGAATAACATGGCAGGAACATCCAGTTCTGCCTCTCCTGCCCCTCCATCTGAACAAGGTGTCAGGAACATCCAGCTGTGTCTCTCTGCATCCCACAGTGCAGCAGCCAGGGCTGGATGTTCTCTCCAGCTTAGAAAACAAGGGCATTTCCAGCTCCCTGCCAGAATCAACCCATGGCTATTTACTTTTTTTCCCAGTTTTTCAGGAAATAAAAACAAGAGAGGAAAAAACACCATTTGATTCAGCTGAATCATGTCATTCACGGAGGTTTTAATTCCTCTATTTTTTAATCTTCTAAAAGCAGCAGAGGATAGCTATTCTCTAGATAAAACATTTCCAGAAGCAAATCCTATCATTTCATTTAAAAATATGGAGATAAAACACTTCAAGGCCTCTCTGCTTTTCTATCACGTGAAACCATTCACTGCCTTTGACCCAAATCTTCTCGTACTCGCCTGCCTCCTAAATTGCATTTCTAAGAAGTAGGTTATGAATTGACAACCACAGGCTCAAGCCTGATATTCTCTCCTCTATTTGCAAAGGCACAATGATCCATGAGAAAGCCCCCCAGTGCTTAAACTGGTGAGGTATTTAAGGGGTTGGATGTGGAGTTTGTCAGCCCTCCTGCCCCACGGGCACAGGGTCACATCGTGTGATGCAGGGGCTCTCTGGTGACAAGAGCTCTGCTTGGATGAGGATGAAGAATTCCAGCTTGTCACAGTGTACTGCGAAATTGTGACATTCATTCAGTTCTGTATAATAAGAAATAATCCCTTCCTGCTTGAAAATTTTTTTTACTTAAAAAAATGGATTTAATCCACTTTTCTGTGGGTTTTCTCTTTGGGCAATGAAAACCAGTGATGTTGTCAATGAAAACTTTCCAAAGGACTGATAAAACATACCAATATTCATCCAGGTTGGAAACATCTGCAAAGAAAACATTGTTTCTGTTAAACAGACCAAAAGAAAGGAAAATACTTTGTTCCAGAGCTTCTAACCAGTGATTTTAGATGTAAATAATGAAACTCTTCCATCTTTCAGTTGCTCCCCAGCAAATCCATGGGGTTGAGCATGATTAGTTGTTTCTAATTCCTACTGATGGTGTCAGGGAGTCAAGGTGACTCTTTCTTCCTGACAGCTCCTCACGCCCACTCCACACTCTGCCAGCCCAGCACTGCCTTCATTCCCATCCTGCCTCCCCTCCATCCTTGCGGATCCTGAGCAGCTGTGGTGGGGCTGCCTGTGTGCAGCTGCCTGGAATTCAGGGAGCAGTTTGGTTGAGAGGAAGTTCCAGCTGTGCACTGGCTCGGGAGGACTAAGGGGATTAAAGAGCAGCGGAATGATCCGGCTGCCTTTAGCGCCGGAATCACAAGATGGGGCTGCAGGGAATCGCTGAGTTCCTCAGTCCAGTGACCTGCAATCACATCAGGTAATCCCTGACAGCAAAAGCAGACCCACTGTAAAAATAAAGCCAAAACTGTCAATCTCCACAAGGCTGGATGTGCTGGACAAGCACTGAAAGGAGATCCAGCCTCCCTGGGCAGAATCCCCCAGGAACAGATGCTTCTCTCTGTCTGAACACCACCGGGTCATGCTGAAAGCTGGGGAGATGATGCCAGCTTTATTTACATGACCTTTATTTTTTATAATCATTATTAAACTGCAGCTAAAACATCTTGTTATGGCTCCTGTGATTCGATAACCTCAGCAAAGAGCGGAGCAGTTGTTTTTTATCGTGCTCCAAAGGCCACGCGCCGCTCCGAGCTCGGGGGGAGAGTTTCAGTTGGAAAAGCAATCACGGAGCTGAGCTCATGCTGCCAAGGGTATTTGTCAAGAGCATGTAAATAATACATTAGAAAAGAAAAGGAGATGTGAAGTTGTCTTGTTTGCAGCGAATAAACCCAAATTTGCTCTCAAGTGCTGTGTACACACAACAAACCAGCACATCCCAGCGCTTGGGAGCTCTCTAGAGATGGATTTTGGAGCACACTCCAGGTGAAGCGAGAAAAATCCCTGGACAGAACTTCTAGAAAGGACAGACACACTGGCTCCTTCTTCTTCAACAGGACATCTCATCATGGATGATATCAGTATCTCCAAGGGTGTCAGAGGATGTTGCCAGGCTCTGCCCAGTGGTGCACAGCGACAAGACAAGGAGCAATGGCCAGAAACTAAAACACAAGTTCCACCTCAACGTGAGGGAGAGCTTGCTTCCATGGAGGGTGGCAGAGCCCTGGAACTGCTGCCCAGGGAGGGTGTGGAGTCTCCCTCTCTGGAGACATCCCAACCCCATCTGGATACATCCCTGTGCCTCCAGGTGATCCTGCCCTGGCCAGGGGGTGGCACTGGATGATCTCCAGAGGTCACCTCCAACCCCAGCTGGGATTCTGTGCCCTGCTAAATTTCAGCAATTTGCCTCATTTTAAGCCCAGCATTGCATCCCATTGTGCCATAAACTGAGGAGCAGATTGGTGATGGATATCCCTCCCATCCAAATGCTGTACACAGAATTCAGCTGGGAAAAACAGCCCTGCCCCCACGGCTGCCACTGAGCCACTTACACATCGGATTTTCCAAATAACCCAGTCCCTGGAGCCTGCTGAGGCTTTATCAAAATCTCCCTACTTGCCTTGGGAGCTCAGCCTTTCCCAGCCCCCCCGCAGTGAGAGCCATTCCAACAGGTTCTAAAAAGGAGCAGGAGCCCCTGGATGGCAAAAAGCATTTCCCACTGGCTGCTCCCCCTAACCAAAGGCAGCCCATTCTCTTTGCTTCCTCACTTCCAAACCCTGCTTTTTCTCCATGAACAAAACCCCACCAGTCTGTCATTTTTATACTCATTAGTCACCAGCTCTTCAAGGCAACTGAATCAATGCTCCACAGCTGCTCTGGTGTGTTGGAGAACTCCAAAACCAAGGAAATTTTCAGGAAACAACCTCTCCTCACATTTACCCCCCTACATGCATCTGCATTGCTTCCTGAGGATATTTAGAGTTTTTAAGATGTCTTCTGTTTCAGCTGATCAGAAAAGCATTTTGTATTTAGCTCTGTGATTAAATAACATTGGGAAGCACATCCCCATCAACTCTAATGGCCACTGCATTGCTCTTACCAGTGTAAATATTTAAAATTCAGAGGCTCTGTTCACTGCTATTATGCAGAAGGTACTAATTGTTCCAGAACACTGCTTTGGCATGTGCCTGTTTTCTTCTGGAAGCCTCTATCAAGAATTTCTAGGAGATAGTGTTATAAACTTTCCAAATTTAACCCAAGTGCAGTATCTATTATAAAGGTTTGTTTTCTCTAAAGTCAATTGGTTAAATGTCTTCAGGAAAGCAATCAAGTAACAGGGTTTGTGTTGGTTTTTTTTTTTTCCTCCCCCAAGGGAATTAAAAGAATAATAATAAACTGCTCTCAAATGCCCAGAGTTCTGTTCTCTGGTTTTCACAATATCCTTACACTCAGGGTAGGTCAGGTTGAGGAAAGAACATGTTTCTAATATCATAAAAGAGCAGAAACAAACATCTATTTTTAGCTAATCAACCCCACAATGCCCTAAGATTTAAGAACCCTCTTTACTGTCTATTGACCACGAGCAAGGACAATTTTCTCTCCTTGCAGGTGATTTTTACAGCCTGGCTCCCAGGATTCAGCTGTGTCTGCAATGCAATCTCCGGTAACAGCACTCCGGAGATCTGTGTTCCCTGGCCGTGCAGGGAGGGTTTCCCAGGTTTCCACATGGAAGGAACCCAGGCACACGTGCTCCCTGGACGTGCCCTACCTGGAATGACCTGCGGGGAGGAAGAGAGGACACCTGTTTGGCACAGAAAGAGGCAGAGCTGTACAAACTCATCAGCAGCTGCACAGATTCTTGGGAGGTCCTTATTGCCCACATCCTCCCCAAAGTTTTGTTTGGGAGAAAGCAGGGCTGCTGCTTTATGGCATGTGATAAAAGAAGCCCTGGGCACGTCAGCTCTCCTTGCGCTGATAAGGTACAGATCCGATCGTTCCGTATAGCTCGCTCCCAGCAACAGCTCCGAAATCCCGGGTGGGAATGGCTGGGCTTTGCAGGAATGGATTATCCATTTTTCTCGCTCCAAAGGTGAGCACAGAGCTGCCGCTCCCGGCACCAACCTGCTGCACTCCAGAGGGCAGGATTGCGGAGGCACTGGCCGCTGCCAGGTCCAGGTGTTTCATTCCCACCACGCTGAATTTTTCCAGGTGTAAATCGCGGAGGATCCTTGGGAGGCTGCGGCTCCAGAGCCCGGGTTTGATGAGCAGCACTGTGCAGAGAACCTGTGCCCCTGCAACAAAGGAAACGCAGCCGTGTTTGTTTACAACCCGTGCAGGCATCTGGGGATGAGGGTTAGCGGAAACCTGGCAGGAAGTTCACAAAAATCCCAACCAAACAAGTCCGTAAAAACCCGAGCATATAGGATTATTTATTTATTTGGGTTTGCTTTGTTGGTTTTTCAGTTTAAAATACATATCTGAAACAGTCTAGGCTCAGAGGTTTCTCCCCCAAGGAAATCTGCTCCCGGTCCAAAAACTTTCTGTACCAGCTCTTTCGGATAAGGTTCAAACCTTTATATTCTAGATTAATGTTTTAAGAGGGATAAAATATTCCCTTTTACATTTTTCATGTGAACTGTGGTGATTATGTGATGTAATCCTTGAGCAGCTATTACATTCTTACTCTGGTGTTCTGCATTTCTGAGAGTTCTGTTTCAGAGAGGCACTAACAACCCTGACAGGAGCCAATTAATGTCATAAACCAATTATGAATAGAGTTGTGTCTACCAAAATTGACATTCCAGCAAAAAGTTCTGCTTCTGACCCAGCTCTCCCAGCAGAGCTGCCAGGATGGTGCAGCACCATGAGGAGCAGAAAACAAACCAGACCAAGACAGCTTTGCTGTCTGATGATGGAAAATGGATTTAAAGACAGAAAATACATAAATTCAATTTTAAAATGACAGCATTTTAAAATTTTTAGTCTTGCTAAAGACAAGTACTTGCTACTAAGAGTATGGTTAATATTTTATCCTTATAACGTCTTTTGGAGATTTATTGGCAAGTGCAGTGTCAGAACTAGTCTGTGAGGCCCCAGGAACTGCTGGTGCTGAACCACATCAATCAGCACAGGGGAACATCCTACAGGCTACTAAAACTGATCTAAGCTGATGTGTTTGGGTACAAAAAATGTCATTTTCTGTTTCCTGTACACCCCAGCACTAATTATACAGATGTCAATGCAACAAAGCATCAACAAGGCTACCTGGAACTTAATGCTCTTATTTCCAGATGACAAACAGGATTCACAGCACAGAAACACAGAATCAAAAATAAAAACCAAGGTTATTCCCTCCCCACTCGATATGGAAACTTAACCCTTGTGGTGCAGGGAGCCCTCCTGTTCAAGATGTGCTGTTTTCCTCACTTTATTCCTGAACAGAAAGGTTCCATAGCAACAGCCTGGAAGTGCAGGAGGCTGCTGGGCTCCACCTCAGCAACCTCACCCGTGCGTGTTACGTAAGCACTCAGTGGCCTCCAGATGTTTCACTCACCATCTGCTGCATTTTTGGGCAGATATTCTTCTGCTGTGTGAGTCACTACCTGCTGCATATTTAGGGACTGCAGACACTTCAGGAGGATTTGCCAGCTTGGTTTGGTCAAAGACACCTTGTCACCCAGAGCTGGCTTTCTCTCCTTGGTGATTATAAGTGACAAGAATTTAGAGAAAATACCACTAATTACCAATGGAACAATCTCTGCTGAGTATGAATTACCAGAGGTACCTGTTTGGCAATGTTCAGGCTTGCCTGATTTCCATCTCTAGCTCTGGCTGTTCAGAGCCCTTCCCAGTTTTCCTGATCTTTATTACAAATTTTCTACTTCATAATATTTTTAGGTCCCTTCCTCACAATCCTTTCCTTTTTTTCTCCCGAACAATTACTACATAGGTTTTGATTTCATAGCCTAACTGTGAAAACAGAGTTTATATTCTATGCTATTTATATTTCATACTTTAGATAGGTGGGTGACTTCAACTAAGTGTGAACCCAAGATGAGCAGATACCATATTTCCTATCATGCTAAGAGTATTCCAGCCTAAGGAAAATGTTGGGATAATCCTTTTGCAAATTTTGGGCTGCCACATCCAGATGATTTCATTCCACCAAGTCCTTGTCAAACCACATTTTTCCATTTGCCATTCTCTCACCTGCTTGCAGGTACGAAAACAGGGACTCTGCACGGCACCTCCAGCTCTCACCCACTGAGGAAGAGAAGCAGATTTGAGTGAGTTTTGTGTGTTCTGAGACAACAATCTGAGAATTTTGCCATCAGCTCTACATAAAGCAGCCAACATTTCAGTGACACACTGCTCTTTTAGAGGCTTACACTGGGACATGAATGGATTGATTTCAGATGTGCTGGGACACCCTGGGAGGTCACACTTCCCCATTCTCTGGTAATCTCAGAAGCACAGGCTGAACAGGCCTGCAAGTCCTTAATCATGTTGGATTTTGGTTCATTTTTCTGGGATTTCAGGGAGTGGCTGACAGTGGTTTTAAACCAATTTGTGCTCCTAATATTCCACAGTCAGGTCAGATGCTGCCTTGTTTCTGGTGTTCCCAGAGCTCAGGTATTTTGTTTGATGTTCTCTCAGAAACAAGTGTTGGGGATCCTGACTGCTGCTGATAAAACCTTCCTGGCATCCCCCAACCAGCCAAAAAAGACTGCTCCAGTGGTTCTTCAGGAGAGCAGGGCAGGATGAAAGGAGTCTGGTGAGTCAGAACTTAGGGCAAAAGCCAACAGAAAAATGTTCCCTGCAGTTCAGTGTAAAACCTGCAGTGACCTGGAGAGGTGAGGAAAATCAAGGCACTTCAGGCACATGTGAACTGAGGAGTTATCTAGATCTAGGGCACAGTGAGGAAAATCCTGTAGCAGATTGATAAAGGACTTCCTTTTCCAGTGACTGGCAAGTTTAGCCAGTGTGACGTGCAAGGTAGATAATATCAAACTCTGTTTGTCAAAACAAAATTACCATTTCTTGGGTATTTATTACTGTCTAAAATCCATGTATTTCTACTTCCCAGGGCTATGTATCTGGAAGGTACGTAGCCAAAGTGGTGTTTTTTTTTTTTTTCCTAATGAGACCTCTTTCTCTTTCCATGTCTGTTGCAATAATAAGAACACAAACAGCAGGTGGAACCAGCCCTAAGGCCCTTGCCTTGTGTTGTCACTTTTCAGCCTCACGTACCAGATTTTTTCCTCAGTACTGAGGTGATCTGAAAGAACTTTTAGGATCTGCGAATCCCAGGGTGACCCAGGTGGCACTGGGATGTAAATGACTTGGAGACATCCCATCTGAGACATAGGAAATGCACATTTTGCTCTGATTTCTTGTTGGGCAGTGGTGATCAACACATTTTCCCTCTCTAAAACACCATGAAAATCATTGGGTTTGGGATCTACACCAGCTGAAGAGCTGGCATTAATTAGTCTTCCGGCTGACTTTCCACTGCAGCCCTCAGCAGATCATTCTCAGGACTGGGGAGAAGAAATGATGTGACAATTCTCCCACCTTCCCCAGCACCAAGTGGATCTAGCTGGCCTTTCCTTCCCAATTGCCTGGGATTAGGATGGCTCACCAAAGGCTCACTAATCCCATTTTAATCCCTCTGACAGAGGACATCCAGTTTTCTTCAATCAATTTAAGGTCTAAAATGACTTGGTTTTTTTCAAGAGGCAGCTTGTGCTTACCTGTGGTCTTCCCTTCAGGCCTGGAGCTACTGCCAGGGGGTGGCAGGTATTTCATAGCAGGGCGGTGTTCTGCATCTGGAAAAGGAAGGACAGGTGTTTTTATGGATTCAAAGATGGGACGCATTCCCTGTCTGGGGGTGGAGGGTTACAAAGGTAATTTTATTTAGCAGGGCAGACATTTGACCTGCTATAAAATATTGAAGAGTTGTTCTTGAGCACAGAGGCCTCTCCATTCCTTCCACAACAATAAAAACACGAGGCAAAAATGGAATTCCCTTATAAAAGAGATGGTGAAGGGTGCTGAAGTTGTGCCTCAGCTGTGCTCCTTTGCTCCTGACAGTGGCTTTGGTGGGAAAGGCTGGCACTGCCATTCCAACCTCAACAAACAGCTCACAGCTCTGCTTTCCTCTTCTCCTGCCTTTCCATCTCTAGGTAACTTTAATCAAGAGCTGCAGTGCATGAATTCTTATGGTTTTAGACGCCACTTTGGGATGTCTGATGCCTTCTTTTCTGAAGGCTCCTCTTCTTGCTCGCCAGCCTCACAGAGAACACTCACACAGTTCACTGAAAAATCCAGCTTGCTGGGAGCCTAAACCCAGTATCTCTTCCCAGACAAATCTTTCTTCTTGCTATTCAGTAAAGCCAATTTGTTACTCCACACTCCACAAGCACAGCAGGTTTGACACAAGTGTCTAAGTTTGTGTTGATGACAAAGGAGTTTTCTTCCCCAAGGAAAGATAAAGGAAGAGCTGTAAATTCAAAGCACGAATGCACTTATGGGACTGCATCACTCCCCCTCAGCTGATACATGGTGTTACCACAATCTTTGATTTCTCTCTGCTTCTAAGTAATTGTAAAATCCCAGAATGGCTTAGGTTGGAAGGAACCATCTTGTTCCAACCCCCTGCCAGAAAGTGTCAGCACAGAATGTTTCTCTCTGGGTGTGAGGAGTCAGGCAGCCCAAATTCTTCTTTCAATATTTCACATTAAAAGAAAACAGTGGGAGCTTGTAGTGTGCTGCTCCAAACCATCCAATATCAATAACCCCACAGTCTGCACAGTGATTTAGTTTTAAGAGGCATGGCTATACATTTCCTGCTACAGGAGGAAACTATCAAATTTACTATGCTGAAAGATCGATGCTGGCACACATCACTGAACTCTGAGAAGCTTTTGACAGCAAAGGTCTCCATTCCTCTCTTCATTCTCCTCCAGGATAAAAAAAACCTCTCAAGAAATCTGTTTTCTTCAGCTCTTTCAGATTGGTGACACCTTCACCTCCCTGAGCACAGGGCAAGGCATCAAGCCTAAATCTGGCACCACTATTATACCCCACATTCAGGTGGGAGAGCTCTTGGCCTCTGTTCTTCAGTTTCTCTCATACAGAGAGGTAAAATGCATGATATTATTTACTGATCCTGCCAATTGCTCTGATATCTAATTAGTACTTATGGAGGACCTCAAGATCATCAGCAAGGGCACCAGGCCAGGCACAGCCACATTAATTTAATAGGCCACCTTGTAGATGACCTCAGCTGGCTCCTGATGGTTTCATTGCCTCATCTTAATCCAGCCATGCACAGAATTTACCCCCAAATTATCAAGTTTTTCTGTGCCTGAGAAAACCCCCAGCATTGCATTCCTTTGTCCAAGGTCAGTCAGTTCCCAAACACCCTGTACCTGAGGATAATACAAACAGCAAAATCGTGCCTTACCAGTTACCAAATCAGCTTCTGTGAAGAAGAGGATGGCTTGTCTGAATGTCACCTCTGGGGTCAAGGCCATGAGTGCCTGTGGGAGGCTGTCACCTGGGCTGAGCCTGGCCCTGCCCTGTGTCCATCCCTTCAAAGCAGCTCCAAGAGCTCGGAAGGCGTCGATGCCCCGCAGTGCACACACCAGGACGGGGTTGGACATCAGCATGTCCAGGCTCCTCTGCCAGTGAGTGTCTCCAGCCTCAAAAGGGGTTATTTCCCTGGCCTGGCACCGAGTGAGATGGGGCAGCCACTTCAGGCCTAGGAGCTCAAGTCCTGAATCTCCTGCAAGTCAAGAGAAATGAGTTTAACACCAAACAACACCACATGTTTCATAGAAACTGTGTTTTTGTTCTGACTTCACATTGATTTTTTCCCTGCACAAGTTCTAAAGCTGTTTTGACTTCTGTTGCATCCAAAATGGGCTCTAATGCAAATATAGGAATATACTGGGAAAATCCACAAGATGCAAATGTTAAGAAATGGCATTAGAATGAAGAAAAATAAGTGCTATCTGGGAAATCAACAGATTGCCACAGGGAGCGAGTGCCATGATTTGATTAGAGAGCACAGCTAATGGAGGAGAGTTGAAAGGGAATCACTGAGAGTACACTGATAACAATGTGGCTTGGCACAGCATAATCCATAATCATGGATCCTTTAGCACCTCTCATAACACTGTAAGCAATGCTCATCATAGTAATAAACTAAACAGAATGCTGACTTGTCTGTAAAGTAGTCTCAGTGTTGTTTGGTTTGTAAAGTTGTCTTACTGACTCTGCAGCAAGGTTTTTAGGGCTCAATCCATGAGTGCTGGAAGTTTCTGTTGGCTCAGATCTCAGATACAGAACTTCCCAGGATTTCAAATAATATTTCAGCATAGTTTTAGGAGAGTCAGATACAACACAGTGTAAGACAGGAGCAGACTTCTGCCTTTTCTGCTTGTACCTCCTGTGTTCTCACACTTCAGTGCAACCTGCACATGAAATTATATAAACTCCCTGTCCTGCCTAGGGCTTGGCAGCCCTTTTCATGCATGTGTGAGCAGCCAGTGTGGGGATGGCATTGCTGCTCCTCCTGTGGGGGAAGCAGAGCGTGAAGCCATGAAGTGCCTTGGTTCTGCTCACCAAGGCTGTCACTGACAGAGCCTGGGACTCCCAAATTCCTGTCCCCGTTACAGCCCAGCCTTACCTCCCAGTGCTCAGGGAGGGACACAGTGACACAATGTGTTACATAAAAGCTTAGTACGTTCCAGCACTTCTTGGAACTCATTTGATGCTCTCTGAAGCAAATGATGCCCTCCTGAGCTGTTTGTGATGTGAAATGTGGCCTTGTCCATAACAAACTGAGATAAATTCTTCAGCCCTTTAGGCAGGTAAACAAAGAAACCTGTTCTTCCTGAGGCCCCTTCACCACATTTTCCATGATGTTCCTGCTATGCTAAAAAGAGCTACCCAGGACAAACTTTCCTGCCCAAGGTCTCTAGCCATCCCCAAAGTCTGGGATCACCTGCACTCCCAGACTGCTCCTTGGGGCTGGGAAGCAGGATCTGCTGCAGGAGCTCTCCAGCACTCTTCAGAGCCTGCATCCCAACCACTGTCAGCATCACCACTTGCTCCATCCCTGGCTCAGCAGCGAAAGTTCGGTGGCAGAGAAAATCCAAAGGAATGTGATGAAGCTTTGGCACTGCGCTGAGCTTTCCTCCTGCCCAGGGAGAGCATCAAAAGAAAACTGTTACCCCATGGAAACACATCTCAATCTTTTTTACTGTGAAGGAATTGCATAATTCTCAACCAGCATTTCACTGTCTCCTCACGCTGCAGCTCAGGGAAAGCCTCCTGAACGAGGAATATTAACACAGCAAAGCCTCACTGATTAGTCCCAGTCCTTCCCCGGAATTACATTTTGCCATGTAAAGCAAATATTTTCCCTTGTAATTTTGATATCCTTATTCACACCATTAGGCAGAGTTGATCGATCTGTACCAAAATGATTTAAGGCACCAGTTTTGGGTTGATAACTAATGACTGACTTCACATTAAATCAATAGCTCATTTTGCTTTCCAGGACATTGCAGGGCACACAATTGGGAGTTAATTTGGGGACTGCTGTAACACTGTGCTTATATCCTGTTGGGAACAGGTCAGCCTGGAGAATCCCTGGCCCATCAGAGATCCCTGCTTGATTTCATACTGTTTCACTACACGATTGTTTAAGCAATTGTATCGACAAACATTTATTAACTTACTTATTCCTACATCATAACATTTCAAAATGCCAGAGAAGGGTGAATGACACATGCATTTAATTATTATTTTTCCTTAGGATTAAGTGTGAATTTGGTTTTGAGTATTTCAGCTAAAAGTCCTGATGCCCAGATTTTCCAATGATTAAATTAAATTAAACTATAATAACTCACTGAACATGGAAAAACCCACAACATGTAGTTCGTGAAATAAACATCTGATTTTTTTGACTCCAAGTGTACAGAACTTGGAGGTTTGAGACTCACCCATGTGAGTCACAGATTAAGAACAGAAAACCTATTTCCTTGCTGTTTGAAATCCTATCAATCTCCCAGCTTTGAATGAATGAGTTGTTAAAGTGAATACAACTGTATAAATTGAAATTAAGAATATCTGAGTAAAATGAAATTGGGAAATACCTTTTCTGCACCTACACAACTATAGCTGCCAGCATTTATCACTTCAGCACATTCCAGTTTTACACACAACCACCAATTTATCTCATTTTAATATTTTGACTTCTCTTGAAATGATGGCAATAAATACGTATTGATTGGCTATTAATATTTTAAATAAATACCTTAATTAAGGCTTAATTGGATGTTACCATGTCACATTTCAATAATTTCTTTTTGCATGTATCTTTTACTTTACTTTTAAAAGGTATTTCCATTTTGATTTCCATTGATTCTTCCATGAGAGTTACTGTGATTGACTGGCAGCAGAAGAGTAAATGAGCTATTACAGACTAAAAGCATATTCCTAATGGTCTTATTCAGGAAAGTGCCCCTGGATCCCTGGAAGTTCCAATGTCAGGGCAGATGTGGCTTGGAGCAACCTGGTCTCATGGTAGGTGTTCCAGCCCATGGCAGGGGTGGAAATGGATGGGATTGAGGTCTCTCCCAACCCAAACCATTCCCTGAGTGTCTGATCCTGTAAAAGGCAGGACAGAGCAATTCCCCCCTCTGACCTACCCAGGCTGTGCAGCAGGATGTCGGCATAGGGAGCTCCGTGGAAGCACAGTGAGGGTTTCAGTCCAGCAGCTGCAGGGGGGAAGCTGTGCCTGCTGCCAGGGCATGCCTTTGCCAGCTCATCCATCAGCCCTGTGCTCAGAACAGCAGGAAACGTGAGGAATGCAGAGCTCAGCTCAGCCTGACAGGAAAACACTCTGCTAGCAAATGTTTGAGTCCCTGACCACAGCTCTGTTAGAGGCTGTGCTTATCCAACACACCAAATGCAACTGAACCATCTCCTCTCCCCAAACCCCATGGATCACTTAAAGGGGGGCAAGGAGCTGTTGAAAATTGAGGCTGGGCCACAGCTCTCTCTGGCTTTTTCAGCAGCACCCAGTTGTTTCTATCCCCTTCTAACTCCTGCTGGGAACTGAAACGTGGACCAGATGCTGCCATAGAGCTCCTGAATTGGAATAAATACCTCAAATAAGGTGTTGTGTTCTAGAGGAAGAGTCCCAAATCTGAGCCCAGTGCTCACACAGAGGCCCTCAAGGTGTCTCACACCTCCAGGCATGGGGCCAAAGTCCTGCATCCCACAGGGCCCACGTGGGCACAGAGGTGTTACTGGGGTGACAGATCTGAACAGAGACATCATGTTCTGCTCCTGTGACGCCCAGCCTGGAAAATATCCCATTCCATGCCACTTTTACAGACACTAAGTGCTTAAAGCCAGCAATCTCTCAGCTCCCATTCTCCCTCCAAAGAGCTGGGCTGTGCACAGGCAGTGCATTAAGGTGTTGCATTCAGTACATTTCCACAACAATTAGCTCAGCCTTCTGTAATAATATTTCAGGCCACAGTTTTAAAGGCTTGTTATTTTTTAAATTACTTTGTACACATTTGATTGCTTCCTACCGTACGAGCCTGTCAAAAATTCACTGTAGTGGAGCATGGGAAATGGATTATTGGTGCTAGAGGCTGATGGCAAAGCTTGGATGTCAAATGTACCACTGACAATCACCTGCTTCTCAAAATTCAGCAGGCATGAGGAACCAAAAATGGGCCATCACTGTCACAGCAGCATTGCCTGGTGTTTATTCAAACTCAGGGCACAGCAGAAAGTCAAGCTTGGACAGAAATGTAAAGGCGTTTGAACCTCAGGACAGAGATCCTTCCCCACCTATTTATCTGCTCTATTTCAGGAATAAGTGTTGAATTTTAACTTGCTTTGAAAATTGAACAGGGTTCAAGACTTTGATGGGGCAACTGCTTTTCAGGGGTGTTGATTACAAATGCAAAACTTAGTGAGGTGTTTACTCTACTCAAATTCTAGTGCGTCACTTCTTCAAACTGTTCTTCACTTCCCAGTGGCCAAACCAAAGCTTGTGTGGAAAAAATATCAGCTTTCTCTCTCCAGGGCTCTGGAATATGGACTAAGATATCTTTTTGAATCAATTCTGATGTACAGGACAGATGAAAACAGCACAGAACACACGGAAAGAGGCATTGGCAAAATCTGTCACAAACAACGGAAAAACCCCTGAGTTTTCTACCACGAGGGGAAACATTTTACCTTCCCAGACTATCCTTTGTTCCAGCCCCACCTATATATTTCTAGTGGAAATTTCCCCATGCAAAACATGAACACAAAACATGAACACAAAACATCATCTGTGGCACTCAGGGAAGCAGCAGAAACTGCTCTTCTAATGAGCAACTTTCCTTGGGTGCAGAGGCAGCAGGTGACACAGGGCTGTAATTACTGTGCCATGATTAATCCTCTGTGTCTGCACATGTTTTCAGAACATTCTGTGATAGTCTCAGGAGAGAAAGCCCAGGACTTCTTGAATTGTCTTTTTTTTCACCCCCCCAAACCTCTAATTGTTCTTCCCTGTTGCGGATAGATTAAAGGAAGGATTTGGGCTGTGGGTGAATGTATGCATCATGGGCTGTTTGGGATGGTGGTAATGGGAGGGTCACCCACAGTGACCTCTTCTTGGTTAGAGCCAGGCAGGACAGGCTTTCTGTTCCCTCCTGACCACTGCTGTTGCCTCTGATCTTCCCCACTTGATATCAATGTCAACTCCTCCTTAAGAAAACAGTATAACTCAAGTAAGAAGATTTAGGGCAGCAATTTGTCAGTCCTACACACAAAATGAACAACCTTTAGGGTTCCTGGAAGTCACAATTATGCAGGACTCAGAGCTGAGGTTGACAGGAGCAGATGCTGCCCTCAGGCTCAGTGGCACAGCTGTATTTTGGCTACCCTACCTCTCTGGGCAAAAAGGGTGAGAGGAGGTGATTGAGGCCATAAAATCACAGCAAGGCCTGAGCTGGGAGGGATTCAGAAGGATAACTGAAGTCCAACTGCTGGCCCTGCACAGGCCAACCCCAGCACGTGCTGTGTGTGAGATGCCAGAGTCAGGCCCAGCTTGGAAGTGTCCTGGGACAAGGCTCACAAATCCAAACAGGAGCTTACAACTTCATATAAAGGAAAAACAGTTCTCTTAAGGATGGCTGAGCAGTTCCTTCCCACAAGAATGGGAACAAAGGCCCAGAGAGGCAGGGGTGTGGCTAGCACAGGTCCTTCCCGTGAGAACATTTTGCTACATTTCATAAACAAGATAAAGTTTGGATGTTTTGCAAACAACTTCTCCGGATTAGGTCAGTTCGGGCTTGGCCAATTGGGCCTAGGGGGAGGTCTTGGGCTGACCAATCTGGGTGACCTCTGAAGACTCTATATATATGGAAATCAAAATAATAAAGACACCTTCTCTCTTTCCTTGTCTGAGAACCTGGGTCATTTCTCAGCTAGCGGCTCAACAGCGACAGTTCCTTCCCACAAGAATGGGAACAAAGGCCCAGAGAGGCAGGGGAATCTCTGTCTTTTCAGATTTTCAAATGGAAATTAAAAAAGCCTGAGCATCCTGACAGACTTCATTGCTGATGCTCTGCTGAGCAGGATGTTGGATGAGAGGCCTTCTGAGGCCCCTTCCAAGGGGAACTACTCGGTGATTCTAAGTTCAAGAGGACTCCAGAGCTAAAGATCAGACAACTGGCAAAGATCAGCAGCTCTGCTGGATGTGTAGGAGTGACTGATTCACACCTTGGCCTGGAGATTCCTACAACATGAGCAGGCCTTGATATTCCCCATAAACATTCCCTGCACTGTCCAGCTGTGGTTGGACTGCTAATGTGCAACTCACACACATTGAAATGCAAACCCTCTGTCCCAGGTTGCTGGGCAGGGCAAGCATTACCTGTCACCAGGGCAGGGATGTGATGTCTGGCATTCTCCTTCCTCAGCAACAACACCAGGCAGTGCCTGCGGGGGCCAGCAGGAACTTCTCCTCCTGCAGGACCATCAGGTGAGCTTGGACTCTTGCCAGGGCAAAAGGCAGCAATCTGGAATAATGAGGGGCAGATTAGACTACTAAATCCAGATGTAATTACTACAGGGCTCAAGCAAAGAGATAAATTACAATGGCATGACAAGATACAGGTCACCACTGATCCAGAGGAACTCCAATATCTGTGTGCTCTGCGTCATCTTTTCCTGAGACAGAGAAACTTAATTTAAACTCAGGGAAGAGGCTTAAGACAAAACATTCTGCCCTGCAGCTGGGCTGGGCTGAAACCACAGCAGTTGTAACTCAGCTGATATGTGGTACCATCCTAAATCACTCAAAGACTATCTGAGTCCCAAATGAAGGGATGATTTTCAGAAATTTTAGCTCCAACCAGCACATTGGAGCAATAGTTGCTGCTATTAACTCCTTAATGGCCACTTAGCAGCATGCTCCAAATACCTGGCTGTTTGGGTTGTAGTATTCCTTCCATAAATAGGTTATAGTCATTCTACAAAATAATATGAGCAGGGGCATTGTTATTCCCTAGGCTTGATCACTGAACAAGCAGAAAAGAGGGGATTTGTAGAGTTTGATTTGGAAAATTATGCATTTCCTGCCTGACATAGCAAAGAACCCTTAGCATGATGATTTGAAGTGAGTCCACTCCTTTGTGAGAGAAGGTGTCATATGATTCCTGTGGGATTTATAATGTAAGAAGTGCAGCACTGGACTTCTTGCATATGTTAAGTTTGACTGCAATCTTGCATTTGTGATTATTGCTGTTTCCTTAGGCTGACTTGTCAAAATGCCAAGTGCACTTTAACTCAAACCTATCACCATGGTAGGTACAGCTTCAAAGAAAAAAAAAAAAGATATTTTTGAAAGCTCTTTTTGAAACCCATCTGGAATGCAGTGCAGTAGGGGACTTTGTGCTGAAAGGCCCAGAGGGACATCACCAAATATCAGTCTGCTAGTGAAGACATTTCTCCTGAACACACCTTTGCAGCTCACAGAGTGGTATTTTGGTTCATGGGGCTACTGCCTGCTCTTGCTTATTCTGACATCAATGGTAAAATCCATGTTTGCTTTAGTAGGGGTAGCATGATAAATTTACATTCCTGTTCTCCATGACAGGCCACGGCTTTGTGGGATTTTCCTGCTAGTGAAAAAGCCAGCACTGAAAGCAACCAGAGCACCACTCCCAGGAGCACAGAGAACTGGGAAAGAGGGAATGGTTGTCCTGGGAGCACTTACTGCAGGAGTGCTGGCACAGTTAGTTGCTCAACAAGGGGTAACCCAGGGCACAAAGGGCACAAAGGGCACAAAGGGCACAGTACCTGCCCTGCTGTCATGCCCAGCACGAGGCCCTGCTGTGCTGAGAGCTGCAGCTGGCGGAGTCCTTGCAGCACGAAGCCGCGGCGAGCGCAGGCTGAAAGCACAGCCCCGTATGCACACGGAGCTACCACAGGTGACACCACCACAATGATGTCCCCTAGATCAAAGAGAGGGAAGAAAAGCAGCTTATTGTTGTCACAGGAGCTGTGGTGCTGATGCAAGGCAGCTCTCACAGCTTCCACCTTGAAGCAAACAGTTGTATCCCCAGCAGTGACCCCATGTTTTACGGTTTGTTTGCTGCATCCAGCTCATCATGACTGCAATCCAAGGCCAGCCCAGAGTGGGAAAGCTTATGGCATCATCGTCTTTATGAGTCATCAGATGAGATGAGCCAGTCTGTCTCCCCAGGTCTGGGAGCTGCTCACAGGCAGTGTGGCAGTGCTGGCCCTGTGCAGCCCCCAGCACTGAGGGCCCCATAAGCCTGGCCACTCCAATGAGTGACCAAACAGGGCAACAAGAACTACTTGTTCTTGGTCAATTTGTCCAGCACAAAGCACATGAAGCAGCTCTGGCCATTCCTCTCTGCTGTTACTGGTGCTCTGAGCCTGAGCTGCTTCTGCAGTTCTGCTCAGCACCTCCTTCTGCTTGTCCCTTCCTTATTCCTGCCTTTAACCTCCATCCCAGACCTGTCTTTTGGCACAAGCTCCTGAAGCTTTGGACCACCTGGGATCTCACCTTTGCTTTGGTCCCATCTGGGCCCTCCCAGGTTCCTTGGACATCATGGTAACAATACCAGCCTGCCCTGTGCTACCTGATCCTCTTCTACCAGCTCTGGCTGCTCCTTGTATTCCTCATCCCAGGACATAAGGTTGTAGAAGCAACTGGAACTGACAGTGGGCTAGAACCTTGGGTTTTTAGAGTGCTGTTTTCCAAGGTGAATCCCAGGCTCACTGCCAACCATGAGCAAGCTCAGGAGAAAGAGCCTAAGCCCCATCTTAGGCACTACAAGACAAGCTCAAGACTTTTCCCTGAAGCCTCTAATCTACCTGAGGTCTCTGTTTTTACCATGACCTTCATTATTACACTTTCTTAGTCCCAACACAGCTTTTTTATCCCTCACAATGTACATTCAGATCTCCATAAGCTGCCAAGAGAGAGCTCTGAACACAAATCCTCAGCTCCATTTCTACATGGGTTTCCTCTACACTGCCCCTTTAATTTCTCTTAGCTTTAACCAACTGATTTAATGAGATTGGAGGATTTTTCTCTGTGTCCCAATTGATTTCAAGGGTAGGACAGTGAATATTTCTTTTTATTCTAGACTTTGTGATGTGGATATGTCCTGCCAAGGCTCAGCCTGGTAGCTCAAAGCAACAGCACCAAAACAAGGGAAACCTTGTGTTTATCACTAAGGATGGGACAGGCAGGGTGTTTCTTTGCCTAAAATCTCTCTTTGGCTTTATGGCTTTAACGCTGGCTTTTAGCCATATTCATGATATGCGAACTGTCAAAATCTCAGATTGTGGGCGGAAAGATTTTGGTTCCTCTCCAGCTGATAGCACTTTAAAAAACATTTCTTGAACACACACATATCCCAAATCACCAAGAATTCCTACTTGGGTCACTAGAACTCTGGTTCCTGAGAAGGGGCAGGTCTGCCTGGTGGGAGCTTCAGTACCTCTCCTCTGCATTGCTAAATTGCTGTCTCTCAGAGGAGTTGCTGGAGAGCTGAGGGAAGGAGTCAGTGACTGTTTCTTTGCCTGAAAACCCCAAGGGTGTCAGCTCCCAGACCAGATTTTCAGCTCCTCTTCCCAGAGCAGTTATCTGAGGAGCAAAGCTTGCCAGTGCCTTCCTGAGCCCCAATACAGATGGAACGTGGTGTGGTGGATCTCAGCAGCCCACAGCAAATGTGAATCATTAATGGCCATAAAAGGAAGGGGAGGCAGCAAATGTGACTCATTCCATCAGTAGCCACCAGCTGCCATCAATCCCAATCCCAAATAACAGAGCCAAGGGCTGGCTGCCAAACTACCTGAGTTAACATGTGCCAAAAGATGAAAAACTGTCTCAAAACTGGTTTATTCCTTTCTCCCTTCTCTATTTTCCTTCGCTTCCACTCCTTTTTCATCTTTTTGGCTTATGCTTGCATCCTTTCCCCATGCCTTCTTTCTCTGTCACTACAACCCTGCTTTCCTTCTGCCATCTCCTCCCTGACAGCTGCTGAACTTCTGCTCCCCTCAGGCTTCATTCCTGTGAAACCACCTTCAACTGGGGCAGCACGAAACAGCCCAGAGCTCCAAGAGCATTGTCCAAAAACCCCCTGCACCCCAGATCTGCTGTGCCAGGCCCACTGCAGGGCATGTTGGCCTTTACAGCAGGACCCCAACACCTTTTAGCCAGGCAAGGGACACTGCTTGGACACTGCTTGCTGCTAGTCAGGTACAAATTCAGGAGCTGAACACTACTCCTAGGAAGGGAAAGCAGGGATTTAAGTAGAACTAGGTGATAACCAGTGGATATTAGTCCCACAAAGTGCTCTCCTTTCTGACTGTGTGGTCAGTCCTGCCCTAAATGAAGCCTTAACCATTTAATTCTCCTGATTATAATATTCAGTCTTCACCAGGACAGGCAGCTGGTCTCTGATCAGATAAACAAGCAGTTTAAGGACTCTGTTAGGCCTTCATGTGACAGTTTCTTTGATGAAAAGGCCCCTCTGTGCAGAGATTTCCCATGCAGTGTTTTCTTATTTCTTTTCCCCCCTTCAGTGACATCTAAGCAGCCCCCAGGAATCCAGCAGCTGCACCATGAGGAGGATGAGGTGTGCCACTCCTCTGCCACTTCCTTCTAGGCAACCATGTCCCACTAGAAATTCATTCCTGGCTCCAGAACTGGGCAGGTCACAGCCCTGAGCAATCCAGGGAGGCAGAATTGCCTTAGGTGGGCTGGGAAAAAGTGATGTTATTAGTGAAGGAGAACCACAAAACCTCAAGTTTCATTCCCTAATGCTGACCTTTGGTAGTTGAGACAAGCATGGCTGGAGGTCGAGGCAAAATCAAGCCCCAGAGATCAACTTTTTCTTCATCTGCTCCTGCCCCAGTTGATGAAGGACTCTGAGAGCTGCAGAAAAATTATAAATATTAGATGAAAAATATTAAAAGGTTCTGACTCAAACCTACTTTCTGTGACAAATCCAAGGCCACAGAAGCTTCACTGGTAAAACTGCTTTACTGGAAAAGCCATTTCAATCCCTTGTCCGTGACATGAGCTGCATCAAGGTCTCTCTGACTGAACATCTTTTCATATTACTCCCCCTGAGGCTCTCTGTGTTCAATTAAAAGTAGCTAATGCAAAGTAGCCAGCTTGGCAAAGAAATCTGGGAATCAAGAAATATGTCAGGCTGCACTAGCAGAGCTTTTCCCACCCACAGACACATCCTAGTTGCTATTCACTTTGGGTTCTTTAGGCTGAGTTTAGCCAGTTTGAAGGGTTCGTGTTAGGCAACAAGCATGATCCAGTCTGGCAGAGATGTTCATGCCAGTGCAACTTCCACAACATTCCTGCATATCCAAAAGGACCCAAGCAGGGCAGGGTGAACAGAAGGTGTGGTTGAAAGCCAGGGACTGTCTGGGAAGAGTTTTGGCTGGGACTGTGAGCTCAGGCTGCTCAGGCAAACCTGCCTCATCCCTTGCCACCAGCACGGAGCTGGCTGGAACACATCCTGCTTGCTCACTCCCAGGAGCCCACAGCATTTGCAAGTCTAATTTGCAAAGGGCAATCTGAGCTGCAGTTTGTATTCCTGGCTCCCAACAGACCGAATTACCAGCATTAGGAGAAACACAAGTGCATTATTTAGGATGTAGCACTGCTCCGGACTGAGTTATACCAGAGGAGCAGAATTCATCATCTTTGTAAGAGGGAAAAAGCATCCCTGAGGAAAAAAAGACAAATAAAGAGAATGAAATTTGGCCAAATTGATTTTTTTTCACATCTTAAAAATGAAAATGATGAGAGTCGCTGGTCGTGGCGGAGCAGAGCTGAACTCTGACATGCAATCCTCCACAGCAATCCACAGGTTAATTCCACATGGCTGAGCTTTGCCACTCCACAGAAAGCACTGCAGAGGATCTCACCTCCATCTGCTGCCTCTGACTGTACCTCTCTGCACCCAGCATCAGCAGGATCCCTAAAACCCTCTCCACAACCTGCAGGGGCAGGGCCTTGGCTGAGCTTTCTGCAGCAGAGTTTCTCGTGCAGTTAAAGGTTTGTAAGCCACCCTTCATTTTCACACACTTCTCTCATCATCCTCCAAAGAACCTTTTCCTACTGAATCCCTTTATCAGTTGATATGGGGGGACACAGGGCAAAGCCAGAGCAGATTTCCTAGGAAAAGGCCACTCAGTGGCGCACAGCCCTGCAGCTCCTCCACATCTTGCTGCAAGAGTATGAATTACAGGCCTGGATAGCAGGGAACAGGGAATGGGAAGCAACTGCAAGTGTCCCACAGCTGACACATCTGGGACCTGAGGCAACAGCTGGAGCTGTGCCAGAGCAGGGTCAGGTTGGATATCAAGGAAAGGTTCTTCCCCCAGAGGGTGCTGGGCACTGCCCAGACTCCCCAGGGAATGGGCACAGCCTGAGGCTGCCAGAGCTCCAGGAGTGTTTGGACAATGCTCTCAGGGATGCACAGGGTGGGGTTGTTGGGGTGTCTGTGCAGGGCTGGGAGTTGGATCCATGATCCCTGTGGGACTCTTCCCACTCAGGATGTTCCATGATTCTATGATCTGGGCAGAAGAGAAGGACTTCTGCAGATTTTATAACTGGCTTGGAAATACAAAAGTAGAGGGATTGCTTCCCCTGCACTCCTGTGCTCCAGGACCTCCAGAAGGTTGACACAGAGAGCACTGAGTGCTGCCTGTCCCCATGGCTCACTTCACCAAACCATCTGGGGCCATCACCTGGGCAGGATTCCAGCAGCTCTCCCTCCAAACCAGAGGCACAGCTCCCTGTGCACGTGGCTAGGCAGAGGCAGTGACATGAGAGGCTCCTCTTGGCTCCAGGTCCTGGGAGAGCCATAGGTAATGTCCTGCAGGGTGTCATGGGCTTTGGGTCCTCTCACAGCTAATGCCAGCACTGGGGCCACCTTGCCAGGCTCTGAGGCATAGGAGGAAGGCAGCTTTTCTGTGGAAACAAACACATTTGTGAGTAAAACACAGAACAACCCATCCCAAGGTCATTCATTCTACTCAAGTGCTCTTTTCAGATCTGTCAGAGCCAGACCTCAACAAAGGAGTCACCTAGTTCCCTGTCCTGGGGGAGATGTGCTGGCAGCCCCTGCACACTTTTACCCATGAGCAAACCTGAGGTTATTAAAGGCAGTCTGTTGAAGAAAGAGCAGTTGGTTGCCTCCTGTTTGCTGTGAAAAGTTATTCCAGAGCAGGTGATCCACTGGAAGTGTCCCTGCCCATGGCAAGGGTTGGAACTTGGTGGTCCTTAGGGTCTTTTCCAGCCCAAACTGTGACTCTAAGTCAGCACTTCAAGTTCCTGTGCAGTCTTTTGTTCAGGACCACAAACAAGGCTGGGGAATTGAAGTACAGACAGGACAAGAACAGGGGCCTGAGGAAAAGGATGTTCTTGAAGGGGATCACAAACTGGAAATCTGGGGACTTATTTTCTTTATTATCTCCTTCTGCATCAAATACAGATTTGGAACAATGCTGTAAGATCCAGGCAAATATTTGATTTGTCACCTTTAATTTTCTGCCAGGATTTGAACCGTGACTTCCCTTATTTCCTGCAACAGCTCTTCCCTGTGACTCTGGCAAACCTCTCTCCATGTCTACTGCCAGCATAGTTGGGACCCAGAAAACAACCCCAGAACAAGCAAATTTGCCTCCTCTGCAGTTCTTACTGCAGATGTCAGAAAAAGCAGCAAGGTGTGTGATTTCCTTCCCTTAGGTTTAAAAACATATTCAAATACATCATTTCTTGCATGAGAATTAGAAGGCAGAACACAAATCTCCAGAGCAGGTAGATAATGGAGCAACTAGCTGTAAATATTTAAAATAATCATTTTAGAGTTATCAAGCTAAGGGTAAAAATCTAATTTACAAACTTGCACAGCAGTTCTCAGCTCAAATGAATTGTCTCTTCATACAAAATGTTCTTAAATAATGGTGCATGGTACAGAGCATTGAAGCAGATCTGCTGCCTGTCAGCTCCTAATGACTCTGGTTTTATGGGTTTCTTATTCATTTCTGGAGGCCACCCTCATTTCCCCAGCTCTCCCCAGGAATGTGTTACGTGCACAGCACCCAGACAGCTGCAACTGCAATCCCATTCCTAGGGCAGTCTGCTCCTATTGCTTTCAAACGGAAAAAGGGAGCGAGGAGACTGGGGAATTTTCTCTGATTAAGCTGCTCTTCATTCCCCTTCTGCCAGAGGAAAGGAAACCCATTTCTCTCCCTCTCAGCCTGCCTGTGCCTTTCCCAAGTGAAATGGATTGTCTGGGTGAGATGGTGGCACATCCAAACCTTCCAGGAGAATTTCCTGCCTTAAAAGGAAGCACAAGCCACAAGCAGAGGCAATCTCTAAACCCTGCAGCTAAGGGAACACCTGTTGCTCTGGAGTTGTGTTGCAGTAGCAACCAGTAATATTCCTTAATGCTTTAAGAGAGGCTTCAACATCTCCGTTTCTCAAATGGGGAAAAAAAAAGACTTGAGTGGTATGTGCCAATATTTGACACATTGGTTAAAGACTTTGTGATTTGAGTTCAGAGCCTCAAATCGTGTTGATTTACCTTATCTTGCTGGTCTCCCATCTCAGACGGGATTCTATTAAATAATGTGACATTTTGGTGATGGTTTATCAGCCAATGCAATTACAGGACAGATAAATCAGTACTCCTGAAGTCCCATAGGCAATGAGATGGGGGAATTGTGGAAGAGAGAGGCTGAATTTTCTGCAGCTAAAACTTTCAGGAGTATCAGTGGGGAACTAACTGATTTTATTTAACTCACATGGGTCTAGCCCTGGAGCTCAGGGCACTACAATGTGGGAAAGTTCACTGCAAAGGAACAACAACTAAAGATTGAGACCCAAAAAATGTCTCAAGGGTTAAAAATTGAGCTCATGGATGTTCAACACTGGGAACAGAAGGAAAGAAACAAGGCGATTCCATAATTTCTTTTGGTGAAGGTATAGGAACTGATAAAGCAACCCTCATGTAAATCTGACTCTCCTCACTCTTCACCTTGGTGCATTTACAGATCTTTGCCTTGCTCAGCATCATCCCCATCACACCATGGAAGCTCAGGAGGAGCAGCCCAGCTCACCTGAGCTCGAGAGCAGCAGGTCCTGCCCAGGGTAGAGCAGGCGGAGGCCACAGACATCCAGCCCAGAGCCCAGCAGCAGCTGCAGTGTGAGATGGATCTCCAGGGGCCTTCGGAGGAGAGCCTCAAACAGCAACACCATGGCAACCTGGGAAGCAGGAGAAAAACATGGAAAAAGGAGGGAAATGCTTCCAAGCCCTCCACAACTTCAGAGCTGCAGCCCTGATGCTCACCTGGAGTTCCCAGGATGGATCTGCACTGCCAGAGCTGCAGAGAGGCTTGGGTTTGCTTTCTGTTTGTGTGCAGTTCACACAGAAGGCTCTTGGTGTTGGACTAAATTACAGCTATCCATGATAATTATAATTTAATCTATTTCTGTGCCTTTTGTCACAAAAACCTACTGGTAAAGAACTGCAAGGCCTCTGGGGCACAGACCACAGTGCATCCCTTCTGCTGTTAACTTTGTGCAGCACCATTTGCCCATCTTTCTGGATGATTAAATAATAATAATAGACCAACTGGTTGTTTTTCTATGCCTATAACGGCACCAAAATCAACATTAAAAAAATATCAAAAGGCAAACACATCACTGGTACCGTCCCAAATTTACATTTCAGAGTCTTCTTTACCAGCCTAACCCAATTCAGCCCACCCTGGCATGCAGAAAGATGTCCACCAACATGTTCTGAATGTTTTTACCCAAAAGGGAAGCAAATTATTATTATTATTATTTGCCCCATCAGAGAAACAAATTGTTTTAAAAAGCAAGCGCTTTACGACAGGGAGTTGTGTGGTGCTGTGGATAATAAATTGTCTAGCTGGGGATCAGACAAGCTGATTTTCTGGCCCCAAATTTGAGCATCTCCTGCATGTAGAGCAGCACAAGGATTTCCCCAGCTCAAGGTTTATGGCTGCAGCAAACGCCAAATGAATCCATCACTACTGGACACTTGAAATGAAATGCTACTCCCCCATAAAGACATTATGAGGCTTTACCATCATGATAAATGAAGATATAAATTTACTCAAATCATATAAAAGTGGTCTAATTAGGAATAAAAGCTCCATTTCTTTATGTTTGTCTAGCTCATGCTCTCCTGCTATTAACCCAGTACTCACAGCAGCCAGTAAGGAGGAATTTTCCTGTAGCTGCTCTGAGTCCCTGGGGCTGCCTGGGCTTGGGGCCAGCTGTGATAACACAGCCATCCAGCACTGGAAAACCTCAGGAAGTGCCTGTCTCCCCTTTCCTCAGGAGCCTGGCACCTGGCTTTGCTCTCCATTGCAGCTTTGTTGAGTTGTGCCTGTCCTGGTCTCAGACATCACCAATTCTGGGCACTGTCCGAACCCTGGCCTGAGTCCTGGGGACTCCCTCCTGCAGTGCTGGGTGCAGCTCTGGGGCTACCAACACAAGAAAGATGTTGGCCTGTTGGAGAGAGTCCAGAAGAGGCCACAGAGATGCTCCAAGGGCTTCAGCCCCTCTGCTCTGGAGCCAGGCTGGGAGAGCTGGGGGTGTTCACCTAGAGAAGAGAAGCTCCAGGGAGACCTCAGAGCTCTTTCCAGTGCCTAAAGGGCTCCAGGAGAGCTGGAGAGGGACTTGGGACAAGGGATGGAGGGACAGGACACAGGGAATGGCTTCCCACTGCCAGAGGGCAGGGTTGATAGGACATTGGGAAGGAATTGTTCCCTGTGAGGGTGGGGAGGCTCTGGCACACGGTGCCCAGAGAAGCTGTGGCTGCTGTGGAAGTGTCCAAGGCCAGGCTGGATGGGGCTTGGAGCAACCTGGGACAGTGGAAGGTGTCCCTGCCCATGGCAGGGGTGGCACTGGATGGGCTGTGAGGTCCCTTCCCACCCAAAGCAGTCCATGGCTCTGTGACTCTCATCTCTCCCTGGTCACTGCTGCTGCCCTTCTCCAGAACAACTCATTTCACATGGGTGAGCTCCTGTACATTTTGGGCTGCACACCTAAACAGGAGGTAATTTAAATTACCTGAACCTTCTCTTCTCCTGGGGTAAAATCAGTAGAATTACTCCCTATTTGTTCATGCAACACACAAATTCCTGAAGGTCAGGCAGTACCAGAACCTTCAGAAATTTCTTAGAACATTTCTGAGCCCAAGTTTAATCAAAGTTGTGCTGTTTACTGGCTTACAATCAAGTAGTTTCAGGTTATCAAAATTTTGTCTACTGTTACTGATTTGCACCTGGTTGGTAGCAATTTCTCCAACCCACACATTTCAAAGTTTAATCTTCTGTGGCTCTGAGCAATCAGCACATCAATACTGACGACATAAAATACCCAGCTGATATATTTAGGTCGGAGTGAAAAATACTTCAAGATCAGTATTTGTATCAAACCTCCAGATTGAAATATTCCAGGTCACTTAATTGTCTCTCAGTGTCCCCCCTCAGCCCCCAGTGAGGAAGGAGGGGTTTGTTTGTTGTTCTTTACCTCAGTGTCTGTGTCTCTGCAAGCGTCCATGGCACTGCTGTCAGGGAAGTGTTTGTCATCACTCTCAACTGTCTGCCAGTAAAATCCCTTTGGCACTGCAAACGCCTTCTCCACTGCCTGAAAAGCACAAAGGACAGCTCTCACTGCCATGTTATCTTGGTCCCTTAAAATAAAGTAGGAAAGAACAGGATCTTATGGCCACAGAGCACACGAGGATGCAGCAGGTGGATTAAACTCAGTCCAGTGTTGTTAATTTATACAATTTGCTTTCTTACAACTATTCCAGTAGCTCCCATTAAGTGATATCCCAAGAATGTGAATCTCCAACTGCTTCCTGAGAGCCTGAGCATTGCCAGGGTCCAACCCTGTGACTCCCCAAAACGCAGAGCCTCACAGACATCACCAGGAGCTGCATCCATCAGCTGAGCCCCCGATTCTCCCTGACTGTGCTGAGCACTCAGCAGAAAAGGGCTTTTTGAAAGCAGTGCTCTAATTAACTAATCAAATGGAAGGGTAGGGAAGGGATTGCATGAACTTCTACATGCCTGTAGCCAAAATAGCACATTTCTCCCGTGCTCATGTCACCACAAGTGACACATGTCTGTAAGCCTCATCGTGCCCCATCCTCATGGATAGGCAAAAAACTGGCATTTAGGTCACAGCTCGACACAAGTGCAGCATTTCCCAGGCTCAGCACCTTATTTTGTTTCTCATCCATTTTCTGGGCAGCCAAGCAAGCAACTTGTACAAGTGCAAGTGTAAGGATGTGTCACTCAGGGGAATGTGCTGTGACTGCACGCTCTGTAAGCAAGGCCACAGTCCAGGGACAAAGGCAACTCCTGAAAGTCATGTTTGTCAAGCTCTGCTTTGAACATTCCAGAAATGCAGATCCATTTAGGCAGAGTTCTCAGCGGGCAGGAATCATTCCAAGGATGGAAAATTAAAAAAAAAATAGACTCTTCTGAAACACAGGCTCAGGTGTAGCTCAGAGAGGCTTCACTACTTTTAAAGGCTCTACTTTGATTTACAGCAGGTGTTAATTTGTCCTCAGCTCATGTGGACTGACCTTTTCAAAAACAGAAAAAGAAATTAATTTTCAACATGGTCTCATCAGGACTTTTATGATGGAGAGAAAGGGGCTAACCCTGCATGGAGAAGCATCCACTCTGCATTATGAGCTCCATATAATGCTGTTTAATTGTGTAATCACCTGAGAGATTTCGGTTGTGCTGCTTGGCAAATGATAGGCCCTTCAAGAGCATTCTACAAATGTTTCAAAGTAACAACCAGAAAATGAAATTTATCTGGGTATTAAAACCCCTCTGACAACTGCCTTTCCACTTCAGTAACCTTTTGTGTTGCCTCCTTCCTCTATTTCCTGTGCTTCATGAGATATTTGCCTGAAAGCAGAACTGGGGATTTCACTTTTCACCCTGTTTCAGTCAAATCAATTGCACCAAACCAAGAGCTTTGGCATCTCCCACTGGATCTGTCCATTCTGTCCTGAAATCCATCATTCCCCAGCCTCCACTGGTGATATTACACTTGGTTGCTGTGGAAAATATCAGCAGAGGAAAAGTGAATTTAAGGAAACAGATCTTCTCCATTTCCAAGGCATGATGCCAACTCCTGCATCCAGCATCCTGGCACAGTGCAATGAGCCCAGACAAGCCCTACAAAGTGGGAATGCAGCAAAATCCCAGTTCTCTATTTATTCAGCCTTTTCCTTGAACAAACCTCATATCTGTGAATGTTCAAGAAGGAAAAGAAGGGACAAGTGTGGTGAAACCAACACCAGCCTCTGTTTCTATCTTCAGGATAACCATCCAGCCCCAGGAGACAGGCTGAAAAATCCCAGGGGAGCACCCTGGTGTAAGCTGTGGATCCCTGGTGATCCCAGGATGCTGCTCCATGGCCACAGCAGGGATGTGGCCACAAAGCCTGTGGGAATTGTTCCTGTCATCCTGTCACATTCTGTTTTCCAACAGCCAGCCTGAATGGGAGTTCACAAAAACAGAAAATGGAGCTTGAAAAGTCTTATTTCTCCTAGCAAATCCTTCTCCTCATGAATTAGAAAACAGACAGATGGCTGCAGGAAGAGAACCCTGCTTTGTCCAGCATGGCTAAAATGTCCCCGTGGAGAACTTCTTACACAGTTTGTCTATGCCACGAGCGGGGAAAACAGGGAGAAAATAATTTTCCCTGTGGTGGAGGAGAGAATTGCACGGAGCCAGTCGTTCTAAGACTGAGCTGAGCCCTTTTGGACACAACCACAGAGGGACTGCAGGCAGCTGCAGGAGACTTTCTTACTGGAATAACTTGGACACTGTTTCTGTTTATGAAACTTCAGTGCTACTTTTAATGCTCACAAGAGGGTAGGTGTGAGACTTGTATTGGTTACACCTCAGAGCTGTACACCTCCCTCCTCCAACACCACAGCAGCTGTGAATCCTTTCCCAAACCTGTGGATGCAGCAGCTCTGAGTGCTGACCTGTCTGCTGGTGGGAGGAGAGGAGACTCCCCATACCCTGCAGAATGAAGAGGCAGCCCAGCCTTTGATCCCGACCTGAAAATCTCTCTCCTGTGAGGCTCTGAGCTCTGTAACAACCCCGCATCTCGTGGGAAAAGCCTTATCCCGGGGAGGAAGGTTCCCTGCACCCAGCCAACAGCAGCTGCACAGCCCCAGGGATGCTGTGCCTTCTGCTGTGACAGGTTTCAACCCCCAAACTCATGGAGCCATAACCATTCCCATGTGTGTCTGCAGGGCTTCTTAAAGCACTGACATCTTCTCCATCCATGCTGCCACCATCAGGATGAGCAAGAAGGGAGAGCACATCCATAACCTCCTTGTTTCTGTTATTCCTTTTTGTCAATTTATCCTTACTCGGTTTGGGTGACAAATTCCAGCTTCTGACACCTTAAGACACTGGAAAAGACCACTCTGTGCCACAGCTGGGATTGAGCACACACCAGTTTTTCCAAAAATTAGGAGAAACCCCGAGCTCCTGCTTTGTTTCAGACAGTATTACCCAGATGAAGGCAGACACTTCTGGGAAGGAAACTCACGGCAGAACAAAAATGTGCTGTAAAATCGCGAGCAGAAACAAGAATAAGCACATTTCAGAGGAGACTGGAGCAGCAGCAAAGCCATGAATATTTAACTGTCACACAGAAATATGACCAAGCCCGTGATCTCCTCTTCGTGCTTATGGTGTTTTCTATTCCCATCTCTGACAACAAAGGAAGAGCTTTTGCTGCCAGATGATCTGAAAGAGTCTTTCAAGTTGCAAGCAATCTTCCAGGCTGCTTCCCAGCCCCAGCAGGAAAACAGAAACTGCAGGAAGAATCCCCACGTACTCCACAATCTCCTCACACACAAGGTACTTTCCAAGACAAAGATCTGCTCAGCCATTATCTCTGTGAGACAACACCAAACAAAGCCCTCAGAGAAAGATGCTGCAGTTCCAGTACCTCCCGAGCCACACAGGGATTTCTGTACCGAGGTAACCTCTCCCTGCCAGCCCTGCTGAGCACATCAGGGGCAGCAGAGGAAGCACTTCTCTCATTCAGCAAGGCTCATGGCTGATGTGATTCACCAAATCCTGCCCCAAAATGAGGCAGCATCACTCTCAAACCCTCTCCTCTCCATGCTGCCCTGTGCAGTAGCACAGTTTTCCTTGTGAAATCCAGATAAACACAGTGTTGGATGTGTTGTCTGCACATCTTCCCTCCGCACTGTGCATGTTCTCTTCAGATAGCTACAGAATTGAGTACAGGAAAGTGGAGGCACCACAGGAAGATCCCAGGCAGCAGAAAGTCTGGGATAGAGAGGACTCATCAAGGAAGATGTGCAGTTCTGGTGAATGTGTTTCACTTTTGAAATGGATCTCACTTCCCCTTGTTCCCCTTCTGGATAGGGAAAGAGATATCTTAAACCACAGAAGACAGAATGAGACAGTAACTCCCAGCCTCTGTGCCCATCAGCATTTTGGCAAAGCACAGCAGCTTGAGAGTTCTTTCAAGCTGCTCTTTTCAGGAATAATGAGTGATGGACACAATCTAAATGTGAGCTATCAAATTTTAGGAAGAATGAAAACCTCTAATGTTTTATTCCTCCCCAAGCTATGCCTTCATCTTTGTGCCAGCTCTGGTAGCCATCACTGCAGTCCTTCCTCCTTCTAAAGGTTAGGGGTTTTTTATTTACAAATGCCAATGACTGCCTGAACTCCTGGCTCCAGGAAAATCAATGCCAGACTCCAGCAGGACTCAGGCAGGGCCAGGATGTCCCCTTCTGCCTCCTGAAGAAACAGCCATGCAGCTATTCTGGGCTGCAGATATGGATTATTTTCTATAAATGTAAATAGACGAAGTTCGCAGGATAAATGTTTCTTGCCCAGACAAACCAGAATCACCAGCCAGATGTGCTGTCACCAGAGCTGTTGGGACAACTCAACCAGGCTGCACAGCAGACTCAGGGTGCCAGCCCTGATCCTTTTCACCAATTTAGATAAAGACAAGCCACAGGCAGGATTTGAGAGCAAAGGGCAGGATGAACCTCCTGCTTTACACCTTCAGCCTGGATGTCACAGAGGTGAGTGCTGAACTCTGGCTGGCACTGCCATGCTGCAGGACTCATCCTGCCAGCTCTGCTTTGGGGAAGCACATGGGGAGTGTCCTGGGTGTTTCATCCCTCCCTAGTGCACAGCAATCAAATTTTGCAAGTTTTGGAGGAGGAAAGTACAGCCCTGGCCTGTGCACTAAATCTGGGTGCTCACAGCAACGTGGGGATCAGGTTGGGGAGCTGAGCAAATTGTGCTGCTCTCCAGGGAGCTCAAGCAGCATCTTCACCCCAAAACATGGCCCAGCTCAGGTGCTGCTCACACAGCATGAAATGAGAAAGAACACAGGGGCAATAACCCCAAATCAAACCATCATCACCACCAGCACAGCCACTGAACCACAGCAAATTCCAGTTGCTGCAGTTTGGGGTGTGTGAAAGGCAATGCCCACACAGCCACAGGCCTGAAGGGTGGCTAAAAAGTTGATGAGGTAATGAATAGCAGTTTCCTGAGCATGTCTCCCTCAGAACTGGAGCTAAAAGATGCAAAAGACAGTGGAAGATGCTGAAGGCAACTCAGCAGGGCCAAGGCTATGGTGCTTGTCAATGAAATAATGTCACAGCACTCAGAGTTGAAACTCAGAGTGCTCTCACTGAGCTCATGCTGAAACACAGACTCACAGATCTGAAAGATCCTCTAGAAGTGCCTCCCACTGCCACTTCAGAGGCTGCACACAGAGCTTGGGAATCTCAGCTCCAAATCTGTGCCTCAAGTGCACAGAGCAACAAGTGCTGCATCCAGGGCTGATTTTCCACAGGGATTTTAAATTTCAGCAGCAATGTCCAGCTCTTCATGTATGCTACATGGTTATTTCAGAATTTGAAAAAAAATATCCAAGTTTCAAAGCTTGTGTGTGTGAGAACTCCTATGGCAGCACAGTTAATATCAGCTCCAGCAGGGAAAGCCCCAGAATCTGAAATACTACATGAAAGAACTGCTCTGCTTTGTGCCAGCCCCCTGCCACACATCAACCTTCCTGTTAGGTCAGTCTGTGCTCCTGGATGTTTTCAGCAGGATTGGGTTACAATATCAGGGCAAATTCAGCTCCCTGGACGCAGTTCTGGGATTCTTATCTATGATTAGCCAGGAAAAAAAAAATTAAAAAAAAGTGGAGCTCTACTTAAGTGAAAAGTGAGGAGTCAACTTTGTGTAGAGCTGCCCTTAATCACTACTATTTCAAAAACCCACACAAAATTTGTGTCAGAGCAGGGAAACTACTAAAGGAGCAGCACAATAGGGACTGATCACCAGGAGGTGCAATAAAATAAATTTTCTGGAACTAAAACTAAAACATTTCATTCACCTTGACTTAGGGATGTCTGTGGACAGAGGAGGGATGGAGGTTCCCCTTCTTCCTTAAAACCTCCCTGAAAACACTGCTCTGCCCTAACTCCTGTGTCCTGGTAGGCACCTGCACAGGTTGGGAGTTCAAGGAGCTGCTCTGGAAGACAAACATTAAGGGCTTCACCCTTTGGGCAAATGTGTCCAGAAAAACTGAGGGGGAGGAGAAGAATTCCAGCATGGAGCAAACAGGCTGAGGAAAAGCAGAATTCACCCTGGCTGTGTGTGTTGTCTGGATCCCCAAGGTGAATGCTTGCATCCTGAGGCTTAGCAGCAGCAAGTGCTTTTATTTTATGCTAAAATGAAGAAATCCTCTTTCTGCTGACAGGGGACCTTGCAGTTAATAGCTTCCACAGGGATGTTGTCACTCCTAACCCAACCTGGGCTTTAATGACTGCATTGTGAGCTGCTGCTCCTATCAGGAGTGAATTGCTGCAGGTTAATAGGCTCAATGCACAGCACTCATAAAAATGCCTCTAAAAAAATAGCACAGGCAGAGCAATCTGTTCGGGGTCCAGAACAGACAGAAAATCCAGCAGACAAATTGACTGAAAACAAGACATTGGCTCATGCACTAGCAAACAAAAAGCATAAAGGTTATTACAATTACTGCTGGCAATTGCTCCCCAGCTCACACACAGAGCTACTCAGCGCACAACAGCTTCCCTCTCCCTCCATTTCTACTCATTTTTTCCACCATCCTGCCAGGATGTCTCTCTCTGATCTATCTGAAGCAAAAGCAGGGATTCACTCCGTGCTCCTCCAACATGTGGGAGCAGGTTCTTTGGGCTGCTCAAAGAACCTCAAACTGCTCAAAGTCAGTTTTGTATACACTGCCTCAAAACAAATATAAATGTACAAAAAGCAAAGCATGGATCACTGGCCTTGTACCAAACCTTCAAACCAAAGAAGTTAAAAGAAAATGATACTGGATTTTCTATGCAGCACTTTTTGGTTGTATTTTAAGGACACTTGGGAACATTCTCAGTTGGTACCACTTTGCAAAGCTCCAGGGCAGACATCAGGGTGAGCTGCTGCCTGCTGAGAGCGTGGCTCATTGAGCTCTGCTTTGGAAATCAGCCTTGCTGCCTAAACAGCTATAAAAATGTGTCTGTCCCACCCTGGCAGTGTCCAAGGCCAGGCTGGACAGGGCTTGGAGCAACCTGGGATAGTGGAAGGTGTCCCTGCCCACAGCAGGGGGTGGAATGAGAGGAGCTTTGAGGTCCCTTCCAGCCCAAACCCTGCTGTGATTCCATAACTCTGTGAAAAAGCCACAACACACAGTGGTCTCAGCCTCAGTCAGGCCTGGGAGGCACAGAGCCCATGAACTTGGGAAGAGAATGTGGTTTTTAAATTGACATCATGTTTTCCATGGCATCAAGGCAAAGATCCACCCCCAGAAAGTGCCTGCTATCTTGCTGTTCAATTCCTAATGATTTATAATTCCCCTAATAAGGGATTTGCATAAAAGCCCTGGCTGTTTTAAATGATGCCTTATTTTATGCCTTAAAAGCATGGAGCAGATTTATCTTTTACGCGTACGTCAGACTCTTTATGGCTCTTGCTTCTGCTTGAAAGCCACAGTGACTGCAAATCAACAACACTAAGCCTCCTTTTCCTGCACACAAGTGGGATAAACCTTTAGGCAAATTGCTAAGTGCACTGCTAAACCCCTAAGCTTTCATGGCATTGATTCTCGCAGAGTCATAGTAATCCCCAAATCTGGTTGAAATGGCAGAAAAGTTCTCATGCTCCATTATTTTCAAAATTAAAACTTTATTGTGAACAAGAATTGCAGGCTTTGCCATTCCCTGGAATTGTATCTCAAGGGTTTTGTTCATCTAGAAATGTTGGGAAAAGACCACGATTGTCTGGAATAAACAGAACTGGAATAAACAGAACATTCCCTCAAAAGGTGTAGAAATCAGGTCATATGAAGTGCTGCTTTGAAAACCCACTGTAAATATTTACACCAAGGTAGGAAAGGCTGGTAAAGGCCTGAAAGCAACATTGGATGCCCTCAAGGAATAAATTCCCCCAATAAGGATAAGGAATTCTTGTAACATTTCATTCACTGGAATATTTGTTATGGAGCACTTGTTAATCTGACAGAAGTGAAAGGTTAATTATTATTCTACTTATAGACAGCAGTAAGTGCTCCTGCAGATGTTTCCAGGCAGAAGAGAGATTGGAAGTACTTGATTTGGAGAGGTGCTCTGTCCTTGTAACTCACACACTTCCCTGGAAATCCACAGATATTAAAATCACAGAACTGAAGCACAGAATATTCTAATATTAGAAGTGTTTGTTTTCAAACTCTGTTTAAATCCTTTGCTAAAGCAAATGAGAATATCTGTCAACATTGGAAGAAGAACTTTCACTAGACCTGAGAAAAAAACTTCCAGGAGTCCAAGAACTTCTGTACAATACCTGAGGGTCAAGATTGACAGCAGTGATGTCACTGAGCAGGACAGAGGGAATTTCAGGAAGAAGTGAGCACAGCTGGTTTTGGAAGTGACTGGCCAGTTCATCTCTCCACCAGATAACATCTGGAAGCCACGTAGAGGTCAGAAATGCAGAAATCTTCTGGTAAAACCTGGATGTTCCTTGGAGATCTCCTGCAGTCTGCAGAGAGCAGTGGTTAAAAAGCATTGGTGATGGCTTCAGGAACTCTGTTTGGACCTTGCACCTGCAGCAGCCCCTCCTCTGCCCACAGCCATCCCAGACTCCTGTTTCCCACATTTTCCCCTCAGATTCTCCAAACCAACCCCCCTGCACCTCCCAAACCACCACATCCTTCATCCCATGCTCATGCCATCCATCAGCTCACAAATCCTGCTTCAAAGCAGATCACACCACACGCAGAGGGGGAGAAAGGGCCATAAACAGGACCATAAACCAGCCCAATAAAATGAAAAATTAACTTGCAAAGGGTTTCATAGGGATATAAATGAAATCAGTTATTAATGCCCCATCCCTGGAAGTTTCAAGGCCAGGGTGGGTGAAGCACTGAGCAACCTGGTCTAGTGGAAATTGTCCTTGCCCATGGCAGGGGGCTGGAATTGGATGATCTTTAAGGTCCTTTGCAACCCAAACCATTCTATGATTTTTTAAAGATTGAGACTAATATTGATATTGATACATTAATATTAAAAACTGCACTGCTTAATTACCATCATTTAACCTCCCCTCTAAGCCTCATTGTTCTTCACGTTGATTCTTAATTAGCAAGACTTTCAGAGAACAAAACCAGTGACCTCAAGGAGACCTAATTAGAAATTAACAGACTCAACAGTTGTGCAGAGCATCTTCTCTCCACTGGGTGTTGGGGGGAAGGGATGGTCCTGCTCTGCCCTGGTGCAGCCTCACCTCAGCCCTGGGGCAGTTGTGGTTGCCATGATACCAGAAGGATCTAAAGCTGTTGGAATGTCCAAAGGAGGGACATGAGGATGGGGAAGGGGCTGAGGAGCAGCTGAAGGCACTTGGGTTGTTCAGCTGGAGAAGAGGGGACTGAGGGCAGAGCTCACTGGGATCTGCAGCTCCTCCTGAGGGGCAGCTCTGCTCTCTGTGACAGGGACAGGGACAGGAGCCAGGGAATGGCTGGAGCTGTGCCAGGGCAGGGTCAGGTTGGGTATCAGGAAAGGTTCTTCCCCCAGAGGGTGCTGGGCACTGCCCAGACTCCCCAGGGAATGAGCACAGCCTGAGGCTGCCAGAGCTCCAGGAGTGTTTGGACAATGCTCTCAGGGATGTACCGGGTGGGGTTGTTGGGGTCTCTGTGCAGGGCCAGGAGTTGGACTGATGATCCCTGTGGGTGCCTTCCCACTCAGGATATTCTGTCATTCTGGGATTTTTGCATACAGAAAGCAAAGCTCAAGGAGGAAAGCCCCAAATCCAACAACAGACATTGGGAGCTCCTCTGAGCCACCAGAGAAGGAAGTGATAGAAGTGCCCAGGGAGGAACCCCAGAGCTCCACACAGAGCCAGTGGAATAATTGGGAGTGCCTGGGAGATTCTGAGTGAGCAGAGGCTATACAAACCTAATTCCCATCAGACATGCCTGGAACTGCAGCCCATCAGCACACAGGGATTACAGGAGGTGAGTGCTGCAGCATTTGTTCTGACAACAAGAAACCAAGCCATGCAGGGATGTGCAAATCTACCTCACATCTAGCAGCTATTTGGAGGTGGGCAGAAATAAAAGTACCCCAAACTAACCCCCAAAAACTGATAAAAAAGGGAGGAAATATAGCAGAACCACTGGGTGTAGGAATAGATGCCATCCTAGTTGAATAAGCCAACAGACATCTTGATGTGCAAAGAACAGGAGCTTTTGCCTGGAGAAATCACAATTATTGTTCTATTTATAACTATTAGACCTTGCAACTGAGAACTAGAATGTGATAAATAATAAAAGATGCACAGATGACAGTGAAGTGGCCAGTAAATAAGAAATTGATGGCCCAGAGCCCCCTTTTGGGGCTGAAAATATACTCTGGGCTCCACACATCAATAATAAAATACCATTTGTCATAATGGTTAACATTGACACATACTTGGTCTTTTTTGCATAATCAAAAAAAGTAACTAAGGTTTCTCTAGATGCAACAAAAGCATCTGGAAACTCAATCTTATTTTAAAGGCAAGGTCTGAAAAGTGTCTGTTTGTGCTCACAGGAGACAACTGGAACAAGAATCACTAAGTGCCCCAACAGGATTTTGTTATTCAATTCAAACACTATAGACCTGTACATTGACAGGACAGTGAGAGACTAAGGGCTTCAGTGGGAAGAATAAAATCCACATTTCTCTCTCAGTAGCTGAAGCTGCCCAAGGGCAGGAACAGGGAGAGACTTGCTGTCATTTTCCTTGTCTCTGCTGGGGCTGACATCCCAACTTTTGTTGTTCCTCCCAGCTCTGATCTTTGCTGGGGAGAGCAGCAGTTCTACAAATGCCTCAGGAGAGAAAGATTGACACAAGTCAGTGCTACCACAAAAGTAGATCCTCTAATGAGAGAGAGAAACCTAAGTCTTGCTTGGAGGAACTGCCCCAACACCAGAAATGTCACTGCTGTGCAACAGAGCTGAGCTCAGAGGTTTTTCATGATGAGGGTGGTGAGACCCTGGCACAGGATGCCCAGAGAAGCTGTGGAAGTGTCCAAAGCCAGGTAGGACAGGGCTTGGAGCAATCTGGGATACTGGAAAGTCCTTACTTCTTGCAGGGATTTGGACTGGATGGCTTTGAATGGCTCCTTCCAATCCAAGCTATACCATGACTCTGTGATAAGGACTGGAAAAACTGTACAATTTGTTCCATCAGGTTGTGATTTAATCCTTCCCAGCTCCAACCAAACATTTCAGAGCAGCCTGGGCCCACAGCTTCAAAAGTTCCTTCAATTCTGCAACACTGGGTACATATTTTGAGCACAATCAGTGCTCACTAATTCTGAGCTTGGCCAATCCCTCAGCTGGAATCAGCAGAGAGCAACCAGGCAAGAGGACAGGGCAGCTCAGGCTCTGTCTCTCCATTTGCTTTGCTCCAGAGAGAGGAAACATCTTGAATTCAGCTGGCAGAAACCAACACTAAGTTCTTGTCCAGTCCAGCAGATCCTGGTCTCATCAGCCTCTGCCCAGGGGTGCTCAATCACTAATGAAAAGGCTGCTCATTGTTTTGGGCTGGGGCTTTTTTTGGTAGTGTTTTCATCATGACATTTGGTGCCAGCATCAATCATTCATTTTCAGGAGCACTGGAGCCACAGCTGTCAAACTCCAGGTTTTGTGATCCATCATGGGAAATTCAATCTTTGCTGCTCCCAGGCAGCAGCTGCAAGTGAAGAACACTTGCTGCAGCTAAGGAGGGGATGCTTAAGTGTGATTTAAAAACATGTTTACACACCCCATTCCATTTAGGCTCCCCATGGTTGTCCAGCAGGTATAATGCAGACAAAATGCAAGCAAAAATAGAGTGGAAAATCCACTACAGCTCACTGAAGCCACAGGAATTGCTCTGAGCCACCTGAGAGGAGCTCAGCAGCCTCAGCAGAGCACAGGGCAGCACCTCAAAGGTTCCTCAGCCACAGTTATTCCAGCAAGTGGCTCTCAGGAGATCTGGGGGACACAAGGATTGCTGCTCCCCAGATACACCTGGCTACACTTCCCAGCAAGAGTCACCCACACTGCTTAGGTAAAACAGGTATTTTTACCAGGCCAGAGTGGCAGTAATACCTACAAAGCTCTCTCCAAAATGGGAACAAGATGCTCAGAGTTCCAAAATGTATCAAATCAGCTCTGTGAAAGACAAAACCAACAGAGCAGAGCCCAGAGCTGCTATTTCACAGCTCTGCTGTGCTCAGGACACAAGTTCATATCATGTCCTACATCACATGTGCCACCTCCATGTGCAGAATTTATAGCCTGTATGCAAGACCTTCCCATTTCATTGCACAGCACAGGCTCTGGAAGTTCCTCACCAGAAGTGAGGAAACAGGCTCAGGTCCTGCTTCAGGCCTCAGCTCCTGGGAGCCAATAACAACACAACCTTCCTCCTCCTGTGCCACACTCTTCACACAGTTAAAATACAGGAGGGAAACTCAAAATAGGTGCAAAAAGATGTGTCTCTTCCAAATCCAGCTCAATTTCTGCAGTGTGAGGTTCCAGCTCATGAGCAATAGAGAAAAAATGATGCCACAGAGAGCTGGTTTCTTGTCTGCACATAATCTAAACCCAGCAGAACTGAGGACAGCTTGGGTTGGCAATCAGCTGTAAGCAATCCTTCAGTTCCCACACCATTGGGCTGTTACCCCATCCCAGTTTGGGCAGCTCTCATGCTGCTCAGTCCTGCCTTGCTGAAATTGGAGCTTGAGTTGGCACCTCCAGGCCTGGTGCTCAGTGGAGAGCAGTGGTGCCAACCCTGTCTGCACAACTAGCAGGTGTAAATGCTGCTACTCACTGCTGGCTTGTGGATCTCGGGGCAGCTCTGGGCTGGAGGTTCCTCTGGTGCCACCAGGCAGGCATAGAGGGCCAAGCCTTCCTCTCTCCAGGCCTGCTGCAGCCCCACCACCTCAAATGGAGCTTCAGGGCCATCCTTCCTCTTCACAGGAGGCACCTGGAAATCCATTGGAACACAATTTCACTTTTAGATGGACTGACAAAAAACCCTTTATCTTGCTCTGTTGCTTTTGAGAAGAGCCCCACAACAATCCAGGGAGCACTCTGCTTTGATTAGTAGATTAGCTGTGGTTTAGCCAGTAGAAAAAAATCAATAAAGACAAAATTAAATAGAAATAACACGTTGCTTTTGATAAGTCACAGGATTTATTTTCTCCATGAGCACTTGCAAGCTCTGTGTTCCAGCAGTTTCACTATGGGGAGCAGGAATTCACATTATTTCCCTATTCCAGCAAGGTGTGAGCACAGAACCCCTGCAAAGGCTGCACAGAACGTCCCTGTCACAGCAGCACTGTGTGTGCCTTTATCAGTGACAATGAGATCAATCCAATCTCAGCTCTAAAATCAATGCAAAGGGTTGATGCCATTCCAAGTGGCTTCCTTAAGAAACCCTTCACTAATAGCCCAAATCCCATCAATCCCCACCCTGTGAATCCCTTTTTAGTTGGGCTGAGGTGATTTTATTGTGATGGATTTTTTTGTGCACATGTGTGTGGGAGGCAAACGTTCTATTTTCCAGTGTTTATATCTAATCTAAAGCAAAAAGGGTAAAAAGTGACTTCTGCAAACCCCAAGACATAAATGATTATTGTGAATATCAGTTTAGATCCAGGGAGAAGGTTCCACTAGGACAGGCCACACCTTAGCTCAAAGTCAGGTGAAGCAATGCGCTTTAACATGCAGAATACATGAAAAACCTGATTATAAGTTAGAAATAAGAGAGGAGAGACTTCAAACAGCCTGGGAAAGCACTGGGCTGCTGCAGGTGAAAGAGGGGGGAAAGCCAGACATGGGGAATCAGCAAAGCCAGGGGAAAGGAACAGCAGCCATGTGAGCAGACGTGTCTGATCCAGAACATTCTCTGGATGGAAAGAAAGACAAGTCTGAGCTACAGAATTCCCTCCCAGGGTTCTGGTGGATACAGAAACGCCAAGTCTTGTTCTCCTGGTTTTTGCCATCACCAATCTCTAGATGGATTAGCAGCTCTAAAACTGATAATAGAACCCCAAACTATATGTCTATAGGGAGATAAAGGCCTTTACAAACATGTTTTTAACACAGGATGGATTTTGAAACTGTTGCACAACTCAAACTGCTTTGAACCCTGGATTCACCTGGGGAATTCTGCAGCATGCAGAGGATCACACTCCCATCTGGCAGCACCCAGCACATCTCCAAAGAAATCAGTGAGGATATGCTGATGTACACAAGCCAGTCAGTGGAACTGCATGGATAACCAGGTGAAAATTTGGTCTAAAAATGCTTTAACATTTCCAGTTCTTTCAATGAAAGAAATGCAAATTTCTTCATTGCTATCCAACAGCCATTTCAGAGCCTGTGTAGAATGCATTGGTGGGTTTTGCCCCAGTTTTTCTTGGGCACAAAGTCCATGTGAACATCTCATCCCACAACCAGCAGAGTGACACAGCCCTGGAAGCTGAGGTAGCCCTTTCAGGCTCAGAAAGAGCTGCTACAAGTCACAACTCAGGGTTTTTTAATGAGAATAACACAAGAAAAGAGAGCTCACACTGCAGATGGTCACGAGCTAACAAGGCTGAATGGAAAACTCAGGATCCAGGGCTGTTCCAGTGGCAATTTTCATTAGCACCGAACTAACAGTAAAGAATGTTAGCAATGTTTTAATGGAAGCATGAACATCATTAACAATTAATTGTGATTAAGTGGAGTTTAAGTGATTTAAGAGCCTGATGCAGGCTGGCTGCTAAGGGGGAAATCTACCTTGACTGCGTGGATCAGTATTGGTATCCCAGTCTTTCTGAGGGAAAAGCATAAGGCCAATGTGCAGGGTGGGGAGGAAAAATACACACTGGGGAGGAAAAACACATTGTTTTCCCTAAGGAATAAAGGGGTAACATGGATGGGAAGGAGAGAGGGTGAGGTGGTTTCTTTAGAGGAGAAAAACATGTGAACCAAAGGACAATTAGGATGAAGCAGCTCCCCACTTGTTCCCAGCCCTCTCAACTATCAGAAAGGGTCTATTCTTACTTAGAATAAGCAGTAAAAGAACAGAAACCTGTGCCAAGCACAAAGCCTAACACCCAGCAGTCACTTTTGACAATTCAGAGTCTGCCTCAACAATTTTTTACTTCTTCATAAACTACAGACACAACCCACCTCCCACTGACTCCAGAGAGACTTTTATTTACTGACTCTAAGGAGAACTAAAACATCATTTCCACTTTGTTCAGCCACTGTTTTGTAGCTGATGAGGGAAAAAAAAAAAAAAAAAGGTGATTTCCAGAGTGATGATGTATTCACTGGAGGTCAAAAGCAAGCCCTCATCACCCTTTTGTGCCAGGTCACTGCACTCACCAAGGACAGGAGCCATGTCACGAGGGCCTGGCAGATGTTGGCCGTTCCCAGCACCTTGTCAGGCACCTGCCCCTCACACTGAGCTGTGACCACTTGGCCACAACTTGCCAGCCGAATGGTCATCAGCAGCATCTCCTTCTCCACCCTGCGGGATGCAGGCAATGTGTCGATAGCTGGCAAAAAAGAGGCTTCCTGTCAAAAAAAAAATAGTATGAAAATGGAAGTCGCTTGGATTACTGGAAGTGTATTCATCATCAGGAATTAATGGCATTCATTGCTGTCACAGGAGGGGCATTTAACACCCAGAGAGCATTTATCAAAGAGGGAGAATGAGCCATAAAAGCCAGGTTGTTCTATCAGTGACACCTGCCTGAGCACTGCAGGTTTTCTTGGCCAGCTGTCACCTGGGTCCTCATTTAGTCACACACTGCCTGCTGAATGGAAGGTTACACAGTCACAGCTGGAAAAGTGTGATTGAATTTATTCTGTATTCAACATTCACTGTTTGGGCTTTTTTCTTTTTTTTTTTTAATCACTGAAAAGCCCTCAAACAAGCCTGATAGTGTGAAAACTCATTATTTTCTGCTTCACCTAACATCCCTCATTTCAGAGATGATGTCACAGTTAAGTGAACTCACCTCCTTTCTTTACTCCAGCATTGATAGTTGGTTATTTAGGATGCAAATTCCCTCTCCTTCAAGAGAACTGTTCAAGAAACAACTTCAAGCTTTAACTGTGAACTTACATTTTTTTAACTTACATTCCTTCCACAGATGCAGCAGCTGCAGCTGTAATTACTGACTGCCTTGTTCTTCCTATCTATATCCAATTTGCTGCCTCTGACATTTCTTTGGTAAATTAAGAAGCAAGTCCCTAAAATCCTAAAGGTTCTCCAGTACTGCTCCTCAACAGTTAAGATCACAGAAACATGGAACAGTTTGGGTTGGAAGGGACCTTAAAACTCATCCCATTCCACCCCCTCCCATGGGCAGGGACAACTTCCACTGGACCAGGTTGCTCCAACCCCCATCCAGCCTGGTCTCATGTTTTCAGTTGCTTCCTGTAGCCCAGAGTGAGGATTTCTGCCCATACCTCTACACTGAATGAGCCTTAATTTGATTTACCTGAATTTACTCTGAAAGCAAAGTAAGCTAAATCCAATTACAGCCACTTTAATTCTGAATTAAAATGTCCACAAAGGTGTTTCATGACTAATCCACTTAACAAGCTAATGTAGCTTGACTTTTGTGCCAGTCCTCAAAACAGACAACTTCTTAAAATGGTTTAATAAGGCATAAAACTAATAAAATCCAACAAGCAGCTCTACTGTGTCACCCAGCATTTTGGTACCAAATAAAATCTGCAATTAGTGATAAAGGCAAAATAGCCATGCAAACGTGTGTGATGCTGCAGATTTGTATTAATGAATGTTGCTGTAGTCCTGTAAATCACCACCACCACTGAAAACCCCTGAGGAAGAGGCCTTAGGAGAAGCTCTGGGACCACCAGGAAAAGGTGAACTTCTCCTATATCCTGTGTTGGAGATATGATTCTTTCTTCCTCAACAAGGGTGTGGGGATCAATGAGAGGAGGCAATTTAATGCTTATGATAAAACCAGGATCCAAAACTAATGTTTCAGCAGGAAATTTCCAACTATTCCAAATTCCCTTGGCCCAGCAGCAGGTTTTCTGACGAAGATCAGACAAAAAATTTACTTGTTAAGGTTCTGAGTGAGGTGTTGATGAAGGCTGGACATTCCCTCTCTGCCCTCTGCCAGCTTCCTCACCCCAGCAAGAATCTAAGTGTAGAACTTGAATAATTTCTGAAATATTAAGGCTAATGAACAAAAAAGGAGCAAATCCTGTTTAATTCTGGGCAAGAATGGCTGATGTTAGATACAACTGGTGCTTTCTGGGTATGGCTTCCCACTTTTACTTTAGCACTGCTCCATTTACCCCAGTCTACATATGAGGAGAGTTCAATTTATCCACATGACACTGGCTTTTATTTCTAACAATATGAAGTTATAAAAAGCCTAAAATTACTCAAATGCTGGGCTATTTTTGGGTGCTCTGGCTGGAATTGTGCTGTCAGTCAGAGACAGGCTTGCAGCTGATTGTAGTCAAGTGCCAACAATTACCACAGAGTAAATAAGATAAAATTTCCTCCTCCCAAACTCTTGCTATTTTATTTTGCAATTTTAGTTTACATCATTACAAGTTCCAGCACCCTTCCATCTCCGGCTCTGGCCTTTTCCTTTTTAACATAACAACAGTGCAAGGAGGAGCAGCCAAGGAGTGACTTCTGCCCAAATCCACACCACAGTGAAATGAGGAAAAAGGAATTGCAAGACAACTTCAGGACAGCCACGTAACCCAGCCGGCAGTGGCAGTGAATTTACACAATGGCCTTAGGCTGAAGGAGGGCAGGGATAGATGGGATATTGGGAAGGAATTGTTCCCTGGGAGGGTGGGGAGGCCCTGGCACAGGGTGCCCAGAGAAGCTGTGGCTGCCCCTGGATCCCTGCAAGTGTCCAAGGCCAGGTTGGATGGGGCGTGGAGCAACCTGGGACGGTGGAAGGTGCTCCTGTCCATGGCAGAGGGTGGAATGGGATGATTTCTCCAACCCAAACCATTCTGTGATTCCCTGATAATCCCAAAGGAAACTACAACTCATAAAAACCCCTGGAATGTGAAGGCCCCTCTACAAACACTCAGAAAAAGGTGGCATTTTACCTCCATATTATTATTTTAAACCAGAGCTGTTTATGATGACACCAAGCCAAAGCTTAGTGGACACAAGAGCGTCAGCCAAGTGTAACATTTTATTTCTAATAAAACAGCTCAAAGTGGTTAATTGATGCCTTTGTTGATGTTTTTGAAAAGAGTAGTTGGCATTACTCTTCCTACTCCTTCATGTTTGATTGGACAAAGAGTTCCTAAGACTGGGAAACATTGTCAAAGCTGTGAGAGGCTGGAATGACCAAGGAGAAGTTTAGGAGCCAGGCAACAATTCCACAAAGATTTTCCAGCAGAATCAGCTCACCCAGTCAGAGGGGTTGCCCCAGGGGCAGGCTAGGACAAGGAAAAACCAATTTTTTACTTTAATAAGTAGAGTCTCTCTTTTTCAGGTAAATAAAACTTCAGTTTCCCTTCCAGCACCTTTTCCAACACTCACATAGAAGCGAGGCATCAAATTCCATCCAAATACCCTCCCTACTCCATTGAACAGACTCTGCAGCAGCAAAAGCTCCATCCAAACACCCATTGCATGGAAAAGGAACAGAAGTCAAACATAATCTCTTCCTCCTTTACCACAGAGGGGTGAGTGAGGGGGAAGGGGAGGAATAGGAAGACTCACTCTCATTGGCTGGAGGTTTAATCAAAATAATTGTTTTCAGCCCTGTCTAAATTTATCCTTCTATGTCATCTGCACCCTAGCTTGGATCCCAGATTTAAGAGGCAATCCCTGATGAATGGCAAATTACTGACTGCAGAACTCTTTTGCCAAACGATGCATCTGCTGTGGGTTTGTAAATGTGAGCTGATTTCTGAGTGCTGGAGCAGCTCGAGCTAATTTCTCTAATGAACCTTCCCCTCTCATTCCACAGCTGCTCTGGTATTCCATGTTCCCACTTTTCCATGGACAGAGCTCGTGGTACAAGACATAACCATGCTGATTGTGTGGTTATATCCCTATTTTCCATACAGTCACGTGGCAAATGTAGGATTTTTAGGACACATTTACCAATTCTGGCCATCTAAGGCAAAGCAGATTATCACTATTCCACAGCTTCTAAAAATTCTTGCATTAGATGAAGACATATTGGAAATGTCAAGTGTTTGTTCATTTTCATTCTGTAGGGAAGGAAAAATGATGACAATGCCATCTGTTAGATTATTTGAAACTCCACATTAAAGCATGGAATAAACCCTGAAACCATTCAAAGAACTGCTTTATCACTGCAAAGTGGGAGCAATGGGTGAGAATGAGGAGAGATCTGCATTTCCTGCATACGACTGGCAGAACACTCTGGAATTAGGAAGTTAACTTCTAATGACAAAAAGGAGAGTACAATTGATGTCAATGGTCTGAAAGGCCTTTCTGTAAATGGATTTCTGTGCTCCAGTCACTCTCTGTGGCACCACTGCCTTTCTGAGTATCATGCTGGGGTTATGGATCTGAAAAACACGATGGGGGCAAGATGGGATTGAAATTTCTGATGTGGACTGAGCCTCAGATTGCTCAAATGGAGGAGTTATGATCCTGCAAAGCAGATAACTCTGCCAAAGGGAGATTGCAGGGATTCAGGGAGTTGGGTAATGGAGTATTATTTGCTCTGATCTCCATTGTTTTCAATTCACTTAGGGCACTCCAGATCATGGAAGTTTAAGTTAAAAATATAATAATAATAAAGAAAATGTCTATGCTGAAAGTTTTCTTGCTCTGGACAATTATTCTTAGTCTTGGGTATGAAGAATAAAACCTCTTAACTGCACTAAGGGAATTCTCAGCTGCTTCACTGGAGTTAATGGCTCATCTATCAAAGATGTGGATAAAGCCTCTTCCATGGGAGGCAAGGATGTGGTCCCTAGGATGTGTTAGCAGGGAGATGCTGTGGATCACACAGGATCAAAGGATTTCTAGTCCAGAATCCAACAAGTTTGAATGCAGCTAAAAAGTCATTCAAATAACTGGTAACAAACAGCTTTTTTTACATACAATTTCTCCTTTATTTTTTAAAAGTGGGAAAATTTTCTGACAAAGGCTCAACTCAAATAAAGAATGACCTGAAAAGTGCACTAAAATTTAAATAGAAGTTACACTATTTGAGTTTGTTTCCTTTCTGAGACATAATCATTAAAAATGAGAAGTGCCTTTTCCATGATTGATGTTTACACTCCAGTAACACTTGGAGAGGCTCAGAAGGATTCCCAGCCTCATTGTGCTGGTGTTCTGAGCATGTGTAACAAAAAGTTCCTCCTCTAATGAGTTTATACTCCTGGTTAATGAGAAGCAGCTGAAATGAGTAAAGGAAGTTTAATTACTTACACATTTCATGTGAGCACAAGGCTGGAAATCAGAAACTTGTGCCTCAGTCCTGGCTCTGGAATGAAGTATTTCTCTGTGGAACTGTAAAGCGAGGATAATATTTCCTTATCCTAGTCCCTGTCTAGCTGGATTAATTATCAAAAGGCTGTAAAGTGCTCTGAAGAGGAAAAGTGGAAAATTATAAACAAACTTTCAAAATTAACCTCTGTTCCCTTTCCTGCTCCTGAAAGTGTTGTGGCCTCTAAATCCCCTCAGCACAATCTTATCTGCATCTCCCATGACTTTTCTTCAAAGGATTCCAACCTGCCTCACCAATAAAATGTGCCACCACCTCCAGACCCTCAGGAGGGAAGGGAATTGTATGTGGTCACTTGGAAATGCTGGGGCAGAACATGGAATTGGTCCTCAGGCATCTGAAATCTAGGCTGGCATTTGGTACATGCTTTTAACTGGCTTTAAATCCTACAGAAATGGCTCTACTTGGATATTCCAAGGATTCCCTGTTCCCTGCCCAGGGCAGGGGGCTGGAATGAGATGATCTTGAAGGTCCTTTCTGACCCAAACCATTCTGGGATTGGTTTTATGATTCACCATGCATTTATCAACCTGGGGAAAGCCTCATTTTTTGTAGTCTTCCCATCTATTTATCTTTGCATGTATTTCCCCTGACACTCTATGGAAATCCCCAAAGAAATAAAGGAAAACTAAGGGCCTGAGGGAGGAAACTCTGCACAGCTGCTTTATCAGGAAGTTTTAGCAGAGCTAAAGTGGCTTTTTTACAGTGTTTTTAAAGTGTTTTTACCAACTATCAGCTTCCAGTTAAAATGGATTGTGTCCAGTTTGTCACAGGCTCTGTGCTCTTCCCTCCTCTTCCCTCAACTGAGACAACCCTTCAGACCTGTGAATTTGGGGCTCTGTGATTCTGAGAACTGCAAGTGCTTACAGTGTTCCCTGAAGCTTGTGGGAACTCCAGGTGCTTGGCACAGAGCTGGCCAGAGCTCTGTTTGCAAAATAAAAATAACTGCATGATTCTTCCACTCCATAATCTCAGATAAAGCCCTGAATTCCATTCCCTGCCACTGAGAATAATGCCCCATAATGAGTATTTGTGGAATAATGTGTTTACAAGTTGTGACCAAGCTTATCCCCTGTGTGCTGAGATTTGGAACACGAGCCCAGCCTAAATCAGTGCTGAACAGGAAGGCATGAGCAAAACCAGGAATGCAATTCAAATCCTGCAGTTCCTTTCATAGGCAAGCCTGTACATCCCCTTGGAAAAATAGAGGGGTAGGTTCAGCCTCCTTTCATCTACAAATAGCATCAGTGAACACAACCCCGAGGTAAGGCCAGGAGTTGGGAATTCTAATTTGATTCCAAGAGAGAGAATCACGGCAGAAAGTGTTTCTCTGTGTAATTAAACGTGACTGGCACTTGTTCCTAACCACTGCAAAGCCAGCACAGGGCCTGGCACAGAGCAGAACCTGAGGAGGCAAAAAGCCCAGAGATAGTTTTGTGTCCTCCTGCCCTCTCCTAGATGAGAAATAGAATTTAGCCCATGGATATTTTACATTATTGTCTTCAAGTTTAATGTGAACATCCTGCTGATGTGAATGGAGGAGTATTCAGGACCTCTACTGGCAGCAAGTTCATGCATGAAATCCTGGAAACTCTGCTCCTTTTCCTTGTATTAACCTTTCCCTTAAGCAACAGCAGCGAATGTTCCCATCTGTCAGACTCAGGCAGGAATGTATTGAGGAATAAGCCTGAACTCATTTTAATCACTTCCAAGATATGCCGAGGAATATAAAGGATTAAATATCTCACATTATCCTGGGGCCTTTTCGAACTCCAGTCACAGAAACAGCACTGGAAGAACTCATTGCTCTGTAAAGCCCTGGCGCTTCAATTCCTTCCTCAGCTGGAAAATGCACAAAAGTGGAGCCCCTGGGAACCATCAGGGTCCAGGCATACATGGAAGGTTCTCCAAGGCTTTTTGGTGATCCTGTTGCATTCAGCACAGGTGAATTTTCTGGTTCTGAGCATTTCTACAGTAATTTGGCTGAAAAACCTCTTAAAGCAGCCAAAGCCTATCAAAAGAGCTTTACTGTGTGGCTCTTGGACCTGCTCTGGGTGTGTGAGCAGAACTGGAGACAGGAGCCACCAGGATGTGAGGTACAACCTGCCTGAGAGTGCCTGGTATTGCTATGGAAGTGCAACATTCCTGACTCTGGGAATACAGAGAGCAAACTCCTCCTGTGTGGAGGGAGTTGTTTATAACACAGACATGTAGGCCTAGACCCTCTGCTTGCATATTAAGACAAATCCTTAGATCAGATCCATGCCATCCTGATCCTCTGCTCCTGGGCTCTGTGCCTGCAGCCAGGGACAGCAGGAAGCAGCTACTCCAGCAAACTGCTGTGCCAGCAAATCCCCCCATTTGCTTTCCCTGGCACCATGTGGGAAGATGAAGAGGAGGCCAGAAACACAGGCTCTGTGCCAGCTGACAGCCACCCATGCTAGAAAAACATTTCCTTGGGATCTTCCATCTATTCCAAATGCTGTGTGCTGGACTGGTGGCACAAACAGGAATCTTGGCCTTCTGTGTCTGTGTGCTAAGTTTAACTCCATCTCTAATTGCCTTAGTTTATTTTTAAGCCTTTCTTGAGTCGAGGCAGTGGGTTCATTAAGTAGAAGAGATTTTAATCTTGTTTCAGGAACTCATTAAATGCCTGGCAGGGGAAAAAAAAGGAGGAATTCAGGGGCCATCTGGTGGCTGTTGGGCACAGCACTGCTGGCCACAACCTTGGCATCAGCCCATCAGGGAAAGCACCTGGAGCCAAGCACAACCCAAACTCAGCTCTGGTGTCCGAAAAAAAATCAGTGTAGGAAATATCTGGTGAATTTTACAATTAACGGGGTTTTTCTAAGCTATATTAAAATAATAGTATGGGCTCAATGCTGGTTTAATTACATTCACACAGATGGAGTTGTTTTGGTCCACTGTCAATGAAAACATTTGGTCACAGGTGATTTGTACTACCAGGATCACCTTTGGAGTAATACAGGAAAATTCAACTACTGTGTCACAAAGTCATTATAATCGTAAAAAGATTTTATAGGTTTCGTCAACTTCTCCAATCAGATGTATTGCACCACATTTTGGGGGATAAATTGGCATTTCTGTAAGGAAGTGGCACAAAACCTATTCCTTCATGAGTGGTTGATCAGGCCTTTGTCCATTCTTTATGCTGAGACATTAATTTTGCTTTCTCACAGTCCTTTTCCTTTATGCATTTTCCACCCAGCAAGAAAAGTGGTGTATTTTTAAATAGTGCTGAGGCCATCACCTCAGTGCAGCCATGTGAGCAGCTCCAGTGGAGCTGGGGAGGTGCCCAAGCGCCCTGGTCCAGCTGGTGAAGTGCTGGGTTGGGATCCTGGGATCCACAATGTCCTTGAACAACCCAAAGATGGAAGAAAAGGGCAATTTCCAGTGTTGATGTCAGCACTCTTGCCTTAAAAAGATCAAAACAGCCATGGAACAGCAATGGCAATCACAGGCACCTATTTAAGGAAGACAGGTAAAGAATCAAAAGCATTTTGCTGACAATTTGCAGATCAAGGCACCTCCTACTTAAAAATAACTTTTGGGGCCAGTAACTGAACTAAAAATACTTGTACAAGTTTTGGAAATCAATCCCTACTTTCAGTCAGGCTGTGCTGATGCAGGCTAACTGTCCCAGAAGCAGAATGTACAGCACTTCAGCACCACTCTTGATGATAAATATGGATTTTGTCAGGGATCTTCCCCTGAAGAAATATCACATCAAAGAGAGAACAAGGCCATAAAAGGGCGAGGAAGGTTTCGACCATAATGTATTGGTAATTTTGTGGGAATGCAAGTAGGAAATCTTGTGGTTGAGAATTCTACCTGACACCAGCAAGCTGAGTCAAGGGTATGTTAACATGAAGAACCTGCTGATTTTGACAAAAAGGTGATGGAGCCTGTGTTTACAAGATGGAAAGGAAAATACCCACATCATCTATTTGTTAAGGTAGAATGACTCTGTTGTGCCTAGATGTTTTTGTTTTGTAAGGCAGCTGTAAGGCTAAGCTGCAATGAGATGAGGATCATGGTAATACAATTACTAATACAAGGTTAGCCAAAGTGATTGTGAATGCCAAGAAAAATGAGATGCCTCACTATGAGTCAACACATTCATTTCCCAACCACACTGGCTGTGGAAAGGAGATAAAACAGTATTTAGAAGGGTTGGTTACAAGGTGGTTCTTAATAGCTCTCCAACAACATTATCTTGTTCTGCCATATCATGATAAAGCAAGAAATGAAGAATCAAGCTGAAACCCTGCTGAAAACACCTACTTTGTCCCAGTAATAAAAGAGATGAATACAAGCTAAATTCTAGTTTTGTGTTGAATGAATTCCAGGGCTGGACGGGAAGTGGCAGGGCCATGCAGGGGTTTGGCTGCAGTGTTCAAGGCCAGGTGTGACACAAGCTCAGGTGTGTCACTTCACATGGGGCTGCTGGGAAAGGAGCTCTGTGCAGCTGCTTTTTCAGCAGTGCCATTTCCCTTGATCCTGGACAAGCTACAGTGCAGCTCTACCTCTGCCTGGCCTCACCTCCCTCACCTGCACTGCCCCTGCTCTGACTTTGCGGCTCCATCTCAGCCCAGTTTCATCACTCCAGACTCCCTGGGTGCTCACTGGGCTGACTGTGTCTTGTCCCTGCCCTGGCTTTCTGCCCTTGACCTTGGACCTTCCTCATTCCCACCCATTTCCCAACTGGCCACCCTCACTGGGGCTGCTCTGCTGCTCTTTGGGGGCTGTGGCACTGTGGGACTGTGGGACTGTCCTCCTTGCTGGTGAGGACTGCCCTGCCTGCCTTGCTCTCATCTGCATCTCCTGCTCTGTCTTCCCCAGAGGCTTCCCACTGCCAGAGGGCAGGGATAGATGGGATTTTGGTAAGGAATTGTTCCCTGTGAGGGTGCTGAGGCCCTGTCACAGGGTGCCAGAGGAGCTGTGGCTGCCCCTGGATCCCTGCAAGTGTCCAAGGCCAGGTTGGACAGGGCGTGGAGCAGCTTGGGAAGGTGAACTGGGGAAAGGGAACTGGATGAGCTTTATGGTCCTTCCAGCCCAAACCACTCTGGGATCCTTTGATCCTTGGAGTAACCTGCTTGTGCTGCTCCTGACATAAAGCTCAGTTCTGAGCCTGGCAAAAGCCACCACCATTATCTGGATCCCAGCTAATGGGAATGTGATTGGAAAACAACCATCAGCCCTAAGTTACTTATCATAATAAACAAGATGAATGAAGTGACAGATCAAACCCATTTCATTTTACATCCTCCATTTAACTGCTTTACATACTGTGAGCATTCCTTCTGTCTCCTTCATCAATAACACTGCTCAAACATTGAAACAAACCCTGTGTTGCTCCTCTAAACTATTAGTTCATCCTGACCCTACAGCAAGGATCGCAGCACTACTCTGCTGGCTTTGACAGAACTCTGTCTGCTTACATCAGTCCTGAACCAGATCCAGAAGTTAAAATGTGGTTAAAGGGCCCAATTTCAGAAGGGATCAACTCATGCCAGTCTTGAATTTCACTGGAAGTTTGGGTGGTGGAGGGGAGAAAGAAATAAAAAGTAAAACCAAACAAGCATTAAAACAATCAGGTTCTTCCCTGCATTATTTTTAAAACTAAGAGGTGGGCCAGACTGCCCAAGTACTCAGACACCTAAAGACATGGACTTGGCAGGCAGAATTCTTAGAATGAACTCGTTGATTTCCCAGGGAATTGGCACCTGCATGTCTTAAAAATCCACTGATCTCAGCCCCTTCTTTAGCAGCTGAAGTGCCCCTGGAAGTTAATTCTCAGTCTCCCAAGTTACCTGCACTGTTTCCAAATTGTTCTCCCTAACCCTGACTCTCAGAGTGAAGCTGAGGACAGAGTTTGACTGAACTGGGTTAAGAAAAAGGAGACAGCACATTAAATCTGCTTTTACATTTTAGACAAGAACTCTAATGTAACCCTAATGCAGCTTTTTAAATTTCCTTTGCCAGTCTTTCCCAGCACCTCAGCTACAGTAATTGCAGAGTTTCCAAACTTTCCTTCTGATTATTATTCAATTCAATTATTTATGTACATTATAAATGGTCAGAGGAATTCTGGAAACTATGACAAGTGCTCCAGATCTGAACATCTATCACTGCCAAAACAAAGGACTTACAAAACAAATTTGAAAGTGTGCTACTCTGTCAAACACTGGGGCTTGTTCTTTGAATATACATGTTTATATATAGATATGAGATATTTTCACTGAGACATTGCTGCCAAATTACAGGGGTTTTTAGTTTTAAATGTCAAAACAGTCAAGTTTTTCTGTCTCTGTTCAGAAAAAAAGAAAGAAAAGAAAACCCTGTTCAAATTCAAAGAAAAATGCTGCTATCAAGGCAGATTTCAAGTAATCTTATAAAGGTCTGTTGTATTTGATAGATGATGTTGATACATTTTTTATTCTTAATTTTAATAATGAATATTTCTGAGTAAGAACTAAAAGCAGAGTTGCCCAGACAATAAGGTTATTATGGGTTGTGCTGATTTGCTTTTCCCGACAGTGCCTTGGGAGGTCAGGCAGGCTCCCCTGGAGCAGGCTGGCACTTAGTTTGGAACCATGGAATGGTTTGGGTGGGAAGGACCACAAAGATCAGGGGCAGGGACATCTTCCACTAGACCAGGGTGCTCCAGCCTGGCCTTGGACACTGCCAGGGATCCAGGGGCAGCCACAGCTTCTGTGGGCACCCTGTGCCAGGGCCTCATCACCCTCCCAGGGAAGGATTTCTCTCCAATATCCCATCTAACCCTGCCCTCTGGCAGGTTAAAACCCCTGTCCCTTACCCTGTCACTGTATAACAAGTCCCTGTCCCTCTTTTTGGCATTGGTAGAAGGCTGGGGTGGTGAGCAATGCCCATGTCCCTGCTGCCACATTTGCAACATCATCCCATCTCTCAGGGGCACATATACCCCTCAGCTCCAGTCCAGATCCACCCTGAGCTGTGCTCAAGACAAAGCATATCCCCAAGCTCATCCTCATTTTACTGGCATCGGCACAGCAAGTATGGGAAATGACCAAATCCAGGGTAATTCTGCATTGCCTGGTGCATTGTCAGGAAGGAGAGAGCAAGGCTCACGTGGATTTCTGAGGAGAAAGTGTCTGCATCTTAATCAGGGCTAACTGGAAGTGGGTGGTACCTGCCAGCAGCCAGGGAGGAGCAAATGCAAAGGATCCACAGCATTTACACCTCCAAAGCAGAGCTCTGGGCACTGGGCTGTCCTCGTCCAAGCAGGCTGGCAGAGGGAAACTCAGCTGGCAGTTTGCTAGTCCTTCACTCCTCCTCACTGATTATTCCAGTGTTAAATGAAATGAGCTTTCAAATCTCCACAAACACAGTAATCAATTTACAAAACAAACCTGAATGGTCCAGCCCCAAATCTAGGGCTGTGAAGTCTTTTGACTTCTGTACAGAAGAGCTCTGTTATTGGCCTTAGCCCAAATGAATCATTAGGGTGCATTCATGGATAAATTCTGGAGTTTCTCATCCAACTTTTATTTTCTCAGCTGGCCTTGTGTTCAGCAAAATTATGGATGAAGTAGGACTGCATATCATAGAATCACGGAATGGGTTGGGTTGGGAGTGACCTTAAAGATCATCTCATTCCAGCCCCTTCACCAAGAGCATGGACAGAGATAAGTCTTCTGAGGAGAAACAACAGCCAGGTCCTCCAAGCCATATTTAGGCTTTGGGAAAAATCAGGATCATTTCATACTCCCTTAATCAGGAGGAAAACTTATTATGAAACCCACAATCCTCAAAATCTACCCACAAAAGTGAACTACAAAGATGCTGGGGGCAGACAAGACAGGACTTGGCAGAGACAGTAAAAATATTTCACTTTTTAGAAAAAGTGATGAAAAATCATGAGGGACACTCTGGCTTCTGTGAAGTAGATGACACTGAGGCCACTGACCTCAGCTCCTGCATACCCTGACAGGTCAGAACTGGAGGGCAGCTGCTTGGGGAGCTCTGCCTGCACAGGCAAGTGTGAGAGAAGAGCTGTAGGACTGCTCCTCTCACCAGGTAATGGTGCTCCATAACAAACAGATTGGAAATAATGCAATGAAAATGACTTTTTTCTCCCAGTTGCCCATGGCAGGGACATCCTGCCAGGCCCAGCCTACCCTGAGCCACTGACCATGTGGAACAGCACCGGGGTGTTCTCTGCCATGGGCTGCTTCCCCCACACCGAGTGCTGAGGCTGCCACTGCTCCAGCTGCTCCTGCAATCTGCATCTCCTCTGCCTCTCTTTCATCTCCTCTTCCTTTTGGGATAGCTCTCTTTCACTTCCTTCTCTCCTGAAAAATACACAGATTAAGCTTTTCACTTGGGAGAAAGAGCCTCTTGTTCATCTGGTTGCGTTTCTTTTTTTCTCGTATTTATACCACACACTTGAGGGGGAATCATGACATGAAAGGCTAAACCAGATTTAGAAAGCAATTTCGGTGTTTGTGGGGGGACACAAGAACTTGTCAGTGCATGAAATCATCTCTCTAAGAAGAAAAAAACCTCAAAGAAAAGGAGCAGAGATCCAACTTCTGATACATGGTGATGATGTATCTGGAGATCAAAACTCCTTTAAGCAGAGATGTGTTTGTGATATGTCATTCCCCATCTCCACACCCAAATTCCCAGTCTAACCCCATTTCCTTTCCTATCTGCTATAGGATAGGACAGAAATAAGTTTCCCCTGAGCCCAAGACCTCCCATCTTCCTACATTTAGGTGCCTGCAGAAAGATTTCATCTGCCATTTCCATGGCAAACATAAAGTTCAATTTCTTCTGAATTCTTCCAGGCCCAGGTGCCCCAGCAATGATTAGAACAGCAACAGAGAAAACTGAAAGCAGTAAAAACCATTGAGTTATTACTCAGAGACAATAAATAACCCAGATTCTTGCCTAACCATGGGCTGCCATCTCTGTGGCAGGCTAACAGGTAACCAAAATGGAGTTTAGTATTCCTGATGGAAGCAAGGAGCCTAATGTCAGGAATTCCACAGGGAAAAATCCCAGCAAGCAACCATCTGCCATTTCAAGCAAGTACACAGGAGCTGAGGTGTCTAAGTGGCAGGGCAGGCAAGTGTTTAACTGTGACACAGTAATAGTCTCCAGAGCTAGCAGATCCTAATTCTTTCCAGGGCTCATATGTCAAAGTCAGAATGTTAAATTTCACTCTGAAAATAGCAGGATATAACCTTTGAAAAGGCAGCATAATGGAGCTCTCCCAAATAGTAGGGCAGGTGCAGAAGGCAACCACCTGATTTCACTTTAAAATTAGACCTTCTGCAGAATACACTGCATTAAACTAAGCCCAGGGAAGCAGAGGCACAAACAACTCTGCAATTTCCTCAACTGATATCACTCTTATTTCTAGTTTTCAAAGCTTTCCAAGATATTCCTGTGGCATTCCTCACAGGTGTACTTTGTAATTCCAAGATCTTGCAGTTTTCTTGGTGGCAGAGTCAATTCCTTTGCTTGGGAAGAAAAAAATTACAAGGAGAGACTGATACATCTTCCAGTTTGTAAAAGGTGTTTTATACTGAGAAACAGAATAAACTGTTTTCCATTCCTTCTGAGAACACAACAGAAAAAAGACTTAAATTGGAGAGAGGATAATTTAAATTAGACTTAATGAAAAGCTTTACAACTGTAAGGATAATTAAGCAGGAAAATGTACTACCTGGGAGTCAAGGAATGCTCACCACTGAGGATTTCAAGACCAAGTTCTATAAATATCTGCCAGGAGAGATTAGATTTTACCTCACTCTTTATTGGCACAGGGAGACTGACCCTTCCAGACCTATTTTCTAGGAAGCTGTGCTTAGGAAATCCCAGTGCTGCTGTTCCTAAAGGAGATCAATACTGTGTTATTCCTCCTCTTCTATACAATAAAAGCTAAAGAAAAAGGCTCAATTTACAATGTCAGAAGTACCATAGCTCATCTAATCCCAAGCCCCACTGAGGCTGCCCCCTAAACCTGCCAGCAGTAGCTGCCAGGACTGCTGTTCTTTCCAGGTAACAAAACCAACACTCTTTTGCCTCAACTCACAACCCCGGTAAGCAATGCTCTTTAATCCTGGACAGTTAGAGAGGCCACAGTCAAACCCACTGGTGACTTTTCTTGTGAGATACCTTGGCAATTCTGTTGTGGTTAGAGGACACTCTGGAGCATTTCCTGCATTTTGGACCTTCTCAGCTTCCATTTTGTTCTCTTTTGCTGTGGCAGCTCCATTGGCCCCACAGCTTGACAAGGGGGAACTTATCTTCTCTGGTTCCAATCTCATCAGTTTCCTGGGAACTACCTCATTTGTCTCTTGCCTCACTTCACAAGATTGGTTTTGACTTATATTAGAGGAACCTCTGTTTTCCAGCCTTTCTGGATGCAGCTTTTCAGCTGGAACAGGTGTTTTATGAAGAAGCTCCAAGGCCTCCTTCCTGGCTGCTCGGAGTTGTTGCAGTAACAGGCATTTCCCTGAGCAATTCCTCCTGCAAAGGAAATAAAAACCTGATTTAATCAAGATAAAGCATTATAGGAATAAACACAATCTCTGAGGAACTTCTGATATGAGTGACAGCTCAAAACAAGGACTGGGCATCTACAGGAATGATAACTTTGGGTAACAGCAGCACCAGCACTCAGGTGACACAAACCTCCACAGAGCCAGAACACAAAATTGATCTTCCTGGCAATTCATTTACCTCTTCTGCACTCAGGCACAACACAAACACCTACCAGAAGAGCCCTGAACAAATGTATTGTCGGCATGGAAAGCAGAGCCTACGGATTTTTGTCCCCTTTGGATACAGGGGATAGGGTTCAAATATGTAAAGAAAAGTTTTTTCTAATAATTGTTAGAATTTTCTAGTGTTTGGCTTAATCTCCTCAATGAGACTGCTAAACTGTCAAGCAAATTACTGTGATAGTGGAATGTCCTGTCATGACATAATCTGCATGTACAGAAAAATAATTCCTGTTTAATAATTCCTTCCAGGTAAGAATGAAACTGGATTGGCCCCTTGAATGAGATCAGAATCCTGCCCTGCTGAGACCAAGAGGATTTCCTACTTACAAACAGAACTGAGCAACATTTGCCAGGCATTTCATTTGTGCATGTTCTTTAGCACCATTGAGGTGAATCAAAATCCAAGCTCTGCTCTCCATAGCTGCAGATTTTACACTGATGGAACTGCTGAACTTGGATCAGTGCCGGGGAGATTCCCCAAGCACCACCTTGTCCCTGCTTTTTACTGGGTTTGGATTAGATGTTCTAAATGACATTGCTTGGGCTCTTGTCAAATCATCTCTTCTCCCAAACCATTCAAAGAAATGTAATTGGCTGGTACAACCAGACATGTTCTGCTTGTCCCCTGCACTGCTGTGGTTTGAACTTCCAGGCTGCAGAATTCCAAATGGAATCCAGAGCACAAATACAGGAAGAGGGTTAAACTTGACATCTCTGCTTCACATCAAACAAATGTCTTATAAGTGATGGATATGAATCAAACCCTGAGTTTGGCAACAAAAGTTTCACATCTCTGCCTGTTGAGGAATTTACAGTTGGGTGAATTCCACCCATCACACTCTTTTCCCTTTCCCCCCCAGTTAAGGAGAATTGAGAGCATCCCTGCCCATACAGTGTAGCTAATATTGTCTTTAAATCTCTATCCATTCTAGCCTATTTTATTTTTTAAAAAATAAAGGTTTGTCTGAGTCAACTCCCTACAACATTTCCAATGTTTGGTTCTGAGTCATGTCAAACACAGTTCTGGTGTCACTCACACAGGTCTGGAGAAAGAGTCACATTTTCCAGCCCCCAGGGCACTTCTGGTTTTGTTTTGAGCTGTCCCAAGCAGCTGGACAGGTGCAAATATTGCCTCAAGGATCAACAACTGTTTTCTAGCTTTGGTAGCTTTACCATGCAACAGGACAAGAGTGACCTCCTGGGGCCACACTGCAGCACTTTTATTACTGGGTGGTTTGGTTTGGTTTTTTTTTTGCTGTGAAGACCAGGAATGGAGATATTTAAGGACACAAACTTTCACTCTGATCACTGTTAGGGCAATTATTATAGTTCCAGAAAAAATGAACTTTTTTTTATCACTTGAACCTGGTAAGGAATCTTACCTTCTCCTTTCTGCTTCATCCTTAATTGTCACAGTCTCTTCTTCTTCAGAGGAGCTGTCACTTGCACTGAAACAATCAGACAATATTAATTAGCCTTGTTCCAACTGGGTGTTGGCTCTTGGCCATTTCTAGAATTCAAATTTAGAAAATGAGGAAAAAAGGAGAGAGACTTCCAGGGAAGATCTCCAGGTGTTACGGAGAGTTCTTCACACTATTATTTTAGCAAAAAAAAAAAAAAGAAAGATTCAAGCAACTAGATCAAAATGTACTACCTGTTTATTATCTATTAGCTGTTTATTAACTGCAAGGTTTCTTCTTATGACAGAGGTGTGAAAGAACATTTTTAAGGCTGCATTTCACAAGAATGAGATTCAGAAAGGTTTAAGTTTCCCACTTGTTACTTATTTCTCCTCCCCAAGAAAGGAGGATTTACCTTTGTTCCTCTTGAGGGAATGGCCCTGACTTCTGGGGCTCAGCATCTCTCAAATCTATGTACACAGTTGCAGGCTCTGGCAGGCACTGGAGTCTCATCCTGCCCATCCTCAGAGAACTTGGTGGGGATGACAGCAAGGCAACATCCCTGCACATAGAAAACATCACTTCAGCACATCCTCTGCCTTATCCACATAAAAAATCCTGCAGGGAGTGGATTAGGATCAAAACTGGACTGAGAAAGGAGCTTTGTGCTTGGCTACCACACAGATTCCAACTCTGCTCCTGCCTACTATCAAAATTCAAGGATTCAGCTTCCCCCAGGGATATAGATCACAGGCAGGATGAAGAGGGATATTTAGTTCTCAAAATGTGACATCACCAAATTGTTCTGGGGAAAAAAGGCAGGCAGGTACTGCACCAGAGAGAGCTCAACTTTTAACATCTCAGTGTCAATGAGTAAGAACAGGCTCCCCCTTTCCTATCTGCCTCTCTTGACAATTCCATTTTATCCTCCCAGGCATACAAAGTGCAAATCCTCTTAGTGGCTCTCCCTGCTCTGGCTGTGAGGGAACTTCCCACCTTCCCCTCCACTTTTTCACTCATTATTTCCTCTGTTGTTCCCTCTGAACAGCCTGAAAATGCTCTTCCTTCACACAGAAGCCTCCAAGATGCACTGACAGATATCCACAGAAAACCATCCTGTATATATTGATGTAGCAGGAAGAGCAACTGGTACCCTAGAGGACAAGAAAGGTGAGCAGGATAATTGGCTTAGCCTCATTTTCCTGTCTTTCCTATTTATCCCAAGTGTCTGGAAAGGTCTAGACAAAGGTTGATGGGGAATGCCAAGGTGTTTATCAGTGAATGACTGAGTATTTCAACTCCAATATCAGCTTTCTGCAGAACTACAGAGAAATACCCCTGTGGAAGACCAGGAGTTCCCAAGTATCAGTACTGGCAGCCAGGATTATGGGATATGTGACAGAAAAGGACCTACTTATTGTCCTGCTGTCTCTGGAAGGAGCAGGGCTTGGCTGATGGCCACCCACAGACAGGAGATCCTGTCCTGGACTGCTTGGCACACAGCTCTCCCAGCTTCTCCAGGAGCTCAGCTTCAGACTTCTTCCTGAAGGTCTCTGTGGAAGAGCGACAAAATAAGCATCAGTTGTGGTCTTCTGCCATGGAATCACCCAATATTTCCCATTTTCACACTGTCCCTTTTCCTACAGCCTGTCAGAAGGGGAGGGATAAAGATAATATCATCATCTGGCTTGTCTTGTTCATGGCAGGCCATGAAACATTGGCTTCAGGCTAAAAAAACCTAGATGAAATCTTGAAGGAAGTTAATTAAACATGTTTTAGAAGCATGAAAAAAACCCACTCTAATTTCAGCATTCAAAATTATGCTGCAGGGAATGACTTAAACACGGGAACCTGAGTTTTATTTATTTTTATGCACTTTCAGCTAGTGATATTACCATAATCTGCTGGGAAGAAAGGAACTTCTGCACGAGTTTTCTCTCTCTGCTGCTCCAGCTCCTCAATATTCTTGTCTAGATCCCATTTCTGAAAGAAGACAACAGAAATGTGATGGAAAGTTTACTCCCCAAAGAACACCCCTAATTTCAGTGCCAGCTTGCTTTCAGCAATTCCAGAGGAAGTGCTGTAAGGAAAGGAATGGATTTATTACATCCCTTCAGACAGAGCATCCCTCCAGCTGCTTCAGCTACTTCTGCTGAGGCTTTTTCTCTCAGAATCATGAACCCTTTTGATATAGGCTCCAAAAATCACTGGAGACAGTGGAACAGATTAAAAAGTGGTCTGATACAAGGCCAAGCCTGTGTACTCTGATCCTGAATAATGTGAGAACTTCTCACTGCCACCCACAAGAGAAGGACTTCTGGCTCTTCAGTTCTTTGAGATGAGCTTTTTCCTCCCCCTCCAACTTCTGAGCAGGGTGAATTCCCACTCCTCTAGGTACAGTCAGTATCAGATGATATCTCACAGCTGCTCATCCCACCCTGAAGAGAGGATCATCCATTTCCTTGCTCTGAACCCACATGCCCTGGCTGAGGGCACACTCACCTAACTCAGGTACAAAACCAGGCTGCCATGGAGCTCCACATGCATTTAAACCACTCATTGCTTTCCCCTCTGAACATTATTTGGAATTGCAGTTTTAATGAAAAGTATCCACACCAATATCATCACCAGAAATTAGAAGTGCTTATGAGTTTCATTAAAAGGAAGGGGGCTGTGAGTTGTGACAGTGACACAACTGCCACAAACATGCATTTCACACAACCACTCATGGCCTTTAAAAAAGCAGAAGCAGCCTCCAAACCCAGCAGTTTCACCTTGTAAAACCTCCATCATCTGCCCCTCTTGTTGAAGAGAAGGTTCTCCTGTCGCTGTTGAGCGGCTAGCTGAGGACTGACCCAAGGTCTCAGACAAGGAAAGAGAGAAGAGAGCTTTATTGTTTTGATTTCCATATATATAGAGTTTACAGAAGTGCCCCAGATTGGTCAGCCCGAGACCTCCCCCTAGGCCCAATTGGCCAAGCCCGAACTGACCTAATCCGGAGAAGTTGTTTGCAAAACATCCAAACTTTATCTTGTTTATGAAATATAGCAAAATGTTCCCATGGGAAGAACCTGTGCTAGCCACAGTTCTCCCTCCTTCCTGAGCAATAATCTTCACACATATCTGAACCTAGATTAGGTCTATTCTAACACTGCAGCACTGGTTTAAGTTCCAGAAGGACCAGAAGAAAACGAAGTGAAGGTTTGCACAATTCCATTTCTAATGCAGAAAGGAACTTAGGGGGGAAAAATTCAAATTAACTGATAATTAAGAATAAAGGAATTAAGAAGAAACTGTATGTTAGTTTTAGCAACTTGACACAAATTCAGGTGTCTGGCTGAGCTGGGAAGAAACAACCACCTTCCAAATGAAAGTGAGAACACACTGAGCCTCGTCTTAGAACTCACCCAAAAGCATCAGACTTCAGCTCATTGAAGTCAGTGATATCAAACAGGTTCTGAAAGGCAAATAGTGCCTCTTGAATTAACAGAAAAACTGAATTCTATGAGGTGAGCTGGGAATTAAAGCCAGACCCACTTGAAAAAGATGCCCTGCACTGATGCAGCACAATTTAACTCACAGCCCAGCAGCTGCATGATTTGCCTGGACTGGAAGAGCTCCAACATCAAAAAGTTCATTTTTGTGAATACATGAAAGGGGAAAGGAAACATCTGTACTCTGACCTGAGGAAGGCTTTGAACAGAAAGATCAGGTCATGTTCTGTGCTGATTAAGTCCTAATGAAGTCAGAAATCAATACAGGCAGATCTATAACTCAGTATTGAAGAGAACCACCTCCCCACTCTGGGCCACATCCCAGTTAACACTGAGCTGCTCATCCCACCTGCCTTAGGTGGATGAGATTTAGGACTTCAGGAACAGCCCTGAACACCTCCAGCATTGCATTGGAAGGCCAGAAAGCTCCCTGTTTTAATGCAAAACCTGCTTGGGACCTGAAAAACTCCTTGCCTGCCCAGGGACAGATGCTCTGGTTGGCTTCCCTGAACAGTTCCATGGACCTTGGTGCTGATCCATGGCTTGTGCCTCCAGTATGGACTTGCACTGGCAGCTCTGGGACAGCTTTTGGTACTTGTGTGACACACAACCCCTGTGGTGTGTCAGAACTGGGCACCTCAGTTCCTTGCTGCAGTAGGATTGTGCAAGCACTACACTCTGCTCCCCACCCCACCAGCAGCATTCCCCAAAGCTTTGCTTTGGAGCCACTCGCCTGCAATGACAAATGGGTCACTTCTCCAAGATGCTCAGCTGAGGAGGTTTCTTCCTTTGCAACTCTTACTAGAGTGTTGTTGATGTCATGGGAGGAAGGCTTGACATCCTGCTTTGGGGATGGTTTCAGAATGATTTTGGAGAGTATCTTTGTCTCTATTAGCTTTTTTCTCTCCTTTTTACTGTACAGCTCTTCCACAGACACTGCTGGATTAATCCAAAAGTTCCCTCTTTCCCTGGCCTGTGTCCTGCCCAGTTCTCCCTCTTCAAGATGATCTGTAGAATCTGCAGGAGGCTCTTCAAGAACAGCTCCCTTTTGGCTTGGCATTCCTTCAGTCTGGCTGGCAAGTTCAGGAGCCTCATCTTTAATCATTTGTACATCTTCTTTCGCAGTGATTTGGGCACCATCTGTTTTTTTCCAAAAGTCAAAACTTTCCAGGTCTTCGTTCCAGATCTCCCATGAAAGTCTTTCTGTCTTCTGGGTTTGCTACAGAGAAAGCACAAACATGAAGAAACTCACATCTCACTGAGCTTTGGAAGTGGCTAATAAACCAAAACAAAGTGATTGGAAGACAAGAGCTCCAACTCAGACACCATATGGAAACAACCCACACCATATCCATCATGGAAAACAGTGAGACTGTTTAGTTTCCAGAAACTTTCTTTTCAGGAAGTGCCAAACGTCCTTTAAATTACTTTTTCTTAAATGTGCTCATAATTCCAACCCAAACCATTCTGTGATTTTATGGATTTATCATCATCACTGAAGAAACAATATAATAATTTTATCCCAGAAAAGCTGTTCAAAGAGTAAACGTCATACTTGTCCTCCTTTCTGAACTGTCCTAATTAATTTTCTAGACAGATGAAATGATTGCATGGTGTTAGTTAGTCCACAGGAAAGAAAAACAGTAAAGGGACAATAAGAAATGCCAGGGGACTGGACAAAATATGTCTAAAACCTCAAAACCAGAGAAAACTTTAAAGGGTCACCATAAAAAGAGAAAGAAAGTTCTAATTTCTAGTGGGAGACAGTACTGGGGATTAAACTTTTCCATCCCACAGGTCAAATAAATCAGGCAGCAGCAGCTGCCCACACTGGGGACAGCCAGAAGAGAGGGGTGACAGTACAGCCCACACACAACAGTCCCAACCTGCTCCTGGGAGTCTTCCAGGGAAAACATCATCAGTTCTTCCGACAGGTCTGGAATTAAGTTTGGCATGTCCCGCTGGAAGATGAAAAGCTCCTCATCACTCTCACAATCAGACTGCAAACAGAAAAAAAAAAAAAAAAAAGAGAGAAATTAAACAGGAGACTGCAATACCCACTGATAGTGGAATATCTGATTTGCAGTGACACCTCCCATGTTGTCACCTCTGGAAGTGTGGAGACAAGAAGTTTCCTTGCAGTCACACCTTCACCAGGCAGTCTGGGAGCCCAAGAGTCACCAACCCAGGCTGTCTTACAGCCACCCAACATTTCAGCAAGCTACAAATGTAAAAACCATGTAAAACACCAAATTCCCATGGAGGCTGATCACAAACAGCCTGAGAAAAGTGATGGAAAGTGTGGGATGTTCTCTGACTCCCAAGTGATTCTCTGCACTACCTCATTCCCCATCAGAGAGGCAAGAGCAGAGCTGATCACAATTTACAATGGCTTGGAGTGACAGGACAAGGGGGACGGCTTCCCACTGCCAGAGAGCAGGGATAGATGGGATATTGGGAAGGAATCCTTCCCTCTGAGAGTGATGAGGCCCTGGCACAGGGTGCCCAGAGAAGCTGTGGCTGCCCCTGGATCCCTGGAAATGTCCAAGGCCAGCTTGGATGGGGCTTGGAGCAACCTGGGATAGTGGAAAGTGTTCCTGCCATGGCAGGGGTGGCACTGAATGAGCTTCAAGGTCTCTCCAACCCAAACCATTCTAGGATTTTGGGATTCTCAGGGACTGGAAAGGCAAGGCCTCACCAGGCAAAGCTCAGTCCCACAGCACCCAAGAGGAACAAACAGGACAGACCAGGTGGAGTAACCAGGCTGAGTCAAAACTCCAGATCATTGGTCACTGTTGAAGTGATGAGGCAGGTCAGAGATCCAGCCTGAAAGTGAATTCACAGGTGAAAATCTGGCTCAAGCAGGACCGTAACTGGAAACCAAAACTCCCCTAACATAGCTCAAAGGGAGTGAAGGCCCAGACCTGAACTTAAATAGAGCTGCTGGGAGCCCCAGGTGAGGCCAGGCAGGGCCATGAAGGCTTTTCACTGCCCTCAGGAGCTGTTCAGAATGCAAACAGCATCTGTGTTTGCTTGGGCAGCATTTAGTCAGCTCTGAAAATCCCTTTTCTAAACATCAGATATGCATTGGAGATGAATCCTTATGCATGGACACCAAAAGGAGATTAATCACCTCCTCAGCAGTCAGGACACAGCTTTCCTGCTCATCCCTTTGTTTTGCAAGTGTGCATTTTTGGGAATCCACACTGCGGAAAATCCTCCCTTGTGTCGTTAACTTAACAGGAAGCCAACTGCAACAGAACATCTCTCCTCTTAATAAATTGCATATCAGGGTAATGGAAGTGCTTCAGGGCATAGAACACATTTGGGAGTGCCATTTTTGGAGGTGGGAGCAGAGCACGTTCAGGTGACAGCTGAGGCACAAATGGATCTTCCCACACGTGGAAACTCCTCGGACAAAGGTGCAGCCCTGGAACTGCAGCCTCAGCAGGACAGGGATTACACAACCAGATCTTTTGAATGCAAATGAAGTGCCAAACAGATTGCCTCAGTTCCTCCTGCAGGAAATCTTTTCCAGGTGGGATAGAAACAGAGAATTTGGAGATTGAAAAAAAAAGTTCAACATGATTTAGGGTTATACAATGGTGTTTGGCACCAAAGTCTTGAGCTGCTCCTCTGGCTTAGCCTGATTGTACTTTACTCAACAAGAAAACCTACAAATAATTTCAGTGTTGGGCTTTAATCTGTACTATAAACACACATATGAACTTACAAGGGTTGTTTTAAATAAACAGAGTGTAGGTAGAGGGAACTGAGAACAGTGAGGGAATATGGTTTGTCCAGCATGACAGGGAGAGATCCAGGTGCAGAACCCAAGCCATGGAATCCCCATCACCACTTTATCCACCAGATCACTGCTTTGGATCCTCGATTGATAATAAATACCCCCTGAAGGCACTTCTGGTTCTTTCACTGCTCACAAGACTCCCTTTGTACCACTAATAGCCACACGAAGTTGGGATAAAATATATTCTTTTTGTGTTCAAAACTTTTTTCAAGTTTATACATGTTTGAAAATTACACAATGTTCTGATTTGGACAAATGGCAACTAATAATCAAATTTTGAGAGATATTATTCCCTCAGGAAAAACAATGCCTGAGCATCTTGGACTAGAGAGGAGCACCAGATCAATGCTGTCCTGTGAACAGAGATGTTCAGCAGCCAAGAACAGCCTGGCCCAGGCCCAGCAAGTGAAAAACCTGTACCAGTCAAGAATGCTGCACAACACCTCTCAGTCTCACACTTTATGTGAAAAGGTTTCTGTAATTGGCAGGTAAAAAGAACAAAAAAGCAGTATGGCTTGTGGAGAATGATAGGCAGGGGAAAAAAGCAGAATCTGGGATTGAAATATTTGCCAAAAATGCTTTTTTCTAGTGGACCACCAAGTCTTCAGCAATATCACTTTGCTGTTATCCTCACAGATAAAAAGCCATCCCACCAGACCTGCTGTCTGGCAAGGACATTGTTGGAATGAATAGCACAACACTGCCAGGCATAAAACCTCATCATTTCTTTTAAATCAACAGGATTATTCTACTTTCACATCATATTTCTGACTAAGCAAACTAAGAAGAAATGTGGGCTCATTCTGTGAGATGCCCACTGCCCTCCTCTTCCCTAGAAATACTTATTGTGTGCAGAATTCCAGAATGGTTTGGGTTGGAAGGGACCTTAAAAATCATCTCATCCCACCCCCTGCCATGGGCAGGGACACCTTCCACTATCCCAGGTTGCTCCAAGCCCTGTCCAACCTGGCCTTGGACACTTCCAGGAATCCAGGGGCAGCCACAGCTTCTCTGGGCACCCTGTGCCAGGGCCTCCTGTGCCAGGGCCTCCCCACCCTCACAGGGAAGAAATTTTTTCCAGTATCCCATCTAACCCTGCCCTCTGGCAGTGGAAAGCCATTCCTCCTGCTCCTGTCACTCCAGGCCCTTGTCCAAAGTTCCTCTCCATGTTTCTTGTTGGCTCTTTCAGGTCCTAGAAGGTCACAGTTAGGTCACCCTTAAGCTTCTCTTATGAGAACAATCCCAATTCTCCCAGCCTGGCTCCCAGCAGAGCTCCTCCATCCCTCTGATCATACTGGTGCCTCCTCTGGACTCTCACCTGAAGACAGGGGCAGAATCCAAAGAATACAGGGAGAGGAGGTGGCAATTACACTCTGACAACCAATCACGGACAATCCAGAAGGCTGTGGATTAACACACACAGTCAGGACACAGGCAGCCCACCCAGGATACCACACCAGCAACCCCAAAATGCCTGGTAAGGTCACCTGCTCCTCCTTTTGAGTTTTTTCCCATGATCCAGAGGGAAGAAAGGCAGATTTGCAGTGCTTACTGTGGAGGAGTCGGAGTCCAGGGATGGGAGGTGGTCCTTCACTGCAGCAAGGATGGCTCCCCACTGGAATGTCCTGTCCCTCTGCACAGGAGCTGCAGGAGGCTCAGCTGCATGTTCTGCATCCTCACTTTGCCCTTCTGAGGCCATTGGAACAGCTTCCCTTCAAGCAAAGGAAAGATGAGCTTAAGGACACCTTTCCAAACATGGGATAACATCAGTCCAAAACAAGGACAAAGTGTGTGCAGTGGAATTCCTAGCACTCCCAGCAGGAAATGTTAAAATCTGCATTTTTGGAGCTATTCCTTCCCACCTGAGTTCAGAGGGCTGAGAGTTTTCTGCACTGCTCACCACACACCCAAGGGGCAGTTTAGCCCTTCATCTATTAAGCATTTTTTTGGATTCTAAGCCAGACTGCTGCAACTGTGTCCTCTCCAAGCATGTTCCCATGTTCTGCCTGCATGGAGGGGGCAGGAACACAGCAAAGGCAGGATGACACCTCTGCTCTCAGCTGGGTTGACTCCTCTTCTCTATTTCCTTCAAATTCCCCTCCTCACTACTCAAAAGACAGATAAAATGATCATAAAGTCATAGAATCTCATAATGGTTTGGGTTGGAATGGAGCTTAAAGACCATCTCGTTCCACCCCCTGCCATGGGCAGGAAACCTTCCCCATGATTAATGTTTACTTCTGTTTTCATTGGATTTTTATACCAAAAAATGGCTAAGAATAGGCACATTCATGGATTTTGACCTCTCAAAGTGTTTCTAAAGTGGATTCTTTCCTCCTGTTCCTTTACGTCCTTGAGGAGTTCAGACAACACAGTAAGAACTGTAGCTGAACTAAGAGGTCAGATAATTCATCCTCACAGAAAACCTTTACATTTTATGCTACAACCACATGGTTTTCTGGGCAAACACAAGGGCAGATGATTTCTGGTTCAGAGGTTTCACAGAATACCCAGAGTTGGAGTCCTTTACCCACAAGGACCATCAGAAGTTGGTGACTCTGTGTTGTTCAGGACTGAAATAACTGTTCAAGGGATCACACTGTTACTTGCATTGGCCAATAACACTCCTCAAAACATGACGTTAAACTCAACTTATGCCCTGGGAAGTTTATAACTTGCAAATTTGCTCTGTAAACACTTTATAGGCAATATATGTGGTGATTTTATTGGCGTGAGACAACCCCCGAGTTTGATTTAGGTGAAGAGGAGGGAAATCCCCCCAGCTGGAATACTGTGCTCTGACACTGCGCAGAGCTTGCCAAGGACCAGAGGAGTTCCACGGGGATAAAACAAACTGCCTGGTATGGCAAATTCAGAGATAAATATCCCAGGGTTAAGGATGTTACACTGGATCTGACTTGTCAGGCAGCTAATGCAGCATCTGCTGAGGGAGCAAGCAGTGCTCTGTGCTCAAAACAAACACTGCTCAGCAGTAACGCAACAGACACTTTCTGGAGAGCTTGGGCATGGAGGTGTTAGGTCGAGGGTTGGACTTGATGATCCTGGAGGTTTTTTACAGCCTTAATGACTCCATGTTTCTAACTGAGGCTTCAAACCCTGAGCTTCTCCGTGTCACCAGCACTGACGTTTGCTGTCACATCCCCCTCGCCGGGAAGGAGAAGCGGAGAAGATACGGGCAATGGTGTGGGACAGAGCTTGGCTTCGGGCTGACGCAGCGCAGCCCCCGGTGACCGCACAGTGACACGGCCGGGGCTCGGCTGAGGGATCCCCTCCCCTCCCCTCCCCTCACAGCCCCACCATGGCGCCGCGCGGCGCACGCGCACCGTCCCCATGGCAACGCGGCTCCCGCGCCCCCGGCCCCGCCCCGCTGCCCTCCCCTCACTCACGGCGCCCACCGCCCCGCTCAGCGCCTGCCCAGGCCGGACCGCGGGCACAGCCAACCGGCGGCACCGGAACGAGCGCAGGGCGCGGGGACAGCGCTGCGGGGCCGAGTCCTCGGGGACTGCTCGCTACAACCGCCCGCCGCCAGCCCCAACCCCACCGGCTGCCCTTCGCCCCGCCCCTCACACTGCCCCCTTCCATTGGCCCGGCGCCGCGGGGCCTCTTGGGTGTTGTAGTCCCTGCTCGGGAGGGCGGGGCGATCCCGGCATGCCTTGCGCGGGCGGGACTAGTTCCGGCGGCGGCGTTCACCGGGGCGCAGGTGAGGGAGCGGCGGGGCAGGGCTGGGCTGGGCTGGGGACGGCGGCACCGGGACTGGGGACAGCGGGGAGGAGCGGCGGTGGCACTCACCTCTGCGGCCGGCCCCGGGCACTCCCCGGCCTCGGCGGGCCCGTGGCCGCAGCGGTTCGTACCCGCCGGCTGAAGTGTGCGATGCTGAGGCCGCGTTGCCGGTAGGGCCGCGAGGGAGGCAGGTGCGCGGATAGCGGCCCGGAGCCGTTTGGCTGTGCGCCGTTCGCTAACAGCCGTGGCGTGCCTGCTCTGGCTCCAGCGGCGCCGGCTGGGCTCAGGAGCGGGCTGTGTGCCCGAGCGGGCCGGGCCGGGCCGGGCCGGGCCGTGCGGCTGCCTTGGCGGCACAGCCCCGGCTGCGGGAAACGGGCTCTCTAGTGGGGCTGCTCAAGTGCTTTGGTGCCTCTTATCTCGTTTTGCGGAGGCTGTTTGATGTACTTTAACGTGCCTGAGAGTGACAGGCTCGTGGTAGAACCAGTCAGGTTGGAAAGGAGCTTTAAGTTCATTGAGTCCAAGTGTTAAAAGATGAAGAGCTGTGTTTTCAACAGACATGTGTAGAATTGAACCCGAGTGGGTCCAGGAATGTTTTCTCTCACACACCTCTGGAACCTGATGTGGTTCCTGCAGCTGTGATTTGTGTCAGCAGATTGCAGTGCAAAAATGAGATGTGCTGGCTGTTGTTATTGTGGCTAAGCTGGTAAAAATTGTACCTAAACAGGGATGTAACAAGGCTTTTTACTCCCTCCAATAAGTGTTGCTGAATTCAGTGGAAATAGAACTAAGTCAGGAACAGAATGGAGTGTGTTCCTGCTCTGCTCTGCATTGCTGTGGCCTTATGTCAAGTCCTGGGGGCAGCCACGACTTTAGAAGGATCTAAAGCTATTGGATGGTGTTGAAAGGAGGGACATGAGCATGGGGAAGAGGCTGAGGAGCAGCTGAAGGCACTTGGGTTGTTCAGCTGGAGGAGCCAAAGGGCAGAGCTCACTGGGATCTGCAGCTTCTCTTGAGGGACAGCTCTGCTCTCTGTGACAGGGGCAGGACCCAGGGAACGGCTGGAGCTGTGCCAGGGCAGGGTCAGGTTGGATATCAGGAAAGGTTCTTCCCCCAGAGGGTGCTGGCACTGCCCAGGCTCCCCAGGGAAAGAGCACAGCCTGAGGCTGGCAGAGCTCCAGGAGTGTTTGGACAATGCTCTCAGGGATGCACAGGGTGGGATTGTTGAGGTGTCTGTGCAGGGCCAGGAGCTGGACTGATGATCCCTGTGGGTTCCTTCCCACACAGGATATTCCATGACTCTCTGTTGTCAGCTTGATGGCTCAGTTGGAACCTGCAACTTCCTCTACAAATGTGGTACCTTGGGTGTCACTATTTTGGGACAGTAGGACACGTGGATGTCACCTGTGTTTATGAGAGGGGATGTGAGAGAGTGAATTGAGCAGAGCCTGGAGCTGAGCAGTGCCTGGTGAAGGTGGTTAATGGGCAGTGTTGGATTTGTTCAGTGCTGGGGACTGGTTGCTCCTCAAATCACCTCCTGTTTATTTTAGTGTGGCTCTAAGGTGCTTTTTGTTGCAGCTTTCATACTAAATTTTTATGGCTTATTTTTTTCTGCCTTCTGGTTTGCTCAAACAGCAAACTCTAAATTCAGGGCAGTGTGGGGTTTGCTGCCTGCTCTGAGCCCCAGCACTGCAGAGCTTTGATCCTGATAAATAGTTAAGTGCTGATGGATTAAATTTAATAATAACAGCAGCCTCACAGGTGTCATGGCTTGATCTCAGCTGGTTACCAAGTACCAGGCTCTTGCTTTTTCCTGCTCCATTCCAGTGGGATGGGGAGGAGAATCAGAAAAGAAAGTAAAAAACCTCAAGGTTTGAGGTAAGAACAGTTTAATAATTGAAGCAGAGTAAAATATAATGATGGTAATAATTACGATGACAAAAAAAAAGGAAGGTGTGATACATGACTTGGTTACTCACCGCCTAATGACTGATTCCCATCCCACATCCAAGCAGTGATTGGCTCCTCCCAGCCAACCTCCCCAGTCCATATCCTGGGAATGATGTTCTGTAGAATGGAATATGCTTCTGGCCAGTTTGGGTCAGCTCTGCTCACCCTGGCTTCTTGGGCACCTCCTTGCTGCCAGAGCATGGGAAGCTGGAAAGCCCTTGATTTAGGGTAAGCACCGGATAGCAGCAACCAAAACATCAGTGTGTTATCTTAGGATTCTTCTCATCCTAAATCCAAAACAGCCTGTGCCAACTGCTAGGGAGAGAACAAACTCTATCCCAGCTGAAAGCAGGACAAGCAGAGCTGAGGAAGGTCTCTAACAACTGTGGGCTTGGTCACTCTGCCCCAAAGCAGGGGAACAGCCTGTGAATGTTCAGGAGGTCTTTGACAAACTTATTCTTAGCAACCCAATCTCCCTCAGCTCTCTTCTGTTTACTTTTACAGGGATTTTTGTGGGGTTTATCTAAAATGTTCCATGTATAACTTGACCCTGTTAAGTCCTGTTGTGCCTGTCCCATCCCTGGAAGTGTCCAAGGCCAGGTTGGATGGGGCTTGGAGCAACCTGGGCTAGTGGAAGGTGTCCCTGCCCATGGCAGAGGTGGGATGAGATTGGCTTTAAGGTGCTTTCCAACCCAAACCATTCTGGTATTCCATGATATTATGGATTATTGTGTATTTGAGGGTGGTGTCACATGTCCCCTCCAGGCGTCCCCTCCAGGCATCCCCTCTTCAGACTAGACAACCCCAATTTTGTTTCACCCAGGGCTTTTCATTTCAGTCCTGAGAGCTCTGATCACTTTTGTTGCTGTCCTGGAGATTGTGAGCAGCTGTCCTCAGGTGCTTGCAGAGCTGACATCCTGCTAAAGTTCAGTCTGAGGGGAAATATCAGGATTAAAAAAAAATAAAAGTAGCAAATATGTAGGCAGAGCACAGGGGAGGTGTAGGAGTGAGGATGAGTGTCCTGGATGTTCTGTCCTGTCATTATTGCCCTGTTAACTGTGGATCAGCTCACCAAGGGTGTGTTGGTACCTTGTGCCTGAGTGGGGCTGATTCTGGCAAAGACCAAAACCTGTGTGGTTCATAATTCAGGTACCAAATTAACAAGGAGGGTTGCAGAGAGCAATGAGCTTCATTTGTACTTGAATTTGCTTCTACAAACTGCCTGGGACTTCATCTCCTTTCACTGCCTTTTGGCTTTCCTGGGGCAACTTTAATCTGGTTTAGTGAGAAACTCCTACTTTCCCCCTTATGACCCACTTAGATCTCATTGTGGTTTGACTGTGAGGTGTTCAGACCTTTCACTTGTGCTCTGCATATTCTTGTCTGAGGCCCCTGGCTTTCCCAGTGTGATACAAATTGCTGCCATCGGGCAAAGTTGGTGCTTTTACAGATGTTCTAAGAAAGGAATAATTTATTACCAGGTGATGAAGTTGAATACTTTTGTAGTCTTAACAAGCTGAGGATGAAGGAGGGGAAGAAAAGGAGATCCAAGTGGGGGAGTGAAGAGGTAGGAATTAAAGGTGTTTTCTTGCATTATAAGAAGAGGGGTTGGTGCTTGCAAGGCAAAGACTCCCAGTTGTTCAGAAAACAGGAGTGTGGTTTTGAAAAGTTACAGCTGAGGGAATCTGAAGACTAACTGCTGCTGAAAAGCCTTTTCCTGCTCTCTTTTATATCTCACCAATGCCAAATTTGGCATTTTCCTGACCCCAGGATGATTCAGCCTGAGGAATTAAACTGGCAAAAAGTTATCAGGAAGAAGAAAGACTTTACCCTGGCTTAGCTTATGTAGAGGGACCAGAAACCCCAGAAGTGCTGCATGGTGGGACTGCAGGGAGGGGAAAGCAATTCCCAAGTGATTGTCTGGAACAAGCTGCCCAGAGAGGCTGTGGATCTCCTTCCCTGGAGATATTCAAAGCCCACCTGGACACAGCCCTGTGTAATGAATTCAGAGGACCCTGCTTGAGGGGGGAGGTTCGGGGAGATGATACCCAGTGCTCCCTTCCAACTGGAGCCATTCTGGGATTCCATGGTGGGGGTGAATTCTGTGTCCTGGAGCTGCAGATGGAGCCATCAGCTACTGTGCTCAGAGCTGTGCTGAGCAGCTCTTCATGGAGTGCCAAACAAGAACACTCTCCTGTTGGTGGTTCAAATGATCAATCCACAATTGCTCCCTAAGGCTGGGGCTGGGATAAACCTTTCAGGCATTCCTGGGCTGGAGGAGCTGTGTAATTCAGTTGTGTCTGCAGGATAGAGGGGTGTGCTGGGATAATGAATGGGCAGGTGTGCTGCTGCTCCCAGGATTGGTATGCAGCATTTCCAGGATTTACAGAGATGGGGCTGGGCTGCTTCTGAAGGGCTGAAACAATAAATGGTAGAAACAATCTGCTTACAACCTGATGACAGTGGAGTGTGCACCCTCTTCAGGTGACAGTGACAGCTGTGGGAGCATTGGGCAGTTGCCATTATTAATGACTGTGTGTTAATTTAATCAGGGCCATCCTGTAATGCAAGACAGATGGAGAAGACCAGGAATTTCTGACACACGAATTCTTAATTCTCTCCTTTCATTATAAAACATGCAGAGCAAGAGTTACATCCTTTTGTATAACACTAAGCTTACCTTCAGCTCTTAAATAGATGTTTAGTCTTCCCTTACCCAGGTTATTCAAAGCTGCCTTAGGCATGTTTGGATTAGGCAGGGAGGAAATAAAGCCACTGCTTCTGGAATCTTAAAATGAGATTTGAATGATGTGGGTTTTAGCATTATTGCCTTTTATTTTTCTAGTGTATTGGAATCCCAGAGTTCCCTGCAGCAAGAGAGAACTTCCAGCAAAATCTTCTCAGCAACTGTTACTGCCTCAGGCTGAGGAGTCAGTCAAAGTCGAGGTAGGAATTTAAAACCCCACACATCTTAGCCTCACCTTCTCAGCCCGTGGAGCTGTAATTCCATGGCAGACAGGGCTCAGCAGCTGACTGGTGCTCTGGTTTGGCTCCTCAGGGCAGGATGTCGGAGCTGAGCGATGAAGCCAGTGAGTCGGAGCTGCTGAGCCGCAGCCTCTCCATGTGGCACGGGGCTGGGCAGCTGGTGTGCCGCGAGGAGCTCGATGTGCCTCTGGACCTGCACACCGCCTCCTCTGTCGGGCAGTATGAAGTGGTGCAGGAGTGCATCCGGCGGTGAGAGGGGCTGGGCAGGGCACAGCTGGGGTGCCACCTGCTTTAGGGGTGGTTGTCACCAGTGCCACGCTGCTCAGGGCAATGGGGATGTGTCACTGGGACTCCCAAAGGGTTCATGGCACAAAGTTTTGTGGGGTAAATCTGCTGATAAAAATTACCTCCCTAGTGTTTTAGTGGGAGGTGTCCCAGCCGGTGGCAGGGAGGTGGAACAAGGTGGTCTTTGAGGTCCCTTCCAACCCAAACCATTTTGTGATTTGGTGGAAGTTGTGCTGGAGCTGATAGAAATTCCCATGCAGGCTTCAGTGCTAGATGATAACAAGAGTCTGCAGGAGCCATCTGTGATCCACAGCTCCAGCACAGTAGTTCATGTGGCTTCTTTTCTGTGTTCCTTAGTGGAGATCTGGATTTGAACCAGAGGAACTGTGGGGGTTGGACCCCACTCATGTATGCCTCCTACATTGGCCATGACAACATTGTGCACCTGCTGCTGGAAGCAGGAGTGAATGTGAACATCCCCACCCCAGAAGGGCAGACTCCCCTCATGCTGGCCTCCAGCTGTGGCAATGAGAGTGTTGCCTACTTCCTTCTACAGGTGTGTATCCCAGAAAAAAACAGGTAAAGCCCCAGCTCACGGTTTAAATGCTTAGGATAGGATTATCCACAAGTTGCCACCTTCTGTTCTGTTTGAGGTCAGCGTTGTGCAGGGATGTAAACTCCTGGTATCCCAGCAGAGGGGCAATGGCTGAAAGCCTGAGCAGAGCAAGTACAGTAAAGAGCATTGTCTGTTCTCTTGCAGCAAGGGGCAGAGCTGGAGATGAAGGACATCCATGGCTGGACTGCCTTGTTCCACTGCACCAGTGCTGGGCACCAGCAGATGGTCAAGTTCTTACTGGAGAATGGAGCAAATGCCAACTGCAAGTAAGGAGGAATTTGTCCTTTCTTTATCATTTCGTTGTAATTTCTCACTCAGATATGAAAGCAACAGCTGGCAGATGAACACACTCCAACAGACACCTGCTTTTGTCTTCCCCCTGTAACTTAGGATGTGTGACACAGCCATTACAGGGACAAGTGACCTGCAAACTGAATTGAAGTTTGCCCATGCTGTCACTGTTTATTTAACTAAGATCAGGGGAAGTTAGATTACTGCTTGTTTAATTGTCAGATAAACACTGTCACCTTCTGAACTCAAGTGCTCTTCACAAGTCTGTCTATTGATTATTTTATATACTCAGAGTTCATGTTGGTTTTTGAAGTGTGCCCTGCATTCCCATGCCTTGGGGACTGCCATACATTTATACACATGGAATAGCCTGGGGGCAACAAGAGGTTCTTGCTTTATTAGCTCCTGCAAAACTGATTTGGGCTCTTAAAGGCAGATCTGCAGCTGGAAGAGTAATCTGTTGCTGTGCAGCCAATTGAGCAACACTGAATCTCCACAGGGAATTTTAGAGCAGGACAGCCAGCACATCATAGAGTCTGTGCTCAGCAAAAGTTGGGTTTGGAGATGCTCTGTTAGGGCATGGCAAAACTGCAGCACAGTTCAGCTGTGATTGTTCCAGTCCATGTGTTTGTTCTCTTCCTAGGGAGCCAGTGTATGGATACACACCTCTGATGGAAGCAGCTGCTTCTGGCCACGAGATAATTGTGCAGTATCTTCTCAATCACGTGAGTGTCCTGGCAGTTCCCTGGGTAGCTGAAAGTCTCTGGTTCCAGCTCTCAGAGGAACTACCACAAGTTTGACACCAGACTATATTTTACGGTGTTGTGTTTTCTCCTTGGTGACAGTCACATCTGAAGTCCCAGACTTCCAGGACTGTTTCCAAAGTATCTGCTTTCTGCAGGCTGGCTCTGTGATTTTACACTGGCCTTGCAGGAATAGGAGTGAGGTCTGACTGCCCAGATTTAACTGAATAATAACTGAATTAGAAAACCATTTAGGCTGTAATTTTTGTATTGTGTTTACAAGCTTGCATGCTAAGGCTGGTGGACATCTGCATCCAAAAGCTTATAGGCATGCATGAATCTTACACCATTTGATTTTGAGCTGGTCCAGCTTACTGCCAGAAGGAGGCAGCAATTCAAAACACTTCTCAGATCAAACAAACCAGTTCCCAGTGGCAATGCACAAGAGCCATATGCCTGGGCTATTTGACATTCAGGGATTGGAGAGACTGTAGATAATTAGAAAGGCATTCAGGATATTAGTCGACCTTGAATTGTCTGTCAAAGGTGAGCCTCAATTGCTGATGGAGGAGCTAAGACAATCCTTGGGGTTTTTTAATATACATATGTTTTTTATGGTGCACTTAAACATGTGTTTCTCCTGCAGGGAGTGAAGGCAGATGTCAGAGATAACACTGGAGCCACAGCAAGGACCCTGGCCATGAAGTATGGCCACACCAAGATTGTGGGGCTGATAGATTTGCATGCAGCCCCAGTGCCCAAGGTCTTCTGCAGAGGTCCAGGTAATAGATGTTGGAGTTGTTTTTTTAAGATGGAGCCTGAAGTGAGGTGTTTGATAGTTTGAAAGTATATTCCTGTGTGTATATCACACAGTATAGATCAGTGCTAGCTGATCTATCCTGGAAATTCCAGCCTTTCTGAGGATGGAAGAGGCATGAATCTAACAATTCTCGTCTGCTGGTCCTTTTCTGATCCAGCTTAGCTGTTTCACCCTTGCTCTTTAACATTTGCCTTTTCTTTCCACTGCATTTATAGGACCAGTAGCAAGTAAAGCAGGCAAATGACTTCCTGTGCTGCTAACAACCTGTGTTTGAACTACAGGGAAATATGAAGAGCTGAGTTCCTCAGATGAATCATGTTCTGCTCCCCAGAGACAGAGACCTGCTCGTAGGACCAAGGGTCCCAGCATCCATGAGGGGCCCCAGGCCTTGGCCAAGATCACAGCAGTTGGAATTGGGGGAAAGAAGCAGTTTGTCTATGGTGAGAGGAGTTTGGAGCCTGAGGATTAGTCCCCTGAGGCCTCAAATGCACTGCAGTTATTACTGCTACCCATTTTTTCTCTTTGTTTGGGATTCATGTGTGATTTGTGCAGAACATAGTGAGCACCATCATACAAGGCTATCCAATGTCTGGGTTAGAAAGAAAACCCCTTGAACTCTTTTGTGAAGGCTGGATATTGATGAGTGGGACACTTTTCTGCTCTCATTTCAATTACTGTTCCCCTGACTGCTGAGAACAATTCAGTTTCCCGTTTTTGAGTCAGGCTTAAAAGTTTGAGAGGCCTTCTCAAGCTGATGACAGAGAAGGTGGTCACAGTGGCCAAGAAATCATTGATCACAGGAGTGAACTTGTGAGTTTTTCCTTCTCAGATGCTTGAAATGGTGCTAAAAGTGAGATTACAAACCCTTTGCAATAGACCAAGAGAAAGATGATCCCAAATGCTGTGGGGTCATGTGAAGGAACTGCAGGAATCTGCATTCCTCAGGTTTTCTCTGTGCTTTCAGAATTAAACCTGCCAGTTGAGAGGATAGCCTCTCATTGTGGTTATTTTCAAATCTGAGTGGTTTCATTTTCTGCAGGAGCCTCCCTGATAACTTGCATCCTAATGTTTGTTCTCCCTTCCTGTTGCACACAGAGCAGGTGCCCCCTCAGGGCTATGTTACCTTCAGTGACGATGGCAGCTGTGAATCGGGTGACATCCGGTTCAGGGATGTCACCTCTCCGATTAATGAGCAGGATGTGGAGAGCACCAGCAGCAGGGGTAAGTCACTGTCTCAGAAAATGGTCCAGTTTGCAGTGCACCCCTGGATGTGAGTCCAGGCCTTGGCTTCCTCTCCCACTGAGATGCTGAGATTGGAATATCTCCCCTGAGGGAAAGCTGGGATAATTTAGCTACAGAGATCAAGCTTAATGTGGTAATTTCATCAATTTGTACACATAGTCAGAAGGAGGGTGGGAAGAAGACAGAGCAAGGCTGTCTCCAGTAGTGCCTCTGGTACCAAACAGACTTGGGGAAAGATGAGCTCTGGGGATCAGATGTGGTATCTGTGCCTCAGGGCTCTCTCGTATCCTGAGTGTTGCCCATGAAGCCTTGCTCTGAGTTTCCCCTTCCTTTACATCTCCAGCAGGTTTTGCTGGTAATTTGTGTAGCAAAACTAGCATGTAACAAAGTTGAACTTAATCATCTTATTTTCCTTTTTCCTTTCCAGAGGATAGTGTTTCCTCCAACAACTTGGGAGCTGTCAGGAGCAGTAGCAGCAGCAGCGAATACCTGATCAGAGCCCCAGGAGTCAGCAGTGAAGGCTCTTTGGAAAGCAATGAGGTGGAGTTTTCTGTTTTCCTTCCTCTGCCTTCAGCTTGGGCAGTGCTGTCACCCGTGGGTGATCCTACTCCCTTGGGAGGCTGTAGGGCCAGGCTGGGTGAGGAAAGACTCCATTAGAGGGGCAGGAAAACCAAGGAAGGGAAAGAGGCTGGAGGTAACTCACAGTTCATGTGGTTCAAGGCAGCTCTGGGGCTGAAGTACAGAAGGGCTTTTAGGTCATGGGGGAGTATGCACTTGTTAGCCCCAGTGATTGTCACATCTCTGCCTGATCATCTTTCCATTTTGTGGGTGTTTTCTTTCTCTTGCAGGACTCTGACCACACCAACAGCCCCCCGAGTCGGAAACAAGCCAAGAGCTTTAAGAGCAAGACCCGCTACAGCAACAGTGACAGCCAGTGGAGCCACTGCCCAGGGAAGGCTGGGTGCTCCAGCCAGCACCTGGTCCTTCCTGAGCCCCCCAGCCTACACAGGGCCCCAGGTGAGCACATAGACTTGTCCTGCAGGCTCTCACTGTACCATGTGTGGGAGGCTTTTCCAAGGTCACCAAAACACCTTGGATTCCAAACTTAAACGCTTGTGAAACAGCAATTTCTTGTACAGTAGCTGTTTGCTCCTGAGGAGGTGTTGCTGTTGTTTGGAGGGGTTTCCTAGAGCCTTTCAGGCCTGTGGTTGTGCTGTCAAACCTGGCAGTGGAGTAGATGGTGCTGTCATTCTGCTCTGCACTTGTTAGAAGAGGCCAGGCCTGGTGTGTGACTGTGGAGAAGGGCAGGGAGCCACAGGAAGTTGTGGTGGCTGCTGGAACCCAGGAAGGTGTTACAGCAGCCTGAGGAAGCAGATCTTTATGATTAAGAGGAATAGCGATGCTTTTGTTGTGAAGTTACCAGTTTGTTTTGGATGGGCTGCAGGACCTGGCAACATTCCTTGAGGAGATTGGGTGCCTGAAGTACCTGCAGGTGTTTGAGGAGCAAGACGTGGACCTTCGCATCTTCCTGACCCTCACAGAGAGTGACCTGAAGGAAATAGGCATCACGTGAGTGTCTGTCCTGTCCTTCCCAGCTTTCCCTGATAAGCCATGTCCAACTGAGCAGGCAGGTCTAGCTGGGGCGTGCTGCTCTCTTCTGCCTGCCTCCCACACAACTTTGTATTCCTTGGCTGTAGCACACTCCTTCTGGAGGTACCTCGGAGAGACCAGCAGACTGCAGAGGTGCTCATGGCATCCCACAGGGCTTAGGGAGAGGTGGTGCAGGGCTTGACCCCTGTTGGTTGCATCCCACAGGCTGTTTGGCCCCAAGAGGAAGATGACCTCTGCCATTGCCCGCTGGCACAGCAGCGCTCGCCCGCCCAGCGACGCGCTGGAGTTGGCCTATGCTGATCGGCTGGAGGCAGAGATGCAGGAGTTGGCCATCCAGCTGCACAAGGTGAGGCTGCTGGGAGCTCCTCAGGGCTCTACACCCTGCAGGAAGTGATCAGTGCTGTATTTTTGTTGTGCCTCTGATGTTTTTCCTTCACCCAGGGCCATATCTTGTAGTTGACACACTTTGCATCAAGTATATGACATGTACAGCTTATCCACTCCTCATCCTTTTTGCTCCTTTGCCTGTTTCCCATCCAGCTGAGAGCTATAGGAGCCAGGGGCAGGAATTAAATCCCTACTCTGGCCCAGCAGTGTCACTTTTGTGATGAAGTTGTGCAGCCATTAGTGAACAGACTTGTGTTGGTTTGGGAAATTTGGATTAACGAGTATCTTCATAGATGCAGAGGAAGGGGGAATAGTAACCAGGGGATTTGGCTTGGCATGGAGAGAACCTGTATTCTGTGTACAAGCCTTATCCAGGTTCTTTTCCCAGTGGAAAGAGTGTTTCTGGCACTCTAAAATTAAAATCCTGCCTGAATTAAAATAGCAGAGAGTCCAGGGAAATGTCAGAGCAGCACATGTGAGATACTCAGTTTTCCCAGCCTAATCCCCAGTGTGCTCTGCTGCAGAGGTGTGAAGAGGTGGAGGTGATGAAGGGCCAGGTGTGCCAGGAGCAGAAGCTGCGTGCAGTGGCTGAGAGCTGTTTGATGGAGCGGGATGAGACCTGGAATGCTATCCAGTGCCAGCTCAGAGAGGCTCAGGCCATCACCAAGGATGCTGGAGTCCTGCTGGATCAGATCAAGTGAGTCATTCCCAGAAAATGGCACTGAGGCCGCTGGCAAATGGGATTGGGGGTCATATTGGCAGTCTTACAGGTGATGCTCAGGGTAAGGCAGGAGAGCCCACCTGAATCCTGAGCACATTTTGGATACTGCCTGACTTTCCCTAGTGTGAAAGCCACAGCCAGGGAAGCACATGTGAAGCTTTGGTCAGATGCATGAGCTGTAAGTGGCCTGACTTTCTGGGTGCTCCTGTTCCAACTAGAAGCAACCAAAAGGCTGATGCTTGGTGCTTACCCAGTGCCCAGAATCTAAGTTGGTGGTCAGGTAGATGCAAAAAGGAGTTTCTAACTTCCAAACCCTATCAAAGGATTTGCAGTATCTTGCAAGAGAAGAATACTTTTCTTGCAACTCTGACAGCTGGCAGAGAAACCTACCCTGTCCATTCATCCCCACCTCCTGACACTCCTTTGATTGCCCTTGTGGTGCCTTTCTCTCTGCCCCATTGGATTCCTGTCCACTGATGGAATAGGGGCATCCCTGAAAGTGGCATAAATCTTGCTGCTTATGGATCCTAGCCCAAAGGGAGTGGGGTCTGCTGGCTGCCAAGCCAGAGTCAATTGAAGTTGGATCCACAAGGACGGCAGAGCTTGCCTTTTCCCCCTGACTGAGGAGCTGAGGTTTCTGTAGAAGGGCCTTGCCATGCTCTGAGCATACTCTGCTTGAATTGATGGCATGGTGATGACAGCCAGAGAACTTGGGTGCCCTTCATGCCTGTCCTGAGATCATTTTCATTGCCCTTTAGAAGCCTTGTATTGGGCCTGATTCTCACACAAACCAGGCACAGCCCTGGCTTGGGCTTCCTGCTGCTCACCCTGGGCCCTCCTTGTCTTGTCCCCCCACAGCTCCTCTGTGAACAGGGCAGAGCTGGCTGTGGCTGGAGATGGGGAGCAGTGCCTGGGAGCTGAGCAGTGCCAGCACCCCGACCTTGGGGTGGGGCACCACTTCCTCTTCCCAGGAAGCAGCAGGGAGCAGGTTGTACCCCAGGGCCTTAGAGGCACTGCCTGGGCACCCCATGCAGGTACTGCAGGCTGTAGGAGTGTGCAGTGTGGCTGCCAGGATGGCTCTGTGCCCTGCTGATGGCTGTGCTATGCTTTGGCAGGAGCTGCCAGGCAGAGCTGTCGGCCCGGCTGGCCCCGGAGCGGGCGGGAGATGGAGTGCCGGACAGGCGGGAGCAGCGCGGCACCGGAGAGAGCCAGCGGCCCGGGGAGCGCCCAGGTGAGCAGCAGCTCCAGCTGCACGGGGGGAGAGCCCAGAGCAAACCCCCTGTGCTTGTCTTCATTTGCTGAAAGGATGGAGTCAGCCAGTTGGGAATGGAGGAGCAGCCAAACTTGTACACTGAGTGTAAAATTTTGTGCTTGGGGAAGCGTTTAAATGTCTCGGGGAATTTGGAGCTCAACTTGCAGAGGTCCTCAGCAAGTGGGAAGTTCTGGGGTCTGGCAGGTGTTTGTGGCTAAGAATACAGGGCTGGAGCACAGGCCCCAGGGACAGCCCTGCTTCAGGGGACTGTGGCTGCACCTTGGCTGTGTCACCACCCTGTGCACTGGAGCAGGGTCTGAACCAGATGTGACTGGTTCCCTAACCTGGTTTGGGGTATTGTGCTGTTGGATCCCTGGGACAAACCCCTGTGTATGGCTGGGCAGGCCTGACCAGCAGCTCCTTATCCGTAGGAGTTGGTAAATGATCCCTGGAAGTGCTCAAGGCCAGGTTGGAGGGGACTTGGAGCATCCTGGGCTAGTGAAAGGTGTCCCTGTCCATGGCAGGAGGTGGAATGGGATGGGCTTTAAGGTCCTTTCCAACCCAATTCCATAATTATGAGGTTCTCTAATCTTGTTGCCTGTGACATGTTCCTAGCGACATGTTTTTTGGTGCCAGTGAGCAGCAAATAGGGAAGTGAGACAAATAGAGATTCTGTTGATTTGTCCTCTACACCTAATTGCTTTGACATTTTCTTAATAAACAACCCAGCCATTATAAAAACGTGAATTCCTAAGTGGTAGAATTGCCAGAAAACTCAGTTTGGCATGGGCAGTTCCAGCTCTTTTCCTCTGTGATTCCTAAGTGGAACTGCTTTGGCTGGAGATGCTTCCCAGCAACACCAACCCCTTGAGTGCTCTGTCCCAGAGAGCATGTGGATGGATTAACTGTGTCTCTGTCCTTGCAGTGCTGGAAGGGTGGCCACCTTCCCTGAAGTCCTTGAGCTTGCCTGAGCTGTCAGCTGTGCTGGAGGAGCGTGTGGGAGAGATGGGTAAGGTGGGAAGGACTCTGGGCATGGTGAGGGACTCTTGTGCTGGGAGGGGAGGTGTGGCTGGCTGGGGGTTTGGAGAGGTGGTTGGGAGGGACCCAACAATCCCTGCTCATTCAGGGAACTCTCCAGGCTCCCAAGTGGACGCTGGCAGCTTATTCTTGCTGCAGATCTTGGGCTCTGCATCATCCCCTGGTGAGAGGTCCAGGCTGAGATGGTAGGGGGTGCCCCTTGCATCTCCTGCTCAGTGGTGAGAGCTGCTGGGGAAGTGCTTCCCAAAGTCTGTGTCCTGTTCTCCTGGTGACAGGAACTCATCCCAGCAACAGGCAGAGAGTAGAGACACCCCTGTTTTCAGAGGAGGCAGGCAGCACAGCAGTGGCTGAGTGCAGCCTGTTCTTTCCTGCTTCCTAGCCTGCTCCTAACACTGATTTTTCCCTTTGGTTTGTCCTCAGGAAAAGCTCTGCAGACTGTGACTCAAAACCTCCAAAGGCTCCAAGCCCTGGGGCAGAGTGGGCAGAGCTGGCCAGAGCCATAACCAAGCCAGGAGGGTGAGTGGGAGCAACTGCCCTGCCCAGGGACAGGCTGTGGCACTGAGGGGACACACTCCCTCACTGCCATGTCCCCAGAGCTCACTCATAGCCCCCACCCCAGGGCTGGGCTCTGACTTGGCCTCGTGTGCCCTCTGGTTGGTTCTCCCTTGGGAAAATCCATAGCCCCCTTGTCTGTGTGTGTCCCCAGAGGGTGACTGTCCCCTTTTCCCTGGTGGCTGCAGGAATACTGACGTCGGGTGACTGTTCCACCCGGAAGCTGAGTGTGCCTGGAATAGGAGCACGGGGCTGTGCTGGCAGCACCACAGCTCTGCCAAGGGCCACCGCAGGAGGAGGCCGTGGCCACCAGAGAACACAGCTAAGAGGACAAGGGACAGCAGAAGACAACCAGAAACTCTCTGGGCCTGATTCTGTCTGGCTTCCCAGGATCCTTGTTTGAAAGGTTTTGGTTTGGAGAAGCTCTAAGCCAGGAAGTTTTATCTGCCTTAAGCTTCCTGCAGACGTTGTTCAGGTCTGGGTGGTGGTAGAAAGCTGACAGTTGCACGCAGCAATCAATTCATTATCCTTTTCTGTATCCCAAGCTCCCCAGAGCTTCTGAAATGTGTCCCTGGCTCCTCCTGTGCCGTGGGGATTGGCCCAGAGAATGGATCTGAGGCCATAAAAAAGACAGGTTGTTGTGGAGGAGTGAAGGGAATGAAGTTTGTAACATTTGGCTCTTTGAGCTGCAGCGGAGCTCGAAGTGCAGCCCTGTTCCTGCTTGGAATGTCTGCTCTGCTGCCACCCCAGATCTGGGCTTCAGAGCCTGTCCCTCCTGCCACCCCATCCTGGTTCACTTTGGGTTCTTGCTGTCCTTAGGGGCTGGGTGTGATACCTGTGGTGTCGTGGTTTAGGAATGGCATTCGCTGAAACACTCCTGAATCACTCACTCACTCCTGCTCCTCCCCCTCCCCGGGGGTGGGATGGAGAGGGGGATTGGAGGCACAAAAGGTGGAGATCGCAGGTTGAAATAAAAGCAACTGGAAACAGCAATGAGATAAGGAACAGCAACAGCAGTAATAACAAAAGTGTACAAGAGAGGTCCTGGTCCTGCAGAAATGAACCCTGTCCTGGCCAGAACCAGGACATCACCTTATTCCATCCCCAAAACCTTGGCTTTGTGGTCAATGCTTTATGGCAGAGTTTGTTGGTCTGGTCTGCCCCTGCCAAGATTCCAGCAAGGCAGATGTTCTGCTGGAAAGACAGGAGAGAGAAGGAAGAGCCTGAGGCTGTTGAGCTTCCTGTGCCTGTGGCAAGCAGGGGAATGCCAAGGCAGTAGAGCAGGGACAGGGATGGCTCTGTGCCCCGGGGGAGGTGGGCAAGGAATCCACAGCCCAGCTGTGCCTGTAGTACCAAGCTTTGCTCCTCATCACTGCCTGCTTTTGATGTCCAGGCTTCAGTGCTGGGAAATAGTTCTGCCAGGGCAGTCTTGAGTTGGCATTTCCAAGGACAGGCACTACACGAGCAGGCTGCTCCATCTCTGGGATTGGGTGAGGGATGCTGGTGACAGGGACCTTGATGTAAAATGGTTTCCAGTGACTGTCCCCATTTATTTCTGTCCCCATTTATTTAAGAATCCTGTAAGGGGGAAAAACACAACAATCAAAATCTGAAGCAGGAGGCTAGTGCTACCCTAAGGTGAGCTGTCCGAGGAAAAGTAGCATTTGCTGACTTGGAGAAATGAATAAAACCTGAGAACCTGGGTGTGGTGTGTGGATGTCTCTGGGGGGAGTTGGGGCATCATGAATGAGCTCCCTGATTCATTGCAGGACCATCAGCAATGTATTCAGTGCTTTCCAGCTTCCTCTCATTGACTCAGGGGCCTGGGGCTGCCTCATTCCTGCCAGCCCTGCCTGGTGCCACCCTTGCAGCACTGTCTGGGTGGGTGATGTGGGAATCCAGCAAAGAGCAGCAAATCAGCCCCTGGGGAGCTGCTGGAGCGAGTCTAGAGGAGGCCATGGAGCTGCTCCAAAGGTTGGAGCCAGGCTGGGAGAGCTAGGGCTGTTCATCTGCAGAAGAGAAGCGCCTGGGAGACCTCAGAGCTCCTGCCAGTGCCTAAAGGGGCTCCAGGAGAGGGACTTGGGACAAGGGATGGAGGGACAGGACACAGGGACTGGCTTCCCACTGCCAGAGAGCAGGGAGAGAGGGGATATTGGGAAGGAATTGTTCCCTGTGAGGGTGGGGAGGCCCTGGCACAGGGTGCTCAGAGAAGCTGTGGCTGCCCCTGGATCCCTGGCAGTGTCCAAGGCCAGGCTGGACAGGGCTTGAAGCAGCCTGGGCTAGTGGAAGGTGTTCCTGCCCATGGCAGGGGTGGAATGGGATGGGCTTTAAGCTTCTCTTCCACCCCACTCCATTCGAGGACTGAGCTGTCTGTGCCCACAGGCAATTCCCCTCTCCTTGAGCAGACACCAGCAGCAGGCTCTGCTTGCTGAAAAATAAATATTTATTTACATCTGAAAAGAGAGTTAATGTGTAAAATGGTCTCATGGGGGTTACAGCAATCCAGGACAACTCCTGTGTGACACCAGCCTGGAGCTCAGCCTGGTGCAGCCTCTTCTTTGTGTGCTCCAGGCAGCCCCTCTGTGAGGCCCTGGGAGAGGCTTCCCCAGGCTGCCTGGGAAGGAGCTGGAGAACCTCCTGTGTCCATGGACATGTCCTGGAGAGTCCCAGCAGCTTCCTCCAGCCTGGAGGGGACTTTGTGCACAGCAGAGGCAGGAACGTGGGTGGAACAAGCAGTGGCAACGTGTCTGTGCTGCTGTGGAGGGGCAGAGTCAGGGGCTCGGTGTTGGGAGCTCCAGCTGCTCTGGGCTCCTCCAGGAGAGCTCAGGGCCAGGCAGGAGCTGCCAGCGAGGCACAGGCAGCCCTGCTCAAACCACACCACCCCTGGTGCTTCCCTTGCTCTGGGCTTCCCGCCATCCACCAGCTGCTGGCCACAGGCTGATGCTTTGGCACCCACTGGAAAGCAAACTCCTAGAATCTCAGCCTTTGGCCATAAAATGGTTCCTGAGCTCCTGCCAGGCCTGGAAATCCAACTTTTCCTCTGCAGAGGAGGAGGTGGCTGAGCTAGGTGCTGGAGCTGGGATGTAGGAGGTCAGGCTTGGCTCCAGCGAGCTGCTGCTCTCAAATCCTTTGCTCCCAAGTGATTTTGAGGCTCCATCCTTGGCTCTGCTGATAGCGAGGGGTGACCAGGGGTTTGTACAGCTGGAGAGCAGCGAGGAGGGGGTGGGTGCTGCTGGTCTGTGAGGGTGGGGAGGAGGTGTAGGAGCAGCACCTCGCTGTGGAGAGCTTTACAGGGTGATGTGGTGTCTGGGAGCTATCAGGGTGCTGGTGAGATGCTCCTGCTGTAGGACAGGGAAGCCCTGGATGTGGTGTGGCCCAGGGTGCAGGGTTTGGTTTGATTTGATTTGATTTGGTTTGGTTTGGGCAGCAGGTCTGGGCCCAGCAGCAGCTCCTGTTCCCCCTGCTGAGTGCCAGGCTCCTTCTGGCTGCTGTGACCCCACAGGTGCCCAGGTAGGTGTGGGTGTTCAGGGGTTCCCAGTGTGGAAGGTGTCCTGGGGGGAGGCTGCTGGGTTCTGCTGGTGCACAGCCCCTGTGAGGCCCTGCTGAGGGGACAGCCATGCCTGGCAGGAGCCACAGCTGCCACCTCCCCTCGGGTCACAGCAGGGATGTCCCTTCCAGCAGCTCCAGTGTGGCACAGCCAGACCCTGCTGCCAGCCTGGCCATCCCGGGTGGGCACTGCCCAGCACAGCTCCCCGCAGGCCCCTGTCCTCCAGCCAGGCCCCGTGGCCACCATGGCCAGCAGCCCCTCTGCTTGGCTGGTCAGCACCTCACTGGGCACAGCAGAGCACTGGGTGATCGAGCTTCCAGAGCTGCCACTTCTTCTTCATCTCAGACTTCACCTGCCATGAAGGGAAGGCAGCAGGGGCTTATCCCTACCCTCAGGCACAGGGTAGGGTGGGAAAGCCGGGCAGGAGGTGCCCTGGCAGGGACATGGACAGGGATAGGGACACTGACAGGGACAGGCACCCACCTCCTTGTTGGCAAAGCAGTACAGCACAGCCACCAGGAAGCCCTGCAGGGAGAGCCAGGGGTGAGCACCCCTGCCATCCCTCTCCTGGGCTGGGATGGGCTTAGGCTCCCCCCAGGGCACCTCTGGGTGCTTTTAGGGTTGAGGTCCCTATGGCACCACTGCCTCAGAGAGCACGGGATGCACCACCCCACGCTCAAGGGCACATGGTGGGAGAGGCAGTGTCCCCCTTCCCATGGAGGCACCACAGGGAGAGTGAGCTGGCAGAGGAACCCCCTGGTCCTTGCTCCATGGTGTGCCCAGAACCAGGACTTGTTTGACTCCCACCTCACCTGGAAGGAGTTGAGGAAGAGGGTGAAGAACACCTTGACATAGCGCAGGATGCCTGTGGTTTGCTCGTCGGTGGCAAAGATGAAAACAACTTCATGGATCCCGAAGAGGGGGATGAGGGTGAGGGTGGCTTTGGCCAGCCTGGAGGAGAGTAAGGGGACCCTAAATCTCCCAGTTAATCCCAGGGTGGTGGTTTAAGGGTGTGCAAGGTGGAGGAGAGGCACGGGGTGGGTGTGGAAATGGTGTAATCCTGTTATCCCAGCCTGTCCATCCCACTCTCCCAGCCCACCTCAGCTTGTAGTCAGCATAGCCCTTCTGGTTGGCCCGGAGCTTGGCCAGGATCACCTTGAGGATCCGCATGAAGATGAGCAGGTTGATCTGGGAGGGGGAGACAGGGCAGGGGCACAGAGAGCCCAGCACCCCCACCCTGCCTGGGACGCTCACCCCACAGGAGATGGCACCCCCTGTGCTGCCAAGGCTGCTGCTGCCCTTCCTCCCCTCCTGCCATCCCAAAATCCCAGCTAGGAAGCAGCAGGGGCCACTGCCATCCCCTTTCTCTGGGGGTCAGCACCCTGGCCTCCTTCACAGACCCCTGGAACCCAGGGCTCAGCAAACTGCTGTTAAAAAACCAACCCCCATGCATTTGGCTGATCACTGAAGGCCAGCTCTCCCTCTTGGCCTCTGCTGGAAGCTTCCTGGGGATCACAGCCCTGCCCGGGGCCAGGAGCCAGGGGCTGAGCTGCTGTTATCCAAAATTGCCAGGGTTGGCAGCTCTTCCCTACCAGGGAGGCGAGCAGGATGGGGATGCGGATGATCCACCAGTAAGCCATGTTCTCATTCAGGGCCCAGCACCTGCCAGCAGACACAGAGGGCTCAGCAGGGGTAGCCCTGGGGACAGGGCCAGCCAAGAGCTTTCCTGCCCTGGCCAGGGGGCTCAGGGACACTCAGTGTCCCAGGCCCAGCCTGGGGCTGAGCATCCCAGCAGGACCCCCATCCATCCCTCATCCATCCATCCATCCCTCATCCATTCATCCATCATCCATCCATCCCTCCCTCCCTCTCTCCCCACTCACTCTGCATTCTCCTTCAGGTACTTGGCCACCATCCAGGGCACCACAAACACCACGGGGGTCCCTGCAAGTCACACAGCAAACCCTGTAAAACCAAGCACCCTCCTGAGCTCAGAAGCCACCCCCGGGCTGGGGGGGCACCTTGGGGACACCCGGGGTCGGCAGAGCCCCCACCCCACACCCTGCTGGGTGAATTGGGACTGCAGTGTCCCCAGCACTGGGCACTGTCCCCATTCCCGCCGCACGCCCGGGTGGCCCCTACCCCAGCCCAGGTAGAGGTAGAGCCTGTAGTAATTCTTCTCAGAGAACACAGCCCCAATGAGCAGCTTGTAGAGGTAGACAGCTTCCACCAGGAACCAGTAGTGGTTGGCCAGGATGCAGTACTGCATCAGCACCTGCGCCGCACGGCACCCCAGCGCTGCCTGCAATGGGAGAGCTGCCGTGGGGCTGGCTGTGCCCACGGGGCACCCCACAGCTCAGCCACAGGGACCAGCCACCCCGGGAGCTCATGCACCTGGGGAGAGCGCTACGCTGGCACCCCAAGCACTCTGAGAGATCCCCCAGAGGCCACACAGGCACCCCAAGAGCTCATGGTGTTGTGCAGGCACCCCAAGTGCTCACTCACGGGGGCATGGGCACCCCGAGATCTCACCCAGAGGGATGCAGGCACCCCAAAATCTCACCCATCACACGTGATACTATACAGGCAGCCCAAGCACCCTGAGAGCTCACATATGGGTGCCCCTACACCCCAGGAGCTGATCCAGACGGTGCACAGGCAGTATGGGCACCCCCAGCCCTCACCCGTCAGGGGCATGGGCATTACTGGCATCCCAAGAACTCACCCACCAGTGCCTGGGGCTGTATGGGCACCGACCCCCCACACCCCTGCCCTGGGCTAGGATCCCCAGCCTGGCTCCAGCCCAGCACTTGCCTCGTGGCTCAGCAGAGCCTCCCAGTCAGCCACCTGCAGCAGCTCCACGCCCCAGCGCCGCTCCAGCAGCGCGTCCTTCACCATCACCGAGGTGGCCCGCAGGCCGAAGGAGGCGAACAGGTTGGCGTGGATGTAATTCCTGGTGCAGCGCAGGTTCCTGCGGGAGCTGGGGGGTCAGGCAAGGCAGCCCAGACGGCAGGAGCAGGACAGGGACAGGGACAGGGACAGGGACAGGGACAGGGACAGGGACAGGGACAGGGACAGGGACAGGGACAGGGACAGGGGAGGGGCAGGGGGAGGGGCAGGGGCGGAGCTGTGCCCTACCTGCAGACGGTGAGGACGAGCAGGGCGGAGATGAGGGTGAGCAGGGACAGCGAGTAGCCCACGGTGTAGAGCACCTTGAAGCTCACCATGAGCCGGCGGGCACCTTCCTGCCGGTGAGCACAGCGCCCGTGAGCCCAGCTCGGTGCCTGTCCACCCTGTCCATCCCCGGGCTCCCACCGGGCTCCCACCTCCTCAGCAGTGATCTCCAGCTCGTCCTCGCACTGGGAGTAGTCCCTCCAGGGCTGGCTGCCGTTCACTGTCACCCACTGGCCGTCGGTGCCACACCTGCGGCTCACCAGCCCGTGTTTCACTGCGGGCACCAAGAACCAGCACAGTCCCCCAGGCTGCCCCAAGCCCCTCTCCCGGGATGATGGATCTGGCCCTGCTCAGTCCCAGTCCCCTGTTCCAGGGCGGGCATGAGCAGGGCACCAGCTGGCTCTGCTGAGCCCCAGGTGTCCCTTTAGCCCCGGTGTGCTCATGGCTCCCTCTGCACGCATCAGTCAGCAGGAGGGGAGCCCTGAGAGCCTCTCCACCCCAGCATGGCTCAGCCCCGGCTTCCAGCTCCAGGCTGGCAGGAGGGCATCCTCACCTTTCTCAAACCAGGGCAGGTAGAAGGGGCAGGAGACGTTGACGGCAGTGCCGGGGCTCCCGTCGGGCCAGCAGGCGTACATGTCAAATGTCCTGTTGCAGAACAGCCCTTCCAAGGGCAGGGATGGGGAAATCCAAAGGTCAGCTGCTGGTGGCACAGTCACATCCAGCCCTGCCATCCCAGAACCTCCAAGGGTGCTGGTGCCACCCTGAAATTAGCCCAGGTGCCCCACACCAGCCTCGGCCCCCCAGGTCACCCCCAGCCCTGGGTATCCCATCTGAGATGTGCAGATCCTCGCCAGTCCCCCCACTCGTTCCTCTGTAGGTGAGCAGAGGATGCTGGAGGAGGGATGAACCCTAGCCCTGGCTCTGTGTGCCCCGCGGCTGACCCCGAGCTGGGCACGGCTGGCTACCTGCCGGGTAGGGCTCGCTCGCCATCTTCCTCAGGCACTCATCACGGTACCGCAGCCACTCCTCGAAGGTCTTCTCCAGCACCTTGGCCCCGCCGCGCTGCAAGCCCAAGAGCCGGGTCAGAGCCTCCTGCCCCAGCACCTTGATCCCCGCCATGAGCTGCTGTCACACCCTCGGGATGGGCAGCAAGGCGGGACGGAGCCGGGATGGAGCCACCTGGCAGGGGTCAGAGCCCGGCAGCGCCACCCCCGCTGTCCCCCGGCCCCAGCGCGGCCCTCACCGGCACGGAGGAGAACAGGCACATCCAGGCGAGCTGGACGAGGCTCCGCAGGGATCCAGCTCCAAGCGTGTCCCTCATGGCTGCTCCCAGCCCGACCAGTGCTCCCAGAGCCGGGCTGCGTCTCAGGCTGGGCTGGGGACCCAGATGCTGGTGAAAGGTGGAGGAATGGGGACAGCTCGGCTCTGCCAGCCACCCACACCCGCTGGAGGCAGAGATGTGCTTCCCAAAGCAGCAGAGGAGGAGATCCTGGGCACGTCCTGGGCTGCCACAGTCCCGGGTCACTGCACGGATGGAGCCAAAACCTCGGGGAGCACCCAGCAGAGCAGCCAGGGTGTGACTGGGATTGGATGAGCCTGGTCAGCTTCTGCCCACCGCTGCCACCCCGAGGGGAGCAAATGCTGTGGTGACAGCCGACGGGATAGCCCCAGTGCCACCGCTGCCGCCCGGCAGGTGGCTGGCACCCGTGGGTGATCTGGGAAGGGGCTGCAGGGACAGGAGGCAGCCAGACGTCTCTGGGGGTCCCCTGGGACCGGACAGCCAGGCTGGGACCCCCAAACCAGCTGCACCCCATCACCTCCCGCCCCGATCCTGCTCGCAGAGACCTCTCACAGCCCAGCCGGGGCGTCCAGAGGGAGGAGCAGCTCAGTGCCCCCCGGTCCTCCCGTGGCTACCCAGCCCTCCAGGCTGGACGACCCCAGCCCTGCTCTCCCCTTCCAGCACGGACACCCCTGTTTGTTTCCCCCGGCGATCCCCAGCCGGTCCCGCTCGGTTCATGAGGGGATCCCAGGGCTCCGCCGAGGCTGCGCCGCCTCCTCCGCCCGCTTACCCCGCTCCGCGGGACCGGCAGTCCCGGTGTCCCGGTGTTTCTGGCAGCCCCAGTATTCCCGTTGTTGCCAATGTTCCTAGTATTCCCGGTGCTCCCGGTGTTCACGGTGTTCACGGTGTTCCCGGTGTTCCCGGTGCTCCCGGTGTTCACGGTATTCCCGGTAGTCCCGGTGTTCCCGGTATTCCCGGTATTCCCGGTGTTCCCGGTGCTCCCGGTGTTCACGGTATTCCCGGTCTCACGGGCAGCCCCGGCTCGGCGAGGCGAACGCGGCGGTGATGGAGCGGCGTCTGCGGCAGAGCCGCCTCCTGCCAGCGCCGAGCCCCGACGGGAGGGGACTTTGGGGGGGGCTTGGGGGGAGTTCGGGGGTGGCGCCGCCTCCCGGGGCTCGGGATGCCCGCTGGGACTCGGGGGGTCCCGGTTCCGCTGCCCCCACGCCCGCGGAGCTCCAACACGGACCCACGGAGCCCCCCGGGCATCACGCAGGCACAGGGATGGGGGTGCAGGTCCAGCCCCACTGAGGGTCCCCGGCTGAGTCACATGGGGACCTTAGGAATGAGAGTCCAGCCTCAAGGGACTGAATCAAGGATCCAAACCCCCTCAGTCTCCCCCAGAGCCCCCATTTCCCCCATCAGCAGCCCCAGGGAGAGTCACAGGGGTCCTTCACCTCCCAGGCTGTGTCCCTCTGCTGTCCCCTGGTGCTGGCAGGTGCTGGCACAGTGAGAGCCCCCATGCAGGCAGGGTGGGCTGCAGGGCCACCCTCCCCTGGGGACCAGGAAGCCCTGGGGACAGTACAGGATCCAGCACAGGGACACAGCCTGTGACACCCATGGCTCACATCATCCAGCCAGGCGAACTTCAAGAGCAGGGACAAGCCTGGTGGCCCTGGTCACACTCCTCCCCACCACCCCACATGCTGGCAGCGGGGAGGGAGGGGGTCTGTGCTGAGCCACGGCCCCGGGCAGGGCTGGGGAAGGTGGTTTTCCCATCAGTGGAGCAGGGCAGATTCCCCTGGGATTCCCCAAATTAGCAGCAGTGCAGCTTTTCCATGCTCTCACCTCCCTCCCAGGGCAGCAGTGCCTCCCTCCATGCTGGAATGCTGGTGCTGACCCTGCCCCACAGCAGGATGGGGCTCATACCCCCAAACGGGCTGAATACACCAGAAAACACATTTATTTTGCAAAAATTTGATGTTTGCCTTGAAGCTGCTGCAGTGGGCTGGGAGCAGACAGGAGTCAGAGGGATGGGGAGTCACAGCTGCTGCTCCAGTGATGCGAGAGGTATCTGGTTATTGCAAGTGACAAATTACCCCTCAGTGGAGCAGCCCAGGGTAAGGATTTGCTGGTTTGGGGGAAAATGAGCTCTCAGGTGCCTCACCCCAGCATGAGCCAACACCAGGGTGTTTGGTCATTAACAGATTATGGACTTGGGACAGGGATGGAGGGACAGGACAAGGGAGGAATGGCCTCCCACTGCCAGAGGGCAGGGAGAGATGGGATATTGGGAAGGAATTGCTCCCTGTGAGGGTGGGGAGGCCCTGGCACAGGTTGCCCAGAGAAGCTGTGGCTGCCCCTGGATCCCTGGAAGAGTCCAAAGAGCAGCCTGGGCTAGTGGAAGTTGTCCCTGCCATGGCACAGGGTGGGACTGGATGGGCTTTCAGGTTCGTTCCAACCCAAACCATTCCATGAAAACACCGTCCTGGGGAACTCACGGAGGATGATTCCAGCCACATCACTCTTCCCAGACCCACACACTGTACATCTTCACCCCACAGACCTCCCTGTATGAATCCATCTGATGCAGCAGGAGCACAGGGTGGGCTCATTCCACAAGGATGCTGGATTTGGAGGATAGCCCAGGGCTGCAGCATGTGGATGCATTCCCTAGAGAGGAATCACAAAACTCCAGACATTATTGTCCCAGTGTGGTCCATCTGGATGGGATTTTCTCCCTGGTCCCTTGAATGGGGACATGAGGAACGAGCTGTTCCTCTCCATATTGATGCATTTCGGGCCGAGTCTCCATAGTGACTGCAGGCTCACAGCTCAGCTGGGGTGAGATCCTGGTCCATGGAGTGCTGCAGAGCCAGCTGGAGCCATGGAAAGAGGGGCTGGGAAGGCACCTCACTCCTCAACAGCTGCTGTCCTGCTGGGGTGGGCTTGGGACACAGCTGTCACTGAGGACACACGACTGGTAACTTTATTTATTAAAGGTGGTGTTCATCATTGCAGTTGGGAAAATTGTCCCGGAATTGTCTCAGGCATTGAAGGTGTTGGTGCTTCCTGGGCATCCTGAGAGCTGCAGAGGTGCTCAGGGAGAGGAGAGCGTTCTCCACTGTCCTGCAAGGTAGAACCATGGAATTGTTTGGGTTGGAAAAGCCCTCTAGGATCATTGAGTGCAACCATTAACCCAGCACTGCCAAGGACACCACTAACCCATGTCCCCAAGTGCCACATACACATGGCTTTTGAGCACTTCCAGGGATGGTGACTCCACCACAGCATAATTCCAGTGCCTGACCACTCTCTCAGTAAGAAATTTTCCCAGTATCCACTCTAAACCTTCTCAATTGGAGGCCATTTCCTCTGCTTCTGTCACTTGTCCCCTTTGGAGAAAAGCCAGGGTCACACCAGGATAGACACCAAAGCAGACAACCCCTCAGGGCTCAATCCCTTCCCCAAGAACTGTTACCAGCAGCAACACCTGCTGAAGGCAGCTTGCACTGTATCTATCTATCTCTCTATCTATCCATTATTGATGGGGGAATTCATCCGTGTGTATTACTGCAGGCTCTGCTAATCAAGGTGCTTTTCTCCCCATCCACAAGCAATTCGCAGAACAGAAACGCTCATCAACACATCCCGACTCCCAATTATTCTGCGAACTTCCCAGAAAAGGCTGTCGGAGCGTTACCAGGTAGAGAAATCCATCAGCCTGTGAATGCCCAGGAAGGGCTCCCTGCGGCTGAGACAGCTCCGGTGCTGCCACGCTGCGAGCTCAGAGGCACCAAAGGCTTCTGAAAATCCTTAAATCAAAGTATTTTTAATACTTTTAACGTCAGCAGACGGTGCTGTTAGAAATTGCTGTTAACCCAGTGAGGTGCCAGACCCATGTGAGCGTGGTGGTGTTTGCCCTGCAGTTTCCTCTTTTGGGCAGCTGCTCCCTGCATCCCAGCAAAATCTGCTTCTTGTTCGAACCTCTCTGGTGCAGGAGAGAAATGACCCCGAGCTCTACCCAGCCTCCTCTTTCTGGAGGGCAGAGATTTGGGGTGAATCTGAGCTCTGAGGCAGAGCCAAAGCAAAATCACCGTCTGAGGGACATCGAGTCATCACCGCGGGGCGGGAGTGTCACATCCCAGCTCCCAGAGACTCCTGCTTTGGGGCTTATCTCTGTAAAGTCCATGAGAAATGTAATGTTTAGTGCTCCATTATGTGCTTTGGGGTTTCCTTGATGGCCACAGTCTGTTCCAATATGATTATAAAGGGATTGATGGCTTGTCAACCTGTCTATAGCCAGAAATCAGCCAAACACTGCTGGCAGGAATGATCAGCTGGGGGATTTTGTAAGGAATCATCTGCTTGGACGTTTCGTCCTGAAAAATGCTGGTTTCCAGACATACTGAGTGACGAAGGACTTGGGGGGGGACAGGGAGATGCTGTTTAGAGAGAAAAAGTTTGCAAGTCACATCCTACAAGGTGCTGGAGAGCTCCCCCAGCCAGCACCTTGCAGGGGTTGAAGGAGACCTGGAGCTCTGAGCTTGGGGTTTTGCCCAGCGTTTGCAGAAGGGGAGCATCCATTTCCATCCCATTCCCATCTCATTTCCATCCCATTCCCATCCCATTTCCAGCTTGTTTCCGTCCCCTGGGGCGATGACAGCCAGGGACCTCACTCCATCACACAGCAAAGGTCACTCCCAGTGGTGTTTCACCACTCTGCCACACTCCCGTGATAAATGAGTTCCCAGCTCACAAAGGCACTATCGGATTTGGCACTTGCTCAGAGCCTGCAGCAGCTGCCGTCGCTCCAGCAGCCCCCAGGCACTTGGGATGCAAGCCTGGATTCAAAGCTGCCCAGGTCTCTTCGGTTTCCCTGTGGATTCTTGCTTAATTCAAGCCGGAAGGTTTCAATGATAAGATCAAGAACTTCTCTGAAATTCATCTCTTATTCACATCCTGCCCCGGGGCTGCACTCTTTGTCCCCATCCTCTGCCGAAGGGCATGGCTTCCCCTCTTCCATATGGAAAGCCTTGGCAGGCAGAGCAGCATCAATATTCCAAGTCGGGATTCATACAACCCCAGCACCAAGAACTGAAGGAGCAGATAAAGGGATGCATCTTTTGTTTCCTCCCTGGCTGGTAGGAGGTTGCAACTTTTTCTGTATCCAATTCTGGGGCCTCAGCACAAGAAAAACCTGGCTGGAGCTGTTGGAGAGAGTCCTGAGGAGGCCACAGAGATGCTCCAAGGGCTGGAGCTCCTCTGCTCTGCAGCCAGGCTGGGAGAGCTGGGGGTGTTCACCTGGAGAAGAGAAGCTCCAGGGAGACCTCAGAGCTCCTGCCAGTGCCTAAAGGGGCTCCAGGAGAGCTGGAGAGGGACTTGGGACAAGGGATGGAGGGACAGGACATGGGGAATGGTTTCCCCTGCCAGAGAGCAGGGATAGATGGGATATTGGGAAGGAATTGTTCCCTATGAGGGTGGGGAGGCCCTGGCACAGGTTGCCCAGAGAAGCTGTGGCTGCCCCTGGATCACTGCAAGTGTCCAAGGCCAGGCTGGATGAGGCTTGGAGCAGCCTGGGCTAGTGGAAGGTGTCCCTGCTTATCCTCTCCACATGAAAGCACTGCTAATTGTCATTTAGCCTAATTATCATTAAGCTGGGCAGGGTCAGGGTTAGCCCGAGGCAGAATCACTGCAGGGCATCTCCATCAGAGCCTCCCAGCAGTTGCTCATGCACTCCCCAGGGGTGTGGCTGAGCCTTGCCAGTTCGGGTTGGTCCCCAGAATTCCCAGGGGGAAGCTGGAAGGTCTCCTTTGCCCTTTGCCAGAACACATCTGCAGTCACTGCAGGGAATACGTGGCTCTGTCCTGAGGGTGAAGGCTCAGCCCTTGCTCCTCCCAGCCTGGGGGCATCTCCTCCAACCCTGAGGAGCATCCCCTGTGGCAGGAGAACCTGGGGTGCCCCAGAGGTGGCATCATCTCAGCTGCTCTGAGAACAGATGTGCTTTCCATACCTTTAACATCCTGCTTTGTAAAACCAAGGCATTAGGAATGTGCCTTGTCTGGCCCTGAGGTCTGGGTCCTTCCCAGCCTTCCAGCTGTCCCAAGTATTGGCTGTTTGCTACCTTATGGGATTGTGTGATGGATGAAAATGTATTTTCACCCTGGACTGTAACTGGCAGTGCTCTGTTGTACTCAGCAAAGCATTCAAGTCACTTGGACCTGCCAGGTGAGATGTGCTCTGCATTTCCCTCTCGCCAGCAGATCTGAAAGAGCTCCAGAAAAACTCCCCCATGCCAATTCCTCTCACGGCACAAAACCTGGCTTAGAGCTGGGAAAGGGAGGCACTGAGCCTGGAGGTTCTGTGCTGTCACAGGTCAGGATGCTCCAGGTGGGACTGGTGGATTCTGGAAGCCCAGATAACAGAGGATATGTCAGGATGCATCTCCTCCAGCATTACTTCCTGAGAATCACCCAAGTTTGGGAGCTGACAGCCTCCCAGACACAGGGCTGGATCACAGCATACTTGCTGGGAAAGTTCCCCCCTCTTCACTTGGGGTGAAATGAAGTGAAAAAGCAATTTGCCCATTTCTTAGCAGTTCCTTGCATGTGTTCCTGCAGGAGCTTTCCACAGAACTGCTGGAGCAGGTGGATCTGAGGCTGGCCAGCACCCTGGGCTTGGTGGGGTGGCTGCTGCTCCTTGTGCTGCTTCTCGTGCTGTTTGCAGGGAACAAACACCACTGCACCTCTGCTCAAACACAGCTCCCATTGGAGCCCCAAATGTCAATCACAGAATCATGAAATAGTTTCTGTGGGATGGGACCTCACAGCCCATCCAGTGCCACCTCCTGCCATGGGCTGGGACACCTTCCACTGTCCTAGGTTGCTCCAAGCCCCATCCAACCTGACCTTGGACACTTCCAGGTATCCAGGGGCAGCCACAGCTTCTGTAGGCACCCTGTGCCAGGGTCTTGCCACACCCTGAAGTTCTGGGCCCTTTCTGGCATCAGATTCCTGCATGTTTACAAAATCTTCACAAAAATGTGGAGGTTTGGGTTGTACTGAAAGGTATCAATAGATGCCACAAGCTGGGCTGAAAATCCTGCTGGATTTTTGTGTCAGCCAGGGCTGCTTGTGTGTGATTTCCCTTCTGATGGCAAAAGGGCCAGTTAATCACTATGAATTCCTGGCTGTGTAGTCCCTGGTTATTGTTCCTTCCACACCCACTCCTGTTCCTGCTGATGCCAGGAAGCTCTCCAGGAGCAGCAGTGGATCACACACCTCCTGCCTCAGCAGCTTCTGTCTTCCCCACAGATCTGAGAATTTTTAGCTCTCAGAATGCAGGCTCTTCCTGGGCACAAGCAGCTCCAGGCACTTGCACAGAGGGTGCTGCACACAGAGTAGGGATGGGGTGTTATCAAACCCATTTACCAACCCCCACTCCTGCTCTGCAGCCTTCCCACCCTGGACACCACCCTCCTGCAATTCCATAGGCTTTGGGTGAGGATTATTCACTTCTCTTTTAGTGAATGAAGCCTCCAGCTGGGTCCTGGGTTTGCTGACAATGTGATCTATTTTCTGGAGGTCGAGTAAAGAGAGATTTCAGGCTGGACATGTCGGCTGTGCTCCTAAAGACGCGCAGATATCCTCATCAGGAGTGTTTTTTTGATGTCACCACACGTTTTCCAACAGCTTAACAACTGATGAAGGCACCCAGCCTACAGAGAAAATCTATCTCCTGTCCAGGGAGCCAGAGATCCTCATTGCCTAACTGAGGGGGGATAATAATTCCTCAAATCCCATAAGAACTGCAGTGCAACAGCTTTGCACTGAGGTTGTAAGGTGTCCCTCCAGCAGGCAGAGGCAGGTGACACAGCTGAGGCACAGGGAGCTGCTGGGAGGGATGTTGGACTCATCCACAGGGAATGGCTTCCCCTGGGCTCAATTTCACAGCTGAGAGCAGTTTTGCAAGAGGAAAAGGTGGTTCCAAGGAGGGGTTATTGCCAGGTGAGGTGTGACCCCACTGCTGCTCATCTCTCCCTGTGACCAGGCTTTGTCTGCAATTCCTTCCAGGAGACGAAGCTGGATCCAGGGATCCCTTGGGCTTTGCTGGGAGCTCAGCAGTGCCATCCCCTCCCTGGCCACTGGCACTCACCTGCCTGCAGGCCACAGGTTGCAAAATCTGCCAGCCCAGCTGTGCCCAGTGCCAGCCCAGCAATCTGCCACTCTCTCCTGCTCACCGTCCTCTGCTCAAATCACCTCCATCGCTTCCACTCCAAACCTTTCCTTGTCACAAACCTATTTTTCAGGTGTTTTGAACACAAACCAGCTCCCCACACCTTTCAGCAGAGCAATGCTAAATTCTGCTGCTGAGAACACAAGTTTCTGCCAGCACAGGGATATAAATTCCCAGACAGGCCCAGCCCAAGGTCTGTTTATCCAAGACTCCAACTCCCCCTGAGAACACTCCTCAGAGAGGAGTGAAAACCAGGCAAAGGTGGCACCTCCACAGGTAAGAAGTATTTGGGATAATCCTGGAAGAGCTCTCCTTTCCACTCATTTGTGTCCCTAGTTTTGATGGGATGCTGATTACCCTTGATTATTGTGGATATAAAATACCTAACAAAGGGGGAAAATCCTCTGGAACTGTACTTAAGCTGATACATTTTAATGCAGTGGATGTGGCACCTGGAGACATGGTTCAGTGGTGGGGAATGGTTGGACTCAGTGATCTTGGAGGGCTTTTTTTTCTAAAGATTCTGTGGTTGCAATGAGTCAAATAAAGAGGCTGTGCCAAATTTGGGGCCTGGAGAAGAGGACCTTGCCCAGGAGGGTTTGTGTCACCCTTTTGCTGGCAGGGCTTGTGTTTCCTCTTCCATAAGCAGCATTTTTCTGGGTGATCCTTATCAAAAAGGGTAAAATTGGGTGGCTGTGGCTGTGGCAGTGGCAGTGTCCTTCCAAGCCTGTCCTTCCTTTGTCCTTGTCACCCTGGCTGGTTGTTCTCTACTCCTTTCCCTACAGGTAGTCCAAGGAGCCAAAATTTTGGTGAAAAACATACCAAACCATCCATTATAGGTCTCTTCCAAGTGAGGGTATTTGATGAGAAAACAACAGTTTTTGGATCCCCTGTGCCTTGTGGTGACAATGAGCTGGACTTGCAGCTCTCAGGCTCTCTGGGAGGGCTGTGCTGGCTTTAAATCAAGCTGTGCTGGCTTTAAATCAAACTGTGCTGTGCCATCTGAAATTGGACCTCCAGGAATGAGGCAGATTTTGAGAAATCAGCACTTAGCACTGGCTTTGGGTGGGTCAAATGGCACTTTGCTTTGGAAGGAGCTAATGGAGGGTGGGAGTATAATTTTGTTTTTCACTGCATATAAATGAGAAGCCAATCTCCTCTCCTGACCTGTCAGACACAGACGGAGATGGATCTGGAAATCTTCTTGCTCAGGGGTGTTTTCCATCCTAAGCAGCTTCTTCTGCTCATCTGCTGGGCAACCAAAGGGCACCTGCTGATTTATTACCCCTGGTGTTTGATCCATGGGCTGCAGCTTATCCCAGGCACCCAGCTCTCCTCTAATGCCAGCCCATTAACAGGGAGAGCTGCTCTGCACTGTAATTACAGGGAACGTGACATTCCTGCATATTTTCCTTCCCCAGACCTTCAGATATTCCCAGGTTCTTCCACACAAAGAGCACTTCACTTCCCCCAGCCATTTCCCTGGCCATTTCTTCTCCTGGGAGGGGTTATTTTCCTTTCCTCACCTCTGGAGGGATGAGGTTAAAGTTAAATAAAGTGGGAAGAAAAGAGTTTGCTCATGAACCGCTTCAAAGACCAAGAAGTCTGCAAGCTGAGCCAACCCTCATCAGCAAACAGAAACCTCAGATCCTGTGGATAAGGCAGCAGCCCAGCATGAAAACAGAATTTAGGTGAAAATTAATGTCCCAGATGGGAAACAAGGGAGGCTCTGATTGGAAGAGCAAAAATTGGTGCCCAACTTGAAAGTAAAAGGCAAAAGTGGATGCAAAAAGCAGAGCATGAAGTGTCTGTACAACTCCATGAACCAGCCAAAGGAAAACCTCATCACTTCCTACCCTGCCCATTTTTGGGATTTTTTTGCACCAGCCCTTCTCTGAGCAAACGATCTGGCAGATTCCCTTCCCAGTCTTTCACGCTATTTGTAAAGCTAAAACCTTATCTAACAGGGAGGCTGGGAAGCAACCCAGCAGAAACAGGTCGTATGTTCTCCACCATCATGACCACACTCATTTTAAAATTTTTATTTTCCACAATATGTGAAAGTTGACTTGGAGTATATTAAAGTATACAGTGGCTTCGAATGAGTATTTTCCAGTGATGCAAAAGAAGCCTGAGGACTTTTTACCTGTTTTTTCCTCCAATAGGGCAGCCCCAGATGAGTGTTTTCTGATTTTTGTGCTTGAAGAATATGCAGAATGTCTGTTCATTGCAATTTTTTTTTATTCTTAATTTAAAATGCATTAGAGAAATGAGGCTAAAAATCACTTGTGTTCTCATTTGATCATATTTTCAATGGCACATTTGTGTCCCAGCCCAGATGAAAGCAGAGGGGCTCCAGCCCTTGGAGCATCTTCATCTCTGACCCTTGGTGAGTGTGGTCCAGGTGGCTCTGATCCCAAGTGTTTGCCCCATGGGAATCTCATGAAGCAGCAACTCCTCACAAAACCTACTTCCTTGCTAACAGAGAGGGGAAAATTGTTTTAGGTCTATCTGCCAGGTAGTGTAATGCAAGGATGTGAGAATTTAACTTAAAAATATGTGATAGAAACTTTAATGCCAAGCTCTGCTAAAAAAACCCTCCAAAACCTCTGGGGAAAGAACAGTAGAACATGAAGAATGAAAATAAATATATTGGCCACAAAACCCCAAAAACACTCCCAACCTTCATTTCATCTGCAACAAGATGGCTGAAAGGATCAACAGAGGGAAAGATGAATGGAGCTGATTATTTATATGTTGAGAACCTGACAGGTATGCCCACCTGTACTCAAAGCCTGCAGTGCCAGGTGATGGCTCACCCATTGCCACAGAAACCTGCACCAGAATTTCCAGTTTTCTTTCCATTCCAAGAAAATTTCCACTTTTGTACTGGTGAAGAGGAGAAAAAAACCCCAATTCCTTGGGTGTGGACTGTGGAATGGGGAGGTGTTTCCATGGCGGTGAATTCATGTGTCTAGGGAATAAGCAGAGGTGCATTTCCCTTCAGGTGTGGGTTGCTAGAGATGGGAAGTGGGCAGGGAGAAAAGTTTATCCTTCGTGGATGGAGTCTGAACTCCTGCCAGAGAGGGTGCTCCTCTCTGTGTCACTGTTTAGTTCAAAGCTACATCCACTGCACTGCCAGCAGCAACTTTGTGCTGCCTAACATTAATATATAAATATTAATCATATTTACCTTAACTCTCAGTGTAGTGTTTACCTCAGCTGTGGAATTTATTTTATTTATTTTATTTGTTTTGCAGATTTGGCTTTCCCCCACATATTTCACTGTTAGTGAGTGTAACTCAGAGCAGGGCAGGGGAATGTTTCCTTCCTTCCTTGATCCCCTGAACAAGTGGGATTGCTGATACATTATTGAACTGGTGAATTATTCAAGGTTTGCTGTCTCATGCTTATCTTGCATTAGAAACACAGCCTCTAAACACATCTCCTATTTCCTAATGTACCTCATTTCAGTATTTATTCTTTCAGGATACATTGCTCCTTGCTTGCTTTTGATTACTTTTTCAATCATGTGCATGGGTTGCTCACTACGGAGTCATGTCTGTGTGTTTTCTAAGCTTCAGCAGTCAGAACTGAAAAACTGTGAACTGCATTGCAAAAAGTCCTCAGACATCCACAGATCAGCCTGACATGTAGAAGATTTTCAACTCCATCCACCCTGAGATAGAGATTACCCTGTCAGGAAGAGCTGTGGCTGCTCCATCCCATGTTTCTGCAGAGATTTGTGATCACAGCTCTCATAACTTTGTCCACCCAAGATCACCACTGTCAGCACAGAAACCCTCTCGCTGTCCTTCCTCGATGCATCAGCAAGAAAACTGCTGAGGTTATGTCTGTAGGGGCAAACTCGGGACATTAAGATCCTTTAAGAAGTTTCCTAAAAAGCTGCAGCCAGGATCAATCGGCCTCTGCTGCACCTGAGAGCTGAGCGGCTGCAAAAGCCATGTTGTTTGGCCTGAGCAGGTTCTGTGGCAGTTTCTGCAGCCCAGCAATACTGTGTGTTCTCTGAGTATGCCAAGAATGCTCCTGACACCTCCCTGGAAAGCCCCAGGGGCCTGTAAGCATCCTCTGAGCAACCTGGACAGCTCCTGGGGCTTCTGAAGGACCATGGTAAACTAAAAAAAAGCTGCCATGAAACTCAGAGGCAAGAGAACATTAACCACTGTATGACTTGAGCTACCCTCAATATCGCTGCAAATCCTGCTGTGACACTCAGGCTAGATGTTAATGCTCTTCCAAAGCCCTTGTACAAACCCATTCATCGCGGTGCTCCCCCAACTCATAGGTAACATTAAGCAAAAACAGCAAAGTACAGAAAACAGGAGCTTTATTGAACTAGACTACTCTTCCCAGCTTCAACTAGCGGCTGAGAACGTTGCTGGGAAGCCTATCCCTAAAAAACCTAAACTGGAACTCTTGAAAAATCTTCAACTGGGGGTGGAGAAATCTTCGGGGAAACCTATTCTACTAACAACGAAGGGGTTCCTAAGCCTATATAAAAACAGGGGGTCCTAAAACTATTGGGCGGGAACGTCCCAGTGCCCAGGCTCAGCACTGGTCATACGTTCCCTGCCCTGTCCAGCGAGCCCAGAGTGGAGCTGGAGCTGGAGACTCAGAGGAGAGGCGAGAAGTGGAGTCTCCTCCTCTTCCAAATGCCAGGTGGTCTTCGCCTCTTCCTTCTCGGCACTGGCCTCTGCCGGGAGCTCTGGCGCAGGCAGCGCCTCATCAGGGCACGGTTCTGCAGCAGCAGCCGCAGCACCTTCTTGGAGCAGCCGTGGCCCTGGCAGCTCGGGCGTGCAGAGGCCGAGGCGCTCTGGCTCTTCTCCTGCAAGACACAGCACAGGGAGCTCGATGCAAGGGGCAGAAGGGCCTGCCGGAGGCTGCTGAGCCCTGTGGCGCTGCCTTTGGCCTCTCGTGCCAAAGAGAGCCTGGGGCCTGGCTGGGCTGCCCCGGGCACAGGCTGCAGCAAGAAGAGCTCCGGCCAGAGCCTCTGCCGGGGCTCCCTGGGGCTCAGCCTGGGCCCCGTTGCTGCCCGGCAGTGGCCTCAGCCCCGCTCGGCCTGTGCGCCTTGGCCCGAGGGCTGCCCCAGGGGCCCAGCAGCCTCGGGGCTGCCCAGCTCTGCTCCCCCACGGGGGCCCTCAGCCCTCGCCCCACAGCCTCCTGGCCCAAGGCCTTGGCCACTCCTGGCCCCCAGCACCGACCCACCTGCCTGAGCCCCTCGCTCACCTCTCCCCAGCGTCTCCAGAGCCACTTGCCGAGGACCCAGCCGAGCTTCATGGTCCTCAGCAGCAGGCCCAAAGCCCCGAAGACGAACGGCAGCGCCTCCAGGACCAACCAGATGTCCCTCATAGGCGCCGCGTCCTCTTCTTCCGGGGCCTGGGGAAGCACGTCCCAGCTCCCTGTCTCCACAGCAGCGGGGTGGCAGGAAGGCTCCAGTGGCCGGACCAGGAGCAGCAGCACCGCGACCTGCAGCAGCGCGGAGAGCAGCTGGCGGACCATGCTGCTGCTGACGGACGAGCTGCCACCTCTGCCAGGCTCTGCGCGTCCTTCCCAGCCGACGTCTGCCTGGGCTCTGGGCACAGCAACGGGCCGGGCGCACTGATCAACGGCCGCGCTGTCCCCAAAGGCTGTGATGTCACAAGGCCGTTGCCTGGGACAGGAGCAATGGGTGGCAATGATGTCACAAAGAACTGGGGCTGCAGGAATGGCTGCCGGGATCTTCCCGAACATCAAACCGTGCAACTTTGTTGCAGAGCCGAGCCCGGGCTGAACTTCAGGACTTTAAGGCAAAATGCCCAGGCTTCATCGGCTTGAAATAATGAACTTCTCAGCCCAGGCTGGGCTTCAAGCTCCTCATTTGAGTGGTCATCCAATGCATGACAAGGCTGGGATGTCTCGACATGTTCGAGGGGCAATATGGAGTAGGCCGTTCGGGAAGGCTGCACCTGCCTAGGCCAGCAGCACTGGGCAAAGGAGGAGGGCGCAATGCGCTCAGGAGCTCGGGAGAAAAGGAGCCTGTGTCCTCCAAACACTTGAGACAGACCCCAGCCATGGGGTATGATGGCTCAGCCCACGCTCTCCCTGCGCTCGCATACAGGCGACTCTTGCAGCACTCCCCTGTCTCCTTTGTGGACACTGGCCTTTCCCAGCGCCATGCTCAGCACAGGCCTCTCCATTGCAGGGCCAAGAGTTGCACTTGGAGGATCCTTGGGGGTCCCTTCCAACCGCTCTGTGATTCTTTGATTCCACATCCTCTTGTCCTGGCCCTGGTTCCCTGGGAGCACAGCCCGACCCCCACCTGGCTGCAGCCTCCTGGCACGCAGTTGCCGAGAAGGAGGAGGTCCCCCCTACAAAGTCTCCTCCAGGATGAGCCCCCCAGGCTCTCTCAGCCCCTGCTCATGGGACACATGCTCCAGAACCCTCCCCAGCTCCCTTCCCTTCCCTCAATCTGCTCCAGCCCCTCAAGGTCCTTCTGCAATTCAGGGCCCACAGCTGGACACAGCACTCGAGCTGTGGCCTCACCAGTGCCCTGCAAAGGGCCACAAGCACTGCCCTGCTCCTGCCAGCCACTCCATTGCTGACACAGGCCAGGGGCCGTTGGCCTTCTTGCCTACCTGGGCTCACCTGGCTCAGGCTCACCTGCTGTCCGCCGGTTTCCATAGGCTCCCCATGTTCTTGAGGGCACCTTCTGGGATAACTCAGAAGCCTCTCTGTGCCTTTTGGTATACTCTGGTACAATATGGACAGTAGTAGAATAATAATGGTAATAACAATATGATAATATCTAGAACTAATCAGTAAATATTTCCAAATGTAGTGTTACCATTTTTCCTCTAAAAATGCAATTGTCCTGTTTGATTTGCTTTTGTCCTGGGGAACTTTCAGAGTTCTTACTCATGGGTAAGGTACAGGACAAAAACTATCATTTGGGATTTTGGCATTAGCAAAGCCATGTGCTGCCCTGGTACTTCAAGATATAGGGAAATACAGGACAGAAATGGACATCTGACCATAGGGCTCTGTGAGGATATACAATGAGTATTATAGTGGGGTTAGGAATTTTGTATTTTGTGTTTACGGTATCCTTGTGACTAAGTGAAACACACTTGTGAAGATACATGCTGCTGTTTGTTGGTTTTCTGGCAGTTATTTTTCATCTCCTTCTGAAAACAAGTATTTCCCAGCCTTGACTGAGCCATGTAAATTTTGCTTCTTATCCACAGTGGCTGAAGAGGTGTATTCAAGACCCCACTGCAGCAATTCCTGCTGGGGAAGTGTGCCAGGCTTTACAAGTTTTGGAGCTCATACACAAACTCTCTCTGTGCATTCCAGGGTCCAGATACCACATTTTGCAGAAGGAAATTTATTTTCTAGTCCCATACATACTTGTGTTGTTTGATTTTTGCCACACAAACGCTGGCTTCTTGCCCTCGGAGAGATCGTCATGGTCCTCTGCAGAGCACAGGGAGGGAGGATGGATCCCCATGTGATAAATGAGTGGATAGTGAATGCTGGCTTTCGCATATATGAATTTAACATTTATAAGTGATAAGGTACTGTGTAAAGTAGCACTTAGATAAAATACAGTTAAGCTGTTGTAGTTAAATGTAATTTAACTACTAAATTAACATTTTATCTACTTGTAGATAAAATGTAGTTAAGCTATGTTCTGCACATAGAAACAAAGTTAGAGTGAATTATAAACTATGTAATGGTTGGAGTATGCTAGAAATGTGCTAAGAAATACATGGTAATAGATGTCTTTTAAACTGATAAGCCACAAAGCCAGAGATCAAGATGCCCTGAAGGAATAAAAAGAAACAGACCTCATGCATTCCAGGAGATCTGTTATTTACAGTGACACCTCCCTGAGAAGAGTGTCAGCCACAACTTGAATTAGGGGGTATAGAAGACTTCAGCCTTCAACCCTGAAACAGAAGGCCAAGATGTCACCGGCGTGGCGGAGAGGGGCATAGAGAGAAGAAGGAGGAATGATTGAAGTGTAAATAGTTTTTTTGGACTTAATGAATATGTAACAGTTACAGAAAGTACTTAAGCGCACATTAAAATTAATAGGGTGTGGGACTGAGAATAAGGCAAACCAGCCACTCCCGCCCGGCCGTAAGTCTTTGTTCTCCTAATAAATCTTCAATATTATATTCCTAAAAATGCCGGCTTGTGAATTTGTCTATGTCACACTGAATTCCCGGGGACAACTCCCAGCCCTCCCTCCTGAGTCACAGATCAGGCTCAGCCTGGCGGTGTCCCCAGCGCCTCTCCCCACAGCCCCCCAGCCTGCAGCACACGGGGCAGGCCGGACCCTCCGAGCGCCGCTGGTGCAGAGCCGGGCCGGGGGCGCAGGGGGGGGGGGGGGGGAGTGGCTGGCAGGGGGGGGGCAGTGCTTGTGGCCCTTTCAGGGCGCTGGGGGGGCCCCCCCCCGCGGGCTGTGTCCCCCTGTGGCCCCTCATTTTGGGGGAGGTGGTTGGGGGGGGGGGATGGAGGGGGGGGGGGGGGGGGGGGGGGGGGGGGTTTCTGGGGTGGTGTCCCCGAGGGGGGGGGGGGGGGGGCCTCTGGGGGTTCTTCCTGGGGGGTTTTTTTGCTTCTCCTCCCCCTCCTCCCCCGCTTTCTGCCTGGTGGTTTTTGTTTGGTGTTGTTGTGGTGTTCCCCCCCGGCCGGGGGGGGGGGGAGTGTGGCAGGAGCAGGGCAGTGCTTGTGGCCCTTTCCGGGCCCTTGTTGGGCCCCCCCCTCGTGTTTTGTCTCCCCCTTTGGCCCCTGTTTTTGGGGGCCCTTTGTGGGTTTTGTTGGTTTTGTGGGGGGGGGGGGGGGGGGGGGGGGTTTGGGGGGTGTGTCCCCCGGGGGGGGGGGGGGGGGTTGTGGGGTTTTTCTTGGGGGGGGTTTTTTTGGGGGGCTTCCTTTTTTCTCCCCCCTGCCGGGGGCGGGGGCCTGCTGGGGGGGGGGGGGGGGTGGGGGCCCCCGGCCCGGGGGCGGGGGGGGGGGGGAAAAAAAAAAAAAAAGGGTTTGAAAGGCCCCCCAAAGGCCCCCCAAATGCAACCCTTGGCCCTGCAATGGAGAGGCCGGGGCTGAGCATGGCGCTGGGAAAGGCCAGTGTCCACAAAGGAGACAGGGGAGTGCTGCAAGAGTCGCCTGTATGCGAGTGCAGGGAGAGCGTGGGCTGAGCCATCATACCCCATGGCTGGGGTCTGTCTCAAGTGTTTGGAGGACACAGGCTCCTTTTCTCCCGAGCTCCTGAGCGCATTGCGCCCTCCTCCTTTGCCCAGTGCTGCTGGCCTAGGCAGGTGCAGCCTTCCCGAACGGCCTACTCCATATTGCCCCTCGAACATGTCGAGACATCCCAGCCTTGTCATGCATTGGATGACCACTCAAATGAGGAGCTTGAAGCCCAGCCTGGGCTGAGAAGTTCATTATTTCAAGCCGATGCAGCCTGGGCATTTTGCCTTAAAGTCCTGAAGCTCAGCCCGGGCTCGGCTCTGCAACAAAGTTGCACGGTTTGATGTTCGGGAAGATCCCGGCAGCCATTCCTGCAGCCCCAGTTCTTTGTGACATCATTGCCACCCATTGCTCCTGTCCCAGGCAACGGCCTTGTGACATCACAGCCTTTGGGGACAGCGCGGCCGTTGATCAGTGCGCCCGGCCCGTTGCTGTGCCCAGAGCCCAGGCAGACGTCGGCTGGGAAGGACGCGCAGAGCCTGGCAGAGGTGGCAGCTCGTCCGTCAGCAGCAGCATGGTCCGCCAGCTGCTCTCCGCGCTGCTGCAGGTCGCGGTGCTGCTGCTCCTGGTCCGGCCACTGGAGCCTTCCTGCCACCCCGCTGCTGTGGAGACAGGGAGCTGGGACGTGCTTCCCCAGGCCCCGGAAGAAGAGGACGCGGCGCCTATGAGGGACATCTGGTTGGTCCTGGAGGCGCTGCCGTTCGTCTTGGGGGCTTTGGGCCTGCTGCTGAGGACCATGAAGCTCGGCTGGGTCCTCGGCAAGTGGCTCTGGAGACGCTGGGGAGAGGTGAGCGAGGGGCTCAGGCAGGTGGGTCGGTGCTGGGGGCCAGGAGTGGCCAAGGCCTTGGGCCAGGAGGCTGTGGGGCGAGGGCTGAGGGCCCCCGTGGGGGAGCAGAGCTGGGCAGCCCCGAGGCTGCTGGGCCCCTGGGGCAGCCCTCGGGCCAAGGCGCACAGGCCGGGCGGGGCTGAGGCCACTGCCGGGCAGCAACGGGGCCCAGGCTGAGCCCCAGGGAGCCCCGGCAGAGGCTCTGGCCGGAGCTCTTCTTGCTGCAGCCTGTGCCCGGGGCAGCCCAGCCAGGCCCCAGGCTCTCTTTGGCACGAGAGGCCAAAGGCAGCGCCACAGGGCTCAGCAGCCTCCGGCAGGCCCTTCTGCCCCTTGCATCGAGCTCCCTGTGCTGTGTCTTGCAGGAGAAGAGCCAGAGCGCCTCGGCCTCTGCACGCCCGAGCTGCCAGGGCCACGGCTGCTCCAAGAAGGTGCTGCGGCTGCTGCTGCAGAACCGTGCCCTGATGAGGCGCTGCCTGCGCCAGAGCTCCCGGCAGAGGCCAGTGCCGAGAAGGAAGAGGCGAAGACCACCTGGCATTTGGAAGAGGAGGAGACTCCACTTCTCGCCTCTCCTCTGAGTCTCCAGCTCCAGCTCCACTCTGGGCTCGCTGGACAGGGCAGGGAACGTATGACCAGTGCTGAGCCTGGGCACTGGGACGTTCCCGCCCAATAGTTTTAGGACCCCCTGTTTTTATATAGGCTTAGGAACCCCTTCGTTGTTAGTAGAATAGGTTTCCCCGAAGATTTCTCCACCCCCAGTTGAAGATTTTTCAAGAGTTCCAGTTTAGGTTTTTTAGGGATAGGCTTCCCAGCAACGTTCTCAGCCGCTAGTTGAAGCTGGGAAGAGTAGTCTAGTTCAATAAAGTTCCTGTTTTCTGTACTTTGCTGTTTTTGCTTAATGTTACCTATGAGTTGGGGGGGCACCGCGATGGATGGTTTTGCACAAGGGCTTCGGAGCCTCCAGAGTCAAACCTCCTGGGACGAGGCCCCTGGCCCAGGCCATGGCTCACCCAGGCTCTCTCCCTCTGGGCTGCCTTCCCCAGAGGCTCCTGGCCGGGCCCAGGCAGTGCTGGGCACTGGTGCTGTCCTGCCGGATCAGTGCAGCAGGGCCCAGGCCGGTGGGATATCTGTCTTGATGATGTTGAGGAGGGGCTTGAGCGTTCCAGAAGCAAATGGGTGAGGAGACCAAGTGGGGTGGGAGTGCGGCGTGCCGCAGGGTGGGAAATCTCTGCAGAGGGCCCTGGCCAGGCTGGCTGGGCCGAGAGCAGGGGCTGGAGGTTGCAGAGGCCCAAGTGCTGGGTGCTGGCCTTGGGCCACAAGAAGGCCCTGCAGCCGCAGCTTGGGGCAGAGTGTGGAAAGGCTGCCGGCAGGAAAGGCCCTGGGGGTGCCGGTGGACAGCAGGTGAACCTGAGCCAGGTGAGCCCAGGAAGGCAAGAAGGCCAACGGCCCCTGGCCTGTGTCAGCAATGGAGTGGCTGGCAGGAGCAGGGCAGTGCTTGTGGCCCTTTGCAGGGCACTGGTGAGGCCACAGCTCGAGTGCTGTGTCCAGCTGTGGGCCCTGAATTGCAGAAGGACCTTGAGGGGCTGGAGCAGATTGAGGGAAGGGAAGGGAGCTGGGGAGGGTTCTGGAGCATGTGTCCCATGAGCAGGGGCTGAGAGAGCCTGGGGGGCTCATCCTGGAGGAGACTTTGTAGGGGGGGACCTCCTCCTTCTCGGCAACTGCGTGCCAGGAGGCTGCAGCCAGGTGGGGGTCGGGCTGTGCTCCCAGGGAACCAGGGCCAGGACAAGAGGATGTGGAATCAAAGAATCACAGAGCGGTTGGAAGGGACCCCCAAGGATCCTCCAAGTGCAACTCTTGGCCCTGCAATGGAGAGGCCTGTGCTGAGCATGGCGCTGGGAAAGGCCAGTGTCCACAAAGGAGACAGGGGAGTGCTGCAAGAGTCGCCTGTATGCGAGTGCAGGGAGAGCGTGGGCTGAGCCATCATACCCCATGGCTGGGGTCTGTCTCAAGTGTTTGGAGGACACAGGCTCCTTTTCTCCCGAGCTCCTGAGCGCATTGCGCCCTCCTCCTTTGCCCAGTGCTGCTGGCCTAGGCAGGTGCAGCCTTCCCGAACGGCCTACTCCATATTGCCCCTCGAACATGTCGAGACATCCCAGCCTTGTCATGCATTGGATGACCACTCAAATGAGGAGCTTGAAGCCCAGCCTGGGCTGAGAAGTTCATTATTTCAAGCCGATGAAGCCTGGGCATTTTGCCTTAAAGTCCTGAAGCTCAGCCCGGGCTCGGCTCTGCAACAAAGTTGCACGGTTTGATGTTCGGGAAGATCCCGGCAGCCATTCCTGCAGCCCCAGTTCTTTGTGACATCATTGCCACCCATTGCTCCTGTCCCAGGCAACGGCCTTGTGACATCACAGCCTTTGGGGACAGCGCGGCCGTTGATCAGTGCGCCCGGCCCGTTGCTGTGCCCAGAGCCCAGGCAGACGTCGGCTGGGAAGGACGCGCAGAGCCTGGCAGAGGTGGCAGCTCGTCCGTCAGCAGCAGCATGGTCCGCCAGCTGCTCTCCGCGCTGCTGCAGGTCGCGGTGCTGCTGCTCCTGGTCCGGCCACTGGAGCCTTCCTGCCACCCCGCTGCTGTGGAGACAGGGAGCTGGGACGTGCTTCCCCAGGCCCCGGAAGAAGAGGACGCGGCGCCTATGAGGGACATCTGGTTGGTCCTGGAGGCGCTGCCGTTCGTCTTGGGGGCTTTGGGCCTGCTGCTGAGGACCATGAAGCTCGGCTGGGTCCTCGGCAAGTGGCTCTGGAGACGCTGGGGAGAGGTGAGCGAGGGGCTCAGGCAGGTGGGTCGGTGCTGGGGGCCAGGAGTGGCCAAGGCCTTGGGCCAGGAGGCTGTGGGGCGAGGGCTGAGGGCCCCCGTGGGGGAGCAGAGCTGGGCAGCCCCGAGGCTGCTGGGCCCCTGGGGCAGCCCTCGGGCCAAGGCGCACAGGCCGGGCGGGGCTGAGGCCACTGCCGGGCAGCAACGGGGCCCAGGCTGAGCCCCAGGGAGCCCCGGCAGAGGCTCTGGCCGGAGCTCTTCTTGCTGCAGCCTGTGCCCGGGGCAGCCCAGCCAGGCCCCAGGCTCTCTTTGGCACGAGAGGCCAAAGGCAGCGCCACAGGGCTCAGCAGCCTCCGGCAGGCCCTTCTGCCCCTTGCATCGAGCTCCCTGTGCTGTGTCTTGCAGGAGAAGAGCCAGAGCGCCTCGGCCTCTGCACGCCCGAGCTGCCAGGGCCACGGCTGCTCCAAGAAGGTGCTGCGGCTGCTGCTGCAGAACCGTGCCCTGATGAGGCGCTGCCTGCGCCAGAGCTCCCGGCAGAGGCCAGTGCCGAGAAGGAAGAGGCGAAGACCACCTGGCATTTGGAAGAGGAGGAGACTCCACTTCTCGCCTCTCCTCTGAGTCTCCAGCTCCAGCTCCACTCTGGGCTCGCTGGACAGGGCAGGGAACGTATGACCAGTGCTGAGCCTGGGCACTGGGACGTTCCCGCCCAATAGTTTTAGGACCCCCTGTTTTTATATAGGCTTAGGAACCCCTTCGTTGTTAGTAGAATAGGTTTCCCCGAAGATTTCTCCACCCCCAGTTGAAGATTTTTCAAGAGTTCCAGTTTAGGTTTTTTAGGGATAGGCTTCCCAGCAACGTTCTCAGCCGCTAGTTGAAGCTGGGAAGAGTAGTCTAGTTCAATAAAGTTCCTGTTTTCTGTACTTTGCTGTTTTTGCTTAATGTTACCTATGAGTTGGGGGGGCACCGCGATGGATGGTTTTGCACAAGGGCTTCGGAGCCTCCAGAGTCAAACCTCCTGGGACGAGGCCCCTGGCCCAGGCCATGGCTCACCCAGGCTCTCTCCCTCTGGGCTGCCTTCCCCAGAGGCTCCTGGCCGGGCCCAGGCAGTGCTGGGCACTGGTGCTGTCCTGCCGGATCAGTGCAGCAGGGCCCAGGCCGGTGGGATATCTGTCTTGATGATGTTGAGGAGGGGCTTGAGCGTTCCAGAAGCAAATGGGTGAGGAGACCAAGTGGGGTGGGAGTGCGGCGTGCCGCAGGGTGGGAAATCTCTGCAGAGGGCCCTGGCCAGGCTGGCTGGGCCGAGAGCAGGGGCTGGAGGTTGCAGAGGCCCAAGTGCTGGGTGCTGGCCTTGGGCCACAAGAAGGCCCTGCAGCCGCAGCTTGGGGCAGAGTGTGGAAAGGCTGCCGGCAGGAAAGGCCCTGGGGGTGCCGGTGGACAGCAGGTGAACCTGAGCCAGGTGAGCCCAGGAAGGCAAGAAGGCCAACGGCCCCTGGCCTGTGTCAGCAATGGAGTGGCTGGCAGGAGCAGGGCAGTGCTTGTGGCCCTTTGCAGGGCACTGGTGAGGCCACAGCTCGAGTGCTGTGTCCAGCTGTGGGCCCTGAATTGCAGAAGGACCTTGAGGGGCTGGAGCAGATTGAGGGAAGGGAAGGGAGCTGGGGAGGGTTCTGGAGCATGTGTCCCATGAGCAGGGGCTGAGAGAGCCTGGGGGGCTCATCCTGGAGGAGACTTTGTAGGGGGGACCTCCTCCTTCTCGGCAACTGCGTGCCAGGAGGCTGCAGCCAGGTGGGGGTCGGGCTGTGCTCCCAGGGAACCAGGGCCAGGACAAGAGGATGTGGAATCAAAGAATCACAGAGCGGTTGGAAGGGACCCCCAAGGATCCTCCAAGTGCAACTCTTGGCCCTGCAATGGAGAGGCCTGTGCTGAGCATGGCGCTGGGAAAGGCCAGTGTCCACAAAGGAGACAGGGGAGTGCTGCAAGAGTCGCCTGTATGCGAGTGCAGGGAGAGCGTGGGCTGAGCCATCATACCCCATGGCTGGGGTCTGTCTCAAGTGTTTGGAGGACACAGGCTCCTTTTCTCCCGAGCTCCTGAGCGCATTGCGCCCTCCTCCTTTGCCCAGTGCTGCTGGCCTAGGCAGGTGCAGCCTTCCCGAACGGCCTACTCCATATTGCCCCTCGAACATGTCGAGACATCCCAGCCTTGTCATGCATTGGATGACCACTCAAATGAGGAGCTTGAAGCCCAGCCTGGGCTGAGAAGTTCATTATTTCAAGCCGATGAAGCCTGGGCATTTTGCCTTAAAGTCCTGAAGCTCAGCCCGGGCTCGGCTCTGCAACAAAGTTGCACGGTTTGATGTTCGGGGAAGATCCCGGCAGCCATTCCTGCAGCCCCAGTTCTTTGTGACATCATTGCCACCCATTGCTCCTGTCCCAGGCAACGGCCTTGTGACATCACAGCCTTTGGGGACAGCGCGGCCGTTGATCAGTGCGCCCGGCCCGTTGCTGTGCCCAGAGCCCAGGCAGACGTCGGCTGGGAAGGACGCGCAGAGCCTGGCAGAGGTGGCAGCTCGTCCGTCAGCAGCAGCATGGTCCGCCAGCTGCTCTCCGCGCTGCTGCAGGTCGCGGTGCTGCTGCTCCTGGTCCGGCCACTGGAGCCTTCCTGCCACCCCGCTGCTGTGGAGACAGGGAGCTGGGACGTGCTTCCCCAGGCCCCGGAAGAAGAGGACGCGGCGCCTATGAGGGACATCTGGTTGGTCCTGGAGGCGCTGCCGTTCGTCTTGGGGGCTTTGGGCCTGCTGCTGAGGACCATGAAGCTCGGCTGGGTCCTCGGCAAGTGGCTCTGGAGACGCTGGGGAGAGGTGAGCGAGGGGCTCAGGCAGGTGGGTCGGTGCTGGGGGCCAGGAGTGGCCAAGGCCTTGGGCCAGGAGGCTGTGGGGCGAGGGCTGAGGGCCCCCGTGGGGGAGCAGAGCTGGGCAGCCCCGAGGCTGCTGGGCCCCTGGGGCAGCCCTCGGGCCAAGGCGCACAGGCCGGGCGGGGCTGAGGCCACTGCCGGGCAGCAACGGGGCCCAGGCTGAGCCCCAGGGAGCCCCGGCAGAGGCTCTGGCCGGAGCTCTTCTTGCTGCAGCCTGTGCCCGGGGCAGCCCAGCCAGGCCCCAGGCTCTCTTTGGCACGAGAGGCCAAAGGCAGCGCCACAGGGCTCAGCAGCCTCCGGCAGGCCCTTCTGCCCCTTGCATCGAGCTCCCTGTGCTGTGTCTTGCAGGAGAAGAGCCAGAGCGCCTCGGCCTCTGCACGCCCGAGCTGCCAGGGCCACGGCTGCTCCAAGAAGGTGCTGCGGCTGCTGCTGCAGAACCGTGCCCTGATGAGGCGCTGCCTGCGCCAGAGCTCCCGGCAGAGGCCAGTGCCGAGAAGGAAGAGGCGAAGACCACCTGGCATTTGGAAGAGGAGGAGACTCCACTTCTCGCCTCTCCTCTGAGTCTCCAGCTCCAGCTCCACTCTGGGCTCGCTGGACAGGGCAGGGAACGTATGACCAGTGCTGAGCCTGGGCACTGGGACGTTCCCGCCCAATAGTTTTAGGACCCCCTGTTTTTATATAGGCTTAGGAACCCCTTCGTTGTTAGTAGAATAGGTTTCCCCGAAGATTTCTCCACCCCCAGTTGAAGATTTTTCAAGAGTTCCAGTTTAGGTTTTTTAGGGATAGGCTTCCCAGCAACGTTCTCAGCCGCTAGTTGAAGCTGGGAAGAGTAGTCTAGTTCAATAAAGTTCCTGTTTTCTGTACTTTGCTGTTTTTGCTTAATGTTACCTATGAGTTGGGGGGGCACCGCGATGGATGGTTTTGCACAAGGGCTTCGGAGCCTCCAGAGTCAAACCTCCTGGGACGAGGCCCCTGGCCCAGGCCATGGCTCACCCAGGCTCTCTCCCTCTGGGCTGCCTTCCCCAGAGGCTCCTGGCCGGGCCCAGGCAGTGCTGGGCACTGGTGCTGTCCTGCCGGATCAGTGCAGCAGGGCCCAGGCCGGTGGGATATCTGTCTTGATGATGTTGAGGAGGGGCTTGAGCGTTCCAGAAGCAAATGGGTGAGGAGACCAAGTGGGGTGGGAGTGCGGCGTGCCGCAGGGTGGGAAATCTCTGCAGAGGGCCCTGGCCAGGCTGGCTGGGCCGAGAGCAGGGGCTGGAGGTTGCAGAGGCCCAAGTGCTGGGTGCTGGCCTTGGGCCACAAGAAGGCCCTGCAGCCGCAGCTTGGGGCAGAGTGTGGAAAGGCTGCCGGCAGGAAAGGCCCTGGGGGTGCCGGTGGACAGCAGGTGAACCTGAGCCAGGTGAGCCCAGGAAGGCAAGAAGGCCAACGGCCCCTGGCCTGTGTCAGCAATGGAGTGGCTGGCAGGAGCAGGGCAGTGCTTGTGGCCCTTTGCAGGGCACTGGTGAGGCCACAGCTCGAGTGCTGTGTCCAGCTGTGGGCCCTGAATTGCAGAAGGACCTTGAGGGGCTGGAGCAGATTGAGGGAAGGGAAGGGAGCTGGGGAGGGTTCTGGAGCATGTGTCCCATGAGCAGGGGCTGAGAGAGCCTGGGGGGGCTCATCCTGGAGGAGACTTTGTAGGGGGGACCTCCTCCTTCTCGGCAACTGCGTGCCAGGAGGCTGCAGCCAGGTGGGGGTCGGGCTGTGCTCCCAGGGAACCAGGGCCAGGACAAGAGGATGTGGAATCAAAGAATCACAGAGCGGTTGGAAGGGACCCCCAAGGATCCTCCAAGTGCAACTCTTGGCCCTGCAATGGAGAGGCCTGTGCTGAGCATGGCGCTGGGAAAGGCCAGTGTCCACAAAGGAGACAGGGGAGTGCTGCAAGAGTCGCCTGTATGCGAGTGCAGGGAGAGCGTGGGCTGAGCCATCATACCCCATGGCTGGGGTCTGTCTCAAGTGTTTGGAGGACACAGGCTCCTTTTCTCCCGAGCTCCTGAGCGCATTGCGCCCTCCTCCTTTGCCCAGTGCTGCTGGCCTAGGCAGGTGCAGCCTTCCCGAACGGCCTACTCCATATTGCCCCTCGAACATGTCGAGACATCCCAGCCTTGTCATGCATTGGATGACCACTCAAATGAGGAGCTTGAAGCCCAGCCTGGGCTGAGAAGTTCATTATTTCAAGCCGATGAAGCCTGGGCATTTTGCCTTAAAGTCCTGAAGCTCAGCCCGGGCTCGGCTCTGCAACAAAGTTGCACGGTTTGATGTTCGGGAAGATCCCGGCAGCCATTCCTGCAGCCCCAGTTCTTTGTGACATCATTGCCACCCATTGCTCCTGTCCCAGGCAACGGCCTTGTGACATCACAGCCTTTGGGGACAGCGCGGCCGTTGATCAGTGCGCCCGGCCCGTTGCTGTGCCCAGAGCCCAGGCAGACGTCGGCTGGGAAGGACGCGCAGAGCCTGGCAGAGGTGGCAGCTCGTCCGTCAGCAGCAGCATGGTCCGCCAGCTGCTCTCCGCGCTGCTGCAGGTCGCGGTGCTGCTGCTCCTGGTCCGGCCACTGGAGCCTTCCTGCCACCCCGCTGCTGTGGAGACAGGGAGCTGGGACGTGCTTCCCCAGGCCCCGGAAGAAGAGGACGCGGCGCCTATGAGGGACATCTGGTTGGTCCTGGAGGCGCTGCCGTTCGTCTTGGGGGCTTTGGGCCTGCTGCTGAGGACCATGAAGCTCGGCTGGGTCCTCGGCAAGTGGCTCTGGAGACGCTGGGGAGAGGTGAGCGAGGGGCTCAGGCAGGTGGGTCGGTGCTGGGGGCCAGGAGTGGCCAAGGCCTTGGGCCAGGAGGCTGTGGGGCGAGGGCTGAGGGCCCCCGTGGGGGAGCAGAGCTGGGCAGCCCCGAGGCTGCTGGGCCCCTGGGGCAGCCCTCGGGCCAAGGCGCACAGGCCGGGCGGGGCTGAGGCCACTGCCGGGCAGCAACGGGGCCCAGGCTGAGCCCCAGGGAGCCCCGGCAGAGGCTCTGGCCGGAGCTCTTCTTGCTGCAGCCTGTGCCCGGGGCAGCCCAGCCAGGCCCCAGGCTCTCTTTGGCACGAGAGGCCAAAGGCAGCGCCACAGGGCTCAGCAGCCTCCGGCAGGCCCTTCTGCCCCTTGCATCGAGCTCCCTGTGCTGTGTCTTGCAGGAGAAGAGCCAGAGCGCCTCGGCCTCTGCACGCCCGAGCTGCCAGGGCCACGGCTGCTCCAAGAAGGTGCTGCGGCTGCTGCTGCAGAACCGTGCCCTGATGAGGCGCTGCCTGCGCCAGAGCTCCCGGCAGAGGCCAGTGCCGAGAAGGAAGAGGCGAAGACCACCTGGCATTTGGAAGAGGAGGAGACTCCACTTCTCGCCTCTCCTCTGAGTCTCCAGCTCCAGCTCCACTCTGGGCTCGCTGGACAGGGCAGGGAACGTATGACCAGTGCTGAGCCTGGGCACTGGGACGTTCCCGCCCAATAGTTTTAGGACCCCCTGTTTTTATATAGGCTTAGGAACCCCTTCGTTGTTAGTAGAATAGGTTTCCCCGAAGATTTCTCCACCCCCAGTTGAAGATTTTTCAAGAGTTCCAGTTTAGGTTTTTTAGGGATAGGCTTCCCAGCAACGTTCTCAGCCGCTAGTTGAAGCTGGGAAGAGTAGTCTAGTTCAATAAAGTTCCTGTTTTCTGTACTTTGCTGTTTTTGCTTAATGTTACCTATGAGTTGGGGGGGCACCGCGATGGATGGTTTTGCACAAGGGCTTCGGAGCCTCCAGAGTCAAACCTCCTGGGACGAGGCCCCTGGCCCAGGCCATGGCTCACCCAGGCTCTCTCCCTCTGGGCTGCCTTCCCCAGAGGCTCCTGGCCGGGCCCAGGCAGTGCTGGGCACTGGTGCTGTCCTGCCGGATCAGTGCAGCAGGGCCCAGGCCGGTGGGATATCTGTCTTGATGATGTTGAGGAGGGGCTTGAGCGTTCCAGAAGCAAATGGGTGAGGAGACCAAGTGGGGTGGGAGTGCGGCGTGCCGCAGGGTGGGAAATCTCTGCAGAGGGCCCTGGCCAGGCTGGCTGGGCCGAGAGCAGGGGCTGGAGGTTGCAGAGGCCCAAGTGCTGGGTGCTGGCCTTGGGCCACAAGAAGGCCCTGCAGCCGCAGCTTGGGGCAGAGTGTGGAAAGGCTGCCGGCAGGAAAGGCCCTGGGGGTGCCGGTGGACAGCAGGTGAACCTGAGCCAGGTGAGCCCAGGAAGGCAAGAAGGCCAACGGCCCCTGGCCTGTGTCAGCAATGGAGTGGCTGGCAGGAGCAGGGCAGTGCTTGTGGCCCTTTGCAGGGCACTGGTGAGGCCACAGCTCGAGTGCTGTGTCCAGCTGTGGGCCCTGAATTGCAGAAGGACCTTGAGGGGCTGGAGCAGATTGAGGGAAGGGAAGGGAGCTGGGGAGGGTTCTGGAGCATGTGTCCCATGAGCAGGGGCTGAGAGAGCCTGGGGGGCTCATCCTGGAGGAGACTTTGTAGGGGGGACCTCCTCCTTCTCGGCAACTGCGTGCCAGGAGGCTGCAGCCAGGTGGGGGTCGGGCTGTGCTCCCAGGGAACCAGGGCCAGGACAAGAGGATGTGGAATCAAAGAATCACAGAGCGGTTGGAAGGGACCCCCAAGGATCCTCCAAGTGCAACTCTTGGCCCTGCAATGGAGAGGCCTGTGCTGAGCATGGCGCTGGGAAAGGCCAGTGTCCACAAAGGAGACAGGGGAGTGCTGCAAGAGTCGCCTGTATGCGAGTGCAGGGAGAGCGTGGGCTGAGCCATCATACCCCATGGCTGGGGTCTGTCTCAAGTGTTTGGAGGACACAGGCTCCTTTTCTCCCGAGCTCCTGAGCGCATTGCGCCCTCCTCCTTTGCCCAGTGCTGCTGGCCTAGGCAGGTGCAGCCTTCCCGAACGGCCTACTCCATATTGCCCCTCGAACATGTCGAGACATCCCAGCCTTGTCATGCATTGGATGACCACTCAAATGAGGAGCTTGAAGCCCAGCCTGGGCTGAGAAGTTCATTATTTCAAGCCGATGAAGCCTGGGCATTTTGCCTTAAAGTCCTGAAGCTCAGCCCGGGCTCGGCTCTGCAACAAAGTTGCACGGTTTGATGTTCGGGGAAGATCCCGGCAGCCATTCCTGCAGCCCCAGTTCTTTGTGACATCATTGCCACCCATTGCTCCTGTCCCAGGCAACGGCCTTGTGACATCACAGCCTTTGGGGACAGCGCGGCCGTTGATCAGTGCGCCCGGCCCGTTGCTGTGCCCAGAGCCCAGGCAGACGTCGGCTGGGAAGGACGCGCAGAGCCTGGCAGAGGTGGCAGCTCGTCCGTCAGCAGCAGCATGGTCCGCCAGCTGCTCTCCGCGCTGCTGCAGGTCGCGGTGCTGCTGCTCCTGGTCCGGCCACTGGAGCCTTCCTGCCACCCCGCTGCTGTGGAGACAGGGAGCTGGGACGTGCTTCCCCAGGCCCCGGAAGAAGAGGACGCGGCGCCTATGAGGGACATCTGGTTGGTCCTGGAGGCGCTGCCGTTCGTCTTGGGGGCTTTGGGCCTGCTGCTGAGGACCATGAAGCTCGGCTGGGTCCTCGGCGAGTGGCTCTGGAGACGCTGGGGAGAGGTGAGCGAGGGGCTCAGGCAGGTGGGTCGGTGCTGGGGGCCAGGAGTGGCCAAGGCCTTGGGCCAGGAGGCTGTGGGGCGAGGGCTGAGGGCCCCCGTGGGGGAGCAGAGCTGGGCAGCCCCGAGGCTGCTGGGCCCCTGGGGCAGCCCTCGGGCCAAGGCGCACAGGCCGGGCGGGGCTGAGGCCACTGCCGGGCAGCAACGGGGCCCAGGCTGAGCCCCAGGGAGCCCCGGCAGAGGCTCTGGCCGGAGCTCTTCTTGCTGCAGCCTGTGCCCGGGGCAGCCCAGCCAGGCCCCAGGCTCTCTTTGGCACGAGAGGCCAAAGGCAGCGCCACAGGGCTCAGCAGCCTCCGGCAGGCCCTTCTGCCCCTTGCATCGAGCTCCCTGTGCTGTGTCTTGCAGGAGAAGAGCCAGAGCGCCTCGGCCTCTGCACGCCCGAGCTGCCAGGGCCACGGCTGCTCCAAGAAGGTGCTGCGGCTGCTGCTGCAGAACCGTGCCCTGATGAGGCGCTGCCTGCGCCAGAGCTCCCGGCAGAGGCCAGTGCCGAGAAGGAAGAGGCGAAGACCACCTGGCATTTGGAAGAGGAGGAGACTCCACTTCTCGCCTCTCCTCTGAGTCTCCAGCTCCAGCTCCACTCTGGGCTCGCTGGACAGGGCAGGGAACGTATGACCAGTGCTGAGCCTGGGCACTGGGACGTTCCCGCCCAATAGTTTTAGGACCCCCTGTTTTTATATAGGCTTAGGAACCCCTTCGTTGTTAGTAGAATAGGTTTCCCCGAAGATTTCTCCACCCCCAGTTGAAGATTTTTCAAGAGTTCCAGTTTAGGTTTTTTAGGGATAGGCTTCCCAGCAACGTTCTCAGCCGCTAGTTGAAGCTGGGAAGAGTAGTCTAGTTCAATAAAGTTCCTGTTTTCTGTACTTTGCTGTTTTTGCTTAATGTTACCTATGAGTTGGGGGGGGCACCGCGATGGATGGTTTTGCACAAGGGCTTCGGAGCCTCCAGAGTCAAACCTCCTGGGACGAGGCCCCTGGCCCAGGCCATGGCTCACCCAGGCTCTCTCTCTCTGGGCTGCCTTCCCCAGAGGCTCCTGGCCGGGCCCAGGCAGTGCTGGGCACTGGTGCTGTCCTGCCGGATCAGTGCAGCAGGGCCCAGGCCGGTGGGATATCTGTCTTGATGATGTTGAGGAGGGGCTTGAGCGTTCCAGAAGCAAATGGGTGAGGAGACCAAGTGGGGTGGGAGTGCGGCGTGCCGCAGGGTGGGAAATCTCTGCAGAGGGCCCTGGCCAGGCTGGCTGGGCCGAGAGCAGGGGCTGGAGGTTGCAGAGGCCCAAGTGCTGGGTGCTGGCCTTGGGCCACAAGAAGGCCCTGCAGCCGCAGCTTGGGGCAGAGTGTGGAAAGGCTGCCGGCAGGAAAGGCCCTGGGGGTGCCGGTGGACAGCAGGTGAACCTGAGCCAGGTGAGCCCAGGAAGGCAAGAAGGCCAACGGCCCCTGGCCTGTGTCAGCAATGGAGTGGCTGGCAGGAGCAGGGCAGTGCTTGTGGCCCTTTGCAGGGCACTGGTGAGGCCACAGCTCGAGTGCTGTGTCCAGCTGTGGGCCCTGAATTGCAGAAGGACCTTGAGGGGCTGGAGCAGATTGAGGGAAGGGAAGGGAGCTGGGGAGGGTTCTGGAGCATGTGTCCCATGAGCAGGGGCTGAGAGAGCCTGGGGGGCTCATCCTGGAGGAGACTTTGTAGGGGGGACCTCCTCCTTCTCGGCAACTGCGTGCCAGGAGGCTGCAGCCAGGTGGGGGTCGGGCTGTGCTCCCAGGGAACCAGGGCCAGGACAAGAGGATGTGGAATCAAAGAATCACAGAGCGGTTGGAAGGGACCCCCAAGGATCCTCCAAGTGCAACTCTTGGCCCTGCAATGGAGAGGCCTGTGCTGAGCATGGCGCTGGGAAAGGCCAGTGTCCACAAAGGAGACAGGGGAGTGCTGCAAGAGTCGCCTGTATGCGAGCGCAGGGAGAGCGTGGGCTGAGCCATCATACCCCATGGCTGGGGTCTGTCTCAAGTGTTTGGAGGACACAGGCTCCTTTTCTCCCGAGCTCCTGAGCGCATTGCGCCCTCCTCCTTTGCCCAGTGCTGCTGGCCTAGGCAGGTGCAGCCTTCCCGAACGGCCTACTCCATATTGCCCCTCGAACATGTCGAGACATCCCAGCCTTGTCATGCATTGGATGACCACTCAAATGAGGAGCTTGAAGCCCAGCCTGGGCTGAGAAGTTCATTATTTCAAGCCGATGAAGCCTGGGCATTTTGCCTTAAAGTCCTGAAGCTCAGCCCGGGCTCGGCTCTGCAACAAAGTTGCACGGTTTGATGTTCGGGGAAGATCCCGGCAGCCATTCCTGCAGCCCCAGTTCTTTGTGACATCATTGCCACCCATTGCTCCTGTCCCAGGCAACGGCCTTGTGACATCACAGCCTTTGGGGACAGCGCGGCCGTTGATCAGTGCGCCCGGCCCGTTGCTGTGCCCAGAGCCCAGGCAGACGTCGGCTGGGAAGGACGCGCAGAGCCTGGCAGAGGTGGCAGCTCGTCCGTCAGCAGCAGCATGGTCCGCCAGCTGCTCTCCGCGCTGCTGCAGGTCGCGGTGCTGCTGCTCCTGGTCCGGCCACTGGAGCCTTCCTGCCACCCCGCTGCTGTGGAGACAGGGAGCTGGGACGTGCTTCCCCAGGCCCCGGAAGAAGAGGACGCGGCGCCTATGAGGGACATCTGGTTGGTCCTGGAGGCGCTGCCGTTCGTCTTGGGGGCTTTGGGCCTGCTGCTGAGGACCATGAAGCTCGGCTGGGTCCTCGGCGAGTGGCTCTGGAGACGCTGGGGAGAGGTGAGCGAGGGGCTCAGGCAGGTGGGTCGGTGCTGGGGGCCAGGAGTGGCCAAGGCCTTGGGCCAGGAGGCTGTGGGGCGAGGGCTGAGGGCCCCCGTGGGGGAGCAGAGCTGGGCAGCCCCGAGGCTGCTGGGCCCCTGGGGCAGCCCTCGGGCCAAGGCGCACAGGCCGGGCGGGGCTGAGGCCACTGCCGGGCAGCAACGGGGCCCAGGCTGAGCCCCAGGGAGCCCCGGCAGAGGCTCTGGCCGGAGCTCTTCTTGCTGCAGCCTGTGCCCGGGGCAGCCCAGCCAGGCCCCAGGCTCTCTTTGGCACGAGAGGCCAAAGGCAGCGCCACAGGGCTCAGCAGCCTCCGGCAGGCCCTTCTGCCCCTTGCATCGAGCTCCCTGTGCTGTGTCTTGCAGGAGAAGAGCCAGAGCGCCTCGGCCTCTGCACGCCCGAGCTGCCAGGGCCACGGCTGCTCCAAGAAGGTGCTGCGGCTGCTGCTGCAGAACCGTGCCCTGATGAGGCGCTGCCTGCGCCAGAGCTCCCGGCAGAGGCCAGTGCCGAGAAGGAAGAGGCGAAGACCACCTGGCATTTGGAAGAGGAGGAGACTCCACTTCTCGCCTCTCCTCTGAGTCTCCAGCTCCAGCTCCACTCTGGGCTCGCTGGACAGGGCAGGGAACGTATGACCAGTGCTGAGCCTGGGCACTGGGACGTTCCCGCCCAATAGTTTTAGGACCCCCTGTTTTTATATAGGCTTAGGAACCCCTTCGTTGTTAGTAGAATAGGTTTCCCCGAAGATTTCTCCACCCCCAGTTGAAGATTTTTCAAGAGTTCCAGTTTAGGTTTTTTAGGGATAGGCTTCCCAGCAACGTTCTCAGCCGCTAGTTGAAGCTGGGAAGAGTAGTCTAGTTCAATAAAGTTCCTGTTTTCTGTACTTTGCTGTTTTTGCTTAATGTTACCTATGAGTTGGGGGGGCACCGCGATGGATGGTTTTGCACAAGGGCTTCGGAGCCTCCAGAGTCAAACCTCCTGGGACGAGGCCCCTGGCCCAGGCCATGGCTCACCCAGGCTCTCTCTCTCTGGGCTGCCTTCCCCAGAGGCTCCTGGCCGGGCCCAGGCAGTGCTGGGCACTGGTGCTGTCCTGCCGGATCAGTGCAGCAGGGCCCAGGCCGGTGGGATATCTGTCTTGATGATGTTGAGGAGGGGCTTGAGCGTTCCAGAAGCAAATGGGTGAGGAGACCAAGTGGGGTGGGAGTGCGGCGTGCCGCAGGGTGGGAAATCTCTGCAGAGGGCCCTGGCCAGGCTGGCTGGGCCGAGAGCAGGGGCTGGAGGTTGCAGAGGCCCAAGTGCTGGGTGCTGGCCTTGGGCCACAAGAAGGCCCTGCAGCCGCAGCTTGGGGCAGAGTGTGGAAAGGCTGCCGGCAGGAAAGGCCCTGGGGGTGCCGGTGGACAGCAGGTGAACCTGAGCCAGGTGAGCCCAGGTAGGCAAGAAGGCCAACGGCCCCTGGCCTGTGTCAGCAATGGAGTGGCTGGCAGGAGCAGGGCAGTGCTTGTGGCCCTTTGCAGGGCACTGGTGAGGCCACAGCTCGAGTGCTGTGTCCAGCTGTGGGCCCTGAATTGCAGAAGGACCTTGAGGGGCTGGAGCAGATTGAGGGAAGGGAAGGGAGCTGGGGAGGGTTCTGGAGCATGTGTCCCATGAGCAGGGGCTGAGAGAGCCTGGGGGGCTCATCCTGGAGGAGACTTTGTAGGGGGGACCTCCTCCTTCTCGGCAACTGCGTGCCAGGAGGCTGCAGCCAGGTGGGGGTCGGGCTGTGCTCCCAGGGAACCAGGGCCAGGACAAGAGGATGTGGAATCAAAGAATCACAGAGCGGTTGGAAGGGACCCCCAAGGATCCTCCAAGTGCAACTCTTGGCCCTGCAATGGAGAGGCCTGTGCTGAGCATGGCGCTGGGAAAGGCCAGTGTCCACAAAGGAGACAGGGGAGTGCTGCAAGAGTCGCCTGTATGCGAGCGCAGGGAGAGCGTGGGCTGAGCCATCATACCCCATGGCTGGGGTCTGTCTCAAGTGTTTGGAGGACACAGGCTCCTTTTCTCCCGAGCTCCTGAGCGCATTGCGCCCTCCTCCTTTGCCCAGTGCTGCTGGCCTAGGCAGGTGCAGCCTTCCCGAACGGCCTACTCCATATTGCCCCTCGAACATGTCGAGACATCCCAGCCTTGTCATGCATTGGATGACCACTCAAATGAGGAGCTTGAAGCCCAGCCTGGGCTGAGAAGTTCATTATTTCAAGCCGATGAAGCCTGGGCATTTTGCCTTAAAGTCCTGAAGCTCAGCCCGGGCTCGGCTCTGCAACAAAGTTGCACGGTTTGATGTTCGGGGAAGATCCCGGCAGCCATTCCTGCAGCCCCAGTTCTTTGTGACATCATTGCCACCCATTGCTCCTGTCCCAGGCAACGGCCTTGTGACATCACAGCCTTTGGGGACAGCGCGGCCGTTGATCAGTGCGCCCGGCCCGTTGCTGTGCCCAGAGCCCAGGCAGACGTCGGCTGGGAAGGACGCGCAGAGCCTGGCAGAGGTGGCAGCTCGTCCGTCAGCAGCAGCATGGTCCGCCAGCTGCTCTCCGCGCTGCTGCAGGTCGCGGTGCTGCTGCTCCTGGTCCGGCCACTGGAGCCTTCCTGCCACCCCGCTGCTGTGGAGACAGGGAGCTGGGACGTGCTTCCCCAGGCCCCGGAAGAAGAGGACGCGGCGCCTATGAGGGACATCTGGTTGGTCCTGGAGGCGCTGCCGTTCGTCTTGGGGGCTTTGGGCCTGCTGCTGAGGACCATGAAGCTCGGCTGGGTCCTCGGCGAGTGGCTCTGGAGACGCTGGGGAGAGGTGAGCGAGGGGCTCAGGCAGGTGGGTCGGTGCTGGGGGCCAGGAGTGGCCAAGGCCTTGGGCCAGGAGGCTGTGGGGCGAGGGCTGAGGGCCCCCGTGGGGGAGCAGAGCTGGGCAGCCCCGAGGCTGCTGGGCCCCTGGGGCAGCCCTCGGGCCAAGGCGCACAGGCCGGGCGGGGCTGAGGCCACTGCCGGGCAGCAACGGGGCCCAGGCTGAGCCCCAGGGAGCCCCGGCAGAGGCTCTGGCCGGAGCTCTTCTTGCTGCAGCCTGTGCCCGGGGCAGCCCAGCCAGGCCCCAGGCTCTCTTTGGCACGAGAGGCCAAAGGCAGCGCCACAGGGCTCAGCAGCCTCCGGCAGGCCCTTCTGCCCCTTGCATCGAGCTCCCTGTGCTGTGTCTTGCAGGAGAAGAGCCAGAGCGCCTCGGCCTCTGCACGCCCGAGCTGCCAGGGCCACGGCTGCTCCAAGAAGGTGCTGCGGCTGCTGCTGCAGAACCGTGCCCTGATGAGGCGCTGCCTGCGCCAGAGCTCCCGGCAGAGGCCAGTGCCGAGAAGGAAGAGGCGAAGACCACCTGGCATTTGGAAGAGGAGGAGACTCCACTTCTCGCCTCTCCTCTGAGTCTCCAGCTCCAGCTCCACTCTGGGCTCGCTGGACAGGGCAGGGAACGTATGACCAGTGCTGAGCCTGGGCACTGGGACGTTCCCGCCCAATAGTTTTAGGACCCCCTGTTTTTATATAGGCTTAGGAACCCCTTCGTTGTTAGTAGAATAGGTTTCCCCGAAGATTTCTCCACCCCCAGTTGAAGATTTTTCAAGAGTTCCAGTTTAGGTTTTTTAGGGATAGGCTTCCCAGCAACGTTCTCAGCCGCTAGTTGAAGCTGGGAAGAGTAGTCTAGTTCAATAAAGTTCCTGTTTTCTGTACTTTGCTGTTTTTGCTTAATGTTACCTATGAGTTGGGGGGGGCACCGCGATGGATGGTTTTGCACAAGGGCTTCGGAGCCTCCAGAGTCAAACCTCCTGGGACGAGGCCCCTGGCCCAGGCCATGGCTCACCCAGGCTCTCTCTCTCTGGGCTGCCTTCCCCAGAGGCTCCTGGCCGGGCCCAGGCAGTGCTGGGCACTGGTGCTGTCCTGCCGGATCAGTGCAGCAGGGCCCAGGCCGGTGGGATATCTGTCTTGATGATGTTGAGGAGGGGCTTGAGCGTTCCAGAAGCAAATGGGTGAGGAGACCAAGTGGGGTGGGAGTGCGGCGTGCCGCAGGGTGGGAAATCTCTGCAGAGGGCCCTGGCCAGGCTGGCTGGGCCGAGAGCAGGGGCTGGAGGTTGCAGAGGCCCAAGTGCTGGGTGCTGGCCTTGGGCCACAAGAAGGCCCTGCAGCCGCAGCTTGGGGCAGAGTGTGGAAAGGCTGCCGGCAGGAAAGGCCCTGGGGGTGCCGGTGGACAGCAGGTGAACCTGAGCCAGGTGAGCCCAGGTAGGCAAGAAGGCCAACGGCCCCTGGCCTGTGTCAGCAATGGAGTGGCTGGCAGGAGCAGGGCAGTGCTTGTGGCCCTTTGCAGGGCACTGGTGAGGCCACAGCTCGAGTGCTGTGTCCAGCTGTGGGCCCTGAATTGCAGAAGGACCTTGAGGGGCTGGAGCAGATTGAGGGAAGGGAAGGGAGCTGGGGAGGGTTCTGGAGCATGTGTCCCATGAGCAGGGGCTGAGAGAGCCTGGGGGGCTCATCCTGGAGGAGACTTTGTAGGGGGGACCTCCTCCTTCTCGGCAACTGCGTGCCAGGAGGCTGCAGCCAGGTGGGGGTCGGGCTGTGCTCCCAGGGAACCAGGGCCAGGACAAGAGGATGTGGAATCAAAGAATCACAGAGCGGTTGGAAGGGACCCCCAAGGATCCTCCAAGTGCAACTCTTGGCCCTGCAATGGAGAGGCCTGTGCTGAGCATGGCGCTGGGAAAGGCCAGTGTCCACAAAGGAGACAGGGGAGTGCTGCAAGAGTCGCCTGTATGCGAGCGCAGGGAGAGCGTGGGCTGAGCCATCATACCCCATGGCTGGGGTCTGTCTCAAGTGTTTGGAGGACACAGGCTCCTTTTCTCCCGAGCTCCTGAGCGCATTGCGCCCTCCTCCTTTGCCCAGTGCTGCTGGCCTAGGCAGGTGCAGCCTTCCCGAACGGCCTACTCCATATTGCCCCTCGAACATGTCGAGACATCCCAGCCTTGTCATGCATTGGATGACCACTCAAATGAGGAGCTTGAAGCCCAGCCTGGGCTGAGAAGTTCATTATTTCAAGCCGATGAAGCCTGGGCATTTTGCCTTAAAGTCCTGAAGCTCAGCCCGGGCTCGGCTCTGCAACAAAGTTGCACGGTTTGATGTTCGGGGAAGATCCCGGCAGCCATTCCTGCAGCCCCAGTTCTTTGTGACATCATTGCCACCCATTGCTCCTGTCCCAGGCAACGGCCTTGTGACATCACAGCCTTTGGGGACAGCGCGGCCGTTGATCAGTGCGCCCGGCCCGTTGCTGTGCCCAGAGCCCAGGCAGACGTCGGCTGGGAAGGACGCGCAGAGCCTGGCAGAGGTGGCAGCTCGTCCGTCAGCAGCAGCATGGTCCGCCAGCTGCTCTCCGCGCTGCTGCAGGTCGCGGTGCTGCTGCTCCTGGTCCGGCCACTGGAGCCTTCCTGCCACCCCGCTGCTGTGGAGACAGGGAGCTGGGACGTGCTTCCCCAGGCCCCGGAAGAAGAGGACGCGGCGCCTATGAGGGACATCTGGTTGGTCCTGGAGGCGCTGCCGTTCGTCTTCGGGGCTTTGGGCCTGCTGCTGAGGACCATGAAGCTCGGCTGGGTCCTCGGCGAGTGGCTCTGGAGACGCTGGGGAGAGGTGAGCGAGGGGCTCAGGCAGGTGGGTCGGTGCTGGGGGCCAGGAGTGGCCAAGGCCTTGGGCCAGGAGGCTGTGGGGCGAGGGCTGAGGGCCCCCGTGGGGGGAGCAGAGCTGGGCAGCCCCGAGGCTGCTGGGCCCCTGGGGCAGCCCTCGGGCCAAGGCGCACAGGCCGAGCGGGGCTGAGGCCACTGCCGGGCAGCAACGGGGCCCAGGCTGAGCCCCAGGGAGCCCCGGCAGAGGCTCTGGCCGGAGCTCTTCTTGCTGCAGCCTGTGCCCGGGGCAGCCCAGCCAGGCCCCAGGCTCTCTTTGGCACGAGAGGCCAAAGGCAGCGCCACAGGGCTCAGCAGCCTCCGGCAGGCCCTTCTGCCCCTTGCATCGAGCTCCCTGTGCTGTGTCTTGCAGGAGAAGAGCCAGAGCGCCTCGGCCTCTGCACGCCCGAGCTGCCAGGGCCACGGCTGCTCCAAGAAGGTGCTGCGGCTGCTGCTGCAGAACCGTGCCCTGATGAGGCGCTGCCTGCGCCAGAGCTCCCGGCAGAGGCCAGTGCCGAGAAGGAAGAGGCGAAGACCACCTGGCATTTGGAAGAGGAGGAGACTCCACTTCTCGCCTCTCCTCTGAGTCTCCAGCTCCAGCTCCACTCTGGGCTCGCTGGACAGGGCAGGGAACGTATGACCAGTGCTGAGCCTGGGCACTGGGACGTTCCCGCCCAATAGTTTTAGGACCCCCTGTTTTTATATAGGCTTAGGAACCCCTTCGTTGTTAGTAGAATAGGTTTCCCCGAAGATTTCTCCACCCCCAGTTGAAGATTTTTCAAGAGTTCCAGTTTAGGTTTTTTAGGGATAGGCTTCCCAGCAACGTTCTCAGCCGCTAGTTGAAGCTGGGAAGAGTAGTCTAGTTCAATAAAGTTCCTGTTTTCTGTACTTTGCTGTTTTTGCTTAATGTTACCTATGAGTTGGGGGGGGCACCGCGATGGATGGTTTTGCACAAGGGCTTCGGAGCCTCCAGAGTCAAACCTCCTGGGACGAGGCCCCTGGCCCAGGCCATGGCTCACCCAGGCTCTCTCTCTCTGGGCTGCCTTCCCCAGAGGCTCCTGGCCGGGCCCAGGCAGTGCTGGGCACTGGTGCTGTCCTGCCGGATCAGTGCAGCAGGGCCCAGGCCGGTGGGATATCTGTCTTGATGATGTTGAGGAGGGGCTTGAGCGTTCCAGAAGCAAATGGGTGAGGAGACCAAGTGGGGTGGGAGTGCGGCGTGCCGCAGGGTGGGAAATCTCTGCAGAGGGCCCTGGCCAGGCTGGCTGGGCCGAGAGCAGGGGCTGGAGGTTGCAGAGGCCCAAGTGCTGGGTGCTGGCCTTGGGCCACAAGAAGGCCCTGCAGCCGCAGCTTGGGGCAGAGTGTGGAAAGGCTGCCGGCAGGAAAGGCCCTGGGGGTGCCGGTGGACAGCAGGTGAACCTGAGCCAGGTGAGCCCAGGTAGGCAAGAAGGCCAACGGCCCCTGGCCTGTGTCAGCAATGGAGTGGCTGGCAGGAGCAGGGCAGTGCTTGTGGCCCTTTGCAGGGCACTGGTGAGGCCACAGCTCGAGTGCTGTGTCCAGCTGTGGGCCCTGAATTGCAGAAGGACCTTGAGGGGCTGGAGCAGATTGAGGGAAGGGAAGGGAGCTGGGGAGGGTTCTGGAGCATGTGTCCCATGAGCAGGGGCTGAGAGAGCCTGGGGGGCTCATCCTGGAGGAGACTTTGTAGGGGGGACCTCCTCCTTCTCGGCAACTGCGTGCCAGGAGGCTGCAGCCAGGTGGGGGTCGGGCTGTGCTCCCAGGGAACCAGGGCCAGGACAAGAGGATGTGGAATCAAAGAATCACAGAGCGGTTGGAAGGGACCCCCAAGGATCCTCCAAGTGCAACTCTTGGCCCTGCAATGGAGAGGCCTGTGCTGAGCATGGCGCTGGGAAAGGCCAGTGTCCACAAAGGAGACAGGGGAGTGCTGCAAGAGTCGCCTGTATGCGAGCGCAGGGAGAGCGTGGGCTGAGCCATCATACCCCATGGCTGGGGTCTGTCTCAAGTGTTTGGAGGACACAGGCTCCTTTTCTCCCGAGCTCCTGAGCGCATTGCGCCCTCCTCCTTTGCCCAGTGCTGCTGGCCTAGGCAGGTGCAGCCTTCCCGAACGGCCTACTCCATATTGCCCCTCGAACATGTCGAGACATCCCAGCCTTGTCATGCATTGGATGACCACTCAAATGAGGAGCTTGAAGCCCAGCCTGGGCTGAGAAGTTCATTATTTCAAGCCGATGAAGCCTGGGCATTTTGCCTTAAAGTCCTGAAGCTCAGCCCGGGCTCGGCTCTGCAACAAAGTTGCACGGTTTGATGTTCGGGGAAGATCCCGGCAGCCATTCCTGCAGCCCCAGTTCTTTGTGACATCATTGCCACCCATTGCTCCTGTCCCAGGCAACGGCCTTGTGACATCACAGCCTTTGGGGACAGCGCGGCCGTTGATCAGTGCGCCCGGCCCGTTGCTGTGCCCAGAGCCCAGGCAGACGTCGGCTGGGAAGGACGCGCAGAGCCTGGCAGAGGTGGCAGCTCGTCCGTCAGCAGCAGCATGGTCCGCCAGCTGCTCTCCGCGCTGCTGCAGGTCGCGGTGCTGCTGCTCCTGGTCCGGCCACTGGAGCCTTCCTGCCACCCCGCTGCTGTGGAGACAGGGAGCTGGGACGTGCTTCCCCAGGCCCCGGAAGAAGAGGACGCGGCGCCTATGAGGGACATCTGGTTGGTCCTGGAGGCGCTGCCGTTCGTCTTCGGGGCTTTGGGCCTGCTGCTGAGGACCATGAAGCTCGGCTGGGTCCTCGGCGAGTGGCTCTGGAGACGCTGGGGAGAGGTGAGCGAGGGGCTCAGGCAGGTGGGTCGGTGCTGGGGGCCAGGAGAGGCCAAGGCCTTGGGCCAGGAGGCTGTGGGGCGAGGGCTGAGGGCCCCCGTGGGGGAGCAGAGCTGGGCAGCCCCGAGGCTGCTGGGCCCCTGGGGCAGCCCTCGGGCCAAGGCGCACAGGCCGGGCGGGGCTGAGGCCACTGCCGGGCAGCAACGGGGCCCAGGCTGAGCCCCAGGGAGCCCCGGCAGAGGCTCTGGCCGGAGCTCTTCTTGCTGCAGCCTGTGCCCGGGGCAGCCCAGCCAGGCCCCAGGCTCTCTTTGGCACGAGAGGCCAAAGGCAGCGCCACAGGGCTCAGCAGCCTCCGGCAGGCCCTTCTGCCCCTTGCATCGAGCTCCCTGTGCTGTGTCTTGCAGGAGAAGAGCCAGAGCGCCTCGGCCTCTGCACGCCCGAGCTGCCAGGGCCACGGCTGCTCCAAGAAGGTGCTGCGGCTGCTGCTGCAGAACCGTGCCCTGATGAGGCGCTGCCTGCGCCAGAGCTCCCGGCAGAGGCCAGTGCCGAGAAGGAAGAGGCGAAGACCACCTGGCATTTGGAAGAGGAGGAGACTCCACTTCTCGCCTCTCCTCTGAGTCTCCAGCTCCAGCTCCACTCTGGGCTCGCTGGACAGGGCAGGGAACGTATGACCAGTGCTGAGCCTGGGCACTGGGACGTTCCCGCCCAATAGTTTTAGGACCCCCTGTTTTTATATAGGCTTAGGAACCCCTTCGTTGTTAGTAGAATAGGTTTCCCCGAAGATTTCTCCACCCCCAGTTGAAGATTTTTCAAGAGTTCCAGTTTAGGTTTTTTAGGGATAGGCTTCCCAGCAACGTTCTCAGCCGCTAGTTGAAGCTGGGAAGAGTAGTCTAGTTCAATAAAGTTCCTGTTTTCTGTACTTTGCTGTTTTTGCTTAATGTTACCTATGAGTTGGGGGGGGCACCGCGATGGATGGTTTTGCACAAGGGCTTCGGAGCCTCCAGAGTCAAACCTCCTGGGACGAGGCCCCTGGCCCAGGCCATGGCTCACCCAGGCTCTCTCTCTCTGGGCTGCCTTCCCCAGAGGCTCCTGGCCGGGCCCAGGCAGTGCTGGGCACTGGTGCTGTCCTGCCGGATCAGTGCAGCAGGGCCCAGGCCGGTGGGATATCTGTCTTGATGATGTTGAGGAGGGGCTTGAGCGTTCCAGAAGCAAATGGGTGAGGAGACCAAGTGGGGTGGGAGTGCGGCGTGCCGCAGGGTGGGAAATCTCTGCAGAGGGCCCTGGCCAGGCTGGCTGGGCCGAGAGCAGGGGCTGGAGGTTGCAGAGGCCCAAGTGCTGGGTGCTGGCCTTGGGCCACAAGAAGGCCCTGCAGCCGCAGCTTGGGGCAGAGTGTGGAAAGGCTGCCGGCAGGAAAGGCCCTGGGGGTGCCGGTGGACAGCAGGTGAACCTGAGCCAGGTGAGCCCAGGTAGGCAAGAAGGCCAACGGCCCCTGGCCTGTGTCAGCAATGGAGTGGCTGGCAGGAGCAGGGCAGTGCTTGTGGCCCTTTGCAGGGCACTGGTGAGGCCACAGCTCGAGTGCTGTGTCCAGCTGTGGGCCCTGAATTGCAGAAGGACCTTGAGGGGCTGGAGCAGATTGAGGGAAGGGAAGGGAGCTGGGGAGGGTTCTGGAGCATGTGTCCCATGAGCAGGGGCTGAGAGAGCCTGGGGGGCTCATCCTGGAGGAGACTTTGTAGGGGGGGACCTCCTCCTTCTCGGCAACTGCGTGCCAGGAGGCTGCAGCCAGGTGGGGGTCGGGCTGTGCTCCCAGGGAACCAGGGCCAGGACAAGAGGATGTGGAATCAAAGAATCACAGAGCGGTTGGAAGGGACCCCCAAGGATCCTCCAAGTGCAACTCTTGGCCCTGCAATGGAGAGGCCTGTGCTGAGCATGGCGCTGGGAAAGGCCAGTGTCCACAAAGGAGACAGGGGAGTGCTGCAAGAGTCGCCTGTATGCGAGCGCAGGGAGAGCGTGGGCTGAGCCATCATACCCCATGGCTGGGGTCTGTCTCAAGTGTTTGGAGGACACAGGCTCCTTTTCTCCCGAGCTCCTGAGCGCATTGCGCCCTCCTCCTTTGCCCAGTGCTGCTGGCCTAGGCAGGTGCAGCCTTCCCGAACGGCCTACTCCATATTGCCCCTCGAACATGTCGAGACATCCCAGCCTTGTCATGCATTGGATGACCACTCAAATGAGGAGCTTGAAGCCCAGCCTGGGCTGAGAAGTTCATTATTTCAAGCCGATGAAGCCTGGGCATTTTGCCTTAAAGTCCTGAAGCTCAGCCCGGGCTCGGCTCTGCAACAAAGTTGCACGGTTTGATGTTCGGGGAAGATCCCGGCAGCCATTCCTGCAGCCCCAGTTCTTTGTGACATCATTGCCACCCATTGCTCCTGTCCCAGGCAACGGCCTTGTGACATCACAGCCTTTGGGGACAGCGCGGCCGTTGATCAGTGCGCCCGGCCCGTTGCTGTGCCCAGAGCCCAGGCAGACGTCGGCTGGGAAGGACGCGCAGAGCCTGGCAGAGGTGGCAGCTCGTCCGTCAGCAGCAGCATGGTCCGCCAGCTGCTCTCCGCGCTGCTGCAGGTCGCGGTGCTGCTGCTCCTGCTCCGGCCACTGGAGCCTTCCTGCCACCCCGCTGCTGTGGAGACAGGGAGCTGGGACGTGCTTCCCCAGGCCCCGGAAGAAGAGGACGCGGCGCCTATGAGGGACATCTGGTTGGTCCTGGAGGCGCTGCCGTTCGTCTTCGGGGCTTTGGGCCTGCTGCTGAGGACCATGAAGCTCGGCTGGGTCCTCGGCGAGTGGCTCTGGAGACGCTGGGGAGAGGTGAGCGAGGGGCTCAGGCAGGTGGGTCGGTGCTGGGGGCCAGGAGAGGCCAAGGCCTTGGGCCAGGAGGCTGTGGGGCGAGGGCTGAGGGCCCCCGTGGGGGAGCAGAGCTGGGCAGCCCCGAGGCTGCTGGGCCCCTGGGGCAGCCCTCGGGCCAAGGCGCACAGGCCGAGCGGGGCTGAGGCCACTGCCGGGCAGCAACGGGGCCCAGGCTGAGCCCCAGGGAGCCCCGGCAGAGGCTCTGGCCGGAGCTCTTCTTGCTGCAGCCTGTGCCCGGGGCAGCCCAGCCAGGCCCCAGGCTCTCTTTGGCACGAGAGGCCAAAGGCAGCGCCACAGGGCTCAGCAGCCTCCGGCAGGCCCTTCTGCCCCTTGCATCGAGCTCCCTGTGCTGTGTCTTGCAGGAGAAGAGCCAGAGCGCCTCGGCCTCTGCACGCCCGAGCTGCCAGGGCCACGGCTGCTCCAAGAAGGTGCTGCGGCTGCTGCTGCAGAACCGTGCCCTGATGAGGCGCTGCCTGCGCCAGAGCTCCCGGCAGAGGCCAGTGCCGAGAAGGAAGAGGCGAAGACCACCTGGCATTTGGAAGAGGAGGAGACTCCACTTCTCGCCTCTCCTCTGAGTCTCCAGCTCCAGCTCCACTCTGGGCTCGCTGGACAGGGCAGGGAACGTATGACCAGTGCTGAGCCTGGGCACTGGGACGTTCCCGCCCAATAGTTTTAGGACCCCCTGTTTTTATATAGGCTTAGGAACCCCTTCGTTGTTAGTAGAATAGGTTTCCCCGAAGATTTCTCCACCCCCAGTTGAAGATTTTTCAAGAGTTCCAGTTTAGGTTTTTTAGGGATAGGCTTCCCAGCAACGTTCTCAGCCGCTAGTTGAAGCTGGGAAGAGTAGTCTAGTTCAATAAAGTTCCTGTTTTCTGTACTTTGCTGTTTTTGCTTAATGTTACCTATGAGTTGGGGGGGCACCGCGATGGATGGTTTTGCACAAGGGCTTCGGAGCCTCCAGAGTCAAACCTCCTGGGACGAGGCCCCTGGCCCAGGCCATGGCTCACCCAGGCTCTCTCTCTCTGGGCTGCCTTCCCCAGAGGCTCCTGGCCAGGCCCAGGCAGTGCTGGGCACTGGTGCTGTCCTGCCGGATCAGTGCAGCAGGGCCCAGGCCGGTGGGATATCTGTCTTGATGATGTTGAGGAGGGGCTTGAGCGTTCCAGAAGCAAATGGGTGAGGAGACCAAGTGGGGTGGGAGTGCGGCGTGCCGCAGGGTGGGAAATCTCTGCAGAGGGCCCTGGCCAGGCTGGCTGGGCCGAGAGCAGGGGCTGGAGGTTGCAGAGGCCCAAGTGCTGGGTGCTGGCCTTGGGCCACAAGAAGGCCCTGCAGCCGCAGCTTGGGGCAGAGTGTGGAAAGGCTGCCGGCAGGAAAGGCCCTGGGGGTGCCGGTGGACAGCAGGTGAACCTGAGCCAGGTGAGCCCAGGTAGGCAAGAAGGCCAACGGCCCCTGGCCTGTGTCAGCAATGGAGTGGCTGGCAGGAGCAGGGCAGTGCTTGTGGCCCTTTGCAGGGCACTGGTGAGGCCACAGCTCGAGTGCTGTGTCCAGCTGTGGGCCCTGAATTGCAGAAGGACCTTGAGGGGCTGGAGCAGATTGAGGGAAGGGAAGGGAGCTGGGGAGGGTTCTGGAGCATGTGTCCCATGAGCAGGGGCTGAGAGAGCCTGGGGGGCTCATCCTGGAGGAGACTTTGTAGGGGGGACCTCCTCCTTCTCGGCAACTGCGTGCCAGGAGGCTGCAGCCAGGTGGGGGTCGGGCTGTGCTCCCAGGGAACCAGGGCCAGGACAAGAGGATATAGTCTTAAGTGTGCCAGAGGAGGTTTAGGTTGGATATTAGGGAGAATTTCTTGCCAGTAAGAGTGATCAGATATTGGAATGGGCTGTGTAGTCCCTGTCCCTGCAGGTGTTTAAGGAAAGCCTGGACGTGGTACTCAGGGCTCTGGTCTCGTTGTCATGGTGGGGATGGGTCCCAGGTTCGAGTCGGTATCTCAGCGCTTTTCCACCACAACTGATTCTGAGACCGATCCCGTGGTTCCGCGACTCAGTGTCCGGGCTCGGCACACTTCGCTTCCCGCGGGGTTTGGCCCGGCCTGGCCGCCGTAGCTCGTTGCCTCAGAGACGCGGCGGCCGCGGGTCCCGGCGATGTCGTTCCGCGACCTCCGCAGTGAGCGCGGCCGGGGGCGGCGGGGCAGGGCCGGGACGGGCGGGACGGGCGGGACGGGCACCCCCGCCTGGGCCTCCCGGGGGGCTCCCTGCTCTGCCCGGCCTCACACGGAGGGCGGTGCCGCGGGGGCTGCAGGGCTGAGCCCGCCGGAGCCTGCCGAGGAGGGATCCCCGCTGCCCGGGTGGCACAGCCTGCGCGGGGTGATCCCGCAGCTCCTAGGGAACTGTTGTGTTTGCAGGGACAGCCTGTGTCAGCGTTGTTTCGGCCCAATCTCCTTAAAAGCTCCTATTTCCACTTTGGTGTGTTTTCTGTTGAAGTGACACGATTTTTGTTAATTATTGAGGTTTGGTTTTTTCCCAGTGCTTTGCACAGGCAACTAAACAGCACACTGTGGGAGATGGCATTCTTGTCAGAACTCCTGTTGGATATATAAGAAGCAATCCCTGCTCTTCCTCATTTTTCAGATTTTACTGAGATGATGAGGGCGCTGGGGTATCCCCGACTCATATCCATGGAGAATTTCTACACTCCAAACTTCATGCTTGTGGCAGAAGTGCTGCTGTGGCTGGTAAAAAGGTTGGTGGTGAGGCCAACACATTTTGGGCTGATGCTGGGATGTGGGGTGTGTGCTTGGAGCTGATGGTTTGCTGTGAAATTGGGGAACTCAGTGATACTTAGTCGTTCTTTGAGCTTTGCTCTTCTAAATACCAGTTGGAAATGTGGTAATTTGCAGGTTTTTAGTTTCATTCTGCAGCCTGGAGTAGAAAACACAGTGACTTAGTGCTGGCAGAACTTGCACCCTGACTGTGGACTCATTCAAAAGTAGCTTATCTCTCTCACATACTCCCCAAAATCCACAACCATTCTGCCCATGTCTGACCCTATAGCAAACAGGGTGATCTTCACCAAAATACATCCAGGTCTTGCCTTTTTGCTACAGCTGTTGGTTCAGCCTGGTATTGTCCTGCATCTACAACATGTTTAAAAGATATAAAACTATTTGGTTATAATCTACATCTCTTGAATTGCAGTTTTACACCCACTTAACCCATTGACAGACTTTGGTTAAATATTTCTGGATCTTTAAGTGTTACTTGAATTATATGTTATATTCTTTCTCCCACTTAAGTGTAAAATTAAGGGGTTTTTTAAGCTTAGAAGGTAGAATATTACAATTGAAAACAAAACAGTTTGCCTGATTGCTGTTTTTTGGGCTAGATTCATAATTAGTATCTATGAAGTTTAATTACCAAGCCGTTAGAAATTTGCTGACTACTCTTGCAGTTGTAATGAAGTAGGCACATACTCACAACCATTCAAAATTAGTTGGATTAAGTTGCCTGAATAGTTGAAAATCTTTAAAATGCTCCTGTTACACTGAGAGTCCAAATTAATAAATTTTCCTTTATTCCTCCCTGGTTCCTGTATACTGGCCACTTCTACAAGTTCCTGCATCTCACTCAGGGTTTTTTAAGCATTTCACAGATTTCAATTTGTTTTTCCGTAAGTTTGCTTTACTTGTGAAAGGAGTATGTTTGAAATGATGTCTGGGTATGAACCTGTGCAGTGTGTCAGGTTTGACAGCTCTTGCAGTTTGTACAAATTCACTGTGTTCATTCCAGGGTGTGGATGCCCCAGTCTGCAGTAGGAGCTACACATTTATTTTCCAGTCTTGTTCATGCTTGTTTTGTTTGATTTTTGCCTCACATATGAACCAACCTCTTTAAATTTGCCACAATCATGTTATAACGTCTATGTTATTTGTTTGCACAGGTATGAACCTCAAAGTGACATTTCTGGGGATGTGGAGACAGAGCAGGACCGTGTTTTCTTCATTAAGGCTGTGGCTCAGTTCATGGTGAGTTTTTCCAGGAGCTGTGCTTGGGCTGAAATCCTGAAAATCTGAAATCCTGATCCTCTGTCAGCTTTAGTGCTTTCCCTTTTAACGCCTCAGAGTTTCCCTGCAAGGGGTGGCTGAGTTTGTGTTGCATTCTTGTGCTGCTTTGTCCTTGGAAGTGTGCAAGGCCAAGTTGTGGATCCCACCTGGGCTAGTGGAAGGTGTCCCTGCAGGGGTGGAACTGGATGGGCTTTAATGTCCCTTCCCACCCAAACCATCTATGATTCTGTGATCCTTTGTCTTGTGCTAGTGGAAATTTGAAGAGGCCAGGGCATGCTGTTACTGACATCCTGTATTTCTCACTATGGATTTGGGATCTAAATACGATATTGGGATCTAAATACAAGATTGGGATTTAAACTGGGATCTAAAACAATATTCATCTTTATCCCTTCTTATTTGTGAAAAGGTGACAGTGGAAGACACAGCTGTAGATAGGAAATGTTTTTAAGCCATTTAAATTGTTTTAGAAGAGATCTCATCATGGCTGTTGCTGACTTTGGATGCCTGGTTCTTTTCCGTGCATGAATGATTATAACTTCTGATATTTTCATTATGATATAGAATCATAGATTGGTGTATGTTGTATGTGATTTCCCACAGATCTAGGCATGTGTTAGATCAAATTTTTTATGCATGAGTGTGTTTGGATTGGGTCATCAACTTTTTTTAGTCTTTTGGAATAAAATAACATTACCTTCATAGAACTCATGTTATTTTGAAGCAGTGTGAGCCTTTGCTCTTACCACACAAATAATGAAAAGAACTTACTGGGGCTGCAGGTGGATCTGGAAGCGATGGAAATCTTTATACTAGTACCAAAGATGGATTACAATACTCTTTCTATAAATTTAAAATATATTGAAATGATATTTTAACCATATTTCCCTTCTCATTTGTGAATAGCGAGCACCATAAATTATCTGAATTCTTAATTTTGCCCTGTTCAGAGCATGGTACATTCCTGTACATATTAGAATGTACTTTGGAGCCCTGGAGCATTATGAGATTCAGTGAACAGGTCTATTTTGTTTGGAAGGGTTTCCCCCCTCCAAGCACATGTGTGGAAGCAGAAATAATGTAATGCTTTTCAACAACTGATTTCATATCAGAAATCCCAAGGGTTTTGGAGAATTACATAATATAATTCAGAAAATGAAATTAATGGAAATTAATCATCCTGTACTTAGACTCAGTTAATATTACAAGTTAATGTGGGGATTATTGTAGGTTTTTAGCATTTTCAGGATGAGAAAAAACTTGTAGACATTTTCTTAATAATTCACTGTCCATGGAATCCACAGTTATCTTCTCCAGAAGTTAATGGCTTTGTGCATCTGTAGGCAGATGGGAGATTTGATGGAGACAGAATTGTCTCAGAAGAGAATGTCAGGACAGATTCATCATCAGGAAATATTACTGGAGTTTTGCTCTGCTTTACTGAACAAGGAGTAAGGAGGTGTTAATTTTCCACACAAATTAGGTACTGCTCTGTGTTCCTGGCAGTTTGAGAACTTACCAAATGTCTCCTTTCCAGACCCAAAAGTTCTGAAGTGTCGTGCAAAGTTGTCTTAGGTGGGTTTTTAATCATTTGCCCCCTAGAGCTGTTCTAATGAGTGGGGCTCAATACCTGGCTCCTGCTTGAGCCCACTTGGATCCAAATTTGAAGCAGAGTGCAGCAAAAAGCCTCTGATGAGTTCATCTCATGGAGATCTATCCATGGAAACAAACCCAGCAACCCAAGGCACACAACCTTTTGGAAAAGTCAGACGTCACAGTCAGATTTGGGCTTTGTGATATTAATAAAGCAGATCGTGAAGTTAAGCAAATTTTATTGCTGTTGATGCCATTCTTGCTGTATATTTATATTATTTTCTGTTGCATTTTAACCATCTGATCTTTGGAACAGATAGAGGTGCTTTTTATTGTTTCTTTAAAATTGGAGTTGTTATAAAATGAAATAACCAATAAAATAGGTGCCTGTGTCAAACATGAAGTCATGGATGTGACTTTCCAAACATGAAGTTGTCTTCTTGACTCAGCAGTGCCATTGTGCCAATCTCAAAAATATATGTCTCTATATTTTTTCCTCTTTTTAACTAGCATTTGAATGAAAAAAACTTTTTTTTTCCTTTTACTAGACATTGATTTTACTCTGCTGAGAGTGAATGGAGCTGAAATTGGAGCTCCTGTCTCTAACATCATCCTTTATGATTTAGTGCATCAGTCCCCCTTGGAAAGGGAATGTTTAACAGAGTCTGTCAGTTTAATGACCACTTCTCCTAAAATTGAATATTTGCTGTTTCTACAATTAATTTTTTAGATTTCTCCTACTGAAAGGGAAGGGAGGTGAACATACCTGGCTTTTCACTTTGTGTCTTGGCTCATTTGGGGTCATTCTGATAACAACATTTCAAAAGCAGTCGGGTTTTTTGTGCTGTGAGTGTTGTATTGCCCCAGCTCAGAGTGCACGTCATCTCTTTTGGGAGTTTGGGCTTCAATTTTCAGGAATCACAGAAGATTCTGAGTTGGAACCTTGAGCTCTGGCAGCCTTGGGGCTGTGCCCATTCCTTGGGGAGGCTGTTCACTGCCCAACCACCCTCTGGGGGGAGAACCTTTCCCTGATACCCAGCCTGACCCTCCCCTGACACAGCTCCAGCCATTCCTTCAGGTCCTGTCACTGGAAATAGATACAGAGTCATTTTCCTCTGTTCAGCTGAGATTGTGGGATGAGAGAGGCAAGAGGAAAACATTTACTGGAAATTAAAATCTGATTTTAAAGCCACGAAGTCTGACAAAATACATCTGAATAAACATGGGGCAACATCCATTTGCATTGTTTCCTTTGAAAAGCTGGAGCCAAATCCATGGTTTGAGGTGTGGTCCTTTCTCTCTTTAGTTTCACAGGGGGGTAAACCTTGTACCAAATATTGTAATGTTTCAGTTTCTTACCCCAGCTTGAAGATCCTGGTCTGTCAGAGCCCGAGGGCAGTGGGAGTTCCTTCCAGGAACACTGTAAAACCAAAGCTGTGTAATACCCCCAGTGACTCATGGACAGGTTCTATCTGCCACAGCATTCCCAAAGGCGAAACATTTCAGCAGAAGTTTCATCTCAAAAATATACTGAAAAGAAAATGTTAGGTCAGTTTTGTGTTTAATGTGTCGTTTTTAAGCTTAATTTTTGTATCCACGGATGGTGATCAATTTTTTTTTGCTTCTTTGTTTAGTTATGCCATCAGGAAGACTCCCTCAAAGTTTAATCTGGAATTTGGAGTTGGCTCCTTGGGGCTATTCATTTATAATACAAACTTCTCAGAAATTTCAAGGACAGCATTTCTGTCCTGTCTGTGACAGGTGGTAATTTTCCCCCCTTTATTATTTTGAAGTACAAAGGGATAATGTTAAATTTTTCCATATTTTTTTCCTTACTGCTCTGTCTGTACCTTTCAGAGATGAGAGACAAGGCAATAAAATCACTGATATCATAGCAGGGGAAAATTTGAGGGAAGCAATAAAACATTTGGAAGGTGCTGGTGGAAGAGAAGACAGTTAAATTAGGATAATTGATCTTATTCTTGCAACTCATTAAGGGTGAAATTTACCCCTCTGCAGCATCATCACAAGACCTGGGCAGCACTTACTTTCCACTTAAACCTAATTTGAATTTAAGTGGTGCACAGGGTTTATTCAGGGAAGAAATAATGATAGTTTGAGGGGTTTTCTGCAGATGTTCTGACATGCACAGAGTGCACAGGTTTCAGAAAAAATTTCTTGTAGAAATACCAGTATTATGATGAGGCAGACTGGGTGTCCAAACAGGAGGATTTATTCTGCAAAGCTGAGCATGGTGTATTCTGCAAAGCAAAAAGAGCTTTGGAGTGAAGATAAGTGAGGATTTTGCCCTTTGTGACTGCTGGATTCATTCTTACTTCCCAAAGGCTACCAAGGCTCACATCAAGCTCAACACCAAAAAGCTGTACCAGGCAGATGGATATGCTGTGAAGGAGCTGCTCAAGGTCACCTCTGTGCTCTATGGGGCCATGAACACCCAGGGAGGGGAGCGTGCAGAACTCCCTGAGGAGGACAGCAGCAAGTTCAAGTTTGATCTGGGCTCAAAAGTAAGCAAAACTTGTGTTCACTTAGGAAAAACTCATCTCTCTCCTAGCTGAAATTGAAGTGGAGAATGTTCTGGCAAGGCAGTAGGTATGGTTTGAATTCATTTCAGTAGGTGAGGTTCTGTGATTCTCTGGTTTGTTTTAATCTCTGAATTCTCTGAATAATACAAGGCAACAGTGGCACAAAGTTGGCTCTCTTTGAAGTACTGTTGAAATCATAGAAATATTGGAGTAGGCTGGAATAAAGATTATTTTCTACCTATGAAACTTCTGCAGCAGGAGTAGCTTGCAAAATACTGACTGAAAGTTGATTTTTAGCCCATGTGCATTGAAGGAAAGGGAAATCTTCATGTGACTTTAACAGATATCAAAGCTGTTCAAGCCCTTAAAATAAAAGCTATCTCTAGATATTTTAAATAAGCACCTTCTCTAAATATATTTTTTTAAAAAGGGTAACCCAGCACTTTGCTAAATAAGAGGAGTTTCTGTTAGTACTTCTGTGGAAGGTGTCCCTGCCTGTGGCAGGGGGTGGTACTGGATGGGCTTTAGGGTCTCTTTCCACACAAACCATTCCATGATTCTCTGTTCCTGTGATTCTTGAGAAAATGGTAGATCCACAGATGATTCTCCTCTGTGTAAGTCTAGTGTGTCTCTCTAAAGAAATAGTAAAAAAACACTTGGAGATGATTAGTGTTCATTACTGATTACTAAGATTTGTGGGGTTTTTTCTTGGCCTAAAGTGTTTGGGTTTTCACTCAGCAACCCCATGGTGCCTCACCTAGACTGTTTCAAAGCCAAGAGACAAGTTCACTCTGCTTCCAGTGCACAGCTTATAGTAGAGTTTTGACCTCCTGTGCAATCTTGATGTCAAAATGGGAAATGTCATGGATTTCCTTTGCAATGTTGGGGATTCTCCTGCTATTCAGTGCTGTTGCTGTGTTCCCAGATTGCTGACTTGAAGGCAGCTAGACAGCTTGCTTCCGAAATCACCTCCAAAGGAGCAGTGCTGTATGACTTACTTGGCAAAGAAGTGGAACTGAGGGTAAGTACACACTGGAGAGCATGGAAAAACCTGTGTTTACTGTGTGCCTCAAAGGAAAAATGGCAAAAAAGTCTCAGTTCTTCTTAATGGCTGCATCTGACATGAATATTCTGTGAGTTTGAAGGAATGGGTCTGACAGTTTGCATTTCCTTCCCACTCCTATTCATGCCTGGCTTGCAGAGAGCCTGAGAGAACAGCTTGGCATTTTCTCTTCAGCAGGAAACTGAAATCCTCTCTGTGGGACTGTTAGGAAATACATGTGCAGGCTGAAGTGGTGGGGATGGATATATTCTGAGAGATAAATAATGAATGCTGTTGGTTTTCCAAGGGTAAGGCTCATTATTTCTGTGGCAGGAGCTGGAGGCATCATAGCCTGCAGGGCACATGGAGCAGCTTAGCTGGAGAAGTGAAGGAGTGAAATCAAAAGCTGTTGTGTGAAGTTAGTGACACTGCCAAGAAGTCTTGCCATTATTTTCTTCAGTGCCTTTATCTGCAGTGCTGGAGGTTATTAATTTTTGGAAAGTGGACATTTAGAGAAGGGAGACTCTACGTGGTGTTGGAAATGTTCAGTTTTGCAGTGTCTGAGCTGTGGGAAGTGCACCCTTGAGAGGAAATGTTGGAAAAGTTCAGATTTACAGTGTGTGAGCTGTAGGGAGTGCACCCTTATGAGCTGTAAAGACTGAGCCTCAACAATTAATGCTCCCAGGTCCTTGTTTGATGGAGTACAAGTGTTTCAAAGGCTAGGTGATACACTGGGAAGTTCATCCATGGAACACTGCCTTTCCTGCTGGATCCATCCATCAGTGTGCTGTGCAGGGCATTATTATTTCAAAAGAGAGAGAGAAGTGATAATCCGGTTTAATTCAACATACACAAATGTCACTAAACTGTTAATCATTCTGCTTAATTTCTTGGCTTTGAAGGAGTTTCCACACAGCTGCTGTGTGATGTGTTAATATTTGCTTTAATGGAGCATGGAACCCTTTTGTTTGGTGTACAGCATCCCTGTAACTCTGCTAAAAGTCAAATATAGCTCAGTTAAGGCATTTTTAAAAGTACTCTAACATCAGTTTGGAATTTGGTGTTGTTTAGTCACTTGAAATCAAGGCTTTTAGGACACTGACCTTAAAACTGGGCCCAGGAAAAGGGCCAGGCACAGATGGAGTGTGCTGAAAGCACAAGCTGAAAAATGAAGAGACAAGAAAGTGCTTCAGTGCAGCCACTTCTCACTGTGGCCATTAAGAACTCTTGAGTGGTAGCCTATTCAAAGGTGCCATTTCTAAAAGGATGGGATTTCCTAGATCAATGAGGATGTGTTCCTTGTGGCACTAATGGCTGAGTGCACAAGATGGGGCCAGCTAATCCTGCCCAGGTGCACAGGCTGTGTTTTGCAAAAAGATTTGGCAGATGGAACTTGTTGTCTTGAAGAAATGCTGTCCTGGGCAAGGTGACCTTCTGTGTCATTAGCTCTGAGTGCATCGCCTAAAGGCATTAGGTGACAGTGACAGCACATGGAGAGCTTCCAGAGAGCAGCAGAAGAGGCTTTTGAGCTCTGTTCCTTATGATTTGGGGCTGGTTCCAAGGTTCTGCAGTGATTTGGTAAACCTGAAGGACCCAGTTCTGGCTGTTGTGTTAAATGTCAAGTTTGGTCCATTAGCATGGAACAAACTTGAGACTTGAGCTCATAGCAAAACAAACAGGTTTCAGGTTCAAAGTCAGGAGGTTGCAGGAACCAGTTTTGCAGTGGAATTTGTCTAATTCTCCTGTACTTATTACAATCCCCCAGCTCTGCCTTTCACTTGTAGTATGAAATTTGCCCATTGTATGAGAGGCTTAAAGCCAAATGCTGCTATTTTTTCCCATCACTGTTGGGTCTGGGGTTCTTGTTACATAGGCAGCGCTGAGAGCAGTAAGGAATTGCCCTTCCTCATCTGCCATACTTTCCCTGGATCCTTCACAGGGTGCTGAGGTGCTCAGGAGACCTCAGGAATGGCATCCTCTGCCTGCCTTTCCCACCCCATTCCAGGTGGGGAAGAATGGCAGTTCATTTTGCCTTTGTGTGGGCAAGCAGAGCTTTGCTGGTAGATACCAAATTAGTTGCCATTAATCCAAGATTACTCTTACTAGTTTTTAATGTGCAGATGATTGATTTCCTTTGGTTATTTTCTTTGGACAATGCCTGGCTAATTAATGCTCACACTAAGTGGCACTGCCGGAAGGTTTGTGCTGTTTGAAGGACAAGGGAGCAGAGTGGTTTAGGTTTTTATTTCATTTGATATCCTGAAACCTGTTGCATGTGCTAAAATGCATCAACAGCTGTCATAGAGTTTAAAGGAATTTGAAAACATGGGAGTTTTATGTTCCCTGAACCTCTCTTTTCTTTCTTTTTCCAATTCATTCATTTCCAAATATTTAAAGTTCTTCCTACCTAAGCTTAAACAGGCTGATGATAAATCTCATTTCTATCCTAAGTGAAGATGGCTTCATTTTCCAGGAACTATAAAGGAAATGCCAGCATTTGGCACTAATGGGTTGACTAGATCTGTTTTCATAGTCTGAGCAGCTTTTGGGGAAAGATTATTGGGGAAAAATGAAGTAAAACTCATTATTTTGTTTGGAAGTGCTGACTCTAATTTGCTCCACAACCTTTACTTTCTCTGTTGGAGTACTTTTGCACGTAATTTGTATAGAAACTGAATAGAAAAGCTTCATATATTAGATAAATTTCATTGCTCCAAGTCATGAAATACTTTTTTAAAATAAATTACTTTCTGAATGAAAACCAATTTCAGCTAGAGAAGAATGTAAGGAATGGTTGCATTAGATTTACTGGAGATAGAGCTGTAAATGTATGTGCATATTTTTGGGGAAGAGTTGAAGTCTGTTTTCTTGGAAATGTGGTTCTGTGCCTTCCTGAAGCCTTTGCAAATGCATTATTCCCTGACTGAATATATAGTTCTTCTGTAGTTCTAAACTGCTTCCAAAGTTAATCTGTAATGTGCAAAAAGAATCTTTAATTAACAACAGAGGAAGAAACAAAACCTGTGGGGTTTGCTGAATTGAGACTATGATATTGTTGAGTTATATGGAAGGGAAAAAACCCAAAGAAACCCCAAAGCTGTATTGTCAGGTGAAAATCACAAGTATAATTACAGAATTCCATGGAATATGTTGTTTCTAGCCCAGCTGTGGATGAGCACAGTGCAGGTTATTGGTGTCCTGTGGCAGTGCTGAAGACAGAATTTTTATTTTCAAACACATTTATGCCTTACATTTGGAGGGTAATTTTCAGTTTCCAGTTTTGCTGGTCCAAGTCTTGGAGCACAGAAATTGCAGTTGGGATTTGTAGAGCTTAGTGGAGCTGATGAATGGGTTTGGTACCACACAGTGGGATCCCTAAATAAAAGGCCAATTCCATACATAGAGAAATACATCTTCATCTTTATTGTCTCCTTTCCTGACAGGGGCACCTTCTCTGCATTTCATTGCTATGGAACTTCAATTTTCAGAATATTTACAACTACTTTTGGAAGAGTAGCCAGGAATATTGAGTTCTGGTTTTCTTTTTTTTTGCATGGGGAAGGTGGGGGCTGATTTGGATTTGAGGTGGAGATGGGAGATTTTGTTTGGATTTCTTTCTCTGTCTTCCTACACATTTCTAAATGGATGGAGAGAATAAGAAGTTGAAAATACTGGTGTGTGATTAAAGCTGTCAAACCCCAAATCAAGAAAACAAGAGAATTAATGTCAGCACTCAGACAAAATGCAGCCCTGCTTCCCCATGCATTCCCTTTCCTGGGATCTACAGAGCTGCCATGGAAAAAGATGTTGGGAAAGCCAGTGGTGCTCTGTATCCTAAAAACATGTCAAGGTGGGAGAAACGGCCAGATTAATCTTTGGGGGAAGGGAGGGCTGATGAGCTGGTCCAGAGCATTCTTCAGCTCAAAATAAAGCAGTAATGAGGCTTTCAAGGTCAGTTGTGCTCAGCTGAGGAAGGGTTCTCTTGTATTATCCTACATTGGAAATCCAAAAGGAGAAAATTCCTGGCTGTTTATAACTCTGAGTGCCTCCCACTCTGCTTCTGCCAGAGGTCCTGTGGCCACATTAACAGGAGCCTGTCAGGAAGCTGCCCTACTTAGACTTGCTGAATTATTGGACACAGAAAGATAATGAAGCAAAAAAAAAAAAAAAAATCCAGAAGAAAACTGCCTCTGTGCTGGAGGCAGGCAGAAAGGTTTCTGACCTTCTCAGGCTTGTTTTCATTTTATTTACCTCTTAATTAGCTGGAAGCCCTGTAAAACTGAAGAAAAATGAAAATAATCTTTTTTTCTTAAGGCTTTTAGCTTGTGCTGAAGATGGACAATGCAATGGGTTTGTTTTTAATGCTCCTCTTGGCATTTAGCCCATCTGTGACCTTGAACAAAGTGTTTATTCCCTGTATCCGCTCCTGTAAATAAAGGAATCGCTGAATTTGGTAGATTAAAGCTTTAAACAGCTACATGAAGTGTTTGCCAGTCTGTGGAGGATAAATTTTGGAGTGAGCACAGTGCACTGCTCCCTGTTCTTGTTATGGATACCCACAGCTCCAGTTTATTCCCAAAGTGATGGAAGTCACCGAGCAACTTCAGCTGGGAAAGGCTGGAATTAAAGTCCTCAGAGAGCCAAAGGCATTCAGACCCAGCTGTGGAACTGAGGCAGTGTTAGCTCCAGCACAAAGCCTTGCCACTAAGGACATTTCACTTGAATCTTTTATTCCCACCTTTTGGATTAACGAGCCCTTCCTCCCCCCATCACTGCTGCTCGAGGGGAGAGGGAGATGTGATTTCAGAGATGGCTGCATCATTCCCTGCTCTTTGGAACTTAACTACAAAAAAATCATTTTATTGGGAATGTCGGGAGCATTTTTCCATCTGCCAAATGTTACTTCTGGATAGCAGACACTGCCTGGGGGAGGCTGATAAATTAATTTCTCTCATTTCCTGGGCTGTGGTTACAAAATTGCCACACGTAGGATTTCTAGTGGAAGTTTGTAACTTGAAATTGCCAGAACTCTGGAGAATTACTTGGTTTGCTTCAGTTTTTTTGAACAGTCCTGCTTCTAGCTCAAACCTAACCTATGACTTTTGAGGAAGTGGGCTCACTGCGAAGTGGGAGACCAGAATTAACCCTTGCAGCTGTGATACAATGCTGAATCAATACTGCCCTGTATATTAGATTGTTTTAACCACAACTGCCGTTGTATGCATGTATTTTAAGTAAAAAATTATTTTATATGACCTTCCCAGGAGTATGTAGCTTGAAGATATGGCACCAGCTGTAAAGTGGTGGGTGGCACTTTTCTCCTGCAATTTGGGGACCAGTTATGTCCAGTGGAAGGTGTCCCTGCCCTTGGCAGGGAGTTGGAATGAGATGAGCTTTAAGGTCCCTTCCAACCCTGCTCCTTTTTCCTTTAAAAACCAGCCAGCTGCCCAAGGCCATGTCCAGCTGGTTGTACTGGGAATTTCACTCACAGGCTTAGCTTTTGCTCTGGAGCAAGAATTCCTTCCCATGCTCTAGAGGAGACATCCCAAGCCACCTCCTGGCTAAGGACCCATGAAGTGACACCCTGTGGTCCTGAGGACAAATCCAAGCTTTTACCAGTGCAGTAAAAACCTCAAAAAACTCAAACCTTACACAAAGTAAATTCAAGGTGAGGATTCTGAGGGTATAGGAAGATCACAGGAGGCACATCCTGGGGTTTGTGAGCTCAGGGTGAATCAGTGGCATCAGCTCCAGAGCCAGAGTATGGATGGACCTGGTGAGGTGTGTGGGAAGGGGACAGAGCAGTGGAAATCCATCCCTGTCACAAAACTTTAAAGTTCCCTTTCCTGCCTTAGCAGAACCACATGTACAGGTTACTTCTGATTCTGTTTGGTTCATTAAAAAAATTTGGTTTTCAGTCAGTTCTCTCTCCCAGATCTCCTTGTGACATGAGTTTTACATGTTGGGATAGCTGAGGGTTTTGGGTGCTGACTGAGGCTCTGCATTGCTGAGTAGGGCAATGTCTCTGTGCATTCCCTTTGGAGACTGCTGTGATGAGCCTGAAAACAAGCAGCATAGTTTGGAAGCAGCAAAATTCTCAATTCCCATGACTTTAATGTCTTGAGGGGGAAAACAGGCTGTTGGGAAGGGTCAGGTTCCTTCAGAAGGATTAATGTGCCTCATGTGCCTTCCTGTTCTGTATAACAGTGCCTAATCATCCATGCCCTGCATTGGCAAAATGGGATCCCAGTGTGTGTGAGTGAACTCCCTGAATAATAAACTCTCCTAAAGCAAAGCTTTGTGGTCTGCATGGACAGCTGGAATTGCCAAACCCCTGTCTGGAGGGAGCAGGAGATGTAATGCTGCTGGACAGAGGCTGAAGTGGCTGTGAGGAGGTCACTGCTGTGTGCATCAGGCTTAGAACTCCTGAAAAACAAGATTTAACCTGTGGTCAAAACCTCAGAAAAAGAGTCATGGAAAGGTTTGAGTTGGAAGGACCTTAAAGATCACCGAGTTCCAGCCTTGCCATGGGCAGGGACACCTTCCATTATCCCAGGTGTCTCCAAGCCCAATCCAGCATGTCCCTGGGCACTTCCAGGGATGGGGCAGCCACAGCAAGACCAGTGTGTTAGAAAAAAAGCTTTAATTTCTGTTCCTTACCACAAAAAAAGGTGTTTAGAAACCTGTGCTAGACCTTGAGCACATCAGTACGCATGTTATTACACTACATTTATCAGCAGACTTGTGTGCTGGTCATGCTTAATTACTTGCCTTGGTTCCTTCCAGCAGTTTGGAGGATGGGTGCATCCATTTTTCCTTACATCAGGCACACAGGAAGCTGCTTTATCAGCTTTTGGTCCATAAAAATGGAGGTCCATTACCAGTTGAAAATGCTTCACTGGGCATATTTGCAGCATGGGTTTTGCAATAGGGGTTCTTCATTGTTAACTGAGAATGAAGCTCCTGGGTGGAGATTCCCAGTGAAGGAAAGGATGAGTGCATTTGCAGAGGGTCCTTCTTGAGAAGAGATACTAAAAATAAAAATTTCCTCTTCATAGGATAATTTTCTGTTCATAGGGTAACAGGAAATGGCCCAGTGACAGTTACCCAGGGAAGCTGTGACAGACATCCACAGAAAATATGTCAGTGGGTTTGATAGATTCAAAATAGATATATTTTTCCATTATATTTCCATTATGTATACTATTTTCCCATAATATTTAATATCTTTTCCACTTAGACTTACTACTCCAGAGAGTTAAACTTTGGTTAGTGGCACTGTTGTAACAGTGAAGCGGAAAATGCACATTCCAAGGCAGAGGTTTAGGGATGGGCTGTGTGCACAGAGGATTCTCCTCTCCATCTCTTGGGGTGTGAGGGGGTTAATTGCCCTGACCTCCTTTTCCAGTTTAACCCTGATCTCACAGTCTGAAAATTCAAATTCCAGGTTTTCCACTGCTCTGCATTTCCCTGACAGCTTTTTCCAAATGGATGTGACTGTAGGACTGAACCTTGTTTTAGAAAGTGATGTGGATTTCTGTGGAAGACTGTGGTCTGTACATGAAACTTCAGGGGTGTTAGAGAGAAGACAGAAGAAGGAAAGTCATCAAAATTGCATAAAATATTCCAGCTACAAGGGCAGATCCTCAGAAGTTTCTCCAAACCCATCAGTTCCTTGCCCTGCCCCAGTGCAGTGCCCTGTGTGTGTTCTGGGGTGTTTCACCAGGCTGCTGGAGGGGAGCTGGTGAGGGAGCTGTTTATGATTAAAGACTACAGACTTCCTTGCTGTTCCTTTTATCTCTTTTACAAGTGGAAAGGACAGTAATTCCCTCCCCCCGGTATTTTCTTTGGATTGTTCTGGCTGTGAGGCACAGACTCTCTAAACCCAGGGCAGTGTTTGCAGCAGGCTGGTCGTAGCAGAGGCCTCACAAATAAACAGGGATTTTGCTGAGCTTCTGAAATGTTAAGTATTCCCAAAATAGCAACTGAGCTACATTATTCTTCCCCATCCTCCTCCAAAAACATCTGCCTATGGAATTACTTGGGAATTTATATTGCACAGATTTTTTTGTATCTTATTTTTACCCAAATTAACTTTCTGCTTTGGAATTTGGTTTTTTTTGTGGACAGAGGGATGTTCTTGAGCACTTCAGGCAGTATAAGCTGTCACTGCCACCAATAGATGTGACTCCTGTGACTCTCCCCTGCCAGGAAAATAAGCCTTTGTGCAGCCTATGCTGGGATTGCTCACAAACCTCACCCAGCAGAGGATCAGCACAAAAACCTGCTTTTTTGTTTGCTCCCAGGTTGGGTTCACCCTGCAATTCCCTGGCCTGGAGTTGGTGGGGAGGGAGATGAGCTGTGCAATCTGGAGTGTCTGGCATGGCATCTTAGCAAAGTTACTGGATCTGCTTCCAGAATTCCTCCTCTTGAGGGCTGGGTACAGCCTGTGGCAATGTGGCATTTTTAGGTTCTTAATCAGATATTTTCTAGAGAGATGCTTTCTCCATCTTTCTCCACCTGTTACCAAATGTTTTGCCAATGTAAGATTGTTTTAGGGACATTGAGCTGCCAAATTCTCTTTCTTCCCCTTCCAGTGCCAAGCAAGTAATGCAGTGTTTTTATAGAATGACCAAGTCTGTGTTTAAGGCATCAATTGTGCCCAAGCCCATGTGTCCCCAAAAATGCTGAGAGTGGAAGAGAAGGGGTTTTTTAATCCTTTGGCATATAAACAAGGATCACTGGGTTTTTTTGAGGAGTCTGACCCACTTGGTTGTCAGAACCAGAGAAGCCTCTACATCTGCAGCATGCAGTTCTCACATGGGCATGGGAGGCACCTGGAGTCATGGAATATCCTGAGTGGGAAGAACCCACAAGGATCATTCAGTCCAACTCCTGGCATTGCACAGGACACTCAGCAATCCCAGCCTGTGCCTGAGAGTGTTGTGCAAAGGCTCCTGGAGCTCTGGCAGAGTCAGTGCTGAGTGTTTACCTGCCTGGCACGGGTTGGTGGCTTCGTAGTCCTTGCTGCTTCGCACTTCAGGACACTGTGCTCCTCTACCTGCACTGCTGTTTTCATGGGTTGTGCTGTAAAGGTGATAAAATCTTCTGTCCCCCTTGCATATCTTACTGCACATGTAAAACCAGAGCAGTTGCCAAAAAGCTGCCTTTGAGAATACCAGACACAGCACTCACCTGGTTTTGGAAAAGTGCCTTGATTGCTCCCTGCTCTTCTCAACTCACTTCACTTTTTCATCATCTCCTGTTCTCTAAATCATCTCAGCCTTGGTGAATAAACACTAAGTCCTACCCCATTTATTATGCAGATCATCCTATCATTATTGCTTGATCACCCTCAGTTCTGCATAAATTAGTTCCTTTGTGTAGTGTTTAAATAAATTGGTGCATTTTTATTTCCTAGGAAGCGAGGACAGAATCTATTGCCAGACCTTTGGAGATAAATGAGGCTGAGAAGGTGATGAAAATTGCCATTAACAGCGTTCTGGTAAGCAAAATGCTGTTTATTTGATTGTAAAATTACAATTTCTCTGCTGCAAGAAGAAATTAGCCCTTTCTATCAACAGCCTGGGGTTAAGAGTGGCAGAGCCATCACCTGAAGCTGCACCAGGTGAGTTAATAGTGTTGAACTTAGTTAATGGCTAAAACAGACTTTGGTGACATCAGATGTGTAAACAGTTCATCAAGCAGTGTTGGTTCAATGTACACAAACATTCCTCCAGTTGGTGCATCGAAGAGCTGCACTTCTCTTTTGGGAGAAAATATATTCTAGTCATACTCCCTGCCTCTGTTAGGAGTTTCACCCCAAGAGCTCTACAGGAGGGATAAAAATTGTCCAAATCAGCACAGAAATCTACAGCTTGTCTGAGCCCTGTGAACTCTGCAGAGTCAGGGCTGCAAGGAGTGACCTTGGTGACACAAAAAGTGCTGGTGCCTCTGGAGCTGGAAGCTGGGCACTGGATCAGGACAGCTGAGCTGGCCACAGGCTGAGTGAGGAGAGCTGGCTCTGTGCTAGTGAGTGCCCTGCCAGGGTGTCCTGTGGCTCTCGGTTTGAAGGACTTTTTGTCTGTCCTGCACTTGCCAGCACTGTCTTTGCTCCAGTGCTTGGGTTCCTGAATTTCTGACCCTTCAGCTGCACTGTGTGAGAAGAGTGGTTGATTAACTCCTACTGATTACTTGAGTTATTTAACTGCAAACTGTACTCAGTCCAAGTGTGGAATTACAAGGAGTGTAGTTCCAGGTTTAAACAGCCAATGGATAATCAATAGATGTTCCAGGCACTCTTCTGTTCTGTTTTGCTCCTACCCACAGTCTAAATTAACACTAAATGTTGTTAATGTGCATTTCTTATTCTAGCAGTAGTACTGATGAACTGACAGCTGCATGGTAGAGAGGGATTGGCCTCCTGGGAAATAGCAGTGGCACACACTGAGCTCATTAATCCTTGCCCAGCTCATGGAATGACCTGTTGAGCAGCACCAACAGCTACTGCTGGAATTCCAGCAGTGAAGTCCTCCTTCTCCCTCTCTCCCTCATGGTTTCTTGAGCATGAGCACACTGAGTGGACTCAGTTCATTTTATTAAATTGGAATATTCCCACTTCCCCACCTGGTTCCTGTAGCACATGTTGTAATGTTCAAGATGCTTCCCAGATTTTGAAAAAAAATTGATAAAACAAGACTTAGAAAAGGGTGAAGCTATTCAGATATAGGAAGTTCTTTATAAAACTAACTTCTATCTTGAGAAGAAAAATGGTGGAAGCTTAGAATTCCTAGTACCAAGAAACAAATGCATTTTTCATCTGCATTTATTCAGAGAGAATCATGGAATCATTAAGGTTGGAAATTATCTTAATGATTCCATTAAGATACATTCCAAAAAGACCTTAATGATTCCAAAAGATAGGCTTCTTCCTATCTTTTACTGCCTTTTCAGTGAGAAGGCAATCTAAAGGTAAAGCTGTGGGTTTTTTTCCTTTGTTAAGAATGTCAGGAAAAAATTCAGTATTTTACATATGTAAATGTCCAGTTAGTTCATTATCCTGGCCACAAAGAACTTTTTAATTTCCATTGCCTGCTTGAGTAAACACAGATGAGATTATCCAGAACAATGTTCAGCATCTGAAAGATAAATTTAATTATTCCAGTGCCAGCCATGGTTCACCATCCTTCTCTTTCAGGAACAAGTCCAAAAGACCAAAGACATGTTGAATAATGTGGCTTTGGATGAAGCCAATTTGGAGGCCAAGATTGAAAAACGAAAATCGGAACTGGAAAGAAGCCAGAAGAGGCTGCAGACTCTCCAAAGTGTTCGGTAAAGATCATGAACTGATTATCTACTGCAGGAAGGAGTGTGAACAGAAAGGATGGAACTGGTGCAAGCAGTCCCTCTATTCCCAGAGGCTTCTGGTGTTAAGCACCAATTAAAAACTTCATTCTGCAGCTTCATCTAATCCTGTTAGGATCAGATGCTCTGGGCAGTGGTGCAGCCTGCCGGAAAATCTGTAGAATCATGGAATGCCAGACTGGTTTGGGTGGAAAAAGACCTTAAAGCCCATCCCATTCCCTGCCATGGGCAGGGACACCTTCCACTATCCCAGGTTGCTCCAAGCCCCATCCAGCCTGGCCTCAGACATTTCCAGGGATCCAGGGGCAGCCACAGCTTCTCTGGGCACCCTGTGCCAGGGCCTCCCCACCCTCACAGGGAACAATTCCTTCTGTATATCAAACCTAAATTTCCGCTCTTTCAGTTTGAACCCATTGCTACTTGTGCTACCACTGTTCCTGATGAAGAGTCTCTTTCTGGCTTCCTTATAGGCCCCTTCAGATGCTGGAGGAATAAAGGTGTTTAGATACCTAATAGAAAAAGAAAGGAAACATTAGAAAAATGAATGGTGGAAGGAATGACCTGGATTCACATACACATTTTGATCAGTACCACTCTGTAGGAGGTGCATTGGGTGGGTGTGAAGCATTGAGCAGCAGCAGAGGTTTTTGGGGGGCAGCAGTCGGTTCTGACATAATGACACCATCACTTCATCACACAGTCTAATTAAACTTGTAATGGCTCAGCACACTTTGCTGGGGAGAAGCAAAACTTCTTTGCTTCTCCCCAGCAAAGAAGGTGATTTGCCAGCCGTGCTACACACTTAACTTTTTCCAGTCATGGAAGAGAAGGATAATTAACTTAACATTGCCTTCTGAGGGGGCCAAAGTGCTGCCTTTGTGCCTTTGTGAAAGAATATAGGAGTTGTACACAAAAACCTTCTCTTTGCTCTATGCACTTTGCAGCATAGTTTAGTGAGGGGCTTTGTCTTGAGCTTTCAGTCTCTGAAGCAGTGTGAAACCTTAAAAACAAAAGGGTTTTGAGGCTGGTTTAGCAGACACAGAAAGGGAGCTGCAGAACCAAAATTGCATTTCAGAATTCTGTACATACAGGGCAATATTTACAGACTCCTAGAATTCCAGAATAGTTTGGTCGGAAAGACCTTAATGCTCATCTCATTCCAAGTCTCTGCCATGGGACATTTTCCACTATCCCAGGTTGCTCCAAGCCCCATCCAACCTGGCCTTGGGCACTCCAAGGGTGGGGCAGACACAGTTTCTCTGGGCAGATTTCACTGAGGACTTTGTGCTTTTTCTCCCCAGCCCTGCTTTCATGGATGAGTATGAGAAGATAGAGGAGCAGCTGCGAGAGCAGTACAGTACCTACCTAGAAAAATTCCGAAATCTGACCTACATGGAGCAGCTCCTGGATGATCATCGACGGACAGAGCAGGAGATGTTTGAGGTAAGACAGTTTGGAAGTGATCAGCAGGACTGTACAGCATGCCCACAGAAAATGTTTTAATCCCCTCTCCCAAAGCACCACATCAGGAGTTGATGGAGAGACTGGCAGGTGAGGGAAAGTCCAGTGACTGTGGCTGCTGCAGGCCAAGCATGACAGCACAGCTGCATTTTGTGAGTTACTGAAGTTAAACTGGAGTGATGCCTCTTGCCAGTCTCTGACTCATTTTCAGTTGCTGAGTTTTGTTTATGAAGAATGTTTTCAGAATTTCTGTTTCTTTTGTTACATACAATCTATGTGCTTACTTTTATTGTCTGCTGATGTGTAAGAGTTTCTCAGCGCAAGGCTCTTCAGTCTCCTCAAAGATACTTTGCTGCAAAAAACAGCAAAGAGCATCAGTGAGGAGATCAGATGTGCTGGGATCTTCTCCCACATAGACTTCAGTTTTGTTTGGGAGAATTCTCTCCTCTCTTGACTTGCTGAGTTTTATCAGTTCAGTGTGAGTCTCCTGATGGAAAATCTGCATCTGTATCCTGTCTTGCTCCAGACTTTTCTTTGGGTGTTTACTGGACTGCAGTGCTTTCAGCCAGCTTCTCCTTCAGCTTCCAGTAGCTTCTTGTTTAATTGTCATCCTTCTCACAGTCATTACCCACTGTATCTTCTGTTCTTCATTGAAGATATGTTTGAGTGAACAACTTCCCCTCGGATCTTAATGCTGCTGGGTGTGCTACACCTGCAGTTAGAGAATCACAGAATCCATGGGGGTTGGAACAGACCTCTGAGATCATCCAACCTGGGACCAATCCCCACCTTGTCACCCAGCCCAGAGCACTGAGTGCCACATCCAGGCTTTCCTTGAATGCCTGCAGAAATGGGGACTTTACCACTCCCTGGGCAGCCTTTTTCGGTGTTTAACAACCCTTTCCATGAAGAAATTCCTCTTGATGTCCAACCTGAGCCTCCTCTGGCACAGTTTGAGGCTGTTTCTTTTCATCCTGCCCCTGTTCTCTGGGAGCAGAGCCCAACGCCCCCTGGCTGCCCCCTCCTGTTAGGGAGCTGTGCAGAGCCAGAAGGTCCCCCTGAGCCTCCTTTTCTCCAGGCTGAGCTCCCCCAGCTCCTTCAGGAGTTTTCCAGACCCTTCTCCTTGTGCTTCAGACCCTTCCCCAGTTCCATTCCCTCCCCTGGACCCACTCCAGCCCCTCAATGTCCTTTCTGAATTGAAGGCTAATGTGGGCATTTGAGAATTTGTTAAGCACTGGGAACCAGTTTCCCACCAGCTTCCTTTTCACAAGCACTGTCTCTGTGCAAGTTTTTTCACCTTCTATCTGAAGTCAGTTCTAGCTCTCTGTTCCAGTTCTTCACCATATCCTTGACCCGCCCCCCTCAAAAAAAAAGTCATCAATTAAATCATAATCTTGAAGTGAAGCCTAAAATCTGATTTCTCCCTTCTGTTCAAATGCCATTGAGACTTCACAGCGAAAGGAGAAATGCTTTGAACTGAGCTACCTGAAACTGTTTGTGAATTCATGTGCAGAGCTTTGTTAATGAGTTGGTGTTCAGCTCTTTGGGGAATTTTTGTTAAAAGATAACAAGACAAAGAAAAGCCTTTGTCATTCATGGCTGTGCCGTGCTTAGAATATGGAGAGCACACTTTATTTTCCTTTTTTCTTCTTCTTTCTGTGAAACTCCTGGGACTCTACCCATATGGTTTGGCTTGTGGTTTCCTAGGATAAGCTGGGAACAACGCTTCAGCCTAGTGCAGAATTAAATAGTATAAAAGCTGGTGACAAAAAGATGTGGCTTTGTTCTGCACATTTCTATTAGTTGTACCTAAAAATACTTAGAGCATATAATGGATGAGACTGACCATGTTTTTGTGAGCAGGAATACAGTGAGTCAGGCAGCCATGAGTGTTTTGCTGCAGAAGCTGTTGCTCTGGTAGAAGAAGAGGTGTGTGTGTTTCTCTTCCAGCCACATATTCAGGAGTGCTGGAGTCCAAACTATGATTTGAAGTCATTATGAGATGTCAGTCCTCAAAATCAAACTCCAGGACTTGGGGACTGAAAGAGGATGAAAATTTCAGCCTGGAGAAGAGAAGGCTCGGGGGAGACTTTAAACAAGCCTCCAGTGCCTAAAGGGGCTTCAGGAGAGCTGGAGAGGCACTTGGGATGAGGGATGGAGGGAGAAGACAAGGGGGAATGGCTTCCCACTGCCAGAGGGCAGGAATAGATGGGATATTGGGAAGGAATTCTTGGAGCAGCCTGGTCTGGTGGAAGGTGTCCCTGCCCATGGCAGGGTGCTGGAATGGGATGAGCTTTAAGCTCCCTTCCAACCCAAACCATTCCAGGATTCTGATCTGGGTCCCAGCTAAACCAAGAGGCTTGTAGGTGCACTGCTGTTTCCAAACCTGTGAGGGGATGTATGTTTAATCCATTTGGGATTAACCTCTTGCCACCCTGAGACATAAGGATATGTCATTCACTTCTTCCAGTCTTGATCTGCTTTTCAAGTGGTGCTTCCACACTTTGGCTACTTGCTGGTGAAGCAAAACTGTGGGTTATTACATGCTTTAAAAAAAAGAGAACAATTTGCCCCAAGACAATGTTTTACATGTTGTCTTACAGTTTATAATCTTGTGTCATTTTCAGCATCAACAGAGGAAAAAAATAACAGGGATAATTACATTTAATCCATTTTAAAACACACTCTCTCCAGCTGTCAGAAACACTGAAAATTATGTTGATTTTTTCTCCAACCCTGATTTGTCTTTTGTTCCACCAAACAAATCTTAATTAACTTCCACAGTAGCAGCATGAGGCAATTCTTTTATCATTGCTGTGTATTTGCTAAATAGCTTGCCAGCAAAAAGCATCAGCAGTATAATTAGATTAATCCAGCACTCCGTGTGCTATTCCTGGGCCTCACTCCTTGACTCAGTCCCTGTTTTTAGGAGTTTTTGCTCTGATGGAGAGCCTGTTGCTGAATAATGAACCTGATCTGTGCTGCAGTTGGACTCAGAGTGATTGGGTACCCACTGATGTCACACAGTCACTGACCTGGCCCAGAGTGCAGTTTCTAATTAACAAAGTGATTTAAAGATTTTAATTACTTAGCAGTTGAGGTACTCCAGCCCCTCCAGAGCTGGTGGTTGTGTCAATTTTTAGGGTTGTTCTTCCATGCTGTGGGTGCTCAGTCCCATGTGACTCCTGGTGTTGTCCTGAGCCTGCTGTTCCTTCTCCTGCCTGTGTCAGTCACATGGAGCCGTGGTTGGAGTGCTGAAAGTGCCTCCTGCCAGGCCCAGGGCTGAGAAATCTGTGTTCAAAGAACCAAAAGGCTCGTGTTGAGTCTGAACCCAAGAGTTAATTGATGGTGAAGCAGCTCCTGCTGAGCACCTGCCTGTCTGATGTGGGAGCCCTTTGAAATATATGAAAAATACAAAATTATTTCTCCATTATCACCTGGAGATGGCAGAAGTCCACCCATGACTCGTCTTTAGAGTGAGTTTCTCACACTTATTGACAAACTGTCATGCACTACTTACTCATGGATCTGAGAAATTTAAACAAGGGCCTTTTGTCTTTGCAGTTTTCCTTTGCCTTTTTTACTTTCAGTCACCTCTTTTATTCTGCTTCTGTTCCTTTGTGCTGTTCATGGAATTAATCCATCTTCCTGCAGTTCTGTGCCAAGGCAGGGATTTATGAGACATGTCTTCTCAAAGATTTGGTCTTATTTTTCTGCTTTGTAAAAAGATTCAGCGCACTTAATTCATTTTTACCCAATTTCTAAGATGGAATCGTTTCTGATGTTTAGTCACAGAAGCTGTTAGAACTTTTGCTGTTCTAAGAAACCCAATTTTCAGGGTTTTTCAGATTTGGGGGTTGAAATTCTCTCTGCTTTATAAATGAATGCCTCTGTTTTAAAGGACAACACAGACTAATACAGTTCAAAAAGGTGTTTTTGGAATTAGCTTATGTAATGCCAGAATAACTTGGCAATATCCTTCAGCATTTGCCTTTTCCCTGGAGAGAATGTGCTTATTCTTTCCTGTGCTTCTCAGAGAGCACCCCAGAAGGACTTTCCTCTTCAGCTGCTTTCTCTTAAGGTACTTTCAGACTGTTTTTATGCTGTTAGGGTGTAATCTCAGCTGAGGAATGCCATGAAGTGGTGGACATGGGGATGAGGATGCTCTGAGTCATTACCTTTGGTTTGGGATTGCTTACACTGTTTTTCTTTTCATCATTGTGGGGTTTGCAAGGGCATGTAGTGATAGAACAAGGGGGAATGGCTTTAAAGTGAAAGAGGAGAGATTTAAATTGGATATTGGGGAGAAATCCTTCTCTGTGAGGGTGCTGAGGCCCTGGCACAGGGTGCCCAGAGAAGCTGTGGCTGCCCCTGGATCCCTGGATCCCTGGAAGTGTCCAAGGCCAGGTTGGACAGGATTTGAAGCAGCCTGGGATAGCAGAAGGTGTCCCTGCCCCTGGCAGAAGGTGGGATGAGATGAGCTTTAAGGTTCTCTTCTAACCCAGACCATTCCATAATTGATTTTATGGACTGTCAGTAAACAGTCCTTCATGATTAATCAGGCAATTCCAAATAAACAGACTGTGTTGTGACTTTCCCTTTGCAACCCACCCTCCCCAAATATAATCTCTTCTTCATTAAAATCCTTTTTATCAGAGCTTCTGAATATGCCCATGATAAATTGGGATATCTGAGTTCTGCACCACTCTTGGGTACCCCTTGGTTCTGCTGTTTTTTGCACTGAATTATCCCTCTTAAGTACTAAATTCCACATTCCCACTGTGACAGCTGTTTGCTGCAGTAGCCAGCATTAGGTTAATATGGAAAGCAGTTGGTTACAGACTTTAATCTTCCAATTTATGTGCATTTGAGTTATGACTGCTTTAAACATTTTATAGGTGCCAGGAGAGCACTCCTGGTCCAGCATTGCTGAACTGTGTGGGATATCAGATGGAAAAGTAAGATCAGGCTTCTGGATTGTTGATTGCTTCTATTTTGGCCTTTAATCCAGTGTACAAAGATGGCAGTGTTGGTGCACTGAGACACAAATCCCATAATGGGCAAATGTGGAAAAAATTAGAGGAGAGGGAAGGGAATATACAGGGAGAGAGTAGGGGCAGTGGAGCGTAGGAGAAAAGGACAAAAGAAATGATTGGTTGAGAAATTATGATCATAGAAAGGAGAAGCTGGAGAGAGAGAGGAGGTGGGAGTGCATGGGGAGATTGTGTTAGGGAAGATGGAAATGTTTTGTGTGCATTCATTCCATGGAAATAAAATTCTGCAGGTCCCTGCCAATGCCATGGCAACTATCCTGAGGCAGGTCATGCTCACCAGGGCTCTGTTGATACTGTCTCCCATTAAAGCTATAGGAAAACCTTTTGGGAAAGGAAAACAATTGAGATCAGTTCAATTGATCTCAATCAGGTCAGCTCAGTGCTCAAAGATCCTTGTTTTCACCATGATTATCTGGGTATCTGATGTGCCAGGTGGGTGACAAACTCACTTTACGATCCCAGATTTGGAGTCATTTGACTCACAGCATCAAGTTGTTTGTGTCTGACAGATTCTTGAGCTCATTTTATCACAGATCTAGGGATCAAACAAAATTATAGAACCCTAATCTCTTACCAGTTTTTCTGAACTGAGTTTGGTATGAACCTCCTGTAAAGGCTACTCAGTCTGGTTCTTTCTTGCTGCTGTTGTAAATCTGTACTAATTCTGTTATCAATTAAACACTCTGCACTTGGGGAAGAAGCGCAGAGAGGATCTGATGAATTTTGCAGCCAGGGTGAGTTTTTCTGTCATGACAGCAGTTGTTGCTGTGAAGTGTGAGATGTAATGGCTCTCAGCGACAGCATAGCTTGGAAATCCATGGACGACTGTCACGAAGACAAATCAGAACTATCTGATCTCTAATAAATTCAGTTCTTAACTTGTCCCGCTGAATTTCTTGTGCAGTGACTCCACTGGAGAAGAGGCATTGCATGAAAACAGTCTCTAGTGCATTCTGAATGTGCTGCCTTGTAGTTTTACATCTTCTCTTTATCCAGTTTCATTTGGGAAGGAGATGAATAAGTGTATGGTTCATATTATGGTCTTTCTGCCAGCCTGCATTATCCTTTTGAATATTCACAAAGGCTTTAGAGGTCTGAAGTACGTAACAGAAATCACTTGAAATTCACTCAGAATAGGAAACAATCAGATCACTTGAAGCAACACTGATCAAGAAGATCAATTTATATTTTTCCCCAGAGATGAACATTTAAATCATTGAGAAGCATTTAAAGATGTGATTGTTTGAAAGAAAAAGCTAAAATAACTCTTAATTTGGGACTGATGTTTAGTGCTTTGCACCAAATGACATAAGTAGGTAGCGTTAAAATGATATATAGGAAATTGAGGAGGTTTATGCTCTGCTGCAGGTATTTAGTGGGGAAAAGGAGCTGTGAGAGTGGCATTTGGATTTGCATCAACATGCATAATCTCATCAGGTGCAAAACACTAAGGTCTGAGTCTTTAAATAGTGAAATAATTCTCTGTTTTCTGGCTGCGTGAAAGCAGTTCCTCCTTGAGTTCTGTGAAGTGTGGAAATGGAACACTGTGCACACACAAGAGTGGCTCCCTGGGATAAATGTCCTGACAGAAGCCTTGGCATTGACTGGCAGTGGCAGTCACTGAGAGCTCTGGGATCCTGCCAGGATCCTTTGGAGAAGATTCTGATGTTGGGATAACCATTTGGCCCAGCTCCACATTTCAGCAGCTTTGCAGCAGGGTCAAACATCAGCACCAAGAAAAGGGGAGAAATCCCAGGACAAACTGCACACCTTTGTGCCTTGGGACTGGAATCCTGTTTATTTTGCTAGAAATCCATTTCCATTCCCATTTGGATTAACCTTGAGCATGATGTAGTTCCACAATCAATGGAAACCTCCACTGTAGGCCATGACATTGTGAGACTTTCCTATTTTTAAAATTTGCTGAGCTGGAGAGCTGTAAGCCTGAGTCTGCTACTCAGGCTGTGTTCCATCTGTGAGAGGACTGAGGAGGAACCTGCCCTGTTAAGCAGGTCTGACTCTCCTTGGCAGTGCCACATTCCCTGGAAATACCTGCTGGTGGCCACCTTCTGCTGGGAAACTTCAGAGAGTGCCTCCTGCATCTCAGTTCCTGCTCTGCCACAAGGGTGTTTCAACCAACAGCTGCTGTTCCTTAATCCCTAGAATTAATAGGAGTGAAGCTGTCCTGTGTCCCTGCTATTCTGTGAAGAACAGAGCTGTGGAAACCAGAGAAGCAGGATATGTAAGGCGAAACCTGCTGGTTTTGCCCATTGCTGGTTGCCCAGAAATTATTTTCCTGCTCTTTTGTGTTAAAGAATCAGAGCCTGATGCATGAACAGTCCTACGAGCAGTGCTTGTCATCCCCTTGCTAAAGAGGTTTGTCTGCATTATTGCTCAGCTGCACTTCTTCTTCTCTAACCTACCACAAGGAGATATTTGAAAATAGTTTTATTCCAGTCATCTAAGGAGCAGCTAGAGCATTGTCCAGGGGAGCAGGAAGCCGGAGTGCAAAAGTTTTCAGTCTGGAGCAATGGTAAAAGCCAGGTCTGTGATTCCTGTGCCTGGGCTGTGACAAGAGTTAGAGGGAGGCTTGATGGTGCTGACACTCCATTGGGGTGGGAGATCACGAATAAACAGAAGTGTGTGTCAGCCCCTGTTGAAGAGGCTCTTGCTGTGAGAAATGGGGGCTGTACTGAGCTAATTGATCTCAAGATAGAAGGCAGCAGAGTCCATTATCAGTTCCTGGAACCCTCAAGTTCACCAAGAACAGCTGTCCTTTCATATAGTAAACATTCTCCTTGAAAAGAATGAGTAATCCTGACTCCCCTTGGAACACTTGAGGCTTTGTGACACAGGCAGGTGTTGGAGTCTGGTAGGGATGAGGCAGGGACTGCTTTGTGATGGTGAACAAGACACTGCTGGGACTCCTAACTTCCAATCAGTGTTAATTTGGAGGATGATTTCTTCAGGCACTGCAAACTGACCCCAGGTTTGCATTGCAGAATTGTACATTAATTCAAATTAATTAGACATCCAAACAGTATCACCTGTAAGCTCGCTACAATGAAGATGTAATCCATGAAGGGAATGTTCAATGAGCTGTTATTGAGTCATTAGAATTCATCTCTTCCACAAAAGCAAATAGGAAAAATGGAGAGTTGTCATTATGGGAAATTTGCATTGTATGTAATGCCGAATACAGAGCACCTCTGATCCACAGGATAAAGTCCATCCTCTGTCATGTTATTTTAGGTAGTAATGAATTTGTGTTATTGCTGACTTGAAGCTCCGTGTATGAAGGGATTTCAACCAGAAAATTCTGGACAGAAAATGTTAGTCTGGATCTTTTTTTTTTTTTAATTTCTTCTTTCCTTAGTTCTCTTTAGATTTCTCTCAGTGCTGGCAGATGATTTCAAGGCCTGTGCCCTGCACTGGTCTCATGCTGCAGCCTCTGCCAGTGCCTTCCAATCCTCCTGTGCTCTGTGTCTGCACAGCCCTTCTGAGCTGTGCCCTGCCATGGACAGGCACAGAAATCCTCAGCTGAGAGCTCAGAGCTCTGTGTCCTTGGATGTTCTGCTCCTTTGGCTCTGGCCTGTGGTTCCTGGATGGGTCAGGAGTATTTCTTACATCACAGAATGGTTTGGGTTGGACCTTACAGCCCATCCAGTTCCACCCCCTGCCACAGGCAGGGACACCTTCCTCTACCCCAGGTTGCTCCAAGCCCTGTCCAGCCTGGCCTTGGACACTTCCAGGGATCCAGGGGCAGCCACAGCTTCTCTGGACACCCTGTGCCAGGGCCTCCCCACCCTCACAGGGAGGAATTTCTTCCCAATATCCAATCTAAATCTCTCCTGGCCTTGAAACATGTACAGCACAGCAGTGGAGAGAAGTATTTGAGGTGGAAAGTTTTGAGTTGGCCTTTATTTGTTGTATTTTAGGGTTTTTTAAGTAGAAAACTAGTCAACTAAATCACTTTTAAACCTGCTTTCTTGGTCACTGATTGAGAGATTGATTCTGTTCCAAGCAAGGTCAGCTATGGCATCAGACTTTATCCAGTTCAGTCCTCAAAGCCTCCAAGGACAGAGACTGTGCAGCCTCTTTGGGCCAGCTGTGCACTGTTTGATCATTCGAGTAGAAAATAATTGTACAGTAAAAAGTGCAATAACCTGTTTGGTTTTTATTGCATCAGAAGTCCCTCCAGAATCATGCCAGGGGGAGAATTACTCATTTACTGTTTGAGGATGCCAGGGCAGAGCTTAGAGAGAGGCAAAGAGTTCACACAGAGCATGAAAGGGCACTCAGGTCAGGAAACACATCCCACTGGGTGAGAGCAAACAATTACCAAGCTGCCTTTCCTCACCCTGAATAATCTGCTGCTTCTGCTGAGTTCCCAGAGGGAAGGTTTTGATGTCGGGGTGAGACCTTCCCTCTCAGTCTGTGCATTCCAGAGGAGCTGCCCTGCCTCAGGGCTCAGGATCTGCCTCAGTCCCAGGTTATGGAGTGTGCTGTTCCCTTCCAGCTCCAGTTCATCCTGGCTATTGCAGGGTTGGGGCTGGATGAAATGAAGGCAGGACTTGCTGAGTAATCGTGGAAGCTTCAGGAAGAAGTGTGTGAGAAATGTTAAACGAATCTGATTTTAAAATAGTTGCAGTGGGTTGGTTTTGAATCTGGCTTCGTGTAGCCTGAGCTGGTGTCACTGAGAGTTCCTGTAGTAAATGGCATCAGTGTATCCTCTGCCAAAAATTCCATCTTTTCCAGTCTTTGCCTTCTGCTTCACCCCATGTGAAGGCTCTGCTGGACACCTTTCCCATAGATCCCTGATGGAAGTTTTCCTTCCTAAAGACTTTCCCCCAGAACAAAGTCATCATAACTGGCAACAGGACAAAGGGAAATGGGCTCAGTTTGTGCCAGGGGAGGTTCCGGTTGGATATCAGGGAAAATCCCTTCACAGAAAGGCATTGGGATGGGCAGTGCTGGGGTCACCATCCTTGGAAGCATTCAGAAAACAAGTGGATGTGGCACTTGGGGACATGGTTTAGTTGACAAGGTTGGACTTGATCTTGGAGGTCTTTTCCAACCTTAATGATTCTGTGATTCTATAAAAGTCCATGCTAGGCTTTTTTACTCTGATAGCTTTCCTCAATGAAATATTTCCCTCACATTAGAAAGTGTTTGTGCTTTTTCCCTAGTTTTCTTAATAGCATGAAAGACGCTCCATTAATTAACACATTTGTCCTTGAAAAGAGAAACCTTTCAAGCAACTTCTGAGGTGTTTTTGTGACTTGTCTTGATGAAAGTGCACTTCAGTAGTCATCTAAGAGGTCTAATTGATTATTTTGATAAATGTGAGCACTGGTGCCAGAATTTATTAGGGGACACCATATCTCTGTAATCCCGGTGGGATCACAGCTATGCACACTCTGATTCCTCCTGCTTTGGTTCCTGTGATGGAAGTACTTGTGTTCAGGCATGTGAGATGGGATTGCCTTCACAGGGAACATTCCAGAGCCTGTTCACAGTGCCCTGTTTCTTGTCAGGATCATCATCATCATTCCCTACCAGACCTCGTTCAAAGCCCTGCTCATAGCTGAGCAAGCCTGATGGTAAAAGTTCTTCTGCCCTACTGTTTGGGGTGGATTTTGTCTCTCTCCCACCATTCCTCAACAGAATAAAAAGGAGCAAACCTGTATCACTGCAGTCACATCTAGTCAAACATAACTACAGCCATGTTTCAGTTCAGAGAATGAATTTTGGGTGAGGTACTTAACAGTAGTTCAGCATCCAGGAAACATAATCTCTGCTCTTAAAGAAGAGCTCCAGGTGGGTTGGTACCTCATGTTGCCATGAATTTTAGTCCCTTTCCCATTGTCCTTGGCAGTTTTACTCTCATTGAGAGTTGTCACATTCTCCTCAGGCACTTCACGTTTTCCCCTCATCCTTTATCTCCCTCCTGCTGAATGAATGGCCACTTCTATCAAAACCAGCTGCCTCAGTGTGTGTGCAGCAGGAGCTGATCTCAGGGGGTTTGTTCTGTGACAAAGCAGGGAGCAGCTGCCCAGGTGAAGTCCAGGTGAGCTGAGCCCTTCAGTCCAGCAGCAAACTGGTTTGCTCCAAGGGTACTCCAGAGCAGTGGGAGCAAAACTGTGCTCTAGCAAATCACTGCAGAAAAAAATCCAGAAGGAAACATTGTTTTCCCTTGCTAAGATGAAAACATTGGACATAGATTTGTGGGACTGGGAGTGTGTCTGAGAGCAAAGGGAATAATTTAGGCAAAAGTTGAAATGCTCGATCCAACTGCAAAAAGTCAGTGAGCTCCAGTTGTTGTCCTGTGCTTTTGTACTTAATCCTTCCTATTTCACCCACTTCTTTCCTTTCTACTTAGTGGTAATTGTGTCTGCCAGCTGCCTGCAGGGCACAAATTCTTTGTATTCAAAATTCTGCCGGTATTTTTAAAAAAGAACTTAGAGGTTAACTTAAAAAACAAAAACAAAAACCTGAGCTGTTTTAAATTATCAAATACTGCATCATTTTTATTTTTCTTGGTTTTGAGCTGTCAGACTTGCTGCTTTGCAATCTGCAGGGGCAGAGTTGTCTTGAGTCTCATGATTTCAGCAGCTTGATGTTGTGGTTTAACCCAAAACTCAGGAACATGAGGTACATCAGAAAGGACTGGGATAAAGGACTGGCAGTCAGGTCAATCATGTGGTTTATCCAAATCCTGGATCACTTGCCAAAGGCAAACCCTGAGTCAGTGGCAGAGCAAAATAACCCAGAGCCTGCACATTGGAATTCACCATTATTGTTTCACTGGTGCAGAGAGCAATATTAAAACATTCATATTAAAACATTCTGACATGTTTTATTGCAAAGACTTTCATAGTAAGGTATTGGAAAATCATCTGCTTTGCCAGTTAAAGAAGATTGAGACACTGAATATCTCATTTAAACTCCAGTCTACAAAAAATATCTTGAGTGGATTGAGTGTGCTGGGCAGGTAACATTTCAGTAACAACAGAAAATGGGCATGAAAAAAGCCCAGTTGATTGTGAACGTAGATGAAACTTATTTGATTCAGAAGCCTTTGTGTGTCACCAGAAGGGCTCTGCATTTCCTGCTGCTCTTGACTGTGTGGGCTCTGTGTGTCACCAGCCAAGGGCCTGCATGGAGAGCTGGGACATCACTGGTGACTAAGGACATCTGAGCCCTCCTGCTGAGAGCCACGGACAGGTCACTAGCAGTGAAAAGTCATTCTGACTTGCTGGGAGGAAACTTTTTCACCCTTTGGACACTCAGCCAGTGGAACAGGTTCCCAGACAGGTTGATCAGTGTCAGAGATCTTTAGGACCCAGCAAGCTCCAGCCCTGAGTGCTGTGATCTGATCCCTGGCAGTGGGAGGTTGGGATGCCACTTTGGAAGGTCCCTTGGAGGTTGTTCAGGGGGTCTCAGTGTCAGCAGCAAAGCCCTGCCTTGCTGCCCATTTCCCTCAGCTGTTTGCAAAAATTGCTCCTTTGGGCAGATTTACAGCCAGGAGAGGCTGCATAATGTATGAGGCAGAGGAGAGAATTTCCATCTGTCTGCCCCTAACATAGGATTTCAGCCCAAATGATCCCTGATAATCTGAAAGGCCTGGGAGTCCCTCTGAGGGGGCAGGTTGGTTTGGATTTTGTGTTAATTGATACTTGTTTTATTTAACCCTGTGATTCCCCAGTGGCAGCTGCCACTTCATTTGGGTGCAATTCACTTGTAGAGAGTGTTTGCCTGCTGCATCTCCTGCTGTTTGTTGACTGGAGAGACTGAGCAGGGGCCTTCAATATTGGCTCCTACACTCAGGTTATTCCCTGGGGGAGCTGCATGAGCACTGGCCACATCTCTGTTTTCATGGAGCTGTCACCCTGCCATGCTGCCAGGAAAATGTGACATTGTGCTGGTTCCTTGTACAACATTGTGTGGTGAAAGAGCACCTGCAGCTCTCCAGTCCATCACCCCCAGCTCTTGTGCCTTGTCACAGCTCAGAACCCCTGCAGCACACACCAACCAGCCCAGCCTCAAACAGAAAACATCTCTGATGAGCACAGGCTGGGCTTTGCTGAGCTGCCATCAATCACATCTGCTAAGATGGTGTGATGTGGGGTGGCAGCGTGGAAGGTGAAAGCTGCTCAGGCCAAAAAATGTACCTTTGATGATGTCAGGTATTTGAAACCTTTAAAAATTGATAAATTCTCTTTACTTTCTAGATTTTTCATCTGCCATCCCTTCCGCCCTCTCTTTGAAGAGGTCACTTGTTCAGGACAGTAACCAATAGTTCACTGGTGCTGTCCTGGTTCTGACTGGTTTGGAGCTGCCCTTTTAAAACATTTTCTGTTGCTGCAGTGTTTGATGAGCTTTTGCAGGATGGTGGCAGTGATGGAGGCATGGCTGCTGTTGGAAGGGAGGATGCTCAGGCTCAGCAGGTCCCCTGGGCTGACAGTGGCATTCGACCAGCCGTGCATCAAGTTATTCAGAAACCTAACCAGCAGAAAAACAACATTTTTCCTGCCAATTAAGTGTCTGAGGTGGCTTGCAATGAGATCAGCTGAGCTGCTGGCAGCAGCAGCGCAGGTTAAAAAAAAGGAGGAAAGGGGAGAAGTGGCTCATCTGTATGGGTAAACATTCTTTTAGCCTTCATTTCTTGCACTTGAAGTTCATAAACCCCATCTTAGCCCTGCTGTTTTCCCCACAAGTGCAACACCCCATCCTGCAGTCAGGACCTCGGGTAGGCACATGCTGAGCTGCAGGGGAGAATTTGCCTGGCTTAATTCTGTTTTGATGGATTAGTTTGCAGCAGGTTCCTTTCATATCGCTGCACAAGTGCTTTTCTCCAAGCTGGAGAGTGTGGAAGGGAAGGAGCAGGGAAGCAGGCCAGGGCAGCTGCTTATTTGTCTAAATTGGAATTGCCAGCTTCAGCTGTCGTGGGCTGTGCCTGGAATTACAGTGCCAGGCAATGGTTATGTCTGTGCTGATTATTTCACTGCTCTGTGAACATTCTAAACATGCTTCCTAGGCTTATTTTTCCCCGTGACATTTGGGAAATATCCTTTTCCTTTTGTCCTGTTTTTCCCTTTCTTTGCCATATGCACTGTGTGGGCTGCAGCAGCCAGTGGGTTGGGATTCAGGTGGGGAATTGATCCTCATGTATCCACTTGTCCCAGGGACAGAGCAGTGGGGAGGCTGCATTGGTTATGTTTGCAGGGCCTTGTTTCAATCACTGACCACATTTCAACCTCAGGACTGGCTGGGAGGAAGAGGTTAAAAAAAAAAAAGATAGCAATGGTGAGGCTCAGTCAGGAAATATTGGGACTCACTGTTGCAGAGGGAGGCTTTGGATGGCCTTGGAATGACCAAAGGAAACACTGTTAGCTGGACACCTCTGAAATTTTTGCCTCAGGTTTGCATGCATTTTGATTTTCATCATCTTTGAAAAGGCTTTGCTGGCACTGAGGGGGTGGGGAATGTTAATCATGAAGCAGGATTTCATAAAGAAGAGCGGTTTCCTCCACAGGGTATTTTAAATGTTCTGAATCTGCATGAAACAAGTTATAAAAACATGCTTGTGTCTTTTCCTCCCTTGTTTTCGCAGGAATTAGCTTCTCCCTGCAGAACACACCCATCAGTTTGGAGATTTCAGTAGTTATCTTGATGCAAGTTGCTGCTGGAGGCTCTCATTCCATGGGATTTGGCATCTTGACCTTTCTGCTCTATCCCCCATGACACTGTCACACCTGCTTCAATTTTGCAGAGTTCCTCCTTTGGTCACAAGGATCCTTTAGCAATATTCCTGGTACCCATGGAGCCCCTGTCTCTGCTAGCACTGAGAGTTTGTAGAGCAGACAGTTGGTGTGGTTGCCCAGAGCAGATTTTTGGATCAGGATTTATTCCCTTGAGAGAGGCACTGACCTGGGTTTCTCACCAGCTACAGGTGACACATCACTTCCACTTGGAAACATCTTCCCTTAAAGCTTGAATTTCAATTCCCAGGACAGATGTTTATGCCAAGCTGTGTTGTATCATCCCAGTCTGCCCCCAGACCTCTATTTCCAGCAACTGCCTCATGTGCTGGGTGAGCCTTGGAGGTTCCTTTCTCAGCTTCTGTACTTGTGGAAACACATTTCCACATGAAAGTGTGAAAACGTTGGGCTCCATTCAACCACTTTCAGATGCTCTTCCTACTTTCTTCCCTCTGTCCCATGCATATTCCAGCTGAGTCTGTGTTTCCTTCCCACAAGTGCAGTCTAAGTGTGGAGGTCTGATCACATCAGAGCAACTGGTGTTTTTAATTATAATCATACTTTGCATAGAAAAATCAAAGGCTCAGAAAAATCTTATTTCAATCCACAGTTAATTAGCTTTCCCTTGCCTGACTGGAATTGAAGAGACTAAAATTAGCAAAATTTGTGGCTAAATCTTCTATCAGCTGTTTCCACCTGTTCAGTATTTTAGGTTCTGTTTGCACCTGATTCTGTGCATTCATATCTAATTTTATCATTAATTTGCTATTCACCGCTAGCAATTTTTAAATTTTCAAATTTAAGCTAAATGTCATTAAAAATGGACTAGAAGGGTCCCATTCTGTGATTTTTAGTGTCATTGACCTTCATTGGGTTGGTTCTCCTTTGCACCTGAATACCACCTGTGGTATAATAAATAAATGGCTGTAGTTTTCCAGCTTATTGATGGGGTTATTTGCTCCAGTTTTGTTTGCATGTTTGGAAAGATGTGGATTCTTTCTGTTTTGGATGTGTGTTAGGAAGTGCAGCCATTTCACAAGCCAGTTCTGGTGCTGAATGGGCTATTGGCTGAAAACAACCACCAAAGCCTGCTTCACTGCTGGAACAGCAATCATATTCTGTGGGGTGAAGACAAACTCATTTTGCATGGGATTAGTGATGTTTCACCCAGTGGCACTGTAAGGTTGATTTTCAGTACACTGTTTGACCTGTGCTTTATATCCTCACCCTCACAGTCAAAGTGAGGAGCTCCATGTCTCAAATCAGTCCTCTTTTTCCATGAAACATTTTCAATGCTGACATTTTCTAGTCCCATTCTGCCTGTTGCAGCTTTTCCAAAGCAATTCTTTTCTCCTCTTGCAGGAAGCAGCCAACATGTTACGTGTCGTTCAGAACAGGCTGAAGGAGGAGGAGCAGCAGCACCTGCTGAAGAATGGAAGTAAGTGGCATTTCTTCACCTCTTGTAGTGGCAGAGGAAATGTGAAGTACTGGCTACTCCACGTGTAAGTATCCCCTTACAAGGGGATGTGGGGTGAGGACAGAGCAGGCAGGGTTAGAAAAAGTGGAATGATGACAATTTTAAAAGGACAGCAGTGAAAGAGGGAACCAAACCTCTGGGAATGTTGCTCTGCCTTGCCAGTTTTACCTGCAGTGCTGAGGAATGACCTCAGTCAGCCACTGAATGCTGGGCAGGTGCAGTGAGGAGATTTAGGCTTCATTTTACTGTTCCCAGCACCAGGGGAGGGCTGGTTTGAGAGCAGGGTTGGACAGAGGATTCTGCTCAGCCAAATGCTTCGTGGAGGTGAACAGTCCTGCTGGTTTGTGCCTCTGTCACACACATGGTGTGTCCTGCAAATCACATTTTTCCTTTCTGTCCCCAGTTTCTGTCCCCAGTTTCTGTCCTCAGTTTCTGTGCCTGGCATGGAGTTTGGTTCTGTGTCCATGCTGATTCTTTAGGACATGGCTATCAGATCAGAACTTTCCCAGATGAAAACTCACAGCTTAAAATCCTCTGTAACATCATGAGTCTTCTCAATAGGATCCACATTTGCCTCTCTGCATTTGCTTGATTTTACTATACCAGCAAAATGGGAATGCAATTAAAATCTGGTTGTTTTTTTTCTCCTAAACGTCTTCTTAATTAATTAGATCAGAAGGGAATTAACAACCTCTTGAGAGTCTGTAGACAGCTCACAAACCAGATATTGCTCTTTTTGAGCCAAACACCTGCCAGAACTTTATCATTAACTACCCCTGTGAATTTAATATTGCACTCTGTGCACTTTTATTTGATACTGGGAGAAAGTAGAAGGAAAATTAATTCTCAGGATCAGAGGGAGAGTTCATGGAAGATGAAATTGGTTAAAGACATTAAAGTTGTGCTTCACAGTTTGTTTGGTGTCCAAGATTTTCAGAGCAAACTCATGAAAGAGGAAATTCACTGATTTCTGCCCATCTTTGATCTCATATCAATGAGGTAAAAAGTGAAGAAGTTTTAGCTGAAATACAGGATTTGTACATAAATTTGGATTTGTAATATAAATTACAAGAATGTGGAATTATTTCAAGGATTTATTTGAGTGAAAAAGTCCAGGTACTGCTCTCTTGACAGTTTTTGGGGTAAAAAAGTTCAAGAGGAGGTGGACATCAGCCATCAGTAATTGGCAGTGTGAGATATAACATGAAAATCTGTTGCCCTGCTTTCTTCCTCTCTGTGAATTTTCCCTTGGAAAACTGTTCTGTCATTGTGCATCTTTGAAACAAAAGGAACTTTGCCTTTTAGTGACTGATTTAACTGCCAGCTAAGAATGTGATTATTACTTTTAATGACCTCAGATATTACCATAATATGTCTTAATTAAGGTACCTAATTGTCATAATTAGTATTTATTCTAGTGAGAAGAGCACCAAGACCCTGGTTTTTAGAGCTGGCTCATTTATTCACTGTCCCATCATCTTGGCAAATCGAGTCATCTCTGTCAGCTCTGCCTTTGTCTGTGAAAGTCTGCAGAGGTGAGACTGACACAGGAAATTGGGCTCTCCAGGGCTGTTTTCCAGTCAGGACCACAGAGGTTAACTTGTGGAATGTTGCAAAGCTCCCCAAGACCACAGTCTGCTCACACTTAACAACCTGGGCTCCCTCTCTCCTTCTCCTGTTATTAGTTAAATGCTGCCATTTTAACAATTCAAACCCAAGAGATTTGGTGAGGGAATACAGAAGTTGGTGTCTTACATGGCACAGTGTGTTTACAGAGCAGCTGTGTTCATCCCAGGATCCTAATGCCAGGAAAAATACAGGAGGAAAAAAGAAAGAGCAGCAGAATGGGCTGAGCATCACTGAGCAGCTCTGCCTCCCCCAGGGTTGATGGTGCAATTCACAGCAGAAATAGGGATCAGGATGAAGGATGGAGTTGTTGCTGGAGAGGATTCCCAGGAGATCTACAAGTGGATCTGGCAGTGATTTTATCAGGAGTGCTGTGAGCATGGTGAGGAAATGGTGTGAAGTGCTGCAGGGACCAGCAATTCAGCCTTCCAGCTGGGTTTGGATTTGGAGTGCTGCATCCTCCCAAGAGAAGACGTGCCCTGTAATGAGCCAGTGACAGGGAAGAGTGAAAAGGGGCTTTGCTTCACCATCAGAAAAATCTTTCTGAAGTAGGTTTTTGGAGGGAAAAATACTTCACAGAATCCCAGACTGGTTTGAGTTGGAAAGGACCTCAAAGCCCATCCAGTGCCACCCCTGCCATGGGCAGGGACACCTTCCACTGTCACAGGATGCACCAAGCCCTGTCCAACCTGGCCTTGGACACTTGCAGGGATCCAGGGGCAGCTGCAGCTTCTCTGGGCACCCTGTGCCAGGGCCTGCCCACCCTCACAGGGAAGCATATCTTCCCAATTTCTTGTCTAAATTGACTTACCTTCAGTTTAAAACCATCACTACTTGTCCTGGCACCACAGACCCTGCAAAATACTTCATTATTCCACTTATATTTTTGAGTAATGCCCCACACACAAAGCAAAGTGGTTTTATCCTAAGTTTTATTCCATCTTTAGTTTGTTAGGAAACTTAGGATTTTGTTGTCTGGGCCTTCAACCCAACAGACCCCAGGATGGTTGAAGGGAACCCTGCTCTGAGTTGGTCTTGTTCATGGAATGGATTGTGGACATGAAGGGGTGAGCTGCTCCTGTGCTCAGTGGAAGGTGGGCAGGCTTGTCTGCTTCTCCCAGTATCCCAGGACTGCTGGCTGACTGGAATGTTGGGATGATGGAGTGAGCTTCCCTGGAAGAGACTGATGGTTTCCCTCCTCACAGGGGTCACACAGGCAGTGCCCCTGCGAGGAACAAGGCAGGTTCTCCCACCGTCTTTGCACTTTGCCCCTGGGAGCTGCAGAACACCTAATGAGGCTTTTCCAGCAGAGTGGGCTGGGAGGTGGTGATAAATTTGTTGCCATTAAGTGATAAAAGCCAGCATCCTCTGTGTCCTGTGAGCACTGTCACCTTCACCTACCCACGTAGTTGGCTCAGCACTCATATTGTCTGGATCCCCTGACCTTATCTGCTGTTAATTTGGTCGAAGGGTTCTAAATTAACACTTCATTTCTCTCTGCAATAAAGTTGCAGGAGTTCTGAACAGCTCTCAGTTGAGTTTCAGGCTGAGAAGCCTAACAACTCTTTCTCATGAAGGAGAGCTGTGGGATGGAGGTTGAGTTGGGCAGGTCTGTGTTAGGAATATAGAAAGTCCATGGATATGTCATGGTACTCACATAAAACTGGAAAAATTGTGTAGTATTATTGATAATTCTGGTTCTTTTTTCTTTTGCTGCCACACATTGCAAATCAGCTTTTCTCTCTGCCATAAAATGGCAACTCCATAAAACTTCAGCACTAAAAAAAAAAAAAGCCAACACTAAATTATGGGAAAAACTCTTCTTTAAACAACATAAATATTTTAAACTCCAGCTACAGATCAGGCTCTGAGTATTAACTGCATGATGAAAATACACACAATTAAGTGTTTGCAGCAGTATAAAAATGTCTTTTGTGCTGAGCAGGGAGGGAATTGCTGTTATTTTTCTAATCTTTGCTTCATGGAAGATGCTCTTAGAGCAGCTGATCCAGGCTGTGGTGTCTCACATCTGCTGCCCCTGTGCCACAAGTAACAAATCCAGTCACCTGAACTTAAGGGCTTAGTTTCCTTGCAGAGTGACTCTTTAAACATTGTATTAGACACTTCTTGAATGAAGGCTTTTGGTGGAACTCCTGTCAGCTGTGGGTACTGGATGCTCTGGTACTGGATTGTGTGGCAGGAGAGGCCAGGGAAGGTCACTGACTGCAGCAGAAATTCAATTTATTTCCTCAGGTTCATCCAAAAAATTGCAAAAACTTCGTTGAACAAAAAGGAACAAGTGGGAATGTTCCTAGGCTGAAATACAGTTTTTCATACTAGTCAACTTACTGCATTTACAGATCTTTCTTTATCACTTTTTAACGCATTTTTTTCATGTGTATTTTCTCACATTCTTCAAGAGTTTTTTTCAGTTTAAAAGCAGACAATACAGAATCACAGCATCACACAGTGGTTTGGGTTGGAAGGGACCCCAAAGCTCATCTAGTTCCACCCCCTGCCATGGGCAGGGACATCTTCCACTATCCCAGGTTGCTCCAAGCCCTGTCCAACCTGGCCTTGGACACTTCCAGGGATCCAGGGGCAGCCACAGCTTCTCTGGGCACCCTGTGCCAGGGCCTGCCCACCCTCACAGGGAACAATTCCTTCCCAATATCCCATCTATCCCTGCCCTCTGGCAGCGAGAAGCCATTTCCCCTTGTCCTGGTTCTCTATGCCCTTGTCCCAAGCCCCTCTCCAGCTCTTTTGTAGGAATATATACAAACTATACTTTTAAAAAAAGTAAAATACTTTGTTTCAAAAATATAAAAAATAAACTCTTTGAATTTTACATAACACTTCCTATATTTCTTTTGGCCAGTGCTTTGCCCAGGACTAATTTAAATATGGAGAAGTATTTGCTGTAAACCTGAATTTTTCATTGACTCTGCCACTTTCTCTTGTGCTGCTCCAGTCAGTCCACTCTGCATCCTCTGGCTTGGTCTGTAGAATGAATAAATATCCATTTTCCACAGCTTTTGGAAATCTGTATTTCTTCAGCCTTGTTTAGCAATAGCCAGAGGATTAACTGATGCTCCTGGGTGCACCATTTCTACTCCAGAGTTGATGCTTTAAACTCTGACAGCAGGTGAACAAAAAACCCCATTGCAGCAGCTGTGGGATTTGAGGGGTAATTCCTGCATGACTCCTGGATGATATTGCTGATTCTCAGGCCATCCATCTTGTAAGAGACACTTGGAACTGCTCCACAGGAGCTTTGTGTCGTGCTTGTTGGATAATTGCAAATCCACGGTTTAATTTAATAGTGCTTTGATGGAGTTTTTGGCTTGTAAGGCTATTAGAAATAGTTATGGTCACCAAATACGACCTCTCTATTAAATGGACCAAGAAATAACTTAACTGCTTACTCCTGATAAGACTCCAAATCCCAGTTTAGGTGGAGCTTGTCATCCTGAGTTAATTTTAATTATTTCAAGTGGCTGAGACCTGTTGCTTCCCCAGGCAGTGGTTAATCACCCTTACTGCTAAACTGGGAGTCTGGAGACTTTAGATAGACCAGGCTGGATGGGCTTGGAGCAGCCTGGGATAGTGGAAATGTCCTTGCCATGGCAGGGCTGGAATGGGATGAGTTTAAAGCCCCTTCCTACCCACACCATTCCATGATTCTGTGATTTTTAAAAGACCAAGCAAGGTAAAGAAGTGGATTTAGAGCTACCTCTGTAACCTCCTGGTTGCTGGTTAGTGTTGTTATTGCCCAGTTTTTGGCTACACAGCTCTGAACATCCAAGTTTTCCACTGGCATTTGTAGGAGTTACACCCATCTGGACCTTGCTCAGTAGCTCTCAGTACCAGGCTGCATTTTTCTTGGAGATCAGATACAGATCTCAGTTTTGTGCTAAGGACAAAGGATATTCCTTCCAGAAATTTCTCCATCAAAGCATTCCCTTCCCTTCAGATTGTAGAGCTGTGGGATTAGGAGTGTCCAGCCTGATACAGATCCTGGTGCTTTGGATTTGGTGTGACAAGAGGATGGATTTGGCAGAGCTGAGGCTTCCAGTGGATTCTGAGATTATCTCTCCTTTAGAGAGGTGAAAAATCCCAGATTTAAAAATCCCACTCCCACCCCTTTTGGTTTTTCCTGTTCCCTTATTTCGTGGTATTTATGAATGAACTGGATTTCATTTGGGATCTAGTGGCTGTCTGTTGCCCATTTGATTGTTCTCGTGATGTTTTCTCACCAAAATCAGCATCCTGCTGAATGCAGTAATTGCTACTGTGTTTTCAAGGCAGTGACTTGATGATGGAATTGGACATGCTGAACAGCACTTCCAGCTAATTCCAAAGCATATCAATAAAAAATGGCCACTGGGCTCATTATCCTCACCACAGTAACTTCTTATTTTACAGCTGGATACCTTTACTTGAATATTGATACAAACTACTCAATCTGTAATGAAATCACCGCTAAATTATTAAATCATGCTGCTTTTCCTTCGAGCATTGCAAATTACCAGAAATTAAATCATTTCAATACAGGATTATCTGTCCAGGTATCAGCTCTGGCTTTTTCTGGGAGCAGTGGGAGCAGGAACAAAAATCCCACCTTTGGAGATCACTGGAACCAGGATGTATTTTTTGTGGCTGGACAGCTTTAAAGGAAACTAATTTAGTTGACTGAAACCTTTCTTTATGAAATAGAAATGTTGAAATGAAAGGCAAGTGGGGTTTAAAATCCCAGTCTGTTCTCTCTTGGGTAGGCTGATACTTGGAGTGTTTTCTGTGCAGCAGAGTCAATCACAGCAGTGGGGAGATGGGCCCAACACAATTTACAGACTTGTTCTGCTGATTACCCTTTCATAATAAAAATACAAGAGCTGCTTCAAACCCCAGCCTGAAGCTTCTGGAAGCTGCCAGCTTGGCCTCAATTGGGGCACATGGATTGCTGAATAATAATAAATAAGTCTGTTGTGAGAATTCCAATAATCCTCACGTAAACCCATATAAATCTCATAAGCCAGCTCCATTAAGTGGGTTCTGTACTTCGTGTACAAGCACATGGCAATGTGTGGTGCTGTGTTTGATTATCTTCATTGCTTTATGCTGATCCTGAGAAAAATCTGGGTTTTTTTTCCATAAGGAATGTTCCTTGTCTCCCTGAAATTTATTGTAGTTGGTTGTGCAGTGTCACACAAATGACATTGTGGCTTCTTCTAGGGCAACCAGTCTTTCTACATGTTGTTCAATGAGACTTTCTGAATTGCCACTTTTTATGAATGCCAAGAATATTTTGGTGAACACTGGGTGTAGAGTGAGGGGTTTGGTGGTGGAGCACTGGCTAGGACAGGTCACACACAGCACTGGGCTGGGCTGGTGCTTAATCCTGATAAAAAGCCTCTACTCAGCTTCTCTTTATATTATTTGAATATTTTTTAGCGCTGCGCTCAGTTCTGTGTCCTTGGGGTTTTGGCTCAGCACAATTCAGCTCAGCTGATAACTCAGATTGTACATGGGCAGAGCTGGGCTTGGTGATAGCAGCCACTGGGCTGGATTGGAGCAGTATATTTATATCTGGGGAGTGAAAAGGTCCTTGATGTCTTTCCAAGAGTGAGCAGGAGGCTTGGAGGCAGGAGTTTTACTATTGCTGAATTTGCATTTGCAGCTGTCAGTTCTCTGAGCCTCTGGCACGAGTTCAATGCAGTGATGCTCCAAGCTGGGGTCAGTGCACCAGGATTCCAGGCTATCCAAGGAAAACCCAAACTCTCACCAGAGATCCCTGACAGGATTTGTTTCAAAGTCACAACTCAGCAGGAAAAGTGCTCTATGGTGGTTTTTGGGAAGGAATTGTTCCCTGTGAGGGTGGTGAGGCCCTGGCACAGGATGCCCAGAGAAGCTGTGGCTGCCCCTGGATCCCTGGCAGTGTCCAAGGCCAGGTTGGACAGGGATTGGAGCAACCTGGGCTAGTGGAAGGTGTCCCTGCCCATGGCAGGGGGTGGCACTGGATGAGCTTTAAGGTCCTTTCCATCCCAAACCATTCCATGACATGCTGGGAGTTCAACTGAATTGGTATTTTCATTTGGACTGAAAGGTAATCCAGGATTTTTAAAGGCATTGGGAAGAATTCCTTCCCAATAGCCCATCCACCTTCTGGCAGTGGGAAGCCACTGGTCCCAGCCCAGCTGGCAGCTCATTCTTGGGAGATCCCAGAGAGGAGCAGGAAGCACGAATAGGGATGGAATTGGAAAGGTTTGGCCAAGTAATCAATGGGCTCCCTGCAGCATCCTCAGCTCTGGCCAGTGGTGCTGCCTTACAGGAGCACAAAGGACAAAGCCTGAGAGGGAGAAATTGCTGCTAAAAATAAAATAAATAACCAAGAAGGAAGAAAAAAAACTCCACAAAATAAGAATGAGGGCATTTTAGTAGCAGTAAGAGCCATCACAGATGTGATCAATTCATTCTTTAATATATTGAGCACAAACTTGAATCCTTTCTTTAAGCTCCACATGGCTCTTCACAAGGAGTTTGCCCATGCAAGGCTGAACAAAACCTCAATTTCCTAAATGCCAGACAAACAGAAGCAGCATCCAGGTCACGCAGCAGTGAGTGATTCCCTCACTTGCCAAGGAAGAAAGTGCAAATAGAAATTGTAGCTAACTCTGTTGGAGCCTTGTAATCTTACCAGGCCAGCAAATACTTCCCTTGCCATTATTATTTTCTCATTAACTTAATATTGCAGTGAAAAAGAGGATGGGAAATGTCTAATATTTGTATATTGTCCGATAATTAAATATTGCAGAGATGTGTCAGCTCATTACTAATCCTAATTAAAGGAGTTATTTCCATTTTCAGCTCAGACATGTGTGTAATTAAATGTACCTGGGAAAGAATTGCCTATTTTCTCTAAATAATCAGCAGCAAAGGTTGCTGTGCTGGGTGCTCCCACAGGGTCCTGTTGGGTTTGTCCTGGCACTGGACAGGGAGCTGGGAGTGAGGGACTGCATAGGCTTTACTTTGAGAGAAGGACAGAAAGGCAGATGATGAAAATATTTGAAGAAGTTCCTGCATCTTGGGTTTGGCTGTAGCTGCATTCCCTTCTCTGGGAATGTGGAACTGTGCTTATCTAGGATTAAATGAAAGGTAAATAGTCCAAGGGGATGGCTTGTGACATTGCTGCTGTCAGGGTAAAACCAGGAGATGTGTTAATAACCCCACACTTCCCAAGTGCTTTTCAAAGACTTTAAATCACTTGCTGAAGTAGCACCTTCACTTCATACCCAGAGGTGGTGTTTAAATAACACCTTTATGGTACAGTCTGGGGTTGTCCCAAGGCTCTTGTTTACAGGGAATGCTGCTTTGGCACTCACATGGAAGGATTTCTCCTTAGGCTGTGGATAATTGCCATCTCTGTGCTCTTCTGTAGAGCCAGCGCTCTCTGCAGCTGCATTTTCAGTTATCCTTGGGCTTGAAAGAAGGTAGAACTGCTGGTATCTCCTGTGTGCAGCTGCTGCTGTGGGCTGGGGCTTGGTTTGGGTGATATTAATGAACTGGTTTTGTTTTTCACCAGGTAATGACGATTCTGACATAGACATCCAGGAGGAGGAAGGCTCTGACAGTGAGGGGGATTTGCAGATCCCGAAGCACCGCATCAGCAGAGAAGCTCTCCTGCAAGGTATCCTAACCCTTCCTGAGCTGCCTTTATTCACAAGGATATGCTGGAATTACCTGAGTGGCTTCAAATGTAAGAGACCCTATTACCCTTCAGGATATTGGCACTGCTCAGCTCTCAGGAGCTGCAGGAGGATAAAGCCCTGTGGAGAAAACAGTCCTTCCAAGGGAGCAAATTAGGGATTATTTCCTGGGAAAAAAAATTACTTTTTTGTGTGGGGAAAATGCTGCCTTGGTATTGCCTTGAAGTAGCTTTATACAAAGCCTTAGGTAAGCAATACCATTTCTCATTGCAAAGCATTTGATTTCCTGTAGCTGCTGACACCTCTTTCAGCTGAGTCTTCCAAAGGAGATCTTCAGTGAGTCAGGAGAGCTGCACTGAGTTGGCACAGGTGGAACACACCTGAGCTGCTGCTCCCAGGGAGGGATGTGAGCCTTCTGTCCTGCTTCATGGGTAGTGCAATTGCAGCCTCCAGCTGCTGATCCAACTGGTCACAAGCAGCCTAGAGGAATTACTGTGTGAGGGTCTGTGTTTCACTCAGGTGGGAAAAGAAATGTTCTGCTTAGTGTGGAGTAAAGCAAAGCACAGTCAGGAAATCAGGGTGCATCTCCTTTGTAGCAGTGAGAGATTCTGAGCTGTCAGCACAAACCTCTCTGGGGTCTGAGGAAGTGCCTGTGGGGGGATTTCATGTGCCACCACTCCTACTGGAACCTGTTCCTTAGGCAAAGTGCAGATATGTGGGGTTTTGTGAGTGGCATTCTGCTTTCCCCTCTCTACCTCAGATCAGAGAAAGAAGCTGACCTTCTCAATTCTGTAATTCAAGCATTTTTATCTTCCCTTCCTCTGCTTTTCATAAAAATTGAAAGTCTATGTTAAGTGCTAGAAACACTCATACTCCCTGAGGAATATTTTACATTGCCAGTTCTCAAGGAAAGGTTTGTACTCAGGTTTTAGAGCTTTGGAAGTGACCCTGTAACTGTCTGATGCTGTATCTCAGAGATCACCATAACCTGAGTACTTGCTGCCCTCAGTCAGCTCTTAATACCACTTCTAGGAGTGAAAAGCTTTATTCTACGAGTTGTAGATTTTGCTGCAAGTAGACTTTTTCCTAGGAAGAACTTTGTTATTATTAATTACCCTTAATGGAAACCCAACATTAGTTCATCAGACTGTAAGACCTGAGATGAATGTCAGAAGCAGCAGCTTCTGTAGAAAACCAGGGCTGAATATTCTCTGCCTGTTAGCCCTTAAACACACCACAGATCTGTCGGTGTTCTTCAGCAATTTGCATTTAAAATATACTTAATGATCAAGGCAGCATAACAAGAACATTATTTCTACTAATTACTGCTTTTTTCCTTGACTCAGTTCAAGATGTTTCAATCACTTTCCTTTGAAGCTTTGTGTTTTCTTACATGCTGATGCTGCTGAGCCACGTTTGCTCTCATACTGAGGAGAAAGAGCCCACTGTGCTCAGTCCTTGTGGCTGCTGTGGTGCACTTTTAGATCTCTAGTTCCCAGGTTATCAGTGCTGTGAGATAAGGCTTCCTCCCTCTCTCCATGATGATCAGATATTCCAGTGTGTTTTGCCATTATAGAGGCAAGATTGTCAGGGAGAGATAATCCCTCTTTTTAGGCCACTTGGTATAATTGAGAAAAATCAACACATATTCACCCTCAAGAGCCCTTTCATCAGCTCTGTATGGATGCAGCAAAATTCAAACTAAATGCAGGTTTGACAATATTGCTCCTGGTTTTATTCTTTCAGCCAATTAAGACTGGAAGTTGTAGGATTTAGTCTTCCATGGAGCAGCAAAGAGGGAGCTGGGGGAGACTTGTGTGGTGCAGAGAGAAAATCAAGCCCTTCGTGCAGGAAGGAACAGGCAGGAGCAGCTGAAGAAGGCAGCTGGGATGGGCTGTGGAGCTTTGACTTCAGTGCTGCTGGGTGAACAAATATGGCAAAAGCAGCTGTAGGGAGGCAGGAAGGGCTGTGATCCAGGAGGAAGCAGGGAGGTGAGAAGACATGGCTGGGAGAGCAGTGGCCAAGCTGCAGGTGCTCCCTGTTGGCCTGGGAAACTCCAGCTGCTTTATTGTCACAGAATCACAGTTACAGCCCCTCCTCAATGGGGCTTATTGTGATAAACCCATGTGTCAGTGATTGTTTGTTTAGGAAATTAGAGAATACATGGATTTATCATAGAGTCCCAGAGTGGTTTGGGTTGGAAAGGACCTTAAAGATCATCCCATTCCACCCCCTGCCATGGGCAGGGACACCTTCCACTATCCCAGGCTGCTCCAAGCCCTGTCCAACCTTGCCTTGGACACTTCCAGGGATCCAGGGACAGCCACAGCTTCTCTGGGCAACCTGTGCCACGGCCTCCCCACCCTCACAGGGAACAATTCCTTCCCAATATTCCATCTATCCCTGCCCTCTGGCAGGGGAAGCCATTCCCTGTGTCCTGTCCCTCCATCCCTTGTCCCAAGTCCCTCTCCAGCTCTCCTGGAGCCCCTTTAGGCACTGGCAGGAGCTCTGAGGTCTCCCTGGAGCTTCTGTTCTCCAGGTGAACACCCCCAGCTCTCCCAGCCTGGCTCCAGAGCAGAGGGGCTCCAGCCCTTGGAGCATCTCTGTGATCTCCTTTGGACTTGCTCCAACAGCTCTCTGTCCTTCCTGTGCTGGGGATGCCAGGAGGCAATAGAGTCTCTAAATTTTAATTTTAATATTGTCAATGTGAGTAAAATTTCCCAACCATTTTTATTCTGTCTGGCAGTAGATATTTGAGGCTGTGACACAAATATAATGGACTTTCCTGAATCTGAGGTGGCACTTGCGGTAAGATTCTTGTTTTGTCAGAGAGCCAAAGAAAAATAAATCCTTTCAGCATTGAAAATCTTAACCATTTGCAGTGTAGAGAAACCTCTTGCCTGAAGCAGGCCATGGGTGAGTTGTTTGCAGCAGGATGGCTGTTCAAATGTGCAGATGGGGTGGACATTGGGGTAAAGGATGCAAAGCCTTGTCCTGGGAATGCAGAAGCTGCTGTGCTGGATCAGCCAGAGGGTCCATCCAGCCTGGGCTTCTCTCCCCAGCACTGGCTGAAAGAAAATGCATGGGGAAGCACATGGGAACTTCCTCAGCTTCCCTGCTGCTCTCAGGCTCTTTCAACCCCATCAGTTGTGGCTTCCACAGATTAATCTAACCCCCAGTACATATATTTTCTCCAAAGAACCTGTCCAGTCTCCACTTGAACGAAATAGATTTTTGTCACCCACACTACCAGAAGGGGCAGATTTTTATGTGATGATGTGATTCCATGTGCAGATGCATCTTTCCAGTCTCTTGGACCATAGTTCTGAAATGCATTGTGGCACCATGAGGATCCAGAGGTGGCAGGTGGGGACACACAGTGCTGGTGACAAGGCAGTGCTGCTGAATGAAGCTGAAATAGTCCATCCTTGTGGAACTGTGCCTGTAAATCACCTTCTATTCCACACTGCCAGAGTGTTTCAGCTCCTGTAAACCAATTATTCCAGTGCTGTACCTCTTCTTTCCTTTTATAATATTGGTGTTAAGTGGTGGTTTTGTCCTGACCAGACCACAGAGAATATTTCACTACTGAGACAGGAGTAAGTTCAGCCCCATTAGACCTTTACTGTAAGAAGACAGCTTTATAAACCTCTATTTTTTCAGCAGTCAGTCAGTCCAAAGTCACACAGTGAGAGAGCAGCTCTCTCAGAGCCCCTTTCCTCAGCAGAGCTGGCCCAGAGGATCAGGGTGTTAATGATGTGCTGGCAGAGAGGGTATTTGGTGCTGAATGCCTCTGACACCCTGCATGCTGGGGGAAGGCTGCAGAGCCTGAATTACTCCTCGTTTTTTTTGGTCCTGTAGGCAAAAGGGAAGTTTTGACATAGAAATCTTCTTGGTGAGCTTACACAGTCCTGTTTCCAATCCTTCCATACAACAGGCAGGCTGAAAAGCAGGGAAGTCATGTTCTCAGTGGGAATTGTCACTCTCCTTGTGGCATTCCTCTCTCCAGCTTGTGGCCATGTTCAGATTTCTGCTGCAGAATTTCTAGAATGTTTTCCTTGCCTCTTAACCTCCCCCAGGTGTAGAAACCACAGGTGTGAAATTGATAGGCAGGAGAGTGGAGGGATTCAGATGGGAACATGCAACAGCTGCCTGCTCCTTGATGGATGTCTTGTTCACACTGAGCTCCTGTAGCTGTCACCTGCCTAATTTTTAAAACCACATTTAATGTAAAATAACTGGTCTGGTTTTCCCTTCTCTCTGGTTCCTCAAGGAAATTACATGTCTCAGTCCAAGGTGAAGAGATGTATGTAAGTGCATTTGTCCTTACAAGCTCAAGATGGTAACAAATCCGCTGGATTTCTCAAAATGTTTCATTCTTCTCTGCTGTGGAAATGAGTCTTGATAAGAAAAATGTGCTGAAGCCCTCTGCAGCTGTCTGGACATCCCTCAGATGCTGTGTGATTCCATCCCTGATCCCTCTGCTTCATCCACAGGGACAGCTGCTTCTTACCAGCACACAGGATGTGGTCTCCCTCTTTACCCTTCCCAAGTCATTCCCACAATCAGTCTGTTCAGAAATCCTTAAGGAACAGGGATCAGGGTCTCCTCACTGCTGCAGAGTGCCTGGACTTGTGGTTTTGAGGGAAACAAACCAGAAGAAAATGCCTTATTCAGAGTCAGGTAACACTGAAGTGCTCCCAGGGAGGGTTTGCCAGGGTGTTGCACATGTAAAGTTTTGCCACAGATTCCAGAAACTGTCATTGTCCTCTTGGTGTCCCAGCAGTGCCAGCATGGCAAGGCCTGAGTCTCAGAAACACCAGGAATCTGCAGTTCCCACACTCAGTGGGGCTTCCAGGTGCTCTTTGAGAGGCCAAATCAGATTTGGGTGTCTGCACAGAAGGGAGAGCTGATGTGGCATCAGGTGGGCAGAGGTGAGTCAGACAGAGCACCAGCTGTGACACGAGCTCTGCTGGGCACAGAATTCTTAACTTTCCAGTCCAGTTGGGGCTTGGGAATGTTGTTTGTAACCCCAGAGCCCCTCTGAATATCCCTGCCTGATTTCTTGGCAGTTATAAAGAACTACAAAGCAATAAAACAAAATCTGCTCTGCCCTGAGCAGCTGCTCTCTTCCTACTGGCTCTGAGGAGCCCTGGTGTTTGCAGGCATCTCCTGTCATGCCTTTGCCTAGATTCAAAGCCTGTGGAAGTGAGATGAGTGGGTTTTACACATTCCATGGACAGAGGGACAAGGCTGAGGCACAAGGAATGGGTCTGGCACAGAGGGATTTGGCTGTGCAGGGTTCAGGTTCTCCAGCTGTTTGGCAATGTATGGAATCGGGGAAAATTTCACAAGTCCACCTGCTCCCAGAGCACCTCAGAGGACTCCACCAAACTGATCCTGCTCTCCATGAACTTTTAAAAATAAATTCCTGCCTGGTGAACTTCCCCAAGGGCAGTTTTACACTGACAGGGGCTTTGTACACATGGCAAATGTGCCTCCTGTTGGCTGTGCTCCTGGAGGGAACATACTTTACTAGCAAACCAAATCAAGTCCTAAGTGTAAACCTTAAAAAAGCATTTTGGGGTATCTGGATAGTCTCTTATTCCTTGCATCCTCAGATCAAACAGGAGGGAAAACAGGGAGGGAAGAAGTGTTTGAAACATTGGATCTGACTGTCAGTACTGTGGGCAAACTAACCTGGGGAGGGAGAAGCTGCTCTTCCCATTTTCCTGTATTTTTGTGTGGATCTCTGCACATTCCTGTCCCTCAGATAAGTCCTTCCAGACCTGAGTTCCCTGATTTTGCAGCTCCTGGACAGTATTACCAGACTCCTGTAGCTGGGGGAAGGTGGGCAGTCAGGTGTACTTGGGAATATTAAAAAGGGGCTGCAGATGGGATTCACAGAAATTCATTTGTCCAAAATTGAAATGGGGCTTTCTCCCTCCATCTCAGCATCTGCTCCCAGCAGAGCTTGGCTGGAGGTTGTGTGCAGGAAGGGAGGTGTTCTCTCTCCCACAGGGTGGGATTGTTGGGGTGTCTGTGCAGGGCCAGGGGTTGAACTGGATGATCCTTTTGGGTCTCTTCCCACTCAGGAAATTCTGTCATTCTGTGATTAAGAGCACAGTGCCCAAAGGGCAACAGTTCAGAAAGATCAGGCAGAAGGTTGATTTTTCTGTGTGTGGAAGTAAATGTGATGCAGAGGGAAGAGAGGTGTGTTCAGTGAGCTCATGCTGTGAATTCACATTAAGGAATGGAGACTGACTGCACCTCTCCACACTGGGAGAAAAATGTGTCAGCTCCAAATCCCCCTGCCCCCCTCAGGCTGCCCAGACTGTCAGGTTTTGTGTCACCCCTTGCTGTGAGGCACAGGGCTAACCTGGACCCACTGCTGGCTGAGGAGCTGCAAATCATCCCAGCCCTGTGGCTCCATCCTGGGCAGCTGCACAGGTTGGTACAATGGGAAATATCCCACAGAGGGGAAATGGCAACAACTCACAGCCTCCAAGTCAGGGATGCACTTCCCCTCGGGGCTCGGTGCCTACAAACCATGGCCATGCACAGGGAGGAGATTTGGCTCAAAGGTGCACTGAATTACAGGCTGTTCATTACCAGCATTTCCCCTAATTATTGCTCTGTACAGCCTGTCCCAGCTGGATTCCCACCATCTGTAAGGAAACACAGCAGGCTCTCTGCTCTTGGAGCTGTGTGAGCCTTGCTGGCTGAGCCCAGCTGAACCGAACCTAGGAAACCAAGTGACAACATCCCCAGCTCTCCCTGTCCTCTGGGGGTGACTCCTGTTTCCTGCCTGCCCCAGCACACACAGAAACACACCATGGCCTCTGCCCTCCGTGCTCCCACCCAGGGAAACTTGGGGGTTTATGGTCTGAAAGTGGAAATAATGTTCCATGGGAAGTCTGCTTTCTCTCCTCTTTACAGTTTAGTGAAGTCCCAGCCCCACTGCATCCTGGGGTCTGCCCTGGCAGTGTCCCAGGGTTGTTCTCCAGCCCCTCTGCATCCTGGGGTCTGCCCTGGGGTCTGCCCTGGGAGTGTCCCAGGGACACTGCGGGACCTGATCCTGCTGATCCCATGGGTACTATTTCGAAGAGATGCTCCTGGTTTAGACAATGTAGGGATCCAAGTCCAGGCTGTGCCAGATCCTCAAGTTCCTGCAGGTGTGAGCAGTTCCATGTCCATAGGATGTCTGTACTGTTCCCACTGGGGGAGGAGCAGCATCCTGCAGACCTTCCATGAGCATTAACTAAGCCCTTCCCTTGGCATTCTGAACTGTTCTATTCCATCAGTTCCCCTTATGTGATGCCTTAATTCTCTTTTATATTCAGGGTTTCTCTTATTTTAGGATCTCCCTGCAGCTCTGTCCTTTTGAGGTAGTAATTCCCAATTTTACACTTTATGCTGAGCATTCTACACAGTTAAATTTCAGTTAAACTCCAGAATCATTTGCAGGCTGGGCAAAAATGGGGTTCTCTTGTCATCTAAGGATGTCAGTTGCAATCATCTCCAAATTTATATAGTTTAGTGGAGCATAAATTAGAGCAAAAGTCTCCAAAGGCTGAAGACAGATCTGTCTAGAAATCTTGTAGTTCTGTCTCCACTTCCCTTGTTGTCAGCAGCTGCTGGATAGAGACCACTGCTTTTTATTTAAAGACATAAAATCCCTTTAATTATCTGCCTTCATGCAACGAGGTGTTTTTTGGTGAGCTGTGGATGAGTTAGGCAGCTTTTTCCCACCACTAACTCAGCTCAAACTGCGTAGGACAAAAGGGACCTGTCATCTTTTGTGCTTAGGGAAGTAGAAAAAAAGGGTATATTTTAAAGCTGCTTTGTTTTCGTGCTAAAACCAGCACAGATGGGACTGTCTAGGTTGGAACAATCCATATTTGGCATGGAGGAAGCTGGTGATGGCAGGAGATGAACAGATGGTGAGATGGGATGGGCACAGCGGGGCTGGCAGTGCTGAGGGGGTTCTGGTGGCTGCAGCGGCAGGGCTGAGTCACCCAGGCAGCCCACAGGCAGTATTTCCAGCATCACAGCTCTGCCATCTCCATTCCCAACACCTTCCAGGCTTCCCTCCCCACAAAGGAGACCTGCTAACATCTCCCCATGGCCTCTGTGTAGCCAAAACCAGCCAAGCAGGCACAAGTGTGTTCTCCCTTCTCAGTGAGCTCCCTGGAAATCTCACCTCCCTCTTCAGCCTTACACATCAAACTCCCAACAGGAAATTCTTGAGGTTTGCCTGGGCACTGCCAGGGGTTCCTGTGAGATTCAATCCCTCCTGGAATATCAGAAAGGGTCTGAGCTCTCTAAAGGACAAGGGGTTCACTACATGTTAAAACAGGCTTTTGTTCTTTGCCTACCAAAGCAGAAGAAGGAATGTGTCAGTTCACAGATTTTTTGGGCTTGGAAGGGACCTCTCAAGATCATCTGGAGCAACCACTGTGCTAAAACAGGAGGTTTGAGCTGCTTGTCCAGGACCACATCCAGTTTGGTTTTGAATATCTCCATGAATGGAGACTCAACAACTTCTCTTGGCAGCATTGTTCCAGCCTTTAGCTGGTCCCACAGTTTCCTTGTGTTGCAATAGAATTTTCTGTTTCTTAATGTGGCCATTGCTTCTTGTCCTGTCAGAACCATCGTGCTGGAATAAGGTAGCTCTGGAAGTACCACCCTGACTGAAATTAGAATCATAGAGACATTATTGTTGGAGAACTCCTCCAAGGTCATTGTGTCCAGTGTTAATTACTGTTAGTCTTACCCCCTCCTGCCTTCTCCTGAGCAATGAGGCTTAACAAGGGAGGTGACTGCCTGAATTGGGGTCTCATCCTCTCACTGAGAGATACACTCTGAACTTATCCTTCCTGCTCCCTCACTGTACCCCCAGCCAGGTTTGATGGTGATTCTCTTTGCTCCTGCAGGAAGAGTTGGCGCACGAGTCGTGGGATCAATGCAAGGTGGAGACACGGAGGAAGATGTGAGTAACCATCCCATGTATCCTTAGAGCATCTCTGACAGGGCTTTGGAATGCCAGCCCTCTCCTCAGCTGCAGAGACACCTTTTCACCTGCTGAATCCTCACACCCCAGGCCTGCTTTTCCCCTCCTTTCCATTGGCTGACTGCTCTCTCCTTGGCATAGACACATATTTCTTTATTTTCCCTTTGTTCTTGGAGTCTGTGTGCTCCATGTGCTGTCAGCCCATCCTGCAGTGCACAACTAGTGGCACACAGGCTGGAATGCTGTTGTGGTGAGCTCTGGGGCAAATTTCTGGGAAGAGGGACCAGTGCAGTGCAGCAGGAGTTAAATACATGGACCTAAGTCCCCTTCCTTGCTCCAAAACCCACACCTAGGAGCCCTGTCTGAGAGCATCAGTCCTCTGTGCTCTGGAGGATGGGAAGGGGATGAGAGCAGAACTGTGCCCTTGGCATTCCTGCTGCCTCAGGCCTCCTGGCCTTGCACTTGGCTGTGGTTCACATGTGAGTGGACAGTGTGAAAAGCACACAGGTTTGCACAGGAGGCACTTGCTCTGTGTCTGTGCCCAGCCTTTGGCAGGGGCAGCCTTTGTGTGCCCCTGGGCACACCTGAGTGGCTGCATCTGCACCAGGAAGCTGCAGGCAGCTGCTGGGACAAGGTTGGCATTTGCAGTTAGCTCTGCTCACCATCCCAAAAAGCTGCTGGCATCCCAGGAGCAGTGGGGCTGTTCTGCTCTCCAGTTGATGCTGGAATATTGTTTTGGAGAATGCTAGGAAACAGTACAGCTGTGGTGACTGTGGATTGGTGTTTGAGCCTGTGCTGCTGTTCATTCCCAGTGGGGATGGAGCCTTTCTGTCTCAGTCCAGCAGAGACCTCCCACTGTTGCCTGTCTCATGGAGGGCAGTTCAGACCTCTCTGTGAATCCCAGAACAGTTTGGGTTGGAAGGGACCTTAAAGCCCATCTTGTTCCACCCAGGGACACTTTCCACTATCCCAGGTTGCTCCAAATCCCATCCAACCTGGCCTTGGACACTTCCAGGGATGGGGCAACCACAGCTTGTTGGGCACCCTCACCTCGAGAGTGGAGAGGGGCACCCTCGCCTGGAGAGGAGCTTGCAGCGCACGCTCTGCTCTTTACTCCTGCCAGGCTGGGTGTGGTTAAGGCTGTTGTTGCCTCTTGGGCACCCAGACCCATTTCTGGGAGGGGCAGAGTGCTGTGCTGCAGGTAAAGATGTCACCTTAGTCTCAGTGCTGCCTGGTTGTCCTTGGCCCGGTTAGTGGCAGATTTGGCCAGGCACCCTCTGCAATTCCTGTTCCCTTAGGCTTCCCCATCAGCAGCTCTCCCTGCTGGCACAGCCCCAGAGTGTCCAGGCATGGAAAGCCAAGGCCTTCAGCCTGTGCTGCCCTCAGCTGCAGACCCTTCATGACTCTGCCCTCTCACTTCAGTGTCTCGGAGCTCAGGGACCCTTGCAGGCCTCTGTGTGTCCCAGATCAGGGAGGGAAACCAGTGAGGCTGCTTTGAGTCCCCCAAGGAGTTCATGGAGCTGGGAAGAGTGTGTGCCTGGCCTCTGCCACTTGCTGGGTGGCACGTGATCCCTGAGCTGTGCCTGCCTCAGCTGCCTTCTCCCCTGCTCCCAGCCTGGGTACTTTCTGTTTTCTTTTATGTTCTTTTATGTTTATTTTTCTCCTGCTCTGCCTGTCCTGTTCCTCCACTCTGGCTCTCCAAGGGGACCTCAGCCCCAGCACGGCCAGGCCCACGCACAGCCACCGCCAAGGCACAGGTGGGTTCCTCTCCTGCTGTCCTTTTCTTCCATCACACCTTGGAGCTGTGCTCTCACAGGAGCTATCATCTGAACATTAAACACCCTGCCAGGTTTTTAGTAGCCTAGATCCAGAAGAAGTCAGGGACTTTGTGCTCATCAGCCCTGTGGGGTGGGGAAGGAGGTTTGCAATCCATGGGGAGTGCAGGGGGAAGCCAGCACTGCCATCCCTTCCTTTGGGGTGGGAAGGAGTCCTTGCCATGGCAGTGCTGAGCTGGTTATGGACTCTGATTTCCTTTCCTGCAGGAAGACTCGGGGGATAGTGAGATTGACCTGGATGAAGATGAAGATGAGGAGGAGGAGGAGGATGAGCTGGAAGATGACAGCATGGAGATCTCCCCAGGCAAATCCAGTCTCCGAGCAAGAAAGCCAGAGCCACTGGAGCAAAGTGACAATGACTTCTAACCCTTCAGCAGCAAAAGGCCTCTTCAAGCACAAACTTTGGAGAGGCCAGGAGCTGATATCGTGATGCCTGAAAAGTGTGTGTCAATGTGAATTCAGGAGTTGGTAAATAATGTTCATTAAACTTGAAAATTAAACTTGGATTGCTAAGTTTGTGACTCTCAAAGCATGAGCAGTTTATCCATAATGAGAATCACAGTAATGTGCACTTATTTCCATAATTGCACTAAACTGGCTCTCATGCACTGCAGTGCCAGAAGTCTCACTCCAGTGAGCATCTTGTGCCTGATTTCCCTGCATTTTATTATGCCCAAATAGCTTTCTTTGGGTTAATAAAACTGGATGAAAAGCTGCTCTGGGAATGCCTTTCAATTGGTTTTAAATCTGGCTTAAATCTATTTATCCTAAACATCCTTTACTTAATCAAGGGCTTGTCAGCACAAAGAGCAGCACAGGGCAGACTGAAGGAGTGGAGTTAAACCTGGAGAAGAGAAGGGTCTGGGGAGACCTTGGAGCGCTTTCCAGTGCCTAAAGGGGCTCCAGGAGAGCTGGAGAGGGACTTGGGACAAGGGATGGAGTGGCAGGATAAGGGGGAATGGCTTCCCACTGCCAAAGTGCAGAGATAAATGGGATATTGGGAAGGAAGTCCTCCCTGTGAGGGTGGGGAGGCCCTGGCACAGGCTGCCCAGAGAAGCTGTGGCTGCTCCTGGATCCCTGGAAGTGTCCAAGGCCAGGCTGGACACTGGGGCTTGGAGCAACCTGGGCTAGTGGAAGGTGTCCCTGCCCATTGCAGGGGTGGAATGAGATGAGCTTTGAGGTCTCTCCAAACCAAACCATTTTGTGATGATCTGACCCATGAGACAAGGCCCATTCTCCCAGTCTGGGCTGCAGTTTGAGTTCCAGTTTTCTGTTATTTCCATAATTGTAGGCCCTCACAGAAAAGTGGCTGCATAGCTGCTGTGCACAGAGCCAGAGCCTCTCTCCCCAGGCAGCACTGCCACCTAGCCTTCAGCACAGCCAGCAGGGATTTGGGAAAACCACTGTTGGTGCTGCAGCTGCTTGTGCCAGGCAGGAACAGCAGCACCTTCAGCAGCCCCCCTGGGCCAGTGAACTGAGCTTTCAGCCAGGGCAGGGAGCACAGCCCATCCCAAATGTCCTGCAGTGCAAGAACAAGGCTGCACAAGGCATCATCTCATCCAGGAACTCATTTATTCCCAAATAGGTACACCTGCAGAGCTCAGCCCAGTGTTTCTGGGATCAGCCCCCAGGTCCCTGCAGCAGCCACTGGCTGCCCTGAGTGTGGCAGCATGTCCTGGCTGGGCTGGGGACAGGGGGCAGTGGCTTCGGGGGTCCCTGGGGGGTTCCCAGTTTGGCTGCTGGGTCACCTGCAAACCTGGCACCTCTGCAGAGTCACTGGGGCTCTGCCACACACACCAAGGCACCACCTGTGCTCTCAGCAGCCCAAAAGTGACCTGCTAGGGACAGACCCTGCAGCTGGGCCATCCCAAGGTAACAGAACACCAATGATAACAGCAGGAGACCCAGGAGCTCCAGCCTGAGCATGAAAGGCAGAACTTTGAGCTAAGGCAGTCCTGGTGTGGCACCAAGATGTGCTGGAGAGCTCATGCTCGTGCAATGCAGTTCTTACATTCACCCTCCTGCTCCCATTGTCCTGAGGACTGAATTTTTCAAGGCCTTTCTAGATGGTTCCACTCCTATGCCTTGGGTTATCTATGTTGTTGATACCAAACATTTTAGGTGTGTCTGGCCAGCACAGCAACAGCACAGGACCTGCTGGAAGTGCCCAGGTCCACAGCATCACTCCCACCTGAGCCAGGCAGCAGCAACTCTTGTGTCCATCTGGGATTTTAAGGGGAGCCTGCAGCACTGGGTGACAAAGCACCAGGGAGATCACAGGAGGAGTTGCTGCCACCAGCAGATAAATCACCCTCAAAACCAAGGTCTGGCATGTGGGATATGTCCCTCCTCCCTCCTTCTTGCATTTCCCCCATTCCTTGAAGGGCCTGGATGAACAGGGACATGGGCATACACATCCCTCAGCTTTCAACATGAGTTTTGACCCTCCTGCACTCCTGATCCAACACCCTTGGTCCTCCTGAGCTGTGCCAGGAGCTCAGGAGCATTCCTTGCCCCTGAGACAGGCACCACGGAGCTCCCTGCAGAGTCTCCCTGGCCAGAGGGACCCCAGGCCCCTCCTTGCTGCAGCCAGGCCCTCACATGTCCACAACGCAGTCGGGTGAGTTTGTCCGGATGGTGTCTGAGATCATCTTGGCTCCTGACTGCCCGATGTGATTCCCCTGCAGGCTGGGACAGAGAGAGGAGCTCAGGCTGGGACACGAGGCAGAGCAGGATCCTTGGTGGGGACAGGAGATGCTCCCCAGCTTTGCACCAGCCTGCAGCATCACCTGTGCCACCCCACTGCACCAGGAGCTCTTGCTGGCACTTTGCTCACAGGACACTCTGGGTTTGAGAGCCTGAGGCAACCAGGTGAGGAGCTGGAGAAAGCCCTGGAGAGCTGGAGAGACTGAGCCACTTCTCTGGGATGATTTTGTCTTTTGAGGTGATTCTTTGCTCCAGAGGCAACCCTGGGGAGGAGCTGAGGGGTCTGGAGCTGGGTGGGTGTGGTGGCTGTCACACCAGGAGGAGCAGGGGATGCCCCTGCCCTGTGGGGCAGCCAGGAATGGGACAGTGCCAGTGGTGGGGAAAGCCCCTGGTTGGTTCCCATGGTCTCCCCCATCCCTGCCTTTCCCACCCACTGCAGCAGCCACTTACTTGACATAGGTGAGGCCGTGGTTGCCCTTCAGGGCTGTGGCGATGCAGATGGCTCCGTCCATGCCCAGGGAATTCTCCTGCAGGCTGTGGGAGGCAGGAGGGTCAGCCAGCACTGGCCAGGGACATGTGGCCACCAGGAAGGGATGCATGGACTGGGCATTGGGAAAAACCACCCACTCTGGGGTTTGCCCCACTGAGAACCATTGGCCTGGCCATCCCATGGCTGTTCCCCAGGGGAATGCCTGGAAAGGCTGTTCCTGGCTCACCCTGGGAATGGGACACTCACTTGAGGCGGCGGAGGCTGCGGTTCACCTTCAGCGCGTTGGCCATGGCCTTGGCCCCAGCCACGCCGATGGAGTTTCCCCGCAGGCTGCAAACAAAGGAGGAGCTAAGGAAGGACAGCCCGGGATGGCATCAGGAGGAGGAGGGAGAAGTGCTCCCACTCCAGCAAGGCAAGGGGCAGGCAAGTCTGGCAGGACAGCATGGAGGGGGGAAGCAGTGCTGAGCCAAGGACCAGGATGTCAGACAGCCCAGGGCTCAGTGGCACAGCCAGGGGCACTCGGTGGCTCCACAGAGCACTTACTCCAGGATCTGCAGGCTCTGGTTGACCATCAAGGCTTCTGCCAGGGCTTGGGCACCAGCTGGGCCAACTGAAGCCACCTGCAGGCTGCAAGGGAACAGGGACCCTTCAGCACGTCATGAAGTGGCCATGGCATGCTAATTAGGGTAACTAGGCTGTGACAGCAGGGCTCTGCTGCAGCCTGCATACTCACTGGAGATCTGCTAGAGTGGTGTTGACCTTCAGCGCAGCAGACAGGGCAGCCATTCCCTCATCTCCGATGGCATTCTCCTGCAGACTGGGACAAAAGTGCTGTGTGTGTCCATGGCCTGGGCACCAGGAGCAGGGACAGGGCAGCCAGCACAGGGCCCAGCATTCCCAAAGAGCTTGGGGGACTTCTGGGCCATGAGACATTTAGAGCATCCCCAGCCAGGGACATGCAATGGGGACACAGCAGATTTCCAGTGCCTAAAGGAACTCCAGAGGGGCTGGAGAGGGACTTGGGACAAGGGCCTGGTGTGACAGGGCAAGGGGGAGTCACTCCCCACTGCCAGAGGGCAGGGTTAGATGGGATATTGGGAAGGAATACTTCCCTGTGAGGGTGGGGAGGCCCTGGCACAGGCTGTCCAGAGAAGCTGTGCTGCCCCTGGGTCCCTGGAAGTGTCCAAGGCCACGTTGGATGGGGCTTGGAGCAACCTGGGCTAGTGGAAGGGGCTGGAATGGGATGGGATTTAAGGGCCCTTCCAGTAGGGCCCAGGACCCATCTGCCCATGTCCCCACTTACTCCAGGCTGGCCAGGCTGCTGTTGGACTGTAGTGCTAGTGCCAGGGCTGTGGCTGCCTTGGCCTGGATGAAGTTCCACTGCAAACTGAAAACATGAGAAAAAGGGAGGTGAAGCCTGGAGCTGTGAGTGTGCCCTGATCCATCCAGGCTCCACACCCATCTGCACCCATCCAAGGACATGTGAGACCCATGGGTCCACCCAGGATGTCACAGCACAGCTCCATGGAGGGTGACCCAGGGGTGCCACTGTCACAGCCCAGAGGGGCTGAGGGCCAGGGCAGTGTCCCTGCCCGTGTCCATGCCAGGGGCTCCACACCCAGCCAGGCCCAGGGGACACTCACTGGAGGGATGTGAGCGCCTGGTTCTCCTTGATGGCCAAAGCGATGGCCTTGCCCCCTTCGTCGTACAGCAGGTTGGCTGCCAAGCTGGAGGGACAGAGAACTCAAGTCAGACACAAAATGTCTGGGACAACTCCAGGGACACCACGCAGCAGCCTGGGTGTCCATGGCACTTACTCCAGCTTCCTGAGGGTGCTGTTGTTCCGCAGGGCATGGGCAATGGCAGGGCCTCCCTCCTTGCTGATGGAGTTCTCCCGAAGGCTGGGGAAAGACACGGAGCTGGGGGGGGAGCAGCCAAGGCAGAGCTGGATCAGCTGCTTCCCCAGTGCCCCCTTTGTCCCCTGCTCTGGGCTGAGGCCATTGATTGAGAGCACTTTGTCTGAAGCCATCGCCATCAGCTTCTGCAGTTCCATTCCCTGCATCTCCATTCCCTGTGTTTCCTGTGGGCACTGGTGGCCCATCAGGGCTTTTTCCCAGCCTCCCACCCCTGCTGCCATCCTTTCATTCCAAGATATGGCTGAATGAATACTGTCCCAAGGGGAGAAAAGTAATGATGGAAAGATCCTCACGGCTGGAGAAGGGACCAAAGCTGCTTTCAGCATCTCAGAGCACTTGTGGAAACAACCAGGCACAAGCCCAGGCTTCTGGAAAGCTCCCAGGTGCCAGCAGCAGCTTTTGGCCAGGGTGGCTGCAGGGACTGTCACTTACTTGAGGCTGAGGAGTCCCTGGTTGGAGCAGAGAGCTGCTGTCAGTGCTGTGACCCCTGCACTGCTGATGGAGTTGCTCTGGAGGCTGAGACAAACGGGGAAGGTGTGAGGATGGGCAAGTCTTGGCATCAAAGGGGGTCTTGAGGGATCATGTGTGGGGTGGAAAGTGCCCATTTCACTGAGAAAAGGGCATCTCCCAGCCCCAGGAGGTGGAGAGAGCCGAGGCAGAAGGACCAGCACTGGGAGCAGCCAGGGCAGGATCAGCAATTCCTGCTGACCACGGCAGCACCAGTCCCACCCAGCAGAGGGGACAGGGTTTGCCAGACCTTTGGGACAGCCTTGTCCCTGCCTGGTTGTCACCGTGGCTGCTGGCTCAGCTGGGCATGTGGTTCCTGTGGGTTTCCACAGGGACAGAACCAGGGCACAGCCACTTGTCACCAGGAGCCATCAGCCCTTCTCTCCAGGTGCTGTTCCCATGGGGGATGAAGGTTGCAGCATCCCACCCTGACTCTGCCAGCCCCAGCCTGTTACCTCCCTCCCCAGCCAATTCCCATGACTTTTGAGAGAGAGAAGACCCAAAGCTGGTCGTTTCCTCCAAGCCAAAACAAGAAGTCATCACTGGGTTTTAGGATTAACTCCATCAATGCCCCTCGGTGAAGGCAGGGCCAGCCTGCCTGCTGCTGGAGCTGCCACATGGTGCTCCAGCCTGCAAATCCAGGGAATGTGGAGTGGCACAGACATGGGGAGGGGCTAAGGGATGGCAGATTTTGCTGCGCTCTGTTGGTAAGCAGGAGTCCAGGCACAGAGAGGGAACTTACTCCAGGCTTTGCAGGCTGTGGTTCACCCTCAGAGCTTCGGCCAAGGCAATGGAGCCATTGTCTCCCACCGAGTTGCTGGAGAGCCTAAGACAGAAGAGAAAGCTTGGATCTGCCAGCAAGGGATTCACCTCCCCCAGGCCCTTCCTGCTGCAGCAACGAGCATGAACTCATTGCCATCTCATTTCCCACCCACGTACACCTATGTTCTCCGGGCTGGTTTGAGCTGGAACAGCTTTTAATGTTTCCCCAGGGCCTGGAGCTCTGCTGCTTCCTTCTGCCAGAGGGGAGATTTGGCTTCTCCTTTCTTTGCATGGCTCCCTGCATCTCTGAAGGAGCAGAGAGCATCTCCCCAGGGCTGCTCTGAAGGCAGTGCTGCAGCCCCTGCTCTCTCTACCCACACCAATCCCCTCGGGCAGAGCCAGCAGTGTCCCTCCTGCCTGTCACATGGACCTGCCCCCTTCCCGCTGCTCCTGCCCACAGATCCCAGGAGATGTGCCTTTGGCATTACCACCCCTCCACCTCGTGCCCTGCTTACATCAGCTCCCTCAGGCTGCAGTTCTGCTTCAGCGCCTCCGCAATTTTCTGGGCACCTTGGGCTCCGATGGAGTTCTTCTGCAGGCTGCAAGGGAAGGCGCCTGTGAGTGCCAAGTGCCATATCCCCATCGGGGGCACCTCGCTCTGCTGGGTGGCTGGAGTGGGGGACAGCAGGTTCTGATCACTCACTGCAGGGTCACCAGCCTGTGGTTGGCCAGCAGGGCCTCGGCCAGGAAGGTGGCACCGTTATCTTTGATGGAGTTGTGCTGGAGGCTGCAGGAGACAGGAGCAAAGTCATGCATGGATGCTTCCACAGCAGGGCCAGTGGCCGTGCAGGACTTCAGGGAGTGGCCACCTGCCCTGGTGTTTGCTTGCCCTCATCTTGTCCCCAAACATCCCTGCCCAGGAGTCTCCTTCCTTCCTCTCCCATGGGATGTTCCTTCTTCCATGAAATAGCACCATGTGAGCTCCCATGCAAGGGATGGACCTCGACCTGGACCTCAACCCCAACCCGAAGCCAAGAGGCAGGAGAATCCCAACTTTCTGGCCCAGGGCTGCCCCATTCCCTGGATCTCTGCCAGCTGCACTCACTTGTGCTCACCGCTCAGCACAACCCACCCACGTTATGCCCATGTGCTGACATGAGCTTGGGAAAGCCTCAGTGGGACTGAAAGGGGATGGAAGGGGTACTACAGAAGCCCTGGGGTACTACAGAAGTCGAGACTTACTTCAGGGAGAGCAGGATTTGATTTTTTTTCAGGGCATCAGCCAGGGCTTTGGCTCCAGTGGGGCCGATGGAGTTGCTCCGCAGGCTGGAGTGGGACAGGCAGAAAAGCTGAGGTTAGCAAAGCCAGAGTGGCACAGGCCAAATTTGAGCCTCCACATGGCACTGCTGACGTGGGACATCAGGCCAGTAGCTCATGGTGGTGGCTTTAGGGGCTGGAGACCCTCCCCATCTCAGTCAGGCTGGGTGGGATCCAGCCCCACTGGGGCCAGGGAATGGTTCCCAGTGGGAATGTGCATGGCAGGAGCTGAAGGGTGAACACTTACTCCAGCACCATCAGGCTTCTGTTCACCAGCAGTGACCTGGCCAGAGCTTTGGTTCCCTTGTTGCTGATCTGATTTTCTGCCAAGCTGCCCAGAAAAAAGATAATTGGGTGTTTTTCCAGAGGAGAAAGAGACTTTCACAGCCCCTGGAATGTCCCAGGGTGCAGCTGGGATGGGTGAGCCGAAAAAAGCCATGGGGAGTGTTTGGTTCATGGTACAACCAAAGGGGTGGATGCTCTGTGGATGCTCTGGGGTCTGCTCCTGTGGTGGACACCAGGCAGGGACTGCAAGGACACAGCTTCTGGACTTAAAATTCATTTGTGCTATTAAAAGGGAGCTCAGATCACAGGATGGGCAACTCTGCAGCCTCAAGGCAGAGCAGGGAGGTGGGGAAAGTGGGAACCCATCTGGGATGAGGCCTCTCCCTGCGTGGGGGTCAGGAGCCTGTCTGCTCCATGCAGAGCCTCGAGAGTCCAGTGATCTGCTGTGACCTTGGGAAGTGGTTTGTTTGGGATAACCCACGGATTTATAGCCATTATTTCAGGAACAGTGTGGAGGCAGCCTGCCCAGCCACCGTGGGGCCATGGGTGAGGTGGCCATGCCTGGGTGCAGGGGATGATATGGGGCTGTCCTCAGTGGGCACCCTGGGGAGCCAGTGGGAGAGACATTCCTGGGAGACCCTCACCCTGGTTTGGAGGTGCCCCCAGCTCCACGCTGCATCCCCAGGACATCCCTGGGCCAGGTCCTACCTGAGCCTCTGGATCTGGCAGTCCTTCACGCTCAGCACACTGCCCAGAAGCTCCATCACGTCGTCCTTAAACTGGTTATTGTCCAGCCTGCAGGGGACACAAGGAAAGAGCAAAAGCAAGGGCTGGAGAACAAAGCAGAGAAGGGACAACCCTCCCAGGACATCTGCCTGTCCCAAGTGGAGAAAGTCAAGGACAGAAGCAAGGCTGAGGCAGTGCCATCCCCAGGGCAGCTCTCTGTGGGTGGACAACCTTGGTGGGCCCATGGCTCCACTGACAACTGGGATTGTGAGTCACAGGGGAGAGAGGCCTCACTGTGGCCCTCCAGGACTTGGAGGGGATTTAAAACAGGGAACAGGTTTGAACTAAAAGAGGAGAGATTTAGATTAGAAGTTAGCAAGGAATCCTTCCCTGTGAGGGTGGGGAGGCCCTGGCACAGGGTGCCCAGAGAAGCTGTGGCTGCCCCTGGATCCCTGGAAGTGTCCAAGGCCAGGTTGGATGGGGCTTGGAGCAGCCTGGGATAGTGGAAGAAGTCCCTGCCTGTGGCAGGGGGTGGCACTGGATGGGCTTTAAAGTCCATTCCAACCCAAACCAATGTGTGATTCCACAAGTCACAGCCTGGCATCTCTGCTCTTTTCTCACAGCGCAACCCGAGCAGGACTCACCTGAGGCTGTGGCAGAAGAGGAGCTGGGAGAGCAGGCTCTTACAGACATTGTAGGTGAGGCAGTTGGAGAGGTTTGTCTCCTCCAGGCAGACATCAGAGACCTGCAGGAGATAAGCCAGGGCAGAGCAGTTCATGGGGCTGAGCATCCCGGCCAAGCTCTCGCTCCTCATGGCCTCCTCCACAGCCTTGGCAATGTCCATGTGCTGAATCTCGTGCAGGCAGCGCATGGCGTTGACGGCGCGCGAGGAGACAGCGTGGTCAGTGGTCAGGCAGCCCTGCAGGACACCGATGGCCTGGTCCCTGAAGCCACTGTGCTCCTCCTTCACCAGCAGCCACCCGGCCAGCAGCTTGTTCACCTGCGGGGACAGGAGCCCCGAGAGGAAGCGAACAAAGATGTCCAGCTGCCTGTCCTCAGCCTGCAGTGCCCTCTGAACAGCACTCCTGAAGTGGCTGAGGAAGCCCAGCTTGGGCCAGGACATGCCGCTCTCCGTGAAGAGGTCAAAGATGGCCCTCTTAGCTGCTGTGTAGTAATAAAGAGCTGCCAGGAACTCCTGGATGGTTAAGTGGGAGAAGTAGTAGGCTGTGGAGGTCTGCAGCTCCTCCTTGAGCAGGAGGCGGGTGGAGAGGCTGCTGTGCAGCAGGGAGAGGTCGATGCCATAAGCCTTCATGTCCTGCTCATAGAACACGTGTTTCTTGCGCAGCAGCCCGTAGAAGGCCAGCCTGCCCAGGCTGCCCACCAGCTTCTTGCTGGTGTTCACAGCCTGCTCGATCCTGAGGGCTTCTCTTGGCTTTTCCAGCCAGTCACCACTCAGAGCCATTTTAAAATAATAGGAGTAGATTTCTGACAGGGTCCTGGGGACCACAGTTGCTTCTTGGGATTGATCAGTGCTGTTTTTCAGATAATAAGCAATTGAGGAGGCAGAAATCCAGCACAAAGCGGGAATGGTGCACAGGATGTGGAGCGACCTGTTAGCCCTGATGTGCTGCAGGACTTGGCAGGACAGGTCCCTGTTGTCCAGGAACATCTGGTCCAAGAAGTCCTTCATCTCCGCAGCCCCAAACCCTCGGATTTCCGTCATCCGGTCCACCAGCCCGCCGGGGATCTGCCTGGCCGCCGCCGGCCGTGCCGTGACCCACACAGAGACCTCCTGCAGCAGGTTGCCCCGGATAATGTTGGTGATTAGGTTGTCTACCTGGATCTCCTTTTTGGGATCGGTGCAAACCACCGCATTGGAAAAATCCAAGGGGGTCTTGAACTCGTCCAGGCCGTCGAGGATGAGCAGCGTGCGGGCAGCTCCAGCTGAGATGCAGCCAGGCTCAGTGATGTGAGGGAAGGCTGAGCAGATGAGGCGCTCAGCAGAGAGCTTCTCGTAGGTGTTGAGCTCCCGGAAGGTGAGGGGCAGCACGAACATCATGTCCCTGCTGATCTCACCCTTGGACCAGGAATGCACAAACAGCTTCACCAGAGTGCTCTTGCCAATCCCGGCCACACCGATGGTGACACAGATCCGGGGGGGAATGCTGACTTTGGAGAGAGGCAGGAAGAGCTTCTCCAGGGGGATGCTCTTGGATACGTTTGGCAGGCCTTTGGTGGTTTCAACCTGCAGGATGTCGTGCTCCTTCTGCTGGATGTCGGTCAGGCCTTCCACCAGCAGCAGGTTGGAGAGGCGCTGCAGGGATCCTGTCTCCAGGCCATTCCCATAGGAGCTCTGGAGGCTCTCCAGATGCTTCTGCACCATGGGCTCTGCACAGAGAAATGAAACAGGGCTGAGGAGGAGGAACCACAAAGCAAATGGGAGAAACTGCTTCACTCTTCTGCTGTGCTCATGCAGAGGGAAACCACATGGAGCCCTTACATCCTGGTGGGAAGGTACATGGCAAGGCTTAGAGGGCACTAATGAGCATAAATGGCCCTGACCAGCCTCACAATCAGTCCAGGAGGCCATTTGAGTTCAGCCCTGGGCCTTCAGCCTCTGCTTAAGCTGTGTGGTAGGTGCTGGACCTTGATCTTGGACCTCATTGCTCTGCCCTTGCCTGGTGGTTGTGTCTGAACCTGGCTGCCCTTGCTGGACCTGACTGACATCTGGATTGACTTCCCAGCTTGACCTTATCCCTGCCTCATTGCCATGGATTTGTGTGATGAGTTGGACTCTTGGCTGAACCTGCTGGCCATCTCTGGACCTGTCCTGCTCACCTGGCTGAGGTATCACAGTGAAATTAAACCCTCCAGCAAAGGCTGGGCAAGCAGGGGATGGTGCTGTGAGAGATTCAGGGCAGACCCCAGCCAAGGCTGGAGCCTTCCAGCCAGGAGGGAAACCAGGGAAACCTCTCCTGGCCAGAGGGCTGTAAGGAGAGTCTGAGGTTGGGGCAGCCACCAGAGGATGGGGTCAGGGTCAGCCGCCCTTTTCCTGTTCCCAGCCAGTGTTGGGACTGGCTGGTGTGAACTGGACGTTGAGGATATTCAAGACTCCTCAGGCTGCCCAGAGCAGTGTGCTGAGGGCAGTGAAGGGCCTGCAGGAAGGTCCCTCAGACCTGGTGGAGAGCCCTTGTCACCCCTGGCTGTGTCTCTGTGGCAGAGTCCCTGAGCTGGCACTGTCACTGGCACGGACACTCCCACCAGAGCTGCCACCACCCCCTGGCTCTGTGCACATCTCAGGGGCTCCAGCGAGCACCAGGCCATGTGTGCAGCCCCCCTGGCTGGGCTCCTACCATAGACAGTGATGTGCAGGTAGAGCTGGGAGTTGGAGGTCGCAATGAAGCTCTGCAGGGACTGCGAGGCGTGGCTGCCCTTGCCAGCCAGGACATCCACCACAGCCCTCACCTGCTCGGGCAGGGAGCTCGCTGCCTGCACCTGGGCAGCCTCCTCGGCTGTCAGGAGCTCCAGCCTGCGCAGGTGGCAGATGATCTCCTCCAGGAACTGCCGAGAGATGGATCTCACCAGCTGCTTGTGGTACCGGTTGATCCAGGGCCCTGTGGGACAGGAGAGTGGGACAGATGGGTGCTGGCCCAGCCCTGGGAATGTTGCTGAGGGGTGACAGGGGACAGGCAGCAGTGGAGAATTCCCTCTGGCTCTGAAGGTGGCAGGGGGTGATCTGAGCCCCCCAGAGCCCTTCCCAAGCCCTCTTTGCGAGGATGCCATCCCAAAGCCATGGCAAGCAGTGTTTTAGGAGCTGATAGGTCAGGGCAGCAGCTGAAATTGGAGTCAAAGAGACTGAAGAACACAATCATGAAATGGTGTTTTCTCCTGGAATCCAGGCCCATGCAGGGAAGTGTGAGCAAGATCATTTCTCTTCAGAGACAGCCATTCCCCTGTGTCAGCACAGCACTCCCTGTGCCAGCACACACACAGGCCTGGGAGCTGCTCGCACCTTGCTTCCCCACCTCATCCCATTTCCAAATGCAGAACTCCTCCGAGGCGATAGATCTGCCCAGCCACCACTCACCTTCCATCAGAGGCCTCCCGTGGCATGGGTGGCCCCTGGGTGAGGAGCACTGTGATGGCAGCAGCGTCCCATGGGCCACCCCGTGTCCCCCTGGGCAGCTCACAGCACCAGCCGGGGCTCCTCAGCCCATGTCCGTGGCCCTGGTGGGAGAAGAGGAGAAGCATCAGGAGCAGTGTGGGAGGGAGCCCAGCCTGAGCTATCGTGGTGCTGCCTGGGGTTGAGCCAAGCTCCATTGCCATCTTTGGGCTCAGACAGAGTCCCCATCCATCACTGGGGGACTGGCAGGGCACAGCTGGGACCATCACCCTGCAGCAGCTTCGCCCAGACCTCAAGTGCCACACAGCTGGTGCCCTCACCACCCCCACTGATGCCAGAACCTATCTCAGGCACAGTGGTGCATTAATCGCCCTGACAATGCCCCTGTGCCATCTGAGGGTCACCTGGGGAGCACCCGAGTGTCACCACTGCCACCAGGGCTGGGAACAGTGTGCATCTTCCTCTTCTCTGTGCTGTGGAGGAAGTTGTGGGGCAGCAGACGGAGCAATGAAGGACCTGTTTTGGTTTCAAACCCACCTTGCCCCCATCCAGAGCCTCTCTCAGGGCTTGCTGAGCGTGGCCATCACCACATCCTGTTGCAGAGCTCTGAAGATGCTTCACTTTCATCAGCACTGGTGAATCATCACCCATAGAAGGAGCATCTACCTGCTCCCTCCCCCTCAGCTGCTGCCAAACCACGCTGAGGGTTTGGTGTTTATTTTTCAGAAGAGTTTCTGCTCAGAATCCTGTTGTCCTTCGAGCAGAGGTGGAGAGGGAAATGCCTCCATGCCTGAGAGTGCTCCCAGCTTTACCTGTGTTAGCAAGTGGCATCATGCTGTGGCCTCTCCAGCAGCCCCAAAGTCATCTCCAGGCACCAGCTGCGTCCAGGTGGAAACTTCTAAGCCCCAGGGATGTCTGACAGCAGCAATGCACACGCAGTGTCCCGTCCTGGCATCTTCCCTCCACCTGTCCTACAGGATTCCCTGGATCCCTGTGAACACCTCTGTGCTGGTCAGAGGCTCTTCAAGGTGGTCCCTGCCCACAGCCAGCCTTGTTTGTGTCAAACCCACCCCTGAGGGGAACACGGGCTCCATGGGGGCTTCGATGCAGCCTCTCCCACAGGTACAGGTAACACTCACTTTCTTTGGTCAAACTCAACTCTCCTAGGGTGAAAGCAGATGAAGCTGGACCAGGACAACTTGGTAGAGATTCTGGTCCATGGTGTGAGGTCAGGGTGCTTGGAACCTCTCCTTCTGTTATCCTCCCTCCCAGGGATCCCTGCTGGGGTTTATTTCTCCCACCAGAAGCACAAGCCTGCAGATGGTGGCCAGACTGCAGGAGGAACCTGACACAGCATCCCCAGGGCTGAGTCCCTCACACACCACGGCTGGATCTCCCACCCAGACAGGTGGCTTGTCCTACAGAGTGGGGTAAGTGACAGAAGGTGCTGGGTGACAAAGCACCAGCGCAGCTCCACCTGCCCAGGTAGTTCTTGACAAGCCCTCATAGGGGTGGGAGGTGCTGTTGGAGCAGTGTCTGAGCCCACCACCTTTCCCTTCAGGATGAGCTCTTTTCCCTGAGCTCTGCCCTGGCTGCCCAGATCTGACCCCTGCTGTCAGTGCTGTCAGAGGTCCACAAGCCCCTGGCAGTGGTGACACAGCAAAGCCCTTTTCTCCATACCAGGAACAGCAGGACAGCTCTTACTTATCAACCCCCAGGCAGTAGCCCCGTCAATAAATACCATCAATTAAAGGAGCTCAGTGAGCAATTCACAGCAAAATGTTCACCCTTTGATGTGTTCTTGTCTCTAACTGGCCTGGAAAGTTCAATTAAGCCTTTGCAGTCCCCAGGTCTCTCTCTCCTCTTTGCTGTGCAAGCCAAAACACAGCCAGAATGAAAGGGGGTTTTGCTGCTCGCAGCGATGTTCCCTGCAGCCCTTCCTCTGAAACGTGGCCCTTTGATGGGGAAACCTGCTCCAACACCAGAGAATGTTTGATGCTGTCCTCTGGTGCTCCTTCAAAAACCAGCAGCCGTGGGCCAGCTCGTGCAGAGAGAATAAATCAGAAGGAATAGTGCAGGTGCTGCGATTTTTTTCTGGTTCCAGCAGCAAAGTTCCAGGTGTGGCTCCAGGACCACATGGGGCTGCTAGAGGCTGCATCCTGTAGGGCTGAAGGGAGTTACCAGCTCTCCCAAGAGCTTTCTGAAGGGTAGGGGTCAGCCAAGGCCAAACTCCAGAACCCCTACAGAGGTCCAGGTGTGTCCAGGATGTGACCCAGCTCATTCCAAGGCTGCTGGCCATGAATCATCTCCTGGAAGTGCTGCACTCCCCTCTGCCTGAGGTGTCCATCCTGCATATCCTGGGGGTGCAGCTGTTGCCTGGCCAGGATCAAGCAGGGACCATGTCTCACCAGGAGCCAGGGGAGCAGTGATCCAGGTTTGTGTCTTCCTGCATTGCCTGTGACCCCAGGGACACTGGGATAAGAGGCTGGAGGGCAGGAGGCTGCCCAGCCAAACCAGTGAATGGCACCTGCAAGCCCCAGGGAGGGAAACAGGGATTTTCTTGGCAAGAACTTGGCATTAACTCTTTCTTTTTGCTTACTGTGATCCAAAAGTCCAGCCCAGGGAAAAATCCTCCCATTTAAGGATGTCTGGTCAGTACTGATGCATTCTTCCAGCAGCTCCAATCCCACCATCCCCACATCCCACCTGTTAGCAGAGTCCTTGCCCAAGACCCATCAGTGCCTGGGAGCCACAAGCATGGTGCTGGAAGGTCCCTTGTCCCTACATGCACAGACAATCCTGTCCCAAACAGCTGCTGTGGTTTTAACCATGTCCATCCTGTTCCAGGATTCAGACTCCTGGCACCAACACCAGAGAACACAGACCTGGATGCAGCCACTCCTGCTCACCTCTGCCTCTGATTATGTCTGTGCAGTTTCATTCCTGCAAGTCCAACATGACCAAAGCAGCATCCAGGGGATCTGAGATGAAGAGACAGACCCGAGGTGGACACAGCATGGAGCTGTCTGGACACAACAGGTATTTACTGCTTCCCAGATCTTCCTCCTGCCCTGGACAGATCCATCATGCTGTGCCTTGGGAATCTGCTGAGGAGCTGGGATCATGCCAGGCCAGGAGCTGTCCCAGCAGCACCAGGACTGCACTGGGTGACACTCAGCAGTCAGACACCTGTGGTTGTCCCCCTGCAGGGGCTCGTGGGCAGATTCACCAGCAGCATTGCTGGTTGACACCTAGAGTGGGACTTCCCAGCTCACAGAGCCCTGACCTGCTCTGGTGGGCTGAGGGTGCCAAGGTTAGACAGGCACCCAAGAGGTGGGCAAGAGCTCCTAGGTGGCTGCAGGCACCCACACATGGAAAACATCCAAAAATGGACTTACCTACAGTATTTAGATAAGGTTAAAAGCTTTTTGTATGACCTAAAAATTGCATCACAACCCAGCACCTGCAGGAGGTGGAGGTGCCCACTCCAGCTCAGCTCCACGCCCCAAGGACGCAGGAAACCTCAGCCTGGCCATCTCCTTCTCCATGTCCCACCACCGCGGGGTTTCTCCGTGCAGCCAGGACCCCAAAGCTCTGCTGTTTGGGGTGAGGGAGCGCCGGCAGCTCAGCCCCATCTGAGAGCTGCTGTCCCTCCCCCAGACATGGGAGCGGAGAGACACCGACACCGCCAGAGCTTCCCACCACTTCCTGGCGTGCCGGGCTCCTCCGGCGGCTCTCGGCCTCCTCTACCCGCGCAGCTTCGGGCTTTTAGTCACCCTTCTGCCACGCGTGCACCCCGAGCTGATCCCTCCTGGGAGGTCAGGGAGCTGCACGGAAACATTTCCCAAGCCAGCGCCTCCAGCCGCTCCCCCTCAGCTGAGCAAATCCCGAAGCCACGATGCAGGCTGCCACCTTTTGGCAGAATCGAAGAGCTTTCACATCATTAATTTCTGTTAATTAAACGAAGCAATAAAATGTCTTCTGCATTATTACTCAATTATGACACTTGCAGAACTGGCAAGTAACTCAATTATCTAAGTTTACATATGACTTATATTTTTGGGTCTGGATTTAATGCCAGCTAAATTTATTGCCAAATCTATTTTATGTCAAACCTAATCTCTTCCAGGTTTGGTTTTTGGGTTTTTGTTTCCTTAAACACCAACCTCAATAACAGGGCCCAGACAGAGCAAGGGTTAAACAGGAGATGAGGAGCCATGAAGAGCCCCTGAGCAGGATGCCAGCAGTGCTAACCCCAAATCTCAGCACAAAAAGTACAAAAATCAGTCCATGGGTGATTCCAAACAGCTAAAAATGAAGCTAATTTTGGAGAGGCCGCTCACAAGCTGCAGAATGAAGGCTGATGCATTTACTGAGCTGGCCGTGCCCCCATAGGATGCTTTACCACAGCTGTGCAAACAGCTGATTGAAAAGCAGATCCTCCCAGCAAACAGTTTCTGCCCTGCCCACCCTCGGGGTCTCAGGATATGCGCATGAAAACCGGGCAGGAGCTGCTGCCAGGCGATCTCTGTCACAGCCGCGGCCCCGGGGCTGCAGGGATGCTGACGGATGTGGTACTCGCCCCTGCGACCTCTGGGGTTTGGTCAGAACCAGCTTTCTGGGGTTGCAGAGCATCCCAAAGAGCAGCTGCAAGTTCTCTAGAAAGAAATTTCTGTGCAACATGGACACCCTGCGTGCGAGGTGCCCTCAGGCTCCCAAGGACACCTGGCTGGCCTTGGATAACCCATGTGGCGGCCAAACCCTGAACGATGGTGACATCCCACTGGGTGACAGCAGCCAGCCTGTGCTCCAGCAAGTCCTCTCCCTAGCAGTGCTATATTTATGGGATACACAGTGCCCCTAAGTGCCTAAATAACAGCAGGATCAAATCTGATGCCCCGAGGCAGCCCAGCATGCCCAGGCTCGGTGCTCATCTGGTGCAGGGCTGAGCTCCAGCACCCTGACCTGCTCCTGTGACACCCCAGCTCCCTGCCCTGCTCTTTGGTGAAGCTGCACATGGTACCACAGGCGAGTGTGTCACTAATCTCATCCTTTTCTATTTGTGGTACATCTCGGAGTTCATTTTGGACAGTTTGGAAGTTAATTAGTTCTGCAAATGACATTAAGGATGGGACAAGCTGCTGCACAAGGCTTTGGGCAGGCAGGGCAGCCTGGCTGTGGCTGCCTTCGTGCCCAGGCAGAGCAGGCAAGGGGACAGAATTTATGGCAAGTGCCAGGTCCCCTGTGAGGTGCCATGCTCGCCTCCATCACTCAGGGCTCCACCCTCTCCTGCCAGCACGGTGGCCATGCCATGCCGCTGACCTCTGCCCAGCAGCTCCTGGCCCTGCCACCATCAGCCCAGCGCCTCCATTTCCCGTGGCCATCACAGCCCGAGCTCTGCAGCAGCTTGTCCCCACAGGGGAGAGCCAAGCGACACCTCCCCTTCTCCCCACACCCCTCCAAAGCCCCACCAGGCCCCTACCTTGACCTCGTGCCGCCTTGCCCAGCTCCGTGCGGGAGCAGGAGAGTGGAGAGAGCATCCTCGTGGCAGCGGGAGGATGCAGCCCCTCCTGCCCTGCTCAGCTCTTTATCGCCAGGGCTTTCCTTCCTCCTCGATGGATGCTCAAGTTCGAGGCAGAAGCCGCGCGTCCCCTTGGTGGCTCCTGCGGGTGATGGGACCTGGTGGCCGCGGCGGTGCTCGGGGCAGCACCTGGGGAAGGTGGGTCCGGCTTCCCCCGCCCGTTCCAGCCCGGTGGCTTTTCTCTCTTTCCGTTTGCTCCTCGCCCCTTCCTGCCCCGGCTCTCGCTATCTCGCTCCTTCCTGTCAGCGCGGGGCTGATGACTATGCAAATCGAGGTGAGGGATCAGCCAAAACCGAGCAGTGTCTGACCCTCGGCAGCGACAGTTGGGGCTGTGCTGTCCTGGAGGGATGCTCCAGGCGCTTCCCCAGCTGCGGATGCTTTCTCCCGAAAACAACAAAACCAGGCTCCACAACATCCAAACTCCTGTGAATTCCCTTGAAGCAAAACCATGAGCTCACCCCGGCCTGGGACAGCCCAGGGGTTTTGCTACATAACCCCCTCACTGGCCAGGAACGCTAGGAATATCCCATGGAAAAGGCTGGAGTCGCAGCAGCTCTGCCCTTCGTTGGGTTGTGCAAAGAAATATTTGCATGGGTAAATTCAAGTTGTGTCTTGAAAGAGGAGAATAAAAGGGTAGAAATAGACTTCCCTTCCTCTGCTGGTGCTGAATGCTTCCTGGAATTAGGATTTATCTCCAAAGAGCTGCATCCCATCCCACCAAGGAGCCAGAGCAACCAGAGCAGCAGGACAGGCGGGATGTCCCCTCCGCAGCTCCACACAGACAGGTGGGGTTGGACATTATTTTCCGTTTTTGTTCTACAAAACCTTCAATTTGTAAATCCTATAAAGATTTCACTGGCATTTAGGTTAATGGTGGTAAAGGAGCTCTCATGGTGGAGAGCTGGTGGGGTCAGGGTGAGCTCATGCCCACTGAACTGTGTTTGGGGAGGAGAGGTGGGGGCAAACAGGAATTTGGACCTCCAGCCACCACTTTGGGCTGTGTCTCCCACAGCCTCGCTCTCTGCCCGTCCCAGGCTGTGCCCTGCAAGGGGTTAAAACCTCTCCTCTGGCGAGTTTTAGGTCTGTTGGTAATCTCCCGGTCTGGAGGGTGGTTTCACGAGGAGCTGGCACCCGGGAAGTCCCAGCAGCCATCGCCTTCCCGAAAATCTGTAGCTAAAATCCCTCACATCCAAAATGACTGTGCAGAAACCCCAGAGAGGGCTGTACCTCCTGCTTTCACAATTAATCATTTCTCTTAATTAACACATTAGAAATATTTCTTTGCCACTGTGTATTACACATCCCCCACGCATTTTCTGGGCTGTTTACTGGATTCTACCCCAAAGTCCACAATGTTTTTACCAAACTCAACCTACGGAGTTCCCAGCAGGGTGGGTTTGACCACAGCCCCTCTGGAGCTCGCAGGGGAGGTGAGAAAAGGCCCTGGGTGACTCTGTTTGTTGACTTGTGTGGTTGCTTGGCAAGAGGTTGCTCGGGGACAGATCTCCAGCTCAGCCCAGCACAGTCACCTCCCTGGGGACAAGGAACCTGGAGACAACAAAAGGTCCCAGCTCACGTAGCTCCAGGACGCTGCTGGGGAACAGCCGGGTTTCCACAACAAAAAAATGTGGAAAGACCTTACTGGAGACCCCACCACCCCTCCTGCTAGAGCAGCGCGGGGGTCTGTGAGGCTCTGGGGTGCCCGGGGTGGAAGGGACACAACCCCCAGCCACCTCCCAGAGAGTGACGCGGCGGCTCTCGGATTTCAAGAGGGCTTCCTGAGGAGGGAGCAGGAGGCTGGGCCGAGGAACAGAAGGGACGGGACGGGACGGGACGGGACGGGACGGGACGGGACGGGACGGGACGCGATGCGATGCGATGCGATGCGATGCGATGCGATGCGATGCGATGCGATGCGATGCGATGCGATGCGATGCGATGCGATGCGATGGCAGCGCAGACCTATGCAGGCCATGCCGGCGGTGGGCGGGACCGAACATCAGTGGGCGGGGACTGGCTGGGATTGACATTTTAGCCCCGCCCCGGGGGGGCGTGGCCAAGTGGCGTCAGGTGGAGACGAGCTGAGCCGAACACATTCGGGTGACGCCGAGCAGACGGACGCCGGTCAGGTCCAGCCGACTAGAGCCGAACTCAGCCGGGCCGAGCCGATTGGACCCGAGCAGAGCCGAGGTGAGGAGCCGTGTGAGGGCAGACGCGCCCGGTGCCCTGGGACCGGCCGTGGTCTCACATCCTCCCCACTCACTGTCCCCTGCACCGGCGATGGCCCCTCAGCCGCCCCGCTCCCTCCCCCTCCTCCTCCCTCCGAGCGGGACCGGGCCGGGGGCTGAGCCGCAGCCGTGCGACCTCGCTGCTTCTCGCCCCGTCAGAGCCCCAGGACTGCCCACGCTGCCGCATGGCCGGGAAGAAGCTGATCGTGGTGTTTGGGGCCACCGGTGAGTGCTCGGGGGGAGCCTCGGGCTGTGCCCGGGGGCCACTGGAAAGGGCGGGGGGTGGAGGTGTCGGTGATGCCCGAGCGCCCGGGCGGGTGAGGAGTGCGGGCGGCGAGCGGCGGCTCGGTCCTTGTGGCACCCGGGGGCTCCTTCCCGCGGCCCCAGCGCATCCCGGAGTCCCGGGGCGGCGGGTCCCTGACCGGCTGCTCCCGCAGGGGCCCAGGGGGGCAGCGTGGCCCGGGCGCTGCTGGACGATGGGACGTTCAAGGTGCGCGCCGTGACGCGGAGCCCCAGGAAGAAGGAGGCGGAGGGGCTGAGGCGGAGGGGAGCCGAGGTGGTGAAGGCAGATCAGGACGATGAGGCATCGCTGGAGCAGGCCTTGGCGGGTGCCTATGGAGCCTTTATTGTCACCAACTTCTGGGAACACTGCAGCAAGGAGAAGGAAATCGAGCAGGTACCTGTGCTGGCTTTAACTGGGACCACGTGAGGAATTACCTGGGAGGGGGGTCAGGGTACAGCCGAAGAGTATCAAAATGGGGAACATGGGGCAGCTCTTGGAGCAGCCATGTCAGTCCTGATGGTTTGAGTGGCCAGTCCAGAAGAGACCAAAGCCTCACAAACAGCAGGTGCCAGTTCTTGCAAAGCCAGAACTTGTTCCCTGTTCCCTTGCAGTTGCACGGCTCCAGGGTCTGGTGTCTTCAGGGAGTTGTTAAATTTGTTGCAGAGAGCACTTTCCAGGATTTGGAGTAGCAGGAGTGGGAACACTTGGCTCCTCAGAGCCTTCGTGGGGCTGAGCTGGGACTGCCACTGCCTGCAGACCTGTGGTTCTCTGTGCTTGTGCCTTGGGGCCAAAATCCTGCAATATCAGGGATCCCAAGGGTGGTGCTTACCCCAGGATAGATTTTGCAAGGTGGCACCATTGCCACACCTGGATGGCAACAAACAAAAGATGAGATATGTTAGGGCAGGTGTGCTGGCCTGGCAGATTCTTTGTGCTGGTGTTTGCGTGATTGGAGGAGCAGTGAGCTCCAAAGCTGGAGGGTGTGTGGTCTTCCTGAGGTAGGATGGTGTAAGGAGAGGATTTGGCTCCACCTGGACAACTCACTGGGCTCTCTGGTGTGCTCAGCCCTGGTTCCAGCTGAAGGCTGGTGGGAGCTGGATCCTGCCCTCCTGCCCAGCACCACAAAGGGAAGGGGGTGTTTAGGGATGATGGGAATGTCCTGTTCCCCTCTTCATGGCTGCTTTCACTCTTCGCCCAGGGACGGCGTCTCGCTGACCTGTCCAAGCGCCAGGGTCTGCACCATGTCATGTTCAGTGGCCTGGAGAATGTGCACCAGCTGACGGGGGGCCAGCTGGAGGTGCTGCACTTTGATGGCAAGGGCATGGTGGAGGAGTACTTCCAGAAAACTGGGGTTCCCACCACCATCATCCGGCTGCCCTTCTACTTTGAGAACTTCCTCTCCATCTTCAAGCCGCAGAAAGCCCCACAAGGAGACACCTTTGTCCTGGGTAAGCAGGAGCTCTTGCTCTACAGGTCACTGTCCTCTGACTGTCCTTGTCTGCTCCCACTGTGCGGAGGCTGAGGGGTGGAGGGGCCTCCAGGACTGTGGACTGGTAGGGTAAAGAGGCCTCTACCATCTTGACCACAGCAAGCTGCATTATGGTCTTCAGACCTGTTCGGTGATCTGCAAGAAATCAACGAGCCTGTTTGTGGTGCCGAGGGCTGTTCTGCAGATCCCAGAGTAGCTCTGGACACGTCAAGTGCCTGCATTTGGGATGGTGGAGGTGGTGGGGCTGCAGATCCAGGCAAGTCATGGTGCTGCTCTGTTGTCACAGCCCTGCTCTGGTGCCTTGCAATGCTGATGGATGCTCTCATCCCTTCCTCACCTCATGTTCAGATTTTGAGTGCTAAGTACTCCACTGTACCTCCTCAGAGCTGGGCTGCACTCCAGCTGGGATCAATCTCTCCATACAGAGCTGCCCATGGGGGACACCCCGATGGACGGGATGGCCGTGGAGGACCTTGGGCCTGTTGTGCTTTCCCTGCTGAAGTCCCCAGGGGAGTACATTGGCCAAGTGATTGGACTCAGCACGGGCAAGCTCACCGAGGCGGAGTATGCTGCCATCCTCTCCCAGCAGACGGGCAAGACTGTGACAGCCAGCAAGGTAGGAAGTGTCCCTTGGTGTAGGTGATGTTCCTGGGGGACTTGTAGCTCTTACTGGTAGCACTGGTGTCCAGGGTTAGCCCTGCTGCCCCTGTGTATGGCTGGAGCACAGCTTGGCACTGAAACTGCCCTGTTGGCATTGTCACTGAGCTCATGCCTGTGGAGCACCCAAATGTGCCCAGGCAGATCTGTGCCTAGCCCCAAGGGATAACAGGTGGGAGGTTTCCAGAGGACCCAGGCATGGGCACAACAGGTCTCTGCTGGGTGCCCTTCCCTTCAGCAGGGTTTCCCCCAAGGCTTTGCTGTGTCACCATTACAACACTCTGGGCCTCTGTGCCGTGTCACTATTACAACACTCCTGGCATCTGTGCTGTGTCACCATTACAGCATCCCTGGCCACTCCCTGCCTCTTCGTGACTTATTTTTAATCTTTGTTTGCATTTCAGTTGTGCCTCAGGGAGCCAATACAATGGATGAGGGGTGTGGTGGCTCCCTGTTTCGAGAGCTTTATTTCATTAGAAACTAAGCCACTCTGATGCTCCCTGCAGGTTCTGCTCTCCCAGAAGCACAGTGAACCAACCACCCTTTGGTTCAAGCAGGGAAGGAAGGTTTTGGGGTTGGGGTGCCAGGTGCCAAGCTGGATTGCTTCCTGTACCCGCCAGTTTCTAGAACCCCTCAACCACAGCTCTGGTGTGAGGAAGGGCTCCCTCATAGCTGCTCCTGGTCCTGGCCCTAGGCTGATTGGGCTGTTCCTGCCAGGCTAGGCTGCATCCTTTGCCCAATCCCAGCAGAAGGGCCTTGCAGAGCCCTCCTCACCAGTGGCAATGCTGTGACAGGCTGCTCTCACAGAGCCCTCATCAGCATTCCCTCACAGGCTGAGGGCAAGCCCCAGCAGTCTCTGAAACACTGTGTTTTTTCCCGAATTCTCTTGGCAGATCTCCCCTGAGGAGTACGAGAAGCAAGACTTCCCTGGGGTCAAGGAGATGGCTGCCATGTTCCGGTTCTATGCCCTGAAGCCAGACCGCAACGTGGCCCTGACCATGAAGCTCAACCCCAAGGCTCGCACCTTCCAGCAGTGGGTGGGGGACAACAAGGATGCTTTCTGAGCCTCCCCTCCCTCCTCTTCCTCCCTGGTTTCTGCAGCAGGTAGGGGGACCTGGCCAAGGAGGTGAGGTGTCCTGAGCAACGCTGCCTTCCCAGTAGTGCCCCAGGGAGAGGCTGATCCTGCCCCAGCTGGGGAGAGCTTGGCCCACGTGCTGGTCAATGTGTGCCTCTGCAGCGTGGTTGAGACTATTTAGGCAGCTAGAACAAGAGGAAGGGCGGTACAGCACAGGCAGAGGAGGGGCAGAAGCACTACCTTTGCACCCTTTGGGAGGTGTTGCTTTAGTCATTCTAGGTGGTTTTGGGTGGTGGTGGCTTGTTTTCCCAGGATCACCCCCTTTCCCAGGCAGCTCTGAGCATACAGCACCATGCAGTGGGCTGAAAGCGTGTAGCCCTGGGCCCCAAAGGCAGTGCCTTCATGGCAGCTATCCATGGCCAGGACTGCTGCAGGCTCCTAAGCCAACAGAAAACTCACGGATTTCTCCATGGACCTGGGTTGGGCACTGCAGGTGAGTCAGCAGAGACAGGGCCCAGGCTTAGTACCACCTCAGCAAATGGGGACTGGGTAGTGACTTCCTGCGAGTGTAACGCAAAAGCTAAGCTCGAGTCCTCAAATCATCCAGCTCTGGGCCTGATCCTTGGGCTCCCACAGCTAATTACAGTCACTTCGGGCTCCTGGAGGTAATTTCAGTCACTATCCCCATGAGCTGGGATAAAACTCAGTTCTTTCAAGACTATCCAAGGTTCAGTGGAAAAGCTTAAAATACTGCTCAGATTGAGCAGCTTTGTGTTTAAAGTCAATCCCAGCCCCTAGCAATGCTCCAGCCATCCAACCCTGTCCCCTTTGTTCCAGAGACCTTCCTGTTACTATGGGAGGGGAAGGGGGTGACAGACCAGGTGGAAGAGTAGACAAGGCAGCAAGGCATAGCACATGTTAAATATCTTTATGAAGTTAATCTTATTTACATGGGTACAGAATCACTTTACAGAAGTTTAATCAGGAGGCAACGCGTGCTTTATTTCAGGAAATTAAGAAGGGCAAGACTACAGCATGTCCCTGTTTAACTGGTGTTTAACTGATTAGTATGTGGGCTGATGGTACCTGCACGGTATCACAAACACAGCAGGCTACAGTAACCATGGAATACTCACTGCAAGAGCTCAGCTGCATCTGGAAGGAGTGATCCACCTCACTTGCACTCTCACACATGTGAAACAACAATGCTTTGACCAATCCTTTACGCTATGGGTGTTGCACTAAGGTAATAAAAGATTTTTGTCCCCAACTGGCAAAGGGCTCAGTGATTGACTTGTACCAGTTCAGAAGCGACAGCAGGTGTGTGGTAACTTCAGTTATTTGGGGGATAAACCTGAGGCAAAGTGCAGATTCCATCACTGCTCTGTGCAGGCAATCAGCAGGATAGAGAAAGCCCAGGGCTGCAAGGGAGCCAGGCCAGCTGGGCTCAGACAATGCCCAGCCACAGGGAGATGCCATTCAGAGCTGTGCAGAGCAGCAGGGCTGTTGTGAAGACAAGGTTAGACCTCCCTGACCCACCAAGTCTCCTGGAGAGTTCACCAAGCACACCTGGCATTCCAAAGGGCACCTGAGTGAGCAGGTGGTGGGCCTGGGCTCCGTACAGCAAACTGCTGCTCTGTGCTGGAATATTTTATTTCATACTTCCTCTGGTTTGGATTCTAAATAATACTTTAACTTTTACCAAATAAGCTTCCAGCAGCAGTAGGGTTGTGGAGCAGCCTCCAGAGAGCCACACTCCTGCAAAGCTGGAGTTTTCCTTCCCTGCCAGTTCCTAGAACGGTGAGTGGGATTTGTATTGTGACGACTGTTGGTGCCTCGGTGGTCCATGGCCTCTCCAGCTGGGATTCTTGCTGTGCTGCTGACTGACATCCTGTGTTCTCCAGAGCCTGCTGCCAGAAAGGTTCACCCCCGACTGCACGGATGACCTGCTGCTGCTGGCTCCTAGTTCCCAGTAGAACGCTTTCCTGCAGTTGAAGTGAGAGGAAGGTTAAGATTTCCTGGCTGTATCAGCACACAGCCAGCCCACTCTGGGAGCACCTCCCCTCCTGACCTGCCATCACACTGTCAGCCTCACAGCACAGCCAAGTTTGAAGCCTACAAAGATGCAAAGCTGAGCCCCTGGAATCCAAGACTGTGTCTGCCATAGCTGATTCCAAGTCTCGGTGCTCCCTCGCAACAGCTCAGCGCTGACCGAAAGCACCTGAGTTACCTAGCACTGGTGCACGGTGGGGTTTGTGCTCTGTGACAAAGGTTGGCTCCTCCCTGGTGCTGGAAGCCCATGGCAGGGGTGAATCCAGCCTGAGTGTGCCAGCACCAGTGGCTCTGCAGCCCAGGATTTGCCTGGCAGAACCCAGTCCCAGAGGGACCAGCTCCCAGGAACACCCTCAGTGCTTGGAACTGGGCAGAGCTACAGCAGCAGAGCTTAAGCTTATGCCACCTCCCCGAGGGTGCATCCAGCATCTGTGCTGCTGTTTGCTGCAGAAACACCACAGTTTAATCCCTGGCTTGTTGCTCCAGGTCCCAGGGGACAACTAGGGCTGTGCACACCCGAGGCTGGAAGGCCTGAGGCTAAGTGAGAAGCAACATTGTGCTATTGTGCTTCCACCTGCCAAGAAGTGCTCAGTGTGGGGGAAAGACAGTGAAACACAAGAGGCCTCCTACCTCGGATTGGGTGTCAGGAGGTAAACATTTTCTTAAGTTTGGAAAGGAATCCCTCCTTGTTCTCCTCAGCCTCAGGCCTATCCCCGCCTGCGTCAGCGCTAGCCTTGGCCCTGCCACCTGGACACAAACAGCAAAGGGCCGCAGTCAGAGACATCTCCCACCAGGACCAGAGGGGTATTTTAGACAGGGAATGGCCAGGAGAAGGCAGCTGGTTGTGCTGCACCTGGCAGAGAACCACAGGACTGGACCCCTTGCAGTGGAAGCACTGGAAAGCCTGGATCCCAGAAGTGGAAAAGCCTACCATGAGCTCACGTACTGTGTTCTTCCCTTCCCCTCTCTTCAGCCCTCCAACTGCTGAGGGAATTCTTGTGCTGCACAAGTAAATCAGGGATTCCACAGGCTTTGGAAACAAGTAATTGAAATTGAGAGTCTGCCACTAAAAACAAGTGGTGAACTTGATCACAGCTAGCCAGGACTTTACAGGGTTAAAAAATCTCTACTGGTGGTCCCTGAAACAAGTTCTTCCTGTTTCAAGGTTGTCCTTGCAAAGCAGTGCAAAACCACACCAGGAGCCTGATTAGTGTCATTGCAAGCAATACTCAGCATCAAGCGGAAAATGAACTTGTGTAGAATGAAAAAGGCTACAAGTATTTCAGACAAGGAATGTTAAAATTGTCCTGTATGAACAGGTCCTGAGAAGTTGTTTGTCATGCCAGAAGTGGCTACAGCGAAAACAAAGGAGACCGCTTTGCTAATCTGCTTTTTTCTACAGTAAAACCATCAATAACAAGATCCCAAACTCCCCCTCAAGCTTTCTTTGTGCACAGAGAACAGGAGTCTGGCCCTCCCCACCCTCTCAGGGCTGAGTGCCGCGCTCAGACTGATGCAATGGAATGAAATCCCAAGGCAGGACACACCTCCCTCAGCACAGCCTGTCTCTACACTGCAACCTACTGGCGTTGTTTTAATCCACCTTGCTGCTTCATCATGGTAAAAACTGGCAGGTTTACTTTTTAAAAAAATTAGTTTGAAGAGTGGCTTTTTTTCTCTTTGGCACATAAATGCCTTTAAAAAGCTGGAATGGAAGTTCAGTGTTCAGAGCTCTCACCCCTTCCCCCAAGGCTGACTATAACAAGGGAAAGACATAATTTCTATGTTAGGAAGGCACTATAAAAGAGAACATGATGTGTTTGGCAGATGTGGCCTTCTAATATCCTGCACTTGACCCTCTGTTCCTCAGGCTTTGCCATATAGTAGAGCCGAGTGGAGTTCCTGGGATCATTCAGCAGCCCTAAAAGGCTCCTGCCTTTGCCTATGCCCTGTCTGGTTCCAAACCAAAACCAAAATCCAACAGGCTTTAAGAAGTTCATTGTTCCACTTAAGCAAAGAAAAAACTTTTCCAGTAGCAAGAAGCAAAGCTCCTTCCTTACTGTTTTACCATGTGTTGTGCCTTTAGCTGCTGCCTCTGCCAGGTACCTCACCCCTGACACTCAGAACACAATTGCTGAATCTCAGTTTTCCATCTGGAGCTAGAGAGCAGCTTCACAAAGCTTCCAGCTGCCTTCCCTCCTCCCTCATGCTGGACACTGACCAGAGCTGACACTCAGCACCAATGAACAATCCTACCCCAGGTTCTCCACGTGCACAGAGCTCAGCCTGACAGCAGAAACCCCCATCAGCATTCCAGGAGAAACAGCCTCGCTGTGCTCAGAAGCACACTGGGTTGGGATCACACAGGAAACTGGCCTGAAGCACATTTGCCTTCCTGCCTCTGCTACCAAGGCAAGTCCTGGCACAGGGGAAGCAGGGAGCAGGAGGCATTCATCAGCACAGCTTGTACCTGGAGTGCCTCAGTGCCTGCTCTGTTCCTGCAGAGATTTGCCCAGTAAGAACTGGCACAGAGCTTCCTGGGAAGAGGCTGCCTCCCTGCTATGTGCTACAGCCTGTTACCATCACACTAGAACTACTTCCAGAGCTGCCACACAGTCTCACGGTGACCCTGGTTCACCTTCCTCCCCAGAAATACTCAGGAAGTGCTCTGCACTCCCACACCAGCTCCCCAGGGAAGGAGCAGGAATTCCCCCTGCTCACCTGACGCTGTGTTGGTGACGCCGTTCACGGTGCCATCCACGTCGGCCTCGTCCTCGGCATAGCTCATCATTAAGGCTCGCTGGCGATCCGTCAGCCTCCTGTGGCATCAGGACACGGGGGGTTAGGGATGGCCTGGGGACAAGGGTCCCACAGCCCTCCCAAACCTCCCCCTGCAGCACCCACAAGAGGCAGGGACTGGAGTACAAGGTGAACACACCTGGAATACACCAGGAATTTCTATGGTGCTCCTAAAGTGAGATATCTATAAGGAAAGATCTGTAAAAAATTCTCAGTGGAAGAGAGACAGGACCCACTGCATTTCACCTCATGGAACTTTCACAACTTCTAAACAACATTTTTCGAAAAAAGTTTCTAAGATTTCACAGGAACTTGTTTTAGCTCTACTTACTGAGGAACTTTTATCTTTATGTGGATGTAGTGGTCTCCATAGCCGTAACTGTTGACCTTGGGAATACCTTTCCCACTCATTCGAATTTTCTGGTCTGGCTGAATACCAGGGGGTATCTGTAAACACACAGTTGTCACATTTATTACTCTATTTCAACCGTTTATATAATAATTGCATTATAAAAATTACCCTATAAAGATTATCTACTTCTCCAACAAGCTTTAAAGTAGGATGGGAGAGCTCTGGTATGCTCATGCATTGGGACTCATCCCAAAGCTAAGTCAGTAATGATGGAAAAGGTTTTGAAGGAATAAGAACCTGACACAGCCTGTAGCTGTAGCCCTCAGATGGGATTTGTCCAGCAATCCCTTTCTTCCCTTGCCCTTACACAGCAACAAGAAAGGAGCTGTGACCAGGTAGGTCACCAACTACCTGAGGCTCAATCCTGAAGGAGTCTGAAATGCAATAGTGGCAGACTTAGGAGATTTTCCCCACCTCTGCAGGAAAGGAGAAGCCTCTGCTGTGCCACTTTGCTTCATGTTCAATATATTGGTACTCACCGTGATATTGATTGTCTCATACAAGCCTTGACACCGGGCTGTGCCTCCCAGCACAGCCTGAGCTACTGAGATCAGGAGATCCGAGTGGATATCGGCTCCATTTCGTCGGAACACAGAGCTCTTCTGAACCTGGAAGGCATGAGAATTCCAAAAAGCAGTGAGCACACCATGTTCTTCTGGTAAACTCCTCCCAAGGGTCTCAGGAAAAAAATATACCATCCCCAAACGGCATGGCTAAGAACTATGAGTTAATATTTGGTCTTCTAGTAAAACACAAATTTTGACATCATCTAATTAGTCAAAGGTTTGTGAGGATCCCTCCTTCCTACCTCAGGAACTCCCTCCCCTAATCCTGCTGTTAGTTTATCCATGTCAATATGATTCTGTGGAAACACTGCCTTGTCCAGCACCCTGAACAGGAGAAAGCCAGAAGGGAACGGGAAAGGAAACACCTTGGCAGTGGCCTCACAAGCTGGAGGAGAATTAAATCCTTCTGCACCACAAAAAAGCTGCAGAAAAAAATCTTCTCAACAGAGATGTCTGTGGCAGGATTCTGACAAGAGAAGACACCCAGCTGCAACACAGGTGCAAAGCAGCCCTGAAGGTGGATCTGAGAAGGACACTTCACCAGGCAGCCTCCTGCAGGCAACCCCCACAGCTCTCCTCAGCACTCCCACCCCTGCCAGCAGGCAGCTCCCTCACATTCCCAAGATAAAAACTCAAGGCATGAAGAACCTACTCTGTATGTTGATTCACACGACCCTAAGGGCCTGGTCCTGCAACAAGAAGCAATTCTTCATGAACAGATTCAAAGTTACCCCACTTGCTACAATGTAGATCTCCTGCTGTCCCAGAAAGTTCAGATGGATCATGTTACCTCAGCTGTTCGAAAGGATCACTGGCTCTTCCTCCTCTGCCCATTCTGCAGTTACTTCCCAGGCAGTTGAGAAGGGAACAACCAACTTAAATAATAAACCAGCTTAGGATACATACCCTGAATGTAATGAAAATTTCTTTCTTCCCCACAGGCATCCGAACTGTCTGCCCGTCCTCAACACCTGCAGTCAGAACAGGAGGGAATATAACCTTGGGTTATAATCCATGTGTGACACAGATACCCACAACTCTTGCCAATCCCAAGAGCTGACCACCACAGCCCAAAGGAGGAGGGGTCAGCATATGTTTATACCTCTGAGGTGATCCCTATGCCCCAAACAGGCTTGTTACTTCAGTATCTATAGAATTGTTTAGAGAAATGCATTGGATTAAGGAACAAAGCAGCCTCCACAAGCTGCAGGACTCAGGGTGGTCTCAAAGAAGCAAGTCTTAGCCCCCTCACTGAACCCTCCTCTCTTGTGAGGAAGGCCATCAGCAAACCCCTCTGAGCCAAGCCAAGGCTTGCAGCATTCCCACCCTCTCCCCAGGCTTCATCATGGACAAATGAAAGACTCATGGCAACAAAACCTGTGGAGATTCACTCTTAAAACCTGCCTAGGAGGACCCAGGCAAGACCCAAAGCTCAGGAAGGGCAAAGCAAACAATTATAACCATGGCCAGAACGTCTGTCTCATCAGTAGCCCATTCCATTTCCACCTGCTCAACCTGCTTTGCTTTAAAGACCATTTCTCTGGAGCAAACTTCTTGTGCTGCTCCCCCATTTGTACCTGGCAGTGGCAGTAAATAACTACAGTTCTTTAAGAGAGCAGCACACAAGTACAGCACTGACCAGCTGGCACAGGAACCATCACTGTCTTCTTCTGCTTGGTCTGCCCCGTGCCCCGGCACACGACGCAGGGCGTGGTGATGATGGTGCCGCGGCCGCTGCAGCGCCGGCATGTGGAGCGCATCACGAACGGCCCCGTGTTGATTGTCTCCTGGGCAGGAACAAACACACATTGGGAAATCATGAGAACTGAGATTGGACTTTCCACACAGCACGTCTGAGCTCTAATCACATGCACCCTTGTCGGGATAGAGATATCCTTCAGCAAGGGCTGGAGCAAAAAGCTGGCTCTGAAATCCAATCGCCATCGCACTCCAATTTCCTCTGAACACCACCACTACTATGAGCATGTGTCACGTGGTGAGGGGAAGGGAAACACACCACCCTCCACCTCTAAGCTTTAACATACAAGAGGGAACAAAGCTCCTTACAGCGCTACAAACATCTGTGTTTGGATGAATCCAAGGACAATCCACTTATGTGAATTACTGCCAGTGTCCAGGAAAATGTTACGGTGACTAAGTTCTGGACTGAACTGTGAGAGCCACCCACCAGACTGAAGCACACAAGGAATCAGATGCATGGAAACCCAAAGCCTGCAGCTCCATCATTACCTGCATCTTCTAATTTTATGATTACCCTTGGGTTATCATCACCTTCCTCCACTCCACGACTCAAAAGATCCCCATTTATTGCCCAAGGAATTTCAGGGCTGTTACATGATATTCATATGTTTTGTAGGATGTGCAGTAGCAGAGGATCCAGCCTGCAGGCTCGTGACTTCAGCTGAGCACAGCACTTCTTTAATACAAAGAAAATCTTCCTAGTGCCTATTAGCATCAACCTGACATTAACTCGGCTTTACCCAAGATAAGCTGATGAGTGTGGTGAGAATTTTTTACCATGGAACGCAGTGCTTTCCCAAGAAGAGAAAGCACAACAGAACTGGTGTCCTGCTAAGCACTTACCATGCCCGTGCCATTGCAGTAGTGACAACGCTGAGCTTTGGTGCCAGGTTCGTGTCCTTTGCCATTGCAGCGCTCACAGGAGTCCTGGATGTTCACCACAATCTCCTTGTTAACACCTTTTGCAGCTTGGTTGAATGTCAGTTCCATGATATACTGCACAGGAAACATGGATATGGATCCATGACTGAGGTGTCATGGGGTCTTAAGCAGACTGAAAAGGGTTTAGGCTAAACACTAAACAATGCTTAAAATAAAGTTATCAGTAAAGACGATTGCTCAGAAGAAGATATTCTCCTTATAAGAAAAAGGTCATTTTTACTAAAGCAAGAAATAACAAACACCAAACATTTCTAAAGGCAGCACGTGAAGTGACAACACTTAAAAGAGCACTTAGCTGCAGCACAAAGAACAAGACATTTTATTATGGGCTCCACTGCAAAGTGAAGCTAATTAAGTTGCAAAATTATGCCAATTAAACAGCCAAACCTATTGCTGGAAGGCCTGGTTTATACTTACAAGGTATTTTGTGGGTTTTAGCATTACAGATCAAAGCAGGAATATGTAAAGCAACCTGCAGCAGAAAATATGCCTCTACAGCGATGGAACTGCTTGGCAGCACTGAGTGGTGTCAGTAAACACCAGAGAAGTAGCTCAAGTCCAGAAAAAATATCCTGCCTGGAGGTATGGGGTGTGTTTCTGCAGAGCTTAGCAAAACTGAGACTCTCCTCCCAAGCCACGGGACACTCACACACTGACATTCCCAGAAATAACTCCTTGCTGAAGCTCTTGCTCCCAGAGCGCTCTGTGACAGAAGCCAGGGAGGGACACTGGTCTGAATTTTCCATTCCATTCCTAAATAAAGGCACCTCCTACCTCTTGTGGCTGGTCAAAGACACTCTGAAAATCGCCAAAAGGGGATCCTGAGAACTCCCCGAAGATCTTCCTGAAGAGTTCCTCGGGATCGATGGAGGGGCCACTGCTCCAGTACTGCCGCCCTGCGCCAGCCCCAGCCCCAGCCCCGGATGCGCCAGCCTCGAAGCTCGCTGTGCCGTAGGCATCGTACTGCTTCCTCTTCACCTCGTCACTCAGCACCTGGGGGGCAAGGAATGGGGCCATCAGGGGACTGTAGGATCCAGGACAATCCCTGGCTTTGGTCTCACACCTTCCTGCCATCAAGAGGGCTCACCCAGCTCTCAGCACCACAGGAGTTACGGACAAGCTGCTGCTTCCCTGGTGTCTCTTGGTTCCTCACCAAGAAAATGACAAGATCTTACTGATTTATAAAAAGCAAGAATAACTTACATTAAGCAGTTGGTCATTATTCTATCAGTTGAAGAGTGTTGAGGTCAAAAAACATGGCTGGGGAAACACAGTGAAGGTCCTGCTGTCTCAAACACCTGACAGGTTTTTTAATTTGATTATTTAAACTGACAGCAATTCCATGGAATTGACATCCATGCCAGTCACTGCTAAGGAAGGGTAAAACTGAAGGAGTCCACAGCAACTAAATCAGATACTTGGACCAAATAATTTCTTGGTTCTAAGGTGCTCCAGCCTGAAGTGCATCAAAAACCAGACACGGTTTTAAAGGAAATATTTCCCCTCATCTACCCTCCAATCTTTCCTTTTTCCCACCACAGTAAAATCCTGCTGTTACCTCATAGGCTTCTGCCAGCTGAGAGAACTTCTCCTTCGCTTTGGGGTCGTCCTTGTTTGTGTCAGGGTGGTATTTCTTTGCCAGCTAAGCAACAAAAAACAACTATTACAGACAGACAAGAGTTTTTTGCTTTAGTATATCTCACAGGCCAGAAAAAACACATCAGGAAGAGCCTGGCATTCACTAGAAGGGAATTAAAGCTCTTCATTTTCCTTTATCAACTCAAAACAAGGAACTACAGGAGCTGCTCCTGGTCTTCTCAGCAATCCCAGATCCTTCTGGAAGGACACACGCGGTGACAGCACAGGCAGACCACGCTTTGGAAGAGATCCCCAAGGCCATGTGCTGAGCTTTCCCACTGCTACCTCCCCTTGTCTCCAGCGGGTCCGAACACGGGGATCTCAAGGGTGGACTTGTCCTCTGCCACACCGAAGGGGCAGCGGGCAGCCCTGGCTCCTCTCGCTGTCCACAGGGCTCCGGGCCCAGACGCACCTGGTAATAGGCCTTCTTGATCTCCTTCTGCGTGGCGGTGCGGGGCACCCCCAGCACCTGGTAATAGTCCTCCTTGGCGCGGGCCGCGCTGCTGTGGAAGGCGGCGGCGGCGGCAGCGGCAGCGTGTTTCGTCCCTGCGGGAGAGGAGGGAGAGGGGCTGCTGTGAGGGCCGGGCCGGGAGGAGGAAAGGGACACGACCGACGGAAAAAACCCACGCCCCGCCGACCCAGCCCGGCCGGCCCCGGCGCGCTCACCCGCGGCGCAGAGCCCGGCGCGGAGTAGCAGGAGGCGGCGAGGGGCGCGGGAGGGCGGGGCGCGGAGCCCGCGGAGCAGCAGCAAGAGCGGCGGCCGCGCGTTCCCCGCCCCGCGCCCCGCGGCCGCCCCGACCCAGCGCGACGCGCTCCCGGCCGCCATCTTGGCCCGCGCGCGGCGCTGCGCCTGCGCACCCAGCTGCGGGGACGGACTGCGCATGCGCACGGAGCACGGCTGTGGCTGCGCCATGGTTACGCATGCGCCGGGCTGGGTAGGGCCGGTGGGGACGGAGCGTGAGGGAATCCTGAGCCGCCTCGAGTCTCGGGGAGACCGGGCAGAGACAGCGCGGGGACAGGGCCGGGGACAGCCGGGGACAGCTCTCTGTGATACTCTCGTGCAGCGAGGCTGGGCAGCTGGGTCTGGGAACTCTGCCGTCTGCTCTGTCTTCGCTGTCTGCGCCCTTCCAGGGCTGCTCTTCTTCTCCCCCAGCAGGTGAAATACCTCATGGATGTGCAGTAAAGGCTCTGAAACCACAGCGACTGCAGTGACACAGCGCCCACACTCACACAGCACCCACTCTGGCACAGCAGCCACCCTGACACAGCGCCCACACCGAGGCAGCAGCTTTTCTGCGGAGAGGAGGAGGATAATTCGTGCCAGGCGTGTCTCTCTCCCGCCCTCGTCCCCGGGGCTGGCGCCGCCGAGCGCTCCTCAGCAGAGGCTCGGCCCTGCGGCGCGTGGGAGGCTCAGCGGGGCTGAGCGGCGACAGGGACGTGCCAGCCCCTGCCGGCTCCTGCTGCGCACACGCCACTGTCACAGCCCGGGTGAAAGGGCAGGAGGCCTGGCCTCCACCGGCGTGGGGGAAGCCACAGCCGGGCCCAGAGGGCTCAGTGTGCTCAGATCCAGCACTCCCTCCTCCTCCTCCTCCCTTCCCCGCAGCCGTGAGGACACAAAGGTCTCTTGTTCACCGCCGGCTGCGAGGCGATGGAGCGGACGAGCGCGCTGAGCCCACGGGACTGGAAAGCTCCTGCTGTCCCTGTCCTCCCTGCCCAGAGCCCGACGGAGCAGCTGCCCTTGTCTGGCAGGAGAGCTGGGTGACAGCAGGGGGTCAGTGCACGGGGTGCCCGTGGGGCTGGTGACCAGGAGCCTCTGCGGAAGGCAGGGAAGGGACTGAGACCCCCGGGACTCCAAGGACCTCAGGACGGTCACCCCGGGAGTGGTTCCGACGCCGGGGTTGGAGGCTCTGACGGGGGTCCGGGAAGCCGGGGCTGGGGGGGTCTGTGCCCCGCTCACGGTGACAGCGGGGCCACGGGATACAGGGGACACACGTGGGGAGCGCTGTTCGGCGGGGCGGTCCAGGGGCGGGGCTAAGGGCGGGGAGGGGCCCGGGCCGGGCGGAGCCGCGGGGCCGGGTCGGGCTGGGCTGGGCCGGGCTGGGCTGGGCACGGCTCGGTGCGGTACAACCAGAGCGCCATGAACCGCTTTAAGGCGTCCAAATTCCGGCACACCGAGGCTCGGCTGCCCCGCAGGGAGGTGAGCGCCGCGGGACGCGCCGGTAGTGGGGGATCGCGGGGGCGGTGGGGTAGGGGCTGCCGGCGGGCAGGGATAGGCACAAGCACAGGCACAGGCACGGGGACAGGGCAGGACCGGCCCCGCCCCGCGGCACCGGCAGGGCGCGGCTCCGGGCGCGCATCGCCGGTGTGGCGGGGCCATGCCCAGGTGCCCCGGCCGCGGTGCGGGTGCGTCGCCCGGCGGCCCCTGCTTGGCACTCGCTGCTTCCCATCCCGGGGTCCGCGGAGGATCCTGGCCTCGGGGCGCTCCGCAGGTGGGGCTGGTGGGGACCCCAAACCCTCTCCCGGGGCGGTGCAGCCCCCCTGGCAGTAAGCTGCTGGCATGGGGTAGCCGTCCCGTGGCGGCTGCTCCCCTCCTGCCGCTGGGCACGGCTGGCACAGGCGGTGCATCCCCGGATCCTGCTGCCCGCCGCCGTTTGGTACCTCACCCGTGCTCAGCCCTCCCAGGCTGGCCTGTGCCAGTCAGGAAACCGTGCACCGAGTGTGAAGTGCTGGGCCCCGTTCCTGCTACCCCCCTCCTGCCACCCTGCTTCCGCGGGCACAGAAGAAGTGCTGGGCCCCACGGGACGGTGCTGAGCTCCATCACCCTGGCCATGAGCTCTGGAGCACAGAGCCATGTGGTGCCCAGTTCTGGCCTCTGCTCCATGAATAACCAGCCCAAATAATGCCAAGCATCATGATCCATTCTGGAGCTGTGTTGGCAGTGGGTAGCTCTGTCCTGCTCTCTCCCAAACCACAGAGCTGGGCCAGGGCACTCTCCCAGGTCCTGTTGCTGCAGATTTGGCAGGGCAAGGGCAGAGATGCAGGGTCAGGGCTGGATGAGTCACATCAGGGAGTGTTATCAGGACACACAGCCCTTCTGGGGGCTCCCTGAGCTGAGCACCCTTCACCCCAGCACCTCCTCAGCACCGTGGCCCTGAGCAAGGCTGCTGCTGTTCCCAGCCCTTGGGTGTGCACACACTCCTTGCCTGCAACTTCCCGGCCGAGTTGTCCTTGCACCAGGCTGGCCTGGCCTGTGCTCACATGCCTCTGCAAACCCAGCAAGCACCCAAAACATCCTTCTGAGCTTCAGCTGTAGGAGGGGACATGCCATCCCCATGGCGTGCCAGCCTCGGTGTGTCTGCAGAACAGGTGTCAGGTCACTGAAATCTCAGTTGGATGAATATTTGGCTGTGAATCTCAGTGTTCAGATGAGTCACTGGCAGTGGGGAGCGTGTATGCCTGGGGGGTGTGGGTGCTGGGACACCTAGCTGTGCAGGACATGGCATCATCCTGGCAGGAATGTCCCCATCACCGCTGCCCTGGTGTTGGTTCCATGGTGGAGGAGCTCTGAGGGACAGCATGCTCTCACCCCCATGTGCAGGGAGGGATCTGCTGTGCAAGGTGGCCTTTCCAAAAGGCTTTTCCCATCCATTCTTGAAACGTATCCTTGGGTGTGAGGCCACACACTCCCCACAGGGCAGGAGGTGGAGATGGACGTCTTATCACCAAACCCATCTCAAGTGTCACAGCGGGAAGCTCTATTCTGTCCCCAGCTGAGCGTCTGTTTATGGAGGCACTGGCAGACACCCGACCTGGCTGGATCAGGAAGCGCAGTGTAAACATCAGGGATCACATCTGAGTCTTCTCTTCAGGCAGCATCTGCGGGACTCTGCTGGCAGATGCCCCTTGAGAGCTCACAGTTTGTTCTAGGGATGTAGGCAGGATGGTTCCATGTGCTTTCCTGGCTGTGCTGGCACACTGCAGGAAGGATCACTTCCTTGAGGGCTCTTGCCTGTGTGTCGGGAAATTGTGGGGTCAGAATGGACCAGCTCTGTGACACCTCACTGCAAGGGTCCTGCATGGTACCCCCAGTGCTGGGGGCCAGGTGTGACTGGTGTCCCCCTCACTGAGGGCCCAGTGCAGGGTGATGGGATGCAGATAGTTGGACCCTTTTTCCTGCTCATGCTCCAGACCTGTTCCCCATCCCACTGCAGCCCCCTCCCCACCTGCCACGTGCAGGGACATGAGAGGTGCCTTTGGTGGGAGAAGGGTTAACAGGTCTGCACCGAGCTGTGAGGGGAGGAAGTGCTGCAGGAGCCAGTGTCCCCTGACAGGCCTCAAACGGAAGTTGTGCAAAGAGAGGAAACCTGGGGCTCAGGGTTTCCCTTCCCTTCGAGGGTGTCTGCCCAGTTTGTGGGGTATCCATTGCTCTGGACACCTACTGCAGCTCCAAGGGCTGCCATGGGCACACAGGCCTGGTGCCAGCCATGAAACACCTGTTGTCTGTCAAGTGTTGGACTTGGCCCTGGGTGTGCCAGACTCCTGGCCTTGGTGGCCACTTGAAGTGATGTGTCTGTGTCACCTGGAGCAGATCTGGCTGATGGAGGGTGTCCCAGTGCCTCATGGGTGGCAATGCTTGGCCCTGGGAAACACTGCACAGTGGGGTTTTGGGTTTGGATCTGTAATGTAGTTCCTTGGCTGTGTCCGTGTGGGAAGTGTGCTGCTGGAGGTGTTTATTGGTCTCAGTCAGCCACAGCCTGACCCTGTAGTGCTTCACAGCCCAAGCGCTTTTCTCCCATCCAGATTCCCTGACATCCGTTGTATTGCAAAGCCCTCTGAGCACTTCCCACAGTGGGACAGAGCAGGGATGGGACAGTTTGGAGGAGAGGCAGCACCAGGCACTGGGGTGCTGCTGTGTCCCACCCTTCAGCCCCATTGAGGGGCTGTGCTTTGTGCCAGGAGCATGAGCAGCCACATTGCCCTGGGACATCCCAGAGGATGGGATAATCCCATTGCTATTGGCAGTCCCCAGGGTTCCACTGGCGTGGGAGCTCGTCTGGGGCTGAGGGTCTCTGGTCCTGCAGTGCCAATGCTGTTTTGTCCTCTCCAGCTGTGCCTTAGGCCCTGCCATAACAAGGCAGCCCCTGACATGGGTTTTTCCTCTCCATCCCAGGCCTGGATCGGGGGTATCCGAGCGGGCTCTGTCACATCCTGTGGGAATCATGTGAAGGCCAGCTGCCGCTGGATCGCCTTCAACGCTGAGGCAGCAGGTGAGGCACAAGGGCCCCCAGCATGGCTCGTAGGGTAGGATGGATTTATCCCAGTGGTCCCTATGGGGCTGGGTGGTGGGTCAGCCCCACAGACCCCAGAGGCATGAGGGTGAGTGGAAGAGGTTTTCCCTGAGATCCCCCAGAAATGTTGACAGTCGCACACCTCTTGTCTTGCATTGCAAAGCTGGGTATTCCTTGCTGTGTCCCAGGCTGGGGGGAATCCTGGAGCATCCCATGGGTGATGGACAGGCTGGTGTGTGGCTGGTAACCTGCTCCTGTGCCCTCTCCTGCAGGTGTGCTGGGCATTGTGCCACTGGAGTGCGAGGATGGGGGCAAGAGGACCATATCTCAGCTCTGCTGCCACTCAGGTGGGTGACAGGTGCCACCTCACACCTTCACAGGATGTTTGTCCCTGTGTGAGCTGTGGCGGGGGGGCTCAGGTGCTGAGTCCAAGCCTGGGTTGGCTGTCTGCCAGGCAAGGGACATGGGGAGCTGCCAGGGACCATCACCCTGGGCAGGGTGGCATCAGGAGGGGCTCTGCCAGGCTGGAATTAATCCATGTTCCTTCATTTCTTGGGCTGCAGTGAGGCCTGGGCATGTAGCTCTTCCTCACGCCCTTCTAGCACAGCCTTTCCCTGTTACTCATAACATGCCCTGAAATTCCCAGTACACTCAGTTCCAGGCAGGAGTTGGCATTGCCACGGCTTTACCCAGTTCCAGTGGCAGGAGGAACAGGCTGGACCAGCAGCTCTGATGTGGGCAGAGCAAGGGCAGCAAGGAAGGGGCAGTGGCAGCATCACTTCTGGCAGAGAAGCACAGGCACAGGGAGGGGGTGGTGCCCACCTCAGGGTACCCCTCTCCAGGTGTCGGAGCAGCAGTGCCAGCCTGGGGTGCACTGACCACCCATTTCCCAAAAATTATACCAGAGCAGCAAGATGGGAGCTAATCCCAGCACCGCATTCCTGCGTGTGTGCCCTGGCATGGCTGCTGGGCTGTGCAGAGTGCCAGCCTGTGCTACCTTAGTGCCTGGCACCGGTAGCTTCCTCGGATTGGAAAAGCAGGCAGTGAGCTCTGCTGCTCCCCGGGGAGTGCCAGAGGGGTGGTGCACAGGAGCCAGCGCCACATCCACGGCTTCCTAATGGGATCAGCACGAGCCCTTTGAAGCTGCTGTGCCAGAGCAACGCCTCCGTGGCACGGAATGGATTTTCTCTCCTCCCGGGTGGATGCAGCCGAGCGAGCGAGCTGCCTGCTCTTCATGCCTCCGGGGCCTGTCTCCTGGAAGCGGAAAAGTACACAGTGACCTACTTTTCCGAGCGTGCCAAATGCATCCAAGGGGCTGCTGCTGCTGGTGCCAGCCTTACTCCCGCCGGGCCCTGCCACCAGAGCCACCGGGAGCGTCCCTGCTGCTGGCATGCCGGGCCGGGGTGTTACAAAGGGAGCCTTGTCACCAGCATGGCTCCAGCAGGATGGCACAGACACCCTGGTGCTTGCTGTCCATGCTGCTCCCTGTGCCTCGTGAAGGTGTTGGTCTATAAATCAGACAGAGGGATGCCCCTCCAGGACCCCCCCATCCATGCCAAAGGGGTGCAAGACCCTGAGGGACAGAGTGGAGGGGCTCAGGCACCCACAGCAAAGCTGAGCTGCCCCAAAACCCCTCAGTGGAGCTGGACCTGTCCCTGGCTGCTGCTCGGTGTGTGTGTGTGTGTAGGGAAGGAATCAGTCTGGAGAAGAGCAAAGCAGCAGCCACACTGTCTGCAGGGAGAAGGTGGGAACAAACCTCTGCCCTTCTCCTTCCAGATGTGGTCACAGATTTTGACTTCTCACCCTTCGATCAGCTCCTGCTGGCCACAGGCTCTGCTGATGAGATGGTGAGTGCTTGGTGACAGGGATCCCAAGGAGTCACCTCATGATCCCCAGGGTGTCCCCGGGATTCACTGCAGAGCTGGACTGATTGGGAGTAAGAGGAGCATGGGGTGGAGGGTGCCAGCTTGGGGAGAGCAGACTGGGACATTCCCAGATTGTGGGGGACAGAGCAGATGGTGTCAGACAAGGATCAGCCTTCTCCCATCTGGATTTGATCCCACCGAGCTGCAACAAAGTGTCCTTGCACATGGTGTCCTCAGCGACCAAAGCCTGCAAAAGCAGCAAGTGCAGGTGGAGCCAGCACCCAGCTGGGTCCTGCTCATCTGCCTGGGGACTGACCACCCTCCTCTCCTGGGGCTGCAGGTGAAGGTGTGGCGCCTGCCTGAGAGCGGCCAGGACATTCCCAGTGGCGCTGGGCTCACCCTGGGGCCTGGGGGAGCCCCAGTGGATGTGCTGCAGTTCCACCCCACAGCGGATGGTGTCCTGGCCAGCGGCGCGGGGAAGAGAGTCACCATCTGGGACATGGGGCAGCAGCAGCCCCTGACAGGTAGGCAGGGCTGTGACTGCCCATGACACATCTGCACCATGTGTCTGCACCACGTCTGCTTCACATCTCACCATGTGTCTACACCAGTGCTTGGGCTCAAATCCTGACCTCAGTGTCACCCAACAGGCAGCTCAGGTGGCTTTTTGGGCAGGCCACCACAGCCCCTTGTGCCTGTGCACCCCTATGCTCTGATGCAGTGGTGTGAAATGCTCCAGTACTGCTCACGGTGTCCATGGTACCTTTGCTGGGGACCGCCTGGGTGACAGGTCACTCTACCTGCATGTCCCAGGGCATGGGTAGATGGGGGTGGTTGCTGACCAGCCTTGCCCAGACCTCAGCTACCCTGAGGGGGAGAGGAGGTGGGTGGCAGTACAGGCCTGTGGCTTTCCCAGGGCTCCTGGTCTTTGTATCCAGCTGCCAGCAGCACAGGAATGCTCCCTGCACAAGATATAGCAGTGTCCCATTGGGCCCTGGCTGCCACCAGCCCTTTGGAAAGGCCAGGTCATTTCTTCTGGGAAATATTCTGGGTGGGAGAGTGATGGCTCCTGCCCTGTCTGCAGGAGGGACCCTCCCTGATCCTGGCCCTGACCCTGCTTTCCCCCTGCAGTCCTGAATTCCCACGGGGACCAGCTACAGAGCCTGACCTGGAAGCGAGACGGTCACCTCCTCGGCACCTCCTGCAAGGTGAGCAGTGCCCAGGGGTCACCTCACTGTGGTGTGGCACGGATGGGCTGTCTGCCAGCTGCTGGATGCACCCTGATCCTGGGGAGCACCCATTTCGCAGAATCCCAGAACTGTTTGGGTTGGAAGGGACTTTAAAGCTCATCTTGTCCTACCCCTCTACCGCGTGCAGTTACACCTTCCACTAGCCCGGGGTGCTCAGAGCTCCACCCAACCTGATCTGGAACACTTCCAGGCATGGGAAGCATGGAGGGACGGGAAGTTTTGGGGTGGAAGTTGGGAGGCGGGCAGGGAGCAGCACTAGATGGCGCCGGCCGCTCGCTGCGGGACGCGCCGGGAACGCGCGGGGGCCGCGCCCGGCGGCCGGCCGTGCCGGGCGAGTGTGCAAATGAGTGTGCAAAGGGAGTGTGCAAGCCACGAGCCCTCCAGGCCGTGCTTGGGGAGTCGGCAAGCAGGTCTGAACACACACCCCCGGCCCCGGGCTGGAAGCGCAGCCCATCCCGTGCCGAGGGAGAGCGAAGGGTCTGTGGGGGAAGCCCCGGGGAGCCCGGCGCCTGGCCCGGCGTGCGGAGCCGGGCTGCGCGATGAGTCGGAGTCCCAGCTCATGGCTGGAGCCCCGTGCCGAACATGCAGGCTGGGCTCGAGGGGTACAAGCCCAAGCCATGCCAGCTGGGGTGCAGATCAGCGCCCGTGCCATGTGGCTCTGGCTGGCACAATGTGTGCTCCCCAAACAGCACCCTGGCAGCACCCCCCTTGCTGCCTCTGTGTCCCACCAGCCTTGCCAAAAGGAGTCCCATGCCCCATTGGGCAGAGGGGTGCCAGGCAGGAGAGGGCTTGTTCCCCTGCAGCACTGTCAGAATGACATCTGAGGGTCAGGCTCAAGCCCTGGCTCTACTTTGGAGGCTTCCTCTTTCTCTGAGAGCAGTTTTGAGGGTGTTGGGGTCCTGGTCTAGGGGTGCACTCCTGTCTGCGATGTGGGAGGACACAGTACCAGCCATCCATGGAGACAGGCATTGCAGGCAGGACAGTGATGGGCAGGAAGGGGAGGGCTGCTCGCTTCAGCCTTCTGCCTAATGCATCCTGACATCATGCTGGCCCCGAGGTCCTTAACCCTCCTCTGTTCTCTTTTATCTCACCAGGACAAGAAACTGCGGATCTTTGACCCCCGAGCCGGCCCAGCTGCCTCCCAGGTACAGTTCCCTCTGGATGTGCTGCAGGCAGCCCTGACTGACCCACTGGCTGCTGGGGGGTGGGCTTTGGTTCCCCAAACCATCCCAGCCCTGGCTGCACTTGGGAGAGGCAACGTGGAGGCAGGGGCTGAGGGCAGGGGGAACAGGGCTGTCCCCTTAGTGCTGGTGGGGTTTGGCAGGAGGGCCCCTGCCCTCCCACCAGGCTGGGGAGCACCCCTGGTCACCAGCACGTGCCAGGCCAGCCCTGTGGGTGTGAGGGCTCTGGGCTCCCGGGCTCTGCAGGCTCCTGGGCTCTACCCTGCCCTGCAGGAGCTGAACCAAAGGCTCTTAGGGACGAGGACCCGCCAAGGGCAAGGGCTGGGTGGCCAGATCCGCGCAGCTCAGCAAATAACAGTGATTAGGAAATAAGTAGAGAACTTAAGCCTTGACATCAAGTTCAAACAGCCTCTTATTAGAGGTTTCCTGTGGCTTGGGGGCTCTGGCTGCAGAAGGGGCTGGGAGCCTTTAGGAAGGGAGGGATGCAGTGGAGAGCAGGGTGAGGTGGCTGCAGTGGACTCTGTCATTCATGGTCTCCTGCTGCCCATGGACTCGGGAAGCTGGTGGCCTCTCAGCTCAGGCACAGTGGTAACCGCAGGCACTGACCAGAGGGAGCAGGAGTTCCAGGACTTCCCATCTGCTGCACCAGGACTTCCCATCTGCTCCTGCACATAACACAGGTGCTGAGCTCCCCTAAGGCCCCTGGGTGCTTCCTGCGGTGCAAATGGTGCCCTGACCCTTCAGGCAGCCTTATAAACACCCCACCACAAAAAATAAACATAAACCCAGCGGTGACACGTGCGGAGCCAGGGCAAAGTGCTCCCAGCGCTCCAGCGGCTGCCATGATGCTGTCCCACTCCAGTTGCAGCTCAGCATGGCTGGAAGATCCCATTCTCTGCTCCAAAATTTATCTACCACCGGCCCCAGTGCTCCCCTCCCCTCCTGGCCCCCCTTCTCCCCCTGCCAAACCTGTCGGCTTGTCTGACGGCGGAGCTGTGAGTGCGATGGGCTCGAGCCAAGTCTCCTGGGGAGGGTGGACTCTGTCTCGCTGAGCTATTAAAAATAACGTGTGAATGATGGTGGCTGTTCAAAGCAGGCAGTTCACTTCCCTCCGCTGCTGTCTGATCCAGCCCGGGGCCGGCACTTGCATTTGCCAAGAGAAATATGCACCTTCACTGCTGCGGCCCTGCCCCAGCCAGCTCGCAATGGATGGAGATGTTTAGTCTTGGAGAAGTGCTGTGCTGAAGGGGAAAACTTTAAAATGCCATAAATCCTCTGGAAGTTTGCGCAGGACTTGCTTAGCCAAAAGGAATAACACTCCTGGGTTTTGGTCTTTTCTTTTTCCCCATTGCTGGAGGGCTGGGTTAGTTGGAAAGGTTCCTTCTCCCCCCGGGCCAGCGCAGTTACAGAACCGGGTGATGCCGGGGCCACCGTGTGGTGCCAGCACCTCACAGGCTCCTGGCTTTGAAGTTGCCTGGTTTTTGCAGAGGTGAGCTGCAGGATGGATTTTCCAGCTGCGCTGGCCCCTGCAGCACCGTGGGCTGGGTCCCGCCGCCGGCTCACCCCAGTCCTTCTGTGGTGCTGAGAGCTGGCCCCAGGCTGCTCCTCCGGCTGGGATTCTTAATTTGCCAAGCCTGCTTCATTAAACGTTCCCTTTTTTAGAGCAGGGGAAAAGAATGAGAAGGAGCTAAAATAAGAAGCTCAGGGAGGAGGGGTCGCTCCTCCTGATACCTGGTGCTGCTCATCCTGTACCATGGATGCAGCTGGGGCCCAAGGGTGGATGACACAGAGGGTGACTGGCAGGCTGCCTGCACCCTGTGGCTGTGCCCCTGCCAGGGCCTGACCCCCCATTCCTGGCTACGCCCATGGCAGCTATTTTGAGCATATCCCAGCAGCGGGCAGACGTATGTGACGCAGCGTGGCCGGGCTCTAGCTGACCCTGTGGGGTGCCTGGTATGTACCCGGGGCTGTGATTTCCCTTGGGAGAGTGGTGGCCTCATCCTGCTGGATCCCCATCCCCTTGTTGCAGCCCCTTTGTGAGCGTCAGGGCTGTGCTCACACCCTGTTGCTGCTCTCTGTGCTTCCTCAGTGCCCCCAAAATGGCAGTGGAGATGCCAGGGCCACCCTGGGTCCTGCCGTGCTGCCCAGTGCAGCCATGCTCCTGCTGCCTGGCTGGGTCCAAGTCCAAGCACCCCTGTCCTTTCAAAGAGTTCTGTGAATCCTGTGCTCTGCCTTATCCCCTCCCAAGGTCGCGCTGCCCTAGCTGCCTGTCCTCCCCTCCCACAGGGGCTGGTGGTCGCCCTCCTCGCCTTGACCCTCCCCCCTGGAAGCGAGTCACATCCTCTTCCTTGTGGCTTCAGCTCTGCCAAGGCTCAGTGTCGCTGTTCCCGCCCTCGCCCTCCTGTAATCCCTGTGCAAACCCCACCAAACGTCCCTCGTGTGTCCCCCGGGCCCTGCCCTTGGTGGGACGGGACACAGAGCTGAGCAAGGAGTCGGAGCACCGGGAAGGTGCCCATACCCAACTCATGCCTCACCATGGGTCACCAGCACAGTGCAGGGCAGTGATTCGGGTATGCCGTGGGCTACTGAAGTGGCATCTCTGCTTGCCCACTGCCCTGGCCACCTTTCCCTGGGTACAGAGCCCACGGGCCACATCCTGCTCCCCACCCACGGGTGCGAGGGGCCGTGTGTGCATCTGGCCAGCACCTGGCTCCCGGGACAGGCCCGGGACAGGCGCCGTCCGTGTGGAGCTGCGGGGCTGCCGCGGAGAGCGGCCAGTGTGGGATGGAGAGGAGCCGACTCTGTTCTCACGAGAAACTTCCTCCGCCGCAGTTTGGGCAGGGCCGGGGGCGAGGGAACGGCCGAGCACACCGGGCCAGCGCACGCCCCGCTCCCGCCGTAATGAGCTGTGCTAATGAGCGGGGCCGGGGCTGAGGGCGCCTGGGGACAGCTGTGAGAGTGTCCCCGGGGGTTTGTCCCCGCTGTGGGTTTGTCCCCCGAGCTAGTGGGCTGTGCCGGGGACAGAGTTCAGTGATGGGGAGCAGCCGGGGCTCACAGCCCAAGCACAGCCGGTGCTGTCCCAGCCCTGCTCAAGGTCCCAGGAGGGGAGAGGGACACCAGCCCCTGTCCCAAACCATAGCCGTCATCTCATGGGCCCCATCAGCCCTTCCACAGTGGGAGATACGCCGTAGAGAAGGTCCCTGGGGGCAGTGTGGCCATGGTGGCAGGGTGATGCAGTGGTGAGGTGAAGATTCGGGTTGGGGTGATCTGGCTGTGCCCACAGCCAAAACTCCATGGACCCCGACATGTCACCTCTGCCCAGGATCCAGCTGTCAGCCCAGGGCTGATTTGGGACGGCTTGTCATCATCAGGGGAAGGCGCATCAGGACGTAGAGAGACCTTAACCATCCTCCCACTTCCCCATCATCACGGTATCCCACGCTGGGGTCACCCCGGGGGTACCTGACTCCCAGCCTCGGCAGAGGCTTCCTCCGGGCTGGGGGAAGGTCCACAGCATCCCACATTCCCAAGGAGACCGTGGGAAGTTTTGAAAAAGTTGGCCTGACTCTGGGCTGCCTATTTATAGCACCACAAGCTCGGCGCTCTCATGCTTCTGTTCCCCAGCGTAGCTGCACGGGACTGTTTATATTTCCTCTGCTCCGCTTCCCCCTCGGCCGTCCTTCCCAGGAATGCCGCTTGGTATGGCAGACATGGGGAAGTCGAAGAAGATTTGGAATGAGCCAGAGGCAGGCATCTCAAGGAGTGTGGGTGTGTGGTGGCACCAGCTAGTCCTTGCCTGGGTGCCCATCCCTCCTGCTGGGAATGGCCCCACCAGTGCAGCCCTGCATGGCTTGGCATCTCCATTACTGGGGGCTGGGGCTCCTCGTGGTATTCAGGGGCAGAGGGCAAAGGTGTTTTGGGATTTGATAGCAGCCTCATAGCAGAGCTCGTGGGGCCGGTGGCTGCAAGAAAAGGGAAGAGGCAGCGGAGGATGGGTGGGTGTGATGGGTGCTGGGTGCTACAGCCAGCCCACCCCCATGGCCAGCGAGTCTTCCTTCTCCTGCCCAGAGAGGGAGGTCCTGCTCCCATACCAGCCTTGTGCTGGGCATCTGTGCTCAGTGGCAGCCCACTCACCTTCCTGCTCTTGCTGGGCTCACAGCATCCCCTGGGACATGGCCTTGGCCTCACCAAGGGCAGGAGGGCTTGAATGGAGCAGGGGGACAGTGCTGACAGTGGGGGGAGAGGCAGAACCCAGCAGTGCCCAGCTCCCCAGGGCACAGGGGCACCACGGCAACACTGCCCTGGCCAGTGGGGTCAGAGAGATGGCGTGGGTAGCAGGAGACTTGTTCTGGTCCCTGCCCACTGTGACACAGACACCTCACACCTGGCAGAGGGCAGGGCCATTGCTGGCAGCCTGATGGCTACTGGAGCATCCCTGCTGCTCTGTGGGATCCATGCACTCCCCGGGGGCAGGTGACAGCTGCTGGTCTCCTTGAGCTCCGGGCAGAGACCAGGAGTGGGGCTCGCCCAGGAGAGGCTGCTCTGTTCTCCTGGTTACCTCTGGAGTAACTGGGATTTGGCAAGGAGAGATCACTCACATTCTTGTTCAGAGAGGAGGATTTGGTGCGTGGTTAACCCTCTCGGCTCCCTGGAAGTCATTCCTCCTGCCGCCGACAGCCTTGTGGGGTGTGGAAGGAGCAATGCTTCCCCATGTGCATGGACCCGGGGTGGGTGTCTGTCCCCAGAGGCCCCACAGTGCCCTGTCCGGGGGAGACCCCTCCTGCCCTGGCACCCACTGGCAAAGGGATAGCTCAGCCTGGCACTGGTGCTTCCTGTGCCCACGCAGATCCTGCTGCTGGGGCTGCTTCCCACGGGGATCAGATGTCCGTGGGCTGTTAGCCATGCTCATGGGCTGTTAGCCACCGGCAGGGCTGAGCTGTTCCAGCCCTGCCAGCCACGGGGGCTCTGCCAACAGCAGAGCTTTGACCCCCCGGCCACCTCCCGCCCGTCCAGCCCCACGGCTCTGCCCTGGGCTCCCACCTCCGGCTTTCCCTGCCCTGCATCCGGCTCAGGGTGACGGCTCCCGGCGAGACAGAGATCGCCTGGGAGCCGGAGCAGCCTTAGCTTTGTGTGGGGCTCTCCCAGGCAGCCGCGGAGCCGAAGCGGCCGCTCCCTGTGGGCAGCTGTTCCCAGCTCCCCGACCCCGCCGCATCGCTGCCAACAGCTGCGTCCGACACGCCGGCCGTGGGCCCCCCGCAGCCCCCGGGGCTGCTCGGGGAGAACGGCTGGGGACCCCCATGGGTACCAGCACCTTACCCCAGCCTTTGCTGGGAGGGATGGGTTGAGACTGGGAGAGGAATGGTGCTGGCAACTTTCCCCGTGCAGCCGATCTGGCTCCGAGGAGGGGGCACAGACTCCCCCCAGCTTGGGCTGCCCAAAACCGGCTGTGCTGGACTCGTGCGATGGGCAGGAGGAGGCTGGGCTGCCTGGGCACTGGCGGGGAGCTGGAAGGCTTTCTTGGATCCCCTCATGCTGGCCCAGAGCTGGTGGGCTCCTTGCAGCCTGCCGGGGGGACAGGAGACTCGGGAGGGACGCCCTTGGCTGTGGCTGGTTCCCTGCTCCAGGGGCACGGGAGGTTCCAGCATCACTCCGGGAAGGCTGCCAGGGTCTCTGCCCAGCTCTGCCAGCCCCACGGGTGTCCCAGGGCTGAACCACACCAGTGTCCACCCTCAGTGCCAGGCCAGAGCACCCCGTCCCTGCCAAGACCCTCTGCACCAGGGGAGCTGCTGTCCGCACGCTCACCTCTGGCAACATCTGCGCAGGCTGAGCACGGAGCAGCCCAGCCTCCCGCATACTTGCTGCCATACGTACAGCTCAGCCGGGATGGAACTAATGCAGAAAGCATGGCCCTGCGCCGCAGCCGGCACGCCGGGGGCTGGGAGCGCCACGGCAGCACCCTGCCCTCCGCCAGCCCTGCCACCGCCCCAGAGCTGCCACCACCGCCAGCGGGTCCGGGGCACCCGCGGGACCCAGGGCCGTGGAGCCGGCGCCGTAGGTTATGGGATCTGCAGATGTTGAGCTCTGGCTGCCACAGCCGCACGGCTCAGGTGCAGAAGTGCTCTCCTGGCTGACGCGCGGGCTGGCCCCGGCTCCTGGAGTTTCCATCCCTCTTGGCACCGATCCTGGGACATGTTCCCTTCTCCAGGTCCTTTCCCTGCCGGGCGCTGGGTCTGCTGCCAGCGTGCTGGTGGTGGGGGCCAGGCCCCTCCTGCCCCACATCCTGCCCCTGCGGCTGGGAGCGCCGGGCTCAGCTCGGCCAGCACTGTCTCTTCCAAGTGAGCCGTGTTTGTGCTGGCAAGGCAGCTGGCGTGACGGAACCAGGGCACGACTAGCTTGGCACCGTGCTCCTGCTCCTACCCTGGCTTCTCCAGAGAGTGCAGTCTCTCTGGGGCTGGAGGCTGCTCCAGCAGGGCTTCCCCTGAGGGGAGGGGGTGGGAGATGCGACACCTCTGTGCCCCCTCCCTGGACGGCAGAGCCTCGCTGGCGGTCAAAGCATGGCTGTGTCCGGTGGTCACAGTGCTCATACCGAGGGGGACCCAGCTCATGGGCGCCTCCGTGGGCACTCTCAGTGCCCACCGCTCCCCTCCTGCCCCGCGCCTGGTTGCCCTGCCCTGCGCAGAGGTCCCGGAAGCGCCGTGCCGGGTTTGGCTCTGGCAGAATCCTCCGCTTTCCCTGCCAGCTCCGAACTCGTTAGCAGCCAGTTCTTGGCGCTCTTCAGTGAAAGCGAGGGGCTGTGAGCGCTGCCTGTGCCGCGGGCCAGGGCTGGCTGCCGGCTCCTGCTGGGGCGCCGGGAACCGCAGGGCCCATCTGGGGACCACATGGGAGCCGGGAAGCACCCGCTGACAGCGGGTGAAATCTTTCCCCTCCCATCCTCAGCAGGACCAGGATGTGGGTTGGGGGTCCCAGCCCCACAGGGAGCCCAGGGGAGAGGTGGAGCAGGGTGCAGGGGATTAGAGCAGTCTGGGGAACGTGGCCAGGCTCAGTTTGCTGTGTGTTTCGGTAGCGTCCGGGCACACGTGGGGCACCCAGCTCCTGGAGCCAGGATTCAGCACGGATAAAGAGCCTGGGGATGCAGCCGGGGAAGTAAGTCCCTCTGTCATCATGGCCGTGGCCAAGCCTCCTCTTGTGCCTGTGGCATGGAGCAGCTTCGTCGCAGCACTCTGTCCCCCTCACCCCGGGTGACCAGGTGTGGGGCAAGCCCTGGGGACCTGGGAGCCATCCTGTGCCCCATCACATTCACGTTACCTGCTGCCACCCTCCATTCCTCGCTGGGAGCCAGGCCAGCTGCTCCATGAGGCAACCACGCTGGCGTGGGGGGGAGCCAGGGCTGTCACCGCTTGCAGGCTGTCCCCACTGCACTGTCCCCATGGCAGCTCTCAGCAGAGCCTGAAGCCAGTGCTCGGCTCCATGTGCTGGGCCCCGGGGCAGTTCACAACCACGGCTGGTGAAGCACATGTCCCCTCAACGTGTCTGGCATGGCTGGCAGCAATACTGACAGCCCTGTCTCCTGTGCCTTGCAGAGTGTCCCGGGACACGACAACAACAAGGACTCCCGGCTGCTCTGGATGGGCTCCAGTGATTGCCTCATCTCTGTCGGGTTCAGCCAGGTACTATCCTCACCAGGAAGGTGGCCCTGGCATTGCTGGGATGTTGCAGCCCTACTCCCCGTGACTGCTGTGCCAAAGCACCCCAACTGCTTTTGGGGTGACCTGTCCCCCATGAAAGGAGGAGATCCCCTCGCCAAGTGTCCTGTCCCTTGCTGGGATGGCAGAAGGTGGCTGGCAAAAGCAGTGGCACCGCGGGGCCATCCGGGCAGCCCCAATGCCCACCGATGCCATGTCTGTGTCCCTGCAGATGCGGGAGCGGGAGGTGAAGCTGTGGGACACGCGAAGGCTCAGCGGGGCAACACTCACCATGGCACTGGACACCTCTCCCGGGTAGGGATGGACACTCACTGTGGGGTGAGAGGGCAGGTGGTGGGAATTTCGTGGTCAGGGACCACCAGGGAGCGTGGTGGCAGAGGAGGCGGTGGCACAGAGCTCCTCACACCAGCAGCACTCAGCCACAAAGCTGGGGACAAAGCTGGGGACAGCACAGCTGCACCCCATTGCCATTTGGGTGAGATCAGAGGGTAGAGGCAGTGCTGGGAAGAGCACAGAGGTGTTCTGTGGTGCCGTGGTGGGTGGTGGAGCTGCTGGGGACAGTGCCTGAGATGGCTGCTGGCTGGGTGGGCTCATGCACTGGGACAGCACCACAAGATGGCACGGGTGAGTGAATCCCTTTGGCGCTGCTGGAGCACTGGAGCAGCTCAGCCCTGGCCTCCCACTCATGCAGTACTTTGTGCCGCGGTGCCATGTGGCTGCCCAGCCAGCCGTGGCCAGGCCAGGGCTCACCAGGCAGCCTCCAGGGAAATGGAAAAGGAGCTTTGGCAGTGTAAGGGGTCAGTGCCCCTTGTCACGGCACAATGGAGCCGTCTCCTGTCCGTGGGGACTGCCAAGGCCAGGAAAACTCCGGTTAGACCCGGCCTGGCCTCTCCCACGCTGCCCAGTGAGCTGGCCTGGCATCACTGTGTGGGCGAGAAAATGGGAGGGGGAGGAGGAGGAGGAGGAGGCTGTGCCTTCATCCCACCAGGGTGATGGGGGTTTGGGGCACTCCAGTTGGGATGTACTGGAGGCCACCAGCTCTTCCCAGGGCTGCTGGCAAGAGCAGCCTGTGTGCCAGACAGGCTCTGTGATGGGCCAGGATGCTGGGGCAGGCTGGATAGTCGGCAGCCAATACAGGGCCTGTGGCGTGGGGCTGAGTGAGCTGTGACAGCCTCTTGGCTGTCCTGCCAGCATCCCCCACGCCGGGGTGTCGGCTCTGGGCTGGCGATGGCAGCAGCCAGGACAGACAGGAGGGGAGGGGACCAGTCACTGGCACGGTGGGGAGGTGCTGGTGTGGTGGGAGCAGGCAGAGAGGCTGCCGGAGCATTCCTTACCCTCCTGCCAGCTCCCGGGGGAGCAGCTCCCAGCTCTCCTGCTCACCAGCTCTTGCCAGCACAGTGGGCAAAGGCCACCAGCCATCAGTGTCCAGCGAACACTCCCCGGGGAGGCCCAGGCATACAGCATGCTGCAAGGGGACACCTTGGGGTACATTACTGCTCTTGGAGGAGAATCCAGTGGGATTTACACCGAATCCTCGCTGGGCCGGGGCGAGCCAGCCAGGCTAAATGGGATGCAGGCGCGGCTGCGCTCAGCCCCCTCAGCACAGGCTGCAGTTATTTTGGCTGCCGGGTTTATCGGCGCAGGAATGCGGCTGGCGGGCGCTGCCTGCGCGTCACTCCGAGGCCCTGCCGGCCCGCGGCTGCGTGGCGGGGCCAGCCGAGAGGGGCTGGGGGCGGTGGGAGTGAGCGGGGACCACCCTCCCCCCGTGCTGGGGAGGTGCTTTTTTTAGGCAGCCACGCCGGGGCCACCGTGCTTCCAGCCCCAACCGCTCCTGCCTGTAAATCTGGCGAAGATGACAAATGGCGGAGGGGGATTTGGGCTGTCTCCCGGCGGAGGTGCCGAGCGGGGGCGGTGCTGTCCCTCCGGCAGAACCATCCCGAGCTGGGCCGCGACAATCAGGAGCCGTGGAGCCATGGCAAGGGCACAGGGTGGATGGTCTTGGGGTCACCAGGTTCCCCTGAAAGTACTGCTTGGATCAGTCTTAGAACTGGGGGACAGGGACTCAGTCCCCAGGGGATGATGGAGCAGCAGTGGGGCTGGCTGTGGGTCTCCGGCGTGGCCGTGGGTGCCCAGTGTGGGGCACGGAGATGTGTAGGGCAGCGCAGCAGTGCCGGCCGTGCCTTGAGCGAGGCGTGGGGAGCTGCAGCAGCAGCAGCTCGTTGAGGCTCTTTGAGGAAGCAATCAGTGGGCGGGCAGGAAACTCATACCATTCATTACTGACGCCAGGCCGGCAGGAAGGGGAGTCCGCATCCCCACCGCATCCCCACCGCGCCGCCGAGCCGGCACCACGCGTCCCTGTGGCACCCCAAAGCAGGGCCATGGCGTGCCCCAAGGTGGGGGTCACCCCAGTGTGTTCACCCCAATGCCCACAGCCATAACAAATCCTTCAGGCTGGTTGTGCCCCTATCCAGCATCTCTCGAGAAGAGGGCAGAGAGTGGGAGGCACCAGCCCCATGCATCCACATATCAGCATGTGCTTTTTGGGGGTTCTCCTTCCCAAATCCTGAGCAGGTGAGCTATTTCCGACCACACAAACCTCATTTGCAAAGCACCCCAAGTGTGCCAGGGCCGTGCTCAGGAGCTGACCCCGCCCATGCCCAGACCCTGAGGGAACGGGAGGTGGGAGGTGCGGGTGGCCCCAGCCCCTCTCTGCGCCCTGGTCCTCAATGTGCCGCCCCCGGGTACCTGCTGTTCCTTCAGCTCGGGTTTTGTCCCCCCTGGCCCCCTTTAATTAGATCAAGGAGCAGCAGGGCAGGAGCCAGGAAGGGGCCTCAATAGGTTATTGTAGCCCTAAATTGTAACCAGCACTGGCGGGGTTGGATTACCGGCTCCGACTCGGGGTCACCAACCAGACCCCGCTGCCGCGCGCCCGGCAGCCGCCCCAGCCCTGCCCGGAGACGGTGCTGTCACCGCCATGGTGACAGGAGAACAGCGGCTTCCTTGTGTCACCGCATCTTTTGGTGTCCTGAAAATGTCCCCAGGGAGGCTGGGAGTGCCACGGCCAGCTCAGGACTATGGCTGGAGCGGTAGGGATGAGGAGCCCGGGTCAGCTGAGGTCCCAGGGAGCCATGTCCCCATGGCGTGTGCCAACAGTGGGCATATCCCTGCAAGGCAGGACGGTGATGGGGCTGAGGGATGGGGACAGCTGGATCCCCACCACCCTTCACGGTGCGAAGTCCGAAAGAGCCGGGAGGTGCCAGAGCCGGGACCTGCCTGCACCAGGGAGCTGGCAAAACAAGATGTTTGCGGAGGGATTTGGGACCGTTTGGCTCCCCCAGCGCTGGAGCAGGACGTAGAGGAGTCCAGGTGGTTCCCTGGGGACACTGCCCAGGGGTGCTCAGTCCCTAAAACTCAACCCATGCCCCTGCCCCAGCCAGAGCCCGTGACTGAGCCAGCTTCTGGGGTCAGGCTTGCTGCCCTGGCATCTCCCGGGTCCAGCCCTCATGTGCACCAGGGCACCCGACCTCACCAAGGCACATGTCCCCACTATCACCCTGCCACCTCTCCTCAGGCACCAGCTGCAATGGGACCTCAGTGGCTGGTCCTGCTCCCGTCCCACCTGGCACCTTCTACACTGCTTTTTCCTGGGGCTTAGCAGCCCTTTTGGGTTGTGGTGGGTGTTTGGGAGTCTCTGACAACACCCACCCCAGCAGGAAGAGCCCTGAGCAGGACAGGTCCATCCTTGTCCCCACCCCTGTCCCAGTCTGATCCCAGAGGTGCCTGGGTTGACATGTGCTTGTCATCAGTGGGAAAGGGGCTTTTCCTGCCCCAGCTTGGCTACCACCCTCAGGCACAAGGAAGGGGAGAGGCCACCCCACCCCACCAGGTGTCACCCCAGTGGGACCCATCCCTTGGGGCTCCTGGGCAGCCACATGAAGGGGTTAAGGCGGGGCAGCCGCCCAGCCCCATGTCGCCTGTCCCGTAATTCCACTGGGTAAAAATAGCCCAGCGCTGGGGAGGGATGGCAGCACCGAAATCACTCCCAGATGAGCCACGGCCTCGATGGCCAGACGGTACTCCCTGGCCTCCGCAGCTTTCCAGGAAGCTGATGAGCTCCAAATCTCTTCCTGGCAGCGCTGGGGGCTGTGTGATGGGCACACGCCTGTTCTCCCCCAGAGAGCAGGCATCCAGACCCCTAGCACCAAAGCAGGACCCCTTGGGGCTTTGTTCCAGACGTGGAGACCTGGGGGACCCAAGGGACCTAACTTTAGTTTCCGTGGGGCCATGCTGGGCGCAAAGGGGTGATTTCTTGGGAGACTGGAGCCCTCCAGCCTTGCCACGTCAGGGTGCAGGCAGGATTTACCCCGGTGAAGCCAGCGGCTCCTCCCGCTGTGGCTCCCCGCCGAGCCCCCATCCTGCCGGTGGCTCTGGCCGGGGCTCTCGCTTACCGGCCCCGCTGGATCGCACTGCGAGAGGGATTTTTTTGGGTCCATTTCAGGGGGTTTTGCAATCCTTCGCGGCGCTGATTCAGCTCGCAGGAATTAGCAGCGCCGCACGATGTGCCGCTCGGAGCCGCTCTTGGCGCGCGATGGGGCTGGCAGTGGCCAGGGGAATTTTGTGCCTGGGTTCGGGAAGCCACAGGGGCTGGGCAGTCCCATTTTGGGCACTGCTGCTCTCCCGCAGGGCTGCCCGGGTGCAGACATGGGTGTGGGTGGGGGCGAAGCCCTGCCCTGGCTGCAGTGTCCCCACCACCTCCATGCCAAGGCTGAACTCTGCTGCGCCCTTGTACGGCTGGCACCCTAAAATCCTTGGCTGGGAGTGTCCCAGGGGTGCTGCACCTGCCAAAGCTGAGCCCCGACTTTGCTTCTGCCCTCCTGGCATCTCCAATGTAGCTCCATCACTTTGGAGCTGCTGGAAGCCCCTCCAGAGCAATGGGATCAGCTGAGGTGCCAAGGGGGTACCCAGCACCCACCTGGCATGTGGGGGGTCCCCTGCAAACCTCCAGCTAATTGCAAGTGGGCCAATCAGCTTCTTTAGAGGAAGGGCACTTCATGGAGGCAAAGGAGGGGGGAAGGGAGGGGGCTCGGGAGGCTGGAGGGCTCCTGACGCCGGTGCCGACGTGGGGACACGCCAGGGGCTGGGGCGGGCTCGGGGGGCTGTGGCGGCGGCCGGCCGGGGGCACTCGGCGCGCGGCCGCGGCTCCGCCAGGGACTTTTCTTCTCTCCTCCTCGCGAGGCTGGAAAATATACAAAGCTCGCAGTGAAAATATTTACACAGCAGCAATTTTGGGAGGAATTTGGGATGTTAATTTGAAAAATCTGTGGGGAGAGGACCACAATGGGCCCTTTGAGCGGGCGAGCGTGGCCATCGCAGCGAGCCGCCCGCGCCGGCGAGGGCCCCTCCTGCCGCTGCGCCGGCTCTAATGGGAGCCAGCCCTGCCGGAAGCCCACCTGGGAGCCGGGGGGCTGCGCCAGACGGCCCCGCCGACGCCCCGCGCCCCTAATTGCATCCAGAGCCGCTCCCTGCCCCGGGCGAGCGGGACCGCGGGGCCGGCGGGGTCAGGGCCGTGTCCCGCGGCGGAGCGTTCGGCCCGGAGCGGCACGGCGGTGACCCTCGGCTTCAGCCCCGCGCTGTGCTTATTCTCTCCAAATCAAACATACCTCGGCGGGCAGGGCCCCAACCTGGAAAATTCCAGCCCGAAAGATAAAGGATTGGAAAACGATTAAAACCAGAGGGTTGGAGCAGAAACCACTTGGCAGCGGGAACGTGCCGAGCGTCGGCTCGCAGCCCACCCGGCCGGGGCCAGCGCACAAAACCGGCTGTTCCCGGGGCCGGGCAGCGGGGGCTCTGGCTGCGGTCCCCGGGCTGGGGGGGCCACGCAGGCTGACACTTGTCACGGGCGATATGGGGGTCCCGGTGCCGCCGCGGGTGACGTCAGGAGGTTGGGCTGGGCTGTTTGTCCCGCAGCTGGCCCCGGAGCCATCTGGCAGGCGGGGAGGGATGAAGTAAGGCTGGATGATGCGCAGGGCAGGGGCTGATTTGAACCTCGTGGCCTCTGTTTTGGTAACACCTCCTCAGCGCCCGAGGTGGGGGGCAGCACCCTGAGGGTAAAAACGCCCAGAGAGTCGGGAAAACTCCCCCTCCCTTGCCCTGACTCATCCTGGCGCTCGCCAACAACAACGGGAGGACACGCTGACCTTCCCGCTCCTCTGCAGGGGACACGCTGCGCTGCCCACACCCCTGCCTGTGATGGGCAGTGCCTGCCAAGGTGCTCAGGGCTGCACAGAGCTTTTCGTTGTTGTTATTTTAATTGTTTTGGTTTTTTTTTTTTACAAAAAGACACCCTTCTGATCCACCTTACAAAAGAGATGTACACAAACCTGTACTAAAAAAGTTTTCCCAGAAGAAATGGGAAATAACGGTGTATAAATATTCTCTCTGAGTTCTTAAAGCTTCAATTCCCGGTTTGCCTGCTCGGCACTTCCTTTGGCCCGGGGGGCCCGAGGGTCCCAGCTCCTCGGCCAGGCCATACTGCTCACATCAGCTTCCAGGGAGTCGAGTCATGGGCCGTGCTCCACTAAAGGACCCTTGTTACCAGCACGTGGGCGTCCCTCAGCCGAGTCACAGCAGCTTTCTCTTTAGCAGGAGCTAAAAAAAGCCCCCCAACACCCAAATTAACCCCCTCTTCTCTTGCGCTACCCACGTTCTAGGTAGAGTCACAGAAATCAAGGCACAGAGCAGTAAAACTCGTGTCTCCTCCTGAAGTGTGGCAGCCTCTTGGAAATTGCACATTGTGGGACTGGGGGGGTTTCTGCCTCAATTCAGTCAGCTCCTTGGCAATCCACATACCAGAGGGACAAGGCCAGGTGCTGCCGCTGGAGCTCAGCCCTCCTGTGTCCAAGGCTCTGGCAGCCCTGTGGGCTCAGAAGTAGGAGGGTTTGAGCCCCGGGGTGTTGTTGTTGCTGGGGTAGTGCGACTGCATGAGTGGCACCTCGCACTCAGAGCTGCCGGAAAGCATCGCCGCCTCTGGCACCTTGCAGCCGTGGCTGCTCAAATCCCCGTTTTCCAGGCAGGCTTTCACCCCTTCCAGCTCCAGAGGGCCAGCGTCCACCACAGTGCCAGCATGTGCCTTGGCCCGGCGGTGCCTGCGGTAGTACATGGCGGCGGTGACCACCACCACCAGCAGTAGTGCGGCAGCCAGCGCGGGGACAAGGATCAGAGCGAGGTTGGGGTCTTGGCTCTGGGTGACAGGGGAGTGCTGCTGCAGGCTGAGGGGCAGAGTCTGTGCCTCGGCGCAGTGCTCCTCCTTGGCGACCTCCCCCAGCGCCCCGATGCAGATGCGGTAGGTGCAGTTGGGTTTCAGTGCCCGCACCGTGTACTCGGAGAGCGAGGCTGGCAAGCGCAGCATCACCGGCCGCTTGTCCGGCCCTGACAGGTTCCGGTAGCTCAGGCGGATGCCCTTCAGCTGCGCCTTGGACTGGACGTAGTTGTGCAGGTCCACTTTGAGGGAGGTGCTGCCCACCTGGGCAATGCTGACCCGCCGGCCAGGCTGTGGGGCTGGTGTGCCCGGGGCAGGCGTGGTCCCCCTCACCTCCACCTCGCAGTATGTCCCAGCAAAGTCCACGGGGCACAGGCACTCCAGGAGGTTCTGGGCACCCAGGTGGCAGGTGCCGCCATTCAGACACGTGCGGGGGGGACAGATGGGCGCCAGGGGGCTGGTGGGGGCTGGGACACCACTGAAGGGCACCGGCGTGGAGCTGCCCTGGGGGTCTCTGGCCCTCGAGGTGGGTGCAGCAGTGCTGGGGGGCGGTGGCGGGCGGTGGGTGGTGGGCAGTGGTGCAGGCGGTGGCAGAGTGGTGGTGCGGGGTGTGGTGGGCGTGGGTGTGGTGGTGGGGCAGCCAAAGTCAGTGTACTGCAGGTGGTGGAGGAGCTTGCCGGAGTTTTTAGGGGGGAAGTGGCAGCGCGTCTCCTCGGGGCGCCGCAGGACCACGCCACTGGCATTCACCCACTGCACCAGCCAGCTCATCTGGCAGATGCAGTTGAAGGGGTTGCCGGCAGCAGTCATGGCCCGCAGCCTGGGGAAGAAGCTGGAGAAATCCCGAGGGATGGTGTTGATGTTGAGGTTGCTGATGTCCAGCTCCTGGAGGTTGTGGAGGCTCTGGAAGTCCTCAGCTGGCAGCTGGGAGATGCGGGCATTGCCAGCCAAGCTGAGCCTGGTGAGGCTGCCCAGCCGGCGCAGCACCACCGGGACGCGCTCCAGCAGGTTGTCAGAGACGTCCAGCTCGTGGAGGTTGTTTTGGACTTGGAAGAGCTCTTCATTTAAGCTCGTCAGGCCCAGCCCTGCAATCTTCAGGGACTCAATGTTGACAGCATGGAAAGCCCCTGTTGCAATGGCGGGGATCTTGTTCCAGCTGATGTCCAGCAGCAGGAGATTGGGCAGGTCAAGAGGGGGCACAGCCCTGAGCTGGTTGTTCTGCAGCTTTAGTTCCAGTAGATTCTCCAGCGTGTCAAATGCAGCAGCATGGATGTGCTGGATCCTGTTCCTCTGCAGGTAGAGCCGCTCCAGCAGCCGCAGCCCATGGAAGGTCTCATTGGTGATCTCCTGCAGCTGGTTAGAGGACAGGTCCAAGTTGACAAGCTCTGTCAGGGGCTGAAAGATGTTTCTCTGGATGCTGGTGATCTTGTTTTGCGAGAGGTCAAGGAGCTGGAGGGCGGGCAGCCCTGCAAAGCTGTCCTCACTGAGCGTTGTGATGCCATTCTCAAAGACATAGAGGGAGAGGGTGCTAGGGGGCAGCCCCTGGGGCACTGTCTGGCCCCGCCTGGCCGCACACAGGATGGTCTTGGGGTCCTGGCACTGGCAGTCCACGGGACATGCCCTGGCCAGCTCCCGCCAGGCCAAGAGGAGCAGTGTGCAAAGGATCAGCTGGTTCATGGTGTCAGCTCTGCAGAGAGACAAACACAGACAGGGTTAGGGGATTGGCCCTGCTGGGGGTACCCAGGGCTGGTAGGGCTGTGGGGCACCTCCAAACCCTGCTCTCCCTCCAGTGCTGGTGAGAGTGAAGCAACACGGGGGCTGCCCTCCCCCTCCAGATCCCCAGGATTTGGGGTGTGGTGCCTTTGCGCACCCCAGGCTCTACCATGAGACACGTCCCACTGGTATTGGGGCTGTCTTCGGTGGGGCACCAAGACCTTCCCTAGTACTCACAAGGGCCCCAACCTCCCCAGCTGCTCGGCAGGGTGCAAATCAAACACGGGGGATTCGGAGAATCAGAGCACAGGGAAGGGGTGGGAGCCTGGCCAGCCTCCCCTGCACAGAGCTCGGCTTAACCCTTTGCTTCTGCCGCCATCCCAGTATCCACAGGGGCTGCTCCTGCCCAGATCACTGGCAGCAGCAACCCCTCCTGGGGACAGGGGTACACAGAGGTGGCCTGGGCCACAGAGCATGGGGCTGGAGGAGCCATTTGTGTCCCCAAAGAGTGGGTAATACTCACCCCCAGCCAGCCCCTGTCCCCACAGGTCACCTTGCTGTTCCACTCCAGGGACTCAGCACCATTCCCTTGAGGACTGGGTCAGCAGGGATGGGGGGGAGGATGCTCTGGAGTGAGCAAGGCTGTAACCACCCCAGCCCCAGCTCCCCATGGACAGCCTGGCCAATGTCACAGCCACTGTCTTTGTCCCATAGGGCTCCTCTCTCAGCCCCATCTTTCGGCCCTTTTAATTGCACTAGGGTGGGCCAGAGACTCACAGTCCCCTGCCACCCCATCTCAGGGTCAGGGGGAGGTGGCAGAGGGGGGTCCCTGGGCAGGGAAGAGGCAAACCCTTCCCTAACCCCATCTCTTGCCACCTCCTGCCTGGTCAGAGCTGTTGGAGCTCCAGGCAAACACCCCCCCCTGCAGCTCACAAGGGGCCCCCGCCGTGTGTGGGGGGGCTGCAGGTCACACGGCAGCACGTGCCGCCTGCCCCGGCCCCGCCAGCAGTGCAGGGACACCACATCCTGCGCCAGGAGGGTCTGGACCCGTGCTGTGTCCTCTTGTCCCCCCACCAGGGTGTTGGACAGGGTTAACACTGTGGCTGTCTCTGTGCTTGTCTCTTCCCGAGCAGCCCCCCCCAGGGTGGGGTACACCCGAGGGTGGGGTGAGCCCACGGCTGGGCAGGGTCACCAAAACTGCCTGAGTCACTTGGCCTGACCGGCCCTGCCCTGACATGACCTGCGCCGTCAGCCCCTGACACTGGGGAGGAGCTGTGCCACGTCCAAGGGGTCACTGTCACCTAGGGGTCACCGTCACTGCATCCCCTGCCCAGCAACCCCAGCTCAGCCCTCCAGCCACTGCCGGGTCCCCCTGCACCCCACATCACAGCCAGGCTGCCAGTAGAGTAAAAAACACATCACAGAGACCCTGTGAAGTGCTTTTTGGGGCTGGGGGCAGACCCGGCACCCCTCGAGGTGGCTCCAGCATCCAGAGCGTGGTGGCTGGTGGGAGAGCCCTGGGCGCAGGGTGCTGGCATGCCAATGGTGCCACGGCCGTGCCAGCCCGCCCGGGTGGGCAGCGCCGGAGCGGGGCCAAGCCTGCGGGATGCTGGCGAGGCCGGGGCTGGTTTTGCAATGCCAGGGTCGGGTTTCGCTGACGTGTCCCGTGCTGCAACCAGCTGCTGACTCCAAGTCTCTCTCGTCCCTTTAATTACGCTGGCATTTCCTCCCCGCCTGCCAGGCTCCCCGCTCCGGGCAGGTTCGGCCAGCCCGGCCACGGTCGCGCATCCGCGCCCGGCCACGAGCGCCGGGCGGGCTGGCACGGCCCCGCAGCCTCCGCCACCGCCCCTCGGCATCGCCCGCTCCGCCGGCACACGCCAGCATCCCGCCCGCGCCCCCGCCTCCCCGGCACGATGCTGCTTCAAGGCAGAGAAGGGTTAACTCAGCCCAGGACATCCCCCAGAAACGGGGGGCAGGGGAACAGCCTCTCTAGGTCCTGGCAGGGTCCCCGAGGGCGGAGGGGGGGCCCCGTTTCTGCTGGAGGTGTTGGGGCCGCCCTGCCAGCGGCCTGCTGCTGCCTTGGCTGGGCTCCCCCACGCCTGCACCGCAGATATTTGCCGAATTAATCATATTTTCCGGCTGCGGGGAGGATCTGGGCTCAGATTCCCCCAGTCCCGGCTCAGCCTTTCCCTGCCAGCCTGCTGGGGTGGGAGTGCCGTGTCCCCTCCTTCCCTGCCTGCAGCCCCCCAGGCTGGGCCACCCCGCTGCCTGCCCGGGGCAGGGACTCGGCAGGGGATGCCCTGCTTTGCACTCGCCTCCTGTTTTTAAGGACAAGGCAGGTCCCCACACTGCAAGGTGACACCTGTGCAGGACAGGCTGGAGGAGCTGGAGAGTCCCAGCCTTTTCCCGCTCTTTGGGGACCTCAGGGAAGCAGGCACAGCCAGGATGTTCCTTCCCGCACCGGCAAATGCAGACAAACAAAGCTAGTGTTGTTGCTGGCCCGTGGGCTGCCACCTCGGCTGGTGGCACCAGAGCAGGAAGGACAGGGGCCCTGCACCGTGCAGTGACACGGAGGGACGCGATGCCTTTGCCAGGCGGGATGCAGGCGCTGCTCCCCTCCCTTACACCCCTCAAAACAAGCCGATGTCAGCACGCGCCCCCTCCTGAGAGCCAGCCGGGGGGATGCAGGATTAAGCCCTTAACCCTCCTCCCCTTCAACCCACCCTGCACCGCCGCAGCTCCCACCTCCTCCTGCTCCCCTCCCTATTTAATTAAAGTTTCCGCAGCAGCCCCGCAGGAATGCAGGCCTGGTTATTGCATTCCCCAGAGCACTCGCCAGCCCCTCCATCGCGCTCCTGCCCCTTTGACCCGGCCGCGCTCCCCATCTCAGGTGCCGGCAAGGAGAAAAACCAGCAGAGCCGCTTCGCCGGCAGCCAAACTGCCTCGGGAGGAGCCGGAACGCCGGCGGAGGGTGGGAGGAGGCCGGCGATGGTGCCACGCGTGGCCCGGGCGGCACGGGCAGATTCCTCCGGAGTGACTGGGGCGGCCGCGGCTGTCCCCGAGCGCTTCCTCGTGCCGCGTCCCGCCGGCAGAGCCAGCCGGGCAGGCAGCGCTTGCATCAGGGCCACCCGGCGAGGCCAGCCGGCCTTGGCGTGGTGCGGGGGAAAACAGTAATTAGTGTCATCCCTGATGGCGGCACTGCCCAGCGCCGTGTGGGCAGCAGCACAGCTGGGTCAGGGCAGTCTGGCCGCCCCAGTCCCAGCAGGATGAGACCTGTGGGCGTGAGGCACACTGGCAACAGTAGGTGTATGGGGGAGACATTACTGCGGGGTTTTGGCTGGGGAGAGGAGTCTCAAAACTGGAGCATCTCTGCTGGGGTGTGTTGGCTCCTATGGCAGTTGCCAGCCTAGGACAAAGCCAGCCATGGAAAGGGACATTTATGCCACGGTGGCCTAACGTCACACCCAAAGAGGGTGACAGGCACCAGCACTCTCCCAACACACGCTGGGTGATGATGAAGCACGTGGGGAGCTGGCTGCAGGAGAAGCAGTGGGGTATCCCCGCCAGCCAGCAGCCAGGCTGGCCGGTGGCCCTGCTGGCACCCGTCCCTCTGCGCCAGCCGGAGGGAAATCCTTGTCGGCACTGCCTGGGGACCCACTTGGCCCCACAGCGGGTCAGTGACCTGGGATATCAGCCCCTGAGAACACACAGAATGACGGCAGCCAAACCCCATCCCAACCAAGCCCTCCACTGAGGAGGGTGGTGGTGGACACTGCTGCCAGCAACTCCCACCTCTGCCTGGCCCCAGCAGGAGAGCCCAGCCGCCATGTCTGCCGGGACAGAGAAAGCATGGGATGGGCCCAAGACCATGCTGGTCCCGTGTGTGTCCTGGAGCCCTTCTGCTGGCAGAGCACTTCACTGCCACCCACCCATGCTGGATGGAGCCATGCTCCACGTTAGCCCCAAATACATCCCTCCACTTGCCCATGATGGGTGCAGCACCAGGCCGAGATCCCTGGGCCAGACCCCAGTGCATCCCATGGCAGGACAGGCACAGGCAGGGACAGGTGACCGAGAGCCCTGTCTGTACCCTAGTCCCAGTCGACCGCAGTGCCATCGCCCCAGCCCAGCCGAGGCCCTGCCACCAGCCCAGGCAGGGGCCAGCCGGGTGCCTGTGGCTCAGCTAAGGCCTCGCAGGGAGCAGGGCACGCCGACGCTCACCCGAGGCCCCGGTGACAATCTGTCACCCTGGGTGCCCAGGCCACACCGGGTGCCTCACGGCTAGGCCCAGGCCCACCAGGGCCCCCCCACCCCCTGAGCCCGCGGATGCCCGGCAGAGCCCCCTCCCGCCTGTGAGCCGCCGCCCCACGAGCCCCGGTGACCGTGTGGAGGGTCGGGCGGTGTGGCGGCTGCGGGACTCACCGTGGCGGGCGGTGCGGGGCCGTGCGGGGCGGGCGGTCAGTCCATGGCTGGAGCACAGCGGCGGCCGGGCGGACGCTTCCCTCTCTGGCGGCGCCGGGCAAGGGGGGCGGCATTTAAACCGCGGGGGCGGGGCCTGCCCTCCCGCCGGGCGCCCATTGGCTGAGAGCACGGAGGGGGAGGGACACAGCCGCCACGGAGGCCCCGCCCCCCGCGCACCTGGGGCCCGACGGGGGCGACACCGCGGGGACCCCCGGGACACACGGGACCTCTGGGGCCTGGAGCCACAGGGGGCCCCGGGACCCCGGAGCCACAAATACCCCTGGGACATTCAGGACCTCTAAGTCACAGGGTCCTCCGGGATCCCCAGGACCCCTGGGACCTTACAGTCACAGGGACCCTCAGGACATTCAGGACCTCTGAGTCACAGGGGCCCCCGGCACCTCCAGGACCTCCAGGACCTTGGAGTCACAGGGATCCCAGGACCACCAAGGACATTTGGGAGCTCAGAGTCACAGGGACCACAGGGGCACTCAGGACCTCCGAATCACAGGGGCCCCCAGCACCCCCAGGACCTCCCAGAGCCACAGGGACCTTGGGATTTCAGGAGCCTCCAGAGGCACAGCGCCCTCCTGGATCACAGGGCCCCCAGAGCCCCCCAGAGTCACAGGGACCTCCAGGACCCCCAGGGACTCCATGAGACCTCCAGGACCTCTGGACTGCCAGAGTCACAAGGATCCCCAGAGGACCCACAGGATCTTTGGAAGCTCCCAGACCCTCCAAATCCTTCAGGGCCTCCCAGGACCTTCAGCATCCCTGGGGCTGGGGTCTCTGGGATTCCAGCTCCCCTCATGTGTATACACACAGGTATAGGGGTAGATGCAGGTATAGGTATCTCCCTCATATCCTCAGCACCCATGGGACCCCTGGCAACCCTGGTAATAATGAAGGCTGGGTGTCCTCGGCATCCTCAAGGACCCCCATATCCAATGTGTCCAGGGTAACCAGGGACTCTGGCACCGATGAGCCCCAGTGCCCTGGGATCCCGGTCCCCCCATGCCCCTGGCATCTGCAGAGCTCCTGCCATCGTGTGCTGGGGGACAGGGGGGAAAGTGGGTGGCCCTTGCAGGGCTGTCCCCATGTCCCTCTGACAGCAGACCTGTGCCCAGTGCTGCAGGACAATGCTCCCTCTTGGGCATGGTGAGGATGGCACAGGTTGAGCTGGGATACTCAGGGTGCCCTTGTCCTAAACGTGCACCACTGTGGTGGTGGCAGTGTGGGTGACAGTGGTGACAGCGGGGCAGGGGACCCCAGTGCCTGCCACGGGCTTCCTGAAGGTGTTTGCCTAGGTTGTGCCAACAGTCCCGGGGCAGCACCGTGCCATACCACCCACAGCTATCCTTCATGGCATGGGATGGCATGGAACAGCTCCCTCCCCTTGGCACAGCCACAGAAATGTCAACTAAAGTAATAGATTGTCCCTTTGGTCACCTCCACCCCTGCCGAGGGAAGGCACAGAGGCGGCTCTGTGCTTCTGTCACCACTGTCCCCTTAGGCCACTGAGTATTCCCTGTGGTCTCCTCCTGCCACCGAGCGTCCCCCCAGTCATGGTCCCCTCTGGCCCTGGAGCAGGTCCTGACCACCGCACCCTCTGGTAGGGGCATCCCCCCAGCCATGGAGCACCCCGGCTGCGGGCTGGGATAGGGTGCAGGACAGGGAGCAGGGACACGCTCCAGCTGGCACAGCCGGGCCGCAGGGCACTCCCGGGGCTGGCAGGCTCCGCAGGTGTCGGGGAAGGCGGGCGGTGTGCCGGGGGTGTGCCACGCGCCCGCCCCGAACTGGCCAAGCCGGCCCGGCCGGCCTCGGGGCAACCCTGCGGGTGTCGGAGGCTTCCCCGAGCGAGGCCGGGTGCCATGACCGGGTACAGGGAGCAGGGCAGGGAGCAGGATGCCCCACGGCTGGGCACGGCTTAGCAGCAGGCACCGTACAGCCGGGGCTGGAAGCAGATGGCAGTGGCATTCTGCTGCCAACCTGTCACCCCATGGTGGGACAGTGAGTGCTATCGGTTGAGGACCAGCCCAGCACCCTGTAAGCAACCCCAGCAGTGGCACTGCCCTCCCATCGAAGCATGGCATGATCATGCCCCACACTTCCCCAGGATGGGGTTAGGGGTACGCATCTGTGGGGGAACAGGATCCTGCCCCACGTCCATTGGGGTGCTGTGCTCTGGGAACCCCTGGCTCAGCACCTCCTTCCCTTGCAGGGTGACCATCCCACTGTACGACACTGACACAGGGCTGCTGGTGCTGGCAGGGAAGGTGAGGTCCCATGGGTGGGGGTGTAGGAAGGCACCGGGGGGACAGGAGGATGCGGCGGGGTGTACTGAGGTGCAGCTCAGTGCACGTGGGTGCAGTGGAGTGCAGTGGGGTGCAGAAGGGTGCATGTGGGTGCAGTGAGGTGTTTCCTACAGCGCCACTCATTCCCTGTCCCCTTTGCCTGATTTCTAGGGAGAAAACCTCCTGTACTGCTTCGAGGCGGCCCCTGCGCAGCCAGCACTCACCCAGGGTAAGCAGGTCCCCATCCCACCCTGATCTCCCCCGGGGGTATCACCCCTGCCTGGCCACCCACCCCACAGCCACCCTGCCTGTCCCCCAGTGACCCAGTGCCGGACGGAGGGCAGCACACGGGGTCTGGCGGCCGTGCCACGCCTGGCCCTGGATGTCATGGCCTGCGAGGTGCTCTGTGTCCTGCAGCTCACTGACACTGCTCTTGTCCCCATCAGCTACCTGGTGCCACGCAAGGTGAGGGGGGCTGTGGGTTGCACTGTCTCATGGGTGCCTGGTGTCATCTCATGGGTGACACCTCACCAGTGCTGGGTGACAAAAGGCACCCGGCTGCAGTGAGACCCCAGTCCCCAGCCTGGGGAGAGCAGGAATAGAGGTCAAACCTGGTTGCTGATGGTGGGTCACAGTCTGGGTGCTGGATTTGGGAAGCTGGGTGCTGCATGCAGGATCGGGGTGCTGGAGAGTGGATGCTGACAGCTGGGTGCCACCTGCTGGGTGCTGTTGTGCAGTGAGAGCTGGGCACTTCAAGCAGCCGAAGTTTGGGTGATGGGCAGTGGGGTCTGGGTGCTGGAAGTGTCTGGGCGTGTCCAGGTGCACCCCAGCTGCAGCAGGACAGAGGCCGTGGGATTTCAGGAATACCCAACTCTCTGCATCCCCTCTGTCACAGTCTGTCCAGGAGTTCCACGAGGATCTGTTCCCCGACTGCACAGGGACGCTCCCAGCCACTGATGCCCAATGCTGGTGGGCAGGGGACAGCCAGCAGGTCAGTGTCACCAGGTGGGTGTCCTTGCTGGTGGCATTGCCACTGCCCCATGCCCACCGCTGTGCCCAATGCAGGTGGCGAGGGTGAGCTTGCACCCTGCACGGAGACCCACGGAGACCTTCACCTCCCCCATCATCGCTGGCACCCGGCAGCCAGAACTGGGCATTGGCCACAGTGACGCCAATACTGGCCACAGCGACACCGGCCACGCTGATGCAGACACTGGCCACACTGATGCTGACCAGAGTGTGAGCATGGGGTGCTGGGAGAGCACTTTGGATGCTGAGGGGGTGGGTGTCCCTCCTGCTCCAGGGAAAGGCTGGCACGCCAGCACTCCCTGCCCACTCACACTCTCTCCCATAGGAGGCCAGTGGCTACTCCTCACCATCCTCACTGGCCTCACCGGGCAGCGCAGCCACCTCACTCTCAGCCAGCACAGGCCCCTCCAGCGGCTTCGCCAGCAGCCCCAGCCAGAAGTCCCTGCAAAGCATTTTGGGTGAGCGGGCGGTGGGGCGGGCTGGGGTCTCACACTGAGGGGGATTCGGGGTGCTCACCCACCCCTCGCCCGCTCCAGGGCCCAGCTCCCGCTTCCGGCACGCGCAGGGCCGAGTGCTGCACCGCGACTGCCACCTCACCAACCTGCGTGGGCTCAGCCTCACCACGCCGGGCGAGTGCGACGGCTTCTGCGCCAACCACCAGCGCGTCGCCCTGCCCCTGCTCTCTGCCGGGGGCCAGATCGCCGTCCTCGAGGTACCCCAGTGTGGTGTGGAGGCCACCATGGTGCTGGGTGTGCCATGCTGGTGACCCCGACTCTCTCCCACAGCTCTCCAAGCCCGGCCGTCTCCCCGACGCAGCTGTGCCCACCATCCAGAATGGCACAGCAGTGGCCGACCTCACGTGGGACCCCTTTGACGCGCGGCGCCTCGCTGTGGGTACGTGTGCCAGCCCCGCCAGAGTGTGCCAGGAGAGTCTCCTGGCTCCAGACATGCCAGATCACCACATTAACCACTGTCCCTCTCGATGCGCAGCTGGCGAGGATGCCAAGATCCGGCTGTGGCGGATCCCTGAGGGAGGGCTGCAGGAGACCCTGCAGGAGCCTGAAGCCATTCTCCGAGGTGAGAGGACACAGCAAGCACCCCACGCTGGGCACAAGCCAGCCTGGTGGCACCTACAGCTGGGGACAGCCACGCATTGCTCAACCTCACCAGGTCACACAGAAAAGATTTACTCCATACGCTTCCACCCCATGGCATCCAATCTCCTGGTTTCCTCCTCCTATGACATGACCGTGCGGATCTGGGAGCTGAGCGCCGGCCAGGAAGTCTTGTGCCTGCAGGGACACACGGATCAGGTAAGGGATGACAAATCCGGGGACACCTGAGGGGCAACTTTGGGACATTTGCAGGGGTACAACATCTGTCTCTCCAGATCTTCAGCATGGCTTGGAGCCCGGATGGGAAGAAGCTGGCAACGGTGAGCAAAGACGGACGGATACGGCTCTACGAGCCACGGCGCAGCTCTCAGCCTCAACAGGTACAATCAGCACTGGGGATGGGCTGCAAAGCTGGAGGTGTGGGCAGCAAACCCTCCCCATGGCCACCTGCCTGCACTCCCAGCTCTCTCGGAGCAGGCAGAGTGACCTTCACCCTACACAGGAGGGCCCAGGTCCCGAGGGGGGACGCGGAGCACGTCTGGTTTGGGTTTCTGGTGGTGATTACCTCCTGGTGTCCGGCTTTGACAGGTAAAGAGGGGGACACATGCCAGGGCAAGGGTCCCCAAGGACACTGTGCTCCCCCTCATTGTCACCTCCCCACAGCCGCAGCGAGAGGAGGATCCTCCTGTACCGGGCACAGGCTCTGCCTGAAGGACCCATGTCTGTCCTCGGCCTGGACGTGGCCCCTTCCACCCTCCTGCCCTTCTATGATGAGGATACCAGCGTTGTCTTCTTCACTGGCAAGGTGAGGGCTTGCCCTCCAAAAACTGGGGGGCTGCCTGCATACACCACCCCAACAGTGTGGAGGGAACCCTCCATGTCCCCTGACAGCCATGTCTTGCTCCGTCCCCAGGGTGACACCAGAGTCTTCCTCTACGAGGTGACCCCTGAGCCCCCCTATTTCCTCGAGTGCAACAGCTTCACCTCCAATGAACCCCACAAGGTAAAGGGGGTCTGTGCTGCCTGTCTCTGACCCTCTACGTGTGCTGCCAGACCCCACTCACACCCCCACCCCACCAGGGCTTCGTCTTTCTGCCCAAAACGGCGTGTGACGTGCGGGAGGTGGAGTTCGCCCGGGCGCTGCGCCTGGGGCAGAGCACCCTGGAGCCCGTGGCTTTCCACGTGCCACGTGTGAAGGTAGGTGGCAGAGGGGACCGGCTGTGTTTTGGGAGGGGGACAGGAGGCAGGGCACCCCCCCTGAGCGCCCTTACCCCCGCAGAAGGAGTATTTCCAGGACGATCTCTTCCCGCCCACCCGTGTGTGGTGGGAGCCGGCGCTGAGCGCGGCTGCCTGGCTGGATGGGCAGGATGGGCAGCAGCGCCGTGCCAGCCTGCGCCCCAAAGACATGGTGCCAGGTGGGTGCAGGGGCTGGGCGAGGACTCCCGGCCCTCCGGGATGGCTGTGGGGGCCTTTGGCCACGGGGCTGAGCCCTCCCGCCCCATGGTGACACCGCTCTCACAGTGAGCGAGGCCCCCAAAGAGGCTCCGGCGCGCAAGTTCGTCCCTGCGTCTGTGTACCTGGAGGAGAAGACTGATGAGCAGAAGAAGGAGGAGGTGGGTGCTGGGATGACCACCCTGCGGCGGGGCCGGGGGTGATGCCCAACGCCCCACGGCTCTGCCCGGCCTCTCCCCACAGCTCCTGAATGCCATGGTGGCCCGGCTGGGCAACCGGGACGACCCACTGCCCCAGGACTCCTTCGAGGGCGTGGACGAGGACGAGTGGGTGAGTGCGGGAGGGGGACCTCCGACCCCCGGGTGAGTCCCACCCGGCCCCGCCGCGCCCCTCACCGCCGGCCTCCCGCAGGACTAGGCTGGACCTGGCACCCCCAGGAGCAGCCGGGACACCCAGGAGCAGCCGGGACACCCCGCACCCGCCGGGCCCGGCGGAGGGACCAGGAGGAGGAAGAGCAGGAAGAGGAGGAGAAGGCGCAGGGGCCGCCGCGGGCAGGACCCGCTATTAAAGCCGCTGCACCAGCACCGTGTCCTGCCGTGATCCTGGGACAGCGGGGGAGACGCAGGGGGAGGACACGGGGACCGGGGATGGGAGGGATGCAGGAACAAGGGGAACCCGTGGACTGGGAGCGACCCAGGGACCGGGGATGGGGGGACACGGGGATCGGCTTCGGTGGGACACGGGCATGTGGGGACACAGGGACCGAGGGAGACATGAGGACAGGGGGAGGGGAGACACAAGGACCGGTCCCGGGTGGACACAGGAACCGCGGCAGGGGGGAACACGGGGAACGGGGGGGACACAGGGACGGGCACCGCGGGGAAACAGGACAGGTACCGGGGGGACACAGGGAGCGGGGGGACACCGGGACCAGCACCGCGATAACACAGGGAGCGGGGGGGGGGGGGGGGGCACAAGGACCGGAGGGACACGGTGACCATGGCCGGGGAAGTCGCGCCCCATCCGCCGGCCACCATCCGGACCTCCCGCGCGGCGATACCGCCAGAGGGCGCTGTGCCTGCCGAGGGGACGCTCCGCCCGCGCCGCCGCCGCCTCGGTGTCCGCCGTGACCCTCACCCCCGGCCACGTGACCGCCGGGGCGGAAGCGGCGGTGGGGACATGGTGAGCGGGGACGGGGGGACGGGGCAGGGTGACAGCGGGGACGGGGGGCGCGGGGAGGGGGCTGGACAGGACCCGGGGAAGGGAAGCGGGCTCGGGAATGTGCGAAGTAGCTGATTCCGGGAGGGCTAGGGCCAGGGGAGAGGGGACAGGGACGGGGGAAGGGGTCACAGGACCAGGGAAGGGGGAGGAAGGCATGGGGAGGGGTGACAGGGATAGAGGAGGAAGGGCAGGGACAATGGAAGGGAAGCAGGAACAGGGGAGGAGGCCAGAGGGCAGGGGAGAGGGGACAAGGCGTGGGGACAGGGGACAGAGACGGGAGGGGGGGACAGGGCCTGGGGATGGGACAAAGTCTGGGAGAGGGATCGCAGGGCCTGGGTGGGGTACAGGGACAGAGGAGGGGGGGACAGGGCCAGGCACGGCCATGGCAGAAGCCAGGGAGAGTCAGAGCAGACCCCCAGGGGATGGGGAGAGGTGGCAGGGCCAGGGTTGTGCAGGGCCCGTGAGGAGGTGACAGGGCAAAGGACCTATGTGGGGACAGGGCCCGTGGTGGCTGTGACAGCAGGGTGTCCCCGCAGGCCAAGTACCTGGCACAGATCATCCTGGTGGGGGCCCAGGTGGTGGGACGGGCCTTCATGCGGGCGCTGCGCCAGGAGTTCGCAGGTAGGAGCTGGGATGCTGCTCCGTGTGCTCACACTGCCCTGCTCGGCACTGCTCCACATCCCCACCCCGCCCTGGGCACCTCAGTGTGCCCCATCCCCGGCCATGCCTGCAGGGGACACTGCCGGGTTGTCACAGAGTGACAGTCAGCACACACATCCCGGAGCTGGCCCGATGGCGTTTCATCCCAAGCTGGGCTCCCCGCAGCCTTCCCAGGCTCCAGCCCTGCTCTGGCACCTCTGCCAGGCTCCCGGAGATCCCAGCACCCCAAAGGGCAGAGCGGGATAATCCCTGGGATGTGGCAGCCCCAGCCCTGCCTTGCCTGCAGCAAATGGTGCTGGCACTGCCCTGGCAGTGGGATGGCATCCTGGTGACCCCGGGGGTGGCTGGATGGGGCCAGACGGGGACACCGGGTTCTGAGCACCCCGGAGCCCATGGGCTTTGCTGTCTGACCCCCCCTGAGGGCTGGGGGTGGCATGGGGGACTCAGTCACTGTCTGTCCCCAGCGAGCCAGGCGGCGGCCAATGCACGAGGACGCTCCGAGAGGCCCCAGTCTGCTGCTGCCTCCAGGATCATTGGCATCAGCCTCCAGGAAGCTCAGCAGATCCTCAACGTCTCCAATCTGAACCCTGAGGAGATCCAGAAGGTAGAGGCTCCCTCAGAGCTGGGGAGGGATGGTGCTGGCAGGGCCATGCCCTCCCTGAGGGTGCTGCTGTGCATGGGGCTGACAGCTAGTCCCCCCTGCTGTCCTGGGCCAGTTAATCCCAGTTCAAGAATTCCCTGCCCCAGCTGGAGCAGCCCTCCAGGCTTGGCTCCTGCATGTGCCCAGCAGGGCTCCTCAGGGAAGGGATGTGGCATCTCTGGAGGTGCCCAGCTGGGAACCTGGGGGCTCACAGTGGTGTCAGGCAGAGCCAGCCATGTCCCCAAGATCACTCTTCAGCAATGCTCTGGGGAGTGGGAGGCTCCCAGGGTTCAGGATTTGGAATGGGGAGGGTGGAGATGACTGACCCGGAGCTTCTCTCGGCAGAACTACGACCACTTGTTCAAGGTGAACGACAAATCAGTGGGAGGCTCCTTCTACCTGCAGTCCAAGGTGAGCACCGGGAGGAGTGGAGTGGGGCTGCACCTTCCCCTGCCTGGCATTTAGGACAGGCAGAGCCTGAGTATTCCCATGGACCCCAGACCTCCGTGCCACCCCATCCCTCCATGTCACCCCGTGTCCCACAGGTGGTGAGAGCCAAGGAGCGGCTGGACGAGGAGCTGCGCATCCAGGCCAAGGGCGACAAGGAGAAGGGGCGGAAAGCCGAGACGTGACTCCTGCCACCCCTACCGCCCTGTCCCTCACCCTTAACTTATAGGTAGCCAATAAACACCGTGTCCTCCAGCACCTGGCCTGGCTGCTCCACACCTGGGGAGGGAGCGGGGGAGCTGCCCAGCGCTGCCCCGGAGGGATTGGCCCCTGTGAGGAGCTGCATTTGCCCTGGGGAGGAGGAGGCAGCTGGGGAAGAAGGGGTGTCCCTGGGGCATTGAGGCTGCCAGGGCTCAAATGGCACCGGGGGAGGCTGTGGGAGCTATTTTTGGTGGGGAGATTGGATGCTCTTGGATTGAGTGCACGGCTACCTCTGGCTCCTTACCCCGGCAGTGCTGTGCCATTACCTTCTCCCTCTGTGGATGACTGCTGGGTGGGGGTGAGGGGCTGTGAGGGGACATGCTGTGGCTGTCCCCACCTGCAGCTCGCCCCACAGACCCTGGCAGGGCTTCACTGGTGCTGAGGCTGCTTGAGCAGGAGCGTGGGGGACACGGCCAGGGGTCAGGCAGAGCCAGCTGTGCCCCCGAGGTCACACCCGTCCCCCCCTGCACCCCTCTGTCCCCAGCGTGGGCTCCTCACCGCTGCCACCATAACCACGGACTGAAACAGGAACTTACTTCAACTTCACTTTATTGTTTTCTTAATAAACTTCCTCTCCCCTGGACGAATATAGTGTTACAGTCGTTAGCTTATCTCGTACTTGTGCAGTCCTTACACGCTACGCTAACAGCGATGGAGCCCAACAGGAGGAAAATAAAAACAACCCAGAAACTACGATAGAAAGGCACTTCGAGACCGTTAAAATACTGATGTCCTGGAATGTGCAACAACAAACCGATGAGGAGCGAGGAGACGTTTCACCGGCCGGGGCGGCCTGGTCGAGGGCCCGCGGCCATGCTGGGCTGGGGCAGCGCCGGGCGGCCGCCGGTGAGGCAGGGAGACCGGCTCCCTGCGGGGCACGCGGGGCTCCTGCAGCTCGGCGGGGCAGCACTGGGGACACCCCTGTGGCTCGGAGCGAGCGGGGCGCACGCGTGACCCCCGGGAGGCTCCGAGCTGCGCCCGCGCTGAGGCTGAGCACGCTGGCCCACGGCCGGGGCCTCCCCCGGGAGCGTCCTACCGCTGCATCCCGAGGAGCTGTGCCCGGCAGCCGGGGCCGGCCGTGCCCGCGCTGCCCGCATGCGCTCGCGGTGCGTGGTTAGGTATGAACGTAGCTAGAGGGGGGCTGTGCCCGGGCGAGCGGCACACGCGGCCGTGTGCCTTGTCACGGGAGGGCCGGGAGGCGGCGGGACGGGGGTGGCCGTGGGGAGGGAGCGAGGGAGGGCGCGGGCGGGCGCCAGGCCGGCGAGTGCCCAGCCAGCTGGGCCCGGCACGGGGTGCCGTGGCCGTGGCACTGCCCGGGGCCCTGCCGGCCGTGCGGGGCGGGGCGGGACGGCCGGGCACAGCTCGGGGCTGCGGGAGCGGATGGTCCCCCGGTTGTCACCCCGCTGTCCGTGCGGCGGGAGCCCGGGGGCTGCGGCCCCCCACGGCAGCACCGAGGCCTCGGGCAGGGAGACGCCGAGTCAGCGGAAGCAGGAGAGCCCAAGCGGGACCCTGTCGGAGCAGGGGGCTGGTCGAGAAATAAATAGCGGCGTATCCGGCTGCCCAGGGCCGGGGGAGCAGGGGGACCCCCTGTGCCCTACCTGCCCCCAGCGCGGGGTCGCGGCCGGCTCCGGCCGCCGAGGGATTATTGCTTTTCTCAGAAGAGTCCGTTCTTCTTTCGTGACGGGTAAAAGCACGAGCGAGGCCCCGCCGGGGCTGTAAGGGGAGGAGGGGGCCATGTCCCTCGTCCCCAGGGAGCGGGATCTGCCCACGGGGCCGGCGGCTGGCCCCGGGCATCGTCGGGCCCCTCAGTTGACAGCGGCGGGTTTGAGCAGCAGGGAGCCGGGGGGGATGAGCACCCAGCCGGGGGGCAGCGCCTCGGGACTGCCCCCGGAGCTGACACCGGCCGAGAGGTCGAGCACGGCGCCCGGCAGCAGCGCCAGGCTCTCGGGGGGCACCCGCGGCCGCCCCGGCTCCGTCCGTTCGCCCCTCTCCTTCCGGCTCTCCGACGCCTTGCCCGCCTTGGGCTGCCGCCCCTCGGCCCCGCCGCCCTTCTCCCCCTCGGCCTTGGCCCCGCCGGCCAGCAGCGACATGACGGGCAGCCCCAGCCCCGCCGCGAAGGGCGAGGGCAGCAGCGGGCTCTTGGCCAAGTTCAAGGGGCCGCCGTTGAGGGGCAGGACGGGGCCGGGCAGGGCGGGCAGGGCGCCCGCAGCCCCGCAGCCCAGGGCGCTGAGGTCGAGCGGTGCCGGCGCCAAAGGGATGGGCAGCGCCGGCAGCCCCGGCGGGGCGAAGAGGGCGGCGGGGTTGGGGATGACGAGCTGCGCCCCGTTAACGTAGGGCACCTCCGCCGAGCCCAGGGGCGTTTTGGGAGGCGGGTGGACCTTGAGCATCTCCGGGTGCTCGGGGGACACAAAATGACCGTGGGCTTTGATGTGCTTGCGGAGGGAGCTGGGGTCGGTGTAGCGCTTGTGGCAGCCCGGCATCTTGCAGGAGTAGGGCTTCTCCACGTAGTGGGTGCGGGTGTGCTTGAAGCGGTCGCTGGAGTTGGAGTAACGCTTGTTGCAGCCTTCGTAGGGGCAGATGTAGGGCTTCTCACCTGCGGGACAGCACCGGGTCTGCCGGGGGGCACCAGCCCTGCCGTGTCCCCCGTGTCCCCCGAGCCCCCCGCTCTGCCGGTGAGCGCGGTGAGGGGGCTGCGCTGACCTGTGTGTGAGCGGTTGTGGATTTTCAGGTTCTCCAGGCGGGAGAAGCTCTTGTTGCAGGTGGGGCAGCGATGTGGCTTCTCATTGGTGTGTGTCCGGATGTGGATCAGCATCTTGTACCTGCCGGGATTGGGGCAATCACAGAATCATGGAATGAGTTGGCTTGGGAACACTTTAAAGATCATCTCATCCCACCCCTGCCATGGGCAGGGACACCTTCCACTAGCTCAGGTTGCTTGAAGCCCTGTCCAACCTGGCCTTGAACACATCCAGGGGCAGCCATAGCTTCTCTGGGCACCCTGTGCCAGGGCCTCACCACCCTCATGGGGAAAAGTTTCCTCCCAATATCCCATCTAAATCTCTCCTCTTTTTGTTTAAAACCGTTCCCCTTTGTCCTGTCACAAATCTGCCCATGGAAGCATCCAAGAGGGAATAGCATGGAAGGGGTCAGCCCTGACTTCCAGGGCAAGCCCTTGTCCCCATGCCCTGGCTGTGGGGTGGATAGGGACATGCAGGCCAGCACAGTCATCCAGCCCCTCAGCACCTCACAGCCTGCATGAGACAGAGGGAGAGAGGGTGGGATGGACAGATGATCAGATGGATGGAGGCTCCTCCTGCACAGCCCCAGGGCTGGATTCCTGCCTCCCCACAGCAGCCCCCCAGAGACCCCCTGGAGCCCCCCATGCCCACCTGGCATTGAAGCCCCTGCCATGGCGGGCACAGCCCTCCCAGTGGCAGCAGTACCCCGCGTCCTTCTCGGGTTTGACGTGGAAGTCATTGACGTGGTCCACCAGGTCTTGCAGGAGGTCAAAGAACTGGTTGCACTGTGGGCAGGAGGCTGGGGGTGAGGCAGCCCAGCAAGGTGGGCAGCAGGAGGGCTAATCCCCCCACCAGGGCCAGCCCCTGCCCCCCATCCCATGTCAGCTCCCCTTGCACCCCATGCAGAGCAGCGCCAGCATTTGGGGCAATGGAAATGGCCCTTTGCATGACCCCCTGCCCCATATCACCCCCCAGCATCTCTGCACAACCCCCAGCTCCCCATCACCCCCGTTTCAGCCCTACTGTCCCTGCTTGGCCCCACAGAGCTCTGCCATGGCCTTCCAGCCCCATGTCCTCTCCCCAGCACCAAAATACTCCTGCTTGCCCCCTATCCTTACAATGCCCATGTGGTCTCCCAGTCCCCCATCACCACCCCCAGCCCCTCAAAGCTCCATCACACTCCCACAATAAGCCCCCCGGCCCCCCAGTCCTCCCTGCTGACCTTGGACCAGCGGCAGACGAGCTGCTTGGGCAGGGGCAGCTCGGGGGGGAGCCGTTTCTCCTTGCTGGGGGGCAGGAAGGCGGCGGGGGGCAGGTGCAGGGCCCCCCCAGCGCCCAGCGGCAGGAAGAACTGGAAGGAGCTGGGGAGGCCATCGATGTAGCGTAGGGACTGGAAATCCTGGAGCACAACCCGGATGGGGTAGCAGTGGGGGACAGGGCCAAGCTGGATGGAGACCCCTAGAAACCCCAGAACCCTCCCAGAGACACCCCCCAGCCCCCCAGGAACCCCAACATCTCCCAGAGACGCCCAGAGACCACCCAGAGATCCCCACAGAGATTCCCCTCACGCTTCCCGGAAACCCCCTTGACTCGCTACCCCCTGCCTCAGGGACCCCAAAACCCCACAGAGGCCCCCAGAAACACCCCAAACAGACCTCCCAGGAGCCACTCCGGGGATGCCTCTGGGGCCGGGGGCAGGGGGACAGGCAGGACATTGACCCCGGGCTGTGTGTACAGCGGCAGCACCGGGCACGCTGCCGAGGTCGGGAGCGCCGTCCGGGCACAGTCCCCACCGCTGGGGACACCTCGGGGGGGTCACGGCCGTACTTACGTGTGGGGTGAGGGGGCCGGGCAAGTCCCCGCTGCCCTGGCGCTCAGGGGACAGCGAGGCACTGCCAGCCGGAGACTCCCCCCCGGAGCGGGGCGAGAGGCTGAGGTCCACCACTGGCACGGCGGCCGGGAAGCGTCCATCCCGCGGCTCCACCAGCCTGGAGTGTCCCAGGAGCCCGGGGGACGGCGAGGCTGGCACGGCCCGGCGACCCCCCCGGCTGCCTCCTCGGCCATCCCCGGCCGGCGGGGTGTCCGGGCGCTGGGGAGCGCGGGGTCGGGGGCCGGAGGGGCCCCGCTTCTCGCGGGCAGCTCGCAGCTTGGAGATGCTCAGCTTGAGGTCCAGGGGCTCCTCCAGGGAATGCATGGTGCCGGGGTGGGCTCTGCGGGGGACACCCAGGGGTCACTGCAGGGGTGGAGGGCACCAGTGCCACCCCGAGCATCGCCCCAGCCTGGCCCCATGGCAATGCCCGCTCTGCTCCGGGCTGGAGGACACGGTGCTGGCACGGGAACCGTGCCGTCCCTTCCGGCCACCCTGCCGCGGCCCCCTCCCGCAGCGGGCAAAGGGCAGGGCATGGCACCGGCTCCCCCCCGCCCCCGGCCCCTCGGTGTCCCCAGTGTGTCCTCTCCGTGTCGCCGGCACAGCCCCTTGGCCCATGACCAAACCTTGCCGGGGATTGCCAAATCCCCTGGGCACCCGCGGCGCTGGAGCTGTGGTGTCCCCATTCCGCCCCCCCATCCTTCCATCCATCCATCCATCCGTCCGTCCGTCAGTCCCCGCGGGCCTGCCCCAGCGAGGCCTTTCCCAGCGGCAGAGGAGGGCGGTGGCGGCCACCAGCCCGGCGGTGACCCGGGCGGCCGAGCCCGCTGGCCCCAGCCCCGGAGGCGGCAGAGCTTCCTCCCCCGCCGGGGCCCCTTCCCCGCCGGCCAACGCCGCCGCTGCCGGGGCCGGGCAGGGGCTGCCGGCCGCACGGCGTGGCACGGAACGGCATGGAATGGCACAACACAATGCCACCCTCGTGGCTCGGCCGCCGCACATCTGGCGGGCAGCTGAGAACGGGCAGCTCGGTGCAGCGGTGAGCGCCCGAGCCAGAGCCGATGCGGTCCCCCGGCTGTGCCCCCGCGGCCACCCGCATCGCCCGGGGCAGGGTGGGGGCGGCCGAGGGGCCGTGTCGGGGGGCACGGCGCACCCAGCACACGTGGCAGCGGGGGGCCCCTGCATCCCCACCCCGCCCCGGGGGGCCCGTCCCCCGCCCTGCCCCGCCGGAGGGGCCCCCCGCGCTGGCGGGGGTCCAGCCCGGCTCAGACGCTGAGGAATGCGGAGGAGCCGCGGGGGGCATGGGGCCCGAGCGGCGGGGCGGGGGACCCCCGCCTGCACCCCTGTGCTGGCCGAGGGGCCGACCCCAGGGGGGGTTCCTGTCCCGGGCTCCCGGAGTGGGAGGAGCTGCCCCACAGCATCTCGTCACCCTGAGCCCCCCGTGGCCATGGGGTCAGCCCCATAGCGGGGTCCCTCCTCTCCAGTGGGAGGGGTCTCTGCCTGAGCATCCATCTCCTCCCACAGCTGTGGGGGCTGCCCCATCGCAGTGTCCCATCTCCTGGGACGAGACGGAGACTCTCCTGAGCTCCCCTGGCCCTGCGTGCCTGCCCCATAGTGGGGCCTCTCCCCTCTGTGGGTCCTCACTCTGCGCCCCACTGCGGGATATGCCCATGGGGAGTCCCCCACCCTGAGCCCCCCATGGTTCTCGGGCTTCAGCCACCCCCATGTGCCCCACAGCCTGGTGGCACAGCTCGGGGACTGTCGGACAGACGGGGCAGGACCCCACAGCTGGGGTGTCACAGCAGGACCCCAGCCCAGGGAGTGGGACAGGGTGCCGGCAGCCCCCCAGCCCAGGGGGTCCCGCGGTGAGGCCAGGCTTGGAGTCAGGGCTGGTCCCACCACGACGGTCGTGTCCTCACGTCCTCAGGGTTGGGAGGTTGGGGGGTCCCGGTGCGGGCGGTGCTGGGTGGGGACCGCAGCCATCCCCGGGCGGGACGGGTGGGAAAGGGGCCTCCAGCCGCTGACGCCAGGGCTCCCAGCGCGGCCGCGGGCGGGCGAGCAGGCGGCTGCCAAACCACGCGGCCTCGGGAAACGGGGCGCCGCGGGGGCCCCGCCGGGATGGGGACGGGGACAAGCCCTGCGGTGGCTTGGCCGGACGCCCCAGCACCTGCGGCCCCCGCGCGAGGCCCCTGCCCTCTCCTGCCTGCCCCTGCCTGCTCTCCCCCCATGGCCTCTCCTGCCCGCGCCAGGCGCTGCCAGCCCAGCCCCAGCCCAGCTTCCCCCCCGCCACACCAGTTCAAACCAGTCCGTCGCGGGGCTGGGCCCAGGGGCTTCCCAGTCCGGGTGGGGGCCGCTGGGACGGAGCCCGGGCGCGGGCGGGGGCTCCCCCATCTCCACCGGCCAGGCTGGGGTCCCCTGGGCCCCCCACGCTGCCTGGCCGCCGGCACGGCTGGGGGACCCGGGGTGACCCCGGTGCAGCCGGCGGGGTGCCAGGTCTCCAGGCTGCTGGCATTGCCGGGGTGTCGTGTATCCCCTCTCCAGCCCCAAACCCGCCAGGAATAGCACAGAGGGACCGCGGGGCAGAGGCTCCCACGGCGCGGTGGGCTCGGGGATGGCGGCGGTGAGGGATGTCAGTGCTATCGCCAGGGGATGGTGACCCCGGGGCTCGGGGCTCGGGAGCTGTGCCAGCGCTGCAGGCAGGGCTCGGTCCCCGCCGCCGTGGCAATTGGCAGTGGCAGGCTGGCACCGCCGCGACGGGGGGCAGCCCCGGAGCCCCCCGTGCCAGGGCAGCGTGGGTGGGTTGGCAGGATGTGGGTCATTGTCCCCACGGCTGCTGGCAGGACACGGGCTCCCGTGGGACCCGCCATCCCCGCTTGTCCCACTGCAGATGGTGCTGGCACTGCCACAGCCGCTCCTCACTGGAGCCCACCGGTGCCTGACGGGTTTGGGGGGGGATCACATCCTGCTGGTAGCTCCATCTTGTCACTGTGTCCCTCCAGCACCCATTACCCTACGCCAGCCGGGGTGATGGCAGCTCCCAAAGGTGTCCCCAGGAGTGGACATGGCTGTGGTTGCCGAGCTGAGGCCGACGCCATGGTTTCCCCTTCCCGGGCATGTGGATGCCATAGGGATCCTGGCAGGGGGCTGACATCAGCCCCCCCACCCCCGGGAGCAGCCCCACAGCAGTGCCACCAGCACCAGGGACCCTGCCACCCCTGCCTGGGGACACAGCTGGAGCAGGCGGGGACAGCAGCGGGGTGGTCCCCAGCAGCCAGCGGATCAGCACCCTGGGTGCGGCAGCAGCGTGGGGATGGGGGCACATGGGGACCCTGGCTGGGAGAGGTGGTGACAGCAGGGTGACAAAGGCATGGGGAAGGGGAGGTGTCCACTGGCTGCAGGGTTTCTCCATGCTGGGTAGGGAACGAGCCCCTGCAGCAGTGCCTGGGGACAATTTGTGGTTCCCGCTGCTGGCACCTCAGGGAGGGGGTCACATCGTCCTAGTCCCCAAAACACCCCACAACGGCACAGCCTGGGCTTGGCCACTCCACACCTCAGCCCTACGAGCCCGTGGAACTGTCACCCCCCACGGTGGGGACTGTCACTTCTCATGATGGGGATCGGGAGCCCCCCGCGAAGGGGACCGGGGTGACGGGTGGCTGCCGGGCGGTGGCACCGGTGACCGGCGTGGAACCGGGATGGGGACGCCCTGCACTCCCCACCCAATGGCACCCTTTCGCCCCCTCCCGCACCATGGGGACACCGGTGTGTCCCCGGAGGTGGCCGCAGCCGGGCAGAGCCACCCAGCACGTCCCCGCCGCAGCCCCCGCCCCACGGCCAAGGTCAGGACACCCGCCCGGGCTGCGGGGGGACGGCGGGTGACGGCCACCCCCCTGGCACCCATCTGGCGGCAGGGAAGTCCCCCTTTCCTCACATCCCCCGGGGGTGCATTGGGGCCACGTCCCCCCCCGACCCGCTCCCTGGGCGGGGGGGCTGCAGGTGCCAAGGGACCACCCGCACCCCCGGGGGTGGCGAGGAAGGGGCTCCCTGGAGGGTTTCCCCTCCCCCAGCGGCGGCAGCATCCTCCTCATCCTCATCCTCCTCCCTTCCGCGGTGCCCGGAGCGCGATCGTACCTGCGGCGGGGGCTCAGTGCCGGGCGGGGAGCGGGGCGGGGTGCGGGGCTCGGCGGAGCGGGGCCCCCGGGGCCGGTGCCGGGGCCGGTGCGGGGCGGCCGGGCCGCTCCGCCACATCCGCAGGGGCTGGGGGCGGGGGTGGCGGCGGCGGGGCTGGGCCCCCCCTGCCCGGTCCCGGGGGCGGCGGCGGGGCGGGGGCTCTGCCCGCCGTGATTTATGGCCGCCCCGCACCGAGCGGCCCGGCCCCGGCTGCGGGCGGCGCTGGGCGGGGGCGGGGGCGGCCCCTCCCCGCCCCCGCGGGGGGCACCGGGGGGCACCGAGCCCCGCCCCGGGGGGGACCCGCGGGGGGAGACCCGCCACCCCCCCGCGCAAGGTCACCTCGGCGCTGCGGCAGAGCCGACCCCCCTCCCCCGCGTGTCCGTGTCCCCCCCGCGTGTCCCTGTCCCTCCCGGGGACGTGGCGGGGAGAGGGGCGGCACCCACCGGAGCCCCCACCCAGCACCGGGGCGGCTCGGGGGGCGTGGGGGTCACGGCGGGGAAATGGGGGGGTGAGGGGGGGATCCCCCTCCCTGCAGGAGCGGCGCCGCCCGCCCGTCGCGTGACGTCACAGAGCGGGGCTGGCGTCACGCCTGGCGGGGGCCCCCGCATGACGTCACCGCCGGGGGGTTGTCCCGGGGCCGCGGCTCCTTCCGGCGGCAGGATGTGGCGGGGCCGGCCCGGATGCTGCAGCCTCGCCGGGGGGGTCCCTCCCCCGGGGCCCACGCGGGTGGCTGGGCACACCCCACCCGTGATTTTATTTTGGGGGTGGAATGCAGCTGCGGTGTCCTCAAGAAATGGAGGGGCACGGGGGGGGGGCACAACATTGCCCCACGCGGTTTTTGTTTGGTTTTTTTGCGGGGAAAGCCGCAGTGTCCGCAACAGCGCCACTATAAGAAGGGGGACACACGCGCGGGGGACAGCACTGTCCCAAGCGAGTGGCTGAAGTCACCCCACCCGTGGTCTTTTGTTGTTTTTTTTTTTTTTTTCAAGGGGAGATGCGGTGCGCTCCCTACGAAAGGGAGGGACACACGGGGAGGAAGCTCTGCTCCATGCGGACTTTTGGGTGGAGAGGGAGCTGCCGTGTCCCCAGCAGCCCCACAAAAGGTGGGATGCGAATGAGGGGCAGAATTGTCTCACGCGGGCAGCTGAAACCACATCCCACTCATGGTTTGGGGCTTTTTTGGAGGGGAGAGCTGCTGTGTCCCAAACAGCCCTGCAGCAGAACGGGGGACACGAATGGGAGGGCAGAGCTGACCCACACCGGCGGCTGAAGCCACATCCTACTCGTGGTTTGGGTGGTTTTTTTGGGGGGTAGACGCTGTGTCCCCAACATCCCCGCCACAAGCAGGGGAGACACGGGAGGGCAGCACTGTCCCACGCGAGTGACTGAAATCCTACCCTCTCCGTGCGATTTTTTGCGGGGGGCGGGGGAGAGAAGCTGTTATGTCCCCAACAGCCTCACTATGAAAGGAGGGGGTCCCTGTGGTCCCCGTGCTGGGGGGGATGCGCAGCCCCTGCCGTGGGGCCCCCGCGGGGCCGGGCAGGGGGCCCAGGGGACACCCGGCAGAACCTGTCCTGCAGCTCCCGGCGGGGCCGCGCCGTGGGGGCTTGAGGGGGGAGGGCTGAGCCCACCCTGCTCTGCAGGGCCGGGTCCTGTCCCCCCGGGGTGACAGGCCACCCCTAGGACCCCCTGGTGTTCCCTCTCTGGTGGCCCCGGACCCACGCAGGCAGTGCTGGAGGGGCTATGAGGGGAGGTCACCTGCCGCAGGTAGGTCCCTCCGGTACCCCATGGCCCCTGCCAGCCCCCCATGGTCCCTGCCAGCCTTGTGCCCCCCTACCAGCCTCCCAGACTCCCAGCCCTGTGCCCCCCTGTGAGCCCCCCATGGTCCCTGCCAGCCCTCCAGGGCTCCTGCTAGCCCTGTGCCTCCCTGACAGCCCCCACACCTTCCCACCATCCTCCACAGTCCCCCAAGGCCTCTATCATGTCCCCATTATCCCCCTAAGCCCCCCACCTCCCCCCAGAGCCCCTCTGCCAGACCCCCAGAAGCCCCCCCCAAAGCCCCCTGCCACCCCCAAAACCCTGAATGCCAAGGCTCCTTTGAGCTCCACTCCTCTGCCAGCCCCCAACCCCCCCTGTCAGACAGCCAGACCCACAGCCCCTGCCAAACCCCAGACCCACCCAGCAGCTCCTCAAGCCCCCTGCCAGCCCCCAGAGACCCCCATCAACCCCTGAAGCCCCCCACCAGCCCCCAGACCCCTTCTGCCAGCCTTCAGAGTGCCTCTGCCAGCCCTGCAGAGCCTCTTCCCCAAAGCCCCTTGCCAGCCATATGACCCCTGTCACCCCCCATCTCCCTGAGCCCCATGGCAGCCCCAAGGCTACTGTGACCCCCCCAGCCACTGGCAGCCCCCCAAGAAGCTGGACCCTGCTGGAAACAGGAATGGGTTGGGACAGGGATGGGATGAGATGGGGTAGGACAGGATGGGACAGGATGAGGGCGGGCGAGGGTGGGGTAGGGATTGGGCAGGATGGGATGGGATAGCATAGCATGCGACAAGATGGGATGGGGAAAGGGCAAAATGGGGTGGGACAAGCTGAATATAGGAGAGGATTGGATAGGGACAGGATAGGACATGACAAGATGGAATAGGGACAAGACTAGGATAGGATAGGATAGGATAGGATAGGACAGGACAGGACAGGATAGGATAGGGACAAGACAGGTCAGGATGGGCTGAGATAGAATAGGATGGGATAGGATAGAACAGGACAGGATTGGGTAAGATGGGATGAGTTAGGTTGGAGCAAAGATAGAATGGGATGGGGACGTGTCAGGTCAGGATAGGATGTCATAGGACTAGGACAGGATGGGATGAAGATAGGATAGGGACAGGGCTGGATGGGATGGAGACAAGGCAGGTCAGGATAGGACAGGACAGGACAAGACAGGACAGGACAGAGCTATGGCAAGATGGGCTGGGGTGAAGTGGGATGGGGACATCACATCGAGAGATAGGGACACGACAGGATAGAGTAGGATTGGATGGAACTAGGGCAGGATGGGATGAGATGGGGTGGAATAGAGACAGGTAAGGATAGAATAGGATAGGGTAGGATAGGATGGAGCTAGTGCAGGATAAAATGAGGTGGGATGGGATGAGAACAGGTCAGGGTGGCATAGGATAGGGTAGGGTATGATATGATAGGATGGAATACATAGGCGACCTAGGGCAGGATGGGATGACGATAGGATGTGATGGGTATGGAGTGGGATGGGGACAGCTCAGGATGGTATGAGGTGGGATGGTTTGGGGACAGGGCAGGACGAGGATAGGATGGGACAGAGTGGGATAGGATAGCGTAGCACAGGATAGAGTAGGATAGGATGAAGCCAGGTCAGGACGCGACGCGGCGTGACGGGCCGGTGCCAGCACGGGTCGGTACCGTCCCGGCCGCTCCAGTCGCCCCCCGCCCCGCCGTGTCCCGGTGCCGCGTCCCGCTGCCGTGTCCCGGTGCCGCTCCGGCCGCGCTGCGGCCCCTCCCGCCGCCTTTGTTTACGCGGGGCCGGTGCGGGGCGGGGGCGGCGCCGGGCGGGCGGGGGCGGGCGGGGGAGCGGCGGCGGCGGCGGGCGGGAGCCGCGCTCGCTCCAGCTGTTTCCCGCCTTGGGCCGCGGGCAGAGGCCGGAGCCGGGCCGGGCTGGGCTGAACCGGGCCGGGACGAGCCGGGCTGGGCTGAACCGGGCCCCCCGCCCCCGTTATGGAGTACTTCATGGTGCCGGCCCCCAAGGTGCCGGCCCTGCAGCACTTCAGGAAATCCGAGAAGGAGGTCATCGGCGGGCTCTGCAGGTGGGGGGGCGCCGGGAGATCCCGGGATCGGGGGCTCGGGGAGGCCGGGGGAGGATGGCGGGGAAGGGGGGAGTGAGAACGGGGGGAGCGGCGCGGCCGCCGCGGCCCCACCGCCCGCACGTGGTCCCGGCCGCGCACATGGGGCCGGCGGCCGCGCGTGGCCCGGGCGGGGAGCGCCGCGCCCCCACCTCCGCCAGACCCCGCGGGTGCGGCGGGGCGCGCTCGGGGCGGGGGGCGCGGGGCGCGGGGGTCCGGGGGGCGCGGGGGTGTGTGTTTACCGCCGGGCCTGGCCGTGACTCTGCAGCCGCCCGGAGGAGGCGGGTCGCGGCCGGGGCTGCCGGGACATGTAGTGCGGGAGCGGCGGCACAAAGCCCGCGGACACGCGGGGAGCCCCGGCGGCCGGGGGGGCGGCCGGAGACGGGGGCTGAGCCCGCGGGGCCCGGCGGGGGCTGGCGGGGGGCGGCGGGCGAGGGGGGGCGGCGGGCCCCGGGGCCACGCGGGGCGGCCCTGAGCCCCCCCATCACCCCGGGCCTTGAGCCCCCGCCGCCGGCAGCTCTGAGGGCCTGGCCCGCCGTGGGGCGGCACGAAGCGCCGGGCCCCGCGGGGCTGTGGGGCGGCCGCGCTCCACGGCACGTGTTGGGGGCCCGGCGCTCGCCGTGCTGCCCCTGCCCCACGGCGGGGCGGCTGGGGTCCGGCGATGCCGGGGCTGGTCACAGCTGAGCCCTCCCGGGGTTGCAGCGGTGGGGCAGCGACCCGGGGCGGAGGGGTGGCTTCACTGGGGTCCCCCGCGCTGGTCACTGCGGGCCCCTGGGCTGGGGGTGACTGCATGGCCAGGGACATGAGGTCGTCCTGCCCGGAGACTGGGGGCTGTGCGGCCCCACACTGACCCCAGCGTGGGGGAGAGCTCCGGGAGCAGCCTTCCCATTGCCCCGAGCTGTGGGAGACCCTGCCTGGAGCTCAGGCTGCTGGTTGACACCCTGCATGGAGCTGGGGGTGCTGCGGGATGCTCTGCCTGTGACCTCAAGGAGCTCAGGGACACCCTGCCTGCAAGCTCAGGGTACAGGGGGAGAGCCTGCCTGTGAACTGGGGCTGCTGAGGACACTTGGCTATAGCCTGCTTGTATACTCAGGTATACCCTGACATGAGCTTAGTAAGCTTAGAAATGCCCTTCATGGAAGCTTGGAGATACCTTGCCTGTGAACTTGGGGATGCCCTGACTGCAAGTTCAGGGGCACCCTAACTGAGACCCCAAGGAGCTTGGGGACACCCTGCCCACATGGCTGTGCCTCCCCTGCATGCCAGCACAACCCTCAGCACAGGTTGTGGTCAGTGTTGGACATGAGTGGACAGCAGGGTATCTGCCATGGCCCTTGGCTCACCCCCATGGGTTTGTTTCCCTCAAGGTCCAGGTGAGTGAAATGTCCTCACCGGGGTGGGAAGAACCAAATTCTGCTTGCCTGACACAAAGCCCACAGCACCAGCACCAGGCTGGGGACACCCCGGGGACTCCAGTGGGTGCCACCTGCTCCTCCTACCTCTGTCCTACCCCATCCCTGGCCGTGCTGGATGTCTGGACAGCTTCTGAATCCATGGGGTTTTTGCCCTTTCCGTATTTTGCTGTCACTTCTCAGGTCTCTTCCCAGGAAGAGCAGCTGGGGCAGGTTGCAGGAGGTCTGCCGGCGAGGAAGCAGGCTCTTCCTCCTTCCCCGGTATTTAGGAAACTGCTTCCGGGCTGCCCAGTCCTGGGCCCCTCCATCCCATTCCCCTTAGGTGTCTGGTGGTCCAACATCCTGGAACAGTGCCCCAGCCACCTTCTGACCCCAACAGGGATGATGTCTCCAAGACCTGCAGGGTTTGATGTGTTTTGGGGACAAGCTTGGGGCTGGTTTCAGCAGGAGCAGAGAGGTGGGTGACAGCCACCACCAGATGGGAGCCCTGTGCCACAATCCTGCTGCAAGCAGCTCTCGGTCCATGCGGCAGATGCTGCTCCCAGGGAGAGGGACAGACCCCAAGGCACCCATCCCAGCTCCACACCCCCAGGACACGCACTGGAAACTGCCTGTGAGGGAATCAGATCAGTGTGTACTTGGTACCCAGTGTCAGCCTTTGCTGGGACACTGCCTCAGAGGCTGGGGACAAAGATCTTCCCAGCTGCATGGGTGAGCTGGGATCCTTCCTCATCACCTTGGGATGCATTGGAATTCTCTCCTATCCCTCTAGGATGAGGTAGGATTCTTCCCCATCCCTCCAGGGTAGTCTGGGATCCTTCCCTATCTGCCTGGGATGAGCTGGGATCCTTCCCCATCTCTTTGGGCTGAGCTGGGATCCATCCCCTTCTTTGGCTGAGTAAGGATCCTTTCCCATCCCTGTGGGATGAGCTGCATCTTTCCCCATCCCTGTGTATGTTTGAGGAGTTGTGCTGCATTCCCCAGCTGCAGCAGGCAATGATGGGTGGCCTGAGAGCCTCTGGTCACTGCCTGGGCACACGGTGGTGCTGCAAGTGTCCCTTAGATCCCTGGGCTCCCAAACCCCTGTGGTTCCTCCACGACCTCACCAGGAGGACAGTGAGGACAGGATGCCGGGCTTTGCTTCCCAGCCTGGCTTTGGCAAGGCTCTGGGTGGAATGTCCCCATCTCCCTGTCTCGGAGCCGCCGGGCACCTGGACGGGTGGCTGGAGCCCGTCTTATCTCGCCTCACGCCGGCGGCCCGGCTCCTGTGTTTAGTCTTTGGTGCTTTGTAGCATCCCCGGCGCCAGTGGGTGCTGGGTGCCTGCACTCTGGGGAGAGTTGGCATGGTGTGATCCAAAACCTCTGCCCTGCTTCCCTCAGGGAAGAAGTGGGGTGTGAGTGAAGCCAGACCCCACAGCAGTGAGCTTTGCTCGGGGTCTGGTGCCCTGGACCTGTGGGTGTTGGCTGCCCGGAGCCCTCCACGCCGGCATCATCACCAGCTCCAGGAGGCATTTCCCGGCCCATCTGCAGGGCGAGGGCGTGGGGGGCGAGGAGGCAGCGGCAGGAAGCAGGCAGGAGCTGCGGCTTGGGGTGGGACGGGGGCTTCTCTGCTGGGAGCTGTCATCTGGAAGCCATCAACGGGGCGGGAGGGAGGGAGCCGCCTTCCCGGGGCCACACACGCCGGCCAGCCCCGCGGGGACACAGCCGGCCAGCCCACAGCCTCCCTCACCCACTGGGGGTCCCTGGCTCCCCTCACCCGGGCTTGCTGCTGGGCAGCGTGTCCGAGCCCAGTGGAACCAGGGGGCTGCAGTGGGGCCACCCTTTGGCCAGTGCATCCTCCAAAGCTTTGGATACAGGGCTGGAGAAAGCCACCCACCTGCTTTGGTGATTCCCAGCACCGCAGCCATCGTCCCCTCTGTTACCCAGCCCTTTGGTGGCTTGGAATAGGCATTGCAAAGCAAGGGGGGATGCAATGAGCTGGGAGCAGGGGTGCAGCCCCCTCCTCCCTAACCCCTTGTCTCCTCTCTCGCAGCTTGGCCAACATCCCGTTGACTCCGGAGACCCAGCGGGACCAGGAGCGGCGGATACGCAGGGAAATCGCCAACAGCAACGAGAGGCGGCGGATGCAGAGCATCAATGCTGGCTTCCAGTCCCTGAAAACCCTCATCCCACACACGGATGGGGAGAAGCTCAGCAAGGTGAGCAGGATGCACAAGCTGGTCCTGCACATGGAGGGGCTGGAAGTGGAGTTGGGGGTATTTGTCTGTGTTATTTCTGTGATGGAGCTCTTTCCTGGGGAGCTTTCCTGACAGGAGTGGGTGTGCATCCCCAGCCTAGTGTCCTGGAGTGGGCTGGAGTGTGTGACAGCCCCCAGAGTCCTGTGAGCAGGGTGACATGCCTGGGTGAGGAGGGGACCCCACTGCGGCAGGGAGTGGGGTGAAGAGGCAGCCGGTCAGATTCCCGAGGTGGGTGAATTGGAAATGGTGGAAATTCCAGGGGGAGCCTGGAGTGAAGCAGACTCTGGATGGAGACACCAGGGACAGGCAAGGAGCAGTGCTGGTTGTCAGGAGGAGGCCCTGGGGGGGCACCTGCGTCTCTCCTGCCTCAGTGTGCCCCCTCCTGGTTCTCCCACAGGCAGCCATCCTCCAGCAGACGGCAGAGTACATCTTCTCCCTGGAGCAGGAAAAGACTCGGCTACTGCAGCAGAACACCCAGCTCAAGCGGTTCATCCAGGTAGGGATCCCTAGGGATGGGACAGGAGTGGGTGGGACAATCCTGACTGGCTGGGGTGGGGATGTCATCACAGTTCCTTGAGGTCAGAGTGAGACCCTTTACCCTGATCAGCCAGGGAGTGGAGATGTTTCCATTCTCCTGGCCAGGCAGGGAGCCCCATTCAACCTGGCATCCCTTACTTGGCAGGGGGAAAAGGCTTGGGGTCCCATTTTCCATTATTTCTACCCAGCTGGGGATGGCCTGGTGGCAGTTCTGGTGCTGGGGTGCCCTGATTGAACTGTCCTGGGAGTCACAGCACGAGAATCAGGTTGGCACTGGGGGGGTGAGGACCAGGATTGGGGGCATATGCAGGAGCCCACCTGTCCCCAAGCATCAAATGAAACCCCAGGGAGACCCTTTCCTGCAGGGAGCTGTGGTGGGGAGTGGCCAGATGTCTGGATGGCAGGGAGAGCATCTGTGCCAGCCCCCTTTCCCTGACCCCACATTCCCATGGCAGGAATTCAGTGGCTCCTCCCCGAAACGGCGACGGGCGGAGGACAAAGACGAGGGGATCGGCTCGCCGGACATCTGGGAAGATGAGAAAGCTGAGGATCTGCGTCGGGAGATGATTGAGCTCCGGCAGCAGCTGGACAAGGAGCGCTCAGTCCGCATGATGCTGGAGGAGCAGGTGAGGCCAGATGCCCTCTTGCAGCCTCTGCCATGTCCCCAGTGAACCCCAGGGACATGGGCAGCACCATGGGGTCACTGAACATCTGCTCTGGACATTGCTTCTTCATGCTTGTCCGGGGCTACCTGGCTCTGCTGTGCCCACCCCATCGAGGGGACAGCCGGGGGTCAGGGGTGCCCCACTGATGTCAGGGTTCTGTGGCCCGCAGGTTCGCTCCCTGGAGGCCCACATGTACCCCGAGAAGCTGAAGGTGATCGCTCAGCAGGTGCAGCTCCAGCAGCAGCAGGAACAGGTGAGGTTGCTGCACCAGGAGAAGCTCGAGCGTGAGCAGCAGATCCGAACCCAGGTGAGTGCGCCCCGGACACCCCCAGGTGCCAAACCTCGGGGATTGATTCGGTGATGGACTGGGCACCCATGGCCCAGCAAAGCTCTCGCCCTTGGTAATTTGGGAAAGGTGTGGCCCAAAGCCCCCCACATTGCTCAGGGGGCTGTGCTTACAGGCACCCTGTGTTTCAGGGAGGGATCGTGGATTGGACCACCCGTGGTGGCTTCCAAGCGGCTCTGTTCCCTGGCACGGAGGGGTTTGTACAGGGAAGGTCACTTGCTACCAGGCAGGGTTTCATCTCAGGGGCTTTACCTTTCTCTGGATGACTCCTACTGAATTTTAGAGATCCCCAACCACTCCCTGCCACCCACCAGGCTGGGAAAGGGGAGTGGGAAGCTGGCAGGCAGTGGGGATGTGAGCCTTCAGCCTATCCCCTGAGACAGCTGGATTTGCCAGCAGTACATGGAGGAGAGGCGAGCACTGTGCCTCCACCAGTCCCTGTGCGCTGCTGCCCTCGAGCCCAGCCTGGGGCCACACCACTCCAGGAGCTTCAAGTGGAGGGAAGAACACCAGCTTCCCCCCTCCCTGAGCTTCTGCAGAGCCATGTCCCTGCAGGGTCCCCACCGGCCACCTCCTGGGGAAGTTCAGCCTATTTTTAGGTGAACTCTCCATAGCCTTCTGCTAGGGCGGATCTTCCCATCCGCTCCAGCAAGGATCTCCGAGGGGTGTGGGGGATTCCTGGCCACACAGGGGCTGGCACTTGCCTCTCCTGGCTTCAAAGCCCAAACTGCTGCCCAGTTTGCCCTTTGGGATACGGGGAATTCTTCACGTTCTGCTCTGCAAAGCTGAGGTGGCAGCAGCTTTCAGCTGGCATCCTCCTGCATCCTTTGGGATGGAAAAGTGGAGCAGCTGAGCGATGCTTCAGCTTTCATGGAGCTTGGGCTCCATGAGGAAGCGCAATGTTCTCTGCAGCGCTGCTGTGCCCAGGTCCTTGCTCACCGGGGGTTTCCCTTCTGTCCCCAGCTCCTGCCATCACATGCTCCCCCAGCGCCCACCCACCACCCCACCGTGATCGTTCCAGCGCCGCCTCCCTCCCATCACGTCACCGTGGTCACCATGGGCCCATCCTCGGTCATCAACACGGTCTCCACGTCCCGGCAAAACCTGGACACCATCGTTCAGGTGAGTTGGGGAGCGGTGGGGGGTTTGGCAGTGAGAGGTCTGGGGGTAACCCTAAGTCCCTGGGGTGGGTCAGAGGGGACCCTGGCGATGTCCTGACCGCCGGTGGCTGTCCTGGGCAGGCGATCCAGCACATCGAGGGGACGCAGGAGAAGCAGCTGCAGGAAGAGGAGCAGAGACGCGCTGTCATCGTGACGCCGGCGCGTGCCTGCCCCGAGCCCTCCGCCTCCGACACCGCCTCCGACACCGAGGGCAACGACAGTGACTCCATGGACCAGAGCAAAGAAGAGCCCTCGGGGGATGGGGAGCTGCCCTGACACCCCCCGGCCAGCAGCCGGGGAGGGGAGCCGGGGCTGGGGGGGGAAACGTCAGAGAATATGCTGAAATTTTTAAAAAATACAACGCGATTTGGGTCTCTTTTATGACCTTTTTCCAATACTGTAAAGCAGAGCGTTAGAGGCAGGCAAAGGTCACCCTTCAGCTCCCCGGGGGGTGGGGGCTCGGGGGTGGCCACAATGGGACGCGGGGGGGCTCGGGGCATGGTGGGGGGGGGGCGTTGGGAACGGGGGTCACAGCCCCCCACCCTGGTTTATCACCCCCCCACCCGCCAACCTACAGGGAATCCTGCCAAGCTGGCAGCAGCCCCGCTGTTCCTGATGGTGTTCCCTTGGGACAGGGCCTTCGGTTGGGATCTTAATTTGATTTTTTCCTTCTCTTGTGGTTTTTCGTTTAATTAAATGTTTGTTTTTAAGCAGGGGGGAGATGCCAAGTGATATGGCAGCAAAGGCGGGACAGGGATCCCTGGCTTCGGGGTACCACCATGGCTCCCGCACCCCACGTGGGGCAGGGAAAACCCCCTTGGAGAGTAAAATAATCCTGGGATGATGCCATTGGAGCATGGTAGGAGGGCTGGCATGTGCCACCCTCCCTGGCATTTACAACACCCACCTCCTTGGCACAGGGATGGCAGGTTGGGGACTGATTTTACACCCCATCCCTGTCCCTGTGCCCATCCCTGTCCCCCTCACCCCATTCCTATCCCTCCTTTAAGCACTTAATCTGGTTTGTGGGGTCCGTCAGCTCCGAAGAGCTTTTCTATTTCGTGATTGTGTTGCTTGGGTCTGTCCTGGCGGGTGGGGGGTCCCTGTTCTGTGCTTCCCCCCCTCGCCCTGCTGCCCCCCCACTTGGCTGTAGGGTTTTAGGCCAGTCGTGTGTAGAGCCTCGGTGGTATTCAGTAGGTTCCCCCCCAGCTGCAGCTGTTTCTTGGTTCCTTTCCCTTTTTTTTTGTTTTTTTGTTTTGGTTTTTTTTCTTTTGTTTTGGATTTTGGTCTTTTTTTTGTATTTTTTTTACAATTTTCAGGTCTTTGTGTTGATTGAGAAGCTATTCTATTTTGTTAAGAAAGTTGAAAAAAAAAAAAGAGGCTCGTGCCTTTGTAAAGAAACAAAATAAAGTTTGTACTTGGTTTTTTAGAAGCTCGGTTCCGGTGTTAACCTTTGTGGGGACAGGGATGGATTCCACCCTGATGGACACTGGGAGTGCTGGGGGCTCCTGGGGAGGACAGGGAGTGCTTTCTGCACTGGGAATCACAGTCAGGAGGCAAAGGCAGAGGATGCTGGCCCTGGTGAGGATTCCCACTGAGCAGCTGAGCTGTGTTTAAAGGTTCAGCCCTGCCAGTGCTGCCTACATGTGATGAGAACATCAAGGCTCAGCTCAGTGCTGAGAGGGAGGTGGGGGGACATCTGGGCTGGTGTTAATGAGGCCACACAGCTGAGGGGGGCTGGGGTCACACTTTGGGGTGTCCCTGTGCCTGGCTGGGAATCCATCTCCATAGCGCTCCATGGAGCTGACTCATTACTCATTTGGGGTGGGAGCAGTCATCTCTCTCCATGTTTTTTTGGGGGAAACCACCCCTCTTTCCCCATAGAGCACCCACCTCTCAGCATCCTCCCCTGGCCATGGGTCTCTCCCACTGCCCATCTACGCCGTGGCCATCCATGGTGTCCAGCCAAAGGGTGGCTCCTGCCTGCTCCCAGCCATCACCCCCCGCTCCCCTGCAATGCTCCTTTCCCTCTCCCCCATCTCCGGTTCAGGGGCTCCCCCTGCTCCCACACTTGGGGAAATGTTATTTCCCTCCTAGTTTGGCCCCTTCCCCGAGAAACAGGTGGATCACAGACCACCCCCAAAAGTGGCTCCTGCAGTGATGGAGCCCAGGTGCTATTCTGCCAGGGCAGGCTCTGGGGACTGCTGGGTGGCTGTTCCCTGTCACCACCAGGAGTTGGTGACACCGTGCCTCTGGCTGTGTGGGAGGAATCTGTGCCCTGTGCCACACTGCCAGTGCAGTGGCAGTGGGGACACCTTCAGGGCAGAAGGAACATGTCCTGTTTCCTTTGGGCTGTATGCCTTTGCCTGGAGTTGGTGACCTGTGGTAGCTTGAGGGGACATCAAATCAGCCCAGGCCGAGGTGCTTAAGGACATCCACCTTTGGGGACAGATGGGGACACCACAGTGCCGTGATGCTCAGCTCTCCCTGTCCACAAAATCCTGCTCCAGCCCAAAAGGAGCTGCAGGAGCTCAGGCAGCCCAAGGAGCCCCACTGCCCCACAGCAGCAGGCTTCTGGGGTGAGGACACAGAGTCCTGCAGGAACTTATTCGAGTAAAGGTAGAGAGGCACCCATTTCTCCTACCACTGGGATGGGGACTGTGACCCCACATGAGCAGTGCCAGCCCGGGGACCCCATGCCAGGAGGTGTCCCGTGCCATCACATCCCTGACACGAGCCATTCCCAGCGCTGCCGCTGTGTCCCATCCCTGTCCCTGTCCCCCATGCCCAGGGCCCCTGGGAGCGGAAGAGCGGCGGCGGCAGCATCTGTGCGGGCAGCTGCCTGCCCTGCCTGCCCTGCCCCGAGCCGCCGCCGTATAAATAGAGGCAGCGAGCGGCAGGGAGCTCCTGGCAGCCACCATGAAGGGACTCAACCTGCTCTGCTGCTGCGTGGCCTCGCTCCTGCTCCTCGGCACCGCAGGTACGGCCACACGCCGGGCTGGGGGCTCTCGGGGACACTCCGGGGGGCTGCGGGTGCCCGTGGGGCTGTGGCTGCTGGCAGGGCTGTGGGGTCCTCACGGGGCTGGGGTGCCCTTGGGGCTGTGGGGACTCCGCGGGACTGTGGGTGCCCAGGCTTGTGGGATCCCCGTGGGGCTGTGGGTGCCCTTGGGGCTGTGGGAACCCCACGAGGCTGTCAGGTCCCCACGGGGCTGGAGGTCCCCACAGGGCTGTGGGTGCCTGCAGGACTAAGGGGATCCCCAGCGGGCTGCAGGTGCCTATGGGGCTGTGGGTTCCTACAGGGCTGTGGGGACCCCACGAGGCTGTGGGATCCCTATAGGGCTGCACGTCACCACAGGTGCCCGTGGGGTTGTAGGCACCCCACAGGGCTGCAGGTGCCCATGAGGCCGCGGATGTCTGTGGGGCAGTAGGTGCCTATGGGGCTTTGAGCCCCCAGAGGGCTGGGGGTGCCTGTGGGGCTCTGGGTTCCTGTTGGCTGGGGGTGCCTGTGGGGCTCTGGGTTCCTGTTGGCTGGGGGTGCCTGTGGGGCTGTGAGCACCTTTGGGACTCTTGATGCCTGTAGGGCTGCAGGTACCTGTGGGTCTGTGGGTGCTCATGGGGCTGGGGGGTGCTTTTGGGGCTGGGGGTGTCTGTGGGAGCTCTGCAGGGTTGCAGGTAGAATTTTGGGTGCCTATGGCACTGAGGGTGCTGGAGAGGCTCTGGGGTGCCCATTGAGCCCAGCCCTGAAGCAGGACAGGGTGCCAGGGGTACAGCTGTCCAGGCTCCCTAGCAGCTTTTCCAGGGCTGCAGAGTCACCCCAAAATGTGCAGGGAACCGTGCTGGGGGGCTGTGGACGGGAGGGGGTGGCGGGAGGTGCAGTCTGGGGTCCCTCTTACGGAGTCAGGACGGGCGCAGGGGCCGTGCTGCCGCTGACATGCCCGGAGCGAGTGTCACCTGTGGCTGCCGTGGTGCCTCGATTTTGGACTGTGGGATCTTGGGGGGTGGGCTGCCAGGGCGCCGGGGATCTCTGAGGACCCCGGATCCCCTTGCCCGGGCTGTCCCCTCCCCGCTCAGCGCCCCGCTGCCCGGCCGGGTGTCCCCGGGACGGCGCGGCGGGGCGGCATTGCTGGTACCCTTGCTTGCCCTTGAGTTAATTTGGGCTGGTTCTCTGCCTGGCCGAGCTCCGGGCGGCCGCGCGGCCGGGAGAGGGGCGGCTAAGTATGGAAACAGCCGTGTAAGGGGACACTGTGCCCCCCCGGCCGCTGCCCCCCCGCCCCGCGCCGCCGCGGCCCCGCGCGAGCACCCGCAGCTGCCGCCTGCCAGCGCCCGGCACCCCCGGCCCCGCCGAGTTTTGGCCTTTTAAGGGCATCTTGGGCCATTCTGGGGAATGAATGGGTTTGGGGGCCGGCGACACACCCCGACAGAGGTGGGGTGACCTCCATGGGGCCGTGGGTCCGGTCCGTGGATGGGGGTTGGAAAGGTGTTCTATGGGCACAGCTGGTGGCTGGTGCTGCTCCAAGGGGGGCTGGTGGCCTTGTGGGACATCAGAGGATTGTCACCATGGTGGGTGACCACCAGGCCAGGTCTTGATTTTGCTGAGGCTGGCATGGCACAGCATTGGTATCCCGATCTCAGAGGAGTCTCTGGGGCCAGGAGGCACATGGGAGTCCTGCAGCCCCAGGACCAGCTCCAAGGGGTCCCCAAAGTTCCCACCTGTTTATTGAGGGTATTTCTGTAACACAGGTTTCAAAAAAAGCTCTTAGCAGGGGCACTGCTCTAAGCACGGCAGTCTCCTGCCCGTGCTTCTGCTCCTCAGGGACCAGTGGGATTTGCAGGATGAGTTTTGGTTTTCCATTGGCGCCAAGCTGAGCTCTAAGCCTCAGCTCTTTTGGGGTGCAGGAAGTGGCTTGGAGGATGTGTTTTTTCCATTTTTGGGACATGGTTTCCCACGCAACCCCTGCTGATGCCTGTGGGGCTGTGGGGATCCCACGGGACTGTGGAGCTGCAGGTGCCCATGGGAAGAGAAGGGGGTAGAGAAGCAGGGACTTTATTGAAACATCATGGCAAGGGTGTGGTCCTCGAGGTTTAGTGGCACCTGGGACCACCAGGACTCTGCCACCATTCCCAGAGGTCAGGGGTGGGAATTGCCCTTCTCCTGCACTCTTACAGCTCCAGCCAAAGCTCATGGCACATGTGGCCAGAGCCGGCACAGACCCCTCCTGGTGACAGCAAGTGTGAGTGACTCATCCTGGAAGGTGTCACCTCAGGATTAACTCCATCACAATGTCCTCATGGTATCTTGGGGTGTTCCCCATCACCCAGGATGTGTCACCTTGGAATGTGTCACTTTAGAGTGTGTCACTTTAGAGTGGACTCCATCTCCCAGGTCAGAACACTTTGGGAGTGAGATTGTGACACTTGTGTGGGCTCAGGGTCCACAGAACCCATGGGGACCCTTCACTCTGACCATCCCAGGCTAGTGTCCCTCACAGTGACCAGCCTCCCCAGAGGTGGGACCCCTGTGTCCCAGTAACTCCTCACTGGACTCTCTCCACCCTCCAGCACTGGCACAGCCACAGGCACCACTGCCATTGGGTGTGTGTGAGACAAGGGGCTCAGGGCACTTCAGGAACCCACAGATCTTGGGTGCTTGTGCATGTGCATCCCTGTCACACCCCTGCTCCCTCACCCTGAGGAGATCCTGGTCCCTGGGCATGCTCTATCTCATTCCCAAGCTGTTGGCTGGGCAAAGCAAGGCAGATGTCAGGCAGGTTGGCTGTGCTGTGACACCCTCTCCATCAGCCATCCTTGTCCTCGTGGGTAGGTGACATCCAGCTGGGCAGGAAGGCCAGGACACCTCACTTGTGCATGGCCCTGGTGGCACAGGGGCACCAGTAGGTCTCAGGGATGGCACCAGGCTGGGAGGGCCATGCCATGCCCAGGGACAGCACTTGCCACCTTCCCACCATGTCCCACTCGCTGAGCTGGTGAAACCCCAGCCTGGCCATTGGTTGAGGGTGACAAGATTGCTTCTGGAATTGCCTATTCCCTGGGCACTGCAGGAATAGCAGGAGCCCCGGGGCTGTGCAGGACTCCACTGAGCTATTTCCAGCCCACAGGGTCATTTCCCTTGTAAGTGACAGCTGGAGGGAGCCGTGAGCTCCTGTGCTGGTGGGGGCTGCAGGAGGGGCAGGGGAAGCTCCAGCTGGGCACCCTGAACCAGGATGGGGTGCTGGCAGTGGCAGCGTGGCCCCATGCCAGCTGGGCACATGGCTTGACCCTTGGGGGTCACACTATGGGAAAGGGCTCGGAGCTGTGTGACCCTGTCCCTGTGCTGGGGTCCCCAGTGCTGCCAGGTCAGCTCCCAGCTCCTGCTTGGCATGGCCAGGCAGTGTCTGCCCCGACTTTCCCATGGATTTGAGGACCTTGTGGGACATCAGAATCCAGGCTTGCAAGTCCAAGGGGTGACTGGGTGACCAGGAATGCTTGGGATGCCCCAAGGAGGGATGGGGAGCCAGGAAGTCTCATCCTGAATGGACAGGGGACGTCCCTCAGGGGACATCCCTGGGGTTGGTGAAGCATCCCATGGCTGGAGGCCAGAGGACAGGAATAGTGGGACCTCTGGAAGAAGGGTCTCTTCCAGCCCCAGCCATGCCACAGCCCATCCCTTGGGTCCCCCAGCATTCCCCCAAGCTGCAAGGGACACCGCAGGGGGATGTTCCCCAGTGTATAGTGTGACATCTGCCTGTGCCAAAGTACCTGATGTTTCCTGGCTGGCTGCTCACTGATGGACCCAGGTCTCCTCTGCCAGGAAGCAGCAGGTGCTTCATCTGCCACCTTCCTCATCTTCGTGTCTTCTGCAAGTCAGGGGTTCCGGGATCCTTACAGATCTGTAGGGAGGGGAGACAGTGGAAGAAACACCCTGCAGCAGTGATTGTTTTCATCTCTATTTAGAAAGCTCCAAGCCTGGTTTTAATCCCTCTGGTAGATCCTGGTGAGGTTTCTTTACCATTTAATTATAAAAATACAATATGGTTCTATCCAACCATTTATAGAAATCAAATAACTTCATAACTTTTTTTTAACTAAACCTAAAATCTTCTCTACAAGTGAGGTCAAGTTAGTTTGACAGAGCTGTTTCCTAGACCTCCCTCTGCATTGAAAACCAGGACTCTATTTGCTTTATGCTGGAGTTTTGGGATCATGAAGCCTCTGGGACGTGATCATGTGTCTGGGCATCCTGGGTTTTGGGGTGCACGAGGGAGAGACAACCCCATCCTCAGCCCCATCCTTGTGCTTGGGCTGCCTGTGGGACACTTTCCTCTGAAGGTGTTGGCCTGGTTGATTCCAAACCAGAGCTGGAGCTCGGCTCCCACCTGCTCTGAGTTCTGGACTGGCAGGACCACGAGCTGGAGGAGCACTGGGGGGATGGCCCTGAGTGGACACCATGGGGACCCCACAGAGCCTGGAGGGTGGGGACATCACCATGAAATGGGGTCTCCCAGGAAAGGAGGGGTCTGCAGCAGGTCCGGCTGGAAAATCCCGGGAATCCCCTGACAGCTTCTTCGCATCCAGTCATTTTCCATGAGGTTTTAAAGGGCTTTGCCAGAATAAAGGCAGGGTTGGTTGTTTGGGATACAAGCTCTGGCCAAGACCCCCCTGGAGGACACGAGGAGCACAGGACTTGCAGGAGCCAGTGGATAATATCCCCAGGGAAGCAGGGATTGGGATCTGGGCAGGGGAAGGGGGCGTGTGAAAAGCCATCCCCGCAGCCCTGCCATCGCCGGTCCCACGCTCAGAGCTCCGATTTCTGCTGGAGAGGGAGAGTGTCCCTCCAGGGCCACCTGTGCCCATCTGTCCCTTCTCACCGTCCTCCTGGAGAACCCGTTTTGCCGTCAGGTCGTTGTCGTTCTGTTCGTCCCTGTGCAGGGATGGAGGGGGCACCGTGATGCTCAGCATGGGCACAGGCTGCTCCTCGGTGCAAACCAACCACGGCATGCTGTGGCACCCAGAACCGCGCCGTGGGCTCTCCATCCCCGCTGTCACCACCTGGGAAAGGGTCCCGTGGCAGCTGATAAAAGTCCCAGCACGAGATAGGGGTGGCAGGGGCAGTGCAAGCCAGGGACCCGCAGGGAGGTCAAGTCCCCGAGGTGAAAAGGGCGAGTTCTCCTCTCCGATGAGACCCATCTGCTTGGCACAATGCAAGGTGTGAACACGGGGAGCCCCGGTGTCACTTTACACCGTGGCCGTCCCCTCCCGGAGCCCACGGGGGCCCCCAGGGGCGGACGTCACCCTCGGCTGGCGGCGGGGCGAGGGGCTGTGGCCAGCGGCCGAAGGGGCGGGGGCTTCAGCGGGGCTGCTCCTCCCGATCCCCCGTACAGTTGCCGTGCCGTATTTTTAGCCTCCGGAGGGTGTTAAGCCCGTAACCTTCGGCCCATTTTGTGCTCATCGGTCGGCCATGTGCAGGTCAGCACAATTCGCCATGGATAGGGAGACCATGTAGGGGAAACAGGGAGAAGGAGGTGGAGAGGGGACAGGGACTTTGTGTAAGACCCTTGAAGGTCACAGGAAATAAAGCCCGTGACAGGCACACCAGCAGGGACATCCCCACGAGAGCGCCTGGGGGATATTTCCCTCTTTCCACGAGGGATGGCTCGTGGTGGGTACTGGCGTTGCTGTTGTGCCTGGCCACGGTGGCTGATCGCCGAGGGGACACACAGACCCCAGACAAAGCCTTCAGGACTCACAGGGTCTCCTCTGCCTGGTCCTGCCCTTCTCCTCTACTTTGGCTGTCACTCCTCTCCTAGCCCTCCAGGTCACCAGCTATTTTGGGGCCAAACTGAGAACATCCCTGTTCCCACCAGCTGAGGGGATCCTCCATGGACCCAGGCAGGTTCCCAGGCCACCAGGGCCAGGCACGGGCATGTTGGCCCCCAGCCACTCAGGGCTTTGCAGGTCAAAAGTAGATATTCTCCTTCAAGCGGCTCCTGTGGGGTCCCAGAGGTCCCACAGGAAGGTGACCTGAAGGGCAGGGGTGGGAGAAAGGAGGGTGGGAATTGCCCACTACTACTTCCCTCCATCTGGGAGCTGAATTGGGAGCCTAGAGGCACCTGTGAGCCATGTGCCAGCAGGGGACAGGGAGGTCAGCGAGGGCAGAGCAAGGGTGACCTGTCCATCTGGTTCGGGCAGGGTGTGGGGCCATGGCAGCGGCTGCAGCTCTGCTGTGCCAGGGAGCTGAGAGCCGCCGGGAACGAGGGCAGGCTGGGGGGCAGCCTGTCCTTCCCAATGCCCGTTGCTGGCATGGCACAAGCCTCCCAGCACGACCTAATCCCAGCTCACAGCCCTGGCACCACAGAGATACACCCACCCACCCGGCATCCCCAGGCACAGCAAACTGGGCTGAGGGGTCTGGGGCTGGCACTGTGCTGACCCCAGCCCAGCCCCTCCTGCGCCAAGCCCAGCGAGCTCCAGCTTTGCCAGGGTCCAGGTGGACACAGCCCCGTGGCTCCCACACAGACACGGAGCAGGAGCCGGAGCAGAGGGCTGGCCATGCCCAGCACTGCCCGCTCTCCTCCCGCAGCCTGGGTGGAGGTGGCTTTTTTTCCTGCTTGGCATCTGCTTGCCAGCTGGAGTACAAAGGAATTATTTTCCTCTGAAACGCTCCCCTGGCATGAGACGTTTGGGGGGATTATTTAGACTAGCAGCAACTGTTTGTAACGGAGACCGTATAGCCATGATCTTTTATTTTTGGCACCCGCTGACTGATGTTAAATTGCAGTTGGAGCCTATGGAAAATACGGATGGATTCTTCTGGGCCACAGAACACACTCATTGTGTCCCCAGCAGCCGCACGGCGTGGCACATGCTTTCCTAGTGAAGGGACACTCACAATAAATAGCTCCTGAGCCCTTTGGCCAGGGTTAGGCCCTGCCTGTGGAAGGCAGGACCCCATGCTGGGCAGCCCCTCATGCCAGGAAGCCCCTTCCTCCTCCTCCCCCCCTCACCCCACCATCCACCATGGCTGGTGTGATGGGCTCTTGAGTCAGGGCTGGGGAAGGACCCTTTCAACCTGCCAAGTGCCCACAGCCCCTCAAAAATTGCTATTTTTACTCCTTTCCCCATTTTTAGGGCAGCTTTGCCGCCTTTCTGCAGTGCTTTAGGGTGGGCAGCAACCCCAATGCCAGGCAGCCTTGGCTGGTGGAGCCATAGAGCCCCTGCCAGCTTTGCTTTGCCCCGACAAACACATCTTTGCACCCCACTTCTTGCAACAGGGACACAAAATTGAGCTGGAGCTGCAGAAGTCTTAGGAAAGAGTTTAACCCTCTTGGTACCAGGCACGACTCATCCCTCAGGGCCCTGGCGGGTGTCCTGGTGGCCGTGCGGCAGCGCGGGTGGGACTGACCGAGCTGTTCTCATCGTTTAGAGCCGCGCACCCCCAGCACGGGCCGTGGTGATGGTGCTGCCGAGAGCCCCCTGCCAGCCACGGAGCCCAGGCTGGAAGAGAAGGAGGCTGATGGCAGCCCTGAGGAGGAGCAAGATGGTGGCACTGCTAACACCTCCATGCCCAGTGCCACTGAGGAGGGGTGTGGAGAGGGGGAGGAAGAGCCGGCGGATGGCCTGAGCGAGAGCCTGGGGCCAAGGGACAGCCGGACAGAGGGGACCAGCAAGGAGCAGGGCCAGGAAGAGCAGAGCTCAGGGGAGGATTCCAGGGCAGCTCATCATGGAGGGAACCATGGGTCTGGCACACAAGATGACATCCATGTCCAGGAGGATGAGGAGCCTGGCATGGAGAAAGGAGGCTCTGAGGAGGAAAGGCAGCCTGGGGAAGAGCAAACAGAGGAGCCAAGAGCAGCATCTGCTCCTGAGGGAGAGGAGGAAAGGGATGAGCAGAACTCAGAGGAAGATGATGAGCATGGAGAGTCTGAGGAAGGTGAACATGGGGAGTCTGAGGAAGATGGAGGCGAGGAAGAGTCTGAGGAGGAGGACGAGGAGGAGGGAGAGTCTGAGGAAGATGGTGATGGACCAGAGGATGAAGCCGAAGAGAGTGACAAGAAAGCAGCTGGCACTTCCAACAAAAAGAGCCACAGCAAACCAGCCACTGCCAGCACAGGAGAAGCCAGGGATGGCCCTGCCAGCTGCCATCAACCACCCTGTGGGGACACAGCAGAAGACCTGCCAGCAGTAGTGGAAAATCTACCAGCAGCAGAAGATCCTCCAGCAGTGGAAGACCCACCAGCAATGGAAGACCCACCAACAGCAGTGGAAGACCCTCCAGCAACAGAAGACCCCCTGCAGTGGCAGAAACCCCCCAAGCAGCCGCAGACCCCCCTGCAGAGAAGCCCTCACTGGCAGAAACAGAGGTCCCCAGCATGCCCCCAGCTGCCGCTGAGCCCCGGCACAGCCAGATAGGTTGGAGTATTTTCTTGTGGGTGTGCTGTAACAGCGAGAGTGACCTCTCATCAACCCGGCGGAGCTGAGCTTGGCACATTAAACCTTGCCCAGTGCATGGCCCTCTCCTAACGCTTTGTGCTTCCCTGCCTGCCCCTAACTGCGCTCAGCCGTGGGCAGCAAGGCCACAGCAGGACGCCTGTCATGCAGGCACTCAGCACAGCGGTGCCAAAATTGGCTGATGTTCCCCTCGCTCCACTCCAAGTCCATGATTGCTCCTCGGGGATGTGGACATGGATAAAACTTTTAACCTTCAGGCCCCTTTCAGCACTCATAGATCTCTTAGAGACTCTTTATCCACCGCCTGCAGAGTCCTGCAGGCCCTTGGCTTGTGCAGGGGCAGGATGCTCCCAGGATGGCGGGGCTCCTCTCCACCAGTTCTTGACTGGTAGGAAAGGTGTGAAGAGCTAATCCAGGCCAATGAGCTGCTGATGCACCAGCCCTGCTCAATCAGTGAAAGGCTAACTAAGGGAAAGGGACACCCCCCACCATGATTTCCTAGAAATATTTGTAGACTTTGGCCCACAGGTTGGGCAGTGACCTTTGGACCCAGATTAGTATTTTTGTTGTTTTCATCTGTAACATCCCAGCTCAAAAAGCCTCACATTTTTCCCAAAAGGCAAACCCAGTTTGGTCTCTGTGGCTTCACTTGGCAAGTCAAAAGGTCTCCCTCAGCCCAACACTCAGTAGATGCTCAACACAGTCTCAGGGCTTAGTCGTGCCCTTGCTTGACCCTGGTGTCCCCAAACCTGTCCCCAAACACCTGCTAAAGTCCAACCTCTTATCAAAAAGCTCTTGGAGGCTCCTGTTGTGCCAGCATCTCCATGGCAAGGACACCTCTGTCTCCCTGTTTTGGGAACTCCGGGGTGCCTTCCCCAGTGGAGGCAGCTGCCTCATGCTCCCCATGCCAAGTATGGAGCTGTGAGGGACAGGCGTTGTGCAGAGGACTGCAGGGGGATATGGAGGCAGAGGTGGGAGAACTGGGAAGGAACAGCTCAACTGGCAAAGGTGGGGCAGCCAGGATGGGTCAGGCTGGCCTGTCCCCCAAGAGCCAGAGCCAGCCCCAGCCTCGGCACTCGTATCTCCAGCTCACCGTGTCGTTTTTTGGGGGAGTGGGCAGACAGAGAGGTGGCAGCACAAAGCCTGCACTCGAAGCCGAGCCCCACAGAGCTGCAGCTGCCGGGGGGAAGCGCTGGGGCCCCGTTGGGCAGCAGCTGCCGCGTGTGCTCGTGCTACATCCCAGCCCCGGGAGCCCCTTCCAGGCACGTCCTTCACATTCCCCACGAGCAGCCTGCCCCTCCTCGGAGCCAAGCAGTTGCCTGTGACGCGACGCTTCCCCCAGCAGCCACAGCCCTGGCAGCCTCTAGCGGCCTGTGCAAAAGGGAAAGCACGTGGCATGCCAAGGGCCATGGCATGTCCGCAGGCTCGGAGTGTGTGTGCTCCCCATGCCCTCTCCCTGGCAGTTGCTTGTGTGAGCTCCTGTGTGGGTTTGCCCCTCCAGCAGTAACAAGTCTCCTTGCTTTCTCCTCCAGAAGAGGTTGAAGATGCCAGCGAGCCGACCAAGCGTGACCGGTCCCACTTGGAGAACACCCTCAAGCTGAACGAGGAAAAACCTGCTGATGATGTCTCAGGTGAGGGGGCCTTGCATGCCCTGCACGAAGAGCATGGATGGGATTTTCCTTCCCCTGTGCTTGGATTTTAACCTTGCTTCTTGTAGGTCTAGGAATGCCAGATCTTCAATAACAGCCCTTTGGCTGCAATTGGGTTAACATATTTTAGGTAAAGACAGCCCCAAAGGCATCCAAGAATTAGGAGGGTAGAGAGGCTGGAAGATGCAGATGGTGAATCAGGCACATCCCTGCTCAAAGAAACCTGGAGCAACTTGTAACAAATGGTTAGGATTTTTATTCCAGTTATACATTGGGTTTTGCTGCTCTAAGGTTTGCTTCTGCTGGCCTCGTAGGCAGTTTGGGCTGGAAAGGCAGTGATAAGTGATACTGTGGAAAAACCTCCTCCTTTTTTCTAGCAAGCAGTTCTGGGGCCATGCCAGGGGGCCTTGGTACCATGGTGGAGGGCTTTTTGGGGTTGTGGGTGTTGAGTGCTAAACAGCACTTAGGAAGGATGCTCCTTTCATCAGCTGCTGGGAGCAGATGGGGACAGTGGCCAGTGGGAAACATTACCAGGGGAGAGGCATCAAAATCCCAGAACAGCCTGGGTTGGGAGAGATGGTGAAGACCATCTCATCCCACCCATGTGCCATGAGCAGGATATCTTCCACTATCCCAGGTTACTCCAAGCCCTGTCCAACCTGGCCTTGGACACTTCCAGGGATCCAGGGCAACCACAACCTCTCTGGGCAAAATGTGTGACTGGGATCACTTTGGCCAAGATTTCAGCTGTAAGCCAAATGCCTTGATCCATGGCTGGGCCACCCTCAAGACCTGCAGGGAATGTCCCTCCTGCAGGGAATACCCCCAGGAGGGGCTCACCCGAGGTGGTGGGGCTTGCCTCTCACCTGCTCCCATGCTTTGCCCCCCAGGAGTATTGCAGCGGCTGAGGAAGATCTACCACTCCTCCATCAAGCCCCTGGAACACTCCTACAGATACAACGAGCTGAGGCAGCACGAGATCACAGGTAATGCCACGGGCACTGGGGTGTCCAGCACCACCAGGTCCTCGGGATGCAGATAACAGCGCAGAGAGCAGATCATGGAAAGCCTTGGATAGTGTGTCTTCCTTTGCGGCTTCTCAAGGACTCCATGAACACACTGGGCTTAGAGGCCATGCCCTAGTGAACCCAGCAGCAGGAATTCCTGCCTCTGCCTCAGCCCATCTGCTGTCAGGGCCATCTGTGTGGGCTGAGCATTGAGCCCTGCCTGCCTCGGGTCCCCCACCTGCTCAACATCAATGCCCTGTACCTCTGCCAAGCAGAGATCATGGCCCAGTGAAACAGGCTTGGCAAGGAAGCTCAGGACCTCTCAGGGCTGGGGATGAGCTTCCTGGGGGTGGCTGGAGCTGGCATCCTTCCTGCTGGGTACAGGACACAGCCATATGGGCTGGGTATTCCTCAAGCTCCACAGCCTTCACTCATCCTGAGAGTTGGAGTTTCCAGCCCTTGGCAATCTCAGGCACGCTGGATGGGGTGAGCAGGTCCCTGTGGCTCCCGGAATGGCATGGGCTGAGCCATGCCACACACATGTCCTTCCAGAAGAGGAAAGTGCAGCCCTGTCCCAAGATGCTCACAGGCTACAAGAAATTCTTGTGACCCAGGAAACACAAGCAGCCTCATTTTCCAAGCATAGATGGCTCAAACCCAAGTCTGACTTCTCTATTCACGTGGGTAATTCTCCTCTGAGCACCCATTCAAGCATGGGAGCCAGGGCCAGATGTCTCCTGAGCATCCAGGGGATGCTTGAGTCCTTGCTGTCAGTGTCCCAAGGCTTCATGCTCATGTCAGCCTCTTGCCAAGGTTTTGGTATTGTCTTCTTCATCCTGCACTCTGCCTGCCTCGCCAGGTGTCCAGGCCCACACCTCCTGGAGCCACTCCCTCCCTCCTGGTGAGGCAGGACCGGAATACAACCTCTCTACAGATCTTTTACAGCTGGCCTTGCTCCACCAGCTCCACACTCAGCCGGGCAACCTACTGGGACACATCCCCTTAGAGCAGAACTCCTGCTTTTCAGGCATTCCCACTGCGACTCCAAAGTCTGGGTCAGGCATTCCAAAAGCAGGCTTGGACATCTTGCTACCCAGCCAGGCCATCTCCAGTGTAGAGCCAGTTGGGAGCACAGGGAAGTTACCCTGTGGAAGGTAACTGAGGGTCACAGCAACATCCTGTCACTCCATGGCTGCTGGCCTGTCCCCTGGCAACACCCCAACCTCCTCTCCAAGCTGCTCTGGTCTGTGTTGGTGATGTTTGCTGTCAACTCAACTTGGGACACAGTTTAGGAGGACGTTTGGGTTTACAGGGGCAGCTGGTGGGCTCTGACCCCGACTTTGCTGTTCACAGCTAGAGGATGCAGCCCTCAGCCTCAGTTCTCAGCCCTCAGGTCATCCCACCCTACCCTTAATCCACCCACGCCCAAGCAGCCATCTCCCTGCTTCCTCTTTGGGGGGAAACAAGTGTTTAAGTGTTTCCCAGGCTCCTGCTGGCTTCAGCCCTCTCAGCTCCTGAGGAAACCCTCATGTTTTCCCAGCCCATCTCAAACCCAGCTCCTGAGCAGGACTCAACTCGGACAGCAGGTCCTGGTGTTCCTCCCAGCCTCAGCTCAACACTCCATGGTCTGTTCCACCTCACTGTGAGGAATAACCTCCCCTCGGGCTGACACTCCCCAGGTCAGGTGCCAGCACACCCCACTGTGTCCCACAGGGCATCCTCATGGTGCTGTAACCCTGGAGCTGGTGATCTACGGTCCCCTCCTGGCCCCCAGGGAAGGGCACAGCGATGCTGCACTGCCTCCAGTCCTTGTCTCAGCTGTGAGACACCCTGGCCAAAATATTTCTATGGACACCAAACTCTTTGAAGGATCTCTGACAGCCCAGCCATACCCTGGCACACAGAACCCCATCTGGAAACCTACAGCTCAGCAGTTTGCCTTTCATACCCACAGATCCAGCTTTTCCCAGTCTCTTATTAGCAGTGTAATCAGAGAAACCTGCACATTAGTTACAGGGCTGGCCCAGGGAACCCTCTTGACCTTGGAGGGCAGGTGAGGACACAGTGGAGCTCAGGAAGCCTTCTCAGCACTTCCCCTGCACAGTGCCCCTGTTCCAAGCAGGTTCATTCCACCCATGGTGTCCCTACAGGCTGGGAGGTGTCCTCAGTTCCCCCCTGTGACCCCTCTCCATAGTGGGAGGAGGCTGGAGGGCATAGAGCTGCCGGCTCAGCTGGCTGTGAGGAGCGGGACAGCTGGGAGAGCTTTGGGGCAGGCCTGTCATGGAATATGTGTGACCTTTGGAGGTGTAAGCCAATATAGAGGGGTGCCGTGGCAAGCACCCTGGCCCCTCCATTATGTGGCAGCCTTCCATTTTGTCTCCCTTCCCATCGGCTCCCTTCACTGCAGTGTAATCCAAGGAGTTCCTCTGCTCCCCACAACATGTGAAAACTCCCGTGGAGTTGAATGTCAGCTGTCCTGCGGGAGCTGTGGCTGTCACCATCAATTCTGACTTGTCAGGGTGCATCTCAGAAAGCTCCCACACACCCTCTGCTTAAGCCTGGCAGATGCCATTTCCTTCTCCCTGCCTGCCACCCTCCTGCCTCTCCGCTCTGCCATCCCACGTGGATGCAGACATGCTCTGGCTGGGTCCAACTCTGTGCTTGGAGGGACTGTCCCCAGCTGAAGGTGAGGGATTCTCCCAGTCCAGCCATGGGAAGCTTGCTGTGAGGTCATGCCAGGTTGTGGTGCATGCTGGTGACCCTAATGACTGATACATGCTAATTAGCAAGTGTCCCTGTGTAGGAAATGACCTCCCAGATGCCATCACCAGCCACAGGGGCTGGGTCCAGGTGACCCCACCACTGGGGTTGTCAGGACAATTGCTGGGTTGGTGGCTGTCTAACCCTGGCTTGTTGGGCTCTGTGTGCTCGATGGTTGATGCCAGGGAAGGCAGCAACCCCGCAGAGCAGGGGTTGAGATGCAGGGCACCCCGAGCCACATTCCCACCGCGCAGGGCAGACAGGGGTTCAGTGCTTGTCCTGGGAGTCGCAGGTCGCTCCCAGGCTGTAACTCCTTGTCTCCCGCTGGGAATGTGGCTGTCAGTTCCCTCCTTGTCCTGGGCCACACCCAGGCTGTCGCATCCTTCCTTGGACTCACGGTTCCTTTTCTCTCTCCCCGTGTCCCTCGCTAACAGCTTACCCCGGACGCACCCTGGGCTCCTCGGCCACAGGTTGGTATCGCCGCCTGCTCCCTGCATGCTGCCGGCGCTGCCTGCGCTCTGCGCTGCCCTCTGGCTTTCCCGGGCGCTGTCCCAGCACAGCCGCGCTTCCCAGGCACTGAGCAGCCCCGTTACCTGCCATCCCCACCAGGACAGTGCCCCCAGACTGACTCTGTGCGTCCCGGCAGCCCATCCTTCCTGCAATCCCCACCTCGCCAAGGCTCTGACAGCTTTCCCTCTTGGTTTATACCCGAGAGGCAGCATATTCCTCTAAGCAGTGTTCAAAGGCATTTCTGGTAGTCCTATGGGAGCAGCTAAGGGAGCTAGGGGGGGCTCAGTCTGGAGAAAAGGGGCTCGTGGGGCACCCTGTCACTCTCAACTCTCTGACGAGAGCGTGGAGCCAGGTGGAGGTCGGGAACAAGTGACAGGACAAGAAAAAATGGCCTCAAGTTTCACCTGAGGAAGTTTGGATTGGATATCGGGAAAATTTCTTCAGAGAAAGGTTGTCAGGTCCTGCCACAGCTGCTGAGGTCAGTGGTGGGGTCCCCAGCCTTGGGGGAATTTAAAAGCCATGTGGACATGGCACTTGGGGACATGGGTTAGTGGTGGCCTTGGTAGTGCTGGGGGAGCATGTAGAATTGGTGATGTTTGAGGGCTTTCCCAACCTACACAATTCCATGACTGTAGGTGTTGGACCTGTAGGTTGATCTCTCACCCACGGCATGAACTGGAGGAGCCCAGCTGATAGCCCATCCTATAGAGGAGACCTCTTCCCACCCTTCACTCTCCTACATGCAGAAACTTTCCTGAATGTCCACTGTTGATCCCACAGCAGCTGTCCCAGTAACATGGGCTGGCCCGTGCCCAGCAGCCTCATCCCTCTCAGAAGCCCAAGCTGGCTCCTCTCCCTGCCTATCCTGCTCAGGGTGTGCTGCCAGGTCCCCCCAGAGGATCAGGAGATGGGAGACAGTCCAAGAAATGCCAGCCAACACCCAGCCCTTCCCCTCGGCCCGGTGCTCAGCCACAGGAACAATGTTCCTGCAGGGAAATCCCATCTTCTGTCCCTCCTGTCCTGCCCCATGGCCACGCTGCCAGATGCTGCCAAACCAGGCTCCTCTGGACACAGCCACAGCAGAGCCCTACTGGTGCCTGGAGAGCCTTGGCTCCCTGCAGTGCCAGTGTGCCAGCAGTGGGGAGGGCTGAGGGTATTTATAGCATATTCCGATAGCTGTCTTATCTCATCTTGGGTTCAGGCGCTCACACACGTGCTGCTGGGGTGGGTGCAAGCATGCGGGGGGCACACGAGGGAGGCACAGGCCATCTGCAGCCACGTGGGCTCATCCCTCTGTCTGTGGGCACACGTGTTGTGAGGATACTCATGGATTTGGAAGCTTTGGGAGTGAGGCAGCCAGCCCTCCAAGGGCTGCTGGATCTGTGCCATGGGTACGTGGCTGGTGGTGCTTGTGGCAAAGGGGTGGGACGGCAGTGTGGGTGATGCTGGGAGTCTCCCCAGCTGTTCCAACCTTCCTGTGTGGCTTGAGGACAGAGAAGACCTTGGTGCCCCTGACTCAGCTGGAACCAGGAGAAGGTTTTGCCAGGTCCTCTGCTTTGCCCAACATACTCGGGACAGACTTGCACTTGGGGGAGAGGCCACACCAGGCACGTCTGCTGGGCTTGAGGAGAAGGGGGGACAAGGCCCTGCCGAAGATTAGTCATAGAGTCATGGAGTGATTTGGGTTGGAAAGGACCTTAAAGCTCATCCAGTTCCACCCCTTGCCATAGGCAGGGACACCTTCCACTATCCCAGGTTGCTCCAAGGACACTGGAATGGCCTTGGGCACTTCCAGGGATGGGGCAGCCATAGCTTCTCTTGGCAACCTCTGCAAGGACCTCACCACCCTCAGAGGGAAGAATCTCTCTCTAAATCCCATCTAATCCTGCCCTCTCAGTGCGAGGCCATTCCTGTGTCCTGTTACTCCAGATCCTCATCCAAAGTCCCTCTCCAGCTCTCTTGGGTCTCCTTTAGTCACTGGAAGGGGCTCTAAGTTCTCCCTAGAACCATCTCTTCTCCACCCCAGAGCAGCAGTGCTTCCAACCAAGGGCAGCATGGCATTGCCCCACGGAAAAACCTCCCAGAAAGCCAATGCTCTAGGAAAGAAAACTACTTGGACATCCAAACTGCTCCTATGCCCAGAGCTGAGCAGCCCAAGCAGACCCAGGCTCTGCAAGAGGGATGAGCTTGTTTGAGCTTGAGCTGGGAGCAAGCAGCCACAGGGTGGCTGGAGAGAGCCGCTGTGAGGGAGCTGCCGCCATCCCTGCCCGGCTGCCGGCGAGCTCCGGCTCTTTTCCTCTGTCCGGACCATCAAGGTGACCCAAACTGCTGCTGACAGGCATGGCACGGGGACATAGCAGGGACAGATGCCAAGCCAGCACCCTCTCGGGTGGGAGATGCTCTCTCTCCCAGCCTCTGGGCAGCAGTAGGAGAATTCATACACGGTCTTACATCCTTGGAGCTGCTGTGCTTCCTGCAGAGCTGCAAGTGGCTGGCACTGCCCACACAGCCCATGCGGGAGGTAGAGAGGGGCTCGAGGGGCTGTGAGTGACCAGGCAGAGGGGGTTGCCCAAATGGCTGCCCACCTTGGCTCCGCGGGGGAGAGGAAGGGACATGCAGCAGAGCTGGAGCTCACAGGTGCCCACACTCACGCAACCACACCTGGCCAGGGATGTGTTATGAAAGAGCACAAGAGGACCCACCCCAAACCTCTGGCACAACATCACAGGGATAATGGTAATAATAACAACCATCCGTAACCTAATTAAAGCTGGCAAGAGAGCAGAGCAGCGGCGACAGAGCAGCAGAGGAATGATTAATAATGAGAGTCCAAGGTTTCAACACTTGTTTTGGTCCCATGTGAGAAGACAAGGCTGGATTCCTGCAGCTGCCAGGCAGGGAGTGGGGTGCAGGAAGAAATATCCATCCTCTGCTTCGGAGGTGCTGCCCTGCTTGGGGAAGGAGGGCTGAGCTGCATGGATGCAGCAGTGTCCCATTGAGAGATGTCCCCAGCCCATTCCCTTCCCCAGAGGTGTCATGGTGACCTTGTGATGGGCAGATGCAGCAGGAGGAGGCTGGAATGCTGTCCCCAGCCCCTGCTCCCATGGCCAGATGGGTTCAGTGTGGAGCTGCCATACAGTGCCCTCTGACACCTTTGGGGCAGGAGCTCAGCACTATGGGGGCTTTGTGGCTTCCCCCACCTTGGAGATGGATCCCTGGCTTGTTGGAAAGCTGCTGACTCCTGCGTGGGTGGCAACCATGGAGCACCAGGGACTCAGCTTCCTCAGGGAAAATAGTTGTGCCTTAGGCATGGGGGTGAAGAGAAGGTGCCGAGAGCAGCACAGTATGCTCAGGGTGTCTCCTTGCCTTGGGCCATGGGAGAAGGCTCAGCTCCAGCTGAGACAGCAGCTCCCAGCTCCTCTGGTGTCATCCATCCCTGGGCTGAACTCCTGCTGGCAACAATGGGATGCACCCTCTCCCACCCTGAGCATTGCATGGGGTTGGTTTCCACCAACGGGAACTCACCCAGTTTCTTCCATTCTTGTCCTGTTTTGGGCTCAAGCTGACTCGCCGGCTCCCATGTGTCCTGGGAACAGCTTGAGGGCTGGCACAGGCCCTGGGCTCCTCTGGCTCCACTGGCTGCCTACCTGGTGTCCTGGGGGCTGGGGTTTGAGCTGTGTGGGCAGACGCTGATTGCATGAGTCCTGTTTGAGCAGGGATTGCTCCTGGGGGCACTGGCTGTGTGTATCCAGGGATCTCTGTGGTCCTGGACTGATGGCACGGCACGGAGACAGGTCACCACCCTCATGGAGAAAACTGTGTGACTTGAGGAATGCAGAATGGGGACTGCAGTTCACTCTCCTCTTGCCTTTCCCCAAGCCCTAAGCGGGGCTGTTTGCCTTCCCCCACCCAGCTGGAGCCTCACACCCAGCTCACACGCAGGCAGTGACCTCCTGCTCTGCCAGAGGGTAGGGAAGCACGGCCCGGGGGTAAGTCCCTGCGAAGGCACGGTGGAAAGGCTTGCAGGCAGCTGGCACGATGCTCGCACCGCGCTTACTAAGCCCTGCGCCGCAGCGCTGCTCTCGAATCCACAGCAGCTCCCTCTGCACGAGGCGTCGGCCCGGCTGCGGCATGGCCTCCTCCTTGGCACGGCCCGTGCTTTGCGGCGGCTGCCTCCAAACAACACCCCCACCCCGCAGCCAGCCCCAAATTCACCCCGGCTAAACCACAACCAAACCGAGACAAGGCTTGAAAGACCTTCCAGTTCTCCGTGGACTAAGAAGGGCTAAAGCTCGGAGAAGGTCGGGCAGCGAGGTGGGCTCTGCCGCAGAGCACGGGGCTGTCCCGCTCCCGCGGCCGGCGGGGCACTGCCTTGGCTGGCGAATGGCTGGTGGCCCCCGAAGGGTGGCTGTTTCCCCGGCAGCATCACCGCGCCGCTCAGATGGGATGCTCGTTACAGCGGGGAGTTAATCGCACGGCGGCGACGGCTATTGTTCCTTCACTTCCTCTTGTTATTTCCCCTCTCCGCAGATGGGGAGATCACTTCCAAGCCTATGGTGCTATTCCTGGGACCGTGGAGCGTCGGCAAATCGTCCATGATAAACTACCTCCTGGGGCTGGACAACACTCCATATCAGCTCTACACAGGTACCACAGTCACTGCCTTGCCAAGGGGGTGCTGGCACCTGCATTTCCACATCCGTGCAGTCAGCAATTCCTGGGTGCATGTCTTCAATCCCTCGTTACAGCAGGGATGTTGGGATCTGCTCTGTGCCCCCTGGCTGGGGCGCCATATGCAAGGAGAGGTTCCCCATAACAGCCTGTCTACCCTTCCAGGGGTGGAGGAGAGTGTCTCTCCCTCAATATCCTCATTCTGCAGCGCAGGTCTCACAGCTCCCAACCTCAACCCAGAGAGCAGCAGTCATGTCACAGAGTCAACTCACCTTTCTCTTCTCCCTATCCCTCTTCATGTGCAGCCAGCTAATTCACCCTCCCAGGAGAAAAGCCATTCCCCTTCCCTCCTCCCTGCTCCCATGGATGTCATCTCACAGCTGAGGGCAGATGTCCATGGCCAGCTTAGCATTGTGGTATTGAGGGCTCCCAGGAGATGGTTCTCCAGGACACCTTGTACAGGCAGGCCACTTTTAGAGCAACCAGTCCCCACGGAAAACAGCCCCACTGGCATTTTCTCAAGACGTTTGGGCAGGAATTTCATGCTTCTTGCTTTGCCCCTGCATCTTTTGAGAAGCGCATGATGCTCCCAATGCTCCCAGTCTCAGGCCAGCCCTGTTGTGTCCATAGCCTGGCATGGATTTCACGCCTCTGCTGCTCCTCTCATTGCTGCGCAGGAGCTGAACCCACCACCTCCGAGTTCACTGTCATCATGCATGGCCCCAAGCTGAAGACCATTGAGGGCATCGTTATGGCTGCTGACAGCGCCCGCTCCTTCTCGCCCCTGGAGAAGTTTGGGCAGAACTTCTTGGAGAAGCTGATAGGGATTGAGGTGCCCCACAAACTGCTGGAGCGAGTCACCTTCGTGGATACGCCAGGCATCATCGAAAACCGCAAGCAGCAAGAAAGAGGTAGGGGTTCACTGGGTTCATCTAAGGGACCCCAGGAAAGATGCTGTGATGATCTGAGGGAACAAAGGTGGCTGAAGCACGATGGAGAAGAGTCCTGACACAGCTCAGGGCAGTGGGGAAGTCACCATCCCTTTGGGGGATTTAAAAGATGTGTGGATGTGGCACTTGGGGGCATGGTTTACTGGTGGCCATGGCAGTGCTGGGGAAATGGTTGGACTCAATGATCTTAGAGGACTCTTCCAACCATGATGATTCTCTGATCCTGTGATTTGATATCTGCTCACAGGAAGAGCAGGAACCTGTGGCCAGCATCAGGGAGGAGGAAGGTCTGGAGGTGAGGGTGCGAGAGACAGGCAGTCACAGGCCTAGACACCCAGGGATGGCTTTTCATGCCAAGAAGCTCCAAAGTGTTTTTAGCATGTCAGAAAGAAGTGCTAGGCTATAGGGGAAGTCCGCTGTGCCTCACATCCTGTGCAGCCCAAATGGGGATTGAGGCACAGCAGGCTTGGTTTATCAATCCCTGGCTGAAGGGACTCATCCTGCATTGGATTTCCCTCTTTCTTCTCCTCAAGGTTACCCATTCAATGATGTGTGCCAGTGGTTCATTGACAGAGCTGATCTCATCTTCGTTGTCTTTGACCCCACGAAGTTGGATGTGGGCTTGGAGCTGGAGATGTTGTTTCGCCAGCTGAAGGGCCGTGAGTCTCAGATCCGAATCATCCTGAACAAAGCCGACAGCCTGGCTACCCAGGAGCTGATGAGAGTCTACGGTGCCTTGTTCTGGAGCCTGGCTCCTCTCATCAATGTCACAGAGCCGCCCAGGGTGTATGTTAGCTCCTTCTGGCCCCATGACTACCACCCAGAAACCCACAGAGACCTCTTCCTCAAAGAAGAGATATCACTCCTGGAAGATCTCAACCAGGTGATTGAGAACAGGATGGAAAACAAGATCGCCTTCATCCGCCAGCACGCCATCCGGGTGCGCATCCACGCCCTCCTGGTCGATCGCTATCTACAGACCTACAAAGATAAAATGACCTTCTTTAGTGATGGAGAACTGGTGTTCAGGGACATTGTGGAAGATCCTGACAAGTTCTATATCTTTAAATCCATTCTGGCAAAGACCAATGTCAGCAAATTTGACCTCCCCAACCGCGAGGCTTACAAGGACTTCTTTGGCATCAACCCCATCACTAGTTTTAAGCTGCTGTCTCAGCAGTGTTCCTACATGGGAGGGTGTTTCCTAGAGAAGATCGAGAAGGCCATCACCCGCGAGCTTCCTGATCTCTTGGGAAGCCTTGGCTTGGGGAAGAAGCCCAATGTCCTCTCCTGCGATATCACTGGCTGTGGCGAAACCCCAAAGAATCGCTACAGGAAGCCCTAAGGTGATCCACAACCCAACCGTCCACGTGTTCCTACTGGTGAATGAGCTTATGTCTTATCTGTCCAAGAAGCCGTGGTTTGTTAACCCTTTGAGTGCCGTGCTGGCAAAGGCTACCGTATGATGAGGACTTTGAGTCATTGACATTGATGGCAGGGGAAGATGGGTGGGCATAAGAAAGAGAATAAAAACTGTGAATTCCTGACATTTTATCTTTGTTCTTTCGAGTAGAAGGCAATGTTTAAGCTGTAAGTATGAGCAATGCACGGGCAGGACTGCAGCTGCTTTTCCACTGGTGCCAAGAGTGCATGAAGAGGAATGTCAGCCTCTGCATCCCCGAAGCCATGAGGGAGCAAGAACAAGGGCACGGCGTGAGAGCACAGGGGAGAGCAGTGACACACTAACCCAGGCATCACTGGAAGCACTGGTCGAGGAAAGAGAGGCTGTTGTTTTCAGGCAGAAAGCTGCTACAAATCTCAGCAAATATTGATTTTGTTTTTCTTTCCAAGACTTCTAGGTCACCTGGTGAGTTCTGCTTTCTGTTAACAGCTCAGTTGATCTTCTGCAGCCTTCATGTGGGTGTTTGACTTAAGGAGTGTTTGCAGGGGCATTTGTAGCTCCAGACAGGCAGCTGTGATGGGATTTGCAAGTCCATGTCAGAGGAAGAAATGGAATGGAAAGGAGCAGCCAGCACTGGCTGAGCTGTGCTGGAGGAGGAGGGCCAGCACTCCAAATCAGATGGTCCCACAAGGAGATGTGAGCAGGGTTTCCTTCCCTGGACCAGCACAGAAGAAGACACTTCATGCTTCGTGTGTCATTAACTTCAAAACCCACGCTGGCAAGTCTTGTCTGTGGACCAGCAGGGCTCCAAGGGTGAGGGTTTTGCAGTTTGCCTTTGTTCAAGTCCATGTTGCTCTTTTCTCAGTCAGCCCTCCATGTTTCCCCATCCTGTGGAGGGAGGCAGGAAGAGGGGTCATTGGCTGTGAAGTTAAAAAGGTCACATCCCTTCTGCCTACCTGCTGATCTGTCCTCCCCAGGACAGTCCAGGCAGGTTTCTGGGGCCTACTTTCCAAAGTCCTCCCTTTTTAGCCATTTGTTGGCTTGTCTCTGAGCATCGGTGCTCAGTCCTGAAGGAGTATTGCTTTGGAAGCACCCAAGCAGGGTGAGGTCCCCCATGGACAGATGACCTTGAAGCCTGGCCCTCAGGGAGAACATGACTGTCTGCCAACCAGGAGACAGATGCTGTCCTGGATGGAGACTGGCACCTTCAAGCCCACCAAGGACCTGCTGAAAGTCCTTTGTCCTTCCTCCTGCCAAACACCCACAGCAAGTGCTGCTCTCCAGGAAACCTCTGAAGAAAAGGGACTTATTTTGACAGAAGCAAGAGGACATGGAGGTGCTCACTGAGGCAAGAAAAAGTCAAAAGGAATGAAAGAGGAAAAGAGAAAGCGGGGAATGGGAGGCTGTGTTGTGATGGGGAGGGTGTGAAGGGCAGTGCCTCATGTCTCCATGTGTGCAACAGGACGTGAGCTATGGCAGGAGGCCTGGGAGAACTCCACATCCCCTAGGCACTGCAAAGAAGAGGTTCCCTTGAGTCCAGGTGAGTTTGGGGGAATGCTGCCCCAGGGACTTGAATGTTCCTGGCCTCTGCTTCAAGGTAGGACTTTACATTTGAACTAATGAAGCCGAGACCCAAATCTACATTCAAGCATGGTGCAGGGTGTGGCTCAGGAAGAGGGATTTTGCCTGCAGTGCAGAGAAAGCAGAGGTGCAAGGGAAGACAAGCATTGTCAGAGAGAGAAGCAACCACAGCAGTCTGGAGAGAAGGGATGTACTTGTGAGTACTGTGAGGTCTCAAACCTGCCCCAGCACCACTGTCCTTCCACTGCCAGTCCTTCTTTCTTGTCCATGATCCTGTTGCTCATCAGTTTTCCTCTCCATCTCTTGTTCACTCTCCTCCATCGTCGGGCTGGTCTGCATGGTTTTTTAAGAGCAAACGGAATAGAAACACCAACAGAAACAGGCTGATGTTGTCACTGTTCTTGCTGTCACACCGTGTGTCACTGTCACGGAAAGCAAAGGCCTTTAAACATTTCTATTTGCAAGCACTTGTATTTGTGATTTGTATCACACCATCTCTTTCCTTGTTCCTCTGTCCCTCTAAAGCCCGTGGGGTACCTAGGGAAATGCCCCTGTCCCACAAGGAGTATTGACCTTGTTACTCTGCTCTCAGGTCACTCCCATTGTTCTGCCCATCCTTTCTCTGGCTTCCTTTTATTTTGCTTTATTTTCCAGCCTTCATTGCCTCCTCTCCTCCCTTCCTCCTCCCTGTAGCACTTGTACGCCCTGTGCAAAGCCCTGGTGCCTGTGTCCTGGATGGGACTCCCCTGTGACAGCCAAACCCCTTCTGCCCCTGATATGGTTCATTTGGGTTCTCTTTCCAAAGCCATGGCATTGGTGGTCTGTTCCATGCTCCCTGTGACACTCACTGACCCAGCTCCGTGCTGGCTCAGGGAGATGCCACCACTGAGATGCCTCCTCTCTCATGGATCCAAGTGGCTGTCACTCCCAAGAGGATTGCAGTTCCCAGCCCAGTTCTCACTGAGCTTTCCTAGAAAACATCTGGGAATCTGGGAGTGGAAAAATGGGGAGCAGGGAGACATTTTCATTCTGCTGAGAAACCCCAACCCCACCCAGAATTTGGGGGTTGAACATCTTGCCCAAGAGCTTTGTGGGAGAGAGGGAGCTGGGACACAGGCCTGTAGATGCCCATGATTGTGTGCATTGGGATAAAACTGTCAACTTGAACATCAGCCTGTCTAATAAAACCTGGTATTTTCCAAACACACTCCCTGGAGACACTTGTTTTGTTTCTCCTGCTGGTGTAGGAGAAAGTGCCAGAACTGGGGTGGCTGAGGGGGTGCAGCTGCAGGGAGCAAGGCAGGAACTCCCATCTCCTTCCCTGCACCCCAGCCTCATCCCCGTCCCTTGCACGGGACCTGCCGGCCATGCCTGAGTCATTTGTCTGCTTTTCCAACCTGTCTCCCTGTGCCATAGGCCCAACAGGCAAAGTGAACCCCAATTGCTTTGCTTTGTACCTCAGGGCAGAGCGATCCTCCCTTGTGGGATCCCTGCTCCTGCCTGCCTCAGCAGACACTGTCTGGGGACCATGACAGAAGGTGGGGCTCAGGGATCATGGAGAAGAACCTGGGCTTGGGAATCACAGCAGAGGGCAGGAGGTTTGGTATCATGGAGCAAGGCAGGGATTTGAGGAGCGTGGAGGAGGGGGGGGATTGGTCCATGGCCATGGAGGAGAAGAGGGGGGATGGGATCCCAGCAGAGGGCATGGGGTCAGGGACCATGGAGGAGTGAAGGGGGTTTGTCCTCCTCCATGGAGAAGAACAGTGGGTTGGGACTACAGAGAAGGGCAGAGGGTTGGGGACCATGGAGGAGGACCAGGGGATTGATGACCACAGAGAAGGGCTGAGATTTGGGGACCACGGAGGAAGACAGGCTGGGGGACCACAGTCAACAGCAGGGGCTCTCAGCAACCACCCAGCGAGGGGCGGATAGACACATCCTCCCACCGGCAACTGGGGCTCATGCAAACTGCTCATTATAACCCTATTCCTGGCCTGTCTGTCTGTCTTTCTTTCCAACTATCTGTCTCACTCACTAATCAAAGAAGATTGTTCCAAGAAAGCTGGAAGAAGAGAAGGAATGTCTCACTTGGCTGTGGCTTCCTTTGCAAAGTCTGGAAAAACTGTGGCATCTCGACGTGCGTGAAGGTCTGCCTGGCGAGAAACACATTTTCCTTCCAAAGCTGCTGTAAAGATGTGAATCATGAGCCGGTAACGCTCCTGGCAGTGCAAACCCTGATTCCACTGAGACGTGGTGCTGGCAGCAGCTCCTCTGTATCTCTTGGACGGAAAAGACAAACATTTATCATAGTGACATTGCTGGGGAAGAGCTGCCGGTGCTGCCGAGAGCCTGGCGGCGGCCGGATCCTGCCAGCGCCCAGGTTGCTCCCACCAAGTTTTCCGAAGGTCTCCCAAAGCTCCTTAAACACCAGCCAAGGGGTTTGCAGTCCCTTTTGGTTGTGCTCCACCACCTCAGCCTCTCAGCAGCACCTCTGCATTGCAGGGATGAAAATATCCTATTTCCAGTCACCAGAAAAAGAACAAAAGCCTTTGGAAAGGTCTGCTGGGAGCTGGGGGGAGCCCTGGTGCTCTGCCTGCTGCACATCGGAGGTCTCCCTGTGCCACCATCCACACCCAGCCTGTTTTCTGCTGTCCCCATGCATCCAATGCTGGGGCCAAATTCACCCCAAACCTTGCTCCCAAAACTCCCTGTGCTGCAATTGCAAGACCCCAGTGGCCATGACACATTTATGAAGCCGCTCACTCCCTGCCCAGGTGGACCTGAAAATCTGCCTGCGCAGTTGTCCACTGCAGAGCTGGGGCTGTCACTCTCCCTGCTGGGCAGCAGATGCCTCACTAGCTCAAGTTGCCATTTACAGCCCCTGGAGCATACAAAATACCCCTTCCATGCAAGTCCCTCCTTTTTGAGACTGTGGAACTTTGTGCAGCGCCAAGAGCACCCTGACTTGCACAGACTCCAGCCCTCTGGCATCTGTCCCAGGACACGGGCTGGATTCATGCTCCATCACCAATTCCCTGCTTGGAGGAGGAAGAGTTTTGACAGTTTGTGTCTGTGTAGAACCCCAAAATCAACACATTTTGCCCAAGATGCACATGTGCAGGACACTGAACCAGGAAGGCAAGTAAAGCAGTGTCCTGAAGAGTGCGCAAGGGCTTTGGGAGCACTTCCCTGCACTGATACCAACGGAATCATAGTTGGAGAAGCTATCTAAGATCATAAAGTCCAACTGTTAATCCTGAACTGCGAAGACCACCACTAAACCATGTCCCCAAGTGCCACATCCACACATCTCCATGGGAGGAGGATTTGCAGGCTGTAGAGGGGTTTGGACCTGGAATTGGGGTTTGCATGTCACATCAGTGCTGGAGGAGACAGGGTGAAGGATGGGAAGGGAGCCCACTTCTGGAGCTGTCTGCCTTGGGAAGAGGAATGTCCCAAAGGATTGTCTGCTTGAGGGAGATGGGAAAAGCCTGGATATTGGCCCCAAGGGATCACCATTTGCTTTAGCACACCTGGGTCACATTCAGGGCAAGCATCAGAGAAGCCAGGGCAGCCTGGAGCCCTGGGAAGAGGATTTTCACTCCATAAGGTGTCCAGCAAATGTTACTACTGAAAAATGGGGGGGGATGGTGGGTGGCGGGCCAGGGCCTGGGGATCCCTCAAAGCAGAGCAGAGGCCAGAGGGATGGCAGGATGCTCACATGCTGCTGTCCCTGGCCAGGAGCTGCTGCAGCCCTGGAAGAGCCTTGGTGCTGCATCATGGTGAATTCCCAGCAGTTATTCTATGGATACCTAGCACAGGTTGGCACATTCGGCTGCTCCTTCTCAAATGTGTTCGTTAGTGCTCATTTAATTAGAGGATGCAAACGAGCTGTTCCAAAATACTCATGTACCTGTGCAAAACATGCAATGAGCAATTAGTGCTGCTAATGAGAGATGGAGTCAGGGTATCAACTAGAGAAATCCATCAGCATCCCCACAAACCTGTGATCCGCCCTAACCCACATGGACTGCTCTGACCTGGAATTATCCCAGCAGCCTTTTGGGGCAGAGGGAGGGAAAATGGAATGTGGGTAAGATGGTGGCAAGGGGCCAATTCCTACCCACAGGAGAGACAGGAGGTGTCCAAAACCACCTGTATTCCCATCAAAGGCTGTTGAAGGGGATGGGAAGAGGATGCTGGTGCTTCCGCCACTTCAGCTCCAGACCAAAATTCAGCAGCACAGGGAAGGCCCTTTCTTCCTTGTGACTTTCCAGTGCCATTAACCTGGGGCTGGGAGTTGGTGAGGCTGAGCTTGCAAACCAAGCACTCCCACAGCAGGGAATGCTGCCGGCTGCTTCCCGGTAGCTGTGATTAATTGTTGTTAATATTAAATTCAGCACTTTTATGCAGGACGCAGAAGTGCTTAGGCAGAAGCCCAGCTTCTGCCCTACCTGTCATTAAAAAGCATTGCAATTAAGCTCGAGTGGAAGGAAATACAAGTAAACGCGTCCTCTGTAAGTGGTTTCAGCTTTCCACAGACATCTGTGTCCCCCGTTTCCTCTTCGGCTGGCCAAGCTGCTTCTGTTTTCCCTCTTCCCATGACCCATACATTGCTTTTTCTTCTTAATCCTGCCCACAGCTCCTGACAGTGAGGGCCAGAGCAGGGAGGAAAGGAACCCCAGCTGCCTCTGACCCATTGCCACTGGTGGAAAGTTCGTGTCAGCTGCAGCTGCAGCCCCAGCCCTGGCCAAAATCAAGGCTGTGCTCTGGGTACCTGCTCACCTAGCTGGATCCTGACGCTCTCTTTGCGCCTCTCTGTGGGCAGAAATCTGAATGCTTCTGCAAGAGGAAGGGGTGCCACTGCCCCAGCAGAAAGGATTTAACAAATTATTTCCACTTTGCAGCAAATCTGGAAGGGATTTTCAGCAGCTGAGATCTGCTCCTGCTTAAAGCAATGGTGACAGACCTCAGCCAAATGCTCCAGAAGAGCCAGCCTGGCCTCCAACCCTGCAGGACCCAGCACAGCCCGAGCTCTGTGGCAGAGCTGTGCCAACAAGCACAATCAAAAGCTGAACAGGCTGGGGAGTTATTGCATCCCAGGACAGGGTTTTCCCATGGCATTGTCCCCCTGGTTTGCTCCAGCTGTGGTTCTCCCCTCTAGGATGATGAGGCAGGATGTCACAGAGTGGGATGTGGGGCTGGTGGCAATGGGTCAGCCTGAGCCAGAGGACACTGAGAAGAACTGTAGTGGCAGGAGCTGAAGGAGGACCCTCTTTTGCTTCTCCCCAGTGACCAACAGGACTGTGATGTGGCCAGAAGTTGTGGTTAAAATTTAGGGAATGCCAGGAGAGGCAGGTGGGAATGACAGCAACATACAGCCAGGTCTGCCAGGTAATGGTGTGGCCAGAGTCTCCATCAGGTCCTTAAAGCCTGGGAAAAGGCAAAAAAACAAGATAAGACTTAGGGCAAGGGAGTTGGAGATAAAAAGTGGCAGCGAGATAAAAAGAAACCCTTTGTCAAGGACGGTATCAGTACCAGGAATACTACATTGAAAAGTTTGGACCTGGGGGGATAAAGATCATGTGAAAGGTGTCCTGAGTGCCAAAGCTGGCTTTCCAGAGCTGTGAAGGATGCTGGCAGAATCACAGAGGGTCAGGATAGATGAGGAGGGCAGAGGGGCACCAGGTGTGCCTAAATTTGGGCAGATTTGGGGTCTGGCAGCCACAGGGTCCAGCCAAACGGAGGTCTGGCATGCAACATGAGGATTATGGGAATGCCCTGGCTTCACTCAGTGCTGGGTGGCAAAGAGTGGTGACAACAGTGCCCACACCAGACTGTGGCTCTGGCCACATCCCTGAGCTCTGCCAATGCAGCTGAGGAGGGAAAGGTTTTGCTGGGACCGTGGTACTGATGAACACAGGGTTTTTTCCCAGTTGCTTGCAAACATCGTCATCATGTACATAAACACAAAATGCCAAAATGTGAGTCAGCCCAATGGCAGCTTGGCTCCTGCACCAACAGCCTGATAAACGGTGTAACCAGAGTTTGCAGAGGGGATTTATTCCTGTTTCAGGGGGTTTCAAAAATTTGTTTAATAGCAGATACAATATACTCCCAAGATACAAAAGAAAAAAATTTAAATTAAAAAAAATTTTTTTTTTCTTTCCAATTAGTTGCTCCCTATTGACGAAGGCAAACCTTTCAGTCTCAGCTAGTGGTCAAACACACTTTTTTAGCTTTGCTATACATCATGGAAAGGAAAGAAATGCAGACAGTATTTTCATGTGAGCCGTAGATTGAAATTTTATAAAGGTGGGGGGGGGGGTTTAACAGCTGCTGATTAACTTTTGTGGCCCAGTGCTGTGATCCAGTATAACAAAAGGTCCTATTCACAGAAAGGAGCAGATCTGAGACTACCTCAGGAATCTTAATTCCTGAATTTCTCAGCTTATTCTTTTTATTTTTTCAAACATAAAGGATCTCAAAGAGCTGATTATGCAGACCTTGATATAATGTCATTTTTTTGATTAAAATGCTATAGTTTAAACTCTGCTCTGTAAATAGTGTGGCCTTCACTTCTATCTCCAGGTGTCAATAATCCCAAGTGGGTCAGCAAAACCAACTGTGGATATAAAGTTGAGTGTGTGTGAAAAGTGTCTGCAGGATTGAGGCCAGCAATTGCAAAACAGTTTAAACTATAATCCTCCATTTTCATTAGTTTCTTGAAAAACTTCTGCTGTGGGCTTGAAATCCTTCCTGTTTTGTTGAGCCAAAGGTGATTTTTCTCCCCAGCAGTCTGAGCACAAACCTTCCCTCTGGTTTTACGTTGTCAGGCTTCAAAAATCACATTTCTCTCTCAGGACATTCTGCCCTTTTTACTGAGAGAGCTTGACATTGACATCTATCGTTTAAATAAAGCTAATCAAAGACACTTATTACTTGCTAGACATAAAAGTCTTCCAACCCCACAATCCAGTAGATTTGGCTACTTTTGCTAAGTGAAGCTTTGTGCTCTCCCAATGCTGCAGAAACACTAAATACAGTATTTCCAGCCTAAGAGTTTTCTTCAGCCCTCTATCTGTTTTCTGTAAGACCTGAGGCCTATAAAAGGGACTCCTTTCAGTCCATGGTGTTTGCCACATCTTTGCCTTGAGATGCAGGAGGTGGATGGGGCAGTGCAGACCATCCCTGCTGTCAGCCCCATGCTGCTGCAGCACCCACAGGCACTGGGAGCATCCTTCACTCCTGTGTGTTCATTTTTCAGCCTAACATATAATTTAAATAAGTCCTCAGCCCAAAAACTCTACATCTTTATCCTCTCCTAGGACGCTGAGCAGTGCAGAGGTGGTGGGCTCCAGGCAGTGACCATCTGAAGCTCTGTTCTGTCGAAGAGAGAAACATCCTCCCACTAAGTTGTCACTGCTGTGTGCTGCCTTTGGTGAAAAATTTAGGCAGTGACTCTGTGTTGCTGAAGTTTCTGTGGTTAGAGAAGCACACTGCTCATACAGGGGCAGAGGTGGGCTGTGGGCTGGTTTGCACTCAGGCTAAGGTTAGGAAGATGATAATCTCTCCAAGAGCCCTGCCCACATTTCTGGCTTGGAAGAAGAAGTTTGAGGCTGTAGCAAAGTGATGGACTTGGTGCCTCTTGGTCTGAGCAGCATGGCTGGAGGGGTGAGACAGGGCAGGAGGAAAAATCTGGTAAAAATCCATGCACCTCCACTCAAAGTGTCTCTAAAAGTCCACGGGACTTGACTGTGAACTGAATGCAATGAGAAAAGGAAGAAAGATCTAGATGGAGGGTGAATCCTTCATTAAGAGTTTAAATGGTCCAAACAAAAAATCAGACATGGCAATAGTTATTTGGGTTATAATAGAATGAGACTTAATGACTGTGTGCTACAACTGTGAAAGGGGAATAGAATATCTTCCCTGCTCATCAACAGAGCCAAAGCTGAGGAAGGAACAGAAACATGGATGGTAAAAGAGGAGAAATGAGCAGACAGGAAAAAGCCACTTAGCACAATAAATCTGCTTCTCAGCCCCCACTTCCCTGGGGTATGGTTGGAGTCTTTTCTCTTTCTCTGGCTACATGCCTCTGCCTCCCAAAATCACTGCAGGAGTGTGGAACATCCTTCAGCTGAAGAGGGTGGCATACCTTACTTTAATATCTTCAGCCAGGCTTCAGCTTTGTAGCTTATTCAGGAACAGGTTCTCCAGGCACCCAGGAATTTATCATCGATAACTGAGATGTTTTGACTGAACACATAAGACATACAATGTTTGTTTGTTTGTTTGTTTGTACTGAAACAATACTGAGAGGCAATTGCAACTCCTGGTTTTGTTTTCCAAGAATATTAGAAATTAATTTCCCAAACAAATAGACAAGATGTGGGACAGTTTTAGGCATGAGATCACACAAAATGCCATGCAAGTTTCCCTTGCACCAAGTTCCCTTTGGTGCATAACTCATCTCTGAATCTACTGGAACAACCCCTGAGCAGTTCTCCCAGGCAGAAATCATGCAGAGCCTCTGGAAGCCCCAGCCTGGAGGAACCCTTTGGTGGGAAATATCTGGAAAGCCTGTAATGGGATATTTCCTGACTGTTCCATTAAGAGTTCAACATGTGCCACGAAGCACAGGGTTGTCTGATTTGTGCTTATTGATGGTGACTGTCAGTTCTCCCATTCACCCAACTCAAGAAGATTCCTGGTTTATAAAAGGATTAGGGCTCCATTCCTAAATCCTGGTTACATTTAGCCAATAAATGCTGGATTGTAGCATTTCTCCCTCTGTGACCTTTCACTGTGTTCTATGTGCCACTTTGTCTTGCTCCTCAACTCCCCTTTTTGACAAACATTTGCTATGTTTTCAGTTCCCAGAGCACTATTCCCCCTTCCCTGTGGAAGTAAGCATTCCCTCTTATCTCTGTCAAAAGGTATTTATGTACTTGCCTCATCCACAACCAGCAGGACCCAGTCCTGAGTGATTTCACATTTTATTTCCACAATACACCTCAGTTGTCAGGGCAGCACCATAGGTAAAAATGCCTCGGGGGTGTGATAACCACCTCTGCCAAAGTGTTATGGTTTAATGTTCTCAGCAACATTTTCCTCCTAATTTTTTTCCCTTGGAAACAGAACAAGGCACATGGCACAAACATGCATTCATGCTCAGTTTTAAACATGGTTTTTTGGAAGGTGTTTACTTCTACATTCAACCTGGTCTACTGGAAGGTGCCTCGGCCCTAGGCAGGGGGTTGGAACAAAATGATCTTTAAAGTCCTTTCCAACCCAAACCATTCCATGATTGTTTGATTCCATAAATTGCCCTGTATGATTTTTTTCTTGCTTCATCCAAGTCTTAATCCTACCACCACAGTAATACGTTGAAGTAACGACTGGTTCCTATGTTTGTAGACAGAAGTGAACTTTTTCTGAGGTTGAGAACACAAAAACATGTAGAAATTGTCTTAAATACAAACTAAAATTTGATATAATAGTTTCTCAGTACCTGCCACTTCATACTTGGCACATCATTGCTAAGTTGCTGAGATATGTCTGCTCCACTGTAGGAGTGAGGGTAATGTATCTTTCTGGACATGACCGGAGTTATAGCCACAGAGGTAAAGTCCTAGGTATAGGTGAGGAAAATGTTCACTTCAACCCCTCTGGGGAAAAAAAACCACCAGAAACCCAATATTACTGAGTTGGGTCATTTAAAATAAAATGTTGGCACCCACAGGGCAGAAATTTGTGGCTAAAATAGAGCCAGGGAAAGAGCAAGTCAATCTATTCAGGGATGCAGTTGGGAACACTCTGCTTGGCTCGGACAGTGATGGCTCTCACCAGATCCATTCCCGGCTCAGCCGTGCTCAGGGTCACCTTTCCAACGCGGATCAACCGAGATGAGGGATCAGGTCACAAAAATGCCCCAGCAATTCTCTTCTTCCCAGAAACCTAAATTTAAGAAGGGCTTGGTGCACACATAGCAAATGTTTCACGAAGTTTTACGTTGTGTAATTGCTTGCGGCACATGCAATTCCTTAGCTGGGGTTTTCTGCGGATTTGCAGCAGGCCTTCCTCCCAAACCTGCAGTGTGTGCACAAGGTGACTGCATAATCCTGTAATTATACCTGTAAATCCTCACCCCCACCTCTTTTCAACTGAATAATCCAAAACATTAAATATAAAACATGTTTCAATTTGCAACTGCAGTGTTGCAAAAATCCAAAAACTGTAAAATTGTGTGTTGCAACTTTCACACCCATTGCAGAAATGACAAATCTTTCAAATCTCTACAGTTTCCTCCATAGTGCTGCAGGAAAATCCTGTACCAAGGGTCACATCTCATCTGCCCATGGTTTGAAAGGGGTTGCTGTTTTTTGTCTGCTCATTGGAATGGCCTGTTCCTTGTGGAAAATAGAGCTAGTTCAGGCACGTTTAATGGAAGCACCAGAAACAGTCATTTGCTTGGACCAGGAAGAGCATGACACTGTCCTGCAGCACGCAGGAAGGGAAAACGAGGAGCACCCATGGGAAGGGGGCACACCAGTGCTGCTTGACAATGGGGGTCCATTTGCAGGATGCCAAAAACCACAGATGCTCATTTGCAAGAGAAAAAGCTGTGGAGCTTGAGAAGGGCAGAGCAAGTGAATTCACGTTATTGTTACTCTTCTTCTTCTCAGCCTGACTTGGAGTCACAGAAAATCCTCCCTCCTTTGTATCACATAGAACTATTTTAATGTGCCCTTTCACCACCTTCCACCTACTCATGAAGTCCTGCTGATGGCTTTAGTGTCACTTCCCACTATTTGACTGTAGCTCCTGGTCATTTCCCCAGGTTTTTACTGTTTTATGCTGTGCTATAAAGCAGAGTTACCACATGGCAGCAGGACTGACTCAGCTCTACCTTGGGAATGCTGGATGAGCACCACTGTAGTTGATCTGCAGTCAGTGTTTTAGAGCTTCTACCCTGTTTTCTTACCATAATTTCTTAATGGCTTAAGACTTTGCTTCAGTTTGGTTGTAGCTTGTCCCTTGTCTCCCTAATTTGTACATCCTGAGAAACTGCAAGTAGGTGGAATGGGAGCTTGATGCTGGGCTAGGCTAGGTGACATCAATGACTGCCACTTGTACAGTCCTTCTCCCACTCCTTATTCCTTGGAACTTCAACACCCACACAGTCCCACTCACAGCAACCCTAACACTCCTATTTTGAATAAGAAAGTGCCTTACTTCCTGGTTTTTTTTGGGTTTTTTTTTTTTGGGTTTTTTTTTTTTAACAGCAGCAGAGTGCCATGCATGTCCCGCCACTGAGGGTTTTTAGTATAAAAGCATGTCTGATGTGGCTGTATTTGCAGACAACAGTGGTACTTCCTCTCTTTGGAAATGGAGCAAGTTTCTATTTTGGGCTGTGCTGACTCAAGGGTGAGGTACCCAAGCTGATTCAGCAGTTTGGCAAGGCAGGAGAACTTCTGGTTATGAATGGAATGAGCAATAAATTTAAGTTTGTCTTCATCTTACAGAAATGTAAATTTGAGTAAAGCCACCTCCTGGTAGCAGACATTTTGTCAGATAAGTGGAATATTCTGTATTGCTTTTGACAGAAAGGCCCCTCCAAGGAGAAAACCATAAAGCCTGCAAGTAAAATTCTGGTCCCATGGGAGCCAGAGATTCCCACTCATCCAGACTGGGATTTATCCTCCCTCTTAAGTCACATAAAAAGATTTTCTACTGCTTACTTGCTTATTTAATCTGTGCATCTCATCTGGGATATGAAATCCTCTCAGTGATATGAATAAGATAAACTGCAATTTCAGGAGGATGAAAACACAGAACACAAAACCAACCTGGCCACTGCAAGGAAGTGAGAATGCACCACCCACTTACTCAGCTTCCATGGGTTCGTATGGAAAAGATGTCAAAGGTAATCCTTGTGCTCTTCTGCTATGGAAAAGTGCAATAAGCATCATGACATTTTAACAATTTTTAAAACCATGGAGGAGTAACAGTCTTTCACAATATTTGCCAATGTTTACCTATTAGTCTGTGAACAGAAGTCAGAAGATTTGTTGAGTTTTGGTTTTTCTAAATGAGTTCTTTCACCTGGAGGCTGCCAGGATTCAAAACAAAGCCTGCAATGAATGCTGCACATGTCAGCAAGAATGAAGATACAGAAGTTTGTCAGAAAATGAGATCTTGCTGTTTATTAAGGTAAGAAAGGAGGGAATGGGGCATCTGAGCTGTCTTCTCCCTTGAGCCTTCCTGTCCATGGATTGTCCAAGCAGGTTTTAACATATTTGCTTCCATTTTTATGCTGTTTCCAGACAGAATCAATAGTCCCCACCCATGGATTCCACTATGCCTGTTCTTTCAGGCTGCAAGTTTTCCTTTGACAGCACACAATAAAAGCTGCAAACTTTCAAACAGCATTCTCCTCTCCAGCTACACCAGCCCCACTGGCATTAAGGCACGCTGTTGTTCCAGCCAGCCGTTCCCATGTCATATTCCTCTGCCTCGTGAAGGCGGTTTGTGAAGTCTAAAAAAGCATCATGTGGGTTGTCACATTTCAGAACCCCCTAAATAGCTTCGTGTGCCTCCATCAGATAAGCGGTGAAGTACAATATTATGAACGTCAAACAACAGCTCATCATTAGAGCTGACAAAGCTTGCTCCTCTGGGAAGGGAAGTAAATTCAGTTCCATAGACTAATTATGTATATTTAGTGGCTTGAAGTAAAAAGAACTCTGCAAGGAGGATTTGCATTTGTCCAGCTATTGCTCTGGGAAATATTTCCTCTAACTCAGTCTCTGAGAAAGGAAACCAGTCACAGAGTATTTTGGAAGGGTGGTCAGAGTTCTCGACAGGGAACCAGCACAACCCAGACCAGAATGAACCCAGGACTTAAGATTCAGATTGCACAGAGGCTCCCAGCTCTAGACTCCCAGGATGGCTCGCTCTGGTCACCAAGAAAGTGATCCAGAGGAAGCATCTTCCTTAAAGGATGTCACAGACATGACCTACTCGGGTGCTGCCTCAGAAGGGCATGCTGGCTCTTATACTCATCCTGGATAAAAAAAAATCAGAAGGTGGTGGTGGTGAGGAAATAACAAATACAACCTCAAACCACTTCTTGCTCTCTAAAATGAAACTCAGTCACACTTAAAATGAATCCAAGCATCACTGGCGTTTGTGGTTTTCTGCTTCATGTATTTAATCTGCTTCTTGAATTCAACGGACAAAAATTTACAGGATAAAAGCAAAGTGAAATTAAAAAGGCAGTGTTTCAGGAGACAGACAAGGTCTGTCCCAGCCAGAATGGAGCTAACAAAAGTGAAGAGAAAATAATTGTTCCCTGACTGCACATGGAGGGTGTTTCTATGGAACTTGATAATGACAGGGGAAGCTGGGGAATGGCTGGGCTGGTGAGCATTGAGAGACTGTTCCACCCAAAGGATCAATGGGAGGAGCAATGGGAGTCTACAAGTTACAAGTCAAATGGGAGCTTCCTTGTGGGAGCAAGGATTCTGCACAACCTCAAAATCCCAATATGAAGCTTACCAAAGGAAGGTCTGACAAGCCAAATGTCTCCTTCCATCCCATCTCCCTCCTTCGAACCAGTAAACAAAAGCTGGGAAAGAGGAACTACTTCATTAGCAGAGATCAAAAGATGTCTCTGACCAGTAGCCAGACAAAATTTGGGATCACGTGGGTCACTCAGTGAAAACTTGTGATGTAGCCTGTATCTTTGATGTGATTCTGTTTATTCTAAGCACATACAAAGTACCACTTTATTGAGTGTGGGGGAACAAGACAAAAAAATATATGCTGGAATTTCAGTACCTCTTAAATCTCAAAGTTCAAATCACCCAACATGAATCTTACAGGTTTACATTAAAAAAATTTAAAACCATAGGTAGTTTTACCTTAAATTCTCCATCAATGAGGTATAAAAGTTTTTTCCTTTTTCCACCATGCCTTTGAATCCTTGGAAGCTGTTGCACTTCTTTAATCCTGCAGATTAAATAAATTCACCATCCTTTATCAAGTAAAAATGTAACTTAAAGTACATTTAGATGAATCAATAAAAAGGCTGGAAAGAAGTTTTAGTAAGTATATCAATTAATAGCCAAGCCCAGGAGGCCATCCTGCCTTTCTGCTCTGTCAGCTCAGGGATTTCTTTCTTCCCAACAGTGTTTATGTAAGAGCCGCATGGTAAGCAGCACTTGCTATAAAATATTGATCAGCTGAGCCATTAGCTGGAATTCACGAGACAACTATGTCACAGCAAAACCAGAACAATTATTGCTATTGATTGGAATTTTTAAGAGATTATTTTGATATTTGAGCATGTCAGGAAATACAAATTTCTTAATAATAATAATAATAATAATAATAGAAACATATGTTACAGCATGGTTACAGGACATCTTTTCAGAGGAAATGGAAAAAAGGGCAGGTTTCAATTTCAGTAACTGTGTGGCCACAGATTTTCTATTACTATTTTTGGAAAAGAGTATGTAGAATCATAGATCATTATGGTTGGAAAAGAACTCCAAGACCACCGAGTCCAACCTTCAACCCAATACTACCATGCCCACTAAACCATATTGTAATGCACCACATCCACTTGTTTTTTGAACTCTTCAAGGAATGCTGACTCCACCACTGCCATGGGCATCTTGTGCCAGTGTCTGACCACCCTTCCAGTAAAAAAAATTTCCCAATACCCAACCTGAACCTGTCTTGGCAGAACTTGAGGCTATTTCCTCTCATCCTGTCCCTTGTTCCCTGGGAGCAGAGCCTGACCCTCACCTGGCTGCCCCCTCCTGTCAGGGAGTCGTAGGGCATGAGAAGGTCCCCCCTGAACGTCTTCTTCTCCAGGATGAGCCCCACCAGCCACACTTGGTGCTCCACACCCTTCCCAGGACACTCTCGAGCCCCTCAAGGTCTGTCTTGTCATGAAGGGCTGAAAACTTACCCCCGGATTGGAGGTGCCTTAGTACAGAGGATGGTCACTGCCCTACTTCTGCTGGCCACAGTATTACTATCATTACATTAGTGCCATTGGCTTTATTTTACAGAATAGTGTGGTCCTTAGAGGAGAAGGACTGCAGAAGGAAGAACGGCTGGAGCAAAGTGCTCTGCTGGGGAAGGCTCACCTGGAAAACAGTAAATGGGATTCAGGGAAACAGAAGCCGCAGCAGGAAGAACTGGGGCTGGAGTTGAGGGGCCGAGAGGGATGAGGTGACAGCAATTTGGGAACATCACCTGTGAGCGAGGATGAGGGATGCAGAGCTGGCAGGCGGAGAGGGAGCTGTAGCACCGGCGGAGAGAAACCCCGAGGAGAAGGAAAGCCACGGGCCATCTGCAAGGAGAGATAATGAAACCGAGGGAGCGGTGCAGGCGAGATAGCGTCAGCCATAAACAAGCGGAGAACGAAGAGAAAAATAACCCACGGAGTTTCAAGCGGGGTTTGGGCTGAATTGTTTGGTGAAGTGCGTATTGTCTGCGCATGGCAAATGTCAGCCGGTGAGGAGGGCGGTGGCGGGGGCAGCCCGGGAACCCCGGCGCCGCGGGCTGCCTCCGCTGAGGGGCCGACCGGCTCCTGCCACCCCTCGCTGTCCCGTCCCTGCCTCACGGAGGGCGCCACCAACATCACAGCCATCCCTCTCTGAGGGCACCGTCCCCATTCCCGCCCGCACCCCTCGCACTGAGGCGGGAAGTGTGTGTTTGTGTGTAGGGGGGGTGCGCGCTCCCGCCGCGCCACCGCGCCCAATCGGCCAGCGGGGGCGCGCTCCCGCAGCCCCCCTGAACACCCCCCGCGCCGTGAGGAAGATGGTGGCGGCCGCCTGAGCGCGTCCCCGCGCTCCCCTTCCTCCCCTCAGACGGGCGGGCGGGCGGAGCGGAGGGGAGCGGTTGCTGCTGCCGTCCCGGCTGGGCGGGCGGCTGAGGGCGGGAGGCGGCCCCTCGTCGGCGGCCGTGCGGGGAGGAAGCGGCGGGCAGCTGCAGCCGACATGGAGGAACGGTCCCCTCCCGGCGGGGGCCCGGCGTCCCCCCGCGGGGCTGAGCCAGCGGCCCGCCCGCCCCGCGCCTCGGGAGGGCTGCGGGGGAGCGGGGCTAGCGGCGGGGGCGGCAGCCCCGGCCCGGCTCGGCCCAGGCGAGGGGACTATGCGGGGCTGCTCCGGCGCGCTGTGTGCCGAGCCCGGCGAGCGGCCGATCGCCGCGGCGCTTCCCTGCCGCCCCTACGCGGCGAGGACCGGAGGAGACTAGAGGCGACTCTGCGAGGAGCCCGGTGGCTTCGGCAACCCCAGAGACCCAAGTCCGGCGCGGGCTCTTGAGGAGGAATTGACAACATGGCTTCCCCACCGCACCAGCAGCTGCTGCATCACCACAGCACCGAGGTGAGCTGCGACTCCAGCGGGGACAGCAACAGCGTGACGGTGAAAATCAACCCCAAGCAGCACCAGGGCTGCACCTCTTCCAAGCACTGCAAGTACAGCATCTCCTCCAGCTGCAGCTCGGGGGAGTCGGGGGGCACCCGCCGAGCCGGCGGAGCGGGCGGCAGTGGCTCCGGCCTCCGCCGGCAGAAGAAGCTGCCGCAGCTCTTCGAGAGGGCCTCTTCCAAGTGGTGGAACCCCAAGTTCGACTCCAATAACCTGGAGGAGGCTTGCATGGAGAGATGCTTCCCGCAGACCCAGCGCAGGTTTCGCTATGCCCTCTTCTACATCGGCGTGGCCTGTCTGCTCTGGGGCATCTACTTCGGCATACACATGAGAGAGAAACAGATTGTTTTCATGGTGCCGGCTCTGTGCTTCCTCCTGGTATGTGTAGCTTTTTTTGTGTTCACTTTCACTAAGACTTATGCCCGCCATTACGTATGGACTTCGCTGATACTCACCCTCCTGGTGTTTGCTCTGACCCTCGCTCCACAGTTCCAGGCTCTGAAGCCTGTCTCAGGAAGTGGTGACATGTCCAACCGGACTCTCCCGGCAGATCCCACAGACACTTGTCTTTCTCAAGTGGGCAGTTTTTCTATGTGTATCGAAGTGCTCTTGTTGCTTTACACAGTGATGCACTTACCCCTGTATTTAAGCTTGTTTCTGGGACTGTCGTACTCGGTCCTCTTCGAGACCTTTGGTTATCACTTCCGTGACGAGAACTGTTTCACACCTCTGGGAGCCGGTGCGGTTTACTGGGAGCTGTTGAGTAAAGCCTTCCTGCACATCTGCATCCATGCCATCGGTATTCATTTATTTATCATGTCCGAAGTCAGGTCAAGAAGCACATTCCTGAAAGTGGGGCAATCCATCATGCATGGAAAAGACTTGGAAGTGGAAAAAGCCCTGAAAGAGAGGATGATTCATTCTGTTATGCCAAGAATAATAGCCGATGACTTAATGAAGCAGGGGGATGATGAAAGTGAAAACTCCGTCAAACGTCATTCCACCTCAAGCCCCAAAAACAGGAAGAAGAAGCCCTCCATACAGAAAACCCCCATAATATTCCGTCCTTTTAAAATGCAGCAGATAGAGCAAGTGAGCATTTTGTTCGCAGATATTGTTGGTTTCACGAAAATGAGCGCCAACAAATCAGCCCACGCCCTGGTGGGACTCCTGAACGACCTCTTTGGACGCTTTGACCGTCTGTGTGAGGACACTAAATGTGAGAAGATCAGCACTTTGGGAGACTGTTACTACTGCGTGGCCGGCTGCCCCGAGCCCCGGGCGGATCACGCCTACTGCTGCATTGAGATGGGCTTGGGGATGATCAAAGCCATCGAGCAGTTCTGCCAGGAGAAGAAAGAAATGGTGAACATGAGAGTCGGTGTTCACACCGGGACAGTCCTGTGTGGCATTTTGGGAATGAGGAGGTTCAAGTTCGATGTGTGGTCGAACGATGTCAATTTGGCCAATCTGATGGAGCAGCTCGGGGTGGCTGGGAAAGTCCATATTTCAGAAGCTACTGCCAAATATTTGGATGATCGTTATGAAATGGAGGATGGAAAGGTGGTTGAGCGCGTCGGTCAGAGCGTGGTAGCCGACCAGTTAAAAGGTACGTGCTTTTATTTTGTGCTCGTTTCTCTTTTGTGAGGGAGCAGAGTTGCTCCAGTGCCTGCTTTGTGCTTGCTGACTTGCAAACTGAACGTGTGTTACATTTAACTCAGTGTGCCACTGATCACAAACGCCGGGGGAATTGCAGGATAAAAGATGCCGCAGAGATAAGTGTGAAAGATCATCTGTGGTACTGAAAATCGGCTTTAAAACTCAGCGCTCCTTGTGAGAGTGCTGCCTTTAGGGAGGAGAAGGTTCATGTGTTTGCTGTCTGCAAGAGGTTTTTGTTTTACTGTTGTGTGTCATCCTTTAATTCAGTAAGTAAACTTGTTAATTGACTTCATGTGCCATACAGAGAGCATATGTGTTTTGCAAAATTATGTATATCTGTGAAAAGGTTTTTTTGGCATCGGGAGAGTTGGGACTGTGAAGGCATTTGGGAAAAATGACAGCTGGATTCACAGAAAGAAATGAGCACTGTAGATTTGGCAGTTTGATATGGCAAGTTGTTGCAGTTTGGAGTTAGGCTGGAAAAAGTTACTCAGGTGGCTCAGTGAGCTGGCAGATGCTGTCGTTTCTGCAGCTCGAAGGATTTGGGGATGAAGCGGCAAATTTGCCTTTTGGAGAAGAAAATGAGGGATCCATCGTTTCCCCTTGGTTAAGGGTCCGATTTTCATTTTTCTACAGCGTTCATTTTGAAGTGAAACCGTTGGCTGCTTTCTAGCAGCACTTAGAGGCACGTGCAGGAGGGTTGGACGAGCTGAGGGTTTAATTGTCTCTTTTGTCAAAGCTGTGTCTCTTCAATGCCGTGCCTTTGTCTCACGGAGAGATTGTTGTCTGCAGTGCTTGTAGTCCAAGGTGGGGAGCAGATGGATCAAAATGGGAGTGGAATATGTAACAAATCCTGTTGTGCTCTGTGAGTTTATTCATTCTGTTCGTGAAAAGTACCCTTTTAATGAAGTAAGCATAGAAAACTGAGTGGAAGAACCCGAAGGAGTCATAGACTGGTGTTGTGATGGAGGAAGGAGATATTTGTGGCAACAAACACAAATGGAGGCCAGGATGGTGGTAGAAAGGTCAGTGAGTAAGGACGTGGGGAGAGCACTGCAGAGCAGTGGTGGCAGTGGCAGCCACTTGCCCCTGGCAGGTGCTTGTTTTGATGTGACACAAAAACTTATTTTTGGTGAGCGAGCTGTCCGCATGCATACGGCAGCAGGGCTGCAGCAGGAGGCTTAGGGCGAGCAACGACATCGGCAGTGACATTGGTGCCTGGGAGTCACAGGACTGAAGCAGATGTGTGTCCCTGGGCTTTGGCTTTCTGGTTAGCTTCTAAAAATACAAATTTAGTTAATTTCTTTGAAAAGTGTTGACACTGATGTATTTCAGTGGGAGTGTGCTTTCAAGAAAACAGCATCAGACATAACCTCGCTGTTACTCTAAGATGAATTTTGCTGTTCTAATGAAAATAAATGGAATAGGTTCTAGAGAAACAACATCCCTGCGATATTTTCCTCTTTCATGCACCTTTACAGCCAAATACAGTGTGTTGTAGCAACAAATGAAATCCAATATTTTTGCTGCATTTATGACTGTTCTCAATATCAATCCCAAACTGACATGAATTTAGTTGAGGAGACTGACAGTACTGCTATTAAATATTCTTATTCATTTGTTTATATTTTCTAGGAGATCACAAGAGCACTGTGTAGGGCAATTATACCACATGCCAGCAGTGGGTTTTTCATGGTCTTTCTCAGACTTCTGTTCTGTTCTTGGTTGCATTTATCACAAGAGGGCACAGGCTGCTCTGCCTCCTCAGTACAGAGGTTTGTATTTTGCAGCTCTGAATGCTTTTCACAACTTCTGCTTCAGCCAGGGTACTACAAATGGACAAACTGATATGCAGTCTAGATAAGATGAAGTTTGCTTTGTGAACTGACATTTAATGGTCTCTTCTTACCCTGAAATGTAGCTATGAAAGCAGCTGGAGCACGGGGTAAGAATTACTTCCAACGAGGAATATGGGTTGGGCTTTGCTTTTTCCCCATTTCCCTTCTGTATTTTTTTATGGAACTGTAATTAGCTGCCCTTTCTTACCAATGTCTTGTGCAGTTATAGAAATCACAGGCTGTGTGTACTTCTAAGCCAAGCAGACCTCTACCATGACCCCACTTAGCCACAGGTCTGTAGCACACTTACTCCATTCCCTGCTGTGCCCAGACCATCGGGATATGGTAGGTGGTGGATGCTACAGAGCTGCCCATTTTTCCCTGTTTCCTCAGAACTTTGTTCTGCAGCCAGATTACTCAGCTGATAGGTAAATGCCATCGGGGAAAAATACATCAAAGCCAATGATAAAAGCCATCAAACACCAGTGCCACAGGCTGGTGTGTAGGACCTGCTGCAGGGGAGGGTTTTGTTAGGGAGCAGCTCTGAGATTTAATAAGGGAAACTGAGATTTCACCTCTTAATTAATTGTTCTTTGCCAAGCACCTGCACTGTTCTGTGAATGGAAGTGCTGTTAGGAAGCTTTGCTTTACTATTTTCCCTGAGAATCTGTTGATAGAAGTGATAGAGAAGAGGAAGCTTGTTGTGGTTGTTTAATTATGTCATACCTCATACTCTCTTCAAGTATAAAAGTGCTGTACAGATAACAGACGTAAGCTTTGTTTCCCTACTGGTACTTCAATTCTCAGCTTCCTTTCAACCTTTGATATCTTAATTATATCCTATTTTTTATGCAGTATGTCTAGTATATTATCTCTTAATTGTCTGAGCTGCGGCAGTCATAGCTATCTTTGAGGCTGAGTCAACAGGAGCAAGTAAACTCTTCAAAGAGCAAAGTGGGAGGTGCTGAGCACACGGTGTCCACGTTCCACACACTTCAGGACTTCTGCCTAACACTGCTCCTGGAGCAGGTCTTGGAACAAAAGCATGTCTGTGGCTGCAGCACGTCAGGCGTGCTCCTGGAGTGAGTCCTTTGGCTCGGTTCACCCCAAAGGAATCCAGGTACAGCTCTCCAGTGTGCACCAAAGCAGGGTGTGCAGGAGTCACTTGGGCAAACTGCTTCAAAACCCTGCTCCCTAGTCTGTTTGAAATCCTCAGGTTCATGTACCCCAAGCTGTGCTGGTGCTGCTCTTCTTGCTTTTTGGAGTAATTGAAGCAACACTACATTTCTTTCTGTTTTGTGGTTCACTGAAATCTTAGGATGGGAATGTCTTTTCTTCCTTCTGTGCTTCCTTGGCTCCTTAGTGCAAGCAATGGGGCCCTGGTATGTTCTCTCCCATTTCTGACTTCAGAGTTCAATAGAAGGTGTCTAAAAGAAACCAACAAGGAGAGCGTGCCAATGATGCCTTGCAATATTTTTGCCTGTTTCTGAATTTTATGTTTTAATATTCCTTAGACCATCTGTTTTCACAGCACCTGATCCCCTTGGATGTGAGGGGAGTGCAGGAGAGCAGTATTGCAGTGAATTTTTGAGGTCCACAGATAAATCCTAGCCATCAGTTCAATCATATCTTCCATAATAATTTTGCTGTAGGATTTGAGACAATTCACTTTTTCTGTTTCCTTCCAGAGCTTCCTAAGTAATAAATTTATTGAAGATTATGAGATACTGAGAGTCACATAACACAGGTTAATGTGTCCCTTTCAGGCTCTGGAGACAGAGATCTCCTCTAGGGATATAAAAAGTTCTGCTTATGGAAATATTTTTGTTTTTCTCTGTTCTTCTTGGTTGTTTGCATTTCTCTTTCTTGTTACTTGGGAGGTCACAATATTGCTATTTACCAGCCAGCAACCCTTCCAGAAATACCAGGGTCACCGGCATCTTGTTTTTTGAGTGCTCAAAATACGTAAGCATGTTGAGGCAAGAATGCTTTCTCTGTGTTTATAGGGCATAGCACAGCAGAACCATGATTTCATTTGGGGCCTCTGTATGTGCACTGATACTCTAAATAATTCTGGAACTTTCTGCAGCCTGACATCTTGTTAAGTTTGCCCCAAGGAGAGGCTTTATTGCTGTATTCCTGTTAGACGCTCGATGATACAGCCACACTTTTGTCTCTGATTTTGTCACTTATTTCATCATGGAGAAAGTGCAAAGGGATCCTTGTGCTCTCTGTTACCGGGCTGAGCCATGGCTGGTGGCACAGGGAAGGTTGGCTTTCACAGCACTTACTGCAGGAATACCCACCAATTCACCTGTGACCGGCAGTGGCTGCTCCTGGTAAAACTTATCAAAGATCTCCAGCTGATGTACTGCATTCACTGTCCTCTGTGTTTCTTTTAATATCTGCTTTAATTTTAAAGATCTCTTTAGTAATAAGCAAAATGGTTTAAAAAGTCACCATTTTGCTCGAGTGAAACCTTTTCATTTGTAAATAACTTGGCTCTTTACAGGGTGGCAACCCAGGGAATGCTTTTCCCATGGCACATGGGATACAACCCTGTGTCCACTGCTGCTTCACATTTGGGTTACAGGGAACACAGCACGGGTGTTCCTGAAAGACAAAAATCTTGGGTGAGGTTATGAAGAGAGAACTTTTCTTCCTTTCCTCCTCTCTGCAGCCAGTCAGGTGAGAGCACGATTGCACCCTGACAGCACTGGAGTCCTCCCTGCCTGCCCTGCCCTCTGTGTCCTTTACCAGCACTGTGCACAGAGGACCTGTTAGCTGTCATGTGCTTCTGGAAGTTCAGAGGTAGATGAAAGCTCAGATGAAAGTTTTCCTTGGCTTTTTGAGCCCAGCCTGCTGGGCACAGTGTAAATCTAGACGGCTTGTGCTTGTGCCAGCAGGATGGCTCTGCAGAGAGCTCTGCAGATTCAGCTTTGCTCTGGGGCTAAGGGGCAGCTTTAGTCTTTAACAAGTGAGGGTTTTGGGGTCAGTGGGGGGGGGGTTAAGGTGCTTGTCTTGTGTCTTGCCAGCTGCTGTGCAGGTCTTTCTGTTCAGCTTCTGGTTTCATCACATTCCATAAGTGTAAGTCTTTAAGTACAGGCTTTTTATATTTATTGAACTGGCTTGTGACAGACACTGAGATTTTGTGTTTCATGTGTTCTGATACGAATGTGATGGTCAGACAAAAATAGATAGAACAAGTGTCCATTTTAAAAAAATTAAGCATGTATTTGTATTTCTATTTTCCCACAAAGAGAATTCTTAGTGCTGACTGTGACAGAAAATTTTAGTGACTGGTCAGTTTTTCATAATCTGACCTGTTAACTGTTGTTGAGGTAGTGGTTCATGCTCTTATGTGTGACAGTGAAAATAAAGTATCATACACAGGTTGACTTCACTCCTGTTTTTTAAAATTGGAAGGTGTTCAGTGACAGATCAAGATTAATAATTAGAGCTAATTTGCATGAAGGCATATTGCCAGGGAGAAGCAAATTCTGCATTGATTTAACATTTTGACATGATCTATAATTTTACTGTGTAATAGCATAAAGAAAAGGAGGTAAATAGTGAATATAGTTGCTCAACCTGGTTTTTGTCAAGTCTTCACTCAGTGAAGATGTCTTTCACAGCTATAAACAAAAGAAAGAAATCTGTAGGAAAACCTAGTGATTACTGAGCTTTCCAAATACAACTTGATGAAATGACAGAACTCTTTCTGTAAGTAAACTTGGGGATGTGTGCAGGTACTGCTCAGATTGCTGCCGTACCTGCGCAAATTTCTCCAAATTTTGAGGGAAATTTGTTGGGTTGCTTTTAGTTTTATTTGTGCCACACCAAGTTGAAAAATTGCTCAGTTAAAAATATTCAGACTTCGGCTGTTTTTATTGTTGAAGGGAAACTTTGCTGTTGGCTTTTGAGGTTTTGAGTTTTGATAACATGCTTTTAGGCTAATTTGACTGGGCACAGTGAAAAATAATTTGTAAGCATAGTTAGAACCTGTGTAAGGTTCTTCACTTTGAAGGGGATGGAGAGCCTGACCCTAACCATACACTCTGCTTAACAACATGGGCTCTGGTTTCAGTTTATCATGTCCTGACACTAATTAATAAGTCAAGGCACTACTGAGGGTCTGGTTGCGAAGTGTTGCAGCTCTGCCTGTTTAAGCCCTGTATGAGCACTGTGGAGTGAAGGAACAGTTTCAACAGACCTTAAAACATTTATATCCTGCAAGAGCCCAAGTGAGCATAGCCACAGTGGAGCTTCATTGCAGAGCATGGGAAAGGTGAGGGCTGAAATCCATGTCCTGTGATACAGGAGGGACACCATGGCTCCTCCTGCCTTCTGTGATCATCATATGCAGAGTCTTTCACCTGTATTTCTGTCTTTGGCTACCCCAGATCTGGGTGCATGATGTACACAGGTACCCCACAAATCGTAAATCTGTGCTTCCTTCTTCCTGTTTACATCAGTAAGTCTCCAGAGTTAGGGAACTATTCAAATGCGAGAGATCGCCTTCTTTAAATAAAAGCCTTGGCATGGTGGCTTTTTGAGGAAAAAGATTGATGGAAAAGACAAAACAAAGTCAAAGACATGTAATTTATATTCATCTTCTGTCATGAGGAGGATGCATTATTTGAATGGGTTGTTTAAAACTCTTTTTGCAGTTATTTCACAATATGTACTTCACTTCTGCTGGCAGGCAAAGAATATAAGAATTTACATTCACCACCTTTAAAGTACAATTTCACTGGATTTCAAGTTGCTGTAGATTGTCCTGGAATATTATTAAAATTAGGAAATTAGAATTATTTCTTACCATCTACAGTTTGTGTGTAAGCTCTCCCTCTCTTGATCCTGAATCACAAGCTCCCTTCATCCATCCTGGCTCTGGAAGGAGAGACAGCCATTCCTCTTTCCGTTACAGCTGACACTTGAAAATTCTTGGCTATTTTTAGATGATTTTCAATCTCATTTCTGTCCTTTGAAAAGAAAGGAAGAAAAGAAAATTCCTAGCCTTTAAATTTTTAACTTCCAGTGGGAGTTGCTTTTGCAGAGAAGCCAGCTAGTCAATATAGCCTCATTAACACATTTTAACAGGTTCTGTTATATAAGTTTGTATTATTGTGATGGCTCTTTCATAGGTTTGGAGGGAATTGTTGGAACTCAATTTAAAGAAGAGCCATGCAGGGTTTGAAAGTGTAGCTGCTTGCTTCCAAGTAATAATTTGTGAAAATACAAAGTGGCAGCTGGAAAAGAAGCCTAAACTGGGGATGTACTATGGAATTACAGCTCGTTCTTTCCCCAGAGGTCGTGTTTGGGCACAGCTTCTGTCTGAGGCAGCAGGACTGATTCGGCTGGTGAGGTGGTTCTGGCAAGGCATTTGTCAGTATTGGACTACCCCAGAAATCTTTACTGCCCTTTCAAGCCAAATTGTTTTCACCAAATTAATATTCTCTTTCATTTGCCCCCACAAATGTGTTAACCTTGAGCAATAAGCCTACTAGATATATGGCTTGAGGGATTGGTATTTTTTCATGGTTCTGAAATTTCTTTGCAAAGGAACAAAATGTTCTAGATATATTTCTTCAGCTAGCATCCCTCAGGATCAAAATCTTCCTTACAACTGCCTGTAAATTTTTTGGGTTTGTATTTGTTACAGTAACTTACTGTGGGAATTCTTGGCAAACCATCTAAATAACGATTATATTGCAAGTCTTTATTTCGCTGATAGCACTTACTGTTCCTCTTGTTGCACGTCTAAAACTGTTGCCTTCAACTTGACTTGATAAAATTAGAAATCACGTTGCTGTCATAAAATAGCATTACTTATAAAATCTCCAAAATTGGCCCAGTGCAGAGGAACTGGCTGAATAAAGTCCACTAGCTTGGTGATAGGATCTTTCCTTCTGCTCACTGCTCAACATGCACAGGAACACGCAAACAAAGGAAAAATAACATCTTGATGATCTGCTTGTGAAAGAGCAGTTTGCTTCCTTTTGCTTTTTTTTTTTCTTCAGCTGAAGTTAACTCAAATCCGATGTTGTCACAGGCTGGAATTCCCAGAGCTCCTGCTGGGCACATGATTCCATAAACCAGAGGTCCTGCCACTGCAAGGGGGCAGAGGGGCTGCACAGAAGGAGAGCCCAAAAGCATTCAAATCCAGCTGTCTCTGTTTATAAAGACTTTGTTTCCTTCCAGTGCTGCTAATTTGTAGGCCTTGATAGGAAGGCCTTCAAAACACGGGGGAAAAGTGGAAAGCAAAACTAATATAAACAATAGCATTGATATTAAAAATTATTTGTATTTTTGAGGGGACAAAATGGTTGTAGTTTGACTGCATTTAACTACACAATAAGCTAAAAAAAACCAAAACCCCTCACAAAACCCACGTCCCCCAAAAAAATTAAAGTCTGTAATTGAAATAAAACATACTATGCAACATTGACACAGACCACAGGAAATGTATGAAAACTTCTTCTGATATTGGATGCTTAATTCTTGAAGTTCATTAGATAAATGAGGATGTTTGAGTCAGAAATTGGATCTTTTCAGTTTTTAAGTGTGCAGCTTTGCTGTTTGACTCAGATGCACATACCTGAGAGATGGAGTAGAAGTTAAATTTTTGGTTGTGCTGTTTTCAGAAGACCTCCCTGGGAAGCTTTTCCATAGGTGTTTGCCGTAGTTCTTGGAATCAAATTCTTGCCTTCTTTAACTCGTGTTTAGTGGACACGTGAAGTGTGTCCTGTAGGTACTGAGTGCCTTTAACCTCCGACCGACTTGGACATGTGTCCAGCAGATAAATCTTTTGGAATTGCTCAGGGCCTGACAGGAGCGGTGCTACAGGCAGGATGTAATGAGGAAATCTTCCTGTAAGGGCATTATTTGCAAAGAGACCAGGTACAACATCAGCTCCGAATTTCCTTTGTTTAGACAGTGAGATGCTTGGGAAGAGCTGTTTCCATCTGGTCTGGGTTTGGCCTGTGCTTGGAGAAAAAAGTGGCCACAGGCTTCCAGGGCAGGGATGGAGACTGTGGTGTCACACACAGGGACTGTGCACCAGCAGATAATCAGGCTTTGATCCAAGGCTTTTGTTGCCTTTCCCATCTATTTCCAGTTTTTAAAACTTGACTCTTACATGGAGTGAGTCCAGAAGAGGTCACTAAGTTGATTAGAAAGATGGAGAACTTCTCCTATGAGGAGAGGCTGAGGGATTGAGGAATGTTCAGCCTGGAGAATAGAAGGCTTCCGAGTTACCTAATTATGGCTTTACAGTACCTGAAGGGAGCTGACAAGAAGTATGGAGAGAGACTATTTACAAGGGCCTGGAGTGACAGGAGAAGGGGCAATAGCTTCACTCTGACAGAGGGCAGGGTTAGATGAGATATTGGGAAGAAACTCTTCCTTGTGAGGGTGGGGAGGCCGTGGCACAGGGTGTCCAGAGAAGCTGTGGCTGCGCCTGGATCCCTGAAAGTGTCCAAGGCCAGGCTGGATGGGGCTTGGAGCAACCTGGGATAGTGGAAGGTGTCCCTGCCCATGGCAGGGGGTGGCACTGGATGGGCTGTAAGATCCCTTCCAACTCAAACCATTTCATAGTTCCATGAAGTTGTTTGGCTTTGTCTGACTCCCTATTTGGGACTGACCTTCGAGTAAGATATGTGTTGTGAAAGAGGCTCCCTCTCATGTACATGTAAGTTACTAATGAGACAATATGAATAATGTTTAATGTTTTACTTGTTGCTTGGCAGTGTGGCATCATCTAGAAGCAGAATGTGTTCTTAAAAATACCACGTGAGAATGAGAAAATTTATTATAAGTTGTTTCATAATTCCGATAAACCATTTAAGAGAAACATACACACCCCGTGCCTCACCCGAGGTTCTGGAATCCTTAATGATCAGTAACTGAATTTTTCTGCTGAGAATGTTAAAGTAACATATACGTCTTTGGTTATGAAACATTGCTGCTGCTGGAATTTGCTGTGGATACAGAGATAAACAAAAGGTCTGCTGGTCTGAGCTGAAGTCACATTTTCTTACCTGTGTCAGATACCTTATTTTGATATTTGATGATAGTTTTCTACAAATAAGTCCAAAAAATCTTAATTATGTAAAGCTGTTAATAGAATTGTGGAATGGTTTGGGTTGGAAAGGACCTTAAAGCTCATCTCATTCCAACCATGTGCCATGGGCAGGGACACCTTCCACTATGCCAGGTTGCTCCAAGCCCCATCCAGCCTGGCCTTGGACACTTCCAGGGATCCAGGGACAGCCACAGCTTCTCTGGGCACCCTGTGCCATGGCCTCCCCACCCTCACAGGGAACAATTCCATCCCAATATCCCATCCAGCCCTGCCCTCTAATAGTGGGAAGCCAGTCTCCCCTTGTCCTGTCACTCCATACTCTTTTTTCCCCCATGCATATGTGTATATATAGCATTTCTGTAACTGTGTGCACCCTTAGAATGTTTTTTATGTGAAAATTATCTGAGTTGTCGTCACAGTCTGGTTTTGCTTCATAATCAGATGCTTGAATCGTGTTTAGTCAGCTTGGAAAATGTGTTAAATTCTTGTAGCACAAATGTCTGTGTGTTCGTCAATTAGGTGGCACTTCTTAATAAAAGTTTTGCTTGGCCCTTTTAATAGGGAGCATCATAGAATTTAGCTATTGGTGACAGAAGGTGGGAGCTTCAGGACATCAAGAATGCCATTTTTTAAATGTGAAGGCCAAGGATACCAACAGGAAGGTGGTGGTTTCCTTGCCCTGATGAAGCCCTGGGATGAGCCTTGTGCTTTGTTGCTTATCCCTGCTCAGGGATAGAGGCAGTTTGGCCATGGCTGTTTGCTGATCAGCAGGCAGAAATGATTTTTTTGTCCATAATCGGGTACTGAAAGTGAATCAGACCATAAGGGAGGCATTTTTATCAGGCGCAGTGTTTTCTGTGTGTTATAAAAAAGGCGTGCGTGATGTGGCTATATTTAAAATGGAGTACATCTGTTATGCATTTAATTCTTTCCAAGATTTCAGGAGGTGACAAAGTTGGAATTTGTCTTAAAATTCAGATAAAAATTTTGTTTTTCCAAGTTAGGAGTTTTGCCTGCTCGGCTTCCACCCTTCCACTCTCTCCAGTGCTTCTTTGAAGCAGTGTATTTGCAGAGCACTTAAAGAAACTGTATTACTTATGTATTTTGGGATTTCAGTTGTGATTGGAGTTGTATGAGCCTAATATCAGCCATAGCCAAGCATGCAGCCAAGAGGGTCATAAATTAGTGTGAGTTGTGCTGCTGCTGCTGCTGTAATGGTGCGGGATTGTGCTGACGGGGCATTATTTGTCCAATCCATTTGGAGCAAAAAATTTGTTAATTCTTGTGCTGCTTAGTAAGTGCAGGAGTTGGACCATGCCCCAGCAGTGTTTGGGGCAGCTTTTTAAACACCAAATCCTCTGAATTCAAATGGCACATATTAAGTTTGCAGTTAGAATTGTGTCACTTCAAAGAAGAGTTGGTTGGTTTTAACAGAATTATCGATTTGTGGAAATAATGTGATTGTGTGTATTAAATGTGATCTTTGGGATGTTATGGTAACACGACAGCCTGGGTGAGGGAAATACATAGCACAATTGAGGAACTGCATGTAATATACATTGAGCATGCCTATGGCTTGTCTAAATAAAACAGCTTTAAATGTAGCCTATGACTCACTGATACAAGTGAAGCAAAATGTTGCTCTAAAAGTCTTTGCTGCTGTATTTAGGTGATTCAGTGTAAAATCACAGAATTACAATATGGCTTGGGTTGGAAGGGACCTTAAAGCTCATCCAGTTCTACCCCCTGCCATGGGCTGGAGCACCTTCCACTATCCCAGGTTGCTCCAAACCCTGTCCAACCTGGCCTTGGACACTTGCAGGGATGGGGCAGCCACAGCTTCTCTGGGCAAAGAACACAAGGAGTTATATCTATGAACACCGACTTGGGGGTTAGAAGAAGGCTGGCCTGCAGTGTTTATGTGAATTTTTGTTGCCCTTCCAATGCATATAAAAAATGACAACCCTGCTGCAATGACTGTTGGAGGACAATCTTATGGAGAGTGAGCCAGTGAGGTGTAGCTGGTATTAGATGGTTATTGAAAGGCTTCATCGTTGGATCTTTATTTGTGGACTGAGGTACCTCTCAGGCAAGGAGCAGTATCGAATTAATTAAACCTGTGCTGCTACCTGGGCTCCTCAGGAGCTGCTGGGTCTGAGCCGAGCAAGGTTTGTGTTCACAGAGTGGCAGCAGAAAGACCCCAGTAAGCTACTCCAGCTGTGCTGTCCTGCTGCACACGGCTGAGGGGCTGTGCGTTATCAAGGAAGGAAGGAAGGTGAGGCAGCCTGAATTGATGGCTGGGCCATAGTCAAACAAATCCACCAAGGCTCCCATCCCTGGAGTTGGCCATGGCTCTGTTAGAACCTTGTAGGGCAAAGAAATGGTTCTCATTTTCTGAGCTGTTTCTTTTCCTGATGTGACTTTGCCCTGTCTCCTAAATTTACTTTAAAGAAAGCCTAAAATAAATGTTTTGATTTATATACATTTGGATATTTCTATATTAATTTATAGCTGAACCATAATAAATGGGGATGAAATTTTACTTTCTAGTATTTACTCTTTCCTTTGTCAGGGGATAAAATCTATCACATAGGCACAGTACAGGCACTGGGAGATCACCAGATATTTGAGTTAACTGGTATGGATTAAAGGTGTGTTACTTGTACCTGGATACTGTGGTAAAGGGTGAGTCAAATGCCTAGTTTGAAAACTCTATAGAGTCCCTAATTTTCGTAATGAATAAACTCCCTATCTGTAGCTGTGGACCCCATTCCTAAAAAACCCTTGTCTAGACAGTTGATTGCCTGAATGTATCATTTTTCGGCCGTGCCCATTCCATAACCTACCAGAGGGGAGGTGTGTCCTCCTCGATCCAGCTCCACATTGAGCACTTGTTGGGTGTCTCAGTGGCTGTTTTGTGGTGTTCCTGGTTGCTCTTACAAACTTCTAGAAAACCCTACTTCAGTCTCCCATTCTGTGAAGTTCAAGTGTTGCCAATGTGAGGGATTTTTAATCTGATGGTTACCAGACACATCCTAAAGATGTAGCGATGAAGCATTGCCTTGAGATTTCTACTTTACATTCTGCTATGGGGACCCTAAATCTGAGTTTAAATCCCAAGCAATCATGCCTGTGTTCACTTCTCCGTTGTGTTTGTAGTCCATGAGTGACACAAAGTGCTGGTCTGTGCTGAGGCAGAGATGTAAGCTCATTTATTCCTAAGAAACTGTGCTGGCGCTTTGGTGACAGTGGTTCCCAAAATGCCATATTTGAAGTTTGTCAAAAAATCCAGGTGCTTGTTCCTGGAGCAGAGTTAAATAGACTAAATAGTGAGTAGCTAAAATTAGTATTATTGTTCCGTGGGACACAGGGTGTCTCAGTCTTTTTGTACTGAGGTGGAAGTATTTTCTCATATCTCATCACAGTCCCACACATTTTCTACCTGCTGCGTTTTTGTTCACATGTTGAAGAGGGAATAAAGGGGAGATTTTTACTTTGTGGCAGTATAAATCCTTCATAAAATAGTTGGAGGTCTTAAAAAGTGAAATCTGCTTTTTGATATTAGAATGAGGAGAGATGGGGGACTGTGGGGATACCAGGCATTGTAATTCCAAAAATACGATAAAGGATTTCAGGTTCAGCACAGCAGCATTAAAAATGATCTTTTTTTGGCAATTAGTTTGCTTGTCTGTTTTAATACGAAACAGCTATTGATTCCTCTTTCTTTTGCAATGTCACACGGGCTCTAGAAGACAGAGGGGTTTTAAGTGACATTTTTTGGGAGGAAGGAAGTGATTATTCCATAATCTTAAGTTTTCTGATGCTACTTTGCATCTGGGGCAATTCCTGCTGTTTCCTGAAACAAAATTTAACTTTTTGGATGTAGGAGATGGAAGGAACATACTGCAGCAGCAACAGTATATCCAAGATGATTTTTGTCATTTTAGCTCCCCAAAGTAAATTCCAAGACCTTTAAAACATTCAGGAGCCTCTACCTGTGCCAGATGTGGAAGTGCTTGATTCAGTAAATATATTCAGCTAATAACTGACTGGTTTGGATGCAGGGACTACTCAGCACAACTGTTTACATGAGTATTTCTATTGTGAACATGTCTCCATGTGTGGAGAAATTTTTGAACTATCAGTATACATTGCACAAAAAAAAGTACATGTTTTTAGCTGCAGCTTAATCAGTCAAGACAACAGAGAGCAAATGTATATAAACCATGAAAATCTGAGAGGTCTTCACGAAAATGATGTTTACAGCAAAGTCATTAAGTTGCTGAGTTTCTTCATGTTAGACTTTAAAATATACTGTTATGAGATTTGGAGCTTTAATTGCTTAATTTTAAAATTTATTGTAATTTTTTTATTTTCATTTTTTTAAAGTCTACTTAAATAAGATGTTAATGGGTAAAAGAAAAAATGTTTTAAAAGAATCTTAGTGAAAGGAAGATTAACAGCTGATTTTTGGCCCAGTGGGAGATGATGAATTCCCATGGTCTCCTGAGCACTGAGACCATGGTGCTTCTCTGTTTCGTGAGCTCTCCATGAAGGTTGGTTTTTCTTTCTGAATCCTCTTCCACATTCTTGATTGCAGGTTTTAGGGTCCACATAAGAGTTGAATTTTCTCAGGGAAGCACAACCCATGATAACTTGTGTGCTCTAAAGAAAGGTTGTATTTGCGGGTAGATTGTTCTTCCTCCTTCCAAAAAAACCTGACAGCTGTTTTAAGAAGTTATTTTCAGGCTGGAACTGAAACCTGGAAGAGAACTAGACTTCTTAATAAACAAACTTTGCAGTCTTCACCCCCCCCCTTAAAAAATACTCTATATTTTTATTTACAGTTTTGTGTAATTGGTCATATGTTAATGCTCTCATTTATTCCCCTCTTTTTATTTATTTCAATGTTCTTTAGTATTTGTTTGCCAATAATTCAAAGGCATAAACAAGTGGAGGTAGTGCTGGATTTTGTGGTGGGGGTTTTAATAGTGTTCCCAATGCAATTTGCTGATATGAAATAGGAAAGGTGGGATTTCCAGATATTAGTCCTGTTATGGTTTGTAGCCTTAGAACTGAAGAGCAGAACTGACCTCTGAGCAATATCTCACATACTTTGGTGCAAGTTTCCAAGGTCCAATTGCACCCTGGTAGCTTTTCTCAAAATATTGTGGCTTTTAAAGATAATTTTAAAGTGTTTGTTTTCATTGTTCTCTTGCAACTGAAGATAATCCCTGCAGGCATTATGACAGCAAAATATTTTAATGGGATGAAAGCTGTTAAGGGAAAATAGTTATTCCTAAATTCTCTTTTGTATTTTTAATTACTCATTAGATTTTATCTTCCAAGAAGTAAATTAGAGAGGAATTTCATTATGGTATTTGGAAAAACTGGGAAGCAGTGGGGAAGTGGAAGCCAAAGGCATGTTGGGTGGCAGTATGAGGGAAGAGACTGTAAGAAGTTGAAATCTGCAGGAGACTAATCTGAACCACTTTTTGTGGGGCATTTTTTGTTTAGTCCTTAAATCTCTGAAGTTGTTTCAATAATAGAAGAAACATCAGTTAAAGAGATGGGAACCAAATGGGGAGAGCCTGTAAGAGAGCAGCAACTGGGGTGGATGGATGGATGGATGGATATCTAGAAAAGAGCAAGGAATTGCAGTTGTGTTAGTCTGGAGGAAAAAGCTCCAGATGGGAGAGATAGCCACGTTCTCCAGACACGAAAAGGGCTGCCTGTGGAGGGGGGAAGGAGCTGGAGCTGGAAGCCCTGGGCTGAAACTGCTGCAAGAGCACTGCCGTGTGTGGGGAAGACCAACACCTCCAGCAGGGGTTAAGGAACTCTGTGGAAACAGCTTTGGGCCGTGGCCTTGGGGCAGGTGAAGCCTCGAGTGGTGGGAAGGTAACTCAGCACCTCCCAGGAGGCATGGGAAAGCTGGAGCAGCCGTGGATTGTAGGGATGGATTGCTGCCGTGCCACTGGGAATAACCACACAGTATTTCAGCAAGATGGCATTGCAAGAATTTTAATCCTCTTTTTGAATAATTTGAATAATTTGGCATAGAGCTGTTGCTGATTTACTGAGGTTGTTGTTTTAGGGGTTTTTTTGTGTATTGTGAACTGTCTGGCTTGTCCAGGACATGGAATGAAAGAGAATTGCTGGACTCGAGGTAGGGAGATGATCTTTGCTGTCATCAAAGCCACATGGAGCAGTAATGTGGTGCTGGAGCTGTGCCTTTCCTCACCGTTGGGATGGAGGTGCCTGAGGAGCCCAGGGGTGCCCAGATACAGGTTTGCCCACACAGTGCAAGCTGCACATTGATATCATGGTACCCCTTCCTGGAAGGGAGCTGTGCTGTTGAACAGATACTTGTGTGCTTGCTCCGATGACAGCCTGCTGAGCAGAGCAAGGCACTTCAGAGTTACTGTCTCTTTTTTTCTTCTTTTCTATTTTAGCATTTAATCAGTCTCTGCTTCTCATTACCAAAGTTTTTCCTCTTGGTAAAAATCCAACATCCAATGATAGGAATTTTTGTCTTTATATGCACATGTGTAGGTATATAAATAAATCCATTGATTCAGTTAGTTCAGAACTGAAAAAATACATTGCAAATGACCATTTGGCGGGGGGTGTTTCCTTTGATGTGAAAACCTTTGGATGCTGCAGCCTTTTGAAATGCCAAGCCAAAAGCTGGATGTCTCTTTCCAGGGCAGCCATGTCCCTGACAGGTGGATGTGACAGCCCGGGAGAGCAAATCTCCCTGTTGTGTCTTCTCCTTCTGTGCTTATCCATGTTTCCTTGGCCAGCCGAGTCCAATCTCAGTGTACTGAGCCAGGCCTTGGTTTGCAGTGCTGCTGATCCCTGCTCTGAAGGTGCTTTTGTTGTGGGTACACTTGTGTGATAAGTTTTTGTGATTACAAATGTGTTTGTTGTTGGAATTTATTCTGCCCTGCTCTGCAAGTCTTGCATTTCCAAGTCCGTTCAACTGGAAACTTCACTCACACTGTCTAAACTTACAAAAACAAACCAGATGGAGCTATCTGGAAAAGTTTTTGTGTGAGCTGTTCTTTCTGTAAATTTTCCAAAATTATGTTGCAAATGGTCAGATGAGAATGAAAAATAGGTGATTTGGGTGAAAATATGAGCCACAGAAGAAAAAGGTCCATTTCCTCTTTGTGCAAACAAGAGCACTTGTGTATCATGAGACATTCTCAAATATTTTCTCTTTTTATTTTCATTTTTTCTTCTCTATCTGTACAATTATATAGGCTTATCAATAGGCAGGTAAATATCAAAGAATAAGAAAATTAACTTGATTTTTTGATTGAGACAAAGTTGGCAAGTGATGGAAGCAGTGTGTGTGTGTGTGTGAATGTTCTCCGAGGTTGCTGAGCCCTAATGGTTTTATTGGTAATATTTCAGACTTAATGCCTCTCTCAGCCATGAGGGCAGCCATCAAATCAATAATTTAATATCGTGTTAGCAGCTCTCTCCTTGCAGTTATCTACAGGGAGACTAAATAAAAATACCTTAAAAAACCCCATGTGACTAAGATCAAAATATCCTTAGGGGAGGAGCACTTCAAGGGCTGTTTTTAGGTACTGAAAACTTGAGACTGTCTTCCCTCTCCCCCCAGCACAGTTTGGGGTTTTATGGTGCCTTTCTTTGGTGGTTTTATTTGGTTTTTGTTTTGTTGTTTTAGGATTTTTTTAAAATTAATTCTGTTTCTTTTCTTAATTGGGAAAATCATTGCCTTGAAGTACTAATTTTTAAGGGTCTCAGCAAGTTTTAAGGGACTGTATTTTTTAGATTAATTTTTATCGGGGTTCTTACATAAGGATTTCTTTGCATCTGTTTTATTAATTTTTATACCTCTTTAATTTTCTTGTTAAATTGCACAGGGCCATGTTTATTATGAGAGGCTGCCAGTGTATGTTTGTATCCAGCTCCCTCAATAATTTACTCTCTCTCTGAGTTTGAAACTTGAATCTTTTATTTGGTTTTGTTCAAGTCTGATGTAACAGTGCCAGATCTAATTATTTAAATTTCCCATTATAACCTGCTTGCAATTTAAACAGTTTCTACAACACTGAACTTTCACAAGCCGTGAATTTCTCCAGGCCATGCCTTGCCTTTAATTTCCAATTTAAAATTACAGTGGGAGCTGTCTCCCTAACTCATTTTGATCTCTTCATCTACAGGTTGTGGAAACTGAGTTTTAAACTTGGACTGGGGAAGAAAAGCAAAGTATAAATATATTTCACTAATTTGAAGCCCTTGGTATGATATAGCACCAAGATTCCCGAGAAACACCAGGGAGAACTGGTGGCCTTTTTCTCCAGTCTCCCACTGCTGTGGGATCAATGCAATTTGTGTAGACCTGAGATTTACTCCAATAATCTAAATCCCACCTTCTCAGAGAATCATGGAATCCCAGACTGGTTTGGGTTGGAGGTACCTTTAATCTCATCCAGTTCCACCCCCTGCCATGGGCAGAGACACCTTCCACTATCGCAGGCTGCTCCAAGCCCCAGTGTCCAACCTGGCCTTGGACGCTTCCAGGGATCCCGGGGCAGCCAAAGCTTCTCTGAGCAAACATGTGCCAATGCTTTTGATAGAAAGCAGACAAGTTTTTTAATTTCTCTGTTCAGTTTCCAAACTAAATTTTTTCAGAGTTGCTGGAGTGGGACATTGTTTGCTGGAGGAGCAGAGAAGCCCTGCCAGGCAGGGGCTCAGCCAGTGCTGGTGGTGGCCAGGATGCGTTTCTCCGCAGGATTTTCCATCACAGGAGGTTTTGTGTTTCCTGACAACCTTTGCAGTTTTCCCATGCCTGTAAAGCACGTGCAAACAACTGACCAGCAAAGCTACATCCCTACGTATCAACCCACAGGCCCAGCATTAGTGTTTCTCAGACTGTGTTCCTCCATTCCTGCTGCTCTCTCACACTCTGGTTTTTTTACCTTTCTTTGCTGGTTCTCCCCATCTCCTCACATGAGCATAACTTTTATTCAAATTAAAGTAAGGAACCACATGGGAAAGTGCATCCAGTTTAACAGGCTGGTTCTTCTCTGCTGGTGCAGTGGTTGGGAAGTGCTGCTTGAAGTTTGTCTTCATCAAAATGTTAGTTTTGCTCTGTTTTAGGAAAGAGCAAAAGTTTGATAAGGATTTTTAAGTAGGGGAGGTAATGAGGCTTTGCTGTTTGGAACATGATGCAGACAGTGTTCAGCCCTGATTTCTTGGCCTTCCACTTTCCATGTCGATTAGAGCTGTTGAATTTCCACTTACCCTTTGGAAAATTTGTTTTATCTTCTTCACAGAAATGCTTTTCTTCCATGCCTCCAGCTTCTTACTTTTCCCCATTGCCCTTTCCTTCCTTTCAGTCTTTCCTTCCAGATTTCCACTCTGAGATTAAAGCCACAAAAAAAGGGCTGGTTCAGTGTGTGATGGAGCTGAAGGAGTGAAAAGCTGAAGCAAAGGGACTAAATGAAGGAATGGGAATAAGTGCCTGGGGTGGGCTGGTTGGGAGCTTCCTCAGCAGATCTGCTTCTGGACAGGTGTTCCTCATCTATCTGCAGCTCATCTGCTACAGGGCTTTCCCACTTCCTCTGCTCTCTTGTTTTCTCCCTTGCAGTTGTCCAGTTTAAGTGCTCATCAGTTCAGAATTCCCAAAGAAACAGCCAAAAACTTGATTGGAAATGGTCACAATCATCCTCTTGATTTTATATGGGCCACAATGTGGAACATGGTGTGATCTCAGTGTTGATGAATTGGTGGTGAATTTCCAAGCCATTTGTTCTTCAAAATCCATTTTAGCTGGATTTAATGGCACAAAAAATTTAAATATACAAATGGAAAAGTAAGTGGTAGAGAGCCCTGTCATGGTTCCTTTGCAGGAGAAGATCCCAAATCCAATGGGCTAGGAAGTGCCCATAAACGCTTTTCAATCCAAGTAGTTTGTTTAAACTCTGGGTTTATGGGACCTAAAATAGAGCAAAAGGGAAAGTAAATAATACAATATCCTATCTGGAGTGTCTCTTCTGCACTTGAAAGTAAGTGAGTGCTGGAAGGGACTCACCAGGGTGACTCTGGGAAGAACAGCTGGCCCAGGGATGACAGTGCTGTCAGATGAAGCATGGGGTGCTTGCCCGCTGCCTTCCAACCCCAGACCACAGCCACTGACTTTGGGCCATAAAAGGAAACAACTTTTCTTGTCAAAATACAGCTGCCCAGCCCGTTTGCTTTCTGGGAAAAATGTCCAGTAACTTCTGGTACAGCCAGTGATGTGCAGCTCTACCTATAAACATTTACTTACTCTGAACTTACTCATTGGCTTTTCAGAGCCCATGGGGCAGGGCAATAACATAATGCTGCCAGCTGATGAATGGTCTCCATGTAGCAATGGAAAGCCTGGACAGAGTTTAAAGTCCAAAACAGTTTGCTTTTTTAAAAAAGTATTTATTTTTTAAATCAGAATGAATAATGCAAAGTACCTAATTACTTGTACAAATCATGCGGCTCTTCATGAAATTAATTTTTGTATAAAAAGTAGCAAATATGTTTTGCCTCATCATTTCATTTGAATTATTTTATAATACTTTTCCTTATTGCTCTGATAGTTTTAAATTTCTATAAGCTCTTTAAACGATGCAAGAAAGTGCTTTGCTGGCACACCATGTAAACTAAGTGAGTGGAAAAGTAAATATTTAAGGCTGACATATTGAAGTATAAATAGCGGTTACTGTGTGTAATGTTTCAATTGTAAAACTATTTCTAGGGCTCTGTTAGTGTGCACCATTGCTTGTTAAAATGGGAATGTTTTCTGAAAGTTGCATTTCTGTTTTGGAAAGTAGATCCCAAAGTGGTCACAAATATGTCTCTGACATGGATCCCTTACGTGTTTGTCACTCAGCTCTGGAGAAGGTCTGAGCAGCACAAATTGATGGGCAGTGAAGTTTACCATTCTCAGAGGTTTATCCGTATATTCCAGGCTGGATTTGGTGCTGTCTAATGAAAAAATGAGGAATATGGTCAGGTAGTGGGAGCTGGCTTCATCAAATGGCAGTGTTGAGTCATTCAAAGTCTGGGGTTTCTGCCTGTCTCCAGCATGAGCAGCACCCCCTGGGAAGCTGCTTTGGGGGGATGTGTGTGTTGACCCTCAGAGATACTGGAATTAACTTTTCTTATCTCAGGCCTCTCACTGGACAAGTGGAGTTTGGTTCTCCTTCCCTTTGGAACTTGATCTTTAGCACTTGTGTTTTGCAAGAGAAGGGTATTTATCGTACCTTGTCCCCCAGCCTCAGTCAAGGGAACTCCACTGGAATTCCCATTCCTGTGGACTTCAGGAAGAGCCCAGTGTTGCTTTAGCACAGTTGTCATGTTCAGCAGGAATGAACGACTTTCCTGTCCACTCTCTGTGTCAGGAGGTCTGGGTGGCTTCCACGTGGGTATGAAAATGAAGGCTTTTAGTGCTGTGACATTGCACAAGAGCTGGAAACGACTCAGAGCTAAAGTTTAGCTCAGGCTGAGCCAACCTGACATTTGAACTTAATGGTTAACGTTATTTCTACAGTGTTTTACTGTAAAAATAACACTATAGGAGGGCATCCCTCTATTGAAAAGCTATAGTGGTAACAGGTATTGGTGATTCCACTGGTAATTTTAGCTAAATCTGCTTATATTTTGTATGGAAAAGGGGTTTTTACCAAAAGTTTTGTGAAAGGGAATAGTGTGAGTGATGTTCTAAATTTCAGCTTTTCCAGCTCTTAAAATAATGAGTTTGAAATGCAAAAATTTGGTCTTGGATTGTCCTGTAGGATGTGAACACCCTAAAGCCTTTCAGAGTATTCCATTTCTGAAATTTAGTTTGCTTTGGCCAGGTTAATAACTTTGTCAGTGGTTCTAAATGCTAATTATCACAGTCCCACAGATATCCCTGCTGTCTTTGTCAGTTCATGCTTTCTCTTGTTGGTTTTTATTTAGTTTATTGGTTTCCGTAATTTATGTGTAGCATGGTTATTTATTTATTTACCTATTTATTTAGCAACAAAGAGTTGCTCTTGCACTCCCATACCCGTGCTTAGAGGGATATAATAACATTATTGTTATTACTTCAATATAAATAATTTATTTAGTAAGTTATTAATTTATATATTCGTTTCAAATCTAATATATAATTCTACGGTAGTGTTAATGGAAATCAAGAACATTGTCCCAAATGCTCTAAAAACAAAACAAAAAACTCTCCATCCCTGTGAATTCTGGTTTAAATAAACAAGATAGAGAGATACAGCCCACAGCAGAAATGAATTGGAATAGGATAGGAATTCAGGATATTCAGGATACGAATATACCTAAATATTTGCTTTCAAAATGTGGTTTTACAAAGTACTGTGAGGACTGTGTCTCATCTTAGATAGTTAAAAGTCTAACAGCTTTGTTCAGAATGATCAAATGTGCAGTGCTGATGGTGCAATACAGATAATTCAGAAGCTGTTTAGCACTTAACAAGTGGCTAATCTTGCCAACTTTCCTCTTAGATTTGTTCTCTCCTCCATTTGATCAGCTGCATTTCTCATAGCCTTCTGCTACTCTTCCATCTCCCTAGTTCCATAATTTATTTACTCTTCCTGACATTCCAGAATCAATATCTGGGAGGTGTGGAAGAGCAAGGTTGCCCTGCAGCTGCTATGCAGCAGGGAGCTACCCAGGTGTGATCATCCTAGAATCCCAGAATCATGGAATGGTTTGAGTTGGAAGGGACCTTGAAGCCCATCCAGTTCCAGCCCCTGCCATGGGCAGGGACACCTTCCACTAGCCCAAGTTGCTCCAAGCCCTGTCCAACCTGGCCTTGGACACTTTCAGGGATCCAGGGGCAGCCACAGCTTCTCTGGGCACCCTGTGGCAGGGCCTCCCCACCCTCACAGGGAACAATTCCTTCCCAATGTCCCATCTAGCCCTGTCCTCTGGCAGTTTGAAGCCATTCCCCCTTGTCCTATCCCTCCAGGCCCTCATCCAAAGTCCCTCTCCATCTTCCTTGCAAGTTCTCTTCAGGTGCTGGAAGGGGCAATTAGGTCACTCCAGAGTCTTCTCCAGACTGAACAATCCCAGTTCTCTTAGCCCACCACAAGGCTCACTGCAAATGCATTTTACTTTCTATTTTTCTCTAATGGTGCTTTTTAAAATCCCTTCTACAGACTCACTTGAGGTGTTTTAAACATATTCACATACTTCAGGCCATGTGGCTGTTTGGAAAAAAACTACTCAAACTCCTTTAGGTAGTAACTGTAAGCAGCAAATTTAAATCCCATTTCACATTTTCCTGCAGTTTGTAAATCCGTCAGTAATTGATTAGAAATATTCTTCAGGTATTCTGGATATGGAGCAGCCAAGTCTCTGAGGCTGCTTGCTTTATGCTTATTGCATTTCTAGTGCTAAAAAAATTAGATTTTTCTTCTCATAGGAAAATGAGGAGACCCGTCATCCAACTGTTCTAATGCTGGAGGTGAGAGTTTTCCAGTAGCTCTTCTATAATCTCAGAGCTCAGGAAGGACCAGCTCACTTCCTGAGGTAGGGATCACTGATTTGACTTCTGTAAATAATAACATATTTCTGCCTTTAGCAGTGCTAGCTCCGATGCATTTGTACAATTTATAAAGCTTTAATCCCAACATGTTTTACAAGCTGTGTGTAGCTGATTCTTATCACACGATGTTATCTTGAGCAAATACTTAATTTCTTTAATCGCCCTAGAAATGCAAAGTGTTAATTTATGATGCAGTTGCATTCAGGTTGAATCTTAATTTCATGTGTGTATCACTTAACAGATGCTCTGGGGAGTAAAGACTCCTATAATTAGGTTTGACATATGTTTTCATGCGAGGTGAAATAGTTTGCGTGCTTCTAGAATAAATATTGACTGCAGCTTGGATTTATAATCCCAGTAAACAATTGGACATGTGCTGGGAGTCCTCCATGCCGAGTGTAAGCTGTGGCTTTGGGAGCACGGACCCTTGTGATTCCAAAATATTGAGTCCTTCCTAATGGCCTTTTTTTGTTGTTGTTTTTACTCCAAAAAAGGGCAAGATCAAAGTGCAGTCTGTTCTTTCCTGCCCTTCTAGATATACAAAACAGCTGCAAAGCACAATCAGCTATTGTAGTGATATGTGCCCCAGGTCTATAAATAGATGGAGAGCTGCAGGCTTGAGCTGTGCTGCTGCAGAGGCTAGGGGATTTTTGCTTGGGGTTACTAAACATTCCCTTGCTTGTTTGTGGTTTAGAACCATCATTTCCGAGGCTGTATATTCCAATTGAATTGGAATTCAAAAGGATTTTGCTGTGGAGGCTTTGTATGATTTCACTGTTTCACTCTTTGCATTTTCTCCCCCCAACACACAAGAATTATGCAAGTTTCTAAAGGAAAGCAATTCAAACACAATAATTAATTTGTTCAACAACAACAACAACAAAAAAGGCTGTGATGTGTGGTCTTAGTGGGAAATTTCCAGAGGCACATATAGAGAGCAAGAATCAGAACCACGTTTCATTAAATTGTGGTCTTGCCTCTCCTCCAGCCTGGAAACGTGGAGTGCAACACTTGATAAGAGCTTGGTGTTCTCCTGAACTGGAAGGTGGGTGGCTGTGAGTACACTCTGCCTCTTGTGCAGGAGGGATCAGATCTGCACGGCAGAGCCAGAGCTGGCAGAGCTGTTCCCAGATTTTTTTTAAATTCAATATGCTGCATATTTTTTATTCATTATGTTAACTTGTATTGGAAGAGCTGTTGAGAATGTGAGAGCTAGGGACTTGTTAGATGATGAGAGAAAAATTAGTGTATTTGGCAGAAGTGAGGTGTTGAAGAAAATTTGGGTTTGGAGTATCAAGGAGGTGGCTGAAGCTGCTGCTGGCAGAGGTGAAGCAGACTTTAAACTGCTCATCTCTTTTCCGAGCTCTCTCTTCCTGGAAAAGCTATTGATTCCCATTGCATTTCAACAACATTAGCACCTCACAGTATCAGTACTGCTGTCCTGCTTTAAATTTAAATGAGAGGGAGGGATAAAAATAACTCCTTTGGCATTTCACATGGGTACTTTTCAGCTGTAACCTTCATGCTTTGAGTCAGGTGAACCAGTTCACCTCTTGAGTCTTTCTCCTTCCAACAACAGGACCTGAAAACTGAATTTATCACTGTGAATTAGGAGGTCTTGCCCCACACAGGCTTCTCACTCATGGTGCAGAAATGCAATCTCAATATATGTGATCAATATTTCCCAAAGCCATGTGAGGTTACGGTGGAAATTCCTCAGAACAGAGCGTGAATTTCTAATTTCTAAACTACTTGTTGTTTCTGGAGAAATAGCAATAAGAATGTTGAAGGAAAAATGGTGAAATCTCAACTGAAAAAGTTACAGGAATTCAGATTTACCTGAAATAAGAAAAAAATCACCTAATATGACCTTTCTTTGTGAAAATTAGGGCATGAAGTGGAGTTTTGAAGTCAAGTATGACAAAAACTTGGAAAGCTTCTTCCTGCCTATATATTCTTCTGCATCAGTGACAACCTAAACCAAACAGACACGCAGCAGATCTTTGAGGCAAATCAAACTTTTTCTGTAGTTTTCTATGTGGCAGCCATTTGATTTCCATTTGGTTTGGTCAAACAGTATGGTATAGGTTGTTGAGGAATCTCTGAGGGCTTCTTGTCCAAACTGGGGCACAGAAGAGGTTCAAAGCTGGGTTTTAGGGATCTCCTCCACTGTAACTTGTCCTCACCATGTCTTGTCCTGTTGCTGTGCTCCTCTGTGGTGACCCTGGCTTTTCTCCTGCCCTGTGTTAGGTAGTTGTAGTTTTCTCCTCTCAAAGCTCCCAAAACCCAGCTCTGTTCTCACACATCAAGTGTTTCAGCCCCCTAATCATCATGCAGGTCCTCCATGGTGTCACCCCAGTGCATCAGCTGCACCTCTGGGGAGCCCAAACTGGAGATGTTTTTCCAGGTGTTGTTTCGTGTGCTCACTGGGATGCTCCCAGTGCTGAGCACTGCAGTGCTGCCTCTGAAGGGCAGCCTGGTCTGTTGGTCTGACTGCTCCCAGCTTGTCATCATGTCCTGTCTCCCTCCAGTTTGGTACTGGCTGTGAGCTCGGTGTGGTGACATAAAGTTGTCATCTTACTCAGACTGAGATCTGCAAACTGAGGAGCTCTCACTCTTCATGGCAAGGAGCCAGAACAAACTTGTGTGCAACATTTGGTGACAAAAACGCCATCTGAGAGACCCTACTACTCCACCTCATCAGATTCAAGCAAACAGACCTTTCTAAAGCACAGCAGAATGAGGAGGAGGAAGTGCCAAACCCTGCTCTCAGACCTTGCCTTCAGGCTGAGACAGCCATGAGGAGAGAGGATCCATTTCTCCACAACCACTGTGGCTCATCTATGTGGAAGCAAACACAGTGGGAGAGGCTGAGAGAGAAAATCAGCCTCCTTCCTGCAGATTGCACTGAGGATTTTAGCTGTTTTGGGAAGACTTGGGCTCTTCTTTAGTATAGGTTTTGGTTCATCCCCTCTTTTTCAGGAAAAATATTTCAAAATTTAATTAAAAGATAAACTCAATCTCTTCTCATTAGAAGGAAACAGAGGGAGTAAAAACAAACGGATGTGGAGATGTGCAAATCCATCTGGTCACACACAAAAGTAGAGGGGAGGAGGGGGAAAAAGGAGCATCTTTTGTTTTCCAACCAGGGGATTCCTGTTGGAGGCCCAGCTTCGGGCACACCAGGGATGTGTTCATCAGCTGGGCACAGCCATGGCTGCCCAAGGAGACATCGACCATCAAGAGGGTCCAGGAGCAGCACAGGCTTCACACAAAAGATCAGGTTCAGGCTTCAATGATCACAGCTATTATGGTTTTAGGATTTTATTATATCTTTTTCCCCCAGGCTTCTGTGCTTGCCTAGAAGAGAAAGTGCAGCTTCCCTGGATGTGTGCTCGATCCAGGTCCAGTGGAAAAGACAAATGCTTTGCTTGTGCTGTGGTGCTAATGGGAGAGCAGCCTTCAAATAATCAGTTTTCCTCTAAAGTAAACAACTTCTATGCTTCTGACAGAAAAGATGAAAAGCACACCTCCTTTTAAAACCAGACCATGCTCCTTAACATTGTGGCAGCTTTATGAATTTAAAAAACATATAAAACTACTGTATAGGCTTCATATGAGAAATTCTTTCTAGGAAAGACTATAAATTCCATATTCTGTATATTTTCTGTATTCTGCAAAGAGGACACCCAGCTGTTGTGTGGTACCTTGGGTAGATGGCTGTGACTTAGTGGAGCCCTCCAGTAACTATTAGAAAAGTATTTCCTTTCTCAGTTTTAAGTTTATACAGTTCTATTCCAGTTTCCCAAGCAAAGTCTTCCATGAAATTCCAGTGGCATGGATCAATGAAAAATTAAAATGTCCTTTCTTGGACTAGTCAGCTAACTGGAAAAGAAGACATTGAATTATGGGTTTAGCACAAAAAAATTTAGTTTAGATTGGATTTTGTGCTCTGCAGGAAGATAGTGCTCTTCATTTTGAAGTTTCATTTTCCTAAGAGCCATGAATGGAGGATTCCAGCCTAGGGAAGTGTCTCAGGTGGAGCAAACCTCCCCCTTCTTGTGTTAGTAATGTATATTTGTCTGTTTATGTGTGTCATAATGTACTTACCATTCTGATTTTTCTGGTGTACCTGAGATACACTATGATGATGCTTTTTAAGGGAGAAAAATCTCTTTTTTATGATACCCACAGCAATAACATGTCTTCCTTTATATTAAAAATAGTTTTCACAATATATTTCTTATTGAAAAGAGCTAAAATTAAACAAGTTTAATAAAGCTTTTTAGATTTAATCATTCGGGAGGGTACCTCTTATTTTGACATCAGATTCATCTATCATTTGTGTATTGGTGGTTAAGGAAGGAGAGTGTGCAAGAGGAACAGGATGCTTGAAATGAAGTCAGAAATCCACTCAGGAGGGCAAAATGTCCATAAGGACCAGAGATCTCACTGTACACAAAAGTGATGTGAAAACTTAGACTGGATTTGTGTGACTGAAGTTTTGATGTTGGTGAAGGGAATAGATGTCCTGACCAAGCTGTGAGCTTACCCATAAGTCATGCACTCTGTTAAAAACCATTCCATGATATCAGTGTCTTTAATTTCAGTTTCCTTGAGGGAACACATTGCAAATCAAATGGTGATTTTAACACTGTAGTTTTTTTCCTGCTTTTTCCCTGTGCATCTCTGAGGTGTGCAGCTGCCTTGCTGTGCTTAAATAAGCTGTTGCTTCTAAAGCAGCAAGAGCTCATACTGGTTATCTCAGGATCATACTGAAAAATGTCAAAAGTTGGTTATGAAATCCTCCCTTTACATAAAGTAGTTTACACAAGTGTGAGGGTAACAAAAAGTGTATTCTGTTTCTCATTCAAACAAGTTGTCTCAAATACTTTTGAAAAAAAGAATTGCTTGTTATCTGATTAAAAACCCCACACTTTTTGAGATGAGTAAGCTAAAACCACTGTGATTCATCGTGTTTCTCAGAAGCCTTGATCCCTAACCTCAGGGAAAGAGTAATCCCACAAAATACTTCATTCTTCATTGAGGAATTTTGTTTTTGAATGCTTAAATCTTCAAATAAGCCATGAAAGACTTCATTAGGAGAGAGATTCTGTAGAAGTACAGAGGAATTGGGCCATGCAGTTGTCTCTTCCAATTCTAACAGAGTTGTGGCAGCAAATGGCAGCAGTAGCAGAGAAGCAAATACAGAGGTTAGGGAAATACAGAGGTTAGCCTTCGTTGAATTTCTTTCAGTTTTACTAAGTACAGCCAAGAGCCTTTTTCTTTAGGGTTTGATGGAAAAGGGGGCATTCCATTTGTTTCTGTGCTTTCCCTTGGCTTTAGTCTTTAGGTTGTGTTTTAAAGCTTTTTTCTTCAGGCTGCAATTAAATAGGTTGTTTTCACAACAATCTTCTTCTGGAGACCTGTAATCTTTACTTTCCCCAGTGTCTTTTACCCCTCAAAGTCATTACGAATAACTCCACATCTGAATGAGAAGGGAGGTAAGTTACACATGGACAGCAAAAAGCCCCAAAAATCAGGCTGGGGGAACTGATCCCTAATTTCCTTGGATCCTATAGATCCTGTTAATACAGGGACAGGCCTGTAGGGCTGCTCTCTTGCTGTGTGCTGTAACTCCCTTTGCAGAGGCTGGAAAGAGAGACCAGACCTTGCTGATGATCTCATGGTTTAATACTCAGCTTGAACTTCCAGGTGGAGGATGATGCAGGAATTTTTCTTGGATCAAAGGAAGTTTGCATAACACAAACTTTCTGTCAATAAACCTGGTATCATTTAATCATAGAGCAAGCTTCCCTAAGAATAACCTTTTCCCCATTTCTTTCCAAGACGGGACGTATTTGGCATATCACGAAACTACTGTCTCTTACGTGAGTTTATCAACAGATTACGCAGGGTGGTTCTCTATCTCGCATGCAAACACAACAGAAACATTATTTATATTGTATTTGTGTAGATAGGAGATGCCTCTTCCTAAGAGCTGGGAGATGGCTGAGTCAGTTCTCCAGCAAGATTAACTGGAGGAGATAGTGGGCCACTCTTTGGGTTTGGTTTTTTGAGAGGAGATGAGTTTCCACAGTGAACTATCTATTTATACCAGCTCAGAGCCCACTGATTTTTCACCCTGGTTGTTTTTGCATTCCAGACACATTCCTGTACTCCCCAGTAATAACTTCTAGCCCGAGGGTTTGAAATGTAATCAGCTAGTTATTAGCACAAAGTCTGAGAATGTTTTTGCAAAGGGTGAAGAAATCAAATCTGGGCCATGGGCTGATGGAGGAGCTGGTTGTTGGGGGGCTTACTCTGCTATGAAATAGGCTGCCAGGGCTGGTCCAAATGCAGAGAATAATAATAGATGATTTATAGAATATTCAAACCTTGGAAAAACAGAAATGCTGATTTTACCCATGTCTGGTTTATGTCACTTAAAAGACTTCTACTTGTTTGTCATGCGGTGCTGGTATCTCCTTTGTTCTTGAAAGTATTGAGTATCAGCGCTGGGCAAAGACTTGCTGCTTGGAGCATAGAGATGGACTCATTTCAAAAAAGCCAATGGAACGTTTCAATGGATGTGCATTTGGAGAATGTTTATTTAACTGCATGTTATTTAATGTCATTCCCACTGGATAGATTTAGTGACATGATGTAATGATGATCAGGCAAATCTGTTGGGTAGCAAGTGACAAATCTGCATATCTGTTTCACTGGGTGTTCATTTGGATACATTAAAGAATTCACTACATATCTTATATACTTCGTGGGCATGAATCATGTTATATTCTATCATGTTATATTATTTGGTGAAGTACACGTTGCTAAACTGGACAGTGATGCAGCATTTGAAGTAAGTGCACAGGACCACAGGTGTTTACCTGTGGTCACCACACATGGTTTAAAAGGCTTGGCACAAGATACTTGTGTTGGCTCCGATGACTCCTGACCAAGGTGTTTGGCTTCTCTATGCTGGGAGCTTTGAGGAATGGACTGAAAATCCTCAACAGCTACTTGTGTGACAGAGAATTTCTGTTTTGTCCTTTCAATGTTGAAGGGGTTGTCATCACCGTTTTTGCCCATCATGTTGTTTTCCAGAAATAAGAGTTGCAGTGAACTCCGTTGGACAGTGATGCAATGGTAGAGAGCAGCAGAAGATGTCCTAGAAGATCAAGGTCAGGTTGGACCTGGTCTAGGGGAAGGTGTCCCTGCTCATGGCAGGAGGGTGTTGGAGCTAGATGGTTTTTAAGGTGTCTTCCAACCCAAACCATTCCGCAATTCTGTGATTCTTTGCTGTGGTGCTTCCTGACTCCTCGGAGTATGGGTGCTTCAGCACACTTAGAGGCCACAGCCTGACAATCACAAGCTGGAAACCTCTGGAAGTTGACTCAGCTGTTGGACAAGACTCTTCCAGTGAGCTGACTGTGTCTTTCCCATCACCCTGCCTAGCCAAGAGCACAGAGTCCTCACAGGGTGACAGATGGTATCTTGCAACCAGCAGGAGCACCATGGCATTGTAGCAACACACGATCCATCTCCAGGATGGGGTTAGTGCTGTCTGGGTAAGAGAGATCCGTGTTGCAGATCTGGAGTCTGAAACCATGGCTGCCGTGCAAAGAGGAAGGGACAGTTCAAATGTGTCGTGTCAGGACTAGAGGTTGCCTCAGTATTGTAGACTGAGGAAATGGAAGGAATTGCAGAAACGTTTTCACTGTGTGAATAAACATAGTTCTGGTGATATTTCCTTTTTAACCTTTTTTTTGGACTTTCAAATGTTTTTTATTTTGGGGAGGGATTGTTTGTTTATATATTTTATGTAAGGAGGGGAATAAACTGAAAAGCTGATCCTCTGCTTGGGGAAGACACAACACACAGTAACAGTTCTGAAAAGAGCATTGACTTTCAGATTAATCTTATTTTGAGCTAGAAACACTGCAAACACTCAGTGGCTGAAGTTTGCCAGTTAAAATACAGCTGCATAGTGATACATAGGTGCTGGCTGCTCTTGGGAGTTTCTTCTTCACCACCTCACCAGTGTTTATACCACTGCAAGATATTGTTATTCTGAAGTGCCTCCTGCAGCAGTTTTATTTGCATTAGCTTTATTTTTCAGTACTGAATTAGTAACCATTTAAAACTGTCAACCACATGTAAACAAGCGGTGCTCAAGTTATGAATAACAACTTACCTGGAATTACAACTGCCTGTTTGGATTGCACAAGGCCCGGCGCTGGGGGAGTTGTGAAATGACTGAATTCACTACTGCAACATCATTTCTGTTTGTCTGGCTTCTCGTAGCCCATTTGAATAAATACGCTGGTGCTCACATGATTCCTGCAGCCAGCGGTCCTGGGGGGGATTGCTGGCTTGGCTCCAGTCTATGTGATGAGCAACGGTTTTTGCAGGCTCTGTGGAAGCACTGCTTGCTCACTGTGTAACTTGTCAGTTCTGACCGAAGAGCTTGGAAGGGGGGAAAAAGTACCATTATTAACTGATTTAATAATGTATTTAACAAGCGTTTGATCTAAACATTAACTCTTCAAACTGTGCTGGTAGGCTCTGATGACAGGTGGGAAAATGATGATCGTAGAATCGTGGAATGGTTTGAGTTGGAAGGGACCTTGAAGCCCATCCAGTTCCAGCCCCTGCCATGGGCAGGGACACCTTCCACTAGCCCAGGTTGCTCCAAGCCCCATCCAGCCTGGCCTTGGACACTTTCAGGGATCCAGGGGCAGCCACAGCTTCTCTGGGCACTCTGTGCCAGGGCCTCCCCACCCTCACAGGGAAGTATTCTTTCCCAATATCCCATCCAACTCTGCCCTCTGGCAGTTTGAAGTCATCCCCCCTTGTCCTATCCCTCCAGGCCATTGTAAATTGTCTCTCTCCATCTTTCTTGTAGGCCCCTTCAGGTCTTGGAAGGCCACAATTAGGTCACCCCAAAGATTCTCTTCTCCAGGCAGAACAATCCCAATTCCCTCAGCCTTTCCTCCCAGCAGAGCTGCTCCATCCCTCTGATCATCTTGGTGACCTCCTCTGGTCTCACTCCAACAGGTCCACATCCTTCCTGTGCTGGAGATGATCTTTGTCTTTACTTTGAGCACTGATACAGAGACATAACTTAAAAAACCCCATGATAGCTTATATTTTATGCAGGGATTATCTAAGATATGCAGATTTACTTCTTTTAATTTGATCCCTTAAGGGCAAATCTTTTATGTTCTCTGAGTATGACTTAGGCTAATCAAGCTAATGAATTGTTGTTCAAGGTAACAGCATGGAATGTACTTGTGTTCCCCATGCAGAGCCCACCAGCTTTGCACATGGTTTATAATTTATTTGATTTTTACTTCCCTGCGAGTCCCTGGAGCACGAGGGCACTGCCAGCCTGTGGGATTGCCCTGGTCCAGATAAAACGCTGATCTAGCGTGGCACATCCAGCTACCTGCATTATGCAAGAGGGAAAGAATTTGCCTGATTGTAGCCCTGTCAACACAAAGAGATTGCAGCAGTTTAACAAAACAGGCTTCTAAAGTCTTGTTTAAATTGGGTCTGGATTCTATTAAAAAGTGTTGGTCCAGAGAGCCACAATAGCTCACTTGGTTACCATGGGCCGAGCAGGCTCCAGTTGCATCAGACTATTGTTTTTTATTGGAATCTGCCCTTCCATCCTGCACGTTTGTTATCCATCAATTCTAAAATATCAATCAAAAAGATAGGTGGCATCCTCTGGTCCCAAGTGGAATTTTCCGGGGTGGGATTTCTAATAAATTTCTAACTGCTTTCACTCTGGCCTCGCCTTTTTAGTTTAAAATTAATAAACTCCCATTCTTGAGACCCTGGAGCTAAGAAAACTTGTGCCTGGAGCCTCTCTTTGACTTCTTTTTAATTCTACCTGTGTGTAGCAGAGGCTGGTGCAGCCATCCATAGTTTCTGAGGTATGGCAGCCACTATGTGGGAAGAAAATGTAGTATATATGATGTCTTTCTGGAATGTTTGTGGTTTTGTATAATCGTCCTGTCTAGAGCAGTGGAATTTTTGTTGAGAAATCCTTATCTATCCATAGATCTCTGGTTTATAATGCTGCTGTTTAAATAGTGTTTGAAGTCCTTGCCTTGGAGATATCTCCTGTGCTGTTTTCAGATCGCTTGTTTCCCTCCCACAGCAGTTTTAAGTTGGAAACGCTTTTTTGTTCATAATAAAAGGAAGTTTTGGAAGTATATTCTACATGTCCCCAAAGGATTGCTGCACTCTTTGAGTGATGTGGAATGTCAGAACTTCCCCCGTGTGCAAATTCACCAGGGAAGCATAGGCAGATCTGCCCAGAAGCTTGGATTGAAGGGGCTATTCCCAAAGGCTTGCTCTGTCATCCTGCTGACTTCCATGCTGTTGCCATGCGGCAGGAATTTCATGTATGGACAGGGATGTATGGAATGGGTATGTATTACAGAGGAGCTCCAGGGGCTTATGTTTTGTACTCTGTGTTTGGCCCTGTGTTTGGTACTCTGGAGGTGCTGGGGTTGGTTTTGGCCTTGGTTGTTTGGGTTTGGACTCTGAGGTGCCTTCCTGTCAATTATGAAGGGGGAGAAAAACCTTCATACCGACATTTGCATCCTGAACAAGAAACTGCAAGAAAGACTCACTTAAATATCTTCAAAAGACTTTACAGCATTGTGACCTTAAAATTTTTCCTAAAGAACAGAGTCCCGAGCCTGCCAAACCAGGCACATCGTACGTCTAAAGTGTATTTTCATCTGCTTTACGTAACTGCAGCCACACTCACAGGCTGGGCCTGTCATCCCACAGTTCCCAGTTTGCAGTGGGTGCAGCAGGGGGCTGGACAGTGCTGGAACGTGGCTGTACTGGGGCTGAAGCTCTCAGTCTCCATCCCTGCTCCTTCCTTCTGCTCTTCCACCTCTGCAGTTTCTTCAGCACTGGCACCTCATTCCCAATCCAGCAGTGAAGCGAACTATGTATTCTAAATGGGCTGTTTTCTTTATTAGATTAAATTTCTAATTACTTGTTCTTTATATTTTCAGAAAAGGTATTCTGTGGGAGGAATATCATAATTTTTGAAGTATTTGGACCCCTGCAAGCACCATGCTCCTGTGTGCTTGGGTCACTGGTGCTTTGGCACCAGCATTGTTCAAACATTTCAGTTTCTCTTATCATGCTTATTCCTTTCCAGGTGTTAAAATTAACAAAGAGAGCAAAGGGATGGTCAATAAATGTGAAAAATAATGTCAATAAAATAATAGCAGATGCCTTTTCAGGCATGTGCTTGCATCATGGAATTTGTTTTCATGACCAAGACTGCAGGAGAGTTTACAGGAGGGTTGAGCAGTGTCAGTAAAATCCAGACAGTATCTTTACCAGTTAATCCCCAATATCCTAGAGCTGGAATTAGAGCCTCTTTTTAGCTTTAAATGTAGAAACATCATATATCTCTTAGGTTTTATGGGGAACCCTTAGGATAGAGAGTATCTCTTCTCTGCAGCATGTTAGTAAATTTGCTGGACTTCAAGCTTCCCTTGCGGACTATGCTGTTGCCCCTGGCAAGACTGCAAAATCCCAGGCTTACCTTTCCTTAAACCTGCTTTTCTCTGCTATTAAAGTGGCAAGCTGTGAGCTGGATTGAGGTGAAAAAATGAGTTAAAAGCTCAGAGTCATTGCAGAGAAGAGGCTCATATGCTGTTCACTCTCAGGCCGTGGTCAGAGGCACTTGGGCACCAGCAGAGCTGGTTGAGCTGAACATAAATAAGGGCAGTCGTAAAGCCCAGGGTAGGGATCAGTCTCACTTTTCAGCCTGTCTTTCATCTGCCAGGAGAGTTTAAAAATACATATGTAAATATATTCTTGAGCCAGCAGTGGCAACTGGACCAGTGTGTTTGAGCTCCATGTCTGTGCTGGGTTTGCTCAGGCCTTTTTCTCCCCCATGGTTTTTCTTTGGCTGGATTATTTTATAACCTAGGTGAGAAGGGGATAAAAGAGACTGAAGGAGGATGGACTTCCTTTCCAGCCTGCAACTTCCTTTCTGCAGTTTAGCTATAAATGTAAATTGTGGGTTTGAGTCCAGGGTTCCTCACTTAAAACTGGCAGATGTTGAATACCAAAATTACACATGTGTTGTTGATGAGCATTTTCCAAACCCACTGTTGTCTGTTAGATGATCAAAAGATCAAAGATAAGTATTTCGCTAAACAAAGGAGGCATAAGGAAAACAGCGGTTTTCTATAATACAGAAGATGCCTCTGGTTTCTCTGGCTCTTTGCAGTTCTTCCTTGGAGATTATGAGGATAGGTTTGGGGTTTTTTGAGTTTCTTTTGTCTTTCCAGTCTATACAGTTCTGTTTCTTATTATCATTGTTTCTGCTTTCCAGAGACCTAAGATAGCGAGCTGGCTCAGAAATTTTCTTTCTCATTTTAGCCACAGGAAATGTTGCTCCATACATTCAAAGTGCTTTTCCAGGTAGGCTTGTTTGGAATCCAGGTGTTTTGGGTTATGTGCTTTTGTTTGCAGTGAGCTGGAAGTGGTTTGTGTGGGTTAGAGGGTGGGACTTGTTTCATTGCTTTGCAGGATTTTTTGTAAGGTCATCCCGTGTCCTTTTGTGCAGTCCTGCAGTGTGAGCAACACAAAGCCTGTTGGTATAAAAGACAGTGGTGTGATTCTGGCTTCCAGCTTTGTTGCTGAAATACCTGGAGATAAAAAGCTGGAATTCATGTGTAATTCTTAGGAGTATTTTTAGGGCTTTAAAAAAAAACCCGAACCCCCATGAATTTTTTCATGTCTTTCTATACAGTCTTCATGAGAGCAATTGGATGCATTGTGTCTGCCTTTCCTGGTGCTTCCTCGACTGTTTTTCAAGAATGGATATGGTGATGTGGGGGTCTTTAGGGTGAATTTGATGATATTGAAGTGTTCAGTGAACTGCCGTGTCAGATGTCACACACCATACATTGTGCAGAAGGTGTAAGAATTGGTAAGCATTTTATGGGGTTATAAGAATTAACATAGAAGTCTTCATTAATTGTGTGCGAAGAAATCTGCTGCCTTTGGCTGGCAGATCCCAGGCTGCTTTAAGGATGAGGAGGACAAGAGATAGGGGAAGGACAAGGCTCCTGTGGTTCTCTGGAGTGACAGGCAATAGATTTTTTGTTGTAGTGTAAAATCCCAGTTCCCAATTCAGGAGATGAGAGTGTTGTGGTGGAAAGCAGGAAGAGGTTTGTGTTGAACTACTTGTGCAAAGTGGCTCTAATAAAGTGAGAAAACAGTCCCCATAAATACAGATTTGACAACTGTTGAACCTTAGGAATGAGGGAGAATATTTGCTACTGCAAATCATCTTTAGATGCAGCAGCAGCTTGGACCCAAAAGATACTAAAGCTGATGGACTGATGGTATATGCTGTATTATTATTTCTTGCATGGACATCAGGTTAGTGCCTGAAAAATCATTTGAGCTTTGACAAAGGAAAAAAAACCCAAACAAAAAACACAGAAAAGTGAGATGCCAAAAAAAGACTGCAATTAGAAGTAAATACATTGGTGGTCATTTTTTGATTATTATTTGCCTGGCACGTTACATTCCAGAAATCACAGTTAATAATTTATTTTACAGAGAAAGTCAGAGTGTAATGAAATTAGGCAGTAGCACCTTTTATTGTGTGAGGAAACCACCATAGGTCTGTGGGTTTTTTTCTCAGGCAGTGCCTGAATAGCAGTATTTTCACCCCCAGGGTTTTGGTAAAGTGCAAAGATGTCTTTAAAAGACATGGAGAAAACTTTTTGTTGTCTTTCTAAAAAGGGAAAGCAAAGAGTTGATGGATTGCAGAGAAGCACAACCCAGAAATGAGTTACCCATCAGGAAGGAGCTCAAACCAGCGCTGACCTGCAAAGCTCTGGTTGTGACCTTGATGGTTACTTGTATCAGAGGTGTATGAAATGAGATGTTAATTGAATGAGTTAACACTGTTCATCCCTGGGCATGGCAGCGGGTGATTAAAGCACTTCTTAGCTGGGAAGTAACTCTTGTGGGAGTGACAGGCACTGGGGTCTCACCGTGACAGTTTCCATGCAAATTCCAGTTTTGTGAGGTAAGATACAGCAGAGGTAACAGGTTGTGAAAATAGAGGTCAGTTAGTTCTGTAAATTTAAAAAAAGTTAATTATTTGGGAAGAGATATGATTAAATGGTTAAAGCATGGAGGCTGCAAGGGAAGTGAAGGGAAGTTAATCAGGGAAGGAGCAGCATTAATATAAAGCTATTTGGTAAAAGGGGTTGTAGTCAATACAATTTGAATTTTTTTACATCAATATAAGGAATACTGCTGTCTCCCAGCACACAGGGCTGTGCACTGGCAAGCACTTAATCAGAAAAGGAGGCTCACCTGTTAAACTGCACATGCTGCAGCTAATAGGGTGAAGTGATCCATGGAGGGAGGAGCAGGGATATATAAGAAAAGTGGGATTATATTTTGATTAAAGGAATCAGTAAGGCTGTGACTGAAATATTGCCATTGTTTTTTGGTGTCTCTTAAAATCAGTGCTGAGGGTTTCAAAAGCATTTGAATTTCTTTACGTGGTGACAAGAGAAGCATAAAAATGTTTGCCAGAGAGAAAGAAATGTGTCTCTCTGCAATCAGCAGAGGGGTAAAAAGTTTCAGTTCCACACAGGTGAAGCATCAAAAATTGAAAATTGAATATTTTGTCAAAGAATTCCTTATCGGTATTTATGTTAATCCTTCATCTCTTGTAGGAAAAGACATCCTGTCTTTAACAGATGCACGGAAGGATGTCCTCTCCTAATGTAAAAATCGGATTAGATTGGAATAGCATCAACTTTTGACCTGAAGTTGTGAGAATAAATGAGCTGAAAGGAAGGAATAAATGACTGAATTAAAGACATGAAGGATCAGAACGCCTTTCCTCTCCCTTTCCCTGTTCCTTCCCAGCAGGTAACTTCCCACAAATGACCTGAGGTGGTTTTCCTCTGCAGGCACAGCCAGGAGTGGTGGAGTCACTCCAGGTGCTCATCCCAATATCCCTGGGGAAGGGCAGCAGGGAGCTCCAGCCTCTCCCTGTGCTCCAGCCTCTCCCTGTGCTCTGCAGCCACCAGCTTTTCTCACGCCACCAGAACCTGGGGGAAGCCTGGGCTGTTTACACATGGCCTTATTTATAATAAGTCTTGTTTATTTTTGTGTATACAGAAAATAATTTGTGTGTGAGTACATGCATATGATTTTTTGTTGTTGTTAGGACTGTTTTTTAGTGGTTGGGGTGGTTTTCTCTTTTTATAAGCTCAGAGAAATGCCACAGATCAAAGAAAGGGAATTTGAAGAAAGGAGCCAAGTACAGAAACTCACTAATCCTTCTAAAATTCCTCAGGAGTAGGACTAAGAAACCCACAGTCATTCTATGAAGATCTCATCTGTTATTATTTTGTCAAAAATACACTTCACAAACACTGTCATGTCAATATTCAAAGTAGATGAATTCAAGCAATAAGTGTTTTGGCTCAGTGTGCAGGAGCTGTTATTCTTTATAATACAGACCTTCAAACCTTGGAGAACAGTGAAGGGAATGGTTTGTGTTCCTCAGAGAAACACGAGAGAGCTCATTTTTTCCCAGGGCAGAAAATACTGCTGTGTTAAGTTGGTTGATTGGGGTTGTTGTAGCCTGTTTGCTGTCTTTGCTTCCAAAAGCCACCTCTGGAAAATGCAGAATTGCAGGTTAAAGCTTGCCAGAGGACAGATTTGCTATCAGGCACTTTGAGGTTGTGCTTCAGCGTTTATTTTGGATGAATTTCGGGGAAGGAAGTGAGTACAAGATTGATCTTGGCATTTATAAATAGCACTACAAGCACCTCATATCACTTTCTTCATTGCCATGTCTTGAGTTACTTCGTTGCGCAGCAACACACACCAAAAATTGCATTTTCACATAAAATAGCAGCTCCTCTGTTTCTTCCTTTCTTATTGTCATGTTACTTAATTGGTTTAAACATGCTGGTGTGGATGTTTTTCACTCCCTACACTGCTTGTGTGGAAAATGACAGTGTTGATTGTGCTAATTCCCTGGAGATGTCAAAGGAGGAAGAACATTGTTCTCAAATAGTGCATTTTAGTTACACCAGTACGGTTCTACTCAATTAATGACCCTTTTTTATACCGAAATATTTCAAACTCGGCGTAGGAGGTGCTTTGTGAAGTGTCACAGGGTTCCAAGGAATACTGAAACAACTTGAGTTTTCCCATCATAAGGATTTAATAACAAACAAAGTATTAGCTAGGCCATGTTAGTAAAGTTCTTTAAAGATGAAAGGTTTTTACACCTCTTCATTTTCCAAAACGTCCCAAAAATAACCTTTTTTCCTTCTGTGCTCTGCTGTTGGCTCCATACAAAACATGGGCAGGATATTGGCTTTTCTCTGTCCCAATTCAAATTACGCCTTTCGAGTAAGGCTCCTTATGCAGGGATGTGGTGGAGCTGGGGGGCACAAGGAGAGGATAAAGAGATTTTTAGACTCCTTGGTGCCATCAACCAAGCATTTTAGTTACCTTTAAAGCCTGGGAGACAAAGTGGGTGCTGTTGATGTGGCCATGGGTGGGTAGGTTTGCCAGGGATGGAGAGGACAAGGTGGGGAGTGGGGTCAAGAAGCTGATGTTTTGGGCTGGGGGCAAAGCTGGATTCTGCTTTCCAAAACCCATTTTCAACGTCTGGTGTGCCTTTTCCCTTTTTCCTCCGTGTGGAGCTCAAACTGGAGATAAATTTACTGCATGCAACAAGATTGACAAAATAATTTTGCTGCAGAGCACAGTAAGATGTAAAAAGGGCCTTTTTGAAAATACAATAAACAAAGAAAAGATGTTTGCTTAAGAAAAAAAGTGGGAGGAATAATAGGAGCAGGGAAATAATCCTGTTACTTTAAGGTAGCTTTTAAAAATAGGAGTAGTCAGTTAATGCTCCAGCCTTTACCACAGTAAACATATAATTGTGAGCTGATTGTGGTGAATTCCTCAAACGACATCCCCCATCAGCAGAAGTTTGAAGGAGAGAGCCCGACATCTGGAAGCCAGCAGCAGTCAGGATTTTATTAAGCAGCACTGCCAAATAAAATCTGAGCACTACTATAAATGATATAAAAATAAAGATTGGCTATGGCGTAACAGCTCCGAGATGGCAGTGAGTGCGCCTGAGTTTGGAGCTCTGTGTGAGAGCAGCAGAGCTTTCCCAGCAGCTTGGGAGCCTGAGGGTGACATGGTGGCTACGGATGTGGCTTTCTGTGGTGCTTGTCGTGTTCAGGAGCTGAAGCTCCGAGTGGAATAAACAGAGAAACTGCAAAATTGCTCTTAGTGTGCCTGACTTACTTTTATTGGAAAGGTTTCGGCCGAGTACAGTCTGTGTTGTGTATTCCAGACCTAAACCAAGGTTTGTAGAATATGATTTTGTGTCCATGAAGGAGGTTATGAGAGAGTGACCTTATCACAGGGAGCAGGAACTTGCCCTCTTCCACGGACTGCAACTTGACACATTTATTTGCAGCATTCAGCCTGTGGCTGGAGCCAGCTCAATAGGTCGATGGCTGTGTCTGTCGTGTCTGGCTGCACTGGGAGCCAAGTGTCAGGGGCAGGGAGGGGATGCAGAGCTGACCCAGATGGGACCCAGCAGCCATCCCAGGAGCCTGGGGCAGGGAGGGTTTGGGGCAGCATCCGCCAGCAATGCAGGCTCTGGCACCACAGGAAAACGAGCGCTTAGCCCTTCTGCACACTGGTGCCCTCCACACTTTCTGGGGGACATTGATGGCCCTCTGTGCTGAGCATGACATTGCCTCTCCAGTGGCAATCAAATGAACTCCTGTGAATTCAGAAATCAGTGATTAACAGCTCCTTCTCAGGCTTTGTGTCTAGAAATAACCCAGAATACCACAGCGCAAAGTTCAAGGAAGTAACAGAAGTGATACGTTAAATGAAATTCCGATCTTTCATTTTTTGAACAGGTTTTTGATACAGCTCAGCTTGCTTGATACAACCTGCTATTTACCAGCCTGGCCTTTAATATTGGATCTGCTTTCCAATTATGCTTCAATTCATACCCCAGTTGCAGAGGGCGTGTGTGGGTGTACGTGCGAGAGAGGGAGATTGATTTTGTTCTTTAAAAATGTGAAGTCTGCACTAACTATGAAAACTCATCAGAATTTCTAGCACTTAAATGCCATTTCCTTTCTCAGTGTGCTACCAGCCCTAAGTAATGTTCACGACATCTCTCTGGCAAATGAAGGAGTACATGCTGGTTTTTTAGAAGTAGAATATTAATACAGATATCAGTGGAAATCAGGCTGCAGATCCTTTCCTGAAGTAAAGAGTTAATGTGAAAGCTCAAATTATGACTTAGAAGCAAATACATAAGGTCTTTGCTGTGTTTTTCAGAAGTACACAAGTGAAAATGGAATAAAGAGAGTACATGTTGCTGTGTGTCTGAGTTGCCTTTTGTGTCTGGAGCAGCAGATTTGGGTAACCCTATTTGCCACCACTTTACATAGAACATCTTCATATTGCTGGTCATTTTTCCCAGACACTATCTTTTTTGTGTGCTGTTTTTCTGAGCCTTGGCAGTGCTTTGGTAGTCACTGTGTCTGAGAAGCCCAAAGGAATGTTCTCTCTGACTTCCTGCAGTTCTGACTGTTCGTTTCTATTTGCTGCAGGTTTGAAGACCTATCTGATCTCAGGTCAGAAGGTGAAGGAGCCCCACTGCAGCTGTTCCCAAGCGTTGCTTCCTGGCTTGGAGTCCTCAGACGGAGCCAGGACACCAGGAACGTCGTCAGCCGAGAGCTCCAGCGACCTGACCAAGACAAGCAAACAGGTGGAAAAACCCAAGGTAAGTTCTCCTCTCAAAGCCCAGCAGCACAGGCTCAAATCAGGCAAACCAGAGATGGGGAAACCTTACAGGCTTGTTTATGCACTGCTTTACATATTTACATATGGATGTGTATATACATAGAGTGACAAAACAGAGTTTGAGGGAGGAAAAAATTTAGCAAGTCAAATGTCTCGCTCCCCAATTGACAAAAAATCTCTAGAATAAGGTGAGCACTTTTTAAAGGAGGTTTCGAATAAATATTTCTGCTTATATTTCAGGACTGAGAGATCAATTATGCTTTTTCAATGGTCTTCATTTTATGGGGGAGGGGGAGAGTATGATTTATTTAGCTACTATGACTTCTGTGATTTTCTGCTTTTGCTGCTTCTGCTATTCCTCTGTCGTGAAGGTCATGTACCTGTGGCCTTTTCATGAGTATTTGACAGATGTCCCTGCAAAAGATAATTGGCCTGTTTTTGTGATGGAAGAAAATGCTCTGGTGGGCTGTGAGATTGGTTTATCTGCTTGCTCTAGAAACCTATATCTGGAGCTGAGGGCAATGATTTGTATGGATTCAGCTTGGAGGAATGATGACACTTTGTTATGTTCACACCTCTCACAAGATCTCTTGACAAGGAAATCTGTGAAACAATGTGTATTGCTTCAGAGCTTTGCTGTTACTCTCCATCTTCCAGCTCAGAACAGATTTCCCAAACAACAGATGTGTATTCTCTCTTTTCACTTGTGACTAAGAATTCCTTATCCTGGGCTGCCTGAAGTGGGAACAAATGTCAGAGCCAGGGGTGGTCATCTGCAGGTCGCTGTCCTTACACTTCAGTGTGGTTAGTCCTGACTGGATCTCTTCAACACAGGTTTGAGACTCAGCTGATGGAGTTGATGTGGGGGTAATTTTCATCCTACTTAATTTTTGCTGCTTGTACATTTGTTTTCTGGATTAGGAGAGCATGAGTAGGGCACCTTTACCCTGCCTCTGCTCCCAGTTTTAAGATTTAAAGTAAAAACACCGAATTACAAGTGAGATCAGCTGGAAAGCTGGCCCAAAAAGATGGTCCAAAGCCAAGTGAGCTCCTTAGAGAGCCAGCCAGGCCTGTTTAACTACAGAAGGGAGCTGTAGCCATCTTTATCCCTCCCCAAAATATGCACTGAGTGTGGTATGGCAGCATCCAAGTTGCTGGTGATATGTTTCTCTTCCTTCTCCTGTGTAAAAAAGAGTATACTTGGCATCCTGCTGGCACCAGCTTTCCAGCTCCCTCTTGCCTTTCAGCGAAGGCACCAGCAAATAAAGCAAGAAAATACATCTTAGAGTTGCAGGGAGCTGTAGAAATAAGCCTGTGAGTGCTGCCCAGGGTGTGGTCATGCAGAGGTCCAGGTGTGGCAGTGACAGAAACACCTTCATTTCAAGTAGTGAGGGAAGAAGAATGTGCCAAGTGGAGCAGGATTGCTGAGCTGCCTGTCTGGAGCAGAAGGGAGAGAGGAGGCATGAAGCAAAGCAGTGAAGCTGTGGCTGCTGTTCTGAGAGACAGTGAGGATGCTTTGGGAATGTCAGACAGCAGAGGAGGCTGTGGCTGAGCACTGAAACTGCAGTGAAGTACAGCACTGACCCACCTGCAGCTGGGGTTTGATGACTTTGTTATGTACAAACTTGGGGTGGTACCTTTTAGAATAATCCAGGTGCAAAATGAAGTCTGTGGTTAAGGATCAGCTCTGTTACATGGGGTGATTTGCCATGCAGAGGGGCAGTACAGCTGCACCACTCTTCCTGAGCAGCTGGGGTGTGATGTGGAACGTGCTGCTGCCCCACCATGCTTTGTTTGCTGCCTAGACCCTGATTTTCTGCTCTGGGACTGTTGCTGTGGGTTAATTGCTGTTTAGAATATCTTGAGTTGGAAGGGACCCATGAGGATCACCAAAGTCCAGCTCCTGGTCCTTGAAATGTTTAATTGCTGAGTGAAAGTCTGTAGAGTGCACAAGTACCAGCGTGGCTGTGAGGGAGGGAAGGAGAAGCTGAAAGAAGCTGCTCTGAAGAGCATCTCGGACAAGTGCCAGCTCAGTTTCAGCTGCCTTGGATACCCTGTTGTGCTACAGCTACCGCAGAATTCGTGTCTAGAGGTGCCTGGTTTTGCTCACCACCCTCAGCACTGCAGCTCTGGCCAGGGATTTCCTCACAGCTCTGTGAAATCATGAGCCTGCCTTGCCCCAGGGCTCTGATGCTGCAGTGAATTCTGGATGAGCCCAAACCCAGGTGTCCCTGTGGTCTCACAAGCATCCGTGTGGTGGATGCTATAAGCCATGTTGGAGTGAGGATCACAGAGCAGTTGTGTGAGTGCTGAGCACTGGCTTAAAAATGTCTTCTGTGACTGTAGTGGCAGCACAGGAGTGAGGAGCATCCCTGCCTCTCCCAGCACAGCCAGGTACAGGTATTCCTGATTCCAAGCTCTTGAGGGTAGTGTGCACCACCTTCTCTCTGCTGGGGAGAGTCGTAGAATGATGGAGTGGTTTGGGTTGGAAGGGACCTTAAAGCTCATCTTGTTCCACCCTTGACATGGGCAGGGACACTTTCCACAAGCCCCATCCATGCTAGCCTTGGACACTGCCAGAGATCCAGGGGCAGCCACAGCTTCTCTGGGCACCCTGTGCCAGTGTTTCACTACTCCCATTGTAAAAAATTTCTTCCTGATACCTAATCTAAATTGCCCCTCTTCTGCTTTAAATATATATGTGCATTACAAAATCCCCACAAGGTACGACTGCAGTTTGATCACAGATCATGCCCAATTTTTGAAAAGGAGTGGGTTTCTTTTTTGCAGCTTTTGGGTTTTTCTTGAGGGTTTTTTTTAAAGCCTGCAGCTTGCTGGTAGGGTCTGGAAATAATAATTTGCAAAAGAATCATGACTTACGTGCCGACTGTTTTAAATACAAAGCTGCAAACGGTGTCAGTGTAGGAGGAGATGACTCCAGCTCTGCAAGAGAGACTTAAGTAGGAGAGGCAAAATTACAGGCAAGTTGAAATATTTTTGTTTTAAAGGGAATAAGTGGCCATATTGGATGCAAAGGATGACTTTCACATTTTGGGCTTGAACAAGAGGACAAGATCTGTAAAGGAAAGTCAGGGGGAGAATGCAACAGTAATTGATCCATGAACGGAATGGTATTTCCTCCTCTGGTGTATCTGTAGTTCATTTAACTCCAAACCCTGTTGCAGTATGAATGTCAATAAGATGTGTTTACATTAATAAAATGGTGAACATAGAGGGTAAAAACTCTGAGTAAATCTATAATAGCAGGTGGTTTTTTGAATGAAAACACTCTACCCTGCCTAAGTGGTTTTGGTATCAGTTTATCTTCTCTATCATCTTTTATGACATGCCTCACTTGACAGGGAATCATAAGCTGTTGTAAAAATGTTTTAATGATTGCTTGGTATGAAAACAGAAAGTCCTTTGCTTGTCTTGGTGTTTGCTGGAAGTGCATTAATGTTTTATTCATGGCACTGAGGTCACAGCACACAGAGCCTGTGAATGTCTGCAATAGAGAAGGAAGTTAATGATGTTGACTTGAACACATGGGGAAAGTCAGAGGAACTTCTGCCTCTTCTCAAAGGTCGGGCTGCTTTTCTGACCCCTTTGTCTTCTGGCTTAACCCTGGGAGCCAAATGTTTGAGATGGTCTTGCTGATTTATTAGCAGGATCAAACAAGGAGTGTTTTCTTCATTTTTTGTTAGAGGTGTTGGGTGTTTGTCACCATTACCTGACTTTTGCCATGGATAAATCTAAATCTAACTCCCAGAGGGTTAATTAGTAAGGCTTGTTAGACCACTGCCAATTTAGTTTTTAGGCCATCTAATAATGCCTTCCACCAAGTGGCCAAGACATTTGTGATAATTAGTCAGAGATTATTTTTAAACAAAACCATTTGAGAACCAGCTCCATAGTTCCTTCAGCTGTGCTGGTATTTGGTCAGACTGCACAGGTTCAGAACTGGATGTAAGTTGCTTATGTGATGCCAAGTTAGGTAACTCAGACTAATTTCAGTGCCCAGCCTGGACTGTGCCCCTGAGGAGCAGCAGATACGATGGTCTGCTAGCTGCTGAGAAGGCTCAAGGTCCTTCATGAAAGCCTTTGAGAGGCATTACTGAGTGGTTAGATGTCACAGAGAGAGTGGACTGGGAGAAACATCTGAAAATGAAATATGCTGGGTGTTTTCAGGTGTGACATCAAGGGGGAAAAGAGCATTAGGTGAAAAGTTAGTTCTGAAAAAAACATTAACATGCTGGTCTCTGAAACGGGGAGTGAACCTGAACACAGAAGTTATGGATTTGGACTAGAGAGACTTGGACATGTCCAGAACAAACAGATAAAATTAACATGGGATATTGAGTTTGGGACAAAAGGCTCAAGCTCTTGCTGGAAAACTTACTGTGATACTTAGTAGCAGACTCTGGCGAGCCTGGTCACAGTGAACATCTCCAGAGCAGAGGAGTTGCCAAGAGGGCTCAGACACAGGGTCCCTCTGAGAGGATCCTGCCTGAGCACTGCCAGCACTGGAGAAGGGAGTGAAGAACTTGGAAGATACAATTCCAGCGTAATTCCCCTAAAGAAGATCACATTTTATCTGGAAGGAATTAGCTTGTTTCAAAAGCTCAAGTGCAACATTTTCGGTTGCTTCCAAAATGCACAACCTGGACCCAGTACAAATCCTGATGGTGTTCCTTTCCTTGTTCCCTGTGACATTTGCTGGGTGTTTGTCTCCAATGATAGCCGGAGCTCCCCTCCCCTGTCTTAGGGCTTTGTGTGAAAAAGTATTTCCCTTTATTCATTTCAGATTTGTTGCTTTTCATTTCCCTGGACTGTTCATAATGCATCGTGGTGTTTCATGCTTTCTCTGGATTTTGCTGCATTTTGTGCTAAGTCTTCTCTCTTATTGGCATTCAGATCCCTTTGCAGGCAGGTTTTACACAGGAAGATTGCACTTCTCCTACTAAAGAGTGTTTTATTCCTCTTGGGGAGGTCCTTTGCCTGTGCACAGCAATTACAGTCTATCTGTGATCTTACACTAGTGAAGCTTTCCTGGATTAGATTTAGCTTCAGCAAACAGCAAATCTGTGATTTATTTTTGAAATGGTGCATTCTGTTCCAGGCAAATTTTGCTCCCTGCCTCCCATTCTGTAGCTTTGTTTATCTTTGAACCGTGCTGCAAGTATACAAGTGGACCGAATTACAAATTGCATCATACTGCAAGGACACCAGAACATTCCTGGCTAAAATTCTTTTGTCTCATTGCAGCCTTGCCCTTCATGTAGTACCACCCTTGCTCCCCACTGCGATGTCAGCATAGACGAAGGAGCTATCCAAAATGGTTGTCAGGATGAGCATAAAAACAGTACAAAGGTAATTGAAGTATTTCTCCCTTCCCTTTTTTCCCTTATTGCTCTGCTTCCCTCAGCTTTCTCATTTTTGCACCACTATTCCTTTTTTCAAGCTCCTAAGCAGCAGAACTGATTTTGATTTTGATTTTGATTTTTGAGTTGTGTTCGAAAATTTAGTTGAATCCCCCTGCCCCGATTTTCAAAATTTTTAGTGATTTTATGGACTCAGCTTGATCCTGAGAAGGACCTGAAGTTTGGACTCTTTAAACTATGCTGATGCTACCCAAGGAGGGAGGCACAACAAGATCTACCAGCTCTCCTTCCTCACCCCAGTGGGCTGTGCCACCTCACCACAAGTCATGTGTCTTGCCAACGTCTCCTGCATACCCGCTCTAAGACGAGGTCGTTCCTGTTCACGCACGAACTTCACAGCTTTAAGTCAGCTTGCATCCTTTCCTGACCGACAGAAACAGCCTCTTACATATTCCTCGTGCTGCTGCCACGCTTGCTTTCCCTGCCTGTTGCTTAGATATTCTCACTGAAGCCACCTACTTCCTCTGCCACGCCAGACGCTGCCTGTTTATCTTCTTGTTCGTGACCTTCGCAGCCTCTCTGCTCTGCCTGTCGCCTCTCACTCCTCCCTGAATGTTAAGCTAAATGCAGACCGGGGACCAGTGCTCATTACCTGGTTGTTATATATTCAAATAAATTTAATATTTTCCCTCCTTAGGGAGAGTCACTTCATAAACACGCTCTGAGACAGTGATCTTGTTCTTCACATGTGTGTTACAATCCTTCTCACCTATAAAGCTGATTGAAAAACTTGCCAGCACTTTTGCCACTACATTAATCTGTGTTTGTCCCTCTCAGTCTGTACTTGACCTGTTGTCTCATGCTTAAATTGTAAGCTCAGAAGCAGGGCCTGCCTTACTGGGCTGTAGCAGTTCTGTGCCAGAGTTCCAGGAAACAGCCTAAGAATAAAATAATGATCCCTTGAGCCCTGAGGGAGGTGCCAGCAGGGACTTGTCTCAAACCAGCTTGAGATCTCTTAAGACAGAGAACATGGTGGGAGATCTGCCTGGGCTGCCAAGATGGTGGGCAGGAGATGCTTCTTCCCCAGGTGGCGTCTGTCCACGACAAGGGATCTCCAGGGAGCGACGCACAGGAATTGTCCTTAGGTACCAACTGCCTGGTTTAAATTGCTTCCTACTGCAGCTGCATTGGCTTCATGTGTGTGAATCAGCAGCTCATCTGACCTTACGTGGAGGAGGTTTGTACAGAGCTGAGGAAGAGGTCTGTCATTCCACTGGAGACCAAATCGCTCATCCTTCTTGGGTTTGGTTCGGTTATTGCTCAGCCAAAAATGGGAGCTGTTTTGTGGCTGTCAGTCAGTCTGGGATTCCTGTTTAACTGAGAGCTTAAAGAACAGCCACATGAACAAAGTTGCTGTGATATTTGATTCCCAAGACTTCCTTGCAGCCTCAGCTCTGTTGGGAAGAAGACCCATAAGCTCCCTCTATCCATCTCTGTTCCCTTCCCATACCACATGCTGCACTCATGTCTTCTGTCTTTAGGGAATGTTAATGATGTTTATTCATATCCTTGGACAACCTCAGGAGCTTTCTTGTCTCTGGATGAGGGGAAACTCCACACCAAGCCTCTTGAGTTCTCAGGGAAAGCCTACAGCCTGTTGCCTTCAGAAGCCACAGTAACGTTGGAGATAACAACATTTAATAAATAGGGATTTTCTCCTACACAAACAGTTTCATACTCTAATCCCTGCCTGTTAAGATTAACAGAGTGGAGACAGCACAGGGAAACCTTGAGCTGACTGAAGGGAAGAATTTTCTTGGGGATTTGAGCCTTTGCCAAGGAGCTAAAGAGAAAGTCCATGCTGACCTTCTTTGAAAGAGAGAAATTTTCACTGCATTTTTCAGATGATCTTGAGGAACAGCAGGGAAAGCAGACAGTGCACAGGAGTCCAAATCTTTTATTTGAGCTGATCACAGCAAAAATCGTGGCCTCTTTGTTACTGCTTTTCAAGTAATAAGTGGCTGGAGTGGTGAGGAAGAGGTGAAAGATTGTTTGTAGGGGAAAAAACTGATGGTAACTGTGATCTTCAGGTCTTTTTGGGCCTGAGGTTGTTCTGGGGAGTGCTCTGGGCAAATACAATCTTTAGCATAAATTTTAAAAAAACCAGCCCTCTAAACAATGAAGGCCCTTCACTAACAGCTGGTTGGTCAGGTTTTTTTGTTTCCCTTTGTTAGTCCTCCTCACCTCAAAACCAGAGGGGTTTGCTCTGCCTCTGCAGGATGCTCCATGGCCCTGTTCCCTCTGGACAGGCTGGATAACCTGATAGGGATGTAGCAGGACTTGCTCAGGAGCTGCTGATTGTTTTCCCTTAGAAAAGAAACTGATGACATTTTATGTGAGAAGTTCTTGTGCCTCTGCCTTACAGGAGTGTCCCTCTGTCCTAGCAGCACCTCTCTGTCCCAGGGCTCTCAGTGTGCCCCTGCTGGGATGTGTGGCTGAAATCCCCTTTCCCTTCTGGTGATTATGGTCTGCAGCAAAGCGTTGGCAGCACACCAAGGAAAGCACCCCATTTCCTATTCCTTCCTCAGCTGCTATTGCTGTGCTGGGAACACCTGCAAGCTGCCAAAACAACTGCTATGAGGGCTAGAAGGGCCCAGACTGGGAATCCTTCCATCTCCTCCTCCCAGCACGTGGCTCTCGGGCTCACATCTCTGTCGGGGCAGCCCACAGGGTGGGGATCCCGCATCCCCCCGGGAGGGAGGAAGGGGAAGCACAACCCACCTCCCTCCTGCTTTTCCTGTAGCTCCAGGGAACCATTCCAACACACCTTGTTATGGCTTTAGCTCTGGAGGTCTTGGCTGTGACAGGAGCCAAGCCCAAGTGCTTCCTGACTCTTCCCTGCACAGGGTTCTTCTGCTGCCTCCTTGCTCTTGTATCTTCCCTGGTTGTGTCTGAACCTTTCCCTTCACCTGTCTCTGTTGACATTTGCTTCACAACACACATCAAACAAGGGAATCGAATTGATTTTGCATGGGCAGCCAGAAAACAGATATTTTTTAACTTTAACTAAGTTGATTTTACAATGTCAGTAACATATTTCAGCGCGTGGTTGGGGTGGTGATGATATTTATGGTATTTATTTATGGTCACTGTGGTGGCATCCAAGAATAGTCTTCTGGAGGAGCTTGTCACTTCTGTACAGGCAGGCATGGAGAAACTTCTGTCATGAGTGGGCTTCAGGATGAGGATAAATGCTACATGATAAGTGATAAGATACAGAGGGGGGAGATGAATACTCAAAATATGCCAAGTTTGCTCTATGTTTGCATTTGAAAATGATCCTGACTAACTGCAGTTCGTTTTCATTCTAACCACACTTAGCTGTCTAATTCTTTTTGAATTGCTTCAGTACATATTGGTCTAGGTCAAACAAAATGTAGAAGAAGGAATTTCAGGCTCCACGAAAATAAAATAATTATTGTTTAAAAGTAATTTGTGTTCTCCAATGACAGCAGCATTGGTGATACTGTGTACCTAAGCAATGTTGCAAGCTGTTGTCAGAATTAAAGCTGTCTTAACTAATACAGAGGCAAAAGAAAACCAGAAAAAAGAAGCATATCTTAGTGAAGGAAAGGCAGTTTAATTTGCAGGACTTGTAGTAGGATGAGAAGTAGAAAAGGGCTGTTCCCACGGGTGGGACAGAGGAGGAAGCTCTGGGAAAGCAGCAGGGCCACAGTGGTCAGGGGAAGGATGAGCAAGGGTTGGCAGAGTGAGTTGTCTCAGGACCCATGAAAAGCCAGCACAAATTAAGTGGGTATTTAAAAAGCTTTTTTAGAAGACTCTTAACCTTAAGATAAGTGACTAAAATTTGGACTTGTTGGTTGTCATTGCATGTGTGAAAATGTGCTTTGTTTTCTGCTCCTTGGAAAGTTCGTACATAAAAAGCAGAAAGGTGGCACCTAAATAGGGACACAGGAAATGTGAGAGATACATCCCCCGGAAATGTGGATGGATTCAAGGCAGGGGCAGTTTGGTCTTTGTTATGGTCAGGGCAGAGCTCAGGGTGTTGAGGGAAGAGGTTCTTTCAGCTTCTGCTCCTTGCAATGTCTTCTGTCTGTTCTTAGCCACTGACATTCCCTGGCTGTGTTTTGCCTTCTGTTCAGGCTGCAGGGGGACACAGTCCAAAGACCCAGAATGGACTTTTGAGTCCTCCCCAGGAGGAGAAGCTCAGCAACAGCCAAACCTCGCTGTATGAAATGCTGCAGGAGAAAGGACGCTGGGGCGGAGTGAGCCTGGATCAGTCAGCTCTGCTCCCTCTGAGGTTCAAAAACATCAGAGAAAAGACAGATGCTCACTTTGTCGATGTGATTAAAGAAGACAGGTAAGGAAAGTGGAGCTGTGCAGTGTAAAATCCTGTAAAGGTGAGAAGGCACTACCAGGATCCCTAATCTTTAATCTTTATGTGGTTTTTGGCTGATTTCAGTAATTGTTGTCAACATATAACATGTTACAAGGTTTCAGATTTCAGTCTTTATTCTGCTTAAACTACAGTAGGAACTTGATGCCAGAAAATTTCTGTTTGAAGTATGTAAAACCAGTTTTTTCATTTCTTACATGGTGAACAGTCCTCCTTCAGTCAAGTCTTCAAAAGGGAAATTGCTCTTTAAATCACTTGTCATGAAATTGAACTCTGTTTTTACAATCAAAAGTCCTCTTAATGCATGTAGTGTGTACCTTCCTCTGCAATTTAAGGTGTAACAGAAATTCTGAACCACAAAACTCACATTTTTTTATAGTAAAAGAACAACATCTGATAACATCATGTGACTAATCATGAAATCGTATTGGGCTTGGAAACAGAATTAGTAAGAGTGAATTCTCATGGACTTACTACCTACTTAGATATTGTAAAATGAGTTTCTTTCTCTGTTTCAAATAAAAAAAGCTTATTTTGGGCAGTGGAAATGTTCTCCAAAATTCAGTATTTTTATAAATGCACAACCATAACTTCCCTTATGACAATGACTTGACTGGAGCAGCTAAACAGATAACTTGAGTTTGTTATTATTTATGGCTGTTTTTATTTCTGTTTCACTGCTTCCACTCAGATTGAGGGTATTTTATCTAAATATCCTTGAAACTGTGTGCTCCTGGGCTGTTTGGAACAGGCACAGCATCACCTTTATGGAAACACAACTTGGGCTGGGAGAGCTGAGAGGGAGGGACAGAGTCCCTCTCCAGTCTCTTACCTAGATTTTATCAGTTTACTTTTCTCCTGTTGCCAACTTTAGTCAAAATTTAGGGTTCTGCATTGTTTTTCTCAATGTGTGGTCTGTCATTAGTTGCTGAGAATTGAGGTTTAGCAGATATTTTCAAATATTAGAAGACAGACGGATTGGGAAAGTTCAAATGTTGGCAGAAATCAGACAGAACAAGTAGGAATTTTGTTTAAAGTGTAACCAGCTCTCTTCAAACTGTAAGTTATAGAACTATCTTAATTTATGCAGTTGGTCTGCTGAAGATACCTCACTCAAGTTCCTGTTGCTTTCCTCCTCCACTCCCAAAATGGGTAATTTTTTCTAATGTGGAAGAAGGAGGACCATGATTTGAGATCAGTCAAAGCCTGGCTTTTTTTTGGCCTCAATTAAATATCATCATTACCATATTAAGTGGGCCATTTCTTGTTGCCAGGGAAACTTCTCTGCTGAGTTCAGTTCATGTAAACATAACTTTCCAAAAATAATCTTCTGATTAATTAGATCTATGCAAAATGCTTTAAGCCTACCAGTTTACCCATTTTTTTCAACATTTCTCAATGAGAAATGATATGGAATAAGCCATTTTAAAAATGTTCTTGGTCCCCTACTGTAAAACATAATTGTTGGTCTTGATCAATCCAGTATCTGTGAAGATATCTGAATGGGGAAATTAAGGTGTCTCAGGGAGGGAACCAGACTTCTTCGTGGTCATTTTACAGGAATCCCCATTTTCACTGAGGTTTGCTGTTTTGGTTTGATGTTGTTGCAAAGCCAAGTGATCTTCCCCTGAGCATTGGGCAACATTTCCATTGCTGAGCACTTGGATATAAATTCGTGTTAACAGAAAATACTTAATCTAGATATAAAGTGCATAAATTAATGCCACAGGCTTCCTGCAGAGCTGGGAAGGGTTAAACATATCCTGGGGGATTCAGGAGCCTGCACACTGCATTAAGAAGGTGCCTGGGGCTAGCTGGGAGGAAATGCTGGGCACGGGATATTTTTCATTTCCAGTCCCTTTCTAGAGCTCAGCTGTGTGGCTGAGAGGTTTTTGCATGCCAAGATTTCACCTTGGAGCTGATACCTCGGCACAGTTCCAGTGTTCTTTAAAAATAATAAAGGCAGTATTAGTGTGGCATGTTTGTATTAGTACATTATAAAAGAATCCTTTTATGAAAGTTACCATTTCTTACAACTTGATTCTCTGCATTTGACAAACAGTGAATACGTCCAGTTTTCAGTCTGGCTTTACTACAGCCACTGTAAAAATCCGTTGCTTTGTTCATTGTAACCTACATGTTATTGTGTACGTTAAAAGAAAACTGTAGTGTAAGGGTATAGAATGTTTGAACTTAATTTCATTGGGGATATCCTCAAAGGATTCTTGCTTTGGGGATTTTTGTTTCCAACAAAAAGTAGTTATTCCTTAGGTTATAACCTTCTGAAGTATAAGAAGCAAGGACTCATGTGCTGATCAGGGCAGTCCTTACAGTGATCTCTTCAGACTTCCAGAGCAGAGTCTCAGGGATGTATGAAACTCCACCAAAACCGGGTTCTCTGCTGCCCTTCATCCCCTCCTTGGGGCAGTTTCCTGTTTAAATACTTTTTTATTATTTTTAAATCTGTTTGTTTCTTTCATTTCCCACTTCCCAGTCTTGCTTGATCTGGGGAACACACTGTGCCGGGAGGCAGAGGCCTCCTGGGAAGCAGAATATGTACTTGACTGTTTGATCAAGTGGGATCTTCCTCTTGGAGACAGAATGAGTTGACAGAGAGCTGGGGAGGACCCGGGAATGCTGCTTCACCCTGGTTCTGTCGTGTTCCACCTTCTGTTTCGTGCTGCACTGTGGAGCTGGACTGTTCCTCCTACATCCTTAGCCAGCACAACATCACCACCTCCACTGAGCTTCCCTGCAGGAAGAAAGGGAGTTCAACAGTACTTTTAAAAAAATAAGCCAAAAGCTTTCAAAATTTTTATTATAAGATGCTCTTAGAAATGTCTAAGAAGGGTGAGGAGGAATGAAAACAAGGAAGAATGAAAGAGAGAGGAGTGACTCAAGTGAATCTATCCTGTCATTCCTTCAAAGTATCCTCATAATTTTAATATATTGCCCAAGGCCGGAATGTTTAATGAGCACCACATATCTGCCATATTCATGTTTAGAGTCTTTTGTCTTCGCTAGCATCCAAGAATCCACATCCACATCTCGGAATGTGTATTTGGTTGGTCTTGCATCTCAATTTAAAAAAATTTAAAAAAAAGCTTCCCGCATGCCATCTTGTGCTGGGGAGCCTGTGCTTCCAAGAAAACCTCTTAGCCAAGAGTTCCATAAAAATAAACAGAAAATAACCCCGAAACCAAACCCCCTTAAAAAAGAATTCAAGCACAGACAAGCTCTGTAGGATCGTTCAGCTTCTTCATCTGCTTGGAATTTGACCTCCTGTGCATCTCTGGTTTTTGCTCAGAGTGGAAATTGCCCACTCTGACTGTGGCTCTGGGGCTGCAATCCTCCGGGTAGGAATAACCCTGGGAAAGCAGCCACCCCATTTTAGATTCAGAGGGATTTTAGAAACAATTCCCTGTAAATAACACGTGGAATCAGTTGTTTGAAAACGAGAGGAGGTTCACAGGCAGAGGGGGTGCTTGGAAGCTGCACAGAGCAGGGCAGGACAGGCTGTCCTGGGCACAAGTGCCACAAGCAGGTGTAACCTTGCACTGCCACCCTAGGCACAAAGCACTTGGTGCTCTCGAGTCCCTTCAGCTCTCTGACAACTGCTCAGGGGAGAAAAGGTTTGCAGATCAAGTGCCTTAGTTGTCATTAGGAAGCTTCATTCATAAACCTCGTACAGCTCATGCAAAATTTAAAAAGCTTTTTATTTTTCTTCCAGAGGATGGGAAACAAAAGCAACTTTTTAATGATTGGAGCCTCTTTTGTGCTGTTGTGGGGTTTTTGTCACATTCTGTGGAAAAGAGGAAGGTGAAGGAGGGCATAAACACCCTCTGGTAGATGCTGCCTTGGGGTTCCTTAGCCCTGGTGAACTGGTGTCATTAGTTGTCACTGCCTTTGTTGAGGATTCTTGGTCATTCCAAATCTGCCATTTCAGAAGTAAATCTCAGCTCTCCATCTCTTCTCTGCAGCCCAGATCCTTAAGGGAATGTTCCCAGTTGAGTTAGTGAGTTATTTTAGTGCCTGAAATAACAAGAAACTGCTGTTTTCTAAAATGGGCAATGTTTTTTCTTTTCCCCCATAACAGTTTGTCACCTTTGTCATCCTTGGCTTGCTTTGAGCCATAGAATTCCACCCAAGTCACAAATATCCCACAGCCACGTGTCTCCAGAGGTTGTGTGTCTGTAGCAGCAATTAACCTTTACTATTTGCTGGCTTCTGTTACAATGATCTGTACTCATCAGTTAGAGTTGTTAAGTTTCTGGAACGACTTGTTAGACTCTTCCTGGAAGTATAAAAGTTTGCTTTTTTGGTGGAATATTTCCTCTGACTGAGCAAGTGATGTGGGTAAGAGGATACTTTGGTGATGGAGAGAGGAGAAAAGCCACAGGAAATTCAAAGCCAAGTGCCAGCATCCCTAGAAACAGCAGCCACAGACTGGGGGGACTGAAGGAGGTACAGCTGAACAAACTGATGTTGATTTTGTCTCCTCTCTGCAGCCTCATGAAAGATTACTTCTTTAAACCACCTATTAACAAGCTGAGCCTCAACTTCTTGGATCAGGATTTGGAGATGGCCTACAGGACGAGCTACCAGGAAGAGGTGTGTTTCTCCTGGCATTGGTTTCTAAGCCACTGTCTGTCATTGGGTTTTTTAACACATTTTGTTGCAGTTGTTTCATGACAAGGGTCATAAAATGTCAAATGTGATTTACTACTTGGTATTGCTGCCTCTGAAAACAGTCTCCTTTCAGTTTATTATAGAATTATGGAATGGTTTGGGTTGGAAAGGACCTTAAAGCTCATCTTGTTGCAGCCCCCACCATGGGCAGGGACACCTTCCACTAGCCCAAGTTGCTCCAAGCCCTGTCCAGCCTGGCCTTGGACACTTTCAGGGATCCAGGGGCAGCCACAGCTTCTCTGGGCACCCTGTGCCAGGGCCTCCCCACCCTCACAGGGAATAATTCCTTCCCAATGTCCCATCTAGCCCTGCCCTCTGGCAGTTTGAAGTCATTCCCCCTTGTCCTGTCCCTCCAGGCCTTCATCCAAAGTCCCTCTCCATCTTCCTTGCAAGTTCTCTTCAGGTGCTGGAAGGGGCAATTAGGTCACTCCAGAGCCTTCTCTTCTCCGGACTGAGCAATCCCAGTTCTCTCAGCCTTTCACTTCTCTTAGCCCACCAAGGCTCACCACAAACACTTTTTTACAGGTATTTTAAGGCTTTAGGGTGGCCAGAGAACCACACTGAGATCAAAGCAAAAGACCAAATGCTATTTGTCATATCTAATATTCCAACTTTGAAAATGGTGACTTGGAATTTGATTCTTGTTTGAGTCACAAACAAATTATCCCTGTGGAATCCAAACCTGTGCTGAACTCAAATGTCCTAATTCCACAAGTGTGCTGCATTCAGATACGGGCAGCTCAAAACATTGTGGAATTGTAAGGAGCAATGAGTAAATTATGAGGAACTTGGTGTTTTCTTCAGGATTCTGCACTGAGTCTAAAAACTCCTTAATTCCCTTGGGGGCTAATATCACAGGCTTTCCACAGCAGTGGATTTCTCTGCCTGGCTGATAGGAACTAGCAAGATAGTTTAAATTTACATGGAGTGACATTAGGTGTCAGTTAGAGTGAGGCTGCATTCCCACCAGTAGCTGAAAAATTGCTGCCAAGAAAAGGCAATTGCTCTGCCCTCCTTATTCCTCCTCCCCCCTGCTCCTTCTAATGGTTCTGGTGCTTCTCAGCCTTTCCCGCTGTGAGCAGTTCATTTACTGGCCTAGCATGAAATATTCATGGTTTGTTTTTCTGTTTGGGGCTCTTTCTCTTTCCATCTTGGCCTGTTTTGTGCTGTGTTGAAGCAGCAGCAGCTCTGTAGAGGTTGGCAAGTGCCAGAGCCAGCACGAGATAAGCGTCCGGCAGCAGGAAGGAGAATGGGCCCTTCCCTTCCAGCAGCACTGAGCTGCGGATTTGGGTGATCCATCTGCATAATTGCATCACAATAAATGGAGGTGTGAGTTTCTTTACTTCCCAGGATGTCCTGTATATATGAGGGCAGTGGGATTTCTGCTTCTGCTGCTTGTTGCTTTCGGTTCTGGGCAGTGTTGTCCCATTCTCCTTAGCAATAGCCCCTCTTTGCTTGTTTTCCAGTATTTCCAGGTGAGACCTAACTTCACTTATTTTATTTTACCAAAGGAAAGCCCAGTTGTGTTGCAATTCAGTCTCTTCATTTTGGTCAGGAGCTCCATGCTCATCCTGCAGCACTGTAGTTCAGTGGTATCTCCCTGCATAAAGCTCCTGTAGCAACAATGGGGAGAAACTTCCTGTGGGAGACAGCGTGCAAAATTTGCAAACTGTACAGAAAATAATAAATTCAGTAGTTTCCAGGGGAAAGATTGGGAAGAGAAGAGAAGCAGTAAAGCATATACAGATGAACCTATTCATGGGGCTATGTAGGAAGTTCTAGAAAGAGCAGGAATGTGGCCTGTGCATTTTGTTAGTGGCAAGCTAGGAATTAGAAAATTATTATATAAACCTCCCTGAAAGTGGGAATTTTCACTCTCTAATAGTAACTCTGCAGGACTGGGGCAAAAACCTGTCAAAGCTTTAATATTAGCAGAGTTCTGATCCAAAACAACAACAAAATATTCTTTTGGAGACTGAAAAGATTTGGCAGCACTCCTGGTTCTCTAATGACCTGACAGTCAGTGTTGCCGAAAGAGACTTCCAGCACCCCTGAAGTCACCTCTGATTGCACAGTGCCAGCTGCATGCTCCGGTTGTGATCTGTCTCTGGAGTCAGCTCTGCCTCCCAAGAGCCTTCATCTGTTCTCATTTGGAAATGAAGGCACTACTTAGCACTGTTAAAGCATCTTTAACTCTGTCACTTGGGGATACAGCACTGCTTCCCTTAATTCAATTGATGGGACTTTGTGTGTGGATGAGCAGGATTCTGCTGCTCTTCAGGTTGAAAGGTAATTTTGGCACTGAAGTGATGCTGGCTGAATATATTAGGTTGCAGCGAGGTACAAAGGAGGAACAAGTTTGTTTCCCAATATTGCTGAGCATAGGAAGTGTTCTGAGGAGTGAAAGAAACTTTCAAATTTAACAGAGCTTTCAAATTCCAACTGGGCTCCTGCATGGTGACATTAATAACAGAATTTCTGTTTCTCTGGAACTTGCTTTCTATGGTCCCTTGGGCAGATACAAACACTCCTAAGACTGGGCTCACCTTCGTAAGCCAGGGTGTGGGGCTCATGATCTGGTTTTCAACTGGACTGGCCATGGAAGCATAGCTGCACAGGCACTGGGCCAGGCCAGGATGGCATGGGAATGTGTGGTGAGGGGTTAGTGGTGAGCAGAGCTTGGTGTCCTGGGCTCTGATCAATTTGGATTACACAGCTTTCAGTCTGGTCTGAAAGGGAGATGTGAACTCTGCCACAGGAGCTGTGTCTGTGGAGTGGTGTTTGGAGGGTTTTCTTGAGGAGCCATCAGAGCTAAAAGTTATAGTAAAATCTATTATTATTTTAAATTAAAATCATTGAAGAAAATATCCTGTAACTTGTCTTCCACTTATTACATTCATGGGGGTTTTTTTGCGCAGAATAGTCAATTTTCATGTTCTTTTATTTCCATGTCATAGTAGTGTGTAAAAATCGCCCCAGGCCTGGGGGCTGTGCTACCAAAACTTCTTTTTAACACAGTCTTCTCAGGGAGCTGTGACAGCCATCAAACCACCTCTTCTGCTTCTTGTTTCCAGCCAGTCCTTACACTGGATTAATGCAGTGGTCAAAACTTCTTCGTTCCTTTATTTGTTGTGAGCTGCTGTTCATCATCCACTTGAATTCGGCAAAATAGCATTTATTCCTTTTCATCCTTTCCCTCAATCCCTGTGTTCCACACAGGTTATCAGGAATGCTCCAGTGAAGACATTTGCCAGTGCTACCTTCAGCTCTCTCCTGGACGTGTTCCTGTCCACCACAGTCTTCCTTATCCTCTCCATCACGTGTTTCCTGAAACACGGAATGGTCGCGTCCCCTCCACCACCTGCGGCCGTTGTGGTGTTCGTCATCGCCATCCTGCTGGAAGTGCTGTCCCTTGTCATCTCAATCAGGTAAAGAAAGTGTAACCAAGTTTGGAAGTAGCAGGGAGAGCTGCAGTGGTGCCTGGCTTGAGAACATTTTGTTTGACAGCATCCCAGGAACTCGCTCGGACAGGCTGTAAGACTTGAAGAACAGAGTTGGTCCAGCCAAGGCTCACAGCAGAGCTTGTGCAGGGAGAGCTGTGGCTACAGGAATTGCAGGAGGAGTGTGGCTCTGATAGAGATCTCTGATAGAGATCACCTGGGGAAATGGAATCTGCACACAATCCCTGCCCCTCTTACTATTCCTTGGGATGCAACATGTCTTCTCCCCTCACAGGGCTGTCAGAATTCAAACAGAAAACTTTTATCTGTCCTTCAAACAAACTCACCCAAAAAAACCTGCTCCTTTAAATTCTGAGATAAAAATACACAGTTCTGGGGTTAAAACTGACATTATCTATCAAGAGATGAAAAGAGCAGTGCTGCCCTCAAAGGAAAAAAAAAAAAAAAGAGAAATTGCTAAAGGCACACTGTATCTGTCCAGAATGACTTTTTAAAGTTTCATGGGTTAACATTGAGATAGGTTGTGTTTTCTGTGTCTGACACACAATAGGAGTGCAGTGTTTCCCCAGAGTGGGAACAGGCACTGCTGCTGAAGGGAAGGGGCACTGCTCTGTCTCTGCAGAAGGGGTGACACTTGGCAGGGCTGTGCTGAGAGGTGCCAACCCCACACCTGAACCCTTGTCCTGCCTCCCAGCCTCTCCTGTGCCCTCAGAGGGCTTGGCTGCAGCTCCCTGGTTTCTAGCAGCCACTGCTCATTCCTGTTTGTACCCAGTGACCCACAGCACTGCGGTGGCCTGGCTGTGAGGACACTCCTGTAGTACCTCCTCAGTGAGCACTTACCCTGTGCCTCCCTGGCACCCCGGGGTTACTCACATGCTCAGGGGCAGCAAAGAGCACTTTGTTCAGAGCAGCTCGTGCTCTCCTGGCTGTGCTGTGGGATCTGCACAGATACCCCTGTAACCTGTCATTAACCAGGTGATTGACCTGTTAATGAGCTGTTTGTTTGTCTGTACGTGTGAGATCGAGTTCACTCTGCCCTCCACATCCCCGTGTTCCCTGCACTTCCCTGACACAACAGCAGGATAAGGGTGGTGTGTGGAAATGGGTGTCCTCTCCTGGAGTTCTGCAGATCTGTCAGGAATGTGTCAGTCAAAATGCTTTTGTAATTACAAGTTGGAAGCAATTCTGCTGCTGTTTCCAAAGACTGCAGTTCGCGCTCTTTATTTTGACTTTGCAGGGTCAAGGTAAAAAATACTGAATTAATGCTTTAGTCACTGAAGGAAGTTTATACCTCAGTGGGCATATAAATATTTGCAAGTGTATTTATATCAAAGCTGGCATGTGGAGTAGAGAGAAGTCATCTACGAAATGCTTTTATGACAGCATTTCTTAGCAGGGGTGTTTGGTTGTTGCAATTTGAATAGCTTTTAGACAATCTGGAAATTCAGAGTTAAAAGGTGTACTGGGAGATGGTTGAACTGATAGTTGTCATTCTAAACTGGGTTAACTCTTGCTTTGTCTTCTCTCTTACATCAGAAAAGCATTTTCCCCTTTGCAGAAGTTTCTGCACTCTGGTTTGGGTGAGAGAGAAGTTTTTTGGGCAGTTTAATGTGCCCAAGCAGCTCTTCTGAGTAATCAGGGTTTGGTGACCATGAACTTGCTCATCTGGGGGCAGCTCAACCACCACTTTGCAGAAGTGCTACTTTCTGCTATGCAGATGTATTTGGAGAAAGTTTGTGTTCACTCACTTTGCAGGTGAATTCTTACTTCATTTTAGTATTTTTCAATTAATTGGTTTTTCCTACTTGTTTTCCCCTTAGGATATTGTTTTTGCCTTATTTTGTACATTTATAAAAATTATTGCTATAATGTTAGAAATATTTATAGGTAGATACATCAGGTTTTATTGCAGTCTTGCTCTGTAATTGGTGGTTTATGGGTTTCTTAAGGAGAAGGAAAATTGTTGTTTTCAGTCTATATAGTCAAGAGTTGGCAAAGTGGTTTCATCTGTGTGAACTGTGCAGGGTTTGGCTTCACTGCAGCACTCTGTTGTCAACCTGACCTGTCTCAAGACCCCTCAAATTCTCCTGGTTACCTTGGGAACCAGGAATGGCTGGGTGGGATAAGTGACCACTGCCTTTCCCTGCCCTCTCCTTCAAACCAGCAACTGGGGAATAGGGATATTTAGACTTTACATTGTGTATTTGCTCTATAGTAAATACCTAAAATACACTTCTGGGCCACCCCAGTCTCCACAACCTGAGGCACACACCCTGTACAGTTCCCTTGGGCAGAAAGATGAAAATCATCTTTTTCCTCTCCAAATGCTCTTCCAAGTGAGGACTGCTCCCTCTGACCACTCATTATGCACAGAAATGGTGCAGAACTTCCTGTGCAGAAATGTCATCCCAAATGACAATCACAGAATACCACCGAGATATCTTCGGGGAGGAGATTGGACTACAATGCTGGGCACAATCCCAGAATTTCAGGAAAAGGGATTATTTTAAGACCAGAAAATTCTTGCCTAAGTTTCACATTGTATTTTCATTATCATGATGCGAAACACCCTGTCTTTAAATCAGCCTAAATTGTAATTAAATCCAGGACTCAGCCTAGCAAGGGCTCCCTTGGCTCTCGTGGCTCAGCCCTCAGTCCAGCTGTGGGAGGGGAGAGGAGAGCACAGCCTTCTCACAGCCTGGGCAGTGAGAAACAGCTGAAAACTTGAGTTCTGCAAGAGCAGAAGTCCTCATGGAGCAAAGCTTATGAGAGAGAAGGATGTTTTGATTCCTCTGGAGTGTCTGATAATAAATTATTGGAGTACCTATAGATGAGGATCCCACTGTTAGCACAAGAGCCACTTGAAAGTTAATTGTATAAAGCTGCTCGCAAAAATTGGTGCTTCATTTGTGAGCACATGGAAGATGTCATCTCCTCTGTAAATGTTCTCTGAAGAATGTCCTTCTGCCCACTTGAAATATAGCTACTTTGACGAGCTCAGTTGAAGTGTAAGAGATCCTAAAGTTCTGTCATTTTATAAAAAATCGTCATTGAATGTACAACAATGTGTGAGATTTCACTTGGGAGCCTGAGGAGTGGGTCTGCAGCAATACAGGTTAGAGACAGCTGCCCAATATTTAGTGTAAATACAGGAGTTTTGTTCACCAGATAATTTTGACATCTAGTCCTCAAGTAAAACTGCTTATTTTTAAGTTTATTTACAAAAAATGTGCTGCTTTTGATAGTGTGCTTCAGGAAAGGCTTGTGGGTAAAGAGTTGAGGGCAGAGGAGTGGGTGTTTAGCCCTGTTCAAGAGAGTGAGAGGTAGGAGCACTTTCAGTTGATTCATTAATTTGAAAGGACCTTTCTAGAGAGCAAAAAAAATTTATCTGCTGGATGAAGAAAGTGAGTGCAATCCAACGTAGAAGGGAAATTGTGCTGTTGTCTGACTGAAGAACTGCCCTTTTCCTGGTGCTTCACCTTCCCAGCCTTGCTGAGGTGCCAAGACCCTGTGGCCAGCACTTGGCTCTTCCTAAATTCCTCATGACCAGGAGCAGAAATTGTTTTCTGCCCCTCCAGCTTAATGAACCCTATCTGTTAACACGACTGATACAGAGTATTGATGCTGGGGAAAACGATGTAGTCTGTTTGCCTTTATTTATTTCTAACATCTGCTATTTAATATCCCACCAAATTGCTGCTATGCCAAAAGCTTTTGATTTGAACTCTGGGAATTGATTTTAAACTGCCAGTAAATACAGAAATGATGGTAACAGTCTCCATTAGCCATTAATCATTTGTGTCAAAGTTACTAATTTGAACTCCAGCTTGTGTAAACATCTCAGATGCTTCAGCATTTAAGCCCTGTTGAGCTGCCCACTGACACTGCATTATTTACTGATACTGCCCTGTAGCCATTAAATCTGTCTGCAGCTCTCACTGCTGTCTGGATTTAATGCACTCCTGACTTCCTGCGCTGGGAGCGTTGGGCTGGATTCACTGGTAAGGAGGAGAATTCCATCGTTTCATTCTGCAGCGCAGAGCTCCACGATAAATCCCGTCCCAAAAAATCAATGCAAGAAGGTAAAGATTATCAGGAGAAATGTGGCATTGGCCTGGAATTTGCACCTGCCTTTTTGAAGCACAGCTGCCTAAATAAAGCAGTGTCCTCATGGCAGGATTAACCCATCAGGTTCGCCCGTGGATCTGTTGCTGTAGTTCCCACAGGAATTTGTCCTAGCATGGAGGCTTGGCAAAAAGGAAAATGCAAAACGTGGAGTCCCTGGTGTGTGTGGGTTGGGGTGAGAGACGTGAGCTGAGTGGGTGCCACGGAGCTGGGGTCTGTGCCAGCCACGGTGGGGGCACAGAGAGCCAGGGAGTGTGGGCACAGGTGTCACCAGACTGCCACAGGTGTCACCGGGCTGCCTTGGAGGGACCACGGTGCTCAGGGAGCCCTCAGCTGGCATCCCTGCCCCTTCCCTCGCTCACAGCTCAGCCATGGAGATGCCAATCCCAATCCATTGGCTGTTGGAGAACGGGACTTTATTTTTAGAGATGGAAAGTTGGGTGGTGATTTCAGATGTACTTGGGGCTGCCACAGAGCACAGGGAGAGTTCTGTGACCCTTCAGAAACCCCAGTTCTTTCTCTGTAGAGCTTTTCTGTTAATCTTTTATATCCAGTTTTTAAATTTCAGTGCTTTGCTGGAAATTCAGTTTTCCGATGGAATACAGTTTAGAATTTGCGATGTGAATGGAAGTCCATTAAACTGGAGACTCGCAAATCTGTGAGCACCCTCTCGTGGGCTCCTGATGAATTACAGTGTATTACATCCTCCCAAATTTCTCTTCTTCCATGGATTTAAGTATAATTTACAGATTTTAACACATGCAATTAGAGAAGAGTTCTTGATGCTTCACAAAATACTTGTGGTCTCAAGTCACAGAATTCCAGACCAGTGAATTAAAATCTCATTCATAAACGATTTAAAGGTGTGGAGTGTCAAGTTGGCATAAAGACATTTAAACTCAGTTTGGTTTGTGTCAGGCTTTTATCCAGCCTAAAACCTTGTATTTCAGAAAACAGGGTTCAAAATGAGTGGATATATTTTCTCTTTTTAGAGATATAAGTGATATGGGATAATTTATGGGGCTCAGGAGACTGGGAATTTCATTTCTAGTAGGTGTTATTATTTTTCTTTTTGGCTGTGAGCATGTCTGTCAAAAAAAAAGTGGAATTCTGTACTGTTTGGGCCCTGTAGTCCAGAATTACCTGCCTGGACTGAGTCTGATGGTTCCACACATCTCATTAATGGCTCTCGATGCAGCTAACTGTGCTACACCACCTTTTTACATCTTCATAAAAACAATTAGGCACTTGAACAGCAGTTACAATTTTTCTCGAGTGACTAATGTTGAGCTTTGAGAAGGAAGTTATCCCAAGAATGTATTTCTGTGGATAAATACTAGTTTTTCATGCAATGCCCTTGAGCATTAAGCATCCTTTTACCTTCCCTTACTCATTTTAGCAATTAGAGCTGCTCTCATTTGAGAAGCATCTCCGGGAAGCTGCTCTCCAGAGCTCTTCCAGTTGGCTCCCTCAGCTCTTCACAGGTTGGGGCCGTGGTTTTCTCGGCAGCTCGAGGCGAGAGCCGTTCCTGCCCGCGCTCCCGGTGGGATCCAGCTGGGTGCGCGATGCTCCGGAGGACGGGCTGGATGCCAGCTGGCCTGCCAGGGGCTCAGCTCCTCCAGCTCAGCTCCTGCCAGGCTGCCAGCTCGCAGCCCACGCTCCCCTTCCCCTTCCCTAATGACAGGGAATGCAGCTTGCCTGCAGACGGGCTGGTTGCGACTGGGAGAACTGGTTTGGGTTGCAGTGTGATGGGTGCTGGAGCTGCCCTGCTCCTCAAACATTCCTGGTGTTATTTTCAGTAACTTTAACTCGTAAAAGCTTCCCCTCTCTCTACCTGCCTTATTATGAATGGAGAGGAGTCTTCCCTGTGCTTAACCTTCCAAGGATGCGAAGTTTGGCTTTCAGTTTGGCTTCCTCAAAGCCACCACCCCATGGCTCTCCCTCCCTTTGCTGACCCTCCTTGCCGGCGCTGTCAGCCAGGCTGGGTTATTCCCTGGAATCACCAGCAGGTGCTGTGGCGCCTTGGTTGCTCACGGAGCCCAAGTGATGGATTTGAAGCTGTGTTATTACAGGTAAATGAGAGGTACAAGGGGCTGTACTGCCATTAATGCCTGCATCCCTGATTTCCTGTGTTCCAGAATGGCGTTCTTCCTGGAGGAGGTGATGACTTGCACCAAGCGTCTCCTGGAGGTGATATCTGGCTGGCTGCCTCGACACTTTTTTGGTGCAATCCTGGTTTCTCTCCCAGCTCTTGCAGTTTTTTCACACTTCACCTCTGATTTTGAAACAAATATACATGTAAGTTGTCGAACTCCCTTCCATAATGTGTCAGTTTGGAGCTAACAAAGCTTGTTGCTCACCCGCCTTCCCCCACCTCCCTCCTGCTTTACATCTGTTTGATACAGATCCCTTGGAGGGCTGGGGCTTTGTGGATGATGGAATTCCCAGTTTGTTATGTAAACACAGTCATGGTGAAAACTCTCACACAAAAGAAGAGAGGATACCTAGAAATTCCTGCTGCTTACATACCTTTTTTCCTCTTAGACCAAGCACTTCTGCAGGAATTTTCTTGAGATAATGGAAATGGTTTATCTCAAGATTATCATCCTGGGCTGCGTTTGGACTTTGGAGCCAGAGAAACTGTGTCAGTGAACCTCAACACCAAGAGCAGCATTAGTGATGGGTGTTTTGGCTTTGCAGAGTGAGATGGAGGAACTCAAAGGAAAGAGCACTTGGTACCTAGAAATGGTCATTGCAGAGGCTGTGGGAGTGGTTAAAGGAATACAATAACTGCCTTCTGAAAAGGAATGGAAAGAAATTGTTATATTTAGCTCAGACACAGAGATCCACAGGGAATTTGGTGTCTCTGTTAATAAAAGTGCTCAGAAGTGGAGAACAAGTGGTTAAACATTTGTTGAATCACAGAATGGTTTTGGTTGGAAGGCATCTCTTGTTCCAGCCCCTGCCAGGGCAGGGGTGATGAGGGAAAGAATAGTTTAATTTAAAGGCCAACTGTAGCATAAAATTAAGGCTTAAAAACTGTGAATAGCAGTTCATCGCAAGCTGGAGATGAAAGTTTGTTTCTCTGCAGGTTTCTCTTAGTGTGTGATCCTTCCTTTCCAGGACCTTCAGGGAATTCTGTTTCACAAAGCTCTTGCTATTTCAGGGCCCTGGGTGTAGGTAATGACCAGATCCTCTTCATCTTCCTATCACAGCTTATTCCTGGGCGCTGGGAAGTGTTTGTTCCATGGGAATGTGTGACCACACATTTTTTGGTCCTTGATGATTTAAACACACATCCCGTGGTTATCACAATCATGGAAGAGTGTGGTTGACATTCTGTTACATCCCATGCTTAAGATCATTCTGCAGCTTCTACCTTTTGGAACTTTAGTTAAGAATTTTTAAGCTGTAAATTGATTTTTGTTGTTAATTCAATTCAATGATGGTCTTTCCTCTGCATGATTATCTGTAAACTAATTGTAGGGATGTTTTCCTCACACCAAAGCGAGCCAAAAACCTTCAAATCTCTCAAATCTGTCCGTTGATTTTGATACCATCCCATTCATCACCATCCTTGATCATCTCTCCAAATACTTCAGATGACGTCAGAACCACTTTATGAGTGTGTTCTCAATACTGCAGGTCAGGTTGAGTGGAAACACTTCAGACAGCAGCAGTAAAATGGTGATTTTCACCACCACACTGAGAATGAACGTTGCTTTCTTTCCTCTTGCAGGTGCTCCAGAGTCGTGGGGCTGTTGGCTCACTCTCCAAGAGATGTCCCAACTCGGCTTGTGCTCAGTGTTTCCACACTCACGGAGCTCTAGGAAATGGAATCAATCTATAGAGGGTCAGGTAAGTGTCCTCCTTTACTATGACATGGTTTTGCAAAGTTTTTTTTTAATTCTGAGCATTTTATACCCTCCCTGGATATAAAATAATTCAAATGAAAATTAACAAAAACAGCCATTAAAAAAAAACTTTCCAAAGCCATGCATCCATAGTAAAATCCAGCACATCCTGACCCTCTATAGACTGGTTCATGCTGAGGGCATCACTTGGAGTGAGAACCAGTGCTCTGCCACTTTAGGAGACCTGAAATGGGGGGAAAAAGTAAGTTGAAGTTACGTTTTTTTCTATGGACACTATTGAAATTCCTTTTATCTGTTTTTGAGTCATTTAAAAAAACGCAACAATTGTGCTTGTGGTTAAAAATGGTGAATTATGTAAGGTTTTTTCCCATGCACTGTGTCTGCTCTCAATCACATGCTTGTTTGTTATACCACAGGACTGCCAGGCTGCAGAGTCTGCGCTTCAGCTGCACAGGACACCTAAAGGGAGAGAGAAGGGGAGAGAATGATCATTTCATGCTGTAAAACACAGCATAGAGCTAGACCAGAACTCCTTAATCCAAGTGTGGAATCTCTGGTTTAGTTTGGATGGTCGTGAATATTCCTGGAAAACCAAAATTGGCACATGAGCTTGAGAGTTTTGAGCGCTGTAAGGTTGTACGTGGGGAAATGAAGGTGCTCTGGGCAGTGCATCTGTCCTGCACTTCCTTTCCTTTATCCAGGAGAGTTGAGGAAAGGTAAAAGGGGTTTTGAGATGCATCATTTGGGACAGAAAATGTGAAATTGGCCTTTCAAATTGACACAAGTGGTTGTGTTACCAAGTGTAAGTTGACAATGAGTGAAGCTGCCTTGTGTCACCAGGGCAGATCTTTCCTTACCTGGATTCAGCTGTTACAGGGCAGCGTGAGAACATTCTCTGAGAAGTGTTTCTAAAATCAGGCAGGTGGGTGAAATTGCATTCTGCATTTTCAATGCAATGGAATTTCAATATTCAGTTTAAAGCAGATGGGATTTGACCCCAGCGGTGGAGAAGGGGTCGCCATGAATTTTTACCTTCTTTTATTTTCCTTTTTTTTTTTTGGAATAAGAAGAGGCACTGAGCTTTTGGCAGAGGTAAGCTGAGCGCGCTGGGCGTTGCTGAAATAACATTGTGTGATAAAAAACTAAAATGGTGACAAACCACCTGTGCTAAAGGTTTTTGTGCTCCTGGAAGGGAAGATGTCCATCTTCACATGGCATCACTCACTGTGCCCATCCTGCAGGTGGAATTAGACCCTTGTCCCTGCTGTCCCCCTTTTGCTGCCGGCGTGGATGTGCAGAAGGGCCCTGGGCAGCTGTTAACGCCTAACTCCCCTCTCTCTCTCTGTTGCAGTACACCATGTTCATGTGTTGTGCCATTCTCATCACCATTGTGCAGTACTGTAACTTCTGCCAGCTCAGCTCCTGGATGAGATCCCTGCTGGCAACCGTGGTGGGAGCAGTGCTGCTCATCCTGCTCTACGTCTCCTTGTGCCCAACCAGGTGAGCCTCACACCACAGCTCTTGCTGCTGCAGCTGAACACATCTGGGCTTCTCCCCAGGGAAACAAGGGGCTGATGCACAGGATTTTGCTCTCTGCCATGGCTTTCTCCAACATCTCAACCAAAATAATTTTATTTCTGCTTTTTTTTTTAAGGATTTCAGGGGGCTCTCTCCTGTGGGACACCCTGCCCTCCGTGATGTGTTTCTAGGACACACTTATTGTTATCAGACTTGTAGAATTGCCTCTCACCACTAGTTTAAAAATCTATTTTGATAAGGAATTTCCCATGTATTTGCTGATGCCAGAGAGCCCAACACTCCTCTGGATTTATTTTTGCCCTTAGGAACAACGTATTTTTCTTCCACCTCCTTCCTCAACGCATTTTCCAGTGTGGAAGGCAGGTGCTTAGATTTAATGGGATCTAATACCCAGTTACATTCTCAGTTTCCTGCCTTTTCAGAGGACTCTGCAGAACAGTAACCAGAGGAATGAAGATAATGCAGTTTCTGTGCAATAACCTTAAGTTTTTCCAGTTTTTCTCTGATAAGCTAATTTTCCCCAAGGAGAACTTGTTTGCAGAATTCTCCTCCTATTTTCTTGCCAAGAGAGTCAAGGGGGTCCTTCCAGCCTTCTACTCCTATTGGCAAAGTTTTATAATCAACTTGCACCTCTCAGTGGCTTAAGACTCTCTCTTGGGATGGACTTTGCAAGGTCTTCTCCTCAATTAGTCAGTTCCACTCCTTCTTCGGAGACCTGCTGAACCATGAAAAACATGAAAAAAAACCCCAAACAAACCAAAGGAAGTTTGCAGATACATGTTTTAGTGAGTATTTAGTTTTAATTCCCTCTTTGAGTATCTTCAGTGGTGTCTTTTAGTCTTGATTAAATTTATATTAAAAAATATGGAGAATAAAAGTCACCCCTTACGCCTGTTCACATCTAGAGCTGTTCAACTGCAGGTCTGAAAAGGTGATTGGTGGAATTGATCCTGAACAAAAGTAATAGAGATTTAGTTAGTGAAACTCATAACTTCTGTTTGTTAATAATCATCTTTTTGTTCCTCTCTTGATCATGATTCTGATAGTACTTTTTGTCATAGTGGTAATTGCAGCCTTGTCTGCACCACAGACAGATGGAGTATGCAGTTTTACTTACTTTTCCAGTTGTAACTAATCCTGAGAGTTTGATACTCTCTAGGTACTTGATTGCAGTAGAGAAATTGTAATACAACTACAAAAAGTGCTTGAACTACTTATTTTCTCTAATGGCATTTTCAAAAATTGGTTCTGTGTTATGGTTTGTTTTTTGCTTTGTTTTGGGGTTTTTTGGCAGTTTTTTCTCTTTGGAGTGGTTCGGATTTGGTTTTTTGTGTTTTATTTGTAAAATCTTGGTGCTGTGTGCTCAGATAAGATGAAGGCATAACTGAGTCTTAGAGTTCTGGGATTGCTTTTCCCCATTTCCCAGGTAAGATGGGATTGTTTAACAATTACTTGTTCCAGGCATCATGAAGTTCCAGTTTCCCTTTACAGGGATTTGCAGCTCTGGTTGGTTCTGTCTTCCAAGCAGATAAGTCGTGTTCAGGCATAGTTTGTGTGAAGCTGATCAGGTGTGCAGTGCAATTATTGGCCTATGTAATAGAGAAGTTTAAAATTCTGTCTGAAATGCTGCAGGACGGTTTGTTTATTGCTTTAACTGTCCCTCTGAAATCAGTGCTTTTTTGATTTCAGCTCCATGGAAGTTCCTCATCTAGATTTGGCGCAGAACTTTAGGTAAGCTTTATATAAAATTACCATCTTTATGTTTATGGATAGAAACATTTTCAGTGAATTATATACAGCAAAACTTTGCATCCACAGTAATAACTTGGAAATTCAACAAATTGGTTCAGCAAGTTGTGTTTAAACTCCTCATGTACATACTTTCCTTTACAGATGACTTGGGTATGACCAAAATTCATCAGGGCTGCTGCAATGATATTTTCTCCTTAAATTGGATTTCTAGGAAATAGGAGCTATTTAAAACAGCCTCTGTTTTTCTAGTAGCAGCGGTTTTCAGAGCATTATCTGTCCACCTCGAGCTGTTGATTTGATTTCCTTGGGTGGTTTGCACCATTCAGAAGCAGTATGAGTTGGATGCTCTCACAGCTGGGCAGCTGAGAATTCCCTGTGGTAGAGGAGCTGCCACTGGAAAAGCTGGATGGGCAGCCAGCAGCCTTCCCAGCATGGAATGTGACAGTCTGGGCCTGGCTGTCACCTCTCCTAGGCAGAGCAGGGAGTTGTAAAACTGAGAGCAAAGGAAATTTCAGCCCCCTGATTGTCAAAGCAAACAAAAATCCCTTCCTGGGTTATTAATGGTCCCTTAAAATAAACATGTTAAGGATTCACTCTGATTATTTCAGCATTGAGTTTCTCATGGGTTTATTGCAAGTTTTACAATACCATTTTTAAGTGTTTTTACTGGTCTTTTGTATTAGACAAGTCTGTGTTTGCTAATTGCAAATTTGGGGGCAATGTTTGGGCCGTCTTGGGTTCGATTGAGCCCAGCATGGTTGGGTTCAATCAAACATTGATGTGTGACCTGGTAAGGTATCTAACAGGGGTTTTCAGGAACATGTTGCTTTTCCTGGGAGGATGTGTCAAAACAAAATTACTTTTTAATAACTCCCATCTCCATGAATGCTGTGGTAGTTTAGAAAACACATGGGGTTTAGTATGGAGGGATGGGAACTGTGCTTTTTTGGGTATTTCTTCACCTAGGAGTCAGCATGTACTGCAGTGTTGGGGTTTGGGGGGCTTTGGCTTTCCTAACATGGGTTTTCCATTTTCCTGGTTTTGATTCATGAAAGAGAAGTTAATTTTCATAACAGAATTCCAGTTCATTGAATCCAGAATGGAAATTTAAAGCCAAAAGTACAGAGGTGGCTTTTTTTTTTTTTTTTTTGTAAATTAAAACACTGCAGGAACTTGCTGAAAAGGCAATGAACAAAATATTAAACATGTGGTGCTCACTCCAAAAGTTTCTTAGGATCAGCCCAAGTTTGGCTCCTCAGTTGTTTACTGTTATTTTGTGAAATTACCAAAGCTTTTTTGCTGCTCAGAATTACAAACCTCTTCTTCAGCAGCTCAGCAAGCTCCTGGCCAGCTGCTAATCACTGACCAATAATTCATCCTGCCTTAAATCATTCAAAACCAGGTCTTCCGCTCAGTGACAGAAATCTGTGAAAAGACCAACCTGTCAAGCATTGTACTCCTGCAAATATTTTCTTTCCATAAGTGTGTACCTTGTAACTCCTGACAGGTGAAGGTGACAGACCAAACCATTGGAGGTGTCTCTGTGAGGAGGTGTGGAGGGAGCTCTGCCTCCTTTGCAAAGCCTGGCCTGTGATTTAAGGGCCAAATAAGGCAGTGTCCAAAATACCTCACTCATTAAACATTTTTAAACCTTGTTTTTCACTTTTTATTAGGATGTTGTCTGTGCTTCTTCAGCTGGGGAAGAGACCCACGTGCTGATTCTGCTCAGCACTGCCTTTCAGTCCAACTCCCCTGACCTGACCCTGCCCAAACTTGTACATTAACATGTATTGGAAGTTAAAAGAGAGAAAAGGGAGTTAATCCTTGTACTGTTTCTACCATTAAACAGAGTTTAGCTTCTTTTTTCAGGTCTCTTTTGCTGTATATTATTGTATACCACATTTCTAGAGTACAGAATTTCCCCTTTTTTCTGGTGATAGTCCAATAAAAAGGTGAAACTCTCTTAGCCTAACAAAATTTTTTGCTGCACCTTTCTCCCAGAATTAAATAAATCAGCTTCCTTGCTTACCCCGCTCACCACAAAAGTTTTCCTGTGTTCTAAGAGGGCTAAACAAACTTTAATGAGGTTGTTCCCTTTCCTTGATCAAGAATAGAGATAATACTAATGTTGCCTGGGAAGAGAGACAGTGGTAATGGTAATGAAGTCTTAGCACAAAGTTCATGTCTGTAAATAAAAATACGGAGTTTGCCTTGTTTTCCAGGCAGTCCAGTTCTTCAGCCCAAAGGATACAGCCATGAACTTTGTCTTTTAAGCAGGAAATATTTCTCATTTTCATTCCTTCCTCACCTCAGAGCAGGTGGGATGTGTCACTTTCCAGTGTGGCTGCTCAGGGGGAACAGCAATAGGGCTCTTGAGTGGAAGATGAAACCACTTGGTTGTAGGGAAGAGTTTGTAGGCATCCACTGTGTGTTTTTCATGGAAAGCAGCAGTTTTATCCCCTTTTCCACACCATTCCTCCCTTGCATTCCTCTCTCAGGTTTAGCAGGCAGAGGCATTCTCTTTCCATATAGCAGGATATCCAAATCCAAACAGGGGTTACTGGCTTAGAAGCAAACTGGCTCTCCAAAAATCTCTGTAAGTAGAAAGCCATTAGCTTTATGATTTGTGATCAAGCCAAAGGAGATTCTATCTCTGGAGTCTCACTTGTTCCATGTTCACAGGCTGGATGGAGGTGCCAAGTTAATAGAGAGGGGGCTGTGCCAGGCAGCACTGCTGCTTTGACCCCTGCACTGCAACACAGCACTTCACCAGTTTGAGTTAAAGAAACATCGTGAGCTCGAGATTTCAATTTGAATTACTGTTAAAATCAGTTTTCTGCTGCAGCACCTCATAAAAAGTAGAATTGAGGAAGATTGGGATGGGGGCTTGATCCTTTCTGTTGGAGGTGTGGGAGGTTTTTCTTCTTTTCATTCCAAAGGGTGACTCCAGGTCATGGCTGCTGCCTGAGTGAGGTGACTTATAGTCCTGTAGGTCCTGTAGCCTGGTCACTGCAACATCCACAAACTGGATTTCCAAATGGGGATGAAGCAGTTGCTCTCTCCTTCAGGCTGTGATCAGGGCTTTCCATACTGATGCACAGTCGATAAAAATGCCTGCTCTGGAGAAGCCACTGCACTTCTTTTTGAGTTCCCAACCCATTCCCCTATTAATGAAATGAGGTCAATGCACAGTGAATCACTCCCTGCACATGCAGATCTCAGGGCTGGGGCCCACGTGGCCAGCAAGGTCAGGCCATGCTGAGCAGCTCCTGGAGAGCTCCCTGGTGCCAGCTCCAGGAATGGGGAATGGGAGGCAGCAGCTCCTTCCCAAAAGGCAGATCTTGCCTTCCATTGTTCTTGATGTAATGTTTGTGGTGCTCGCCTGATTCACTGAAGAGGAGTTAAAGTACTTTGAGGCGTGTTTTGTACAACAAACTGTAAATAAAAAGCCTTTAATGACTTAAATAAATCCCTGTGGCAGGAATGTCTGATGTTAGAGCAGATTATCTGGATCAAACTTGTACTCTCAGAGGAGTAACATAATGGTTGCTCAGATCCTTTCTCAGATCTCTGCCCACAAGATAGGTGAAATAATGAACTCAGATTCAGAAAAGAACCTGAATCATGCTCCTTAACCGAGATTCCTTCCTCACTTGCCCCAGCATCTTATTTTCCAAGATCTTTTATCTACCATCCCCTCATTTACTTTTATAAGCCCATCAAGCTGTGAGGGTATTGTGCCACCTGAAAAATAGGTAGCAAGGATTGTATTTCCGGAATTGTTCCCTTCTAGTCATTAATTATGGAATCATTTAGGCTGGAAAAGACCTCCAAGATCAGGGAATTATAGAATATCCTGAATTGAAAGGGACCAACAGGGATCAACCAGTCCAACCATTAACCCAGCCAAGGCCACCACTAAACCATGTCTTTGTCTTAGTCTCTGACTTGTCTTTCAGTGGAGGAAATAAAAAGGTTCATAACAGAGGTTCTGTTGAGAATAAGGGAGGAAGGAATGTCTTGGTACAGCAATTACAGGAACCTGATGATGGTGGGGCCGTACTTTGAGCTGGGATATTTCCTCCTTTCATGGTCCCCTTGTGAAGAGGGGAATAAAATGAATATACCTTCACTTCTCCTGGGAGAAGTATATTTATGGTAGAAAACAAAAGAAGTAATTTCCAATGTAATATGTCTTATCTTTAATCTGAAATTCAACCTGCGTACTCTGTATTGTAAATATTTCACTCACAGGAAACTTTTTTCCCCGTAGGCTTTCTGTGAAAAGTGAGTAGATACAAAGACTGTGGCACAGAGGAATGTTTTTGGAGATGGGGCACATTCATCTGTCTCACAGCTGTGCTGTGGTTTTGTTTCATCACAGCTTTCTGTCAATCAAGTGTTTGACAGTGAAACTCAGAAAAAGAAGCTGTGCCTGTAATAAAGTTCAATTCTAAAATATTTCCGGAGTGGAAACCTGTCCCCCATGGACATGAAGCAAAAAAATGAATTGAGAAATGTTTTCACATGTTACAGGAACAAATTCAGCCTTCTCTTCTTGAGCTGTTGCTCCAGTTGCACTCTGAGTTTTAATCCCTTCCTGCCTTCCCAGAGAAATGCAGGCAGGTGCTGAGTGTGGATTCCTTTCTGGCTCTCCAGGAGAAAGTTTGATGTGATGCTTTCCCTTTTCAAATCATCTCTTAACTTGAAAAACTTCAGCTCATGTCTGCTCATATCAAACCTTAAGCTTTGGCATAATTTTATTCCAAAAATGCAGTTGGATCCCTGCAGAAATGACTGCGTGCCAAGCTGTCTGGGTTTAGCCTTCGCTTCTGGGATTGCATAGGTGGGGCCTTCTCAGATTCATTTTGTGTCTTTGCATCTCTCCAGAAAGTTGAGCTCAGGGAGTGCAGATGTCTCTTCGTTCAGGGTGGTTTGGCACTGGCAGACGCTCCATCAGCGCCTCATAATCTGCACAGGCAGGCGACAAACTGTCAAAAGGATCTGAAATACTGCTCCCAATCTATGGCAGACAGGGATTTTTGATTATTTTATGTAATCTTGGCACTTGGAGAAACTTTCTGTCTCCACCATGAAGAGCTTCAGTGGTTTTACCATAGAAAAGACGTCAGCACAGAGCTCCATGTTCTCCACTTCCATGCAGTTCATAGAACCACAGGCTGGGCTGGGTGGGAAGGACCTTAAGGCTCATCCAGTTCCAACCCCTGCCATGGGGGTTCTGCATGATGTGTCTTGTACAGGGTTATCTTCTTCCAAACCCTTCGTGTGTAGCATTAAAGGCAAATGGCAAAGGCTCCTGGTCCTTGATGAGAAGTCTAGGGAAAGGCACAGGAGTGTAAAGCAGGTGGTTCAGAATATTGGAGGTAATAAAAAATACAAAAGTAGATAAATTCCACAAAACTCACACACAGACCCTGTACAGACATTCAGTGCACTCAGATACCTAAACACACACAGAGGTAAATATTTACATGCAGTGCTTTTAGTAATGTACTTAGATATAATGATAACTGTTTCCTTGGTGAAGTCCTTAAAACAGGATTGGGCAATTTCTGTGCCACTGAACCCGATGATAAGGAAATAGTTGGTGGGTTTAAGGAAGTACTCGGTGAGTTTAAGAATTAAATTAATTCTTTGGCATTTTCTTAACAGCAGATGAAGTTCTCGATACATATTTTATAATTTAGTGTGTAACTGCGCCTCCCACACTTCCTTTTCCAGCAGACGATTTCTAACTGTGGAGCAGGGATGTCGATGCCCTAACTTTAAATGCACCTGTGTGTTCTTCCCTTTGTGCAGCTCCAGAAAGAGCCCATGCAACAGCTCGATGCCAAGTGACACGAAGAGGCCGGCGGAGCTGATCGGTCAGGAGGTGATCCTGGTGTCCTTCCTGCTGCTCCTGCTGGTCTGGTTCCTGAACCGGGAGTTCGAGGTCAGTTACCGGCTGCACTACCACGGGGACGTGGAGGCTGATCTGCACCGCACCAAGATCCAGAGCATGAGGGATCAGGCTGACTGGCTACTGAGGAATATCATCCCATACCACGTGGCTGAGCAGCTGAAGGTGTCCCAGAGCTATTCCAAAAACCACGACAGCGGCGGGGTGATCTTTGCCAGCATCGTGAACTTCAGCGAGTTCTACGAGGAGAACTACGAGGGCGGCAAGGAGTGTTACAGAGTCCTGAATGAACTGATTGGGGACTTTGATGAGCTGCTGAGCAAACCCCACTACAGCAGCATTGAGAAGATCAAAACCATCGGGGCCACCTACATGGCGGCATCGGGGCTGAACACCTCGCAGTGCCAGGACAGCAGCCATCCCCACGGGCACCTGCAGACCCTTTTTGAATTTGCCAAAGAAATGATGCGGGTGGTGGATGACTTCAACAACAACATGCTGTGGTTTAATTTTAAACTCCGGATCGGCTTCAACCACGGCCCCCTCACAGCTGGGGTCATCGGCACCACCAAGCTGTTGTATGACATTTGGGGGGACACTGTGAACATTGCCAGCAGGATGGACACCACCGGCGTCGAGTGCCGCATACAGGTGAGTGAGGAGAGCTACCGCATCCTCAGCAAGATGGGGTATGACTTTGACTACAGGGGGACGGTCAATGTGAAGGGGAAGGGTCAGATGAAGACCTACCTTTACCCCAAATGCATGGACAACGGGATCGTGCCGCATCACCAGTTGTCCATATCTCCAGACATTCGGATTCAAGTGGATGGCAGCATTGGGCGGTCTCCGACAGATGAGATTGCCAACCTGGTGCCTTCTGTACAGAATTCTGATAAGATAGCCCATGGCACAGATAACTCAGAAGCCAAGGACATCCTTCCTTCCGCCAAGAAGCTCCAGAAAGACGCGGCGAAGGCAGAGGAGAGGAGCAGGTTTGGCAAAGCCGCAGAGAAGGATGACTGCGAGGAAGCGGGGACTGAGGAGGTCAATGAACTGACAAAGCTAAATATCTCTAAGAGTGTATGATGAACTGTCAGAGTTGCATGAAGTGCTCTGTCCATAGAAACACACAGACTTTTGCAATTGGCAGTTTTCTTTTTCAAGAGAGACCTTCTCCACACCTGGGTTGTACGTTTGTGTTCATTTTGGCACCTGGGGCTGTGTGGATCACGGCTCTTCAGGGCTTGTTTTCATCCATCTCTCTCCTCCATGCCCCAAATCACATCCCAAGCTCCCCAGCTCCCTGTGCAACCATCTTACAGCTGAGTAGAGGATATTAAGTGCCTTCAGATATACTCCATTGGACTCCCTGTCAAGGTACAGAGGCCCCAAGTGAAATCATAGCTTTGGGTATTTATCTAATTTTAAAGAAAAGAAAAGCTGTGGTTATATAATTTTTATTGTTGTTTCTCACAAAACACTTTTTTTGGCTAATGCAACTCCTTGGGTTTTTTATATCTCTCGGAACAATGTTTTACTGTTATCAGACCTTTTGTATGTAACACACAGACATGTGCATGTATCTACCATATGAGACTGCTATAAAGTGCCAGTAATGCACCACAAGAATGTCTGGGCGAGGGGTGACACGACTTTGGGTCGGGCTGGAGGGGGAGTTGTGCCATGGCTCAGCCTTTAGTTAGGGCAGGAGGAACAGCTGCTGTCGTTCTGTTCTCCTTTCCTGATGCTTTCTGCAGCCTCCATGTGCCATCGTGTGCTTTGGATACACTTCTTTTCCTTATAGCCAATGAGTTACTGACACGTGGGAATGGAATGAGGGTTGGGACAGCGCCAGCTCTGGGAACTGATTTCCAGAAGCAGAGGAGAGACCACGGGAGTGCTGCAGTTCAGGGCTCCCAACTCCCTGTGCGGCTCAGTGGGCGAAGGTAGGTGACATCGGTGTCTCCGAGCTGATTGGAGAGAGAGAGAGAGACAAGCAAAATAAATGTTTTGGGAATGCCTTTATTTATTTATTTATTTATTTTATTCCTGTTTGGGTTTCTTTTTTAAATTTTATTTGGGAATTTCTGCGTGCGCAAGGGACTGGGAGAGATTAATTGTTCGTGGGTTTAACAGGAATGATAAGACAGTGTTTGAGCCTCTTTGAACTACCAACCACTGTGAGGATGTTACCTTTGGCAATATTTGTTTCCAAGCTGGTGACTCTTCGGAAGCCACCAAATGCAGTTGAGTATCCCAGCTTCCCTCTGGACTGAACCAATGGTGCTGCACAATATTTTTCAGGATTTTCCCCCCCACACACACACACTGTGCTTTTGCAGCAGGGAAGAGAACAGCATGCTCCCTGCCTGCCACTGAAAGCAGGAATAGGAAAAAGAGTCTTGTAGTGAGCTGAGAAGCACAATCATTTCCCAGTCCTGTGGATGACTCCATGCAGGTCCCTGGGAGCAGTGGCCTGCAGGAGCTGCTGGCACAGAGGGAGCTGTGGGATTGGGGGGGCTTAGGCTGTGCCAGTCTGCCCTCTGCATGCTTCCACCACCTCCCTCACTGGCATTTGATGTCCTGCTGTGGATTGTATCGACCATTCAACTATTCCACCTCAGCCAACTCCCTCTGACACCAAATGAAGTGAAAGGATATTTATGCCCAAAAGAAGTTGATCAGCCAGGGAAAGGCCGTACTGCGCTGGCTGTGTGGTGCTGGGGGCTCTGGGTCTTTCCATCTCAACTTGAATCAGAATATGCTACTGATTCTTCTTCTTGTCCCCATGTGATTTTTGGGGTATGAGTAATAAATACATCCATTGTGGAGTTCCTATTCAGCTGTTGGAGATCTGTCTCCTCTCCATGGTCAGCACAGGGCTTGAAGCTTTTGTCAGATGTGAGTCTGTGGGATTTCTGGATCTCAGTTAAACACGACTGTGCACACTGGTCCTGCAAAAGCTGCTGTTCATGAACATCAGTATTCCATTTGATAGGAAAGCTGTTCAGAATTCATCTTCCTCATTCAATCTGCCAGCACACAACAAACTAGGGGATCCTTACCCCCAAATCCCAGTCCCCACAGATGCTGTTGCCTGTTTGGAGGCTGTTCCTGGTAAGCAGCAGTGTGAGGTGTTTGTGAGTGCACAGTTTTCCAGCAGCTTCCTTCTCCCTAGGTTACAACTCCCCCTTCCCCGTGGTGGGTTGCACTTCCAACTTTCAGGTAGTAATTCTGCAAATACCTCTTGCATCCGAAGAATGTATTCCTGAAACCATTTAAAGGGTTCTTGGTTCCGTTAAGGTGTCAGTATTCCCTTTCCTATAGTTGATGAGCTAACATGATCCAGAATTGTTTACATGCCTTCTAGTGTTACATTATTGTCTCAGAGTCGTTCCAGCCTTTCTCCCTGTCACTTCTTTCTCCCAGTTTTATAGACCCTGCCCACGCTTGCTCTCCCCCTGCTCAGCTGTTTGCAAGGGCAGAGCTCAGTGGGGACGCGCTGGCTCTTTGAGACGCTGCACAATAACCAAACCTCCACCAGCCCCAGCCCTGCACCCTGGGAGAGGTTGGCACCCTGTGGTTAAATCCAAAAGGAAAAGGTGCTGGAATGGGACCCCAGACCCAAAGCACCTTCCTCTTCATTTTTCAAGCACTTCAGGATGCAAAATCCTCCTCCTCCAGCCTATAAAGTACACAAGGCTTCCGTGCTGCCGTGGTGTGGGGCTGTGGGAGTATCGTTGGGTTTATGGGAACAACCGAATACCAAACCCCAAACCCACCAAGGCCTCTCTTTGCTGGCCCTAAGCAAATAAAGGCACTGAGGACAAGAGCAGTGGTGGACTCTGAAATCGAGGGCTGTTGTCTGCTCTGGGAGCTGCTGACGATGTTACTCTGCCTTAACTCTGGATTGAAAAAGGGTCATTATGGGTAATCAGTGATGCCCTGTTTGCTCACTGCCCTGACAGCAGCAAGGATCCCACAGCTGGGGCTGCAGGGCTGTTGGGGGTTAAATCTCCTAAATTGCTATGTAGTAACCAAATCAAGAAGTTCAGTTCTCAGTGGATAGTTTGGAGGGGGAGATCTTCCAGGCACAAGGAGCGAGGAGATACCTGTTTGTGTTGCAAACCAGTGTGAGCTGAACCTTCACACCTTCCCTTCTACGCCTTTGAAGATTTGTCCTGACACAGAAATTACTCCGGGGGCGTTTCTGGCAGCATTGTGCAGCTCTGCTGCAGAATTCCTGACACGTGTGTGCTGGTGGGAGGCCACGGGCAAAGTTCACTGCATTCACACCCCTGTGGTGTGTGTGCTCTTGGTGCCAGCAGTGTTGTCAGTGAACATGGCGGGGTTGGCTGGGTCCCAGAAGTTTATTCCACAAGGACAAACCATGCGTGGCTGTGCTTCCGATCCTTAGGGTGGTTTAATGGCAGTGATTTAAAAATGGTCCAGAGAAGGAGGTTGGGGAGATCACTGAGTATTTGTGAGCCCCATGTTGCCTTCCGCCACTTGCAGCACCTGTTCAGCAGTGCAGAGTGACAAGGAGTGCACAGAATATTGTTGGCAGTGAGGTCTCAATCTGCTGCTAACACACCAAAGTGCTTTTCCTCCCTGCTGCTCCTGAGAGAGATTTCTCATTGAGAACCAGGTAAATGGCATTCCCATTGATTAACTTCTGGTGTTAGGATTTTGAGAAGGATGGATTTGCCTGGTACTTCCCAGGCTTTGGGGCCATTCTCCTTTGCTGGAGATAACGTGAGTTCTGCGAGCAGGGTGGGACAGTGCTATTACCTGGCTGTGGCTCCTGCTGTGTCCCAGGAGGGACAGAATGAGGGGAGGAAAGGATGAATTCCCCAAGGGCTTTACAAAAAAAGTAAGTATTTGGATACTCTTTCTTTAGGGCTGAAACACAGAAAGGAGGTGCCCAGGGCAAAACTGAAGGGAGCTCCAAACCAAATTCTGCACCCATAGCAGCTTTAGCTAAAGAGGAGTTTATTCTGGAGTAAAAGGGCAAGTTTTTAGGGTTTCTGGCATTTTAAAATTGTGAACTCTGACCTGTTTCTAAATCTTTCATTCTAAATACAGCAAAAAGTGTTGCAAGGGAGCAGTTAAGTCACTTCATGTCACAACATCTCAAGTGGCTGAGGGTGCCTGAGGTTGGCTGTAATGCCTTTGGCTGTTTAACTGTGCGCCTTGGCTTGTGGGGTTTCTGCCAAATTTAAAGACACTGTATTCTCCCTTCTTTTCTGCTGTGGTCTTGTTTGGATGGGACACACAGGTGGCTGTTGCCTCCGTGCTCCTCACCTTTGGGAATCTGTGTCTTCCTCATTGCACAGCAGCGCCTGAGCTGAGGGCACAGCTCTGGGTGCTGCTGTCTCTGCTGGTGCCTCTCTTGCGTCCTGAGGAATGGGGAGAGTGTGTTTGCTTTGATGTCTTGGTCCATCTTGCCTGGTCACAGCTGCAGCTTCATCCTCTTGGTGGTGACAGAAGATAAAGAAGAGGCATGTCCCTGCAGTTAATTTAAGAATTAAATTTTAAAATGCAGTTGTTATTTATTGATGTGATTTTTCCAATTGCTGGCAATGCCACAGGGGTGGTTTGACTGTAAGTACGGAATGATTTGCATGTGGGAACAGGCGGAGTGGAGGTGCAGGGATGAGCCAGTGCCATGACACTGCCAGCTCAATGCCCAGGCAGCTGTGAAAAGCCAGTCAAAATCTCAGAGTAATGCTGAGACTTGACTGGCTGCTTGTGGAGCATCACTTTGGGCAGGAAAGTCATTTGCTCCAATGTTTTTCTCCTTTTGAGTTCTCTCTGCAGGCTGTAGCAGTCTTTGTTTTGTTTCCTGGTATAAAACTTGAATTGCTGTTTGCTGTTGCTGAAACTGAGCTGTGCAGGCAGTGGCAGTGGGATTCTGCAAAATCCTATTAAAAAGTTGGAATTCATAACCATTACACACCAATTCCTGCAGGCCCTGGAGGTGTAGGAGTGCTGCCATGGTCTGAAGGTGTTTCAGTTCAGAGTTGTGCATAGAACACAGTGTCATGGTTTGGCTCCATATGGTAACATGCTTCCAGGTTTGGAATCAGGGAGACAAGGAGAAGGGAATGTGGAATGAGCTGTTGGGTGGTTTCAAGGGCTGCTCTGTATGTCCAGGTGTGCTGTACAGGAAGATGTCACAGGTGTGAAGCAGAGCCTCAGCTTCCCAAACTGTCCTTGTTTTCTGGGGGGGACCAGAGAGCCTTAAAATGGGCAGATTTTATTAAAATCTGCATTAACACCACCCTCTGAACGCCGTCCAGAGTTTTATCGGTGAAAGTCAGACAACAGCAGCTTATTGACTTTGTCTTATTTAAAGAGTTCATTTAAAATCAAACATCAGGCTCAGCAGAGGTTGAAGGAGAAAATGGGTGGAGTGTGTCTTGTCTTAACAGCAGTGCAGTTTGAGGGTGCCATGGGGAGGAGGTTTGAGGTGCTTTGCAGGCACTGGGTAAAGCTCTGGTAGGAAAAAAAATACAAATACTCTGTGTAAAATCTTACTCAAGTCTTTCTGATGTGAACTGAACTTCTGTCTCAGCCCTCATAAGGGGCTGGGCTGTACAACACGTACAGAACTGTTTGCTCCTTGCCTTCAGGAGTCAGTATTGGCTTGGGAGACAGATTAGTTTGGACAAAACAGATTGGTGGGAGATACTTAAAACTTTTTCTTTCCTGGTCCCTTATTGTAGCTGCTAAACATTTGCTGCCCTAACCCAGCTGTCCAGCCCGAGGCTGCAGGAGGCAGGTGCCCAGCATCTTCCCATGCACTGCTCCAGAGTCAGAGTTTGACATTCTTTTTAGGAGCTGTCCCATGTTCCTGTCTGCATGCTGGAGATCAGTGTCTGAGGAAGCAGTCGTTGGTGTTTTACACTTCTGGAATGACCCTGAGGCAACTGTTGGCCTCTCCCATCTCAGCCTTGGTGTCATTGTCTCCATTCCCTCCCTGTTTTCTGGCTCACTGCAACAATTTCATAGAATCCCAGAATAGTTTGGGTTAGAAGGAACCTTAAAGCTCATCCTGTTCCACCCCCTGCCATGGGCAGGGACACCTTCCACTAGCCCAGGTTGCTCCAAGCCCTGTTCAGCCTGGCCTTGGACACTTGCAGGGATCCACAGGAGCAGCCACAGCTTCTCTGGGCAACCTGTGCCAGGACCTCACCACCCTCACAGCCAGGAATTCCCTCCCAATATCCCATTCCACCCTGGCAGTGGGAAGCCATTCCCTGTGTCCTGTCCCTCCATCCCTTGTCCCAAGTCCCTCTCCAGCTCTCCTGGAGCCCCTTTAGGCACTGGAAGGAGCTCTGAGCTCTCCCTGGAGCTTCTCTTCTCCAGGTGAACACCCCCAGCTCTCCCAGCCTGGCTCCAGAGCAGAGGGGCTCCAGCCCTTGGAGCATCTCCATGGCCATAATGGATTTTAATGTCCAGAAATTGCAGTGTTCTCTGAGTTGAAGAACTGCAGAGAAGGTCATGGCTGGGAACAGTTAGTAAAATTTTAAGTTCCCACTCTCATCAGTGATGCTCTGACCAATTTGTCATCCAGCTCATTGTTGGATATGTGGTGTAAGCCAGTGCCACTGCTTGCATGTCACTGATTTGGTCTCAAATCTTCCTTCAGATGAGTCAAAGCAACTTTCTCGAGTTTTTCCTTCTTTTCCTCCTTCAGTTACTCTTGTCTTCGCTTATTTCTACCTTAGTGTGTTGGCTCCATGTTATTTGGAATTGAACATGGTTTGTATTGATTTGAGCTGAGGTTTGACTCAGGGCAGGGAAGGACACGGCGTGTGCTCCATCTGCAGGTGTGCCCGGGGGGAAATGCCTCTTCAGTGACTCTGACACTCTGCCTTTACCAGGTGAGCCCAGAGGTGTGTTTAGGGTTGGTTTCCAGTGTTGGCTGTACCACTCCAGCTTGTCCAAAGGAGGGGGTGGCAGCACTGCTGGCTCTGCTCTGTGCCACTGCCTCAGCTGGAGTTTGGCCACTGCACCAGGAGGTGTTCAGGAGCCCACAGTTACCAGAGTGACCCTCTCCCCAATTTAATTGCTTCTAGTTTCAGAGCCCATGCTGAGATACAGCGATCTATAATATATGTGCTGAGACAGAGACCTGGTACATCCTACTGCGAGTACAGCTTTAAACTTCCAAAGTACTAAACTCTTTAAAGCCAAGAGCCTTAACAACTCCAACATCTGCTGAGACAAGAAACACAGTTCCGAGTTTGCACTGAGTATTCGGGAATTTTTCGTGCTTGATGTTGGGTATCTCTGGTTTTTGAGGAGGCAGCAACAGTGTCCAAAGATGACAAGGATCTTGGCCACCCCCACCCAGTTCTCCAGGAACAGGTAAACAAGCTCCCCCCTTGTGCTCTCAGGAAAGTCATCTCACTCCCCAGTGCTGGCAGGGTAGCTTTAAGTGTTCTATGGCTTGGGAAAGCTCCTTCTTTCCATGAAACAGTATTCTTAACTTAGCATAAAATGTTGTCTTTGCTGATGGCAGGGGCTGGATTCCTCCTTTCCCACCTTCAGGGCCTTTCAGTCCTGGGGCACTGAGGGGAACAAGGCAGGGATGTAAATGCTGGGAAAGGTGGGTCAGTTGGGAAGGAGCTGGATGTGCCCCTGGAGCTGGCCCCAGTGGAGGAGCTGCCATGTAGGTCCTGTAGCAATGCCAGGGCAGCAGCAGCTCCAGCAGCTGAGATGTCCTCTAGGCTCTGGGGAGGTTTGCTCCTGGACAGTGCCCTGCTGCCTGCTCCATGCAGCCAGTCCATAGACACTTAGTAAATGCAGCTTCCCTTCTGCCTGTGGTTTGCTTTTCTCATGGGAGCAAATTTCAGCTGGTTACTGAAAGCCTGCACTAGAAATTGGAGCACTGTGTCCGACCAGAACTGACTGGGGAGGGGGATGGGGATAAGGGTTGGGGTTGGGGTAGAGGTTGGGTCTGCACACCCTCTGTCCCCACAATGACACCTATACATCCCCGTGTATAAGCCATCACTGGCCATCGAGGGTGGTGGTACCTGATTACAAACAGCCTGAGAGAGATTCTTTTTGGAGTGATCAGCTGAAGCCAGGGTTGGCTTTGGTTTGCCAAGGGCAGGGAGTAGGCCTGGGAGCCAGCACAGACCCCCAAACACCCCCTGCTTCCTTGAGAAGCTGCCTCAGCACTGACCTAGGGCTTCAACACTTGCTGTCCTTGCACAAGCACGCATGGGGATGGATAGAAAGCATTAATTGAAAATGCCATTGAAATGTTATTGCATTATGAAAATTAATTGAGAACAGTTTCCAGTTAAAAATTTTTAAAAGGCATATTAAGTGTTTTGAAGTGTCCAGGTTAGCTGGACATGATTTTTTCCTGGTATCTCTGGTTCCTTTCCCTCCTGCCCAGCACAGCCTGTGTTCCCTACCTTCTCCCTCCCTTGCAGAAGGAGAGAATGGCTCTGTTTACACCCACTGCTGGGGCAGCCTCGCCGGGGCTCTGCAGGGGATGTGACTTCCTCGCAGCAGCCTCACTGTAAATACTTTGCCAATGCTTTGTGGACAAATCCGAGATGGACTAAAGTTGTATCTGTGAAATATTAAGCTCTGTGTGTATATAGATCCAATGCGTATTATCTGCAGCTCTGTAATCAATTGTATATTAAACTGTTCCACTGTATGGCCGGTCATTTCATGCTCTCTTAGATGTAGAAAAGCTGAGAAGTAATTCACAATACACTATGTCAACTCCAAATCGGTTTGCTTTCGTATTTTTGCTCCAGCCCTGCTTCAGCTGCAGCCCTTGGTGCATGATCTGGAAGAAGAATAGTTTGGAATAGGTTTTTCAGCCATTTGTTTTGGATCTGGCATTTGACAATGTTTCTTTGATAATTGTGAAGCCACCAAATTAATTTTTGATTAGGTGCATATTTAGGAGGCATCTTAAACACGGAAGGAATTTGTCCCATAGACCCGCTGCACTTTGATGTGTTGGTTGGCAGTGAATGACCTTCATGTTCCCAGTGCTGGGTGAGAAGATGACTCCTTCCTCATTTTTCCTCATTTTAATCCACCTCTGAAGTGTTGGGAAGGGGCTGTGCAGCTGCCACTGGCAGCACCTCGGTAGCCACCTTAGGTCACTGCCAGCTGTGGCAGAGCTTTTCCCCACAGGGAGCTTGTTTTGGCCAAAACTGGGGATGAACTTTGAATAGGTTTTTTTTTTCTTTGGCAGAGAGCTTTGATGGTTTGCTCTGGAATTCTAGTGCCTTATTCAGATCCCCTTAATCTGCTTGGAAAGGGAAGTGAGGCAGTTATTCTGGAGTAAGCATTCACAGAGCAAGGACTGGCTGAGTGGGAGTGGCTGGGCAAGAAGAGGAGCCTTGATGCTTCCAATAGTGGAATCTGGCCCAAAGAGCAAACCCCGTGTCTGTCTGTGTGTCCTGTCCTGTGTCCCTCCCCATCTCCTTCAGGGTTTTTTGTCAGCATCCCAGTGTGTGTTCTTCAGGTTTCACAGGGGATGAAACCTCTAATGAAGCCCTCAGCCCTTACCAAGTCAGGTTTTGATCTGGAAGATGTTAAGGTTTCCTCTGGATCCTGCTGCCTGTCCATGACCATTGACCCACCACCGTGTCCTGCAGCACCAAACCCTTCTCATCAGGCAGCCACAGCATCTGTGTGTGTCCAGCCACACCTCCCAGCTCCCCTTTCCCAGCTTTCCCTCAGCTGCAGGAGACCAAGAGCTGCTGGAATCAAAGAGAAACGGAGTTCAGTTTCTCTGGGTCCTGACTGATTCTTTTGCCCCATATTTTGAACGTTTGTTTTTTTCCCAGACCAGGTAAGTATCAGAGCACACAGCACCAGCAGTTGCCCCAGGCTCCTTGGTGCCAGCCCAGTGTTTAATGCCAGTAGGGGAGTGTAGGCCTTGCTGGGGTGTTCCCAGGTGTTTGCCTTCTCCTGTAGGTGAAAACTCTTCCAGTATTGTCCAGTTGGGTTCCGATTGTGGATCATGGTGATTGTCAACTGCCAAGGGATATTTTTTAATAAATCTGACCAAGGTATTTCAAATGAATCCAGTCTTCCTGTTTTCAGTTTGTCTTGTCCACGGTAAAGTTTCTTTTCTCTCTGTGCTTTGGTTTGTGGTCAGGACATGTTGTACACCGACGTTGGGTGTATTAAAAGACCCACCCTGTGCGTGGTTAGTTTATGTGGGAACATCTTGTTGTGTAACAAGAAAAGCCCAAAGATCTCAGGGAGCTGTTTCACAGCAGTTCCTGAAAGGCTGGGCAATGTTTGTCCATAGGCAGCCTTGGGGTGACACAGTATGCTCAGCCCAGCTGGCCAATGGGAGACAACAGGGCCATCCCAGAGGCAGTTCCACTGCTCTTGTTTGCAGGTGCCAGGGATGCAGCACCTCAGCCATGCTGCAGCAATCTCTGTGGGAGCCACTGTCTTCTTCCTCCTCTGTGCTCCAGGATTGTCCTGGGAGCTGGGAAGGTGAGTGGTACCTGACCCCAGGGGTTATTGTTGGTCCCAGGTTCTGCATCGCCTGGCTGTGCCACTCTTGGGGTCTCCACTTCTGAGGAACAACCATCACCTCAGGGGTAATGGAGAGATGCTGCAGCACCTGGAGCCATCTACCAATGCGTGACCCATGGATGGCTGGAAACTGCTCAGCTTGTGCCCTCCTTGCTTAACCAGAGGTGGTATTTCAGCTTTCCTGTGGAGGTGAGAGCTTGCAGGTGACCTCTGGCCTGGGCTTGGCCACACAGAGACTCCCCAGCTCCAGCACTGTCGGAGGTGGGTGTGGAGCACATGTGCCAGCTCCTGCCCTGGTTCCCCTGGGGTACCCTTGGGGGCTCCTTGGGAATCCCCAATCCCAGCTGTTCTCCTGGTTTCCTGGGGCTGCTCCAGCTCTGTCAGGGTCACAGCCCTGGACCTCATCTCTGCCCAGGGGATGCCCATCTGCCTCTCTCTGCTGTGCCATCGCTGAGACTTCATCAAAGGACCCTGCCCTGGTCCTTCTTCAGGGGCAGCCCATGGAGAGGGTGCTCTCATGTGGTTCCCCACACCAGCTACCGACTTTCCTTTTCACCACTCAAAGAGCTTTTCCTCCATCTCTGGGTCAAATCTTTCTTTGGAGCAATGATTTCCCCCCGCTCTCTCTGGTTCCATGATATTTCAGTTCAGCAAAGCCCACTGGCAGTTTGTATTAATGACTGTGGCCACTGCAGTGCCATCAGGGGCATCGTGTTGTGGCTCTGCCAGGGGGACCTGCAGGGCTGTGCTCAGCCTGGCCACAGCAGCTTTGGGTCTCACTTGTTAATCACTACTTTGCTCTTGGTAACTAAACTTCTGTTGCTTTGTGGCGTTGAGCAGCAATTCTCATTTCCCAGCCTCGCCGAGTTTATGGGAATTTAAGAGCTAGATACAAATGAGCTTCATATACCCATCTGTCCTGCATATGCTTTGTACTCGACACTCAAAGACAAGTGACCATGTCAGGCTTGGCACGAGGCGCCTGTGAGTGGGAACCTTTGGGAAGAGCTTAGCTCTGCCTCCACAGGGACCAGGTTAGTGCCAGGGGCACATTGGAGGTAAAATGTTCTTTTTCAAAGGCAGTGTCAAGGCTAGGAGGTGAGAAATGATTGTGTAGGATGTGGCAGAGTGGCATGATCTTAGGAATGATTTGCTAAAAGCAAAAAACCAACATGGAAACAATTGAAACAAACTCCAATCCCTGTCTGTTTGCAGCCCAGGATCCTGGACTGGCATCCCATGGTGGCACACAATACATTCTGCAGCGTGGAAGCTGCACTGGGTGCCATGAGCAACCACAGGAAATGCTTCTGTCCTTATTTAATGTTATTGATAAACAGCAGAAAAGAAAAAGCTTTTACTTTCAGGTTGGTTTGCAAACCCATATATCTGCTGGGTAAGGGACAACGCAAATGCCAGGCTTAAGCCAGAGCCCCCTGAGGGTTTCGGGGCTGTGACAGGGTCCAAGCACAAATCCTCTGCTCTTTGATACAACAGCATCATGTTGGAGCTGCCTCCATCAGTGGACACATGGGGTGACCCATCTGGGTGACCCATCAGTACCCACGTGGGGTACTGCTGTGTGCACCTCGCTCACCTCGTGGCACGGAAAAAGCAGTGATCTTATGTTAGTTTCTGCTTTTTTGGGCATGTGTTTGGAATGAAGCTGAAGCAGAACATTAAATTTTCCAGGCCTGAGAGGGAGAAAGGACGCAGGATGACTGGCCCTGGGAATGGGTATCCTGCCTCCAGAGCAGTGGTGAGTGTCCAGGCAGGGGAGAACAAGGAGCGCAGTGCATAGCAAAGCTCTGACGGAGGATCTCCTTCCCTCCTCTTGCTCTTGCCAGCTCACATCAAGCCAAAGACACCTTGTTCCTGCAGGGGCTTGGATAACACCCCGGCCTGGGCACCCCTCTGCCTTCCACCCTCTGCTTCCAGCCTCCTGGTCCGAGGCCAACATCCCTATCACGTTACCAGCCCCATTCCCCTCCAGCGCCGGCAGTCGTGAAGTTTGAGAGAGAGGATGATGGAAACTGTGGAGCTGGAGCTCTAAGTAATTGTAAATATGAGCAAACCAGAGATGTGGCTGCAGGGCAAGCATTGCTTCTGTGTGCTGTGGTGTGACCAAACTGGGCAGTGGGAGAGAAAGCACAAGTTTGCAGCAGGTTGGTGGTTTGGGATGTTTTTTGTGTGGGTTTTATGTGGGTTTTTTGGAGGAGCTCAGGGATGTGCCCAGTAAGCCCAGGCCCCCAGGGCACTGCGGTTTGATGGCATTGCAAGTGATGTGCAAACTTGCATTAGTAGCATTTTTGATAATGTTGTCTGTGTGCCAGCCACACTCTGAATTTCTCCTCTTGGAAAAAAGAGGGAAAGATTTGACTTTTCTTTCTAATCTATGGAAAATACAAGGGGAAAGTGCCCCCCTGATGGTGGCTCCTGCCTGCAGAGCTGCTGTTGCACAGTGCCTACCCCAGCATCCAGCACTGATTCACACCACAGGAGCCACAGCTGCACCCATGGGTGCCACTGTGATCCAGCTGGGCATGAACAGCTCTGCTGGGGACAGGTGCTGCTGTTTTGGCTCCTTGTCTCCCAGGAGCTCCACAAAACTCTGCCTGGTGAACACATCCCATCACTGATGAGAAGGGTCCCAGGGAGCCTGTGTAGAAGGGAGCATCCATGGCAGGAGAGGAGCTGATGTCATACTGGCATGGTACCTTGAGCCAGAGGTCCCCTGAAATGGTTTTTAGCCCTGGAGGGACCCAATTTGCTGGAGGCGGGGTCCTGTATAGGCTGTCACAGCTGTGCTGTTGCTGAGTGTACCCAGGTTCATTAGGAAAGGGGGGTGGGACGTGACAGGCTGAGCCTTCAGCTGAGGTCTCACAGCATGTGTCACACTCTGCTTCCAGGCCATGTCCCCAGATTCCTCCTTCCCTGCTGGCCCCTATTCTGGGCATTATGTCTGTTCTCCTTCTTCCTGGATGAGTTTTGGGGTGTTCATGGGCTACCTGCACATGGGAGAATGTGGTTTCTTGCTTTTATAACTGCTGCATAAAGAAATAAATGCCATAGGGCGCCTTGCTGCCAATGGTGCTTCCCAAAGACTGAAGATGCCAGGAGAGACCCCATAAAGCAACGGGACTATGACAAGCGGAAACCTGCAGCTCTCCCCTTTGTCCCTGCCAGCAGCCAGGGCCAGGGTGGCCTTGGGGACAAGGGGGCAGGAGGGTCTGGCAAGGGCGCAGGGCCCAGCATGTCCTGGCCTTTATCTCCCCCTAGTGCCACCTGTTCTGCTCCTTTGCTCCGGTGCTGCTCCATGCACTGACTCCGGCAGTGCCACTCACAGCAGCCCTGGGGCTTGTGGAGACCAACTCTGGGACAGCCACATCCCAGAGCAGCACAGAGAATGTGGGTCACTGCACAGGGCACAAGGCACAGCAATGGGGCAGGACTCTGTCAGCATCAGGACAATGACCTGAGTAACCAAAAATTCTGGTCAAGTAAATGACAGGAAGAGCCACAGCATCCAATGGCAGCAAGGAGGTGTTCTGCATCCTGGGAACTGTGGTGGTGATGGGGAAGAGAGGAGATGATGGAGAGTGCGATGATGAATGTGCCTTTGCTTGGCCTGAAGGCACCCAAAAGGTGACATGTCCTAGGCTGAAATGAGGTTGTTTTGGTGACAGGGTCACCTGGGCATAGTGACCTGGGCAGGCCCGAGGTGAAGGGCCCATCATAGCTGTAACAATCCCCAGGGCAGGGGATAGGCTCACCCCGTCTGCGAGGCCATGGGGATGTACGACTCAGGGAACCTGACCCCACTGAAGCTGGGGATCACCTTAGGTCACAAGGACCTTGCTCAGTCCTGGGCTGTTGTCCCTGAGCCTTGTGTGCACTGAGTTGTGTCCAGCCTCAGCAGGAGCCAGGGTATAGCACACAGCCCATGGGGCTCTGCTCTGCAGGCTTGTCCTCTGTTCACTCCGAGCTTCCCATCTCCTGTGGTTTGAGCAGGGCTGAAGGGGCAAGAGGCTCTTTCTCAGAGTCTGGATCACCCCTCAGCCCAGCACGGTAAGGAGTGGGAGAGAAATGGTTTAAAATACAACGTTTGGCGCCACAAAAGGGCTCTGTACGGCTTTGGGTGGGGTCACAAGGATCTCCCCACGTGTTTGGCTCCCCAGGGAGTCACTTCACACCCTGCTGCAGGTTATGTGCTGAACTCTGCCTCGGGTGACCTGACACCACTGGGTACTCCACATTTTGGGGTTGTGCCCAAACTGGGGTTGGAACTTGTACTGATTTAGGGCGTTTCTGATGCCCTCCAAGTTTTTGGATGTGTTTTAGCCCTTCTGCAGGGACCAAGTCCTGCATGTGGTGCTGGGGACAGGAGGCACGCTGTGGGGCACAGACCTGCAGTGTATAGGACCACACAGGTCAGGGTGTGGGGTTGTGTCTGCGGTGCCATATGGGGCAGGGTGTGGGGCTCTGCAGTGTGAGGCCATGCTCTGTGGAGAATGTGAGGTGCACAGGCAGCCTCTACTTTAGGAGGGGCATAAGCCATGGTGGACCCACATAACTGAATCCCCAACAGAAGGACCTGCCCAAGCTGGGGGGTCACACGGCAGCTGTGGATGTGCCTGGCCATAAAACACCCATCTTCTGCAACATCCCCCAGGCTCCTGTGCTCCTCCGGTCCTGGTACCAATACCAGGGCTCTGCCCAGCAGGAATCAGCCCACTGAAGGCGTTTGCTGCACTCTTCTGGCTTTAGACACGTTTCGAATCGGAGGATTCCGTTTTCAAACGGCACAGGGGGGACTCGTGCACGCACAGGGTTAACTGCAAAGAAAGCCCGTTGGGCTTTAGCAGCCCCCCGCGCCGGTCGGCCCCGCTGGCAGCCCTGTGCCCGGGTATTTATAGCACCGTGAACTTTGAGCGTGTCCAGCGAGCAGGCAGAACCCGCTGGGGACGTGGGGACGGTCCCGGCAGAGCTGGAGGTTGTCAGGGGTCCTGGCCCAGGGCTTCAGCAAAGCAACCCAGACCATCCCCCGGCACATCCCGTCCCCCTGCGCCGCACACACCCCGTGGCCTGGCAGCTCTGGGGCACCCAGTGAGCCCCGGCTGTGGGACCCCTTTGAACACACCTGGCTGGCCGAGGACGCAGTGCTGAGCCTCCTTCAGCCGCAGCAACATCAGAGCAGCATTCTCCTAAGCTTGATGTTCGTGGTTTCGGTAGCAGCTGAATGCAGGCATCTTCCCTTTTCCACGACAAACAGGCAGAAGCTCCCACCTCTTCACCATGTCCCGGGGCAAATTCCTTCTCATCAGCCAGGCAGTTCACCATGTCCTGGAGAGAAGGAACATCGTGTGGCTTTCTTGCTCTCAAATTAGGCAGAGGAAAGGGCGAGTATGGGTGGTAGGGGATGGGAAGCCTGTGTGTTTAAAGCCTAGAAAAAAAACTAAAACAAAAGGGGAAAAAAAAAAAGGAGGATTTACTTATCTTTTAGCAGGTGACATTCTGCTGAAGAGGCCGTGCAGAAAGCCAGCCTTATCCTGGACTCACCCCACAGCATGGCCAGCAGGCAAAGGGGGGGATTCAGGTGAGATCCCACCAGCAGAGCTGCCTCCAGTTCTGGGGCACAAGCATCAGAAGGACATGGAGCTACTGAAATGAGTTCAGAGGAGGCCACGGAGATGCTCCAAGGGCTGGAGCCTCTCTGCTCTGGAGCTGGGCTGGGAGAGCTGGGGGTGTTCACCTGGAGAAGGCCAGGCTCCAGAGAGACCTCAGAGCTCCTTCCAGTGCCTAAAGGGGCTCCAGGAGAGCTGGAGAGGGACTTGGGACAAGGGTCTCAAGGAACAGGACAAGGGGGGAATGGCTTCCCAGAGGGAAGGTTAGATGGGATATTGGGAAGGAATTCCTGGCTGTGAGGGTGGAGAGGCCCTGGCTCAGTGTGCCCAGAGAAGCTGTGGCTGCCCCTGGATCCTTGGAAGTGTCCAAGGTCAGGTTGGACAGGACTTGGAGCAGCCTGCATTAGTGGAAGGTGTCCCTGCCCGTGGCAGGAGCTGGAACAAGATGAGTTTTTAAGGTCCTTTCCAATACAAACTATTCTATAAAAAGGCTATGAAAGCCCCCAGGGGCTGCAGTGTTGGGGTCTCTGTAAGACCCCAGCCCTACTGGTCAGTGCTTTTCCAGCATTTCAAGTCTGGGAGTTGGTTGGGACATTATTTTTAGGAATTACTGAGACTGAAGCAGAGAGAAGAACAGGAAACCCTGGTCTAGCATGCCTCCACCCATGGTGGGATTCTGCTGGGACTGCTCCATGTGCTGAGATCCCCTTGACTCAAAATTGATATGTGGCTTTGCACAGAAGGACTAGGAGATGGGGAGATGGGCATCAAGGATAATTAAAGAAAAAGAGTAGCTTCCACCCAAGAAAAAAAAAATAGGCTGGGATGCTTCATCCAGGGCAGGAAATGACAAGGGAATAAGACAGAAAGTGGGCAAAGTGAAGTTTTCCCCAGGTCAGAGAAATCTGAGTGGATCTTCGTCAGGAAAGTGGGAAATCTCTGATTCTATGAGATGAATGGCTGACACAAAGATTATTGCCAGTGGCCGAGTGTAGGACTTGAAGACCTGGTTACTGGAAACACACTAAGACCATGGGGTTTTTTGCCCTCAAAAGCAACTGAAATGTTTTGACCAAAATTCACTATCTTTCCTGTGTTTTCACTGTGATTCTGTCCTCAGAAGAGAGCATTTCATCCACTGTGGGTACTGTGTGACAACACTGTAAGTAAAAGAAAATTGGGTCCTGTAAAGGGCATTGTCTTGAAATCTTGATCATGGAGGACCAGCCTCGTTTATAGTTACAAATACACACAGTGTAAGTACAATTTCGCATCCCAGACAGCTCTGAGGGTAAGTGCTTAAGATTGCCCCCTTTTTCCTGGAAGTGCTGGCAATTTACTTGTGGAAAAACTTATTTTATACCCTTAGGAGAATATAAGGGTGTTGATGTTGCCATCCAAGTGGTTTTTAGGTCCTGCCACCCCAGGAATGGTCACAGAGCTTTGCATCAGCAGGCAAAGGAGCAAGCACTGAAATATCAGGGAAGGAAGGGGAAGAATGGTTTCAGTCTTACAGATTCCTGCATAAAGTAGAGGCTAAAGCACGTCTTCAAAATGATTGAGTGAGGACACTGCTCATTACATAAGGTTGTTGGGGGAAAAAATAGGCTGATTTACATTTTTATAGGAAATAAAAGGAGGTTTGTGGGTGACATAGCACCTTCCGCTGAGAATGTCAGCATGAGATAAGTGGGCTTCAAAGGGAAGAGTAACCATTTTCCCGCAGGGACAGAGTCCATCCCAGAGAGCTGAGTCTGGGAGAAAAGCGCTTCCTGAAGGAAATTTTTGTTGCCGTAACAAATACGTTTATTTAGTGCAATTCACATTGACTGCAAGGCTGCTACTTCTCATTTCTGCTGGTTCCTCCGAATTTTGGTGAAGGTTTGGGTAGCAGGAAAACCAAACAGCCTCTGTTTTGTGAATGTGGTGTTTTCAGGGCAGGAATTTCAGGGTAGGAGGAAAGGTTGATGTGCTTTTTAGGAGTGGGGGATTTTTTCAAGGTTGGAGTGTAGTGATACTTTAATTTCATTCTCAACTAGCTGCCCGGTGGGGTTTTACCCTGGTTTCAGGTTGGTGGCCCTCTGAGATTTGCTGTGCCATGCTTCAGTCCACGGCTGTCTGGCAGAACAATTCCGGTTGCTCAAAAGCGCCGATTAGCATAAATGAAGGAGTGGGTGAAATGTTCATTATATTGCCTACTGTCATGTTTGTGTACCAGATTTTGTTACCATCTGTCATTTCTGTTTTCTTGTTGTTGCCAAAAGTTGTCATTCTGAATGGAGGGTGGAGACATGTCTTCAAAAGCCAACACGAGATAATTTTAGGTACTTTAGGGCTCGTGTGTTCCGTGCTGGGTGTCACTGGCCCTCACGTACATCAGGCCCACGTGTCTTTGGTAAAATCTGGGCAGTGGTTTAGTTAAAGGAGTTTTTTAAATCGTTGTGGTCATGCAAATGCATGAGATTGTCAGCTCTTATTTAAAAAGAGTATCTGGTCCTTGCAATTGCAAAGAAAAGCTTGAAGATAAAATATGTTTTCCTTAATCTTAAAAAAAAATACAGAATACAGAGAAGGGTGTACGTAGGGACATCGCTGTGTTAAAACACAAGCACTTGGCCAGAGATCTGACCAAGGGAAGCAACAGGTCCACTATAATGGACCTCAGCATCCCCAGATTATTTCTAGAGATGTAAATATCCCAGGGACTAAAGCTGGAGAAATTCAACCTTGAAATCAGCTGCAGCTCTCTTGCAGCAACAGTGGCTGCATACTGCGACAGCATGTGAGGGGAGCAGTGCCTGCACCAAGGCTTGCAGCCGTTCAAGCAAAATCAGCTCATTTTCAACTGTATGGTTTTAATTCAGAGACTAGGAGGAAAGGCTCAGCCTGTGAGCAGGGAGCTGGGAGGTGAAGCCACGTGGATTTCTTGCCTTGCCCAAGTGCTTTGAGATCATCCATTCTGAAAGCTCAGTGCCCTGTGCCAGCTGGGGAGGGAGAGGGCTCAGGGTGCCTGGATCATCCTCCTTCCTTCGGGCTGGAGCACCAGGCTGCTGCTGTGAGCTCTTAAACCCCCCCGGCAGTGCCAGAGACATGCTGGCACCTTGTGGCTTCCCATGTCAGCCCACAGCAGCTCTGCTATCCCCAGAGCTGCTGGGTTTTAATCTGGCCTGGGTTACAGGGCTCAACATTCACCTGAAATGCAGTGACTTGCGGCATCCAAAAATACAGAAAAGATGATTTAATGACTTCAACTGGACTTAAACTCCAGGAAAACACAAAGCCAGACAGTTTGGGGATGGGGTTTTTTTGTCATTTGGGGTGCAGCCAATGATGCAAAGTCATAACCAAAGCCATGATGTCCCAGTGTTCTGGTGGGAACTCACACTGGTGTGGGAGTGCAGAGGGTCACTGCTTGCTCTAAGAGAGGTGGAAAAGGAGGAGATGGAGCTGTCTTTGCTCTGGACGCAGCAGAGATCACTCTGAACATCTCTGATCGAAGGCTGGGGGGAGACCAGGACCATGTGATGACTGCAGTGGTTACTGGGTACTTCTTTGAAGATGTCTCAGGTATCTGTAGTATGTGTTATCTTCTGTTTTATGCACCTTCCAGTGCCTAAAGGAGCTCCAAGAGAGATGGAGAGGGACCTGGGACAAGGGCCTGGCATGACAGGACAAGGGGGAATGGTTTCCCTCTGCCAGAGAGCAGGGATAGATGGGATATTGGGAAGAAATCCTTCCCCGTGAGAGTGATGAGGCCCTGGCACAGGTTGCTTGGAGAAGCTGTGGCTGCCCCTGGATCCCTGGAAGTGTCCAAGGCCAGGTTGGATGGGGCTTGGAGCAGCCTGGGATAGTGGAAGGTGTCCCTGGGGGCAGGGGGTGAGACAAGATCAGTTTTAAAGTTGTTTCCAACCCAAATCAGTCTGTGGTTCTATGAAAATCCTGTATTTTATCAAGTCTTCGGATACTTTCATAATACAGATTTGAGGTAACAGCTCTGTCATGTTTTAACACTTCAATAATGTAAAATGTCTTTCCTAGCTGAAATTCTCCCATATTTGCTCTCTCCCAGAGGGTAATTCTACAAAGCACACGAGCAAATTCTACCCGAGCATTTCAGGATGCTGCAAACATCACTGACAGCCGTTGTGAAAAAGTTGGGTCTGGGTTTATTTCACAAGTGTGAAATAAATTTCAGAGCTCTCATATTCAAACCAGCCTGGTAAATTGCCCTAAATCAGCACCAAGTCTCATCTTGTGTGGATGACAGAGGAACCTGGAATTCATCTGAGAAGCCTTTGGGCAAGCAGGAAGATGTAGGCTTGGGCCATGGGGAGTGGAGCTGACCTGGCAGAGAGGCCAAATGGGCTGATTTAATAGGTGTGACCATACAGTGGATGTGGAGGAGCTGGGGGATTGAGATGAGGTTCAGCAGTTTGCCAGGCCCTGCTCCAAGATGCCAGTGATGGGACCTCCAGACTGGGCAATTCAGAGCTGATCTGGCTCCACTTTCCTGGTAAGAACAAGGCTGGGATAAGCTGATGTGGGGTGAAAGAAAAGTGGCAAAAAAGTTAATTTTTCATCTTAACACCTAATGTGCTGTTGGCTTAAGACAGGAAGACAAGCGACCTTGGATGATCTAAGACAAAAGGACAGAGCACATCAACAGCCAAGCCGTGAAACTCCACGTCACAGGAATTAAGCATCATGCCCAAGGTGAACAGCTTGGGATGCAAAATTAATCCTGATATAATTAGAGACAGCATTGCAACAGCAAAATCATGGGGTCACAAGGCAGAGGGTGAGATGCCACCGAGACTTTGGAGTGTGTCAAGTCTTGCAGGAATGGGACAGGAATGTAACAGAAATCATCTGCCTCATGCTTCAAAGGATGGAGCAATATCCTAAGAGAGCTGGGGAAGGTTTCTCTGTCCACCCAATGAGGTGTTTGGCCTTGAGGAACTTCAGGCAAGAGTGTCATATCCAGTAAAGGACACAACCCCCAAACAAATTAAAATGCACCTGGACTGATGTGCAGGTACGTTTAAAGAGCTTCCTGACCTTTACAGGAATTGTTTTATTCCCTGGAGCATGACATTTTATTACTCTCACCTTCTACATAATTTATTGTAGAAAAATATTATTTTGGCTATAAAATTATTTGCCTTCATTTAAGCTCTGCAATAGTATTTCGCTTTCTGATCCTTTTTGAAACTAATTTCCCCAGGCAAATTATATCCTGTGCCAAGAGATTCCTTCAGCTTTAAATTTCCCTGCCATTAATGTCACAGAATGGGACACCACAGCTGGGAGGGTGATCATTTCTTTGATAACCTTGAAAGCAACAGAGTAGAGCACCTCATTGGAGTCATTCTCTCACAGGTTTTCCAGTGGAAATGATCCCAGTTTTTCCTGTGCTGATTATCACCACCACCACAGTCACTTTGCTGCCCTGCTCTGATCCCCTTGATCTGAACAGCTTGCCCAGAGAAGCTGTGGCTGTCCCTTCCCTGGGAGTGTTCAAGGCCAGGCTAAATGGAGCTTGGAGCAACCTGGAATAGTGGAAATGTCCCTGCCCATGTTAGAGGGGTACAACAAGATGGTCTTCAAAGTCCCTTCCAAACCAGTCTGTCATTCCATCTTTCTATGAGCTAGAAGCCATAATGACAATAATTAGTTCTACTTTCACCTGAGCCCATTATTTAGGTGCTCGTGCAAATCTACAGCGAGAGGTGATTAATGCTGAAAAAAGGTTTTCCAGCTGAAGCCCTTATGTTGTGTTTGGGAGAAACTCTGGACTGAGTCATCAGGAAAGGTTTGGGTTTGGCTCTGTGCTGGGCACCCAGGAGGTGCCAGGTGTGATTCAGGCAGCTGAAACAGGTGATAGGATGGATGCAAGATACATCCAGGTGGTATTCATGAGAGTCAGGCTGTGCCCAGGGAGCTGTCTGAGAGAACCACAGGACTGGAGAAATAGTGGAGCCTTTGAACTGGTTGTTTCCATAACAAGGACAAATAAGGAATTTGGTTGGAATCAAATGTGACAAATTCACATTTTGAATTTGTGAGGGGAAGGTGAGTGGATTGATGTGTTTTAGTAATTTTGTCCTTTCTTACTCCCTTCATTTTCCCAGTTTTGGAGGTAAAAGCTGTTTTTAAAGTTCTGCTCACACAGCATGGAAATTAAGTGTTTTCATTATCAATTAATAAATCAGAAGGTTTCAGTACTTTCTGCGTTCTAAAACCTGAAACCTCAGGAGGTTTTCTAAGTACTCATTGAAGCTCTGAACACACCAGAGTTACCTACAGAATGCAAAGCTTTCCACAAACATGTTATCTGCTAGAAAAAGGAGGGAAAGAGCCATCATCATCCAACTTGTGGTGCAGTGTGGGGCTGGGCAAGTCCCACTTTCTACTGGTCCCAAACCTGTCAGCATTGAGCTTCAAGCTCCTGTGGAAGTTGCCCTTTTTTTATCCAAAATATGGAAAGGGCTCTTGTGGTGGAGGAAGAGTGAGGCTGGAGGCACAAACAGGTAGTTAATGTATTCCCCTTGTCAACCCAGCTCAATGCCCTCCCTGCCCTGATGAATATTGAAGAATTTCATACAAATTGGAACTGGTTCAGCAGGACAGTTTTCTGAGACCCAGCCCAGAAAGGCTTCCTGGTCGCTGCTGGGGGCCCTTTCCTCCATGGGAGGAGCGCACAGTCCGTAGGAAGAAATTCTTGGCTGTGAGGGTGGGGAGGCACAGGCTGCCCAGAGAAGCTGTGGCTGTCCCTGGATCCCTGGAAGTGTCCAAGGCCAGGCTGGATGGGGCTTAGAGCAACCTGGGATAGTGGAAGGTGTCCCTTGCCTGTGGCAGGGGGTGGAACTGGATGGGCTGTGAGGTCCCTTCCCACCTAAACCGTTCCATGATTCTATGATGGCACATGGTAGTGCCAGAGCAAGGACAGGGCAGCCACCTGAGTCTTTAACATTCTCCAAGAACCTGGGCAGAGTTAACTCTTGGAGCCTAATGCAGAGGGTGAGGGACCTGTCTGCCGCCGAAATCAAAAACATTTCACAGCTGGCATTAACTCAGCTTATAGAGAGAGGCTGACACCGCAAAAGAGCTTGGGGTTGCTGTCTGGATCACTATGGGAGTTCAACAGGGTCTCCTATGAATAATAAAGCTTTTTAAGAGTTGTGAGGAGTTGAATCCATAGCAAGAAGCTTAAAGGCTGCTGTGGCAGCCAGGATTAACACTGAGAAGGTACAGAGAATTTCCCAGGAATGAAGGTCCTAGAGATAACTAAGTCTTGCACTAAAGCTATGACTGATAGCAAGAGGAGAAGAGGCAGAGGGACAGGCAAGACTGAATGGAGCAGGAGGAATTGCAGAGCTGTACTGTTGTGGCTGCCTCCACCAGCCAGGACAATAGCATAGCAGGGACAAATGCCACCAGTGTCCCCATGGCCTGGCTTGACAGTGGCTCAGCAGAGTTTTGCACACAGGTGACTAACAGGATGGTGGGGAGACTGTGAGCTCAACCAGAGTTTTCTTGTGAACACCAGATTCTGCTGCGGCAGAAAATAAGGACTGTCAGCCACAACATGAGGGCATTTCCAAATGACATCCTAGACATTCAGGTGGAAGTCACTGCATTGCTATGAGGACTGCTACTGATTTTTTTAAAAAAAGCAAGTTATATGCAGAGACAAAAAAAAAAAAAAAAAAAAAAAAAAGAACTATGAGATTTTTAGTAATGAATTACTTCCACAAAACACCTATGCAGTGTGTCCAAGTAGGCTAATAAATGCTTGGATGGCATTGAATTGAAAGGAGCAATGGTTACTGTGGTCAAAAGGGCTGCGTCCTTGATTACAGAATCATAGAACAGTTTTGTTTGGAAGTCACCTTAAAACTTATCTCATTCTATCCTCTGCCATGGGCAGGGACATCTTCCACTATCTCTGGTTGCTCCAAGCCCCATCCAACCTGGCCTTGGACACTTCTGGGGATCCAGGGGCAGCCACAGCTTCTCTGGGCACACTGTGCCAGGGCCTCCCCACCCTCACAGGGAAGAATTTTCTCCTAATATCTAAGCTAAACCTACTCTTAATTTGACCCTATTCCCCCTTGTCCTGTCACAACATACTTTTGTAAATAGTCTTGCCCCATCCTTCCTCTAAGTTCCTTTCAGGAAGATCTTGTCTCTGTGATTCCATCGTGGAATGAGCAGAGGACAGAAATGGGAGGGGAGGAATCTGGAGACACCTTTCAAGGGCTGAGGAATCACCCAATCCCTCAGGTTTGAGGATGCTGACAGCCCACTGCTCTGAGCTGTGTGGAGGGAACAGAGCAAATGGAGGGAAACACCAGCCCTGGTGGGAAGAATGAGCTCTTGCCCCGAGATATGGGTTCAGGCAAGAGGTCTTTGACTGCTGTGCATTTGGGATTCAGCTCATGCCAAGTTGTGAGTGGCAGCACCGAAAAGCTTCTGAATGTCCCCTCCTACTGATGGTGCAATGGGAAAGTCACATCTTTAACTGGGGGACAAGGTAAGGAGGTGGGAAACACTGAAATCTTCCTATCTCAAGTGGCCAGTGTGTCTATAGACATCCTGCCATTCTGTGTGCTCAGGGAAGGGATCTTTCACCATAGTCTGCAGGGCAAAAGATGTTCTGTGTCCTTATTTTGGCCCGTGTTGGCTGAAACCACCCATAAACCACTAATTGCAACTGCTAAAAGGGAGCTGGCAGACATGAAATTTGCCCAGATTACCCAGATTACTATTTTATGGGTAGAAATATGATTTTCAAACTGACTGTGGGGCAGGTTGCGAGCTGGTGTCAGACAGATGAGAAACCATAATGTAGCAGAGCCCAAGGAGAGACATTTTTTGGTAGCAGTTTGACTTTAAAAATAAAGCAAATGGACTGTTGTCTCTCAGACAAAGTGCAAACTATGATTTGTCCAGCAACTGCCCAGAGAGCACAAAGACAGATTTATACAGATTTTTCTTAATAGTTTGTCAGGCATGGCAAAGTTACGGGCCAACTCCAGCAAAAAAGCTTCACATTTGGGTTGTAAGAAGGACCCCTCAGAGTGACAGATTCAATTATGCTGATGACAGAAGACTTGTGTGTTTCCCTGAAGTGTTACTCTCACATTGGTAAGAAAGCCTTACCTGTTACTTGGGGGATTCCTTCACATCTGAGTTAGATGGTCCTGACAGATGATGGGCAGGATTTTGAGCAATTCACAGAAAGGTCCAAGTCTGCATCCAGTCTTCACTAGACTCTATTCAACAAGTAGGTAGAAAATGGCTTTAAATGAATGCTTACTTACTGAAAAGAAGAGCAGACCAGTGCTTGACAGCAACAGATGACAGGATGGTACCCATAGAACATGTTTAGCCACCTGCAAATACTCTTTTCGCATGAAATGAAGCAAGGAGACCCTTTGGGATGTGTGTCAGGCTGCATAGCGCAAGGAGCCAATGGTTTGCAGAAGTGCACAGACACACAGCTAAACACAAAACAGTGCTGTGATTGCGGTCCCCGGGTTACCACCACTTCCTGAACACCACGGAATTCACACATACAATGATAATCAGAAGCCAGAAATAACAGTAATTTCACATAAAGTTGCTCCACAATCCCATGAGTGCAGGGTGTGTGTAACCAGACGTGCCTGGAGAAAGAATAGGCAACACCTTCTACAGCAGCCGCGAGGAGAGGAGGCAACAGGCTTTGGACTTCTCTTCTAGCTTGGGACACCTTTGGGACAGCTTTGACAGTACACTGGGATGGTAAAGCCACCAGGTGCTGGGACACAACATTATCAGGAGAAACAGATAATGTTTCAAAAAAAGAACTGCTCTGATGGTGCCACAGTGACTACAACTTACAGGGCAGAGATCCTCAGAAGTTATTCAAACACTGCTAATTATTTGGCTGTAAGGTTTTGAGGTCACAAGCTATAGAAATGATACTTCCATGTTTTGGGTGGGGAAGGAAGGTAGGATCTCAGGAACTGTGTCTTTAAGCAGCTTAATTCTGGAGACAGGAAGTCTGGCGATGGGCTGCAGCAGTGCAGATTTTATTATGCAATTTCTCTTGGAACTAGTCCCTGAATAAAGGAGTTATCCATTAAGCACCTGCTTCACCCTCCCTCCTGAGCACCGCGGGTGAAGGCCTCAGGAATCCTTTCAAGGGCTTAGCCATCAGCTGGGGCAGCAGTTAACTGTGCACTGGGGTCTGGACTGGGAATATTGGTGTATTTGTTATATAATGTCTTTCAAAGAGTTTCTTTTCATGAAATCCTCCTACTCTGTTTGAGCTTGTTCCATGTTTGGCATTACCAGTGGATGAGGCCATCCGAGTCTTGCAATACTGATACCAAAGTGCTGTGGTACCCCAGCTACTCTTAGGCCTTCAGGGTATTTAATCATAGCCCTGTTTCCAGGAGCAGTGGATAACAGCCAAGGTTTCTCCCTCCTGCCATCAATCCAGTGCTGTTCTGATCCCATGGCAGGGGCAACTGGGGCCATTCTTAGGGGACACTGCACCACAGAGAAGCTGCAGGACACAATGGCAAAAGGATCCTCCTCCTCTGCCCCTACTGCCTGGGGTAAAGGATTCCCTCCCTCCAAAGCAGCATCCCCTCTGACTCTGTCCCTGGGAGTTGCAGCCCCTCTCTGACTTCACCGATGTGGCAATCCTGGCACTTGCTGTAAAGATAGAGGAGCTCTCCCAGGTAATCATGGCTTCCATGTGTCCTCTGGACTTCTCCCCATTCCCAACAGTGGGTATATGTCATTTCCCTCAAAGGCACCAACACGGCAGCTCCTGTCAGAGCAGTGGGGCTGTCAGGGCCCCTGGCTTGGTGGCTGTGAGGTCAGGGCTGCCGTACTGGTGTAACATAGGTGTGTCTGCACCAGGCAGCATGAGCATCCTTTGGAGCCGGGCAGCAGCTGTGGGACCCCTCAGGATCAGTCTCCAGTGGTAAATCTCCATCCTGAATTGATCCCAGAGCTTCAGATTTAGTGCAGCAGCAGGGAAGGGGGTCTTGAGGGGAGCAAAGTGCTATGGAGGGCTCCTGCTGTCAGCCACTCCAGCAAATCCTTAAATGATGTAATTGTAGAATCACAGAGTGGTTTGGGTTTGAGAGACTTTAAACACCAGCCCATTCCACCCCCTGCCATGAGCAGGGACACCTTCCACTAGCCCAGGTTGCCCAGGTTGTAATGGCCAAGGCAAGCACAGAGAGTGCTCCAAGCTACCGTTCAAAATACACTAACCAAACTTGTTAAAAAGTCAAAGCAGGAGCCAGAAAGACACCACTGTCCTCAGCTGTGCCTGAAAGCCTGATCTGACTCCCACCCCTCACATCCAAAAGCAAAACATTTTCCCTTAACCTAAAGTGGGATAAATGCCTTATATCACAGTAAAATGCTGCTGGACAAGAGAGGTTGCTTTCACATCTGGAGCCACTGTGAAACACCAAGCCCTGTCCCACACTGAAACATCCTGAAACAGTTGGGAACTCACTGCTTTTGAAGGAAATTAAAGCAGGTATAACCAGAGAGCCCTTACTTGTGTAACTAATGAGTAATACAACGATAGAAGCAGATGCCTGTCAGAGACCTCCATGTGATTACAGCCAGACCTCAGCAAGGACAGGCACCATGTAAATAAATACAGAATTTGCAAGTAAATGTAATGAAATGCATGTAAATATAGAAGTAAATATAATGAATTCAAGTTTTGCAGTAAACAAAAGGCAGACTTACTCTTTGCCAAGGAATCTCTCATTATAGTTCTCCTTTAAACCAATAAATTATTGCTGATGAATCCATCTCAGTTTATGGAGCTCATCAACACATCCTTAGGATTGTCTCCAGCCCTTCTCTAGCTTCTCCTCCAGTTGTGGCTGCCCTTCGAGGACATTCCAACATGAAGGTGATGAAAACAGCCCCAAGCAACCAGTTTGGGTACAAAGAGCTCTGCTGCCACACACGTCACCAGGGCTTATACGACCTGATTCTCAGGTTGGGAACCAGTATGGAAATCCATGGAAGTATATGAGCTCCAGTCTTCTAAACCTGTTTTGGGCTGGGGAAGTCTGTCTAGACAGAGTGTTTGAAAAGTGAGGCTGGGTTTAATGCTGGTGCCTGCGAGTGGGTCAGCTCTGATGGGAGATTTGCCTTTACGTGTGGCTGCTCTGAGGACATGGGGGGGAAATGGGGGCACTGAGGGACAGCAGTGCAGCTACTTGGGAGGGGATGTTGTGGGGGGAATGTTGAGAGAACATCCACAGTGGGACTGAGAGGAGAAACTGCAGGGGGTGACTGAGGGGAAACTCAGAGGGGACACTGAGACGGACATTGAGAGAGGATGTCTGTGTGGGACTGAGAGGGGAAGTTGAGGGGTGCCTGAAGGGAAACTGAGAAGGGAGACTGTGAGGGGGGTGGCTGTGAGCGGGGGCACTGAGAGGGAACATCCATGGTGAGACTGAGAAGGCAGACTGGAAATGTAACTGTGAGGTAACTGATGGGAGAGGGAAAACTGAGGGGGACTGAGGGAGAGATTGAGAGGGGACATCCATGGTGGGATTGAGAGGGGAGATTGGGACAGGGGCTCTGAGAAGTCTGAGGGGAGGAAAGACTGTGAAGGGGCATTGAGCCCTGGTGGGACAAAAGGGAGATTGTGGGGGTGACTCTGAAAAGACTGCGAGGGGAAGGGAGGACCATGGGGAGGCTTGGAGGGGACACTGTGAGGGGAGCACTGAGACATTTGAGGGGAGTCATAGAGCAGATGCTGTGAGGGGGCAGCTGTGGGGTGCTAAGAGGGGAGCCCTGACAGGAGCAAACAGGGGAGACTGTGGTGAGGGACTGACGTGAGGACTCTGAGGGCTCTGAGGGGACACTCTGAAGGGCCCTTGAGCCATCCACAGTAGGACTGCGAGGGGAGATTTTGGGGGTGACTATGAGGGGACTGAGAGGGGAAGGAGGGGCTGTGGGGAGACTTGGAGCGGTCGCTGTGAGGAGAGCACTGAGACATCTCTGGTGAGATTGAGGGGAGACTGAAAGGGGATGCTGTGAGGGGGGAACTGAGACATGTAAGATTAGTCGGAGAGGGGACGCTGTGAGGGGGCAGCTCCGGGGTTCTGAGGGGGAGCCCCGACAGGAGCATCCAGGAAAGCCGGAGGCGAGGATTTGGAGGGGGGACACTCTGAGGGGGAAGGAGACGGTGAGGGGGCACCGTGAGGGGGGACCTGAGGCATCTGAGGGGAGACGGAGAGGGAACACTGTGAGGGGGTGCTACGGGGGGAGCGCCGACCGGACCAAACACGGGAGACCGGGGCGGTAGTGGAGAGCACCGAGGCGGGGGAAGGCGGCGGCAAGCAAGTGCACGGCACCCCAGGCGCGGTGTGTGGGGTGGGGTCGCCGCCGGCCCCGTCCCCGAGCTCATCCCCGAGCCCCTCAGCGGAGCAACTGAGGACGGCGCTGGGCGCTTCCGGCGCCGCGCGCGCCTTTCCGGCGGGGCGGGGCCGCGCGCGAGCGCGGTGACGCAGCGCGCAGGCCCCGCCCCCTCCCCGCCCCCGAGGGCTCTGGAAAAGAGAAGAGAAAAAAAACTTTTTTTTTAATTGAGGAATCAACAGCCGCCATCTTGTCGCGGAGCCGGAGCGCGGCGCGGGCGGAGCGGGCCGGGCCGGGCCGGGCCGGGGCAGCGGGGCCGCCCCGCCGCCGCACGGGGCAGCCGCGCCGAGCGCCGCCGACGCGCACAGGGGGCTCGAGCCAGCGGGGCGCAGCCGCCCGGAGCCAACCGACCGCCGCCGCCGCCACCGGGAGCCGCCGCCGCCGCCGCGCCGCGCTCATTGTTTTGGGGCGTTTTTGGGGGGTCGGCGCGTTTTTCCGCTTTTTGGTGAATTTTTTTCCTTTTTTTTAATTTTTGCCCCCCCCCCCCCCCCCCCGCTCCCTTCTCTTCTCCTCCCCCCTCCTCCCTCCCCTACCTCGGCCGCGGGCGGGCGGCGGGCGGGGGCCGGGGCGAAGCCGCCGCCGCGGAGGGGAGGGGACGGGGCGAGGCGAGGGGAGCGTGTGGGGGGGCGGAATGCGCCCCGAGTGACGGCCTGAGCCGCCATCCGGGCACCGCGGCGGGGGGAGCGCCCGGGAGGAGCGCGGCCGGCAGGGAGGGGGCGCTGGGCCCTTCGCTCCCCGCCCCGAGCCCTCCTCCCTGCGGCCTGCGGCGGCCCGGCATGGGGGAGCGGGGGCGGCCGGCCGGGCACTGAGCGGCGCTGTTGGGTTCCCGTGCGGCGGAGGAGCGGGGACAGCGAGCTCGGCCTCCCCCGGGCACCCCCCGACAACGATCACCGGCTCCGCCGCTTCGGCCACCATGGCGGAGAACTTACTCGACGGGCCGCCCAACCCCAAGCGAGCCAAGCTCAACTCGCCGGGCTTCTCCGCCAGCGATAGCACAGGTAAGGCCGCGGGGGTGGCTCGGGTGGGGCTCTACGGCGGTTCCCCCCCACACCCCCCGCCCCTACCGCTCCGCCGGAGGGGGGGCCTGGGGGGACCGCCCGCCCTGCCGCGGTTCCTGGCGGGGGTGGGTTGGGCCTCCTGCAGTCGAAGTTACCGGGCGGGACCCGTACACCAAGTACCGTCCCGGCTATAAATAGCGGTTGGAAAGAGACGTTTTTTGAGTTGGATTTCCCTTCTTTTCCCCCATCATCTTCGTTTTTAGTGCCTTGGTTTGGGTGATGGGGTTGCACAGGTGAGTGGGGTGCGGGTAGGGAAGGAGAAGGGCCAGGCATGGGAAGCACCGGCCATCCTTCTTATCGTAGAATCATGGATTGGTTCGGGTGGAAAGGACCTTAAAGCCCATCTTGTTCCGTCCCCTGCCATGGGGATCACCTTCCATCAGACCAGGTTGCTCCAAGCTCCGTCCAGCCTGGCCTTGGGCACTTCCAGGGATCCAGGGACAGCTACAGCTTCTCTCAGCAGCCTGTGCCAGGGCCTCGCTACTGTCAAAGGGAAGAATTTCTTCCGATACCGAATCTAAATCTACCCTCCTTCAGCTTAAAGCTGAAGGTACCTTCTTGGAAGGGTGGTCGAGGTTTCTATCTACTCCTTAAAACCCACATATTACCCACAACTAATAGCCCTATACAGGCTCTTTCGCTGTGCCCCTGTGTGTGACATACTACAGAATAAAAACTCCTAATAGCTTCTTAAGTCATAGAATGGTTTGAGTTGGAAAGGACTTTAAAGACCATCTAATTCTACCCCCCAGTTCATACTTCTCGCTTTTTTTTTACCTTCCAACCTGTGACCAAGATTTAAAGCGTTTGGTTCAAACTGTTCCGAGCATTTTTCCTTTAAAACCCCAAACGACTTGCAGATAATAATTGAAGTTGTGGGGTTGCTTCTGTGCCGAAATGCCGGGCAGCCTAGCAGTCGCTGCGACTTGTCTGTGTTGCATAGTGTCTCTGGCATGCCTTTTTCTTCAATTCTGGTGGGTTTGTAGATCATAAAATGCATCAAAATGTCTCAATTTCCAGCCAGCGCGTGCCCGTTTTAAATGCACACGTGTGTGCACAAGAGCATGTGTGCCTAGACCAGCCTCTCCCGGTGTTATGACTGTTTCAGTCCCTGAAACAGTGGTTTCAGAAGAACGCGAAGTGTGTCGGACTTGAATTTCTGCTTTCAGAGATTAATGAATCTTGTGGAAGGGATAGTGATAAGTTAATCATCCTATGCCTGCTGTGTTTTCATAGACTGAAAAAAATTATTACTATAATTGAGCTGATAAACTCTGTGGGTTTTTCGGCTTTCTCAATCTGCATTTGGCAACAGCTTACAGATGCTTCGGTCCTTCTGGGGTTTTTTATGGAAACCTTTTCTTCTCAGCCTGCAAATAAATGAAACAAGCCAGAAAGAAACAGTATCGAGTAAGAATTGTCAGTGAATATCTAGGTGAGGTCTTGTGATTGAGCTGTGTTAATCCCTTTCGTGGAAGCAGTGGTAATACACAGAAGGCTGATACGCAAGTTGCTGCAAAATGCTCCTTGTAACTCAGGACAAATACAGTTTTTCTTTAATACTTCAGCTAGACATTTTAGACTCTCCTGTTAGTCAGTGAGAGGTGTTTGAAGCAATGTCTTGATTTTTTTTTTTTCTCTCCTTTCTTTTTTGAAGTTCAGTTGGTGTGTTCTGGAATGCTTCAGTCTTAATTACGTCCTGTTCAGCAAGTTCTCGTGTGTCTCGGGGAGCTCTGTGCGGTGCTGGATGTGTGAACTCCAGCATCTGCAGAAAGTTCTGCAGGGCTCAGGGGGCTTGTGGGCACCACAATGGCAAACTCCAAGTTGTATTCTGGACAAGTGTGTCCAATAGAGCTCTGTCGTTGACCCAGTGTTCCATAGGCAAAAATACCTCTCTGCCCAAGGGTGTGGGTAATGTTCGTGCACTTAAAGAGAAGGGGTTTTTTTTTAGGAAAAGCACTTCTAGGTTTGTTGCCAGCAGTTAATGCTGCTTGTTGAAGGATTGCTGAAGGTTTCTGTGCATTGTGGCAGGTGATACAAATAGTTTGAGTAGTGATTGCTGTCAAATGCCTTCTCCTGGACCTAAACCAGGCTTGCTCCCTGGTGCTGAGGCTTAAATGAAAAAGTTCTGTTGCAACCTGGAAAATGGCCTTTGCGATGGGGGGAGCCTGGAGAGATGGGTCTGAGGCTTTTGCCCTGGATGAGCAGTGAGTTGTGTGTTGGACAGGATTGTAATTGCAGCGGTAGCCCCACCGTGAAGTGGTCGTGCTTTCACAGTCTCCACGTTGGGCCCGGCTGAGCAGTTCGGCTCAAGCCTGCAAATGCTCACACCCGAGGCTCTGATGGCAGGCCTCAACACCGGGCAGAAAGCAACTGCTCTCCTCCCTGTTTATATTTCTCTTGATGCTTTGATGCGGTGATGTTAAGCAACTCCTTTTGTCAGGGTAAGTTTTAGCTGCCTTTAATCTTTCTGATAAAAATAGCTCCTCAGCTTACCGGGGCAAAGTTTGTGCCATTGAAATTGGTCTGCTTACCTTCTGAAAATACAGCTTTTTCTGTTAAATCTAAGAAGCTAAATCCAGTGTCTGATCTTGGAGAAGGGAGCAGAGATGAAAGGATAACAGAAATGGGTGCTGTGACCATCGTTAAGTTTCATGATAGTCCCATTTTGCAGTTGCACCACTGCTCTTTGTATCAATAAGGAAGGTTAAGACTTATGGCTGTTAACTTGGCTTGCCGTTACTGTGCTGTATTGAACGAGCTGGCTCCTGTGGTAAAATGTCCGTGGGAAAGATTTTTCCTTGTCTAGCCAGGTAGGAGTAGTGCTTTTGTCTAATTACTGCTTTATTGGATACACAGGCATTTTCATACCTAAACATTTGTCTCCTCTGTGACTGTTGTGAGACATTCTCATCCAGCGCTGGAGAATAAACAAGGGACTCCTACAAAAAGTAGAATTACAGTAACTTTGCTTATGGCAGTGTGTTATTTTAACGCTGAGTGTTGTGATTATTTGTACGTTGCTGGCATTGGTCCTTCAGCAGAATATACAGAGACCTGGCAGTGTTCTCGAGCTGGTCTCGGGCTGGTTGAGAAAAACGTGCCTGAATGGAGCAGCAGCACAGCTGGAGGTGTTCAGGGGCCCCTGGACCGTGGTCCCTTCTGCAGGTAGCTCGGTGAGGGTGTGGGTTGCACTGAAGTTGTGCTTCTGTCTGCATTCATTGCGTTCCCTGCAGCTTCTGCTGCTGTGGTGCTGCACCGGTTCCAGAAACAACACAGCGTAATCTGGGCCATAACAGAGGGTGTCCCTGATGGCATCAGGAGTTAACAAATTCCTAAAGTAGGTGAAGTTGGGAAGAAGGTGAGATGAGCAGCTTCCAAAACTCCATTAGAGCTAGATTTTCACCACATACTTCCTCATCTAGGGGTTTCTGTTGATTTTTAATTCTTTTTTCCTCCCCAAGTTCCGATCGTGCGCAGAGTAAGCTGCGTGGCTGCTGCTGCTGCAAAAGCCACGGGCTGAGATCCCCGATAACTCTTGTTCTTTTCCCGGCCCATGCGTTGGCAGCCAGAGCCCGGATTTTACACCGAGGGAAGGCTGGCCTTGTCACACGTGCCTCCCTACGTGCCGAGATAAGTAGATCTCTGGCTGACTCCCAGCCAGCCACAGAACTTCGCAGAAGGGAGTCCGTGTCGATGTGCAGCCTGATTTGATCCTACTCACCTGCCAAAAACCAGAGAGGTGTATTGCAGTGGATTTAAGTTGTAGTTTGAAAAGAGGTGGACAAAAGCAAAGTAGCTTAAGGAGAGACAGCAAGGTTTTCTAAGCTCGCGTTCACATTCTTAGCCGAGACTTCAGATGGAGTGACGTCTCGGTGATCTAAACCCAGATTTTGTTTGGGCACGTGAAAGCATTAGTATGGCTGTTTTAAAGGGTTCATTCCTGCGTGGCTGAAAAGCTTCATGGAAGCCTGTGTAATCGGTCTGCTCTTGTTTTGTGTGATATGTGTAAAACTTGAGTGTCATTTGTGTGCCGTGACAGTAAAAATCGCAGTTACACACACGCTTACTTATTCTCTCCCTGGAACAAGGAGAAGGATAATTCCATTAGGTGAACAGACTTGCATTTGTAAGCAGAAAATTTGGGGAAGAAATGCAGCTTCTGAAAATCTGTAGGTGAAGCGGTGTGCGAAGTTGTAATTATTCCATGGGGAATGTCCTTTGTTTTGTGGTACTTGTGCCCTAACTATCTGGGGTGGCAAAAATGAGGTGGGATATTTTTATTGGCTATATTGTTTCTTGTGGAATATTTCATGGTTATATTGTTTATGACTTAGCCTTTACATGTAACCATATGGGTGATGGATGGGAGAGGATGATGCCAGGCAAGAATGTTTACTTTGAGTGGAAGTTTGATACAAACAGCTTTTTTTTTTTTTTTTTTTTCCACCTGAAGTGACTGACCTGCATAACTTGATGCTAGTGGTTGTGATCTGGGACAGGAGATTTTTAAGATTAGAAATGGGCTCATTTATAGAGTCTAGCGCAGCTAATTCTTACCATTTCCTGAAGCACTGCTGATAGCAGGGTATTGTGTACTTTTTTTATGTTTGGGGGCTTTTACAGGTTTTTCCAAGGAGTTTGACACTCATGTCTGTGTGGGATGAAAAGCTGAGCAGATGATCTGCCAGCCTGATCATATGTGACAGTTCGCAATCTTACCATTGTGCCCATTCTTTTTTTTTTTTTTTTTTTAAATTCATACTTTGATAATTGCACATGTACTGGGAGACTTTTCCAAACTCATTCCCCCTCCAGAGGCTTAAAGTTAACTGGGAAAATGCTGTCTTGAGCTCCTGGAGAAGCCCTGCCAGCAGCAGGCAGGAATAGAGGCTGTGTCTTTGCTGTACTCCAGAGATCTCTTGGTAGCTTGTGAAATGATTCTCAGTTTTCTGCTGCAGATTATTCACTTTCTATTTTGGCTGGACATTCCTTGGAGTCATTGTCCAGTGCCATTAATTATTTTTATGGCAACATGCTGTGCTTTGTTATTATACCTACAGCTTCACATTAAAAACCTCCACATATTCTTAGTGTTTATCTTTATTAGATATTTTACTTACTATTGCTACCTGCTAAGAGAGAAGACCATGAAAAAACACCTTCACCCTATTAACAAAATACTGCTGGTTAATGTGAAATCAGGGTGGAGGAGATAGTTGAAAAACCTGATTTGAAAAATTCTGGGGTTTGTTCTTATACAGTGAAAAAGCATGTGGGATAGCTTAGAAATCTGACACTTCCACCCTAATTTGGTTTACACTTTCAAGAATTTTTGCTTTGTAAATCTTCCTTTTAACATATGTTATGTTTTCCATCTGTCTTCTCAGATGTCTAAGATACAGAGAGAACCTAAATTGTTTGTTTGGAAAACTCTTTAATAAAGATGCCTCAATGAATACTATTAAGTATTTTGCAGAATCATAAGTGCAAACTAAAAGAAAACTGAAACTTCTATTAGCACTGATAATTATAACTCAGAATCTAAATCTCTTAATGTACTCTTCCTTTCTTGCATTCTTATTTGCCACCATTGAGAAATAAGGGTCTTATTTATGACACTGAATAAATACAGTATTCTTGGTTTGCAGCTTGTGTTTGGATTTATTTTTATTTATACATCTGTAAGTCTGTAAAATAATCCCCTTCTTCCCTGCCGGTCACCTTTAGTGCTGTGGGAGCTTCCTTGGGTTGACAGCATTGGGAAAAGGAGCCGTTCTTCCTTACATGACTGTGCCTCCCAGTCTCCCAGGCACACGCCATTTTCCTGCTGCAGTTGGACACAGCAGAGGCAGGAATCAGAGCTGGAGACTCTGCTGCAGAGCAAGAAGTAAGATGGGACATTAAAGTCCAACCCCTGTCCATGTGTGTCACCAGAAGAGCACGAGCTGCTCTCTCACTCTGCCCGGCTTTGCCAGCACGGGTACTTGATAGCTGGGTTAGTGGGTGTTGCTGATGACATCACTTCTGTGTCATCTCTTGCATGGTGTCATCTCATGGAGAAAAGAGATGGGGAAATGACCAAGAGGCTTGAATTGAGTAAGTACTGAGTGTGAGTCTGGTTTGGAGTAGCTGTGAAGTTTGTAAGTTCAAAAACTCCCTGAAGGAAAGTATTAATGAGAATGGTTCAAAACAGCCTCATCTCACTAAAATCAATGCTTTAAAGTAAAATATTTATGAGGGAATTGGGTTTTTTTATATTGGCAGTTATGTTTGGAAGCTTTTTTAGACATAAATGTACAAAACCCATTAGTTTTAAGCACATGTCTGCTTTTGCTTCCTCATGTATGTTGGGTTTGTTTTGGGTTGTATGTCCTTGCACAACTGAATTTGAGTTGCCAAACAGAAGAAAGTTCCCTTAAATTTGATATCAGAAAAAGGGAGGAAAAAGTGGTGTTAAAAAGAATGGAAACATATTTTTTGCTGCTTATATACCTCACAGAGAAGACCTTAACCTTACCTGTTTCACAGTACTGTTGCTTAGGTTTTCTTCCTTGTTTTGTAACATTACTTCAAGTACATATTTATATATTTCAGTCTTCACAGGATAGGCTTGTTCTGTGGTTCTGTTGGACAAGGTAAGTTAGGTGGGAATTTCCATTGAAGGACCCATGTAGCTGAAGCATTGGGAGCTCCCAAGCCAGAACTGAGTTCGAGTTCTCACCACCAATGCTTTTGGTCATTGTGGGGAGCATCACGAACTGAACACTTCAAAATCTGAACCACCTGTGTTGGCAATATATTCACTAAGAAGTCTCTGGCCAGGGAATGTCACAGTTCCAAGTTTGTTTGTCAAGATAATTCATGTCCTTGTGCGTTATGTGCTCATTTCATTTCCAGGTGGGCAGCAAGTGTGGCACAGCTGTAAGGGAAGCTGTGGGTCTGGCAGCTGTGGGAGCCAACTCAAGGCAGGCACAAGCAGACACTGGCTTGGTACAGACTGTGCATTTCATGCTGACTTAAGCAAGTGCCCACTATTAATTACCAGACTCTCAGATGATTCCTTTTAAAAGGGTCATTCTGAACTGAAATGTTCTGTCAGCTGTTAAATTTGGGCAAGAGACACGTTGTGTGTGTTTGTGATAGGACAAGAAGGCAGTCTTACTTCTGTTAATGTTAATGTGCCCCAAGAACCTTAAAATATTTAATCTTCATCAGGATGATCTTGTGAATGAGAAGCTGATGTTCTCAGTGTGGTGTCTCCCAGTCCATAGGCAAATTGCCTCCTCTTCCTTCTGTCTGGGTTTCTCTTCTTATGGCAAATAAATTTACTGAAGCCTTCTGGTCTGTAAGGGTGTTAGCCTGGTAGCCACATGCACTGTGGCAGTAGCCATGTGTGTCTTGTGGATGCTGCTGGGTGGGATTTAGAGTTACTCACAGGAGCAGACATGGCAACTATGTCAAAATACCAAAGACAATTTGTGAAACAGCTAAGAGGAAGAATGGTTTTGGAGAAGGCCAGAGGAAGGCAAAGTTAATCCATTGTTTGCCACCAGATACTTCCAAAAGTAGACCAGAGTGAGCACTCTTGTTGGGCTGCTTGTGCCACACATTTTGGAATTACCTTGGTTTTATTCCACTCTGGTCTCTGGGAAGAGATGAAAGCTAGTTTCTTATCTGGATATTTTTCATATTTGCTTCTTATATGTAAACCTTGGTTCCAAGTGCTAGGGCTATTTAATGTGCCCTTACATACTACTTCGTAATTGATAGGGAAACAGTCAAGTAATCTGTGATTTACTTTTATGAAAGGGTAGAATAATCCCTAAAACCAGCAATTATTTCTGAAATAAACCAGTATCTCAGGTTTTTCTAGACTTTTAACACAGGTTATATTGTCACTGAGCACAGCAAAAGAGAGATGGTGGAGACAATTTGGGTAAGTACAGTAGGGAGAACTTTGAGGTTACAACATCGTGATACACAGCATGCAAGTGTAAAAAGAGGCTGGAAACTAAACCTAGTGTGACCAAGGAAGGATCTCAGTTTATACTCTTCTCTTTTCATGGAGGTGAGAAGGAGGACAGGGACAGAGCAGGTGGCTTTTCCTGTATTAGGTGGTAGTTGTTATCACACCTTAGTCGTGGTATAAAGGATGTGGATATGTGCGTTTTCCCCATCCTTGCTTGTGTGTCTGGGGTTGGAGTTGGTGTCAGGAGCCGAGTCAGGAGTACTGCTAGTATTGCAGCAGAGGTTAGAACAGAACTGATCTTTTTTCATTTGTTTCATGATTTGTTTGCTCTGTGTAATGAGCTTGACTTTTGAAAAGGCACTTAGTTGCTGAAGTCTTACAAAAATGGATTGGGGGAGATATTAAGAGCTGTCCCTAAAATCCCAGCTACAGGAAAGCAAGAGAAGGCAAATGTTAACCCCTTTTTCAAAAAGAGTTAAAAGACAATACAGTCAACTACAGAAAGTTCAGCCTCCCATCCATCACTGTGAAGGTCATGGAGGAGCTGGAATGAGTTTAGTGAAGGGCTACCAGGGAGCTTGGGGCTGGAACATGTGCCCTTTGAGAGGAGGTAGAGGGGTTGGGGTGCAGACAGACCTCCTGATGTCCCTTCCAACCTGAGTGACTGTGGGTTTGTAAACAAGAGAGAGCCATGATGATGATTCCAATGAATTTCCTGGAGAGAAGTCCCAAGAATTCCAAAAGGTGAGGCTTGCCTTTGTGTGTCAACATATTTGAATTTTGACCAGTCCAGTGACTTAGGAATGAGCAAACCAGACTGTATTCCTTTCTCATCACAAGTGCAAGTAGTTCAAACGATCAGGCAGGGAGAAATTTAGTTAAATATTCAAATCTCTTACTATGCAAGCCATAATTGTTGGGACTCACCCAGATCCTTGCTGTTGGGTCTGTCATTCCCCCTCACCACCTTCCACCCAGCCATCAGGGTCTCCTTGACTCAGCCAGGTCCCTCACCACCATTCTTCTCAACCTGGTTGTTAAACATCATGTTTAGAAGTGATGCTGCTCTGCTGAAAGTCAAGGTCAGCTACATGTCAGTTCACCAGTTTTCTGTGTCTCGTTAGGGAAAGACACAGATGTAAAGTTTCCTTACTGGAAATTCTAGATTTTCCATGAATGTGTTGTTTAATTGCTCTAAAACATTAAATGCATTAATTGTCTTTTATGAAACAATAAATTACAGAATCCTCAAACCTCGAAAGGAAGTTGGAATGGACATGGTAATTGCTGACTGTACCACACAGTATGGCTATTGAGGGGAGCTACCTGACAGTGAATTTTAGGGAATGGCTGGAGCTCTGAACTGTTGAGGCTTTGTCTGCTGGGGTCTGGCGTGATTGAAAGAAGCCTTACAAAACAAAATTGGGCTCACTGAAATGTAACAGCTATGTTGGCATGAAAGAAAGGCACGGTGAAAATACTGCTTGTGTGCTGGACTTCAGTGTCTGCTCCGAGCATGAGCAGTCAGTTTGTGACAGGAAAACTCCCAGTCATGTCTCAAGCAGAGATTATGCCGTAAAAAATGAAATGGAATTTGATAGTTCTCCTCCTGCTTGCTGTGAGATACATTTGAGATAATAAGTCACATAATGAAACACCTTAGGATGTTTGGCTGAGCTAAAGGTGTAAAGATGGTGACATTGAAGCGAGTTAATTGATTGAATATGTATATTAGGAAAATCTCCCAGTAACAGTCGCAAGCCATTGTACAGATCAGAATGTTTTGCCTTCAGGATGCAACACAGTTTTGGGGTTTTTTTCTTCTGAGAAGGCTTAGAAGGAAACAGAACATCTTTTTTTATTCTGGTTGCTGAAAGTGTTGTCCAGGAAGGCAGAAAACGGCGACATTTAAGCTCATAAGACTGAAATTAGGAGAGAAAGGGTCTTAAGTGTGGTTATCTTCTATGTGTGAAAATAGCTGCTCAAGGAATGCAGAATGCTCAAATTGGAAAAGGAGCCCTTTGGAAAGAGTGGGGGCGTAGTACTTGCCCAGTGCTTTTCCGTGCCTTCCAGAAAACGTAATCTCTGAGGTTTTTGTGCTCTGCTGTTAAGAGAACGCTTGGTTTTATGTAACAGAGGTAATGAAAGGTGTGAGGTTTAGGATCAGAAGTGCTGTGTTAGAGACAAGACACGATGAGGTGAATCTCCACAGCCTGAGTCAGCTCTGCTGCTTCCTGAGCACTGAGTTAGAGATATGTGCCTTATGGGTTTAGGGAATCTGTTCTCCTGTAAAATCAAGACATCTTTTCCTCTTCCGATGGGTGCTGGGTGCGTGGCAGGTTTGAGGGATGGAGAAGCTTCAAAGCTCGGTGGGACTTCTCAGCAAAGGTGTTTCCTGACCATTCCTTCAGGTAACTGCATGGAAAGGCAAATGCACCCCTCGATTTTTAGGCTCTTGGTAGGTGCCTTTGAGAAACAGTTGAAGCATTGAGAATGGGATCAATTCTGTTCTTCTTGTGAGGATGGAGAGACTGCAGTTTCTTTTCATTTTTCTGTCAGTAGAAATGGGCCGTGTTCTTATTATGGCAGATTTTTATATGTGTGTAAATATATTTATTCTTTTTATAACTGCCAAGACAATCTCTTATCTTTATGGATTTGTTGCAGACATGCTCAAGTAGATTTTTGTTTTCTGTTGTATTTTATAACCGTTGTAAAATGTGCCTTGTGTTGCTGTTTTTAACGTTCATGACTCTGATGAAATATAAAAGAAGATGATTAATCATTGTGTGAACATTTGAATTCTTGGTGAATTTTTACAGGACCATTTTGTTAAGTTCTTTACCTGCTTTTTATTTTCCTGCTGGCAGAGCTGTACATTTTCCATGTCTAACCTTAATGCACAGCCTTCTTGCAGGAGCTTAGAAATGGTAGATTATTTCAGGTTTTAAGAGGCAGTATTCCCAATTGCTTTCTTCACTCTTTTTGTAAACTGCAAAAACATTTCCAGTCCTTGGCTCTGGCAAGACTGAGAGAGTCCAGCCAGCCAAGCAAAAAAAAAAAGATCATTTATATTCCAGCATCCCATTTTGAAATACAGCTGCAAAAAACTCCTCTTTAAGCCACAGCAACGTCTTCCCCCTCCACATTTTGTCACTTCTCCTTTGCCCCTATCCCTGCAGCCACGCATCTGTTGTTCATGAAATATTAACAGTTTTGGTGCAGAAGCTTGGAAAAACACCTTTTTGTGGGATTGACAGAAGTTGTCTGAGCAAGCACTATAAACCTTGAACTTGGGAGCGAGGTGGGGTGGTGAGAGCAGTTTAACAAAGGCACAGGCTCAGCCCTAGCCCTGTGTCCCACCCTCGGTGATGTGCGGGCAGATGGCTTTGGTCAGGCTCCAGCTGTAGCCGCCCCAGTGGCAGAGCCTCTCAGAGCCTCCCAGCATTCCAGGCTGAAATAGGGAAATCTTGGGAGAAGGAAAGTAGAACCAAAATGTATAGGAAGTAGCAAACTGCAGTGTGGTCAGTGCTGAGTGGTTGTGTGGGAAAGAGGAGAGATGAAGAGATTGCCGTCATGATTGGAGTCAAAGGAATTTTTGTGGAAGACAAGCAGGAAGGATAAACTAAACGCCTGAAATTAAAAGCAGCAAGTAAGAGAAATTAAAAATACTTTAACGAATCTTGCTAAGTGAAATGTTAGCTGATTCCTTGCCTGCTTGGAAGGGAACAGGGGCTCTGTTTTGAGCGGGGTGTATTTGTCACTGCCGACATCGTGCAGTCCTGGAAGGATTATTGACTCCAGTAGCTGATGATGGCAATGTATGGGTCCCTGAAGGGGGTGGGTGGAGCACCTCAAAGCAGCCAGAATTTACCCTTTTTGTCTGTGTTTACTGTGCCTGTTTATGTAATTTCAAGTCATTGCAAGTCTGACCGTTTTTATTAGTTTTTCTTCAGTTAGGTTGAATTGGAAATGCACATGCTGATGAAATGTGTGGTATTAAAATATACTGAGATGCCTTGGTGAGGCATCTGTGCTTTGTGATACACTTTATGTGTTGCTTGAGGTTTGTTTTTTCTTTTCAATGTACCATCTTACATCACTTTTGCAGCCTGGGTCTTGCACCAACTTTTTGTGGTTGAAGAGTGAATTAAACTTGAAAACAATGAAGCCTTTGGAATGTCCTTATTTAGTGAAGAACTTTGCTCTAACCTGGGAAAAATGTGGTTTGTCTGTTGCTCAGTGTGAAGGACTGGGGTTTGTCAGGCCTGGCTTGGAGGGCAAAATAAAGTTTTCACACCTTTAGGTTACAGTGAGAAGTGATTGTTTCAGATTACATCCTTGGACTGGAAAACTCTATTGAGGTGTGTTGCATATTTGAACAGCTACTCTGGTGTATTTGGGCTGGTCTGCTTAGGTGTTTATAAATATTGCTGTATGTGCCTGTCCTTGTGTCTTCAAATATGTAACTTTTATTCTCACATGGAAGTACATATATACAGTGATGTAACTTTCTATTTTTTAGTTTCATACTAAAATAACCATGTTACACACGTGGTGCTTATGATGTGCAATAAAATATTTTAGTGAACCTAAGTTGCTTCCTTTAAAGGGGAAAAAAAAAGCCCCACCATTTTTTTATCAGTGTGGATGTTGCAGCCAGACAGAGCTGTTCCTTCAAGTGGCTTAATGAAGATTTGATTGATTTATTTTGCTCATCTGGAGAGTGTGTGGATTACCTCTGTCAATATTGGGCTTGATAAATGAGGGTTGGGCACTTACAGAGCAATTTGAATTATTTGAGCTGTTCAGGAATCAAGCAGTGACTCGATTCAAGAGGCATTACAAGGAGAAAATGCTGAGTGCCTTTCAGGATCTTGTGAGGTAGCAGATCATGGTACAAATCAATGACCAGAAACTGATCTTAAATGTCTTTATATGTGAGACTGGAATCAGACTGCTGAGGAAATAGTTCTTGGTTTTTGGTGAAGTTTTGAAGCCATGCTGGAAGATGTTCTTTGGCCCTGTGCACACATAAATGACAATGTTGAGGTAGAATTGCTGGGTGAAATGCAGTGGCTTGGGATTACAGAGGAGCTTGGAAAAGGTGATGTAATTGCTTTTTTGGGAGAGTAAATCAATAGGAAAAAATCCATCGTTATTTCTGCCATCATCTTTTAGCCAAAACAAGGGAAATTTAAGAGTTAGATCATTGTATTCATGCCACCTTAATTTTCTTAAGCTTTGTTTTGTCAAAATTCTTGCCAGAAAACCTGCTTATTGGCCAGTGCAGTGCTCTGGGTTGTTGTGTGTGCACAGTGTGTAATGACTGTGCTCTGAAAGGCTCTGGAGTTGCAGGACCCTCGCTCGCTTCCTGGCAACCTAGTGTTGGGTAAAGATGTCCTGAATGCCTGTCATTGTTAACACTGGTGCAAAGTAGCAAAGATAAATATTTTAGCTACTTGTTTGCCATGTTTTCTCACCCATGTTTCTGTTTTAACTTGTAGATTTCGGATCTCTGTTTGACTTGGAAAATGATCTTCCTGATGAGCTGATCCCCAATGGCGAGTTGGGCCTTTTAAACAGCAGTGGGAACCTCGTTCCAGATGCGGCTTCCAAACACAAACAGCTTTCTGAACTTCTGAGGGGAAGCAGCGGCTCTTCCTTAAACCCAGGAATCGGCAATGTGAACTCGAGCAGCCCCGTGCAGCAGGGAGTGGGTGGGCAAGTGCAAGGGCAGCCGAACAGCGCGAACATCGGGAATCTGGGCGCCATGGGTAAGAGCCCTCTGAACCCAGGAGACTCCTCTGCTCCGGGCCTGGCCAAGCAAGCAGCCAGCACCTCTGGACCTACCACACCTGCATCCCAAACTCTGAACTCTCAAGCACAAAAACAAGTGGGAATGGTGACGAGCAGCCCTGCAACATCACAGACTGGACCTGGGATATGTATGAATACTAATTTCAGTCAGACACACCAGAACCTTCTCAACAGTAATTCTGGTCACAATTTAATGAATCAGCCTCAGCAAGGACAAGGGCAGGTAATGAATGGATCTCTTGGGGCAGCTGGAAGAGGAAGGGGAGCAGGAATGCAATATTCTGCCCCTGCCATGCAGGGGAATGCAGGCAGTGTGCTGGCAGAGACTTTAACCCAAGTATCTCCACAGATGGCTGGGCACACCGGGCTGAACACAGCACAGACAGGAGCAATGACTAAAGTATGTACATGTCATTTATTCTATTCTATTTATTGCACTTGTTTTTTCTCCGTACAGGTGTTTAGGAAACACAATAGATCTTTTCTGGGACAGAACTAAAGGATGTGCTTTCTGGAGTCTGTAGTTACCCATTTCAGTCAGCAGTGATATTGTGAAAAGCGAGATAATTGAAGCAGTACTTCTCATGTAATCAGAAATGAAAGCACTCACTGAAAAAGACGTCTTCGAAGCTAAAAGTTGGAGAGTATCTGAGCAGGGTGAATTAGAAAAGAGTAGCATAATCCTGCAGAAAGGAAGCAGATGATTTCTCATGTGCAGGATCTCAATTTAGCTGCCAGACAACACCATCTTCTAAAGCAATGTGAACGCTTGGAGACTGCAGGGAGAGGTGTAGCAATTGCTCCTCTTGTCAAGGACCACTGTCAGCAGCTGTGCAGCAAATGCTTTTTAAATATGGAGGAACTGATCTGGAAACTTGAAATTTCACATAGATTGCCAAGCTAATGCAGACTCTGTGAAAGGGAAGGGCAGGAGTCTAATATGGTGGCCATTGCAGATCAGGGCAGGGAATATATACCTCGAAGTATCTGCCTCTGTCGTGGGGCACTGCTCTGGGTCCCTGTTTGATACAGTCACTGCTTTTTAGTTCTTTGTTTTCCAGGTGTGAGCTTAGAACAGTGTTTTGACTGCTGCTCCTCCTGCCCTGTGCCTTATCTCTTGTCTGGGTTGCTTTAGTACAGTTCCTACATGAAATTTTGATGTCTAACCCACCATGTTCTGATATGTAGAAAAAAGTCAAGTTTCATCTCTGATATTTTATCTATTCATAAATCATTAGCTGTTATCACTGTAGTTTATTAACATGTAAATGTTAATTCATTGATGTGTTAGTAATTGTGGAAAAAATTGCATTGTCTGACATGAAAGTGCGTGTCCTGTACTCTGAAGAGGTGCTGACATCACAGTGGAGTACTGTATGATTAATTTAAATTTTTTTTTAAATAAAAAAAGAAAACATAAAAAGCATTCTCTCTGCAGTGAAGAGATGCTTCTGCTTAAGGAAGAGATACTTGTGTTCTGAGTGAAGGTCAGAGCATCTGAAAGTTGACATAATAATTTTAGAGGCTGGAGACAGCTAACTTTGCTGTGTGGAAGTAGATTGGTCTGCACAGAAACAGAGTCAGCTTATCTTTCTTTTGTTTTCCTTTGAAATTTGTGGGAAGAGTGAGGAATTCTATTTATCTGGCTTACTTTTGTAAACTTACAGATATCTAAGTTCTTGGGAGTGGATTTTTCCTAGTCACTACTCAGTTTTATGTGAAACTACTAATCTTCTGTGTGAACAAACTGAAGTAGAACTACCCCGCAGCAAAAGGATTTGCTGGCAGAGTCCATGAGAGCGTGGTGGGGGAGGTTCTGTGAGGCTTGATTTACTTTAAACAAACCCACCTCTGGTAAGCAACAGGCCAGATCTCAGACAAATTCCATATTTCAAGGACTTCAGGCTTAGCCTGTTGCCAGCTGCAAATGGATTCACCAGCTCAGGAAGGTGACCCAGACTGCCTCAGTTTGCAGATGTTCAAGAAACAGAGTAAAGTTGGTTTGAACAAGGAATACATTGGAAAAGAACAGTGAAAGGACTGTTTAATGACAGAGCATAATTGATAAAATGGTGCTTCTGTGAAGGTATGCTTAAAAGAAAATAATTTTAAAAACCTGGCCAACTTATAAAATAGGAAAACTGGTGTTTGCCAGGGCTCCCTCTCTTGTTGAATAAGATTAAGGTTAAAAGCATTGTGTTTCCTTTTAAAAGTTTTGCTTTATTTACATCGTATTTTTCTCTTAGTAAGAGAGCAAGTGAGCTCAGTGTTTTGCACAAAGATTTTGTGTCTCCATTTTGGAATAAATACTTGCTCCCTGAATTTTCTTGTGCCAAGCAGCAGTGTTCTCTAGTTTTGCCATTTTCCTTAGTAGGCATTTGAGGATTGATATCCTTTTCCAGTCTCTTCCCATCCCCCAGTTTATTGTCCTAGTAGGATTATCAGCCACGATTGTGTGTTAGCTTTTTCTTATTGATGCTCCAGAAAGGCTTTTAAGAAAAGTAAAGAAACACTTCAGTGAGTTTGTCTGTTCTTCTGAAACTGAAATTTCTGCTGAAGGTGAATGTGGGTTAGTTTGTTTTTTCACCTCCTGATTCCCTGGTGTTTACCACTTAATGTGTACAGCTTAAAAGATTTGAAGAGCTGTAATAAAAGTGGTGAGGCAGCTGATCTACCTAATAGTGAACGTGCCCAGCTTGACTCAACGGCTTAAAATGTGGCTGCTATCCTGCTTGAAGAGCTGTATCAAGGCTGGAGAGAAATTCTCTAGGTGGTGACTGTAGCAATATCCTAAGGGAAAGAAAGGGCTGTGAAATACAAATGCAGGAAAAATAACTAAAAGAACTTTTTAAACCAAGATCTTCTCATTACATTTAAAATAAGTGATGTGCATCACTGGCTAACCTTGTTCAAGTCCAGCTCAGTAGCCCATTTTTCTCAATTCAGTGTGTTTGTATTCAGTGTGTGGAACTCGTGACTCTGTATGGTTTGGGACTGGTTTTGTTGGGCAAGACCTTCTGTGGTGGCTGGTTCTAATCCTTTTTTAGTGTGTGACTAATCAAGGAAAGTCCATTCCTTTTTCTGGTTTTATTTCTTGTGGTGTGTTTATGTAAGCATTCTTTCTAGTAAGAGAAAAAGAAGAAAAAATATCCAGAATGTGGTCCCTTCACCTGATCTCAGAAACTGCAAGGGATTCATTTACTCTGAATCATCATAAGCCAAGATTGTTAATTTTGGTCTGGACTTCCTATTTTAAGGCAGAACTGAACATGGTAACTGAAGCTCATGTTCCTGTGCTTGCATAAGCCAAAGGTGGGGATAAACCTTACCCCTAACCAGTTTAAAAAGGAGTAGAAAATAACCAATTTCCAGTGTCAGAGGGCAAGAAGGTGCTGATATCAAGACAAATGTTCTTCATTGGCAGGGAGAGATAAAGTAAAATGCTTGCACAATCTATAGAGGTGTGAGCAAAGACTTCATATGATCCTCCCAAAGATCAGTGATTTTGACATGCTGAGATACCTGGAAACCTCTGAGGGTTCTTCTCTTTCATGTTACTGTGTATATCTCTGCTCCCTTCCCTGCCAGACTCGTTTTCTGTAACAATTTTGCTTGCAATTGTGGCATTGTAGCTGTGTTTTCTTGGATGACACTACAAGGAGAATTTTCAGTGGACTGGGTTGAAGTTGCTTAGGAAATCAGGTTTAAAGAGGAAAGGATTAACCCTTGATTATTACTTGATGGCGGTAGAGAACAGATCATCTTTTCACAGTCATTTCCAGCAGTAATGAATTGTCCTTTTGTGTTTTTTGTTGAGTCCATTAAGTCCAGAAAATGTGTTCAAACCATCTAGAACATCTCGTTAGAGATGCTTTTTTAAGATTGTTGGTTGTTGAACATGATAAACAGTAGCAAAGCTCAGCAGATGGTCAGTGCCTCCATAGGAATGAGAACTTCACTGGGGACTTGCTGGTGCCTGATGCTCTCCTGTTGCTCTGGGAGCTCATCTTTTCCAAGTGAGGGAGGTGAAACCTCTCTGTTGTTCTTTGTGGCTGGCAAGGGCTTGAAGTTTGTGTTTCTGTAGATGAGTGGTTAGAGAGTCTCTTGCTGAGGTGTATTCCCCTTGTCCCCTTGTCCTAGTACTGCTACCAAAAGCCTTGGAAAGTTAGAAATTGCTGGGAAGTTCCCTTTTATTTTGTATGGTTCTCAAACTTCCTTTTTGCCCTGTGTTAAGAGTTTTGGACAATGATTCACCTAATTGGTACTTCTGCTCTTTCCCTTCAGATGAGAGGACTCTTGAGTGTTTTCTTTTCTGTGTGTTTCTAAGCTGTAATGCCTCCTCATACAATTCTGTAAATGGAATCACCCTTTCTTCAGTAACTACAGAGTCCTGTCACTCCAACAAGGATATGCTGGTACCCAGCAGCAGAAATTTGGGGAAAAATTCTGGAGTTGTGCATGGCTGATGATCTGCAGAAAGTATTGCTGTTAAACTGCAGTGAAGATACAGCTTGCTGGGGGCTCCTTTCAAAGTGTTTTTCTTTATAAAACTATTAAACCTACCCCAAGTTCAGCTTTCCTTCTGAAAGGCACAATTTAATCAAACATTATTGGGCTCTGTTTGCCTCAGAAAAAGATTAAATTGTTTCGTCAGACTATAAAGAGATGAGAAGAAAATTGTTGTTTATTTTCACACCTGGTTATGAGGTTTACAACATTATTGGTTGTTTGGAGTTGGTTTTTTATGCCTTTTTGAAGATTGAAGATTTTGAGTAACTTCAGTCTACCTGTTTTGAAAACTCTGAAGAAAAATACTTTTATTGATATAAAATAGAACCCTCCTGCAGGGAGAAGCTGATCTGGCTGGCAGATCTTCCAACGTAGTATTCCAGGAGGTGATCTTGGGGCAGGGAGTTCAGATACAGAGATCCAAGTTCTGTGTGCAAGTGATGAGTTTTCCTTACTTCTGTGTATGTATTCAAGCCCCATTGGAAGTTGGTACCAGTAGTGGGACTGACATCGTGAACAGGCTCACAACAGTCACTAACTGTGCAAAACTAGGTCTGTTTTGTTGGATTTTTGCCTCTCAGTGCAGAACAGTTTTTTCCTTTAAATGGTATTGGCCTAATTTGTTTGGACAGTGCATGTTGTTCAACTTTATTTCAGTCGGAATAGCCACATGGCAGTGTATATTTCAGTAAGAGAAGATTCAGATTAAAGAGGAGGAGGAACTTTTACCAGAAGGGAACTTCAGAAAACAGTAAAGCCATTTTTTATTTCTGCCGAGAGAATAACGCATTGTCTTGGGGCTTTTTAATGTTGAGCTATAAAAGAAGTGAATTCTGTCGTCGTTGTTTCCAGGCAGGGTGTCTGTCTAGTACATGTGCCTTGGACAAGCACATTCACAGTTTTGCTCCCTGTGCTGTTCACTGAGTGGTGTCTTGATGTTGGAAATTAATCTTGAGTAAATTTAATAAGATAATGAGCTATGTTAAGGAGCAGGACTTACATAGTGTCTGTGGTTACGTTGTTTGTCTCAGTGCTGTGGGGAATCTGTGGTAAGGAAAATTTGTGATGAGAGAAAACGAAGCCAACTATTTATTTAAACAGACCCCCCAGTTGTTCTTGCTGAGTACCAGATTTAGATACGCTTGCTGATTGTGAATTAAGTCAGCTGAAGATGTTCTCATTCCTTTGCAGCTCTGTGTGTTTTAGCAAACTGCTGGTGCTGTTTGTTTCTCTGGTGGCTCTCAATCTGTCTGAATTCTGCCTGTATTGTTTTAACATGACTTGCAGTTAATTTGCTTCTCATCCACGGCATTGTCCGTGCTTGGCTGCCAAGCTGCCTGTCTCCTAGCAGACCATGCCTCTGGCAAACACCAGTAGCCAGTCCAAATCATATTCCAAATAGTGCTGCTTCCCAGTTCCAGGGGACTCTTAATAACGTTACAGACTCGACCGTAGCTGTTCCATTCTCTGATGAATAAGGAGTACTGAAACAGCATTTTTACTGAGGAGAGACATATGTGTTTTTGTAATAATACAAACAGAAGAAGGCTATAAATACAGAGAAACACATAACGGCAAAACTCACTGACTCGTAGTAAAATGAAAGTCTCTGAGGCAGTTTTGTTTTGAAACATGACTGTGGAAAGTGGTGCTCCACAGATGAGTTTGCTGATACGTCAAAGAGATTTAGTGACTTAAAAAGCTTACTTCCCACAACTGTTACTCCTGGCACCTGAAATTGGGTTGTTTCCCGTTTCTAGTACCTGAGTTAAGTCTTGTTTGCAGTTGTGCAATGTCATTGAAGATCTTTGCATCGATAGGCACTTGGCTGGTGCTTATGCAGGTATCAAGGTTCAGTTTGGCTCCAGGGCTGCAAGAAGCAGAGCACTCAGCCTTCGTGGGGACAAACCACAGCTCAGTTTCTTCTCATCCTGCTTCACACCTGGGCAGTTAAAAAATCTCTCTGTGCACTTGCCTTGGTTTATCAGCAAGCTGACAAAAATTAAATGTTATGGGATCTTTTCAAAGCACAATTGTGCCATTATCTTCTACTGGGATAACACAACATGAACATTAAGGATTTTGTCACTAACCATCAATTATATTGGTTACAGTCTTGTAATTTCTTCAGTTGGAATGAGTGGGTTTTAGTTCTAAGAAGTCTGTCTGAAAAAAAGGTTTTGGGAGTGAAACTAACAGATCCACCAGTTCCTTTGCAAGCCATGGATTAAAAGCAAGATTTACAGTGTTGTTTCAGGTTAGTCACAATGACAGAAACTCCCTGGTCCTTGCTGATAGATGTAACTGAGATGATTTCTTTCTAGTTTTCAGATTGATTTCACATATCTTCCTGCTGTTGTTTGTAGTTTGGGGTTTTTAATAAGCAGGTAAAAAATGACTCAGATGTTGAGAGGGAGGAAAACGTGCCAACTGAAACACTAGTGTGTAGAAATTACGAAATGCCTGGTTCCTTCAGTCAGAAGGAAATGTCTTTGTCACAGTAATTTTCTTAATAGACTAATCATGCATGTAGATGTGATTTCACAGGAGCCTTTCTGATCAAAAGACCTTTTAGCAGGTCTCAAAATTTGCCCTCACTTAAAACATAAACTTAATATTTATGCTTGACAGTGAGCTGTGATTATATTGAGAATCCTGTAATTGGAAGGACATACAGAAATGTGTCAAAGCAAATAGTGTTATAGTCTGAAAACTAAATGCTGGTGGTTTGTTTCTTTAGAAAAAAAATAATGCAGGAAACTCAGAAAATAACGTAGAGCTTGATAAACTATCAGCATTCCCAAGAAACGGATCAGGAAGCAGTGAGAGGAGGTGATTCTCCTTTTGTAGCTTCCACAAGTGAAAAACACTTTGTAGGAGGAAAACAGGACACTTCAAACATCAGGCAAAAAATAAGATTTTGTTGGAAAGTTGCACTTTAAAATTTCAGAATCATTTCCATAGGGGGCCAATATTTCAATACAAGAGGCTGCACAAAGCATGCCCAAATTGACTTTGTAGTGAGCAGATTATTCTTCACCTTGATTAACATTTAAACTAGAAAATGTGCTTCAAAACACGTTTTCCCTCCATATCTCAAAAAATAATTCTGCATTCTTATTGGCACAATGGCTGGTTTACTCTGCAGGGCTAAGGAATGGCAAAATATAATGGCATTTTCCTTTCTTCTTGGGAATGTTTGGAGAAAGTAACTGTTGGTTTTTGTTTGGAAACTGAAGTCCATTTGTGTGTGACATCAGTTTGCTTTAACTGTGTCCATGGGCTGTGAATGGTACGTGCTCATTTCTCCTCCTCATCCTCCTCCTCCTTGCTATTACAGTAAAGAGTATTCTAATTTACTCCAGAAATTGCTGTGACTCTGAAGTGGCCCACTAAGCTTAGTGCTTGTGTTTTAACTGTGTGTAATCCAAGCAATGGCTTTAATTCTAAGGCCGGGAATACTTTGCAAAATTGAGATTCAGATGAATGAAGACTTGAGATGATTTTTGAACTCCTGGTGCTAGAAAAACCACCTGTAAGTAGCACGTGGAGATGTCATTGCTTACATGTTCTGGAGATGCTCAAATCCCAAAGTGATGGATGTGTTCTTTGGTATCTATGTATAAATCCTATTTAGGTTTGGGAAATAACAGCCCCCTGTGCCCTCAAAAAGGTTCAGCAGTGCCTTTGTTTTAGGATGAATCATAATGAAAATACAGCATGTTGAAGATAGGACCATCCTTGCCAAAAGAAATGAAATAGATTTTTAGAAGAGAGTAGTAAATAGATTATTTCACACTCTGCTGCTGTTTTGGGTGGAAAGGTTTTGTGTTGTCAGAGTGGCTGCAGCACAATGCTGTCCTGGCTGAATGGCTGCTCTGCTTGTCAAGGGAGTTTTGGAAACAAAACAAGTGCCCTTTGAAGCTTTTGGCAAATTGACTTAACTAAATAACTGCCTTTAGGGATGGGGGGATCTTCGTACCCTGAAAATGGACAAGTGTTGGAACACCACCAGTTGAAGATGAGACTTCTCTCTTGGAACAAGCAGTGGTGGCTCCCTTAGTCTGATATGGGGCATCTTGGGTTAAAATGCATTTCTAGATCATCGTCTGTGCAGCTGCTGTCAGTGAATGTGTGTACATGCCTGGTTTGTTAAACTGTTCAATTTTAATCACTTTTAAAGACAACCATCAGATCTTGCCTTGTTTAAAAGCCTGTTAAGAATTGTCTCAATAGCTTCATGGGAATTGTTAAATCTTCAAGGAAAGCGTGTTTTATAGAAGGACTGAAAATGTCACAGTAGCTCTTGAAGTCACTGTGGTGTTTCAAAACAAACATATTTGACTCTTAAAGTTATTTAAAAACTATTTTAACAGTGTAAATTATTTATAGTTACATTTCTCCATAGTTAATGTCAGGCTGTGATTTTTGTGCTAAGTGGTTGTTTGGAGTAAGCAATATTGATTTTTGTTTCTTTTAATGTATTTAATATAACCTGTAGTGTGAGCTTGTTTCTTGTCTGTTTGATTTTTCTCCCTTGTCTGGATTGAATAAGAACAGTTACTTTTAGACTCACAGCCTCTCCCATCAGTGTTTCCACTTTTCCTTTAGGATTCATGTCTGTCAAGGAGAGTATACACTGTAAAGGAAGGACACAGAATATCTCTTTCCATTGTATTTTGGATATACTTTTCCTGTTGCTGTCCTTCCTCAGAGCTCCTGTTGCCTTTTCCCCCACCTCTATGGAATATCCCATCACATGGACTGCCTGATTATGTATCCTTGGCCAGCTTCTCAGAGATAAATGGTGAAAGAACCTCTTAAACAGTGCTACTGTTTTCTTTTACCAAAATAGCTTATTCCTTACAATACTAAATTTTTGAAGCATGACGTGCTCTCCCTTTCCTTGGCTGTCTTCAGCCAACTATAGGCACTTCTGAACTGCTGAGGTGCTGGCAGACACAGCTGGCAATTCTTTTGGAGCCTGTTGGGTACAGTTTGAAAGGCTGATATCCACAATACAGGAAATAAAGGAAGGAGTTGCAGACTTTGGGTTGAACTGGATTTAGAAATCTGTATTTATAGAATCACAGAATCATGGAATGGTTTGGGTTGGAAGTGACCTCAAAGCCCATCTTGTCTCACCCCCTGCCATGAGCAGGGACACCTTCCACTAGCCCAGGCTGCTCCAAGCCCTGTCCAACCTGGCCTTGGACACTTCCAGGGATCCAGGAGCAGCCACAGCTTCTCTGGGCACCCTGTGTCAGAGCCTGCCCACCCTCATAGGGAAGAGTTTCTTTCTCATATCTAATGTAAATTTCCCCTATTTCAGTTTGAAGCCATTGCCCCTTGTCCTATCACTACAGTTCCTAAACTTTTTTTAAATTCAGCTTAATGATGATGTATAGGAACGGGGGAGGACAGGGATACTCAGTTGAAAACCTGTGTTAGAAAACTGTGTTTTGGTGTGACTATAAATGTGTTTTAATACACACTGAAGCTTCTTCTGGAAGTAACTCATAGAAGTTTTGGCGTGTGAATATACAATTGAGTATCTGTCATGGTATATCTTCACTGAATTTCAATCTTTCAAAATTGTCTTTTTAAGTATTGTTGAGTTATTCTTTGTGTCCAAACTAGATTTTCTTGATGAAGCAAACCTTTGAAACATCTTCAGTTAATTTTGTGGTTCTGGTTAACTTTTTATTCTTGTATTCTTAGAATAATTCTTGTTTATCTGAAGAAAGCCACTTGTTCTGCTTGCCACTTATAAAAGCTCTTGAAGCAATTGGAATGAATTGATCAATTGTGGCTAATTATCCATTAGAGCTTTGAAGTTGTTATTTGCCGAGGTGACACTCATTACAAAGTAAACCTTCTAAGCTTTATTTTGGTTCATAAATACAGCAGGGATGCTGAATGCAGAAATTGTAGTTTATTCCATTGTGTTTCTACTCAGGCTTGTGCAGAATTTTGGAGACATTTTCTTTCTTCAGGCATCTATACCGTACAAGCACATGGTCTTTTTTTTTCCCTGGGAAAGGTTGATTTCTAGTTAAATGTATTAAGTGTTTATTCTCTATATATCCTGTCATTTGTAAAGAACGAGTTCTCCCATGAAATTTTGTCTTTTGTGTTTCAGTAATTATGGGGAAACATAGGTTCATTTTTTTAAAGGCCTTGGAATACTTAAATTCATCTTTGGCCTCTGTGAAATGCTTGGAAGACATTTCAAACCTTATTACAAGTGGTAATAAAACACCTGGCTTCCTCTTAATGGGATTTTTAAAATTTTATTTCTAGTTTTACCAAATTTTAGTTAAAAAGTATGAAGTAAATTTTAGTAAAAAAGGATGAAGTAAATTACAATTATTCTTGGACATCTCAGTATTTTAATTTGAGTTAATTTACTGCTGAAGAACAAGACAGTAATTGCTTCATGAATCTGTTGTGGTAGGCTTTGGTTATAGCAATTAGCTTAAAGAGATGGGAGAGTGGAGACTTGGAGCTTGGCTTCCTCTGAACACTGGTAGCCAGATCATGATTTTATTCTCAAAACTGGTTCTTGAAATGTTACATTTTAAGGCTGTCTTGTTACTGACTTAAAAGTGAGTATTTTTAACAGAATGTTTTGTCAGACTGCCAAACCTGCAGGTTGGTTTAGGTGAGTGCTTTCACCTCAGCTCTGATAACATCATTGCTGCCATTCTTGCACTGAGACTGAATTCAATTTTTTTTTCTTTTGGTAACATCACTGGCTTTCTGCCATAAAATGATTAATCTTTTCCTTGCCTCTCCATCTGTCCCTTTGGCATATACATTCCAAGCGCCATGGTGACTTTCTTTTGGAACACATTACTATAGGATGAAATAGCAATTAGTAAAGACTTACTTTTTTTTTGTCAGTAAACAGATGCAAGATGATGCCAGTGTAGTAAAGAAAGCCTGTCTTTCCTCTTCACAAATGAACAGGAATTCCTAATGGACCTGTCTTTTGCGCTTCTCTGGGAGCTGTAATCGCTGAGGTGGACCTTGCTTCGTGCTGGAGATTTGGGCCTCATTCCAGAGGGAGATAAGAGTCCAAAGAGCAAAGTCCTCAGCCTGTGCCTGCTGGAAAGCTGCTCTTTGGTACCGAATCTGTGAGCGAAGCATTGCTGGGAGTTGTGGCAGCAGCACACAGGGACTGAGCAGGGATTAACTCCGGGGGGTTGATGCCAGATCATAGCAGCTCTGGAGCTTGTGTGTGTTTTGCTCACCTGGGATCCCGTGGTGAAGTGGTGCAGATGGCAAGGCACAGGTCCCTGTCTCTGTGTGTTACCTCTCTGGGAAGCAGAAATAAGCATTTTGAAAGCAGTTCTGTCTTCTTTCACTGTCACTAACAGCATTAAAAGCAGCTGAATTGTCTGTCAGTCTGAATTTCTAAGGTCTTCCATTACCTAGAGCAGATTGACTCCTTCATTCACAGTACTTTGTAGACTTCGGTTCATAACTTCTGAGCATCTGAGACACCCATGCTTGATTTCCTTGTCTTGAGAGAGAGGATAAAGATCCAGAGGAAGAAAGTTAAAACTATTTAAGCCAAGTAAGGTGACGTGCTGCTTGTAAAAACGTTTCAGTGGGTGGGAAGAGAGCAAGAAGGAACAAAATGCTGAGCATTTTAACCAACTTACCCACTGAAAGCCCAGATTTGAGGTAGGTGTGGTAATTTGATGACAAGGGATTTGCAGGCTTAATCTAATAATGGAGTATGAAGTGGCTGATTTTGGTGAGGCCCATAAAAGAAGGAAGTAAAGAGTGCTTGGGATTGCATGTCCGGAAGTTCTGAGTCATCCCTGTCTTGTGGTGACTTAGGACAGCGACAGCCTGGAGGCAGGAGCAGGGTACTGTGTCTGTGCCAGTCATTCTCTTCATGCTGAACCCCAAGGATACTGCTTGGGATCTGTGGGTCGTAGTGGGAAGTGCAGAATTCCCATTTTGTGCGAGCTTGCTCTATTTTCTAAAATAAAAACAAGAAAGAGAGAAGAAAAGTGTCCCTAACATCCCAGTGGTGTAATTGGGGATTTTGGGTGAAGCATGAGAAATGCTGAGTAGCTGTGGCTCTGGACGGGTTGGAGTGTTTGTGCACAGCTGCTCTGTCAGCCTAAGGCTATTGATGTAACCCCAAAGTTCCAGCTCAGATATTCAGAAAACTGCCTCAGAATTTACAGCAGCTTTGAAAGGTGGAAATAGTTACTGTCTCCTCAGCCTTCAGCATTTTGTATCACATGCTTTTATGGCAATGATACAGCAGAAGGAAGCAGGGAGAATGTCCTTCCTTGCAAATCCAGGGATTTAGAAGAAAGCAGTAGTGAGTGGCAGATGTGTTTTACTAGAGCAATTTACACTGTTGAACAGCCAAGCTCTCATGTATGCAACTCTTCAACACTGCTGTTAGTTTGTGGAGATCTGGCCTCTTATCAAAACAGATCAGATCTAGCATGCCTTTGCTCTCTCTCATCTTTAATTATGACAGGCATGTTCTGTTCTCTGAGATAATTTAAATTATTAATCTGGGGCTTAAAGTTGTATTGTTTTTTAGCTTTTATACCATAGACTAAGTCCAGAGTAATACTGGGATAGTGGTGTCTCACTAAAAGGCTGACTTTGTGACTTTGTCCTACAGCTATTTCGTCAGATTGAGAGGTGTGGGAACAGTTTGGTGTGAAAAAAAGGCAGTTCTGACCTCCCTATTTTTCTATTGCCAGAACAGATCGGAGTAGCATACCCAGTAGTTTGGCTGTGTGTCCTCATGCTGCCACTGTCAAAGCTGCAGTTCTTTACAGCACCCCCACCCCAGGGGTCTTCAAAGCTGTTTCCTGTCGAGCTTTCAGCTCCCTCCCGTGTCCTCAGATAATCTCGGAGGTGCTGACAGGACACCACTGGCAATGGTGGTGGCTCCTCAAGAGCCCTGGGTACTGTGCTGCTAAATGCAGAGGGTGATGGCAGAGGTCTCTATGCCTTCCTTCATGGCAATGTTAATCTGAGTGTCTGTCATGGTTTAAGGGTGGTATTCCCGAATTGAGTGCTCCCACTGAGATTCTCCAAACCCTGCTGCTGCTCACTCACTCCTCTTTGCCTTTCCCTGCAGTGGGATGGGGAGGGAAATTGGAGGCACAAAAGGCAAAGATCACAGGTTGAGATAAGAACAATTTACTGAAAGCAGCAATAAGATAAGGAGCACTAACAGCAACAATATTAATAACGAAAGTGTACAAGAGAGACGAGTGATTCACATACAAAATGCTCAGAACTTGGAATGATTTTTCTTCCACGTCACAGGAGACAGAGGGCTTACAATCTGAGTGTACTCTGGGATATGCATCCTCCAAAAATCCACAGTGCCTAAGAAAGCCTGTGTTTCATCCTGTTGGTTGATGGGGACACAGCTGCTATTTTGTTGACCATGTCCACTTGGAATCTTGATGACATCTGTCTTGCCATTTAACTCCTAAAAACTGAATTTCCTAAGCAGGACTCTCAACCTTACTTTATGGCAAAACTGGCCTTCAGGAGGATTTCTTTCTGGGGTCATCAATGTGCCGTAGGTGTTCTGGAGCCTCACCCCTTTCCAGTGCAATCTGGATCAGTGCATGACAAATTTCTGCCCCTGGGGCATGTCCAGCACAGCAGCTCTCAGTAACGGTGTGACTTCATTCAGGCCATTAGAGTCCACTGGCCATCTCCACTCTCCATTAGATTGACACACTGGTCATGTAGGGCTATTAAAGGATGAGCAGGTCTTGCTGAGCACTTCCAGCTCTCCAGTCCATGGCTTATCCCATGGGTGGGGTGCCACAGGCCCAGCTGGTGCCATGTTGCTGATGGGGCACTGTTGTGGTAGTGATCAGTACTGGTTGTACTTCAGCCCTCTGCAGTCTCACGGCAGAAGGGTCCTCTGACAGACCGGACAAGGGATTCAGCTGTCAAATTCCCTGTCTCCATAGTAGCTCTTTTAAAAGTCCAATGATTTCCTTTTGGGACCTTGAAATACCCTCTCCTGAGGTGATCTATGCCAAGGATGTCTGGGGCTTCTGGACCAGTGGCTATTGAGTGTTTTGCCATTCATTCCCAGTCAGGCTCACTTCAGCTGTTGGGATCCCCATGTCACCCCAGAAACAGAGCTGGATTCTGTCCCTATATATCTCACTGGCATCAGGGGACATTGTGCACCAGTGTCAACTGAAGCCTTGTATTCTTGTGAGTCTGAAGTGCCAGGCCATGGATCCACACAGTCCAAGAGGTCTGATAGTCCCTCTAGTTCTGGTCATGGTACTTGTTTCTCACTTCTGGTAAATACGAACTGGAGGTCTCTTCAAGAGGATGTGAAATAACATCAAGCCCTTTATTGTGTCTGACGATGTGCCCACAGGAAACTGGAGTGGCATTTATCCTCGAAGAATTTCCTGTAGTGGTTGTTCTTCCTCTCAACTCTTGTGCTCATGCTGCCAGGGCTGAGGTGGGTTTTCTGTCCCATTTCTTCATGTCCTCTCTGTGGTCATGCAGGTAAAATCACAGATTACCGTGTGGTGTGTCCCCTCTCTCTCAAGCTTGCTCCCAATAGCAGAGATTCTGGTCCATACTGGTGTCCATGTGGTACTTTCCCTTTCTAGTTTGCTCAATCCAATCTGTCCACAGCCTTGGACAGTCTTTCTACAGGTTGTAGAGAGAAAGAAAGATGATCTTCATATTGCCAGAGCTGGGGAGTCACCTGAAGCTCTGTTTGTTCTCCTTCTTTCGTTGACATCATTGCCAATGAGTTGGCTTATGCCGATGGCATGCTCCATGAAAACTTCTGCCACGTGGATTGTGTACTTAACATCCAAGGGAAATTTAAAATCCTCAAAAACTGTTGTAACAGGCCTGAAGGAGGAAACGGAGGTGGAAAGCTGGGGAAAATCATTCTCTCTAGTTCTCTCCACAGACTGTGTACGGTTATTAATGGATTCCCAGAGGTAGTGCCAAGGTAAGGGCAGGAGAGCAGTGCTGAGCACACATCCCAAATGACCCTCATTGCTCTGGATGTTATCATGTCATGAACTGATATCCCACAGTACGGCAACAAAGCCATGCTGCTCTGTCTCTCTGCCCTGAAAAAGAGCACCTTGATGGGCATATAAAGAAATATATTCAGTTAGGTACCACACCCACGTGAACAGACAAAGCAACATTGTGACTAGTGGCTCCCTACCTCATACAGCAAATGCTCAGGTAAATTTGTTTCCAACCACTTTGGGCAGATCTGTTGTTATCTCAACTCTTGGAGCCTCACGCTGGGCGCCAGATAAGGCTATTGTGGTTAAAGAATGGTATTCCCCAGTTTAGTGCTCCCACTGAGACTCTCTCCCTGTGTTCCTCCCCCTGTGGTGGGCTAGAGAGGAGCAGGCACAAAAGGCAAAGATCACGGGTTGAGATAAGAACATGAAACAGCAATAAGATAAGAAAACAAACCGAGAGGTGAGGGATTGACATGCAAAATGCTCAGAACACCCCTTCTGCCCAGAAGAGACTCTGTTTCCCTTGCCCTCAGCAGTGATGGGGGGTGGTACCACAGAATGACCTCTGTGTCCTGGACTGCCCCCTCCCAGCTACTGCAAAAAAATAAATCTGTCTTGGCCAGAACCAGGACTGTGTCATAATCTACCTGCCCATCTCTCTTCTCAGTGATCTTGGGAACTTAATTGTCTGTGAGGCTATTAAGAAAAATGGGTCAAATTGACCAGTGATTTCCAAAGTGATTAGAGAAAAATTGATCCGAGGGAGGGGAAGGAGATGTGCTGTTTCCTGAGGATGCCTAACTAACAATATAACTGGTCTGTGATCCTGCTATCAATGTTGGTCTGAAGAGGTGACTTAATTGCTGTAGGATTGAGTGAATGGATGGAATTCTGTGCTGCTGTCATCTCATGGTGTTAGAAAAGCCATCACTTGGAGCTGCCCTCAGCCATGCTCAGTAACACAGTCCTGGGGTGCACAGGAAGGTGCAATTGTTTGATTCAGTTTTTGGCTTCTATTCTGCACCTCTGCCTTCCTGTACTTTGGTACTTGTCCCTGGGTTTGGTTAATGGACTTTAGTCAAGGTCTCCGATTATTTTTGCTTCCGGAGATAATTTTTTCTTCTCATCATTCTGTGTTGTCTCTGGACAAGCAGAAGGGCATTCATAGTTATCTTTCTATTGTAGGGGTCCATTTTATAAAGACTAAAGCATATGAAAATAGCAGTGGGATGAAGACAGGGTACCTCCGATTAGAGGCCTTACGATTTTTGTGAACTAACCCCTGTTGATGAGTAGAAGCACACTATTTAAATAGAACATTAATATAATCTTAACAATTTAAGTGGTATTTGGTCACTTCCATTTTTTTCTAACTTTGGCTTTGAAGCTACAGAGGTTTAGCTCCTACCTGTGTCATTGCTAGACAGAAAATATTTGTGTTATCACCTTTTTATTCCCAAAATCAGTACTTTAGAATCACTCCAGTCCTTGCCTTAATAAGATAAGCAAATTAATAAGCTTAAATTGTAAGCTAAATAAATTATGCTATTAGATTGCAATTAGCCTGTCTTTAGCCATGCCCGTTAGTCCTTTGAACACTACTTGAGGCTTCTCTGGATTCTGTCATTTTCACCTGTCATTCTTGAACTACTACAGCATGTTGGTCATTGTTGCAGCAGCATTCCCATCACTCCAGACACATAATGATGGCACTTTCCCCTTAACCAATTGTCTTTTCATCCCTCCTGTTGGCATATTGAGAGCTCACATTTGTTCTTCAAGCATTTTGCAGATTCATGGCTTTCAAAGTCTAGCCAAGCTTGTCTAGTTTGCTTCCTTGCTTTCCAGGCTGTTTTCTAGTCAAAAAAATCCAGCAGATACTGAATTGAATATTAACGATAACTATTTTTAGTTTACAGGATTGGATCATAATCAGATTACTTCAGCCAGGCTTATTTTCCACTGAGCCCATGCTGCTTTGAGTTCTTTGATTCTCGTATCAACCTTTCAGTATTTTTTCTGCTGTCAGCCCAGTCCAAATCTGATGGTATTTTTTTGGTTTTAAATACTTGGCCAGAATAACCTTCTTCCATTTTTGTGTGGAGTCAGTGCTTCAAAATGTAATGAAAATCAACATTTAACTTGGAAATAAGTTTATTGCTTTGTGGTTTTAGTTTAGGTAGTTTCTGGGGGTTTTTTGACTAATCTGGACCAGCTAATTTAAAAAAGTATAATAACAATTTATGGCATTAGCTTTATGTAGGTAGTGGTGGTGTAAGATGCAAACCCATAATTGTTGTCAGAGGTGGGTGCTGCTCCTTAGCACATGCCTGCAAATGCAGGTGCTTTCTCCCTCACAGGAAAACTGAAACTGGACCCAGTCTGTCCTGACAGACCTTTTATCTAATTTGGAAACCCTGGAGTGAAAAGTGGGCTGGGGCAAAAGAGGAGAGCAGAATTTCCCAAAGCAAAATGGGTTGCAAGGAACAGAACTGTATGCAGTTGTGGGGTTTATGACAGTGTGTTAGAAAGGAAGTTAAAAAGGGGATTGTGAGTTAGAAATTATGTGCTTGTTGCAGGAAATGGGGTTTGCAGCCTGTTGTGTTGGTTGCATGTCCTGGGAGCCCCAGAGGAATGTGGTGATGGAGTAACCTGGACTGCTGGAGTGAGAGGTGTGGTGGTAGAGATGAGGGCACAGTTGAGAAAAACTTCGAGGTAATGGGAGAGGCAGAATTTATTTACTGAACACTTGGTGTAAAAAAGGGAGTAGCTCCTTGATGCTGGATGAGAGGAATAAGTACTGTGGTATGCCAGTAGTGCTAAAGAAGGGAGGGAAAAAGAAAGCTTTAAAAGCAGAAGGAACAGCACAGTGTGAGGATCCAGTCTGCTCCAAAAGGTATCTTCAGGATTAGACTGGTGAACTTCTCATTTCTGTCATATCACCTCTGAGTTGCACACTCAGGTGAGGTTTATAGGTTTGGTCACAGGCTTGCTCTATAATATCTCTGAAACTCCAGGAAGCAAAGGAAATGGAATTGCTCTTCTCCGCTGAAGAGAACTAAAAGGCAAAACAGGAGAAGCATCTCCCACACCTGCTGCTCAGAGCTCAGCAATGGCTCCTGTAGTCCAAGGCAGCTGAACAAAGGTTTTAAGTGCTGGGGTTTTTTTCAGCTTGGAAGTTTGTACATTCCTTGGCTTATGAAAGTAGAGTGAAACACCCCATTTCCTATCCACACTCAGTAATAGATTCCAGTATCTTAGAGAGTTGCCATAGTGATAAAGGGAACAGGATCTACTTGTCTTCCTGGGATAGCAGAATTATTAAATTAAATGCCTCTTTTCCATTCAAGGAGAGTGTCATTATCATATTTCTGAGAACTGTTTTAGAGCAGAAATAATGTGTTTAAGCTGCTGTCCTGCATTAATCGCGTTCCTTCTTGAGGCACCTCTAGCCTTAACTTGCCCTTGGGATACTCCCCTTTATCTCCCCCACTGCAGCTGGTGGAACAGAACAACACCTTTCTTGGGCAAGTCTGCTCTACTCCATCAGAATTCATTCAGCTGTGACCACAAAGAGCTGGGCAAAAGAAGCATGAGTTGCCCAAAATTGTAACACAGAAACACAAGTATAAGATGTGGGTTGCAGAGGATGAGGTGGGATGAAAGGAACTACCACGGGATGGAGTTCAGGCAACAGTGCTGCTGAAAATGGTGGCTGTCTCAGGAAGAGAAAGGAGATAAATAGAGAGGAGCAAAGGCAACACATAGGGAACATCCTTGAGCTTAGAACAAAATAGGAGTGAACAACATAACCCAGGTTGTCAGAGAGAAGATTTCAGCTTTTGTTGTAATGGAGATGCAGTGGCTGGAAGGTGGAGCAGCCCTGGGATACGCACCCATACCCGTTCTGTGCAGGTGGAAAAAGAAACAACTTGCACTGGGTTGCTCTTTGCTTTCCTTGCTTTCAGGAAAGTAAATTTAACAAACTTTAAGCCAAATACAAATCATTGTGATGGGTCAGAGTTCCCTATGCGAGTAACCGTTCTTACCAGACTGTAAACGCGAGTGTTCTTGTACTTTATCTTCTTTGATCACTTTTAATTACCTGGTAGTCTTCCCCTGAACTACGTATTTTGGGATTAGAGTTCTGTTTCAGAAATATGGAAACAAAGGTCTTCTGAATATCTGCCTTACTTCACCTGCCTGGAAGAAAACTGGAAGCAGTGGCAGGAGTTTGGGGTGTTTGAGCCTTCCAAGTCCTTTGCTTGGAGCTGCCTGTTTCCATTTGCAGAATGAACAAGCAGGATAAAGTCTTTGCAATATGTAGGCTCAGTCTTCTGCATATATTTACCAGTTGTTTTCTGAGATTTCAGTCAGCCATGGTTTAAAGTTCCACAGAAGTAACTGAGCTAAGCATTCAGTTAATTAACCAGGAATTGCAGTTTGTGCCTCTCACTCTCGGGTGTCTTTCAGTGTGTGATATGCAGGGATCTCCCTAATTCTTCTTTTCCTTGCACCTCCCATTTGCTGCCTTCCCACCAGGGAGGAGCTGACAGTGGTTTGCTTTGCTGGTGTCCCTACCTGGCTGTGTTTGGAATCAATTCTGAGCTGCTCCTCAGGGTACCAGTAACAGCTCTGGAGCACTGTGGATCTTAATGCTGTTTGTCAGCAGGTTGTTCTGCCACTGAAACTCCTCACTGATCCTAGACTTGGTTGGAAACTGTTAAAAATAGATCAGAGTTTGTTCAAGCAGGTTTCACATTGTATTGTGCACTCAGTCTCTGGAAATCACAGTCCTGTTAATATGAACTCCTCCCAGGAAAAACTGAGTTTAAAGCCCCTTGAAACCACGAGCATGTATCAGTTTTATTAAACTCCTCTTGTGGATGGTCCCTCCTAATTTTTGTCTCCGTATTTACTTCAGGGATTTCCACGTAAGAAAGGTCTTCCCGCCTATTCAGGCAATTTATTTTTAAAGATGAACTTCATACAACAAAAAAAGTCTTTGATAGTTTGTTTCATTGGCAGTAATATACAAAAATGAAGTGTAGGTTAAAGGACGTGCCTAGTGTTTTACAGTGTTCTCAAACTATGCTATTTTTTGAAAGTTATAGACTGGTGTAACTCTTTAGCTTTAGGTTCCTTTCCCTTATGAAAGCACTGTTTTGGATACTGAAATACAACGTGTCAGAGAGCAGGTTTACCGAAATACAAGGTTTCAAATGGAAGGTACTTTGCTTCCAGCTGGATTTCAAAGAACAGCAAAGCATTTCTTGAAATTTCAATCAAGTATTTATTACTTAATGACCACCTAGAGTAGGAAAAATTGTCCTCATTCTATTAAGCACTCAGTTTGGAAGACTTGAAAGGTTGCTTTGTTGTTGTATTGAGTTGTGATCTGTTTAATAACAAGATCTGTTGAAAAGAAAATGTGAAAATAAAACCACCATGTGGTGGTACCGGTTAGGATTGCAGGTCCTTGGTGCTTTGGGGGTGTTGTAGTGGTTTAGAGTTTTAACAAACTTGAAATTGTTTTTTGAGACGGAAGTATTTCTAATATTTTTCCTAACAATCTATTTTTAAACATTTTTCTTGAATAAAAGAATGTTTATATTTCCTGATAATGAGATGGAGAACACTTCTCTGTTTCTTTTGGAGCAAGAACTTAAATATGAGGTTTTCACCATGGTGGTGGTGGCTGTAAGGGCTCATAAGAAGTTGTAGTATAGTGGTGGTTGCCAGAGGAATCAATATATTATTCAATTAAAAAAAACTTCTTCAAACGTTCAAGCAAGTTCAAAGAAGACTGGAAGGGCAAAGTCCTTCCGCAGGCAAATGAAGTTTGTAGTTGGGAATTAGACATGAGGAAACTGAATAACAGCCCCAGAGTTAATGTTCCTATTTCTGGCTTCTGAAAGGTTTCAGTAGTTGGTCCTAAGCTTTCTCAGAATCTCACTTTTAGTTTCAGAAATTTTCTTCACTTGTTGATCTGACAGACCCCCATAGCATTAATGAACAGCTGTCATTATCAGATGATGCTTCCTCATACCTTGTCTGAAATAGTGGGTTGAGTGGGTAATTTTATTAAATACTTTGCTATTAACTCTTCAGAGAAAGCTGCCAAAATCCATGGTGTAATAAATACTAATTAAAGTAATTTCTCTGAACATGCAGCCTGCAAAACAAACACAGAAATACAGAAAATGGAATTCCTGATATTTGTGTAATGTGATAGCAGCCAACACCACTTCTCTTTAAAGGCAGTCCTATGACTAAACTTTAGATGCTAATTCTTGGTCTTACTTGCTATTTGAATTATTCAGCTTTACTCTGGGACACAGCACTTACTTGATAACCTCATATATGGCAAAGTAACAGCTTTTAGGATTTTTTTAATGTGTAAAGATAGAACACCTTGTACAGTGAAGAAGGGCCCAAATCTGGCAACAGTCACTGGGCAGGATGCAGGGAAAGGGAGTGTTTTCCTAACGAGAAGCTGCTTGGAGAGCGGCAGGGCCAGCTGTCTGAAACCAGAGGGTACAAAGTACAGGGACAAAGAGGACAAGGCCCAGTCAAATTGTGTTTATTGGACTCTGCCCCAATGTAATTTACTGCTCATAACTGGTGCTTCCCCAACTGCTCGTTCAGCTCAATTCCTGTAAGCATAAAAAGCAACCCCTGAGTAATCCCTTATTATGAGGCTGTTCCAGTGATAAGCTAATGTGAATAGTACTTCTTCCAGCTGTGGGAATAGTCCTCCTGAATCCCTGCTGGGAAGGGAAGGACCAGGACCATGGAAGACCACTGTGTTGTGGAAGGAAAGGCTGGAGAGGTAAAAGGAAGAGGAAAATAGGATTTAGTATTTCAAATAAAGGTTTTGCTTTGGATTTATATGTAAGATCAGGTCATAAACTCACCTAGAAATCCTTGCAGTGCAAGGCAGGGGTGTGAACAAATGTGATCTGTTGAGTAAGTCTTATGGGAGTGGCTGAGGGAGCTGGGGGTGCTCAGCCTGGAGAAAAGGAGTGTCAGGGGAACCTTCTCACTTTCTACAGCTCCCTGACAGGAGGGTGGACACAGGTGGGGGTTGGGCTCTGCTCCCAGGGAGAAAGGGCCAAGAGGAAACAGCCTCAAGCTGTGACAGGAGGTTCAGGTTGGACATCAGGAAGAATTTATTCCCAAAAAGGTGGTCAGGCATTGGCCCAGGGAGGTGTTGGAGTCCCCATTGCTGGAGGTGTCCAAGGAAGGCCTGGATGTGGCACACAGGGCTCTGGGCTGGGAGACAAGGTAGGGATCAGTCACAGGTTGGATTCAATGGACTTGGAGGTCTTTTCCAACCTCAGTGATTCTGTGGCTTCAGAAATGCACATTTCACTACTGGGGAGATTCCTGCAGTCCAGGTGGCTCTTTGGATGGACAGTGTACTCTCCAGTCATTCAGGGAAAGTTGTGTTTCTGTTTTCTAGTCTTTGAGAGTTCTGGGTGTGTCATTTGTCAAGGCTGTCAGTCCTAGACATCCTTTTGCTCAGACACTTCTCCTCAAGTACCAAAACATAAGTTGATAACCATTTGCTCGATGCCTCTGTTTATTCCTCTCCCTTCCCATCTGTCTGTGTACGAAGTCATGCTTTGTGCTCAGAATGCACAAAGTATCACAGGATTTGAAGTTTGTTTGGTCTTCCAGAGTTCTTGTAGTGTTGGAAAAAGTAATTTCTGTCGATGCGGATTGGGAATAATGATCTTGCATTTTCCTTTGATTTTGTAAGTTGAATTGCAAGACTTCAGCCCCATACAGCTGTATGTATTTGTAAAACATCTCTTTAGGATATATTTTTAACTTGGTAAAAGTTGTGAAATTGGGAATTTAATATCGAGAATTTAATATTGAGCAACTTAAACTGGAATTTGGTCTCTGTGAATGCAAAGATGGATATTTGACATATGTTTTGGTTTGGTTTTTTTTTTTAATGTCCCATTGGAATCACGAAAATTCTAATCATTTCATTCATTCATTCTTTTCCAGATGGGAATGACAGGTAACACTAGTCCCTTTGGGCAGCCTTTCAGTCAAACTGGAGGGCAGCAGATGGGAGCTGCAGGAGTGAATCCTCAGTTGCCGAACAAGCCAGGCATGGCCAATAGTCTGTCTCCCTTCCCTGCCGACATCAAGAGTACTCCCGTCACCAGTGTGCCAAACATGGTGAGTTGGACCTGCTGCTTCCAGCATTCTTTACCTCCTCCTAGTGCTTTCTAAATTCTTGGGTGATCCAGCTTCTGCAATGTTATCAAATTACTTCTCCACGGTCATTTAAGCATTGCAGTTGCCCTGTGGTTCTTCACTTCCAATCTGCAGTGTGTATATAAAACTTGTGTATGTTTTTGTGCAGCAGTTATACTTTCTAAAGAATCACAGTTATAAAAACTGTGTTGCATCCTTTCATTTTGTCTGGTACATTTAGTTTCAAACCAGATAAAAAATGTCTTCTTTAAGTTCTGTTTGTCAATTAGAATGTGTTGGATACATCATCACCTTCCTGAAACGAAATAGTACCTCATATCCTTTGAATATGATGTGGTAAACACCCCACATGCTTCTCACTTTATGCTGTGCGTGACTTGCATGTCATAAGCTTATAAAAACAGTTTTTACTAGTATACCTTACAAGTTTATAGTACCGTGTTTACCAGAGTTTTCTTTATAAAGTGAAATTGAATATTCCCATTTGTCTCAGGATGTTGCGTATTAATCAAACCGCTTGTGTTGTTTCTATGGAAACTCCAGCTTGTTGCATTTTATATTCTTATACATGATAGCAGTTACTATAGAAACTTGTAAGACCTTCCATAAGATGCAAATTGCTTATTTTTTAATTTAAATAAGAAAACAGCTATTTTTTGGCACAACCAATGCTTGCTCTTCCATCACTGAGTTTGCTACCTGCCTGTCACTAATAGGCTCTGTATAAGAGGCAAGAAGATGCAATAAACTTCCTCTTTTCTCCTGATTTTAGAGGATTACTTCCTAATTTTCCTCTAGTTATGCTGTGAAATCTTTCTTTAATGTCATCTCTCATTTACTGTTTATGATTGTGGAAAGGAGCTCGTGACAGGATTAAAACCATGTTCAGAACACCGCTTGCACTCATGCAGAATATTTGTAAAAGACAATTTGCTGCATGACTACTCTAATTGTTTTTATTAAGTGTTTGAATCAGGTGTAAGGCAAGTGAGTTTCTGTCCTGATGCTGCAGAGAACCTGTAGGTCTCCCCAAAATGCTGTATTCCTCCCAGGGACTGGGTGATCTTGAAGCCTAATTTTGTACTCATTTAAAAGTCAGGTTTGGGGAAGTCTAAATCTTAACATGCTTGCTTACTAGTGTGGATGTAGTGGTCAATACTTAGGTGGAATAAAAAAAGCATTTGCCATCAAGGCTTGTCAGGTGGTGGGAGAGAAATAAAAGTAAAAACTGTTTTCTCTCTCCCATCTTGTCCGAGAGGCAAAGGACAGTACGGGAAACTTCCCCAGTACTATCAATTGCAGTTTTAAAATGTCAAAAATACCAACTGAGAGAGCAATCAGAACCATCTTTCTTTGTTTCTCAGGTGTCAAAAGCCTTGAGTGTCCAATATATCTTCTTTTCCCTCAAACCAGTACAGAGAGTAATGACCATTTCAGCCAACAGACATTGGTACTGTCAAGCCCAGAGGTCTCAGCTCGTGGCTCATGTGGGGGTTAGAGTGGTCCTGACAGGGTGGGAACTTTAGAACCTGAAGTTTCCATCTAAACATTTTTATTGCAAAGCCAAGAATTTAAAAAGAAATGTCATACTTGTTAAAATTTAACCTTTATTTGGCAGCAGTGGGTAAGGCAGTGTAATTATTTGGTAATAGCACTTCCATAGCCATATGCTATTCCTTCCACAGGGACTTTGCTTTATTCAGTGAACAATACGAACAGAGCCCTTGGAAAGAGCACACAGTCAACATTTCGTTCTATTTTTGCAGCTCGGTGTGTAGCTGTGGGCATTGCTGGCTGTGTGTTGTCATATATCTCATTTGGTCTTTTCCAAATGCTCTTTCCTGTGGCAGTCAGCACTGGAGTAGGCATGTACTTTGGATTAGTTCATTTTCACAGCACCTCTGAGATAAAGATGTGTTGCCCCAGTTTTAAGCACAGAGGCACAAGGAGAGTAAGACTGGCAGAATCTGCTGACTGAGAACTTGAGGTTTGTAGGCTCTGGCTTGCTGAACCTTATTTCATATGTTAAGGCATTACCTAGGGGTAAAATAACATCCACAGCAGTTCAATGAGTTACAGTGGCACACGTCTAAGTGACTTCTGTCACTCACATTGGGCAACCAAAATGTGACCCAAATGGTGCTTGTGACAGAGGCAGGTGCCCAGAGCAGAGCTGCAGTGTTTGAGCAATGCTGCTGTGTGTTCTTGCTGCAATTCCATTGTCATTTCTGTGTCCTGGGATGTTTTAGGTCCCTGGAGATGATGGTTTATTTGATGTGTTTGGCCTGGAGACATGGCCTGTCCTGTTCCCTGGGGGAGGCAGCAGTGATGTGGAAAAGAATATCGTGTTACCTTAACATCGATCAAAAATGAACCTGTGGAGAATCAGTTCAGACTCCATCCACTACAGCAAGTGAAAGACAGCTGCATATTTAAAAATAAAAACCAAAAAAACCCATTCAGGGTCCTTTGTGGGATGATTGCAACCACATATCTTGCTAAACCAGCCCTCAATACTGTCCTTATCTTAAAGGGCCCCCAAAGTACTATTCCATGTGAGAGACAAACCCATGTGAATGAAAACAGTAGTGGTATGTGGCCTGTCTGAGGCAGGAAACCAGATTACAGCATGGCACTGAACATTGTGGTTACCACGAAGGGTATTTAAACAAGAGAAGAGGAAGCAGAAAGGTGCAGCTGTTGCCTGAGGACCCCCAAGTCCTGAAAAACAAAATATTTTTAAATACTGCTTTCAGTCTTTGGATTTACGCCTAATATATGTGCTGCAAAAGTAAAAGATGATTAAGTTGTTTAACCCACATTATTCTAATCATTGTGTGACACCCCTGTCCCCAACAGTAACCAGGAGTTTTCCCACTGCCAGGCATAACCCTGGCAGCCAGAACAAATGTGCTGCAGCTGTGGATTTGGATTTTTGATCCAAATTCAGGCTACCACTCTCCTGAGAACAGCGCTCTCCCTTTCCCCTGCCTGCCCAGTAAAGTGGGTCTCTGAAGTGCTAGTTCACTGCAGCCCATGTTCCAGGCATGACCTTACACTACACCCTGAGAAGCACGTTTGGATTAATCTCTTTAATTAGAAAAGAAGAACAAACCTTATGGTATTAAAATGATTAGGAGGTCAGCATTAAGGTATTAATTTTCAGTGCCAGCAGGATGGATTGATTTTGTTTGTTTGTTTGTTTTGTTTTAATGGTGATCCAAATGGCCTATTAGCTCTCACTTTGTGGGGCTACTACAGAATCTGTTCCCTTTGCAAAATGGGCAGCTTGAAAACTTAAGTGAAAGGCTCGTTTCCAAAAAAAGGAGAATGTTGCTTCTGATGTTGTTGGAAGTTTTCGTAACACATTACTGAGCTTCAATGTCGCTGAAATGGTCCTGATGCAGGACTGGCAATGCTGCGCTGCGGTGAGATCATGCAAAATCCCTGGGCTGTGGAAGTGAGCCACGCTCTGCTCTCAGGCTCTCAGCGTGGTGTGCAGCCAGTTTGGGAGCCAGCAGCCAGTTTGGGAGCCAGCAGCCTCTGCTTTGGGAGTGCGCAGGCTCTGGGAGGAGCCCTTGGGGAGGGAACCCTGTGAGGCTTTTCCATCAAGCTCCCTGAAGCTTTGCACTCCCTGCAGTGCTGCCTGTTCCAAGGGTGATGGTGGATGGTTCCTTCATGGACGTACCAGTAAATCTGGTATTTCTGCATGGATTAGGAGCACAATGGGGGAAGTTTGGCTTCCAGACACCAGCATGGTTTCACAGTTATCCCTATGACCAGCAGATGGAGTTGAGAGAATATTGCTTTTTGGAAGCGAAGGAAATCGTTTCTCCTCCGTTCTTGACTTAGAATTGGAGCAGCACATCTTCTCCTGTGCTTTTTTCCCCCCTTGTTTCTTGCTAAACTGCATCTCTGTTGTGTTCTTCTTTGTTTCTTTTTATGTCCTATGGGTTTCTGTAATAACAGATTTTGATCAGAAGACAGAAGTGACTGGGGGGTGATGATGTCTCAGGTGTGCCTTGCTGCAGACCTCTGAGGGAGAGGAAGAAAGCCTTTAAACTGGGAGGCCAGGTTTAATTAGACCAAGTAGAACTGTAGCTACTTAAAATAGACGACTGCTATTTTATTCTAGAGACCAGAAAGAAAAGGCTTTATGAAAAATCACTTAACTCTTGTGCCCTTCCAGGGAGGAAGGCCTGTGTTCTGACCTTTTCTGTGATTTTTCCTCTCTTGCAGCACAGCCACTCTTCTCTTTCCCTGTGGAAAGGTCTGTGGCTGTTGCACTGGCAGCGTGCTGAGTGTCTGCTTGCTGCTCTCTTCAGCACTCTCCCAGTCTCTGCTGGGCTTGCTGTCAGCTGTGCTCACCTTCCCTGTGCCTGCCTTGACCTCCACTCTGAAATTCAGTTTCTCATACACAGGCAAGCTTACTCCTTCCCTTCCTCAAGAAAATCCCACCTGATTTACAGCAGCAAACAGCTGGGAAAAGGCTCTACTTAGCCATGGTCTAAAGGAGAAGATCTTAATAACCTGGAAACAAATCCAACAGATAGTGTTCAGTGCCAGGGAAAGGACTTTGTTTTGTTGGGAGCAGAGCATCTGTTTGTCTTAGTGCAGGAGTTCATCCTAGGAACATGGATTGCTTTGAATGGTGGAATATTTTAGCTTCTGCAACATCTGTAAATACAGTTCCAGGCTGACAAAAGCTGACAAAGAGGAATTACTCTTTCCCCAGTGCTCTGGCCCTTGTTCTGCTCTCCCACCCCCCATATGCAAATATGAGTGGTGGAGAATATCCATTGTCACGTCTGACTCTATTCTAGCAGCTGAGGTGAAGTGCTCCACAGCCAGCACTCCAAGAGCATGGCTTTCCTTCCCTTACAAACTTCTTATTTGTGCTTTATCCTTTTTTCTATTTAGGATTTGCTATTTGGGGTTTTTTGTGCTCCTCATTTCTGAGTCTGTTTTGTCCCCCACTAAGATACTGAGCTTTATATAGGATATATAACCCCCTCAATATTTTGTTCAGGTAACTTCCTGTATGTGAGAGCTGGAATCTGTCTTCACCTTCCTGTATTTTGTCCCTTTTTTCTACTTTTAAACACTTCTTTAGTGTATGTTTCTTGGCATTTGCTGGTGCTTCAAATCAGAAAGATGAGGAGATAAAACTCCACAAGTCTATCCTTAAAAAGGTGCTGATCCAGCCTTGATACCTAGCAGACTCAACTGCACACTATTGAGACCTTTGCTGGTTTTAAGAGAATTTCTTTAGCAATTAAAAGCCAAGTGCACTGACCAACTATTCAGGTTCTTTCTGTAGCCTGACCGTAGGAACTTTGTCACCTTTGAGGTTGTCATAGGTTTGCAGGGTCACTCACTGGTGCCACCCTCAGAAGTGGTCATTAGAAGATGAAAACGATCCTGTTCACTCTTGACATGAAAACTCTGCCTTTATCCATGTCAGTGTCAAAGCTTTGAAATAAATCTTGGGCTCTGAAGATACATTTATTTTAAGACCACAGACTCAAGCTGCATCAGGAGAAGTTCAGGTTGGACATCAGGAAGGATTTCCTCCCACAAAGGTAGTCAGGCACTGGAAAGGGCTGCCCAGGGAGGTGACGGAGTCCCCATCCCTGGAGGTGTCCAAGGAAAGCCTGGATATGGCAGTCAGTGCTCTGGGCTGGTGACAAGGCGGGGATTGGTCACAGGTTGGACTCAATGATCTCAGAGGGCTCTTCCAGCCTAAATGGTTCTGTGATTCTGTGATCAAGTTGGCTTTGTGTTCAGGAGCTGAGTATCTCCCTGCCTGTCCTCATTTGCTAGAGCACTGCCAGTGCTCAGGTTGGTGCTATAGGTTGACATCACTTACCTCCCTCCAGACAGCAGGATGGCCTTCTGAGGCTGTGTCTGGTTCAGGAAGGCTTTTTTCCTTTCCTCTGAAGTCTTCTGCCCACCATCCAGACTCTGATTCTAATTCCTTCTGCTCCTTGGGTGAAGAAATGCAGCACTTCAGGGTTCTGGGGCACAAATGCAAGTGCTTGTGCTTGTGCTCATCTCAGCCCATTTGTGCATGTGTGAGCCTCCAACTTTTGGGGCCAGAGCAGATCCTGGTGTCAGAAAGATCCTTCCTGTTTGGATTGGACCAGGCTGCTCATTCCATGCCTGTTCAGAGTAGCTGCTGGAACCAGGGAAACCACCATCCATGTGCATTTCAAGAAGTGTAAATTCGTTCTATGTCACTTTCCCAGTGAAGCTCTGGTCATCAAGTGGCTGCACTGGGGAATGCCTTTGGCCCTGATGCCACCCAACAGCTGCTGCTTGAGCTCTCCTTCAGTTTTGGGACAGAACGATCCTCCCTGAGTTTTTCAGAGATGGTTCAACACTTACTAGAGCATTCCTGAAATTCCTGTAGGCAGGAAGGACTTCTTTGAATCTTACTGAAAATGTATTGGGGTACATGATTGCAATTGATCACACAGTGAACACTTAATTCAGATAGAAATGTTGCTAATTAGAAGTTCTTTGAGATTTACAGTTCGTGTGCATCCACTTTATGCCCACCATCCCTGTTCTGGAAGGAACCATCAGGATCACACTGTGGTTGGAAGGGAACTGAAGAGGTTTGAGGGTGTTTCACCTTAAGTTACTTGTGCGTGGGATTTGTGGCAGTGGATTCTTAATAACCTCACTAAGATCTGCTGCTGATTACAAACTGCTCTTAAAGAACTAAAAGACATTTCTTAAACGCAGGATTTGTCCTCATGCAGTGAAAGTCACATTCTTCTATCAGGGAGAAGGAAAAAACAGGGAAATAAACAGAAATTACAGAAGAAGAAAAGTATTTTAAAAACATAATGCTCTGTAGAGCGGAGCTGAGGCAGAGTTCTGTATTGCATTGTTTACCTGCTCTAAGATTACTCTGCTGCTGAGATTGCTGCCTACTTTTATAAGAAAAGGTACATAGTGTTCCATCTTGACAATGCTGAGTGTTTGTGAATGTAAATACATAAAAACATAGAGAATTGCTGGTCACCTCAGGAAAGCAGGGAGCTTTGAGTCCATCTAAGTCCATGATGAGGAGATCCTTGAGCATCTATGCTGCCCAGACATGCAGGAAGTTTTTGTCCTTCAGGATAGGAAAAAGGCAGAACCATCTTCCTCTGTGAATGAGTTTCCATAATTTTAAAGGGTATCAATAGCTGCCTTACCTATAGAAGTGTGTAGTATTCATCTTCTAGAAAATTGATTAACGACCCTCACATCTCTGTCAGAGGTTTTAGCAGACTTCCAACCCCTGATCCATTTGCTCTGTTGATGGTGGAGTTCAGCAAGTGGCAAGAGAAGCAAAACTATCTTTTTTGCCTTGTTTATCTGACTACTGAATTATTTATTTTAATTGTGGGTCCAGAAGTGTCTGAACTTCCTGCTTCAGCACGGACATTGTCAGTCAGTCAGGTGAAGCAACCAGAAGCCTTATATTCTGAGGGAGTTTTGTGCCTGCCTGCAGACACACTGATCTGGACTGAGACTGCTTTGTTCTTCAAACCACTGATACTCTGCAATTCTGCTTTTTTGTTGTTCAGTCTTGAAGAAAACCTTTTGGGTCAGGACATCTGTGCTGATACAGCTGCAGTTGTGTCTGTTAACTGGTAGGGTAGTAACAAAAGGAGGACTTGGCTTGGGAAACAATTCTTTGACTGGGATGAAAGCATTGCTTCCAACAAGATTTTCTTTGGCATGATCCCTGTATTTTTCTGCAGATTAGCTGAACTAATTGTTTCCTATTTGTGACCCAAGAATTGTTTCAGCAAAACCTCTCTGCTCTGTGGATTTGTTCACAGGAGAAATGGAAGACTGAATTCCAGCTGCATGCACTGGGAGCAGATGTTCATGGGTTTCCTTCATTCACCCCCTTATTCCTTTTATTGTTCTTTTTCTTGAAAGCCCAAGACAAACAGATTCAGCAATTGCTCTTTGTCTAAGACTTACTATAATCATTATCAAGTGGCAGAGTCCCCACTTCCTTCATCAAATAAATACCAGACACGGTGTTTTCTACTTGATTGTGTGTGCTTCATTCTACAGAAGAAAAACAAGCTCCAAAACCTGGTGTGCAGGGACAAAGCTTGCTGCTGGAGTGGGGAGAACTTGTGCAGGGAACCTTTTGTTGGTCTAAGAAAATGAGGTTTTTGTAGGCAGTGGAATAGCCTGGGATTTGCTGGGGAATCCTTCTGAAAGACCAGAAGTGGAGTGGGCTACAAATGGTGTATTCTGTCACTTAAACCTGGTTTTCTTTAAATGTGGTGTGCAGGCTTTGGTCAGTAGTTTAGTAGACAGCACTGAACTATTTCCTCTGTTACCTCCCCTATATAACCCTAATGTTCCTATATTCTATTTATAAGTGTTTTTAATAGCTGGTTTTCCTTGGGTAGCTTGCAATTTGGTGAGCTCTCCTGTGGTAACCTGTTTTCACAGTGCATAATCAGTGATTCTTGGGACAGTTGCATGTTTGTCTATGAGATTAATTCAGGCTGCAAATCACAGGGATTTAAGCACTTTTGCAGTCCCATATGTGTTCTTGCTAGGGGAGTCATTGCAAGCTGTGGATATGTTTAATTTTGAAAGTCGGGTTTCTACGTTTGTCTGGGAAGGTAGAAAAGCTGCTTAATCTGTGCTGGAGAATTGACATGTTAGAAGAGACCATTTCTCTTCTGCACCGTTATGAGCCGTGCCTTAAACTGAAGATCTCTGTGGGTTTGCAGCTGTCAGGCAGAGCTCAGGCCTTGGTGCAGAAGTGTGTCAATAAAGAATGGATGCTGGAAGTAAAACACTGCATTTTAAAGCTGATACAACCCAGTGTCACCCTGTGGGTAACTCTAGTTCTCTTCAATAGCCATAATGCAACCCAGATTTTGGTGGCCCATACTAGGAGAAAACTATATACAGCATGCCCTGGGAATTTTCTCTGTGGAAGGAGTATCACTTGGAGAGACAAAGGTCTAAGTTAGGCTTGGAAAATCAGCTCTACCTTTTGCTGTAATACATGGAGACAATCATAGAATTTTGACTGTCTTCTCCCAATGGACTTCTCTTTTTGTTAGGCCCAAGAAACTAGGATTGAAGTGTATGAAACCTACAATATGAAAAAATAATGTATATTATGAAAATATAATACTAAACAAGCTTGAGTTCATAGAATCATAGAATGGTGTGGGTTGGAAGGGACTGTAAAGAATTCCACCTGTGAGTGTGGTGTTGGAATTATGATCTCTAATAAACAGCAGATTTTGTGTGGCTTGTTATTTAAGTTCTTGTTTGTGTGTTTTAACAGAGGACCCTCTCAATACACTGTGCTTGTTTCAGAGTTAGAAATGTTTGAGAATGCTCCAAGGAGTGGTGCAATAACCGTTGTAGCTCTGTGAACAGTTTTGCGATGCTCAAATCATTACACAAGATTAAGATCAGAACCACGACTTGCAAGTGTGACGCTGAACTCTCCGCTTTTCTCTCAGTCCCAGATGCAAACCCAAGTCCAGCAAGTGGGAATCGTCCCAACGCAGGCCATGGCCACTGGGCCCACAGCAGACCCCGAGAAGCGCAAACTGATCCAGCAGCAGCTGGTTTTGCTGCTCCACGCTCACAAGTGTCAGCGGCGCGAGCAAGCCAACGGCGAGGTGCGCGCCTGCGCCCTGCCGCACTGCCGCACCATGAAGAACGTCCTCAACCACATGACGCACTGCCAGGCTGGCAAGGCCTGCCAAGGTGAGCCTTCTCTGCTCTCTCTGATCCCAGCCTTTCCCTTCTAGTGCACAGGGTCCCTGTGTCTGGCACAGATGAGTGTCAGAACTGGCTCTGTGGTTAAGCACTGCTCCCAGTTCTCATCTCTCCGCAGTTGCCAGTTTAGGAAACAGAATGCAGTATTTGCCCTCCTCAAGTAGGATGGTACCAGTGTAGCTCTACAGGCATCTTTTTCATCTCCTCTATGGTATTAAGTGTGATAGCCACCATGTCTTTGTTTTAAATTTTAATATTAGTTTCCTTTATTTGCTGGTGAATCACAAGACATTTTAGTTGTGTTTAGTTATATGTACAGTATTTCAGTATGTGCCCTTTGGAAGTAGGATGGTACCAATGTAGGCTTGCAAGCATCCTTCTCATCTGTGTATAAGGAGGGTGTAGCATCTACCATATCTTTATTAAATTTTAGTAAATTTAGTCTTAAATTTTAGTACTAGTTTCCTTCATTTGCTGATGGATCCCAAGAAATTTTTGTTGTTTGCAATTTCAGTATTGCTTGTGAAGGAGAAATAGTTAACTCTAAAAAATGAAATAATTCAAAACCAGTTAACCAAGGAGTGACTCTTAACGCTTGCTTTCCCTTGCTGCAGTTGCTCATTGTGCATCTTCGAGACAAATCATCTCCCACTGGAAGAATTGTACTCGGCACGACTGTCCCGTGTGCCTTCCTCTGAAAAATGCCAGTGACAAAAGAAACCAACAACGTAAGTCATTCTCTTACTGTTGACACCATTAAAACTGTTAAAACAAAGTTGATCTCATATGCAATGGAGGAATAAACTCTGACAGTGTCCCAACAAACTTTGTAGCTGTTAAAAATCTTGTATAAGGATGAATATGCCAAAGAATTCCCCTTTCTGATCATTGAATACAATTTATTACTTAAATATGCAATAATTGGGGAAGTCTGAGCTCAAACACACATCTTTTTTTAAAGGGTGTGGCAACTTTTAACTGGTGTTTCCAGGTGAGGCAGGTCAATAGATTCCAGTTATGAGGCATTTTTGGATGTAGGTAGGGTTTTGGGGAGGAGATAAGCTACTTAATTGTTTTTCTTGCTGCTAGAAACAACTTAAATCAACATACTAGCAATTTAAAATAATCAAAAGTGTTTGGAAAAAAAAATTTTGCATGCAAAAAGGTCTGGGTGTCTTAATCATTAAGTGTATTGAACACTGGTATAGATTAGCTGAAGTTCTGCAAATCATGCCTGGTTTTTATAATAGCTGAGCTGTTACTGATCCTTGGGGCCAGTCCATTTGTAGTTTATTTCTTCTTCCCTCTTGTTCTGAAACAGAAAATTCTGAACTTATGTTGGTAGGTTTGCTTCTCATCAAGTCCTTTGAAAAGGTGCCAGAGTGGAACATTTTACAGCATCAATGTAAAGTTCTAGAAGTCTTAAGTAATGTTATGCCTAAGTATATTTAAATAAGGGTCAAGAAGTGGAAAACAGCTGCAGGACTTGCAAAGTTTGTATATTGGAATTGGATTGGAAGCATTCTGCTAACTTCCGGTTAAGCTGAGACTGCAGCTGAACATCAGTAAACATTGGAGGATGGAGAATTGCTTCTAGGTTAGGTGGGATTAAGGGAGAGGGGAGAGTAGCTGTTAAAACTACCGAAATTATCCATTGAGCATGTTCTATTTTTGTTTTTAGGAGGGGTTTCCCTCCTCCAAAACTGAAAAAATTACAGTTACAGAGCTACTTGGAGGTCAGGATTTTGTTTTCATTTTACCAAACTTCTCCTTGGTAAACCAGATAAGTCTTGTGCTGTGAAAGTTGTAATTTGTTGCAAGTGATTTGTTGTTTGGCCCTCGAAAAATGTGTTGAAATCTTTGCTTTTTAATATGACATGGTCCAATTGTGCTTAACATCCTTATTACACAGTTGTTATCAAAGTGCTAACAACATCTACCACAACAGAATTGTATTTTTTGATACAAGCTGCTGTAGAAAAGTAGTTTGTGCACTATTTGTTCTGTTGTTCATACAGCTGATCAAAAGAGAACAAAAACTTGAACATAAGCAGTCCTTAAAAATAATTTTGCTATGGGATCAAATAGGCTGTTGTCTGACTGCAACAGAATTATAGTGGAAAAGTGTAGAATTTGTCTCTCTTGTTGCATATGGAGGAAGATAAATATGAAATCTCCTTCTATTCAGTTAATTAATAATCCAGTGGTACAGGGTTCTTTGTTCTGGATTATGTCTCTGAGTCTTACACCTAACACGTGATGGTTTGTTGGGAGGTGGAAGGGGAACATTAAAAGTACTTGTTTAGGTCTATTATAAAAGGACCCCCTTTTTGGGCGTTCAGGAAGGTTTGCGAAATTATTTACATTAATATGTGCATTTAAAAATGTTGTGCTTGATCAGGTGAAAACTAACCAGAGTTGGGTTAATTTTAGACCAGAAGATAATGTTGTCTTTCTTAGGAATAAATCACCATAACTTCTACTAAACCGGGGGGAGGAAGTAGTCTGCATTTGGCAGAATATGATGAGAACATTCAGAAAGGAAAAAAGGAATGAGAAATGTAATGATCCTTGTTCCATTGTCAGGCTGCCTTCTTTACAGAGACTCCAGAACACTGCTTCCTGTGCCCATCCCTGTTTTCCTGTTGTTATTTCAGTCCTGGTGTGTCCATGCTGGCCTCTCAAGCAGCTTCTTCAAAGGGTGCCCACGTTTTAGAACATTCTGCAGTTGAGCACTGCTGAACCATTGCAATGTGGGGCCTCACTTCCACCCTTCCATACACAGTTATTCCTGTGCTTTTGTAGCTTTCTGTTTCTACTCTTTGGGGATCTGCAAGTCCTGGAAAGTCCTGGGGTTTAGGTTATTGCCACGGAGCTGTTTCTGGGCAGTCCTCTTAGTGTTGAGATTTTTTGCAAAGAGCATCTATGCCAGGTTTCCTTTGTATTGCCTTTTTTATTTATTTTAAAGCAGTCTTGAACTATATTTTACTGTAATGGTTGATGGTAACCTGACTTAATAGGACGTATTGGGACAAATTTAAAATCCTTTCTTTTCCACATGGTTCTTACTGTGTGTCCCAGGTACCTCTGAGGGGACACGGGAAACTGGAAAGCAAATGTTATTTTGTGCATGTTAAAACATTAAGCTTTTCTTTTGAATAACCAGGTGGCTCCTGTGTTTTGAAGTAACGGCTTGAAATACAATTAAAATGTTTTGGGGTTGGAGGTTTGTTTTTGTTAGGAAGTACTTCTTGCTCCCTGCTGGGCCCACCACAACATGAGTTACAAACTTTTGCAAACAGTTGTTGATATATTTCCTAGTTGTGTAGCTGTGTCATAGCAGTTATATTTTGACGATTCATCTTGTCATGAACATGCTGGAGCTCCTTAATTCTTCCATTCCTGGCCTGGGTAGGTGTGTTGTGCCACAGTTCCTGGATCTGCTCCCATTTTTTTGTGTCCTGGGCCATCCCCATGCAGTGCTTGGTGTGCACCATTCCAGGATCAGGGGACACTGGAAAACCTTTGGGATCTGTGCTCAGACTGGAAAGTGGAGTTGTGAACATGGAGCTGGTCTCCTCTGTAACTTTCCTTGTAGGAAAATTTTAACTAAAATGCAGCAAGGAGAAAGCTGGATTAAGAAACATTAAACTTGAGACAACATATCTTCACCTAAAAGTGTGATTTTAGAGAAGACAGAGCCAGAAATTCTGGAGTATGTGGACTCAGGGATGGAAGAGTAGGAATGTGATGAGGGAGGTGGAAGTAGGGACCAGGATCCAGCTGGCTGAGGGAGCAGGTTATTGAGTACAGGCAGAAAAGGGAAGAGGACCTGGATGCGTAGAGCATTTGGGAACCACCTGCAGAGAGAAGGGAGGAGTGAGTGCATCCTCACACAGGGAAATGTGTTCAGGAGGAGGAGGCAGCAACTTCTTCAATGAAGCCTGGTTCTTGTGAAAACCAAATGAAATCCAGCTTGTTCAAGTCGTACTGCCAATAACAGTAAGATCTACAAACAAAACATATGTCTTCTTTTTTAAATTGCTGGAAATCATATAATGGTGACCCATCAGTTATCCCATGGAGCCACGTAATGGATGGTTAGTCCATGGATTAAGGAATTTCACTGATTGGCTGATACAACGTTCTACTGCAGGCTTATGGTTTAATGCTTAACTTAAATAAAAATTAAAATTGGTGATGGTGGCATTGGTGATGAAGTTTAATACTGACACTTCCTGGCGTCAAGTTCACTGTAAAATCTTTTACCCCATTATTTGATTCAAGATACAGCCTTTAATTAAATGATTGTGTACACTTACCTTTGTGTACCTGCCTAATGCTGGGGGCAGGACAGGCTCATGCTGAGGTGAGTCAAGGGCACTAGCACAATTTTTCCTCCAGCTGCTTGGAGCTGGAATGGGTGTGAGGAACTTCAGGACAGCACAAGTCTCAATCACAGAATGTGGAAGCAAAATCAAACATTTGAACCAGCATGGCAAAGTTTAAACCAGCTCATAGCTTGTTGTCTGCAGTGATGAGACAGAATTGTTGAAGGATTTTAGTTTTGCAATTGCCAGCTGTTCTAACAGACAATTCTATTTTAAATGCTACTTTCTTTTTGCATCTTAATTGTTAATATTACCTTCTTTTTAGCTTGTTGATCTAATCCTAAGAGTTTATGAATTTAAAATTCTCCAACATGGTTTAACATGTTCACTGCAGTGGTCAGGTTATAGAGAAGTGCTGGGCATTCATACTTAAAATAGCATTAGGGGTCTGTGTTTAAAATAAATTTTAATTAGCTGGAGGGGTTCCCCTGTAGAAGACATGAGTGCAGTGTCATTAAACAGCACTACCTGAGACAGAAATCCTGCAGGTGAGCTGATGATTGATGGTTTTGATGCCTTCTGGGGCATTGGGATGTCATCAGGGCTGCTCAGGAAGTTCTGGAGCTGCTTAACTTGTGCATGTTTGAACTTTCCCTCCTCAGGTACATAAACACAAGAGACACTGTAACACTGGGACACACAGAGCCAGTTGTCTTCACAGCATTTTGATGTGAATTACAGAGCTCACTTGACACTTGTAGCTTCTGTCATGGGCTCCTCAATGTCTGAAGCATCAGTTAAGAAAAATAAATTGCAATAGATATTGCTTCATATAGCAGTGGCCTAATGTGTTTGTTCCAGGGCTGTATTTATTTTAATTGACTTGATTTCCTGCAGTATCTGCCACAAAAGGAGCAGCATTTACACTTGGGTCTCTCCAGGGTGGAAATTTAATACTTTCTGCCTCCATCTTCTTGTTTGACAGATAATATCATGCCTTCATATAAAACCAGTGAACAAACAGACAAAAAAACTCCTTCAAAAACAGATTTCTGATGTTGGGGAATACTCAGAACAGGATCCTATTGAGCTGTGAAGTGTAGAAAAGCTGAGGCCAAATAGTCTAAAACTGTTCTAACACAAGGCTGAAGTCATGCTTTGTAGTAACTGATGCTGCTGCCAGAGCTCAGCCCAGAGCTGTGGGCTGGAAGTGCTGGACTTCTCCAAGTGATCTTCAAGCCAAGCTTGCAGTCTCAGAAAATCAGTGCTTTTTTGCCCAGGAGAATGTGAGGGATGGTGGAAGCCTGGGCTCTCCTCAGAATGGCCAGAAGCTTTTCCCCGATTCCCAAACGTTGGCATCACCTGTGGGCATTCTGCCATCTCCACACTTCCAGCCAGCACTGAAAGCAGATGAGGGTGTCCTAGCTTTTCTGGAGGAATATCATCCTCTAACAAGCTGGAGTTCTTACTAGTTCCTGAATCAATCTGTGCTGTCACAGCAGCCTCTGAAACCTTTTGAATGCCAGGGTGCCACAAGTTTTGTTTTATTTAACCTTCCTATTCCTTGGCTTGCAGTAATGTAAAGGCATCTTTCTCCTAGATTGTGATTCCAGAGTGCTATGTGCAAGTCCAACAAGGAATTCATATAGTTGCTCTTTAATATGTCTTTTTTTTTTTTAATTAAGCTGATAGGATCTTAATCAGCTTCTGTCTTTGTTTTTAAACTCTCTTGGAAGTGATCAGTGAGTTCAAAAGTTATTGCAAGTGTGCCCACAGAGTGTAAGTATACATAAGCCTTAATTTCCATGGTAATCCCAGTGTTTAAAGTACTGTGGATTGTCCTTTGGGGAAAAAAAGGATGTTTTTTGTGGGGCTGCTTATTCAGGAGTGGGAGATATCTGAGTATATTTATTTGTAGTTCTCTGGCAAATGAAATCAAGTTGATTTCTCATCTGGAGAGGGAAAAGTCTGGACTGCAGTGTATGTGTTTTCTCTTGGGTGGAAACTGGAAGCCTGTGTATCTCTTTCAGTGATTCTCTCAGTTTCCATAGTGGGTAAGGATTTAACAAAGCCTGGATAATGCTGTTAATGTCTCAGAAGGCTTGTTTTCATGACTTTTTTATCTAACCACATGCCCCTCCTAATATTTCAATAAAACAGTTATTGTTGCCTATATTAAGAACCATTGCTATTGCTAAGTTTAGCTCACTCATTTGTAATGCACATTACGTATTTAATTACTTAAGGGGGAAAATGTGAAGGAAGTTTCACTTCTACCAGAGTCATGGTTATCAAAATGCAGTGTCTCTGTGCTGAAGGTTGTACTCCATGGTATTACTTAGAATGGCAGCTAAAATCAGAACCAGAAAGCAAAATTTTACTCACTTGTGGATTAAGGAAATACTGCTTTTCACTGTTGTTCCTGTTTCCTGTCTGCAATGGAAGACTCTTCCATACCTTTGTGTGGTGGGAGAGGTTGGTTGGTTGCAGTGACCATAAATGAATGCCTAAATATTATCTCAATTATTTACCAGGGTTCAACCCCTTTCTGACTCTCTGAATTATTTTAGATTTTGCCAGTACAATCTGAAACTCAACAGGGTTTTTCACATCTCTGAGTGACTTGGGGTTTAAGGTAATTTGGCCTTCAGAGGATTCATCTGGTGACTGCTCGCAGTGAAAACTTCTACCAACAGATCTTCAGTATTACCTTTGTGTCCAAGGACACAGTGTTTCTGCTGAACTCAGGATCTCTGTTCTGGAGCCAAATATTTTGACCTAAAATGGGATTGATGGGAAAGAGGGAAGTAGAGGAATTAAATATTTTTCTCCCTTAGTTTACTATCTCAAGCATGAAAATCCTATTTAGCTTTATATAGGAGCCTATACTTTATATCTGTTGCAAATAATTATGGGATTATCTGCCTGAAATTCACAGCACTTCTCTTTAGACTGCATGGATTAATAGCCAGGGTGGGTTCTGTCCTGTAGAATCAAAAGCTGAGTTTTCCCACTTGGCATCTCGGGTGTTGTTCTGTCCTCTGGCAGAAGAATATCTGTGTCATAGACTATGTGCATGTTCTGGTGACTCTTGGCATGACTGCTTTTGTTCTTTATCCTCATCGAGTTTTAATTTTCTCTTATCCTTTCTCTTTTTTATAGCCCTTTTAGGGTCTCCAGCTGGTGGAATCCAGAATTCCATCGGTTCTGTTGGCACAGGCCAGCAGAACACTCCATCGCTAAGTAATCCCAATCCAATTGACCCCAGCTCCATGCAACGAGCCTACGCTGCCCTTGGGCTGCCATATGGCAACCAGCCCCAAACACAGCTGCAGCCCCAGGTCCAAGGCCAGCAGCCAGCACAGCCTCAGGCTCACCAGCAAATGAGGACCATTAATGCACTGGGTGAGTGGAGAAAATACCCCCCAAAAAAAAGTGTTAAAATAATTGATGTTGAATTTTTAGGGTAGTCTGATATTTCGTTTGGTCGGAGTAGTGACTGTCTGTTCATGTTGATTAGTAAGTTAAAAATACTCTATTTATGTACACTGCCATTCATTTACATTAGAATATTAGAAAGTTTTGAATATACTCCTTTAGCCAAATAGCATGAGTTTTAGTTTCTTGTAAGGTATAGCCCATAGCTTATTGTCTGAGGTGATGAGACAGAATTGCTGAAGGATTTTGGTTTAAAAATTGTCACCGGTTCTAACAGACAATTCTGTCTCATGTACTGCTTTCTTTTTGCATCTTAATTGCTAGTATTACCTTCTTTATAGCTTATTGATCTAATCCTAAGTGTTTATGAATTTAAAATTTTAATAGACTCGAATTTGTAGTTCAGACTGAAAGTAACTTGGTTCCATAAATAGGCACGTATGTGCAGCACAGCAGGTATTGTTATAAAAATACTTAACCTGATACACTGCTTCTTTTGTTAGCCAGGTGGGTCAGTAAAATGTAGTTTTGTCATATTATTGTCAAAATTGTGAACTGTGTACCAATGATGTTTAATTCTGTCCCAAAGGAGCCAACCAGATGAACCTTCCCGCAGGAGGAATAACAACAGACCAGCAACCGGGTCTAATTTCTGAAACTGCTCTTCCAACATCCCTTGGGACAAATAAGTAATGCACACATTTTCATTCTTGCTCAATTAAACATTTATCTACATGCTTACGAATGTAAATAAAGAGGATGCTTTAAAAACTGATTGTATTGGCATGGAGATGGTTAGTCACATGTACAGCTCTGCTCTTCTTTCCTGTTTCAGTTCCAGAGCTGCCACTTTGTGCCTCCTGAGAGCCCCACGAAATTTACTAGTTTTAAATGAATTCCCAAAGGAAGAATGTTGTGTATTTTTAAGTTCATAGTTGTGATTCTTTACCATTCACACTGTGCCTTGTAAACTCCTGAGCTTTGCTGCTTCAGGGGTTGCAGTTTGTTGATGCCAAAACTTCATTTAAGAAAACATTTGTTGCAATAGCTAAAAGTGATGAAAGCAACAACTCAAAAATTACTTCAGGCATCAAACCAATGACAAAACTCTGCATTCTGGTACTCTAACAGTCCCTTTTCTTTTTACTTTAGCCCACTAATGAATGATGGCACAAACTCTGGCAATGTTGGAAACCTCAGCTCAATGCCAACGGCTGCACCTCCTTCGAGTACCGGGGTAAGGAAAGCATGGCATGAACATGTCACTCAGGACCTGCGCAATCATTTAGTGCATAAACTGTAAGTATTCACCAAGGCTGCCTTTTTCCTCAATGTTTTTAAAGAATTTCAGTACAGTAGTTCTATTATTAAGCTGAAAAGAAAGTTATCAGTAGTGGTTCTCAGGTGCTGGGCCACTGAGGATGAATTGTTACCTTTAATCCTCTTCTTCAGTTCATTCTTCATGCTCATTAAGGAGTGGGCATGAAATTAATTTCTGTTGCTAGTAAATTTGCTCTGCTGTGGTGAACAGGTATTTAGACTCCAGACTGTTAAACCTCACTTTATTTTCATCATTGGATTTGCTTTAATCTTGTGAAAAATAGTAAAATACTATTCTTTTAACAATTCTGATACGCTTTTACGTACTTGTATAAGGGAGCATCCAGGGGGATTATCATACAGCTGTAGTGATTTTTGGATTTTTCTGAAGATTTTTTCTTCTATTGTTCCTCCTTCCTTGCAGTGTCCAAGCCATCTTCCCCACTCCTGATCCGGCAGCACTGAAGGATCGCCGCATGGAGAACTTGGTGGCTTATGCCAGGAAAGTGGAAGGAGATATGTATGAATCTGCTAACAGTAGGGTATGTTACTTCAGTCCAATACGTTAAAGAACAGTAGCATCACAAATCCTGTAAGTGTAAAGAAAACAACAGAGAATCATTTCACTGCCCTCTTCATAAGGAAAGTCATGTTTTCAGTCTGTGGCAGTGTTTGTGGAGTCCCAATCTGTGTGATTCATGGCACTCCAAACTAATTCACCCCCTCGGCTGTAGACATCATCACATCCATCCCTACCTGCATCCTCCTGAAAGTGTGATTGATGTGCACAAAGCCTGGAGCACAGCTTGCAGTTCTTGATGTTTCCCTTACTGACTTTCTCCCTTTTAGGAATTCTGTGTAAATATTAATTTTTAAATTTTCTTAGTGCCTCTTTACCACTGGAGGTTTTCTCTAGGGCCCAGTGCTGTTCCACTGCTTACCTTCCACATGCACTGCTGGAATTAGTTCTCTACTCTGCAGGAGTGGTTGAGCTAAGACATAAGAAGTCCTTTTGCCTGCTTTGTACATGGGAAAAAAAGAGAATTCCTGTTCTAATTCATGATTTTTGCTCTGTCTGTACAGAGGTTTCAGTTCAAATCTCTCTTACTCAGAGGGAGCAAGCCCCTGTTGATTGACAGGCTGAGGATATGACATGGTGGTAATTCTACCCTAAAGGAACTACTCCCTGAAAGTTTTCATTGGGAAAAGACAACATTAGTAATGCCAGTAGTAACAACCAGTGAGATCCTACCTGATCAGAAACTTGAGATCCTTTCTTAAGCAAGGGAGGGGTATCTAAAGAGAGAAGTTAGCAGCATTTCAGGTGATAATGATCCAGTCTGCCCTTCTCAGCCCATCTCCCAGAAGAGCTGGAGATGGAAATGCAGGTTTTATTTCCCAGAGGTGAATAGGCAGTGGCCATACTTGTAGTGCTGCTGCTGTGTCAGGGTTGGTCAGTGACCACATTGTATCCTCCTTGTAGCTACCAAGAGGTTGTTTACAAGAAAGACTTGGGTGTGCTCACCCTTGGTCACTCTGGCAGCTTTAGAGAACAATTTTAGTAGAAGGAGGATTTTATCATCATACCTGGGTGTCTAAATACCTTCCAACAAGGATGAGCATAGTAAACTCCTGACTGTAAAATTAAATGTCTTCTGACAGGCAAACACCCAGAAGTGTCTTTTGTTCACCCCTCAAAACAGCTGTCAGAGCCTCGTGGCCAGAAGTTTCTGTTACTGGAATTCATCTAATGCATTTGGCTCCAAGGAGCAAACTTGGAAGAAGGGAGCAATTCAGAATGTGTTAACGATGCTGTGAGGAATTGCATCCTTCTTTTTGAGGAGCTTCTGTTCTACTTTGACATTGAAAAACACATTAGTGAGAGGCATCATTGTAAGGAGTTTAATGCTGTCCTAACAGTGTGTGCTTCTTGTGAACACTACCTTTACAGGAATCTTTGCAGTGGGAAAGCAGCACAATATTAAATTTCCAAGTAGGAAGTTACAACTGAAATGGCTTGAGCCAAGAGAAGGGGAGAGGCTGTAGAGCTCTTAAACTGGACAGCAGAAAGTGTCTGCACTGATTTTTGAGAAACTCTGAAGAGAGAAGTGACCTAAAACACAAAGCTTTATTTTGCATCTCTGGACTTCCTTAACAAGGCTGCTTAGGAATACCTATCTCATATTAAGTTTTGTGAAATTGATTCAATCCTGCTATAATAACAAATTCTGGTTTTGATGAAAATTGAATAAAGACAAAATTATTGTGGGCTCTTACCTGTGCTCTGTATAACCCTGGGTTTTAAGAGTATGGTGAACCCACAAAGAAATGTAGTTTTGAGGGGGTTTGGGGTTTTTTTGCCTTTAATATTTGCATAATCTCATGCACTTGGCAGATGTGTGTCCAGAAATTCCTGACAGGCAAAAGTGTCTACCTGGTGTGCACTGTGACTGTCTTATTGAATCTGTTGTCAATGTGGGTTGAGTAAAACGGATTTTTCATCTTGTACAGATACAGTGTTTACTTGTCTGTGCCTGTGGACTATTTTTCACTGAATTTTCTCCATTCCTTTGAGGTTTTGTCTGGTTTTGTTTATCCCTTGCCATGATTGTTGATAGACTCTTTAGGAAAAGAGCAGTTCCTTTCTTTATGTAAAAATTGATCTGTCCTTAACATCTGCCTCCTGTATGTTTATTCAGTGTAACAGTGTGCTGGGAATATTTTTTTCTTTTGTCTGTGGATTAGTGGAAATGTTTCTTACGAAAATAACATTTAAAAATCATTGACACTTAGCAACTAAATCACAGCTTCCTGGGTTTTGCTGAAGCAACAGAGAACCTCTAGCCCTATCCTTTGTCTGCTAATTTACTCAGAGTAGGTATGAAGGGTAGCCATAAAGCAAGTGTGATTTCTGGAAGCTTTTTTTCCTCTTTTCTGCATTAAAGCAGTGTTAAGACTGTCTCAATTTAACAGCATTCTGAAAATAAATATTTCTTTTTCAGTTAGGCAGGTGTATACATTATAAACAAAACAAAAAGCCCAACCCAAAATCAGATGATGGTATTCAGGTAGACTGAATGAGTTTTGCTGGTGTGATGATGCTGAGTACTCTTTTTTTTTTTGGTTCCCTTTTAGGATGAGTACTATCATTTATTAGCAGAGAAAATCTATAAGATACAGAAGGAGCTAGAAGAGAAGCGGAGGTCTCGTCTCCATAAACAAGGGATGTTGGGGAACCAGCCAGCCTTACAGACCCCAGGGCCCCAGCCCCCAGGGATTCCCCAGGTGGCTGCTGCCATGGGCCAGGCACAGCCCGTCAGGCCACCCAGTAAGTGCTGCTGGAGCTGCCTCTGCTTCTCAGGAGTCTTTGGGCTCAAATCCTGAGGCCAAAGTTAAAATTGGCTTTGCTGACCATCCTTGTGTTGTGTTGCAGATGGGCCAATGTCCATGCCAACCGTGCCTATCAGTCGTATGCAGGTTTCTCAAGGTATCTATGTTTTCCTCTCTGATTGCAATTTGTGGGTTCAATATTGTTGTTGGGGTGGGGGGGAAGCTGATCTTACATTGGGGTTTTTTGGTGTTGGGGTGGAGGAACTACTGGGTCTGGCTTTTTTCAGCATTGTTCTTTGTTGTTGCTCTGTGTGTTAGTGCAGTGTTAACAACATCTACCTAGCACTTTGCTGGGGATTGGGAATTAATTCAGAGCTTCCAAAGAGAGGACAGCTCAAGCAAGAATACTGTGGATAATCTCAGTTAAAACACTGTAAAGGGGGAAGGACGCTGGCATGTTTTCATCACTTAATTAGCCAAAAATACACCTGTAGCTGGAAACACAGAGCATTAGTCCTAAAATCTGTGTAACTAATGATACCCTTTCTTGGTTTCTGATGCAAAGTGCACCTAAAAAAGCCTTGGAGCTTGTTCATAGCACTTGTCTTTGCTCACCAAGGCTGCTGTGAGCTCATGGGTGGGTTTTTTCTGAAAAATATAAATCCATGACTTATAGGTGCTTCAACTTCCTTCAAAAGCGTCCTCAATTATTTTATTTCTAGGTTCAGAGTTAGTACTAAGTCAAAACTTGTGTTGAAATGTCCTTGGGAAGTTAAATCCTTTTAAAATTCATTTGAATAGGAGAACAAGTTGATAGCAAGTATAGCTCCATAATTACAGCTTTAACAAGTTTTTTGGAGGGATTAAATGTTTTGTGTAAAAAGCCCAACCCCTGTTAAAGCATTTTGCCAGCTTCTGTCCTGATTTGAGGCTTGGAGTTGCCTTCATACATACAGTATGTATTTTTATCATATTTACTTCAACCATTTCAGTGAGCCCTGAATAAGACATTGCTGTTTCAAAGCAAATGCCTGATTTTAAGAAACCATCCCAAGGTATTATTTATAAATAGCATCCTGTCTCTGCAGATCATCCAACATCCTCTGCAGATCATCTACTCTTCATCTTTTGCATTTAATCTGTTTTTTTGGACACCAAAAATTGTGTTTCACCCTAACTAGTATTGTTCTAAATACTTCTTGCATCCTGATTTGTCTGTTAAGTCAAGTAACTAAAAGATAAAGCACAGGGCAGTCAAATTTCAGTCATAATAACTGTTAACTTTGTCGTAGCATATAGATCCGTAAATTCTGCTGACTTGTTCCTAATGAGTTGTTTTGGGGGTGCATTTGCAGGAATGAATCAGTTTAACCCCGTGTCCATAGGGAATGTACAGATGCCCCAAGCACCGCTGGGACCGCGGGCGGCGTCTCCGATGAACCACCCGGTGCAGATGAACAACATGGGCGCCGTGCCCGCGGTTCGTACCTCCTGCCCACCCTGCCCACCCCACACCTCAGCCCCTCTGGAAAGGCCAGAGCACAGTGCACTGCTGCAAACTGGGGGATAATTTCGTGGGAACGCAGCGAGTCTGACAGGCTTTTACCAAGGCATTTGTTTGTAATATTTACGTGTTCTAAAAACACCAGCCAGACCTTTAGAGGGGCACATGACCTTTAGAGGGGCACAGAGAGGTGCAGGCTGTGCAAGAGCACCTACTGTTCTTGCAGTATATAAACCTCCTTTGTTCCTCCATGAAAACATGTTTTTATTCTTCAGAAAAACAAAAATATTTTCAGTTTCCTTGGATTCTCTCTGTCACCCCAGAGAACAAAACAGAGTTAACACTCTGAATATTACCTGTTTAAAAATAACTCCCCCGTGAATGCTGTGGAACAAATGCTGAAGTTACAGGCATATGCCCACTTCCAGTTAGTGTAATTAAGCCAGTTTCCCTTTTAATTTTTTGTCCTATCTTTTGATTGATTTCATTAAGGGTGTTTTCCTTTGTCCTGCTCCGTAATACTAAATGGTAATTAGTTAATCTGGGTGTTAATTTTCAGATGGCTATGTCTCCTTCCCGAATGCCTCAGCCACAGAACATGATGGGAGCTCATTCCAACAACATGATGGGTCAGGCTCCTACCCAGAACCAATTCCTGCCCCAAAACCAGTTCCCAGCATCCACTGGAGCTATGAATGTGAACAATGTGGGCATGGGTCAGTCAACAGCCCAGGCCGGGGTGGCACAGGTGAGATGGATTCTCTGACGCTTATTTACTCTTAATTATTTTACTCTGATTTATTTACCTTACTTGTAATTATTTATTTGTATCTCTATATCCATTGTTTGATGAAATCCCCCCAACTTTGGGGGCTCCTGGGTTACATCTGCCTTCTTCAGCAGCTCTTACGTAACTTATAGACATCTGTTAATGGGGGCGCAACGCCCCGTAATTCCTGATTTAAATCCTTTAAAAATGCATGCTGATGAGATTTTCAGGGGAAATATCAGAAATCAGTATGGGATGCCTTATGAACATATGTTTTGTCTCTGTGTGGACCCAAGTAGCTAACTTTAAATCTAGGATTATAATGAATTGGTTGGGGGAGATCTTCTAAAGTTTACTTTAACTTCTCTGCTTCTGCAGAGAAAATTGTTGGGTTTTTCCTGTAACGTTTTTCTGACGCAGTAGTGGTCAGTGAAGTAGCAGCTGTGCTTAAGATGCCAAAGTATCTGCTTTTCCAGAGGGAAAGGCTTGTTGTTTAGCTCAGAGCCCAAGTAATTCAGGCTACTTGAGACCTCCAGAGTTCTGAGGGATTACTTAGATCAGGTTATGAAGGGCTCTGTCAAGTCAGTCTTGGAATATGTTCAGGATAAAGCCTCTACAGTTTCTTGGGCCCTGGCTCAGTTGTTTGACCACCTTTGTGGTGAATATTTTTTTCACAATGCATTTATGTCCATTAAACTAGCTCTGTACAGGCAATATAGAAGTGTGTTTTAAATTTGAAAGCTCATCTGCAGGAAATTAACTGATTTGTATTTCTAGCAGTAACAGTTACTTTTGAGGATGGAGTATTCTTTTTTATCACCAGTTATCTGATGCAATCCTCAGTAAAAAGTATCACTTAAAGGTTTAAGTACATGCAGAGTTCTTTATTGTTGCTGCTCTGAGAAACAAATCCCTGGTTTTGTGAAGCATCTTGAGCAGTTTAATTAGAATGAAAAGGAAAACAAAAAGACCCCTCTCACATCTTGCTCTGTGCAACAGCAGCATTAAATTTGTTGACCTGCCCTGTAAAGCAGAGCTGCCTCAGAGTCCTGGCCTAAAATGGGTGTTTGCTCAAAACCATTTTGTGTCAAAGCCTGACCTTTGCCCAGCTAATGGCACAATTTAGAGGCTGCCTGTGGGTTTCTGTGTTACTGGGATTGTGAGGATTCCCTCTCTATGCCAGTGGAATTAATGCAGGATGTGCACGGCACAACTAGGTCTGGGAGAAAGGTCCTTGGGAGCTGATGGGAGCGATGGCAGAAATCAGAGCAGTCACTTGCAGCAGCAGCATTTGTGGCTGATCTCCTGCTTACACTTACAGTATCCTGTCAGAGAAGGCTTCAGGGCTGTGACTGAAAGGATAAGTGTGATTCCAGGCTCTGTAAGGCTCTCTCTCTCTCCCTAGCAGGGGCAGGTTCCCGGTGCTGCTCTGCCCAACTCCATGAACATGCTGGGACCGCAGAGCGGGCAGCTGCCGTGTCCCCCGGTGACCCAGCCCCCCCTGCACCAGAGCACACCTCCCGTGTCCACTGCTGCCGGGATGCCACCGATGCAGCACCAAACAGCCACGGGCATGACTCCTCCCCAGCCAGCAGCACCCACCCAGCCATCGACGCCGGTCTCGTCCTCGGGACAAACTCCGACCCCAACGCCGGGTTCTGTGCCCACGGCCACGCAGACCCAGAGCACCCCCACGGGGCAGACTGCGGCCCAGGCCCAGGTGACACCGCAGCCACAGACCCCTGCCCAGCCCCAGTCTGTGCCAACCCCACAGCCAGCCCAGCAGCAGCCAACATCTGTGCAGGCACAGCCACCCGGCACTCCAGTAAGTACCAGCCTGTCCCCTCTGCCTTGTGTCGTGACATTCCACGAGTGTCCCTGTGTGTAGCACCATGTCCTGAATGTACAGAGCCCATAGCTGTCCGTAGCAGCTTCAGCTTTAGACCAGTGTAAAATGTGTGTGTTCAGATGTTCTCAGCATTGTGTGAAGGAGGGGGGGTTGAATGGCTGAACTGCTCAAAGTAAAATTGGCAGCAGCGTGGAGAAAGATGAGGTGTAACAGGCCTGATGCTCTATTTGGCCATAATCAGAATATTTTCTGATCCTGAGATTTGCATAAGTTTGTTCCTTTTAAGATACAGCCAGGGCAAATGCACGTTTCAAGGAATGTACAGTGTTTTACTGGGCAGGTGTTTTCTCTGTGAAAGAAGCCTCTTTGGGGCAGAATTCTTCCTTGGCTTCTCCTCTGTGAAGCAGAGTTATTAAATGTGTAATATCCAAACTTGGCTACAGTGACCTGTATCCATGTTCTGCACTGTTGTAGAATATCATCTCATGTCTCTTTTGTGCTGTTCATTTTTAGTAAAGGAAAATATTTCTATATATGCAGTGTCTTTCTTTTGTACTGTTTTTACAACAGCTATCCCAGGCAGCAGCTAGTATTGATAACAGGGTCCCCACCCCTGCCTCAGTTGCTAGTGCTGATACGAATTCCCAGCAACTAGGACCAGATGCACCAATGCTAGAAAGCAAATCAGAAGTTAAAACTGAAGAAACTGAGCCAGAGACTAGTGAGACACAAGTGGAAGCTAAGACTGAGGTAAATGAGATTCTCTACAGCTTAACTGAAAGCAGTGATAGATATAAAAGCACTTAATGATGTGTCTGACTCGGTGAGCTAAGGGGCGAGAGGAGGGTCGTTACTGTGAAGTAACTCCTGAGGAAAGCCATGGATGGAAAGTGCTTCAACAGTCTCAAACTAATATTTTGATGGCTGAAGTTTGGGTTGTAGATGTAACAGTACCTCTCATTGCGTCCTTTCTTAAGGTGGAGGAGGATTTACAAGGATCTTCACAAATAAAAGAAGAAACAGATGGAACAGAACTGAAACAGGAGCCAATGGAAATTGAAGAAAAGAAGCCTGAAATGAAAGTAGAGGCTAAAGAGGAAGAGGAGAGCGGCAGTAATGGAACCACTTCACAATCCACATCTCCATCTCAGCCCCGCAAGAAAAGTACGTGTATGAAAACTGAGCTCCCTTGTGTGCTTTGCTTTCACTAATATTTGTTTGCCACTGTCTCAGCTCCTGCTGGGAGGTCTGTTTTTCACTTGTGTTTCCAGCACATGGAGCCCTGGGAGATCAATGCTCTGTAACTTAATTTTGAAAGTAGGATTCCTTTAGTGTTACATGAATAAGGTGAGAAAAGCAAGTCATTGTGCCCTTGATCTCAGCAGTGCCTGTCCAGAAGGACCAAAGCAGTAAGGCAGTGATTGCTGGAGGAATTAAATACATAAATCCCTCCCTGTACATCTTAGTGCTCTTTCAAGAGAACTCAGTGTAGATAAGAATGCTTTCAGTAACCAAGGATATCCATTGCTTCTCTTTTCCTGTTAAGAGGCTGCACACACCACCTTTATCCTGAGTTTGGTCGGTCACTTTTCTGAGAATCAGGCACTTGAACTCTCCTGAACCTGTGTTCCTCCAAGGCTGGACTGCTGCAAGAGGCTTAACATTTAAAGTCCTGTGTTTTCAGGACTTGGAAATTTTCAGTGTAGTGTTCATTTGCTCAGCAGTCTCTTAAAGTAAGCTACAGTGTCAGCACAGATTGAGGTGTGACTATATCTGTACTCAAGGAAACTTCATGGTATTGCAGGTTATATAAATGATTTGGTGCCTTGTGCTAGTAAGAAGTAAATAAGATTATTAAAACAGAAATAAGTTTCTCCACTTGCAGTGCAGGCTTTGTGGCAGGCTGCAAGGTAAGTTTTTGGACTCAAAAACCTTAGCAGTTTTGAGACCTCTGTCTTTAGGCATCTGCTTTATTGAGGTGATGTTTTCTGTGGTTAGATTTTAGTTTTCAACCAAAAGTAAGCTTTCAACACACTGCAAATGTCTAAAAAATGTACATCTCCTGGATGTGCTTTGTGTTGCATTTGATTACTAACCATAACCTTTTGGTAATAAATCCCTATAAAACACATTTCCCTGTAGATTGATGTTTTCAGCTGGCAGCAGGGTGGGCACCCAAATGAGAGTGCTCTGCAGAACCGACTGGCAGAGCCTTTTCCAACCCAAAAGTGACACAGGGAGCGGAAAGCTTATTAGCATTTCTGAGCCAGTGATATTCCCAGTGGAAGGAATCACTGCTGCCTGTTAGGAATGTGTTTGCACAGGGAAGCTTCTTGCAGAGTCAGTCGGCAGAAGCTGCGCCCAGTTCAGGCTGGGTCACTCCGTATTCCAAAACCTCCTTCAGTGACATGATTTTATCCTGCAAGTTTTGTCACCCAGTGAGTGTGTAGTACAAAGCACGTGCAGCGTGGGCAGGTACAACCACAGACAGGAGTTTAAATGGTGACATTTTCTCACCAAGGAGTTTGTTCAATTTTAATGCAATGTTGGTATTAAAATGCTGAATAAACCAAGAGGTATTGGAGAGTAATTACTGCCAAGTGTGCTGAAGGGTTAGGTGATACTTTAAAGCTACTGAAGAGACTGATCAAGAGTTTTCATGGGTTGAAAAAGTATTAGAAACTCTTCCTCCTTCCCATGCAGGCAGATTCCTGAGAGGCATCTTACAGTAACCTGGGATGTAGCAGACGCTAAGGGGAAGTGCCATGGACTGTGTGATACAACTTAGCAAGTCAGAGCCTTATTTTGCTTTATTTCTGCCAATCTAATGTGAGCAAGAAAGGGAGATGGTGGTTCCTTGCCTCTTCCCTTGCAGTCTCAAAAGAAACACCACAACACTCATTTGGGCAGCTCCTCTCTCCTTGTGAGTGGCAGCTTTAGTTTGACCTTGAAGATGAGTTTTGCTGGTTTCTTTGCTTCTTTGTAAGATGTAGTGGAAAACTTGCAAGAGCTTGGGTTTGAGGTGTATTCAGGCGTATTGTCCTTGTAATTTTGAAGATGTCTTCTCTTCCTTTATGAATTTTCTCCTTAGTAATCATAAGCAGGCTTGCCTCTGTTTGAAAAAACAAAAAAATTAAAAAGGTAGCGTTGTACTCTTCTTTGGTAGATTATACGTCATCGTGAGTCAGGCAAAGATCCCATTTTCTTTTGCCACCCACACATCCAAGACAAAATGGGATAACTGGATACCAGCTCCTTACAAAGGTCTTCAAGCTACCGGAGGAGAACTGAGAGCATTTAATTTTGGAAAAAAGGGGAGAGGGAAAAACAAAACTTCCTTGTAAAATCTGTGTACAGGGAGATGCTGTGATCAAATGTGCTGTTATTAGTCATAGTCCTTAGAGGCAGAGCAGCTGAAGATGAAGGCAGGTTTTCTTTTTGTTTTTAGGTAAAGTAAATTGGAATAATAACTGGATTTTCGTTTTGATTTTTTTTTCATTTTTCAAAATGAAATTGGGTTATAAACTTTATCAGCAAAGATAATTAGGCTGTAAGGAACTTGGCAAAAGTCACACCGAATCTCTGTAGTTTGAGTTTAAAATAAGATTGGATTTATTTTGAAAGATACTGAACTTTAGTGGTATGTTATTATAGGAGAAAATTCTAAAAGCAATGTCAAGCAGGTAGCCAGAATAGATACTAAAAGGTGCTTTTTGACCTTTACATTTCATTAAATGGAACAATTCAGATTATCATGTTATGAACTATCTGAATCAGAGCAGTAGAGAATACTGTTCCTCATTAAGGGAATTTATTATTCATTTGTGTTCTCAAGAATCATGTAATATAATGTATAAGAGTTGTTTATAAAACTTTGGGAGTCTATAGTAGGGAAAAGTGCCTGCATGTATGGTATTGATAAATATGGAGGGGAATTGCCATTTTTTTGGGATTGAGATCGTGGCAACAGCTGAAATGATCATGCAGCCAGTGGAGTTGTGTCAGCTTAATTTCTTGTCTTGCTTTTTTTTTTGTGTGTTTACTTTTTTAAAATCATAGATTTTTAACTAGATGTCCCAAAAAGCAATTTATATCATACCAAAATACCATTTGAGTGAGAAAAGCAATGATCATCCTCAAAGGGGTTGCTGAGCCCTGTTGATCCAAGTGCTTTTAGCAGAACTAATTGCACCATTTTATTGGTATCGCTCTCATTTCATCCAGGTAGATAAATATTAGATGCCATCCTGCTTTCCTTAGTTGTCTTTTTTTCTCAATAACAGGCATTCTTCCCTATTTAAAGACACTGTTCCTAAGGAAATAAATGTAATTACACTGCTGAGATGTTCAAAGAGCTCTCCAAGTTATCATTATTTTTCAGAAAATGTATTGCCTTTTTTTGTCCTTGTCATCCACTCCTGAAAGAATCATGGCTGTTGCCATGCCACTGTTGCCAAGTGGTGGCATAGAAATCTGGAAGTGTTAACACTTTCAAAATCAATTAACAATCCATCAGACCAGGACTGTTTATACACTGTGGCCAGGAAAATTCCTGTGCCAGCTCTCAGGACATCTGGTCACTCTCTGTGGAGCTGGCTCTTCATCCCTGTCCACTGCAGTGGGTTTTGCTGGAAGAATCTTGGCTTGTAAATAGCAAACAAGGTTAGAAGGGAGGGAGGGAAAATTATGCTCAGTCTCTTCTTTGAGGAGAAAAGGTTCATTCATGTTGAAACAATTGATTTAAATGGATTCTGTATAAGTTTTGAGGGGGTTTTTAATGCTCTGGAATATGTATCATTATGGGCTAGAGTTGTTCCCATCTCCTTATTTTTGAATATCACCTACCGTGATCTGAATAAATACAAAGCTGTGTTTGCCTCTTGTAAGTGAGGTTTTGCCTCTGATCGGGAAATTCCTTTGCAGAGTTTTATGTTAATGTAGTTCTTTATATTTTTTTTAAGGGGACTCGCAACATTAGGAAACATAGAAGACAATTTTCTAACTTTTCTGCCTTCCATTAACAGTTTTCAAGCCTGAGGAGCTGCGCCAGGCTCTCATGCCCACCCTGGAAGCTTTGTACCGGCAGGACCCAGAGTCCCTTCCTTTCAGACAGCCTGTGGATCCCCAGCTCTTAGGGATTCCAGTGAGTTGGCATTTAAAAAAAACCTATAAAATACTCTTCTATTTTGTCTTTGCTCATGTAAATATTTTGCCTTTTCTATTCGACATACTGCAGACATCTTAAAAATGAAGGTTTTTGTGTGTCTTTGCAGGATTATTTTGACATTGTGAAGAACCCAATGGATCTGTCGACCATCAAACGCAAGCTGGACACAGGGCAGTACCAGGAGCCCTGGCAGTACGTGGATGATGTGTGGCTGATGTTCAACAATGCCTGGCTCTACAACCGCAAGACTTCTCGGGTCTACAAGTTTTGCACTAAGCTGGCAGAGGTGTTTGAGCAAGAGATTGACCCTGTCATGCAATCCCTGGGCTACTGCTGTGGGCGCAAGGTGAGTGTCCCAGGGATGTGTCCTTCCCAAAAGCCCAGCTGGAGGCAGCAGACAAAGCTTCAGCTTTGTACACTCTGAAATAGTGTGTAAAATAGAAATGCTGAATGGAAGGGCTGCTGAAAGTTTGGCTTTAGTATAAACATGTTCAGAGCTAAAAAAGGTCAATAGCATCTCTGCTCTTCTGTTATTATTGTTGTATTTTTCTCCCTCAGAGAACACCTTCTGTAGTCATAAGTAATATTAAAATGGTTCCCTTGCTTCCCATGTCCATAAAGCAGGAGGTCATTGGGTCAGCTGCTTTTAGAGTTAGGTTGTCACCAGATTGAGAGGGCTGTGCTGATACATTCACAGCAGCTGGAAAAGTGTGATGACCATGAGTGTCCTCTGATACCCACATGCATCAGGTTTAATTAATAAATACCTGCTGAAGAAAAGCCCCCATTGTAAAGCTGCTTTTCTCCCTTGTTTTGCAGTATGAGTTCTCTCCCCAGACCTTGTGCTGCTATGGCAAGCAGCTCTGTACAATTCCCCGGGACGCTGCCTACTACAGTTACCAGAACAGGTAAGTCCTCAAATCCAGGTTTTTTCCCTTGTTCAGGAAGTGAGATCTCCTTTGAGTTCTCTGCACATACAGAGGATGAGGAGGATTATTAACTTTTGCTTTCCTTTGTCAGCTAAGTCAGGGAAAAGTTCCTTTTTTTCTCTTTCCATGCTGTCCTTTTCCAGGTGACTGTTTTCCTGTCCTGCAGTGTGAGGCACACTGTGCTTTAGTGCTTGCTCTTGGCCAGGCTGCCCCATGCAGTGCTGCAGTGCAGGTCAAGTTGTCCATGTTTTCCACAAAATGAGGAACAGGGCTTAATGCAGGGAGAAAGGCAGAACAGCAAAAAGGCCCTGAGAAATCCTGTTACCTTGTTTGGGAGAATTGGGAAAATAGGCAGGTTTGTTTCCAAGTTAGTGCCAGAGTTTGCCAAGTAAGGGGTACACTGATTGATTGCAAGATTTATGTTTTCCCTTCCTAGTTAGTGCTTAATTCTATTTAAATTAGCTTGGAAATAGCATTAAAAAACACCCAGAGACTCCATGAGAAGCTGTGAAAATTAAAATCACTCTTATTTTTTAATTAATTCTAGAATTTGGTGTTTCTATTATTATTAAACAATTGTTAGATTAATTTTCCATTTAATGCTTAAATCACCAGTGTTATAATAACAAAGCAAACTCAAAACTTGGCTTTAATTTTGATTTCTTAGATGATGTGTGTCTTCCCCCCCCAAATAAAATGCACAATATAAATGGGCTGAGACAAAAGCTTTGTTTTAAACAGGGAAAAGGAAGTTTTGAATTGCTTTCCAGAGGCTCAGCAGCCTCTAAGCCTTGCCAGCTGTGAAGTCACAGAACCAATTCAGACATGCAGCACTTGTATTTCATCTTTTTGGGCCATCCCTTATCTCCAAACACACTCTGAGAAGCTTGCAGCCTGTTGGGCCCCACACTGGAGCAGGACAATGTGGGAGAGGAAAATGTGTCATCCCACCTTGTGGGGGGGTCTTGGGTGGCCTTTGAAAGGCAGAAAGTATTGACAGGCAGGAATGAATTCATGAGCTCTCATAAAAGGCTTTATACAGCCACTGTGGACTATGAAAAGGCTGGCTGAAGGGAAATAAAGCAATTAAAATGTATTTAAAGAGACAGTTTGGTATTGGCATTGGGGGAAAATAACCCTTAGATGCCATCACTGTTGGTAGAATTTAAAATAGTTTTTATATTCTGCATCCATGTTATACATTCTGTATTTGAAAAGAATAGTAACTTCCAATTTAGTTGAAGAAGAGCTTGTTCTTCTTTCAGTTCTGCCTTCCCAATTTAAATTTGTGTTAAACCATTTGGATTATTCCATGGAAGGCAATGTTGTTCCCCAGCAAGAAGTCCAGGGTGGGTGGAGCACAGGGTTCCTCTGTACTGGGTGTTGCAATATTCCAGTTTCCTGCCCATTATAAATGTGAGAGTCCATTTAAGTAATGAATTTCTGCTCATCCAGTTGCCTTGACAAGGGGGTAGGAGTTTGGGATTTCGGGTGGGTTTGAGTTCAGGAGGAATGTGAAGTTTTCTGTTTCAGGCCAACCAAATGAAGTGATGAATGGAGCTTTGGATTGGGGCTTTTAAGAAAGTATTTCTAAAGATTAATCACCATATTGTTAAGTAATAGCCCATTTTGCACAGAAAACCCCTGAGCATTAAACCACTCAAATTTCCTGTGACAGTGATCTTCAAATCTTAGATGTTCTTAAACAAGTAACGAATAAATGAAAAATAAATTCCATGCTCCCAGCAGATCTCTAATTGGTCAAATGGTCTTGAATTTTCTGTGCACAGAACAGGCAAAATTGGATGGACTTAAACTCCAGTGTATCACATGACTAAATTACAACTAAGAATATTTAGTCACCATTGAATAAATGAACTCGGGCACTACAGCTCAATGATTAAGTTAATTATTTGGTATAGAACCATTTAGATTCCATAATAAGGCAGAAATTTAGGTTAAAGTGTTCAGAAAATGTGCTTCATATGTGAATATCCAGTTGAGAAAGCTTAGTGGTGTTTCATGTCAGTACTGGCATCCAGTTGTTAATTTATAATTGCCTTTGAATGCACTTAATTACAGTTGGGAATTCACCAGTTAATGCCAAGATTGAGCATTTTCTGGACTTTGGTATTGAACCATAATGTTGCTCTTTGATAAATGGGAGTCACCTGAACAGTCTGCATTTGAAAAGCTTTTCATGTTTGATGTGTTGCAATAAGTACATTCTTTGGGGTTTCTATGGCTGTTGTAACTAGAATATTGTATGTTTTCTATGGGGTTTGCTGGATATTTGTGGTGACATGCAAAAGGCAGGGCTCTGTTTCTGAGGGTCCATATCCATAATGAGTTACAGCTATTGCTTCACCTTGGTTATTTTATGGACAAATATTCATGATCTTTAGGTGATTCATTTTCACTGTACTTCAGTTTTTATTTCCTCATTTTAATATCATGGATTAAAGCTTAGAGTGCTTTGGAAGCCCATAAATTATTCTGAAAATGGATCAGAATTAACCTTTCCTGGGACTGTTTAAATGTAGCAAATTACTAATAGGAGCCTTGGCCATGGGTTTTTCTGGCTAGGATCTCCTGTATTTGGGTCCTCCTGACTTTCAGTCCTTCCCAGTCTGACTCTTAAACTGATGACCACCTCTGTTAGTATGGAAAATAATTAGTGGCTGGGGGTTTTGATGTAAGAAAAATTTAAAGAAGCACATTATAGGAAAAAAAATGTATTAACAATCTGTAAAAGTATATAAAATTCTGAATCTCTTATGTTTGTGTTTCTAAAAAAATTATTAGATATTATGTGATCAGTTTAGGGGTGGGCTTTGAGGGGCAAGGGAAGTCAGTGGAAATGAGATGTGCAGTGTCTGTACTCACTCCTGAAACACTCCCGGGTTATTCCTTTCTAATAACCACGAAGTATTATATCATTCCCAATGATTACAAGTTAATGGAATACATTTGTTTTCCTCCTGGCCTTGCTCTGTTGCATTCTCCACTCCCAAAGCCTGCCTTTCCTTGGGAGGGTGATGTGTTTCATCCCAGTGGAGCTGCTCCAGGACGAGCTGGGTGCAGTTTACGTGGGGCAGGGTGACAATCCTGGCAGATGATCCCATGGAAATGTCAGTGTGGTTTTATTAACTGGAATAAACCACCCCTTTCCCCTCTGAGGCAGTCCCACAGCACAGGCAGGACTCGCTGCTGCTGCAGTTCCTGGCTCCTGGCTGCCACAGCAGCTCCCAAAGCCAGGGCCAGCTGGCAGGAGGGCTTTCCAGGCTCCTGAGTGGCCCCAGCCTGGGGAGGGTTTGTGGAGCATCTTCCCTGCCCAGAGCCAGGACAGCCCCGCTGTGTCCCAGCAGGAAATTCTGATCCATCCCATTCAGTAAGCTCCTGCCAATGCCTTTTGTTGTCTCCAGGACTGCAGATCCTGGGAGATCTCTCAGGATGGCAATAGTTTAGGTGTCCAGGGTGTGTCTGAAGGGGCAGAGCTGCCACGCTGATCAATCTCCATGCCCTGAGTTGTTGGTTCATTGTGCCATTGAGTCTCCTCGGTGCCTCTGACACTCCCCATCCCCACGGCTCTGGTGTTTGAGTACTAAACCCGCGTTGTTCTGTGCTGCCATCGCTGCTTCCACTCTCTCACTCTCCATAAAGCTCCTTTATTTTGATGATCCTTTGTGGCCTTCCTGCGTTTTACAGCTGTGGCCTCTCTGTTACCTTTGTTCATGTGTGAATTCATATCCTTTCCAAACATTTAGCCTCCTTTTATTATTTTTTTTTAAATGACCCTGACAACTTTGGTTCCAGTTCATCTGAAACAAATAAAAAGAAAAAAAAAAACACCAAAAAACCCCCCAAATCCATGTAACTTTGATTTTATTTTATTTTTTCAAATGCAGATTGTATTTTCATAGAGTTGTATTCCAGTTTACTCAGCTTGGTTTGGTAAACTGCAGAATTGTTTTTGCTGAGTATGACTTGGATTGGCTCTTGGTCTGGTGACCAAAAATTATACCTAGCCTCATATTCAATTTGTAAAGCTTAATTAATTCCACATCTTTAATGTACCTGATAAATATATTGTATGTATGTACAATATTTCATGTTGTTCACATATATACATATATTGTATTTATATAGATAAATGGCTGGAAACTCTGACCCATAATTGCATTTCTGTTAAATGTTTGTCTAGAGTATGGATTTGGTTTCATTTATATGAAAGAGTATTAGCTGAGCAATTGGTCACATTTAATCTTGTAATCAAATTTTGAATTTAAAGTTTTTATCAACTTTTTTTCAATATTAAGTGTTTCTGCTTTTGCAGTTTTGACTCACAATGAGTAAATGCTTTCAGCATATTTCCTAATTACTTAAATCTGTAATAAACGTGTCCTTAAAGCTTTTTGACAGGCTCCTTTTTACCCAAACAAAACTCAATCAGCCGCAAGCCTGGAATCAAAGAGCTTTTTTTTTTTCCCTGAGTGATGCAAATCAAATCCAAATTCTTAAATTTGAAGCCAATACAAACGTAGCTCTTGGTGGCTACTCCGTGAATCCTCCCCAAATTTGGCATTTGAGGCCCAGCATTTGTTACCAATGTGTGAAATGAGACCGAATGCTAATCTGTGCTTTGCCTTGGCTTTCTGCTCTGTGTTGTCTTGGTGTTTGCGTCTTACCTCTTACGTCTGTGCTGTTTGTTCCCTCCCCTGTTCTCTAATCCTGCCCTCCCCTCCCTCTGTGCCTCCTCATTGTCCACACTGACCCATCAATCAACCAACAACGTCCCCCCTTCCGTCGTGCTCCTGGTGATCTGCCCTGCCCTGGTTGGTGGCTCCGTGCTTGGGTGGCTGTGTTTGTGCTGGACCAGCTCACCCAAATATGGCCTTCTTGCTGACAGGTATCACTTCTGTGAGAAGTGTTTCACTGAAATCCAGGGGGAGAATGTCACCCTGGGTGATGACCCTTCCCAGCCTCAAACGTAAGTCACTTCCTTTCCTCTGCATCCTGACTGTTGGAATGGGAGTTGGGGGGTGGTCTGTCCTGGGTTGGGAGGAAAACCCAAAACCCTGTGGTGGTATTTGGGGGGGAAATGCCCTATTCTTTCCTAACAGGAGATTTGTAGGGACAGCATTAATAGCTGTTGCTGTGTTGGGTGTGTTGCTCTGCCCAGCACTGCTGCCTGTGTCCAGCTGAGCTGCCCATTCCTGGGGGTGGCAGACCCAGATAATGTGCTTGGAGGGGAGCAATGGAAGCTGTGTCAAAAAATGTCACTTACCCATTACCTTTTCCAATGGAAAACTTCCATCTAATTCTGATATCTCACCTTTTGAAGTGCAGCTTACATTTATAAAACCAAAGGCTAGCCTTTAACCTGTCTGGAAAAAACAGATTCAAGGAATACAAGCTGGTTTTGAGGGTGGCTGCTTTAATGACAGTAGCTTGCCTTGTTCTTGATGATTTTTAGTTTATGTGTAGACTTGGGTATCTCTTGCTTTTAATTTATACAGAAAGTGAAATGGAAAAAGTATTTTCTGTAGCTTAAAATAAAATTAATTGAATTGCTTGCTCTGACCAGAAAATAAATACTGAGGTGCTTTCTTCAGACTTGAGGTTTGCTGGAATTCAGCAAAGCATGATATTGTCTCAGCGTCTGATGTAAGGGTGCTACTGAGTTTTTATATTAACTCTTTGTCTCTAGAACCATCTCTAAGGATCAGTTTGAAAAGAAGAAAAATGATACTCTGGATCCAGAGCCGTAAGTACCAGGCTGTTGTTTTTCTTCCCATAATCTCACTGCTTCCACTTGTCCTTGAGCCAGCAGGGCAGAAATGGGGCAGGGAGTAAAAGAACTCTTCTGTTCCCCCACCCCTGCCCAAACAGGCTGCAGAATCTTTCCCTAAAATTCATGGCACAGCATCTAAAGTTGATGTCTGATCTGAGTCCCGAGTCAGAGGAACACGGGAGCCTCTTCCACAGGCAGTTCCTGGTTCTGTTATGTGGGTAGTTCCAAGGGTGTGCCCTGCCAGGCTCTGCCCAGGGCTGGGAATGGCCCCTCCTCTTTCAGAGCCTTTCACCCTGGGCTCTGCATTCCTGGGGCACTTCGGTGTTTTCCTCTCGTGCTTCTAAAGCCCATTTTTCTCTTCACTGAGTGCCGAGCCCAGCCAAAGGCTAAGGTACCACGTGTTACCCTCAGGAGGTTCAGGGAAAGCCCAGCTAGCTTCTGCTCGGGAGCACTGTCCTGCTTTCCCTGCAGTGGGATTTTAGCATCCTGCTCCATGCTCTCTGGCACTTTGAGACACAGCACATTTTGATTCCTTTGCTTATCTTTGCAAATACTAAACAGAGCTCCTCCCCAGGCCTGGAAGGGTGGGCTGAGATAGACCCCAGTGCATTTGGCTTCTTAACTTATGCTGCACTCTGGACTGGGAAAACCTCTAACAGTTTTCCCATCCAAAAAAAGAATTATGACATACTATTCTGACCAGAAAACAAAAGATAAAAGCAAGACTGCAGCAGAGTCATGCAGGCAAAGACAAGTTAATACATGTTTTTTTGGCAGGGTGGTTCATGAATGACTAGTTCTTACGTTTACAGTAAGTTGAGCAACCATTTATTCAGCTTGTGGTTGTTGCAGCAATTCAGAATTAAATCTGTGGAGGTATTGTGGAGGATTCTGTGAAGCTGGACAAATTCAGGACTCTGCTTAGAAAAGGATAGAAAAGATCCAGAAAAAGTTGTACATGACAGCCCATTTCAGATTTTTAAACTAGAACATTTTGCAATTTATATGTAGGTATGGATGTATATATATAACTTGCACGTGGATTGATAGATGTACATCTGAATCTATTCTGAGTATTTTTTTTAACTGACACATAAATTGGCCCTGGTGAAGTTGATTCAGTTCTTAGCAGAGGATTGGCAAGTCCTCCTTTCATGCCGAATTCTGCGAAATTACCTACCTGGCACCAAAAGTGATTTGCTGCTGTTTTTTTCTCCTCAGGTTTGTTGATTGCAAAGAATGTGGTCGGAAGATGCACCAGATTTGTGTGTTACATTATGATATTATTTGGCCTTCAGGGTAAGAGATGTTTGTTGATTTTTTTACCCCTTGTATAATGAAACCAACATTTTTGTAATTAAAGACTTTATGCCTTTGGTCTTTATTTTTTGTGGCTGCTGCCTTTTAAAGAACTGGATATGAAGGGACAAAACATTTTCAAATAAAATAGATTGTTTGGTATTTGGGGTCAGTCTTATTTCAGTATATTCAGATGAAAATGTGCATATTTATCCACACAGATTTGTGTGGTTTCTTTTTAACCCTTAAACAAGGCAGCTGGCTGGAGGGGAGTTTGTGTGCACAGAACACAAATGCAGGTGTAGCTGCTTGGCAGAGTTAAACCAGCTCATAAAGGCTTTAAATCCCTGAAAAATGGAGTGATACAAGCTGTTCAAAGCCAGAGAAAAATATATTGTACTCTGACATTTAAATTACATGTTCAAACATTGGGTTTAAGCTCACCAATAATGGGTTTATGCTAAATTTTTGGCTTTTTTTTTTTCTTCAATAGGTTTGTCTGTGATAATTGTCTGAAGAAAACTGGTAGAACACGCAAAGAAAACAAATTCAGTGCTAAAAGTGAGTTTGGTATTTCTGGTTTTATCTTTAACATTCATCTTCTTCCTGCCACCCCTAATGGGTTTTTGATTGAGACTTTGTGTTGTCATGACAGACAGCGCAGGAACATTTGCAAAATGGGGAGCAGCATAGCCTGAGGCTGTCAGAATTTTAATCAACATTTTAAAGCCCTGCTGTTCATGTGTTTGTGGTCAGTCTTGTTGCTGCTTGAGGTGTTTGGCATCTTTGTCCTTATTCTTCTAGGGTTAAAAAGCAAAAGGAGGGACAAACAGAACAGGAGGAGCAAAGGGCTGTGTGTGCTTCACTGGCTGCATTTAGCCAGGTTTCCATGTGGTGTGGTGAAATGATTCTCACCTCTGTGCCCTTCTAATAACAAATTATGCTGCAGTTCAGGTGCTGCTGCCAAGCCCCAAAGTGTTGGAAGAGGTTTTCCTGCCTCCAGAACAGGTGGTGGGGTAAGAACTGAGTGACTCACTCCACTGGGTGCTCTTGGCAGTAACCACCATCATAGTCTTGTAGAAATGGGCACTAAAGAGAGGGCCAGGAAGTGCCAGGACAGGTTGTCTCATTCTCCACAATCCTTGCTCAGGGTTCTCTGCAGGCATTTGATATCAGGAAACATAATTGGGTCATTTTTATTCGTGCACATGTTTGGTGGGGGAAAAGAAGGGACTGGTGTTGGAAATGCAGTGTTAGTGCAGACAGCAGAAAAATAAAGTGAGTGTAGACACCAAGAGGGTGAATTTAGCCACTTGAACAAGTAGAATTTGCAGGTGCACTTCATTCCTCCCTTGTGCTTCCTTAGTCTGTGGAAGTTCTGGGCATTACTGGGTGATGTTGTGCCTGCACAAACCTGAATCTTCCAAACTGGGATAAAGGCAAGGTTTTGCATTAAAAATGTGACTTCTTGATAACTTTGTGTGTGGTTGATTGTGTAAGAAGAGATATGGAGGGGGTAATTTGCAGGTGATGATGTTGTGTGAGGCAGGGTGGGTTCCAGTAATCAGAACAGTCTCTGGAGGAACCTGATGCACTCAAGAGAGTTTTGCTAAAGAGGCCTAAATTAGTCTCATTAAAGACAGATTAAAATTGGAGGAGAGCATTAATAAAATTATGGAATCCAACTGTAGTTTAAGATACCCATTTTAAATGGATGTCGCTTCTGTTCTATGCTGACTTTAGAGCATGTATTGATGTAAATTTCCTTAAAATAAGTGTGAAATTCCCTGGATATCTGCAGTTGTTCTGTGGCACTGCCTAAAGTTTGAGTAACCATTTAGTTCAACGTAACCATTCTGTTCTGAACAGGGAAATAGTGGTGCTTTTTTCCTTTCCTCCTTTCCCCTCTCCTTTCCCTGCTGTTTGGCTGTCTTGTCTTTCTCCCATGAGGATTTGAGTCCTGCTGCAAGCTGTAATCCACTGGTGGGCTCAGCTCTGGAGAGCAGCTTTCTCCAGCAGTGCCTCTGGTGGGAGTGCAAGAGCAGGGAAGGGAAAGGAAAGCCTGTTCTTGTCATCAAAACCTTGGTCTTGCTGCTGACCTCAAAACAAACCTAAGCAGTGAAAGTTTGAAACATTAACATCTTCCCTCTTCCCATAAAAACATTTACTGCCCAAGCTGCTATCAATATTTCTCCACTCTTTCAAGCATGGTGGCACAACTGCTAATAACCAAGACAGCACATCCCTCAGCTCTCATGGAACATTCATATTCCTAATGTATAGTGAGTAAAATTGGTTATCTTAACTGATAGCCTGCCAAATATAACCAGTGTGCAGCTGGATTCTGCTGCGAAACCCCAAACTTTTGAAGTATTTATTTTGCTAAGAAAATCTACAAATATTACCTCACCAGCAGCCAATGCAGAGAGGTTCAAGGACAAAAGATATCCTGACAAATAAGCCACCCAAAGTAGTTTCCTTACAAGAAGTCACAGCAATGCAGGAGTTGGACTTTCTTCCTCTCTGTCCGATTACTTATCCACTAACAAAGGTCTGGCCATTGCTGCTGTCACAGAAATGTGCTGGAGGTTTCTTGTCAGCAGTTTGGGTGCCTTTTTCAGGTTTGCACTGCAGTTTTCACTGAGCTTTGAGCTTTTGTTAGAGGTGCATATGTGAGAGGTGTCCAAAAACCAAAACCCAACTGCTTTGTAAAACAACTTGCACATTCTAATAGATCAAAATATGCAACTTTTAGATCCTTTCCTTACAGTACATGTCATTTTAATGCTGCCTGTTTCTTTTATCAGCTTATCTGCTCTCTTTGTGTTTGTTGGTTTTCAAGCTTTAATGCATCGCAGCATAAGGAAGGAAGCAGATATCCCTTGGTTGCTTAGCATTGGGAAGATGATGAGATGAAAACACAAGAAGACAGTAGAGTTAACTCCAGTGGCTTTCTAAAAACATCCCCACTGCTCAGCTGAAATGGAGCCCTTTCTTCTTTTTCTCTCTGTCTTAAGAAAAGTCAACAGGACAAAACGATTCCCTCATAAAGTATTTGTGAATTTCCTTTAAAATCATCCCCCTTCTATTACATACACAAAGGCCAGTACAATGTATTGGAATGGGGAACACTGGGAAAGGCTGAGTGTGGTGGAATTGGTAAAGGGCATGGTGTGTTTTTACTTCAACCTGCCTCTAAATTTAATTTGTTAATTAAAGTTATTAGTTAGTCCAAGATAAATGATATTTAGACTGTGTTGGGCTGATTATAACCACAGAATCTCACTGGACAAGGGGGCAGGCTAAAAGATGCAAATCAAGATTACTGCCTTTGGCAATTTCTGTAAACTGATTGTAATTAAGCTGCCAGAGGTCAGGGATAGATGGGATATTGGGAAGGAATTGTTCCCTGGGAGGGTGGGGAGACCCTGGCACAGGTTGTTCAGGGCAGCTGATCCAGATTCCCCTGGATCCCTGCAAGTGTCCGAGGTCAGGTTGGACGGGGCTTGGAGCAACCTGGGCTAGTGGAAGGTGTCCCTGCCCATGGCAGGGGGTGGAACAAGATGGTCTTGAAGGTCCCTTCCAACCCAAACCATTCCACAATTCTATAAAATAAAATGTTAAGTATAGAAACCCCTTAGAAAATGAGATAGTCCCTTGAGTATTTGTGAGTTTTTTCCCCAGTATTGGAGCCTGAAGTAATTTTTAGCAGAGATACTTCACTGCAAAATTCTGTGTGCAGGCTGAGGAGTCAGTGGGAAGAACCAAGGGCCTTGTGTCAGGAGTCAAATATCAATTGAAAAATGAAGCAATGGACAGCAGAAAATTAAATGTATTTTAGTAAAATGAACATCTGTCGATTACACCACCACTTTGGAAAAGATAGCGGATTGACCATAAAGCAAAGTAGAAATATGAGTGGTAAAATAAGTACAGCAGGATAAGGGAAATAGTCATAAATCTGCAAGTCAAAACAATGGGGTCCTTCTGGTTTCTTAATTTAACCCAAAATCATCATGATTTCTGTAATTTGTTGTGGATTTATTTGAAAACCATCACATCCTGTAAGACCACAAACCCAGCTCTCCCCACAAAAGCCAATTGTGAATGTAAAGATGGAGCAAGGGCATCTGGACAATCTGTGGACTTGAACTTCCCAAGACCTCTGTCTCTGGGCAGGAACTATTTAACCTTGATGTGCAGATTGCTGCAACTGCAGCCCAAAAGCTCTCTTGAAAAGAAAAGCAAAAGCAATGAAATCTCCATTGAAGTCAAAAGGCTTTTCATTTCTGTTGATTTGCTTTGCTTCGCTTGAAAAGGTGTGGCATGGAGCCAGATCTATAAAGTGATGTAATCTCTGTCAACCAGCCAGAGAGTGGGGCTGGGAGGAGAAAACGTTTGCAGGGTTCATAAAATAAGCCTGAAATTGAAAAATGCTACGTAAAGCTGCCTTTGTTACTTCACTTACAGGGTAATTGTGCCACTGCAGTGGGTTTAGCTGCCACCATGGGGTGGGAAAAGCATGGAGGGTTTGCTTCTGGGGAAAAGCATGGATGGATTTGCTTTTCTTAATTCTGGCTGCATAAATAAAACCATCCAATTTTCATATGGAGGTAAAACAAAAGGGAAAAAACCTTCCACCTGGAGGAGAAGCTGAAACACCCTGACCTGAACAGTGACTGCTCCAATATTAACATTTCCATGGTCATGTTCTCCCCTTCCCTTCCAGGGCTGCAGACCACACGTTTAGGGAACCATTTGGAAGACAGAGTGAACAAATTCCTGCGGCGACAGAACCATCCTGAGGCTGGAGAGGTCTTTGTCAGAGTAGTAGCAAGTTCAGATAAGACAGTAGAAGTTAAACCAGGAATGAAATCCAGGTTAGTTCTGTTAATTATAATAAATGCAATCCTTTTAATTTTATTTTGAAGTCTCCTTGCATGGATATTGCAAAACTGTGCCAATTTACACGTTAACGCCTTTGCACATTTTTGAAATTTGGGCATGTTTAAGATTTTGAAAGGTTAAAAAATGTAGAAGAAGTGACTGTTTTGGGGGCAGTGGGGACATCCTTGCTTGTAATACTGTGACTTTGTGTCACTGCATCTTGAGAGTGACCATGTTTTGGTTACAGAATTCATAGTTCTCTTTGGAGCAATTGCTGAGATTCTGTTCCCTACTCTTCCTTCACCTTGTTTTGTTTTTATAAGCACTTCAGCTTTCAGGAGTGATTTTTAATTTGCTTCATTATAAATGAAAACCTTAGTCTGTGAAGTATTTTGGGTTTAATTTGTAAAGACTGTGTTCATGTGATGTCACTTCATATTAAGGCATCACATTTTCTGCTCTGCAACCTATTTAAAGGCTTGTGGTCTCTGAGGATATTCATGTACTCAATGCTGGCCTGTTCAATCCTGTGTTCTGTATGGAAACAGACTTTTCATGAATTTACAGTAACAGGAGTCCCTGTTTTACTACAGCTCTGATCCGACCCCATTTAACCCCTGCATAAAAATGTTCCTAATGAGTTAAAAATAAGGTTGAAAATAATCCCCTCGTTCTGGTAGGACACTGCTTTAATAATTGGCTTTTTGTTGTTTGTTTTTTTCCCTCCTGTTACCCTTTCCTGCAGATTTGTGGATTCTGGTGAGATGTCAGAATCCTTCCCTTACCGTACCAAAGCTCTGTTTGCATTCGAGGAGATCGACGGGGTGGATGTGTGTTTCTTTGGGATGCATGTGCAGGAATATGGCTCGGATTGTCCCCCTCCAAACACCAGGTACTCTCCTTGGGCATCTCCCCAGTTCCCCTGCACAATCACACAGTCAGACACAGAAATCTGGGAGGTACATTCGGTTCTGGGGCGCAAATACGTCCTGCTGTAGCACTGCAGATGACTTTGAAGGGAAAGACAAATACCATAACAAAAATGTTACAAAGTTTTGGATTCTGCTTTGAATTTTGCCTCTCGATGTATATTCTTGCTGTCTAAAAAGTGCTGCCCCTCTTTTGCTTTTGAGGATTGTTTACACCAGGCTAAGATGCTTAAATATGCATTAAAATCATTAATTTTTCTTTCTGCATGTGTATCTAGTGTGAAAGTCAGCTTTCAACAGACAAAGCAGCATTCAGTCCCCGCTGACTGTGTCCCCCTCTGTCCCTGCAGGCGTGTGTACATCTCCTACCTTGACAGTATCCACTTCTTCCGCCCCCGCTGCCTCCGAACTGCCGTTTACCACGAAATCCTCATCGGATACCTGGAATACGTGAAGAAACTTGGGTAAGTTGGAAACCAGAAATCTGGGGTTTTAGTGTTTCTTTGAATCCTGGGTGCCAAGTAGCTTTTCACTTGGGGCAGCCTCTGTTTCCTTCTGCCCTCTCTGAGATATGTGGAGCAAACGCCACTTCTGCAGTAGAGAAATTGGGATTTTGTCACTAAGGTGCCTTTTATTGTTGGGATTCCTTAACTGACAGCACATCATTCATTTGATCAGAGCTTCACTTGATGTTTAAGCTTCATTATTATATCCCAGACCTCATCCCTTGTCAAAATACAGGTTATTGCTTCGGCATCGTTGCTACAAAGAAAAAATTTTTTAAATTTAAAAAATAAAGCCGGAAGTGGGAGTTTATGACTGGGTTTGAGTTAATTTTACAGTGAGTCACAGGTGTTGTTTATTGTGTGTGGCACAGGTATGTGACAGGGCACATCTGGGCCTGTCCCCCCAGTGAAGGAGATGATTACATCTTTCATTGCCACCCACCTGACCAGAAAATACCCAAACCCAAACGTTTGCAAGAGTGGTATAAGAAGATGCTGGACAAGGCATTTGCTGAGAGAATCATTCATGACTACAAGGTTTGTTACTGTTTAATTTCTGATTTCGTTTTTATGGGCTTTTCATCTGAAGGGAGCTACTGTTGTGTCATAACACTTGAAAAGTCGGGTAATGTCCTGTAAGAGAATACCGTCTATTCTCAGCCAGTGTCTTCATTTTCGTAGATTTTCTTGAGGTTCTGCCTTTCAGGCTGAAAATTCCTTAGGTTTGGTGTCTGCATGAAGAGAAATCTGCAAGAACCTGCCTTTGTGTATTTGTGTTTCACTGCATTTTCTAGGCAAGGAAATATGGAGCTTGTCAAGGTTCATAGAAGCTGTTTGTTTCTGGTGATTCTGGAGGAGCAGGTGCAATGCTGGACCCCACTAGTGTGAAATAAAAAAACTCCTTATGACAAGAATGATTTTCGTAACTGGAGAATATCACACATGTACCCAAGGAAATAAGTAGAAGGTGGCAAAGGGAGCATTTGCCACTCCTTTCATGCTAAAATTTACAAGAATTCCTTGTAAATTTCTTAATGGTAGTGACAGTGCTGGAAAAAAATTGATGTTTTGATGGCAAGTGACAGTTACTAAATGTGTGGAGTAGGAACAGCCTCCAACAAGCCTTGTCATCAGTGTAGCAAAGAGCTGGGAAACCTGGGTCTCCTGATAAGGGGGCCTTGAAAGCAGGAAGGGTTTGTTCCATTTTCCAGGGGTATCTTGGTGTCTCCCATCATGTCAGGAACATGAACTGATGGTGTGATGGGGTCAGGAGAGCCTCAGCACTTCTCTCTCAGATGGAACAGGCAATGGGGGTGTGCAGCATTGCCAGGCTGGGTCTGGAGCTGCCCACAGAAAAGGAGATGTGGCAGGAGCAGCCCAGGGCTGTGAGTGAGGTTGAGCTGTTCTGTGCAGCTCTGGGCCATGGCTCTGCTTCTCCTCTCTCTCTCCGAAGTGATCTTCATTTATTTATTCCTGCTCTGGTGTGATGTGCTCAACAGGACATCTTCAAACAAGCAACCGAGGACAGGCTGACCAGTGCCAAGGAGCTGCCTTATTTTGAAGGTGATTTCTGGCCCAACGTGCTGGAGGAAAGCATTAAGGAGTTGGAGCAGGAGGAGGAGGAGAGGAAGAAGGAAGAGAGCACTGCAGCTAGTGAAACAACAGAGGTGGGTTAGCTTTATGTGCCATACTCTCCCTTAGCTCACAAAGCTGATAATTAGTGCTTTAATATAGAGAGTTAAACTAGAAAAGGTCATTCACAGCAGACGTGAAATCAAGGGTCCTTTTAACTGCATTTCTGGTGTTCTTCTTGGTTAACAAATCTGCTGTTGGCTTGGTTTGGGCTTTTTTAACAGACTCAAAAGTCACTTATGTCAGTTCAGCATCTCTCTTCTCAGAGAAATGCGTTAAGCTGCTTTTGCCACGCCACATTTGCTTACAGTCATTTGGCTGAGCTTCTGGTTCGCACCTTTGCAAAGCACCTCCAGTATTTGCATTTTGAAAGCTGCTGGATTTTTCAAAGCTGAATGAAATGTGGCTGTTATTTAAGCACAGGTACTTGTAGCCATTTGTGACAGTAAAGGGCTGAAATTTATAAGTGTTTATTGCAGGCTTTGCGTTGGTGGGAAATGTTGATCCTGATGGTGCTGTTCCTTCACCAGCATTCTCTCTTTGTCTATAAAAGCCAACCAAGCCAAAAAAAAACCCCCAACAACCAAGTTTTTCAGGGCCCTGGACAGAATGTCATCATTCATTTTTATTTCTGTCTTGATTTTATCTGCAACCAAATGGCCACAGCACTTTTATCCTGTCCCTTTTACTTGAGATTTGCAGCAAGATGTTTTGAAAATAACTGTTGTAGGAAAATCTGAAATCTAATAGATTGAGGTGGAACCAAAAGCTTTACCTGGGGAAAACCTGCCTTCAGTTTAGATGCTGTGACTGCTTGCCTTCAGTCTGCATTACATGGGATTGATGTGGAGGGAGGGACCTTAATCCACCAGTTTTGTGATGCCAGAAAGTTCCTTCTGTTAAACCTTAGCAGCCCTTTCAAAGCTAATACAGTTTGTGGCTATGTTTTTATGGAACCAGAAAGTTAATAGCTTTCACTTGTCACTTCTGAATTTAACTTTGAATATTGAGATAGTTCAACAAACAGCAGTGTAAAAAGAAGTGGAAGGCAAGGCTTGGAATTAGGCTTGCAGCCCTCTCTTCGTAACAGGATCACTTCCAGTAAATCAGGGAAAACATTGGTCTGAGTGTTTACTCTCATCTAGGAGGGGAAAAAAGGTGTTTGAAAAAGCAGCAAACTGTGAACTCAGACAAGTTGTGGCCCAAAGTGAGACAATGCAGCCTTGGCTGGGAACATCCCTGTGCTCCCACTTCATGCCTTGGGCAGCAGGGAGACAAAACCTGCACTCAGGGTGCTGAGGTGTCATCCAGCAATGGGACAGTGAGGTCTTTGCCACTTGGCTTAGGAAAAGGAGCAAATTTAAAAGCATGAGCACTTCCCCAGTGCAGAAACTTGATCAGTTCATGGAGGAAACTGCCCAGCAATGGGGATCTCCCTGGGTGCAAGCACCACATGGATCTTGGTATTGAAATGGCACAGAATCTGTCTGCCTAGAATTCTTCTTCCTAAACGTTGTATATGTGAAGAGAAAGCTTACTAAAAGTCCACATGTGCTACAGGTATCAGTCAAGTTTAGTCTAAAGAGGTGGTAAATATTCAGAATTCTTGGCAAAGGTTCTGAAGGGGTGAGGTTCCCCCAGGAACTGTCAGTCAGCATCTCTGGCTGATCTGGCTGAATGCCTGAATGAAGTGGTACAAACACTACCCAAAACTTCTTAAAACAGCTTGGAATACTTTGTGCAGCTTGCCAAATATAAACTTGCTGAAGGTGGAGTAGAAAGAAAACCTAGACTTGGCTTGTTTGCTAAGTTTCAGTCTGTTCTTCCTTTTGGGGTTTAAATTTTAAGATCTCAATTGGTGCTTTAGGATGTGGAGGCAAAGGAGGACAGGCTCCAATTCCATCAGTGGTAGAAAATGTGGGGGCAGTCAGGATGGGAACATAAACAGGTCACTTCTGAATCCCTTCAAGTCACTTAGAGTTCTGTCTGGTTTCCCATAAAATAGTCTCATTTTAATTTCCAAACAGGTTTGGTCAAAAAATCCACAAAATTAGTTAGAGAGAACCCAGGAGGGGACAGGGAATTCCTGTCCAAGCCTAATTAATGGAATGGAAGGATGGCAGCAGTCTATAAATAGAACTGCTTTCTGCAGTTGGAATATTTTTGTTTTCCTCAAATAAATATGCCTGTGGATAAACCCTGTGTTTGCTTGTACATACTGTTCATGGAACTTGCTTGCATATGTGTATATATTTATATTTATATATACCCAAGTATTTCAGTAGCTTATTTTTAATTTTATGATGACCAACATTCTAGAAGTTGGAGAGGGGTTTTTCCTGAGCCCTTCCTGCCAAGGGCTTGGGTTTTGATTTTTCAAGGACATGAGAACATTGAAAGTTATTTCTGTTCTCCCAGCTCATCTAAATAGCATCATCTGCTATTTTTCACTCTCTTTACTTACTTCTAACATTCAGTGTATGGTCACTGTGGTCTGTGTTGTAACTTGGGCACAAGTGGAGGTTTTGGAGATTATTTTTTTGGGAGTTGCACGTGCAGCTGGAAGTCTGCAGGATGGAGAATAATGTTTAGTTGGTTTCAATTAAAATCCTGCAATCCTTATCTGTGCCCTAGCCCTAAATCTGTTCAGTAAAAGCAAACATTAAATCACAGCTCAAGCAAGTATGTCACACACCAAATGCACAGCAAAGCAAAGTGCTGCACTCCTGGAATTTTAGGTCCATATTATTCATGTGATTTTATCATCAGCTGCAAGATCTAAGCAGTGGAAGCTGAAGTATGATGTTTGAGAAGGAAAAATAATCAGTGTAAAATGGGACTTTTGTAATGTATATACATACTTTAAAAGTCTATTTTTAAACAGTGTTTGGATTTGTTTGCCTGCCAGATTGGCTTTTGATTTTTCCTGGAAGATAGGATATATTTAACACAGGAGGGCTGATTTGCAGGCATTGGAACAAAGTTCTATTCCTGACAGCAGAAGTGTGTCACTGTGAGCCCAGTGAATGGGAGAGAGCTCTCCAAAGTGTAACATCTTCCCCGTGCCTTTATTCCAGGGGAGCCAGGGTGACAGCAAGAATGCCAAGAAAAAGAACAACAAAAAAACCAACAAGAATAAGAGCAGCATCAGCAGAGCTAACAAGAAGAAGCCCAGCATGCCAAACGTGTCCAATGACCTGTCTCAGAAGCTCTATGCCACCATGGAGAAGCATAAAGAGGTACAGTGGAAATCTGCAGTGTAAAGAGAAGGGTTTATTCCTGTAGATCCAGGCATGGTGATATTCAGAACTGAAAAATCAGGAGTAAACCCTCTGTGGTTAGGCTGGGAATGTTTCTGTTGCATAACAACATATTGGAAGAGATTAGGCTAAACTAAGTTAATTAGATAAGGTTTATAGCACACCATCGCAGCAGAGAACACGAGCTCCTTCCTGCAACATTACCTGACCTCGTTACCTTTTATTTCTTCCCCCATTTCTCTGCAGGTCTTTTTGTGATTCATTTACACGCCGGGCCTGTGATTAACACTCTGCACCCCATTGTGGACCCGGATCCATTACTGAGCTGTGATCTGATGGACGGGCGAGACGCCTTCCTCACCTTGGCCAGAGATAAGCACTGGGAATTCTCCTCCCTGCGCCGATCCAAGTGGTCCACGCTGTGCATGCTGGTGGAGCTGCACACCCAGGGGCAGGATCGCTTCGTCTACACGTGCAATGAGTGCAAGCACCACGTGGAGACCAGGTGGCATTGCACTGTCTGCGAGGTACGTGTGGGCACGGGTGGCATTGCACTGTCTCTGAGGGATGTGTGGGGCACAGGTGGCATGGCACTGTCTCGAAGGGATGTGTGGGGCACCTCAGAACTCAGCTCTCTCTTGTCCTACAGTTGAGTTTGATGAGGTCTTTCGAATATTGCCCAAAGTTCCTCCAAATTAAGCCTATCCTGATAAAAGGGCTGCTAAGCCTTAAAGGAACGTGACTTAAAGGAAGGTCAAGTCTGTGCCTCTTCTTCTAGAATAAGTGACTTTAGTTTCTCAGCATGGAAAACACGAGTGCTCTGGGATGGCTCCTGCTGCATTGTTTATTCTGCTACAGCTCCTCTGCATAGCCAAATTTCTAACTTGATTTTAAGGAATCACGAATCTTAGAATGGTTTATGTTGAAAGGGACCTCAAAGACCATCTTGGTCCACCCCCTGCCGTGGTCAGGGACACCTTTCACTAGACCAGGTTGCTCAAATTTCAGGATCTGTGTTAGAGAGCAGTTATCCATGAGGTTGTACCAGTGGGCTTGAGGCTTCTGGAGGGCTTGTGTTGACCTCTGGCTGTAGCTGAACAAAAGAAATCTGAGTAAGTGCAGCCTCATTTTTACACTGCAAGTTACTGCCATGCTTGTGGGGGAAGAGTCTTAATTAATCCCTCTGAGGAAAGCATTGAGCAGAGCTTCTTGAGGCGAGGCTGCAGGAGACAGATCAGACATGCACAGGGAATTAGGTGGTGGAAGGAGGTAGGGCCTTTAGGCTGCCTCTGGATACCTCCGTGTAAGGGACTGCCCTTCCTCCAGCCAAAAAAGGGACTGGGCAGCAAAAATGTGGGGGTTTTCAGGTAAGCGTCTGTCTCAGCATGAAACTTGCACTTGTTTAGAGATTTTAAAAAACATATGTCAGGGTAGTAATTAGTAGTCAGTAATTACACTAAGGATAGATAAATGGAGAGCCAGACCCTACTTTTTTAGGCAGTGACTGGAGGTTTATCTTACTAGTTGGAGGTGTTGGCACCCCAGTAGGTATCACAGAAAAATAAACAGTTAATGTCATCAAAAGGGGTAAAACTAAAAAAAAAAAAAAATTCTGCAAGACTTTTTCATGTAACAAAATAACATAATAACAGCTCCTCATTGCATTGTTACCTGCCAAGTGAAGAGCTGTGATTGCAAGCTGGCTTTGCTGAGCCTGCTGCCCTCCCTGCCCCAAAGCCCACTTCCAATGCCTGGACAGGCTGTGCAGCCACTTCCCTGGCTGAGTACAGGTGTGAATTGAAGTGGCAACTGTTGACAGTGTGTGACTGTCATCCTGCTTGTGCTCTGTGGGGTTGCACCCACGAACACCCAACGTGTGCCTGCACAGGGGGCTGGTGCTGCTCCATGGCACCACCTTGCTCTCTGCCCATGTGGTTCATGCCCCATCAGCAGCTGAGCTGTGGGTTTTCTCTCCTTGCAGGACTACGACCTCTGCATCAACTGCTACAACACTAAGAGCCATGACCACAAGATGGTTAAGTGGGGCCTGGGTCTGGATGATGAGAGCAACAGCCAAGGAGAGCAGCAGTCCAAGAGCCCCCAGGAGTCGCGCCGGCTGAGCATCCAGCGCTGCATCCAATCCCTCGTCCACGCCTGCCAGTGCCGCAATGCAAACTGCTCCTTGCCATCCTGCCAGAAGATGAAACGGGTTGTCCAGCACACCAAGGGCTGCAAGCGCAAGACCAACGGTGGCTGTCCGGTGTGCAAACAGCTCATAGCTCTTTGCTGCTACCATGCCAAACACTGCCAAGAGAACAAATGCCCCGTGCCATTCTGTCTCAATATCAAACACAAGCTCCGACAGCAGCAGATCCAGCACCGCCTGCAGCAGGCTCAGCTCATGCGCAGAAGGATGGCTACCATGAACACCCGAAACGTGCCTCAGCAAAGTTTGCCTTCTCCTACCTCAGCAACGCCTGGTACCCCTACGCAGCAGCCAAGTACACCGCAAACACCGCAGCCTGCTCCCCAGCCCCAGCCCTCCCCTGTAAGTATGTCACCGGCCGGCTTTCCCAGTGTGTCCCGAACTCAGCCCCCCACTACCGTCTCGACAGGAAAACCCGCAAACCCGGTTTCTGCGCCGCCGCCTCCGGCTCAGCCGCCGCCGGCCGCCGTGGAAGCGGCTCGGCAGATCGAGAGAGAGGCTGCCCAGCAGCAGCAGCAGCTCTACAGGGTCAACAACATGAACAATGGTTTGCCTCCCGGCCGCCCGGGCCTCGTGAACCCCGCGGTGGGCTCGGTGAACCAGATGCCGCAAGTCAGCATGAATGTACCCCGGCCCAACCCCGTGAGCGGCCCCGTGATGTCCAACATGCAGCCCGGGCAGTGGCAGTCACCGCCGATGCCGCAGCAGCAGCCGATGCAGCCGGGAATGGCCAGACCGGTGATGCCGATGGCGACGCCGCAAGCCGTGGCCGGGCCCAGGATGCCGGGTGTGCAGCAACCGCCACGGAGCATCACCCCCAATGCACTTCAGGACTTGCTGAGGACCTTGAAATCGCCGAGTTCTCCACAGCAGCAGCAGCAGGTTCTTAATATCCTTAAATCCAACCCTCAGCTTATGGCAGCTTTTATAAAGCAAAGAACAGCCAAATATGTGGCAAACCAGCCTGGGATGCAGCCGCAAGCAGGGATACAGCCCCAGCCCGGGATGCAGCAGCCACAGACCGGCATGCAACAGCCGGGCATGCACGCGCAGGCGGGACTGCAGAACATGAACGCGATGCAAGCTGGAGTGCAGAGACCGAGTGTCCCCCCGCAGCAGCAAGGGATCGGAGCTATGAACCCCCAGGGACAGGCAATCAACATCATGAACCCCGGCCACAACCCAAGCATGTCCAACATGAGCCCGCAGTACCGCGAGATCCTGAGGCGGCAGCTACTGCAGCAACAGCAGCAGCAGCAGCAGGGAGGGGCCGGCATGGCAGGAGGGATGGCAGCACACAACCAGTTCCAGCAGCCCCAAGGCCCAGGAGGTTACCCCCAAGCCATGCAGCAGCAGCGGATGCAGCAGCACCTATCCATACAGGGGAGTTCCATGGGACAGATGGCTCAGATGGGACAGCTGAACCAGATGGGCCAGCCCAGCCTGGGGGCGGACGGCGCTCCCAACATCCAGCAGGCCCTGCAGCAGCGCATCCTGCAGCAGCAGCAGATGAAGCAGCAGATAGGGTCCCCTGGGCAGCCCAACCCCATGAGCCCACAGCAGCACATGCTCTCAGGACAACCGCAGGCGTCTCATCTCCCTGGCCAGCAGATCGCCACCTCCCTCAGCAACCAGGTGCGGTCCCCAGCGCCCGTTCAGTCTCCCCGTCCCCAGTCCCAGCCACCACATTCCAGCCCGTCACCCAGGATACAGCCCCAACCGTCACCGCACCACGTCTCTCCCCAGACTGGTTCCCCCCACCCAGGACTCGCAGTCACTATGGCTAGCTCCATGGATCAGGGACACTTGGGCAACCCAGAACAGAGTGCAATGCTTCCCCAACTAAACACCCCCAACCGCAGTGCGTTGTCTAACGAATTGTCTCTGGTTGGTGACACCACCGGGGACACATTAGAGAAATTTGTGGAGGGTTTGTAGCATTATGGGAGCATCACTTTTGTTTCTTCTTTCCTTTCGTGTTCTTGGATATTTTGTACTGAAAAATTCAGACATCTGGGTTGTTTTGAATCCTAGATGGAACTGCTGCTTCCTACAGATGGAAGAATTAATTGCTGTTTAAAAATAAAAAGAAAAAAAAAACAATACAAAGAATATATTTTTTTGTTAAAGCCAGGCGGTTAAAATATCTGGTCTCTTTTGTGGGTTTTTTTGGTTTTTATTTTTTTGTTGCTGTTGACTCATACCTTTTTTTTAATGGGGAAAACAAGTTCATTATATTCATATTTTTTATTTGTATTTTCAAGACTTTAAACATTTGCGTTTAAAAGAAGAAAAAAAATAATATTCAGAAACTGTTTCCTGAAATAATGCAACATTATAGCGTATCCCGGTAACTTTGACACATGGCGGGAAGATTTTTGTTTTCTATAGTGAACTCTGCAGGCGTTTGAAGTATTACCCCTGGGAAGATAGGAATTGACTCTTGCACACATTGGCCAACGCCAAAATCCTTGTCTTGCAGATGTAGAAATTGTTGCTTTGTTTCTCTGATAAAACTGGTCTTAGATGAAATAGGGATGATCACTCTTAGGCCGTGCTGATCTGGATAGAGAAGAAACATTCTTTTCTTTCTTTCTTCTGTGTGAAACTTGAAACGAGGAAAGCAATTCTAGTGTAAATCATGCAAGCGCTATAATTACTATAAATAAGAAAATCCAAGAAGATTCAATCACTGTATAGAATGGTAAAAAGAAAAAAAACTCATTTCTTACTTATAATATCATATTGTTAAATAAACTGTGTGCAACAGACAAAAAGGGTGGTCCTTCTTGAATCCATGTACATGGTATTAACACTTAGTGTTTGGGTTTTTTGTTATGAAAATGCTGTTTTCAACATTGTATTTGGACTATGCATGTCTTTTTTCCATTGTATATAAAGTATTGCTTAAAATTGATATAAATTACTGAAGTTTTTAACATGTATTCTGTTCTTTAAAATCCATGTAAGAATGTTTAAGGTTTTTATTTATTTATATATTTTTTTCGATCATGTTCTTTGTAAGACATAGCTATGACGATTCACTCATGACCCGGAGCAGCCAGAGGCAGCGGTAGGAGAGGCACGATCCATGGATATTGTAGGTAGCATGTCTGTTTTACAACACCCTGAGCGATTGTTTCCTTTTCGGGGAGGGAGAGGAGAGGGGAATGGTTCCCAGATATCGACTTTTCGCAGGTGTTCATCCATAAGGGTTAACTGGAATAAATTATTAATAGCCGTTGCTTTTTAAAAACTGCATTAATTTAGAGAAGGATCACCAATGAAAGGAAAATAGAGAGTATTGAGTTAATTCTAGGCTAATTTATTTAGTCTACAGTAAAATATGAACCTATTGACTTTAACACTATTTTTCTGCTGTTAACTCTGAGTCTAGATTTGAGGGTTTTCTGTGGAATAAAAAATAACAAATCATGTACATGTTCCCTTTAATATCCTGTCACCATGCCCTCATGTCCCGGGGATACTCACCCCTCCTCCCCTCAGTGAATTGCTTTCTGGGAGTTAAAAAGTCCAGGAGAACTTTCCCAGTGTAGGTGTGAGCTCAAACCACAACGAGCCTAAACCGCCATCCCTCAGAGCTCGAGGCTTCTCGGTTCCGTGCGCCTGGCATGGGCTGTGCAGCGAGTCCAGCACTGTATCCCGGGGTAGCACCGGGCACACGTGGCTTTTCACATCCAGTTAGCACTTCCTCCAGCCTTAACGTTTTTATCGGGACACTGGTGGGGGAGAAGGGGGGAGAAGAGCAAATCTTTATCTCAACTTTTGTCCCTGTACTGTGAAAATTGTGCGCTGTGGCGCCACTTCATCCTTTTTAACTGGAGAGGGTCTCTGCTTCAACTTTTACTTGCAGACTTTTAACTATTGTACCTTTTTCACTACCATCGGATTCATCTGCCCACGCAATTGTCTTCAGCAATTCAAGATGTCAAAATTAGGGGCTGGGGTGAGGTCAGTGAACACTAAACCCAAAGCTTGTCCAAAAGAAATGGCTGTAAAAAACAAAAAAACAAACAGAAAAAAAAAAAGATGGAAAGCCCTGATGCTGTGTCTCATGCTGTGTACTTAAAAAGAGGAAAAATACTATATTTGTGATCAAAAAGAGGAAACTTGAAATGTGCTGGTGTTTCTAATAAAAGCTGGTAAAACTGCTTGGATTGAAGGATGGTTCCACTTGGCTGGTGCCCGCGAGGATCAGCGGAGCCTGACGCCCGAGGTTAAGATAACTGCAGTCAATCTCACTAATTCCTCTAAGTAGCCTCCATTTTAAAGGCATTGGCACCACTTCTGTATTTGCATAAGCTGAGTCCAGTTTGGAGCACAGAGCTGGCGTGGCCCAATGCTGCAGCTCACTTGGGGTGCTCATTCCTGGGGAAGAGTGGAAAAAAACAACGGATGGGAAGCAAATACTGGAATATTTTTTAAGTACAACCTAAAGTGTGGTGAGATCACAGAGCCAAGGGATCGATGCAGATCCAATACCTGCAGCTCTCTGGAGCAGGTGTGTTAGGTAAGAGCAGGTGTTTTACCAGGAAGAGAAGGGAAGTGCAGAGCTGAAATCAAACCTGAGGAGGGGCTGGCACTGCAGTCCCTGCAGCCTCGGGGGCTTCACTCCAGTCTCCTGTGAGTGTTGATAGGAAATTCAGCATATCTGAAGCCTGGATGGGCATGGCTTTTCCAAGTCTTTTTGATGGGGAGGTACAGTAGTAAAGAACAGCATCCTAGAAAGATGGGAATTTATAAGGTACACTGGAGCTTGGTGCAGGAGCTTTACCACCGAGTAGGGTGGGTAAAGACCTTCCCCTCACTGAATTCCGGAGGAGAACGTGCTTAAATCTGAACATCAAGCTGCAGTGATGGTTCTCTGCTCTTTTCTTGGGCTGCCCATCCCGCTCCACTCTGCTGCTGGCTCCTGCCTCCTGCTGCAGGCTGGGAGTTTTCCCTCTTGCTGCCTGCACAGCTGGGCTTCCCCATATGGCTCATCCCTGTCCCACCGGGCCAGAGATCTGCCCACAGCACTTGTGCATGTTCCCTGCTCCGTCTTCCACCCGGATGTGTTAGAGCAAAGGGGTGAGGAAGAGAAGCCCTCCTGCCAAACAGGCTGGCACAGCCCTCCCCCTCGGTCATTGTTGAAAGGCAGCAGTACATGTTGTCCCTTCAAGCCGGTGGCAGTGGACAGCAGTAAGTGACAGCAGTTCATGACTTACAGGATCATCTGGGTGTGCATCGGGTGCTTCTCCCAAAGCAAATTGCAGCCCATGAGTCTTCCAGTGCAGGGAAAATGGAGCAGCCACCCTGGAGCTGGGAAGGCACCTCAGAGGTTGCTGTGCAAGGTAATCTGTCCTTCCCTGCACTTCTCTCCAGTTGGGAATTTAAAATGCAGAGCAGAACGCTGCCAGGGCAGTGATTGAAGCAAGTTGAAGCCAACCCGCGGATAACTGAAACGAGCCTGGACAGAGGGGAGGATCTGCACCAGATCCCCTGCGCTCCCTGCAGGAGCACATTTCATGGCTAATGGTCAAAGCACACCCAGGGTGAGGCAGAAGGAGGATTCAGGTGTTTCTCAGCACATACAAGAGCTCTGGTACAGTGTCGCTCTCGGGAATGCTGTGGGGTCAGCGGGAGGTAGCAGTCAGCACAGTAGGAGGAGGGCAGCGTTTGCAACCGGCTCAGAAGTCATTTTGGTTTTGGCTGCCACACAGGGAATCTCGATGAACGGCTGGAGTTGGTTCCAGGTGGAAATGCAGCCAGTGGAAGGGTGTCGGAATGATGCAAAGGCTCATGCTGGGTTTGTTCCACCTAATCCGTAACGTCGAGTGCTCCACAAACCCCGTTCCGTGCGGGTGTTTCTTAGATGTGAACCTCCAAACAGCTACTCGGCCCGGCGCAGTCCCAAAAGATCAGCTGCAAACACGAGTGAATTGCACACAGAGCTTTCCAGCGAGCTTCCCCGGGCCTGGGATTACAAAGCTGGCTCTGTTCGGTGGGCACGGTTCCCTTCTGAAAGCTCCTCGGTCTGGAAGTGGTTAGTGCTCACCGAAAAAGATCTGCTCCATCTTTTTTTTTTTTTTTTTTTGGCTGCGTTGTTCATGGAGGCCAGGCTCTGCTCTCACGCACGTTCCAAATTCGGCTCTCGCCGGAGTGGTTAATTTCCTCTCACTCGCACCCCATCCAAAGCCTTTCTCCAGTACCTCGGCCCCTTAGATCTCGATGATCTACGTTCAAACAGCCCCAGCAGATGAGGAGTTTCAGAGAAATGGGAAAATGAGGTGTTAAGCAATTTGCCCAGAGTCGAGCGGGAAGCCTGGCCAACGTGTGGCACACAAGGGCTTCCTGAGGGCTGCTTCCAGCCCGGCGCTGCTTTTCCTCGGCCCTCAGTGCCCTCCGTGGGGAAACTGGGAGAGCCACAGCGCACCGAGCCCTGCCAGCTCCGACCGCCGAGCTCCGGCGGCAGCCTGTCCCGCGCAATGAGCTCCCGAGCTCGTTCACTGCGATACCCGCAGGCGTGTCTGCACGGGGAGAGGAGGGCGGCTTTGTAACCTGTGTCTGACTCCCTTTCCTAACAAGTCCTCACAAACACGAACGGGATTTTAGCCATCAAAACAGCAACGGTTTAGAAACGGCGTCCTGGGCTTGGCGGCTGACCTCCTGGCAGAGGCCGGGAAACGCCCCCGTGAGGGGACCCAGGCGGGGCCGTGAGGGGCCCGAGCCTTCGTGAGGGGACTCGGCCTGAGCCGAGAGGGGACCGAGCCCGGGCGCCCTGTGAAGCCGCTCGGTGGAGGGCCGTGAGGGGACTCGGCCCGTCCCCAGCCCGTCCCCAGCCCGGGCTCTGTGAGGGACGCAGGAGGAGCCCTGAGGCAACCTGCGCGAGTGGGCTGAGGGGCAGCGTGACGTCACCACCCGCGCGTCTCGCACAGCCCGCGCGCGGGGGACTCCTCACTCCCCCGCCTCGTGACGTCATCACCGGGCGCCGCGGGAGGGCAGCGCGGGCATGGCGGCGGCGCGGGGCGGGCGGTGTCTGCTGGCGGCCCTACGGCACTCCGGGGCCGCTCCCGGGCTGCGCCCGCCCGCAGGTGAGGGGGGGACGGGCGGCGTGAGGGGTGCGAGCTCCCGGGCTGAGGGGCGGCCGGACCTCCATGGCTCGGCCCGGACGGCCGCGCCTGCCCGGAGTCGCGCTAGGCCTTGTGCGTCCTCTGGAGGTGCGGAGGGTCCGTGTCCCACAGGCAGCGCCCCGGCGCTCTCGGCTGGTCTCGGCCGTGGCCGCTCGGCAGGTCGGAACGGGCGCCGGCCCGACAGCGCGGGAGCAGCGCGCACAGCGCCCGGTGAACTGCTGCGAGAACGCCCAACGCTCCTTGCTGGGGAGGGGCGAGTTCCCATGAGCCTGTACAGGGAACAGCGCGGGCTCGTATCGGGCAGAGAGCACGTTCCGGGCAACCAACGGCTCCAGAGTAATGTCCTGCTTCATACAGGGTGTACAGCATGCTCAGATCATGTAGCGTGGTGAGGTTCATGTCCTGGCTCATATAGGGGTATATAACATTCACGTTCCTGTCCTGGTTCATACGTCACTCCCAGTTCACGTTCTGGCCTATATAAGGTGTATAGGACATCCAGAGCTGTCTGGTGGCTCTCACAGGCTGTACAGCATGTTCACATCATGTATCATGTCCCGGTGCATGCCCCAGCTCACACGGGGTTCACAGCCCAGGTACCTGCAAAAGAGCAGAAGGCAGCAGCATTGCTGTTCTCTGGCCATGTCAGTACCAGGGGACTTGACAGTAAGCATTCCCCAGGGATGCACTTGAAGTTTCACCTCAGGCAGCTGACAGGAGTGAGTGCTAGGAAAATCCAAACTCTGAGGCCCCAGTTATGGGATGTGCTCCCTTATCAAGGCCCTCGTGGGCTGGAAACACTCCTGTCAGTTGCCATTAACCGAAGCATGGTGTGGAGTTTCCTGCATGTCTCCTGTGAGCAGTCCAAGCTGTGCTCTGTGTTTCCTTATCTGTTGTGTGGCCCCTAATTGACAGATCTGTGTGTTGTTGGTGTGGTCTGTGGTTTCCCTGTGGGTTACAAAGAAAAATTGTGACAGAGGAAATTGTTTGACAAATAGGGTCACATTCAAGGTCGGGTTGTCAGATTTATTGTGTCACTGAGTGCCACTTTGGTGTTTCTGGGCAATCCAGCTCTTCCTCCACAGAAATCCCCAGAGACTTGTTAGCATCCATGTCTGGGAACAAAGCTGCTGCCTCTGGTGGGTTAGACATACTCCAGCAGAACCAGAGTTTTATTCCTTAACCTGTAATTCATGTCCCTCGGGAAGAAAATAGTGAGCAGAAGCTGTGTGGGGTGGGGATAAAGAGGGAGGGGCAGGAGGTGTCCTTTCAGTTGGATCCAGGCTGCAGGGACTGCTGTCTCTTCTCTCATCCATGCAGAGCTGGCAGTGTTTCCTCTGCTCTCACAATTCCGGGTCTGAAGCTGGTACAGTTTTTCAGGGGATGTGTTGGTGTGAGCAGGTCAGTCAGGGAATCTCTTCTCCCCAGATTCACTGGGATCTGGTGCCCAGCTAGGGAGCCCTTTTGTCTAAGAAGATCTGAGCTCAGAGTGTTAATTGCCAGAGCTCTTCCCTGCACGAGCCTCCCCAGGCTCCCAGCTGCCCGGCATGGAACTGGTATGGTAATTCCTGCTGACCCAAATTCTTCTCTTTTGTTTTGAGCCTCAAACTGCTTTGTGCTGGATTTCCCACCCTAAATCTCTGACTGGTGCTCAGCTCTGCTCACTGCAGTCATTTTTCCAGAAGAGGCTGTACTTTCTGAGGGGCTGGCTCCCTGAGGCTTCCTGGTGTCTGGATTGAAAGGAGCCCCTGAGGGTCCTTGTTTTTGCTGTGCTGTGTTCCCTATGAGCGAGGCAGGTCTGTGGCCATAGGCAAAAGATCACTTCGGATCATGGAGAAGTAGAATTTGGGAAGTAATGAGGGTTTCTCCATCTCTCACGGTGCAGGTGGAGCAGTGATGGGAATAGGAAAGGGTGTGGGCTGTGATAAAGCTCTACATTTGATTTACTCAATATCGAAAGACTTGATTTGCTCTAACACATCGTGGCACTTATCTGGGGCAAGATCTATTCCTTCTCTGCCATTCCTTCCTGGGCTTAGGAATTTGTTTCTTAGGTGCATTATGAGTACCACATAACTTCAGCAGGTTCTTCACAATAGCTCTTGTGTGCTGATAATTGTGGTTTATGCCTAGAATAGCCAAGAGCCTTTTCTGCTCCCTTGCTCCAGGCAAGGACTCTCGAGAGGCAAATGGGCTGAAGATGCTGCAGCTTGTATTTAATGAGCTGTGTCTCTCCCTGGCATGGGACAGGCTGTTAATTAAGGATGATAAGACCAAACATTGCACAAATCCAAAAGTACCTTCGGAGTTGATGGGTGGTGATTTATTATTGTGCTTCAGAGGTAGAGAGGCAAAAAATGTGAATACATCAACAATTATAAATAGCCAGAAATAAAATTATAAATAGCTGTAGTTTCTAGAGTCAGCTGGTGTTTAAGGGCTGAGAGGTGACCTGTGTGGTGGCTCCAGAGCTTTGCTGCCTGGACATCTGATGACAGAAGTGACCTTAAGGTTTTAAGCTGCTGCTGATCTGTGTCTTTTTTGGATCCTGGAGTCAGGAAGGGATCAAAATTCCCTCTTTTATTTTTGCTATTTGGGAAATGTGTGTGTGTGTACATACAACTGCAGTATCCTTCAGCACCCAGCACAAAATGAACATAAAATATGTAAATACATAAATAAAATATATAAACCCTGGGCTACAGGTCCTTCCCCTCTGAAGCTTGAGGGGCTGAGCAGTGAGTGCTCTGCTGCTTTCCACCTCAGCCACCTGGGTTGTTTTCCTTGCCACTTTCCCAGATCATCCCAGCACAAACAGTGGAATGGAAGTTCCAGAACGTGTCCTGCGATAATGCGGCAGAGCTGTTTGTGACGCAGAGAGCACAGTTATGTGTGTGGGAGGTGTTCAGATGCATTTAGAACTATTTGTGGGCTCTTTTCTTTAAGGGCAGAATGACTGGGGAGTCATTCAAGCTTCTGGCTGGAGAAGTGGATCTTGATTCAAAGCTTTCTGTGAGGAGGAGGAGGAAGAACAAGGACTAACAGCCTCCCCTGTCAGTTCTTGAGAACGAGATGCAGGAGCCAGAAATGCTGTTAAAGCTCAGGGGTTCATATTCACCTGGTCTGGACCAAGTGAGAGTCCAGCATGATGGTCTGGAGCAGCAAGACCTGTTCTTGATGTTCTTGTTCTGATCACACTGTCTGTAGGACCTGCTATGGGGGGCAGGAGGTTTGCAGAACACTTGTGAAGGGAGCCTGAGGCCTCCCAAGTTGAGCTAGAGGATGAGGGATGTTGGGGAAGGGTTAGGATGCTGAGTTCTCCCCAGGGCTGTGGCAAGGTGGAGGAAGGTTCAAGAGAGAGCCAAGCTCTCCAGGCGTGTCAGCTGGCCTGGAAGGCAGGGGATGGCCATGGAAGCTGTTTCCAAGGAGGTCACAGGTGTGATTTGGGACTCTCACCATACTAAAGGGTTTTGGTTCAGTTTTTGGGTGTTTTTCACAATCATCTAAAGAAAGGACCCCTTGAAAACGTTGCGTATAGGGTTTGCCTCCTTCTCTTGCTGGATGAAACAGCCAACAGGCACACAGTGAGCTGTAAGAACAGAGATTGTCACTGCTTCCAGCCAGTTCTGCTGTGTATGCATGTTCTCCTGGCTCTGCCCAGGCTGTCCTGGTCCCTCCTCTGCTTCCAAGAACAGTCCAGTCTGTTTATGTTCATTGTAGGGCTGGGGGAGGCCGAGTCATGGTCAGATCCATACCCTGTGGGATCCTGCTCTGGCACAGGCCATTCTTCCAACAATTCAGAAATCACACCAAGGAATAGGCTTTGGACAGGGTTCTGTAGTGCTGCAAATGGTCTTTTTGTGGTCAGGTTTGGCTTTGATTCATCCCCCAATAGAGAGAAGACTGTTCCCAGGTTGACCTGGGAACAATGGAAGAAGGAGAACTGGGAATCCCTGACCTTAATGAGCTTGTCCTATTTCCTGACTGGTCACATTTTCCTCAATGATTTTGTGACTGGTGGTGGCCTTGCTGCTGCATGTGCTGCTTGCCCCAGGCCCAGCTTTGATGGAGGATGTAATCCCTGTGCTTGGACAGGCAAGGGCCAAATATTTATTGCCAATTTATATTTTTACAGGAAGTGATGTGGGAGTTGTCTTCAGCTTGGCCAGGTAATAGCAGTGAAAGTTGCAGACTGCCTCTTCCTCACTGGTTAATTCAGTGGGAAAGCTGCTAGTTGTCATCATCTGGATAAAATTTTAATTCAGAAGTGCCAGAGTAGCTACTTGCCCTTTTTATGAGATGAAGGCAATGCTGGAGGGGCATGGTGGGTGTTGGATTGTGAGGGAGCTGTTCAGACAGTGTAACTCCCATGGGATTGCCCAGGTGGGACCTCTGAGAAGTGCTCCTGTTGGTGCTGGATTTGTGATGTATATTGAAATATCTTCACTTGTGTCTTTAGCAAAAGGAGCAGCATGTCTGCAAAGACAAATACTCCACCATTGGAGCCTCCGGTACAACATTCCTGCCTCCAGCATTCCTGCTGTCCGGATGTACAGCACACAGACAGCAGAGAGCAAAGAGGAAGAGCCCCTGCACACCATCATCAGCAACACAGAGAACGTGAAAGGTGGGCCTGGGTACAGAGGTCCTGTGGGGACAATCTTGGGGTGCACCTGGGACAAGGTGTGGGTGCTGGTGAGCCCTCCTCAGCACCTGCAGGGGTGGCTGTACAGACGTCCTCACTGGGCCTTGGCCTTGGACACTTGCAGGGACCCAGGGGTAGCCACAGCTTCTCTGGACACCCTGTGCCAGGGCCTCACCACCCTCACAGGGAGCAATTCCTTCCCAATATTCCATATAACCTTGCCTTCTGGCAGTGGGAAGCCATTCCCCCTTGTGCTGTCACTTCAGGCCCTTGTCCCTGGTCCAGCTCTCCTGGAGCCTCTTCAGGCACTGGAAGGGGTTCTAAGTGCTTCCTGATCTTTCTCTTATCCAAGCTGAACAACCCCAGCCCTAACCTTTATTCCAGGTGCTGCCTCTAAACATGAGTTCCAGGCTGAAACAAAGAAACTGCTGGACATTGTTGCCCGTTCCCTGTACTCAGAGAAGGAGGTAAGACACCTACAACTTGTTGGGAGATTTTCTGTTGGCAAAGCCCCATCTCTGTCAAGGGATACAAGCAAAATGGTTGAGCTGGGAGAATAACTGTTCAGTTCCCAGCAAGTCCTGAGCTTTCATGTCAGGCTTTTTTGAATGATGTTTTCTTAAGACACCTTGAAAATGTGTTTTTGAAACAATTTGTGGGTGTAGCCAAGTGACTCTGTGAGCCTTGAGCTTCTGCAGTTTCACACTGAGTTTGGACAAACTGCTCTCCTGGCAGATAATGGGGAAACAGTATGGGGAGCTGGGAATTAGTTTGTGCCAGGTCTCTGGGAGTGCTGTGCGGGGGACAAGGCCAGGCTGCAGTGTCAGGTTGTGTCTCGTCCCCAGGTGTTTATCCGGGAGCTGATCTCCAACGGCAGTGATGCGCTGGAGAAGCTACGTCACCGGCTGATGACAGAAGGGAAGGCCTTGCCAGAGCTGGAGATCCATCTGCAGACAGACAGCGGAAAGGGAACCATCACTATCCAGGTAGCTCCCTTTGGTTACAGTGGACTGTTATTCCCTGCTGTTCTCGTCACTGGCCTTTGTCCTTTGAAGAGTCAGTGGAAGCTGAGCAGCAGCACAGTCCCCAGGCCTGCCCAAAGAATGTTCTGTCCTCAGCTGGGCTCTGGGTCATGAGGCTGTAATCTCAGGGTTTGATGAGAAACCACCAATGTATCTGCTCCCCAGCTGTACTCGTAGGAAAACTTGCTGCTCCTTCTTTCCCTGTTGGGAACTACCAGTAGGTTTTCTCCCATTACCTTGTCTGGTGCACTTCCCAGGTTGTGTGTGTGTTTCTCACTAGTGGGTAAGTTGTAAATCTGGTTTCATCCTGACCTTTGGGGAGGTTTTCCTGCACCTCCTTAAGTCTGAGGTGTTACCTGGTTGCTTGCAGACCTTCCCTCTCCCCTGGGTGGTGAGAAGAACTTCCCGTTGCTGCATGTGTCTATCATCTCCTGCTCCAGGACAGGCCGAGTCCAGCTGATGCTGAGGTTCTGTCCTAAGGCACAGGTGGGACTGTAGATTTGGGCAGTAGCACAGCACTTCCCTGTGCCCAGGTTTTGGTTGTTCCCTACTGGTGACAAAATGCTGATGGGGAGGGAGACAGTCCATAATAGCAATCACCTGTGGGCCTCAGTGTAGGCAGGGAATTGGAGCTGGGCCTTCTCTCTGTACTGTGATTTTGCTCATGGCTCTTGTCCAGGGTGGAAGGCTGAGCGTCAGTTTTGGTGTTTGCTTAGGAAAGTTCTTAAGGCAAAGGAGGCAGACTGGTCATTTTCCTCATGGAGCTGTGGCTGCCACGAGTGTAGCTGTGGACATTCTCAGGAGAGTAGAGGAAGAGGAGGAAGCAGACAGCACTGAGTGACCATGGCAGGTCCAGGGGAGATGTGGCACAGACAGAGCAGACAGGCTGGTATTCTTCACATGGGACAAAAGCACAGGGGGCTGTTGGAGACTGCATAGTTATTTTATATTTCTGTTCCTCTGCAGATCAAGTGCTGCAGTTGCCATGGGGAAGTTAGTGCTTGTCAGTGGGCAACACAATCACCAAGCAGAGATTCTCAAACCATGGTGCAGGGCTTTGCTATTCCTGTCACACTGTTGCAGTTTTCTGACTCCTGTGTAACACCAATTGTTTAAGGAGCCCTCGCTTAGCCCCAGGCAGGGTGTCATTCCTGCCTTGCTCTCATCTTTCCCTTTTGAGATTGTAGTGGACACGAAGCATCTGACTCCATCAAGACGTTGTTACCACTCATGCCCTGTCCCTGTGGAAGCTGTCCCCTTCTTTGGCAGTTTGGTTGCAGAGCTGCTTGCCCACCTTGCAGGGTGCCTCTGATGCCATCCCAGTTAGACGGTTTAGGGATTGGGCTTTTTATAACCTCCTGCCTGGCTGCCAGTGCCTCTCTAATGCCGTTAAATGAGTCTTAACTAGGAAGCTTTTAACTGCAGCAGTCCTGGGCTGTGGGGAGCAGTGAGAACAACACTGCTCCAATCTCTTTAATAGCTTTGCCTGCTCTGGAGTGCTGAAAGCTCCTTACCTCCAGTCAGGGGGTTATTTATAACCTCTTGAAGAAGCAAACTGCATACAATGATTACTGTGAACAAGCCTCATTCAGAACATTTCTCTGCCTTTCAGGAATGCAAAGGTGAAAGAAGGCTTGCTGCAGTGATTGAGGCAGAGATGCATCTGTTTCTTAGCTGCTGTTTTGTTTTCTGTACCCACTAGGACCTACCAAAAAATAGGCAGCAGGTCCCTCATAAATGACCTGTAGCAATGATCACCCCTTTTTTCATTCCTAGAAAAGTCCCATTTTCCCACTCTGACCCCTGGATCCTTCTCCTCAGATCTTCACACTGCTCTTGGCCCCTGGATCTGCTGAATCTCTCCCCTCCTCTTCCAAGCCCTGTAGCATCTCTTTGTGTCTCACTGAGCTGAGAAAAGGCAGGTCTGTAATGTGTGGTGGCCATTACAGGCACGTTCCTGGGAGATTATGTAGATCATGTGAAGGACTGCACTCATCTCTGTTCAGTGACTGCAGTTCTACTTGTTCTCTGCCAGGACTGAATTCCAGTCATAAACACAGCAAGACTCAGAATTCTGATAGGATGTCCTCATTCAGGAATATTCCACCTAAGCATTGCAGTGTAGTATCTGCTAAGAAGGATGTGTTGACTGGATTCCACCACCTCACTTCCTTCACCAAAGTCCTGTTGTTTTAGCAAATTCCACCATTTCCTCCATCCCTGTGAAAACTGCCTCCTGTTTCTAGGACAGCTCCATCTGTAGCAGCCACAGCCTGCAAGGTCAGAGCTCTTAAGAAAATCCATTTGAAAATGTGAGGGGTGTGTTTCCAATGAGAACAGCTCTGCAGAGCTCTGCAGTTCTGCATGCTGAGGCTTTACCAACGTCATTTTGGACCCTTTGAGGTGGGAACAGAGAGCCTCTACAGACTACATGGCCCTGTGAGCACAACTCACCTTCAGCACCTGCAGCAGGTGACAGGCAGGTGACAGGCGCTTGGCTGTGCTGAGGTGGCATTGGAGCTGTGCAGTTCTGCCGTGCTGCTGTGCCTGGTGGTGATGTGAGAGCTCAGGGCTGCAGCCCTGTGCCTTGCTGGTGCTTAATTTAGGGCTAGGACAGTTTAGAGGAAATGTTTGAAATGTTTACAGAGCTGATGGCTGCTGCTGCTGGGAGAGGGAGTATGCTGTTCTAGCATGGGAAAGCAGAGTAGTCACTGCCAGAGCTTGGGCTGCTCGGTTCTCTTTGCTGGGCTTTCATCTTGCTGTTGCCATCATCCAAAATCAGTGTCTGTGAAGCCACAAAATCACCAGTTTGCTGTGTTTGGGAGGAGTTAAAATGACTGCAAACACCACTCCTCCCTGCAACAGCTCCCTGTATCGCTCAGCAGATCTCTCCTGCCTCACCAGTTACAAACAGCCTCTAACAAGGACTGGGCTGTCCTGGGGCTCCAGTAAGGATTGGGATGTTTGGGCTGTAGCAGTTCAGTGCAGATGGACCCTCGTGTCCCACAAAGCTTGGAGCAGGTTCCCGTCCCCTGTGTGACCAGGCTGCAGCAGAGAGGGTGACCTGCACTGCAGCATCCATGTGTCACTTGGGCTTGAGGAAGCAGGAGATGGGCAGGTGGGATAGAGAGGTAAATCTGTACTTCAGCAAGTCTTAGGTGGAATTAAGCCCACAGAAATGTGCCACAGATTGCAGGAATGGGTTACAGCTTCCAGTGGTTGCATCATCCTTAACAAATAAGCCAGGGACCCAGAAATATAAACACATCTCAAATAACCTGTGGCCCAAGGAAGGAAGTGCACAATCTTTTAGCTCTCTTCATGCCAGAATAAGAGCATATCCCATATAAAAACGGGAAATTCAAAGTGGATGAAAGGCAGTACTTTTGTGGACAGCAGGTATTTAGACCTGGATGGGTGGAGGCTGAGCCTGTGGTTTGCAAAGGAAAACTCAGGCTCTCTGCTTTGGACAGCTTCCATGTACTAGGCCAAAATTACCTCGTGTTCACAGGCATCAGTTTTATCCTGGCTTTTCATCTGCTGGTTGCTGCTGCTGCAGATGCTTTACTGATTCTAAACCAGAATGTTGCTCTAGTGCAGCTGCTGTCCTAGTCTTGTGAATTTTAAGTCTTTAATCAAGGTATTTAAATAACAGTGGGCACATTTGCTAATCAGACATTTTGGGATTTTATTACCTTATCAGTTGGTGAAAGCAGCATGTGTTTATTTTATAATATATTCTGTGTTCTTCTGATGCCCCATTGAGGTTTTACACTGAAATAAATGTTTCAAGCGTTTGTTTTGCAACAAAGCAAAGTGAAATACACAATAGCTCAGCCAGGTACCTCTAACTGGGAGCATTCTTTCATGGCAGAGGCAACAGTTAATGGCTGGTTAATGGATTGTTAGGTATTGGGAAGCTCTGCAATACTTTAAATTTGACTCAGGTAATGAGTGAAGCTAAACTAGTTGTTACACAGCAGGGCTCTGGAAACACCCATCCCCCTAACCACAGGATTAGAACAAAAGGCACAAAGGTGCAGGTGAGAAGCAGGTTTGGTACCTGGGAGATTTCCATACATAAAAAGGTGCTAAGAGCAACGTTCAGCTGATGTCTCTTTGTCACCGAGTTAAGTTCAACACCTGTGACCACCAGCCCTTCATGGTCTGAAGGTCTGCAGCCTGTTGTGTTGTCTTGTACAGGGGGTAGTTTGTGAGAGGCTTTTTACTCTTCACCCTAAGAAGTACCAGAGGAGAAATTCACCCAGGTGAGGAGGTGGTGGTTCTGAGTAACAGCAGGTCTTCTGTAATTAACCTTCAGCTAATGAAGGGTCAGCTCATGGAACTCTGTCTTGGTCTCTCCAAGCTGTGGAGAAACATTTGGCGCATGGAACTCCCATATCCCCCATAGCATATCCCCCACATTTTGTAATTTGGGAAGCCCCACGTACAACCTCCTTTGTCCTGTTACGAATAGCTCTTCTGGGGCTGTGGTCAGCCTAGTAAAGCTTTGCTTGCAGGCTGAAGAGAGGGTTAGAACTGTGTGCAGGGGAAGAAAAGTTGTAACGTTGATGGTGGAGCAAGGGCTGGGGGGTGGTGGGTAGAAGGTGTTTGCAGGGGTTGTGGGATGCCATGGTGGTTCCTGGTGAAGACGCCGAGCAGCTGAGCAGCAGCTGGTGCAGCACAGAGCAGTGTGAGAATGGCAGTGGAAGTTCCACCAGCTCCCTCCTTGGGTTTCATGGAGCTGGAGCTGCCAGAACTTGTGTGGTCCCAGCCTGAGCTGGGCTGTCCATGGGCAGGTTCAGCTGCTTCCCGTGGCTGGAGAGTTCCTGCTCTGCAGGGCTCAGCTCCTGTCTCTCCTCCACTACCACTTTATTCCCTCTTCCCCTGAGCAGCTCCATGTGGTGAGGGGAGCCCAAAGGGCAGCTGCAGGAAACGTGGACATGGCAAGGGTGGGTTGAATCTTGATGGTGGCTTCATCCTAGTCTACCCAGGTGTTTTCCAGCAGTAGGGAATGTCTGCTTTGCCAGGATCTTTGCTTTCTGCTCTCCCTGTCAGCATCCCGCCTGTTCTGAGCCCTGCTTTCTCTGTTCATGAGATTCACCCTTATCAAAGTAGTCTCCAGGAATTTACATTAAGCATTTTGCAGTAAGTTTGGCAGGGCATTAGGAATTCAATAGCCAAATAAATTTATGGGGTAAGGATGTATTTTTTTTAACACACTGGAATTTGGGAATGACATGCTGTGCTATAAATAGAAGTGGATCAGAGTTCTGTTCAGGGTCTGGCATGAACAAAAACTGAACCAGATGCTCAAAACTGCTCTTTCTTGCTTTTTCATCCCTGGGGGAAGGGACCATGTCAGATTCCTGAGATTTTGCCATACACTGTTTGTTTTTCCTGGCTTTTGATCTCCCACTGTTGAGATCTTACTGGGCATCATCCCTCTTCTCAGCCAAGTGGGCTGACTGGCCTTACTGTATTTAACCAAGAGAAAGGTGTTGCTGTGCTGTGACTTGTGGGGGTGCAGGAAAATGTCTTAGTCACATGGCACCTCACAAGCTGAACAGTTCAATCCTTCAGTGGGGTTAAACACTACATTAAGAAATATGTACTGACATTAACTTACTATGCTAGAAATAAGCCCAGTAGATGCTCCGTGGGTGGCAGAGGTTACTGTGGCACCTAAGCTCTGAGCCATCTAGCAGCTGCCAGCTCTGTGCTCACAGGTACTCAGGTAGAGCGGAATTCCTCATGGGAATGAGAATCACCTCTCACTTGGCTAATTTTCACCCTGCTGGTGCCTCAGGCAGTGGCTCAGAGAACCTGTTACAGTGGCTTCTTGGGATGCTTGTGTCAGGTAGAGAAGCTGTTGGGATTTGGGAGGGGGAATGGTACCCTTTCTTCAGAAGTGGCATCCTGGAGGACAGTAGCCTGCCCTTTGCTGCTGTGGAAAATGTGTGTGGAGCAGGCCTGAAAGCACATTGGACAACAGAATAGGAAAGATTTTTCCTGGGGTCCTGTGTGAGAGGGTGGGCAGGGGTTTGCTAGCTGGGGTTTGCTGTTACCTTTGTTGCCTTGGGGTCACACAAATTGAAGTTGCAGCCAGGTTTGAGACTTGCTGCAGCCTTTTCTGGGTGATGCTGCTGCAGGCTCTGCTGCCTGAATGTGTGAGCTAGCAGCAGGGAGAGGTTTATCTGCATGCAGCAGTGCAAATCTGGAATAACCTGGGAATGACAAGGAGCTATGTGCCTCTGAAGTCTGGATAGAGCACCATGAGGTGTAGCCAGTGCAGTATTTTGGCTGGGGTTAGCCTGTTCCCATGGGAATACAATACCCACTTTTCCTGGACATTGATAGCTTCATACATCATGGAGAACAGAGTGAGGGGGAGAGGAAGGAGGAAAAGGCAGAGCAGATGGAGATCAGTGCCTGTGGTGCTTGCAGACAAGGGTCTGCACTAACTGAGAGTTAAGGGATTCACTGCTCCACTGCTGATTCCCAGTGTCAGTGTATTGGTTCCACATCTGCAGATTGGAAATCAGCTGCTTCTCACTACTCCTCAATTCCCCCTCAGACCAGTTCAGGAATGGAAAGTGTCTCTGTGCATGACATCTGGCACGATGGGACAATGGCTGGGTTGAAATCTCTTTCCTGCACTGCCATCCTGTGCTTTTTAGAGAGATGTAGAATCCAGGCTGTCCTGTCATGGTTTTGTCTTTCTTTTAGAAATGGCTGGAGTCTCTGAGCATTCTGTTGGTTTGTAGGCATCTGTGGCTGCTCCTGGAGCTCTGTGCCCTTTGAGTCCATGTTCCTGATCGTGGGCAGGTGGAGTCACAGCTGGAAGTCTGCTTGGATTTACTTCTCAAGGGGAGGAGAGAGTGGGAGTTGGAGGCAGAAGTCTCTCAGGTGCTGATTGCTGGAGCAATGATTCCCTACTGATATTTCAACAGCAATTGCTGTTTCTTTTCAGGACACAGGTATTGGGATGACCCAGGAGGAGCTGGTTTCTAACCTCGGTACCATTGCTCGATCAGGCTCAAAGGTAATTGGTGTGAGGACCCTTCTCCCTCCCTTAGGAAACTCTTCTGCAATTACAGCCACTTTTGTTCCCCTGGTAATTTTTCATTCTGTTTGGTCCCTTGGCTTCCAGCCCAGCTGTGAAATGACGCCCCTCTTGGCAGGTGAAACCTGCCTGTGGAGTCTTCTGGTTCTCAGTGGTGTCTGCTGTACTGTGGGAGGCCTGGGGAGCCCAGGCAGTGCTGATGGGCACTGTGTGTAGCACTGCTGCACCCACTGCCCTTGCTCCAAATGCCTTCCTGCCCAGCCATCCTTATGGAGAGGCACACAGCCACCTGGAACTCAACCTGTGTCCAGGGGAGCAGCAGCTCTGTCCCCACAGCAAGGTGTTGTACATGTGTACCTGGGTTTTCTTTTCATCTCTGGAGTCACCATTTTAAGGTTTCCTGCTCCTGATTGACCAGGCCTTTGCTCATTTTGCTTTACTGCTCCAAGCAGTGCTCCCCTTTTCCAGAGTTGTGGTCCTTGTGGAGAAACCCTTTTCCTTGGGAACCTTCCTCAGAGCACTGATGCAGGAGCATGGGGTGAGGGTGCTGGACTGCCAGGCTGCAGTGCCTGAGGAGCCCAGCTGGGGATTGGTCACAACTTCCCAGCGATACCCAAAGTCACTGTGTGCTGGTTTGTGTCTCCTTTGTTCTTCCAGGCTTTTCTAGAAGCTCTGCAGAGCCAAGCTGAAGCCAGCAGCAAAATCATCGGCCAGTTTGGAGTGGGTTTCTACTCAGCCTTCATGGTGGCTGATAAAGTGGAGGTGTTCTCACAGTCAGCAGAGCCAGGCAGCCCAGGCTACCACTGGTCATCCGATGGGTGAGGCTGCAGAGTGGAGTGGCACCATGGGGGGCTGTGCCCAGGCCAGGCATGGCCTGAATGCTGTGCAAAGACAGGGCTTGTGTGGTCTTTCAGGACCTGGCTGACTGGTTTAGGTCCTGCTTAGGTTATACACAGTAACAAAGCATGGCCAAATGTGCCAGGATGGAAACTCCAAGGACAGAGCAGGCATGTTGTGGACAGAGTACTTGCCTCTCCTGTTCCACCCCTGTTGGCAGGCAGTCAGCTTAGGAGGTACCCAGACTGCAGGGACAAATTGAACCTCTTTGGTCTAATCAGTCCCTGAGGTTTTGCTTTTCGCATGAAGTTGCAAACATCTGTGATGGCAAAGCTCTGGGCTGCTAGACAGTTGGAGCTTCTGAGGGTGACAAACTCAGCATCCCCTTAAAATTTCCTCAGAATAAAGAATTTATTACATTATTAAAATTGTTGAGAAAACTGAGACACCAGACTGTTTTGGGGTTTCAGTAGCTCATGTCTTTGCAGAGCAGTGTGTCCTGGGTCTGGAGTCTCTGTGGAGAAAACAGCCACATGTTTTGGGGGTTTCTCAGAGTCACAAGGAGCATTCAGGCATTCAAGACTTTTCTGCCTTTTCCTCTTGGCCTTGAAGTGTTGTGTGTGCTCTTAGTTTAACAAATAATTTCTCTATCCTATCATGGGTGTACCTGATGTACAAACTGACCCAGAGTTTGTTTCTAATCCTAGTTCAGGGATGTTTGAGATTGCAGAAGCATCTGGGGTCAGAGCTGGGACTAAGATTATTATCCATCTCAAAGAAGAGTGCAAAGAGTTTGCAAATGAAGACCGAGTCAAGGGTGAGTAGAGGAGGGGAATGCTGTTACTCCCGGGGCCCTGTGAAATCTGTTGGTGCCATGAGTGGGAGGTGAATTCCTCTCCTGCAACTTCTTTCATCTGCTATTACTGAGGGAATTCTTGCTGTGTTGTTTTCAAAGGTGACTCTTCTGTGTCTTCTTTCCATTCCAGAGGTGGTGACGAAATACAGCAACTTCATCAGCTTCCCCCTGTACCTCAATGGGAGAAGAATTAACACATTACAGGTGAGGTGGAGGCCACAGGCAGGTCACTCATGGAGATGAACCATTGTAATCCTCCACTGGAGGCAGGGAAAAGCATAAAGCTGCTGCTATCCCTGAAAATCAAGGGAGAATTGTCCCACATATCACAGGCTTTGTAGGGATCAGTTAATTAGAACAAAAAGAGGCAGTCCAGCAGAAGTCATACCAGGAGCTGCTTGTTTGCATTTATTGTGTAGACTTCTTGGAGATAAGCAAGATCTGAATCTTCCCTTACCCTGAATTATTATTTCAATGCTTTGTAATGCTCATTCTGTTCAAGCCATGTGACATGTTAGTGCTGTAGGGATTGCTCATATTGCTGGTGTGCTGACACCTCTCACTGCAGTTCTTTCTGTCCTTCACATGGAATAGCCACTTCCAGGGAGTGGTTGGGGTTTTTTAGCAGCTCAGCTCACAGCCTGATTTATTCCCAGCTCCTAGCTGAGCACTGCTTGATGCAGGCATTTTCTGGCCACTGAAATTATACTACAGCCAGATCCATTTTACTCAGATGTTCTTGGCCCGATTGCAGGCATCACTTGGGAGAAATTAATTATCTTTAAAACCAAGATCTATGAATTGTTTTCCTCCAACATCTCCTTTTCTGATTGTTTAAAGCTTCCTCACGGAAGAGAACAGGTAGAGAGCATGTGTGTGGCTTTTTTTGTTTCCTGGAATGTGGCATTGACTGCACAGACTTTCAAGACTATACTTAAACATTTTATCATGTTAATTTGTCTAAGGTTCTGTAGTTGGTGCTATTAGTCACTGATTATTTATTTGGATTCCTGCATAATAGTGTGTCTGCTTTCTAGCTGTGCCCCTTAAATTACAAAACCAGAAATAGCTTTAGACAGCTGTTTGCTCTCTCTACCTGACAATCAATAGAACAGGCTCCCTGGAGAAGTGCAATAGTAGTTCGAGGGGTGAATTGTCCTTAATAGAGTCATGGACTTTTATCTTCTTATCAGAAAGTCTGTTTTCCCTTGGGATACAGCAACAGCTTTATTCTCATTATGCTCCCATTTCATGCCTTTTCTTTATCCAGGATCTTAGCTTTGTGTTTTTCCACACATCAACTGTCATTTCACTGCAAACAGAGCCACAATTGGTTCCCTGGTGGGGTTACTCCTAGATGACCTCCTGAATGCTCACAGTGTTGAGCTGGAGGCTTTTCTAGGTCTAACTAGGTCTAACTACAGTTATCCTACTACAGTTATCTACTGTAGTAGGATAACTGTAGTAGGATAACTGTAACTACAGCTCTACTACAGTTATCCTAGGTCTAACTAGGATAACTGTAGCTACAAGTGAGCCCCTGGGAATGCAACACTTTCCCTAACACAGCTACTGTAAAGCACCTTAGTTCCCAGTGAGTCCATAATCCTCCCTGTGATCCTGCAAAGCCTCCAGGACACTTTTGTGTGGTGGAAATTATATGAAGCCACTTGTGGAACAAGACTCCAAGGCAGAGGAATCCTTTAAGAGTGTGGCAGGGCTACCAGGGCCCTGAAACCCTTGGGCTCTGAAGGTGGGCTCTATACTTGTGTTGTCCCCAGAAATCAACACCTGTCACTCTTTAGGACTTGAGTGGCAAGAGTGGCAGTGAGTGAGATGGGCTTCACCCAGCTGGAAACATGCAGTTCTGAGTTGAGTCCCACATCTTTGCCAGATGTGAGTTTTATGCTGGGGTACTGAAACCTGACACGTGATGTGAGCATGGGCTGAGTGCTCCAGAAAGCAATGGGGGGGGGGGGTTAGAGCAGCAGCAGGTGGAAGCTGGAGCTCATGGCTTCAGTGCATGTGTTGATCTGTGAAACAGTGCTGGAGCACTTTGTGACGCTGCAGTGGTTCACAAAGTATCTCCCAAGCTGCTCCAGAGAAATCAGCAGAAAATAGGCAGTGCCAGAGCTGCTTCACAAGCTCTCAACTGGGATAGTGACATCCCTCAGAGAGGCAGGCTGGGTGCAACAGACCCACTTAAACTTTTGCTTTTTCTTTGCTTGCTGGTCAGGCCTTGAGAACTTGACCAGTACTGCCGGTCAGTCGAGCTGGGGGGTCTGTCCAGGATGCTCTTGGCCACTGGCAAGTGTGAGGCAATAGAGGTTAGCCAAATCCCTTTTGTTTTCGGCTAAACAAATGTTGCAGGCTAAGAGTTACCTCTGAGGGGTGAGCCAAGGTCAGCTTAGGGTCAGTCTGTGATAATGTGCCTGAGCCACATCTCACTTGCTCCCGGGCTGTGCAGAGGAGTCTGTTTGAAAGATCCTGTTTCCTGCTCCGGCATCCTGGAGGCCACAGAGCCGATGGGAACTCCCCTCCCTGTTCCTCCACAGGCTCTGTGGATGCTGGACCCCAAGGACATCGGTGAGTGGCAGCACGAGGAGTTTTACCGCTTCATTGCGCAGGCTTACGACAAACCCCGCTATGTCCTGCACTACAAGACCGACGCTCCCCTCAACATCCGCAGCATCTTCTATGTGCCTGAGCAAGTATGTGTCCTCCTGTCCTGGGAACATGGCACATCTGCCCAGCTACTCTGAAAGGGGACAATGGGAGAGCTCCTAGGGAAGGGAGGCAGATATGGCTGCAGGGAGGAATATCCAGTGTGGTATCTCTGCAGTGGCTGGGTGCCATAGGCCACAGGGTAATTGGGATACTGAACTGTGACAGGAGCAGGGGGATGACTCATCCTTGAAGAAGATAGCCAGGATTTCAGCTCTCGTTGGGTTCAGTATTGTAGGGAAGACCATAGTGTGACGTGGGCACCCTGCACTCTGCTGGTGTTACCTCTTGTGTCTTGTTTCTGCAGAAGCCATCCATGTTTGACATCAGCAGGGAAATGGGCTCCAGTGTTGCCCTCTACAGCCGCAAAATCCTCATCCAAACCAAAGCTGCAGACATCCTGCCTAAGTGGCTGCGCTTCCTTAGAGGTGTGTGCTGGGACCAGAATAGCAGGTTGTGGACCATGGCTTCCACAGGGATGAGGCAAGGGCTGCCTTCCTGAGCCTGCACTTGTGTTTGCCTCACTGTTCAAGGGTTGCTCTATGTTCCAGGTGTTGTGGACAGTGAGGATATCCCTCTGAACCTCAGCAGGGAGCTGCTGCAGGAGAGTGCCCTGATCAGGTAAGCCGGAGCTCCAGACTGAGATACAACGAGCAGATGTAAAGCCATGAGGGAGACAGGGAACTCACTACAACCCTGCACAGAGAGAGATGTCCACCTAAAATGTCTTGTTTTGCTCTAGCAGCTGTCTCTAAAAAGCCTTGTTCTTGCGGCAGGAAGCTCCGCGATGTTTTGCAGAAGAGGTTGATCAAGTTCTTCATTGATCAGAGCAAGAAGGACCCTGAGAAATACGCCAAATTCTTTGAGGAGTACGGGGTATTCATGAGAGAGGGGATTGTCACGATAGCAGAGCAGGATGTCAAGGTACCAGGAGTCCTAAAGCAATGCAGCTGATGGGAAAGATTACTGTGAGCTGGGATGAGGGGGGGCTGCTACTTCCCTGTGAAACTTGAATCCCTGCAACTTGTGTTCCTGGGTCTGCCAAGACCTATGGATTTTCTAGTGCCCAAACTCTCACACTTTCTGACTGGGTGCTGCTTCCCTTTTATTTTGAGACCCTGCAAAGTCTCTATACCCACACTGTTGTCAGTCCTCCCTGGTGCTGTGTGAACTACAACAGGCAATAAAGTAGGGCCTTCTGCTCCTCTTGTCTTCTGCCTGAACTCCCATTTCCAGGAGAGCTTGACCTACATCCTGTCTAGGTCACTTTTCTGCCTCCTTAATATCTGGAACAGGGAAGGAGGGATTTGGAATCCCCTGAGCCTTTTTGCAGGGCTGCAAGGAGGCCTACACACCACAACAGGAAACCTTGGGGCTGGGAGTGGTCGGGTGAAGCTCAGTGACCCTCCCTGAGCTCACAGGAGCGTGTTTTTTGCAGGAGGACATAGCAAAGCTGCTTCGTTACGAGTCGTCGGCTCTGCCCGCCGGGCAGCTGACCAGCCTGACCGACTACGCCTCACGCATGAAGGCTGGCAGCAGGAACATCTACTACCTGTGTGCCCCCAACCGGCACCTGGCTGAGCACTCCCCCTACTTCGAGGCCATGAAGAAGAAGGACATGGAGGTGTGTGAGCAGTGGTGTCACAGCCAGGGGAACATCCTGAGCTCCTGCACCAGTGGTCAGAGTTGGCTCAGGGCTGGCTTTCGGAGCTGAGCAGGGCAGTGAGGCCTGTGATAGAGCCCTGCCAGCACCAGTGCCTTTGCACAGCTCCCTTTGCCTCTGCTCAGAATGTGGCATAAGGCCAGGAGGGGCCTGTCACACACTCTTAACCACAATGTAGAAAAGACATTCAGCTATTAGAGATTATCCAAAGGAGGGCCACAAGACTGGCAAAGGGCCTGGAGGGGAAGCTGTATGAGATGCAGCTGAGGTGACTTGGTTTGGTCACTTGGCCTAGAGGAGACTGAGGGGAGACCTCATTGTGGCATTCAACATCCTCACAAGCAGCAGCAGAGGGGCTGGTACTAACCTCTTCACTCTGAAGACCAAGGGAACTGCTGGAGCTGAGTCAGGGGAGGTTTAAGTTGGGTATCAGGAGAAAAGTTTTCACTCAGAGATGTTAGGCACTGGAACAGGCTCCCCAGGGAAGTGGTCACAGCACCAAGCCAGTCTGGGTTCAAGAAGCATTTGGACAATGCTCTCAGGCACAGGGTGGAAATGTTAGGGTGCCCTGCATAGGGCCAAGAGTTGGACTCGATCCTTATGGGTCTCCTACAACTCATATATATCTCCTCAACGATATATTCTATGGTTGTATGATGTAGTACTTGTGCAGGGCATCTAGTTCTGACATGTGTCCTACCTTTGCTAGACCCCAGAGCAGGAGCCTTGGAGCTGCTGTGCAGGGCTGTAATGGTGCTACAGGTGTCCTCTGTGGGTAGGCGCTCTCAGGACTGGAGTCAGTGCTGGTTCTCACTTTTCCCTGGGCAGCAGGACTTGTTCAGCTGCTGACCTGCCACCTGTGGTAAAATCCCTTAAAGGGATTGCTTTCATATGGGTCCCTGAGGGATAGTCACCCTGGGGTTGAACCTGTGAGTTTCCTGTATGATGTTCTTGCTGTTTGGTGTGGAGCTGCCTTGTGAAGGGAATGCTGTTACATCCCCAACAACGTGTTGTTGTCTCTTTGTTGGCACAGGTGCTGTTCTGCTATGAGCAGTTTGACGAGCTGACACTCCTGCACCTCCGGGAATTCGACAAGAAGAAGCTGATCTCTGTGGAGACAGACATTGTTGTTGATCACTATAAGGAAGAGAAGTTTGAGGAGAGCTGCCCAGGTACCATGAGGCTCCCCTGGCCTCTCCTGCTGCACATTGTCCTGCCACCCTGACCAGCCAGTGAGGGGACACCTCCTCTCCTGCTCTTGCAGTTCCTGAGCAAGAACCCTCCTTTCCACCCTCCCATTCTCATGGTCTGATGCAGAGTTCTTGCAGATTCCTTTCATCTCACATGCCAAAGTTTAATGGAATGTCATGCGTGGAGTTGTCATGATTTGATTTTAACCCCATGCATACATCTGGTGCCCTGACAGAGGCAGGCAGCCACTGGGAAGGCATGAGCCTGCCCTCTGGGTATGGCATGGTCTGGGATGGCAATATGTAGGTGTGTGCTGAGTGGTGCTGCATTACCATTTCCCCAAGAGAACTGATAAAGGGAAGTATGGAAACTCAGCTCACTGTCCACTGCACACTATAGATGCATGCTCAGATGTGCCTTCTTTCCCTGCCAGCTGGAGAACGTCTGACAGAGAAGGAGGCTGAGGATCTGATGGCCTGGATGAGGAATGCCCTAGGCTCTCGAGTCACTGGAGTTAAGGTGGGTATTCTGCATCTGGGTAACTTGAGTACAGGAGATCCATGGAGGTCTAGGGAAAAAAGATGGTGATTGCTTGGGAATCTGCTGCCACAGATTTTTCTTCGGACCCTGAGGGCAGTCATTAATCTCTGTGCCTCCTGTCTGTAAATGGTATGGATGCTGGCATTTGTCATTTGTGGTCAGTGTGGCAGTGGAAGAGCCTCATCTCAATGTATATTGAGCAAAGCCCATATTCCAGTCGATGCTCAGGTTACCAGAACAGGCTGGTTACTTTCTTGCTTGTGGACTGGAAAGGTGTATTCGCAAGGAATGCTTTGGGTCCAGCTGCAATCCACTGCCTGTGGACTATGGGGCCATTTGGGCCCCCATCTTTCCTGCTGGTTTAGGCAGTTCTTGTGGGATGGGGGTGAATCATGTGGAGGCTTGATGTAGATCTGTGCTGAGGAGGCTCCAAGTCCTCTGAGCTCCCTCACCTCTAAGATGTGCATTGTCCATGGCAGCCCTGACTGGTGCTTGTGCCACAGGTGACCACCCGGCTGGACACTCACCCTGCCATGATCACTGTGCTTGAGATGGGTGCTGCCCGACACTTCCTGCGCATGCAGCAGCTGGCCAAGACCCAGGAGGAGCGAGCCCAGCTCTTGCAGCCCACCCTGGAGATCAACACAGGGTAAAGGGGGACAATACCAGCACTAGGCCTGGGGCACAGCAGCCTCTCTGGGGTGGAGGAAGAGAGGAGGCAGTGTTAGGCTGCCAGTTAGCAGAGCCCTCCCCGTTAAGTGCAGTCAGTGCTACAGAGCCTTAATCTGTGAGGCTGTGTGGGACCATTGACATAAGCTACCCCCACACAGTGTCCAGCCCTCTGGGGACCATGGGGGTTATAGGGACAGATGGGAGAGAAGAGAGAAGCCCCCAGAAAAGGAGCAAGGAAGTTGACTTTTGTGACCCATCATGACTTAGCTGCTCATTCTGGAAATAAATTTCTCATTGTGCCCCAAATCAGCAAGTCTCAGTGTTGCTCTCTCTCCTACAGGCATGCTCTGATTAAGAAGCTCAGTGAGCTGAAGGACAGTCAGCCTGATCTGGCCCAGATGTTGCTTGACCAGGTGAGAGCCAGACCTTCTCCAGAAGCAGCACCATCCTTCCCAGAGGCAGCTTGCAGACCATGCATGGCAGGGAACAGGGTGAAACACTGCAGTGGGCAAGAGTCACATCCTTCTGTGGTCCCCAGATATTTCTGGGACTTGTGGTGCATGTTTTGCTAGCAAGTGGCCTAGAAGACATTCTTGGTCTCAGCATGCAGGTCCTGGAGGGTGACATTGTTTTCCTCCCTCAGGGAGGTCACTTTGCTGCTTATTTAGTGCTTTCTTCTCTCTTTCAGATTTATGAGAATGCCATGATTGCAGCAGGACTGAATGAGGATCCCAGACCAATGGTGAACCGGCTGAACGAACTCCTCACCAGAATCCTGGAGAAGAACTGAGCCCCAAGGATTGAAGGATGAACTCTGTGCTGATCTCATGCCTCAGGCACAGCCACTCTGAGCAGCTGCTTGCAGGCACTGTCCAGCGTGGGGTTCACGGGCTGAGGGCAGGGACAATGCTGGGGACATCCAGCCCTCCCTGCACAGGGAGGAGCCACCTGTAATTATCAGATCCTACATCATCAGCCTGTTCAAAGTGCAGTGTTCTTAGTGGGGACAAAATTCAGAGGTTGTTACTCAAACAATTTTTGTTTAAATTGCCCAAAATTTTTGACACAAGCCTGAAGAGCCTCATTTCATACTGTTTCTAAAAATGGCCTTTCCCAAAACAGATGTTGGCAGCAAGATTCCCAGTTAGGTCTGTGAAAACATCCCCCCATCCACGAAATCACTGCACACCTTTGTGCTCTGAACAAGCACTGGAAGAATTAATTAATCAGTTAAGAAACCTCCAGGTCTGACCAGGCAGGAGGAGTTTGCTGGCATGGAGACAGATTGCTTCCTTTGGCAGACACAGATACTGTTGATGGAACATGTCAGTGCAATCCCATGGCAGAAAAGATCACTGAGCTGCTGGAAAAGCAAGTTCATCCTGGTCTTGTGGAAAAAAGGGAAGTAACTTGGAGGCAGCTTTCCAGTATGTGGCTTTCTGGAGAGTCTGTAGGATAAACTGCACACCTAGCTGATCTGTATTTATGATAAATAAACAGTTCTTGTTTTCCAGACCCACCCCCCCACTTCACTGTCCTCTTCACTTTGTTGGTCTTTCTGTCTTCCAGCTGGTGATATTGGTTGGTCTCTCTTCAGATTCTGTTTGGTTCTTCAGGGCATCAAGCACTGGATATGGTGACAAGCGAGGGTGGTGGAAACAACAGAGAGTGTAGAGGGAAAGCAGGAGAATGTGTAGCTATGAAGCCTCTTAGTTTTGTCTCTGAAAATGGGATTTAGCCCTTGATTTGAATCAAGGAGCAGTGGCTGTTCAGACAGAAATGCCATGCTAGATTCTCTCTCTGTGTCTGCTTTACACCATGCAAATTAATTTATAAGAATCCTTTTTCCTGCTCAGTGGGGTTCTGAGCAGCCTAGATATTTGTTTAGCTTATCTTTAAATTGCCAGATTAAGATGCTGGGACTGGATTTGATTAACTCTTTGGATGCTGTGCTGGACAAAATAACCTTCAGCTCTGTAAGCTGGCTGTGCACAGAGGAGTGAAAAAGTCCTGCTGCTTGGGGGACCATTTGCGAAGTTTTATTAACATCACTTAACATTTCATTTTTATTCAGATGCAGAAGAGGTTAAAAATGTGACATTTTAGAGGGCATTGAGGCAATCAAGGAGCCACCTTCTCCATCCTACAGCCCTGGTGATAAATCCTGTCAGGAATAGTGTGGCCAACAGGACCAGGGCAGTTGACTGTCCCCCTGTGCTGGGTACTGCTGAGGCACCTCCAGGCCTGGGGCAGTCCTGGGCTCCTCACAGCAAGAAAGACATTGAGGGGCTGGAGCATGTCCACAGAAGGGAACAGAACTGGGAAAGGGGCTGGAGCACCAGGAGCAGCTGAGGGAGCTGGAGGAGCTCAGCCTGGAGAAAAGGAGGCTCAAGGGGGAACCTTCTGGCTCTGCACAACTCCTGACAGGAGGGTGCAGCTGGGGGGGGCCAGGCTCAGCTCCCAGGGAACAAAGGACAGGGTAAGAGAAAACAGCCTCAAGTTATACCCAGACAGGTTCAGTTTGGTTATTGGGAAAATTTCTTCACTGAAAGGGTGATCAGGCATTGGCACACCTGCCCAGGGCAGTGATGGAGTCACCATCCCTGAAGGGATTCAAAAGACATGTGGATGTGGCACTTGGGGACATGAACTAGTGCTATGTTAATGGTTGGACTTGAGGATCTTTTCCAACCCAAATGATTCTGTGATTATAACACAGACTGAAGAAATTAAAACCTTTGGTGATTTATGCTGTGAGCAGCTCAGCAGGTGAGTGTGGTATCCTGCAAGCTGCACACCTGATAAAGTGCCTAAAAATAGCAGCTCTGGATACAATGCCTGAGCTGAGGCTGGATGCTGGTTGGGAACCTTTGCTGCAGAGAGAAGCAGAGTGTGCTTGGAGTGAGCTGGCCATGAACTGTGTGACATATCTTTAACCTCCCCATCCTGGGAATCCTTCAGGAATCCCAGCAGCCCTTCAGGTCCTCAGTTCTTGCCATGAGGAATTTGTGACTAAAAGGTAAAATAAGAGTGCACACCTACCCTGTGTCCCTGTGCCCATCAAAATGGTGAGAGGTGTTGGTGGTCCTGGGATGCAGGAAGAAGCAGTAGGAACAGGAGGTTGCTTTGACCCAAATCTCACACTGTTTTGTCTAAGCCTCTGGATCCTCACCTCTGGGACTCAGCTTTCCCTTTTATTTGGCTAACACCTGCAGGGAATGCTGGTGTGTGAGGATGATATGCCTGGCTAACAGAGCAGTTCCACTGGGAAAAGGTGGGTGAATAGCATTGTGATGATGAACACAAATTGAAGTGCTGGTAGGAACACAGGCAAGTTGCTCTAAAGCTGGTCTCTCGATAATGATTCTGTGTCTGAAAGGGCAACACAGGCTCTTTGGTAAATAGTTTCCTGGCTGTAAGCAATGCTGTTTTGTGCAGAAAATTGATCTATTTGGTTTGATTTTTTCCTGGGACCTTATTAACTGTTGCCTGGCTTTTTCTTGTGTTAGGTTTCTGGAGTTTTGTGGGGGGTTTGGTTTAGTTAAACTTTGTGTGCTGAAGAACCACTGGTGATAAACAGCGTGGCTTCCTCTGCTGCCCTGCCCAGGCTCATCAGCTGTGAAGTCAAACCTATATCCTCCAGGGCAGAAGATGGAAAATATTTATGGGGAGTGAAATCCAGTTTGAAAGGACATTCCAGAGACCTCATGCTTTTAAACGTGGACAGAATCCCTCTCATGTCTGGCATGGGACATTGAAACTGGACTGGCCATGAAGTGGTTGACAGGGCCAGATTGAGAACAGTTTTCTCTTGTCCAGACTTCCTGCTGAGACCATCGAGAGTGTTTTGGGTATGCTCCAGGCCTGTGATTTATGGACAAACCACAAGCCAGGAATCTGCAATCTAAGCTCCTTGAGCAGCAACTGTTTAAAACATTGTGGGAAGAAATGGCCACTGTTTCCAAGAGAAGAAAACTTGGGAGCCATTAATAATGTTTAGAACTTCTGTAGTTATTAATTAATCCTCCTGCTCTCGTTGTGAATGAGTCAGAATTATTCTTACTGTACAAATAAGGTCTGCATGGAGCTTAAAGAGATTTCCTTAAGAGACACAGTGAGTCTGCATTAGGGACACAGCACAGGACTCCACAATCCCAGCACAAAGTGAAACTGACCCCTCCAAGATGAAGAGGCATAAAGACAAATACCTACTGGATTTGGATGAGGCAGTAAACACAAACTTACAGTACCTTCGAGAGGCTCTGCCCAACACCATGTTCAGTTGAAAGATCTTCCCTGGGCAGTTCTGGGTCTGCCCATTTCTTATCCATTGAGATCATGTGGTATCCCAGTAACTCCTGGGTTCAAAAACTCCTGGGATTTCAGAGAATCCCTGGAAGCTTGGCTGCTTATTGGAATTACCCTGTCCTTTATATCTGGTGATTGGAATTATCTTGTCCTTTTTATATGGTTATTGCCCCTATTACTTGGGAAGGAAAGGATGCTAAAATCCGTCTTGCTATCTTACCCAGAACTGCTCACTTCCTGATGCTTCCCGAGTTAAACATGGGTTTTCTTCTTCTTTCATCAGCAGGAAGGTTTTCTTCCAGAAAAAAAGTCATATGTCCTTCATCTGCTCTCAGAATCATCTTTTGTTTCTTCTTTACCTCCTTCTTTACACTTCACCTGCATCTTCTCTGGGGCACTTTGTCCCAGTCCAGGGTAGGAGAGGATTTTCTCTCTCTGGACATTCATTTCCCCATTCTCCCAGGAATCAATGGTGTTCCTTGGTGCTGGAGCTCCTTCTAGCAAGAATTTAATCTAAGATCACAAGATCCTTCCCATCACATCCCTCCTGGAATCAATTTGATATGCAAACGGGGGAATGGGTAAAGTCTGCTTCAAGTCCTGGCTGAAATAGAAGAATTGACAAGAGCACAGGGACCAAAGGCCCCTGTAAGTACCTCAATTTGAAAGGACTCCTCATGGTCTCATTACTATATTCACAGCAGCAGGAAGGATGAAAAATTGGGGAAAGAAGCTGAGTTTCCTCCTCTTTTTAAATCCACATGGCAAAAGGTATTGTAATGAATTGTCCATTAAACATCTATCCAACATTATTCCAAAAGTCATTATATGACTTGCAGGGAATTTGGGGTCAGTTAACCAAGAAGCAGTCTGAGGAGCCAAGCAGCCCTTGTTCTCCTTTTGCAGCCCAAGTAAACAAGGGGTAAAGGGTTAAAACCCAATCCAGAACTAAATGAATAAACCAGTCCTTCATGGAACTGTCCCCCATTAAATCCTTAGAAACCCAGGAAGTCAGAGCTGTGACCAGAGGCAAATGGAGACTCATCTGCAGTTTTGTTTCACTGATGCATCTTGATTCCTGGGCTTGTTCCGTCTTAAGTAGTCTAGCAGGTATTTTAAAAATCAAATGTTCAAAGTTATCTTGTGACATGCTTCAGGAAATCAAAGGATAGGGATTAGGGGTTTTAGTTGGGGACTCTATTTTTAATGTGTTTAGAGATCCTTTAATGCCCAGTGCCCTTGCTAAATGATGGTGATTCTTCTTAGAAATGATAATTCATTTCACTTCCCAGGAGAACCAGATGAATTTTGGTTCATACCACTCAAACTTGTGCCATGTGAGTTACAGAATGGAAACATGCTTGTTTTTCTGGCAGGCAAGAGGAGTTGGATATAGAGGCCTGTGCCATCCCAAAATTCACACTTTAGAGGAAAAGAAACCACACTGCTCTTGAGGAAAATGCTGTATTTTTCTTTTTGGCCCTTTCAAGACTCTGCTGAGTTTGCACTGAGCTCTGTCATCCAGCATGGCCACAGTCCATGAGAAGGGAGATTAACACAATAAATTAATGCAAACCCAAACTTTCCTCATTGGAATTGGTCTCAGTGGCTGCTTCTCTGATCTCTCCTGAACTACATTGAACCAATTTGTATGGAAAGCTTAAAAAAGTTCATGTGAAGCCACCAATGTTACAAGTCTTAACAGACAGCAGGGGATCTGCCCTTAAACTGTGCAGAGAGAAAGTGAAACAAATTTTGAACAATGTTGACTGCAGCACACTGGAGATAAATATGTACATTCTATAGAATATGTAATTTGTGTATTCATAGATATGTAGATAATCATATTTACTATAAATCCTATTGCATGGCAAATTCCAGCAGTTATTTTAAAAACCTTTTCATGTCGGCAATAATGTTCACAAGTCCCATAATTGTTTTCTGCAGAGACAACCCAAAGCCACAGTGTGACAGTAAATATCCTGCCTCTCACAGCATGTATCCAAATTGTTGCTACTTCAGGGACTTGCTTGCATCTACACAGTTATAATTCAGGGCTGAGTACGCGTTAAGTTAAGCCAAAATTTTCATACTGGGGCCCTGAGCCATATCTGATAAAGAGCAGCTCCCTGAGGAGGAAGAAAAGTGAATTATTAAAAAATGGGGAGTGGAAGTCCAGTCTGCCTCAGATCAGCTCCCTGACTTTGGGAGAGTTGCTTCTCCTCTCTGTACCTGTCACTGTCACTGCATCCTCCAGCTGATGTGGGGTACAAACAGTGGCTGGAGAACCATGTCCTTGCTGCCTTTAGGAATGGCCTTGAAATGGCTTGTGAAATAGATGCCCATTTGGTAGCCAGGATGGACCATTAAGTGCCAGTGCTTTTGGATCTATCTTCACTGGGAATACTACAATTTTTTGGCTTTTGAGTGCTTTTGAGTTCAGTTTAGGGCGCTGTGCAACAAGATGTTCCTGTGCCTTGGTGTAGTTCCTGTGTCTTGGTACAGAACTGGAGTATTTTCAGTCTGTTTGTGCAATTGGTACTTGTAAGTTCTTGCAGGATTTTCTTCAGAGGGCTCCTAATTCCCATCAGTGCAGCAACTTGAGCAAGAACTTGAATAAACCAGTAGAAGTGTTGAAAATGCAAACCAAAGGATTTCTTCACATCAGTTTTGCACTGACAGGGGCACATTGCATCTCCCAGGGAGATTCACTACAGAAAATACACCCCTCAGTCCTGCCAAAATAACCATTCTTTGCTTAAAATTCAAGGGTTTTCAGCTAAAATTGTTTGAATGGGTTAAAAATTAGATTACTTTGCTGGAAGTGAAAAGTCACAGTGCCTCATGAGCTCATTTAATTTTAAAAGTTGTCGTTGAATTTTTTCTTAAGGTTGCCAAACAGGCAATGTCAGTTTATTTTGGTGATGTCAAATCATGGATTGAGGTATAATTATGGGGAAATGTTATGTGTAAAGGAGACATCATACTGTTCACCATTAGAACTGATTTGTAGTTATTAGTGAAGTGTCTGTCTTGATGTTTTTGAAGCTCCAGTATGTTCTTTGTACCACTAAACCTCTCTCCTCTGCCTCTTGGCCTGCTAAAAAGTGTTGCCCAGGAGTGATTTTGGTTCTTGCCACAGCCAGACCAAGCACTGAGAAAGAAATTCTGATTTGAATCATGCATTCAAAATGCAGATCCAGTGCATGAACCTTCCCACCCCATCTTAGGTGATTTTACACCTGCAAACCTTTGGCCACAATTAGCTAATGAGCTGGAGGAAATGATTGTTGATCATGACTCCAAGGTAATACTCATTATGAGGACTCTGAGCCGGAGCTAAACGGAGTGTGAAAAGGGCAGTTGTTTTCCTGCTCAACCCCAGGCACAAAAAAGCACAAAATTAAAAAAGGCAATGCTCTTTTGACAGAAAAGCTTGAGCTATGCCACTGCTCACCGTGAAATTTCAGTGTTTCCATCAATTTGCGTCTGAGCAGCACAGCATTTATTATAACCTCAAAACATTGTAATTTTAACGGGCTTCAGCTGCAGCTGCACCCCAGCACAGGTGTGCCTGAGGTTTTAATGCGAAGACCAGTCATTTTAAATGGCAGTTCCGTGCTCACGAGCAGGTGGTGTGTATTTGTCTCCCTATTTACAATTTATATATATATTTATTTCTACATACTCGAACTCCTTAAAAATACAAACGAGCCGTGCTGTGCCATATGCTCTCCTCTTTCTGCGGTGCTCTTCCCAGACTTGGCCATTCACCTCAGCGACAGGCGGGGCCGAGGCCTTGATCAAAAGCCCTCTCGTTTTTACTTTACGTCTCCCGGGCCCGGGGCCGTGAGGCGGGAGGTGCTGGCCGGGCCGCCGCTCCGCTTCCCCCGGCGCTCGGCCGCCCCTGCTGGCCGCAGCCCAACCGCTCCGTGCCAGCTTCGCCTCAGGAGGCGCCGCCGCCCGCGCGGGGAGAGCCTCGGGCCGTTCTCCCGGGGATGGGAACAAAAGCGCCCAGGACCCCTGGAGCCGGCAGAGACGGGAACAGTCCCTCTGCCCCGTGAGGGGACCGGGAAGGGCGGGGGGAAGGCGCCATGACAACCAGTGGCGGGAAGCCCCTGCGCACGCGCGGGAAGCGTGAGGGGTCTGTCAGCGTCCCGCCGGCCGCCCTGCGCATGCGCACCGAGCCAGCGGCGAGGCGAGGGACACAGCTTGCACCCCGCGCATGCGCTCCGGCCGCGCACCGGAGCTCCCCGCCGTGGCGGTGGGGCGCGGGCACGGCCGCCAGCCCGGGCCGCGGCGGACAGGTCGGTGGGCGGCAGGGCGGGGGCGCCGGGCCCGGCAAGGGCAGGGACGGGCGGCCGGGCGGGAGAGGAACGCTCACAGCGGCGGCTGGCGGGCGGGTGGGAGTGACGTCATTACGTCGGTGCCTTGAGCGCGACGCGGCGCCACCTGGTGGCGGGGAGACGGCGGCGTTGGACACCGGGGTTGGCATCACGCCAGGCATGACATCACTAGCATGACGTCATACACCATACGTCATCCGCTCCATCCCCCGTCCCGAGCAGCGCAGGGCGGTCCCTGTGGGGCTGAGGGGAGCGCAGGCCGCGGGAGTGCAGCCCAGGGCAGCGCCTGGGGACAAACAGTGCTGAAGGGTGAACCTCCATCCTCGGTGTTAGCGTGGCGTCAAAGGCAAAAGTTCAGGGATAAAGCAGAGGCAGAGCAGTTGAGGGTGAGGAGACGAGGGTGTCAGAGTTCCAGCAGGCGCTGACAGCCGGTAGGATTCGTTGGAAACGTTTAACGTGCAGAGCCTCAAAGCAGTGCTAGCAGGGAAAGCACTACTGATGTGTCTGTCGCAGCTTCGTTAGCAACGTGGAATTTTATCTGTTGTTTCCAGGCTCAGGGGCACGAGGAGCAGCAAATCCAGAAGGGTGAAGAGAAACTTTGGATAAGAGCCTTGACTCACAGCACAAGGGGAGATGGCTCCACACTGCCCGAGGGCAGGGACAGATGGGATATTGGGAAGGAATTGTTCCCTGTGAGGGTGGGCAGGCCCTGGCACAGGGTGCTCAGAGAAGCTGTGGCTGCCCCTGGATCCCTGGAAGTGTCCAAGGCCAGGTTGGATGGGGCTTGGAGCACCCTGGTCTAGTGGAAGGTGTCCCTGCCCATGGCAGGGGGTTGGAATGAGATGAGCCTTAGGGTGTCTTCCATCCCGATCCATTCCATAATTCTGTGATGTGGACCTGCCTCGAAGGGAGGCTGTTCACTGCCTTACTGACAGCACTTGGTCCTTGATCCTGCAGAAACAGAGGTGTTTATTTTAATCATATAGGTTTTAGATAAAGCTAAAACTACAGCTAGGCAAAACCAGTTTGACTCCAGTAAAGCCCAAAGACAGTGACATTGTCTGTGGCTCAGTCTTTTGGCTCTGTGTGAACTCTCAAAAAACACAGGCTGGGTACAGCCCCTGTTTTGACTACAAAAAAAGTCCTTATGTGCTTGGGTTTCCTGCCTGCTCAAAATCCTGTTCTTCATCTCTCTCCTGGTCCCTTCTTTCCCCTTCGATTTTGGTGTTTGGATTAGAACAGTTTTCTGGACACCAGTATGAGTGTGATAGAGGCAGACTGGAAACCGAAAGCAGAAGAATTGTTACCGCAAGTTTTATGTTTGGAAGAAAATGGACCTCAAGTTCTTTTGAGCCTTTGCTTTTCCCACTGGGTCAATTTTCATTACATGCAGAGTGTTGTGGGGTTCACTGTAGTTCTCGTGTGTGATTTTAGTTGAGAAGACAGCAAGTTACTAATTTTTACAAATTAATGAAGTGTTAGTGTAAAAGATGCACCATCAGATCACCTGAAGAAACCTTTTCAAAGTGTGCATCTTTTTATTTTAGAGAACTCAAGATACTTAGTTTAATTTCACTTTGTATTTGGATTCAACATAATCACAAATCAGAAGACATGATTTTTGGGAAAAAATCGGTAGAACTGATCTTGTTTTAAGTGAATGTGCCCTTCAGAATAACACTGTCTTCTTGGAAAGAAATGGCTTGAATGTTTAACATGGGAGTGTTCTACCTGTCTTTATTTTCACTTTTCCATTAATTATTCAGTTTGTTTTCTTGCCACAAATACCACTGATTGCTCCATTCGTGATCTACAGAATGACAGAGTTGGTTGACATGGTCGCATTTATCACTGCTGGGGCTGTCAGACACTTGGGACAAGGCCATGTTGTGGTTTGGAAGAATGGTGGGCTGTGCAATGGTTCCCGGTTTTGACAGCTTGATCCTGGTGGTTGGTGTCTCTCCCAGCTCATTTCCTAAGCTAAAGAACAGAAAAACAGGACAGGCAGAGAGTTAATCTCTCTGGGGTGGTACTAGAAATGTAAGTGCTCAATGACAGCTGTTCACAGCTGCATTTTGTGACTTACCTAGCTACGTTTTAATAATTTTAAATGCCTTGTATTGATTTTGTAGGATTTTAATTAATCATTTTGTCCCTTGATACTCCTTTAATGGTTTATAGAAGAATTACCCCTCTGATAACACAGAGAGCTCTCATTAAGTAGGTATTAGCTGAACGTAGGTCTGGGTTTTTATAAACTCTGTTGATTTGGCTTAATTTTACTATCCTTCTTTATTCATCAATTCCCATATAAGCCATTTCTTTATCAGCCTTGTGTTGAACTCAGTCTGCAAAATGGGTGTTTACTTCCCCAATTGTCCTTTTTGAAAAATCACAGTGACTTCTGATTGCAAGTGATCCGATTCTGTTGACAGAAACACCTTCAGCAGCTGCTTTTCAGTGTGCTTTGGATTGCTCCTAAAATAGGCTACTTTCAGCACCATCAGGAGATGGATATTATAAAAATATTTCGTATTAGCAGGATTAACAGTTCCACAGTTTAATTTAGTGCCCTTGGTAGGTTTTTCTTTGTGGTTTCCATGTGCACCAAGAAAGATCTTTTTTGAAAGTCCTTAACTTTTTCTGACAAGGTAAATTTTACCTGCTCGGTTTGATACATTTAATTGTTTATATTCATTTTTATATTCAGTGCAATCCAATTCAATCACCATGATGTTATTTTACATCTTTGTGTTTATCATCACTCTGATTACTTTCCTCTCTCTGAAAACCAAGTGAGTTTTTAGCAAATATTTTTCTCTTTATTGATTTTTGGGGCCTCTACTGAAATATTTTTATTCAGTCCTTAATATCAATTGTATTTCTCTCTTAATAAATTGTTGTTGTTTTCAGTCAAATCAGTTTGATTTTTGCATCACCAGCTGCCTCTCTGTGATTTGTGTGCTGCTGTGTTTGCATACAACCAGGAGCATTTGCACCTGAGCGACCGTTAGTTTTTATTTTTCTCTTGACTTCCCCTTTATCCTTCCAGAGGAGGTGTAAAGTGAATTTTCTATTCTGGAGACATGTTGGTAGAGGGACATTTTGTTGTGTAAGTAATGATTTAAAATTCCTTTCTGAAATGTGGTAGATTTTTTAGTGACTCTGAAATGCTTTGAAATGCTTTGCCATATGAACAGGGTGCTGTCAGGAGGAGGTGTAGGCTTGAGCAGAAATGTGAGGACTGAAGAGATACCAGGTATGGAAGTGGGTGGTGCCAGGTGGACACTGATGCTGGTCCCTGCTAAGATTGCTCCTTGGAATCTCAGTATGATTTTCCTACCTATCATTTCCTTGCTTATAGAGATTTGAGTTAATTTCTCATTTCCTATTTTCCACATCTAGTTTTGTTATCCTTTTCTGGCACAGAGAAGCTGGCAGAGATCAGGACGAGAGATTTGTACCTGCTTTGGATTCCTGTTTTGCACTTATATTTGTTCTCTCCTCACAGAACAAGCCCTGCTGTCCTCAGTGTTAAATTTTTTGCACTTCTCCAACCACAGAGACTCTGCACTGTACAGATGCAATGTCATATCTTTATAAAGTATTGATAAAGGTGTTGGTTAGTGCAGGAACCTGCAGAGAACAGGCTCTAGTGCAGAATCCCTAAAAGGATGGAGGATAATGTGCTTTTTCAGGAGTCATGCTATTGACATGTAGGTTCTTCTCCATCAGGAACCTTTAGGAAGATTTTTTGTTACAGGATTTGGTCTGGAAGAATCCTTAGGGACCTCCTCCTGGTGTGTTTGCCAGAACAAACACTGCAGAAATTCTTTTCCTTTGCAGTATTTGGTCTGGCTTGACTGGAAGTTTTGTCACCAACCTTCAGATCTTTGGGTCGCAGCTTCCACCAAAGGAGAAGAAGGTGATGAAACTTCCAGTGCTGTCCCAGCATGGTACATCCCATCATCCTGCTGCTGCCAGCACCCTGTAATTAGCAGCCTGAGGTCATACAGGCCCTGGCAATTAGCTAATTTCTGAAGACTGAGGTGAAGATGGAGGAGGGGGTGGGGAAGAAATGTGGCCTCCCTTGGACTCACTGCAGGTCCATGTCCTTCCTGTGCTGGGAACACCAGACAATAACACAGGTTTTGTTTTTGCCTCACTTTGTAGTGTTACATAATACCATTTCCCTTATCATTTCTTGTGAAAAACAAGAAGTTGCTTCCAAGGCACTTTCCTGGTTTTGGAAGTAGAAAGTCAGTTTTTCTTTAAAGATGAGGAATTGAGGAGGAGATGTGCTGAGACACCACTGTGGGGCTCAGGAGGGGAGAAAGTATCTGCTGGGTACAAGTTGTTGAGGCCTGCCTAGCACTGATGGACTGTTGTAGCCACGGTGATGACATATTCTTGGAGGCTGAAATGGCAGGAGAATTGTTCCTGGAACAAACAGTTTAAAGCAGCAAGTGAGCAGGCCCAAATGTTGTACTTCAGAGCTCAGAAGACAGTGTCAAGTGGTTGGACTGCTAGTGAAAATACACTCTCAGGGGTTAAAAGAAAGGCTGCTCCAAAACGTGGGAGGATAACATGTCTTTTACCTGTTTGGGGCTTTTTAAGGGGTTTATGATTTTAGCTAAGTAATTACAAGGCAGCAAATGCAAGGCATACAATAGGTGCATACTTTTAAATCATAGAATCACAGAATAATTTGAGTTGGAAGGAACTTTAAAGATCATCTCATTCCACCTCCTATGGTGGGCAGAGACACCTTCCACTAGACCAGGGTGCTCCAAGCCCCAGTGTCCAACCTGGCCTTGAACACTTCCAGGGATCCAGGGGCAGCCACAGCTTCTCTGGACAGCCTGTGCCAGCATCTCAATACCCTCACAGCCAAGAATGTCTTCCCAATATCCCACTTAACCTTGTCCTCTGTCAGGGTGAAGCCATTTCCACTTGTGCTGTGACTCCAGGCCCTTGTCCAAAGTCCCTCTCCAGCTTTTTTCATAGCCTCCCTTTCAGGTATACCTATTGAACTGGTGGAAATGATCATCAAGAGAAGTCAGTACAAAATACACTAAATGCATTCTTTTCCCTCCATTTTCCAGGTTCCATCTTGGATTCTTACTGGTCCTGTTTTGTACCATTTTGCTGATCCATGTTTAGTTGAAGGGCACAGCTGAGTTATAGATTTGGCATCTCAGCAAGTAGGTAAGTGATGCTGATTATTTTATTTGTGATTTGTTGAGTCCTAAGTCTTCCAAAATAAATTGAATGTTACACTGAAAGAAATTATTTTCAAAGCCATTACTTTTTGAGCTCAATAAACTGGTGCCAAAGCTGGCTGTTAGAGGCAGCAATAGCAGCAATTTCAGAAATACTGGGATGTTGAATGGAACAGGAACCTGTGCAGGTCTGGAAGGGGAGGAGTAACACAGATAAATTCTTAGTTTTGCATCACATGTGTTCTAATCTGATCTGCCTGGGGCTCTGAACATTGATAGCAAATGCAAAATTGCTGATCTGTTTCAAAGTTTAATATGAGGAACTCACCATAAATAATCAAGCAGTACAGATGTGTCTGTGAGAGGTATTTAAAGCCATGTAGGATGTGAGATTTGGGATTTCTCCACATGCTGTCTCCTTCTTAGATGAAAATGGTCCATTTGCAGTGATAACTATACCAGTGTTCTGTCCAGGAAAAGTACATTTGGGAACTGGCTACATAAAACTTCAGTTTCTCTCTAACAGAAAATTACTCCAAGATTCACAGCAAAATCCTCTGCTGGTCTGGAAGCCTGAGTTTAAAATAAATAAATCCACTGACATCTGTAATTACTTATAGGAAAGGCTGACCCATGGAAGTGTGTAACCAGCATTCCTCAGCCTCTCATGTCTGTAGCCAAGCTATTTGAGAAAACAATCTTCCATGTGTTTTTCCTGCCTTTTGAGTCTTTCTGTGCCCAGAGCTATACTGGAGTAACTGGACCACAGCAGCTGCCATTCCAAGTGAAACACTGGTTTAGGTTTGGAAGAAATAGGTTTTGGGACCAATATAAAACCCCATGTAAAATAGCCAGAGCCATCGTGAACTCAGGACTAGGAAGAAGAGGACAATGAAAATATGTAAGGATAGAGCTCTAGTTTTAATGTTGCCTGGGAGTTGATGTCATTTCCATCTGGACATTGTACCCAGTGCTGTTCCAGGTAATCCCTGCCTAGTACTGCTGTTCTTGCTGTAGCTGAAAAGATTAGGTAACTCATTTAAAAATACCATTTATTTAGTCTGTGTACCTTGTGTATGTGACAGCAGTTTGTGAAACATGGTCACTGCCATGGTTTATTGAGTACTCAGGGAAGAATTCAGCATGAGGAGGAGAGCTAATCCTATGTGAGCAACTGTGGAAGTAAGAGGAGAGAAAAGGTGAACAAGTTTAATGGAATTGTTCTCTGACTTGTCCCAAAACCCCTTCTGAAATGCCAGAAACTCATTTATTTACTTCTCAAAATGAGTCTGGGCTCTCCTCTCTGGAACTGCAGTGTCTCAAGAGTTTAACACTCCAGAATCACTACTTGAGCTGAAGGATGGTTTTTTTCCTGCTGCATTCACCTGTCTTGCGCTATATAAGTAGCAATGTATATAACAAAAGGACAGTCCAAATCCAGAGCTCTAAGACAAAAGCCTGCCCCATATCAGATATCTGTTTTAACATTTTTCCTCTCCTTTGCTGATGTGGCTTGGGCATGTTTGTAGTACAATTATAGGGACAGTCTTTGGGGTCAATATGTGCTGTTTCTAATCTTAGTCTTTCATGCAAATTCTCTTCTCCTTCAGCAATTTACACTTTGTCCCACAGTGCATCTGCCTGTACCATCCTGCACGACCACCTGCTTTTCTTTGTTTAAGGGCTTTCATAAATGTCTCTCTGAAGCTCTGTAGCTTATCATGATGCTCTGCACAAACTGAGGTGCTTAATCTGTGGTCCACAGTCTTCTGAAGAATCAGCTTGTGAAAGCAGGTGAGGTACTTGGAGAGAAAGCATGCTCTGCTGAATATGAATTTAGTGTGGAAGAATGATCTGTTGGAAGTGCCCGCTCCGTCTGGGGACCTTGTTGGAGTCTGGAGAATGGACACCTCTGTGGTGGTGGAAGGGCTGATGCAAATCTGAACCGATTCTGGTGTCTCCCCCACACTCCAGTCCTCCCAGTGTTCATAGGCCACAGCATTACTGGAAAGCCAATGGATGAACAGGACAATGATTTTAAAGAGTTGTGGGCAAATATTTTGAGTAAGGCAAAGAAAAAAGCTGGGGATGCTGAGGCATCAAAGAAGGTTCAGAACAGGTCAAAGAGCACCACAACACAAAGCAAATTAAGAAGAGGCAAAGCTGCTGCTAAGAGCCAAACCCATCATCACTTATCAGCAGTGAAGGAGACAAACTTGCCTCAAGATTTGGGTCCAAAGGAGCAAACACTGGTGCATGAAGAAGATAGTGATGCTGCAGCCTGTAGTGGTGAGACTGCACAAGGGGATGGAGCAAGAAGCCCTCTTCCTACCAGCCAGCTGAGCACAGGGACCACTGAGTGTAGCCAGAGGCCTCTGACAGGTGAGTGAACTAAAATTGTTCAAACAGAAGCTAGGCCAAGACTGAAAAGACTCTGTAACTCAGTGGAGGTCTTGAGAAATCCATCGGGAGGGGACACCCAACAGCACTGATGGAAGCAGCCTTGCACTCTGTGTTTCCACCTACACTTACAGGGGTTTAATCTAGGAGTGTGTTGTGTGCTGCAGGCGGGCAGATGTCCTTCAGTAAGGTGAAGCCTTGGTACAAAGTGATGTGTTGGCCAGTCATTATCCACTGTTTTTTGCAGCATCAGAACTGTGAAAAACGCTCTTAGATTATCAGGAAGCAAGCTCAGACTATACTGAGGTGCTTTTTCATTTAGAACTTCATAGTGACATATACTGTCACTGGATGTTGTCCAGGGCAAAAATATGAATGAGTCAAGAAAGGTGTTGGATTAATTCATAAAGGATTAGTGCTTCAGTAGCTGTTAAACAAGATGGCCAGAATGCAGTCACCAGTGATGGAAGTCCTTAAACTGATAAATTAGATCAGTCAGGCATGGGACATTGTGTGGTGGGAATGCTGTGAGAGCAGGGCTCTGCGACTGCCTACCTAGTCCTCGCTGGTGATCTTCAGGCAAGGCCTTCCTTGATGTTCCTTCCTCTGAAGGGAATACAAAGGTGTCTAAACTCCCCTGTAGCACAGAAGCCTGATGCTGTTACTGTGGTTATTTATACTGTGAGTATAAAGTTATGTAATAGCTTAACAAATTCACTTCTCTAAGAATGGCTGTTGCAGAGCTGGGCATGGCCCAGGCTGCTGTCAGGGAAGGGCCTCCAAATACTCTCAGTGTGGGTTTAAAACTGACTGGTAAAACTGGTGTTTTCTCCCCCTCTAGTTAATCCTCCAAGCGGCTGTTCCCAGACTACTTTACCCTTCCTTTCTGCCACACCTCCAGGAACCTGCTCCTCACCCACCCCAAAGATGCGTGTGGCAGAGCTGGTGGTGGAGAGAATGCAGCAGTTCAAGAGGGTGGCACCTGAGCAGCTGAAACACAGCTCGGATGGGAGTGTGCCAAAGGCTGCAGCCAGTGGGGATTTCCCTGCTGGAAGCCAGCAGCAGGACCCTCCTGAGGATGGTATGTTTCTCCTCTTGGCTCTGGTGCGTGCAGAATGAGTGGCTGGTGAGAATGGTTGCCTGAGGAGTAGTCCTGGATCCCGGGGCTTTGTTCCCAGCTGGCCTAGTAGCTTGGTGTGCAAATCACTCCAGATCCCTGAGAAAACTTTGTTAAAGGATTATCCATACTTTTTTCCTAGCTCTTCTCTGCAGCTGAATTAACCTCATGTAAATTCTAGAGGAATAATTTTTATTTTGGAAACAGGTTGAAATTCCAACAGGATCAGTGAACTTGATCATACTTCTCTTGGGACAGTGTTAGGCAGCTCTTAGATAGCCTCATCTTTCATAGATCTCTAGGCACTCTCTGAGGTGATATGTTCTGTGCAGATAAATTGAATTCATAGTAATTTTACTTTCGTTGATTCCTTACAGATCAAGTCCCTTTTGGTTCTGTATGGACATGAAGATGTGCTGTGTATTTGATGTATAAAATTCCATATTCTCGCCAGTAACTTCAGCCAGACAGACCCTTTATTGTCTCTGACATGTGATACACTGTGAGGAAATAGCCACTTCCTGCTCCTGGGCTGGTGCAGTCTTGGAGTGTTTGAAGGGAGCAGGTTGTACCTTTCCTTGTGAGAGATCAGATGGGAAGATGCAAGAGAAAAAGACTGCAACTTGTGTGTGTGTAGTTTAATAAGCCAATAATGACAAGTCCAACAGCTTCTCACCTTCCATACAGGATTTAGTTTTCCATCTTAGATCATCTCTGCCTTCTTTGCCAGATACCTACCATCTCCCATCCGTGGAACACGACGGTGCTCTGGCTTTGGCTCTCCAGCAGGAATCCAAGGAGGAAGCCCTGGCAAGCCTGGAGGATGCAGGGTTGTTTTTCTGTCAGATCTGCCAGAAGGATCTCACAGCCATGAACACACTGCGACGAGAGCAGCACGTCAACAGGTGAAACACCAGCAGCATCTGTCCTTTCCATCCAGTCCCCCACAGGCTCCTCACTCAGCCCAACCATGGAAGAATGCAGGAGCAGGGATTCTGCATAATGGCCTTGACCTTTATGGCTTAAATTAACAAGTCATTTTGAAGTGAAAGTAGAGGCTGATTGTCTTGCCCTGCAGGACTTCTGCATGTGTGTGGCCAGGCTGATGCTTCTTTCATCAGCAGTGTGGCAGAGGAGCTGCCATTGTAAAGGAACTTGGTGATCTTAAGGGCCTTTTCCAACCTTAATGATCCCATTAATGATGTCTCCCTAATGCAAATGTTGAGATCTGATTTCAGCCAACAAAGTCATATTTGCTGTTTTGCTAAAATTCACCTAAGGTCATCTGGTGTGCCACTGTATCTGAGCTGTTTGCTGATGGAAAGGCCATACGATTCAGAAAGATGACTCAATTGAAATTATTGTCCTTAGTTCAACAGTTTCCTTAGTAGTAAATATCAAATACTATATCTTATGTACAGACAGCACTTTGGAAATTAAAACTCTGTGCTTCTCTGTTGAGAAAGTATCAGAACCAGCACATTTGAATGATTGCAAATCCTTAATTCAAGCTCTTTCAGAAAGCAGGAGTGATGTAAATTGTCCAGTCCTATATTGTGTTACTGAGTGGCACCCACTGGTCAGGCTTGTCTGCACCTGCAGCTTTCAAGGTGTTACTGTTGTTCCTGTTTTCAAGCATTTAGTGCTGCTTGAAAGGACAGAGGCTGGACCTCAGTGACAGTATGCCAGAAATGCTTTTTGGAAAGTCAGGCTTCCTGAACTACTAATATGTAATCATATGTTGAGTTTACAGGCTTATATTAGCCAGAGATTTTTTGATAGCAGCCTTCATCCCAAAATGTGAAGCTGTAGATGGATAGATGCACTGATACACCAGTAATCACCAGAGCTGAATGGTCTCTTAGCACAGCCCTGTGTGTGTCATTACCTAATCAGGGAGTAACTTTTATAATAGGTCCTGCAGATCCAGGATTTCACACCCTGAATCTCTTTGGAGAAGACAGAAAAAGAACAATTACAAATTTTTGCATAGTTTTGACCTGCTAGAAATTATTTTCAGAAGTTCATCATGCTGCACTCAGGAGTATGGTACTAATTCATCTGCTCCCTTTTCTGTTAACGGGGAGTTATAAGTTAGCTGGAATGTTGGAATGAATGCAAGAAGAGGGATTAGGTGATGGACACACATGAAGTGTGTTGTTCAGAGAGGCTGTGAACTCTTTATTCCTAGAGGTGTTCAAGGCAAGGCTGGAATAACCTGGTCTAGTGAAAGATGTCCCTGCCCTGGTGGATCAAGATGGCCTTTCAGGTCCCTCCCAGCCCAAACCAGTCTGTGATTCTATGATTCTAGAGTTATTCACTGCACTTACCTTTGAGCAATATGCTTTTAATATGCCTCTGAGACCATAATCTCCATGTAACTGTTCTATGCCACATTCATCACAGTGGTGTGCATGTAATTTAATTCTTTTTTCTTTAGGGGAGGTTCCTTGTTGTTACAGATATTAGAAGTGATTGTGCTTTCTGTTATTATTCTTATTCTTAAATCTTAGTATGGACACCTTTAAAGTCTTCATAGGTGAGCTTTGTTATTGTCTCCCAGGTGTCTGGATGAGATGGAAAAAGCACAGATGTCATCCTCCAGCAAACCAGTGGTCCCTGAATGTCCCATCTGTGGGAAGCACTTCCAAACGCCACAGAGCCGAGTCAATCACCTGAAACGCTGTGCTGTGGAGATGGATGTGCCTCCTAATCTGCTTCTTCAGGCAGTGCAGTTGCAGGTGGCCACACTTGGTGATGCAGCTCTTCAGTGTCCCAGGTAAGCTGGTAGGAAAAAAACAAGATGTTGGTTGTGTCCTTTGGCCTGTGAGGTGTTGGAGCTGGGGATGGACAGTAGATGCAAGGCTGACTCTCACACTGAGGGGGCTTAAGCCCAGAGCAGGTCAAGTAGACCTGGTACCAGGTGAGGAGGATGTGGCAGTCAGAGAAATCATCTTAATCCGTCAGAAGAGGTCAGGTGGTGGATGACTTTAAAAGCCAGCAGGCAGGAGCAAAGGGGGGAGTAAATGACCTTCCAGTGGTTTGTCGGAATGATTTGTGCTCGGTGAGGCAATTGCTCCATAAAGCTGAATGGTGTGTTTGAGCTTATTGAGCAAACCATAGAGTACAAGTGTGGAGCCTTTCCTGAGATCTGTGGTGCCAGATCCTCAGCTCATGGCTGTCCTGGAAATGTCCTTTCACCCTGAGCCAAAGAGGAAGCAGATGTGATGTGTTGGAATGTGCTTGGTACAGAACTGCATCTGCTCACTTGGATTTGACCAGACTCTTCAGAGTGCAGCAAGTGGTGCCCGAGTGAATTTGTAGAGGGACACATAAGTCCTGTTGCGACAAGGAAGGACCATTGCCTGTTCCCTGTGGAAGCAAAGGAGTGGGAAAGCATTTCCTGGTGATCTGGTTTTCTCCCTGCTTCAACTTGTTTGTTCGCCTTTGGTAGAAAAAATCGTTCAAGGTAGATAGCAGATGCTTACATCTGTGCTGTGGTCTTGTGCTTACCATCCCAAAATAAGACCTGTTTAAATTGGTGTAAGTTCCATGAATGATAAGAAATCCTTTGCTCTCTGCTAGGAAAGAAAGTACTGAGTGGTTTTGGTTATGCTTGATGTGGGAATCTCTCTGAGTAAATGAAGCAGCTGCTCTGGAGTGCTCAGTGTTTGTTGTCTCTGATCCAGTCACATTAACTGGAGCCTCCTGCTGCATTCTTGGATTTCAGCAATCAGCCCAGCAGGGCAAAGCGGAAAGGCCCCTCCAATGAGGACTCGAAGAAAACACAGAAGAGGGCCAAAATGGAGCCTAAGGATGAAGATTTGCAGGTTGCCATGGCAATGTCACGCTCTCTGTTGGAGCAAGAAAAGCAGGAACAAGCAAAATCAGTTACAAATGTGAAACCAGTGGCTGCTTTCCCAATCAAATGGAAGCCAGGATCAGGTATGTGTTACAGCGAGTTAGTGTCTGAGGCTGTGTTATTGCAGTAGTAATGTGGCTGCTCTCCACCAAAGCTTGGATACAGAAAAGATGACAGCCCTGTTTCTGGTTTATTTAAGCTGTCAGAGCTTCAGCAATGTGCAGTATCCACACACAGTCAAGAGTGGCTGCAGGATGTCCATGGGTTTCAGTAAGTTGTTTTGAATCTGTAAAATACTCTTAAGCTGTGGTTTCTTGTAAATTGTGGAAGCAAGAGGAAACAACATGAAAAGATGACTGATTGTTATTTCTCCTGTAGCAGATTTTTTTCCTATTCCTCCTAGATTAATGCAACTTTTTCATCATTAACTGATATAATTTTGTCCTTTCTGCAGTGGACATGTGTGTCCAATACATGCTGCTGAGCAGGTTCCTCGCTATGCCAGTGTCCAGAAGGGTTTAGAAAGGCAGACAGCTGCTGGGGTGAGGGTTGAGAGCTGTACAGAGGGGATACTTCACTCTTCACAAACCTGCTCAGGTCTGCTCCAGCCCATAAGTATTCCCAGTTGGATTTGGGGTTGGGCATTAGTAAGGCAAAGGTAGTAAGACACAGGATTTCCAAATGAAAGCTGCCCAGCATTTGTGTGACCTGTGGTTTGCTATCATCCGTGACCAGAACACAAGAAAAGGAGTCCTTCGTGGATTTGTTGGTGGTTTTCCCTGCCTTTGTTGTGCAGCACTGCCATACTGGCACCATTCCATGGGGCTGGGAGGCTGCATGGCTACCAGTGACTTCCATAATGATGAGATTTGTTAGAGATGTGAAGGCCCCCAAAATGCAGCAGAGCAGTGTGAGGAGTCAGTCTTCTCCAGAGTGTATTTCTCCTATAAGGGCAATGTCAGGTTTTGGACTACCTGCACAGTCTTAAGTGTTCTCATGACTTTTGGTCATCACTGACTACAGCACTGAAGAATCTGCTGTGTTGATCTCCCCTGCCCTGTGGGTTCAGCTGTTTATTTATCTGGGTTCCTTTTCTTTTTAAAGAGAAAAAAAGGCGTAGAAAAGGCCCCACTGCCCCTCCACCACTGCTGCTCCAGGACCCAGAGAAGGTCCGCAAGAGGATCCAGGAGCGAGTGGCTATGCTGCTGACAGAAGAGGTGGAATTCCCTCCCACCCCTCAGCTGCCCATCAGTAGGATTTTGGAGGATGAATCCGGAAAAGCAAGCTGGCTCATGCCATTGTCCAAAGCCAAGGAGTGCTTTTTATGGAAGATCAGTGCTCTGACAGGACCCTCTGACCCTGAATCATTCTACACTGCAGCCTTAACCCCTCCAATTGTTCCCTGGAAGCCTGTGCAGGTGGGTACTCTATTGTCCTTGCTCTGATATATGTGTGCCCTAGTTCTTTATACTTTTCCTGTATCCCTTTTGTTTCTTCATTTGGAATGTAAATAAGTGATCCCCTCTCTCTGCACCCTTGCTGTCAGTGACCTGTTCTGTCCTGGTCTTGCACAGTCAGGTTTGAGGACCTTGAAATTTCATTTCTGCCTTTTGGAGATGGGAACAAGGCTCATGTTACCATGATTTTTTAACTTTCAGAAAATAAAAGGGATGGGAACAGAGAGTACTGAGTGAAGGGATTTGATCCTGCCCATTGTGCCATTAGTTTGTACATGTTTACAGCAGCTTTACTCTTGTTTTTGTACTTGGCACTTCTCTCTGGTCATTTCTAGTGTAAGCTTTGCCCGTGTTGCACTCAGCAAGGACTGGGGGGAAAAGTTTAAACTGAAACCTGGTATTTGCTAGCACAGAGGAGGTGGGAGTGCCTGTACAGCAAACCATTTACATTCAGGCTTTCCTTGTGCATCCCACTGCCTCCTGGTGCATGTGAGCTTTCATCCAGGTCTCAGTTCCACTCTTTCATTTTGGTTCCACCTGAATCTGCCTCTTCCAATGCTCTGTATTTTTATAAAAAGTGCCCACAGAAACAGACAAAGCTCTTTTAGTCTCTTTTCTCCAAGAAGGATATCACTTCCTTCCCTCTTTCTTCCCTTGAAGAAGTATTTGGTGCTTCTGTTCAGAAACTACTGTGCAAATATAGGAGCTTTATTTCATACTTCTTCCCTAGTCAAAGCCCAATGTTTCTCTGGCTTGTTGCAGGTTGAGGCTGGAGAGGAGGAACTCCATTCTAGGAAGTTTTGACCTTTGATTCAAGCCATAAACTGCCAGAAAAGCTTAAAAATTAAAAGCAGGAAGGTCTTTAAAATCATGGCAAGAGTGTGTTTTTCCTTTGATTATTTCCATTCACAGAAATGGCTGAACCATTTTTACTTAGAAACAAAAAAGCAAAATTCTTTTTTTGTGAAACAGAGACCAAACCTGGAAAATATCCACTCCAAGATGAAAGTTTGATTTAGTTACGTGTAACTGCAAAAGCATTTCAGAACTCAGAACAGAAGCACCTGGAGAGCTTCAGCTGTGGCTTTTGCCAGGAACTGCAGTTATAATGTAATATTTAGATGTTGGATTGGGAGCATTATCCTCATCCTTTCTCCCTGCTTGGCAGTTGCTTGCACAGGCATGCTCCTGAAGAAACCAAATTTTCTGAATTTTCCATCATAGTTTTCTTTCTTCTGTTCAGAGCTGTCTTATTTCTGGAGAGTCCTTCATAAAGCTGCAGAGAGCTGTTCCTCAGAATCCCCTGTACCTGGGCAATGCTCTGTGATCCTTCACAGATATTTCAGGAGTATGAAGTAGAGACTGTACTCAGAGCTCTGCAAATACATAAAACAAGACCTCATTTATTGGTATCTTTTTTTGCCTCCTCATTTGATCAGAATAAGCCAGAGAAGAACCTTCAGCCATCGGTAGGATCTCATCAGCCACAAGTATCCCAGCAAACTCAGCCTGACCTCAGTTCTCAGGAACCCACTTGCACAAAGATTGGAGGCCAAACTTCTGATGAATCCAAGCCAGGCCCCGAAGGAGATGGGCAGTTTTTATCCCCGAGCCAGAAGGATGTTCAGACCCTGCAGGCCCTGGTGGAGTTGGCTGGGGAAGGACTCACCCTTACTCAGTGGAACCTTGACACTGGCCATGTTCAAGCAGCAGAGCAGCCAGGTGAGTTCTGGCAGCTTTTGAGCCCTGCCCCTGGTTCCTTCAGCTGCACAGAGCCAGACTTAGGCTGGGCTGAGTCAGAGAGCCATGGCAGCACCCACAGGTTGTTGGTGTTAATCCAAGAGGTGATATTGTAGGGGCACATTTTCCTGCAATAAGATGCAGATACAATCACCCTGATAGTTCTGCAATGATTCAAAATCCCAGCTTTTAAGAGAACTCCTGGACGGCAGATACTATATTTTATTTTAAAATTAAAGATAACAAAGCATTTTCTGCCAGGAGGGAGCCTGGATGTGTTCAGCAGTTGGAGCAAAATCTTCATTCCTGCTTATCTTGGACATAGAAGAGAGCTGGAGAGGGACTTTTCACAAGGACATATAAGACAAGGGAGATTGGCTTAAAACTGAAGGAGGGTATATTTAGATTAGATACTGGGAAGAAATTCTTCCCTATGAGGGTAGTGAGGCCCTGCCACAGGTTGCCCAGGGAAGCTGTGGCTGCCTCTGAGTCCCTGGAAGTGTTCAAAGCCAGGTTGGACATTGGGGCATGGAGCAACTTGGAATAGTGGAAGGTGTCCCTGCCCATGGCAAGGGGTGGAACTGGATGGGCTTTAAAGTCTCTTCCAACCCCAAACAGTCTGTGATTCCATTATTTACATTATTGTAAAGGTGAAGCAGTCTGTGATTCCATTATTCACAGAGTGATTCACTGGACAGCCTGTCTGTTATGTACACTGTCTTTTCAGGTCTTGAGACAGTCTGATGAGAGAGGTGCACAAGAGAGATGATTTTGTGTTGGACATCGATTACACAAACCTGGAGTTTAACTGTGCCTAACAACACCTGGAATTCCTCTGTGGGCAACTCTCTAATGTCCTCAGTCAGAGTTGCATGTGGTGCACAACTGCACATTTCATGGGCAATGATATCTCTAATGTGGCTCCTCAGCAGAATCTGTTGTGTCTCCTGTTCATCTGTGAAAGGGAACATGGGTCCTAAGCTCACCTGTCTGCATTTACACTTGGATATAATATTCCTCACTTTCCCTGCTGAGCTGCAGCAAATGATCCCTGGGCCTTTCATGTATGTAAATAACAGTGGAATGGTGCTTGGGTATCCATAGCCTGTCAGCCCAGAGCCAAACCATGCAAAAAGGCATGAGGGAGAGGCTGAGCCTTCAGCCCAGCCAGCCTGGTCTTAGCAGCTTTCCCAGCAAGGATCCTGTTAGGAGTTCTTAGATCATTCTGTCTCACAAGGAAGTTGTATGTGATTTGTGATGTGCATTTTCTTCCCTGAGGAGAAGAGCTGACTCCCAGTGATCCTCCACATAGTGGCTTTGTGCCCTCATCTAAGGAGAAGAGCCTCCTCAGGAGCAGCAGTAAAAGAGTAAGGATAACCATTTTTTTCCTCTCTTTATATATTCATCTATAACAATAAAAAAGCTGTTGCGTTTGTGCAATTCAAAGAAGTGTGCAATGTTTCCCATTCCTTTCTGTGTAAACAGAGTTGCTTAAGATTCACAGTGAGGATTCATTATGGACACAGGTGAGATCAGCACACCTAGGGTGTTCCATCAATGCCCACAAGAGCACAGATGATTTTTTTATCAAACCTGTGGTGCTCTGTAGATGCCATCTTACCCCATGTGCACCAGAAGGTGTAATTCTCCATGAATGGATGGAGTTTTGTTCATTTGAAGTTCATACAAAATAAAACTAACCCATCTTCTTACCAAGTTCATCCACTTTGTCTGATGAAACTGACTATCTTTTGTTTGATGTTAAATAATCGTGCCATGAAAGGAAGTATATTTTGGTGCTAGATGAATTTTAATGCCCTGACAAGATACTTTCATATTGTGCTTAAAGGATTAAGATAATTCTAAAAGGAGACAATTCCTTGAGGTGGGAATCAGTATTAAACTTGAGCATCCCAGCTACGTATTACAGAAGCTCTAGATATTCTTTGGGGATATTAAGAAAATTATCCTTAGCAGGAAAAAGTCTTGTTTGTTTTGTTTTTCTATTAAACCAGAGGTCTCGAGCAATACAGAAACTGTTCTCACACTTGTTAAAACTCAGTTGCTCCCAGCAAAACCAGTATGGTCATTTATTCAGATTCAGTTTGATTTCATGATAGTTTTCCTGAGCAAATGGAGTGTTGCTGAAGAGCAGGATTGCCAGTGAGAGAGACTTGTGCTTTATAGGAACACAAACAGTGTAAGCACGTAGAGCAAATGCACCCATTGCATTGGTAACATACGCCCTATGCTGAAGGCCCTTGGTCGCATCAGTGGGGTCCAATCTCAGTGGCCTCCTCAGCAGGAAAGAATATTCTGGTATGTTCTCCAAACACAGCCCAGCTGTCTTCTGGCCAGTTTCTTTGCCTTGCACAGAGGATGGAGCAGACAGGTTTCTGGCCTTGTTTAATTTCCCCATTCTTGATTGATAATTTTAGCATCAGCAGGAAAGCTGTTCTGGGCTCGCTGCCTGGAACATCGCATCAGGAGCCTGTGTTTGCTGGCATCCCCAGAGCTCCCTCACAGGTATCCCACCTGCCAAGAATAAGAAAGCAAGAAGAATCAGTTTAGTTTCCAGACTGAGTTTCCTATCTTCCCTTTGGAGATCAGTCCACAGTATTGCCACAACACGCAGAATGTTCCCTAGCCCACCTATGAAGGCTGGGAGAAGCGTTCCGGTGTGTGCTGCTAATTCCTGCTGGCTGGAGTGAGTTGAAAGGTTGGCTCTCCACAGCCCACTGCTAATGTAGAAACCTGCTAAGAAAATAAAGAGCTGTGTTGTTCCAGGTGGAACTGCATCTCCTGCAGATGTTCACTGGAATAAAACTTGCAGTTCCTCAGCTCTGCATTAGGTTTGAAAAGTACAACGTCAGTGATTAGGGTGTTAACCATAAACTGGTTTCTGCGTACAGTCAAGCAGTCTCTCAACCCAGCCATGAGCTGAGGGTGTTTAACACTTCCCTGAAGCACTCCAGAGTCACCTCCAGAGCTGCAGCACTAGGAGGGATCTGAGTCTTCAGGAGATTGCCTGGGAGCAGCTCCAGAGGATCTGTCTTGCTATTCTTGCTGTCTTCAGCAGCATACCCCAAGCCTGACCTTGCCATCACCATAACCAGCCACAGGTAACTCAGCCCTACCCAAAATTCTAGCAAGGGTTCTGGAATTATAATGAAAGTTGTGTTTCTTTTTTAAAATGGAGTGGAACTTTCAAAAGAGGTTTCAGTGGCATGCTCATAAATTCCTTTGAACTGGATGACTACATTTGTTTTATTTTATGGGAGCCCCTTGTTGCAGGGCTGCTCTTCTCAGCTGTCTGCTAGACAGTGGAAAGAGAAGAAGGGCTCATTACCCCCTCTTGAGTCATCCTCTTTCTTCTCACCCTAATTATAGTGAATTGAGTTCAAGTCTGTTGAAGTGGAAGTTACAGTTTCCTAAAAACACAGTGGGAGGCAGTAGATCAAGAGGCCAGCTATAGGCTGTGGCTAGACCACAGCAGGAAACGTGTGGTACAGATCTGAGGGTGATAATGTGCTGTGATACAAGTACAGCAGAATACAGCATTACTGCCCTTTCTCCACAATGGCCAGGCTGTGAAAAAGTAGAGCAAAATAAAGCAGGAATGTCTGTTAAACTTGTCTGCTTGTTCTGTGGGAGACCTGAAGTTCATAAAGGTGATGGTTATCTGTTTTCAGGAGGCAGAGGTGATGTGTCCAGGCTGGGGCCCACAGCTCAGCAGTGCTAATAAACTGGGTTACTCCCTTCTTATTTTTCAGGGAAAGTGTTTGACAACTGTAACCTAACACCTGTCTTTATGTTCCTTTGGTGTCCTAGTCCTCTCTCAGAGTGCTGGCTCAAGATTTTGGTGCCATGGTCAACAACCCCCACCTGAGTGATGTCCAGTTCCAGGTGGACAGCGGGGATGTCCTCTACGCCCACCTGTTCGTGTTGTACTCACGGTGTCCAGCGGCGGCTCAGGCTGTAAGTGCTGGTGGCATTCCTGAGAGCCCAGGCTGCCCCTCCCACAGCCAGCCAGTGCCCCAAACCAGCACAGAGCACTGCTGGGTTTAATGGCAGCTGCCTCTGCACCTGCAGTGGTCTTTCAGCTTAGGAAACCATAACAGATTCTGACAAAGTGGTGAAAGATGTGGTACTTTATTGAGGCACTTTATGGGGAGTCAAGGATCCTTGCATTCCACCCATGAGCAATGAAGGAAGCTTCCCAAGTACTTCTTGCCCTTGAATTTTTGTTCCTGTACAAGCACAGCCTGCTTTGTCCATCTTGGTGTGTCCTGTCTGTCACCCAGGCTGGGAAGTGTGAGCAAAGAGTAGTAAGATTCTGGGAAGTACTTTAAAATAATCTACACAGAGGTTTTGTCACTCTTGCTTTGGAGGTATCTGCACTGACTGCTTTTTGCAAGGCTAGTGAAGGAGTTCTTTTGTTCCCAGAGCATTTTAGGTTAAATAGCTTCCAGCCTGCTCTTGTGCAGCTTCCAGATAAATTCAAAACAGACCAGATGAAACTCCCTTATAAGAGGTGTAGATAACTCTGGAAGTTGTGCTCTGGGAAGTCATTTGATTCCAAAACTAAGTGGATAACTCTAAGACCACCTTTTACATGTGTGACTAAGATAAGTAGTTGAAGTCCATCACAGTTTACAGCTGCAGGGTCAGGAAGGACATGGCCTGTTCCATACACAGCTCTGCGTAGCTCCCCCACCGTGGCATCCTGGTCCTGCAGTAGGGCATGGGCGAATGGAAGTAGCTAGTGGGAACAAGGATCAGTGTAGGTGTTGTGTTGCTTTATTAGCAAACAGACTTTGCTTTCCCTGCCCCAGGTGCACAGCGAGGGGTTGGTGGTGGAGGAGGATGGGGCTGCGCCGACACGCCGGGTGCTGCTGAGCGATGTGTCAGCAGAGGCCGTGGGAGCCTTCCTGCGGTACCTCTATGCTGCTGACACCAACATCCCTGCTGGGCTGTGGCCCCAGCTGCAGGCTCTGGCTGCCAGGTATGTATCTTGAGCATGTGTTGGATCCCCTCAGGCTTTCAGCCACACAGACGCCAGTTTGAGATCTTCTGTTGGAGTTTTAGCAGCTTACAAATTCCATGGTCTTCCGCTACATCTTAAATGAAACTCACGTGTAAGGACATCCTGCCCTCAGCTTTTCCACCCATGTGAGAGTTTCTACGTTCAGTATGTGCTCAACAGCCTTTGGCTGAATGTTTTGTCTTAGGATGTCTGTTGGCAGCTGATGTTGAAGATGATGAGCACAACTTCTGTATGTGATTCTCACTTCATCTGATCAACACTTGCACAATGTATTGGATTCTCAGACTTTAAAGTGATGTGTCAGCCATGCTCTCAGTCATGGTCCTAGGCATGAACTAAGAGCTTGAAACAGGAGCAGTTGCTGAGATGTGGGGGGGGACATAGGGTGTGCCACATGTATGTAGAGAGTTGCTCTGTGACTCCAAAAAGCCAGAATTCTTGCGCATGGCAGATATTATCCAGCCCCAACCATTCCATGGGGCTTTCCCATTGCCCATGGGTAAGGGCATTTAGTATAATCATGTAGCTGTTAAGTCTCAAACACAGAAAAGGAAGAATGTGCCTGATACTTTCACGTGAGTGGCACCTGGAAAAGAGTGTTTGAAATTTTAGGAGAGTACTGGATCTTGCACATCTTAGGAAACTCAACTCAGCATCCTCATGTAAATTCCTTACAAAGCTCACAAAAGTGATCTGACAGCTAAATGATGAAAAAATACTGGAGGAGGAAATACTAATGTTACTACTGTATCCTTGCAGGTTTGGTGTGAGGGAACTGATGGCAGAATGTGAAAACAATGCTAGAGAGAGCCAGGTGTCTTCTGGAGTGGATTCAGAAGATGATCTTATCTCTGTGAGGGATGATGAAGATTTTGAGGACAGAGCTGAGAACTTCCATGACCTCTTGAAGTCAGTGTGGGTGGGTGAAGATGAGGAAGAAGTAGATATGATGAACCTTGAGTGCCAGAAGGAAGATGACAATGAGGTGGGTGAACAGGAGCTGGAAGAAATCTACGAGTTTGCTGCAACTCAGAGAAAGATGGCTCAGGGGGAAAGAGAGGTGAGTGAAGGAGCACACTGCAGCATCTACAGTGACACTGAGGCAGCCCAAGGTACAAACCAGCAACCTGAGGAGGAAGAGGTAAAGAGACTTGAACCTGCTTCAGTAAGCAACAGCCTCAAAGATCTGAGGGATGGCAACGGCATGGAAAGATCTGAATGTGACTTGTCTTCTCAAGAAGAGAAGATGCGGAATATAAATAGGTGCAAGAGCATGAATGATCCACAGACCACTATTGTGCCTCACCGCAGTGAACCTCAGAAATGGGATGGAGCATCCCATGGTGCTAATGAAGGAGGGGCTGTTGGGGAATGTGAGTGTGTGAAGGATTCCAAATTGCCTCAGGTCTCACGTGACAAGGCAGATCACTGTGAAGAGCACTTTCCTGGTTTCCAAGGTGATACTAATTTAAATGACAGCTATGAACATTTGTTTTCTGCCTTGCAGGGGGATCACTATGAGCCTTCCCCAGTGAAAGAAGTTACTAGAGAATCAGGAAAGTCCCCTAGTGAAAAACATGTTGATCTTAATGATTCACTTCTGTTCAGCAAGTCACAGAAAGACCGCTGTCCATGTAAGAATGGTTTTTGTGGGAGTCCAACTCGCCAGTCTTATGTGTCCCTTTTTCCTGCTCTTGGCTCTTCACCTGCATCTCCAAAATCAGAGGGAAAGTTCACCAGGGATCATGTTTCAACACCAAGGCAAAACAAAAAGGAGAAATCATTCCCATCTGATGAAATACACTCCCAGAAAGCCAAGGAGCTGGGTGCTGCATCAAGAAACAAGATCACAGTTTCTCCAGCAGAGCTTCCTCACAGTGAATCAAACAAGCACACACTTGTCCCAGTGTTGTCATCACCAGGCAGGACTCAGGATGCTGCAGCTCAGGGGATCCATGAGGGTGACGCTATTGTTTTATCTTCTGATGATGATGAAATGGAGTTGCAAAAAGACAAGAAGTTGCCAGCATCCATCTCTCCTCTGAAGAAAATGGAAATCCCTGGGCACCAGAAGTGTACAGACATAAAACAAGGTCCTGAGATACCAAAACTTGACCATAACTCATCAGTCCCTGAAACAGAGCAGAGATCAGCCCAGGTCTCGTGTAGCAATACAGACACAGTGTGTGTACATGGTGATGTAAAGTTGTCCTCTGAATTTTCTCTCAGCAGACAAACAGGTGCTTGTACAGAGACCAAACAGAGTCCAAACCCAAGCCCTGGGAAAAGGCTCAGTCATGAAATGTCTCCAGGGACAGATAGCTCCTGGCTTGTGCCAGGAACACCAGTTTTGAGCAGAAGCAGAAGCTTCTCAACACAGACTCAGGTCGCAAGTATTAATTCTTTAAAGGGTCCAGGATCTAAATGCAGCACAAAGAATTTAGCAGCAGGTAATAGTAACCATGAAATGACTGGAAATGTAATAAAAGTTCATGAAACAACATTGTCAAACAAACATTTGCCTATGGAGAACTCAGCCAGTGAAAGGAGCCCACCCAGCAGCCCAGCAGCAGGATCCTTTTTCAAAAACTCCCTTCCAGTTTCTCCAGTGGATCCAGTTCTCCTCTCCCCTTGCCACACCAACACAGAAAGCAAATGTGCCAATATCTCAGGTTTACCCACATCGGTGCCTCCATGCCAGGAGCAGCTGCTGGAAGATAAAACAAACATCAGTGTGGTTGAGCTGGAGGACAGTGACAGGGAATTAAGTCTGCCTTCTCTGGGAAGCAGTGTCCTGCTGTGTGAGGAGCCCCCAGTCCCTGGTGATGACTGCTGGCATGTTGAGTATCTGTCACCAGTCAGAGGTGACAGCCACAACTCTGGCCAGGTAAGCCATGCAAAGACCAGCATGGCCAGCAGCCCCAGCCCTGGCTCTTGGCAGGAGCAGGGGGAGAGCCCAGTCCAGGTGCAGGGAATTAAGGGCAGCACCCCTCTCCGAGGAATTCCTGCTGGCAGGAGAACAGCTTTGCACTGCCCTGAGAAGAGCCCTATTGAGCCATGTTCATCAGTGGGCAGCAGAGCCAGTTACCTGGACTCCAAAATCTGGGATGACTGGAATGGAGAAGAGAAGGAAGATGAATTGCCAGAGATCCTTCCTCTGTCTCAAAGGCTGGCAGCTGCAGCAGGGGCTGGTCAGATGGATCCTGTCAAGACTCCTGGTAAGAGCTTGTATTGATACTAGATTTATTGGACTAAGTTAAACTGGTTCTATTTTAGTGCTTATCTTACCTGTGGTTCACTTGATGCACTGAAAGAGTCTTTGGGCCTTTTGATGCAAAGGAGTTGGCAGGGCCAGGCATAAAGAAGGTGCAGTCATTTGTTGTGGGAAAGAGTCTGTCTAGATGTGGGATTCCTGGGGTGTAGCCACGTGTCTCATTGTCACCAGTCCTTTGGTAGTGACAATACTCCTTGCAGAAGCTGTGGGTACTTGAAGAGAGAAAAACCAACCCAAACAGAACAAAACACAGCCTCCAGCCTGCCTACCAGTGATTGATGTCACAGTATTTAATTAAATATACTATTAATTATGCCATATTAAATTATTAGTTTAAGATATGTTTAGAACATAATGTGTGAGACTGACTGTGCTTCACGGTATCAGTAAACTGGTATCATTAAATCAGTATCTAACTCCAGACCCCAGTAGCTTGATTTGCTCAATTTTTTGTGCATCAAGTCTTCATTATAAAATTTCCTTCCTGGGAGAAGGACCACTGCACAGAATTTAGTCAACATGGTTTAACTCCTTTCTAAATGTTGTTTGTTCTAACAAAGCCCTAAATGGCCTCATTTTCAGGTAGGACATACGCTCCAATTTAAGCTGTTTTCTGATATAAAGTCAATGAAAACCAAGTATCCTGATTGAGGGGGGAAAGAGTGTTGACTGTTCTGTGCAATATGAAGCTGAGTAATAACTAAAGCAGCTTATAACAAAGTAGCTGCTATTAAACAATTATTAAATAATACTAGATTTCTGCCACTAAGAGACGTTACCAGCCATTTTAAGTCCATTCTATACTGATTCTCATGACAGTAATTTCATTGTGCTGCAGAACCTTCCTGTCAGGAGAAGGACAGGTCCTCCAATAGTCCAGTGACACCCATGCCAGCTTATTCCATCATGGAGACCCCACAGCTGAAGAAGGAGCTGAGCAGGTAAGCATTGCCTCGCCCAGGATGGCTCTCTGTGAGAGGAACCTGCTGGCAGGTAGTATGAAAGAAGAAGGAACCATGGTGAAGCTCCAGCATGTGCTTTCTGAGGTCACATCACACTTTTACAGCTGCACTTCCTTGCCTGAACCTCTCACTGAGCTGTGACAGTGGAAGGTGCAGCGTTATTTTACCTAAACTCCCACCTCTCTCTTTCAGATTTGGTGTCCGTGCTCTCCCAAAACGCCAGATGGTGTTGAAGCTGAAGGAGATATTCCAGTACACTCACAGGGATGGGGACTCTGACTTTGAGGATGAAATCCCCTATTCCCAGCCCCTCCCACAGAAGTCCCCAGCCAAACGGCTGAGGCAGCCCAAGGCAGGGGCAGCTGCGGGGAGGAATCGTGCCAGCGCCTCCCGGGCTGTGGGCAAGGGGAAGCAGCTTGCCAAGGCTTCTGCAGTGCTCCCTAGGGATAAGGCTGGTGGTGCATCCCATGGAACAGGCTGTGACGCACCAAAGGAAGGAACTAAAGTGACACATCACCCAGAAGGAGCCAAAGAGCAGGAAAGGCCATGTGTGTCCCTGGCAGCTGATGGCAAGGAGATCCCGGCATCCCAGGAGTCAACAGGTTCTTCTGTGGATGGAAGTGACATCTCCTTTGGTTCACAGAGGTGAGACAGTGAAATCTGAGACGAAACACTCACTGGTGCAGGACAGAGATGAGGTATGAATGAGACAAACAGAGTTGTGTGTCCCTGTGGCCTACAGTGGCCCTGCCACCTCCTTGAGTGTGTCACATGGAGGTCAGCACACTCCTACAGAAGAAACAGGCTTTGAATTTTCAGTCTAATTCCCACCGAACTATTCTCGGAACATAAAAGGGCTGCTTATGACGAAGGCCCAAATCTGGTATACCTGGTCTGCAGGTCAGTGACACAGAGCACTCCATGCTGCCTGAGAACCTGCAGCTGGAGTTGGGAGAGGATGGCACAGACCCCTTGGCAAGGCCTGCCAGAAGGGAAGGGCCAGGAGCCAGTACTTCCATACAGCTCTGGGCTGGGTGAGCAGGACCAGTGTTGTCCTGGCTGGGATGGGAAGTTTGCAGAAGCCCTGCCATGTTCTTCTTCATTCATTTGTGGGAGCTGGTAATGCAGGGTCTGTGATCCCACAGAGGGAAGTCATAAGGCTTCACCATCAGAGATTTGGGGAGCTCTGGGCCTGTCCTTGTTGGCCTGTTCTTTCTTTGACCTCTGGTCTGTTTCTTCCTGCCTTTAGTTCCTTTGTGAATGGATTTGAAACCTGTGCTTTTGCATCTGAGGAGGAGGAAGAGGAGTTTCCAGCGTCTCAAGCAGCAGCTCGCGAACAGGAAAAGCTGGAGGCAGTAAAGTGCTACATCCGCTCAAACACGGCCCTGTACAACAGGATTCTCTTCTATGAGCCCATTGAGCTGGCTGATCTGCATGCAGAGCTCAAACAGAATGGCATTAAAATTTCCAAGGCAAAGCTGCTGGACTTTCTAGATTCTCAGTGCATCACAACTACCATGGCCAGAGCCCGGAAAGAGATGCAACAGAAAAGGAAGGAGAGCAGAAAACAGAGAAGGCGATACTGAGTGAAGCCCACTCCCCCCCCTGAAAATTGTGTACATGGAGGCCTTGCTGCCAAGCTGGAAAGCCCGTTCCCAGCTGGTGCTCCAGCAGGAGGCAATGGGTGGAGCACGGATGTCACCTTGTGGCGAGGTGACATCCCGGAGAACAGGCCTGAGCTACACTCCCATTGCCAGCCCTCTGCTCCGATTGCACAAACCCCTCATGGCTGCCCTGCCACAGCTCACCTGGGGCCTCTTTGCACCCAGTTTGATTCTTATGCCTTTTCTTTCCGTTTTTCTGATAGATTTTAGGTCCTCAACTTTTCTTTGTGCTGGTGCTTTCCTCAGTGACACTTGCCAGGACCTATTCCCTGGATTTGAGCTGTGAAATGTTTCACCCTTCATGTTCCAGGATTCAATCCACTCTGTCAAGCACTGCCTGTTTACACCCCTGTGACTTCCATCTTCACTTCTTCAGCACAGTTCACACTGCTGATTTTTAAGGCAGGGAATGCTGTGGAGATGTCTAGGCGGCTTTTTTTCTGTCCTTGGTTCACTTGGCAATCTCTACTAAAATTTCAAAATTTGTGTTTCTGAAGTAGCTTCAGAATAAGAGAGGGGTTTGTTCTGTTCCCTTTGTGACTCTTCCCAAAAGTGCCTCTGACACCTGATGTCATGGGAAAGCCCTTTCGATGGGAAAATGCAGTGGGATGTGTCCATTTGCCCAAAGGTTGTGTGTTAAAGTCATTCTACTCCATTTCCTGAGCACCCCTTTCCCCACTCGGGGTGGCCTGAGTGTGTCCCAAGGAAAGATGTCTTTAAGAAAATATTTAAGTGAGCACTGGAAGTTTTCAGCACTTCTCACACCCTGAGCTAAACCTGCTGCTTGGATCAGTCCAATTTCCAAACTGGACGGATCCCAGTTGTACAGTGGGATTCCAGGGGAAGTCTGGGACCCTAAATAGTCATAATTTACATATTGACTTTCACAACAACTGACTTTTGTGTGTTCCGGCAGCTCTGAGTGTGCAGACTCACTAAAAAAAGTGGACACAACACAAAAGACAGCGGATTTCTGGATGTCTTTAAATATGTAAGACATACAAATTCTTTTATATTTTTGATACATGGTTTCCTTTTTATTTACATTATATAAAATAAACAATTTAAATCCTGTCCATTCTCATATGGAACAGTAAAGACAGCAATGTACAGAAAACAGGAACTTTATTAAACTAGACTATGCTTCCCAGTTTCAACTAGGGGCTGAAGACATTACTGGGAAGCCTATACATAAAGAAAACATCAACTATCTTTAAACACGAGCAATTAAAAACTTCAAATGGAGGTGAAGAACACTTCTGGAAAACCTACTTTTCCTAACAACTAAGGGGTTCCTGTGCCTATATAAAAACTGGGGATCCTAAAACTATTGGCCTCACCAGCGCCCTGCAAAGGGCCACAAGCACTGCCCTGCTCCTGCCAGCCACACCATTGCTGACACAGGCCAGGGGCCCTTGGCCTTCTTGCCTACCTGGGCTCACGTGGCTCAGGTTCACCTGCTGTCCACCGGCACCCCCAGGGCCTTTCCTGCCGGCAGCCTTTCCACACTCTGCCCCAAGCTGCGGCTGCAGGGCCTTCTTGTGGCCCAAGGCCAGCACCCAGCACTTGGGCCTCTGCAACCTCCAGCCCCTGCTCTCGGCCCAGCCAGCCTGGCCAGGGCCCTCTGCAGAGATTTCCCACCCTGCGGCACGCCGCACTCCCACCCCACTTGGTCTCCTCACCCATTTGCTTCTGGAACGCTCAAGCCCCTCCTCAACATCATCAAGACAGATATTCCACCGGCTTGGGCCCTGCTGCACTGATCCAGCAGGACAGCACCAGTGCCCAGCACTGCCTGGGCCTGGCCAGGAGCCTCTGGGGAAGGCAGCCCAGAGAGAGAGAGCCTGGGTGAGCCGTGGCCTGGGACAGGGGCCTCGTCCCAGGAGGTTTGACTCCGAAGGCTCCGAAGCCCTTGTGCAAAACCATCCATCGCGGTGCCCCCCCAGCTCATAGGTAACATTAAGCAAAAACAGCAAAGTACAGAAAACAGGCACTTTATTGAACTAGACTACTCTTCCCAGCTTCAACTAGCGGCTGAGAACGTTGCTGGGAAGCCTATCCCTAAAAAACCTAAACTGGAACTCTTTGAAAAACTTCAGCGGGGGGTGGAGAAAACTTCGGGGAAACCTACTTTTCCTAACAACTAAGGGGTTCCTGTGCCTATATAAAAACTGGGGATCCTAAAACTATTGGGCGGGAACATCCCAGTGCCCAGGCTCAGCACTGGTCATACGTTCCCTGCCCTGTCCAGCGAGCCCAGAGTGGAGCTGGAGCTGGAGACTCAGAGGAGAGGCGAGAAGTGGAGTCTCCTCCTCTTCCAAATGCCAGGTGGTCTTCGCCTCTTCCTTCTCGGCACTGGCCTCTGCCGGGAGCTCTGGCGCAGGCAGCGCCTCATCAGGGCACGGTTCTGCAGCAGCAGCCGCAGCACCTTCTTGGAGCAGCCGTGGCCCTGGCAGCTCGGGCGTGCAGAGGCCGAGGCGCTCTGGCTCTTCTCCTGCAAGACACAGCACAGGGAGCTCGATGCAAGGGGCAGAAGGGCCTGCCGGAGGCTGCTGAGCCCTGTGGCGCTGCCTTTGGCCTCTCGTGCCAAAGAGAGCCTGGGGCCTGGCCGGGCTGCCCCGGGCACAGGCTGCAGCAAGAAGAGCTCCGGCCGGAGCCTCTGCCGGGGCTCCCTGGGGCTCAGCCTGGGCCCCGTTGCTGCCCGGCAATGGCCTCAGCCCCGCTCGGCCTGTGCGCCTTGGCCCGAGGGCTGCCCCAGGGGCCCAGCAGCCTCGGGGCTGCCCAGCTCTGCTCCCCCATGGGGGCCCTCAGCCCTCGCCCAACACCCTCCTGGCCCAAGGCCTTGGCCACTCCTGGCCCCCAGCACCGTCCCACCTGCCTGAGCCCCTCGCTCACCTCTCCCCAGCGTCTCCAGAGCCACTCGCCGAGGACCCAGCCGAGCTTCATGGTCCTCAGCAGCAGGCCCAAAGCCCCGAAGACGAAGGGCAGCGCCTCCAGGACCAACCAGACGTCCCTCATAGGCGCCACGTCCTCTTCTTCCGGGGCCTGGGGAAGCACGTCCCAGCTCCCTGTCTCCACAGCAGCGGGGTGGCAGGAAGGCTCCAGTGGCCGGACCAGGAGCAGCAGCACCGCGACCTGCAGCAGCGCGGAGAGCAGCTGGCGGACCATGCTGCTGCTGACGGACGAGCTGCCACCTCTGCCAGGCTCTGCGCGTCCTTCCCAGCCGACGTCTGCCTGGGCTCTGGGCACAGCAACGGGCCGGGCGCCCTGATCAACGGCCGCGCTGTCCCCAAAGGCTGTGATGTCACAGGGCCGTTGCCTGGGACAGGAGCAATGGGTGGCCATGTCGTCACAAAGAACTCGGGCTGCAGGAATGGCTGCCGGGGTCTTCCCGAACATCAAACCGCGCAGCTTTGTTGCAGAGCCGGGCCCAGGCTGAACCTCAGGACTTTAGGGCAACATGCCCAAGCTTCATCGGCTTGAAATAATGAACTTCTCAGCCCAGGCTGGGCTTCAAGCTCCTCATTTGAGTGGTCATCCAATGCATGACAAGGCTGGGATGTCTCGACATGTTCAAGGGCCAATATGGAGTAGACAGTTTGGGAAGGCAGCACCTGCCTAGGCCAGCAGCACTGGGCAAAGGAGGAGGGCGCAATGCGCTCAGGAGCTCGGGAGAAAAGGAGCCTGTGTCCTCCAAACACTTGAGACAGACCCCACCTCTTGGGTGTGATGGCCTAGCCCACGCTCTCCCTGCACTCGCATACAGGCAACTCTTGCAGCACTCCTCTGTCTCCTTTGTGCACGCTGGCCTTTCCCAGCGCCATGCTCAGCACAGGCCTCTCCATTGCAGGGCCAAGAGCTGCGCTTGCAGGATCCTTGGGGTCCCTTCCAACCGCTCTGTGATTCTTTAATTCCACATCCTCTTGTCCTGGCCCTGGTTCCCTGGGAGCACAGCCCGACCCCCACCTGGCTGCAGCCTCCTGGCACGCAGTTGCCGAGAAGGAGGAGGTCCCCCCTACAAAGTCTCCTCCAGGATGAGCCCCCCAGGCTCTCTCAGCCCCTGCTCATGGGACACATGCTCCAGACCCCTCCCCAGCTCCCTTCCCTTCCCTCAATCTGCTCCAGCCCCTCAATGTCCTTCCCCAATTCAGGGCCCACAGCTGGACACAGCACTCGAGCTGTGGCCTCACCAGCGCCCTGCAAAGGGCCACAAGCACTGCCCTGCTCCTGCCAGCCACACCATTGCTGACACAGGCCAGGGGCCCTTGGCCTTCTTGCCTACCTGGGTTCACCTGGCTCAGGTTCACCTGCTGTCCACCGGCACCCCCAGGGCCTTTCCTGCCGGCAGCCTTTCCACACTCTGCCCCAAGCTGCGGCTGCAGGGCCTTCTTGTGGCCCAAGGCCAGCACCCAGCACTTGGGCCTCTGCAACCTCCAGCCCCTGCTCTCGGCCCAGCCAGCCTGGCCAGGGCCCTCTGCAGAGATTTCCCACCCTGCGGCACGCCGCACTCCCACCCCACTTGGTCTCCTCACCCATTTGCTTCTGGAACGCTCAAGCCCCTCCTCAACATCATCAAGACAGATATTCCACCGGCTTGGGCCCTGCTGCACTGATCCAGCAGGACAGCACCAGTGCCCAGCACTGCCTGGGCCCGGCCAGGAGCCTCTGGGGAAGGCAGCCCAGAGAGAGAGAGCCTGGGTGAGCCATGGCCTGGGACAGGGGCCTCGTCCCAGGAGGTTTGACTCCGAAGGCTCCGAAGCCCTTGTGCAAAACCATCCATCGCGGTGCCCCCCCAACTCATAGGTAACATTAAGCAAAAACAGCAAAGTACAGAAAACAGGCACTTTATTGAACTAGACTACTCTTCCCAGCTTCAACTAGCGGCTGAGAACGTTGCTGGGAAGCCTATCCCTAAAAAACCTAAACTGGAACTCTTTGAAAAACTTCAGCGGGGGGTGGAGAAAACTTCGGGGAAACCTACTTTTCCTAACAACTAAGGGGTTCCTGTGCCTATATAAAAACTGGGGATCCTAAAACTATTGGGCGGGAACATCCCAGTGCCCAGGCTCAGCACTGGTCATACGTTCCCTGCCCTGTCCAGCGAGCCCAGAGTGGAGCTGGAGCTGGAGACTCAGAGGAGAGGCGAGAAGTGGAGTCTCCTCCTCTTCCAAATGCCAGGTGGTCTTCGCCTCTTCCTTCTCGGCACTGGCCTCTGCCGGGAGCTCTGGCGCAGGCAGCGCCTCATCAGGGCACGGTTCTGCAGCAGCAGCCGCAGCACCTTCTTGGAGCAGCCGTGGCCCTGGCAGCTCGGGCGTGCAGAGGCCGAGGCGCTCTGGCTCTTCTCCTGCAAGACACAGCACAGGGAGCTCGATGCAAGGGGCAGAAGGGCCTGCCGGAGGCTGCTGAGCCCTGTGGCGCTGCCTTTGGCCTCTCGTGCCAAAGAGAGCCTGGGGCCTGGCCGGGCTGCCCCGGGCACAGGCTGCAGCAAGAAGAGCTCCGGCCGGAGCCTCTGCCGGGGCTCCCTGGGGCTCAGCCTGGGCCCCGTTGCTGCCCGGCAATGGCCTCAGCCCCGCTCGGCCTGTGCGCCTTGGCCCGAGGGCTGCCCCAGGGGCCCAGCAGCCTCGGGGCTGCCCAGCTCTGCTCCCCCACGGGGGCCCTCAGCCCTCGCCCAACACCCTCCTGGCCCAAGGCCTTGGCCACTCCTGGCCCCCAGCACCGTCCCACCTGCCTGAGCCCCGCGCTCACCTCTCCCCAGCGTCTCCAGAGCCACTCGCCGAGGACCCAGCCGAGCTTCATGGTCCTCAGCAGCAGGCCCAAAGCCCCCAAGACGAAGGGCAGCGCCTCCAGGACCAACCAGACGTCCCTCATTGGCGCCACGTCCTCTTCTTCCGGGGCCTGGGGAAGCACGTCCCAGCTCCCTGTCTCCACAGCAGCGGGGTGGCAGGAAGGCTCCAGTGGCCGGACCAGGAGCAGCAGCACCGCGACCTGCAGCAGCGCGGAGAGCAGCTGGCGGACCATGCTGCTGCTGACGGACGAGCTGCCACCTCTGCCAGGCTCTGCGCGTCCTTCCCAGCCGACGTCTGCCTGGGCTCTGGGCACAGCAACGGGCCGGGCGCCCTGATCAACGGCCGCGCTGTCCCCAAAGGCTGTGATGTCACAGGGCCGTTGTCTGGGACAGGAGCAATGGGTGGCCATGTCGTCACAAAGAACTCGGGCTGCAGGAATGGCTGCCGGGGTCTTCCCGAACATCAAACCGCGCAGCTTTGTTGCAGAGCCGGGCCCAGGCTGAACCTCAGGACTTTAGGGCAACATGCCCAAGCTTCATCGGCTTGAAATAATGAACTTCTCAGCCCAGGCTGGGCTTCAAGCTCCTCATTTGAGTGGTCATCCAATGCATGACAAGGCTGGGATGTCTCGACATGTTCAAGGGCCAATATGGAGTAGACAGTTTGGGAAGGCAGCACCTGCCTAGGCCAGCAGCACTGGGCAAAGGAGGAGGGCGCAATGCGCTCAGGAGCTCGGGAGAAAAGGAGCCTGTGTCCTCCAAACACTTGAGACAGACCCCACCTCTTGGGTGTGATGGCCTAGCCCACGCTCTCCCTGCACTCGCATACAGGCAACTCTTGCAGCACTCCTCTGTCTCCTTTGTGCACGCTGGCCTTTCCCAGCGCCATGCTCAGCACAGGCCTCTCCATTGCAGGGCCAAGAGCTGCGCTTGCAGGATCCTTGGGGTCCCTTCCAACCGCTCTGTGATTCTTTAATTCCACATCCTCTTGTCCTGGCCCTGGTTCCCTGGGAGCACAGCCCGACCCCCACCTGGCTGCAGCCTCCTGGCACGCAGTTGCCGAGAAGGAGGAGGTCCCCCCTACAAAGTCTCCTCCAGGATGAGCCCCCCAGGCTCTCTCAGCCCCTGCTCATGGGACACATGCTCCAGACCCCTCCCCAGCTCCCTTCCCTTCCCTCAATCTGCTCCAGCCCCTCAATGTCCTTCCCCAATTCAGGGCCCACAGCTGGACACAGCACTCTGTGAGCTGTGGCCTCACCAGCGCCCTGCAAAGGGCCACAAGCACTGCCCCGCTCCTGCCAGCCACACCATTGCTGACACAGGCCAGGGGCCCTTGGCCTTCTTGCCTACCTGGGTTCACCTGGCTCAGGTTCACCTGCTGTCCACCGGCACCCCCAGGGCCTTTCCTGCCGGCAGCCTTTCCACACTCTGCCCCAAGCTGCGGCTGCAGGGCCTTCTTGTGGCCCAAGGCCAGCACCCAGCACTTGGGCCTCTGCAACCTCCAGCCCCTGCTCTCGGCCCAGCCAGCCTGGCCAGGGCCCTCTGCAGAGATTTCCCACCCTGCGGCACGCCGCACTCCCACCCCACTTGGTCTCCTCACCCATTTGCTTCTGGAACGCTCAAGCCCCTCCTCAACATCATCAAGACAGATATTCCACCGGCTTGGGCCCTGCTGCACTGATCCAGCAGGACAGCACCAGTGCCCAGCACTGCCTGGGCCCGGCCAGGAGCCTCTGGGGAAGGCAGCCCAGAGAGAGAGAGCCTGGGTGAGCCATGGCCTGGGACAGGGGCCTCGTCCCAGGAGGTTTGACTCCGAAGGCTCCGAAGCCCTTGTGCAAAACCATCCATCGCGGTGCCCCCCCAACTCATAGGTAACATTAAGCAAAAACAGCAAAGTACAGAAAACAGGCACTTTATTGAACTAGACTACTCTTCCCAGCTTCAACTAGCGGCTGAGAACGTTGCTGGGAAGCCTATCCCTAAAAAACCTAAACTGGAACTCTTTGAAAAACTTCAGCGGGGGGTGGAGAAAACTTCGGGGAAACCTACTTTTCCTAACAACTAAGGGGTTCCTGTGCCTATATAAAAACTGGGGATCCTAAAACTATTGGGCGGGAACATCCCAGTGCCCAGGCTCAGCACTGGTCATACGTTCCCTGCCCTGTCCAGCGAGCCCAGAGTGGAGCTGGAGCTGGAGACTCAGAGGAGAGGCGAGAAGTGGAGTCTCCTCCTCTTCCAAATGCCAGGTGGTCTTCGCCTCTTCCTTCTCGGCACTGGCCTCTGCCGGGAGCTCTGGCGCAGGCAGCGCCTCATCAGGGCACGGTTCTGCAGCAGCAGCCGCAGCACCTTCTTGGAGCAGCCGTGGCCCTGGCAGCTCGGGCGTGCAGAGGCCGAGGCGCTCTGGCTCTTCTCCTGCAAGACACAGCACAGGGAGCTCGATGCAAGGGGCAGAAGGGCCTGCCGGAGGCTGCTGAGCCCTGTGGCGCTGCCTTTGGCCTCTCGTGCCAAAGAGAGCCTGGGGCCTGGCCGGGCTGCCCCGGGCACAGGCTGCAGCAAGAAGAGCTCCGGCCGGAGCCTCTGCCGGGGCTCCCTGGGGCTCAGCCTGGGCCCCGTTGCTGCCCGGCAATGGCCTCAGCCCCGCTCGGCCTGTGCGCCTTGGCCCGAGGGCTGCCCCAGGGGCCCAGCAGCCTCGGGGCTGCCCAGCTCTGCTCCCCCACGGGGGCCCTCAGCCCTCGCCCAACACCCTCCTGGCCCAAGGCCTTGGCCACTCCTGGCCCCCAGCACCGTCCCACCTGCCTGAGCCCCGCGCTCACCTCTCCCCAGCGTCTCCAGAGCCACTCGCCGAGGACCCAGCCGAGCTTCATGGTCCTCAGCAGCAGGCCCAAAGCCCCGAAGACGAAGGGCAGCGCCTCCAGGACCAACCAGACGTCCCTCATAGGCGCCACGTCCTCTTCTTCCGGGGCCTGGGGAAGCACGTCCCAGCTCCCTGTCTCCACAGCAGCGGGGTGGCAGGAAGGCTCCAGTGGCCGGACCAGGAGCAGCAGCACCGCGACCTGCAGCAGCGCGGAGAGCAGCTGGCGGACCATGCTGCTGCTGACGGACGAGCTGCCACCTCTGCCAGGCTCTGCGCGTCCTTCCCAGCCGACGTCTGCCTGGGCTCTGGGCACAGCAACGGGCTGGGGACACTGATTGTCTTCTGCACTCTTCCGAAATGTTGTGATGTCACAGAATTGCAGAATCGTTTTTTGTGGAAGAGCTCTGTGAGATCACTGAGTCCCACCTGATATCCTATCCCTTCCGTGGTAACCCGACCAGAGCTCTGAGTGCTATACCTAAACTTTGTTTTAGCAGCTCCTGCCACAGGGAATCCACCCCCCACCTTGGTAGCTCATTCCAACATCTGATCACTCTTTATGGAAATAAATTATTCCTAATGTCCAACCCAAACCTCCTCTGATTCTGCGCTGCAAAATGCTTCACCCTTCACATTCGTGGATTCAATGCACTCTGTCAGCAGGTGCTTTTTACACCATTGTGTCTTCCATCTTCAGTTCTACAGCACAGTTTGTCCTGCTGTTTTTTAAGGCAGGGATGTTTTGTGAATGCATACAAGGCCTTTGTTTTTAACTTGGTTCACTTTGCAATTTGTACTAAAATTCCTACATCTGTGTTTCTGAAACACCTGCAGAACAGGGCCCTGTGGTGGGATTGTTGTGTCCAACCTGTTACCCATCACCACCATGGCAGTCAGAATGACCACAGTGTCCCACAGGTTGGGACAGGGTCTTTGTCAGTGAGTGCCACATCCAGTCCGTCCTAAAATACCTCCTACACTGGGGACACCTCCACCCCCCTGGGTAGCCCATTCCCATATCTGATCACCCTTTCTGGGTAGAAATCCTTTCTAGTGTCCAGTCTAAACCTCCAGTGGCGCAAGTATCAAGGGTCTGTAGCATAAAGTCCAGCTGGCCTTGGCTGGTTGGGATGCTGGGGAAGGGAAATTGCACTTTTCCTCTGCCACCTTTCTCACCAAGAGCTCCAAGCAATGAGTGTTTTGAGAAGTACAGGGCTTGCCTTAACTGGCCTTCCAGTTGAAGCTGTTCCCTCAGTGTACCTATATTTCTCTCAAGTACATACCTCGCATGTGGAAAAGCTTCAGTCCTACTTACCAGTCTTATTATGGGAATATAAATATCCCTTCCCAGTATTTTTGTTCTGGTTTTAGGTAAGACTTATATCCACAAAGATTTTGTGATCTATTATTACATTTTTACCTTCACTGAATGCAGCATCCCAGTTCAGCGGGTATAAATTAAATCATTCAAATCACATTGTGTCTTAAAACACTTTACTGTGTTAGGAAAAAAAAGTTGAATTTTAATGCCACACCTTTGCTGTCAGGGTTTGGAGCTGACTACTTTGTAGATGCTTGCCTTGATGCCTCCTTATTGCTGAAGTTGGCAGAATGTAATTCTAAAAGTTTGCTTAGATTATGAGAAAAGGATTTAAAATCTTTTGAAGCCTTCAAGACCACAAGGACACATCTGAAAGACACTGCAAATTATCTGAATCCTATCTCATTCTCCTGCTTCATTAATCCCTGAGAAAAGCAGGCCTGCCTGAGTTAACACTGGTGTTGCCATCTGCTAGTGCTAATGCATTGCCAAACAATTCAATTTGTAGATATTTCCCTAGTTTTTACCTTCCTAATGCATTCTTCTTTGTCTTGGAAGATACACTGTCATAATTTTTTATTTCCAGCTGTAGAGTAAGTTACCAAAACTAGTTTTGTACTTCTGTTGCTTTTAACACTTTCAATGCTGCCAAAAAAACCCCAACTAAAGTATTGGTTTTTTTCAATTAAAGGACTGTTATTGTCGTTGCACAACAATTCTGTCTTATGTGAGCACCATGTGAGTTTCTAAATTTGCTGTGACAATCAAATGTATGATTGATTTAGGATACTCCATAATTGTTTGTGTATTGTCACATTTCCTGACTGAAAAATGAAACAGCTTAAATGGGTTTAGTCTGAAAGGCTGTGCTGGAGATGCCTATGAAATAATTCTGCAAGTGAGAAGAGAGCTACTTTCTTACACAGACATTGTGTAGTCATCCTGTTCAATGGCATTTCATGAGTGGCTGTCATCCCTCCCCATGGTGAAGACCCTTGGAGGGCTCAGTCAAATTGAAAAAATAATGAGAATGCTGTAAAGCCCAGAGTGGTGACTGCAGTGCCTTTCCCTTGTACTGGGCCAACAGATCCACACTTACAGTGCCAGTGTTTAGATATGGGAGAGATAAATCCGAGAGCAAGCCTTCCTGCAGTCCTTCAAGGGGACATGAGCTGCCCGGAGAGTGCATTTCCAGTGTGCTGGCTTGCTTTCCACATCATCCCAGTATAAAATTTCTTCTGGAGGCATTGCATATCAGCTGTCTAATGGAACACAGAGTGCCTGGGAGAAGTGATGAAGCCCTTGGCAGAGCCATCCCTGTGATTACCCAGGGAAGATGTGGACTCCAAATCCCTGCAGATGTTCAAGGCCAGGTTGGATGGGGCTCGGAGCAACCTGGGATAGTGAAAAGTGTTCCTGCCCATGGCAGGTGGTGGAATGGGATGGGTTTTAAGGTCTCTTCCAACCCAAACCATGTGTGATTGCTAAGAATTGAAACTCATGCCCAAAATCAGCGCAATCCCACTGCTTCCTTCCCAACATTTTCGAGACCTGCGTTGCTCCAGCCCCTGACAGTGCCCAAGTTGGGCACCCATCTCCTGAAAGGACATGGAGCCCAGGTACAGATTTCTAGAGCTCTACTCTGGTGTCCTCAGGACATTTTCTTCTCCTCAGAAAGCGGTGGCTGCCATCGTGTCTTGTTCGCTGAGCCTCTGCAGCATAGGCATTCCCTTCCCGCCCGAAGCCCTGCTAAGGTCTCTTAGGGAAACCTTCCGGCGGCCGTGGCGGCTCGCCCAGCACACCGGGGGAAGGCTCCGGACGGAGCAGGCAGCAGGTGACAGGTACCGAGCCCTCAGGTGAGCCTGCTCCGCCGGCGCGGCAGCTCGGCCGCCATCTCGGGGCGCCCACAGCCCTGAGGCATACCGCCATAGCCCACCATTGGCCGTCACGTGACCGCGCCTCACGGCCGCGGAGCCAGCGAGGGAGCCGAGCGCGGCTGAGGGGCTGGGCTGGGAGCCGGCTGGGCGGCAGCGGGGACACCGGAGGGCTGGGGCGGGACTGCCGGTGGGGCTGGGCAGGGACCCAGCGGGGCTGGGAACCCCGGCAGGTCCCGCCGCCGCCCTCACCTGGGCAGCGCCGCATTCCCTCCCGGCTCCCCTTAGCCCCACGGCTGCCCCGGGTCCGCAGCGGTTCAGGGGGCTCGGTGCGCCCCCGCAGAGCCACCCCCTGGCCGATCGGGTAGAGCCCGGCCCGTCTGACCCGCCCCGCGTTTCCCTCCCGGAGCAGGTCTCCTGAAAGGAGCTGGAGATGATCTCCCACACGGATCGGAAAGAGGAACTGTGGTTCTCCCACGTCCGCGCCTACCGAGGGAAGAGCGAGGCAGTGCTGAGCAGCACTTGTGCAGGTAAGGAGATGGTACAATCATGGAATCATTAAGGTTGGGCAAAGCTCGCTATGATCATGGAGTCTGACCATTAACCCAGCACTGTCCAGTCATCTGTGAAGCCGTCGGTGAGAAAAACTACTCCAGGATTCCCAGACTCTACCAGAACGGTAAGATTTGTGATACCAGGATGGACCACGGTCCTCCCAGGGGTCCCTGGCAGCAGCCAGAGAAGGCAGGCAGGCCAGTGGTGTGTTCCTGGATGCTTTCCCAGACCCTGGCACTCTGACTTCAGAAACTCCTGAACTAGACATGCAATGTCTGAGTATCTCACAGCTCTCTGTGTATTTTCTTTCTGTCTGAAGTTGTGCATGTTTTAGTATCCGTGACAGCTTGCAGCCAGTAGTGCTACAGCATATTCAGCTGCTTTGTGAGTTGCTGCTTTCTTTAGTTTGCTTTAAAGCTGCCTTCTATAGCTTACTTCATGTCAGTTGTTCTTAATTCAGAGCAGATAGTGCAGGAGGGATCCCCACCCACCCCACGGGCCACTTGTGGTTTTATAGTCCTTTGCAATACCCTTACCAGCTGTGCCTTTATCTCCAATGCAGAAGCTGTTCTGTGCCTTTTATTATTCATGTCATGCTCTGTATCTCCCTCAGCTCTATTGGAATTTCTCTGAAATGGAGGATCTATCCCTGCCTTGCACACAGTCAGGCTATGGGGTTTGAGCTACAAGGGCAGAATTACATTCTCTTTATTCTTTGTTTTTCCCTAACAGTCATTAACATTTCATTAGCTGTTTTGTCTGCCTGTGAGCTGCAGTTTTCATTCATCTGCTCTAACTCCAAGGGGCTATTCGAGAATGATATCAAGAATATCCTAGGCCCATCCTAATATAGAGGCTGTTCCCCTCTGCAGTTCTTTGTTTACCTGCAGTAAATATCCCGTCATTCCCCTGTCACCTGGTTGGTCAGTATTATAATGCTCTGACACAGTTTATAGTCAGCCTTTGTGTCTGGATAACACAGAATTATCAGCATCTCCCCTTTCCCTTCCTTCCCACCTCATGACGGTCACTCATCCCACAGCAGCTGAGTTTCCTTACCAGTTTTGGTGAAGGATCAATGTCTTTGGGAATGCCTTTGGACTCCATATCTCCCTTTTGCTAAAATCAGTGACATCTCTGAAAAACTCCATGTGGATTCTCTTGAGAAACAGAGATCCAAGGGTACATTTAAGGTGATACTTAGGTTTTCTCCTAGTGTCTACACTTACTCTTGGAGCTTGTATGGGAGCTTAGGCCTGGTAGTCGTGGGCATATTAGAGGCCTAAGCATCAGCCCAAATTGGCATGGGCTGAGGAAGAACTACACTCTTCTGTCTCTCTTCCTTATTATTTTTTGCCATTTCAGGGTTTTTTTTGCCATTATGCTTCCAGTATGAATTCCTGAGCATTGTGAACTTAGTCTCCTTTCACTTAAAAAACTCCAATGAGGTCATGTTATCATGATTTTGATCAAACTCCTTACAGAGAACAGCAATAGAACAACTTCCCAAGCACCACTGTGTGCTTAGTAAATCTGACCCACAGGACAAGGGCTTCATGCTGGGCTGCCAGAAATATCATTATCCTGTCTTTGGATATCCACCTTCTCTTTTCCTCCAGATTCCACCTGGATGGAGTAGCTGCAGACAGATGGCAGTCAAAGTTCCAGTTTTTGTTCCTCTCTTGGAACAATTTTAAGGAAAACTATATAAGGTAGTGTCAATGTTACACCAAGCTATTGTAAAAGGCATCTCAAGGAGTTCACTGCAAAATAACATTGTGATGTTTTCTTACACTGGCCAGAAAGAGGAAGATCAAATATGTACTTAGATCATCTGGGCTGTAGTTCTGGACTCTCCTTCCTTTCTTAGTTCTGCAGTGACTCTCCTGCTCCAAGACAGCACTTCCTCATCCCAGCCCTGCATCCTATCCCATACATTCATGGGAGCATAAAGTTGCCTTTCTTCTGCTCCAAGACTGGCATAAGCCAGGCTCCAGGTGTCTCCATATTTCATCTCTTAGGGACACTATCTCCTTTGGGAGTGTCTCTCTCTCTGCAGCACCAGCAGCACAAGACCAGGGATGTTGCATCTGTTCTGCTGAGTAGGACAGTTCTTTGTGGCACTTCCATGACTCCCAGTTCAGCTTTTAATAACTTTGCAGATATCCTAGAAGAGCAGCCTTCTTTCCCATTCAAGCACTGAACTTTTACCTCTAATACACCTATAATTTCAGTGGATTCAGGTTATGTCAGAGCACACAGGGCTGTTTCCAGGGTTTGATCCTGTTCATATACTGAGAAATGCACTGTGCAGTTTGGAGGGAAGTATCAGAACTTTCTATAAGAGCCAATCTGGTGAATTTTTAGAATTTGATCCCTTTTGATTTCCCCTGTCTAAAGTTTCCTGTCTGTCACTTCTCTCCAGATTCTCATTTTATTGCAGCTGAAGATGGGATTGTGAGCAAAAAAGAGAAGAATCCCCACCAAGGTATCCCTGGGCCAGCAGAGCCTGAGGGTTTACTCTCAGGACTCTGCAAGCAGAATAATTCCCGTAGTCCTGCACAGGACCCAGTCCCACACGGGTCAGAAAGGGATCAGAGACCTTTGGGGAAGAGGCAAAGCCAAGTGATGCTGCATGGGAAAAGTTTCAGAAAGCTGACAGATGTTACCCAGCAGAGAAATCCATCTGTGGGGAGACTGATGATATGTGGGGACTGCGGGAAGACCTTCCGGGTGAGCTCCAACCTCGTCCAGCATCGGAGAATCCACACTGGAGAGAAACCCTTCTCCTGCTCCGAGTGCGGGGAGCATTTCCGGCAGCGGTCCCATCTCATCCAGCACCAGAGGATCCACACGGGAGAGAGGCCCTACGAGTGCTCCGAGTGCGGGAAGAGCTTCAGCATGAGCTCGAAGCTGCTGCGGCACCAGGTGACCCACACCGGGGAGAAGCCCTTCAGGTGCGCTGAGTGCGGGAAGAGGTTCTCCGGGAACTCCCAGCTGGTGCAGCACCGGCGGGTGCACAGCGGGGAGAAGCCCTACGCATGCAGCAGCTGCGGGAGGAGCTTCAGCGTGAGCTCGGCCCTGGCGCGGCACCGGCGTGTCCACACTGGGGAGAAGCCCTACGGCTGCACCGATTGCGGGAAGAGCTTCAGCCAGAGCTCTGAGCTCATGAAGCACCAGCGGGTGCACACCGGGGAGAAGCCGTACAAGTGTTCCGAGTGCGGGAAGAGCTTCACTGTGAGCTCAGCCCTCATCCAGCACCGGCGGTTCCACACAGGCGAGCGCCCCTACAGGTGCTCCGAATGCGGAAAGAGCTTCACGGTGAGCTCGCACCTCATCCAGCACCGCCGCTTCCACACCGGTGAGCGCCCCTTCGAGTGCACGGAGTGCGGGAAGAGCTTCCTGTGGAGGTCAGCGCTGCTGCGGCACTGGCGGGTGCACAGCGGGGAGCGGCCGTACGCCTGTGCCGACTGCGGGGACAGCTTCAGGCAGAGCGCCCACCTCACCCAGCACCGCCGCACCCACACCGGGGAGCGACCCTACGCCTGTGCCGACTGCGGGAGGGGCTTCGCCGTGAGCTCCGCGCTCCTGCGGCACCGGCATGTGCACAGGGCGGGGGAGCCCTAGGGGGACTGATCCCCATCATCCCGCTGCCTCCGTTCGATCCATTGACTGCCCTGGTCGTGGAGTGCGAAGGCAGTTTCTTTTAGAACGAGTCCTAAAGAAAAGAGGTGCAAATAGGGGGTAGTCAGTGCGAGGAGCTGGAGGTCTGGAGAGTGGACATAACACGGGAAGAGGGAAAGCTCTTGGGAGAGAAAGGAAGTGCTTTGAAAGGTCTGGAATGTGCTTGGGGTATTGCAGAGGAAGGTAAATGACTCTGTGCCCACATGTGGACAATTAATAGAGTGAATCACACACCATCGTAGAGCCCGCAGCCTTCGGTCAAAAAAAGCTCCTGGTGTCTGTACTCAGAGGTGCTGAGCTCCCTCCCTCAGCCCACGGGCTGGGGCCACAGCACAAAGAAGCGCAAGTCCTGGTGCCCTCGGCTCCCCGCACTGACTGTCCCGTGCGTTTCCGTGGTCCTGCAGGGACTGTGGGGCGAGAGCTGCGCTGGGTGCTGTTTCTGCAGCCGCCAATAAAGCCGCCGGCGCCGCAGCGCTGCCGCCACGTTTCCTTCTCGGCCTTCGCTTCCGGCTGCGGCGTCGTTTGCGCATGCGCGGGTTTGCGCTCCGGCCGCCCGCGAGGGCGGGGCCTGCGCGGCCAGGTGAGCGCGGTGGGCGGGGCCAGGACCCCCACGTGATGCCCCGGCCGCCTCCACCAATCGCAGCTTCGGCGCAAGCGCTCGGCCTCCTCCGGGCGGGGGGGGGGGGGGGGGGCGGTCCTCGCGTGGCCTTCACCAATCACCGGCGCGTGCCGTGCGCAGCTCCTGATTGGCCGCGCGCTGACCCTTCGTTGATCAATCCAGGCCGGCCGAGCGGGTCTTTGTCTCCCGCCGGGGCTGGGGGTGGCGGCTGAGGGGTGAGTGCGCGGCGCGTCCCCATGGCAACGCGGCCTCCCTGACCCCCGGGCCTCCCCCATCCCGCGGGCCTACCGCTGTGGGGCTCTGCCCGCTCCCGAGGGCGGGTGGGCCCGGGCCCCCTGCGGCGGGGAGACGCTGGGCCGGGAAACCGGCCCGGGCCTCCGAGCCGTGTCTCCGCGCCGCTGCCCGCCGAGGCGGGGCTGTCGCGGTTGACTTCACCGCCTTGGGCCGGACCGGGTTGCCTGGGCCCATAACGCCCGCCCGCGACCTGTGGGGGGCCGGGCTCTGGCCACTCGCCGGGCCGGCCGTTGTCAGCCCTCCCTGATCCTGCCGTTTGTTCCCACGGGCGAGCGTCTGCCCGGCGGCCGGGGACGTGTGCCAGCACGGGGCCCTCAGAGCCCCGCAGTGACTCTGCACGGCTGCTCGCGAGCGACTCCCGGGGCTTCGGGGACAGGAGCCCTGCGCTGGCTACTGCCGGTGGCGACGGGGCCACTTCGCTCGCCTTGGCCCCGCTGAGCTCGGAGAAGCACTTGGAGAACGAAGGTCTTTTGCTGTCCGTGCTTTTCCATTATTGGCTGAAACAAATGTCCTATTCAAGCCTTAGCACTTATACACAGCACTGCATTGCACATATCAGCCCTAAGTGACTGTCACTGGCCCTGCTTGGTGCGTCCCAGGCACAGCTGACAGTGTGCTGGGACAGGCAGGGCAAGCACTGGCTCTCCCCAGAGCAAAGGCTGTTTGGTATATTCATCTGTGTCTATCACAGTGTGTTCTTTCTCACCCCAGATCCAACCTTGGCTGACTCACCCCTTGGCTGTTCTCATAGCCAGGGTGAGGAAACGGGTTCTTAATGGGCTGCCTGACACAAGGACCACGAGGTCTTTGAGCTCACTAGGAATTTACCTTGGTCATTTTATTGAGGTGCTGGGCTGCAGCTCTGGGAGACAGAAGTAGCGTTTGTGTGGGCACTGCTAGAAGTGTCTTGGACTTGAATTACTGCCTAAATTTATGCTGTGTCCGGGTAAAGTCTTCAACGTACATGGGACCAGGTAGTGTGGTAGTGTAGTCTGTGAGGTTCCTTTCCCAGCAGCAACCAGTGCCAAATCCCTCCCCAGATGGAGAAGGAGATGAGAATCTCCTGCTGGAATTGCCAGGTAACTTCTGGGATGATTCTTCAAGCCTCTAGGCCTGGGATTGTGAGGTTTGTCTCCACTGCAGCGATGCTCAGGTAGGTCCAACCACACTCTGAGCTCTGCATGTGAGGAAATGCTTTGAAACTGCACGGAAGTCAAACAGCAGATATGAACTCTACTGCCTGGGTGTTAGTAAGTTACTGAACTTCTCCCAGAGCGCCCAAGCAAAACCAGGGTTTCCAGTCCTCCTTCCTTGCAGCAGCAGTGTCTTCTACCTTCAAAAGGCACAGAATTATTTGGATTAAATGTCTTTGTACCCTGAGAAGGTACAGCTGTACATCTGGGGTGTGCAGCTTGGTGAGGAGATGTGTGTAGGGGCAAACTACACACATCTAGATGAGGTAGAGGTGCTTTCTCAGGTATTTTGAACACTGTCATTGGGAAAGAAATGTTTGGAATGCTGAGATGTTCTGTACCAAACCTTCTCCCCACTCTCCAGCCCTGCTATCCCAGCCATTGGGTTGCTTCCAGGCAGGCTCTGTCCGGGCACTGCGAAGGTATGTGTTTACCCTGAATACCAGCCAGGTTCTGGATGAGCAGAGCTCCCTGCAGCAAATGAAATTACATTCCAGCCTCTGCAGAGGAGGTGGGCAGCTGCCTGAGCCTCTTCCTTGGCATGTGGGACATGCTGCTTTCCAGAGGAGCAGAGAAACCAGGGCTGTGACCACAGACTGGGGCTTGCAGTTGCAAGTTTTTGAGTAAAAGCAACGGTATGTGGTGGTCTGAGACGCAATGGCTCTGATGTCTCTTCCTCCCCGTTCTGCAATAACCCAGCGCTGGGAAGGATGGGGTTGGTTTGTGCCAACTTGTCTCCTTGGGGAGGAGCCTGTGCTAGAGACTATATCGGGAAAAATCTGAGCTTCCACATTTTCCTGCACATGTTCTGCCCTTGCCTGGGGCTACAGGGACTGGTGTTACCACTGCCCTGCCCATTGCCATGGAGAGGAGCTGTCAGACTGAGCCCTGCAAAACACGCTGGGGGAGATAAAAGTCTGAGAGTGCACCAAAGGCCCTCAGTGACTTCTTGCATGCTAACCCCTGCTCCCAGCAGCAGACAGTGCTCCTGGGACAGTCAGTCACCATTCCCATTGGTTGTGCTTCTACAGCACTACTAACAGGGTTGGGTAAAGGTTTCTGAGACTCCACCAGATCCCCCTGTGTGACGTGGAGAGCCAAGTTCATGTGTGAACACGGGTGTGCTCAGGGTGTGGGAGTGGAGGCTCTGATGAGTGAGCAGATGTGATGATCTCAGGGCCTTCTATGTGTGGCCATTGGGAGCCTTGAGCTGTTGCTGCTAACCACTGATTTCTAAGGCCTGACCTGGTGTGTTTCTTTGGATTGGATTTGATGTGAGCCTTCAGGCCTCTCCCAAGGGATGAGTGCTGCTCAGGTGTTCTGTAGCTCTGCTCTCAGTTCTGCTTTGTACCAGTGGCTGTTGCAGGCATGTGCAGACAGCACACCTCACCTCCAGGACTCCGACTTTCTGGGAGTATAAGATAAATTGGAACTAGTTTGTCTAGTTCCATTTTGGGATCTGCATCTCTTGAGAATGTCCTGGTCTGCTGTGAGCAGAGCAGGCAGGTGGGGTCTCACAGAGCTGGTGATGTGCACTGGCAGGAGGCAGGTGGGCTCACAACAGGCTCCTGGCTGAGCTCAGATGGGTCATTTGTCTTTGTGCTTTGGTTTCCCTTCCCCACACTGGGTTTTTCCCAATGTCTGAAGCTGTGTGAGGAGTGAAGATGAGTCCCTGAGTTGAACTGTCTGGTGAGTGATTGCGTAGACAATGGAGCACCTGAAGGTGGTTTCTGCCCTGACGTTTATTCTGGGGTGGGGAGGCTGCACTGTACCATGTCAAGGGAGGGGTGATGAGGATGTAGGGCTGTCACCCCAAATGACTCCAGGTGACTTCTGTCCCAACACTGGGCTCCTGGCATCACAAAGTAATGCATTTGGCCAGTCTTCCCCTGAGGAAGTCTCAGTCCCAGGTAACAAAAAGACTATGTGATCACAGGGGAAACCTTCACCTGGTGATGAGTCCCCCAGACCAGGTGCTGTGCCTGAGCTGGGGGGCAGCTCGTGCTGCACTTGACGATGGGGCTCAGCACCCACTCCTGGCTAGAGTGTGGAGAGCACTGAGGGTGGTTGTGAAACAGGGCTGTAGAAACATGGGGGTGAGGAACTGGAGGGCAATTAATTTCTAACTAATGTGCTTGTGTGAGCTGGGGCCCAGCAGCTGTTAGACCCTGTGCAGACCAGCTTGATGAAGCTGCTTGGTGCCTCTCCTCATCCCCAGCCGTGGGCTGAGTAGTGAATCCATGGATGCAGCCCAGCAAGGGGGAGCTGAACTGAAGTGGGGGGAGCATGAGGATGGTTCTCTTGGTGAGTGCTTTCTGAAGAGCCAGCATCAGCTTAGCTCCTTGCTCCTTTGCCAAGGGCGCCTGTAAGGTGTTGTTGCTGCTCTGCACAAAGCTGATTACAGGTCCATTTTATAAATTAGATGCCTGGATTTCTGTGCTCAGCCAATATAATCCAGGTGTGTCTTGTTCCTCCTTCTGGGTAAGGCTTGTGCATCTTGTTACATCCAAGGAGATTTTGTTTCCTTTTGCAAAGGAGGAGGGGGAACCCAGCTACTTGCAGAGTTTGAAGTAAACCCTGCCAGGCAGCAGAGGAAAGTGTGAGTGGGAGCAGGAGCTGTCTGCAGCTCACTTGGCTTGGAGAGTGGCCCAGGAAAGGCAGAGCAGTGAAATCTGCCCCTGCTTTGGAAGGTCCTCTTCCTCTGTTCTGTCACAGGGAATGTTCTTGTTTCCCCTGTGAGCTGCCTGACTTCAGAGCTCAGCTGGCCTAATTCACTACTGCTTTCTTCTAGGGAAGCTCTGTACTGGTGTGCAAAAGTAGCTTGTTCTTCCTCCTGGGTGAAGGAGAGGGGCTTCCCTTTCCAGTTACTCTGCTCAGAGTTTGACACTGGGGGAAATATTTGGTAGCACCAGGGGAAAGCAGCCTACTCACAGTTTCAGTGCAGATTCCCAGCATGGAGGTCTCATCTTCAGGCAGCAGCCATCTTGAAGTGGGAAATGAAATGCAGGCTTCTTGCTGTGTTGTAGGTCTCCTCTGAGGTTAGTGTTGTGTGAACTGGGTGTCAGTGTTGAGGTTTACCTGAGGTAGCTGAACTGAACAAGCAAATCTGCTTCCTTGGAAAAGTGCCTGATGTGAGGTGGAAGCAACCACAGGCTAGTCCTCACTTCCCTGCCTGCTGGAGCAGCTCAGAGAGTTCCTTGCTGGATAGTTTAACATTTCACACCCATCCCTTTGCTAAGGCAGCTTCCCCTGAAAACCCCTCTCTGATTTTGCTTTTCAGATTGATCTCCAGCAGTGACCACAATGCCATCAGCCGTGGAGAGCCCAGAGGCTGGAGAGGAAGGGGACGTCTTGCGCTATGAGGAAATAGAAGATGACAGTGTCAGGTGAGTCCTGTCCTACACAGGGGCACAGACACAGCCTTGGACAAGGCAGGAGATCTTCCAGGTAAAGGAGTGATCCTTCTCCTCATCTGAAGGAAGTGAGGAACCCCAATAAGTGACTGATCAAATACGAGTGCTGTGAAATCTCTGTAGTCAAACTGTACTGGAAGGTTGGAAGGGATGGGAAGGAGTGATCTAGCAGGGCTGACAACACAGTTATTTTTTTAGTCTCTACTATCAAAGTCACATTTCAGAAACACTTTGACTTGTTTATTTGGCAGTTGTGTTTGTGTCTTCCTGGCAAAGAGGAGCCAGTTTTCCATGGGTTGCTGGGCAGGCTCATGTGATAGCAGCTTCTTGTTTTGAAAGATGACTCGAGAGGTGAACTCTCCTCTGGTGAGCTCTTGCCTTTGCAGAATACCCAGGTCTAGGCAAGGATGTTTTCTAGGAGGTTACTTTAAAAAACGAATTCACACACATACTCTAAAAGCCAAGGCTTCAGACTTGGAAAACGGGAAGGGTGACTAGGGTGCTTCCTAAAAGACCTAGACAGGCAGGTCAACTTGTTTGACTTGACAAGCTCAGCTTCATGAGAAGTTAATATTTCCTGGCTCTCCTGGCACACTCAGTGGGTCTGGACTGTTCAAAGTCTCCCTTAGAGCTAACACAAATGTGCAACATGTAGCAAACTAGTGATAGAAACCATAAGGTGCACTTTGGCATGATTTGAATGAGTGTATGCATCGATACTGTACCAGTATCCAGGTAGGTGCAGTGCCTGTAGCCTAAAATCATAGATTTTAATGTTTTGGGTCTTTTTTAAAATAAGGCACTTTGTGGAAACTTAGAAAACCAGTGTAATTCAGGAAAAATGAACTTTTTAAGGGTCTTCTTGCACTGTTGTGCCATTCAGTTTCCATCTCCTCTCCAAGAGTTGATACCCAAATTGGAAAGCTGGGAACCTGCCTGTGCATGCGTCTGCTCCTACCTGAGCCTTTCTCCTTCTCCAGTAGGAGATACCACCAAGGCCCCTCTGCCCTTTAGCCTGCCCTGATAGTTGCTCTCCATATGCTCAAGGCTTCCTTGTGTAGCGTTGTTGGGCTCACATGAATAAGAAGCAAAAGTCATGGTGCAGAGATCAGAGAGTCCTTGACAGTTGCTTCAGCATCCTTACCAGAGCCCCTGGTAAGCCCCAGCCCTCCTGGAGTGCTGAGTCTGATTGGCACGTGGGCTGCTGCCACCCTGCTGCTTCCTCCAGCTGGTGCCAGGTCAACTTGAGAGGTGGCCTGAGGGTCCTACCTTGTATATTCTCTAAACTGGGATGGTAGGGCCTGGGGGACTCCTCCAAACACAGCAGGGACAAACTCATTGCTGCGTGTGGCAGTGGGGTGAAAGGAGCTCTCGTGTTTGCCTGCAGCCCCATGGACCTTTCGGAGCTGCTGAAGGAGGGGACGAAGGAATCGCACGACCGTGCGGAGAACACTCAGTTTGTCAAGGACTTCCTGAAGGGGCGGATCAAGAAGGAGCTCTTCAAGGTGAGTGTTGCTCTGCTCCCCATCTCTTTGATGTACCCAGTGACTGATGCAGACTCTAAGGCAGAGCCCCACAGCCCTGAGGGTGTTATGGAGGTAGACAGAGCAGAACCTTTGCTCCTTCAAGTAGTGCCTGCCCTGCACAGGCTCTCCAGGCTGGTTTTGTGCTGGGCCTGGGGGTTTCCTCTTGCTTACCCCAATTCCATGCAGGGGGGAGCAGTCACAAGGTGAGCTGTGCCCATCCAGTGACCAGCTTCTCACATGAACTGTGCTCTGTCCATAGCTGGCCACTGTGGCCCTGCACTTCACCTACTCTGCTCTGGAAGAGGAGATGGATCGCAACAAGAACAACCCAGTCTTTGCTCCTCTGTATTTCCCTGTGGAGCTTCACCGGAGAGAAGCGTTGGCCAAAGACCTCAAATATTTCTATGGAGAAGACTGGGAGGAAAAGATCCAGTGTTCAGAGGCAACTCAGCAATATGTGGACAGAATCCATCATGTGGGACAACACGAGCCAGAGCTGCTGGTGGCTCATGCTTACACACGCTACATGGGGGACCTCTCAGGTGGCCAGGTGCTGAAGAAGGTAGCCCAGAGGGCCCTGAAGTTGCCCAGTACTGGGGAAGGGATCCAATTCTATGTGTTTGACAACATTTCCAACGCACAGCAGTTCAAGCAGCTTTACAGAGCAAGAATGAATGCTCTGGAATTGGACAAGAACACTAAGGAAAGGATCGTGGAAGAGGCCAACAAAGCCTTCAGATTTAACATGCAGGTACTAAACAAATCCCTTGAGGACCTCTGTGTGTAGGTGCTGTAGTTTTTAAGTCTTTTCCAGGTTAATTCAGTCACATCACTCACCCAGGCAGTGGTTTGGGGCTGAGACCATTACAGCCCCTCCTTGAGGGGTTGTGATTCTAGTTTAACTAGCTGTTTCACTAGTTTCTGGGGCTGGTGTCAGGCAAGAATTCCTCCCATACTGCAACATCACAGCCAAGGCCTTTGATTTAAACAAAGTTAATATGACTTCAAGATTCCTGTGGGCTGTGTGGCTCTGAAGCAGTGAGGGGAGCAGAGCCAGCCTCAAACAGTTTCAGTGTGTTGCACCACCCTGATGACACTTCATCTCCTGTCTCAGGTCTGACGTGTTGCCCTATGGTCAAAAATGTCTGGAACCTCTTGTTCCTCCCATAGCATTTGTCTGTCATCAAACGTGATTGAGCTGCCACTTGTCCCAGAGGATGAACACAGATTTAGCTACTGGATGGAAGCTTTAATCTGTGTTTGTAGCACGTCAGTGTGATTTAAACTGGCCAGAAACATGGTGGGATGTGGTTGCCTCCTTTGTCAGGATCCTTATGGAATCCGATGGCAGTGGGATGGGCTGCCCAAACTCTGCAGGAGCTGGGATCCTCCAAGGGTCTGCAGCAGGGAGAGGAGAGGCTGTTACCTCATACTCCCACCCACAGCAGGCTGGGAAGTGAGCAGCAGGGTGGTGCTGCCTTGCTCCTGGCTCTGACTGGGTGCTCTTGGGATGGACTGTGCCTTCCTGGAGCTGTAATAAGTGCCAGGTGTCACCACAGGTCTGCGGCAAGATGCTCTGTAAGGAGTCTGGGGGCAGGGAAGCAGGAGTGGTGCTTGCCTATTCTCCAAATGATTCCAGGGGTCTGGCTGAGAGCTGCCTGGCTCTGCCTGCTTTGCATGCTTGCTGTGACCACTTGCAGGTGTTCGATGAGCTGGACAAGATCGGCAGGTCACTGACAGAAGAAGCCCAAGATGGAGGCTTTCCAGTCCATGATGGAAAAGGAGACATCCGCAAATGCCCCTACTACGCAGACAAACTGGGTAGGTGGTGGCAATGAGAGCTGCCATGGGCACATGGCATAAGCGTGGCAGAGCTAACAGTGCTTTCTGTGTCCTGCAGGCACGGCAGGCCCTGGCTGCCCCTTCCACGCCGCTGTGGGCCTGGCCAGGCAGCCCCTGGTGCAGCTGGTGCTGGCAGCCTGTGTGGCCGTGGCAGCGGGAGCTGCAGCCTGGTACATCCTGTGACAGGCACAGCATGCAGCTCTGCTTGAGGGCAAGGGGTAAGACATGCCCTGCCCATTTTCAGACTTTTCCCTTGCTGGTGGTGAGTTGGCTGCAGAGAGGGAATAAGGAAATAAACAGGAATCCTGCGGGACTTTCCAAGCCTCCTTGCACACCACTGCAACACAAAGTCTTTAGCTGACTAGTGCACAGGCCTGGTTGGTACGAGGGGGTGAGGATTCCACTGCAGCACTGCCCTGCCCAGGCTGGGGCAGCTTTTAAGGCTACAGCTGTCCTGTCCTGACAAAGGCTTCACATGCTTGGCTTTTCATCTCCATCCCTGAAGCAGTGTCTGGAGGGGGGTTTCCTGCCCTGGGTTGCACCCCCAGAATGTGTCATCAGCCTTTTCAGCGATGAGCCACTTGCTTTCCTACCCTGAGAAGCTGAGGCTGTGCCATGGGGCTGTTAACTCAAAGCAGTGTCCTGTTCGGTGCGATGTCCAAGCCTGACTCCTGTTGGAGGGAGCTCTCTGGGGCTGGGGGCAGGACCATGGTGGGGTATGGTGGTGACAGATGGGTATTGTGCAACTCTGGGGTTGAGGGTTGTTTGTCGGTTATTTTTCCTGAAGCCTTGACTGGAATAAAAAGTTGCAATGCTGTAGCTGAGGAAAACCAAAAGCATGTCATTGGGAGAATGGGGAGGCTGGGATGGGGGTTAACCGGGAAAAAGTGAGTACACAGTCCCACAGAGTTTTACTTGTCTCTGACTCAGGCAATCCCTGAGAAACTTCTGCCCTTGCACCCTACTGTCCCTGCTGTCTCCCCTGGGGTTTCCATGTAGGGTGGACACAGCCAGGTACTATCGGGGCCTGGGGCTTTCCTGTGTTACAGGGGGTTCCTGGTGGGATAGGGAAGCTGCTGCTCTTCTCCCATGCTTGGTACCGTTGGACCCCCACCCTGCCCTCCTCCTCAGCTCCCATAGCTGCTATGAGTTTTGAGCAGGAGAGAAGAAAAGATGTACACGAGTTCAGGGTCTGTTATTTATTTACATAAAAACACTGACTAGTGCCACAGTTCCATCCCTGAGCAAACAGCAGCTGCCTGTGCAGGCCAGGCTGTGTTTGCAAACCTGTGTACTGAGAGACCCCCCACTTTGCTCTGGGAGCTGCAGGGGCAGGGGAGGGAGGAGCAGCCCCAAGAGGCTGAACTTGGCTCCCAGGTCCTCTTGCCCCAGCTGTGGGAGTGCTGCTGGCAGCTCCTGTCGCTGCCTGCTTGCCCCTTCCTTCTGCCCCATGCGTGAGCTAAAAATACCCCCTACACCCACATGCAAGGAGGACCCCAGAGACCCTGCCGGGCCCAGGACGTGGCTGTGGAGCTGCGGCCTGGTAACGAACTCCTCTACTCTACGTGCCGGGCAGGCAAGGACATGCCAGGTGCGATTTGGCTCTCAGGTTGCCGGGGGGCGAGGGCTGCCAGGGGCAGTCCCTGCCCCCAGAGCCACGGCGGGGCTGGGAGGAGGCGCATGCAGCTGGAGCCACCGCCGGGCAGGACGGAGGTGCTGATAAGGGTGCAGTGCTGCTGTTGGGCCCCTCTCTGTGCCTCAAAGGCAGCTCTGCCTCTCCTCGGGAAGGGGCTTTGCCACGGGGCTGGAGGGGGCTGTGAACCACGCTGAAACCTGGTGTGTGGTACTACCCTTAGTCTCCCTGCCACTGAGCCCCTTCCTGAGAGTGCCGCAAAGGCTGTGCTGCATCCTCTGAGGGCACTGTGGGCTGCTTGGGTCCATTCTTGCGCTCCCTTCCTAGCACGTCCCTGCAGCCAGGCACCCCTTACACTGGGACTGGGGTGGGCACCTCCAGCAGCTGCTGCTCTTCCCAGGCTTGCTCCAGGTGAGAGGGGCCTCACTCGCAGCCCAGAGCATAATGGGGTGCAGGGATGCTCCCCACTCCTGTGCACTGCAGGGCAGCCCCCACCCAGCGTCTGGGGCCTGGGCCCACCTCCCCTGTGCACCAGTGTCACCAATCCTACTATTCCCAGTAAGAAGCAGAGCTGGGGGCAGATGGTGGCAGCTCTGCGCGGGAGGGAGCCGGGGATAACACATACACACCACCGGCGGGGAAAGCGAGGAGTGATGCACACGCGGAGACAGACGGCAGCGGGACAGGGCCGGTGGCATTCCAGTGGCTCCCGGGGTGCCGCTAGCACATGCGCTTGTACGTGTAGATGTAGGCCTTGCAGTTGGGACACGTGTGTGTCACATCCTTGAAGTCATCGAACAGGCAGGGGATCAGGCAGCAGCAGAGGTCACACCTGGAGCACAGAGAGAGGCAGAGATGCTGAGCTGGGGCAGCCCCTGGGCATGGGGTTCACTCTGGGCCACAGGCAACAGATACGAGTAATTATAGGGGCTGGCAACACCAGGAACCCCTCTGCTGCTCTGTGCCACAGTCCCCACCATGCCCAACAGCTCAGCCCAGGCCACCACACTGGGGCTACCAGGACAAGCCTGAACACCCATCATAAGGCCACAGCTCTGCTTGCAGCACCTACCCCACGAAGCAGCAGAAGAAGCCAAGAAGAAAGCTCATGAGCCCAATCTCATAGGAGATCTTGGTGGTGATGGCTTGCTGGCAGTGGGGACACACAGTCTGCACAGGGGCACCCTGGAAGATCTCTCCCTGCAGCACTGTGACCGTGGTGGCAGCTCCTGGCGGGACCAGCACTGTGGCTGTGTGGCCACCAGGAGATGGGTAGGGGCCTGGGGCAGGATAGTAGCCCATGGGGGGATGAGGGCCTGGGGGTGGATAGTATCCTGCTGTGAATGAGAAACATGCACAAGTGAGCATCTCTGTATATGGCAGGAGAGGCCACATCCTCACTGGGGAGGCCTCCACCCTGCTGCACCACCCTTTGAATACAGATTTTGGGCCAACCCCACCCCAGCCACTGTGCCCCCCACCCCATCCCAAGGAGCCTCGCTGCAAGCCCCACACGGCAGCCCCAAGCCCCTCTTGTGTCCCCCCTACTCCCCAAGGCACCAGGAAACACATGCTGGTGCCCATCCCTACCTCCTGTGTCCCCCAGCCCCCCGCAGGACCCACCTGGTGGCACATAGGGCCCAGAGCCATCCGTGGGCATGTGGGGGGCACGAACCCCGGCTGCGAGGGTGGCTCATATGGAGGGGGTCCGAACTCAGGAGGGGGGACAGGAACCCCCTGGGGCTGTCCCACCACTGGGGTGACACCCTCTGAAAGGAAACACAGAGTCAGCAGCTGGGCAGGCACCAGAGCTGAGGGGAAGATGGTGGCTTGGCTGTGGTCAGGGGGATCAGCCCCAACACAGAAGGGAGACAAGAAGTGGGGTCAGACCCTTAAGCCCCACCCTCTGGGCCATAAGAAGCCCAAATTCACCCCACAGCAGGGAGCAGTGCCAGGGTTTGAGCTGGGAGTGCTTCCTACTCTTGTCAGTTCCCCTAGGACCCCTCCTGCCTCCCCTGAGGGTGACATGGGGACACACAGAGCTGGGCACTGCACCACTCTCCTCTGTGTGCTGTGAGGAGAGGCCACAGCCAGGGTACTCCCAGTGAACCCATACTTGGCTCCTGTCTGTTTGACAATGTCACCCCTGAGCAGCTGGGACACCCCCCAGTACCTGGTGCAGAGGGTGGGCCATGCTTCTCTTCTATCAGTGGTGCCGAGGGGCCCCCGGGTAGGGTGGGGGTGGGTCGTTGGACATGGCTCCAGGCAGCCCTGCAGGGACAAAAACCTTTAGGTGACACCAGCCTTTGGTCCCACTGGCACCTGCTTGGAGCTGTGCAGCACGTGGGGAGGGAGGTGACAGGCAATGGGGAAGCTGGGGCTGGTGCCACCACTGCACTGGCCTCAGCACCCACTGCAGGCAGAACCAGGGGTGCAGCCCCAAAGCTGGACAGGCTGTGACCGGCAGCAACTCCAAGCTGTAACATCTTCCTGCCAGCTCCACAGGGCTTCCCTGTAAAGCCCACCTGGTGCACAGCAGCTCATCAGGGCAGCTTGGCACTGGAATGTGCTGTGCCAAGAGCCTCAGCTGCAGTGTTAGGGTTCCAATATGGGAAAGAGCTGGCCATAGCCCCCAAGGCCACCCTCAGTGACACACAATGCCCAAGGGATGGCAGGACTCCCACCCTGAGCCTGAAGCACAAACTCCAAGGCAGAGGGTGCAAACCCACAGAGCATCTCTAAATAAATAACTAAATCCAGTGAGTTAAGGCAACACCACCTTTAACAGCATGAGCTGTATTTCACATGGGGTACAATTTACCTGTCCTCTTCCTCGCAGCAAGAGCTCAGAGGCCTCAACAGCTGAGAGAAGCAGCTCCTCTGAGCAGCGTAGTTTGGAAGACTTTTCCCACTGGATCCGTGTAAAAGGAGACAGCAAGTGAGTTACAGAGATAGAGAGGAGTCACAGCTGCAGCACTGCCCTGGCTGTCACACCAAATCCCTTCTCTCCGCTGGGCAGGAGCCTCCCCACATGCCCCCTCGATGGCAGGCATGAGGCTCCATGTCCTTGGCACATGGCAAAGCCCCACTGACATGCTCTGAGATCCAAGGAAGTGGAACAACATCAAGAAACCCGATTTCCCTGTCTCCACTGGCTCAGTTATAGCTGGTGGGACGTGACTAAATTGGGAAATAAAGTGAGAGGCTGCTCACTCAGTGCTTGGGACAGCTGCCATCAGGCATGGGACAGGGTGATACTGCTGTCAGAGGCCAGGGAGCAGTGCTGGGACCTCCATCCTTCACCCCAATGGGCCAGGAGCAAATGTGACCCCGCTTGTCCCGTTTGCTGGAACCAGTGCCACGTGCTGGGCAGCCCGCCCAGAGCACACCAACCTCCCCAGCACAGCACAGCCTGCTGTGGCACCACGCCAGGCAGCCAGTGCTGCCCCAGCCCTGCATTGCAGGTGTGCCCACAGAGGTGCCTGTGGGGCTCAGCCACCTCCACCTGCAGCTGCTGGGTCAAGAAGAGCCAAGGACTTGGCAAGCAAGGCAGGAAGACTCATCTCTCTCTCACCTGCTTGGCTTTGCTTTATTCCACTCCTTTTTTCCTAGTTCAAGTTCCCTGCCACCAAGCAGCCTCCTACAAGGTAGCAGGAAATCCATCAGTCCCTGGAGGAGCACCATCACCTGTTGCTGCTCATGGAGGAGCACACTGATCCCCCCAGGAGCTGAGCAGATTCCTGACAGCTACAGCGCCTCCCCAAGGATGTCCATATTTCCCGACTAGTATTTCTCCTCAAGTGAAGTGGTGTTGCAGCCACACAGCTTCAAAGAGTGACATTGGGGCAGCTGGGGGTCATCTTCCTCCTGCTCCTCACTCCAATTTCTTCCTTAAGAACGCAGGGAAGCAGAGTTGCCATGGCACAGAGCATTTCCAGGCACACTGCAGAGCCTGCCTTCTCCTTCAGTGACCTACAAAGCTACAAACTGGGCCGTGCTCCTTTTAGCTCAGTGGGGATGTGAAGAAAAGGAGGATTTATTCTTTTCAAAGTAGTCAACCACCCCACCCTGCGCATCCAGGGGCCTCAGACTTTCCTATCCCCATGTCTGCAGGAGTCCTGGATGAGCCCAGCCCAACCAGAGCATCCCTGAGTCCTTACCTGGGGATGGTGTAGGTATCCTTTCCTTGCCCTCACAAAGCAACTGAGCCCACGGCTATTCTAACGTAATACATCTGCTCCCATTCCTGCTCACACGCTGCTTTCCCATAATGTAACACCTTTCAACACTCCCCAGCCTCCCCCCATCAAAGCAGCTGGCAAGAAAACACAGGAGAGGAGGAGACCCACCCATGTCCTGCACCGGCCACTCCACCAACACCCATCACATGAAGCAACAGCCCAAGGGTGAGCCAACCATTAATGCTGCCACCCTGCCCAGCAGGGAATGGCAGCCACGAGGGTGACAGCCCGTGGGTCCCAGAGCCACACGTGCACTGGGATGAAGGAAGCTGTGGGATGCAGGGTCGTTCTGCTTGTACTTGGCAGGCTCAGTCACTCCTAATGCAATATTCTGCTTATTAAAAGAGATCTTAATAAGAGATGTAAAGAGAGTAAAGAGCAAGATGTTGGCTGTGTGCCCTTCCCAGGAGGAAAAGAAAGCCTGTTGCTTTTAAGCCTCTTAGAAGCTGTTTCTCCTGGGCTTTCTTTCATCTTGATGTGAGCAGCACAAAATCCAGCCCATTTCCGACGGAGAGCTCCGTGGGAAACCAGAGAGTACTCAGCTTCCCCTTGGCGCTGGGCAAGAGCTCCCCAGAGCATCCTTAACCACCCTGGCACTGACAGCCCCGCAGTATTCCAGGATTACCAGGCTTAAGTTCAAGATCTGATGGATTCACCAATGTCTTGTGCAGGTCCTTTGGAGCAAGGACACATTGCAATATCCTAAGACTCAAAAGGAGCTGGTTATCAGAAGAAGGATGGAGAGAGGAGATGCTATTTCTAGCTAAAATGCAGATTAGCTCTTCTCAACTGGAAGAACAACTTTTACTGGTTTCCTCTGCAAACTAACTACAGAGGATAAATCCACTATGGGATCAGAATCATCACAAACACTGCTTCTGTTAAACACAGAAGACAGGCAAAGGACCCCCATGCCTCAAGGGGATGGATATTTGCTAAGAAAAATGAAAAAGAAAGGAACATGCTGGGGCACAGCAGTGAGACAGACACAATCAAGACAGGACAGCTCCATCACTGCCCCAAAGCAGAGAGGGCTTGGCCCACCCTGGCTATGGCCTCAATCCATGTGTCCTCCCCTGGCTCTGTGCTCCCTGGTCTCATTCCAGGCAGCTTTTGGGTGAGGAGAAGAACAAACCCATGGCAACAGATTTCTAGATCCCCTATCCAGATAAGAGGTGTAACTCCCAGCCCCAAGAGGTCTGTCTGAGGCTCCTCACACAGTGAGCACAGCCAATGTGCCGTGGAGCAGCACACAGCCCTGCCTGTGGCAACACAAGCCTTTCTAATCCGCCTCCTTCCTTTGCTCAGCAACTCTGGACACAGTTAATGAGGGATTGTAGAATCCCAAAATGGCTTGGGTTGGAAAGAGCCTTAAAGCCCATCTCATTCCAGCCCCCTGCCATGGACAGGGACACCTTCCACTATCCCAGGTTGCTCCAAGCCCTGTCCAACCTGGCCTTGGACACTTCCAGGGATGCAGCAGCCACAGCTTCTCTGGGCAACCTGTGCCAAGGCCTCACCTCCCTCACAGGGAAGAACTTCCTCCCAATATCCCATCTCACCCTGCCCTCTGGCAGGGTGAAGCCTTTCCCCTTTGTCCTGTCACTCCAGGCTGTTGTCCAAAGGTCATCCACCAATACCCTGAAGCCCCTGGTTGCCTTTTACAGACACATCTTAAACTGATACAAAGCAGCTTCCAGCAGTGCTGAGAGGAGCTGATGTGTCAGGGTCCAGTGTCCCATGCTGGCTGTTTTTCCCTCTGTTACATCACTGCAGAAACAGTCTGGGATTCAAACACAGCAAAAGGAAAAGTCTGCACATCCCATCTGCTCTCCAAGCAGGTATAGTGGGAGCCACTTGTCAAAAACTATCAACTGGTGTGCAGTGGGACCAGGGAACATCGTGCCACCAGAACAGGTCCTAGCACCACAAAACAGGTAATGCCACAAAGAGAATGGTCACAGTTAATTCCTGCACTGCTTGGAGATACAAAAATTTGGTCTGTTAATGCCATCCTTCCCCAGCAGCAGCTGTTTGTGCTTCAGGCTGCTTCCTCCCGGATGAAATCTCCACGGGTGAGACAAACCTGGCAAGGGCAGAGCAGATGCTGGCAGGTCCAACTCACGTGTGAGCCCTGATGGTGCAGCGCTGGCCCCAGCAGCTCTGAGTCAGCCTCACAGCACCACTGACATCCATACCACGGGCAGACACAGCCTGTGCTGTTCTTGCTCCTCCTGCACTTCTAACTGAGATCCACAGCAATTCAGCTTTGTTTTCCTATGGGAGCAGTAGCTCCAGCCACTGAGACAGGAAGCAGCATTTGTTCATACTCAACCACGTTCAGTGACGTTGACACTACAAAACCTGCTGCTGCATATTTTTGGAGCTCTTCCTCCACAAAAAAACCCCAACAACTTCCGATATTTGCAAGAAGAAAAAACACACTAAAATTCAACAAATAAATAAGAGAAAATATATGGAGTGCTTTCAGCATTAGTGCACATCAAAGAGATGCAAATTCCAGCTTCCAGGCTTTTGGAAACACAGCTTTAAAAGCTAAGAGTTCTGAAGACACTGGGCCCTCACTGAGCCCAGCACCCTTCCTTTAGAAATAGAAACAGCATTGTGGCCAACACCATCTCAGTGTTCCCGACCCCAGGAAAAATACCTGTGTGCCACAGGCTACATGCTCCAGAAACTGGGAAACACTGAGACTAAGGAAGGGCATGAGCACAATAGGCAGATCAGATGCTGGCAAAATGTCATTTGAGCCAAACTCTGTTACTCTTTAAAAGGGGCTTTAGGAGGGAGAACCGAGCAGGGTGGGATGAGGGATACAGAGCCGTACCCTGACCGTGGCAATCCCAATCCCAGTCGCCCACCTCCACATCGGCATTTCTGAGCAGCACCTCCAAACCCAGCCTGCAAGCTCCCAGTGTTACACCTGTGCCCAGAATTCACAGGGATGTTATCCTCGCCCTGTGCTGTGCCCAGAGCTCACAGGGCTTTGCCCTCTCCATGCACATGCCTGCTCACACACAGCTCACAGGGATGTGGCTCAGATCCCACCACGCACAATCCCACTGGACAGCTCTTACCTCCAAAGGAAAGGCAGCAAAAATCCCTGCTGAACAAGCAGTATCAGTGGTTTTTTCTGCCTGGTTTTTATGCAGAACAACAAAAAGATGTTTTCCCTGCAAACGAGCCAAAGCTCCCCCTCAGCTTTGCCTCTTCCCATGCACATTTGCTGCCTCCAGCCTGCACACCACCTCCTCGGAACCAGCAGGGGAGGAATAAACAGCACAGAGTGCTTCAGCCTCCTTCAAAATGAGGATGTCCTGGCAATTTTTGACCATGTGCCCGCTCCTTTACCCGCCGTTAACCTTGGCAGCACCTCGTCAACTCCTCATCCTGGTCCTGGACAAGGCAGCAAGAGGGCGCATGCCTGCAACACTCCACAAGGCGCCGATGGAAACGGAAACCCAACTGAGGGACTGAAGGAAGGGTCTGTTCTTTTTCGGGGCGACTCAGCTGTGTTTTCCCTAGTCCAAGTTACTGCCAGGGAGTGCAATCCCACCGTGCAGGAACAGCCAGGTTGCTCCTAGAACAGCAGATTTCTCCCACACTTCTGCACTAAGATTTCAGCTGCAGCAAACTGCTTCTTCCAGGAGAGTCAGACTGTTCCTTCAGTGTGAGAACAGAGAGCTCAGCTGGCAAGGCAGGCCAGCAGCTCTCCTTTAAAACAAAGGAATGCTGAAGAAGGTTTTTCACTATTCAATCCAGGTATGTCAGACAGCCAAAGCTTCCTGCTCTGCTCTCTGGTATGTGAATCTCCAGAGGAGCATCCCCATTGCAGTCATTTACCTGGGAACCTTGGACATATCGTTTGACCTTCTGTGTGCCACTGTCACCCAACAGACAAATCACCTCAGAGCAGGGTCCTCGCTGGGAGCCAGGTGCTGTATCCAAAGCAAGATTTCTCAGGGCATTAAATCCAAAGCACAATCAGATAATCTCCACGGCACAGCCCCGGCTCAGCTGTCTTTGGCCAGAGATTCAAATTACCACTTCCAGCAGCCCTTTTGCATGGATATCAGGAAAACCAGACACAAAATCCTCCCTGCTTAAGACAAGGAGGGTTTATCTGCAACACCCACAAAGGGTTACGTGCAGGAGGAGCATTTGCAAGACCTGCTGCTGCCTCTGGGATTCTCTCCAGTGCTATTCGCCTCAGGATGGGCTGACCAAGCGCTCTTGGCTCTTCACACTGGGGCTGCAGAAACAGCCTTGCCAGGACCTGGTTAACCTGAATATTTAAAGAAAAACCAGCCAAATGAAAAAACCAAACTGGGGTAGTTCTTTCTCTCTACTGTTGGCTCCCAAGACATGGCACACGGCTGTGGGAAGCACCGTGTGCTGACAGAGCTCACAGTGACATCCAGGAGCCAGGAGGGGCTGCAAGGGTCAGGAGAGGCCATGACCCCACACTTCAAAACTGGACCCCAGCCCTCATGTCAGTGCACTGGGGAAGGCTCAGGTGTGCACTCTTGTCCCACCAGAGCAGCTGAATCTGGCTGCTAAAAGCCAGTTTTCTGAACACAGAGCAAGCAGGGAGCACATTGCAGCCAGCCTGCCCCACAGGCTGCTACTGGCCCTGGAAAACCCACTCTCCCACTCAGGAGGTGCTCACTGTTCAAACCCCTCCAGCTGGTGCTCTGGCTGCACAGGAGAAGACAGAATGAAAACCACCAGGTGTTCTCATGGGTGTGATTAAAAAAACCATTAAAGATAAACCTGAGTTCGTCTGCATCCTACCAATCTGCTCCTGAGAAAAGGAGGGTGCTGCAAGCCAAATCCCTAGGGAACCAGAGAGCTTTTCCATGAGACTTTCACTGGAGTTCACAAAGAATCCAAGCTAATGTTTGATAACATCCATGGGAAAGCATTCAGTGATATCAGCAGCTGTTGCCTCCAGTCCTCCGTATCTACTTAATTTTCCCCCTGAGAGGATACATCCTGCATTACATCATCCCTTTGATATCTGTTAAAAATGGTGATAACACAACCTGCCACAATCTCGAGCAACTAAACCCAACATCTACTCCAACACTGTGCTTTAAAGCAACATCAAACACAACTGTGCCACAAGAATAGCTGTTCATTTAAACAAGCAAACAAAAATACCCCAGCTCAAGAAGCTTAACAGCAAGCAGAAGCCTCAGGAAGTCGGGAGAAGCTCCTCAGCTCCTAAGGACAGTCACAGATCTGAGCTCACCTCTGATGGCAGCCCAGAACAGAGGCTTAAGGATGAGTTAGGAAGGGATCAAAGGCAGAACTGTCAGTCCCTCCCACTCCCAGCACTCAGAGTTTTGGAGACAGGGCAGCCTGGAGTTTCCCCATGCAGCACCTCACGTCATTCCCAGTTACCAAGCACTGCCACAGCCAAAGCAGCAACTTCTGCTCTTCAGTTACCTACACAAAAAAGCATCTCCTGCTGTCAGCATCTGGTGCTCCCCATTTTGGGGAGAGTAGCACAGAGAAGGTGAATATACAATAAGTACCCACTATATTTCACAGCAAAACCCAGGGTTTTATAGATTACCTTTCTAACACAAAACTAAAAATATTTCTTTATGCACTCATTCTTTCACTTCTCCCTCCTTTCATACAATTTTTTGAGAGAAAGTCAAATAACACAGCTACATCATTGCTGAATCAAACTGAGTAGATGTATGACGTCCATTAAATGACACAGTGAGCTCCAAGGGAGGAGGAAATTAGAGATGATCAGCACTTCAGCACTTTGGTTCCAGAATTAATCAGAGCCTGAGAGCATATTCAGAATTCCCTTGCAGATTTGCAACACAATTAAATAATTTTGAATACATTGATGGTGATTCCAGATCCATTTTCAAGTGCTGTACTAAACATATGCCATGATACTGATGTTTCCTTACCCGAGGAGAGCACCAGATTGTTTGTGGGACTGACTCCAGTCTCCAACATTAGCATTTCCCAAGCTCACAGATCCCCCTGCCTCAGCGCCAGAGAAGCCACTGACATTCAGATTTAACAGGTACAGTGTCACCTTGCGCTTTTTTTGAGGACTAGTGCAAAGTGCTCTGTGTCACTCAATTTTATGTAAGCCCAAGGCTCACTCTTTGCAAAGGAGTGTAGTTTGGGGTTCAGTAGGATCTGTGTGTAAGGTCTGAGATCTCTCCTGAGTCCCACTACCAACAAAGAGGACACACATACATCTAGAGATGTGCACTGGAGGAACTTTTCCATGCTGAGGCCATTTGTGTTACCACACTCACCTTCTGCTTGTACAGAACTTCCCAGTTCCAGACTGGGACCTCTCCTGGAGTAGTCCAGGGCCACCAGTGAAAGGCTGGATTGTCCCATGGCATTTTGACAGCAGGAGGGTACCCTGTACTGCCCTGTTCCCAAAGCAAATTCATTTGGGCTGCTCAAAGTCAGATGATGATGTACCAGAGGGGAAAACCCTTGGATTAATCAACAGCCACTGAGTGTGCCCAGTGCTGGGCAGCCCTGAGTCACACACAGCTCCTGCCATTCCCAATTCTCCCTCCAGTTCCTGCCAGACTTGGCTAGTCCACACTGACTTCCCGGTCCAGTAAAATAATTTTCATTCCAAGGCATTCCATGGCTGTGGTTTCAATTTGCAGCACCAGCTCCTGCCAACTCCTACCCCTTCCCCAAAGCTCCCACTGAAAATCTAGGACAGAGCTGGACTCCAAGCAGCCCTAACATGTAGAACACCCCTCCTTAGGTCCCTGCTCTAGGCTCTTCCAAATCCTTTCTCTGTCACAGTGACACCTCACTGCTTTGCTCCATGAAAAGCATCGCTGGTCAGAGGGTTTGGAACAGTCACGAAGCTGGGTCACTGCTCCCACAGCTGAGGATGGGCCTGGGGAAGATTCAAGCCCATAATAGCAGGATGCCCTCAGGGCAGGTAAATAGCTCAGCTGCTCAAATCCTCTCCTGAGCCTGAGGAAGACAGAGCAGCTGCCGCAGTTACGACACTAAACAAGCTGGGAACTATTTTCTCTCACATCAGAATAGCTCAGCAGGCAGCTCCAAACTGAGTTCCCACCATGCTAAACCATCCTGAATCATGGTAGGGAGAGTCTGACAGGCTAAATTAACACCCCCTGTGGCAGCCATGAACTCTGGGGGAAACCTCCTTTCCCAAAACATAAATATGCTCCAGATGACGTCTCTGTGGAAGACTTGCAACAAGCCCAGGGGAAGAGCTGATATTTAACAGCAGTGGAAATGGTCTCTAGTCCCAGCTTGCTCAAAGACTACGTGAAGATTTTGGAGGAGCTGAGTGGTCCCAGCAGTGCAGATGGGAAGGACAAGCTGAGGCCCAGGCCCAGCCTCCTGCATGCACTTCCTGATATAGCACAAAGCAGAATAAAGGCATTAAATTAATTAGGAAACAAACGAAAGATGCCTTCAAGAAAAGGGTAGTGCACACATACCAGCAGCAGCTTTTTATCCAGTGCTCAGCTAAAATCACAAGCCCAGAGGAGCTGGCAGCAGCCAAAATCCCATCTCCACTGCACTCTCCACTCCATGTTCCAGCCTTTATCCTCCCCTCCAACACAAGGATCCAGCTGCCCTTCTGCCATGAGCTGGGTGACCAGGACCCCCGAGAACCTCAAAAGCATTCCAGGTTGGAGTCACTGCAGCAGGGGTACAGCGTTGGCTCTAGTCCATGAGTTCCTCCCGAAATGGAGCTGCACTGAATCCTAGGGGTTCCTTTCCCTCCTTTAAAAGGGTGGCCAGCTTCTCATTTGGAGAAATAATCAATAAAATCTAACAGGCTGCTTTTCATTCATCCCCAGCCAGAAATCTAATCTCCTGTTAACAGCACAGCCCTGACCACATCATTTATCTGCTGCGGGTACCAGCACGCGTGGATTTTACAGCTGCAGAGAGCAGGGCTGCCTGCATCACAACGACTAATTTATTCTCAGAAAGGCTAATTTAATCTGGCAGTGAATGTTCTCAAAGCCTCCTCACACAGAGCAGCTTTTCTCTTGGTTGGCTTAACAACAATACAGCATATCCAAAAACGTGGAAGGATGCTAAGGAAGAACACTACCCCTGTGTTTTGAGCCCTCTAGTCTGAGAAATTTCTCTTGGTAACTACAGGCTTTGAGAAAACATAGTGTCCCTCTAGGTTTTTTTAAAAGTCAGCTGTATTTTCAAGGCAAAATATACAACAGTTTAGGCTACTTCCCCCTCACATACAACTGTGTCTTGACAGAAGGAGATGGGCTCTTAATAAAACTAAAAGCCAGCAAAGATTGTTTAGTACCAGACACCATGTTCACTTCCAACTGCAGATCAAGAGCAGCAGCCAGCACACCTGGCCCAGGGCGTGCTCCCTGCCATGGAAGGTAACTTTCCCCAGCCCACACTACATAGGAATAAACTTCAGAACAAATCCAAATGCCTTTTGTTTTAAAAGGCTGGGTAACTGCACCATGAAGTTATGTCAGAGACAGCATCCTTCAGCTTTCCAGCCTCTGCCATCTGCAGGGGGGCAATAAATTAGCCATCAGAAAGCTTTTTTCCATTGTTTTTAAATTCCAGATGGTATTTCCTCCTTACTCGTGACAGTACACACAAAGGCAGCTGTGTACCCACAGCCAGGCTGAGCCACCTGACCCTGCATGGACATGGCATCAGGTGCTGGTCCTCACCTGGATCTACCCCTTGCCAGGTCCTCACTGGATCTACTATGTGCCCAGCAGATCACTGGAGAGCCAGGCACAGCTCCTTGGAGTCAGAGGGGCTAAAACAAGGCAGATTTAAGCTTTACAACAGACAGAGCTGCAGCAGTCCAACCCTCCATGCTCAGGACTGTCACCACCATCCTGCTGGGAAAGAAAAGCTGCTGTTGTGCAAGCCTGGATCATTTCTGAGAGGGCTCCTTTGCTACAAGGGCAAGAACATGCCCCAGATGACATCCAACAATTTAAGACGATTCAATAATGTGGGAACAAGGCAAAAATCAGAGGGAAGCAGAGCATTTATGCAGGCCACAGGAGAAATAAAGAAGAAAACAACACAACACTCCCCTTGTTCCTATCTGTCAGGAATTGCTGTCCCAAGAATAGCCTATTCAGAAACCAGGAAACTCAGAGAGCAGCAGGGAAGGGCTGAGTCATGGCCATTTGGAAAAAAAAGAAACAACCCACAACAAACCAACCCAAAAGGGAAGGAGAGAAAACATGGGACAGCAGCTGTTCTGGGTGTTGGAGATATGAACAAGTCAATCCAGAACCTATTAGTCAATCTTTATTTTCAAAACCTCTGCAAACACATGGTACTGCCATAAAAAGCAGTTGACCCTCCCTCTGCTCCTGGGAAGCAAACTGCTGTACCGGGAAAAGCTGCTGGTGCTTCCCGGCACCAACCCCTGGCCGCAACACCCCCTTGGCTGCGCATGCTTGCTAGGACACAAACTGCTCCCAGTTTGTGCCTTGATTTTTGTTCCTCTGCAGCCTTAGCATCCAAATATCCCAAAGATTTCCAAGCTGGACAAGTGCTTTCCCTTTGGAAAAGCACGTTCATCTCAGGGATGCTATTAGCAGAGGGTGAAGAGCCATTTCCCTTCCCCACAGTGGAAGGGCACGAGGTAAAACATGACTTGGATGGGATTCCCACAGTTCTGTGAACAGACGAGCCAAAGCCGAGTGCTCCCATCTCACATCCAGCCTCAGCACTGCCTGTCTGGCCCCCAGCAAGGCCAGGCTGCAGTCAGGTTTTGCTCAAGTCTTCCCACACAACAATCTTTGCTCTGTGACCTAAATGAAATCAATCGTACAATAATTCTCCCCAGGACAGTAATCTTGTTCACTCACCCATCATCTGAAAGATTACACCTGCTCTCCAGCTGTGGGGCTCTGGGAGGAAGCTCAAGTGATTTTTGAGCAATGAGGGGCTTATTTTTAATACAGTACCTCGATGATCCCTCACAAATCAGGAAAGGGGAAGTCTATCTTTTCTATCAAATAACAGTGCTTCAAAACGTATTTGGAAAAATTCCTTCAATTCATTTTATCTTGCCCTGTGAGGTGCTGTCAGATGGAAGTTGCAAAGGCAGGAAGTGGGAAGCACCTCAGAGCTGGTGCCCGTGGGGATTCAGCCAAGGCTAAGCCTGCTGTCCCCAGACTATGGCAGATCACCTATGCTCAGGTGTAACTGCTCACCTCTTCCCAGCTCTGGGAATGGCTGGGAAAACCACAACCCCTTCATATGTAGACCCAACCTCAACACTAACTCCCAAAATGACAGCTCAAGGAAACTGTCCCAAAGCAAACAGGCTCTCATGGTTCAAATTGTCAGTAAAATTCATTTTCTCTGTGATCATGCAATGCAAGGAGCAAAAAAAGATGAAATATAGCTACAGCATGGGCTGTGCATGCATCACAGTAAGATGTAATGGGTGGAATTTAGGACTGTAAGACAGAATGCAGGATGGAACAGTAAGTGTGTAAAGTTTAAAGCAAGAATACTTCTTCCAAAAATATCTTCCAAAACTGTTAATAGGGAGCCAGGCTGTTAGAGCAAGGTAAGGAAGATCTTATTTCTAAATGCAGAGGCTGGGTATCAAAGAAGGTTCAGGAACATACACAGAAGAGCAAGGTTGGGGCAGGGGCACCCCATCTCAGCACAAATGCTTTATCCTGAAATCTACAGGATAACTGGGGAATATTCCATTTTCTTAAGTATACAGAAGGCAAAGATGCACAAAGTTATGCACAAAACAGTGGATTAGTAATCTTACCTTACTAATAACAGTAAGTAACAATAAAATATATTACTTAATTTGTACATAAAGCCCCAGCTCAGCTCTTCATTCTCTGATTATCTCAGGTTCCATCGTGCCAACTACAAAGTCAAATGCACTGCCAGCAGCTGCTCTTCACAGTTCCTAAAATGTTCATCACATTGCCACCTTTTGGGGCTATTTCTTTTATTTTCTTACTCTAAATGCAGGCCTGCTAAGAGAGCCCAGATTAAAGACAGCTGCACTGAAGTGCCTCACGAGGAGATGTGCAGCATGAAGCACTTTGCTCCTGCCTCAATCCTCCACCCAGATCGATGACCAGCACAGGGCTGCTCTCAAATAGCTCTCTCACCACCACAAATACACAAATTTGAGACTGCAGCCATGGGGCAGCTCAGAATGAATGGGTCCAAAGAGAAACTCTAACAGCAGCCAAGAGTCTCCCTGAGCGTTTCATGCCGGAAATAAAAACTGCACTCCCCTTGCCTCAGACTTTATTCTGGTGAGAAAATGGATCGTGGTTTCCTATGGCAGCTGCTCCAGTTGCATTCCCTTTGATCAGAGGAGGAGGCAGGTCCTGTGCAGAGCATGCAAGGACCTGACACTGCTAATGAAAGTGGCAGTGCTTCTCTCCAGCTGTGAGATGGATACTCAGTGCTGTTTGGGAACAGCAGGAAAACAGCAAGGTGAACATCACATCCCAAGGCAGAAGTTGCTCATCATGTGTTTTTTTGAAGGAAAAAGGGTACACAGACCTCTGTGTTTGCACACTTGTGTGCTCAGGTGCCTTGCTCTGAAACCTTCAGGAGAGTTGATTGGCTGCAGGCCAGAGTCCTCTGCCTGCATAAGAGCTGCAAAATCAGGTCCTGGAAGCAAACCCAACCAAAAACCTCCAGCTGAACTGAAGTTCCCACTATAAACCATCACTTTTCCTATGTCGGGGAGAAGGGAAGAGTAGTGCACAATTAAAATCTTTCCTTTTAGGACATCACTGACTGCTGCTAAGAGCCACCAGGCACATCAGCATCTATTTGTTGTTTCTCAACTCTCCTGTCTACCCTGTGTTCAGCAGCTTTGCACGGATCACTCTGGCAGAACATCTCTGAGAAGTTGGCACACCTGTCTAGAAGCTCAGAGATATATTCAGTCCTGCTGCCTTGGTTATTATTTTAATCTCCAGATTATGCAAATGCTATTTATTGCCTCTCTGGCTCACCTGGCAGCCACCAACCTTTCCTGGAAAGGTACAGGAAAACTGTCACATGGGACATTCAGGACATGTACAGAGCCCTGGTAACAGTGGCAGAAGTGAAGCACCAGCCCCACTGCAGACCCTACACAGACCCTCTTTCACTGTTTGAAAAAATTTAATTTCTTTCAATCCAGGATATTGTCTCCTGATTAAAGCAATCATAAGAAGTCAAATGTAGGGCTTTACAACATACCACAAACAGACATTAAACACTGAATTTCGTACTTCTCTTTAACCACAAGCAAAAAAACAAGTCTTGTATCAGAGCAGATACTAAGAAGTTTGTATATCTCCTTCCAAAACGAGTCATCCTCATACTGGCAGATCAATCACATCCTTTGAACACATGCATTTATCTGCTCAATTCACATCTGAAGGGGGAAAAAGATATTCTTTTACATAATGAAATCACTTTCATTCCTTCTTTGGCTGAGTTAGTGAGTAAAACTGGTAATGGCAACACTTCTGTGGGTGACAACACTGTGACAAGGACCCAGACTCCCCCCAAAACATAGATGTTGTGGACAGGCTCTAGTCTTGCCCCTGGCTGAACATCCCTCAGCTACAGGAGCACCTTAGTTGTGCTCCCAGAGTCTGTCTGCCACCTGTGCTTCATCCAGAAGGAAAGCAGTGCCCACTGTGTGGCTTCCCTGGCACAAAAAGAGACGATTAGGAAACAAACTTCAAAAACACGCTCATAAACCAACACCAGGTGCTGAGGGAGACGTTCTCCCTCCCTTCCTAACTGCAGCTGAGACAAAGGGAAACAGAAACAAAAGGAACTGAGTTTCAGAACCAAATCTGAGGTGCAAGACCTGTTGAGGGAACACAAGCTCAGCATGGTCTTCTATCTTATTAGGAAGGACTCAGGTTCTGAAATCAGAGAAGCTCCCTCACTGTTCCCTGTCCCACCTGTGGCAGGAGGTTTGGTACTCAGTAGGAGCATACACATCCCCATTCCCAGCACCAAACTGAGTCAGCCCTGAGGAGATACGGCCACCGCAGCCCCACCACCCCTGTAAGAGCAGCTGGGCAGGACTGACCACATTTGATCCACTTGGCATCACTCAGGGACATCTGGGGACACTGCTCCATCCCCCTGCCCTTGTTACAGCCATGAAATCATCGCCTGCCTACCTCCAAGCAGGAATTAGCTCCTCACGTAACACCTAAGGAGAACAGAGCAAGTACATTGCTAAACACTTCCGGGGATTTCCTGGGGCACATGGATGTCACCACAACACTGAGACAGAGAAGCCTTTGGGAGAGGGAAGTTTTCAGCCTGTGCTTTCCACACAAGTTTGTTTAATTCCTAAACATGAATGAATGACATACCACGGTTATATATCACACTATGTAATACTCGTAGTTTTCTCTTCTGCCTACTCCAGTCAAACTCTGAAGCCAGCAGGGCCCCTGACAAAATTAAAGCCCTTTTTTAAGTACATTGGGTGAAGGAAACAAACAGGAGGCTCTTGTGTATATTCCCAAAGAGTTTCTCAGAGACTTCTACACACATATACTCCAAACCCATTAGAATTATAATTTCAAACATTTCTACTTAAAATCATCGTGCCTGACCTCATCTCTACCACCTGATATTTTAGGCTCAGCCTGGAATGTGACAACCACCAGTCCCCTCCCCAGTTCTCACTGCAAGGAGACCACCTCAGAGCAGCTTTTCCTTGGGCCAAGGGGCACAAACCCATACATGTAGTGACCTGGAGAAGTTTAACCTTGAGCATGGCTCATGTGGAGGATCCAGAGGACACTGGCATGGCAGTGTCCATCCCAGCCTGCCTGTTCCCACTTGTCTGCACAGCCCTGGAGCTCTCCCCAGGATCCCAACCTCATTCCTGTGCTCAGCAGCAACCACAGACACCCTGTGCTTTTCCTAAAGCAAACGAACAGTGCCTTGCAGCTGCTGCCCTTTGCCTCTCCAGTCCCCTTGGGAGTGAGAACCCAGAGCTCACCATTTTAACGGTTAAAAACTGCCCAGCTTCCTGGTAACATTTATTCCTCAGTGTTTGTTGCTGTGCCACTCTATGCATTAACTCAATGAGATCTCCTCATTTCACACTGCCATTGAGCTGATGGACAATATCATCCCCACCATAATCATTTCTCTTCCTGCTTGTCAAGGCACCTCAGCCTATTTCAGCTCGTCTAAAATGGGCCCATTATCCCTGATCACTGGACAAGCTCATCTCTCCCTAGCAGGGATGACTGGAAACACACACATTCGTTCCTAGGCCTGCTTCCCTGCTCTCCCGGGGTCTGTGTGGATCACATTTGCTCCTCTCTCAGCTGTGCCGTCCCTGCAGCCACCGCCGTCCTCCCCGCCAGCTCATGACCTCGGCCGGGCAGCAGCGCTCGCCTTACACCGGCAAGTCTTTTCCCAAGTACACGACCTCGCTTTCTACCTGATTAAATTTCATCCCAGCCCTCCCGTCCCAACGCTTCCCGGCACTGCTGAGGGCACAGAGGTGAAGCTGTGTAAGATTTCAGCAGTACCCCTGCGACGCTCTGTCAGGGGAAGGCCCGTCCGAAGCTACGGCTGCCTGCCGCTCCTCTCCCGGCCCATGGCTCCATCCAGCCCTACCTTTCTTCCCGCTTCCGCAGCGAACGCTCCAGCCACGGCCGAGCACCGAGCCCTTCCCTCGGCCTGGTGCCTCCTCACAGAGTTAACCTGGGATAGATTTCCACCCCTTTTCTTCCCAGCAGCGTGTGGTGCTGGTCTGCTGGCTGTGTCCCCGCCTGCGCTCAGTGTCCCCCCGGTGCTGACTGTCCTCCCGCATTCGGTGTTCCCCCTCCGGTTCTGAGCGTCCTCCCCGTGCGTGGCTTCGCCCCCGGTGCTCGCTCTCACCCCCCGGTGCTCGCTCTCACCCCCGGGTATCTCTAGTCGGCCCCGCTGCCGGGAGGCCGCCACGGCCTGTCCGGGGCTGAGGGGGCCTGGGGCGCCTTCCCGCCGCTGCCCCCGACCCCGCCATCTCCCGAGCCCCGCCTGGCCCCACGCCCGACCCCTGCCGCCCCCCGGCACCTACCGGCTCCCGGCGGCTCCGGCGCTTGCCGGCGGCGGGCGGGGCGGGCCGGGCTGGGCGGGCGGTGCAGCGGCGGGGCGGGCCTGGGCTGCGCTGGGCCAGCCGGGGGCCGGGCCGGGCCTGCAGCCCCCGCCGGGCCGCGGTCTGCTCCCGCCGTAGTGAGCAGGGGAGTTACTGCACGGTTTGGGCTGGAAAGGATCTTAAAGATCAGCCAGTTCCACCCCCTGCCATGGGCAGGGACACCTCCCACCAGACCAGGTGGCTCCAAGCGCCCTCTAACCTGGCCTTGGATGCCTCCAGGGATCCAGGGGCAGCCACAGCTTCTCTCGGCAGCCTGTGCCAGGGCCTCCCCACCCTCACAGGGAAGAGTTTCTTCCATGTATTTAACCTTAATTTCCCCTTGTTCTGTCACTCCATGCTCTTGCTCAAAGTCCCTCTCCAGCTCTTTTGGACCCCAGTAGGCACTGGAAGGGGCTCTGAGGTCTCCCTGGAGCCGTCTCTTCCCTGTCCTACACATGCTGCCTTCCCTGCCAGGTGTCCCAGCTCATGCCCCACTGTTGGAAAATGCAGTTTTCCAGCAAAACTTGTGTTAAGTTAAGCAGACCATATACAGGCCGCAGCACTTCGCTTCCCTGAGAATGCTTCGTGGGAAGATGCCAAGAAGGTGCAGCTGTGCCTGTATGCTTTGAAAGTACCGTGAGAAGTATGCTGGGAGTGAACTTGTGATTAACAAAGAATGAGGGAGAAAACCCTGTAGATATGGGAATGGAATGTGAAAGAAATGTAAGCTGTAACTGCTGCAATTAACGAGTAGATTAGTGATTAATAAATATAAGCACTGTAACAGTATATAAAGAGCACATGCGTTAAAATAAATGGAGCTTGCTTTTATGACTTATGTTAAGTCATGTGTGAGTTCTCTCGCGCCGCTCGTCACCCCACATGATGCCCTGCTCTGGCTGAGGTCCTGCCCCACACAGGGATATGCCTGTGCCATCCTGCTGCCCCAGGACCAGGGAGCCTATGGAATGGTGGAGGCATCTTTCTGGCTCCAGTGGTCTCAGCTGCACCGCAGGGACTGATTAAAAGCAGTATTCTAACACAGCCACAGGTGATTTCAGTCACTTCTCACTTGCCTCTCATGCTCCAGAGGTACTTGCTCTGAGATTTATGTGTGTTGGGTTCCATCCTGCCCTGGAAGCTCTGCCTGGAGTCACTCTGGGCTGGAGCACACAGCTCCCAGCTTCCCAGGCAGCAACAGCCGCATCCCTTACAGGGTCCTCTTCTCTCTTCCCTGTGTCACAGTGAGTGGCCAAGTTGCAGGTGACAGTGATGCTGCCTCTCAGGCAGGCTGTCCCCACCTCAAGGCAGGATCTTGTGGGAGACATTGCCACAGCACCAAGTTCAAGTTTAGACTCTGAGTGGGAAATGTTGTAGGTAACATCAGAAATTCCTGCCTCGCTCACACATTTTGAGTGTGTTGTGGTGGCCTCACGCCCTCCTGTTTTCTCCACAGGGAGCATGGGGCTGGCCTGCAGCAATCCCAGCATTTCCTCATCCCTTGTGAGACTTGGCAGCCCCAAGCCAGTCCCACCTCACATGTTGTGACCTTGGCTTTCAGCACTACCACAGAGCAAAGGGAAAAGGCAACAGCACTTTGTCACAGTGATGAAGTTGAAGCTGAGACACTTGTCCCCTTTGGACATCTTTCACTTCATTTTGGGGGAGCTCCATGGGCACCACTGTGGGCTGGCCAGATGTGACTGATGCTGTGGGTCCCAAAGCTACATCTCCAAGCTCTGGTCTTCTCTGTACACTGCTTTGCTTCCCTTCTTTCCATGTCCCCATGCCTGTGGGGACCTAGAACCAGTGATCAAACCCACATTCATCATGTCACAGACGTGCAGGAGGAGATCACCACCACCATCTGCTGCCTGAAAACCACTGCTGAGGGCTCCAAGCTGCAACAAATTTCCAGGAGGTGCATGCACAGAGCTGGGCCAGTTACTGGAGAGCCCTTTGCAAAGGAGTTGGTCTCCCCAGAGACCTACATAGATGGCATGGGTGCGTGGGGTGACTGAGATAACAATCTTTCACAAATCCTTATAGAAGATGCACTGAAGGCTCCTAAAGGCTGCCCTGGCTGCAGTGACCTGCCTGGGTGAGCATTTGGCTTCACAAGGTTCTTCTGGCAGGGTGGAGAAGAAGGTGGGTGTCCTCCATGTCACCCTCCCAGCCACTGGAGCAGCCACCTGTCCCTGGTTATCCTGGTGTCCTGGTCACCTCCACTGCTCGTCCCTCCTGCAGTGCTAGGAGGATTTTACCCTCTAGATTTTGATGTCCTGGGAGACCCACAGAGCTCGGAATGGGATGGCACTGGGGGGTGCTGTCAAGGTTTGGAGTCTCCTGCCCCATCCCAGGGGCTGCCCAGGCTCTCCCCTCCTGGAGCAGAATGGAAGGGCTGATTTCTGTCCTGGTCACTGGTAGAGGTGTGTCAGGAGCTCCACCAGAGCTCTCCCTTGTGAGTTGCCCACTGGCGAGGTGCTGCAGGCTCCCATGTGCCAGGCTCCTTTAATGACAATACCTTTTGGCTCCAGCATGGCTGTGGCTCTTCTCTCTCCCCAAAACCTAAGGGGCTGTTTTGTTTCAGAAGCTCTGGCTGGGACCTCAGTCCCGAGGCCATGCAGTGCTGGCCCACAAAGCCCCACACAGGCTGGGCTGACTGCTGGAGCAGCACGAGGCCATGGGAACCTGTGTCAGCCACATGAGAGCTCAGTGCGCACCGATATCTCTGTTATGCCAGGTCACTGTGGCAGGTTGTGCCACCAGACCTTTGCCAGGTGAATGGCAGGGCCACACTCAGCCCATCTGAGTCCCCAGGCCACTGCAGGCCCCTTATCCCTCTGCCGTGTCCCTGAAATGGTTGGGGTGGACATGGTCACTGCCCTCTGTGGCACCCCAGTGCTGGCCATGCCCAGCAATGCAAGGAGGTCTCCACAACCATAAATCCAGCTGGGTTTAGGATGTTGCTGTGCTGGGAGCCTACAGGAACTGGCGCTGCACAGAGCAAAGCTTTGGTGTCTGTTTTCAGCCAGCTTGGGGACCTGGAGGATGTGGCTGCCCACCTGGAGAAGGTGCTGGGTAAGATGAAGCAGCTGCAGGATGGACGTGCCCAACTGCCCAAGGTCCCAGGAGGTGCTGCCGAAAGGCCTGGGGGCTGCAACCCCACACCCCATTTCACAGGAACACATTGGGGCATCTCTCAGGATATCCTCACTAGCCACTCTCTGGGGCCACCCATGAACAGACCTCCCTGCCTCACCCAAGTTCTGCAGCCACCCTGGTTCACCCAGAGCCACATGTCTTCCTCAGGGGCTGGATTTTGGCAGGGAGGTGCTGGGCCAGTTGCAGGAGCAGTGCACGAGGCTGCAGGAAGCTGCAGAGCAGCTGTGGGGTGACATGGAGGACACCCAGGTGAGTAGAGTCTTCAGGCACAGCTCAGGAGCCACTTTTGCCATGGTTGGTGCCTGAACCAAGCTCAGTACAGGCTTGAAAACTTGGCATATCCCCACTCTGAAGCTGCTCAGCATGCCAGGATTTTGTGGCTGTGCCATACTGAAGGAGCTGGGGACAAACAATGGTGGGCAGCTCCGAGGAGGCTGAGGGGAGGGCAGGGGAGCACGTGGTGATGCCTGCATGGGATGGTGGAGCACCCAGACATGAACAAGGTGCTGCTGGAGCAGGGCTTGGGTGTTGTGAACAAGCACCAGCACGTGGGGTGGTGGCACTGCTGAGGTCTGCAGTGGATGGCTTTCTCCCTGTGCTCTCTGCTTCTCTCCCTGCAGCAATGAAGACTCTCTCCAGCTCTGCTCCTGGAACACCACAGGGATGTGCTGCATCCTCAAATATTCATGCAGGTGCCTGTCCTGGGAGTCCCCTGGGCCACTGGCCCCGCCACGTGCTGCTGAGCATTCCCCAGGGAGCTGCTGGGGGTGTCATGCCCCACACAAGGCTGCTTGTCCTTGTCACCTGCAGGTACAGGTGACAAAGCCAGGCTCCTGGGGGGCCAGTGCCAAGCTCAGTGGTGTCTGGGCTGGCCAGGAGGCTGTGAAATGGCACAGGGGCTGGGGAGGGGCAGGTGCACCAAAGCTGTGCCGCCTGGCTTTAGGGGACTGATGGAGTTGGGGTCACACTGCCCTGGCAGCCACTCCTTGCAGTGGGGTAACACCAAAGGCCATAGAGATGCTCCCTCCTCTGTTGCCTCCCCTGTGCAGCCCAAGCTTTTCGGGATGCATGGGGCATCCGCAGCGATTCAGCAACCACAGTATGACACTTCCGCTCTGACATTTTTGGACTGTGTCATGTCCCCATCAGCTCTCTGACTAGTCAGATGTCCAGGTCTGGCACTCAATTTTCCAATCCTATGGCTCCTGGTGGTCCCAGGACAGTCACAGACAGGTGTCCCTCCCTACCACCTAGGTGTCTGTGTGGCTTCACCTAGGTTTCATAGGCAGCTGTCTCCTTTCAAGGCTGGGGACAAATCCCTTCTCTGTGTCCCCTGGGTGGCTCTGTGCTGCACACCCCTGCCTCAGACCATCCCCACTCCCAGCAGGACTCCACGCTGACCTTGATGTGCTCACCACAGCTGGCACAGAAGGGGCACAGCCCTGGCTCGTGCCAGAGGCCACCAGCTTGGCCCATTCCACCTCAGTGGGGAAGGACTGAGGGTCACAACTCCAGCACAACTCCAACCAGGGCAGCTCGCAAGGGCCAACCCCAGCTCCAGCCCTTGCTCCCAGGCCCTGCCCAGGCCATCCAAGAGGAACCCCGGGTGAAACCATCCCTCCTACAACGTTTATTTTAGCAACACAAATAAGAGATTGAAATTAATTATTGACTGGGGAGTGCAGGGATGCAGGGGCACAGCCTCACTGGGAAAGGGCCTGGCAGGAACAGTCATCTCCAAGGGATCAGGTGAAGAGGGGACAGGAGCCAGGTCACAGCAAGACACCTAGGACCTGTGGGTGTCACAGGGGAGCCCGACAGTTCAGCAAAGCCCTGCCTGGTGGGCCTCACACCACAGCTGATGTGGCAGAGCTGGGCTGCTGGGGCTGAGCCCTGGATGCACCTGGACAAACATAGCTGGCAGCCACTTCATAGCTGGAATGGGGTGTTTGTAGCAGCCAGCCCCAGCTCAGACGTGCTGAGCCACTGGGAGAGGGGATCCTGAAACACTCCAGGGCAGCCTTGCCTGTGTCCCAGCACTGCTGCAAACGAAGCAAAGACACCGGGTTCAAAGCAGAAGAGCGTGTATTGCAAGCGGCTGCGGCACATCCGGAGAGACTTCCAGCCGCCGGGAGAAAAGAACAGAGGGGTTAAAAACGATCCCAGTCTCTAGGGTTACACTGTGTCATGCAAAACAGCCCTGGGGCAAACCCCATCCTGGGAGGTTGAGGGGAGGGTGTGCTGGCCCAGCCGGACCACCAGTGCTTACCCCCTGCTCCCCATCTGGGGCTGGGAGAGGGGCCAGACACCCCCCTAAGGGACAGTGTCCCCCAGCCCTGCTCACCAGTGAGGATGGTGTGTGCAGGGTGGAGGCTATGGTGGTGCAGGAACAGCCCTTGCTCTCTCCACCCCTTAAAAAAACAAACCTCACGGGGGTGTCTGCCCCCCACCCAAGTAGATCAGGGCCAAAGGATGGGGGAAAACACTCAGGCACAACCCACTCTGCCTGGTGGGGGTGCCCAGAGGACCCTGAGGAAGGGACCTCCTCTGTAAATGTCACTGGCATGCAAACTCCGGTGTCCCAAGAGAGGAGGGGATGCTTCCTCCCCTAGAGTCTGGCAGCGTTGGGGTCCGAGGCAGAGGCCGGCACCGGTCCCACGCAGCCTCCCGCTGTCTCTGGGGAGCTCCATTCAGCTCGAGAACAAGTAAAAACTACTTCAAACCAAACCCATGCAAGGCAGCTATTTGCTCATGTGTCTCTGCAGCTGCCAGACACCCTGGCAGCAGAGTTCCTCTCCTCTTTGGGGAGGGGGGAGAAAAAATATATATATATTTATACGCAGGGGTCCCCGCTGCGTCCGCTCTCCACCGCAGCCTCATCTCTCTGCCTCCATGGTCACGTTGGCCTTCTGTTCTGCACTGGCCTGCTGGGAGACGGCGGCTGGCCAGCCTGCGGGCTGCACCGGCGCGGCCGGAGTCCACATGCTCTGCTGCTGCCCTGGTGGCGAAGCCGTGGGCCAGGCGGGGTTGAAGGCCCCGTGCTGGGGCAGCGGTGGGGCCGGGGGCGGCGGGGAGGTCGCCATGGAGGCCACGGGGCTACTGCTGTTGAAGCTTTCGGAAGCCTTGAGGCGAGAGAACATGGTGAGGGCGTCGGGGAAGTTGGGCGGTGTGGCCGGCGTGTTGGCGGGAGTGCACATCTGCGGGAAGGAGACATGGGGTCAGGGGGGTCCCCACCTTCTGCCTCCCACCAAGGCATGGCCAAGACCCCTCTGCCCCCCCTGCTGTGGCACATGGAGCCCCCAGACCTGTGCTCTGCTGACTATGCTGTCCACGAGCAGCTCTGAAGGTGCATGCTGTAGTAAGAGCTCCTGGCAGAGGGCCCAGACAGGATCCCCTCTGCTCCACAACTCACTGGTGCCACCCTGGGCCTGCAGTTTTCTGGCTCTGTGGGCACAAGGCTCAGGCTCAGCTCCCAGCCACCAGGAGACTGGGCACACTCCGACCCTGCCAGGCACTTGCTCTGCATGCCCCAAATCCCCAATTGTCTTGAAGAGTCAAACGAGGCCACAACAGCCAGTAAATCCCTAAGACACATCTGCCCAAGCAGATTATGGACTGCCAGGGCACAAGAGTTAAGGGACCAAGTCTGGGGACAGCTGGAAGAGAGCAGAGGCAGGCAGCACCCACGTGTGGGTGTTTACACACTTCCAGACGCTCTGCATGCCACACCAGAGCCACACTCTGGCAACGCTCTGGGGATTTGCTCGCTCCAACGAGCACACAAGGACTTGTGTGCGTGGCTGCTGCAGGACAGGAAGCACCACGTATCTGTGAGTGTGTTTACACAGGTCAGTGCTTCAGGCTCCTCCAGGCTCTCTCTGCCATGCTGGGGCTAGTATAACCACTGGCTTAAAACGTCCTCCATCAGACCATCCCTCGTGGAGGAGCAGCCCCAAACCATCTGCAGGGCTCTGCTGTCCCACTGCATAGGACAGGCTACACCACCAGCTGCTCTCCAGGAAAACCTTCCTTGGCAGGCAGCTCTGGCAGTGCCCAGCCAGACCTCCCTGCCTGCACTCCTGGAGTTGGGAAGCAGTGAGCTGGACATGAGCACCAGCCTGAAACGCCCGCCAACTGGTGCTGTGCCCCGGGAGAGCACTGGGGAGCTGGGAAAGCACTTACCATCTGATGGTGGTGGCTGTAGGGGATGTTTGTTTCTTGGAAAAATGCACTGAGAGCAGTCTGAAAGAAAGGAAAAAAAAGGAAAGATGACGTTACCACCAGCATCCAAACTGGGCACCCATGTCATCCCTGCACACACTACTAGACCCCAAAGATGATCCAAACCAGGCCCTGGGCGGCCTTGAGGACACAGCTGCTCCCTGTCCCCAAGCAGGGACCTGTGCCTGCCATCTGCTCACACCAGGGCAGGTGGTAACCATGTGCATTTGGGACCCCCATCCTTGCCAGAAGCAGCTACCGCTGAGGCAGAGCCCAGCAGGTGTTGAACTCACAATGATGCTCTGCAACCATCGTGTGCTGGGAAACAAAGGAAACCAAATCCAACCCCAGCAGGAACCCGTTAAAGGCATGTACTCAACAGAACAAGACCACAGTCCCCATATTCCCACCAGGAGATCTCCAGGGCAGGGGTTGCAGCAGGTGCCCACCTCATATGCCAGAACATTTCCAATTCAGTTGCAGACAGAGCACGGTGATGACTGACATTGTTTTCTAGCTTCCAGTTAAACCCAGTTATAGTCTGGTAAATATGTCACATGCCACAGGCATGTGAGAGGACAAGAAAGATTGCAGGGAGGGAAAGCCAGGGGAACAGGATGGTCAGGAGGGCAGACACCCAGCCCAGGTCTAGGAGAAGCAGAGACAGCAGGAGGTTTGAGGGTGTACAGCACTGAGCTGACGCAGGAACAGTGAAAAGTTCTTTTACTCAGAGGGTGGTGAGGCTCTGGCACAGGGTACCCAGAGAATATGTGGCTGCCCCATTCCTGAAGTGTCCAAGGCCAATTTGGATGGGACTTGGAGCAATCTGGGAGAGCGGAAGGTGTCCCTGCCCATGGCAGGGGGGTGGAATGAGATGACCTTCACAGTCCCTCCCAAACCATTCTGTGATTCCATGACTCCTGTTCTGAGCCAGGCTTTAACTGAGTCAGGGCTAGAAAACAACGTTTTGATTCAGTTGCAGATGAGACTTGATGGAAATGTTAGAGAACTGGCCTGGATTCACTTCTGATTGAAGGAAAAGCCCCTTTCAATCCCATCCAGGCCTCTCTCCAGGGCCTGCAGATCTCCACTCTGAGGTGTGAGGTGCAGGGCTGTGGCCAGATGCTGTCACACTACCCAAGACTTTGCTCCCTTCCCGAAAGCCACGGATTGGGGTTACCCTAGTTCCTGGGGAAAAAAAGACAGAAAAGCCCAGAAAAAGCCCTGGGAGGTTGCACCAAACCCTGCCCAACTGCAGCAGCCACAATCCTGCCACCATACACACTCCTCATCCCAGTGTCCACATGCTCCTGTGTCATCTCCAAGGCCAGCATGAATGACAGCAAATCAGCTCAGCTTATTGATCTGATGGGAAAACTAATTTTGCCCCAAACATCCAGACTGGCAGGCCCTGAGAAGGCGAAGGGGTTTATGGTTTCCTGGCTAAACAGCAGAAAAATATTGGCACGACCAGGTGGCAGCCAGAGCAATGCGTGCAAACAATGATCCAGAGCTGGGTGGGGGAAGCAATTCCTGCTGCAGAGTCTGGCAGCTCCCAGACCTCGGGGGGAGTGTGCAATAGCTGGGCTGGCGAGGCTCTTCCCTGCAATAGCTGCATTTAATAACACAGCACCTGAACTCTGCACCCAGCCACGATGCGAGCTCAGAGCCCTCAGCTTCTGCAGGCAGGACCCACCGAATCCCAGCGATGGCCATGCAGCAGGAATAGGGTCTGTGGCCCTGGAGAGAGCTCTGGAGAGGACAGCACAGGGCTTTGAATTAAGGAAACGTCCGTCAGAGACACAGACATTTCTGAGGCAGTGACAACCCCCCAGCATGCTACCCTTGGTCCTGGGTGAGGTCCAACGTCAACACCCACAGGCCCTATCGCTGACAGATCGTGATAAGAAAGGGGGTAACAGCAAATGGGGAGCACAGGCAGAGGTGTGAGTGCAGCCAGATACCATAAGCTGATTAAATCTGCTCTGTGCTCCTGTTTTCCAAGTGGCCTCATATCTGGGACTGTGCCACTGGCAGACAGGGGCAGAGAAGGTCCCTGCTGTCCCCCTGAGCTGCCCACCGATCCCTGCCAGTGCTGGGGTGAAAGCTGTGACTGGGCAGAGGAAGCACTCTGCCAGTGCAGGCCCCTCTGCCTAAGTGTCTCCTCCCTTCCATCTGCTCCTTTCCAAGGGTGGCAGAAACAACCCCTGCACCCAGCACAAAGCCCACAGCCCACAGGGAATGGCTGTCACCTCCCAAGGGACCTGCAGAGCCCCAGCCCGGCGGGCAAGGGGCCCACACTCCCCATGGTGCCACGGGGGGCCAGGGACACACACATAACCAAAGCTGCTGATGCCACCTGGTCTCCAGACAGCGTGACAAGTGCCACGGTGCAACAGCAAAGCCAATTAAAGCTCTTCTGCTGGAGGAGCCCAAGCCCAGCTCAGCTCTGACCCTGCACCAAAAGCCCCAAAGCCTGTGTCACCCTGGTGAGTGGGAGCAAGGCAGCCCCACACCCATAGTTTGGCCATGCTCAGCAGGTAACCAGGCCACCGTGCCCCCTCCCAGGATGCAAACCCAGGAGCTTTGCAGGGAATGGATCACACAGGGACCCTGCTAGCATGCCAAGAGGTACCTGTGGTGACCCAGTCAGAGAGAGGGTGGCTGGAGTTGTGAGTCCTGCAGGGCACCAGGCAGTGGGGACAGCCCTGGGGGCACCCTGTCCTTGAGTCACAAAGGAAGGGGCTTCATGAAACATAAATATGTAAGAGGAAGTGAAATCCAGCCATGGACACAGAGAGTGAAGCCAGACACCTGCTCCTCCTCTTGTTCCCTACACACAACCTCTCTACACTGAATGGAGGCTCTTAGCACCAGGAAAAGGAAGGAATGGGTGGGTTTTTTTTTAAAAGCAGTTTCTTCTTATCCTTCCCAAGGAGCCCCAAGGGCAATGAGCACATAACAAAGCTGAATAATACCCTTCTACCTCAGGAGCCTGATCCACTGCCCAGCCCCGTATGAGACTCTGCAAACTCTGAAATGTCTGCCTGGTAACCTGCTGGGTTCTAGCCATGGAGAGGGCACCTGCCGCTCTGCCTGGCTTCTCCAAAAAAGCCAGGGCCTGAGGGCTGAGTGCCAGCCTTCACCCAGAGACATTCCAAGTTACTTTCTCGGGCCTGTAAACCTCCCCCTGGGATCAGCCATGGCACTGCTCCAGCTGCTAGAGGGTTGGGCTGGCACCCATGGCAGCCATCCCTGGAAGCATGGAAGGGCCCACAGAGCTGCAAGAGCTGCAAACTAAACCAGGCACAACAGGAGAAAGCCTGCCCAGGGTCCATAGGAAACAGGAGTGGAGTCACAGTGAGTGGGAGAGGCAATCCACACCCTACCCATGAACTGCCCCATTCCCCAGGGATAGATGGGATGAAAAAAAAAGGCTCCCTGGTCATCCCTGAGTACGGGTCAGGCTCTGATCAGCTTGCACCACATCTAAGGTGGCTGTATCCCAAATGTTTTCCCAATCTCCCACCCTGCTCACTGTCCTGAATCATGCTCCTTCCACCTCAGACAATCTCCATGTCTACCAGGGCTGGAAAGACACACACAGAGCAAACCCTCTGCAGTCCCCACTTCATCTTCCTACACAAAATGGCCCCTGAGCAGCCACACTCAAAGCAGCCCCAGCCCAGGGAAGTGGTCCCAAAACACCAGTATCCCAAAGCTGTCTGTGTTTCACAGCAGCCTCCCTCTCCCTCCTGCCAGTGACCAACACCCCAGAGGCTATCACAGGGACAAGTGAGACACTTGCCCATGTAGGAAAGGTCCTGGGCAGGGCAGATGGATGTCAGGAGTACCCTGGCCAGGATAAAGGCACAAAGCTGGGACAACCCAACTCCTGCTCTATGTCACTGGGCCACTGAGCTCACCTGGTTCCCCGTGCAGAACACGTCTCCCTATAATGGCCTGAGGCAAGAGCAGAATCCTCAGGTGCAAGTGGCTGATCCAAATCACACCGTGCCCCTGGAGCAGTGCTTTGACTCCAAGGAGACAGCTAATTTATGCTGCCTTCCCTCGTTCTGAATTTGCCTGAACTCCCCTGATTTATACTCACTGCAGATGCAGACCAGCCAGCAAACGGTTCTGCACTGGAATAACAAAAGCCTCGGGAGTATCCCAGGCAAAATGTGAGAGCAGGCTGGAGTGGTCGGGAGGTGATCCTTCCCCAGCGTGGCTCCCAGAAGGAGCCGTGCCCAGCGGCCATTTTGCAAAGGGAATTATCTGACCGTTGCACCAAAAGTGAGTGGGAACATGGTAACGGCAGCGTTTGTTTACAGCCCAGCTTCCTCTGAGTCATGTGAGTGCCCAGCCGGCAGGAGACGGCTGTTTGTACTTGTGCAGCTCGCCAAACGGTGGCAAAGTTCCGCAAAAAAGCCTTTTGAAAGACAAGTTAAAACTTCTGTCATCCCTCCCCAGCTCTTTTGCTACACGCACGGAGGTGGTGGAAGAAGATCCCGCTTGTCCCAGAGGGCCACTGTCAGGCTGTGTTAGTAAACAAACGCCGGAGCACGTTACACATGCAACACATCCCACGCCAGCGGTGCTCCCGTCTACCGGGCACGGCGGTGGGATCGCCAGCCCGGCCTTCCGCATATCCCTGCAATCCCACCCCGCGCTCCCCCGGCCAGGCACGGCTTGGCTTGGGATGTCTCCTGGCCTCTGATGGAGCATCTGGGAATGCTGTGAGCGCATGGCGTTGGACGGCGCCCGTGCCTGGTCCATCCGGCCGCTGCTCCGTTACGGAACAAGCCCGGGACAACCCGGCCAGCGGCGCCCGCTCCGCCCGGGCGGGAGGAGAGGTGCTCCAACCACCGGGGTGGTACAAACAGAGCCTCCGGCTCCGCGGCCTGACTCAGACCTGCTCCCGCAGCACAGCACAGACACTTCAATTACCGAGGTGCCATTAGCGTCAAATCCATCAGCTCCAGCCTAGGGAGCTGCAAGAAGGAAAGGAAAAATCCTATTTAGAAAGCAATTTTCTGGCGACAGCCACCGCACTCTTCTTTGCTCCCTGCACTTCAGCTCCGGGGATCTCCGGAGGAGCTGAGCATCCTGAAAGGCACCGGGGAGCTCCCCCGGCACCCCCCGCCCCACGCGCGGCGTTAACCCCTGTCAATGTCACGGAGAATGCCGCCCGCGAGCGAGAGGAAAAGGCGTCTGGAGCCAGAAAAGCTTTGACCTACAAAGTCTCCTCTCCCACGGCTGCCCGAGGACTCAAACTCTCCGGGGCAGAGCCGTGGGAAAGGCTGCGCTGGGGTTTTCCAGCCCACGGCCACGCGGGAGGGCTAGGGCGGGGGGGAACAGGAGGGAGGTTCGGCGGCTTCGGCGTCCCCAGCCCGCTCGCGGTCCGGCGTGGGGCCCCGGGCTCCTCTCCGCGCACCCCCGCGCAACGTGGCCTCCCGATCCCCCGCCCCGCGTGGCGCCCACGCTCCCTCGGGCACCCCCGGGGTCCGGCCCGCGCCCCGCCGCCGCCGCGCGTGTGGGCGGGCGGGGGAGCAGCGGCGTGTCCGCCGGGCCGGGCACCGATCCGCGCTACCCGAACCCACCCTGGATACCCCCACGGGGGAACCCGCCCGGGGCCGGTACCGGGGCGGCGGCCTCACCTCGAACTGCCAGTGGGCCGCCTGCAGCAGCTGCTTGGCCTGGTCGGCGGCACATCCGGCCGCCAGCACGAACTGGTTGATCATCACCTGGTGCTTGAGCTCGTCCATGGCCCCGACCCCGGCCCCCGCCGCCCTCAGGGCGCCGCCAGCACGGCGGGGCCGGCGGCTCACGCCAATGTTTACCGGGCACTGACTCACGGCGCCCGCCCAGCCCCGCCCACGGCCGCCCGGGGCGGGGCAGCGCGGCCCGACCCGCGCGGCGCCGCTGGGACTTGTAGTTCTCGCCCACCCTGCCTCCGCGCCGCTCTGCCCCCGCCCGGACCACAACTCCCAGAAGGCGCCGCTATGTTTGCGGAGCCGTCGGCGCGCGTTGAGTGACGCGCGAGGCCGGCCAACCGCCTCCCTAGGCTTGGTAGTACCTGACCGTATATGGTCAACAACGGCGCGGCCCCCAATGGGAGGGCAGCAGGGGCGGGCCGCGCGCGGGGCGGGAAGGGGGCGGGGCCTCGCGGTCACGTGGGCGCGGGCGGTGTTTACAGTCGGCCGCGTGCGGTTTCCTGTTGACGTGAGGGAGCGGCGGGCCGGGCCGGGCCGGTGGGAGCGGCAGCCGCCGGGCTGGGGGGAGCGGGGCTAGGACTGCCCTTCGGCAGCATGTAACCCCCGCAGGTCCTGCAGTGCTTCCCACCAACCCCCCCCCCCCCCCCCCCGCCCTCAGCCTACGGGGATTTGCTGGAGACCCCTTGGCTTGCAGCTGCCACACAGCTCCGCGGCCCAGGAGGAGGTGAAATAGCAGTGCCTTGGCCCCCACGCCCTCCATCAGCGCTAACAAACCATAGGGGGCTTGCCCATCCCCTCCTGGTCCCGTTTTTCTCTCAGCCACAGCGTGTCCGTGCATCACGGAGGCGGCTGCCGGGATTTGAAAGGAGAGGCGGCGGTGAGGGAAGGTTCTGGAAGGCGCCGGGGGCTCCCGGCCCCGTGAAGGGCTCCTTTGAGAGCGCGGCATTGCCACAGCAGATGAAAGCTCGCGGCCAGGCAGGCGCTGCAGGGCCCAGGAGGACAGACAATGATGTTGCTGAGGATAAGCAGGCATGGACACGCGGTTGAGTGGCCGGGGGTAATAACGCAAGGGAAAAGATGAAGGGAACTGCTGGCTCCACAAGGCTCCACCTGCCTCCACCTTTCCTGAGTGGTTCTGGGCTGTTTCCTGCAGTTTGGAGGGGCCTAGCCGGGCCGTGAGTGGTTTGTTCACTAACACCTCTAACCCCGCCTGGCATTTTGCAGGTGTTTCTGAGCCGTGAGGATTAAATGGCTGAAGCTCAGGCAGGTAATGCACTTGATCTGTGGGGTTTGCAGCCTCCCTTGCATAGACAGGAATTTGTCTGGCATCATCCAAAGCTGGTCACCATTTCCCACATGTTCTTTAGTAACTGTTCAGGAGTTGCACAACCATTCAGCCTCTCCAGACCATGGAGAACTGGAGAATTTCAGGGCCAAGGGGTTTTCCTTCTCTTTCTCACTATCTAAATCTGAGTGGGAGCGCAGCTGTGCAAGGGTGGCAGTTGGACATAACAAGAGGTGACTGGTCATTTTTACAAGGTCAAAACAACCCCCAGAGAGAAGTAGCAAAGGGAGATGTCTAGCCAGCAAGGTGTAAATACAGCTGGAAAAACAAATCTCCTGAAGGATTATTTTAATCAGAGCCAGCCATGTTTAGAAATCTTGCAGTTTGATGTTTGGAGGGAGAAGGGTTGGGCCTGGCCCAGCAGGGCTTTCAGGAAGGGTTGTAAGCCCTTTGGAGCAGGGCAGTGTTTAGGGAGGCAAAGTTCATGGGCTCACCACTCCTTCTGGTGAGCTGTAACTCCGTGTGTTGTCTCCAGGGCTCCTGAACCTTGTTGTTCTACACGTACCTGACAAACACAGCGAGTGGCAGTGTGAACAACTGCGACAAAGCAACTTGCTTCACTGGGTAATAAACCCCTGAGCAGCTGGACTTTGGATGAGCTGCTCTAGTGACCAGGAGCTTTGCAGGGAAACATATTTCGTTGTTTGTGCAGGTGTGCTCGTAGCTGCTTCCCCAGCAGACATGTCCAAGGAGACTCCTGAAGGGCAGTGGTGGTGGCTGGAGAAACATGTGGCAGTGGGAGGGTGGATGTCCCTCTGGCCCATCTGCCTCTTCCAGGCTGCAGCTCTGTGGAAGCTTCTTCCCGGGGTTCAAAGGATCCCTCCTCTTTCCTGTTGTTCTTCTCCAGGTTGTGCTGGAGAATGACTCCAGGATCACCTTTGCCTGGATGAGTTTTGCCGAGCTGGAAGGCAGTGCAGGAACTGAGGTCACCTCACCACCCCTGGGGCTCTGCAGGGTCCTGGTGGCAGGAGCCCTGGGCCAGTTTCGCCCTGGTCCTCTCCAGTTTTACCACTCTCACCCCACACCATGATGGCACCTGGAGTCTCAGGCTCCATTGAACCTCACTGGAAGTGTTTTCATCCTGTTCTCACAGAGGGCCTCCCATCTTTGTGGCTTTCCTCCCTCATAGTGCAAGCAGATCCTGGGGCTGGCAGCACCAAAATGGGGACAAATACATCTCAGGGAACACAGAGGTGAAGGTCCAAAACCCACTCGGGTGGCACCACCAGGGTTTGTGGCATTCTTGCTGCTTCTTGCAGCTGCCATAGTGCCCCAAGGTGGGGGGTTGCAGCTCCTTTTGCCCACGGGACACACCTGGGGTGCTGTGGGACCTCGGTGTGGGCTGGCAGGGCAGCCCTGCTCCTTGCCCCGAGCCATCCACTTTCCTTCCTCACGCTACTAGCAGTGGCCCCTGATGGGATGGAGGAGGCCATGGTGCAATATCCTGCCTTTGTGTGTGCCAGTGCCTGCGTCCCGCGGGCTGGGCCGGGGCAAAGGAGCTGCTGCCCTTCAGCTCTGCTTGCTCCGGGCCCTGGGATTTGGGGCGGAAGGGCTGAGCCAGGCCCTGGCGCGTTGCTGCTATTGTCGCTGTCACACGCGTCTCACGGAGCAGGGCCCCCCGGGAGAGATTCTCTAGCTAAAGCCCATGCCCTCCCAGATGGCAACAACCCCCATGGGGCCCGACGGCTTCCTCTGAGTGCTCCGGAGAGCCGGGCGGCCCGGGAGGGACCTTCCCGCTGGTGGAGGTTTTGCACAAACAAAAGACCTCCTACCGCAGCTTCCCGGGCAGAGCCAACACCCCGCGGCTGTAGGACCTGGCTCTCCCCTGCTTAACTCATGTGGCACCGTGCTCCCGGTGAGCAGTGCAGGCAGCTGCTCAGGGAATGTGGCTGGGGCTTGGAGCAAGGTGATCTTTAAGGTCTCTTCCAACCCAAGCCATTCTAGGATTCCATGATTCTGTCCCTAAAAAAGCTCAGGGAACAGCTCTGGGGCAGTTGCCTCTGAGTGACTCTTAGAGATGGGGAAGGGCAGGATGCTTTTGGTGCTCAGGGTGTGGGAGGAAAAGGAGAGGGACTGCCATCTTCTGTCCCATGCAAATGCCCTCCTTGCCTGCCTCATGGTGCAAATGTGGCTCTGCTTTGCCCCCAGGCTGTGGCCAGCTGGCCACCAGCTGGCAACCAGCTCTCAGGATTGCACAGGGAGATGAACCTGCTTGATCCTTGCTGTGCCCAGTTTGCTCCAGTGCTGAGCCCCAAATCAGCTGCTGGCCTGCAGAGTGCGGCCTTGGGGGTTGTGGATTAATCTTGCTCAGTCTGGGGCTGCTGGTGGCACACGAGCTGTTCACATCGCCCTGCTGCTGCCAGGGCACTGCTCAGAGCTTGTTCCTATGGCTGTGCAGGCAGGGAGCACTGGACACACTCTGGGCCAGCACACCTATCACTGTGATGGTCAGCAGACTCCATCCCTGCCACTGTGTTGGTCAGCAGACTCCAGCCCTCCCTGTCTGTGCAACTTCTGTCACGAGAAACCTTTGCACAGAGAGGCTGCTTGAGCAAAAGGCACCATTGCTCCAGGTGCCAGCAAGATCCTGGGGGGACACAGCAGAGAGTTCCCAGGTACGGTTACTGCCAAGGCAGTGCCGGGCAGAACCTTGGGCTCCCCTGTGCCAGGTGCAGGACTGGTTGGCCAGCAGGACTTGTTGCTAATTTCATGCCTTCTCCCGGTCCTTCCCGGCCCTGCTGCACAATGGGATGCGAAGAGCAGGGTCTGGTCCTGCTCTGTTCTCACCCCCAGCACGTGTTCCCCAGCATCCCGTGCCTCTTACAGCCCCTCTGGCTGTACTCGTGTGGCCACAACAGCTGCAAGGATAATAACTGTCCGGAAGCACGTTTCCCCTCGGGATTGTTTGCTTAGTCCCGCTGGGCGTGTTTTAGTTTGTGTTTACAGCCAGCAAATTCCACCCACTGCCTGCTCACTCGCTCACTCGCTATCACAAAATCCTCCCGTGCTGGCAAGCTCTCCTCCCTGCCCCATCCCATCTCCCTGAATCCCAGCCCTTTTCCCTGTTCCAGAGGCCAGTTTAAGGGATTTCACATGTGCCACCTCAGCTCCTTCATGTCTCCCAGTGATTCTCAACTCCACTGCTGAGAATCTGGGTCCCCAGTTCCTTTGCAGCATGTGTTCAGGAAGGTACCTCGCATCACAGGGAGCGGCTTTCCCCTCTTCCTTGGTGCTAGAGGGAACAGGGCTCAGTCTTGGGACATTGGTGGCTTTTTTGTGCCTCTTCCTCCACGACACCTCCCGGTGTTGTGTCCCACGTGCGAGACAGCCTGTGGCCATTCCCTATTCTCACATCCGAAACTCAGACACCACCATTTGCTTTCTTGTGCAGATTTCCTGAAAGGGGAGGAAACCAGGAAGGACATGCAACACTCCCCTCTGCTTCCCTGTGCAAGATGTGTCCCTGGGAATTCCCCCCTTGCATCCTTGTGTAGAGCATGACCTTGGGCATTCTCCCTGTGCATCCCTGTGCAAGGTGTGTCCCTGGGCATCCCTCCTCCCTGTGCATCCCTGTACAGGATGTGTCCTTGAGGATAATCCCTGTGTATCCCTGGGCAAGCTCCCAAGGGCTTCCCCATCCAAGGAGTGCCCCCTGGTATTCTCTGTGTCCATCCTGTGCAGGGTGCCCCATGCCCATCCCTGAGTACACTCATGTTCCCATCCGTGTTCCCCTCCCATCTCCATTACCATCCCCATTCCTATCCTCATCCCCATTCCACTTTGTTCCTATTCCCGTCCTTGTTCCCATTCCCATCCCCATCCAGATCCCCATTCCCATTCTCATCCCTATCCCCATTGCCGTCCTCATCCCCTTTCCCATCCCTTTTCCAATCCCCGTTCTCGTTCCCATTCCCATTCCCATTCCCATTCCCATTCCCATCCCCCTTCCCTTTCCCGCCACAGCGCCCTCTGCCGGCTGAGCTCGCGCCGCGCCTCAGGGGAGGCCGTGGGGCGCCATTGTCCCCCGCCGCGCCGCCGTTGGTAGGTGCCGCCGTCCTCCGAAGCCGCCGTTGGTAGGCGCCACCGCGGTGTCTGCCGGGAGCTGTAGTCGCGGGGCGGACGGACTCGCTGTCCCGGCGTGCCCCGCGCCGCCGCCGTGGTTGCGGGTCCCGGTGCCGGTGCAGCCGTCGCCGCTCTGCGCCCCCCGGGCCGCCCGCCCTGCCCGCGGCCGCCATGGGCTCCCTGCTCAGCCGGCGCATCGCGGGCGTGGAGGACATCGACATCCAGGCCAATTCGGCCTACCGCTACCCGCCCAAGTCCGGTGAGGGCCGCGGGGACCGGGGAGGGGGACAGGCCGTGCCGGGCCCGGTGTGCCCCGGGCCGAGCGGGGCGGCCGGGGAATGGGCTGCGGGAGTGCCTGTCACCAGCCTGGGCTGGCTCTGGTTCCGGCTCTGGCTCTGCCCGCGGCCCAGCCCGCCCGCGCCGGCGGAGAGGCCGTGGATGGATGTCGGTGGGCACAGCGGTGGCACCGGGCCGGCTCTGCCCGCGGGGGCTCAGCCGTGAGGGTGTCCCGGTGCCCTGCATGCCGGGCTCAGCTGTCCCGCTGGCCGTGCCCGCCCGGCGCTGTCACCGCCCGCGGTGCCGGGGGTCACTGAGGGGGCACAAGCACCGCTCCTCACGCTGAAAGCGTGCCCTCAGCAAGCTGTGGGTCACTGGCGTGTGCGGCGGCTGCTGCTGCTGCTGCTAAAGCGGCGGCGGAGTTCGGTGGGGACACGGAACAGAATTGGGTCTGGTGGATTATAGGGTGGGAAAATTCCCGCATGACAACCCTCTTTAACTCCCTAAAATGGCAGTGGTTCTCACCTAGGAGCTGTTGGGCTGACACAACCTACTAGGTGTCTGTTTTCCAAAGGGAATTGTTCTGAAGGCTTGGAGAGTTGTCAGTGCCACTTCTGTGCAGTTGGGATGAGCCCATGACTCACCTTATATTGGGCTGGCTTTTGAGATTGGCCAGGTTTAACTTGTTTAAAGAGTTTTACTTATTCTTCTAAGAAAACAAGTTGCCAGGGAAATTCAAGTACTCTTCTCCTGCAATATCCACTTGCTTAAAGTTTTTTCTAGGTTTCAGTTCTGTCCTGGCTTTTCCAGGCAGGATGAAGAATTTGCAGAGCAGCTGTTTGGGTCCCCTCACTCTCAGATACAGAGATGTGTGTTTCCATGACCTGCTGGTTGTGACATCCTCAGGGCTGTGTGATGGAGGGGACCAGAACCCCTGTTTGGTTTGGAGGGGGTGCAGGATCATCTCAAATAGAGTCCTGCCATCATTACACCTTGCCTTGTTGCAGGTTGGCCTTCAGCAGGAATGGTGGTATAGAGGAGGTGGAAGGGGGAAACCTGCCCAGAAAAATCTTAACAGCTATATTGGCTCTCTTAGAAAATATAACCTGTTTCTTTTAGGGGGTTGGGAACTGGTTTATTTGGGCATCTGGGAAAGACAAATGTCAGAGCTTGGCTGCAGCATTTTAGATAAGGAGTGGATTAATTATAACCACCATATGCAATGGACATTAAACTTCTTTCACCTCATCGTCCTGTTGTTCCTGTGCTGTTGAACTGGAAGTTAATGGTGTGTTGGGTTTTGGGCTTGTCAAGGTAACCCCATCACACACCTGAGGTTGGGTTTGTGTGATGCTGTGCTCCCTGGAAGGGATCTGTTCACCATGATGCTCCCACAGAGTGTTCCATGTGTGATACCTCCCTTGTAAACCTGAACAGCCAATGCTTTCAATCAGCTGATTAAATAAGAATATTACTGCTTCCTACAAAGGCTCTGGATGCAATTAGAGGCTTGTTAATTAATTCTCTGTGGCACTCTCTTGTGCTCCTCCTGAAAGCTGGTGTTAGGCCAGGGCTTTCTCTTCGCCTTCTTTGGGTTTGTCTAACATGGATCCTCTTGACTTTTGGGGAGGGAGAAGAGCTGTTCAAACTCTAGGCAGAAGAAGAGCTGGTGAACACCTCTGAAGTAGAGGTTCAAAGCCCAGAACAGTGAGAGCTGTTGAGATGGCAGCTCCTCTCCCTCCTTTAGGTGGAGCATGTTCAGAAGGACACTGTCCCTTCAGGTCCTGCCATCCCCACTGTGTTTGTCTTGGAGATGGAAAGGTTGGTACCAAACCTGGCAGTGAAGATGACTGGAGGTGAGTGAGTACGGTTTTGATTTCGGGAAGCAAGCTGGAAGTAGTACAAAATGTTCTTAGGCTAAATGATTGCTAATTATTTCTAACTCGACAGTGTTGCTGTGAGCTCTGACTGGAAGAAGCTGCTTTTCCATGGGCTGTGTTGGATGTGTGTGTGTGCTGGAGTGTGAGTGTGACACGCACTCCTGGCTCGGAGATTTTATCCCTGAAAGGCTGGAACGAGTGGTGAGAGAGCATTACCTGAGGTCCCCCATCCTTTGTGCAGCACCGAGGGCTGTCCATCATCTTTTCCATTCTGTCCCTCCTTGTCTCTGGTTTCAGCAGATCTTGACTTACTACAAGTGTCTGGCCAGCTGCTGTCTATGGTTGGCATCGGTTTGAAGGATGAGGAGCTGTGTTCTGGAGCAAATAGCCCCTCACAAGGACATGTTGTGCAAGGAAATGAACCCTTAATACAGGTATTCTGGCTGTCATTTCAGTTGCCTGTGGAGAGGAACACAGCAACTGTGCCAGGTTTTTCCAAGTGACGGTGCCTTGTTGAGTCACAGCTGGTTGCAAAGGCAGAGGTGAATATTCACTTCTCCTTTATTGGCTTTTGATGTGGTTATTGCTGGGTCAGTCACGTGCTCTGGGGAGGATAGAGCAGGTTGCTGTGGAATCTAGCCAGTCCTCAGTGAAGCAGGTTGTTTAACAGCTTTGTTGGAGAGTGTGTGCAGTACTGTAGTCAAAAATCCTCTGAAAATGCCCTGCTTATTCCTCCAAGGCTCTGGGTGGGGATCATCTGCATTTCTTCTCCTGCATCTGGATGACTGAGGCTGCTGTAAGGTGATATGCAATTCCCTTCTCTGACCCTCTTTGCTGGTACCTTTTAACCAAAATTTCTTGCTTTACGGAGCCTGTGCTGGCATTGTGCCTGCCCGACCAGTTGGGAGGAAGGCCCAGTTTGTACAGAAGAGTAAGTGTCTCTGAAACAGGCTAAAAACAGGTATTTTTTGCCCCTTTAGCAGGGTACAGTGATGATCTCTGTGGTGCTTCAATGCTTGAAGCAGTGAAAGGATCTCACGTGCCCCTATTGCTTTAGAACCAGGGATCAATGCACCAGTGCTTGCTACAGCTCTGCTCCTGTTCCTGTGAGCTTCTCTGCAGCATGAAGCACGTGCCCTTGGGATGGCTCTTCTCCTCTGGAGTAGGCTCTTGGAAGAGAATTCCCTGGAGATTTCTGGGAAGGAAAAAAGGAAGCAGATTGCTCATCTCTGAGGCTGTACTGCTTTGTTGTTTGGGAATGAGGCCTTAATCAAAGAAAGAGCAGTTTTAAATAGGAGTACCCAGAGTCACACCCAGTCCATCACCTTGTTCGTGTGTACCGTGACAGTGTCACTGTCCCTAAATTTCACACACTGCTGCTGGTTCATGTTGTGCCAGGGACTGTGCTGTCAGTCTGCTGTGGAAGTGACTGTCTGTCTGAGTAATTAAAGAGAATTCAATTTCTATCACTTCACTGTTAATTGTATTAATGTTGAGAAGCCTAAATGGGCACCTAATTGCTTTCTGTTAATGAACGTTGTACAACACAGCCCATGTCTTGTTGGGATTACAGTTGTGCTCCTGGCTCTTGCAGGATGTTGTGTTCCTTCCCAGTGTGTTACTCGTGCATCACATCCATGTATTGCATGGATATGGGATTAGGATGCTGTCTTAGGAAGAGGTAATTATGACTGGAGCAGTCTGGTGCTTAATGCTGGTGCAATTATGGTAATGAGCCCCCACCACTATGTTGTACTAAATATGAAATGTTTTGGTGTCATTTGATGCCTTGGAGGAGCCTTGGGTTCCAATTTGCTTATGCATGGGACGAACTAATGAGTCAAATTTGGCTGTTCTGGGTGTCCCAGTGGTCCCAGTTTTCCCGGCCATTGTGAAGATTTCCTTACAACAATTTCTCTTCCAACCGCAGCTTGGGCTTCATCTACCTCAGCAGTGTCACCCGGTCATGTTCGCTTTTATCTAATGCTCCCTGGTGTTTTGTGCTGATTTACTCTGGGGAAGTAAAGCCATAGTTTTTCTTTGCTCTGGCATTTTTATCCTATTCCGTCCTTTGTTTATGTGTGATTCTTTCCTGGTCAGCACGTCGCTGCATTTTGCTGGAGGATTTCTGTAGCAGTTCTCTGGAGGGTTAATCCAAGTATTTTTTGCTTTGCTTTTTTTCTGCCAAAGAGGATGGCACTTAGCATCCTCCTTGTGTCCATAGCTACAGAGCTCTGCGTAAAGCTGGCCTTGCAACACCTGGCCAAGGTGGCTTGATAGGCTGGGGGGACATGTGGGAACAGGTTTCAAGAGGCATGATAGCCTGGCTAAAATCCTAAAACTGTAATGGATTTGGAAACGGAACCTGGGATTCTAATGCATAGAAAATATGCACACGCCTTTTAGAGACACAAAAAATCCTAAATGTCACAGTGACTGGAAAAGAGGATGCTTCATATTTTCCATCTGGAAGTTTCCTTTGCCTTTTAGTCCCTGGTGTGATATTTAAGAAATGCTTTCTTAAAATGTTTTGCCTCCAACTTCGGCGAGCTCCAAGGTGGTTGTGGTAGTGATTGAGCGGATTAACGTGTAACTTTGGTTTTACCTTGAGAGCTCTGAACTTCGTGTGTCATTGTAGCAAGTGTTTTCTGAAAGCTTGTAACAGAATATCTTTTTTTAGCTTCTGAAAATTATGTTACGAATTTGTGGAGACAGTTTGCTGCATTCTGGTTTGTTAGTTTGGCTGTTGAGACCTCATGTGCGTGGCAGCTTTTGTGTATGCAGCAGTGGCAGAGCCCTGGGGTGGTTCTGCTCACGAGTGTGTTCCCCTCTGAGCTCCTCAGAGTGATTTTCCCAGTACTCCTTGTGCCTGGCACTGATTGTGTTTCTTGTTTGCTTGTGAAGGAAATGCCTCAGGGAAAAAAAAAGCCCCCTCCTTCACATTGCAGGAGGTGACTTAGCAGGAAGATGAAGGGAGTTCAGTCTATATGTGGAACTGAAGCAGTGATTCCAGCTGTTGTGTGTATTTGTGAGAAATTCCAACAAGTTGGTAGAGATCCCAAAAGTAGTTCTTAGTGGAGCAGTGACAGTGTGGCAGGTGCCTTGAGCATGATGGTTTTATGTCTGGGTGTTGTTCCAGCTGAACAAGAGACCTTTTCATACCTGGAGTAGGATGAAAAGTGAGTGACCATACTCACTTCAAACTGTGTCCTGGGCTAATCCCACAGTGTGGGCAGCAGGAGAGGGGGGATTCTGCCCCTCTGCCCCTATCAGGTGAGACCCCACCTGCAGAGCTGCCTCCAGCCCTGGGGGCTCAGCACAGGAAGGACATGGAGCTGCTGGAGCCAGTCCAGAGGAGGCAGCAGGATGATCAGAGGGATGAAGCAGCTCTGCTGTGAGGAAAGGCTGAGGGAATTGGGATTGATCTGCCTGGGAAAAAAAAGAAGCTTTGGGGTGACCTAATTGAGGCCTTCCACTACCTGAAGGCAACTTACAGGAAAGATGGGACAAGACTATTTACAAGGACCTGGATTGACAGGACAAGGGGGAATGACACTGACAGAGAGTAGGGTTAGATTAGACACTAGGAAGAAATTCTGCCCTGTGAAGATGGTGAGGCCCTGGCACAGGGTGCCCAGAGAAGCTGTGGCTGACCCTGGATCCCTGGAAGTGTCCCAGACCAGGCTGGATGGGGCTTGGAGCAGCCTGGGCTGGTGGAAGGTGTCCATGACAGGGAGTTGTAACTATCATCTTTAAAGTCCCTTCCTGCCCAAACCATTCTATGATTCTGTCTCATTCACTGCATTCACTGATCCCAGAGCTGTGGTACTGAGACATGCTCCACGAGCATTGTCTTCATATTTGATCAAATAAAATGTTCCAAAACATAATCCTACTTGACCCACATACAATGGGAAATCTGTTCCTAAACCCTGGTGTTCATCATGGTTTTCTGAACCTCAGTGCAAGCAAAAACCACTGTGGCGTATCTCAAGTGGAGAGGCTGTGTCGGGCTGGCTGTGCTTGGAGATTATATGCAGATTAGCTTTTTAATTTGTTGCTTCTGGGAGGGATGGGAAAAGGTTCCCTGTCATTTGGAGCACCTACATATGTGTCCAGGAAATGACTAGATGTGGCACTCAGTGCTCTGGTCTGGTTGACAAGGTGGTTGGTCACAGGTTGGACTTGGTGATCTTGGAGGGCTTTTCCAGCCTAAATGATTTTGTGATTTTGTTATTCTGATTCTGTAGGACAGATTCTAAGTAGATGCTGGACCTGTGCTGAAGGTGATTCTTGTATCTGGAGAAAGAAGGACGTGTTTCAGTACTACAAACATCTGGGTGCTTGTAAGCTGAGCTCAGCAATAGCTGAGCCCTACCGTCATCATTAAGGCACTGCCATCTGTGCAGAGTGAAAAGAGCCTTTCTTGATGCATAAAGGGAAAAAGCCTTAATGGAAAAAACAGGGCCATTCATGAAAACCCTTCCATTTCAGAGTAAATCATGCTTGCTCCTAGCTGGAGGGACTGCAAATCCCTCTAGAATGCCTCCATAGATGATTAGTTACTGCTTCTGGAATGACTCATTTTAACACAAATTTATGCTGTCTATGTGTTGCACCCAGGGAAGCGAATGTACATTTTGTCTCAATCCTCTCATCCCCCACCCAGAAATCTGAAGTGGCTTGGATAGAGCCTTTTCTTTTAGTTCTCTCCTGATACTTATGTTTCTGAAGTTGTAACTCTGTGAAGTTCATATTTGAGAGTGTTTCCAGGAGGGAGCTATGTTTGTGGTGCTCTCATACACCTGAATTAATTCTGTTCATTTTGCAGTCCATGCTCCAGAATCCCAGTGAGCTTGCACATGCTTTGTGTCCTGAAATTTGCACTGTAGTGCATCACCTTAAAGATGAATGAAACAAATTTGTGGTGTAACTTTGAGAGCTGAAGTTCACTTTAGCCAGTCTCTGTTTTCTCTCCCATGTTTCTGCATTTAGAGCTGTCAGTGATATTAATTAAATCAGCATCAAAGTGTAAAGTCTCCAGCACTCACTGTAAGGGTTTGGTGTGGTTCTTGTGTGGGATAAGGGGATGAAAGAGAGGGGAAAAGGCAAACTTTGCTCAACAGGAGCCCCTCTGTCTGTGCTGGGCTTTGCATTGGGAGGAAGCCTCGTCCTTGTCTGAGCAGGCCCATGGTGTTTGTGGGACTGGGCTTCACACTGGAGAGTCGAGAAAAAGGAAGCGTTCATCAGAATGGAGCAATATTGGAAAGAGGTGACTTCCTGCTCCCTGTCTCTCCTCTGGAAAACGAGTTGAGATGGAATTGTCTCCACTGTAATGATTTATCCTAGGTTTTTGTTTTGTTTTTTCTTTTTCCCCTGTTCTACTGTTGGCAGTAGCCCTCAGTACTACAGGGGAGGGGTGAATGAGCAAGTGTCTTCTGTGTCTTGTGGCTCTTTTATACCTGTGAATTTAAAACTGCACAGATTTGCCTGGGAAGCACTCATTTAGAGCGGTTTTTGTGGTTTTTTTGGTTTTTTTTTCATTTCCTTGGTTTTTTTGTTTCTAGGAAACTACTTTGCAAGTCACTTCTTTATGGGAGGCGAGAAGTTTGACACCCCTCACCCTGAGGGTTACCTTTTCGGTGAGAACATGGACCTAAACTTCCTTGGGAACAGACCAGTTCAGGCAAGTTCCTATGTTCTGTCTGTTTTACTCTTTTTTGTTTCCTGCCTGTTTTGGAAAATCTTGTGGAGGATTTGTAGAGGAGGATGGCACAGACCTGAGAGGTCCTTGCTGCTTGGGAAACATCATTCCAGTCTGTTCAGATGCAAACTGAGTTTTTCTGAGAAGCTGAATTCACCTTTGAGGCTTATTTTCACTTAGGACAGAAGGAATTAGTAGTGGGAGAAGAAAATAGGGACTCAGGAGCACAGAATTTGGGACTGATTCTGCCTGCCTGAGCGAGTGTAAAACATGCTGCAGAGAAGGCTGGGAAGCTGAGCCTGAACTTCCCAAGGCTCCTGGGCACGTTGGATGGCTTCCAGACTGTATTCAACACGTGCTGTTCTCTGTGTAAATGAGGGGCCTGACTAGGTGTAGGGCAGTGTTAAGACAGATCTTGATATTTTGTGGATTTTATACCTGGGTGGGCTGCTCAGAAAGTCCCTCCTTCTCTCTTATAGTTTTCCGAGCTGGAATATGAAGGTTTTCGGCTCACAGGTATCCATGAGACTGTGAAAAGTTACTTTCTCAAGTGATTGTCTTGTTCTTGAAAAGGGAATAATTCCTGTCTGATGGACAGACAGGAATTTTATGCAAGTGTTATGTTTTGGATTTCTCTTGCATCTCAGAACTGCTTAAAAAGAACCAAAAGGTAACAGTAGGAGCCATTTGGAGATGTTTTCAGAGTGCTGGATAGGAAAGGGAAGAGTTGCTTGCTTTGTCCACTATTTTCCTAGTTGTTTCTGTAGCTTCAAAACATAAAAATGTAAAATGAAGTTGTGGTTCTCCTCATCAGAATAGCTGTGACCATTAATTCATGTTTATGGTGCTCAGTGGCAGTTCAAGATCACCCTGGTTTTACAGGTGGGGGAAACTGAGGCAAGAGATGACTCAGTGTTTGAATGGGAACAGTGACAAGCACGTTCTGCTTTCTGAGTTTCTCCTCAGGCTGTGCTGTTGGTCTGTTTAGAACCACACTCAGCTCGCAGGACTCCGCAGAGTAGGACAAGGTGGAATCTGGAAAGTCCTTGTTCAAGCAGAAAGTGCAGTTGGGCAGCAGAATTAGGAAGGAGGGACTTGAGCTGGAAATCTGTGTTTGTATCAGTGCTGGGCAGGCCTGGGGGTGCTCACCACATCCCCTGTGCCATGTCTGCACACAGGGCCCTCCCTGTAGGGGCCAACCTGGCAGGGTTAAATTACCTGCATGTCTCAGCCTGGGTTTCCTTGCTGACATCCCAGCACTGAGTTTCATCATTTCTCCGGAGGGGAGTGGGTGAGATGCCATTAACACCATGGGACATTTGCCAAGTAGGTTTAAGAGAAAGAGGCTGTTGTGGAATATAGTTTGCCTATGTAAAGTTAAAGCCCTTTGGCAGCTCTGATTAATCTTCAGGGAAAAAAAAGCTACTCAAACACAGAGCAGTGAAACTGTTTTCTGGACGTGGGCCCAGTTCTTGCTTTGGAGTAACTGAGGTCTTGCCTCATTTCTAAGGAAACGTGTGTTGGTGGTCCCTGGTGCCCAGCAGGCAGCTCTGCAGCTGTACAGGTTGTGATCACCACAATAAGCAGTTTCCTTTGCATTTCTCACTGGAGATCCTGTGCCCACTAAGGAGAATTACAGTCTGAAGCATTATTGTCCCTATTTAAAGGACAATCTGTGAGGGAAGGTTTCTTGACTGTAGAATAGAATGAGGCCCCCTATCCCTGTCTCTTTTATTTTCCAGAACATTTGCCCCATTGTTTCAGAATAAAAAGAATTTCCCCCAGTAATCCAGGGTTTCAGCATGCTGATTAGCAGTCAGATCACTGCTTGCATGCTGTAACACACATGAAAGAGCTGCATTTCTTCTGCTCAAGCTGGAGGGGGTTTCTTTAGTGGATATAAAAGCTTGTGAGACCAGGGCTTTCCTGACTGAGAGCTCAGGGTGCAGAAAAAGACCTTGTGAAAATGTCCTTTCTTAAAGTGTGTATTTCCAGTATGAGCTGTTGCTGGGCCAGGGCAGAATTTTCACCCTGAAACACGTTTGATTTATCTGTAAATAAAATTTGCTATTGCTGTTCCTTGCGGCTGCTGTACTGAGTACCCTGAAAGCTACATGTTTCTTGATTTGGGTAAATTGCCTGCCAGGTAAGATGCTGCTACCTTTTATAATGTAGTAACAGGAGAATTATTTGCCTTTTTGTTCCAGTTTCCCTATGTAACTCCAGCTCCACATGAGCCAGTGAAGACACTGAGGAGTTTGGTGAACATCCGCAAAGACTCTCTCCGACTTGTGAGGTACTGCCATTACATGAACCTTTTATTTAACTCGACCCAGTGATCTGCCAGCCAGAGCCAAAGTGTATTGGTAAGGTTTTGGAGAATGGCTGATATCCACATCCTTGTTGATAGATCTGTCCAGAGGTTTCTGCATTCCCTTGTGAGCTTTCAAGTGGTTTATATGCTCCTTATCCAAACAATCTGTGTTTCCAAACAGGACCAGTGATGTGTCTGTTTCTGCAGGACAGACTGGAGTGTAAACAAAACCATGAAATCATTAGCACGAGCGGAAGATATTAGTCAGGTCAATAAACTTTACAGACAGATTCCTTCCTGCGTTCCTGTGCAAGGAGAAGCCAGAAAGAAGCTGATTCTGGTGCGAGTCACGGGCCAAGAAGACTGATTGGTTTTGAGTGAAACTTCCTCAGGTTTTTCCTGCTGCCAAGACAAAGTTTGGTCGTAGTGTTATGCATTTTTTTTTTGATGGCTTGTGTCCCATGTGTGGGGGAAGGACAATCATGGAGATCTGTTACCTTTCGCTGCTCCACGCTGAGATCTAAACCAGCAGAGCTGGATTAAAGTGCTGGCTCACACTCAGACCTGCAGCTGTCCCCTTTCCAACAGATGGCTGGGTACAGGGCCCAGCATTCAGTGCTTTGTTTGGGTCTGAGCACTGGGCAGATGTCCAGGCAGAGCATTTCCCAACGATCCTGGCTGGAGTCGCTCCGGATTGTGCGTCTCGGGGCTGGAGCACTGGCAGGGCTCCAGCTGCAGCTCCAGCCAGGGTGGCTCTGAAAGTGTGGTGTAACGTGAGCAGTTTGAGTCATAACCAAAAGCCCTCAGTTTGTTTTTATGTAAAAACTGAAGTGGTTTTTTTTTGTTTTGTTTTGTTTTTTAAATGAGAAAAACCTGTGGTTTCAAAGCTGATGGAACTTCCAAATATGTGACCATTGGTAAACTGCTTTGAAAGCTCTTTGATTTTTCAGCTCAAGGGTGAAGTACTTCTCTATGAAAAAAGGGAAGGAGCACAAGCAGTGTATCATCTCTCAGAAGCCAAATGGGAAGTGGTTTTTTCCCATTTGAAAGGAGAGGCCTGGCTGTGAATGGAGCAGTTGGTGTGGTTTAGTACATATAGTTAGTTCTGTCATTCTGCTTTCTGTGGTTGCACGTCCCATTTGCCCAAGCAAAGTTGCAGCTCTGGACTATTAGGAATGTAGTGTCCATGCACCTTGATGGTGTCTAGGTTTGCATCCAATTCCTGGTACTATTGGTTCTTTTTCTGCCTCACAAGCTCTCCCAGTCTCTTGTGCAGCTGCTGCTGCTGTGTCAGTGCTGACGACAACACTGCCAACATGACTCTATTTAATTTTGCACTGATGTAGACCCAAAATGAGATTTTAATTGGCAGTCCCCAAGGGTACATTCCGTCTTGTGCTTTTCTACTCCTCTGGCCTTTGCCTTCCTCCCTCTGTGCACGTAAGAACACTTTGTGTCCTCTCCAGCCTGGCTTATTCATAACCAGTGGTTGAGGTTTGCACATTCTTTCCAGAACTAGTTAATTTACCACATCCTTCCTCCTTCAAATAAAGTGATACTGAGATGAGTGTCCAGGTGTAAAGTTCTAAGTGTATGTTCTGATGGTAATGTCCCCACAAGCTTTCTGTTTTACATAGACCCACAGACTGCTTTGGGTTGGAAGGGACCTTAAAAACCATCTCCTTCCACCCCTGCCATGGACAGGGACACCTTCCACTAGCCCAGATTGCTCCAAGCCCTGTCCAACCTGGCCTTGGACACTTCCAGGGATGCAGCAGCCACAGCTTCTCTTGGCAACCTGTGCCAGGGCCTCACCACCCTCACAGGGAAGAATTTCTTCCCAGTATCCCATCTATCGCTTCCCTCTGTCACAGTGAAGCCATTTCCCATTGTCCTGTCACTCCAGGCCCTGTCCAAAGTCCCTTTCCAGCTCTCTTGGAGCCCCTTTAGGCACTGGAAGGGTTCTAAGGTCTCCATGGAGCTTTCTCTTCTCCAGGATGACCAACACCAACTCTCCTAGCCTGTCCTCATAGGAGAGATGCCATGGAAGAATACGGGGAACTGTCCATTCTGGCCTTCCTGCCAAACTCTGACCAGACAAACTTCTGAGCTTTGCCAAATCCTGAATTTTCACAGGAGCTTTGCAGAGAACCAATAAACCTGTGGATATAAGTGCTGAAGTTCTGAGTCTTCAGTGTCACATGTGAGTGTTTGATTTCTGGGAGGAGGAGACTGCTAACCTCAGAGGAGGGTAGCAGGAATTCTGCTGTGAACCACTAACAGAGAAAGACTTCCTTCTATCTGTCTTGTGTACCACATTTAGCCTTGGATTGGAAGCTTTATTGCAGAGCTGCAGTACCTCGTGGGCTGGTACTGGCTGTTCCTCCTTATGTGGAAAGCATTTCCAGTTGCAGGAGGAAGATCAGCTCAGGAGACAATGTCTGTTGTTGCACCCTGGGATAGCTTCTCTGCTTCAGACTTTGGGCTTTGGATAGCATCACAGAACAAAAGGATTGAAGGAGTCAACAACTGTAGTGGTTTGGGAATGTGTCTGAAGCATCAGGAGTATCATGGAGAGTAGTGAAACCACTGAGTGTTTTGGGTAAGGGCCTGAGAGAGGTGGGGTGGTGAGGGCTGAGGGGAGACAGGTGAGTTGCTGGGAGTTAGAGAAAGGACATCTCTTCTGTCTCCAGTGCAGCCAGGCTGATCTTGATCCTTAGAGCTGTTCATGCTGTGGTGGAGGTGGTGAGGGGCTGGGATTGCCTGCTCTGCAGCTCTGGATGGTGTTAAACTGGACAGATCTCTGCAGAACCCCCCAACAGGAGAAACGTTCTGTTTGGTGATGCTCTTCCCTGTGAAAGTCAGCGCTGACAGAGATGTCACTAGTTCTGCTCTCATTTAGTACCTGCTCAAACAATGGGTAATGCAGATCTCACAGCACTCAGTCAAGGGCTATTTGACATTTATCCTGCCTGTCTACAATGTTGGTCAGACTTTTGAATCTCCTTAAAGGATGAAACTGGTTTCACGTCAACCTAGTTCTGTAAAACTGTTATGGCTGCTTTAATTATATTCTTATCTTTTAATTCTTTAACAGACAAACAAAAAGCTCGAGCATTTCCATTGCTTTATCCAGGAGTGATGTCAGACCAGCTGGCCTCAGCTCCCTTGGTCATCCTGCTTTGCCTTTTCCATCAAAACATTGGATCAGCTATTTGTTCTCAAAGGTGGTCAGTCTCTTTCCTCTGTACCTGTGATTGTGAAGGCTCTGTGATGCACCTCTGTGCATGACCCAAAGGCACACCCAACAAAGTCACTGGTTCCCAAATTTGTGCATGCACCTGTGGCCACCTCACATGGATACTGTCTGTAGGGCTTGGCTAAATGTGCACTGTAAAATTCAAATGCAGGTGGAGACAGAAGAGCTCTTGAAGCACCTGAACCACTCCTGAACCACCACCTTGTCTGCCACATGCCTTGCAAAGAAAGAAGGAATGCAGAATGTTTGAATTTTTTTGTTGCTCCCCTGATGTTACCCACCATTCCTGCACCTTAAGGTGGAGACATGAGATGTCTCTGCCTCTCAAAGTATGCACCAAAGTAGTCTTTGCTTGTTCCTTGGGCCAGCTACTGTCTGTGTAGTCTTTTCTCACCTGAACTCTTTGCTCTGTGGCAGGTCGTAGAATCCCAGACTAGGCTGGGTTGGGACCTCAAAGCTCATCTCCTTCCACCCCATGCCATGGGCAGAGACACCTTCCACTATCCCAGGTTGCTCCAAGCCCTATCCAAGCTGGCCTGGAAAACTTCCAGGGATGGGGTAGCCACAGCTTCCCTGGGCAGCCTGTGCCAGGGCCTCAGCACCCTCACAGGGAAGAATTTCATCGTAATGTCTAAACTAACCCTGTGCTCTGTCAGTGTGAAGCCATTCCACCTTGTTCTGTCACTCAGGCTCTTGTAAATAGTCTCTCTCCATCTTTTTGTACCCTTCAGGTACTGGAAGGCTGTGAATGATTTTCTAATGTTACAGCGGGAGGACACAGCCTTGCTGTGACTGCCACCATTTAGGCACTTGTACCTTGCCCTCTGCTCCAGCGATGCTGTTCCAGGCAGACAGGGCTCAGACTCTCCTATTTCCCAGCAGATGCATCCTCCAGAAACCTTCCCTCCAAGCACTGCAGTGGCCCCTCAGTGGTTTCCCAGGGCAACAGATCTATTCTAGTCTAGGTTTAACCCCTTATCTCCTTGGAAGGATGGAAGCACATCCAGAGTGCCGGCAGGGAGGTGCAGAGGTGAAGTTGGGAGCAAGAGGGTGATCTGGGATGCTTTTTGTGACTTCCTTGAGAAGACAAAGCAGGCAATGGTTGTGCTAATGACATGTTGTTTGTGTGTGAGTTGCCCCACACCCAGGTGTCCCCGTTGTTACCTGGTACTGTCACAGGTATCTCAGTCTGTGCTGTAGCTCACACGTGTGCTGGGCAGCTCTCTTTAATACCTACCTGTGCATGAGGTGACTCTGTGAAGGAGCCTCCACCTGCAAGAGGTGCTGGTTCTCCCTCCCTGCTTCTTCTGGAAGAAGAGGCAAGTCTATCATAGCCTGAATCCTTCGTTTCCAGTCTAGGATCCACAGAGGGCAGCGCAGCAAGAGGTGACTTGTGCTGCTGCTCTCTTAGACACAGCACTTAAGAGTGGATTGTTGCCAACTGTGTTCTTGGGTCAGTCCTGCACAAAATGTTGATGGTCCCTGTGTGTTTTAGGCAAACCTGCCCTTCTGCCAAGTGTTTCTTCTTTACAGCCTTTGAGTGCTGTGATTTTACTCTTTGAATGCAGCTAGCTTGTGTGAAAATAACATCTTGCCCCTATTTTGTATGTTGTGTCCAGGTTTCTGCAGATGTTAAGACTCCAGTTCTTGGGATCTGGCTTTTTTAATACTGGCATGTTGGGTGTTTTTAGTTTGATTTGCTGCTCTGACCTAGGTGAACCTCAGGCAAAAGCCTCTTCAAGCCCTTCAGACAGGAATGCGGGTGTGTGCTGTAGTGTTTCACTAAGGTTACATTAGTACAAGTACGTGTGATGGGTATTTGATTATACTGCTCTTAAATTTTATTTTGCACCTTCCGTATTAGATTACTGAAACTGAACATTTCATTCTTGTTCAGTGTGGTGTTAAATAAAATTCATGCTGGAACCTTCTTAATTAGGCAGCAGTTATTGTATGTCAATGAACTTGGTAAATAAGTATTCCCTTGACAATTTTTAGATTGAATTATAGAGGTATGTCTGATCCATTTCTGAGTATTTTTGACAGTACAGTGTATTCATCAAGGCCATTTAGTTAGGGGAGAGGCTGATATTGTGAAGACAGAGACTGCCAAGCTTTTCCTGAGTAGTTCAGCTGCTTGGCTTTGACCCAGCCACCGTGGCAATTAAGGTATTACTGATAAACAAGTGAGGCTGGAGCTGGCTGACAAGTCAGTGCTGTGTCACCTCTCAAAGGCAGTCTTGCTGCCTTCAGGATTCTGACAGTGCCTGAGTTCTCAGTGGTACCTGTGGTCATGGGATTTGAATTTATGGAGAATCTGCTGCTGCCCTGCCAGTGAATCACATCTATTTGTCTGTCACTTTGCTCTTCAAGGCAGGGAGAGCTTGGTCAGTTCAGGAGAAGAGACTGAGGGCAGACCTCAGCGGGGGCTGCAGCTCCAATCTGCTCTTTATGACAGGGACAGGACCCAGGGAACAACTGGAGCTGTGCCAGGGTGGGTTGAGGTTGGGAGATCAGGGAAGGGTTCTTCCCCCAGAGGGTGGCTGAGCACTGCCCAGGCTCCCCAGGGAATCGGCACAGCCCTGAGACTGCCAGAGCTCCAGGAGTGTTTGGACAATGCTCAGGCACAGGGTGGGATTGTTTGGGTGTCCTGTGCAGGGCCAGGAGTTGGACTGGGTGATCCTTGAGGGTGTCTTCCCACTCAGGATATTCCATCATTCTGTCATTTGCTTGTGGTGTAGTGTGTTGTGTTGGCTGCTTGTTCCAAAATCTGCTGGTTTCCGTGGCCACTCCTGACACACCATAAATCCTCCTGGTCCATGGGTGTAGCTCGCTGCCCCAGAATTGGCTTCATACCTCTTCTTCACTGGATTTGTGCTGTTTCCTGCAGCAGGGAGAAGGAGTAATGCAGACAGTGGTGATCACACAGTGAGATCCAGCTGTGCAGGAGCCATAGCCAAGTTATGGCTCACTTCTATGTTTATTAAAATAATTTCTAAGCTCATTCTGTTGGTTATCCTGTGTCTGTTGTGCAGTTGGATGTGTTAATTTTTGTTCATACAATAAATATGTGTAAGCTCCAGTCCCTCACAGCATCAGAGGTTTAGTTGATCATTTGTACATTTAAAAGTGTTTGAAGTTCCTATATCTGGATGCTTTCTGAGCTAAATATAATTTTCTGTGTGATACTGGAGGTACCTTTTGTTAAGCTTCAGGAGTTCTTTGTTTTGGAGTAACCTTGGGTTTCTTTGCCTGTCATGCACTACTTCATTGCAGAGTTAAAAGAATTACACCTTAGATTTCTCAAGCCCGTGCAGGATTTCTTTAGTCCAAGTACTGAGCCTAATGTGAAGATTTAAAAGGAAGGAGAATGTTTCTTCTCCTCAGGGTTTGACATTCAGGACTTCCCTTTCTTGTCTTATTCTGTGTCCTGGCACTGTAAGACTGGGTGAGATCCCTCAACACCATCATGAGTTCACTTTAATAACTTCAGTCAGATCTTGAAAGAACTTTCCTCAGGGGAAAGAAAGGAAATCTGTGGAGCCCAGGGTGGAAGCCCAGACTGCCTTGGCTGCCCAGAACACCAAGGCTGGAGTATTCTTGTCCTTATTTCCAGAGTGATGTTGTTGATATCTCATAAATATACATTCTAATCCTCTGTCATTGTCTTTCAGGTATAAAGATGATGTTGACAGTCCTACTGAGGAGAATGGGAAGCAGAAGGTCCTGTACAGCCTGGAGTTCACCTTTGATGCAGATGCCCGAGTTGCCATCACAATCTACTGCCAGGCTACAGAGGAGTTTGTTGGTGGCATGGCTGTGTAAGTCCTAGGCTTAAGGGCACGTGGAGGGTCACAGGAGTTGGGATGATGAGCTGTCAAACATCTCTCATTAATCACCCCTGAGGCAGTGCTGCCACAGATGGTAGAGAGGGAAATTCCTTCTTTTTCTAATAACTTTGAATATTACTTTCAATTGGTTTCAGGATGTAGGGAAACCATTATGTGGACAACAAAGGAGAGGAACTCACAACTGTGTTTTTTCAGCAAGGTGTTCTATGGAATTTAAAAAACCAACCACCCTTCCCTTCAAATACTGTCTATTTTTTTCCCCAGATCACCTAATTCACTGCCTTTCTGTGTTGCCTGTGACAGGAGCATCTAGGCCACCAGAGTAAAGTTCAGTCTGACATTTACGAGCAAGTCTGTGGAACTGAGGCCCACCCAAAGCTCCTTTTGGGATAATTGCCCACCTCAACACAGGCTGTTGGGAGATGGGAGAGGATTTACTTCCTGAAACCCTGTCTGTGTATTTCCTGCCAGGTACACATTAGTCTTTGGTTGGCTATGGAAAGAATGACCAAGATGTCATCTGTGGGGGCCCTCTCATATCCTGGTAGTACATCCCTCCAGATTTTAAAACCTTTTTATCTAAATGAGCACATTTAAACCATTCCAATCAACACTGTATCCCACAAGACTATGAAAAATTTCCTCTATGTTCAGAGCAAAGGTGGCTGGAATGTGCTCTGCCTGGTGTGAGTTGGGTACACGTGAGCTGCTGGTATGATATGGTGCACTTCCAACAGCCATGGGACAAAGAATTCCTTTGGCTTCCATGGGTAAAGGAAGATTTAGGCTGCAGAAGCTCTTGGCTTCCTCTAATAGAGGCTTTTGGCTGACCAGAGGCTCCTGGAGGTAGTGCTGATGGCTTCTGCAGTGATGTTCTGGAGCTAGGGCTAAACAGCCTTGGTTGAAGGGACCTGCAGAGGCTTCAGCAGGGAGAAATATCTATGACAAACCACAACAGGGCTTATTTGTCTTATGCAAAGTATAAACATCCCACTCATGATCAATGAATAGTGTATTTTTAGAAGTGGGTGAGGCTCAATTCTCCAATCCAGATATGCGTTCCTTCAAACTGGAGAATATCCTGATGCAGAATTTTTGTTTAGGCCTCTTTCCCTTCTTCTGTTGAAGCCTATGGCTGCCTTTATTTTGGGAAGGTAATAAATGAGCTCATTTTTAAAGTGCTTGAAAAATATCTCTCAACAAACTCTGAAAACATTTTCTGTTTAGATGCAGCTTTTCCTGAGCAGAGCTGAATGCAGCAGGATGCCTTAGAAATCCTGATAAAGTTTCCATGTTCTGTCTCTTAGGTCCTTAGGTTTCCTGTGAATTTAGTGCTAGTGAAGGTGTTGGAATGGCAGCCTTGGAGATTGAAGTCCTCTTTCCCTAACACAGGTACAACATGGAGAGGTGGCTAGTGTCCCTTGTGCTGCCCTGCAGTGTTCCTTGGTTTTTGACCTAAGAAGGAAACCATCCATGGGCAAATGGGGAGAACCAAGGGCCTCTATGGCCAGGGTGGATGTATTTATATTGCCAGACTTAAGCCATGACTTGTTTAAATCAGCAAGGCTTGGTTTAAATCAATGATTTTGATATTTTTTATATTCCCCTGTTGGTTTACCCTGAAAGAGAATTCCTTTGTCACTGGTTAGTAGCAAAGAAACATCTGCATTTACAGCTCATGTGAACTTCATATCGAACCTTATGCTACATCTTTTGTGCCACAGTCTGCAAAGAATATCCATGTAGTTTAAAATCTATTTTTCAGACTCCCACTTTTGCATTTTACATCAAAATGGCAATAACCCAAAGTTGTCCTAAAAAGAAACATTTTAATTTTTTTTTTTTTAGCCAGTGTCTTGAACCAGGCTGTGCTGGGCTAGAATTGTAGCTGAGTGACCCAAGAGCAACACTGTTTGTTCTTGTTGGTTAAACTGCTCGTGCTGGACTCTTAAGAAACTCTCTTGTCAAGTTGAACTTTGAAGAATAATTGCTTAATAGAATCGTTTTAGTTACCAAATATAACCAACTGTTTCTGGACAGAGTGTGTTTTTAGTCCTCTGTTACTAGTTACTAGTAGCTTTCCACTTGGTTGGTTGGAGGAAGAAAACAGTTTTTGGTTCACTTAAGAACACCTTTCTCTGAAATTTAGTGCCATGCACTGAACCAGTGACTGTCACCAGTACTGTTGTCTGTCCTTTAAAACTTGTGCAGCAAACGTGAATTACCCAATTGCTTTTAAATTAAATTTGAGCAATTCCTAGGTACAGTTTCTGAACACAAACAGAGCTGTCAACTTCAAAGAATATTTTTTAAATGTGAGTTTTTTTAATCCACCCTGTCCATGATTCAGTGAGAGAGGAATCTCTGTTAGATGGCAGAGCTGAAGCCTGTGTCCATGAACCCTCTGCATGAAACCAGGATCAGCAGTGATTTCCCCACTAATGAAATATAGCCGACAGTTCTGTGCTGTCCTGCTGGGGTGGCATCCTGGTGCGCTAAACCTTCTAAAAGGTCAAAGCACCCACATTCAGCTCTTTCTCCCACTTCTGGCCTTTCATTTAATAAATCATACTTCAATTTTCCCATAATACACAAGTGGTGAACTGCCTGTCTCCTGCTCTGGGGTGCTTGAACAATAAATGTTATGTAAGTGTGGGTGCAGGGGCAGCACCAGAAGCCAGGGAACCTCTTGGAAGGCATGATCCTGATTTCATGCAGATGTGTAGGTAATAGGGGCTGGGGGAAGTCAGATACAAATATAGACTTTATAAGCTGCTTTAATTCAACCCAGGCTATTTTTCCATGTGGAAGTGGCTCCTGAAGCACGTCTTGGGGCCAGTGCAGCTGCCCAAGTAGGCCTCTCTGCTTCTCTGGATTTGCTGGCTGCTAGTAAAAACCTTTTGAAGCTCTGATTTCAGCTTTGCAAAGCAATTTTGTAAGGGCAGTGCTGTAATTACTTTGATTTATTCTTTTGAAATTCTAGTGGAAAAAAAAAATCTGGGCTGCATTCTTAGAGCTCTGAGTGGAGCGAGTGCATTTTCAGTGCACTAATAGCAATGCAGCTTTCCCTTGCCTGGGCTGGTGGATTTTCCTTTTCCTCAATCTCTTTTGCTGCTAACAGCTGCATTCAAGGAACAAGCATGTGCAAAAGTTATTCTGTGTATGAATTCAAAACTTCTTCTATTGCACTTGATTGGGATGAAGATGCTCTTTAAAACAAAACACCTTTTTTTTTTCCACTCTCCTAAATTGATGCTGAATCCTAAAATGGGAGAAACTTTCTGGCCCCCAGTGAAAAGCAGGAATTTTCTCCCAGCTCCCAGCCTGCAGCATGGCTCTTTAGAAGCGCTAAACTAGTTATTCCTGCTTCTCTGCTGGAACGACCACTGATCCCCGTAGTATCAGCACTCCTGCAAAACTCCTGCTAGGAATGTGGTTATGGTCACACAGTTTGGGGTGAGGGAAGGGAAGGTGGCTCTCTCTGAGCAGAGGCTTTGCTTATTGTGGAGCCTCTGCTCACCTGAGAGCCACAGCACTGTGTCTTGGGCCTGCCTGTGGGATTAGCTGGTTTCCATGACCAAAAGGAAGCACTTCTGCAAGGCAGGGATCTTCCTCCTGGAGTTATTTGGGCTCTCTTTAAAATTTGGTGGCTTTATCAATCCTGTCCTAACCTGTCTCAAAGTATGTTCAGCAGACTTTCCCAGGTAATTGTGCTGGGAGATATGCTCAGCTGCACTGTTTCCTAGCCAAGCTCCTGGGAACACGTAGCTCCCAACGGCTGACTGCCTCTTGTCCTGAACTGTTGAACTCACAGGGAGCTGTGTCATTGCTTTTGTGGGACTACAGGTGACCAGTAAAGTCTGGTGAAGGTGATTGTGTGGGTGATAATAAAGCTGTGTTCACCTCTGCAGCCCCATGTCCAGGGGGAGGTACCCTGCACTTTCTGTGCTAGTGCAGATATCTGTAGAAGCCTTTTGGAAGCCTTAAATCTGTAGGGGACTGCTCCTCTCACCTTTGAAATGTCTTTTGCTTGGTTACTTTGTGGTGAGCATTCACTCTAAAGATTAAACACATCAGTTCTCAGAGGACCAGCTGGTGCATCACCCCAAGGGTAAGAGAGATCTACCTATGCCCGAGTCTTTTTAGTGGCAAGGAATTAGCACTGACCTGCCTCTGAACAGCTCAAGATCCTCAATATCTTCAGTTTTATATATTTTTCTGGCTGTGTCCATTTTCCTTAGTTTTGGAAATCAGGAGGAACATAGAGGTGTGTGAGCTGTACCTAGCTACTCACTAGTGATTGTCCATAATGTAATTTCCCTGCAGATAAATGAGAGGGGACTCTACATTGCATTTCCATTGCAGGGTTGGCAGCAGCCAGAGAATAGTTAAAGGACTCCCAGTTTGTAGCCTGCCTTTTCCTGCAGTAACTGGTTCACTTGTTTGTATCTTGGTTTGGGAGACAAGTGTGTTTTTGGAGCAGGCTGCAGAGATATTCGTATTCTCTTTTGATGAGTGCTCTGTGAATGCATCCCTGCCTTGTCTGGCAAAATCCTGGATGTGCACATTATTAGCCTGTTCCTGGGAGGGCCCCTGGGACTTTTCCAGCCGTAGGTGTCTTGCTGACTAGCAGGAAGGATTGCGCAGTTCAAACATGACAGCAGCGGTCGTTTCCTCGGGGGAAGAAGTCAAACCAAGCCTGTAGCTGGAAGCACTTAAAAGAGCCAGTTCTGAAGGCATGAGCAATCCAGGCAGATCAGGAACTCATGATAAATATGACGTGAGAGGTTTGAGTCTTGCAGCCCATTCTTATGAAAAAGATCTTCCTTTTTGGACAGAAAATATTCTCTCCCATATCCCAGTGATGTTGCCAAGTTCTATTTTCTCATTATAAAGAGAAAACAGAGTAAAAATAGGTCAGTCTAGCTCTGCAATCCTTGCCCTTTCCGGGGCTGTGTTGTTTGTGTTGCTGATATGCAAATGGATATATTAAAAAAAAATAAACCCCATTTCCTTGTTTGTTTTGCAATGCCTGCTACATTCATCCCAAACCTCCTCCCAAACATCCTCCCATGGTCTTCTGAGCTGGTGGGGGACATGACACTGCAATGATTCCCTGCTCTGTCTGTATGTGGAAGTTTAAAGAGTTGGGTCACAAAATGAAATCCAACGGGTAGCTCAGCGCACGGCTGTTTTCATTCAAGCTTGCGTAGGAGACAGAGGCACTCAGATATTCCTTTGGTTATTTAATAGCCTCTGTCTGTTCACGGCCTTTGAAAGGTGCTCTTGCTGCTTTTGGCTGTGGGCTGTGGTGATTAATATGAATTCTTTGTGCAGAGATTTCTTCTGTGTGAAGAAATCAGAGGCAAGTGCTGCGTTTTGCTAGGAACAAGCCTTTACAGCTTTGATCCAGGCACACACCAGTCCCCAAGGGAACACGGGAGTGTGCAGAGTTCACAGGCTGGAGAGCCAAATTCTATAGATTGCAGCGAGCAGACAAACCCTCTGTCTGTAACAAGAGTTGTGGCCTTTGTGCCTCTCTGTGTAGCTGTTGTGTGAGCTTTGAAGCCTGGCTGGAGCCAGGAGTGTGGTGCTTCCAGCAGCTGGAGGCAGAGCAGGATGTGGGTACTGGGGTTTCAGCTGCATGGGGAGAGGTTTGCTTTTTCCTGGCTTGAAGTGGAAACTCGGTCTTGGAGGAAGCAGGCGGGAAAGAGAAGACTCTCAGGGACTGCAGTGCAGCACCTTAGCACCTGGTTAACCCTTGTGAGAGCCACTCTGGGGTGGATCTTTTCTAACTCTGACTGAGACCGAGGCTTTCCTGTAGTTTGGTAGTGTTTCTTTAATCAGAAGTCACTTTGGGTTTAGACATTTGTTCAACTTCCCTCTTCCCCAAGAGCTGACCTGTGGGATCCTGCCCCAAAATGAAAGGGGAATGGGCAGGTGGGAGAGAGGAGAGGATGCTCGTTCCACATCATCTCCTGTCCCTTTTGAACACCAGCAGAGCTTGACTGCCTCCTTCCTCATCACCTGTAAGAGGACATGGAACCTGCCTGGCAGTCACAGCCTGTGGCAGTGGCAGAATTGTTTCCTGAGTACCCTCTGAAGCTCCCTTTGTCCTTGGTATACTGCAAATTGCCATGTAATGTGTGTAGCAGCTACTAAAGAAAGAGGACTCTTGTTCACAGACTCTTCAAAGCACAGACTGTCTCAGCCATTTCTAGTCAAAAGTGTCACCTTGGGGCATCATTGCTCTGTGCATCCTGCTTTTCCTGAGGAATAGGGTCTGGACAGCACTCTGTGTAACTCAGGCAGCCTGGCAAGGATCCTTGTGTGACACTTCTCAGTCAGGGGTCCCAATGTGCTTGTGGGAACAGGAACTGTCCTTTGACTGCCCGAGACAGCTCCAGTGCCAGGCAGAGCTGAGAGTGAGGAACACAGCAGTGAAGAAATCTGCAGGAGCTGGGACTGCAGCTGCCCTGTTGAGAACTTCCCCAGCATTGACCAGGGATGAGGGAGAGGGGGAAACACCCCAGTGAGCATGTAGCAACAGAATTTTAATTCTGCATAGCCAAATTCTAGCATGGTACTTTGGTCTCGGGAGCTATTTTGGGTCTGCAGGTGCTTGGTGACAGGTCTGGAATAGGCACAGGGTGAGTTTCTCCATGCAGGCAGTGAGTGCTTCTCAGCTGGTAGAGGAAGAGTGAGACTGGGGAATAATTTTAGTTTGTTCCTGTTCTCTCAGAAAGTACTGGGATATAGTCATAGGGCCTCCCTTCTGCTGGTTCTCTGATACACAGCTGGTTTTGAAGGTGGTAGGGTTTGACATGAGGAGAGAAGGAGTCAGTGCAGAGTGTAAAGTTCTCTTTTTGTGAGTTAAGGTGTCACAGAGCTCACAGGAGATGGGCTGCATGAACCCTGAGGACAGAGCAGCAGCTGCTGCAGCCAACATTGGGTACCTCGGGTTGCTGGTGATTCTTGTGCTGTGAGGAGTACCTGAGCAAACAAACAGGTTTAAAATAATGTGACCGAGGGTTTCTGTTTGGTCCTGACCTTATAGGACAGACCTCCCTCACTTCTCCAGTGTCCTGAGCTGCCAGTGGTCACAAGGTGGTTTTGTCCTCCTCTGGATAGAGAATTGGCCCAGTGCAGTCTGAGCAACAGCAGCCCAAACATTCAGCTTTCAGTCTTCATGCAGAGAGAGGCAGTGGTTGCTTCTCTGCTGTCCTTTATTCTTTGATACATGCTCTCTTTTTCTGTAACACATCTGCACAGCTCTACAGAGCCTCTCTGCTACTGTTTGCTGACAGACCCCAGCAGCACGGGCAGGGAATAGATGACTGTGAATACAGCAGATGCCAACCAAAGGGGCTGGGATAGAGGTAGAGGCCCCTTAGACCCTGATATGCTGGATATCTGCTTTGAAACAGCTTGTCAAGTTTTCCTCCTGTGTAGCACAGGGAGTGTTTTCTTGTGATATAACCTGTGCATCATCTTGGAAGGATGATCCATCTCTGTGAGTCAGTCAGGGGTCAGCAGACTTCCAGGGAATTCACCAACCCACTGGCTGCTGACCAGAGGTGTCCAGAGTTGTCTGGGTGTTCAGATCCAAGTCTGACGTGTTTTGGCAGTGGGGGCTAGGCAGTCACACAGTCTGAGGCATAAAGCTCACTTGGGGAAGCCTCCTTAATAATTTTGTCCTGCTCTTCAGCTCAGAAAATCTATGTGCCTGGTTTATTTCTTTTCCCAGGGATGGTGAGAGCACCAAGTCGATGTGAGTATTATTCTGCCATGTCCTCCTTGGAACAGTGTTATTTGTTTTCCTGTTGTAGCCTAGTTTGGGCTTCTAGTGCTGTAAATGTGGGTCCTCCAGCCTTCCTGGCATTCAGCAGCAGCATGTTCACACCCCTTTCCCAGCTCCACTCTCTCCTCTGCACTTTATTTCCAGTGAGTTCCTGACTTGCTGCCACCTTAGATAAGTCACTCTTCCATCCCCTGCTTTCCCAGCTGTAGAGGGAGAATTGTGCCTCTCTGCAGAGCTGGGAAGCTTTGAGAGTGCCACAAAAGGAGCTAGATACAGGCTTGCTCTATTCATTGTGCTTGACAACTCAGTAAATAAAACTTCACTCAATTGCTCACTCTGTAATTCACATATAAAAGACCTGTCATTCTGATCTCTCCCACACCATGCTTGAAATGCAAAGGATGGAGTGAGACCTTCTAGTAAAGCAGCACAATTTCAGCACAGTACAGAATGGGCTCTGAGGGTATTGTCATAAATAACTTCATGCACCTGCCTTGGTAGGAAGAGCAGAGTGCACATGGAGAACCAGCCCTTTGTCCCAACCTTCCAGCATTTAACGGGGATCTTGTGACACTTGACCTTCTGCATCCTCAGAGGGTGCAAGAACTGTTGTAGCTTTCCAGAGAAAGGCAGGGGTTTTTCTTGTAGAGCTGGAGCCTGTCTTGTCACTGTGCTGAGGGAGGATGTTGCTGCAGTGCCTCTTGGGCAGGGGAAATCTCACCTTCTCTCCAGTTTGCTCTGAGCTCAGTGTGCTCTGAGCACACAGCTGGTAGTTTGACAAGAAAGGCTTTGGTGGTAAAGCCAGCTTCAGATGTTCCCACCCTGCTTTGGGGTTCACTGCCTCCTATGCCGGGACTGGAAGAGGCTGGGCACATCCAGCTCAGACAGCACCCTCCAGAAAGGGAGAGTGGGCAGGGAAATGTCTTCTGGGGAAGACAGCACCAGGTGGGCTCAAGGTGCAGAAGATAGTGGATGGCCATGTGGTCCCATTCCGGGTGTTTATCCCAGCCTGCTGTTGCAGTGACAAGCCTTGAGACAGTAGAAGAATTGTGACTCTTCTCTGGGTGGCCAGCAAGGAGGATAGTTGGTGTGTCTCAGGTGGTGTTGGTAGCCCTGCAACACCTCTGGGGAAGCACAGGAGGGATTGGGGAGAGGACTGGAAATGGCTTAGCAGGGTGGTGGGAGCCAAGCAGCATTTCCCACTGCAGAGCTGTCCCACGGAGGCACGGGAGAGCTTTCAGCACTGTGCTGGGTTGTGTGTTCCCACTGTTAGGTCATTGCTGGTTCTTCCTGGGTTTCCTGCAGAAACTGTGCTGGGCTGAAAGCCAGCATTGCCTAGGCCATGGATTTAGGGAGCAGGCCTTTGCCAAGCTGCTGCACCCCCTGTACTCCAACACCCAGGCAGGTCAGTAGGGACATGATCAGACCTTGCCTGTCTGCGCTGCTTTCTCTTTCCTGTGCTCACCTTCTTGCTTTGACCTTTCCCTTCCCTCTTTGTGTCCCCACTGAATGGCTGCCAGCCCCTGCCAGCTCTGCCCTTAGAGCTGCCACTTGTGATTCCTGAAAGACCGACGGGCGGGAGTGAGTGAGAGCTGAGCAGGGAGCAGTCATTTGTTACAGCAAATTTTCTTTTTCCCCCTTCCTTCAGATACAGCACAAAGAATCCCTCTCTGCAGTCTGAGACAGTTCATTACAAGAGAGGGGTAAGCCAGCAATTCTCCCTGCCTTCCTTCAAGATTGATTTCTCAGAGTGGAAGGATGATGAGGTGAGTGTCTCTTCTCAGTGTCCCCTTCTTTCCACACCATGTTATCCCAGAAGCACTGGTCTCTGTCTAGTGCCATGAAGTTATGACTGGAAGACACTTCCTCCCAGCTCCTACAGCGTGTTTTGTGGATGCTGCCCTGGGAGGAGCAGTAGGGGAACTTGGCAGGCAGATCAGGCCAACAGGGAGGAAATCCAGAGAAGTGGCTTTTGATATCACTGATCAGCTGATTTAAGAGGGAGGCTGCAGAGATTGACACTTTATCTTTTCCTGGAAAACCTGCTTTCCTCAGCATTCCTCTCCCTGCCAGCCAAAGAGCTTGTGGGAACAGACGTCTGTCTTGATCTCTCTTTTTGGTGGGTTTTAGTGTTAAGATTTTTGGGTTTTTTGGGTTGTCCTCTAGAACAGTGGTCTCCAAAGTGAGGTGCATACAAGATAATTCATTTGAGTGTATATAACCCATAAATGACAAACACACATTAATTGGGAATATGTGCTCAAAATAGTTCACTTATGGGATGAATAGTCAGAATAGTTTGGAGACCACTGCTCTGGAAGAGTCCTGTTCTGTTGAAGGGTCACATCCTGCGCTTTTAACTGTAGCAGTACAGTATTGTGAGGGGATATTCTCCTTCTGGAGCAGATTCTCATTGGTGCATCAATGCTGAATAAGGGCATGTTTTCCTGTTCTTAGTTTAACCCATAACTGCAAACAGACCAGGGCTTGGTTTTAATTAAGCTTTGTGGCTTTTCTACATAACAAGATTTGTGGAGTCCTGTTAATTTTAGTGTCTTTTGGTATCTGCAAAATTCCAATGTGCAGTAACCCTCTGCTTTCTGAGCCTTAAAGCTTTGTCCCAAGGGCTTCCCCTGCATGTGGCACAGGGAAGGAAAGCCTTGGTCTTTCCCCTGCTCTGTGCAGAATTGTCATAAGAGATTTCTAAGCTGCTGCCAATATATTTGTTCCTGTGGACCTCTCTCGCAGGAAATGCACACTGATAATGGTGTTCATTCCCTGACCCAAGCCTGTGCAAGTGTATTGTGTATGTGAACCCTGGTAGATAACTCTACCTATTAAAAAAAAAATTTAAAAATATAGAAAATAAGAAAAGAAAATAAAATATTTTAAAAAATAAAAAGAAAAAAACCTAATCTTTCATGTGTTTGAAAGATTGAATAGCTATTGTCCTGAAGTTACAGTTACAGCTATAATCAGTCCCGTGCCTTAACAAATGCGGTGGTGGTTACCAAGAGCCTGCAGAGTCTGGTCTCCTGATGTCTTGGCTTCTCTGCCAATAGATGATTTCACAAGTTCAGCCTACAAAAGCCTGGAAGAGCTGCTTTTCAATCCCTTCTGTTGTCTGAGAGAGCTCAGATCCCTTTCTTCTTAAAGAATTGAGAAGCTTAATTTTCACTTTTGTTCCTGTCAGCAAGGTTTTAAGTTGAGTCCTAAAGTCATGTCCCTTTGACAGCTTAAAGGAAAAGTAAGTTTCCAACTCCCTTTGCTTGTTCTGCTGCATCCTCTGTTTCCTCTTTTTTTGTTGGTACATCTGGGAGCTGGAAAAAATGTGGAACAAGCACTGTGATTCCAAAGAGTTTCTCCTCCCGTGTTGGCTCTGTGTTACATATCCTTGTCCTAAATCTTCCTAACTGGCCACCAAAATGCAGCACTTTTATCTAAGACAGCTGGCACTGTCTCAGCTGTGTACAATTGACATTCCAGATTTCTTTCCAGCTTTATTACTGGTGTTGTTCAAAACCCCCAGATTTATTTCATTTTTTTGCTCAGTGTAATACTCGGATGTGGCGTAGTTCTTGGCTGGGGAAGAAGGGAAACTGGTGTTATGTTGGGTTGTTCTGTGAAAAGCTTTATAAAAGTTTATTTTATCATCCTCATTTACTGGTTTGGCTGGAAGTTATAGAGTATGGCTTGTGTCGAGTTAGTTATGTTCAGGGCCCTAAGAATTAATGTGAAATGGTCCCTTAAAGAGGCCTTTTGTTTGAGAACAACAGAGTTTATGTGGTAAAGCAGCCCCAGTTCTATGATGTGACTTTCTCTTCAAATGGTTTATCTTTTGAGGGACTGAGGCTGCAAATGATGTTGGGGCTGTGGCAAAGTGGTGGAAGCCTCAAAGCACTGCCTGAATGGTGCTGCAGCACTTGGAATTGGGTCTCAGTTTTCATGGAAAAACTGAAAACAGACTACCTTGGAGCATCATGGTGAAATGACAACTTTTTTTTTCAGTCTTGGCAGGAGATGTGACAAAAACCTCCAAGTCAGTAATTAACAAAAACTACAGAAATCCAGTCCCTAATCCACTTCCATTGCTGGCATAGGACAGTGTTTGTAAGGTTGCGTTTTCCTTGTATTGCTAAGATGACACAGAGCTTTTGATGTGCTTTAATGAAGTGTAGGGCAAAGGGAGAAATTGAGACTCTTTTCCTTGTACTCAAATTTTTACTCTCACCAATTAGAAGGTCAAGGACCTGCATTTCATGATATGCCAAGAGATGGAAATCAGTCCGGTGTTTCTTTAGAGTGTTGTGTGAGCTTGAAGTTTTGCAGATTTTCCTCTTATGTCTTCAGGAACTTCATATCAGAGCCAGGGTCTCTTTTGTGGTGTTGGGAGCACAATTTGCTGCTGTGCTGAAGCCAATATATCCTGTTATATGTAAGCAAAATTGTGGCACTGGATATATTTTGAGAAACTCATCCTACCACAAATCACTTAGAAGACTTGTAGGATATAGGAATTAATGAGAATTAAATACCATTTGAAATTCAAACAGAGAGCCTTTGTCTTGCTATCCACAGCTGACGTTCAGTGCCATGTCAATGTGTGTATGTTGTAGCTGACTCCCTTTCAAAGCTTGTGCCTGAAATTTGAAATCCTTCTCTGTTGTGTCCTTCTGAGACCAGGGACTGGGGTCCTGTCAGAAGGGCCCTCATTGATCTAACGTGATCTCCAGTGTTGTCTTCAGGCGAGTCTGGTGTGAATTGTGTAACCTCAGCTCATTTCTTTCCCTCAGCTGAACTTTGACTTGGACCGTGGCGTGTTCCCTGTGGTCATTCGAGCAGTTGTGGATGAAGGGGATGGTAAGAATTGATGCTCTGCTCCCATGGTCTTCTCCTGGCTCTCTCTGAGGTTATGTGACCCCTTCAGGACTGGCCTCCCTGGGGAGCCTTCCCAGAATAAAAGTATTTCAGGAGTTCACCTTTATTGAAAGGGCCAAGCTAACCACATAAAAACATACTTTTAAAAATAGCCTCCATTTTTTACAGAAAAAAAATTCCATTTTACAGGAAAAATGGCCAGGTATTTAGTGTTGGAATAGTGTTTAGGAGAGCTCCTGGCTCTGCCACCAATGCCAGGTACAAATCAGAGCAAGTGACTTCTTTCTTGTTGGGTTTTGCTTTTGCAGTTTGTAGGTCAAGGAGGGGAGAGCTGGTCTTTTCTCCCACTTTGAGGGGTAAGTTGTCTTCCTAAAAACCTGGAAATGGGCAGAGAAAAGGAAATACCTTTAAAATGCTCAGGCCAAAGGAAATACCTTTAAAATCTTCAACCAAATGCAGCTTCATTCAGCAGTTTGGAATTCTCCTGCTTTTTGTGAGATGCTGAATGGTTAAAATAAAAGAGTGTAACCTTTGAGGAGAAAAAATTGTTGATTGTTTAAAATCATTAATAATCATAATTAGTAATTATGATTAATTGGTGATTATTTTTAAAGCACACTGCTGCTTTGGAGAGGAAAGTCCAGTGAATATTTAGATTATTACTCACCTTGTATGGTAATTCCCGTAGGGGATGTATGCTTTTGGCCTCATTCAGAGTGTCAGCAATGAAAAGGGCACAAGGAAATCATATTTTCTTTGAAATTGGGGAGTTTTATGGTCAGCAGGACCAGCATTTCACATCCATAACATTTTGTACAAAATTAAAGATAATTAGAAAAGTCCATTGTTGATTGCATTGTTCAGGTCAGTCACTTGCTCAGTTTCTTATGTTGTAGATGTGAAAAAGCCCAGAAACTCATTACGTTATTTTACAGTCTTCCAAGCAGACAGAAATAGAACTGAATAAGCCAATTTAAAGTGTGACTAACAAAGCACAGTGCAACATAAAGGAAATTACTTCTAAAGTGCATCTATTTTTAGTGATTTCAGGCACCATTAGTAAAATCGACATATATGTGTATTTCTTGACCATAAATATAAAACACCTTCCTCTGTTTATGGAACTTTTGGTGAGGTATTTATATTCTCTAATGTTGGGCATGTCTAGAAGGATCAAAAATAGAACAGGAGGCAGTATGGGAAGCATACATTTATGCACATACCATGCCCAGCCTTAGCCAATAGTGTACTCCCATCTATTTTAATAACCTAGAGAACCAACTGCTTTTAAATCCCCTCCTGGAAAGTATATCAGCACAAAAATGTGTGATACTTGAGCAAGATTTGAGGAAATTGTTGTGTATTTTGGTTCTTTTTTTAACTGATGGGACTGGAAGGAGCTGGCCTGGTGTGTTTGGAGCACTGAAAATTACAGCTGGCTTGGAACCTCTTGTGTTAAATAAGACTGAATGGTGAATTAAAATAGCAGTCAGGGAGATGCTGGTTTGGACTTAGTTCTGCCATGGCTTGCCTGTTTAGTTGCTGCCAGTGGGATTGTTCCCAGGGAGAGGCACAGGATGGGAAGGGAAGGTGCTGCACAGAGCAGGTCACACCACTCCAGCCACACATGCTCCTGGAATGCACAGAGGAAATTAATTCTGTTACTTCTTCCTTGGCTATTCAGACTGAGGTAAGGGACCTGCATTTCATTTACTATGAGAGATAGAGCAGCCTTGCTCTTGGCTGGCAGTGGGAGGAGCAAGCCAATGAATTCCCAGTTTTAACCCCCTTTTCTGCATTTTTTTGTGTTCCTGATTCCACCCAAGTTGCCATGACCAACCTCAGTTACTCAGCAAATCTGCAGGCAAATCTCTCCTCTCCCACATACGGCTGTTTCCAAACCAGATCTCTTTGCTATAGTCCAGGGAATGGTTCCTCTTCTTGTCTCTGCTGTTCTGGGAGCCCAAAGCTCCTTTCCCTTTTAGACAGCTCAGGAGTTGCTTCCTTGAGCTGCACCTTCCAGGCAGAGTTGCCCACCAGCTCTCCTGCCTGTGCTGAGCACAGCCTTCATTGCTCCAGGCAGAATGAGGTGATTCCATGCCTTCCCTCTGTGACTCCTTCACAAACTCTGTCTCCCATTTCCATACGATGAGTCTGAACAGAATTCAGGAAAAGGATCCAACCAGCTGGAGCTGAACAGAACCTCAGAGTTCTGAGTGAGAGAGACTGGGATTGTACCTCGCCTCCTCTGTCCTGTATTTCCTGAGGGAGCCAGGAATGCAGTACTGAAACTTCTGACCCTTCCCATTGCTATGGGATTAAGAAGGAACCCTTGAGTCTGGAAGAGGGAAGATGCTTGTCTTTGGGGAAAAAACTGGACAGAGATGTTTCGTTTCAGTGTCTGAAGTCGGTATGAGAGAAATAAATGAGAAATAAATGTTTTATAGGCAGTCTGACTAGAGTGAAATTAAATGATAAGTAACAGGGCTGGAAATGCTGCCAACTGCTGTAAAAGCAGATGGATCTGTGATAAATTCAGGTAATTAAACCCAGGAATTTGAGAGGACAAGAGAATCCCACTGAGTGCTTTGTTTTACTATCCCTTTCCAACCTCTGCAAACAAAGTGGGATAGTTTGGAGCACCCAGGACAATGAAGGCATGGCTGTGTAGGGCTCACTGTACAGAGCCCAGCAGGGTTTTGTTCTTGCTCTGTTCTGAACCAAACTGATGACAAGATAAGAAAAATTTTAAGTGCGGGAGAAGGTGAAAATAGAGCAGATGGCAGCTCAGAAATTGTCGATAGACTAAAATCGAGCTCATGGTACTTTTGTACTTGTGCTGTTTAAAGGTTTAACCAGGTCTGCTCTTTCTCTTTTTGCAGTGGTGGTTGAGGTCACTGGTCATGCCCATGTTCTTCTGGCTGCCTTTGAAAAGGTAAATGAGGTTTCTTAAATCCCTCTGTCCCTGTTCTTGTGTATGTAAACATTTCCACAGGTCAGTAGTTTGTACTTATAAAACACTTGGCACAGTGGAGTCTTGGCCAGTGACTGGAGTTCCTGGGTGCTGCTGCAGTACAAAGAATCATTTGCAGCAGCACCTGTGCAGCCTGTAATTATCATTTGTACCTGAGCTGATCACTCAGGGAATGGCAGGGGTGTTTCCTATATGTGGAGAGGGTGTGTTCCTAGGGAGGGTGGAAGATGTTGGCCGTGGCTGCTGCTGTGCAGTTTTCCAGGGCCTTGAGATCTCTGCAGAACTGGATCTGCTGTGTCCAGACCCTGTAGTACCATTGTTAGGCCTGAGTTTACCCACAGGACCAAACCCTCTGGAAGGATGTGGTTGCATCCTGTGTAAAGACTGAGCTCTACTGTTTTTGGGTGGTGTGTTTGATGTAACTCACCCCTGCCTATATGGTAAGGCCAAGGTGTATGCACCAGCCTTGATCCCAAACTCTCTTCCCATGATATCTGGACCCTGAAAACAGTTGCAAGATCCATAATTTGAACTATCCATAACATAACCGTGTTGCGTCTGGTTGTGGTAATACAGCAGACGCATTTCCTGGGCAAGTGATAGTTGTTGTGACATGCTGAGGTGAGGCAAGAGGTGCTGGAGCAGAGCTGGCAATGTAGAAGGGAGCAGCATCAGTGCTGTGCTGTTGGAAATTCCCCACTTCCCAAGCTGGCAGATGGCTGACCTTTGTACCTCAATCTTCCTGATTCCTGCCAGGTCCTAATTCTGTTCCTCCAAGGTGGATAATGTGGATGGTGACAAGCTGAGTCAGAGGCCATGGGAAGCACAGTCAGTCCTAAGGAAGCCATATGGCTAGAAGATGTTCTAAGTGTTCTAGGTTGCTTTTTTGTCGGACTTGTGAAGAAAATGAGTTTTCCCCTGTAAGAAAGGCTGCTCTGAGCACTGGCTTTGTTGGTAGCTTTACTCCTGGCAATTGGAGATCTGTCAGAAATGAGATGGAGTTGGCTGCAACACCTCTAGGACCTGGGCAGGGATGTTATTGCAGTTTCCTCTGGCTGATGTGGAAAAAAACAACATGCTGGAATCCTTCAGTCCTAGTTCAGCCACTTCTTACCTCTCATCTTTCATTGAATGCTTAAAACAAGATTAAAATCTCTCTTTTAATAAAAAGTCACAAGGCAAAGTACATGTTGAGTTCTTCATCCTCCCTGTTTGGTTAAATTATATTCCCCATCCTTAGAGTAATTGCAGCTTTTGAAGTGTAGGTCCATAAATCCAGTGGAAGTCCTTGATAAATGAGCACTGCTGATCCCCACAGCTTGTTCAGAGGAAAAACAGACCAGCAGGACTTGGTAACTTGCTATTTATATGTATCTTTAAGATCAGAAGGATAACCTTGATCCTGTATGTAGTCTGACCTTGCAACTTACTCCAAAGGCAGAAACCTGTGTGGCTGAAAACAGGACTGTTTTGTCTGTGGTGCTATGTTGTTGTCCCTTCCTTCTGAGACTCCTTCAGCAAACAGATGCAGATCTGTTCCTGTGATCACACAGGTTCTGCTGGAGCATCCCCTGAGTCTCCTTTGCTGCTCTCCAGGCTGTGGCAGGGGAGTTGGTTACTTTCAGTTTTGCGGCCCTGGTAGATGATGGGGAAAGTAGGACTGGCACACTGCTCCCATCACCAATTCTGGCACCAGGCATGCACAGAATTGTTCCAGCTGTGCCTGCTGCTACTGAGCAAATAAAAGGCTCACAGCTCAGAGGATGTGGAGCACATGGGACTTGTTTCTGACTCCATCCAGTGGACAAACCTTATTCTCAGCCTCAAGCCAGCTCCTTGCTCTGTCAGGGCTCTGGCCTCAAGTGACTCTGTCACTGGCTGCTGTTGAGGATGTTAACAAATATCCTCCACCAAGTCTTGCTGGACTGGCTGAAGAAGTGTCTGCATCCAGCTGGACTGCTTGCAAACTGAATGCATCCAGTGTGCCAGGGGAGTTTTGTGTGTGCTCTGACCCACTTCAGCCAGGTTTAACTTGAGCCAAGTCCACCTGGCTCTGCACTGGAGCAGACCAGGAGCGCTCTGATACCCTGTCCCACTAACTGTGCTGGGAAAGATTGCCATCCAGGCTGTCGTGCTCATACACACCCCACCCTCCCCTTAGCTAGCAGACACCAGCTCTGAAATGAGTCTGTTCTGATTTGTACACTTCAGCTATTTAATGCATGTCCTTTTTTTCCTGCTAGCACGTTGATGGCAGTTATTCCGTGAAACCGCTAAAACAGAAGCAGATTGTAAGTACCTGTTTCCTGTCTACTCTTGGTTAGAGACTTGCTGGTGTCCTACAGGTGCCTGGCTGTACTCAGTGGGAAGGTTTTGCGTTCACTGACACCTCACCTCCTGAGCCTGACATCTCACCTCCTTAGCTCAGCTATCATAAGCAAAGGCAGTGAGGTGCTGGCAACTCTTAATTTTGCCATTTTGTCCCCCATCCTGGCGTGGTGTGATGTGTAGAAGCTGGGTAGTTTATCAAGATTGAGGTTGCATTCAGTACTGCATAGCCAGAAATACAGACGCAACTGCAGACTGCTAAGATTGCCAAGAATTTCAGCTTCTGAAAAGAAATCTGGTAGTCATTCTGCTGCAAGGATCAGCTTGAAATGTCTTCAAGAAAGAGATGACATTTTGGTGTTCAGTCCTTTCAGCTTTAGCTGTGTGCTGTGTTTTAGCTTTAAATGAGTTTCACTTCATCTGCTTACTTGATAGCTATGGACTTCTGATCTGAAATAAGTACCTTTTACTACCAAGAAGGTCATTAAGTGCCTTAGTAAGACACTCTTTGCTCTAAGGTGTTTGTTCCAGTCCCCAGGTCAGAAAAGAGCTACAAGCACTGTCTGTAATCATAGCACAAGATGGCGTTTGGTAATTCTGTCTGCCTCACCAACACTGTGCAGAGACTCATGGCCTGTCCTTCAGACTTGCTCAACAAAAGCCACTAATTTATCCCACTGGTGTTTATTTTTGTGGGGGTGGTGTGTGTTAACCTTTTTTATCTTTAAACCTCTGCTTACATGGTGTGAGTCGGTGTTGGGTTACTGTGCACACTAAGGCACTGTGTTCATCCTTCTCCACTCAGCACTCCAGGCTCCCAAATGGAGTGTCTTACTGGGAATGCTGTCCAGGGAAGTTCAACCCTACCACAGCATGGTTAGCTGACTCCTGCAGTGAAACTGTGTGCCTGTCTGTCTTCACTGGCAGAGCGTGTAACCTTCCCACTCACTGTTTGGCTTTGGGTGTTTCTATTTTACTGGTAGTTTGTAAAATGTAATGCTTGTAAGTTCTCTCCCGTGGCTTTTGAAATACAAGGAAGCTCTTGTTAGAAGAACTCACAGTACCACTGAAACTGAGATAGCATCTGCACCCTTATGAGCACAGAGTAGAGGTGTAGAGCCTATGTGTGGAGTAAACCATGTGTATAACACTGTACAGTCTTTGCCATCCTTGCTTTTCTTTTGCCTTTCCCTCCCTGCCATTGCCTGGGTTGTGGGTACCTTTTGTGGGCATCAATCAGGAAGCAGCAGCCCTTGAGCTGAACTGCTCTGTGCTGAGATCAGATCAGTAGTGTAATTACCAACCTGTCTGAAGAAAGTCAGCATGGATGAATGCAAACAGATGGGTCAGCAGAAAAACATGACCTGGACTTGGCCAGTGGCTCTGTGTGCAGCCGCCGAGGCTGTAAATAGCAACGGAAGCCTTTGGAAGGATGACGTGGTGTGGGATGGGTTGGAGAAGCGTGAAGGTGAAGTACTGTGTACAACCACCTACTCCTTCTTAATTACTCCCACTCTTAAAACCTAGAATTCTTCCTAGTAAGAGCTTTGTTGCACTGCTCGCCCTTTCCCTACTGGGACAGGAGCTCTTTAGGATTTTTAGAGGGAAGTAGTCAAAAGGAGCACAGACTCCTGCAGAGACTTTGGTCTCTTTCTTCCTGACCTCTTCTATGCTTTGAGCTGGTAACTTCTGCACTCACTGTCACTCATCATGACCCTCTGAGGTATCAGGATGCTGGAACAGGGCTTTGAAATGCTAGGTTACAAAAGGACATCTCCCACATAATTGTTCCCAAACTTCCTGGGTGAGTTGTGAGCTGCTGCAGAGGGTTTTGCTCAGCAGTCCAACAGCTGATCTCATAACCATGAAATGCAGGCCTAGAACAGATTGTCTGTGAGCTGCACACTGAGTTACACAGGGAGAGTCTGGCATTAGTTTGTTATTGCTGCTGTGTCCCAGCTCAGAGCATTTCTGAACTGGCAAACAGGCTGGATACAGCCAGCTCCTGCCCCCACCTTGGCATGTGTCACCTTCTGCAGCACTGGAATCCCATGGCAAAGCCACTCCTCTTCCGAGTAGTGAGGAGAGGAGAGGAGAGGAGAGGAGAGGAGAGGAGAGGAGAGGAGAGGAGAGGAGAGGAGAGGAGAGGAGAGGAGAGGAGAGGAGAGGAGAGGAGAGGAGAGGGAGGAGAGGAGAGGAGAGGAGAGGAGAGGAGAGGAGAGGAGAGGAGAGGAGAGGAGAGGAGAGGAGAGGAGAGGAGAGGAGAGGAGAGGAGAGGAGAGGAGAGGAGAGGAGAGGGAGAGAGGAGAGGAGAGGAGAGGAGAGGAGAGGAGAGGAGAGGAGAGGAGAGGAGAGGAGAGGAGCCAGTTAGACGTGGAAATTACAGAGGCCCTGGGATTGATGAGCTCTTTTTAGCACTGGAGTGCTGGTGGCTTGGCTTCACTGTGTGGTGTGAGCTATACAGCTACTGGAGATGGCAGGAAAGTGTTTCCTTCCCCTATTTGGGAGATGTGTCTGTTTGGTACCTTGCAACCTCCTCGCCCTTTTACCTGTCATGAGGGTTTGTGTGGATGAACACATCCTGCTCTAGGGAAGCTGCTGTGTAGCACCAGATCACAGAATCCTAGAATCATTTATGTTGGAAAAGAGCTGCAAGATCATCGAGTCCAACCTGTGACTGATCACCACCATGCCACACAGTCCAGTCATTCTTGAACACCTCCAGGGATGGTGACTCCACTACCTTCCTGGGCAGCCCATTCCAATGTTTAACAGCCCTTTCTGTGAAGAAATTCTTCCTGATATCCAACCTGAGCCTGCCCTGGCATTACAGATCCCTCTGCACAGTCTTCCTACTGTCCAGCAGATCAACACTCCCACCAAACTTAGTGTCGTCTGTGAACTCACTGAGGGTACATTTGATCCCCTTATTCAGATCATCAATAAAGATGTTTCACAGGACTGACTCTTGACTGTCTCAGTGCTGTAGTTCAGCTGCTGGGGGTGGTTTGCAGACAGCTGCCAGTTTGCAGAAGTCATGGCTTGGAGGAATGTGTCCCACACTGGGGCTCTGAGCAACTTCCACCTGTGCCTCGAGCACTTCTGCTACCACACCTGCCAATTTAGAGATGCCACCAAGGGCCTGGGGATGGCAGTAAATGACACTGCACCAGTGTAGAGTTGTTCCTCAAGTGCTTCTCATGCTAAGGGAGATGATTTGTCTGTCCTCAGTAGCTTGACCTTGTGCTCCCAGGGGATGAACAGGGAGGTGGTGTGCTGCCACTGGTGTGCCAGTAAGGAGCTGCTGGCACAGCCCCTCTGCTGAGGTTGCAAAAATGGGTGGAAGTTCATCTTGGTTAAAGTTAAGCAGTACTTCACAGAGGAGAGGATTGTGGAAGGCTGATTGCCTCTGGATTGTTTGAGCTATGGGTGTGTATTCCCTCTTGATCTCTGGGACAAGCAGAGTATTTGTTTTTTAGATTATTTTGATAGCCCAGCTGGCCACTTTTGTTACTCCTTGCTCAGATTAGGCAGGATGGGCTCTACTTTTTGAGCAAGGAGAGACTCATTCTCTCAGCTGTCCTATGCCATAGTTGTTCTTGTTAATTTTTCATGTCACTACAGGGAAGCTGTGGGTGTAACAGGGACATTTGACACAGGAAGGGAGGGAAGGTGGTCATAAACCAGCAAGGACAGAGCAGCTGTCACTCCAACTGTGGTCTTCTCCCCTAGGTTGACCGAGTGAGCTACCTGCTCCAGGAGATCTACGGCATCGAGAACAAAAACAACCAGGAGACCAAGGTAAAGGTGCTCAGGAGGCTCCCTGGGCTGGGGGTTTCCTGCCTGCACCTTCTGCTTTTGGGCTTAACTGTGGGGATTGTCAGGGCAATGTGGAAGTGCTTCCCAGAGTCAAGTCTGTGTCATTCTTGCAGGCACCAAAGAAGCCCAGGGATGACAGATCACCCCTGGTGTCAGGCCCAAACAGTCAGTGGAGTTGTGCTGAGGTAATTTCAGGCAGCATGAGCCTCTTGAGTATGTTTGCTGCTGGTGGGAATGCTGGGAGAGAAGAGCATCAGTGCCCCAGGGGTGTGTCAGAGCACTGATTTTTAGGGCTTGTAGAGAGCTGTGGGCCGGTGTTGCTGCTTCTCTGCAGTCAAGGCAGTTGTGCCTGGTGTCTGTGCTTTGCTCTTGTGGCTCCTTCAGGTTCTGGTTGGGGGTTCTGTGTGTTCCTGTAATGTTTCAGAGAGCTGAGCTCCGGGGCTTGCCAGTGTCCAGAGACACTCCCTCTTGCATTCCCCAGCAGGAGGGAGCACAGCATCCCTAAGGGATGTATATGCAAATGCCATAACCAGAAATATTTCCCATCTTGAGGCAGGAGCTGCTGCTGGATCCCAGCCTGCTGCACAGGTTGTGTGAGCACTTTATTCTTCCTTTAGCCTTTGTAGAGCTGCCCTTTGCTGCCACCTGGGCTGTGGAGTGTACCCAGTGCTGGCCGTGGGATCAGATTCCTCTGGGGTGTGGAGTTCATGATTTACACACAGAGGAGTAGCCACAGAGCAAGACAAGCAGGATTTCCTCTCCAGTGTCCTTCCCAGAACATCCTGTGATCCCTATCTGCCTGTGCTAACAGGTAGCACCTGAAAAGGCAGGAGGGAGAAGTATTTTCCAAGATTTTTCTTGCACAGGGCCTGTTTAAGAGGATCGAGGGCTTCTTTTTGGGCCCTCCAGAGTCTTGTGATGATTCTCTTGATCCAGCAATCCCATGTTTGTGGCCCATCAGAAAAATGGCCTGGGGCCATTTTTGTTCTTCCTTCCTTATTCAGCAAACCATGTGAGTGGGACAACAAAGAGCCTGCCCTCCTTCCCTCCCCTCCAAAAAAAGGCTGGGAGAGGATGTGGCAGCAGCAAAATTGCTGTTTACACTGAGGTTGCCCATGGTGTGGCACATGTTAGCCCTGGTGACCAAAGGGACCCCAAGTGAAGCAGGAGGGTGCCCCATCCTCGGTTATCATGGTGGGCTCTGGCACAACTTCTGTGACATCAGTGGGGAGACTGTGGAGCCTTCTGGTGTCACTTGTGTGGTTGGAGAGTGAATTTCTCCTCCCAGCTTGATCAGTGGCTGTAATCCAATTTGTGGGGCTCTGAGTGACTGAAAGATGAGTGTGATACACATTAATGTTCAGTGGGTACAAACCAACCCTTTAACCAGGGTAGCTGTGGGTAGGTGAGCATCCTGGGTTGGTTCTCCTGCAGCTGCATCAGAGCTTGTGCCAGCACAGGAGATGCAGGAGAACCACTCAGTTGCTCAGGGACCTGTGGAAGCTGGGCTAACATGGCTGGAATGACAGGAAGCACACAGCTCCTTTTTGGGGCTGCACTCTCTGTGGGAAAGAAATGCCAGAGTGCCAAAGAATTCACTTCCCTATTGACCCTGGAGCCATCAGGCTGGCAAGCAGGAGCTTGTTCTTGGTCAGCCTCAGTCAAGGGGATCCCTGCCCCAACATATGTCCCCTCTGGACAGAGCATTGCTCTGGGAAGGACATCTCTGCCATGAATTCACAGTGCAGTGCCCTGAGAGGAAGGAGTGTGAGTGGGGCTGTGTGGGCTGCACCTTGCTCTCCTTGAAGAACCCCCACTGAGAGCTGCAAAAAGAGAACTTCCACAGACTTTTGGGTGGGAAATTGCCCCAGGCTCCAGTCCCTTGGCAGCTTGGCATAGCCCCCACCATTCCCATGCCAACCTCTTGCCTCGCCTTGCAGCCTTCAGACGACGAGAACAGCGACAACAGCAACGAGTGCGTGGTTTGCCTGTCAGACCTGCGGGACACCCTCATCCTGCCCTGCCGCCACCTCTGCCTCTGCAACTCCTGCGCCGACACCCTGCGCTACCAGGCCAACAACTGCCCCATCTGCAGGCTCCGTGAGTCCCCCTGGCCCCTTCCCAGGCTCCTGATAAGGCAGTGCAGGCTGGGAGAGGAAGCCTCTCTCTTGTGCCCTACCCCAAGGCTCAGCATGGCAGGTGCTGCAGCTCTCACTGGCGTCAGGAGATTCCTAACACCTAAAATAAATGTCCTCGGACAGAAGAGGAGAATGGCTCTCTGTCCAGTGCCTCCCTGGCCACTCGCCCTCTCCCTGGGGTAGATCTGAAGGTGCAGGTGCTCTGGGCTGTGCCATGTCAGCAGTTCTTGTGTTTTGGTGAAGATGATGGAAAATTCCCCAAAGGAGGGGATGGAGAAGCTTTATCCTGAGGGTATCTGGCCAGGAGAGCAGCCAGTACCACTGGAGGGCTGTCCAAGTACATAGCATGATTTTTTTTTCCTTCTGACAACCTTACCCAAATTTCACCAGGAGGCAGAGATGAGATAATTGTCAGTTTGGAGTCTTTTGCTTTGCCAGGAGTTAGGAGGGTTTGCTTAACCCCTGCATTGCTCAGCTCCCAAAAGATGGAAAAAATTAAGTATGTGTTTTGACACTCAGGCAGCATTTGCTGAATTCTGTGTCTTTTTTCAAAAGCACAGAGGCTCAGGAGGTCCTTGAGAAATTTGTGTTTTTGCTGGAAGGGACAAACTGTGTGTTTTACCCCCTGATCTCTGATTGTTTCTAACTGACAATTCTCAGGGAAAGAAATAAAGAGCCTAAGACAGATATTTGGCCTGAGAAATTAAGTCTGAACAGTCCAAACATGGCAAAGATGCAATAATGAAAAGCAAGATCTCACCAGAGGAAGTGCCAGACAGCTTTGACTATAAGTAGCACATTATAAAACACAGGAACAGCATTGTCTCATCTGCAAGCTGCAGGGGAGTAGGTTGTATTTGTTTGGAAAATGCCCCCATCTCAGACTTCCTGGGAATCTGCTTCTGGGGAGTGCAGAGGCAGCAAGGATAGATTTGTACCTCTCTTCTCTGGCTCTGGGCTGATCTTGAAGGGGCTGGGTGCAACAAGAACTAGGGAGATACCTGGCAAGTTCTCACAGCTGCATCAGAACAGATGTCTGGCTCATTTGTATGCGCCGTTGGCAGAGAGGAACAAACAATATTAAAGATCTGCAGATAGAAGAGATCTGCAGGGAGAGGAGATCAAAGCTGTGGTGGTGGGAGGACTGAGAGGTGGCTGTGCTGGAGACTGAAGTACAGCCAATAACCCTCCAGCTGGAGCCTTTCACCACCACAGCTGGACCCCAGGGCTGAGGTTTGTGGGGTCTGAAGGAACCCAGAGGGGTTTTAATGAGTCGCCCACCCAACCTGTAGCATGCAGTGCACTTCTGAGGCCAAGCTCATGTTTTTCTTACTGTGTTGTTGTGACCTACCCTTACGAGGAACTTTTCTGGGCCTCTGCACTTGACCAGTACCTGAAGCACCCTGTCCAGTGTTCTGGCTGTTCTCCACAAGGGCTGTTCTCCACAAGGGCTCTGTGTACCCAGACGTTTTTAGCCAGCAGATCCCTTCCCTGAGTAGATCAATGGACTGGAAGCCTGAGCGCATCTCTTGGCTTTGGGGTGCACCGTGGCCCCTCTCCCCATGCACAGGGGAGCTTCCTCATGCCAGCAGTGTGTCTGTGGCAAGGTAAGGAGCTCTGGCACGGCCTGGCCCTGCTGGGCTGTGCAGTCACCACCTCATGTTCTCTCCTAGCCTTCCGTGCCCTGCTGCAGATCCGAGCAGTGAGGAAGAAGCCGGGGGCTCTGTCACCAGTGTCCTTCAGCCCTGTCCTGGCACAGAGTGTGGACCATGATGAGCACTCTGTAAGTACCTGGTGGCCCCCTGTGCAAAGCCTGGGCGCTGGTCTCACCCTGAGCAAGCAGCTGGAGGGTGCATGAGTTCTTTGGCCCGATGGCTGATAGCCCTGGGGCCTCAGGAGGTTCAGTCAGACCCTCTACCAAGGGCTTCCTGAGCAGTGCAGTCTTTCTTGTCAACCTGCTGGACTGCCATGGGTTAGTAACACAACTATACTGGAGGAAACAAGTACACAGAAACCTCAGGATCAGAAGGTTTCTTGTTGCCTGGCCCAACAGAAAAGTGGCAGACTCTGGGCATGACGGTGGGAGCTGGGAAGACAGGGCAGAGGGATTTGTTTGACTTGCACACACATCTGTGTGGCAGCACACCAATGAAATGCCCTTGGCGCAGGAGTTCCCAGCATGGGAGCAGGAATGCCTCCTTGTGGCAGCCTCGCTGAGTGTCTCTGCATGCAGCTGAGGGAGTGTGGGATGGGAAGGGTGGTGCTGGTGGCCTCAGGGCCCAGTTGCATGTCCCCAGTGTGGCGAGGGCAGCAGCTCACTGCCTGAGCAGTGCTGTCGCGCAGCTTGCTCTGGTGAGACACATGAGATCAGAGTGAGGAGGAGATCTGCATCTAGATCATCCTACAGGTTTCATGGGAACACATACACAGACAAAGGCTGGGTTTATCCATCTGCCCTCTGCTGCCTTCAGCTGGGGCTAAGGAGTAGGGTAGTGGAGAAGCCCCAGGGGTGGTTGGGAAGCAGAGCATGGTGTGTGGAGGACGCGGGCGCTGTCACCTGCAGCAAGGTGAGGAGATGCTGTGTGTCTCTTCCTGTCACTAACCTCAAGAAACAATTTCCTTAAAACATGGTTTTCTCTTGGCAGCGTCCCTTTAAACCCCTTAAGGTGAGCTCTGTCTCCCTCCCCAGCAGGAAGCCTAGAAAGGAAGTAAGAACAGTAAGTGGACTCGGCTGGTCACACTTGGCCGCTCTCTGCCAGCAGTGTCACCTGCACGTGGCAGTGTTACACACAAGGGCTTGCTGACACGCTGGGTTTGGCCTGTGCCCCTGCCAGGCTGAGACACTCTGCGTCCTTCACACTGGCATTGAGATGCTCACACCCTGCACCGATGATCACTGACCTCCCTGGTTTGCCTGTGGAGGAACAAGCAAGAAGGAAGCAGCTTGGCACAGGGGTCTGATGCTGACTCTCAGGGACTGTTCCCTGGCTGATTTATGGTTCCTGGCCAAGATGTTTTTCCAGCTTTATAGGACTGTGGGCAAGCTGCAGTCCCCACAGCTCACCCAAAAGCTTCCTTGCATTTAACTCATCCCCTTGGCAGTTTGGTGTGGGCACATCTTGGTGTGGTTTCTGGTGCTGGGACGTAGAGGTACAACTGGAGCTGGTCTTGCATTCAGGAGCAGTGGCTGTGACAGGCTGGTTTGCTTTTACAGAAACAGAAAGGATGGAGCTTGTTTTGGCTGGAGACTCTCAGAGTTGGTGTGGGAGTGTGTAACTGGAATGCTTGCTGAGGACAGCATGAATGGCAATTGTGGGGGTCCAGGAGCTGGGAAGGGGAAAGGTGAGGGAGCCCCCAGGCCAGGAAAGGTGTTAATGTCCTCTTCGTGTACTCCCATCAAATGCAGCTATGGCTGTCATCTCTATCAAGGAAGTTGCAGTTTTCTTTTGCTCAAGCCAGCCCAGAGGCTCGGCCTTGCAAGGAACATGGCTTGCTGGACTTGTCAGGTCTGGAGAAAACCTGGTGTTGGGTTCAGGTTTGCAATTCTGGCATGACCTGGCTCTCTGCAAGCCTCCCACAGGGACTAGCAGTGCTCCTGGGTGTGTGGTATGAGTGTCCCAGAAGGGAGTGATGTCTCATGAGGGTGTCATAGCCATCGACTGGGAAATCCTCCTCCAGCCTCTTTTGAGCTGTGCCATGCCACCTGAGCTTTCACCACAGCTACCCCAAATAGGCAGCCTTTGAACCCTCAGGGCCTGGTCTGCACAGCCGGAAGAAAAAGTCCCCAACATGAGTCCAGGGGTTTTTTTTCTCCTTGACTTGTATGTCCACAAAATAGCACCACTGAGCTGCTGTATGCAGATGTAAGGTTTTTTGGAGATGGCTTTTGGCTCTACCACCTACAGCTGGCAGCAGCTGGGAACCCATTCCTTGTTTAGCTGAGCTGGTTATGTTCGGAGCTCATAATCCTCAAAGAACCAATACTGGGATGTGGGTTAGTGATTGACCCCAGGTGTCATTCATTCTTCCCTCTCCATCAGACCTAACTCCTCCCGTGACCACAGGTGTGTCAGTTCAGCACTCAGCTCACACCAAATTAGTGGCTGTGTTGGAACAGACTGCTGGGTAGGCTCATCTGCAGCTGTGTGACTGGGACTTGGGGCACAGAGAAGCTGTGGGGGTTCATAGCCAGGCTTAGCAGCACCGTGCCATCCTCTGTACGACTTAGAACCACCTTCCTGAGGACACAGGGCTAAAACAGCTCCTTTTAATGTAGCCTGGGCTGCTGCAGTGTTGCCTCTGCATCAGGCTGGGCTGAGCTGTCTGGGGCCTCCTGGGTTGCAGCATAAACCCCATTTGTCTCTGTGTCCACAGGATCTCTACAATTGGGAGGATTTTTGGAGTTAAACCAGTGTTGGTTTAATGGCTTTGCAAGGGTCCCTTTGACTGGCAGGTTCGTGATTTATAGAGGGAATTGAAATTGGTGTGATTTTCCTTCCTCCTTACAGGGTCAGTGGTTCTGTGATCTCTTTCCTGCCTTTTAGCAGAGGTGACTGTGCAGGGAGCCAGTGAGGACATGGGAGAAGCAGAATTGGTGTAGGCTTCAAGAACCATCTCTCGGCTGGTGCACACATGCTCCCCTACTTCAGCTCTGCCTTGGTGACATTGGTGGTGCTGTGAAACAGCTGTCTGTTCCATGGCTGGGAGTACAAGTGGGATGTTCATTGGGCTGGAAGGGTCTCTGAACCACTGAAGGAGCTTTCAGGAGAAAAAATCAAAACGTACTTTATAGCAGCTTTTTAGGATCCTGCTTTCTCACCCTCCTTGCCCAGCTCTTGAAAGCACATCAGGGGGATGCCCAGTCTCTCAAGGACTGCTCTGGAAACTTGCCTGGAGCATCACCAGCGTTAGAGCCCTGAGGGGAATGTGTGGCTGTTGCCAGGGAAGGAAGCCAAGGTGTCCTGAAGAGGTGGCTCTGGGGATGGGCTGCCTGGGAGGGGCAGGGCTGGGCACCAGCAGGGCCTCCCCATTTTAGGATATTTTCCTAACATCCCCCCTCTTTCTCACCCACAGAGCTCTGACAACATCCCCCCAGGCTACGAGCCCATTTCCCTGCTGGAAGCACTGAACGGCCTTCGCTCCGTGTCCCCAACCATCCCCTCAGCACCTCTGTACGATGAGATCAGCTACTCCGGGGTGGTGGATGGGATGCCTCCTGCCAGCCGCCCGCTCGTGGGCATGGACAGAGCCCTGGAGGGTGGCCACCAAAAGGGCAAGCGCAGCAAGTCTCCAGACAGGTCAGCAGGGCACGGGGTCCACTCCTCCTTGTGGCCACACACCCTGGGAGCCAGGAGAGGGCTCTGGCTGGTCCCACTGCTAGCATAGCTAATGAAAATTTTAGGAGGCCAGCAGGTACTTGTGCCAGGGAGAGAACTAGGACATTGACTCTGTTCAGCCTGAGATTACAGCTTGTGTCTCCTAAGGGCTGGCTCTGTCACCAGAAGAAAGAGGATTTTTGACAAGGAGAATTTAATCATTGAATCACAGAATGGTTTGGGTTGGAAAGGGCCATGAGGTTCAACTCATTCCAACCCCCTGTGGTGGGCCGGGACTTCCACTATCCCAGGTTGCTCCAAGCCCTGTCCAGCCTGGCCTTGGACACTTGCAGGGATCCAGGGGCAGCCACAGCTTCTCTGGGCACCCTGTGCCAGGGCCTCATCACCCCCACAGTAAAGACTTTGGATGGAAATATCTCCTTCCCAATGCATTTAGTCCTTCAATTTACATGTGATGTCCAAACCTTATTGGATTTCAGCTTTCCATGAAGCTCCTCAGGAGCAAAGAAATAGGGAGAGGAGTGACCTGAATTTCAGAGGACAAAATGCTGAATTATTTAGATCCTTTAGTTCTTGTCTGAAGGCTCCTCTATTGGCCTTGTGGTGGAGGGTGTAGGTGAGGATATGGGGCTGTACAGATGGGATCAGACTGGGTTTGTTCCTGGTACTCCTCACTGTGATGCAGCCCATATTTTTGCTTGGGAAGGGAGTCCTGAATGTGTGAGGAGCAGAGTGAGACCTGGGCCTCTTACTGCTGTGCCAAAGTTTGGCACCACTTGGCTCTGTTCCATCCTGCTGCTGCTCTCCATGTAGCTGATACCAGAGGCTCTGGTGAATTCAGCTCCCCAGTCTGAGCTCCTGCTCATGGGAGTGGGCTTGTGCTGCCCGCAAATCCTCCAGGCCCCAGGGTGCTGGCAGCTCCCTGCAAATGGAGTTTCTCTTGCTGCAGCACACTACGGTCTCCCTCATCCCCAATCCATGAGGAGGATGAGGAGAAGCTCTCCGAGGACTCCGACTCACAGCCGGTGCTGAGTGGGGGTGAGCTGGTCCTGAGGGAGACCAGCTCTCCAGAGGTGAGTGTGTGCTCTGCTGCAGGGGCTTCTGGGACATGGGAAGTGCCTCCTGAAGGGCTGTTGCCTGGAGCCAAGAGTCTTGGCTGCTTTATTTACCCCTAGGGCTCCACGGGGAAAGATGTAGCCACTCCCTGTGTCCCTGACACCTCTTTGGGAGTGGAAAACCACTCAGCTAGAGCCATGTCAGAGGTGACCTTTCCCAGCATCCTGGATGAGCCCAGCAGGGGTGGGAGCTGGGTCTTTTGGAGCTTCCAGTGCCCACTGCTGCTAAGATCCCTCCATGCCTGCCCGTGGTGCCACAGCACTGGGATTAGGCCCCTGCTCCTCCCTTGAAACAAGTCCTGGCCCTGGGCACAGCTCCCTGGAGAAAGCCAGAGCAGAAGGAGCACAGCAAAGGCCTCCAGCTGCAGAAGTAACCTGTGCTGTCCCTCCTTACAGAGCGTGGCAGGGGAAGAGATGGAGGAGGCTTCGTCTGTGCAGCAGGGTAGGTGTGTGTGCAGCCAGACCTCAGCTCACTGTGCACTGCTGTTGTGGTGGGACAGGGACAACTGGGGAATGAACAAACGAGCTCAGAAACATCCAGCCCCCTAAGTCCATATCTGAGCCTCTGTGCTTCACCAGGGGTATTTTCTGGGAGCTGGGGGAGCAAAATCCACTGGTCTCCTGGGTTTATTTGCCAAATATCTCACCTTGCTCCAAGCTTTACTCAAGTAGAGCTTTCCATGCCATGGGCTGTCTCCTTGCACCGCTGAGGAGACCACTGGGGTCCTGATGAGAGCACATCCACAGTACTGGGCACACAAGATGGGTCTGTGGGTGTTTGGGATGGGTCTCTGGTGCTCAGTCAGTACCCAGAGGGGACAGGGATGGGGGGCGAGAGGAGTGCTGGGCACATTTTGGAACACGAGGCTGCACGTGAAGAGGTGGCCCTTTGGCACTGTGACCTGGGCCAATCTGAATGGCACTCCTGGGACATCAGCAGGGCTGGGGGGGCCTAGGGAGCTTCCTCACGTGGAAGACCTCGACCCACCCTGGCCGTGACCCCCGCGGTGCTGTGCTGGGGGCTGAGGGGCCGCGCTCTCGGCTGCTTCCAGGTAGCCGCCCGCCCTCGGTCGAAGACGTGCTGCAGGACGGCGGCTGCGGCGAGAGCCGGAGCCTGACGCGGTCCGAGAGTGACCCCCGGTCGACGTCTTCCTGCCAGGTAATGGCCGCGCAGTTGGGGCTTGAGCTGCCGCTGTGGCTCCAGGGCTGGGCGGTTGTGGAGCTGTGCCTGCAGTCCTGGGATGGGACTGGAATGCTCCTGCCCAGTGCATGGGCTCCTGCTTCCTCCCAGTGGGCAGAGAGCTGTGGGCGAGGGGGGCTAATACAGAGGTAGCTTGGCCCCCCCCTTCTCTCTCCTCCTCCCTTACCCTCGTGTCTCTGTCCTTCCCCTCCTTTCTCCTCTTTGGGCTGCAGCCGCTCCATGGCACAGTTCTGTGTGACAGAGGCCTCCTGTGTGCTCCCAAATGTGCTCCTGCTTTTGGATGAGGGAGGGGAACCATCTGGGCCAGTTGCTGGGGGACAGGGGCAGTGTTGTCACGGCGGGGAGGGTCCCGGTGTGCCATGCTCTGCTGGCGAGCGTGGCTGTGGGACACTGTGCTGTCCTCACCTCTGACTGTTGTTGTTGCAGCCTGTTTTCTTCCGTAGAGTCGCAGTCTGTTCTGAGTTACCTCTCTAATGTCTCCTTCCCTCTCTGTCTGCCTTCCTCCCTCCTGTCTTGGGCAGCACTGGGTCCTGATTCCTGCTCTGTTGGTATAGAGGAGTAAGCTGGTACGTCTTCTCGTTCTTCTTACACATCCCTGTTGTGTGGGGCAGCAGGGCCCTCCTGGGAATGCTGGCAGAGAGTGGGGATGGGGCTGGTCCTGGCCATCAGGGCAGGGAAGGAGGAGGCAGCAAACCAGACAGGCTGCACTGCTGGCTCTGTCCTCACTCCCTTCCCATTCCTGGCACAGCATCCCTGCTGTCCCTGAGTGCCAGGACCCCAGGCAGAGCAGCAGAAACCCCTCCCCACTGACCTCTGCTGAGCATAGGCTCTGCTGCCTCGTGGGCACCATGAACATCCAGGCCCCTGCTGACTTCTCCCAGGCCGTGGCAGCTAGTGTCCCCCCTTGATGTCCTGTGTCCCACCCGTGGCACTGAGGACATGGAGCAGTTGGCTCCAGCCCTGTTTCCTGCGGTCAGTCCAGGCTAGGAGGGATGGCTGAGCACCCTGCTAGGGCTCTTTGACCCCAGGGCTCCCATTGCTGAGGCTGACCTCCCTTCTCCTCATCCAGGCTCATCCGACTTCACCAAGACGCTCCCCGTCCGCGGCACCGGCAGCCCCACGCAGCCCCTTCTCTTCGAGCAGACCCGTCTGCACCTGGAGGACGAGCAGAGCCTCTCGTGAGCGGGCCGGACCCTGCCCGTGCCGCCGCGCCCCGCCAGCCCCGCCCGGGCGCGCAGCGCGGGGTCTCGCACCGACACGGTTTCGGCACAGCCCGTGCATGTTTCCTGGCGGTGGGTAGGGGCTGGTGTCGTGTTTTTCCGTGGGAGGTGTCTGTGGGGGCCGGGGCGGGGGGTTTGGGGTTCGAGTCGGCAGATGAAGGACACTACCGATGTATATTTTGTACACACCGAGCACAGCCCTTTGCTGTCACTGCCCCTGTACATAGCTGTGGCCCTCCCTGCCTTGCCGGGGCGCAGGGCTCCGCGGGAGCGGGGGAGGGCGGCGGTCAGCCCCGGCCCACCCCCAGGCAAGGGCGGACGTGGGGTCAGCCCGTCCCAGCCCGCTCGGGTGACCCCCGCGGCCCCCGTTCCCGCAGAGCCCGGCGCTGCCCACGCCGTGTGCCTTGTTCTGCTTCTGCGGGGGGTCCCGGGGCACATCCCCCCCCACCTCCCCGTCTATGTTTGTAGTAATAAACCCGTGGAGCAGCCACGTGAGTCCGTGTGCACCGGGGAACCGGGGGGCTCCGAACGCGTCTGCGCCGGGCCGGGCGGGGGGGATAGGGGGGATGGGGGGTGCGGGGGGAGGGGCCATGGGCTGGGGGCGGGGTCAGGGGAGGGGCGGGGCCAAGGCTCTGGGGGCGGAGATTGCTGCGGAGGGGCGGGGCAAGGACACACGGGGTGGGCTCTCCCGTCCTCGCCTCCGCCCCCTTCCCGGCGTGCTCTTCGGCGCCCCTCCTTTCCCCCGCGTTTCGCTGGGATTGGCCGCGCGCGCCGCCGGACCCCGCGCCTGCCGCTGCCCTAATAAGGCGAGCGGCGCGCGCAGCCGTGTCCGCCCCTCATTGACTGCCGGCCGCCCCGCCCCGGGCGCGTGCGGGGATTGGCAGGCGCCGCCGAGAGCCCATTGGCCCCGCGGCGCGCGGCGCTCTCTCATTGGCTGAGGCGGGCGGTGGTCCCGCCCCCGCTGTGCCGTGGGCGCGGCGCGTGCGCGGAGCGGGCGGCGGTGGCGCGAGGCGATGGCGGCCGTGGGGACGATGGCGGCCATGGGCCCGCTGCCCGCCATGGGCACGCTGCCTCCGCTGCCCACGCTCGGCGTGCCCGGAGTGCCCGAGCTGAAGCCGCTAACGCGGTACGAGGCGATGCGGCTCGGCCCGGGCTGGAGCCACTCGTGCCACGCCATGCTGTACGCGCCCAACCCGGGCATGCTGTTCGGCCGCATCCCGCTGCGCTACGCCGTGCTGGTGAGGGGCGGGCGAGGCCGCGCTGGGCCGGGAACGGGGCTGGGACCAGGGCGGGGGCGGGCGGGCCCTCGGGCTGGGTCGGGGCCGACTGGGCCGGGTCGGGCCGCGGGTTCCGGGGGCGGCGGGCTGAGGGGCGGTGGCTCCGCGGTAGTTCCCGTGCAGGGCGGTAGTATCAGGCTGGGCCCGAGCCCGGGGGGACGCCCCCAGGTCCGCGGGCTTGTGCGGCAGGGGCGGAGAGCCCCGGCGGCTGGGCCGCTGTCGGTGAATGGTCCTGGATGCGCCGGAGCTGGTAGGGCCGCGCCGGAGCGGCCGCGACGCCTCCCGCGCTCCTCCGGCTCCTCCGGAGGCCTCCGTGACGCCCCCTCGCCCCCCGCCGGGGGCCGCGCCGTGCCCCATTAACACCCTGCGCCTCTATTGCAGATGCAGATGCGATTTGACGGACTGCTGGGCTTTCCCGGGGGGTTCGTGGATCGCCGTTACTGGTCCCTGGAGGACGGTCTGAATCGGGTGCTGGGCTTGGGTTTGGGCTGTGTGCGCCTGACGGAAGCTGACTATCTGTGCTCGCACCTGACAGAGGGGCCACATCGCGTGGTGGCACACTTCTACGCCAGGCAGCTCACCCTGGAGGAGCTGCACACCATCGAGATCAGCGCGGTGCATTCCCGAGACCACGGGATGGAGGTGGGACACCCGGGAGGGGTGTGCGAGCTCTCAGTTAGCCCAGGGAAGGCACCGCTTCCCTCCTGGGTCTGCCGGGCTGCCCTAGCCAGCCCGGCCGGGGAATGCACCGCAGGTAGAGCTGCCGGCGGCAGGTGCCCGCACCGCCCATGGCATCGGCGTTAGGAACTGTGGCTGGGGTTGTGCCGCGGGCTCCGGAGCATAGCGAGCTCCAGCTCTAGCCTTTTACGCAGGGTTGAGCCCCGTGTTCCCGCTCGGCCTCAGGATGCGGGTGAGGGCTGTTTGCAGCTAGGGGGATTTCCCCCTGCCCTGGGCTGAGTGCCTCGGACCGGACCGTGACCTCGGTGTGGTGATGTCGCTGTGACCCGAGTTCCTCCCGTGTGGGAGGCACCTTCCTTCTCCCAGGCAGCCGAGTGCGGCTGATGGCTGGGGCGAGAGCCAGAGCCTCCCTTGTGCCCACGGGGCGCTTGGTGGGCATCGGCAGCCGTGTGAGCAGAGGCGGCGGGCTCTGGGTTGTGGCCTAGTTGAGGGGGACTCGTGGGTCAGCCATGGTGTCCCCACACAGGGCAGGGCTGCAGGGGAAAGCGGGACTCCCCATAGTGGCCTGGGACAGCGGGATCCCCCCAACGGGGCAGAAGGGGGAGCAGAGACAGGGCTGGGCTGGGAGAGCAGGCACCTGGGGCCATTTGGGCAGGGGCAGTGAAGGGGCTCAGTGGGGCTGAGGGCAGGCAAGGGCAGGGGCTGGTGTGGGAGGGAGGGGCAGGATCTCGCACAGGGGCAGGATGGGCCTGGGCCGAGGGCTGGTGGGCACTGGGTGAGGGTGTGGGGCAGAGGGGGTGAGGGGCAGTGGGGGGTTGGTGCTGCTGTGGCTCCTGCTGAGCTGTGCCCGTGCTGTTGCAGGTGATGGGCATGGTCCGTGTCCCCCTCTACACCCAGAAGGATCGCATGGGCGGGCTGCCCAACTTCCTGGCCAACTCCTTCGTAGGAACTGCCAAGTTCCAGCTCCTGTTCGCCCTGAAGATCCTGAACATGGTGCCGGAGGAGAAGCTGGCCGAGGCGGTGGCTGCCACACAGAGGACGAAGAAGGCGGCCATCGACCACGCCGGAGGGGCAGCAGGACACCTGTCTGCCCACAGGGCGGGCAACGAGCTGGCTAAAGCGGGCAACGAGCTGGCAGACAGGGCAGAGCATCTGGGCGCAGTGCAGGCAGGGGCCGAGCAGCAGCTGGTGGGGCTGGAGGGCCAGGCCCTGGCGGAGCATCTGGCGGGGGCCGAGGCGCTGGAGCACCAGATGGGGCTGGGCACCGATGCTATGGCAGAGCATGCGGTGGCCGATGTGATGGAGTGATGCCGCTGTGTTGGTGCGCGATTAAAAGTGGGTGAGCTGAGAGACTTCTAACTTTCTGACCCGTGGCTGGCTGCAGTGGCTGCCCACATGATCCCACTGCCCAGCCGGGAGGGGTTGGGTTTGTCTAAAGCAGGGAAAAGCAATTTTATTTTTATGGCCATTAAACTCTTAGTGAGCTTCCCAGATCAACCTGCACAGCCCCTGCAGAGAGTTCCTGTGCTTACGTGAGGATGCCAGAGCCTTAGAATTACGCTTTGATTTCAGGGACACACTGCTGCTGTCAGGTCCCCCTTTTATTTGTAAGGAACAAAACATCTAATTTTTTTTAAATGCCCCGTCTTAACCTGGACGTGGCTTTGTTCGCACTGGGCACAGCTGAGGCCTGGGGCTTCTGGTCAAGCACCTCTGCCCATGTCAATGGCCAGGCTCCCGCTCAGGGTGCTGGCACAATTGGGCAGCAGTGCCATGAATTCCCTCTGGGGCATGGGGGATGCTCATGTGGGTCCCTACCTGGAGATCTGTGGGAGCAGGAAAGTGGAATAAATGGCTTTGCTGAAAGTTTAGCACTTGGGGTCGTTCTTGAGGGCTGGTGCAGAGGCTGTGGTGACCCAGAGCTGGGAAGGATGCAGGGTGGGGGAGCACTGAGGGTGGAGGTAAAGGGCTGGGGCTGTTGGTTGATAAATCCTTGGGGCAGAAGTGTGGGCTGGCTCAGGTCCTGCACCACTGAAGCTCTTGGGGTTTTAAGTTACTCCAGAATGGCTTGTGCACCCCAGGGCTCCAAGCAGGGGCTGGAAGTGGCTTGGTGCAGGAGCATCTCCCAGGCACTGGCTGTGCCTGAGGGCCCTTTGGTCCTGGCTGAAATGGAGGAGCCCAGCGCTGCAGCTGCACAAGGCCCCAGTCCCTTTCAGCTGAGCCTTAGAAAAATCTTCCACCTGTCCTGCAGTCCTGTTGGAAGGGCAGGCTCAGCCCTGGAGGAGTTGCTTCCCCTTCCCGGTCCCCCTCTCTGCCTGCTCCAAGCTCCTCCCTGGCTTGGGGCAGCAGCAGCTTCCCCAGGAGCCCTTGAGAACAGGGTCTGTGGTCACCCCACAGTGGTGCAGAGCACAAGGCTGGGGCTGGAGCACAAACAGCTGGTAAGAGGCACGTTCTCTGCAGGGACAGACAACTCAGAAAAGAGGTTTGGTTTAATTGAAGACGCTGAGCGAGAGGTTCTTCAATAAATAATGGGCTGAGGTGGGGATGGGGCTGATGCCTCAGGACAGGGTGGTAGGAGGACACACAGACCAGTCACAGCTCCCTTGGGCAGTGCTCCAGTAGTGGAGGTGGGTTGTGGAAGGGGCAGGCAAGAAACTGGGGGGACATACACACATCAGTCCCAGGCAATTAGGAGAGAAGAGTTTCATTCTGGTCCAGAGAAAGCAAGTGCTGAGGAAAACCAGGGACTTGGGCTGCAAAAGGAACTGTCAACCAACAGATGTGTTAAGTTAAAAGTGGATAAGCAAAAATACCCCAAAGTAAAAAGTGGTAACAGCTGAGGCTAAAAGGGTGTCAGGGACCCTGGGGAAGCACTGGGGCTGAGAGAGGAGCTGCCGAGCCAGTGGCACTGCTGAACGGAGGGGATGGGAAAGGCCCACTCTGAGGGCAGCCCTGGCATCTTGGGGCTTGAAGGTCCCAAAGGCTGGGCTTTCCAACAGCACCATTTGACTCCTTTTAAACACCTCTTTACCTTTGAGCCCCAGAAGGACCAGCACCTCCCAGAACAGCCTTGCACTGCTCCCAGACACTGAAGGTGCTAGCCCCTAAGGCTTCCTGCACTCCAGCCTGGCACTGCTCACAACAGTTCATCTCCTGCACCCTTTTGTTAACGAGCTCCCATCCACGGACTTAGACACTGACAGGGCTTTCTGTGGCCATCTAGGCTGCAAGGTCATGATGTGCCCAGCACCAGCTTCAGCTTGGACCCCTCTGCCCCAGTCCCAGTTAAAAAATGAGAGGGGGATGAGGAACATGGTGCTGAGCAGGGGATGAGCCTTGGCCAGGGAAGGGGGATTTGCCATGGGAATCTAGCAAGGCCCCTGGCCTGGCTGCAGCTCTGGGGCCTCCATGCAGGCTGGACATGAGCTACTCAGTCCAGAAAATGGTCCTGCAGCCAGGACATGCTGGACAGCCTGCGTGGACAGCCACTGCAGGATAGAGACTGCCCAGCACAGCCCAGAGGTGCCCAGACCAAGCCCAGAGCATGACACTGGGCAGCTGCTGGATCTTCCTCAGCAAGGAAAAGCTGCACACATCCCTCAAGATCCTGCAAAGTCCAGCCTGGTGCCAAGGGATGGGAGAAGGGCTCTGGACCAGACTCTACACCCCCAGCTCCCCTCCCCTGCTACATTCCAACTTGGACAAAGGCAGGAAGATCTATACAGTATAATACATATATATTTCACTATGAAATAGCAATTTCATTCCCTGCCTTCTACTTTATGCATCCTGAATTATATGCTTCTTTTTATGTCACTCCAGAGGGCTGGTGGGGCTGGGTAGTTTCTCATGCGAGGCAGTTGCTCTCTCTGGAAGTTACCCACAGGACACACCAGCAGCTGATGTGGCAGGACCTAAACATGATTCCCATTCTGCCCCTTCCCCTCACCCAGCTCCCCCTTCCCCAGCAAAAAGGGCAGACTCTGCCCTGCCAGCCGGGGTCTGCCAGGGCTCTCCTGGCTCGTGTAGTGGTTCCTCAGTGCAGATCCATGAACCTCCTTCAGCTGCTCTCAGCAGCTGAACCCCTCGACATCCCGGGTATAGAAGGAGCAAACCGGAGGCGAGGGAGGTGGTGGGGACAGTGCAACATGCACACGGAGTGGTGACACCAGGGGCCGCGGCTGCAGCACAGCCGGGCCCGCCCAGCCCACACAGGGAGCCAGGACTGCAGCCCCGGGGTGAAGTTCTACCAAAGGTCAGTCCCTGTGGAACAGGGAGTCACATCCAGGGGCTGGGTCACCGGCCAAGAGCTGTCATTATTGGAACCAGTGCAGAGCTGGATGTCAGGTGGAAGGAGGAACAATCCTATGGAAAGAAAAGAGGGCAGATGTTTTAGGGAAACACTTAGGGAAAGTGTGCTCAGGAGCCACTGTCCTGGAAACGTCAGACATGCAGTGGCATTGGCAGCAAATGGGGCTGCCAGTTACTGTGCTGGGACTCTGAGGGCTCAGGCACTGTGGGTCCTGCATGCTGCTCCAGCAGCTGGGAAAAGGGGAGGGCCAGCAGGTTGCACCTGCTGTTGGGCTCTGGGCTGAAGTAAACAAGGTCAGAGTCTGATTTCCCTTCGAATGAAACCAGCAGGAGTTCAGCTGCTGGCTGGAGAACAGCCATGCCCAGAGCTCCACAGCAGCAGGATGAGCTCTGGGGGATGAGCAGCGAGATGCTGTCCCAGGACAGTGGCAGTGGGGCAGGGAGGGAAGCTGTCCATACCCACCTGTGCTTCCTGTGCACCCCCAGTCAGTCACATCGTCCGGCTGTACTCGATGCCGCTCTTGGCAGAAATGCCAGACCAGGGCAGGAGGCTGCAGAGGAGGCTCTGGGCTTGTCTGTATATCCTCTGGGGAATGGAGCACGGGCTCAGGCTGGCTAGAGTGGAGCCAATGTGCTGTAGGTAGTCAGTGGCCACCAGTTAAGGATAGCAACACTTACACTGTAACTTAGCAAAGAACCTCAATCACTCCTGGACCCACCCCTGCCTGCAGGGACCCCACAGCAGTGGAGGCTGCTCAGCTCAGTCAGATCTGCTCCTTGCAGTCATTGCCACCACCTTTCTGTCACAAGCAGGTCTGCTCTGCCCTGTAAAGGATGGCAATTTGGGAATGCCAGCTCCAGTTTGTGTGGGAAATACCTCCTCTAAGCAGCTGACAGTTCCCTTTGCATGCCACAGAAGATCCTGTGAGGATGGCAATCCATCCACCTGCCTGGAGAGGCTGGAACTGACCAGCTACACCCAGGAAGGATCAAGTTTCTTCTCCATGATCCGTTTACCTGAAACAAACTCTCTAAGTCAGTGTGGGAGCAGCCTGCTGAGATCCAGGCCAGGCTAGGCTCACAGAGGATCCCAAGTCACAGGAAACACGACCAAGAGTTTCTCTGCCCTGTTTGTGGCCAAATCTTGCACCCTACAAGCCAAAGCACACCCAACACTTTGGCCTAACACCAGCACTTGCTCTCACTGGCATCCAACTTGCTCCAACCATCCTACACTGATTCCCTGAAGTGTTCCCAGAGGAATCAGGGGAGCCTGGGGACACTCAGATTACTGTCAAATCCCTCCAACATCACCTTCCACATTACACCCACATGTGAGCAGGTTTCGGTCCCCACGCCTACCCACACTTTGCTGGGTCGCTATTAACCCAAAACAGGGTTTGGCCTCTGCTCAGCAGCCTGAAGGGAAAGGATATAAGATTGTCCAGGGTGGGTGCCCGCCGTTGATGTACAGGACATAGGTGAAGCCATCCTTGAGGACCCCTCGGATGGAATAGTAATAAGGGAGATAGTGGTGCTGTTTAAAGTCTCTGTTTTCGTAGAAGTTTATTGCTGTGTTGTTGGTGGTGAGCACGTGCAGATAGATGGCTTTGCAGTGGTCCTGGGCAGTGGTGGAGATGTGATCTTTCAGACTCTCAAGCAAGAGGGAACCTGTTGAAGGGAAAGCAGCAGGATAACAGTGTGCAGCCCCAGAGACCCTCAGCATGAGGGTGTATGAGGCCCAGCTGAGTCCTCCTGCACCAGTGTCAAAGCAGGGATTGCTGCACACACCTGGAGACCCCAAATCCCACCCAGTTCTCACAGGACCAGCTACACAGTTTTAATATGAATCTTACCTCACCTATGAGCACAGCTTCAAAACCCAGAGATTTTAAAGACATAAATCTCTGACTCAAAACCCACAAGGATGAGCCAGAACTCTGACAATACTGCCCATCCCCAGCAGAGCAGCTCCTGGCTTTGGCGAAGGTCAGTGACTCATTTTCCATGGTATCAGTTCCACCCCAAATTTATTTAATTTAAAACAATTTGAAACAGCAGAGTGTCAAAACAGGACTTCACAAGCAGGTTATAAAATCTAAGAACTGGTGGGATTTTAAGATGCCTTCTAAGGAGGAGAGTGGAGAGACAGTCTCATCCAACCTGGATCTGCTGCAGCCAGCAGGAAAAAACAGAGAAGGGCAGAGAGGATACTCCAGTCCCAAGAGATAAGACGTGGGGGTTCATCCACACCGCCTGACCATGGCATTAAGGACCCAGCAGAACCTGCATGGGAACTTCTTCCAGCAGGTGTGGTAACACCAGGCTAAAGAATCAGCCTGACTAACACACAGGGGAGATGGCTGCTGCTGTTTCACAATCCCCAGGGCTTGTAGGACTTCCAGCAGGACCCACAGGATTTCACAGAAGTAGTCAACAGCACTGACTTCACAGTAACTTGACAGTTAGTGAGAATTTATATCAGCCAAGCCTCAAAACCCACTGAGACATCGACAATAGAGCAGTTCAATTTTGTTATGAGATATTCCAGTCTTTCACCTCACAGAAATCCAGCTGTCCTTGGTTTAAGAACAGTAAAGAACTAGAAACCAAACCCTTTCACAAAAATCAGAGAAAAATCAGAGCTTTAGTGCTCAGAAGCATAGCTGAAGAGCTTCCTGCATGAAAGGCTCCAGCTTCAAACACCAGTAGAAAAACTCAAGAGAAAGGTCTCAGAAAAAGTAGCAGCAGCTTTTTTTAGGTTGTGTTGCTACAGGTGCAAGTTCAAAGTTTTTGAGAGAGCACCGCAACATGCTGTGCAAATGGAATGGATACAGGAAATATGGATTCTGAAGGGAGAAAATTCCAGCAAGATGGAACTGGGGGAAAAAAATAGGATTTGGAAAATAAAAGAGGAGACTGAAAACCACCATAATTTTACAGAAGGTTTCTTTATCACCTTCTCTGAACATCATTCAGTGCTACTGTTTTCTTCTTTGTACAGAAAATTTCTCTCCAGTGGCATTTTAATAGAAGGTTTAAACACTGCTCTCATCAAGAACTCTCTGGTCATTTGTTTATGCATCCTATCAGTTTGTACCTTTCAAACATGCCTGGGGGAGAAGGGAGGACTTGGAGGTGCTGAGTTAAACCCAGGTCCACTGAAGAGACTCCAGTGGGTCACACTGCCAAACCTGGCCCATTCCCTTCACCTTCTGGTGAAATGGCACCAGAAGGGCAGCAGCTGGTGACAGAACACAACTGCTCTAAACAGGGAGAAAGCCTTTCTGACTCTAGGATTTCAAATGGCTGCAGGAATGCTGCATGTGGCAGCAGACATTCAGAGCTGACTTGTACATTCATTTGAGATCTAATCTGACCCAAGTTCACTATTTTCTAGTTCCCTTTCTCATTTTCTCGCTGTTTGTTATCTCTGTTGAAGCTGAAAGGTTAAAAGCAGCTCTGTTTTCTGCCTCAGGGATCAGACTGCTGATACTCAGAAAGAAAATAGTTTCAAAACCTGCTCCTGGGCAAAGTTCTCACACTTCCAGTCCGTTTTAGCAGCAGTAGTGTGTTTTTGGTGTGCTCAGCTGGCCTCTGGGAACAAGATAGACAAAGACCTGTGCTCTTTGGAAATACTTGCATGTTGTGTTGTGCTCACACCACTGAAAACCTCTCAGTGCACCTGCACTAACACCAGGAATGGGATGTGGGTGCATCACTTCCCCACCTGCTGGCACCAGTCACGGGTAAGCCTTTCCCACAGGGATACTGGAGGGAGATTCTGGAGTTCCCTCAGTCACACCCACTGGCCACACCCAGCAAACAGCAACATCTTACCTATTCCGTGTTTTCTGAACTCCTTCACCACTCCAAGACTTAGGATGTAAGCAACTTGAGTGTCCACAGGAAAACTGGAAGCTAGGATATCTCCATCCTGAGTAGAGATATGATAGGTTATTTAGTAGGTTACCTGGGGAGGCACAGGAAAAATCAAGAATCTTGTACTGGAACACCCGAAAACAAGGCTAAAGCAGGAGACTTCTCTTCATTGAATGGTCTTAGCTGAAGCTTTTGGAATGGAAGTTAAAAAGTCCAAGGATGGGGCTATTCCTGTTTTCACATCATCCTCCCAGAGGCAGAACACAAATCATGATATTTCCTGACTACGTACATTATTTGTGGGTTTAGGGACAGAACATATTTGCTTTCTTCACCAGAAGGATTCAAAGTGCCAGTTCTGGAGTCACCCAGCAGTGTTTAGATCAACCCAGTGAGTCCTTATGGCCTGCAAGCTGCACCTGAGCTGTGTCAGCTGGAGATCTCTGCACTGCTGTGGAGCACAAGGAGCACATTCCACAGGCCCAATTGCCCAGAGCAGTGCCTGAATAAGCCCTTGGCTTTCAGCTTGGCTGGAACAAGAGCCTTTTGTTGGAGCTGATGAAGATGCAGCTTCTGACCTTGATGAGCTTTGAGGTGAAGCCAGATAGCTGAAGTGAAGAGACCCATGTGCTACTCTGTGCTCTTGGTTTCTGTGAATGTTGGGATTATTGTTTAACCACAACACTGAGGGCCTTCCAGGCGTTAGGCACTCCCTGCACTGCCCCTGCTTTTTTTAGTGCTCTTCTCCCACACTGTCTTCACTGACCATCTCTTCTTCCCCTCTCTGGTGCACTGGATAGTCTCTCCTGGCCTCCAAGCTCTGTTATCTCTGAAGTCCAAGATCTCTGCACACAGGTTACCTCCCCTCTGGGCTTGGGACTGGGACTGTTTAAAGGGAGGAGTTTCTGCAGGAAGTCTCACCCAGTAGAGCTAAGGAAGCTCTGAAGTAAGAAAGGGAGAGCTTCATTCTCCCACAGCTCCACCAGCCCAGTGACCAGTCATAGCCAGGCAACAGTTAAATGCCTGCTGCACAGGCACTTTGGAATTAGCTTGCAGGATCTGATCTCTAGATTCCCACGGGGCCATGCCCTAGCAGGAAGTGCCTCTGTGGTACCACACAGCCCCCCACCCCTTCCAGATTAGCTGGAAATCTGCATGTGCTTCATCCCTTACATTAACTCAGAATCAAGTGTCTGAAGAGAGGGAAATCCCCACCCCAAATAGGTCCCATCCCCATTACCCACAGGGAGGGTGGATTCTGTCCTGCTGAAGCCCAGGGTAGTCACATACCTCTTTGTGCACCTTTGTCCTGCTCTTGATCTCTGCCACTATCATCCCCACAATGGAGCCTCTGTATGTGGCTGCGAGGGAAAAGAACTTCTTGTTGGAAGTGATATCTCGGTACCATGAGTCAGGGTACCTGGGAAGGAACCAGAAACAGGAATGTCTGGGGATGATGCAAAGCCCATGGGAACAGGCATGAGATGCTCCCCAACTGGAAACAGCTGTTGCATCCCATTTGGTACCATGGGTTTTTTCATCATGTAATGGCCTCCTGCCTTGCTAAAAGAACCACATTTTCATTTTACAGTCTTTGCTCAGAGCTTTCACTTCCATCTTTAGCAAGTTATTTTTAAATCCAAGATCCATCTGCCCTCATCTAAGAGCATAAGGATCTCATTAATTTGATACACATGTAAAAAAAAAAATACTGCATATTGGTAGAGAAAAAAAATAATAAAAATCACACCACCAGCCTCCAGTTCTCCTCCTCCTCCTCCTGCAGCTGCTAAAGGGAAACTACTGTATGTTCATTTATTTCCAAGCTAGAGTTCAGCATGTCTTGCCTTTAAAAGACATCTACAGACTCAAAATATTATGAATGCTTTTGCTGATTTGTTACATTTTTTAAAATCTTAATTATAGTCTGCTAAAATCCTCTATAAACCTTTTTTTACAAAGCTAAAAATCCTTGAAGTCTACAGCTGTGGTTTCCCTCGGTGCTTTAGGCCAGAAATCTGTCAGTGTCCCCCAGAAAAGCTCCTCATTCCTGTGCTTGTTCAGTCATGGGCATTTACCAAACATGGGTCTAGGGAAATGTCCTGGGACAGGCTGAGATCAGTTTAAGTCAGACTGTGGGAGCAATGGTGATCCCAAGGGAAGTACTGCTCAGTTCCCTATGGACATTCAGAACAGTACCTCAGGAACAGCTCTGTGCCAGTTTGGTTTGGCTGTCAGGGTGCTTTCCCAGCACAAGCTCCAAGACACAACTTCCTTTCACAAGCACAGGGATGCTGTACTTTTTCCTAGAGGTGTCCTCCTTTCCCCATTTCATTCAGTCTTTCTCAAGAAGCTGATCCACCCCTTTAATTACAAATCCCATTTTCCTGCTGAAGTCTCCACAGAGGAACTTTCCACTGACTTCAGAACCCTGCAGGACAGACAGCAAAGGGCCTTTAACAGCAACACCACCACAGTGCATAGAAGATTCTCAAACTGCTGCTGTCCTGGCAACAGCCCTGAGGCTGCACAGAGCTGGGCCAGTGCAGGTTCACACCATTTGTTCCAAGGTTCCCACCTGCCACCCCAAAAAAGTCACATACTCTATTGGGAACCAGTCTCCACAGAGCTGTTTGACTGTGTCTATGTCATCGTGGCACAGCAGGCGCAGGTTCACGTCCGTCAGTGCAGTCGGGGGCACCTCCTCTGTCATTCACGCCTGCAAGGGAAGGAAGCACGTGAGGAATGATGGAATACAGGATCTGAGCCAATGGCTCCGGGAGGGGCTTGGTTGGGATAAAGCTGCTTTTCCCAGCAAAGCGAGTTTTCAGAAGAGACGAAGTAAAACACGGCAATGTTAACCTGAGACTGAACTCAAAGCCGTGTTGCCCACAAGGAAAGCCCAGCTCACAGCTCAGCCTGACCCAGCCTTCCAGCCCCATATCCAGGCACATCCTGATCCCTGGAAGCACAGGCTGGTGGCTCTGCATGGAAGGAGCACGTGGCCACAAGCCCTTCCAAAAAGAGCATTAAACGAGCCAACAATGTGCCAAGTGTACCTTATGTTGCATGGAGCTCTTCAAACGTCCATGCAGGACCAACATTTTGTTAAAACAACATTGAACAAACAGTTTAAAAAGGAAGCACTGCTAGAAGAACGTTTAGAAAGTCCTCTTGCACAATCCTGCCATCTCCAGTGAGTACATACACAGAGGATTCCAACTCTTTAAAATGTTCGTTTTGTTTAATCTATGCTGGTAAAATGAGATCTAGTTTCACTTCCCCTCATTCCTGTGTGCTACAGCTCCTCCCAGCCCAGCATAGAGGGCACTGATACAGAAATCCCAAGACACCTTTTCTCCACAGCACTGCCACGATCCACTAAGCATGAACAGGATACTTGCTGCAATGTCTTCAGCCTTTTTTAACAAGTACCCGAGGGAGTGAAGCAAGTGATAGCTAAAGAGGTTGTAAAAGCATTTGTAGCACTGATGGATGACTGGAGACCACGTTGTGTGCAGGACAAAGCCCCACGTGAGACAGACAAGGCGAGTGGAGACAGGAGGAGTCAGTTCCTTCGTCTCTCTCACTCCAACCCTCCCAGGTAAAAGAACCAGACCAGGATGCAAATTTAAAAAACCAAAGCCACCACCCTAAACCAAAACAAATTACTTAAAAATTTTACTTTCTTTTTCCTATTTTAAGAGTCTCAAGTCTTGGTTTCAAAACACTGAGTTATAATGGAAAAGCTGCACAGAGCAGTGTTTGTCTATGCCCTCCTGTGAAAAGGGGTGCTGAGCTCTCCAGTGTTCTTGATTTAAAGCTCAGAGCTCAAGAAGGAAGAGATTTAAACACACTCCCCACTGGACTGCATATGCCATTTGAGCAGCTTCAACACAAAGTTACAATTGCCAGTTTGGGCAATTTTAAGTCGCCAAACTTACAATTTACCCATTAATTGTAAATTTTCAAGTTACTAAACTTACTTGGACAAGCTCTCAGGCACATGGTGAGATTCTTGGGGTGTCCTGTGCAGGCCCAGGAGTTGGATTCAATGGTCGTGATGGGTCCATTCCCTTCAGCATATTCTCTGATTCTATGATTCTACTTTGCCAGTTACAGTCACTCTGTACTGAAATGGATCACTTGTTCCTCTTCAAAGAATTCCTTCAAAAGCATCACAACTATGTCACAGCTCGTTCTAGGACTGTTGTTCACTGCTGCATGTTTACTGAGCAGTCCACAGAGTTCACAGTCAGTCCAGATGCCAGCTCCAAAACAACTTAAGCACTTACAAAACCTGCACTGCTTGCTGCCTTTAAAACTCATTTTACACTCCCAGAATTGGCTCAGGCCCTCAGAGGCCAGACTTGGAATCTGTACCCTGTCACAGTGGTGCACACGCTCCCAAACCCCAGCCTCTGGTGACCTTTTAAGAAGCCTCAGCTTCACCCCGTGGGCCCCTGAGGAGGGACAGGCAAACATTTGCTGGCTGTGGCTCATCTGATCCTCACTACTGGTGCTTGATGATGTGGACCCCAGTCTCACCACTCCCCACCCCCCTTGCTGAACCCTTTGCTGAGCCTTTTCAGAGCTGTTACACACCACAGGATCATTCTGCTTGCAAAGTTTCAATGCTCATGTAAGGCAACACCCCTTCTCAGCATTAATAAATCAGAGAGAAATGAAACCACCATGCCAGAGCCTTGGTTTTGCTAATGAGCAGCAAAGGCAGGGCCTAGGAGCAGGGTTACTCAGTAGCTGCTGCCAGAGAGGCAGCACAGGACACATTCCTGTGAGGATTAGTCCATGTGTATTTAACAGCATATTCACAAAGAGCTGGGCAAGCATTATGCATTATCCTGTAGCTGAAGCCAGCCTCAAAAAAGTAATCCATGACTGTTTTGTTGAACAGGATAATCCCCCTCCCCTCAAATTCAGACATCCAGGGATGGTTGTATTTGCAGGGACTCACTCCCTCCATTACATGACCCAATCCAGGTGCTCCAGCACATTTAAAGGACATTTGGGACACCCATCTGGCACCGTGTCCTGCCACAGGGGGTTAGGAGAGCAGACCTGTGCCCCTTCCTCCCTGGCCAGGTGTTGCTGCTGCTGGAGGAGCTGTGCTACATGGCTGCCATGACCAAGAGAGAAGAAATTCCAGGCAAGTCAATTCCCTTCATACTCAGGCGACAGCTTCTGGCTCTTCAGGAATACCTGGAAAAACACCCAAGAGCAGGTCCTGGCCCTGGGCACAGCCTGTGGCAATGCTGTCTTTAGCACAGCCAAAATTTTGAACTCAAGTCTCAGCCAACACAGTGACCTGAGTACCACTTTTGGAGTCAACTTTGTTTTAGAGGACAAAATACATGTTTGGAAGCACAAAGAAAACAATATTTGGGGAAAAAACCCCAACAACTTATCAGTGTAAAACACAACCCTGGGACTCAATTAAAGTTAAAAGGCCTTTTAGGGGTTTAGAGGTAACAACACTGACAACACAAGTTCTGACCTTTGAGACCAAGTGGTGGCTGTTTTGAAGCCAAATGCAGGCTCCAGGGACACGTGGTTAACCCAAGGATGGCCACAGCAATTTTGGAAAAGCCCAAGTGAAGTTATCTTATTTCTTTCAATATCTTGTTCTCAGGTGTCAGCCTTCGGTTCACACGATGGCCACAGTCTGGGAGGTGACATGGCCATCACCCACTACCTCCCCTCCCAAGGGGCACAGTGACCTCACCCTTCTGTCAAAACAGGAAGCACTTGCTCAGGAGGATTAGAAAATGAGCCAACATTTCATATTTTATTTAACATTTCATGCTTATGAAGGGATAGTGCAGACAAACATTTGAAAAAGCTCTGAGGACACCCTTGTACAAAATATTGCAGTCAGGAGCAAGTAGAACTAGAAACTGAGCATTTAATTCCCTTTCTTACCTAAAACCTGTAGATATTAATGCATAACAAATTCATTTCAAAAATACAGGAAAGCATAAAGGTTTTAAGCATTTTTACTAGTCTTCTGCCTTGCTCTGTTGAAACAAATCTAGCAAAATGTTTTTATGACAAATATTTAGCAGTAATGGAAGCTGGATGAAAAGAAATAGTACATGCATTACTAAATAAGCCAACTTAACACATAATTTTAAATTAAAGCACATTGTGAGGCCTGAACTTACTATTCAAAAACAGTGTTGTAAATCTTTGGCATCAAGAAGCTCTAGCTACAATGAGCTAAAGAACAGAATTTCACAGTTCTGTCTAAAAGGCAGCAGAGCCTTTGGCTCCAGCATTGGCTTAAACCATGGCTGGGCCTCCAGGAATTATCCCTGTTCACTCAGCACAACAGAGCCAAGTACAGGCACTGATGTTTCCACCACCAACACTTTCAGGTCCTATCAAGAAAGAGCAGTTCTTGTTTACAGCCAGGTGCAGAGACAGTTTATTTACATGAACCAGATGCTTCACAGCTAAGAGACCTCAGCTCAAGCTTTTCTCGAGAGCAAGAAGTTTTCTTTCCCTCTTACAGCTCTTGTATTTAAAAAAAATCCTAATAAAATCTACACAAGATCACAGGCAGGCACACGGAATCAGCACTCTTAATCCAGCAGCATGTTCAAATACAGGATAAAGCCTGATGCTTTGGCAGGCAGCTGCTTAAACATGTTTGAAAATCCCTTGAGCACTTCCATAGCTACAAAAACCTGGCCAAGTGGTTTTACAAGTTGAGATTTCCCTTGTTTAGCACTGTTAGACATGTTTTAACAATGTTTTTGCACTGTGCATCCCGCAAACATGAGTTGGGATTTCATCAGTGAACACCATACTGGTTTTAACAACTTTTATTTTGAGGTCAGCTTCCATCCAGATAAACGCAAGAAACTCCCAAATAAAATTTTTATCATCTAGCAACAAATATCACTGAATTTCCTGGCAGAATAAAAGCCAGGTAAGCTAAGACTAAAGTCAAATGAATAGCAATTAGGATTGTTTACAACTATAATTCCTAGTAAGGGATGTATTAGCTTCAAATTTAGTGTTCACACAAAAACCAGTGTGAAGGAATTTTCTTCACTTGCAGAAACAAAGCTGGATCGAAGTCCATCAATACCTTTTACTTTACTTAAAAGCTAACTGAAATCAATTCATCCTGAACAGAAAGCAGCAGAGCTGCAGGGAAGAATAAAGAAAAGCCCTGGCAGGCTGTGGGTGTTTATAAATCGATCCCATAATTCAGACAGCATTGTCCCTAGGGACACACACACAGCCAGCCTAGTAACTTGGCACCTCCAGCATTAAACAGTGCAGATCCTCATCGACTCGGGATGAAGATTTTCACCTCTGGAATTCCAAGCATTCACTCTGAGCACACTTCTGCTGGATTATTAACGATTATCTGCTGCTGTTCCACAGAAGGAAAAGATTAAGTTCTGCAGATGACTCCCAAGGACACCCCAGGAAGGGGCTGTTCCAGGGGAACTGCAGTGACACCAAACACCCCACTGGGCATGGGGAGCACCTGGGCTGGCCCTGTCAGCTCCTGCCCAGCACTGCAGGACATGGCACAGTAGCTCTGCTGCACTTGACAGACACATCCTGAAAGATCTGCATGCAGGGACAGAGATGGATTTCCTTATGCCTGATACCCCTGCCAGAGGTGCTGCTCCAGTGTCACCACCAAATCCTTGTTTGTCACTCCTGTGTGGACAATCCTCAGATCCCAGTAAGACAAGATTTCCGGGGAAAAAAAATCAACATTTGGCGTCCTCTCTCACTTGTACATAAACAGCATCAAAAAAAGCCCAAGACAGAATCTTAAAGCTACCAAAATGCAGAATTTTAGCTGTAACTGAGCACCACAGCACCCAAAACAGCCACAAACTCTGCTATTGTCTTCCAGAACATCAACAGGAGCTCTAACAGCTATAAGTCCTTCTACCTCGTGCCATCTGGCACTGGGGATTTGATTTACATTAAACCATTCAGTCTGAACCAGTCTAATTCCACAAAGCAGTAAAGATTTCCCTGCTGCATTTCATTTTCAGCTTACTGTGTTTTGAGGTTACTGGTCTTGCAGGGAATATTCTACACAGACACCTCTGTCACCAAGCTCCTTTCATTTAATACAATGAAAGTGCAACTGGATTTGAAATCATGGATTCATTACTAAGAATCTCAAAGAGGTGCTTCCAGGACTTAAGGCAACATTGTCAAAGGATGAGAGCCAAATTTTTAAAGATATTAAAAAACTTGGTTTGACAGCTTCTCCATACTACTTCAAGTATGGTCACAGAATAAAAAAAACTCAGATTGAAGAGACCATTTGGGGTTTAACCCAACTTAGGTCAGGTTGCTTAGGCCCACATAATGGCAGTGAGGAGCAAATTTCTTCACCCTGCCTGGAATCAGACTAATTCCTTGGGATTTATAAGCACAACTGGAAGCTGGGGCACCAAATGTGCTGCCAGCACCAACACCCCCACCTCTACCAGTGTGCAATGCAAACACACCTCTATAGGCCGTTTGTTAGACTTTATTTATCCCATTTAATGCTCCTGCTCCTTCTAGGAATGTCACACAGGGTCATGTGGGACAGGCAGCACACAAACCCCAGGAGGTACTGCTCCCCTCATTCCCACTGTTATGCAAACCGACAGAGCCTGGAGCTCACAGCTACAAGCAGAACGGTGATTGTGATCGTTTCACCTCCATCCCTGTACACTCATCACATCCCATAGGAATGCTGCCCAAAACTGCCAGCACTTATTTCCCTACATTAGCAGAAGCAGATGCTTGGAATGAGTGAGATTCTTAATGAGAAATCTAGGACAAAGTGACTGATTTTGTGCCTCGGTCTGAAAATAACACAATAATGTGGCTGGAAGCAGGCTCTGATTATGTGACTTTAAAACAGCCCAGAACACCTTTTGATGCACGTTTTTCTGCCATTTCTAACAGAATCACAAGCACTGAGCCTCAGAGCCCCTTGTGAACCCTGGGTCACCCAGTGACGAGCACTAGCTCAAGACTTGGAGCTCCTCATTACTTTAATTCCTTCAACAGCAGCTTCTGTCTGTGCAGAAACTGCACTCCCCAACTGCTGTCCCAGCACAGCTCCCCAGGCTGCCACATGTTGAACACTGACTGTGAGTCCAGCCTTGCCATGTGGATCCCATCTGCCCACAAAGCACATCCTGAGCACTAATGGGAGTCTCTTGGGGACATCACTGCGGAGAAAGGAGTTCGTCTGTGCCTGGACTTTCTTCTCCAGTAAATTCATCTGGAGCAATGTGCTTGACCATCCCACAGGGGAGGGCAAAAACCAGTGAGCTTGGGGAAGAATGTGTTGTAAAGAAAGCTGAATTTATCTCAGCCCCAGGGAAGCTGGAGGATAACCTTGGGTTGAGATAAGACACCTGCACTGGTGAACTGTCAGGTGCCCTGAGACAATTAACAAAGAATCACATCTTCCTGAGAGAGCCAGACCAACATGGGAGAACACAGACATGGCTGAGCCCAAAGTATAAAAACTAGACAATTAGAAAAGTAAATTTTGAAGGAAGCAAAGCAGGCTTCAATCTGTGTAGTCCAAGCACCCTGCCAGTGAGCACACAGAGACCAGGAACAGGCACCACATCTGGATTTGCAATCAACCATACGTTGCCATCACTGTGTTATGCTTGTGCTGTGATTTCAGCATGTTTCTGTATCACCCTGCTCAATCAAAATCCCACCTGACACCAAATACACCACACAAGACAATTTGATATTAAACCCTCTTCATGTGGAACAGCTAAAAGAGCTTGGCCAGAGCACACTCGACTGACAGCCAGGAAGGCAGCACTGTCACACACAACCTGGCATTCAGCCCTCCTCCCAAAAGCTCACCCCAGATGGCTCAAATTATTTCTCCTCAGCTCTGAAATTCTGAAAACACCGTTCTAAGAACACACTTGTGCCTTGTCTCCAGCTCCACACTTCATTTTCCACTCCACCGGCATCGAGGTGGAGTGTGTGCATCACAGCACTGAAAGCCTCCAAGCCAAACATACAGAATCACTGTCACTAAGACCTTAGCCTCCTGCCACGAAGGATCAGGATCTGAAAGAGTCCCCAAAAGGATATTAAGAAGTGATTTCTACCCGTGCAGTAAGAAGTGGTTATTTATTAGAAATAAAAAACACTTACTGTTAGTGAAATCCTTTTATACTCGTATCCCTGATCCCCTGCACACTCAGAGTTGGACTTGTCAGACTCCCAGCAGCAGAAACATTAATGTTTTGCATGTGGGTCACTTTCTGGGCTGTTCTTTCACCCTACAGCTCTGGAAACATTACCAGAGCTGTGGATTTCACAGGAGCCAGTCCCCAAATAAAGTGTCTCTAAAGCACACTGCACAAGGCATGGCTTCCTGCTGCCCCAGATACAGCAATTCCTCCGGGGAATGGCAAACAAGAATCTCTAAGAGGGTTTTGCTGTTAAATCTTTTCTTGTTAAGATGAGGAAGGGAAAATCTGCTTTGTGACAGTGGCACTGTGGGGAGTTCAAACCCAAGGGTTCCAAAACAGGCACATTGGCAGCAAGCTCTTCACTGGAGGGGAGGTTTAATACACAGCAAATTTCCAATAGGCAGCTATTCCTCCAAACAAAAAACCACAAACAATCCATCATACCTGCAGGCCTGCTGCTATTTCTGAATTAGAACAAACAGCTACACAGAAAACGTTTGTAGTGACTGAAAAAACAGCCAGAAATTCAGCCTACAAACCCCAGGAGAAGGGAATTTGAGGCTACCTCCATTTCCTACACACTGTCCTCATTATGGAACAGCATTGACAAAACCCACCTACACCCTCACAGGAGACACCAACACAGCTTTCCAGAGGTTACTGCAAACCATGTGCTTTAAAATAAAATAAATTTTGAAAAAGCTTGAAAAGAACATTCCTTCCCCAGCTGTCAGACAAGCACCCCGAACTTAACACCTCTCCAAGATCCCAAATTTCAAATTTGAGCCAAAATGCTTCCTTTTCCTTTCTCAGCATGTCAAGCATGAGACACTCAGGTTCAACTCAAAAACTCCACTGCTGCTGTTTTAAACTAGTAACATTTAAAATGGATTCTAGCCTAAGTATCTGCTCTGACAGCCACAGCAAAAAGTTGAAAAGCAGAAATTAAAAAATTAATTAAAAGCTAACATTGGAAAACTGAGCAGCTCCTGTCCCTACCTCTCTCAGGGCAGAAAGTGGATGGGGGGACACAGAGCAAGACGAAGCTCTACGTGTTTTTGCAACACTCTGTATTGAAGCCACCAGACATGTTGTGACTGGTTAAAAAAACAGGAAGGTAGGAGTGATCCCTCTCTGAGAATGATTTGGGATAGCACTTGGCTTCCAAGTTTGTAGATGAGGTGCTCAGCCAAGGCAGATCTTTCTCTGCTGTTACTCTGCACCAAGTGGTTCTTAAAAAGCATCTGAACACGTCACTGAAGGGAATCCCTGTCCATGAGCCACAGCTAGCTCCGTGATGAGCAGGAAGGCAGAGCCACGAGGATTTCTGAATCAGCTCTGCCAGGAAGTGCCCGGGTTTGCACCTGTAATCCCTCAGGTATTCACAACAGCACTGTCACCCGGAGCCAGCCTCTGCAGCCACAGTTTCACCTGCTCCTGCTCCCTCCATAAATTACCCTGGGAGTGGCTGGGGTGGGGGGCAGAGAGAAAACAGGCAGGAAATAAGGGAATGGTTTTTGAGGTGACAGGACCAGCTCCCATTAGTGACAGGCTCCGAGCCCAGCACTGATTCACTGACTGACAGATCACACTGGCCCTACCCTTGTATTCATAACACCCCCAAAAGAACCCTCCACCAAGAAAGAAACATCCCCACATGCAAATGAGGATCATCCTTACTGGGAAAGAAACACCAGACGTGAAAAAGTACCAGACTTTGTTAATAAAAATAAATGCACATGCCCTGTTAAGACTCTTTGACTAAAGACCATTTTCTGAATTTCACTGACAGATCCCACAATGCTTCATCACATCCAAGGCCAGTCCAAATACCAGAAAATGACTGTTAATCAGGGTGATTGACACTGGTTTAGGGAAAGAAGTGAAAATAAGAGTGTGACAGGTTTTAAGAGGCATTCAACTGGGCAGCCACTTCCCAACTAGACAGACATGAGAAGTCAATTTGCCTTAAACACATCAAACAACCAGCTGAGAGAAGCAGCAGTGACTTCAAAGAGCAAAACATTGTCTCAGCAGCACCACTGAATGCTTCTTTCTTTGCCACCAGGTATGGAAACACTAATTAGAGCAGTTTACAAGATGTAACAGAACTACTTTTTAACCTGCAAGAGAAACCCTTCCACTTTAAAAGCCTGGTCCTTGTCACTGCTTCTGAGTGGGGCGAGGCTGCTCAGGCTTGTCTTGCAAATGAGTTCACACATTAATTATAACCCGTTGGAACAGAGCCAGCAGCTGGGGTTTTTTGGGGTGGTTTTTTGGTTTGGTGTTTTTTTCACCTCATTTGTGAGACACCTGCTAGAGTTTACTCCCACAGACAACTGGTTTATCTGAAAACACACCATGCACTAGTGCTCCCAAAATGCTCCCACAAGTGTCCTCCATAAAACCTTCTGAGGATACTAACCTGTACTATAGCAGATTAAAAGAAAGTAATGAAAATAATTAATTAGATTTAAATAATCTAGGATGAACTCATAGTGAAAAGAGAGTCCATTCAACAGATTCATAACAACTAGATGGAAGAAGAGAGGAATAGATATGCAAGAAAAGTAGCTGATGGTCCTTTGGGATAAGGCACAGATTTCCAGGATGATAAAACCTAAAGCTGTTGGCAGTTGCAGAAAGCTCTCACAATGCCAAAAGCCAGATAAATCTGTAAGCTGGTAGATAAAAAAAGAAATGCAGCTTGAAGGAATGCAAACATTTCCAATTTGTGTTGACCACTGCAAGAGAGAAAAACATCCATGCTCACACTGAGTTCCCTAAGAACATTTGTTGCTCAGCAGCAAAGAAGGACACTGGGAATTACCAGATCAAACAGAGGGGGAAGAAGACCCATCTAGAAAGAGGCTGGTCTGAGCTAGGTACAGATATTTAATGCCTCTGTGTACCTGTGAATAAAAAGCCAGAGGGGAAAGAAGAGTGGCCAAGGTTCAGGAACTCAGCAAGATCACCCAGAACAGCCTTGGAGCTGTGGTAGCACAACAAAATCAGAGTAAACCAACAGGTACAGAGCAGGCCGAGCTCAAACTCAACACAGTTAACCAAATTAAACATTTAGACAGCTTGCAGGGGAATATAATAATAATCTGGTGCCTGTAATCAAGAGCGGATTGTCCAAGGCACATTTTAGCTCCTGGCTGGACGCAGCAATGCCTCAACACACACCCCGCAAAAACACCCAGCCGTCAACAAAAAACCCAAACAAACCCAAGCGACTCCTTTCTCCCCGGCGGGAAACAGCTGGATCAGCCATCCGTGACACATTCTCGGCTTGCCCGGGGGAAACTGGGCCGCGAAGGAACAGGAAATGGAGATGGACACAGGCGACAGCGATGCCACCGAGCTGCCCGGCTCTCGGGAAGGACAGGAACACGTCCCGAGGGCCCTGCACGGACCGGGAGCACAGCCCAAGGGCCCTGCATGGACCGGGAGCACATCTCGGGGGCCCTGGATGGACCGGGAGCACGTCCCGAGGGCTCTGCACCCGCCGCGGCCTAGGCCGGGGGGCGGCGTTGCCATGGCGACTGCTCGGGGTCCCGGCCCGTCCCGGGCGCAATCGCCACCACAACGCCGGCCCCCTTACCCGCCGCGGCGGCCCCCCAGACTGGTCCCCGCTCACCTGGGAGGGGCGGCGGACGCGCCCTCAGCACATCCCGGGCGGCGGAACCGGACGGAGGAGCGCTGAGCACGGACAGCGGCGGCACTTCCTCAACCGGGGCACCGCGCAGCAACGCGCCTCCCCATTGGCTGGCGGCGGGGCACGTGACCGCCGAGCGCCGCGCATGCGCCATGGGGCCGCGCCGGTCCCCTGAGGCCACGTGGGCGGTGCGCAGTGGAGCCCTGCTGGTAATTAAAGGAGAGCTAATTAAAGGGGCGCCCTGGAGCGCAGGCGCCTCGGAAATAGGAGGTGGGGCTGCTCACGTCCCTGGGTCACCTGGCCGGAAGTTTCCCTTAGGCCTAAAAAAGGAAAAGGAGGCAGGAGAGCTGTCACGGTGCAAGGACTCGACGACTTTAATGGTTCTAATGCTCTAATTAGAAGTTTTTAAGGGTTTTTCCTTGTTGTTGAAGCTCTACAAAGCGAGATGAGACAGGATTCTTCAGTCAAAAAGTGCCTACAACGATTGCCTAATCCAACTGCCTGACCAGAAGTTTATCATTATTATTATGGGTTCAACTAGATGAACTGCAGGTTGATGTAGTGATCTTCAGAGGTCCCTTCCAACCCTAACTACTCCATGATTATTATTAACTTTCCCTTTCCACAGTTTCCAGCTGTTTCATTCAAATCAGATTTTTCCCTCCTTCCAGTTAATCTGCCCTTTTTTTGCAGCCAGTGTGGAACCACAGGTACCACATCTCCTCACATGCAGACAGCAGCAGCAGAGATCTTTGTCACCATCTCTGATGTGTAGAAACAACACCTTTTTCCCGGCTTTTTCATCCTGCAGAAGGGGCTGAGAAAAGCACAGCAGGACAACAAGGGGGCTGGACACCATGTTTGGCTGTCATGCTAAGAGCTGCAAGCTCTGCTTGTCCTTCCCAGCATGATTCCATGCATTCCTGTGCTGCACTTGCAGCTGGCCAGCACAGCACTGCCAGCCTTTGGCCAGTTTTCCAACCAGCACTAAGAAAACACCTAATTTCTCACCCCTAATTTTTATGAAGCACTGATTGATGTGTGTAAAGTGCATTTCCCCAGCAAGGAGGTCAATGGGTCACTACAGCCATGGAGGGGTTTTGTCCCCAACCCAGCATAGGCCTAACAAGTTGAACCTTCTAATCAATGGAAAGAGAAGAATCCAATTGTTTGAAATTGTTCTAATTCTTTTAATGTTTGAAAAAGAAAGCGGCAGATTTGTTTTATGCTTCTTAAATCGTTTCCTTTAATAGGAAGTGCTGCTTTACTCTACCTTGTGCTTCTGAAACAAACGTTTGTGTTCCAAAAATATACAGTGTACACATACTCTGTAGCTATAGATACAAACATTTACAAAGAAACAAGCAGGCTGGAGTGGAATAGCTTGGAAAAATCACACAAGGCCTTCCTTTCTGGCCCTCCCAGAGCCAGAGCAGCTGGGCTCACCGTGCTGTAAACAGATCCGGGCTGCTGCAAAATACACGACTGAGGAACATTATACCCTCGGAGCAAAAAAAATTTCCACACACTGCAGAGGTTTGGAGTTGCTGTTGCCTGTTCCCATCCCCTCCTTGTGTCCCTGTGATCTGCCTCAGTATCTGCATCCCACCTCCCAGTGCACCACAGCCCCCCATGCGCTGCCCAAGGGCTGATCCCTGGTGCGGCTGGAGCTCAGCTTTGCTCCAAAGAGGAAATGTGGTTCCCAGGTGTTTGGTTTTCGTCTGTGAAGCTTCCTCAGACTCAGGGAAGCTGGGACACTCTGCAGGCTAGCGGATGGGCCGGTATGGGAATGTCATTCCTGGGATGAAGGTCTGCACGGGGTGGGCTGGGAGCGCAGGGTGTGCTGGCAGTGCTGCGTGTGCAGGGTAGCCCAGGGGAGGGGTGTGGATGTGCGGGTAAAATCCTGGAGGCAGAGCCCCGTGGGTCGGCTGCTGCACTGGACCTGAAATCACCAGCTGGAGCAGGCTGTGGAGAGAAATCCAGACAGGAGGGAGGATTATTAGAGGAGCTTTTGTCATGGGTCTAAGGACAATTCACACCCGACACACAGCACAGCTGAGAGCCAAGAGAACAGTGACTCAATTATGTTCTTTACAGCTTCCAGAAGATTTTTTTTCCCTTCCCCCCTTTTTTTTTTAAGCCTGCTCTTTGCAAAAAGGCAAGAAGCAATTAAGCTTAGGGTCAGGTAAAACCAGTGGGGAATTGGGGATGGGACAACTCTGGGGCAGGCTCCTCACTGCAATTTCATTTCCCTTTTCTGTGCATTTGTTCTAACACAGGCTGGGCAAGATCACTTCTAAAGGTGGGAGCAACTGAAGCCCCCTTTAGTCAGGAATCCAGGGAAGAAGTAGCCAGCACTGTGTCACCTTCATCCTTGTGCTAAAGTGCATGTGAATAAAGGCCAAATTCCAGAAAGACAAATTTTTAGAGGAGATTTTGTCTCAACAGCCCTCGAGTGTCTTGGAAAATGCATCAAAGCAAGCACAGCTGCAAAAGGTCTCTTACTTGTTATGTGGTAGCCTGGAGCACACAGTCCTCAAGTCATCTGAAAGAGCACAGAAGATTAACAATAAGGATAAAGCAGAAATTAGAATTGTTTTTCTCTCCACTGTCCTTTCTAGCAAGGTCAGACTATGGAATAATCAGTTATTTTCCTGAATAATTACTGATTAATCAGTAATCTGTCATCATCACCAGTCAGCAACAGACCCAGAATTCCTCTCTCAGGCCCAAAACCTCCATAGGAGAGAAAATGTTTCTCCATTTTATGAACTTCTCCCACCAGACTCTTTACTGTATATTTGACATTTAAGGCAGACAAGCCTTAGGATGGATTTTGCAATATCAGTACACCAACAAGAAGTATCTGAGACATAGGAAGCACAATGTGTAACTCTGCCCACTGAATGTGGCATTTTATGATGAGAAAGGCACCAGGTCAAAGCAAGGCAAAAGTTACCTAGTGCCTGTTTTGAATTGGTTTGGGGTTTTTTAAACACTGCTACTGTAAAGAATGGGTTGGAGGTTTTTTGGCTGGAATCTACCAATTAGAAATTGCACCTTTTTTACCACCTGCAAACTTCTGCTAAAGCAGAATAGCTAGAACCAAGGAATTGATCAACATATCCCACAGATAGAGTATTTTCTGTAATAGCTTGAGAACAAACTCCTGCCTTTGTAGATAAACACAATCCCAAAACACTGAAATATCTGGTATTTCAGCAGCCCCTAACACTGAATTACCTTCCACAGTAAGAGCAAATGCTCAGAATGTACCAGCTACGAACAAACACAGCTGAAATCAGACCTCAGATCAAAAAACTACAGTTTCTGTTTGTTCTTATTACACTCAGAGCTACTTTATAAAAGATTAGGAAGAAGAACATTGAAATTTTACCAGCAGCACTGGTTCAGCAAGGACAAAAGCATCAGATCCCTGCTTAGGCAGAGGCTACTCTGAAGTTGGGGTCTGCACAAACTGTCCCAGCTGTTGGAAAGTTTCAAGCCTTCTGGTCTAACCTAAAATTGCCAGTTTTCAAGAGAATATAACATGAAAAGAGTCTGTGTGGCTGACCCTGCACTGTGTTGGGTCAATTCCCTTTTGTATATCTGCACGTCTTTTGGAAAGGACTGGCTTTGGAGACAGGAAAGTCAGACAAAAGCGACGTTAGCAGCCCTTTTTACTAAGTTTAACTGAATTTGGACACACTGTAATGGGGTCTCATTACAGGCATGCTGATGGCCCAGAAGTTCCAGATGAAGAGTTTTTATTTGCTTTTCAAATTCCTTGTCTAGCACACCCACCCAGGGGTTTATGTGCTTCATGGACTCTCCTCCAGCAGGCAAACTCAGAGAAGTTAAACTGAAGCAAAATTAAATAGAAGCAAAATTAAACAGTGCTTTTAAAATAGCTACAGGCAATTCTGAGGTGAACAAATTTGTCCCCTTGCCAGTCACCCACATAAAACCCCCTGGTGCACAGGGCAGGGCTGGGGATCAGTCTCCAGCTCTGCAAAGCAATGCCTGACTCACCCACTGAGTGATCGCTCCTTTCTTACTCTCCATCCAGCTATTCTTGCTGAACCATTTCCTGCACTAAGATGGGATGCACTATTTCCTATTCTAAGACGGGCAAACTACCTGAAGTCCTGTGAACACGTTGATCTTTGCTCCCCTCACCCCAAAGCTGTGTCTTCCAAATTCTGCACCCTGGAGAAGAATCCCATGCCGGGTCCATGCCAGCCCCATGGACAACTCACCTCTGGTGCACAGCAGTGCTCCTGATGCCATGGCCACTTGCAAAGCCTGAGCCAGCCTGTCCAGAGCCAGTTCAATCTCTTTGGATGCATTGAGAGGATTGAGTTCATCAGACAGTCTGTTAATGTCCTCCACCAGTGGAACCACATGGTCGAAGGGCACCAGCCCCAGGCGCCCATAAAGGTTTTTCTCTGTTAAATGCCCCTGGAGCATCATAAGAACCTGCAGGACACTCAGATGCAGCTTGGAATACAGCTGGTGGCAATCCCTGTCTTCTCCTGAAGCTGAGTCCTTGGCAATTTTGCTGGGACCGTGCCCATTGGAGAGAGAGGCTTTCTTCTTCCTTTTGTAGGCCAAGGGGGCTTTCACACACCAGCGGATGAGTCCGGTGAGCGGGGTGAGCTCCAAAAACCCTATGGGCAGGTTGGCTGCAATGGGAGTGTTCAGAAAGGTGATGAGGATCAAACGAGGGTCTTCAAAGATCCAGGAGACAATCAGCTCGAGCAGATCTGAGGGAGGGATGAGGTCATCTGGAGAGAGGAAAGTTATTATTGGGTAAGCTGAGCTTTGCACCGAAGCATAGGACTTTAATTTAGGCCGTATTTAGTCTCTCACATCCATCCTGCACTGTCATAATTACAATTTCAGAACCTCCCCAATTCTTCTGTTTTTCTCAAGACACCAAAGGTGGTTTATTCCAGGGAAGACACAACCATGTTCCTGTCAACTTCACTTTCCCCACCTATTCTGAAGACATTACCAAACACTGACATTTATCTCCTTTCCCAACAAAGCTTCTTTTGTCATTTTCTTCTCTCCCACCCATCACCTGCACATTTTTTCCCTAAATTCAGTCTCCATTTATCCCTTGCCACAGGAGGTACAATGGGCAAGAGAAATAGGAAAAACTTGTTTGAAGAGAAGGAAGTGCCAATAACTCAACTCATTTCCTTTAATACTTACTTAGCTAAACAAACATGCCTTGTGGAAAAACACAACGCAACAACACGATCACACGACATGTAAAGGATTATAAGATTATGCAAAGCTTCAGGTGAGAAGTGAAAGATGGTCATGAACTTGACTACAGACAAGAGAAACTCTGACACATCATCCTGTCACAGGGGGAATGCTCGATTGGAAGAGCAAGTTCCTTTTTCCTGTGTCACCAAAAACAGCTCAAATAAACGAAGGAATTAAAAAATTACTTCCTATAACTCAATTTATTTCTTTTCTGACATGCCTTTTGTCATTATGAACATGATGAACTTCCAAGTGCCTGCACAAAAGATATTAAAAAACTGAGATATAAAATATGCTGTGAGCTCTACCAAATACAACATAAAGGCTAAGCCTGAGCATCTCTCTCACTCTCAGTAATGCCAAGCTGTTTATCTGGAGAAGACTATGCAGAGCACTTCCTTTTTCAATAATAGCATTTGCTTTTCCGGATTATAGGTGATGTTGCTATTCAGTATTTGGTTGTTCCCTGGTCTACAGAAGCTGTCTGTTGCTGAGTAAGGCTAAATCAATCTTACTTTAGACACCTACAAGTGTCTGAGCAACAACCTGAGACAGGTCATACCCCTGGCAAGTCACACATACAGTAAAAGAGTGCACTAGAGACATGCTGTTGATTGTGTTTCTCACCACTGCTCCATAGAAATCCTGCTCCAACTTGCACACATTCAGAACTTGTGTTTCTCCTCCTTTTGGAAGGAGGCAGACTGACAGGCAACCCTGAGTCTCTCTCAGGGCTGACTGAGCCCAAACAGACCAACTTTCACTCCCAGAGCTGCTCAGTCAATAATGTCCCCATGTCCTTTGCCCTCTGTGAAGGACAACGCCCTTTGTGTCAGATGTTCCTGGCTGCTTCTCCAGCAAAGACTCTCCCTTGTTTCCCGGAGAGATTGTGGACTCCAAATTCCTGGAAGTTTCCAAGGCCAGGTTGAACGGGGCTTGGAACAACCTGGTCTAGTGGAAGGTGTCCCTGCCCATGGCAGGAGTTGGAACAAGATGGGATTTAAGGTCCATTCCAACCCAAACCATGCTGGAATTCTGAGTCAGCCGCAGAGTAGGTTATTTTTATTCTCACCCCAGTGCCAGATGAGGCAAGAGCCACATCCCTAAGCTGCTTCTGGCAATAATTACATGGTAACACCTCTTTAGGATTTGGGCAGTTATTTCTCTCGCAACAGTTAATTCCTGTTGCATTATTCTGCACCTCTTACTTGGAAAGGCACAGCTGGGAAACACTTACCTGAAGAGAGGTCGTAGAGAGCTGTGACTGATGTAATGAACTGGCAGCAGAAGCGAGGGCTGGCAGTGAAGATCTGCTTCAGGGTCTGGATGGAGCCTGGCACCAGGTTGCAGTAGTCATCAACCAGGGCTCGAGCCAGCCTCACACAGAACACGGCCGGGGTTCGCTGCAGGGACAGCACACAGGGGACAGCAGATTAAACCCTGTCACAGGCTGCTTCCACAGCTGTGCCCCCACTTCCCCCAAATGGCACTGTGGCTGCTCTGAAACATATCAAACACCACTTGCACAGAAATAAAATCAGTGCTGGTATTTTAAGTTTACAGTATCTGTGGTTTAAAATTGAAATATTTTAGATCAATATTTTGACTCAGAGATTTTTTTTTTACTACTTCAGCGACATTTCTTCCCTGTGAGGGTGGTGAGGCCCTGGTACAGGTTGCCCAGAGAAGCTATGGCTGCTCCAACCATGTAAGCATTCAAGGCCAGACTGGACAGGGTTTGGAGCAACCTGGTTTTGGTGGAAGGCCTTCCCATGGCATGGGGTGGGATGGGATAAGCTTTAAAGGTCCCAGTTGCCATGCCTGGTATTTTTCATGTGAAAATTTTCTGTGGAATCCTCATGTCACTTAGAAGCTGCCATCTGAAAAAAAATACACCTTTTCCTGCTATCCAGGCTATATCCCATCCTGCCCTCCCAAAGGCTTACCAGGTGGGAGAAAAAGGACCCCAAGGAGACAGTGCTGGTCTGCCTCCTCCCACTCTTCCCTCCCAGCACAGCCTTTCTGCCAACCAGGTTGACTTCTGCACATCCCACAAGGGAAGTAGGAACAAAAGTGCAATTCCCAAAGTCTACAGTGGGGAATCTCAATAGGAAAGGAGAAGATGGAGGAGATTCCCAACCTACTGCACTGATAGAAGACAGACACAGGTATTTTGTGCCCAAATTACAAGAGAGGGGTTTGCCTCTTCCACACACAAACCTGCACATCAGGCAGGGTTTATTTCCCAATCTCCAGAGTCGGCTTCTTCAGGCAATGTAACTATGAACTACCAAGGTTTGTTCCCTGTGTTGGTGAAACCCTCCACTGAGCCCTTTCAATATGCAGAGGTTGGGGGGAGATTATTAAAACTTTCACTGACATTAAAAAATACCCAGATAAGTTTTTTCTTCCATTGCAGCACACAAATGGCTTGGCAATGCTCCCCCTGATGCCAGAGCACAGGAATGGACAAGAGCACAGACATGGAGGCAGCCGCTCTATCAGCTGAAACTGCCAGGGAGGAGCAGCTGACTGTGACCAGCTGTGTCCCAATTCACTGAACCCACCCTGAAACACTCCCTGACCCCTTCCCTGACCCATCCCTGCCAGCACAGGAGCTGTACCTGCAGCCAGAAGGCAGCACACTCCAGCACAGGAACCCTGCAGACAGCCACTGCCATGGAAACCAGCTTCCCCAGCAAAGCCATCCTGCTGTCATCTGCTTTGTTCCCTTGGGGGCTGAAGAGAGATGAAAAAATGACCTGCCGGACTGAATCCTTGGTCTGCTCTTGGAAATAATTGCACATGATCTCAAGGAGCTGAAGTTCCTGAAGTGGGTTCAGCCTCTGAAAGAAAACAAAAGCAAAGCTGTGAAATACATTGAGCCTCTTGAAGAGCCAAGAAACAAGTAAAAAGATACGAACAGTAAAGGCAGAGAGCTTCCCTTGGTGAGGGACTCAATCTTTATGCACAGCACTCACATTCAAGCTTCCTGAACCACCACCACATTTATCTGGTGGCACTGAAAAGCTCTGGGTTTCATTTGAACACCTGGATATCCAAAGCTGGTGCTTGCTGCACTTGCAAGTGCTGCCCACCAACTGAGAGATGAGACTGACATTGCTGGGGGGAAAAATATTTGCTCCCTCTGCAAATCACAGCAGTTGAGGACACTGCAGGGCAGCTGGGGGGACAGAACTGGACTCAGCAGCACAGAGGGCTGCAGGGCCATGCACCCCAATAGTCACCAGCAGCTGTGGTTTCTGACTGCTGGTCTCTGAGACCCCCATCCCAGTGCCACCCCATGCCCACCCAAACACGCCCAGCTGCAGCACTGGGAGGCTGTGGGCAGTCCCCAGGGCCTCGAGATCCACCACACCTCCTCGGGGCCCTGAATCCCGGCCAGTCCACCAGGGACTTGCCAGCCAGCCCCCTCCCTGCCAAAAACCCTCAGTCACCAGCACCCCAAGAACCCCGTGCTGTCCTCTTGGGGCCTCAGTCTCTAGCAGCAGCCCCTCATGGAGCCCATCCTACCCTTCCAAACCCTTGGTCTCCAGCAGCAGCCCCTCAGGGACTACATCCAGCCCATCTAAGCCCTCAGTCTCCAGCAGCACCCCGTGCCGGGGGGAGCCTGTCCTGCTCTCCCGAGGCCTCAGGCTCCAGCAGGGATGCCATCCTGAGCTCTTGGCCCCTCCATTTCCACTCCCCGGGGCTGCGTCCGCCCCCCGCTTCCCAGCCCCGTCCCGCTCTGCCCGGGGTGTCCCTGCCGCACCTTGGGCGGCGCGCCGCGCTCCTTGGGGACCTGGAAGAGGAACTCCTCGAGCAGATCGGTGGGGCCCTTGTCCACGAGCGGCAGCGGCGCGTTCTGCAGCTGGCTGCTGAAGTAGATGTCCAGGTGGTACAGCACCTCCTTGGCGGCGCTCAGCGCGTCCCGCCGCAGCAGCGAGTGCCGGATGTCGCTCATGGCCCCGGCCCGCTCCCGTGGCGGCCCCGGCCCGCTCCCGTGGCGGTCCCGGCCCCGCTCGGCCTCCCCTCGGCGGCGCGGACGGGCGGCGCTACGGCGGCCCGGCAGGGAGAAAAGAGCCGCGTGGCCGCCGCCGGCAGCGCCCCTGGCGGCCCGCCCGCAGCGGTGGGGCGGGGAGAGGGGAACTGGGCGTGGGATGGGCAGGGGGATTGGGCTGGGGACCGGGACCTGAGGGGAGCTTGGCCCTGGGGACTGAGCCAGGGGGTCTCAGCCTTGGGGGGTGCCTGGTCCTGGGGCGCTCTTGGCCCTGGAGGGATGTTGGCCACTCAGGCTGATGCTGGGGCTGAGACAGGGTGTCCTGGGCCTGGGACTCATCCTTGAGGGGTTCTTGGCCTGGGTGAGACAGACTCTGGGGGAGCCTTGGCCCAGGGGGTTCTTGGTCCCGGGTCTGACCCCAGGGGGCATCCTGACCTGAAGAGAGACTGACCATGGAGAGCCTTGGCTGATGAAGCCTGGCCCTGGGTCCAACCTGGGGAGCCTGTTGGGGAGGTCTAGGCCCTAACCCTGATCCTGATCTGATCCTGATCCTGCTGTGGGGAGAACCCCTTCTCTGGGGGATGCTTGGCTCCAGGGCAGGGGCTAGCAGGACCCCCCCCAGCCCCCTAAGGATCACTGCACACTGCAGGGGCTCTGCTGGGAAGCACAGCAGCTGCCTTTGGAGGCTGGAAGCACTGGGACATCAGCCAAGGCTGCTGGGGCAGGCTGAGTGAGCTGTGGGAATGGGTGGGGGGCTGCCACCCCCCAGCACTGCATGGCCATACCAGGGACGGGGCCTGAGCCAGGTGACCTCCTGGGGAGGGCCGGGGAACATGCGCTGTTTTTTGGGATTTCCAGCTTGGCTTCACACCCAAAGACCACACTGGGATGGCTCCTGCCAGCCCCAGTACACTCATGGTTTGTTGGAAATATAGGCTCCTGGATGGGGACGATTCATGATGGTGAAATAAACACTTTTAAAGAGAAATTTTATCTGGTGATGAGTGAGAGCTGCCTATGCCACATGTTGGATCCCTACAAGAGGTCTCTGAGATTCATTTCACCTTTACAGAGCACTTGTTGGCATTTTAATCCCTTCTCAGCCTTACCTGTGATGGGAGGCATTGGCAGAGGTTGAAAGGGTTCTTTTTTCACTGAGCAGACCTCTGTGAAAAATGCCATATGGAGCCTGAGGCCTCACATGCTCCTTGGTTGGGCAACCATTTGGCAAGGTGAGAGTGTCCCTCTCCATAAATGCAGGTGCAGATCCTTCCCCTTCCAGAGTCCTTGGACGACACCAAAGGTAGGTCCTGCTCCCCTCTCTTCCCGCACTCCCCAGGAGCTCTCCTTGGCAGTGTCACCCCTTCCAGCTCAGCTCAGTTTTACTACAATGCTGTGCCAGGCCAAGCCTGGGTGCAGCTCAGGGGCGAATATGATCCTCGTAGGTGTCTCTGCCTGGGAGGTTCAGAGACTGCTGTGCTGTCCGGGAGTGGGGAGGCTTTATGGGGCTTGGGGCAATTTTTGGCATGACCAAGTCATGTCATGACCAAATAGCTGCGTTATCAACTGAAGGGACTGCAGTGTCAGAGGGAAGAGTTTGCAGCAAGAGTGAAAAGAGTGAAAATGGGAAAAGTGAGGATTTAACTGGAGCAGCTGTCCCAGAAGGAAAAGTGAGCCTGGGGCCAGCAAATCCTTCCTCGGTCTGAGATTTGGTGGCCAAAAGCTGGAGTGTTTGTCCATCCTGTCAGCCCGTTTATCAGGCTCTAGGTGAGATCAGGCATTCAGGCACCCAGGCTTGGGCAGAGCTCAGGTCTCAGATCCCACATGCTGGTGAAATATTACCCCAGGGAGCTGAGTGCCATGGGAAATACTTCCCAAACGCCTTCCCCTGTGGGTGGGAGCTGCAGCACTACCTTTGCAGAAGGTCCTGAGGGACGCCAGACTGGGTGAGGATGGGGCAGAGGCACTGCCTTGGGTGTTGGGGGCATGGGAGTGGGGCAGGTTACCCCCAGGTGAGGATGCTCCAGGCAGGGAGGGAGCTGGGGAGGGATGTTGGGGGATCTATCCCAGACAGGGAGGGAGCTGGGGAGGGATGTTAGGGATCTATTCTTTGCTCTGTCCCAGAACAGCTGCTGTAGGGTCTTTGGGGTCTCTGGTACTGATCCAAGGAAAGGTGGGAGAGGCACAAGCTGAGGGATCTCGGTGTCCCCAGCCACTGCCACCTATGCTAGGCCAGAGGAGGTGTCCAGGCTGAGCACTTCCTCATGGGGAATGAGGAAGTGACTGCTCTGTGTCACCATGAAATGGCATTTAGTTGTTTGCCTGTGAATTTTCTGCTCCAGCCTTGTGAGTGGTCTGGTATTTTTCCAGGAGCAGCAGGTAGTATGAGGCCCCATGCAACAGAGGTGCACAATCCCTGCATCCTGGTGGTTCACTGGAAAAGAGGCCTCCCAGTGAAACCAGTATGGCCAGTGGGAATACCCTGGACATCCCTGTTGTCTGTGGCAAATCCCTCTCCCAGCCAGGAGTGCTGAGCCCTTTCTGCACCTCTGTACAGGATGGCAGCCTTGAGGTTGGTGCTGCTGCTGCTGATTGCAGCTCTTCTGCTGCATGTGGCCACCACGCTGAAGGTCGGCGCCTTCAACATTAAAGCCTTTGGGGACACCAAGATGTCCAACCAGACTGTTGCAAACATCATTGTCTCTGTGAGTGTGAGGGACAGAAGCAGGCCTGGACACTCTCTGCTCTTTGGGGTGAAGCCAGCTTGGGCAGTGGGACACCTGCTTTCTCCATCCATCCATCCACCCCCCCCTCATCCATCCATCACCAATCCACCTGCCCATACCTGCCCATCTGACACCTATGCCTCCATCCCTCCACCCAACCAACAATCTGCCCATCCCCTCATTCATCCATCCACCTGTCCATCCATTTATGCCTCCGTTCATATATATCTCTATCTACATCCATCCATCCATCCATCCATCCATCCATCCATCCATCCATCCATCCATCCATTCCTTCATCCACTCACCCATCTGCTCTTCCCCCATCACCACCTCCCACCTCAGGTCATCTCCACTCTTGCTGGTCCCCAGTCAAGGGTGGGTGACACTTGGTGCTGCCCAGGTTCCTCCCTCAGAGCAGCTGCTGGGATGGTGGCTGGTGGACAGACAGAGGGCACTGTGTGAGCCCAGGGTCCTTCCAAGTCAGAGAACACCAACACAGGAGTCCCCTCCCTGGCCCTTAGGTCCCTGCTGCTGTCCCATTGCCAGCCTGGGAGCCTTTGCAGCCCAGAACAGGCACCCATGGGTGCCCCCATAAGCAACTCCTGGCCAGGCCAGAGCAGCTCTGAGTTTGTCCCACCAGATTCTGTTGGAGTACGATATCATACTGGTGCAGGAGGTCCGGGATGCTGACCTGAGTGCCGTGAAGGACCTTATGAACCAGCTCAATAGGTGACCCCAATGGCTCAGTGTAGGGGTGACTGCAAAGGGGATTCTGGGATGGATCCCAGCCATGCCAGGGCACCTCTGGCTCAGCTGGAGAGAGCCCAGTGGATGCTGGGGAGCCCCAGGAGCCTCCTCTCACCCTCTCGCCATCTTGTTCCCAGGGCTGGGGAGCATCCATACAGCTTTTTGGACAGCATCCCCCTGGGTCGGACCAGCTACAAGGAGCAGTATCTCTTCGTCTATAGGTAAGACATGCTGCCAGGTGCCACCTGCTGCCCTCCCCAGCAGCCCCCAAAGGGGATGGGTACCTTTGGGAGCCTTGACTGTGGCAGGAGCAGTGCTGGGGACTGCCCTGCTCTTCTCCCTCAGGTCAGACATGGTCTCTGTGCTGGAAAGCTACTACTATGATGATGGCTGTGAGCCCTGTGGGACTGATACCTTCAGCAGGGAGCCTTTCATTGTGAAGTTCTCCTCACCCACCACACGTGAGCAGAGCTGGCACTGGGGGATGCCCATACCTGGCAGAGGGTACTGTCCACAAAGGGCTGAGCCCAGAGCTGTGCCTGCCAAGAGTGGGGAGGTTGCAACTCTCCACCAGGGTCCTTCATTGCAGTGGGGCCATCTCCCACCCATGGATGCCATTGGGTCCTATGTCGCTGCCCAGCATGGCCAGCACTGCCTGCTGTTTCCCACAATGTGCCGCCTCCTACCAATTCCCATCACATCCCATCACCTGTCATCTCCCACCACGTGTTCTCTCCAGCTGTGTGTCATCTCACATCTCAGCTGCTTTTCAGTGTGTCCCATTATCTGCTGTCTCCCATCTTGTGCCACATCCCACAGTCTGCTTTCTCCATTTGTATGCCATCTCCCATCAGGTACCATCTCCCATTACCTGCCAACCCCCATCCCTTCCATCTCCCATCATGTCCCATTTCCCACTTTGTTCCATTGCCTACCCCATGCCACCACCTCCACCTCCTGATAATCTCCTCAGGGCACACACACTATCCCATCTCCTTCCCAAAACCATATTGGCTTGGAAATGCTGATGGGAAACAAGCAGCAAACCTCAAGCCATGCACAAAGGCATGCAGCTCCCCACTGGAAATTCCGGTCTTGGGGACAGGTAGAACACCAAAACCCAGCACACCCTTTCCCTCCAGCCGCTTTTCCTGGCTGGTAGTTGGGGCTTGGCCTGGGGTGGTTTCCTGGGGTTCCCATTCCCTGCTCAGGGGCTGCATCCAAGCTGGGTGCTGATGGTCAGCTGTCCAGCAGAGGTGCAGGAGTTCGTGTTGGTGCCTCTGCATTCCGAGCCCAGCCATGCAGCACAGGAGATTGATGCACTCTACGATGTCTACACCGATGTCATCAACAAGTGGGGGATTAAGGTGAGCAGTGTTGGGGAACTTGGCTCTTCCCCAGGGCAGCCAGGGGGCAGGTGGGATGAATATGTCCCCATCAGAGCAGGTGCCACCCCAGCAGTCTCCAGGCAGGGAGCTGCTGGGTGGCACTCCTGCCATTACTGGGGGCTTGTTCCCGCACACTGGGGCACTCCAGGGGGGTTTGTTGCCACCCCTTAAAATTTTAGGGAGCCCTTGCTGTGCTGTAAGGTCTGTGGGCAGGGGCTCAGTGTGCTGCCCTGCAGGACATCCTCCTCCTGGGTGACTTCAATGCCGACTGCTCCTACGTGACCAGCTCCCAGTGGCCGTCCATCCGCCTGCGCTCCCTCCAAGCCTGCGAGTGGCTCACCCCTGACAGCGCTGACACCACCGTGGCTGACACCGACTGTGCCTACGACCGGTGGGTGCTGCAGGGTGGGGCAGAGACTGGCATGGGGGTCTGGCGGGCACTAACACCCCCATGATGCCCCGGCAGCATCGTTGCCTGTGGCACCGCCCTGCGCCAAGACATCGAACCCGGCTCTGCCTCCGTCAACAACTTTGAGAAGAAATTCCACCTCCAGACCAAGGATGTGAGTATGGGGCTGGGTGGGCCATATGAGTCCAGCAGCACTGGGATCTGCCCCACCATATCTCCTGGGAGCATGGGTGGGCTCCCTGTTCTCAAGGGTGCACCTAAGGATGGCCTGACCCCAGCTCTTGCACCTAATCAACTCCCCAGATTGAGCATTTTGGGGTGTAGTCTAAATGTTGGGGGTTGGAGTGGAGCGTTGGGGTCCCAGCCAGCTGTGACAGTGACAATGGGTCCAAATGAGCTCAGGTTTCATCAGATGACTCTCTCCCCCACCCAGGCTTTGGCTGTCAGTGACCATTTCCCGGTGGAGGTGATCCTGAAAGCCCGCTGAGTCTGTCCCTGCGCCGGTGGCTACAAGGACACCCCAGCATGCACCTGCATCCCTCGTGGGAGCCCACACACCACCAGAGCCAGCCAAGCTGCCCACTGTCTCTGCAAGGAGCTGCTCTGTGGGGTCTTGTGGAAATGGGATGCTCTCTGCTTCCATTAAAAATGAGCCTTTTCCTGCATTAGCAGCTTTGGTGGGGAGGTCACTTCAGTCTCCCCGACAGCCCCCGCTGCCCAAGCCCCCGCTGCCCAAGCCCCCCAGCCCCCTGCCAGGAATGTCCCCAGGGCTGGGGGACCTCCTGCCATCAAAAGACCCGGACCCATGGGGTGGTGGGCACTGTTCCCCTCTCAGCTGATGGTGGCAAAAGTAGGAACACTGGGAAGGGGCTGGGAGGCTCCAGGCTTTCCAGGCTGCAGGACGCTCTTCTGCCAGCTCATGGGGCCACATCCTGACAGAGCCTTCCTGGCTGTGGGGCAGCTGACAGGGTGCTGACAGCGAGGGTGCAGGAAGGATGTGAGTCAGTTCCCAGGGGGTTTGGTGCTTCCCAGGGGGGTTTCGGTGCCGACACAGCACTGAGGGACACCGGACTCATCCTGAGACTGGGTGTGAGGATGCAAAACCTGGCGGTGCACATGAAAACCCGGCAAGTCCTGGCACGAGCAGCTGTCAGAGCCACCTGCTCCATCGTCACCCTGGCATGATGCCATGGGCCATGGTCACGCCGTGGGCTGGCATGGGGAATGCCAGCCCTCCTGGGGCTGCTTTGGATGGCCAGTGGGGCTGCTCTGGCTGACACTGGGGCTGCTGCAGGGGTTCGCAGCCCCCATGTTCCTGCCCAGCATGGCCAGCACTGCCCTCTTGCAGTGGCTGGTGGTGCTCATCTGCCTGACCCAGACACTGGCCATTTCCTTCTCTCCCTTCTAATTACACCATCTGAATCACCCAATTAAGGCCAGCACCCTTCACCTCCTGCCTGGCCACCGTGCCCATTCTGTGATTAGGGGGCCACCACAGATGGCAGCCCCCCAAGTCCCACATGCCCACCCAGTGCCACAGAGATGTCCCAGCACTAAGTCTCCCCGTCTGTCCTTTGCTGTGTCAGCATAGCAGTGGCTGGGCTGGCCCCACCCTGTCGCCCTGTGGGATTTTTGGTTTCCCAATGTGGGAAGGAGCTCAAAGTTATGCCAAAACCCCCACGGGGGTGTCCGACTCATCCTGCTTTGCCGGCACCTCCGCTGGGAATAAAGCCGCCCATCCTGCTGCTGGGAGGGCAGAGGTACTGCGCATTCAGCAAGGTAAGGACGGATCTGGGCTCAGCACCTTCAACTGCGAACTGCGAGAGACTGGGGTGAGCTGGGATGAGCTGGGATGAGGAGTCACTCCTTAACCCAACAGTGGGAGCTGTGGTGAAGTTCAAGGCTATGGAACAGCCTGGGGTGCCCAGAGTGCAGCCAGTGGTGGATGGGGCTGATGGGCGATGAAGACATCCTGGTGGGGAGTGAAGCTGGGTGATTCCTGGAGCTGGAAGAGGCAGATTCACCGTGGTGGGACAGGTTTAGCTTCCTGTGGGACTGGTGAGCCAGCAGACTGCTCTGGGCAGTGCCCACCATGACACACTGTCACACAGCAGGACTTAGGAAGGATCTACATGTTCCTTTTTGCCTCTACCCCAAATCTAAAGTAATTTTCTGAGTTCAGCTCCCATCACTCCATCCTTCTGACCCAGCATCCATCCTGTAAGAATGGGAACCATGACACTGGTATTGTCCCTGCTGGCTGTGGCTCTCCTGAGTCCGGCCACTGCCACACTGCGCGTTGGTGCCTTCAACATCCAGTCCTTCGGTGACACCAAGATGTCCAACAAGGAAGTGGCAGAGATCATCATCAATGTGAGTGCGATGTGGGGATGGGCTGTGGGCTGGGACAGACCCCAGTGTGGCTCCTGTGACAGGCACATGTGGGGATGGGGCTGAGGATGGGATGGTATTGCAGTGCTGGGTACGCCCTGGGTGGGTGAAGGCTTGGTGGGGACCAAGCACTAGGGACAGCCTATCGTTCCTCTGAGCTCTCCATGGGGACATCTGCCCTGGCATCAAGGGACATGGAGATGGGTGGGAGACTGGCCCTGAGCTGGCAGCAGGCTCCCTCCCAGCACCGCTGTCCCTCTCACTCTCGCAGGTCCTGCTCCGCTATGACGTGGTGCTGGTGCAGGAGGTGCGCGACTCCGACCTCAGCGCTGTCACTGAGCTCATGGAGCAGCTCAACAGGTACAAGAGGGGCTGGGGCTGGGATGTGGCAGCACCAGCAGGGAAAGCCAAGCTGCCTGAGAAGTAAAAGGCAAAAAAAGAGCTGTCCATCAACAGAGAGTTTATTTTTGGGAAGGAGAATAGGAGAAACGTGCTGGGGCAACGGGGCAGCACTGAAAACAACACTGGTGAGGGGAATGGGGATACAAGCTGTACAAATCCTTTCTGAAAGCTGTAAGCTTACCAGAGAGCACAGGATGAAAAGAGACTACAACTCTGGCAAGCTTTGTCTCCAAAATTCAACAGACAGGGCAGAAGCAAGAGAAGGAGATAAAGGGACAAGCAGTTCTTGCACCCCAAGACCCTGTGAGTGTCGGGGGGCCCCAGGGTGGACCCAGCAGTGGATGATGCTTTGAGGCAGGTGGCTCTGGCACCCTAGAAGGAAAAGGGGCTGCTGGGGTGGGCTAAAACTGGCCCCAGTAGGGTGGCAGCTCCTCCACTGGCTGGGTGCTGACACTGTTTTGGGAAAGGGGACAGCTCAGGACCATGCGGAAGCTGCTGCTGCCATGTTGAAAGGCAACAAGTGCTCCTGAGCAGGCACACCCAGCCCACGTCCTCACCCCTTCCGTGTCCCCTCCAGCACAGCCACAAAGCAGCCTGGGCAGGGAGGGTGACGCTGGGTGCTGCAGGGCCCCAGGCTGCTCACTGACCTAATTTTAGCTCTGCTGCAAATTAAGGTGAGGAATGTCCCTGCAGAGAAAGGGGTGGCAGGAGCTGCTCCATGTCATGCTGTGCCCAAGGAGAGGTATGGGGGGCTTCAGAGCTGCTATACATCATGTCACCCCACGGCCAAGGCACAGTGACCCATAGGGACTGTAGAGCAGGAGCAGCTGGTGCCCACCCTGGGGGCCACCCAGCTGCTGGACATGCCAAGGCCAAGCCAGGATTGTCCCAGCCACTTCACTGTCCTGCCTTTGCGTCTCCGCAGCGCATCCACCTCCCCATATGACTATGAGATCAGTGGCCCCCTGGGACGAGACAACTACAAGGAGATGTACCTGTTCATCTACAGGTAATGGGGGTGGCAGTGCTGCTGCCTGTGCCATGGCACTGCAGGAACACCAGCACCATGGAGGGGACACAGGGGCTGTGCCAAGTCCCAGGGTCACCATATCCTTTCATTCCCACAGGACAGACGTTGTGTCTGTGGTGGACACCTACCAATATGAAGACCCCCAGGATGTCTTCAGCCGGGAGCCCTTCATCCTGAGGGTCTCAGCACCCAGCACCAGTAAGTAGGGGGCCAAGTTGCCATGGGTGGCAGCATGGTGTGGCTGTGTGGCTGACATCCCTCTCCCCTGGCAGAGGTGAAGGAGTTTGTGCTGGTGCCCCTGCACTCAGCCCCACACGATGCCGTTGCTGAGATTGACGCGCTCTACGATGTCTACCTGGCCATCATCAACAAGTGGGGGACTGATGTGAGTGTCACCAGCACTAGAGGGGGCACCAAGGGTGGGCACTGAGCCCGAGGGGCTGTTTGACCCACACTGGGACCCTGCTCCAAAGCAAGCAGAGCTGGTGCCTTGGGATGGGGTCCTTGTTCCTGCCCTGTGACAGGGTGTCCCTGCCACCCCCATGGGAGGTATGGTGGTGGGGACAGCCTGTCACCCACAGCACGAGCCTCCCCATCCTCCCTGCTGCAGAACATGATGTTCCTGGGGGACTTCAATGCTGACTGCTCCTACGTCCAGCCGAGTGACTGGTCATCCATCCGCCTGCGCACCAGCGACATCTTCAAGTGGCTGGTCCCCGACAGCACCGACACCACTGTGGGCAAGTCAGACTGTGCCTATGACAGGTGAGTGCTGCCACCATGGCACCACCATCCCCCTCCCTGGCACCCCGGGGACCCTCTGCCTGTCCCACACTGCCAGCAGGGGCAGGAGTGGGACCCACCATTCACATCTCCCCGGCAGGATCGTGGTGTGTGGCAACAAGCTGAAGAGAAGCATTGTGTCCAATTCAGCTGGTATCTACAATTTCCAGCGTGCTTTCCAGTTGGACCAGGAGGAGGTAAGCTAGGATCACAGAGTTGGGGCTCTAACAGGCACCAAAGCTGGGCTGGTCCAGGCTCAGGGCTGCCCTCATCTGTTCAAGGAGCTCAGGGTGACAAGGGACCCAAGGGTGGAAACACGATGGGGAATTTGGGTTGTCTTTGCCTGTCCCCACAAGGAAGATAAGAGATGCACAAGGCTTTTTCTGGTCTTCCATGGGCAGGCCTCAGGGTATGGGGCAGTCCAAGCTAACCTTCAACCACCCATCAGTGGCACAGAGCCCCCAAATGAGACTTGCGGGGCTCAGAGGGCAGGTGGCCCCCTGCCAGCGCCCACCCCAAGCCATGCCTGGGCATCTCTCCATGAGAGGTGACAAAACTGGAGCCTTGTGTGTTGAGTGTCTTCGGGCTGGGGACAGCATCCCCCCTCCAGCAGGCAAAAGCTTCTGGCAGGGCAATTGACCACTCTGCTGGCCACACCAGCACAGTGAGGGGTGATTGGCTCACTAAACATCTGCAACCTCTCACCCTCCTCCAGGCCCTGGCAGTCAGTGACCATTACCCAGTTGAGGTGAAGCTGATGGCCTGAGCTCCTCCTGCAGCCACAGACCAAGATCCAGCTCCAGCTCCCACCACCAACCCCAACAAAGGTGCTCCACTCAGCCTGATACTGAAGTCCTGTGCATGCACTGCTCCAGATCTCCATCTGGAGAAGAATGGCAGCTGGCTATGCCCAGACCCTCCAGCTCACCATGAAACAGAGCCTAGGGACAGGCCACCAGACAGGACACTGTGACCACAGACAAGCCATGGAACAAAGCATCCATCTCCTACCTCATTGAAGATTTATTGGCATACCTCATTTCATGATTAACTGTTGGACAGGAGGGAGGACATCCAAGGACCTTTGGGTTTGGGCCACAGTGTGTCAAGACCCTGTCCCTGTCCATTCCTCGGGGGACTGAGCGGGCTCTCCCTGCCCTCAGGGAAGGCAGCAGTGGTGTCAGGCACTCTACAGGCACAAAGGGAAGGGGTGTCTGGGGTGGTCATGGGAGCAGGTGGCATGTCACCGATTGCTGGCACTGCAGGTGGCTTCGCTGTGAGACCAACAGCTACTGCAGCATTTGAGAGGGTGACTCAACCTCCCAGGACTGGCTGGATCCTCAGCTCTTCCTCTTCTTCAGCATCTCCATGTACATGCGAAGGGACTTCTGGATGGACTCTTTTGAGATGAAGGTGATGAAGTTCTTGATGTCTTCCTCCCGGTGAGCTACCAGGCGGTCCAACACCGACTTCCTCATCATGGTCTTGGTGAGCTGGCGGGCATGGTCTGCGGAAAGGACAGCAAAGATGAGGAACATGCCCTGTCCTCACCCCTGACCAGCTCTCAAAGCCACCAAATGCAGGTGTAATGGGGAGGGATCACACAGCAAAGTGCTTTTGAAACCAGTAGGGAAAGGGGTAAGAAAAACCCACCAGCTGGGAGCTGAACTGGATACATTCTCATACAATAAATTATAGTTGTCCTGCTCAGTGAGGAAACGACTTATCTGCTGGCACAGATGACAAAAAGTTGTGTACCTCTTTCTGTTTGTGTCCTCCAGAGCTCAGCCTCTTCCCAATACCTGCCCCCAATACACACTCACAGGCTCAGAACAGCAGTAACTGAACAAAATTCCTTATTATTTGAAACTGCTGTGGATCTAAGCTCCCCTGAAACAACCGTTTCAACCCCTGGCAAGACCATCTGCTCCTGCCAACCACGCTGTACAAAAGCCAGCAGCACTGCTCCCTCGAGCTCATCCCTGGGCCTGTGGCATTCCACATGGATATATGGATGCTGCCGAAGCAGCAGGGGCTGATGGAGCTGACTGAGGCCTCAAGCACACATCTGCTCACACCCAGAGAGAGCCAGGTGCAGTGATGTGGCAGCACAGATGTTTTACTCACGCTCACGCACTCAGCGACAGTGAAATGATGACTGACCCCCTTCCCCCAATACACTGGGATTCCCAAACTGCTCTAGCACTTAGGTGCTACGGACACCTCCACCCAGACACAGCTCTGATTTAGGGGAAGGATCTGCATGGTGCCTCCTGGAAGTCAGGGCACAGCTGAGATGTGCTCCCCTATCTGGGGGTGAGGTGTCACTCACAGGACACCAGGGAAGAGAGGTGGCATGGGCTGGGACAGCTCAGATCTGTGGAGAGCCATCTCCCAGCCCAGCAACCTTGTGCTGCAGTCACAGAGCAGCCCAAACATGATGCCTACATGGTCTGTCTGTCCTCACCCACACCCCCATCACTGCCATCCCCAGCTCAGCAGAGTGCCAAGAGCTGATCCAGACCACAAAAGTAGCCTGGCAGCCACCCAGGAGCTCTCACCCAGCCTGGTCCCTCAACTCCATAGCAGCTTTCCTGGTCTAACACCTCCACTGACAGACAGAGATTCAGTTTGTCTGTGGAGCTCAGACACCTCCAGACTGACTCAGCAGGCCTGTCAGGATGAGCTGAGCTGGAGCCACATGCCCTGAACGTTAGCACAGTGTCCCTGTCCGTTAGCCCATGGCTACCACAATCACTCTGCTGAGCTTTCCTACCTCCCAGCCACCCACACCTTCCCTTTTAATGGAAACTGTTACATAGCTCCCAGGTACCAGCCCTGGCATCTGTGCTTCCCACTCAGACCAGGTGCCCTCTTCTGCCAGAGGTTTACCGGGAAGGGCCAGCCACTGTGCCATGACAGCCGCAGCCTTCTCCATGAGCTTCTCTTCTGGCACCAGCTCATCCACGAGGCCCAACTTGTGGGCCTCAGGGGCAGGGTGGAGGGAGCCCAGCTGGAGGGAGCGTTCGGCAGTTCGGTGTCCCACAACATTCACAAACGTGTCCTTAAACCTGCAAGAGATGGAGGGAAAGCCATGGTCAGGGGTAGCTCACCCAGACATCAGAGCTGAGAGTGTCTTGGTCCCACTCCCCAGGCTCAGAGCTCTGAGAGCACCCTGGTCCCACTCCTCAGGTTTGGAGTTCTGAACAGCAGCTGTGGGCTCAGTCACAATCTGAAAATGGTGTGAGAAGAGCTGTTTTTGATAGCACCCCAAAAGAATTCCCTCTCCTCTGCATGAAAGCTGCTCTCTTTACCCTCAGTGCCTGTAGGTCCCAGCTGTGCCCACTTGCTGTGACTGAAAGCTCCTTTCCAACAGTACATTTATACATTCTTAGGGCAACCAAGGGCCTGTGTGTCAGTAATTAAGTGTTCTCATACTTTCAGATATCTCCACACCATGGGATTTTGCAGGTACACAGCATGTACCCAGAGAAAAGCACATTCCCAGACTGCGCCTGACCCATGAGATGTCCCAGGTCTAGTTCTGGAGTTGACTGCAGGGTCTGAACTGAGGTCTTTATTGGTGCAGGATGTGAAGACATTTTGCAGCCTAAAAGCTTTTCAGATACCTGCAGGACTGGTCAGAAATGAGGTGTCATCTCCTGCAGCTGCAAATACCTGATCCCTGACACACAAACCACACTGCAATGACCAGTTGAACTGACTAATTCCTTGAACATAAATTCTTTTTAGAGACCTACACATAACACTAGAAGTGGGAGGCACTGGCCTACCAGAAGGGAGCCACAATGCCCAGCTGGGCTTCGTTCAGGCCGATGCCGAATTTGGGGTTCTCTGCCATGATCCTGTAGTCACACGACAGGGCAACGAGGCAGCCCCCGGCCGGGCTGGACCCCTGGCAGAGAGAAGGACAGAGTGAGTCCAGGACATGGTTATAAACATCCCTCAGCCTTGCTGATTGCTCCCGAGAAGGGAAGACACCAGGAAGACAGAGCAGATTTCCCTCAAATTTCTGATCACCTGATTTAAAGTAGCCCTAAAGAAGATTTCTGATGTTTATCAGAGTTTCACAGAATCACAGAAAGGTTTGGGTTGTAAGGCACCTTAAAGCCCATTCCATTCCATTCCAAGACCCTTGCTACATGCAGGGACACCTTCCACTAGACCAGGTTGCTCAGAATTCCATCCAACCTGGCCTTGGACACTTCCAGGGATGGAGCAGCCACAGCTTCTCTGAGCAACATGTTCTAGTGCCTCACCCCCCTCACAGGGAAGATTTCCCTTCCATTTGTGACCATCTTTTCCACGGCTCGGTGCTGCTCAGCCCTGCACAGGATGCCTGAGAGAAGACCCAGGTGCCTTCAATGGGGGGCTGTGGACAGACACCGCCGTGAGCTGCCAGGGCAGCACTGCCCTGGAAAACGAAAACAAGACACCAAGAATGTAACAACCCATCCATGGACATGGAGACTCCAGCAGCACTTCCCTGTTGGCCAAGAACCACAGCTAGAAGAGCAAAACCTGCTGGAAATGCTGAAATGCTGCTGTACCCCAGCAGTGCCTGCAGCTTACATGGAGCCTGCAGCATCCCCCACTTTCATACCTTCCCACATCCCACAGAACTGACAGACACGAATTTTGCCCAAACACCACAACAGATACATCCCTGGATTACTTTCAGCCTGGTTTTTCAGCTGTCCCTGCCCACATGGTGCAAAGCAGCCGCAGCAGGTGACAATCCCACCCCAAGGAAGGCAGGCCCAAAGGACGTACGTTGACTGCAGCCACTGTCACCATGTTGGAGCCATAGAGCCGGAGCCACAGCTCCTGCACAGCTCTCCAGAACTCAGCGTAGTGCTCCATGCTCTTCCCACACATCTCAGTGATGTCCAGGCCAGATGAGAATATTTTGGGGACAGCCTGGAATTGGGAAAAGACATATGTCACTGAGAGTCTGAGGGCAGGAGGAACTGTTTAGCTCTCGGCCCGGCAGCTTGAGGGAGGGGAAAGCGACAGATATGTGATATAAATCAGGGTCTTTGGGGGTTGTGAAAATATTTCCTCAGTGCTCCCACAACCTCGATCATCCCATCACCTTGGCCTGCAGTGCTGGGCCTCTGCTTGCTGAACAATTTCTTATTGTCAGAGTCCCTATGTGAGTACATCAGCCACAGAGCACAAAACCTGTCCTGTCCCATTCCCAGGCACCACCTTGTCCCCACACCATATGTGAAAATAAACACTGGCATCTCCCAGCAGCTCCCTGTGGGTGAGCCAGGAGATGTCACAGCATGTGTCAGGTTGGCAGATAAGCAGATTTGATTTTCATGACAAAAGACAACATTTGGTTGTTGTTCTTCTGGTAGAAAAGGGCACAGAATAAAGATCACAGCCCTTCCAAGAGCCAATCCAAGGTGACTCTGGGCCCTCCCGTGCCACTGACCAGTGACCCAAACAGGAGCAAACACTTACAGAGGTGATGATCACACCCCGGCAGGCCCGGTCATTCTCCAGCTTCTCCAGGCTTATGGAAAACTCAGTGAGGAACTCCAGGCTGAGGCTGTTGACTGGGGGGCTCTTGAACTTCATCACGGCAACACCTTTGCAGGGTAAACCCAGGAACATCAGAGCTCCCCAGCAGCTCACACTGCCCTGCCCAGGGGAGCTTCATCCATCTCCCTGTCTCCCTGCTCACCAAACCATGCCTTCCCACTCCTGGCTATTTAAAAGCTTCCAGAGCTGCAGAGCCAAGGGCAAGGTCCTGTCTTTGCCCAGATCCACCCACAAGCCAGGGTCACTCAGCAGGTGGTGGACCTGGAGCACAGACCAGGCCATGTGTGATGGCACCCCACATGTCCCAAAGCCCAGCCACCTCCGGGCCCACGCTGCCCAACAGTTCCTTTCTCTCTGGGCTCAATGGGTAACGTTGAGCCTGCAGCTTCTGTCACTGCAAACAGCCTGTCCCCAGGGGGTCACACACCTGCTGGAGCCTGCCAGCACCATGGGAAGGGCACTGAGCCTTTGTCCCTGTCCAAACAGCACTGCCCTACCCAACAGGTCCTCCCCGAGTGCTCAGCCGGGGTGCTGCAGCCATGTCCAGCTGGGGACAGCACGAGGACACAGCCAGGGGCCTGAAAGCAGGACCTGGGAAGCCACAAGAAGAGGCACCTTTGTTCAGTGCAGGGACATGGCCCCATGGCAGCTGCTCCTAGTTGCCAGGTCACAGAAATTCCCAACAGCTGTTCCCCGATGGAGCAGTGCCATCCTACCACGTGCCCAAAGCAAGGACGCCACAGAGGGGACAGTGCACAGGCAGGGGACAAGTGACAGCCAGGGTTTGCCTGTGGCACCAACCGCATGAAGTGCCCACAACTGGTGAGACTCCCAACCCCAAACACTTCTCCCCTGAGGTCCTGAACAGCTGCAGCTAGAACATCTGGGGCTTTGGTGACTTTCCATGCCCAGAACCACACGTGCTACGGGACAGGCACGGAAGGGACCCTGCCTGTATCCCACAGTGCCCGTGGAGGGAGTGTGACAGCGCAGAGGTGCCACCTGCCGTACCTGAGCTCTCGTCCAGCTCCACCTGGATCCTGTTGTTGCTGAAGGCACGGCACGGGGCGAGCGGGAGGCCGGGGGGCTGCAGGGGGCTGGGGGGCGGCCGGGCGGCCCTGTCCCACGCTGGGGGCCGGCGGCACAGGGGCAGCACACCTGGGGGACAGAGACAGGTAAGGACGGGCAGGACACGAGTGTGGGGTGCGCTCCCCAAAACTGCTCTGCACGGACAGGGCGGGACATGGGGACTCGCTGACCCACTGAGGGAGGATACAGGGACACCCCAGCCCACGGCGGGGGGACACGTGGGACACGTATCGGTAAGGGGTACCCTGGCGGTAACGAGGGCACAGGGAGGCGGCGGGGGCTCGGGGACACGCCGAGCCCGGCGCAGGGAGCGGGCGGGGCAGGGTCCGGGCAGGGTCCGGGCGCACCTGAGCGGCCGATCCGCCGGACAAGAGCTACCGCCGCCACCGCCATCTTGTGCCGGGCTCAAGGGTACGGGGCGGGGCTGTGGGTGGGACTGTGGGCGGGGCTTGGGGAGGGCGTGAATCAGCGGTAGCGCGCCCCTAGCCACGCCCACTGGCATAAGCCACGCCCACGGAGGTTGCTGCGGCGCGCACGTGCTGCCCCCCGTGGTGGCCCTGCTGCACTGCCCTGTCCTGTCCTGCCGGCACTGACCACACCATCCTACCTGCCCTTCCCCCCTGCCCTGCATCCAGCCATGTGCCCAGAGTCTCCCCCACACCTTCCTCCTCCTCACAGCCGAGTATCTAGGGCCTGGCCCCTGCCCCGGGACGCCGGAGCCCCGGGAGCTCTGGGCTGGGGCCAGTCGCCCCCGCAGAGCGCTGGCCCGGGGCCGCGAGGCTGGGAACCCCGGTGCTTTGCTGTGCCAGCGGTGCCTGCAGATCTCATCATGGTGGAGGCTGCCCAGGGGAGCACCACGGGGGCCAGGGCCGGCCTTGCCGCGCAGGCAGAAAGCGTGCGGTAGCGGGATGGTGGGGACGGCACTGCCCCTCTGCCTGATCCTCGCTGCCGCCCTGCAGGGCGGTCTGACCCGGACACCGGGGCCCCCGGCCCGCCCCGGACCCCTGCTCCTGCGGCTGCGGCGTCTGGAGGAGCAGGTGGGTGCCCGGGGTGGGGAGGGGGTGATGCTCAGCCTGTGCCAGGGGGACACTCAGCATTTTGGGTTGGTCAGGGGCCCGGCATGGGGACTGGGTTCACTCCACCTCATGGTATTTCCTTGCAGTTTCTCCGGCTCCAGGAGGTGACACTGAACCATCTCCAGAGCATTGCCAGCAACTACAACATCTCCTACAACATCGATGGACGTTTCCAGGCACTGGCAGAGCAGGCGGAGGCAGCCGTCGCTGCCCGGGCCGCCCTGGGTGCAGAGCTGGCCCGCCTGGCCACTGCTGGCCGGCGGCTGCGCCGCAGGCTGAAGAGGCTGGAGGGGACAGTGGGTGCCCTGAGCCCACTACACACCCTGCTCACCCACCCACCGGGTGCACTGGTGGAGGCTAGCACCAAACCACACGGCCCGGACACTGCCCGGAGCCGGGGCATCCAGCTGGAGCAGGAGTCACCAGGCCAGGCTGTCCCCAGCGTCCCTGGCCCTCGGCGCCCGGAGATGAGGCGGTGGCAGCAGCACCGGCAGGACGAAGGGCACTGGCTGCTGGCTGATGCTGGGGCTGGTGGAGCACCCGGGGAGGATGAGGAGACCCCTCGTGATGCAGCACCAGGACCCCAGACCATGGCACCGGTGCTCCCCACCGTAACCGCGGGCCCCCAGGAGCAGCCCCCAGCCCCTCGGCAGCCGGGAGAGGGTAGGTACAGCCCCTCCGCCCCGGTGCCCAACTCGCCCGCCTGCCGCACCGATGCCGTCCTGCTCTTCCCCAGCACCTCCGCTGAGCACAGGGCCGTCCTGGGGCTGGGGCCACACCGCGGGCTGCGGGCGCTGTCACTCTGTGCCTGGCTGGCCACTTCAGCGCCCCGCCTCGGTACCCTCCTCTCCTACGCCACCGAGGACGGGCACACCGAGCTGGCCGTGCATGGCCATGGTGGGGATCGCCCCGGCTCTGCACGTTTCATCCTGGGCGACGGGCAATTTCGGGAGCTGCCGCTGATGCCGCTCCTGGATGGCAAGTGGCATCACCTGTGCCTCACCTGGTCCTCCGGGCAGGGCCAGTACCGCTTCTACGTGGACAGGAGGCTGCTGGCTGCCGGCTCCGGCTTCCAGCGGGGCTATGAAATTCCCGCTGGAGGCTCGCTGGTGCTGGGCTGGGAGCAGGACGGCCCCAGCAGGGACTTGGGCACTGCAGAAGCTTTTGTGGGTCACCTGGCTGGCTTCGCTCTCTGGAGACGGGCTCTCCTGCCAGGGGAGGTGGCCCGAATGGCGACCGGGCGGGGGCTGCCCCGCGGCCCCCTCCTCACGCTGGCCGATGCCTCCCTGCAGGGCGGGGTGCGGAGGGTGGCGTGTCCGTGCCTCCAGCACTGCCACCATTCCACCAGCAGGAATGGTGCCGGCTGCCAGCGGTCACGGCTGGCTCATGGTGCCGATCCCGACACGAGCTGAATCCTCCCGGGGTGATGAGACACCCAGCAGAGAAGGTGTCTCAGGACCGGGACCACTGCCGTGGGGGAAAAGGGAAAGGGGCCTTGGCAGCCACTATGTCAGAGGTGGGACGAAAGCCAGAGGTCGCCTGTTCCTAGAGGATGTACAGCCCATCGTTCCTATTAAAATGCTCTGGGCATTGGAGAAACCTCGTTTATTTCTGTCTTGCTTTTCACTGCAACGCTCGGTGCCGCTCACAGCCGGGCAGGAGCGCTCAGCACGGGCAGCCGGAGCTGGTCCCCTGCCGCTGAGTCAGAGCAGGGGAAGCGGAGCACGGGACAGCCCGTGACCGGGTGAGCCAGCGCTGCCGAAGCAGCCGCCGCCGGTCCCTCGCCGCGGGGCTCCTTGGCGGGGGCAGGGCTTTGGGCCGAGCTGTGCTGCTCCGGGGGGCTCAGGAGAAGCATGCACCCTCCCGAATGCCTGTTCTGCGGAATTCTGTGCCTGGAGAGCTGGAGCGGCGCCGACTCCGGCCGCTCCCGGAGCCCCGTGTTCCCGGGGTCGGCGGGGCCGTGCTGCCGGTTTGGGTGTGCGTGGGACAAAGCCTCGAGGCCGCCCCGCAACCCCTTGGGCCGCCATCACCGGAGTCCCGCTCAGCCGGTCCCAATCTGTCTGGTCCCATCCCGTCCCGTTCCGCAGCCGCTCCGGGTGCATCCCCGAGACTGCTGCGGGTCCCCAGCAGGACTACAACTCCCATGGTGCCGCGGGGCGCCCCCGGACGCCCTGACGGTCACGTGATGACGACGGTCACATGACGGAGCGGCGGGGCAGGCCCGGCGGAGGAGCTGCCGCCGCCGCCCCGCATGGCCAACGTCGCCAAGAAGGTGTCCTGGTCCGGCCGCGACCGCGACGACGACGAGGACGGGCGTGCGGGAGAGACCACCCCGCTGCTCAACGGTACCGGCCCCGGCGCGCCGGGGGCCGCCCGGCAGGTAGGTACAGCCAGGGGAGCGGGCGGTCTGCGCCGTTCCCGGGCCGCCCTGCGGCGGCGGGAGCGCGGACGGGGCTGGGGCCGCGGGTCGGGGTCGTGTCCGCGCCGCTGCCTCCCCTGCAGTGTGTACCGCGCTCGTTGTCCCGGGGCTGGGCGGCGGTCGGGGTCGCTCCGGGTTCCCTCAGGCTGGGGAAACAGAACCTGCCGGGGCCCGGTGGGAGCCATGGCCGGGGCACGGGGCACTCGTGGGGGAAAACTGAGCGTGGGGCTGAGTCAGTGCCGGCCGGCAGCGGTGCGGGTGCCTGCGCCGTGGGACGGTGCCTGCCTGCAGGACCTTGCGCTGAGCAGGGCCCTGCTCCTGCCCGCTGGGGCTGCTCTCCTCGTTCAGAGAATCACGCCATGGGTTTGGCTAGAGGAGACTTTAAAGCTCATCCTGTTTTACCCCCTGCCATGGATAGGGACACCTTCCACTGGACCAGGTTGCTGCAAGCCCCGTCCAACCTGGCCTGAAACAATTCCAGGGATAGGACAGCCACAGCCTCTCTGGGAAACCTGTGCCAGGGTCTCACCATGCTCACAGGGAGCAATTTCTTACTAATGTCTAATCTATTCTCCCTTCTTTTGATTTGTAACCATACCCCTTGTTGTATCTCTATCTGTCCATGTAAAATCAATTTCTACTAAATTAATTTCTGCTAAAGATGTCTTTCTGTGAGAGGCTGCTGCCTGACATGCTGCTGCTGCCCAGATCAACAGGCAGGGCTCAGATACAAGAGCCTCTAACGCTGGAGTGGTGGGGGTGCCCTGCAGGATGTACGGAGCTACACTGGCACAAGGCAGGTCCAGGGTGGGCTGTGTTACAAACAGAGGGAGGCCAGTTCCTTCTGGAAAGTTAATTTTGGGTAATTAAGTGAGAAGAACTTCTCTCCAGTGTACCCCCAGTCTGTTAGTCAGGCTGCCTGCCTGGCAGTCTCTCCTCCACATTGGCTCAGTGAAGAAAACTGAGGCACTCAGCACCTGTTCCACAGTGAAGCTGAGGGTGGGTGGGCTCTGATGTGGGTGGGATGTCAGGATGGGCCCACGGAGCACTTCTGTGCCAGCACCAGGTGGGACAGGCACTGCCTCCAGGTGACATCTTTGAATTTTCTGTGAGACTTGAGCTTAGACAGGGAGGAGCAGTGCCAACTTCTGGCAGCTGTTAGCAGGGATGTCTCAACCAGCACGATTCTGTGCTGCCCTGCTCCTGGGCAAGTTAGAACAGCGAGCTAATTAGAGGGAAATACAGGGCTCGTTAGGCTGGAAGAGCCTCGTGTAATGCTCTGGGAGCAGGGAATGGCAGCCAGAAGGAGACAGCTGTGCCATGGCAGCTGTTCTGGGGTGAAAATAAAAGTAATCCTCCTGGGCAGTGCTACAGGACCCTGTATATTTACAGCACATGGGGAATTCTGTGGGTTTGAAAGGTGTTAAAATAGGGATTAACCAGATCTCATGGGTGGGGGTCATTAAGAAAGGGTTTTCCTGGTGGTTTGGAAGAGGTACATGAGCTCTGCTGCAGCAGGAGCAGTTGGAGGTGGACACCCAACCCTGCAAATGTGATTTATTGTCACCGGATCCCTTCACAGCATGGGCAGCTCAGGTCCCAGCTGGTGACATGGTACTATGTGGCATTTTCCTTGGCAAGAGAGGAGAGTACCTTGCTGATGCTGCAGACCACACATGCCCCTGGCAGTGAGAGCTGGGTTGTCACTGTGGTGCTGGTGTTGCATTTTGGTGTCAGGCAGCTGCCTCTCCTTTTGCCCCAGACACCTTTCAGTCATGTGAATCGAAGTGGGAAGGCAGAACAGCTTTGGCAGAGAAGTAAAGAGAAGCTGGAGCTGCCTAGCTCAGGGGATGCTTAGACTTGGGTAATACAACAAAAATGTCCCTCAGTGGAGCCTCTTCCCTTTCTTGCACACTTGTTTAATGGAAATGAAAGTGACCTTAAGGTGACCAAAGGAAACACGGGTCTGCAGCTCCCCACCTGACAGCTGTGAGGGACTGAGATCGAGTGCTTGTGGGTGAGAGGTGAGGAGAGGCTGATAAACACACCTGTGGCCATAGAGGGGATGCTAAAGTCCCTGAGGTCTCCACTGGTTTGGGGGCAGGCTGAGCTGACTAAGCCTTCATCCTCCTGCCAGGGCTTTCTGGTGCCTCAAGTATATCAAGAAGTGAGAGGCAGCCTGTACCTCTGAGCATCATGCCTGCCGTGGGCTGTCCCTTTGCTGTGCTCTGGAGCCACGTGTGTTGGTTCTCAGGCTGGGAGGTGGGTGGATAATTTTAGTAAGAGCAGCCAATTTCCATCATGAAATGTTTTTTTTTGTCAAATAATGCTTCTCGTTTGCTCAAAGATATGCTGTAAAATATTTGTGCTGAAATGCCTTGATTTGGGATTGATTTAATGCTCCTGCTTCAGAGGGTGCCTGGAATAAGGGGTCACCATCATGAGGACCAGGCTGGTGCTGCTGAGCAGCTCATCCTTCTTAACCCCTGTGTGTTTATTCTGCATCTCTGGGTGTTGTTGGTCTCTTTTTCTTTAATGTCAAGTAACAAGGTGCAAAAAAGTGGCCGGGCTGCAATCAAGAAGTCTTGGTGGGAGGAGGCAGAAAAAGAGAAGTAGCTCTGCTGGGTGAGCCCTGATTCCTGGCAGATGTGCTGCAGATTGCACTCCCCAGGTTACTGGCAGAGAGGCTGCTTGTCCCTGCTGCTGGGAGCCTGGAGGTGACTGCCCTGGAGAGCCACTGCCCTGGAATAGTGGCAAGAGCTTCCCCAAGCACAGGAGTTTTTGGAAGTTTTCTGCCATGTGCTCAAGCCATCGGGGACTGTGGCAGTGCTTCATCCTTGTGCTGCTCCTCTGCTGAGGGGACACGTGGGACAGAGTGCCTGGAGAGAGGCCAGGGCAATGACAGCATTTCCCAGCCTCGTGGAGGTGAGGGTCAAGGAGCAGCTGTGCCCTGGGAGTGGCAGCAGGAGCCTGGAAGCAAAATCATAGCCAAGTGGTGACACCTCAGGGAGAGACTGGATGCTTTCTCTCCCCTGCTGTGAGCCTGGAGGTGAGGAGCCCTGTTCTCTCCTGCTGTGAAGCATTTTTGGGATGATGCTGGGTTGATTTGAAGCCTGTCTCAGCTGAAGTTGTGTGTCAGAGGAGGTGGGTTTCCAAAGCCCTGCAGCTCATCTTCCCCATTCACTGCCATAGCCAGTGACAAGGCTTTCCATGCTCGTGACAGAGCTGGTGACACAGCCTGGAATCTTCCACCCAAGCTGGTACCAGGGACAGAGTGTGCCGAGGCCAAGAGGGCCCTGGTGGCTGGAAATCCTCTTCCTTCCCTCTCACAGCTTCTGTGGGCTCCTTCTGTGGTCTGTGCTGGGCTTGATCTCGTTGATAATGGAAAGTCATGTGCTGCCAGTTCGGTACTGAGCACCGGGCAGTGACAAGGGACAGTGTATTGGGGGAGTCTCCTCATGCTGGCTCGTGTCTTGCAGGGAGCAGCCTCTCTCTAGCTCATCCCTGCGGGCATAGGCTGTGGAGCAGAGTCAGACACACCCTACTGATGATTCTCCAGGGCGTTTGAGGGGCATGGCTGGGTCATTGTGCACACAGCCTGGGTTGGATAATGGAGATGATCCATTCAGGGCATGAGTAGAAGGTGGTGGCTAAGATCATCTGCCAGATTTTTTTCTTGTTGAGGTCATCCTGAACTTGTTCTTGCCCATCTCGGAGAGTGGGTGCCAGTGTGACAAAGGGGAAAGAGACTTCAGGAGGTTTCTAGCCCAGCCCCTGCTAAGAGCAGATCCCTTAGACCAGGTCACTTGGGGACACATCCAGGGGAGATTTGGGTAACTACCCTGCACCCTATTTGGTCCCAAGTTCAGTGTGTCACCAGCCGCAGGGTGAACATTTGGCTCTGATATCTAAGCAGAAGTTCCCTTACTGCAGTTTATCCACTGCTTCTTATCCCATCAATGCAAGGCTTCAAGGAAAATCTGGCTTTGTCCTGTCTGTAACCTCTTGTTGGGTGTCTGGAGATGGCATGAAGATCTCCCTGAGAAGCACCAGCTTCTCCTCGTATGTCTTGTCAAATGTTCCAGTCCCCAACTGTCTTGCTGAGCTCATTTTCTGTGCCTTTTCTGTCCCAGGAAGCCCAAACTGGATGCCAAGTCCCAGGTGTGCTATTGCAGGTGCCAGATGGAGGTGTGGGATCCTTTCCTCAGACCTTCTGGCAGTGGTCTTGCACCACCTAGGAGAGGGTTGATCACCTCCACTCCAGGTCTGTGCTACTGACACCTCTTCACTCACCCACCAGGTCGCTGCAAGACTTTTTTGACAAAGCTGAAGCTTTTTCTGACCACTAGGACTCATCCATTCCAGGTGCAGGGCTTTGTATTTGCCTGTGTTGAATCTGGGGGCTTCCCTGCCGCCTGATGAGATCCCTCAGAGGAGCAGCCCTGCCTGCCAATATTCCTGCCCACTAACACTGGTGTTAACAAGTTTCAATTCAGATCAAGGCTCCAGACAACTCCTTGCGGATCTCAGAATGAGTAAGGAATTAACTTTACCACCCAAATGGGCTGAGGGCTGTGTGCTATTGCTCATGTGCCACTGGCAGAGTGAGGCTCAGCTAGTCCCAGAGCCTCTTCTGTTAACCCATCTGTGCCCTTTGGGTTTTGGCAGCAGTGCATGTTTTTATGTGGAGATAATCACAGCACAGTCACACCAACATCACACGTACCCGGGATCAGCAGCTGCCTTGGCTGAGTTTGAAAACATCCCAAGGAGGGCATTGCTCGGTGAATCTTTGAGCTGTGCACAAATAACCTTCTGTTTTGGCTCCTGGCTGCCTGAATCCCTCCTTTTTCCCTTATCATAGTTGGGTGCTGATGGAAGTAGCTTTTTCCTGCCCTTCTGGCATGTGATTTCGGTGGCTAGCGAGGTAAGAGCCAACCCTGTGCTCACAGATGCAAGAGGGGTGCCAGGATGTGGAGGGAGGGAGCATATTAAAAATATCCTGCTTGTTCAGCTTTAGGCTCAGCTGCACCCCCTTTCCCTTCATCTGTGCTTGTGTCCTGCAGGTGCTTAATTGATTAGGAATTGAGCTGCTGTGCTCTGGCTGCTTTCTCCACAGGGAAGGGGGTGGGGTGTCACTGGTTCAGCCACATTTGGTCTTTCTCAGACCCCTGGAGCTAACTGAAGGAGAATTTTCCCTGAAGGGCTGGTCGTGCGTGGGGTCTTGCACAAGGGACATGGGATGAGTGACATTTTCCATCTCCTTGCCTTGATCTTGCCCTAGACCTGTGACATCTAACGGGAGCCTTAAGTCTTTGTGCTTCCTCAATCCGGGTGGAGGTGTGTTCCTTTGCAAGGTCTCAACTTTGTCCCTCCCAGGTTTCAGGGCAAGGACTGTGTCCTTCCCCCCTCCCCAGGATGGCAGGGGCCTGTCTGGGACCTCTGCCTGTCATCAGAGCAGCTGGATGCCAGTGGGCACTGGAACAGGCAGTTCCTGCTTCCAGCTCGTGACTCTAAGTTCCTATCCAGGGAGGTGACAGCTTTGTGTGTGCCCAGCTCATAGAAGTCCACAGTGTCCTGCTCTGACTGCTGGGAAAAGGGTCCACCTGGATCGTTTCCATTGGGATTATGGAGCCATCATGGACCAGAAACAAAGCCCAGGCTGGTTTTGCCAAACCAGTGTCTGAAAGCGGCAGCATGGAGCACTTTGATGTGGGGGTCTAAAGGGCACCAGAGAAGATTTGAGAATCTGGGACAGAACCCATCTGCAGGTCAGGGAGTGAAGGAGAATGTGGAGCAGAGGGAAAAATGGGAAAACAGGTCAGGCTGCAAACACAAAGGGATATTCTTCCTCTGCAGTGACATGCACAGCTCCCAGCAGATCTGGCCTGCACGTTCCAGATGGGATCGTGGGGATTAAAGCAGCAGGGGGCTCAATCTGGGAACTGCCAGCACAGAGGGACCAGCGTGCCAGGGCCCTACTGTTGCTCACCATCCCTCTTTTGTCCTCCAGTTCTTTAACCTGGTAGCTGGGAAGGGGTGAGGCTCTGGAGGTGAAGGTCTTAATGCTGAGGAATGGTTTTTGGGCTGTGTTTAGTGACAGAGCTGCTCAGATCCTTGTGCATCCCTGTGGTTCACAGTGACAGAGGGGTGACTGCAGCCTGTCTGCTCTGGCCAGGACCCCTTGTGGCACTGCTCGGCTGCAGCCTGAGCCCCTGCCTGCCTGATCCAGGAGACAGAGGTGCCCCAAACTGCAAAACACGGGGGGTTTTGAGCAACAGCACTTCCAGTAACAAGCCCGAGTGTTCACCAGGAAAAGGAGAACCTGCTCCCCAGAGAGACATGCAAATATTCCTTCCCAGCATCGTGCTGGGGCCAGCTCGGAGAGACACCAGAGTCCTGCTGTGTGGGAGCAGTGTGGCCACTTCCTCTTGTGTCTCCTGGCTGGCAGCCAGCCTGACTGTCACTCTGGTCCCTGCTGCTCGGAGGGTGACAAACACGCCGACGTGATGTGCTCCTCTCCCTGGCTGGGAACTGCTGCTGCGGAGCAGATGGCAGAGCCAGACGTGCCCTCAACTGTCCCTTGCTGCTGGCTGGGCCTGCTAGCTGAGGACACGTTGTGGTGAGCTTGTGGCTGTGGAGGAGGCACGTTGTCCAGGGGCTCTGTCCCTCCCCAGCCCCGGGGGAGTGTGGAACGTGCTGCTCAGCACAGGTTTGCTCGGCTCTATGCCGGGAATCGCGGGAAAAGTGCTGGAGGCTGGTGGTGGCCAGTCCCCAATGAGCCGCTGCTGGCTGGCATCTTCCCCAGGTGAGCTAGCTCTGCCAGCTGGCAGGTTGGAGCAGCTCCCCCAAATCCTGGCAGGCTGCTGCTGCCTCTGCTTCCCTCTGGGGTGTTGGATCCCACCTGTTCAGTGTGTCCTCCGAGAATGGGGTGTCCTGTTTTGGGGGGGGCTCTGGCAGTGGCAGGCAGGCAGAGGTCTGCAAGGGAGGCAGAGCACAAGTGTCTTGCATGCCTGCTCCTTCCTCCTGAGAGGTTTGCAGTGCACTCAGGAATTGACCTAATTTTCCCTTCTCTCCTCAGCTCACTCCTTCCTCCCTCCTGCGCATCGGGCAGCTGAGCAATGTGGACCTCAACGAGGACATCCACGAGCTGGTAAGTGGCACAGAGAGGAGCCCACTGTTACTGAGACCCCTTCTCTTCTTCCACTAGCAGCTGCTGTTGTTCCCTCCTTCACATTCCACTTGTTCCATGAGGACTCCAGCACTTCTTCCGAGGCTGGGTGACCTCTGTGGCATGGGCAGCTATTGCTGCCCCAGGGGCCACTCTGGCATCCTCAGTAAATGCCCTAATTCGGAGCTGGGAACAGCTTGCACGGTCAAAGGCATTTGGGAAACAGAATTTGGTTTCTGCCCAAAAACTTGGGTTTGCTTGAAATAGCTCCTTGCTTTTGGCCTAAGGAATTTCCTGCTGAGGTGAAAGGTTGCCCTCTGCTGGATCACAGAGTTGCTGCGATTCAGTGCCAGATCAACATGGCAGTGTGGTACCCAGCTGGGCAAACCCTCTACCTGCTTATGGGGAGACATCCTGCCTGGGGGTGGAGAGGTGCTCAGTGAGGGTGCAGATCTGACAGCTGGTCCAGCTGCATTAAATCCCATCCATCCACCAGCTGGTGGAAACTCATCCCAGATCCCAGCCTGCCAGGCAACTGGCACCTGTGTCCTTCTGCCTCTCCTGAGCATCAAAAGGAATTCAACGAGCAGTTGCATGCTGTATGGGGGGGTTGGTGTCGGACCTGACCGTCCTCAGTTGTGCATCACATCCCACAGGAGACAGAGCTCCCTCGGCAGCGTCCCAATGAGATCCCCCACAATGAGAAGCTCCTGTCACTCAAGTATGAGGTAAGTGCCTGTCTGCCCCATCTCAGCTCTGCCCTCTGGGATGCAGCAGATGAGGTATGGGGGTGAGGGCTCACAGCTGCCCTGCGAGGGTGGTTTCAGTGGGGAAGGAGAGGAATCAGGGGAGGAAAAAGATACAGGGATGTGGAGAAGCAGGGTGAGGGACTGAGGGCAATGCTCCCCAGCACCAGGGATCTTCTCCCCTGCTAGACAATAACCCTTTGAGGCATCTCCCTTTCCCAAACTAGAGCTTGGACTATGACAACAGTGAAAACCAGCTATTCCTGGAGGAGGAGAGGAGGATAAACCATGCGGTGAGTCTTGTTGGGCTGCCGACAATCACCTTGGGTGGGGTGGCGCAGGGAAACTGCTCCCTATGCCCAGCTGCTGGGGATCTTCTCCATGCCAGGAAAGGTTGTGTTTAAAGCAGTATGTGATCTGGGATGAGTTTATGGGCACTGACCAGCTTGTGACAAGCCATGAAACCACAGGATCAAGGACACCCACCATGGGATGGTTGGAATGGGAGTTAATCTGGGTGCATATGGTGGCACTGCCTGGTGGCATGGGGCAGGTCCCTGAGCAGAGGGACTTCTGGAGTCATGTGAAACATCTGCCCTGAGTGCTTTGGGAATCAGTGCCACAGCAAGAATCCCAACAGGATGGGCCTAATGGAGGCAGGCAAGCTGGAAAAGCACCTTAGGAGTCCAACAGAGGGACAAAGGCACTGACTTAAAATCAGTAAATTATGTCCAGGCTTCACTGAGTCAGACAGCATCAATGCTCCCTGGCTCTCTTTGGAGCTGCCCAGGCTTGGGGAAGGTGGCAGGTGGGTTGGGGCTGGATGGCAGCAGGGTGTGACTGCTGCCTGCCCCCCAGGCATTCCGGACGGTGGAGATCAAGCGCTGGGTGATCTGCGCCATGATCGGCATCCTCACCGGCCTGGTCGCCTGCTTCATCGACATCGTGGTGGAGAACCTGGCTGGGCTCAAGTACCGTGTGGTGAAGGACAGTATCCTCACAGAGCAGTGCCTGCTGGCCAGCTGGGAGCTGGGGGGTCTCCTGGGAGCTGTGAGAGGGGTCATGGGAGAAGAGTGCAGCACTGCCTCACCTGGGTTTGGTGGCACAGACTCTGCTGATGAAGGTGCTGCCAAGTGCCCAGCTGCTCTGCAGGGCTGTGGCTGGGCACTGCTATAACAGAGGAGCTGTTTCAGCTGCCCTGGATGCTCTAAGTGCCAGGGGGCTTGGAGCAACCTGGTCTAGAGAATAGCATCCCTGCCCGAAGCAGGGGGGTGAAACTAGATGGTTTTTGAGATCCCATCCAACCCAAACCATCCTGTGATTCTGTGATATGCTGTGGTGGGAGGGATGGCACCCAAGCAGTACTGCTCTTTCCTTGAGCTGCTGCCCCAGACATCGACAAGTTCACAGCCAAAGGGGGCCTGTCTTTCTCCCTGTTACTCTGGGCCACCCTGAACGCCAGCGTGGTGATGGTGGGCTCCGTGATCGTCGCCTTTATAGAGGTAAGAGTTTGAAACAGCTCTGGGTTCTTTACATGGGCAAAGCAGGGTCATGTCTCCAGAAAACATGCAAATTTGTGTAAATAGTGAATATATTTCTGCCAGTTTGGCTCCTGGTAGCACCTGCTTCTCGGCATTGGCTCCAGCTGTGCTGTGGAGTTTCTCTGGGGCTGTCAGACTGCTGGGAGGTGCTGGCAGCCTGGGGCAGAGGCTGTGCTCCAGCCTTGGGCGGGGGTGCAGCTCTCTCTAGCCTTGGCCCTAGCTCAGCCTCTCTGTGTTGGGGGTACACAAGTACTACCAGAGACCAGTCTGGCTGCGTGCCTCTGGAGGACAACCAGAGACTGGGAGTCCCTATGGATCGCCCTAGTCCACGGTGTTTTCATTGTGGCTTTGTTCTTACTCTCCCTGGCCACCAAGAGTGACCCTTCTGCAGCTGTGACACAGGGAAACACCTGAGAGTCCCCAAGAACCCAGCCAGCTCCTTTTCCCTGGCACATTTGCCTTGAGGAAGTGGGTGCCTTCCTCAAGCCCATCTCCAGAGCCTGTTGATAAGCTTTGGCCTCATCTCAGAGCCACCCTGAGGGTGTGTAGGGTGTGCCCTGTGCTGAGAGACAGGGGTAAGGTGGCCAGTGTGTCTCCATCCTGTGTGTGACAGCTACTCATGCTCTCCCTGCTCCCTACAGCCCGTGGCAGCTGGCAGTGGCATTCCCCAGATCAAATGTTATCTCAACGGTGTGAAGATTCCACATGTTGTTCGCCTCAAGGTAGGAAGCAGGAGGTGGTGGGATGGCTTGAGCACCTCATGGGGTGGTCCTTGCCCATGTTGTGGCACAGCAGGAGCTGGCAGGAGCTCTCAGCTCCATAGCTGTTTCCCCCCAGTGCCAAGAGGTTAAATGTCCTGCCCTGGGACCAGCAGCTGGCACTGGGAAGAGCAGCTTTGGGTAATTTTTTGCTCTGGCCAAGAAGAAAATTGATCAAACTCATTGCCACAATCGGGGGCTGAGAATCACAAGTTCCTTGGGGTCGCTGGGTCTGTGTCCCCTGTGGCTGCCATGGTCATGTTCCTTGTGCCACCCCTGTGACGTGCTGTGCCTCTCTGTTTTGCAGACGCTGGTGATCAAAGTCTGCGGAGTCATCCTCTCGGTGGTTGGTGGCCTGGCTGTTGGGAAGGTGATGTGCACAAACTGCTCTCTGACATGCTGCTGCCATGTTGTTCCCCACTGCTGGCACATGTGTCACAGCCTGACACCAGCCCTGTGCTGGGGACAGGGAGCTGGGGGCCCTGAGGTGACTTGCAGGTGTTATTTCCTGGTGTCAGCTGGTCAAGGTGACTGTGGTGCTGCCAGGCTTAGGGAGGCAGGAGAGCAGCAGGCTGTGTCCGTTGATGTCCTGGAGGAGACTTAGGTCCCAATGGGGCACCTTTCTGGCCTGCTGGCACTGGGGGCAGACAAGGGAAACACTTGTTTCCTTGGCTGGTGGGAACAGGAGGTGGCCACAGGAGCCACATGCTAGATTGAGGATTTCATAAAGTCATGGAATGGTTTGGTTTGGAAGGGACCCTAAAGACCATCTCATTCAAACCCCCTGCCATGGGCAGAAACACCTTTCACTAGACCAGGTTACTCAGAGTTCTATCCAGCCAGGTCTCAAACACTTCCAGGATGGGAAGGGGGAAAATGTCAAGGTCTTGTATTTCCCCAAGGGAAATCCTGCTATCCAGCTTTGGGGCTGAGAGCTGGTAAGCAGCATTCAACCATCCCTGGTTTTCCTTCCCTGATCTGACTCTGCTCTCTGGCCCATAGGAAGGACCCATGATTCACTCTGGATCCGTGATTGCTGCCGGGATCTCCCAGGGAAGATCCACGTCGTTAAAGCGAGACTTCAAGGTTGGTGTTGAGGTCCGCGGGGTTGTGCTGCAGGTGCCCCTTCTGTGCCAAACCAGGCTGTTCCCATTGGTGGCTTGGCATCATCCATGTGTCCACCCTAAACTCATGCCCATGGCCAGCCCTAAACCTGCCTTTGCTCTGGTGTTTCAGATCTTCGAGTACTTCCGGAGAGACACGGAAAAGAGGGACTTTGTGTCAGCTGGAGCTGCTGCCGGCGTCTCGGCTGCGTTCGGTGCCCCCGTGGGTGAGTGCCTTGGCTCTCTGGCACTGAGCAGTGCCTGCACATGGATTTTCTCAGGAGGTTGCTCCCACTTGCTTGGAGGAAGCTGCCAGGATCTGTGTAGGGCACTGCAGGAGTGTTCCTGCAAAGTGCCTGGCCCCTCTCCGAGTTTTCCTGCCATGCCATGCAGGTGTGGGAAGGGAGCAAGGCGATCATATGCCTCAGATCCCAGGTGTTGCCTTTCTGGGATGGAGGATGGCAGTGGGGAGCTTTGCTGTGATCAGTACATCACTGATGGCTTGGTGGGCTTGCCTGGGAGGGGATTTGGGCAGAGTGGGCACACGGGCTGGGGTGAATCTTGGGTGCTTGGCTGATGCTGTGAGCCAAGGGGCTGTAGCATGTGCCCCTTGTCAAGGTGGTGTGTCTTGTGTTTGCAGGGGGTGTCCTGTTCAGCTTGGAGGAAGGGGCTTCCTTCTGGAACCAGTTCCTGACGTGGAGAATTGTAAGTGCTGGGAAGGAATAGAGTGCTGCTGGGCTCTGGTGTGAGGCATTGCCTTTTCCCAGTACTCCAGCAAGGAGCCATGGGTAACCCATCCTGGCGAACAGTGTCCCGGTTCCCCTCCTGTGCCCTGATCCTCCGGGGCTGAATTTGGAGCTGGCTGAGCTTCATCTTGCTGCCAACTGCTTTTCAAGGGAGCTGCCTTGGGCTGTGCCCCAGGGCAACAGAGGCAAAAGGGGGAGTGAGCCCCTGGTCAGTGTAAGCTGCCCGAAGTGCTGCCATGGGGAATGTGGCCTTCTGTCCCCACCACACCATGGGCACCAAACCCTGCCCAAGGGCCTTGGGGGTTTGGGGTACTGCAGGGGGCACACGGTGAGGGAATGGGGCTGGAGGCATCTGGCAGTGACTCTGGGCTGCATCTCCTTCCAGTTCTTTGCCTCCATGATCTCCACATTCACACTGAACTCTGTCCTGAGTGTTTACCACGGCAATGCCTGGGATCTCTCCAGCCCTGGGCTTATCAACTTCGGCAGGTTTGATAGCGAGGTAGGCACAGGTATTCCCCATGTAGGGCTCTGGTGAGGGATTAGAAACAGCCCTTAACAGCTTTGGGGGCATCAATTTGTCTATAACATCACCCAGGGGCTGAAGCAAGCTTTGCCTTACAGGCTGTGGGGTCTGGCCAGATCCCAGCTCCACCAGCCCCAGCAGAATGAGTTTCTGGAGGCTGTGGGGTGTCCAGGGGAGACTTTGGGGCAGCTCTGGAAGCCTTGTGCCAGCACAGAGTTGTGCTGTCCCAGCAGTCAGTAACTGACTGCTGTGCTGCAGATGGGCCAGGAGATCTGAAACCCACTTCTTTCTTGCTTGCAGAAAATGGGATACACAATCCAGGAAATTCCTATCTTCATCTTTATGGGAGTGGTTGGTAAGAGAGTGCTGCTGTTTCAATTTGATTAGTCTGAATAATTTCGTCTGTTCTCTATCTGGGTCTAAAAAGCTTTGGCATCCAGTTTCCAGGGGAGAATGGGGAATCCATTAAATTCTGGAGCAGAGTCTGCTTATGGGGCTTACGCAGGGGTGAGAGATGGATCCTGGTCCAACCCTGGTAGCAGTCAAGCCCTTTAACCCGTGTTGAGCAGGGTCAGTGTGTTGCAGTCGTAGGCAGCCCCTTGCTCTCACTGAGCTGCCCTTATCCCCATATATTTGGTCTGTCCCTTGCCTGCCTGGTGTCAGCACTGTGACATTGGCCCCTGGCCACCTGCTGCTGGTGCCAGGTTCCTCTTGGTGCCAGGTCCTGGCTGGCTGTGGGGACAGTGTCCATGTGTCCTGGGACTGCCAGTCATGTTGGATGGGTTGTGGGTGATCTTCACAGGTTCCTTGTGTTGTAGGCAGCCTGGACCCTGCGTGTTGAGCTTTTCCTCTCTCACATTCGCAGGTGGGATCCTTGGAGCCCTGTTCAATGCCCTCAATTACTGGTTGACCATGTTCCGGATCAGGTAAGAGTTTACAGGTCATGAAGGGGATTGACATGGGTTGGCTGGTGCCTTCTGCATCCCCTCAAAGTGGCATTCCCAGATGGAGCAAGGCTGTAATCTCACACTTAATGTGAGCAACAGAAGCTCCTGGAAGAATCCACATGCATCTCGCTGCTGTGGCCAAGGCTGTGACACACAGCATCTCACCACTGCTCTGACCCTGCCAAGTACTTCCCTCCAGTGACTGGCAGGCCCAGAGATGTGCAAACACTGCAGACCTGACTGTCATGTGCTTTCAGAGGAGTGAGAGAACAGAGAGAGCTGCTAAAGCCAGCGGAGCCCAGTCTGGCCCAGCCAATACGTGTCACTAGCTTTTCAAGCAGCAGGGCAGCCTGGCAGGGTCTGGGAAGGGAGCAGAAGCAGCTAGCCTCTCATATGCCTGATGTGACATGCCCAGCCAAGCTTGTGCTGATCCTGCCCACACCCCTGGGTGCCAACCTCACTCCTTTGTTCCCTTCACAGGTACATCCACAGGCCCTGCCTCCAGGTGGTTGAGGCTATGCTGGTGGCAGCAGTGACGGCGACCGTGGGATTTGTCATGATTTACTGCTCGAGAGATTGCCAGCCCATCCAGGGGAGCTCTGTGGCATATCCTCTGCAGGTAGGACATGCTACAGAACAGCATTCAGGGTGGGGGGCACCCTGAGCCTGGGGTGCTGAGCAGGGAGACGAGACCCTGCTGGATTTGGGACTCTGGACCTTGCAGTTGATGCCCTCAGTGCAAACAGAGCTGGAGACCCAAGGATGCTGTAGATGTCCTGCCCAGAGCTGCCTCCTCACTGGCACACATCTCCCAGCCTTCCCTGCCACTTCTAACTCCTTATCTTCCCTTTTCAGCTTTTCTGTGCTGATGGAGAGTACAACTCCATGGCCACTGCCTTCTTCAACACACCTGAGAAGAGCGTCGTCAACCTCTTCCATGACCCTCCAGGTCTGTGCACCTGGGGAGTGGAGCCTTGAATGTGAGCAGAGAGGGGCTGGGTCTATGCAAGGTGGCCAGTGTGACCACTCCTGGGACAAGACAGAGGATGATCAGCCCATGAGGGCTTTACAAAACACTGTGCTACAGTGGTGGAAGGAGGAGGGATGGGTGCTGTGCCTGGTGGCACCTCTGAGCTTGGCCAAAGGACTGTGATGTCAGGAGACTGTGGGGCCAAGGGCCTGGTTTTGTTTGTGCACGTTTGCAGGCTGTGTTACTTCTGAGCTATGTGGGAGCATGTCTTGCTGTCTGTCTGGAGTCCGTTTTGGAAATGTTCCTGAATGTTTTCTTAATTAGCAGGGCCACTTGCCCCAGAATGACTTTACCTTCTGGGCAGGTTGCGGAGGTGGATCTTGGGGTTTGGATTTGCTTGAGAAATGTGGTTTGGTTCCCAAGTTCCAGCTCCATTTTTCTCGGACCTGGTGTAACCCCAGCGTCTCCTCTGCCTGTTGTTGAGTCTGAGTTCTGTGCCCAGCTGCACATGGGGGAGTAGCAGAGAGATCCTCAGCCCAGAGGGTGCAGCTTGGCCACCTGCAGCCAAGAGATGACCATCCTGTGTCTTGGGGCTACTCCCTGCAGTGCTGGGTCCTCCCTGGCTCAAGGCTTCTGTCTGTGAAGGAGAGGTTGCAAAGTACTTGTTTAAACTAGACTGGGCTGCTCAGCAATCCCAAAATAGCACTTGGCTGGGTCAGGGGGTCGGCACGGTCTCACTGGGATGGCACAGCCTGTGCTGTGGGACAGCCTGGTACTGGTTGGAGCAGCCGTGGGAGCTTCAGGATGGGAAGGAGTTTGCAAGGACCTGCCCTGCTCAGTTGATCCCAAAGCTGGCAGTCAGACCTCTGTCCTCCCAACCTTGTCCTCCAGCCCTGGCAGTCCCTCCCTCGGGGCTTTGAAGTTCATCATGAGACGCTGGGAGGGGATGGAGTCATGAGATGAAGGAATGGGATGTGAGGGCTTGAGATGGCACTGGCTGGCTGGTGGGGCCCTGAAGGGGGCAGAAATAACCTGAAGAGCGGGTTTGAAAGGCCTCTACTGTCAGGGCAGGAGGTGCAGCCTGAGAAGAGGGGCTCTGGCTGCTGGGAGTGTGTCATGGGGCTGCTGCTGCCTTGATCCATGGTCACAGCCCATGTGTCCCCGGGGCTGCAGGACCAGCACTGACTCTGTTCTGTCCGCACCCCAGGTTCCTACAACCCCATGACACTGGGCATGTTCACCCTGATGTATTTCTTCCTGGCCTGCTGGACCTACGGCCTGACGGTGTCTGCGGGGGTCTTCATCCCCTCCTTGCTGATCGGGGCAGCCTGGGGGAGGCTCTTCGGCATCTCCCTGTCCTACCTGACCAAGGGCTCGGTGAGTCCTGCCTGGGAAGCCTGGCACCCAGCTCTCCTCCCTCACTGCTGGGCTTGTGGCCCATGCAGGCAGTATGCCTGGAGCTGGCTGAGAGCTCCGTAGTGGGCTGGCTGTTCACTTGGGTCTGGACCTCCCCACACCCCAATGGAGCCCTGCCAGCAGCTGAGATGTTCAGACAGCCTCAGGCACCTCTCCCCACTTTGGAGGAGGTTTGGGAGCCAGGACTCTGCTGACTATCTCTGGATGCCCTGGAGCTAGCAGGTGACTCGGCTCCTTCTCTCTCCTGTGCTCAGATCTGGGCTGATCCTGGGAAGTACGCCCTGATGGGAGCTGCTGCTCAGCTGGGTGAGTTCCCCATGGCACAGTGTTGGTTGGGTGAAGGTGTCAAAGCACTCCCTGCTTCCCTAACACAGCTTCCTTCCCAGCTGCAGCCCAGCCTGGCTGTCAGCTTCCTAATCACCCTGCCAAGCACAGGCAGCGCTGGGGTACCAGTGAGGGCTGGGCTCATCCAGTGCACCCCTGGGCAGGCAGTCCAGGATCACTGAGAGATTCAGGGGCCTCAGGTGTTCTGTGATGCCCTTACTCCGTGTTTCCTTGCCCTTCTAAACCCCCCAAACCTTCTGGGTGCCTCTGGCAGGTGGGATAGTGCGGATGACGCTGAGTCTTACAGTCATCATGATGGAGGCAACAGGCAATGTCACCTATGGCTTCCCCATCATGCTGGTGCTGATGACAGCCAAGATTGTGGGAGACTACTTTGTGGAGGTGAGGGCTGGTGTACTCCCCAGGACTGTGGGTCAGGGCTGGTGGTGATGGGGCGCCATGGGGTGCCAGAACAGGCATGTGCTTGCTCTGATGGATGAGCTGCTGCCTGGCTGTGCCCCATGGCATCTCACCAGGCTTCTCCTGATGGTTTGGCTCTCATTGCAGGGTCTCTACGACATGCACATCCAGCTGCAGAGTGTCCCTTTCTTGCACTGGGAAGCCCCAGTGACATCCCACTCCCTCACAGCCAGGTAGGTTGGCTGGGCATTGCTGCGACAGCAGCTTTTGGACCACACTGTTGGCCTGAGCTGGGAGTGGAGGTGGTGACATTTTGGTCCCAGGAGCCTGCTGTCCCCTGGTGCCAGATGCCCAACTCCTTCCATAACAGGGATGTGACCTGCTGTGCATTCCTTCCTCTTTCCCTGGCAGGTTTTGGGGTCCAAAGAGGCACCAGTGCTGAGGAGTCATGTATTGGGTGGGATATTTAGGGTGTGAGGGTGATGAGGCCCTGGCACAAGTTGCCCAGAGAAGCTGTGGTTACCCCTGGATCCCTGGAAGTGTCCAAGGCCAGGTTGGATGGGGCTTGGAGCAACCTAGGATAGTGGAAGATGTCCCTTCCCATGGCAAGGGGTGGAAAAAGATGAGCTTTAAGTTCCCTTTCACCAAACCAGTGTGTGATTTCATGACTGTGTGTGTGCTGCTGTGGGGCTGTGTTTCAACCGAGCCTTCCCTGCAGGGAGGTGATGAGCGCTCCTGTCACCTGCCTGCGGAGGATCGAGCGTGTGGGCACGGTTGTGGACATCCTCAGTGACACCTCCTCCAACCACAATGGCTTCCCTGTGGTGGAGAGCAACCCTGACACCACACAGGTGGGCTGGGAGCCCCTGGGAGCAGCTGGGGCTCCATAAGGGCTGGCTGCAGTGTGGGACCCTCACCCTCCCCAGCCCATCTCACACACGGTGCCCTATTGCAGGTGGCCGGACTGCGGGGCCTGATCCTGCGTTCCCAGCTCATCGTCCTGCTGAAGCACAAGGTGGGTGATGCTGCATGGAGACTGTTTGGGTCGTGTCTGAGGCCCACTGCCCATGTTCCAATTCTGCTTCAGGCCCCTTGCTCAGGAGGAGCTGGCAGAGCATCCCTGTCATCTCCCTCAGCTCACCCAAGGGAATGGTGGGTGCTGCCATTCAGTGGTGGGGTTACCCCAGCATCATCCTGCATGCCACTGGGCTCACAAACTCTGAGTGAGAGGGAAACAGGCTGTGCTTCTGCAGATGGTCCTTCTGTCCCACACTCATGCCCTTTTCCCTCCCTGCCCCTGTGCATTGTCTTGGTGCCTGTGAGCTCTGCAGGATAGTCCCTAGCCATCTCTTTCCTCCCAAGGTTTTTGTGGAAAGGGCCAACCTGAACCTGGTGCAGCGGCGGCTGAAGCTGAAGGACTTTCGGGATGCCTACCCCCGCTTCCCCCCATTCAGTCCATCCACGTCTCCCAGGACGAGCGCGAGTGCATGATTGACCTCAGCGAGTTCATGAATCCCTCGCCCTACACCGTGCCCCAGGTAACGGCCAGGGACCCCTCTGCACAGCTCCCCAGGGATCAGGGTGGGCGATGGGTGCTGGTTGTGTTTGCTGTAGCCCCACCAGCCCCGCTCTGCCTTGCAGGAGGCATCTCTGCCGCGGGTGTTCAAGCTCTTCCGAGCCCTGGGCCTGCGGCACTTGGTGGTCGTGGACAATCGCAATGAGGTGAGTCCCTGCTCACTGTGTCCAAGCAGCCTGGGCTCCTCCAGGGGACAGGGACACGCTGTGCCCACATCAGGTTGAACCCCATCCCTTTCCTGGCAGGTGGTGGGAATGGTGACCCGCAAGGACCTCGCCAGGTACCGGCTGGGGAAGGAGGGCCTGGAGGAGCTCTCGCTGGCACAGACATGAGGCAGTGTTGCCCAGCAGAGATGTGCCCTGGCCTTTGGAGCTGGGGACCCCCTTTTTCAGGAGGTCGGGAGAGGACTGGGCCGGTCTGTGCAGTTGTCACAGTGCCTGGAGCACTGGCATGGCCGTGCTGCCCCGGCCCTCCTGCCCATTGCTGCCTTCCCATGTCTACTGCCTCCTCTTGTCACCCCTTCCTCTGCTTCCCCGAGGGATCAAAACTCACCCTTGGCTCTGTTAGCTCCTGGAGTAGGCTCTCCCTGAGGGTTGGGTGAAGGCTGGAGTGTTCCACGGCAAGCAGGAATGCCCTCCTGAGCTGGGCACAGTCCTCTGACAGGGCACTTGGCCTCCATTGCCTCATCCACTCAGTCTGGGCTGTCTGGGCCTTACCCCTGCCCTAGCTCAGGCTGCAGGGCCTGCGAGGGGAGCAGAGGGGACATGATGGGGTTCACTCCTGCCCCCAGGCCCCCGCTCCCTCCTGCCCTGTGGCCCTTCTGGCTGGGTTGGGTTGAGCTCTGGGGTTACCTCTGTGCCCCTTAGGACTGAGGAGGAGGACGTGCCCTGCTTGGCTGTGCAATAAAAGGGCTCCTGTGGTTCTGCAGCTGCCGCCTCTGGCTCTTTCTTGGCTTCCTCAGCCACTCTGACCCCAACCCATGTGTGGGGAGACACCCCTGGGATTTGGGGCAGGGATGGGGAGGGGAGAGCTGCCTGCGCTGGGGCGATGTTGGTCCTGAAGCCTGTGCCCTTCTTCCACTCCTGCACTCCTCCCAGCACTGCTGCTTCCACACTGGGATCCAGAGTCACTCCTGGGCCATGTTCTGGCCCTCTCCAGCAGCCTGGGCCCTTCCAGGCACCCCAAGCCCCACCACCAGTCCTGGATTTGGTCAGGGGGTGGGAGAAAAGCCAGCCCTGGCACCTCACTTTCCCCATCTCCCCCCATCCTTGCTCCTCTCTTTGGCATTGCCCCGGCCCTGGGACTGCCCCTTCCTCACTTGTACACGGGCAGCCTGGTGCCTGGAGAGGATTTTGACTGTGGGATCTGTGCTGAAATAAAGTCTGTTTGTACTTTTATTGTGGTGCTGCCTGTCTCTTGCTTCCCTTCTTCCCTTGGGGCTACTGTCCAGGCTCAGGTGTCCCCTTGGGGATGAACTGAGCCCTGTCCCCCTGCTACTGCTGGGAGGGCACAGGCTTGGAGGGGGGAAGCTGCAGCGTGGGTGCTTCCCCCCCGGCAGGGCTCAAGGCAGGGGGTGGCTGCCCCTTCCCGGCTGTTTTCCCCTTTCAAGCCCAACAAAAAGCCACCACAAAGCAGAGAATGCCTGGGCTGGGCCCTGGTAACAGCCAGTTCTGGTGGTGGGGCTGTGGGGAAGAAGGGCCAGCCCTGCTCTCCCATGTGGGTCCAGATCCCAGGGGGGCTGTAGGGCACAGTGGATCCCCAAGGCAGTGATAGGTCCCCCCTGGGTGCTGAGAGCCAGCAGCTTTATGAGGCCCCGTGTCGCCCTTTGCCCCAGCGTGGCTGAGATAAGGGGATGGGATCCACCGACTTGGGCCGCTGAGTAAACATGGGCTGCTGGCTCTGCCGGCACTGCGCTTCCCTCCTCTTCCCCCTGCTGCCAGGGCAGCCAGCAGCCCCTGAGGGTCACACCAAGCTGTGGCCCTTTGTCACTGGCAGCAGGGACACCACAGTGGCGGGTGGCAAAGGACACCACATGCCTTAGTGCCTGGCGGGAGTAATTTATTCACTTGTCCCATCACCGGCTCCGACCCGGCAGCTCCAAGTGCCCCGGCGCTGGCACTGGGGCCACCAGGTTTATCATTAACCTGGTGGCACGTGGCGGGACCTGGGGCCACAGTGGGGTCACAGCCCAGCAAAGGGCTCAGCCTCCAGCCCCGGGCGACCCGGCAGCTCCCGCCCAGTGCACGGCAACTCTGGCCCTGGCTCCACTGTCCAGTTGGCCAGCAGGTCGCTGAAGTCGGGGGTGCCGGTGTGGAGGAGGCTGGCAGGGCCTGGGCTCGGCTCTTTCCAGAAGGAGGGTGGCAGCTTCCTGCGGTGCATGGGGGTGATGTGGCCATACTTCCTCTCCAGCCGCTGTGTCTTGCCGCCGGCTGCCCGGGCAGGCAGGCACCGATGCACACCGTACTCGAAGAGCTCGGCCAGCGGCCCCAGCCTGTGTGTGGCCCCCGGGCTGCCCCGTGGGGCCTCGGGCACGGCCTCGACGCTCCGGGGTGAGCCGCAGTCCTCGGGCACGGGGCAGCTGCTGCTGGCCTCCTCCCGGCTCCGCTGCTGCCCGAAGTAGCGCTGGATGTCACAGCTGATGAGCTCCGAAAACTTGAGGAGCCGCAGGGTAGTCTCAGCAGTGCTGGAGACACTGGCCAGCCCTGGCCTCTCACTCTCCTCCACTCCTTCCACTTCCTCCTCCTCTTCCTCCTCCTCTTCCTCCTCCTCTTCTTCCTCCTCCTCCTCGGAGAGGTCGGGGAAGTCAGGTTCAGGGTGCATGGACAGCAGGAGGCTGTGTGGGAAGGGTGAGGGCAGCCGCAGCTCGGCCAGGGGCTGGATGACACCCGCAGCCATGTCAGCGCTCAGAGGCACTCTCGGGACTCACTCTGCAGGCAGGGACAGCAGGGTCAGGGTGACACACCCTGGCACCAACCCTGACCCACTGCCTGGCAGCCCTGAGAAGGCAGGGGACCATGTTGTGCCACACTATGGCCAAGGTGGAGCTGCAGGGATGTCCCCCACAAGTAGCAGGATGTTGGATGTGGGGCATTTGGAATGTCCCCACCAAGCCATGGGAAACAAGGCAGTGGGATGTTCCTCCTGGGACATCCCCACTGAGCTTTGGGATAGCAGGCAGCAGGGGTGTCCCCACCAAAACAAGGGATGTGGGATACTGGGAACACAACCCTGAGTCATGGGACATGGAGCAGCAGAGATGCCGTTCCCCAACAAGCAATGGGGACAGTGGGGATATCCTAACTGAACCCTGGGACATCAAGCAACAGGGACATCCCCATCCAGCCATGGGATGAGGAACAGTTGGGATGTCCACCTGAATTCATGAGATGTGGGACAATAGGAACATCCCTAAGTCATGGGGTGTGGGGGCAGCAGGGATGTTTGCAGTGATCCGTGGGACAAGGATGTCCACATCAAGTCATGGGATGTAGGGCAGCGGGGACGTCCCCCAGAGCTGTTGGGCAGAGGCATGTTCCCCTTCACTCCGAGGCTGCACAGGGAGGTGAATGGGGTTCAGCACTGACCCTGCCACTCTGGGCTCAGCACCATCGAGCCCCATGCCCTGCCCACACAATGGTCCCACGCGTTTTCCTGCAGCAGAGTGAACCCACCGCCGCCCTGCCCTGCCCTGCCCTGCTCTGCCCGGCTCTGGCCACGGCTGGGTCTCGCTGAACCAGATGTGGCCCCTTTGTAGCTCGTGCTATCTGTGCTGAGGGGTCGCCAGCCCTGCCTCGCTGCAGGACACCCGTGGCCATGCTGAGAGGGTCTCAGAGCAGGGAACAAATCCTGGAGAACCAGACCTGCTCCTGCCACATCAAGCGTGGTATCGGGCCCTGCACCCAGCCTTAGATTGTCCTTGCCATCTCTGTGTGTCCCTCTTTGTGCGGTCCCCACCGCGGTACCCCCGGTCCTGCCTCCGTGCTGCCCCGGGGTGGCTTGTGAGGGGCTCATCCTCCCGAGGCAGCGCACCCCTCCGTGCTGCCCCGGGGAGAGGGGAGCGGGGACACCCCAGCCTGCCCCGCCGCCACCCTCAGCCGGAGAAGCCCCCTGGGCCGGAGGGCATCCCCGGGCCGAGGCTCCACACTCACCTTGGCGCTGCCGCCCGGCCATGCATAGGCTCCCGCGCCGCTCCCCCTGCCCGTCCCTCCACCTGGGCCTGAAGTATTTATAGCGGAGCAGCGAGCTGACGGCTGGCAAATATTTGGTAGCCGTATTGTAATAGTAGACTCGGTAAACAGAGCTGGGGTTTGCTTTAGCACCCAGCAACGGGAGAGCGGCGCGGGGAGGGACGCGGGGACGGAAGGCAGGGCTCACCTTAATGGTTCACTAGCCAGGGGATTTTCAAGTGTTGTCCCTGTAAATTCACCTATTAAATCGGCAGCCCCAGCTGCCAAACTGCCCGCACACTTGTGCCGAGGGCTCTTATCTCCCTGCTGATTGGAGGCGAAATCAAGCTTTGTCAAATAGGCGTAAAATTAAATTTCATGCTATTTTGACTCCTGGAGTAGGGATCTTCTGAAGAACATACTGCGTATCGAGTGATGCCTCTGCAAACAGGGGCTGCTGCTGCAGTGGGCAAAGCCTCTCTGTGGGGTCCCCCCAGGTGCTGCACCACCCTCATGCAGGTTCAGACCACTCATCTCCGGTCTTGTGTCCCTTTGAGTTGGATGTTGGGCTCCCTGACCAAACCTGGGAAAGGTTTTGGAACCTGTGGATGCAAAGGTAGACGTGCCATGTGGAGAGTGGCCAGGCCAGCCCCAGGGCAGGGGCAGCAGGTGGACAACAGCATTTTCACCGTGGGTGCCCTGTGTCTGTGCTATGGCCTGTGGCCATTATGGCCCACACAGCAGCTCCCCTGTGAGGACAGGGCTGATGGCAATCAGCTCAGGTCCCAAAGAGACTGTGCCAGAGGTGCCATTTCTGCCTCGGCAGCAGGACTTGCCAGTGGAATTGTCTGGGACAGCAGAGAACACAGCCAGGGGACACAGATGGCTGGGGGATGCTGGGTGACCAGGGACACAGGATGGCCAGAGGACACAGGACAGTTTGCCCCTGACAGCTGGAGGGCACAAGATGGCAGGGGCCTGATACAGCAACCAGACACTGTCACCAGTGTTGGGGACATTCAGGGAGTGGGACACTGGCCATTGGGCTGGGGGACAGCCCAGCCCTGCTCCAGAGCTGCCCTGCTCTTCTGTTTCTGGGGTGACTGCACATCCTGGTCTCTCTCTCAGAGCCCTCCCTGCCCCCTGCCCTGAGCACTCTGCTCTGAGCTGTCCCCAGTGTTGAGGTGAGGTCCCCAGCTCCTGGCAGGGTGCAGCACTGGGGAGGAGAGTGTCCCAGCCTGGGCAGCGCTGTCACCCAGCCGCTCCCCGGGTCGGCAGCCCTGGGGCTCCCTGCGGGGGCAGAGCTGGGCGCCGGCACCGGCTCTGCAGAACTCCCTCTCTCCAAACACTCACAGCGGCAACGCCGGGCGGGAGCAGCAGCCACCCGGGCACTGCTGGGCAAACACGGCGGGTGGGAGCTGATAAGCCACGGGCACTCTTCGGTCTGCTCTCTGACGTCACCCATTGTCACCCACCCGCCCGACATGGCTCGGCATTGGCACAGCTTGGCATTGCCACTGGCTTCATCCCGAGGGACCAGCCTTGGGAGCCAGACAGCCACTCTGATTGCACCACCATGATCTCCAGAGAACGGCAGCTTCCTCTGGTGTCCCCATCCCGCTCTGCCCCAGACCCTCTTCCTGCAGTGCAGGAGATGGGGAGAGCTCCCGTAGCCTCTGGGCCAGTCTGGCCGGGAGGAAAGGGCTGCACTGTCCCTTTGCCCAGGTGGGAAGGGTCTGGGCAAACTGGTGAGGGGGAGTCCAGGCGTGGGACAAGGTGTGGGGAGCACATGACTTGGCTGCTGGCTCACAGAGTTGGGAGTGATGAAGTGTCCATCCTCTATGGGAAGGTTAACGCATTTAGGAAATACCCAGGGCTCAACAGAACCATTCCAAGGGTGAGCAGGAGGGAGAGGCAATGCAGCAGGCTTGGGCATGTGGTTTGCACCCATTTGTGTGCCCAGGGTGGCCATCCCTCCTCCAAACTTTGCCAGGGCTGGGCATGAGGAACTCCGGACCCACAGGGAAGGGGTCTCCTGTTTGCAGAGACCGTCTCAGACCCAAGCAGGGAGGTCACAGACCCCACTTGAAGGCTGATTCTGCTCACCCGGGATGATGCAGCAGAGTGGGGTGGTGGCACAGCCCTGCCCGGGGCTGGCTCATGCTGCCTTTCCCTGAAAGCCAGCAGAGCTACGGGAAAACCAGGAGTGACTGTGGCAAACGGAGCATCCTGCACCAGGGTTCTGGCTCTAACCCTCGCTGCCTTCATAGCCCTGTGGCAGTGAAAAGAGCTGGTGGGATTTCTCTGGCCCAGGGAGCACCCACAGGGCAGCCGGGGCCTGGACCCGGGAGACCAAGGTGAAGAGACGACAGGTAAAACTCATGGGAGTGGTGAGAGCTGGAGCTCAGAATGCCAGACAGGGAACGCAGAACACGGCAAAGCTCTGCAACAGCCCAAGCTCCCCTGCAAAACCACGGCCTCATCCTCCCCCCGTAGCTGGGAGAGCAGCACGGACTGCCCACTCCTGTCCTATCCTGCCCTGTCCTGGGTCCTCTCCTGGCTCTGCCCCTGAGCAAGGGATTCGTCCCTTTGTCCATGCATTCATCCTGCCTCCCGGTGCTTCCGCCTGCCTCGGCCATGTGTGCTGTCACCGCAAACCCCAGGCAGGGGCTTTCCTCACCCCACGTTCCCCCTGCCCACATTCCCCACGGAGGCCCCGAGCTGCCACAGTGCGGTGGGGACGGGAGTGAGCGCAGCCCGGGCCTGCTCCGGCAACCAGCCTGGCCCTGGGGCGCCGCTGCGGCCTGGGTACTGCGCCCACGGCCGGCGAGCCTCGGAGCGGCTCTCGGGGCACCCAGAGCAGCGCCCGTGCTGGGGTCTGGCTGCACCGCGCCGGGGCCAGGACCGTGCTGGGGCAGGACCGCGCCGGGGGCAGGACCGCGCCGGGGGCAGGACCTTGCTGCGGCCAGGACCGTGCTGGGGCTGCCCCCTGACCGGCCCCCGACCGGCCCCACGCCCTCCCCCGTACCCTCCCCGCCCCTTCGGCACAGCCACGCCCATCTGACATCACATGTCCGTCACCCGGCCACGCCCATTCGCCCTAGCCCCGCCCACACACCCGCCCCGCCCCTCGGACCCCGCCCCCCGGCGGACTACCCTTCCCGTCATGCAGCGCGGCGCAGGGCGGGGCCGTTTCCGTTCAGCGCTCGACGCGCGTCGCCGCTGCTGAGGCCGCTGAGCCGCCGCCGCCCCAGGCCCCGGTCCCGGTCTTGGTCGGAGCCGCCGCCTCCGGACCGGCCCCGCCATGTCGGCCCAGGCACAGATGCGGGCCCTGCTGGACCAGCTCATGGGCACGGCCCGGGACGGTGAGTAGGGGCGGGCGGGGCCTGCAGGAAACGCCGCGGCCTGCGGCCGCCTCACCGCGCGGGGCCCGGCCCGGCCCGCCGCTGCCGCCGCTCCAGACCTGCGGCGCGATCCGTCCCCGCCCGCCCGGCTCCAGCCTCGGGGCGGCGGAGCGGGCCTGGGCCTGTCCGCGCTCGGGGCGGAGGGAGCCCGGGAGGGCCCGCGCCTGCCCGGCGGGGGTCTCGCCGCGCCCCTGGCCCCAGAGAGCGCCCGGCGCCGCCCAACCCCGCCGCTCCGGGCCCCGGCTGCCGCGGACAGGCTTAGGGCCGGCTCCGTGCACGCACGTCCAGAGGCGCGTAGGTAGGTGTGCCGGCCGCGCCGGGTGCTGTCCGAGACGAGAAATGGGACAGCCCGTGCAAAATACGGTCCCGCTGCGGTTTGTGTCTCCCTTCTGCGACTCGCTGGGTACTTAAATTCCCTTTGGCACGTTAGCAGGGCTGTCCAGGCACTTTGCACTTTGTTTCGTAAGTGAATAAGTGCTTTTCTTTCTCTGTGTATTGAGTTGCTATTGAATTGCTTCCCATATTTTTATTTCATACAAACTGAACAATTGTGGCCCCTCTATTTTATTTATAAAGGTTCAGTGTATCTTTGCCTGCCTACATCAATCTGCAAGGGAGTTGCAGAAAAGCCTCATGTTCATCGAGCCGTGAGTCACAACCAATTTTTAAAGCTGTTATAACAAAAAAAAAAAAAGTGTTTGCTTTTTTTCACAAGTAACTTTAAAAGTGTAGCTTAGAAAGAAAAAAAAATTCAGTAGACACAACATTATTCCTGGATGCTTGTGAATCCTAAACTATATTCATACTTTAGTATTACACATACCTGTGTCATATGCACAGATGAGCTTTAAAATTGTCACATACCATTACCACTTTGCCTTTACTTTTATGTATCATTCCCCTAACTTCCTTACTGCAGGTGTGGGCAAGAAAGCTTTTCCTTTAAAACTTTTCAACAATGGGCATAAAATTCTGCAGCTGAGGTCTTGAAGAATGCAGATGGGTATAGTATGTGTTGGAGCTCGCAGTGTGTATTGACTAACTTTGTTTCTTTTTTTATTATTTTTATTTTTGCTTTTCTGATATTGTCTCGTTTAAGTGGCTCCTGAGTGTAAAATGTCCTCTGAGGGTGGGCTGGGGGTGGGAAGCATGTGGTGTGTTCCAGGCCAGGACCTGCCAGCTCCTTCTTTGTAGGGCCTGGGAGAACACACACTGCCTAGTTGGGTTCCAAACCAAATGGACTGATGGCTCCATTATCACCTGAGCAAAGAGCAGTTGCCTGCAAAATTTGCCCAGTACAGCCCTGTTTTGTGATCTGATAGTGTGGGGTTTGGTATCTTCTGCCCATTCTTCACAAAAAAAAAAAAAGGGTGGAAAAAATAACAGGTTTTGGCTGGGAGCCAGCCTGTCTGTCTCCTTTTTTCTTCTGGCTGTGCTGCTTCTTTATATGGATGACAGGCCTTGGACATTGCTTGTCTTGCCAGCACTGTGTTTAACATGGTGTCCTGGATGAATAAATGCTAAAATAGTGTTTGTTGCCAATTATAAATGTTCCAGAATATCCTGTTACCCTCTAAGCTTCTTTATTTTTGACTAATTTTGGGGAGCAGGAGCACCAAGTATTTTAATCTGCATATTGAGGTGAAATGCTCATGCAGACAGACACCTGTGCTCTCCTGGTGTTCTAATGTCTCCTTATTTAAACCACACATGAATTTCAGGAGATGAAACCAGACAAAGGGTGAAGTTTACAGACGATCGTGTGTGCAAGAGCCACCTTCTGGATTGCTGTCCCCATGATATCCTGGCTGGAACAGTAAGTGTGTCCTCTGTAATAAGGGTTTCTGGTGAGGAGGATGTTGGTACAACTCTTGTCTGTGCAGGGTGGGTGACTTCTAGGAGAGATCAGGTTTTCTGTGCCCAGAAAGCAGTCACAATCCTAATTCCAGTTCCTTTGACCTATGTTTGGAACTGCTCTCACTTCTTAAAAAAACAAAGTCAGGAGCTTTCAGAATTCACCTGCAATGCTTTTTCTTTCACAATTCCATGTGAAGTCTTTCACTATCCCCTGGGAGAGCTTGAAATTTTTCCTGTGGTGGTTCCAAGCCTGTAGCTAGGCTGCTGCCCTGGTTCACTGTTTCTTCTTCAGGTTAGCAGGTGTTTTCTTGCTGCACTAATCCTTGGAGGTTTTAAGTCTCCTCTCTCCAGCCCTGATGGAACAGCAGCTTTTCTGTCATTATTGGGGTGGTGGTGGCAGGTCACAGCTCTGGCTGAGTGTTGGTTGTTTGCGCTGCTTGGTTGTTTGTGTCACTCTGCCTGACTGGTTTCAGACAGTTGTCTCAGCTCCTTTGCTGCTCCTTGTGAGCAAAGAGCTGGCCAGCATTCAAAGGTTTGGCTCATGTGCTACCTCTGAGAGTGTAAGGTGATGTGGGCTTTTAACAGTGAGCTCTTGTGAAGTAAATGTTCAGCTGAGGCTCCCAGATGAAAGCTGCAGCCTGGCTTTGGAAAAAGAAAACTGTGTGTGTCTTTTGTCACCATTGCTGTGTAACAGTCGCAGGATAGAGGTGACTACTGGCGTTTGAAATCCATCTTTGCCCTTGCTGTTTGCACAAAATACTGTGGCAATTCACAGTGTCTGTCCACTTAACCAGATTGTTTAAAGATGCTGTGGTTATTTATAGCCCTTCCTGCTGCTCTTTAGAGAGCTGACTGGACACAATGGGTCTCCAGCAAAGGGAGGGCTGGCACTGCTGCCCTTGCTTGTGTCACTGTCATAGCAGGACTGTGGCAGCACTCGTAGAAAGAGCTGTAGCAAAAGCTGTCTTGCCTCTTCTGGCAGATTTTCAGGAAGAGGGTAAATGGTGAGTTGAAGGTGTTGAACTAAGTCATGTGTGTCAGCTGATGCCAAAGCATGCAGGAAGTCTGAAGTATTTGGGTAGGTTGTGAGTCTTCTGGGCCAGAGAAGCACCTTGAGGAGTTTGTTTCTCTTGCTTCTATTGTTACTTGTCTTGATTGAGTTGTCCTTTCCATCTTGCTGTAGAGTTTGTGCTCAGAAACTACAGGAGTAGCTCCTGCACAAGTGATCTTGTGGATCACTCACATGATCACGTGGTGGCCTTGAAGTGGGCGTGGAGCTCTACATCTCTGTCAGCAGGTTCCTGGGGGCAAGAGCAAGTGTGTGTGCTCCAGATCTGTGTTGAAAGAACATGTGATGTCCAGGACAGGAACAGCATTTTAACTGTCAGTGCTGCCAGTACAGAATGAAACTTAGCTGGAATGTGCAGGCTTTCCTTGTGATCTCGGGCAGCTTCACTGGCATTTTGTGGTGCTCCTTTAAGGAAGAGCTGTGTGGGTGAATCTGCCTCAGCTGGGTGGGGTATATTCCATCTCTGGGTGTATTACTGGAGAAATCAGGACCTTGGATCTCTTGGAAGCTTCCAACAGATGCTCCAAGCCTTCTGGTGCTGGTTATGCTGCATCCTCCCCTGAAGGCATTGTTACTGCTGCATCCTTCCTGTGTGCAGATACTCCTTCGTGGGAGGCTGATTGAAGGCAGACAGGAAGCTGATCCCTTGGGTAGCTGTGCTCAGTGAAATGTGATGGAGTCCCACTCACTGACCTTCAGGTGCTGAGTAAGAGAAGAAGTCCAGATTGTAAGCAAAGCTCTGGAATACTCCTGAGAGCTGCAGGAGGCCTGTTGATGTTTGCTTTGTTTAGATGCACTAGTGTTCCTGATCATAAGAGCTATCATTTTAAGTTGGTTTGTTCTTGTGATTATTCTCCTTTTGGCCCCAGAAACTTGCCTAAACTTGCCACTAAATAAGCTATAATGGTTCTCTTTGGTCTCTGTGGGTAAGGAGGAACATTCTGGGGGAACAGAAGGTGGTTTAGTGAGCCCATGCGCTGTTACGAGGGACCTTGTCATCCACATCGTTCGTGGTGTGTACTGTGTTCTCTTTGCAGCTCATGGAAGCATATTTCTGTCAGTGAAAGGGTTGTAGCACTTTGAGAGATGGCATCAGCTGGCAATCCTCCTGAATTTCAGCTCCACTAAGAGGTGGATGGATGAGGCTCAAAGCTGCCCAGGTTGAACATAGCTTGGATATTACATCCAGGGAATTACTTGTGTCCCTGACTGGGAAATACGACCTGAAATCTGTAGGTTCTAGAACTGTTTTTTTGTGGGGCCAGAGGGTGTCTGTGCTTTCCTTTTTCACTTGGATGAAACTCTGTAGCTCTGATCACTATTAAAGCGTCTTCTTTGTGGAAATTTCATTTTGTGGTGAGTTAGCAGTTCAATGGAGATCATAAGAGAGACCTCAATGTGGATTTCTCTGCAGATGTAAGCAGGACTAATTATCAGTGACATCTAAATATCTCCAATCTTTGTGTGCTCGGGGAGTTAAATCTTTACCCAGGCTCTGTGGTTGCCTGTCCCACATACTTGTGCTGTAAACCAGCCAGTGTTGACTGGGGCAAGTGGTGTTCTCTGTGGAAGGGGTGACTGTTTGATGACAGCCCTCCCTGGGATAAGAGGGTGCTTTGTGGCAAAGGGCTTACTCAGGGTGGTCTTACCCTGAGTAAGCAATACCTGTGGAAGTTGCCTTTCACTAGAACATCTCAAAGGACGTGGAGGAAGATTTGAGGTTTGTATTTGGTGAGAACTGAATGTTCTCCCCTGAGTAAGAGGTTGAGGGATTCGTTGCCTGTTAACAAACAGGGAGAGGAACAGGGAGCACAGGGCTGTTCTGAAGTGGTCAGAATCCCTTCTCTGAAGTGGAGTTAGTGGCTCAGCTTGCAAGAAGAGCTCAGATAAGAATACTTATAATCTGTGATAATCACATCCAATACCATTATTTTCTACCTATCTTGGAAAGTGATCTCAGTAGAATGACCAGAAGAATGAAAGATGTGTCACATCATAGAAAGTTATTTTTGTGGTAAAATAACAGTAGCTCTGTAGCATTCTTTGAAGTGGCTTGCCTGAAGATGAACATGATCAAGCTCTAAAAGTACCAACATGCTTTTTTTGTAGATGTTAAATTTCTACCATTAGAGAGCTCAGCAGGAGTATTCTGGATACAGTGTCTGCTTCTGTAGCCTGCTGCCTGTGGCCTCCTGGTTCTGGTACATCTGAGCAAAATGAGGAAGGCTAAATAGTGGCAAGTCATGTGGATTTTTTTCCCCTAAAAAAGAAAAATCTAATAGTGGGCACCTGCTGAAAACTTGAGCATAACCTGGTAGAGTTAGCTTTTAGTTGTTTCATTCTGAGCACTGCTGTCTGAGTGAATTGTTTCACATAAGTGTCCCCAGCTTTAGTTTGTGATAGTCCTCAGGGATTCAGCATTTTATCGCAGTTCAGCTTTTTCTGCAGTTCACTTAGTTGACACCTGTTGTGCATGTTCAGGTTTGGGCTCCTGGGGACTCGTGGTGACTGAGAGAAGAGGATGGTGGGTTGGGGTGTTCCTTCATGCAATGACATGTACCCTGCCATTCCTACTGTGGCTCACAAGTAGGGCTTTTGTTATTTTGGCTTTCAAAATGTCATATTATTTTCCTACTCCGAGAGTAAGAGAAATGTTCTTTGTTATAAATTTATAATGTTGAAATGCAGCTTCCGTGCTTTGAGAGCATAATGGACTTTGGTTCATGTGGCTGTTAACTATTAGGTGGGAGAAAAAAAACCAAATTCAAATAGCATGGAGTGCAGTGGGAGGGAAGGGCAGCATGCAGGTCAGCTTTTTGGGAAGGGAGATGCTCTGAAGTCTCTCATTAAATGGGCTTATGTGTAGGACTTAGCTTTGCTGGGCAGGTTTTCAAATTCTAGGCTGCAGCTGGATGTGGGAAGGAGCTGGTTGTGGAATTAATAGTCTGTTGTTGCTGAGTGTGGGGTTGTGCATTTCTTCTGGCTGTAGCCCTTATTCCTTTAAGTCCTTTTGTTGTTGATAGGAGACATTCTCTGTGTGTCTTGTAATTTGGTATCTGTCATATGTTACTTGGGCTCATCCTGACACAGATGTGCATTTCCAGATGAGCTTTAAACAGGGTGCATGTGTGTTCTGCTGTGCTGTGGCTCCATGATAGAGGGTATTTGCAGTTGGTGCTTACTGAAGGCACCACCTCCCTCACAGCCTTTTCTGAGGCTGTCCTGGGACTTAGAGCAGGAGTAGGACTGGAATTAAAGAAGTTGGGATGTTTTAGTGTTGGTCCCAGAACATCTAGAAAAGGAGTTCTGGCAAGCCTGGGGTTCTTCTGGCTGATTCTGCTACTGACAGGTTAAGAGAAAGCTGCTCTTCATGAAAAGAGTTTATTTTGATATGATGCAGTTGGCAAGACTTAAGTACATGCTGCTTGTTGCCATAATGCAGGGTTCTTATGTGGGTTCTCCTTTTTCTTTGAACAGCGAATGGACCTGGGAGAATGTACAAAGATCCATGACTTGGCTCTGCGAGCAGATTATGAGATTGCAAGTAAAGAGAGAGACCTGTTTTTTGAGTTGGATGTAAGTATGAAGAAATTTTAGTTACTTTTATGGAAACTGCTTCTTGAAGTTACTGGGGTGAACAGTAGAACTCAGTGGCCATTTCAGCTCATCGTGTTATTTTTGATGTGTTACCTGTCCAGAATGTGCAGCCCCTTCCTGAATGTCAGCCTGACTGCTGACTTGAGAATGTAGAAGTAATTATGGCCTTTGCCATCCCATTAGCCCAGCTAGCTGGGAGACTCCCTGGCATTCCTTGCACCCCACACCTTCTGCTCTGTACCAGGTCATCATAACCTTCTGCCCTGTCCCAGAAAGAGATTTAACATTAAAAGCCTTCTGCTCAGTAGTTTAACTTTTGTCAGATTTAGCTTTCATTTCACCTTTCTGTGATGGAACAGATCAAGGGAAAGCACATTTCTGTCTTTCCTTTTCATGTTACTCCAGTGCTTTTGTCTTTGCACCTGTTGTTCCTGCATAGGAAGGAAGTTCAGTGCAAAGCTGTGTTGATGTGAGCATCCTGTGATGTGTCAGAGTAAAGGAACTGGGTCAGGTTTACAGGGCAGGGGTCAAATGTTACTTGTTCTGCAAAGTGCCACTTTTTTTCTCAAAGCATCTGTTCTTGAGGTTGTGCATGATACAGGGATTGCAAGCTGTTGGCTGTCAAAGCTGCACCTGACATGGAGAGCACCTTTAACCATAATTCTTTGTCTGGTCATGCAGGCAATGGATCACCTGGAATCCTTCATTGCAGAGTGTGACAGGAGAACAGAACTGGCCAAGAAACGCCTGGCTGAGACACAGGAGGAGATCAGTGCTGAAGTGTCTGCAAAGGTATTGGTCTCTCATTAGACATTGGTTCTGAAAGACTCTGTGGGAGCACAGGTGCTCTTGTTTCTCTGACACCAGTGATACTGGGGAGTTAGGCTCCACAGAGGATTTGGGGATTCCAGCCATCCTCAAATGCTGCTCTGGCTGTTCTGGAGACAAACTTACACAGGACCATGCACTCTAAAAGAGATTCCTTTGGCATGGAAATAAAGCATATTGGTTTCTCCCCGATGCTTTTAAACATTATCATAATAATTTAGAATAGTAAACCCATCCCATGATTGTTGTTTCATTTAACAAAAGACCATAGAGTTTCCTCTTTGGAAACTTGCTTAATTGGGCCAATACAAGACATTTTTGAAGCTGCCTTTGTGGACTCTCTGCTGACCTCTAAGCCAGAAATGACTGGCAGATCATGATCTCTCCACATCCAGCTTCTCTCTCTGCCACGTGTCTGTGACTGCACTGAGATTGGTCCACCAGTCCCTTTTGTTGGGGACTTTTGGAGATTCATGGTCATCTTGCAACAACTGATTTTGTTAAACAGTGTTACTTAAAGAAAAAGGAAAAGTTGTGCTGCAAGCTTTATCACATTTTTGTCTTACTAAAAACTAACTATTCTCTTCAGGCAGAGAAAGTACACGAGCTGAACGAAGACATTGGAAAACTCCTAGCTAAAGCTGAACAGCTGGGAGCTGAAGGAAATGTTGATGAGTCTCAAAAGATCCTGATGGAAGTGGAGAAAGTCCGAGCGAAAAAGAAAGAGGCAGAGGTATGGTGTTGGCTCTCCTGTGAGTTGTCACAGGGGCCTGGGCTAGGCTGGGTGGCTCCTACCTCTGCTCCTGTGTGCCAGCACCTCCCTTTCCAGTTCCAGCTATGTGCCAGCAAACAGTTGGCAGTGTGGTGCGGTGGATGAAAAGCTTCTTACAAACTTTTATCTCGTGCAGAGAGCTGACTGGGGCGGGGAGGGCTTTGTCCTCTGAAATATTTGGTCACCAGTCCCTTGCAGGGATAGGCTGTCGGGTTGGCTGTGCCCACAAAGCGTTTCTGTGGCACCTCCTTTGTGCGAGGGTGGGTTTTGATTCTTCAAAGCAATTCTTTGCAGGGGTTTCCCTGGAGGGTTGTGACTATGTAAGGGTTCCCTGACATTTGTGTGGGTTTTCTTGCCTCCCTGTAGGAAGAATACCGAAATTCAATGCCTGCATCCAGTTTCCAGCAGCAGAAGCTGCGTGTGTGTGAAGTCTGTTCAGCATATCTGGGTCTCCATGACAACGACCGGCGTCTTGCTGACCACTTTGGAGGCAAATTACACTTGGGTTTCATTCAGATTCGTGAGAAACTGGATCAGTTGAGGGTAATCCTCTCTGTTTTAAACCTTCTCTTTGTAGTTCTGAAGACCTTGAACACTGTTATTAAATTAATACAGAATTCTTTACAGAGGGCTTGTGAAAGCTCAGAAATTTCCAATTGCTAAAGTCCCAAACATCAAATGGAGCTTTGTTTAGCCTTGTCTTGGGTTCTGTTCTGTCTTTTCTGGTTAACTAAATACGTACCCTTAGAATTAGTCAAACCAGACCACTGCTGTAATTTATTCCTTGGAGCATTGGTACAGTCATTCTCATTGACATGACTGAAATTTGTCACTCTGGGTCTTTTGGTTTTGAGACCTCTTAACGAAACGTTTGAACTGAAGTTTCACATGATTCTGTCAGTGAAAAGATCTTGAGTAGCTGAAGCCCTTAGGAGTTTTCTGAAATGATTTGTAATGGGTTGTGCTACTGGCCTTGCTTGCAAATGGAGACCTTTAGCTGAGTATGAGTTGTGATTCCTGTGCCTCACTCACAGTGTACTGAGGTCAGTGCCTCAACTGAAGAAAATGAGAACCTTGATAGAGATCTTGACTTACCACATAAAATGCGGTGAAATGGTTCTTCGTCTTGCTGTTGGAATGGTCTTCCTGCAGATCTCTGACCTTTTACTGTATGGCTGAAATGTGATGTGGATTTATTTTTTTTTCCCCTAGAAAACAGTGGCAGAAAAGCAAGAGAAGAGAAACCAGGATCGTTTGAGACGGAGAGAGGAGAGAGAACGAGAGGAGAGGATGGGCAGACGGTGAGTGGAACCTGGGAACTGGCCTGTGAAGTTGGTTTAGAAGTATCTGATTTCTTGTATGTGAGCACTGCAGGAATTCAGCATCTGCTTCTGGAGTGGCTGTTGGATGTGCTCCAGATGCTGTGTGAGCATCTTGGGATTCAGTTAAATATGAAAACAATACACAAACCTCCCACCTTAGAGTGATTGTACATGTATTTTAATCTCCATTGTGTGTCTGAAAGATGGGAGTTCTCTGTAGTCTTCATGCTTATATTGGCCTAATCCCTGTTTTAGGGAATCTGAATCTGGATAAAACACCCTCATCCACAGCATCTGAGTGGGGAAGTTTAAGATGAGTCAAGACTAGGTTTGCTCAAAAAGCACTAGTCATGCAGAAATTCTCAGGGTAGCCCTCCTTGCTTGGAGGTGACAACAGGCTGGTGTCCATGAGCCAAATAGTGGACTGCCTGTAACTTTTCTACCATAACAGTGACATGCTTTTGGCACGGGTTTGGCAAGCATTTCCTAAGGAAGCTGAGGGATCCCAAGGAGTGGCTGCTTCTGGTGGTTGTAGCCATGTGTGTCACCTGCTCAGATGTCTGTAATTCCTGAGCAGTGGGAGGGGTTGGAACATTGGTTTTCTCAGGACAAGCTCTTCTGCATCTTGCCAGCTGAACTGGAAAAACAATTTCTTCTGTACTTGAACTGAAGAGGCATCTTGTGTGTAAACAGCTCAGTTAAACAGCCTGGTGTGGGGAGGGTGGTTATTTGCAGGGGCAGGCAGAGGAAGTGGCTGGGTAGGAATGCAGTTCTCATTGTCACAGCATCTCCATGGTTACCTGGTGTGTTTCTCCTCATGTACTTCTTGCATCAAAAAGACCCCAACCTTGCTACCTGTGCAGAGCTAATTTTGACCCTCAGTCAGCTGAAGAGCAAGTTTGTGTGAGGCATATGAGATTTGTAAGTGCAGTATGCTCTAAGATGGTGCTGGCTCTGGCTATACATTGCTGGAATTGCTGACAAATAAATACCAGCATGAAGCAGTGTGGTGATTTTAGTGTATTATGAAGATGTGAGCCCCAAATTGTTATTCATTATCCATATTATTATATGCATGTTATGCATAACTCCAGTTAGGGTGTTTTATGTGGATTTTCTCTGGGAATTACTTGGTGTGATATGAAACCAGCAGTTCATGCTACAGCCTTCTGCTGAACTGTAACACTTTATGGAGAGCCTCACAGCTTTCTGGTATCCATGTAGCTTATAGTGCAGTTAAATTTGGGAGCTGCAGGATCTGGAACTAGCTGTTGAGTTCAGGAGTTAATCAAAAGGGACTGCTGTTGCTGCTGCTGTGGTCAGAGAGGTGGAAGTGAAACGGGAAGTGTCTTCCCATGCAGCTGCTTTGTTACAGGCTCTTCCAGATGCACAGCAGGATCCTGCTTATCTTGGACTCTGTTGGTCTCCATGGTGCCTCTTCTTCCTGGAGGTAATTTTTCTGTGAAAATTGCTCAACAGAACATTTCTTCGGGAAGAATCCTCTGGATCTCTCATTGATCCTCATCTCAAAATACTGGTTTTCTTTCTCCTGTGGTGTCTATGGTTTTGTTTTAGTGGTTTTTACAAAAAAAACCCATACCCTCAACTCTTAGGAGCTAAGGACCCTCTCATGTTGTCAGGCAGTCCATATGTGGATGCATCTGATGAGGGGGTTTGAAGGCTGCTTTTGAATGTTTATTTAAGGCTTCAAATAGGAAAGATTTAAGAACTGCATGGAGCTGGCCTAAAGTCTGAGTTCTTGCTGTTTCCACTGTGACATTACTTAATAGACTGTGGCTGGCCCTTGCTCTGCTCTGTGCAGAGGCACCTGTGTGCTCCACAGAAAAACTTGTTATGAAGGAGTCAGGAGTGCCGTACAGAGGAGGTCAAATTAATTGCCTCTCCAAAATGAGAACTTGGCCCAAGGGAGGACAATAGTTGTCCCAGTGGACACTCAGTGTCAGAACTGAGGTTAGATCCCAGATTTCTCAGTCCCTTATCTGCTGGGAGCTGTGCACACCATGCTCACAGGGGCATTTTTCCATCAAAAACTAATTGGTGACCTCTACCACCTTCCAGACGGCCTCTCTTATCTAGAGCTTCATACTTTAAGGAACCATAAGAAATGTTTCCTTCAGAACTCTGCTTGTAGTGTCCTCCTATACAGCATCTTCATGGTCTTTCTTCAGTAAGAAAAAAAAAGTATGGCTTGACTTTGGGAGTCTTTGGTGACTGACAGGCACTGTGACATCCCTGGAAACCTGTGGATTCCCTTGTGGAACTCTGCCTTTCACAGCTGTTAATAATTTGCCAATAAATTCTGATTCCACATGGGATGGGTGAACTGGATTGCCACCCTAGTGATAATAAACACAAGTCTTTTGTCTGATGTTGCTGGTGGCTGTTTGGTACCCAGTAATCTCCTAAGACCAGAATTCTGTGGCGAAGTGGCATGCTTGGAAGTGCAGACCTCCGTGTTTGCTTCCAGAGTACACCAGCAAACAAGTCTGGTGGAGGTGCCAAATGGACTTCCTTTGTGGTAAGCTGGACAAAAGACAGGTTATGAAACTCAGCACAAAATCTCTGTGATACAGGGACAAAAAAAAAGAGAGGGGAAAAAAAAAGAGAAAAATAGATTTGCTCAGCCTCTTGCTCCTGTGGACAGCAGTCTTCTTTTGTCTCCTGCTGTACAACGATTTAGGCTAGGAAGAAAAATGCTGTTTTGTTGGATACTTCCTGAATTCTAAAGTCTGGTTCTAGGGAGTGATTATCAGATTTTTTTGTGCATACCCCTGCTTGGATCATAGGTATGGAAGGGCAGCCAGGCTTTTCAGGGGATGTGGAAGAGCTGTTGTGGATGTGTGCACTGGTGGTTCAGAATAAAGTGATCAGGAGGAAAAAGAACATTAAGAACTTGGAGTAATTACAACCACCAAAAAAATCCAGCTGCCTGCCAGGCGTCTACAGGAGGTCCTGTTGCTGTCAGGTTGTGTTATGTGGGAATGGAGGTGTGTGGTTACTGCCTTGCTCTCCTGGTTTATCAGCTTTTCCTTCACCTGGTCATGTGTGTTGCCTCAGTGCATGGTTCATTTTTAGACTCTAAGTTCAGCTCCATCTTGTTTACACTCCTACCTGGATTCCTTTCTAAATTTAGGGGCTTTTTGCTTTCTACCATGACTGAACAATCCTATTTCATTGTGAATAAATGTCAGTGCATCATGGTTTTCTCAATCTTGTCTTATCCAGGCATGGTTTTAAATGGTGTTATTAAAATAGATGCTTCTCTATTGCTTCTTAAATTTGTGTGTGTGTAGCTTTCAGCCTTATCTTCTGTCACAGTGCCAGAACAGCTCTGTGGGGTATAAATGGAACCTCCCTGTGAGTCTGTGTGCAGTGGGGAGCACCTACAGGAGTGAGTCTCTAAGTCACTAATCACGGAGAGCAGCCAATTCTTAATTAAAACAAAACGAGACTGTTCAGACCAGAGGGTGACATTCAGCTGGCTCTGAAATGTGGCCACAGAGGAAGAGGGAGGGTGTAGCTTCCACGTGCAGTGGTATTTTAAGTGGTGCTGAGTAATGGTGCTGCAGAGGTTGAAAGAATTCTGCCGTTGTTATTTACAAACTGCCAAAAGCTAATGCTGACAGCAGTAGGCTCAGAGTGCCACACACGAGCTCTGAAGCTCATGGAATGTGAGAAAGAATAGCAAGGCCTGGATTATTCTTCTCAAGTGCTTTCTAAGGATTTTCAGTTTATCTCTGTCACTTATCAGTAATAGTTCTTCCCTTGTGGCCATGTCCCCTCTTTTTTCCTAGTTATCTTTCCCAAAAGGGAAGATATTATTGTTGCAAATTCCCTTCTGATGGTTGGTAAACAAATACAGTGAGTGAGAAAATGCTGTTTTTTCTTTATTAAAACCCCTTTAATGTGCAACTGCCTCAAAGGAACCAAAATCAGAAAACTGGCAGCTGTCTTTCTTACTGGAGAGTGGCACTTTTAGAAAATGTTAAGAGTTGATCCAGCTGGTGTTAGACTGCAGGGAGTAAAGTGTATATAACAAATATGCACAGAAAATTTAGCTGGAAAGGTTTATTGTGGTGCTTTATTAATAGTGCCTGAATTGGTTTCTAGACCTTTTCTGTTGTGACGTGAAGTTCAGTGTGCTGAAACTCATGTTTCCACAGTTTTCCAGTTTTTGACAAATTCTTTCTGCTCCCAAAATAGAAGCTAATTAAACGTTTTATTTGCGAGTTTTTTTTTTAACTAATGCATCACTTGGGGTATTGCTTATTCCTGTGAAGAGCGGCCAGGGTGGATGAATTTTGCTATTGAAAACCCACTGGCTGTATCATAACTTCTCTCACTTGACTCTCCTTTCCAGGTCTGGATCAAGAAATAGAGATCGTCGAAGGTGAGTGTCCAGTTCTGCAGTTCTCCCAAATGCCTGTATTTCTGTCTAGCTACTGAGGTTTTCCCTGGGTCTCACAAATGGAGTTCACTCAATGCCTCAATATCTGGTTTGCTCCCTGAAAGAAATGGGAAGTGCAGTGTGAGCACCTCAGTGGTGCTGCTCAGCCTGGTGTCACTCGTTGGGCTGTAGAGCAAGTACTGAGTAGCCTGGCCAGGATGGGCACTGTGTCCTCCAGAGTATGAGCCCACAAATGTTCTAGAGCCCTCTTTCAATAAATACCTGATATACTTCCACAGTTTTAATGTCTGAAGCATCTGTTACATATATAATACCTCAGATGTGAAAATAGAGATTTGAGATTAAAACCCGCACATCTCTGGGAAGAGCTTACCTTAATGCTGTGGCAACATTCTCTGTGATCCTGGACCTGGAGATCTCCCTCTCTACTGCTTTCCTTTGGCATCTTTCTTATTTTTAGAGCAGGTTGAAATAAATCTGCTTCTAAAGTGCAGGACTTTTCACAAGGAAGACTCTCTTAGAGTTACGGTAATTTCACACGCCTCTCTTCTACTTACACAGGCCTCGCTTGTGAGTGATGCAGGGTTGTAAACTCTGCTCTGGCCTTTGTTACATGCTTACAATAATGGTGGGAGCTCTTCCTATAAGCTTGCCAGCAAACTGAATTACCCACTGGCATTTTGTTGGTAGCACGAGGCCCAGGAGGAGGGCACTGCCCACTGTGTGGGTGATCAGCCCTGGATGCCGACAGGGATGTGGATGGGGGGCTGTGCTGATGCTCTGGGTATTTGTTACTCGGGAGTGTCTGAGAGATGGCTCAGGGGTGCAGATGCGAGGTGCTGAGACAGTCTGTGTCCTCTCCAGATCAAGGTCTCGGGAGCGGAGGCGGAGACGCTCCAGATCAGCTTCCCGGGAACGGCGGAAGTCTCGCTCCCGGTCCCGCGACCGGCACAGGCGCCACCGGAGCCGTTCCCGCAGCCACAGCAGAGGTCACCGCCGGGGGTCCAGAGACAGGAGTTCAAAACACAAGTATGTATGTCTGACAGGAGTGCTTCTGGAAAGGGGAATCCTTGGCTCACAGTGACCTCGCCAGCCCGTAGAGCGAGCAGGAGCATGGCAGGGTTCTCCAGAGCAGCTGCAGTGGCCTGTGCCAGCTCCTGGGCCAAAGCAGCATTTCCCAGTGGCCTCACATCAGGGCAGCAGCTGTAAAGTGAGATCCCAGCTGAGAGGAGAGTCCAGGAGATAGAACAGGTTCCCTGAGTGCTGAACCTTGAAGCAGCACAAAGCCTCCCTGAGCTAACTGAGCCTCCCTGGGCCTGTAAAAGCCAAGTGCCTGAGAGGCAGTTCAGGTGTTACATTTCTGTGGTTATTTTCTGCTTCCCAGATTCCTTCTCTCAGTGCTGGCATTGGGAAGGAATCTACGATTTGAGATCTGAGGGGAGTCTTCTCTTAGAAGGCTGCTTGAGAGACACAGAATTCTTTAGGAATCAGCACTTTTTCCTTCTGAAAAAGAAATACAGGACTATACCATTCTTCTGTCTCTGAGGAGAAGCACTTTAGTCCAAAGAAGGGCTTAAAGTTTTTCTGAAACTCTGAAAAACAGGCTCTGTGTTGGAGGAAGGAGGAGGCAAGTGTATGTAGAGTATTAGAAAAATTGAGTGGAATCATGGTGTTTCCTTACAGCCCTTCTAAGCCCAGGAGCAAGTCTACTTCCAGGTGCTTGCTGAAGTTAGATCTGGCTTTTTTTAAAGACTCCTGGTTAACAGAGGAATGCTTTAGCACTGTCACCTGATTAGCAGCAGCAGTCAAGTACAATTCTAGAAACAAACCTACTGTTGCGTGTCTTGTGTCAGTTTAGCTAAGGGGTAAGAACAGCTTTTCTTTTAAAGACACCTGGTGAAGGGGAGGGAAATAATGGTCTAAAAAATAAGTCTGTTAATAATTGAGGGCGGGGGTGTAAATACTGTTGATTCTCCAATGGCTGAGATACTAAAGTGCTTTTTTAAATCTGTCTTGAACATGAAAAATAAAGAAAAGAAGTTTGGACAATTAGGAAGTGAGGAAGATCCTGTAATAACTATTACTAAAGAGCAGGTAAGGGATTACTTCGGAACCCTTGAACACATCCAAACCAGCCCATTGAGATTGCAGGGGGATTGGCCAGCTCACACACCTGCACAAAATTGCTGAGAGCTGGGAAGAGGCCAGGATTAGTTCAAGAAAATAAAAACAAGAGAACAAACAGAAAAAAGCCCTGTTTCCTGAAAGAGGGTAGCTTCTGTTTTCCCCTTGAGGGTTAATAAAACCTGCCTTCAGGTTCTGCTCAGACCTCTGGTCTGAGGTCTCGCTGAAAGAAATGGAGAGTGTCTCACAGATCTGGAGATCTCAGGGTAGGAGGACTGCAGGTAGCAGCTGTTGTTGTGGAACAGGTAGAGACTTAATCTCATCAGACAGACTGATGTTAAATGACACAGTTTAATGAATATGAAATGGCTGTTGGGTTTTGATATATCAATTGTGCAGTATTTTCAAACCTTAAAATCAACAAGAATGAAAGTGGAACCTCTAAGGTACCTTCTGTTGTGACTGTTAAAAAACCCTGTATACTGAGCCTTGGAGTAAAATGTGGGAGCCTCTGCTGAGCTCGCTCAGGATCAGCTCCTTTTGAATTCTGCTGTTCCCTAAGCTGGCAGAAATCACACAAGAAACAGCCTTTCAGATTAGACCTAATGTGAAGCCTTCTGCTTAATTCTGCGTGGGCTGACACAGGGAAGCTCTGCTGAAAATTTGTGGCTGTGAAAAGATATGCCCGTGCTGTGGGCTGTGAATATAAATCTGTATCATCCTGACTTTGAACCCAGCATGCTGCCAAAGCCAGCATTTGTTAGGATGCAAAGTGAAAAGCCCAGGGCTGAGCCAGCAAAGAATCCAGTTGGTGTTTAAAGCAGTTGAACAAAAAGCCAGTAGCTTAGGGCATAATGAAAAACTGCTCTGGAAGACGTGAACTGAGTTGAGTCAGAGATGAGGAAGAAATTGCAAGCACTTCAGTATGGCCCAAGAAAATAACAAGGGGCCCAGGGAAGACCTGAGAGAGCTCCTGTAGCATCAGCTTGAAAGGATCACTCTGAGGAAGGAGTAACAAAGGCTGTGCCATGCACTCAGCACTGCAGAGCTGGCATTCCCTTAGAGAAACCTTGCAGAGGGCCCAGAGTTGCTGTCGTGGGGAACCCACGCCCCATGGCACAGTACCCAGGCACATTCCTGTAAGGAACTTGTCCCTCACAGCCCTGGCAGGGAAAGATGTTGTCTGGTGGGTATTTGACAATTCTTAGTTGTGAAGCTGATAGCGACGGTTTACTTTGTACTTCAGATCTTCTAGAGATCGATCTTCAAGAGAAAAGTCCCGAGACAGAGAGAGGAAAGAGAAGAGCTCTTCTGAGAGGCGGCACGAGAGCACAAATGGCAAATCTCGTTCCAAGAGGTCAGAAGAGAGAGAAGCTGGCGAGATCTGAACTCAAACGATCTGTGTTGCACTGTAAATAGTCTGATAAACATTCTACACAAAGCCTAAATTTCCCATTTATATTTACTGAATACAACTCATCTTTTGTAGTTTGGGATTTTTATTGTTTGGCAGATAGCTGTGAGTTTGTAGAGACACAGAGTTACGTACTGTTTAACAGGATTTTGTTTTAGTAGGAATAAATAAATCTGGATGGATGGTTTTCAGTCCAGGCCAGCATGGACACCCCATGTTTGTCCTGATGCAGCTAGTGCAGCAGTCAGTGCCATGCTGTGCCTGGAGCCCTGAGCTGCCCTGACCTTTGTAACACTTCAGCCCTTTCCAAAAGACCCACCTGGCCCTCTGTGAGCACACCAGTAGCACTGGTTCTCACTTAATTATATTTTTCCTTCTGTTTGTATATGTTAAAAGAAAATTCAGATTTTGTTTTTCCTTCCTTTTAGTGCTTAGCCACCTCATTTTTATGTCTCCAGCACTTGAGAGTTGCCTCACTTGCCCAGCTAAGGCAAAACAGACAAAATTTGGCCCTGATCTATTCTGAATGCTGTTCATTATTGTGAGGATGACCAGATGAGCTGGAGCATGTTTCTAAGCTGGGCTCAAGTCTGGTTTTAGTACCTTTACAGTTCAGATAGTGGGTGTGAGCAAAGCAGTGGGAAGCCTGGGCTGCTTTGTTCTCTAGAGGAGCACAGCCGCAGCTCATCTGCCTATTTACTGTGCACTCTGCAGTCAGAGCTTCCCCGGGCAGCTTTCTGACCTGCAGACGAAAGCGTTGCTGTGTTTCCAAGGCCAGTCAGGCAGAATGTGCCGAGGGACAGAGGTGACTCGGGATGGAGGCCGTGCCACTGTGTGCCGCCCGTGGGAGCGAGGCGCCAGCCGTGTCCCCACTCGCGTGGGCGGCCTGTGCCTGTTGTCCCTGGCTGGTTTGTACCTCGGCTTGTTTCCCACGAGGGCAGAAGGCGCCTGGCCGTGCCAGCCCCAGCCGCGACCCGCAGGCTCGGCATTTTGTGGGAACGGTGTGAGCGAAGCACTTGTCACCTGCCGAGCTGGGCGCTGGCAGGCACGAGCCTGGCGGCCGCTCGGTAACTCGGTTAATTAACCGCCGTTAATTGCCGTTCCCACGGGCGGGGTCCGGCCGGCGCTCCCCCTCCCTCCATTCTCTCCTACCCCCCCCCCCCCCCCCAGCGCGGCTCCGGTTCCGCCGCGGCTCTCCCCGGTGTCAGTCCCTAGTGCATGCCCCCCTCCTGTCCGTTTTTACAACTAATTCCGCGGTTTCACGTGTTGTTTTTGTAACCTCCGTGTGGGGCGCGGGGGGCGGCGGGCGCGCGCTCGGGGTGCCTGTACGTGCCTGTGCTGTTCTCCCGCGGTCTGAGCGCATTAAAGATCTGTGTTTGTGGCTCCCGCTGCTGCCCGGACTCGTTCTTGCGGGTTTCCCGCCCGCGCCGCCGCCGGGACCGGACGGGCCTGACCGGGCCGGGCGCCGCCACACCGGGCGGAAGTGCTCTCTGCGTCATGACGCCACTTCCGCCGGGCCGCGGCGGGGGATGGAGGCGGAAGTGACGGCGGCGGCGGCGCGGGTGAGTGCGGCGCGGGGCTGGCCGGGCCGCGGGGGTACCGGGCGGGGCGGGGGGCGTCCTGGGCCGCTCCCGGCGCGGGACCGGCCTCTGCGGCCCCCGTGGGTGCGCTCGAGAACGCTGCCTTGCGCTCCGGCCGCGCCTCGGCGCTGTGAGGGGGCGTTCGGGGAGGCAAGCCGGCTCCCGAAGCGTCCCCGCTGCCCGGGCGCTGCCGCCGGCCCCGGGAGCTTGGAGGTGGCGGTGGCAGCGCTGGGATCTGGCAGCGGTGGGGCCGGGACTGGTGACGGGCCCGGGCCGCGCTGCTCCGCGGCTGTCAGCGCTTCCAGCCCGGCCCCGGAGCCTTCCCCGCCGAGCAGAGGGGTTTGCTGTCCGCCCTGAGCAGCTCAACAAGTGGCCCCAAACCATGGCGAGAAGCCTGGGAAAGAGTTTAATCCCTTTTTCCAAAGCCCAGGTTGCTCCCTTTGATCCGAGCTCCTTCATCCCGAGGCTGGCAGCTGCGAGGGGAGCTGGGGAGTTGCTTACGCAGCACCTCGGACTGCAGGTCTGTATTCCAGTCACACGAAGCCCATCACCTCTGCAGAGCTCAGCACACCCAGCGCCTCAGCGCTCTTCCCTGACAGGGTTAAAGTCCTGTTCCTCTTTGCCTCGGGAGCCCACGAGCCTGGTTTGCAGGCGTGAATTAGAGGGCTTCCTGCCGAAAGAAAAATACTTCAGTGTGTTCAACTCCGACCTCGTTTCCAGCCTCTTCTTATTTTGTAAGGCAAAAACATCTTGCATAACTGCTGAGGGGCAGCCTGGCCTGCAGGGAGGGATTGGAGCCAGCCCTTCCCGGCACCAGGGCAGGATTGGGCTGCCTGTGGAGCTGAGAGGCTCCCCAGGGATAGATGTCGAGTGTGTGGGTGGAGTGGCCTGTGAGGGAGCTTTGCTCTGTGTGTGTGTAAGAGGGGGAAAGAAAAATTCCACTTCTGGGCGGAGAAAAGAGGTTTTTCTTGGAGGTGGCTGTGAAGGACAACAGCATCTGGAGGAAGGCCATTGTTTCATAGAATCGTGGAATGGTTTTTGTTGAGAGGAACCATAAAAATTATCGTGTTTCATCCCCTCCCGTGGGCAGGGACACCTTCTGCTAGATCAGGTTGCTCCAAGCCCTGTCCAGCCTGGCCTTTGAACACTCCTTGGAACAGCAGTTTCAGGCTGTGATAAACCTCACTAGGCTGTGCAGGAGGCAGCATGGAATTTGTGACATATGGAGTGAGTGCCCCACCTAAAAAATGTACTTCCTTTTGTCTTTTGAATAAACCCACATGAAATGACCACGGCCTTTTTCAGGGGGTTTTAATGCATGGAGATCTCTCCAGAGTCCTTCATGTGCTCAGTCTCTGGCAGTGAGGGATGTCACTGTGATGAGGCAAGAGCAGAGCCCCATGGGTGACGTGGGGATGTCCCTGGATGAGGTGGGCATGTGTCTGGGGGAGGTGGAGATGTCTCAGTGTGAGGTGGGGGTATCTCTGGGTGGTATGGGAGTGTCTCTGATGTAGGAGGTTCAAGCACCCCACTGACTGCTACCCTTGGAGTTTGCAAGGGATCTGCAGCAGTTGGTGAGGGTGAGAGGCTTGAATGCAGTGGAGCTTGTAAACCCTGGGATGATAAATGACTGGTGTTTCTGCAGCTCAGTTGTTATTACTGGCCTGACCTGTAATCAGTTCTACACAGCTTTAATGCTGTTCTTCATTTTAGAGTTTTGATCTCTCCATGAAAATAATACTCTTCTCATGGAAATAATACTGAATTTTGGTTTGCTCTTCCCTAAGCAGTTCGAGTTTCTGTGAACCCCTGAGTGTAGTGAAAACTGCCCTGGAAAAGTGGGGCTGTCTCCTACAAATGACAGATGTATCACATTTCAAGGCGGTTGTGCTCTGGAGGAGTTTCTAATCCCCTTGCTGTGGGTGCTCTGTGGCATGTGTTGTGTCTCCTTTTTATGGTTAAATGTCATTGCAGAAGAACCTGAGGACAGCTCTAGCAGGAGAATCCCACAATAATTTGGGTTGGAATGACCTTATAGTTCATCCAGTTCCACTCCCTGCCATGGGCAGGGACACCTTCCACTAGACCAGGTTGCTCCAAGCCCTGTCCAACCTGACCTTGGATGCTTTGAGGGATGGGGCAGCCACAGATTCTCTGGGCAACCTGTGCCAGGGACTCACTAGTCTCTTTAGGGTTGTTTGGATTACAAACCGTGTCCTTACAAGGCTGCAGGGACACTCCAGGAGCAGAGGTGCCCTGGTGTCAGACAGGGATGGTCTCCTCGGGTCAGTGTCCCCAGCCAGCCTTTGGCTGTGACCTTATGTCAGGAAAGAGTTGTCTGAGCTGCAGATGACCCAGCAAAACAGTAAACTTGTGTGCAGGGTGCAGCCTGAGTGTCTTTGGGAAAGAAAAGCACATTTGGGGGAAATTTTACATGTTATTTCTTCTTATCTGGACCTTGATGTAAAGGTGGGGTGCAGAGAAAGGAACAAATGACCCAAGGCTGAATGTCACAGCAAGTGACTGCCCAGTGAGTTTGCTGCAGTGTCATGCTGTGCATGGGATCAAAACCCAGCAGTCTGCTCATGGAATACAGCTGTGATGGGAATGTTGCATCTTATTCAGAGCAAAATATGGCTGTTTTGTCATTATTGATTGCAGCTTAGGGCTTCAATGATTTCTGGCTGACAGGAGGGCAACCTCTGAGGTGGTTAAACCAACCAACCAAACAGAACTAAACCAGCCAAGTGCTGTGTTTGTGTTCCTAAAATGTCCAGTCAGAACCTGATTTCATCATTCTGTGAAAGATAAAAAAGTGTTGAACATCAAATCTAAGTTATGGTATATTGCTTGAAATTTTCCGGGAAGAACTGGTGACGTTCCAAATGCTGTGGTTTGGTGTTTTATGGGTGGAAAATGAGTTAAACCTTTCCCACACACAGATCCTTAAATGGTTTCTGTCACCAGTCTTCATCCACCTGACTGTGGTTCTCCATGCAAGAATCCTGCTTGTTAGGCGGTTCTGTCTGACTGCTGCTAGTGGTTTGTCCCTTGGGTTTAGCTGCACAAGTGTCACTGGCTTGAGGCAGATCAGATCTGTAAATCTGTGCTGTGGCTTCAGGAGAACAGGACAGTCAGTCCCCCATGAAGGTGAGTAAAACTGTGCTTGCCCTGTCCCTGTTGTTACTGTGGTACAGGAAAGAATATTTGTTCCCCCTCAGCTTGGTTCGTTCCCCCTCAGCAGCCTTTAAAGCCTGGGGAGCTCTGGAACACTGTCAGAGATGCAGATCCTGGCTGTGCTGCCACGCTCCCTGGGCTGTGTGGGTTCAGTTTGGGTCTGTTGCATGTGCTTTCTAATTATTCCCTTTTCTACAAAGTCTTTCTCCCATGTTTTTTCCCATCCCCAGATCTACCGCATATCATGTGTGTTACACTGCAGCAGCACTACAACCTGTCACTGCCTGTTCCCTTGAAAGGTGCCTGGATACATTAAACTTCCCAGCTGAATTATTTTGTGTCCTCTTCCAAGAGGGGACAAGATGTCGGCTGCTAGAGGACAGTAAAACCATCTTGGATGCACACTATCATTTTCTGCTTGTCTTCAATTAAACTGATTACCAGCTCTCTTTGTTGTTCTGAGCTCAGGCCATTCCACATGCTGCCAGCGTGTACTTTGGCAGCGGCGGGCGCTGGGATTTCCTGCATTGTTTGAGTCTTTGCCATTGACCTTCGTGGTCCTTGTTCTGGCACCGCCTCTGCTCTGGCAGGGTGCAAAGGGCATTATTCAAACCCTGAAAGAAAAGAGACAGAATTGCTTCAAAGACATTGAGGGCTCTTTGTACTCGGTGGCTCCGTAGGGTCATCGCTGCAAAAAAGAGGGGAATTACTGGGGTTGTCAGGATAATTACTGCTTTTTTATTGTTCTCATCCCAGTCTAGATGACAGTGATGAGATTTATAGTGAGTCATAAAAATAAGCCATTCATGCTGCGTTAAGTGGCGTCCCTTTTGGACGGAGAGGGGAGAAGCCTGGGTTTGGTTCCTCTTGGGAAGTCTCATCAGCGCGGAAGCACTCAGCTGTGCTCTGGGTCTTTCCCAGCTCCATACTGGGGGGCTGTGGAAGGTTCTGCTGGAGAGGCCAGTGGGATTGTGCTGGAGCCCTGCTGCAGCCTGTGCTGTGGGTGCTGGTTTGATAAGATCCCTCTCTCTGTGCTGCTGGAGATGGGCACGCCAGGGACACACGAGCCACCTGCCACAGGGGAGGTCACATAACCCACTCCTGCCACCATCCCCATCACTGCGGCCGTGGCTGTTCCACACCAGTAAATCATTTGCTCAGCCTGTGCCTGGAGCCTTGTACCTTGAACCTGCTGAAGAGCTGGTGTAGTAACAGAGCAGTGCTCAGCTCAGGGCAAAGGCTGAAAGCACCACTTGATCTGTTGTTCCCCTTTCCATCTGGAGCCTTCCTATGCCTGTCAGGGGCCTGCAGTTGGTCTGGGAACAGCTGGTCTCATGAAGGTGTCCCTAGTGTGGCTGGTGGACTGATGAGAAGGGCAGATGAAGTCTTTGGAGTAAGATCAAGATGCACCTTCTGCATTATTGATTCATTTGCCTGGTATTGTGCAGGTTGAATTAAATTATCTGGAGTGAGATCCTGTACTTGATGTCATAGAACAAATGCCAGAGTGCTCATGTTGGAGTAAGTGCTGGACTTCTTGTAAGTTGAAGGATTAGTTGAAGGGTTGACAGTGCCAGGCTGACCTGCTGCTCCTGTGCCTCAACCCCTGCCATGCCACGGGTCTGTCCCCCTGTGATTTGTACCCAGAAGAGGAGATGCCTCTGCAGTGGGACAGGGACAGCCTGGGGAGCCACAGCTGCCTGAAAGAGCTGAGCCTCCCCAGGGTGACTCATCTTGTGTTTCAGAGAACCTGTAAACGAACTTGGGTGGAAATGTGAGACACAGCGAGCCCTGTTGTGGTTGGAGTTGAAATCCCAGGCTCTCTGCTCTGTGTTGGTGCTGACTTTAAGCTCTTTTCTGCTGGGGAAGTAAATGGGTGCAGTGGACAACCCAGACACGTGACTGCTGGGGCACAGTCATGGAAAATTGGCTTGGTTGTCGTGGTTATTTGCTCTGATATAACTTTTCATAACACTGTCAAGCAGCTTTTTCCAAGCCTACTGGAATGTGTTATTCTTTGTTTCTTCCCTTCCGTTATTTTTTTTAAGAAGCACTATCAGAGAATCTGTATAAAACATTGATTTTTCTTGTTGTGGGTAATGAGTTACAGGCTTTTCTAACTGACTAGGGCTCTTTTTTCCCCCCTTTTTGCAGCAGATTAGCACAGAACCCCTCTGTTTATTTTCACTGTAGCTCAAGGTTATGATTTGTAGCAAGAGAAACTAAAATAGCAGTTGTTAGCTTTTCCAGTCTGATGAAATCAAATTTGCCTGATTTTACTCTCAACTCCTGCCTTGTTTTTTCTCCAGGGATGGAAGTCATCACTCTCTTGCCTTCAGCAGGGCTGGGTTGCTGAACTTACCCGGTGGTTTCTCATCTAAGAAGGTGTTTAATAGCTTTGGTTTGTTCCTGTACAGAATAGGCTGGTGTTTGTTTCTCTCTCCTGGGGAAGCTCAAGTGCACATTACAGTAGGGAACAGCCTTATGTTGGGATATAAAGGTCACAAGTGTTTCCTTTCACCTCTCCAGCTGGGAGTCAGGCTGACATGCATGGGAGGTAGCAAGGAGTCTTTGCAGCAAAAGGAGCTTTTGGGGCATTTTTCTTGAGGGAGACCTGCAGACCAGTCAGTCCTTTCTGCGTGGGGTCTGTAGCTTTCTTTGTCCAGCTCTATCAGAGCTTATTTGCTTCTCTGGAGAAGAATTGGTGTCATTCCTGCATCCCACGGACTCTCCCCATTGCTCCGTGTGGGAGACCTCCGGCACCAGCAGTGTGTTGTATCCAGCTCTTTGACAATACTCTGGTTTGCTCACCTCCTATTAAATGTTTCCAATGTGAATATCGGGTAGTAACAGAATATTTTATTTGGTGTTTTTTAAATATATTTCAAAATATATTTTAACTTCTCTTTCCATTGTTGCAGGTGAAGGGGGAGAAGGGTGTCTGAATACTGATGAATGAGCTGTGATGGATAACAAAGACTCAGAAGCTGAGATCCACCCTCTGAAGACTGAGGATGTAAAAGTTCAGGAGAACCATGAGCACCCCGTGGAGAGAAGGATTATCAAGTCCTCGGGGCTGTCCCGGCTGTCCCGGTGGCGCACTGCCGCCTTCTTCATCTCCCTGTTCCTCTGCCTGATCATTGTGTTTGCTTTCTCTTTCATCATCCCCTGCCCGGAGAGGCCGGTTTCAGAAAGAACATGGTTCCAATACTACGACAATGCAGGTGAGTTTGCTGCAGCAGAACAAATACTTATCAGCAGTCCTTTCCCTTTCTGTGCCACAAATTTGGGTTGTGGGCCTCTAGCTAAGCACACCGTGGAGCCGGACCTGCAGGGATGCAGCCCTTGGGAGCCAGAGCTGTGAATACCTGACCTGGATAAGCAATGGCCCGTCATAATTGAAGTGGCCTTCCAGGAGGTGTTTACAGGATCTAGTGGAGAAATTAGATGCTGCCCTGAAGTGCTAACAAGGTAGCAGGCTGGCCTCATTCGCGGAAAAAAAAAAATGAGGAAGGGTATCTGGGAATAAAGATGTTGAAGTTTGCTCTGTGAAATGTTCCCTTGAAGTTCGAGCTGAGGTTGGAGGCAATTAGGCATTTTTCGTCTCTCACTTGGACTTTCTCCCTTTTCTCCACGGCCAACAGGAAGAGAAGAAGAATAATTCCATCTTGTTTTTTTTATAAATTGCTTTATAGTTACTATGGCTATTTTTATTCTGGTTGCTTTAGTTGGCTCTTTAGCCTGGGTCCTGCTCCCCAGTGGCTCAGCAATCGCTTCGGGGAGAGCTTTTCTTTAATCTTGTGTGCAGTGGGTTGTGTTGGATGTGCTGTAAATGCAGAGATAGCGCTCACAGCAGGGACTGAGCTGTGTGTGGTGCTGCAGACATCCCAGGTTCTGCTACTCTGAGCTCAAGAAAGCTGCTTTTAACTGATAGAAGGATGGAGTATCTGTGTTTTGTGGGGCTTGGGTGAGGGTTTATTTATTCTTCAAGAATAGCAACCCCGCACCAAGACCAGAGTTGGTTTTGGTTCAATATAGTTCAAATTCTGGCTCCTTGGCTCTTAAAAAAGACAAATCCTCTGGGGAATAGCAAATTTAAAAAATCCTTTGGCACTAACTTCCTGTCCTTGGTACTTGTGTATGTGGCTTTTTTTAATACAAAAGCCAATTTGTCTTGATGTTACACTGTCCAAGTGAGTAGGTCTCTAGGAATTCATGTTTTGCTCCAACTTTGTCTGCTGTGGGCTAAGAAAATCCTCACCAGAGCCTGGCTTGTGATCCCTTGCAGTGGCCTACCAGTTCCTTGCTCTAGAAGATGTGAACAAAGACAACGTGCAAGATGTGCTCTTTGCTTTCAAATCCAGCAACGGCAGCAGCAGCTTCAACAGGTCCTGCCTGGATGAAGGTACCTGCTTCAGAAACGCCGTGTAGTGAGGGCTGGCCTTTCTCTTTAGTTCCAGTTGGTGACTGGGAGAGAAAACTGGGTGGGGAGAGGAGCTGGCCGAGTCCCAGCTCCTGGGTGGCGTGGGGCAGCAAAGGTGGGTGCAGGGGGAGCTCCCTGTGACATCTCTTCTCCCCAGGACTGCCATCTCCCTGTGTCTTCATTGCTGCCGTGTCTGGCACGAATGGCAGTGCCCTGTGGGAGAGCCCTGCTGCTGAGGACGTGCAGTGGCTGCAGTGTGGCATCCAAGAGCTGGGCACAGCAGAGGCCCCGGGCTGCCTCGTGGTGGGGAAGCCACTGTCCCTTACAGCGCTTGACCTGCAGACAGGTGAGTGCCAGCAGAGCTCTGCTGCCATACAGGGCACGGGCCACTTGCTTTCCTCACCTGGTGGCCTCCAGGGGGGGGCATCAGTGTGATGTGACTGGCTGGTACATGAACAATGGGCACTGGGTGTTTATTATCTTGGAAGCCTTGCCAGAGCCGCTCGCTGGGCGTTGAGGAGCGCGTGCTCTGAGCCTCGCTGTTCCAAAGGCTGGGCTCTGGTGGGGGTTTGTGCCAGCCACTGTTTCATAAGACCAGTGTTCCAACAGCTTTTGAAGCAGGAGGAGCAGTCACTGGCTGTGAATGTTACTTTATACTCTCCAGGGTTAGACACAACCCTGCACCTGCAACGTTTCCCAGTTATTTGTGTGTGTGTGCCAGGAGCACCTGCTGTGGCGAGGGGAGTGGGAGTTCTAAGCATTTATGATTTTAAAGTCGTCAAGGAGAGCACTTATCCTAAGTGTTTGCCAGTCTGTTTCAGTAGTCCAGAATTCTGCCTGGTTCCTCTGGAAAGGTTTCTTCCTTTCTAAACTTAGAGGTGGAGAAATTCATCATCATCTTGCCTAATGTGGGTGGGGGTAAGGAGTGCCTGTACTACTTTAGGAACAGCGATCATCTGCTGCACCTTGAACCTTCCTTGCTGGTGAAGCCTAAAATACATTTCCATTTTGGGGGTCACTGTTTCAAAGGTCTACACAGCAAATGTTCTCCCTAGGATCCCATCCTCTGTATCTAGTATTGAACCTCTCACACCCTGTTTTCCAAAGATTGAAAAAAAGAGAAATAGCAAGAGGTACAGCTCTTAGGAATCTGAGGAAAATCTGGTGTAGCTTTTAATTTCCAGTGTAGATGGAAGTGTAGATACAGAGCTAGAAAGTTTCTGTACCAACAGAGATATCTTAGCACCATTTCTCTCGTGTGTAGGCTTTAGCACAGGCTATTTTTAGACTATTAATGAAGTAGTTGCTTTCAGGTCAAAGTGTAGAAGTTGGCTGTGGAGCCAAAGGCTTGTAACTAAAGACAGCCATTAAGGCAAGTGTGGAGAGAAGGAGCCAGGCTAAGCTACAGGTCACAACAATACAGCAAAGAAAACATTCCATAGATAACTTTAAAGCGAGAGAGGAAAAAAATGCTTCAGATAGAAAAGGGAATAACCCAGCAGTTTGTGTATTTGATGCCTTTTTGCTGTTAAGTAGGTTAAGAATGGTTTCTGAGCGTAGTTGACTGGGGGTTAGGAGGGCAGAGTAGAATAAAATGTATTTAAATAGGCTAAATGTATTCAAAGAGGCAAAGTCTAACTTACATCACAGTGTGCTAAAAACAGTAGCCAGCACAATCTTTAGCTGTTAATGATTCATCATCGTGGAGGATTTGGTGAGATTCCAGGGCTCTCAGGCTGTCTAGCCCCTGCCTGTAGGGAGATTGAAGGAGAGATAGGCAGATTATCATCTGGATGTGTCTGATGTGGTTTTGATCTTTAAATGCTGATGAAGTTAGTGGGTTTTTTATCAGTTGAAATTGTGTAAAGTCCTGTTTTCTTCATTGCCACAAGAAGTGACCCGAGCAGGCAAGAAGGGAAGTGTAGGAGTGCATGCTCCTGCTTGTGTGGGACATCCAGCATTCCTGCATGTTTATCTTACCAGCAAACTGGGACACATAAGAGCTTAAGATTAACTGTTCCAGGTCAAAGCAAAAGTCTTTGTAGCTGTGTATTATTCCATCTCTGGCAGAGCCAGAAGCAGAGTCTCAAGGAAGAGGCCAGGAGTGTTTTGTTACACCTTCTCTCTTCACCTGATCCTCCAGCAGCCTGAGCTGTGAGCCCTGTGGGTGGTTCTGGTCTCCTGAGGGATATGGCAGGAAGGGCACCACGATGATAAGATGTATGGAACTGCTTCTGTATGAGAAATCAATAAATAAACCAGAACTCCAACCTGGAGAACATCTGACAGAGAGAAAAGTCTCTGGGCCCTCTGTGGCTGCTTGAAGTGAGAGCTGAACTCAGTCATCTAAGTTCTGATTTTATTATTCTTTGCGGACAAAAAAAATCCAACCCTTTCACCCAGGTTAGATTTGCAGTCTAGGCACTTGCCTGATTTCCATCTTGGCTCCTCTTGCCGTGCTTGTGCCGTGACCCTGGGCTCTGAGGAAGCTCTGGGGCACTGCAGATGTCAGACAGGACAGTCCTATCTTCTGCTGATGGAGCAGGAGGGGGGCTGGTTTCAGCATCTTTGCTCTCTGGGGGCTGAGTTAGAGCATGAAAAGCTTCTCAAGTGCTTGGTGTTGAATTCAGCTCAGTGTCACGTGTTTCTCTTAACTCAGACTGCTCTTTTAAGAGAGTAAGATGCTTTCTCCCACACTATATCTGCTGTCTAACCACCAAAGATTAGAGCCTTCTGCACTGACAAGTGAATTTCATCAGCCTGGTCTTACTCTTGTACCTTTGGACTGTCCTGAAGCTAGAATGTGGTAATTTAAAACTTCTCTTCTTCCTCTGCCTGCTTATTTTCTTCGAGGGCAAAATTCTTTGCCTTCCCATGATTTCCTAAGGAAACTAGGAAATCTGCTCTCTTCACTTCACATCTGTTGTCATGGTAACAAATCCAAGTATTTTTTTCAGTGTTGCAATAAAAGCTTTGGTGGAATCCTACTGGAAATACAGCCTGCTTTAAATTATTGCAGACAGCATCAAGTAGTAATTCCTTGGCTTTCAGTCCAGCTGTCTTCCTGACAAAGAACAGATGATTACTTTGCATTCCTGAAATGATAACTGTTGTGTGTGGTGCTGGGTAAAGGGGAGGGTAAACATTTCCCCTTTGAGCACCTAATCAGACATTGAAATGTTCATTAAAAAGAAAACCCCCCAGCAGTATCTTCACTGCCAGATTCCACTGCAAATTCTACTGGCCAATGACTGGAAAGTGGCCAACAGCCTTGGGCAGTGTATGGATAGAGCCTCTCAACTGGTCTGGAGCTGTTGAAGAGAAATCCACCCCAGCCACCCCCTGTTTTTCAAAAAGGAAAGCTTTATTACCTGAGTTTACAAACAAGTTTGGGCTCTGTATGTTGTTCAGAGAAGGGAGAGGTAGGTGGGATGTGGCCTGAGTTGTGGCTTGTCATGGCACTGGAGAACATCTGCAGGAGGCAAGTTACAGCAAAGAAGGTTCTGCCAGGAGAAGCAACAATGCTGGTCAGAATTCAGCTGCTTTATGGTCTCAAAATGTCTGTGCAGAGTTAAGTGCACAGCAGCAGGGATTTAGATCACAGCAAGGGATTCCCGATGCCCTGAACATGCCGGGAAGCTTTTTAACCAAAGGCACAAGGAAAGCAAGCTGTTCTTTGTGCTGGGGTGTTTGGGTGCATTTCTGCAGGCAGCTAGGATTGCTTTCCAATGCGAGATGAAACTGTAGATACTGGGATTCATTGGGAATGCAGAAGGGCAAGGAAGTACCCCATGATGAGCATAAATGTGGCTGGCTTGTGGTGCTGATGGGCTGGAACAGGAGCATTAATAACCTTGAGACCTAAGGTGCCTTTTAGTGACTGTTTCCCACTAACTGTCTTCCAGGGCAAATTCTGTGGAGGCAATCCAGGGACTTTGGAGCTAACTATACTCTGCTGAACCCTTTGTCAGTGATTCCAGATGTGGATAATGATGGAGTTCAGGACCTGATAATCTTTATTACTAAAGGAGACCAGGTATGTCACCCTGAAGCTCTGACAACCCCAGTAGCTGGTCCACAGGGGATGGCAGGAATGCTGTTTGTTTCCACCTTGTAGTCTAAGAGGAGGTGTCCAGAGGCCTCTGGTTTCTGTGGGTTTGGGGTGGGTTCTTTCCCACCCTCCAGAGATGGACTCCCAAATCAGCACAAGTGTTTTATGGTTAAAAAAAATAAAATAAATCAAAGAGTTGGTCGGTAATCCCTCCCCCTTTTTGGTGTGTTCTCCTCACTGCATGTTCCTGGGCTGTCTGGGGAGCGAGCCTGGGCAAGATGAGCTTGCAGTTTTCTGCTTCTCTGCTTGGAGAAGTGGAAGTGAACAAACCCTGACAGCTTTGGCTCTTAGATCAAAGCACAGCTGACAGTCAGTGCTTTTGTACCAGCACTGCCCTGCTCTCATCCCTTCCCCCTCTCTGCCTGTGGTCTGATTTGCACTGCTCTTCCCAGTGTCACTGTGCTGGTTAATTCTGATCTGAATTCATTTAGTGAAACAGCTTCTGGTTGTATTATCTTCCTCCAAATACTGCTTTTCCCATTTCTGAGAGAGGGAAATCATGTAGCTAGAATGTTTTTTCTGCTAAAACATCTGCATCCGTGATGGAGTGGCACAGCATTGTCTGCATGCCCAGTCTGTCCTGTTGAAAGCACACAAATTACAGTTCCCTGTGGGTCTGATGGGAGCAGTGGGAGCCCCATATCATCATACCAGAGTCATGGAATCATTAAGTTTGGAAAAGACCTCTGAGGTCATCGAGTCCAACCTGTGACCAATCTGCACCTCACCCAGCCCAGAGCACTGAGTGCCACCTCCAGGCTTTCTGTGAACACCTCCCACAATGGTGGCTCCACCACCTCCCTGGGCAGCTCCTTCCAGTGTTTAACAACCTCTTCTGTGAAGAAATTCCTCCTGATGTCCAGCCTGAACCTCCCCTGATGCAGCTTGAAGCCATTTCCTATTATCCTGTCCCTTGTTTTCTGGGAGCAGAGCCTGACCCCCACGTGGCTCCACCCTCCTGTCAGGGAGTTGTAGAGAATGAGAAGGTCTCCCCTGAGCCTCCTTTTTCCAGGCTGAGCCCCACCAGCTCCCTTGGCCCTTCTGCACTGGACATGTGCTCCAGACCCTTCCCCAGCTCCCTTCCCTTCCCTGGACCTGCACCAGCACCTCAGTGTCCTTTTGGAATTGAGGGGCTCAGAACTGGACACAGCACTCAAGGTGTGGCCTCACCAATGCTGAGTACAAGGGCAGAAACACTCCCTTGGCCTTGCTGGCCACACCATGGCTGGTACAAACCAGGTGCCAATGGCCTTCTTGGCCAATATCCTCTATAAGAAAACAGGGTTTTGCTACCCAAGGTATTGTTGCCAGAGTCATTAGAAATTTTATCCTCTCTGCCTCCTACAGTTCTCTTCTGTTTTCTTTCCTCCTTGCTTTTGCTATCCCAGTTATCTCAAGACTTTTGTTTTTTTAATCTTAGGCGGCCAAGAAATGTTTGAATGTAGCCTCTGTTCTGCAAGACTTGCCTTTTGATCTGTTTTCCATTTAAGCTCTCTTGCTATCTTGGTATGAAATCCCTTCCTCCCTCTGGACTTGGCAAGCACTCTGCCAACTTAAGGAAAAGTATGTTCTCTTTTGAGAAATCATGCAAATATAGGAGCTGGAGTGGAGCTCTGCAGCTTGAGAAGGGCAGCATGGTCAGAAGGGAGATTCAGCACTCAAGTAGGGGAGCTTTGTTGCTATCCGGGGCTGAAGTTGAAAGGGCAGAGCTGTGAGCAGTCTGGGGAAGGGTCTGTGTGCAGCTTTTTCAGAGTCCCATTGACCCCTACCTGCTTCAAGCTCCAGCACAAACACATCCCAGAAAACGCACCAGTTTTTGGGATCCATCTCCAGTGGCAGCAGAGAGGGGTTTGGCAGTGTAGCGAGGAAGGAGCTGTGTTTTCTCACTCCCTGTATAAATCCCAGGGCAGCCACTGGACCAGTGCTTGCCAGTAAAGGTGCAGCTGATCTACCAGAGCTGGTGTGTGTCTCCTCCCAGTGCAGGAGGCTAGGAACAGCTGGTGGATGTGTTGCTCTCCCTCTCCAGTTGTGTTCTCATTCTTCCCAGCAAACTCTATCCCAGCTTCACCTGCCAGACTCTACAGATTCACTTTGGGAGTAGTAGATTTCCTTCTCTTTCCCAGTCCCTTCCTCTCAAGGAAGAGGGAAGGGTTGCTGCCTGACTCAGCATCTCTGATGGTCTGATGTTTCACTTGTCCCTTAAGTGCATTGCTCTCCCCAGACTCCAACTGTTGCCCAGACATTTGAATCTGATCCTGACTTTAACCTTTATTCTCCTGGGTGAAATATTTTTTGTGGATTTTGTTACCCTGCTCAAGGAATAGAAAGAAACTTATCAGCTCTTTTATCTCCTTGGACTCACACCAGCCTAAGGAGGAGTAGATTAGGGCACTTAAAACATTTAGCAGAGCTGCCATGTGAAGCCAAGTTTCCCACATCCATATGCTGCATTGTTCCTGCCTTTAGGTCATCTCCATCTTAGGCTTGAATAGATCTTTGCTGTCCTTACAGAGCTGGGGCTGCTGTTCCACAGTCCCAGTCTGCAGGGAAGGTGGGTAACAAAATCTCAGGGCAAGTGGCTGTGCTGGAAGTGGTTTTCAAACTTGCAGAAGAATTCAGAGCAGACAGGTAACTGAACTCATGCCCACTTCTCCAAAACCAGGGAGAGACTTTCCACCCAAGCCTGTGGTGCTCTCATTCAGCTGCTCTTCAGTACCATCTTTAACTTTACTGTTTTTTGTCTTCAATCCCTTCCCTGCATAGATTAAGACCCTCATCTGTTCAGGAAAAACTGGCAAACGGATTGGCTCCCCTGGCAGCCTGACTGTGGATGGGAACCCTCGCTACATCAGGCTGGACCTGCACTCCTCCTCCTACTTCCTTTTCTACACAGGTACAGCTCTGCTTGGGAATTCAGTCTGAAAGAATGACTGTAACTGTGAGATCAGGATTAGTAAACATCATTGGAGAGAGTGTTTTGCATTCTTACAAGCTGTGTGGAGCTTTCACCTAATCAAAGAGCTGTTCAGGGCCAAGAGAAGGGGGGGCTTCTGCTTAAACTGTGGTTTGTTATGTACTGTAGTGATTTTATTTAACAAATGTCAAGCATGTAAGGATTAGGCAGTCATTTATAGCAAATGATTACTGTGGAACACTTGGATTATGAACAGATAAAATGTTAAAAGCTTTCAATAGCAGGCTTGAGTCTCAAAATATCACTACAACTCTATGATGCAAGCCCTAAAAATATAGATGATCTGACAGATCTGGAAAATCATAGAGTTCAGAGCAAGGGCAGGATGACTTATCTCTCTCATTCTTGCGTTTTTAAATTTTTGCACAGACAACTCTCTCTATGCATATTCCCTGAAAGAGCTGTGCAGTGCAGCAGTTGGGATGGAAGTTAAGCTTCCCAACCTCAAGCAGGATCCTCAGTGGGAGAAGCACATTGACCGTGCCACACACCGCTTATCCCTTCCCAGGTGTGAGGTTATGTCTTGGAGGCTGGTGGGGTGGAGGGTGCTGGTGTTCCTAGCAGGATGGCCTGTTGGGGCTTTGTTCTCTCCTGGCTACATGGCTTTTGCACTAGGAGCACATCCAAAGCTCAGGAAGGGGGTTGGTGTTAATGGCCTCATCAGGGGTTCACAGGAAAGCAGGGAAAGCACATTGGGGTTTCCTATTTGCATTTACTGTGCAGGGAAAAAAACTCCAAACCTCACAGTAAAACCATCCATGGTCGAAAAAGCTTAACCATTTCTCTGTCCTTGTTCAGCTTTGGAGACTTTCGCTACCTGGCAAAAGTTCCTGGGAAGTCACGGGACAGCATCTTGGTTGTGAACTCAGAGATGGCTACGCTGATCAACACAAAAGATCTCCAGGCTTTGTGGACCCTCAATGTGTCCCGTGCTTTGAGGTAATGTTCTCAGTGTGTGCTAGATGTGGCATTTCCAGGTTCCCAGCAACAGCAGTGTCCTGGCAGATGCAATTTTTTTTTTGCCTGGGTCATATCTGGATCTTGCTTACTGTGTTGCACACTCTCTGCTAGTAAATGTCGGGTGCTGCTTCAGGGTGGAGGAGCATAAAGCTTTGATTCCTTGTTCTGTGCCTGCTGTGATGTGGCTGGGCTCAGAGTTGGGGTCATACCAGGCCAACCCAACGCTGTGGCAGTCAAGTCTCTTACCAGGGTAGTTGTGGGAGGATAGAGGCAATTGGGAAAGCAAAGTATACCTAACCATCAGGGTGGGTTCTGATCTGTCCCTGCTCTTTCTCTCCCTCAGTGAGCCACTGCTCGGTTACTACAAACCTGATATTCCTGGTGTTGTCCTGGAGAGTGAAATTGGACCCAACAGGAAGAAGGTTTGAAATCTCTTCCTTTTAACTTCCCATTTCTCTGTATGTCACAGCTCAAGCAGGTGCTGAGTCAAGGACAGTTGGTGGGATGTGTTCCCTCTGGCTGATTTTAGGAAGCTTTAAGCTGAGAAAGGATCTCTTTCAACAGGTTATTGAAGCCAGCTCCGGCACTTCAATTCTCTTCTCAGCAAGAGGCTTCAATGACAGAACTTTGAACCCCTTGAAGTAGCTGCAAAACTTGTGACTTTAATATGGCTCACCCCCGGTTTCACAGCTCTGTGATGCTCTTCTTCAAGTCTTTCCTCATCTTCCCATGTGTCAGATACTTGTTCCCATAGACAGTGTGGAGAGAGACAGCTGACCTGACTTCTCTCTCATGGCTTGTTAGATACCTTTGTCATGAGTTCCTTTCCTTTCTTCCCTGCTAGGTTATGATTGTTGAGGGTGGATCTGGAGCAGTCCAGTGGGACCTGAAGCTGAACTCAGGAGCAGGGAGTCCTGGCCCAGCAACACTTTCCACTGCAGATCACCGCTCTGTCTTCCTCATCTGGGGAGACTTCCAGGAGCCAGGCAATGAGACAGTGAGTAGTGCTGCTGAGGCCTGCTCTTCTCCAGGCTTTGGGCCAGAATTGGGTGGAATTATCCCCTTCTCACAGTGTTGGTGTCCCCATCTGTGTGTGCCACTGACCCTGCAGCCTCCTGCACTGGGTGTGGGGTCAGTGTCCATAGCCGTGTCCGTGCAGGTGGTGGTGGCAACCAGCAGCTTTTGCCATCCTCAGCTTGGTTATGCAGAGAAAAGGAATTGGATGGCTTTGTGAGCAAAGTCACTGTCTTGGCTTGGTGTGGCACTGTAGGTGGCCTGGTACCTCTGGAATTGCCGCTGTTTCCCTCCCATGGCAGCACTGCACGCAGTGATCTCTGTGGCCACGTGAATATCCTCTCTCTGCCCCAGGCAGCCTCTGGCAGCCTCAGTGCACAGCTCAGCTGCTTGCAGAGCCCTCGGGCCAGTGACAGGCAGCAGCGTTGGTGACAGGTTGTGTCTCAGAGGCTGCTGGAGCACCATCTGAGCTTCCTCTGCTTTCCTTGCTCACTCTGCCAGCCCTGAGGCAAAAAGCTGTCTCCTGCCTGCAGCACACAGGCCAGCTATTTGCAGGAAACTTGGGGTGGGGAGGAGAGCAGTCAGCAAAATCCCAGCACTTTTCCTAATGGCATCATCAGGATGAGCTGGGCTGACACGGACAAGTGTCTGGCTGGGTGTATCCAGTCAAGCAGGAGTAATAGCTGAGCCTAGTGCTGGTGTTGTCTGTGGGATAACATGTGTGTCTGTGTCCTGATGGTGTCCTGTTGATTGCAGAGATCCAGAGCTCCCCTCCATAAGCTGTACCTTTTCCATCCTTCCTACACTAATGTCCTATTGGAGCTCCGCAACAGCACAGAACAAATCGTTGCATTTGCTGGTAAGTCCTCTCCTTCCAGCCCCCCAGTGAGAAGCTGCAGGAGGACACTGGTCTCTCCTGGCCCCTGTGCTGCTGTTGGGTGTGGCTGCCAGTCCCGGCACGGAAGGCTTAGGCTGGATTTCTGTGTGCTCTGTGTTGCAGCGGCGCTGTTCGAGCGGAGCCGCCACGCCTGCTATGTGCTGCTGCGAGGCCCCCAGCCCGGAGAGGTGCCAGGCCCTGTGTCCCTGATGAAGAGGAAGCTGAAGGAGGATATCTCGGACAGCAGGGTGATCTGGCTGAGCCAAGTGGATGGGGACAGCGAGCAGCACATCCGGGACCGTCTGCGCAGGATGCGATACCATAGCCGAGCATGAGCTTGCCGAGGGAGGGGGAGAGGCTGCCTCTGCTCTCCAGTCATGCTCTCAACAAGCCCAGTGCACAGATTCCAGTGGGAAGCTGCCTTTCTTGATCTGCAAACCAAAGCGTGGCTGGTAGGGAAGCACCCCCAGTGTCTAGGGACACCCAGGCTTGTGGGGGCAGCTGCCAGAGCATCTGTCCTCAGAGCTGATGGGACTTCAGTGCTTGGCCACCTCTGAAGTCTCATCAGCTCAGGGAAGAGGGCTTTCCCCTCCATCTCTCTGTGCCCTCAGAACTGTGCTGACTCAGGAATGTGTCTGGAGGAAAACACCTGCTTGCTGGGATGCCAGAATTGATGATTGCTGGGATGTTTGAGAAGTGGAGTTCACTGTGCGGTGTTAGATTTCCTTTCTGAGTCAGCTCTCCTGGCTGGGGAGAGGTGTTTGGCTGCAGGTTGATCTGCAATCACCCTCTCCTGGATTAGGACCCTGCTTCAGGAGTGGTGGGGTGTGTGTAGTGACCCCAGCCATGGTTGCAGTGTGGTTGGCGTCACCTGGGCCAGCAAAGCACAGGTTAAAATGTCATTCTACTTAGCTACTGGCCTTTTGTCCCAAGAGCAGCCCCATGTGCCCTACTCTGCAGTCACCAGCCTACCTGTGTGTGTCTCCTCTGCTGCTTCCTTCCCAGCCAGGCGGTGCAGTGTTGGTGACACCGAGAGGGAGCTGGTCTTCCACCTGATGGATTCATCAGTGTTCTTCCCTCAGTCTCATTACAGGTGGTGAGAGATTCACCCTGAGCCCAGGCTGGCTGGTCCCTGGTGGTACCACCACCACCTCTCCTGGTTTAAAGGAGCCAGAGGATCTAGGACATTTTTTTTTTCAGAGTAGAATTGCACTTTAACCTTTTCTGGGAGCTGGGATTGCTGCCCTGGGAAGCCATGTACCAAAGTGGCAGTGCCAGCTCCCTGCTCATTCAGCCTTGCAGCTGCTGAGGAGCCTTCTCCAAGCACTGTCCCTGCTGCCAGGAGATGGGCAGGAGCTCCGTGCTGCCTCCCTGCCCTTGGAATTGAAGTGATGCTGGGTGAGCATCCTCGGATACTCTTCTCTCCACCCAGCATGGTATCCTGAGGGGATGGGACAGGTTGCTGCGTGAAGATGACATGTTTCTCCTGGAGATTCATGTAGCAGCAACCTGTGGTGTTTGCTCTGCCCTGTCCTGGTGGGTGCCAGTGCAGGCTGTAGCAACAAGGTGCAGAGCCTTGAAAAGGATTTGAACCAGCTGCTCAGTCCTGAAAATAAAAATAACCTCTCTCAAGTTCTGCAGTGCTGGAGGGGGTTTGGCCAATGCCTCTCTCCCTTGCTGAGTCTGACATTGGGGGATGTGTAGAAACACTGTAGGACGGGAATGTGCAGGGTCAGGCATCAGCTCTTCCCTTCAGCCACCGCCGAGCCCAAACATGCCACGGGGCAATTGCTGTCACCAGCTCACTCCACAGCCCCAGCCCTCCCCTGCTGACAGCACAGGGAGTTGGGCTGCCTGGGCACCTCCTGCTTCCAGCTGGCCAGTGGCTGCCTAAAGGGTGCCCTGGCTTCTCTGCCCCATGCCCCATATCCTGTCAAGGGAGCCAGGCCTGGGATGCTCTCTGGAGAGCACTCCACAACCTTCAAAGCACCCTGGGCTCAAAATGGTGGAGTTCTCCCTCTGCCTCCCTTCCCAGCTGTTTTCTGAGGGAGTATGGGAGTGCAGGGAGGCTTCCCTGCTGTGTCCTCTGCCTTGGGATTCCTCTTTGCTCAGCGCCTTAGGCCTGGCAGCCCCACAGGTCCCTGTGCCAGCATTGCAGCCATAAGAGGCTCTGAGGGCTGGATTGAGGCTGCCCTTCAGCCAGCTGGGGCAGAGCAGGAATGTGGCTCCCAGGCTTGCACTGTAGTCCAGCCTGAGTGTTGGATGTGGATTGTATCCTGCTGAGATTCCCCTGACAGGGAGCAAGGTGCCTGGGCTGCGTTCTCATGGCCCTCTCCCTCCTCAGACCCTTACCCAGACCTGATCTTCCCATAGGCACACTGAATGTTCCTTCAGGAGAGCTGGATTTTCAGCTTTGGGGAGCTTTTCTGGCTTTAAGTTGTCCAGCAATGTGTCTGGATACTTTGGAAATGCAGATTTCCCCATGGCAGCTCAATTAAACGCATCAGTGCCAAACCAGCACCTTCTTAACAAAACCAGTCTGTTTTCCAGCTTATTTTCCTGTGTAATTGTTTTTTGGGTTTATTTTTTTTTTTTTTGCAGTATTTAATGAATGACTTTGTGCCTTGATTCAATAACTCAGCTGGGTGGTGATGGCTGTATCACTGTGTTGTGTTAGTGTGGTTTTTAACACTGAGACTGTTTGGTTTGATTCTTTAACTTATTGCAAATTGTGCCGTACAGGACTTGCTCTAACCGGAATGGTTTCAATAAACCCTCTTTTGCATTGTTTGTAAATGGTGCCTTGCTTTGGTGCTGGAGGTTACATGAGACTTCGGGATTTTTTGGCAGCCTTTTGAGTGACCTCCCTGAGGCAGAACTCCCCTCCTTGGGAGGGATCCTGGTGTCCTGGTGATGCTTTGATGGCTGCTGCCCTGTCCCAGTGCGGGGAAAGAAAGCGGGAAAAGAGAGAAGGGAGCATGTGGAGGGAGGCTGGAGTTAGATAACCAGGTTGGGCCAGCCTGTCCCTGCCCCCGCCTGGGGCTCCGTGACCTGGTTTTACACCCCAGATTCCTGCTGCAGTCCATCAGCACGAAAATCTCATGCCGGGGTTTGGATTTGGATCAAGCTGGAGGGAGACGCGTGGCAGGCGCTGTCTCCTGGAGCACAGGACCATCTGTCACTGCCTGGTGGCTGCCAGCACCGAGGGCCCAAGCCCCATCCTGTGACCCAGGCTCCAGCAGCTTCCCCTGCCCCAGGCCTCTCTGTCTGCCCCAGCACCGAGCTGAGAATGCCCCTTGTTCTGTGCCGGCTCTGCAGCAGGGAAGGATGCCACTATCCCAGCATCCCAACTGGGGTTTGTTAGCTGGGATATGGGATGGCACCTCTCAGTCCATTTGGGGCTGGAGCCATCCCCGGCTCTGCTGTGTGAGTGCATGTGGAGCAGGCTGGGCTCCAAGGCATCAGCCCCCCTCTCCTTTACGTAACCACCAGCGATAATCCCCTGCAGCTGGGGCTCTGCTCCCAGGCAGGGAATAATCCTGCCGTGCGATCCTCGGCCTCTGCTCAGATTAGCAGTCCATGGACAGGGAGAGTGGCTCAGCTCCAGCCCAGCTCCTGGTGCCCCTGCCAGCCCACAGGGCCGTGCCTCTCCAGCCCCATTCCAGAGGCCTTGCTGTGCCTCCCAGGGTGTAGGTGGGCACACCACTAACAGCTGAGTGCCTTGAGCTCAGCCGGGCCAGGCTGCTGCTGCCGCTCGGAGCAAACAGAGCCGTGGGGCATGGCTGTGCCGTGGCCACACACGTCTAGGGGGGGCTGATCCCCTCCCGGGGCTCTGCACCCTTGCTGGCTGCTGATGGCATGGGAGGGCGTTGCTTCCAGCCTGGAGAAGTTGCCAGCACTTCGTGCACCTTCTACTCTGCCATTGCCTCCCTAGTCCCCACTCCCCAAAAACCTCGGGAGCCACAGTGTTTCCATATGGGGCTTTATTGTGTCGTGCCCGGGGTGGGGGCGGCAGGAGGGAGTGACCCCGCACCAGGCCGGCTGGGTGCGGCTTCCCCGAGGGAGAGGAGGGTGTGGGGATGTGAGCGGGGGCTGCGGCGGGGTCAGCCTGGCTCCGGGGGGCGGTTTGGGGGCGTATGGCTTCTCTCCTTCAGTGCTACTGCCGGCAGGGTCCTGCGGCGGGGCTGGGTGTGCTGGGTCGGGGGGTTCCCGTGTTGGCAGGGGGCTGCGGCCCTCAGCTCTCCTCCTCGGGCACGGGGGCAGGGGAAGGGCTGCTGCTCTTCTCCTGGGCATCGCCCGCCGGCAGGAACAGGGCTGGGCTGGGGCTGGAATGCCGCTGTTTCCGCATGAAGGGGAAGACCCTGCGGGCACAACCGGGTCAGAACCGGCGGGGACCACCCAGCGCCCCAGGGGATGGCCCCTGCCCTCACCGCTTCTTGGTCTCCGGGGGGATGATGGCCTCGGCCAGGAGGTTCTTGTAGAGGTCCGACTTGAGGAATCGCGGGTAGGAGTCCTGGGCGAGCAGAGGCGTCAGGATCCTGCCCAGCCCTGCTCTGCCCAGCCCCGCCCTCACCCACCTTCTTCATCAGCATGTAGATGTGCATCTGGGCATCGTCCATCACGTAGCGATGGGGCGTCTTGATGCCCTCCAGCGTGCGCTCCATCGTCTTGCTGTCGATGTTCACCCAGCGAGTGGCCCCGGGAGCCAGGAACTGCCTGGGGAGTCACAGACGGCGGTGAGTCCGGCCCCGCCCTGGGACATAGCACCGTGATGGCCTGATCCCCCCCAACCTGCCCCCCAAATCCTCATCCCACTGGCACTCACTGGTAGATGGAGTCCACAATCTCGGCGATGCGGGACTGCTCCCCGTAGCGCAGCTCCTCACACGCCTCCCAGAAGCTCAGGTTCTCAGCTGGGGAGGGGGACAAGGTGCTGGGAACGGGGACACGGCACTGGGCACCCCCCATGGGCAACCCCCAAAGGCCATAGTGGCTGAGCAGGTGGCCCTGCAGTCCTCCCGTGGCACAGAGCCAGCTGGGGTAGCATGGGGCAGTGGGACCCGGGGAGTTGGGGCAGATTAGTTTGGAGGTACTGGGATGTGGTGGTGGGCTGGGGAATGCCAGGACATGGAAATAGGCTGGTTTGGTGGTGTTTGGATTAGGCATTACTGGGACATGGTGGGTTTGGACGTGCTGGAGCAGAGTGGTGGGTCTGGGGTGCCACGACATAGCAGTGCTTTGGCGGTGTGGGGCCGGGGTCACTCACCACTGAACTCTTTCTTGAGGAACTCGAGGAGCTGGGCCCGACCCAGGGGGTCGTTGATGAGCTCACTGAAGTTGAAGCCCCAGCGCTCCACACGCAGCTTCGTGGGTGTTGTCACCCTGCGGGTGACAGCGGCATCAGGGCTGGCAGCCCACGGCAGCCTGTGTGACCCACACTCTGTCCATGGGTCAGGGTACTCGGGGGAGCCCGGGGTTGGGACACTTACGTGGGAGCATTCATGACCCAGTACGTGGTGTCATCTGTGATCCAGGGGTTGCTGGGCAGGCAGCCAGACATGATGGGGTCATGGGGCACATACTGCTCGTTGAACTTGATGTATCTGCCGGGAGCAGTGGCTGGAGGTGACCAGGGCCACCGACCCCAGCCATTGTGGGGACATGACAGGGACAGGGTGGGGATGTGCCCGAGCTCCACAGAGCCTCAGCTCCTCCTCAGCTCCCTGCTGAGGACTGTGGTGCTGCGGTGCCAGCCACCAGCTGCTGGGAAGTGGGTGCCCCTGTAACCCCAAAAGGGACCTGGCCCACAGCCAGGGCAGCTGCTGCCACTCACCCCTCGAGGCAGATGGAGGACTTCACCCTGGTCCTGGCCATGGCCTTCCTGCAGTACTCGATCTGGGGCCAGGCGCAGGGGAGATGTTGGGGTGCCTGGCAGCTAGTGCCCCCCAGGAGCTGCCCCCACCCCTCACCCCACTCACCTCTCGCTTGTAGTAATCCATGTTCTTGGTCTGCAAGAGACACACAGGCCTGGGTGAGGACATGGTGGGGCTGGGACATTGTTGTGCCACCACCATCCTGGACAATCCAGGCACCCAGTCCCCCGCCCAGGACTCTGTAACCCATCCCTTTGGCCTCCAGCATCATTCCCCCATCCCTCCCAGCTCAGCCAGCACAGCCCATGGGAAGAACTCTGGCTTCCCTCCCTCCGCACCCCAGAGTGACGCCAGCCCGAGGTTAGTGACACTTACGTGGGCAGAGGACACAGCACACGGCGCAGAGAAGAGAAAGTGGGTGGTTAGTGAGGACAGCCTGGGGGTGCTGGGGCAGCATTAGTGGGGTCACAACACAAGGAAGGGCCTGGTGGCCGCTGCTGGTACCCCAGGGTGCCAGGGCTCCCCGCAACACAGCTGCCCTGCAGGGATTAGAGGTGCTGGCACAGGGGGGTGCTGGGTGCAAGGACAAACACACGGAGCCACCATGCTCAGGGTAGGGGACACAGGGATGTTAGCAGAGCTGAGGCTCACCCCTCACCCCAAATGTGGGCACAGCCTGGGGTGAGATGGGTGGGCACCCACCGGGGCAGCTCTACACCCCGGCACCGGCACTGGCTGTGCCCTGTGCCCGCTGGCAGCCCCAGGGGTGCCTGGACACCCCCACTCACCAGCTGGACACGGGTGGTGTGGCAGTTCCTGCGCTCGGGACCCTGCTCCATCACGTTGGGGGCTCCCGGCTGCAACAAGAGCATCATGCTGTGGGCTGGGGGGACCCCCTGCGCCCCCCGGCGCCGCTGCCCAGGCCGGGGCCGTGCGTGGTGCCAAGGCTGCACCCTCCAGCCCGGCCGCCCCCGCCCCACGCTCACCGGGGGCCGGTTGACGAGCCAGTACGCCTGTTCCTGGCAGTCGATGACGATGCGGTCGCCCTTCCGCCGCTGCTTGGCCGCCCTGCCCGTGCAGAGGCAGCGGGGAGGCGCTGGCACCCTGCCTGCTCGGCACCCAGGGGTGCTCCATCCCGGCCGCTCCCCGGGGCGCAGCGGTGCCGGCCGTCCCGCACTCACCGGAGCTGCTCCCGCGCCTGCATCACCACGAAGTCCCACGTGTGGTTGATCCGCTTGTGCAGGAGGTTGTAGTTGTCCTGGGAAGCGACAGGTAGGTACGGTGTGGCACTTGTCCCCTTGTCTGGCTCCGGGTCCTGTGGCCGCTTCAGCACAGGAAGAGCCGGTGCCCCTCGGTGGGTGAGCAGCCGCTCCTGGGTGAGCCGAGACTCCCCCAGCTGAGCGCAGGTGTGAGGAGGACACCCCTCACCTTCTCGTGCTCGATCAGATCTCCCTGCTTGCGGATGTTCTTCTTGGCCAGGTAAATGGCTGCAAGAGAAGCGGCGGCACCTCAGGGGGGGCTGGGAAGGGGTCGCAGCCCGTGTTGGTGTCAGCGGCACGGGGACACCTACCGTAGTCCAGCTCCGTGGCCGGCCACTTGGTGCTGGTCCAGAAATAGGGGGTCTGTGGGGAGGAAGAGGCTGAGGCTCATGCCGTGGGGTGTCACGGTGCACAGCCGGGGGACCCCCGGCGCTGGGGCTGTGCTGTGCCCCGCTGCGGCTGTACCTGGAAGCGGTAGGGCGACTCATCCGCCCGCAGCACCAGGCTGCGGGGGTCTTTGAGGGGGTAGATGTAGCCGTGCTTCACGATGAGGTTGCCGAGGTGCAGCGACTCTGCGGAGTGGGATTGGGGGCTGCACGGAGGCTCGGCAGCCCCAGGAGCCCCCGCGGCGCTGGCTGACTGTGCCAGGGCACTCACCCTCCTCGGAGATGCCGTACTTCTGGATGAGCCACTCGACGATGTCGTTCCCTGGGGACAGAGGCTGCGTTAGTGGGGTGCAGTGGGGTGACCCAGACTGGATATGGGGGGTTTCTCGGCTGGGGCAGCTGGCACAGCGTGGCAGTGCCAGGGGTCACGCAGGGTGATGGGGACCTGCCAAGGACGTGCGGAGCGCCCGCCCCGAGCAGCCGATGCATAATTGATCCCAGCTGCGGCGCTGAGCACCCGGGGTGCGGGGGAGGCGAGCGGCGCGGGGGGCTGGCGGTGGGAGCTGCTGCAGTGCTGGGGACACCCGGGGAGCTCCCACACGCCTTCCCCAGCCCACGCGCCTCGCAGGGCACCGCAGCGCGGGGACCCACCTGTCATGGCGTGGGGGATGACGGTGATGAGCAAGCGCTGGTTCCTCATCTTGATGCCCATGTCGGGGTCCTGCATGCTGACGATCATCCGCTCCATCTGCCGGACAAAGAACCGCTGTGCTCAGCCCCGCGACGGCGGCACCGGGCCTGGGCACAGCCTAGCTCCCCGCACTGTGACCCCGGGCACCCTGTGATCTGGACATAGCCTGCCTCCCCACAGCGCGACAGGGGCACCCAGTGCACAGCCTGGGGACAGCGTGGAACCCCACAGTGCCCCAGACCACTCTGTCCCCAGCCTAGGGGCAGCCTGGCACACCACAACCTGGCCGAGGCACCCAGCATGTGATGCTGGAAGTGCAGACACTCGTCCTCCAGGCATCCCGGGCCCGGGGCACCCCGGTTTTAGGGACTGAGCTCTGCCGGGGCTGTGACAGCACCCCAGCCCGGCGTGGGGGAGCAGAGCACACATCTCCAGGGCGCTGTCCGGAGGTATTCCCGCGTCGGGCGGTTCCCTGTGCCCCGTGGCGGCGCCGGGGCCGGGGTGGTGCCCTCTGTCCCGCGTACACGGGGTGGTGCTGGTCCCCGGTCCCCGGCGATCGCATGCCCGAGCCGCCGGGGGCCCCCAATGCCCGCGTAACCCAGGGCAGTGTCAGTGTCTGGTCCCCACGGTCCCAGCGCCCAGTCCCTGGTCCACACGGTCCCAGAGCCCGGTCCCCTGTCCACGCGGTGCCGGTGCCCGATCCCCACAATCCCAACACCCGGTGCCCGCGGTGCCCGTTCCCCACGGTGCCGGTTCCCATGCCAGTGCCCGGCCATGCTAGTGCCCGGCCCCGGCGCGGTACCCGCTCCCCCTGGGGCGGGTGCCGGTGCCAGTGCCGGAGTCGCTCACCTTGCGCAGACAGGGCATCTGGAGGCCGGGGTGCCGGCCGCGGGGGCCGCCGATGGTCATCGCGGGTGCGCGCCCCGCGCCGCGCCGTGCAGCCCGAACCCGCCCCGGCCACGCCCTGTCCCGCCCCGCTGCCCTCCCCGCGCCTGCCACCGCCTGCACCGGGTGCCCCAAACCCCGGCCCCGATCCCCGGGGTCAATTTGCCCCCTGCCCGTGGGACCCCCGGCACGGCCCGGGAAGCCCGGACCCACCGCACGCCCTGCGCCTCCGGGGGGCAGGAGGTGCCCTGGCTGACCCAGTGCCAGCGAGGGGGAAAAACACGGCCGTGGCTGCTGGATGGCGGCGGGGGCAGGGTGCGGGCAGTGCACTGAGGGTATAGGAAGGATGCTCGCGGGATGCGGACAGGGTGAACAATGTGCCGGCAGCGTGCGGGGCTGCGGGCAGCGCGGTCATGGTGCGGGCACTGTGAACAGCGCCAGGATGCGGGCGGTGCGGGCATGGAGGGGGCAGCGCACCGAGGGTACAGGGAGGATGCTGGCGGGATGCAGGCGGTGCGCCGAGGGTACAGGGAGGATGCTGGCGGGATGCAGGCGGTGCGCCGAGGGTACAGAGAGGATGCTCGCGAGGTGCGGGCAGCGCGGGGCGGGCGCGCCCGGCGATGAGCTCACTGCAGTCTCGCCGCCCACGAGCGGCGGGGCTGGAGCCGCCGAGGGGCGGGGGCGGGCGGGGGCGGGCAGCGGAGCCGCCGCGTCTGCGGGAGCCGCCGCCGCCGCCCCGCCGGGCCGCGCCGGGCAGCTCCGGGGAGCGCAGCGGGGAGCGCGGGGGAGCAGCCGGCACCGCCGAGCGCAGCGGCAGCGGGCGGGAGGAGTCGCCGGCACCGGCAGAGCCGCTCCTCGGGCCCCGCCAGCGGCCGCCCCGCCCGGCCCCGGGGGCGGCGGGCCCGGCACGGCCCGGCCATGCTCGGCCTGGACGTGTGCGAGGCCGGCGGGCAGCTGCTGGAGCTGCTCTGGCTGGCGCTGTGCTACCGAGGTGAGCGGCGGCCGGGGGGCAGCGCCGGGGGCGGCGGGGGGCATTGGCCCGGGGAGGGGGGGGCGAGCATCACTCCCAGTTCCCAACAGGTGAGCATCCCCAGGGCAGCCGGTGCATCCATGAGTGAGCATCACCCCGGGCCCGGGGGGACTGGAGCATCCCGCGGGGGAGACCCCCGCCGTCCCTCTGCCACCTCGCAGCCTGTGGCACCCGGCGCGTGCCCCTCTGCCCTGCCACCCGTGGGCAGCCAGCGAGTCCCTGGGTGGGTGCATCCCTGGGCTGGGAGTGCCCGCATGCTACCGTGACAGCCGAGGGGCAGGGCCTTGGTGGGGGGCCCAGAGATGCAGCAGGGCCACTGCTGTGTCCCCATCACCACCGCTGCCTTGGGGACCCACATTTTGGCCCTGCGGCCCCACAGTTTTGGCCCTGTGGCCCCGTGGCTGAGTGCAGGCAGTGGCCTCTGCTCTGTGCTGTATCCCCAGCATGTCCCCAAGGATGGGGTTCAAGGGGCTTTGGGGAGCTCAGTGCTTGCAGTCACGGGGGTGGGGGGGTGATGCAGTGGGCAGGCAGGGTCGGATGCGGTGGGGACATCATCCACCCTTGTACTCCCCGGCAGCCTGGCAGCACCGGATCCTCTGTTTGTTCCCGAGATGCCTTTTTGCCCTGCAGCTGCTGGTGATTTGGGTTAGGGGTGGGAGATGGGGCTGGTGGCTGCCCACCGAGGTTGAAGGGGGCCGCAGGGCAGTGACGAGGACTTCTCCGGGTGACACGAAGGGTGCCTGTGGGCTGGAAGGGTCTGCAATCCCCCCAGATCGAGAACACCATGTAGGCACCAGCTAGCCTTGCTCCATGACCGTGCGGAAATGCAGCCCGCGGCAACACCTCTGGTCTCAGCTGTGCCGCCAGGCCCCGGGGACACCGAGGCTGGCAGCGTCCCCACGGCTCCGAACAGGGGAGCAACTTGGCCTCCCCACAGGGATTTCCCACATTCATCCGTGTCATGTCACAGCCCAGCCCCCCCCCCTGCCCACCAGTGCCTTCGTGTCGGGGGTGGGTGTCCCCCGGGGGTGTCCCCGGGGCTGCCACTGCCTGTCCCCCGCAGACATCATGGCTGACAAGGAGGGGGTGACGCTATCGCTGGAGGAGGAGGAGGAGGATGCCGACGTGGCCCTGGCGTACAAGACGCCGGCGAAGAAGAGCCTGCAGGAGATCCAGGAGCTGGACCCAGGGGATGAGAGCCTGCGGAAGTATAAGCAGGCACTGCTGGGTGCCATCCCTGCTGCCGTGGGTAAGGCTGGGGGCTGCTGTCGCGCTGGGGAACCGCGGCACGCCGGCAGCCCAGCTGGGGGATGCAGCCTCAGCGGGAGCAGGTAGCCCGGGCGTGCTCGAGCAGGGAGAATCCCGTGGGGCATCCCCGGCAGGGAGGGCACATCCCGGCTGGAATCGCCCGTGGGTGCTGCCCGTGCCCCCCACCTGCGCGCAGACCCCGGCATCCCCTGCCGACAGAGTACCGGTGCCCGGGGACCCCAGTTGCCTTGGTTACGGGATCACCGCCGCAGTTTCCATAGGAACGGCTACAGGGAACCGGGAAATTCATGGGGATGACGGAGAGGAGCGAGCGGCGGGGGCGGGGGGGAGGGACACCGGGGTAGCACGGCTGCCGGAGCGCAGACGGTGCCCTCCGCTCCCCATGAACCCCACGGCAGCCCCCCAGGCTGGTGCTGGTCTGCACTGGGGGTCCCTGGGGTGCTCCAAGGGCCCAGGGCCCCAGTGTCCATCCATGAGTGCATTGGGGAGGGTGCAAACTGAGGGGAATCACAAACCAGCGGGATGCATGAGGGGTGCACCGTGGTACGTGAGAAAGCTGGGGGGTGCAGGCTGGTCTGGTGGGCGGAATTAAACCAGTGCTCACTTCAAGGGATGCCTTGGCTGCACATGCTGCATCCTCCTTCTCCTCCTCCTCCTCCACTTCCCCTTGTCCTGCTCCCGAGCCAGGGAATGGTACACCCTGGGAAATACCCATGTCTGGGTCCTTTAAACGTGATCTTACCCCGAAAGGCACTGATGCAAGTGATGGGGTGACCTGAGATGCCCCTGCTCTCTTGTGCCCTGCCTGGCTGCCTGGCACTTGCTGGCTTTAACACACCCACCACAGACACCGTGGCCCTTCCTGCCATTACAGTGCTGTGGGCATTCCCTTGGCTCGCTGGGATGCAGGTGATGGTGGACTGGGCATGGTGGGTAAGGTCTGGGCCCTGCTGCTTGTCCCTAGATGCCAGCGTGCCCAACGTGCAGGTGACAAGGCTGACACTGATGTGCGAGCAGGCACCAGGGCCCATCACCATGGACCTGACAGGTGAGCTGTGAGGACTCCTGGGGGAGAAGGAGGAGGGGGAAGGGGTGCCGGTCTGATGGACCATCTGCCCGTGCAGGAGACCTGGAGGAGCTTCGGGGCCAGGCCTTCGTGCTGAAGGAAGGGGTGGACTACAGGGTGAAGGTGTCCTTCAAGGTGAGACCACAGCCTGTGGTGCCCTGTGTGCACTGGCTGGGCATGGCTCTGCTGCCCTCACACCACGGGGTCCCTGCCCCAAGGTGTCCTTGTTACCCTGAGTCCCTGCCCTCGCATCCTGGATTCCCTGCCCCAGGGGTTCCCCGATCCCCATGAGTCCATTTTCCCACATGTCCTTGCCCCACAGAGTCCCTCCTGCCACCCATGGATCCCTGCATGCCCCAGAGTCTCTGCCTTGGGACATCTGCTTCCCACCCTTTGCCCCTGAGGTCTGTGCCCCTCTGGGGGTCTCTGCCCACCCTGAGTTCCCCGGCCTTCTGGGTTGCTGCTACCCTGGGGGTCCTTGCTGTCCCCAACATGACTGCCACCCCAGGGTGCCTGCCCCTCTTGACAGTTCCTGCCACCCCAGAGTCCTTGCTTTTCCCAGCGATCCCAGCAATGCTGCCTATCCCAGGGTTTCCTGGAAGTCCCGGCCCCTCCTGAGGGGGGATCCCTGCCATCTCTGAGTCCCTTCCACCTTTGATGAGGCTGAATCCCGACAAGGGGCTCGATCCTGGAAGAGGTGGATGTCAGGACGGGTGCCCAAGGCCGGGCATGGGACAGTCCCCATACCATGGGAGAGTCCCCATGTCCCCCTTGCCTTCTGCCCGCAGGTGAACAGGGAGATCGTCTGCGGGCTGCGCTGCCTGCACCTCACCTACCGCCGGGGCCGGCCCGGTGAGTGGGGCCGGGGGCTGGGAGGCCGGGGCTGAGGGGCCCTCGCACCACCCTGGCCCCACTCACCCGTCCCTCCTCTCCCCTCCTCGCCCAGTGGATCGCGACGTTTTCATGGTGGGCAGCTACGCGCCGCGGGCCGAGGAGTACGAGGTGGTGACGCCGGCGGAGGAGGCGCCGCGGGGATGGCTGGCGCGGGGCTCCTACCGCGTCCGCTCCCTCGTCACCGACGATGACAAGACGGAGCACCTCTCCTGGGAGTGGGGCCTCTGCATAAAGAAGGCCTGGGAGGACTGACCCCCCACCCGCACCCCGGCTCCCCCCGCCAGCTCGGGGACGCGGTGCCACCACCCCGGGGGACACCGCCGGCACCGCCGCGCTTGCCCCAGTCGCGCGAAGGGTTGAGGGGGGTCCCTTAGCGAGTGAGAGCCCGTGGTCGTGGTCTTCGCAACCAAAGTTATTTTTAATTGCTCTTTTTTTTTAAATATCGACGCCCGCCTGGTCCTCGCGGCGTCCCCATCGCCGGGGCCGGGGCTGTGACCCTGCCGTGGTGGTGCCGTGTCCGCTACCCGCCCGGTCGCAGGCTGTGCTCTTCCATCGCCATTAAACCCTACAGACTGGTCTCTTACTGGTGTGTCTGTGCTTCCCATCGCCTATGCCCGTCCCCCTGCTCCCTGTCCCCCCCCGGCCCTGTCCCCATCCCGCTGGCAGGGCCAGGTTTTCTTGGGGCGACGAGCGGCTGGAAAATAGCCACCTGGTCCCGCTACCTTATCGGCGGGGCCGGGCAGCCAGTAGCGGAGGGCCACGAGCCCCAGGGGACAGGCACCACCCGCCCCCAGGGCCCTTATCTGCTTCCCCCTCCCGGAACAACGTCTTCAGCGCCGGCACCATGCGCGGCTGCGGGTCCCGGCTGGTTTGGCTGCTGGTGCTGTCGCTGGCCTGGCTGGGCCCGGCGCTGGGGGGCGAGGATAAGGATGAAGAGGTGATAGAAGAGGAGGAAAAGGAGAAGAAAGAGGATGAAGTGCTCTCAGATGACATCAAGGAGGAGGATAATGTCCTGGTGCTCCATGAGCACAACTTTGCTCGTGCCCTGAGTGAAAACCAGCTGCTGCTGGTGGAGTTCTGTGAGTGTCCCCACCGTGGGCAGGGGTGTGGGCAGGGAGTGCTGGCAGGGGGGACCAGCTATGGCCGAGTGTGGGCAGAACAGACACATGGGCACAGGTGCACAATAGGGTAGGTGGGTTGGGCAGGGGCAAGGCTGTGGGTCAGAGGGGCAGGAGAACAGGCCGTGTGACAGGGATGGGGACAGACACATGGAGCAGGGACACAGACAGAGGCATGGGGTTGGGGTGTGTACCATAGGAATGAGGCACAGGACAGGGACACAGGGTGTGGGTGTGCGACAGGACACAAGCTGAGGCCCAGTGGGCTCACACAGCTGTTAAAAGCCCAGCCTGAGGACCAGGGACACCCCAAAACTATCCCCATTATCAATGCTGTCCCCTGCCCACAGATGCACCGTGGTGTAGGCACTGCGAGCAGCTGGCCCCTGCCTTTGCCCAGGCAGCCACTGAGCTGAGGAACGAGTCCAGCCCAGCCCGGCTGGGCAAGGTGGATGCCACAGCACAGACAGCCCTGGCCAATGAGTTTGGCATCACCTCCTACCCCACGCTCAAGCTGTTCCGTGATGGCAACCGCACCCACCCTGTGGCATACACCGGTAGGGCTGAGGCACCAGGCGGTGTCTGTGGCACCCATCGAGGGGGACACTGCCATGGGGCTGGGGCAGCTGGCAGGGGCTGATGGCGGGAGGTGTGGCAATATACTGGTGGGGTTCACAGGGTGGTGATGGTGAGGGGTGGCAATATCCTGGTGGTGACAGTGGACAGGTGACAGCGTGGTGATGGTGTATGGGGTGGTGATAATGGGCAGTGCTGTGGTGGTGGTGATGGTTGGTCAAGGTTGGTGGCACGGGGAGGGGTGTCAGCGCAGTGAGGGGTGTCAGGTGATGTTGGGGGACTCACTGCGTGTGCCAGGCCGAATGGACAGCCAGGGCATTGTGCGCTGGATGCAGCGCCGGGTTGGCCCCAGCGCCACGCTGCTGCAGGACACAGACACCGCCGCTGCCTTCGTCAGCTCCCAGGACTTGGTGGTCGTTGGCTTCTTCAAGGTGGGTGGGGTGGCTGGGGGCTGGACTGTGACCATGGCCATGGCTGTGGCTGTGGCACTGATGCTGATGTGGGTGGCTGTGCAGGACCTGAAGGGTAAGGCAGCCCAGGTGTTCTTCGAGGTGGCTGCCGAGATGGTGGACATAACGTTTGGCGTGGCAGAGGCAGCTGAGCTCTTCCAGGCATATGGGCTGTCAGCTGACACTGTCTGCCTGTTCAAGAAGGTGAGTGGGTGGCAGGGGAGTGGTGGGGTCATCCTGTCCCCCCGTCCCAGTCCTCACTGTCCCCCGACCCGGCAGTTTGATGAGAGACAGACAAACTTCCCTGTGGACCCGGAGCGGGGGCTGGACACAGCTGAGCTCACCCGGCTGCTCCGCATCCACAGCCTGCAGCTGGTGATGGAGTTCACCAAAGAGGTACAGCCTGTCCCCAGCCCTGTCACTGTGACATGTCCCCCTGTCACATGTCCTGTGCTCCTTGCCCTCATCCTCCTCCTCTTCCTCCTCCCCAGACATCCAACCAGATCTTCGGTGCCAAGATCCCCCACCACATGCTGCTCTTCCTCAACAAGTCATCATCGGAGCAGCTGTCACTGCAGGACAGCTTCAGGGCAGCCGCCGGTGGTTTTCGGGGTGAGGTGAGGTGGCCCCGTGGTGGGGACATGGAGGGTGGCTTTGGGACTCCCCAGCCTCAGTGCCCCCTGTTCCCTGCCCAGGTGCTCTTTGTGGTGGTGGATGTGACCGGGCATGGTGCCGATGTCCTGCCCTTCTTCGGCCTGACTCCTGAAGATGCCCCCACCTTGCGCCTCGTCAAGATGGAGAACAACCGCAAGTACCAGATGGAGCAGGACAGCTTCTCGGACTCAGCCATTCGCACCTTCATCCAGGAGGTGCTGGACGGCAAGGTGAAGGTGAGGGATGCAGCACGGTGCCAGCCAGCACTGATGGATTCTGCCATGTGGTGAAGGCTGTGGCTCTGAAGTCCAATGATGACAGTTGTGCAGTGTTTGCACACCTGTTTGCTGATACTTCTGCTGCCAGGCTTGAGAATTTGGGAAAGGGGGCAGGAGACTGCTGCCACGGAGACACACAGAGCTAGGATGGCAGCAGAGGGGAAGATGTGATCCAAAATGCAGCACAGGAACCTGCCTGGCTGCCTGCTGGGGTACCCCTGACCCAGCCTGCCAGCCTGCGCTGTGCCCCATGGGCTCCTGGCACTGCTCAGCCCAGGCTGTGGCTGTTCTGTCCCCACAGCCTCACCTGCTGAGTGCAGAGCCCCCCGAGGACTGGGACACGCGGCCTGTTAAAGTCCTGGTGGGGAAGACCTTTGAGCAAGTGGCATTTGACGAGACCAAGAACGTCTTTGTCAAGTTCTGTAAGTACCAGGGCCAATCATGGCCCTCCCTGAGCCCTGCCAAGGGGGTCAGCCCCTCCACGGCAGCCCCCAGCCCTGTCACAGACCCCTGGGCACTGCGCCTGCCCCGCAGATGCTCCGTGGTGCCCCCACTGCCAGGCCATGGCAGCTGCCTGGGAGGAGCTGGCCGAGCGTTACAAGGACCGTGAGGACATCGTCATCGCTGAGATGGACTCCACGGCCAACGAGCTGGAGAACATCACCATCCGTGGCTACCCCACCCTGCACTACTTCCCCGCGGGGCCGGGCAGGAAGGTAGGCGTGGGCACTCGTGGGGTCATCACTACTCTGGGGTGGTGGCACCCTCAGCACCCTCCCCTCCCATGGCTACAGATGGTTGAGTATAAGAGCTCCCGAGATGTGGAGACCTTCTCCAAGTTCCTGGACAATGGGGGCACACTGCCTGAGGAGCCTCCTCCGGTGAGTGAGGTCAGGGACCCAACCCCTCCCCAGGCAGCCCCCAGCCCCTGCTGGGTGAGGGGATGGAATTGGTGACAGGGTCAGGGTCATGAAGGGAGTGTGTTTCCAGCCATGTCTCACTGCTGCCTTCTCCAGGTGACCAAGACCCCTGGGAATGGCACGGGCAAGGAGGATCCGAGTTCATCAGGGACAGGTGAATCCCGGGATGAGCTGTGAGCCCTGTCCCACTGACGCATGTGCTATAAACCACCTGGAAACAATGTGGGCTCTGGTCTGTGTCTGCAGCTCCACGTGCTGGGAGCACCCACGTGTCTTGGGGACACAGCAGGGCTGATGGTGGGCAGTGCCTCTGTCCTCTTGCAGCAGCTCTGCCACAGCACTCATCCTGGCAATTCTGCAATGGCATAGGGTGGCCAAAGAGCCCAGTGCTCTCCATGCTGGCCCTTGCACTGGACTGGTGGGGTTCAGGTGATGGGGGACCAGCCAGGGTCTCTCCTTCATGACACACCAGACCCAGGGGATCCCCAAAAGCTGCTGTCACATCCAAGGCAGGCAACCTGGGGTTCCACAGGCACTTAAGCCTGGCTTGTAGCCTCTGGCAACTCCAGCACTGCCCCCTCTCCACTGAGCCACTCCTTCAGGGGCAACATGTTGGTTGAGCAGTCCAGGACCTGCTCAGCCACCCTCCAGGGAACCTGGAGCAGCTCCAGCCCTGCCATATGCCCAGACCCTTTGCTGGCTCTACCCCACCCTCTGTCCATCCCAGAGGCTGCTGAAGGCCTGGGTCTGCTCCGCGGGGAAGGAAAGAAGCAGCAGGCGGTGGGACGTGGGGTTTTATTTCATTTTATCCAAGTACCTTTGAAAAGATCATTGTACAAGTCAGCACATGAGAATGCAGAGGAAACGTTGCCGGGGCTGCATGGCCACTATACATATTTACAGGGACCCCCTGAGAAAAACGGGGGAGACGGAAATCCCGGGCACGCCAACAACCTCACCAGGCACACCACCATCAGAGCTTCAAAAAACAGGGAGTAAAACCCCTCATAACGCTGTTCCCGGGCTGAAAACATTTGCAGATTTTGCTGGACTTCACGTAGTGTATTAGGCAAGTCCCAGAACCATGTTTTAAAGGCACTCGGTGACATGTACAACAGGCAGAGTTGATCCCGGCACGGTGCCACGGGGTCCCGGCAGCTCCACCACTGCTGGGGCAGGGCCAGCACCAACGTGGGTCCCCCGGGCTTTGGGGTCACCCCAGTTTCTGTGGGTGGGCAAGGGTTGGTCTCCAAAGGAGCTGGCACAGAGCCATGGCTGTGCTGAAGCAGCATGGCCTGGGCTGGGTGAGGGCAGGGTGGTGGGAGCACCGGCACAGCCTCGGCTTCCTTGTGGCCGAGTAAGCCCAAGAGGCTTCCCAGGGCTGCCTGCTGGCCCTGCATGAGCCACAAACTGGCATCAATGACCTCCCTGGTGCAGTGTCCTCCTGCTGCCTCCCCTGAGACCCAGAAGCTGACAGAACATCCAGGACTCATAAAAAGATATATTTTGTCTTCAGCTTTAATGTCTCATCAGTTCCCTCCCCATTATGGCTCTCCTAAAGAGTTCTCTGCCCAAAGCCAGAGCTTGGCCCAGGGGTCTGGGCATGTCTGCACCAGGCACACAGGTGCCAGCCCTCTGCAGAACTGCAGCACCCTCCTAGGAAGCAATCCCTTCTCCAGGGGACACAGGGGACACAGAGGAGTGTGTAGGCTGTGGGATGCCAGCACCCAGCCTGCCACCCTGGCTCTGAGCTGGTCCTTGCTCTGCGGGAAGCCCCCAGTCCTGACAGGCACTGACCCTTCTATCCCTTGGGAATTTACTCGGTCGCAAGGAAGCTCAGGGGGAAAAAAAAAGACCCATCCTACCATGTCCAGCAGCTGAGCCTGCCAAGAAGGCCACAGACGACTGCTTCCAAATGGCTCAATCATCTTCACAGCCCCTTTGGAGTGGGACTGCCCCTTCCACACCGGTGAGGTGAGGGTGGCTGTGCCCCATGGTGCTCCAGAGCCATCCATGCTGGGAAAACAGGGCAGGGTGCCAGGAAAGCATGGAGCAGCTGGAGTCCGATGGATGGCTGTACACTTTGGGCGAGTTCTGCAGTACCTGTATGTTTTACATTTACATAAGAGCACTGTGACATTGGAAATATTTTCCTTTTATTACAATATATCAAAAATATGCAGCTTTAGTAAACAAGGTCATATTACACTTTCTAATGCACTGTACAATGCTACATTACACTTATATTCGGTATGGAGAGGGAGCCCAGGCTCCCACTGGCAGGTTTGTGGGGTGAAAGGGCATCCACCAGCATCCTGGAGCGTGCCCAGATCCGTGCTGGAGAGCAGAGCTGCTGCCCTCTGCCCTGGGCTCGCCTGGTGCCCGTGGCAGCAGCACCACCAGCGTCTGCCCCAGGCCTTCTCCTCCGGTCCCAGAGTCCTTCACAGTCCTGTCCTCACTGCCCTGGAGCCTAATCAATCTTCTCCACCTTCCCGATGATCTTCTCCTCAAAGATGGGCAGGATGGTGTCATCCTCCCGCACCTCCTCGAAGACCACACCACAGTCGAACTCGTCACTCACTTTCTTAAAGTAATACCTGAATAAACAGAAATGTGGAGGAGGGTAGAATGAAAAAAAGCAGGTGAATGGTCACAGGGCACCACGGTCCCCAAACCTGGGTACAGCCCTTCCTGTGGCTCTGAGCTTGTGGTGCACAGCAAGCTGTTCCTCCAGACATGAAGGGAACTGAGACCACACTTCTGCCCCTGCCTTCAACAGTGAACAAAAGAAGTGGTCAGGATCCATGTTAGTGTGGTCAGGAGCTCCAGCCCTGAATCCAAGCCCATTCACAGCTCTCCCAAAAGCAGTAGCTGAAGCACCTGTGTTGGTGGAGCATTTCTAGGCAGGCTTTCCCATGGCAGTTCCTACTTGAAAGCAGGAACTTGGAGAGCTACATGCCCCACATGTGGCTGCTTTGGGGCTCTGGCAGGACCCAGCCTCCCTGTCCTCACCAAAGGGAACTTTGAGAGCAGCCAAGACAGCTCTGATTTCAGAGGGTCCCCACAGCATCACTGAACACTGCCTGATGCTGTTCCACACCAGCCCATACCCCATGAGGGCAGCTCAGCAGCTTCTGTTGGAGGTGCAAACCATGATGCAGGACATTTCTGCTACAAAACCCGATGTCCCTCACCCCTGCTAACCTGCCTCTTCACCAGCCAAGGCACCCTGGCTGTGCCGCCACATCCCCACCCCTGAGGGAACCCTCCTGACCTACCTCCCCCAACCTTCCCCTCTGCAGGGACAATGCCACTGTGTCCTGGCAGTGGCAGGGGTCACTGACAGCTGCTGGCACCTTCCAACAGGCGGGGAGCAGCCCTTACCTGTAGTTCCCTTTCTTGGTCAGCAGCTCCTTGAACTGTCCCAGCGTCACCACGCGGCCCTTGACGAGGGTGCGGTAGGGGATGGGCTCCCCGCAGAAGTAATAAGCCACCACGATGTTCTCGCAGGGCTGGGATGCGCCGCTGCCCGGCCTCTTCTGGGGCTTCAACCTGTTGTGCAGAGACACAAGTGCTCAGTGCCAGCCCATGGGGCTCAGCAGCATTGTGATGGGTCACCCTGCTGGGATCGGGGCTGCTGGCTGAGAGCAGCAGGTCAGGAAAGGCACAGGAAATGCAGTGTGGTCCCCAGGCATCCCCTGCTCTCACTGCCAGCTCTCCTGGCACGCAGCCACACACTGAGGCTGGTCAAGGAGCACTTGGAAAGGCTGGATGAGGCCAGGACACAGCCACAAGGAGGGTGCAGGTCCTAACTCAGTCCCTGTGCTGTCCCCAGGCTTTGAAAGGGCACAGCCCCCCTCACAGCACAGCTTGGGGAGTCAATGGCAGAGCCCCCCAGGCCAAGACAGCAGACTCAGACCATATTCTCTACCATGACCATCTCCCCACACTCCTGGTACACACCGGAACACAGGGCTGGAGCATCATCCTGCAGGGCATGATCATGCAGACACTGCTCAGACTGCTTGGGATTATTGCCACCATGGCCAGAAGAGCCCAGCACGGCTTTCCACTGGCACACATCTACAGGCAGGACGCTCCTGCACCCCACAGCTCCCCTGGGCACCTCTCCCAGCGTACGTGGAGGTCTGAGGGGATGGAGCTCCCAGCATGGCATGTCCTGGAGGCTCTGCTCCCTGCTCTGTCCATGCAGGGTGAGAAGGCAGCTGCCATCCCCAAAACGTCAGTGACTTGACACCTCCTGTATTTTCCCAGCTCTCAGAATGTTGGTGTGGTCTTTGCTTCCAGCCCACACACCGGGGTTCAGCTATGTGGTGCCATCACTAGACTGAAACTGTCAGCCCAGCCCTCACCCCATTTGCAGAGACAAACAAAAGCAACAATAATACAACTCAGGGTACTTTGCCCTACTGCAGAGCCTTTCATCTGGGGTGCTGAAAACGCTGCACAAACATTGGAACAGCCTACACAAATTGGTACCTTGGCATGCATGGTCTGAGCCAGAGGCAGCCTTCCCTTTCAAAGTCACATAAAACACATTTGGCAGCTTAAAAAAAAATTATTTTAAAAGCATGCTGGTTAAAAAAAGGTGATTTTGTATCTACATGGCTGGAAAGTTGCTGTAAAAACCCCAGAATCTGCCAAGCACATGAGGTAATCGCAGTTTTGGAAATGACTCTGACCTTAACCTTTAAACAGTGGCTGGCGGGCAGAGCACCTTTTCATGGCATGCCCACACAAACACTGGCACTGCAAACCAACACCAGACACAGCCTTTCCACCTCTTCCTACAGGCAGGAGAGGTCTAAAGTTCAACTGAACAATCTTCCAGGTGCCTGCTCTGCCTGGGAGACCTTTGGAGAAGATGCAGCATTCTGAGAGGCAAGGGTCTGCTCCTGGTGCCAGCAGAGCTCTCGGAGCCTCTCCCATCCCTGTATCAAAGTACAGGATGCCCTTTAGCTAGAAAAACATTAAGGAATTGAGTCATCCTTGGAAAAAAAAATATGAGGCATTTAAAGGAAAAATGGGTCATAAATTCAGGCAAATTCTGTGAACTCTGTGAGCCAGAAGTTAATTGAAGGGGTTTGGAAAACCTCAAAGTCCCTGAGCTTCTCTTAATCCTGCTAGAGACAAGTCATGACTAAGAGAGGGCTGCTGTGTGCCTGGGGACCTGGGGACACAGCAATGAGCCTGGCACAGGAGCAGAGCTGGTTCCTCAGGGCTGCTGTTCTCCTTTGCCTGGGGAGGTGGAGAGGACAGGACATCCCTAAGCTCTGCCGTGGCAGAAGGAAAAGAGGGACTGTGCCAGTGGCTAGGAGTGTCCTTCCTCCTGCTGTGCACTTCACACCTGAAGGGCCACTCCATAACATGCTCAGCCTGGCTCCAGTGAGATGTGCCCTGAAAACGATGCCTGAAATGATGCCCAAAAGTGATCTTGCTAGGCACAGAGGAGACTGACTGGCTTTTAGTTCCCTAGGCCTTCCTTTTTGAAAATGGGACCTTATGCTTTCCCATTCCCAGTCAGTGGGAACTTGTCTGGACTGCCACGACTGCTTAAATATGATGGATAGTGGCAGAGACACTTCATCCACCAGCACCCTCAGTCCCTGTGGATGGATTTCATCAGGTCCCATGGACTTGTGCACCTTCAGGTTCTTTAAATGATTTCAAACCTGTGAGTGGTTCTTCTCCTGTGAGTGGTTCTTTTTTCTCCCAGTCCCTGCCTTTGCCTTCTCTGACTCAGGTGCTGTGGTTGGAGCACTCACTGGCGAAGACCAAAGCAAAAAAGCCATTGAGTACCTCAGCATTCTGCATGCCCCAGGTAACCAGCTCTCCCATTTCATCCTAGACAGGGCCTACATTTTTCCCAGTCTTCCTTTTATCACCAGTATACCAAGAGAAGCTTTTCCTGTTGCTTTAATTCTATCAGCAGAACTCACACACACCCCAAACCACAGCCACAGACCTCTAGCAGGCTAAAGCAGAGCTGATGAATATGGAATCACTGAAAATGTAATTCTCCAAGAGCTCCTCTCAGGAGAATGAAACAACACAACTGTCTCCACTTTCGTCATTGCCAACAAATCTCCTGAGACCTCAGATTGCACATAAAGGCCACCAGACCAACTCTGAGCCCTGCCTCATTAAATCTTCCACCTGCACCCATCTCCCGGGTGTCAGTGTGACCCAGAAACACTGCCAGGTACCACACCCTGCCCCTTCTGGGATCACCTCCCATTGCTTTGTTTGTCACAGGCACAAAACATCATCCAGCAGGGAAACAGCAGCACTCATCCCACTCATTGCATCTGCATCCCAGTCCTGACTCCTCAGCTGTGACAGGGGCCCCAAGTCTGGCTTGCAGCACCAATCCAACCTTACTGTCATGCAGAGGTGTTCAGCTTGCTCCAACTCAACTCTGGGGCTGGAGAGCTTTGGAAAGCCCAAAATGAACCCAGCAGATGTTACCTCAGGGGGTGTCCCAGCCACCAGCTCTGCTCCTCTTCCAAGCCTGGCCCAACACAATTAATTCCAAACTGAGATCATGCAAGATGTTCTCCCTGCTTGCAAAAAATCCTTTCTCTGAGGAGCTGGTATTAATTACTTCAATCCAGCTGTGAACTGTGAGACTGAACTACAGGAAAGAGCTCAAAACCTGTCTGTACATGGAAAAACCTGGTGGTCACTGGGACATCAGCGCTGGGCACTGGTGTGCTGCTGGATCTACAGCAGCAGTCACCAGTACCAGATGGTCAATCCTGCATTGCTTGCCAGCAGCAGCCAGGCCAGAGATCAGGGTCATTCCAAATGCTGTGGAATAGGGAGAGAAATGCTTTTTCTGGAAGAATATTTACAATTCCCAGTGCAGCCATTGCAGGTGCCTCCTTGATTTCCAGAGGAGCTGGGATGGGAGGCAGTGAGCTGTTTGGTGGAGAAGGCCACTGCTGGGAAGGCTGTGCCAGAGAGGAGTGGCTGGAGAGCCAGATAACCATGCTGGCAAGGCCAGTCTGGCTGCACAGGGCTGGCACAGTGTGCTCTCCACCCACAGCCAGCTCAACTGGAGCCTCAAGGACACCTCCGGGCTCACCTCCACCTCTCCATGCTTCCTCAAGGCTGTTGACAAACCTGGGACACTGGCTCAAATTTCCCAGAGCTCTTCAAAGCTCCTGACTGAAATAGATGATGTTTTCATGTGAGCTCCTCTCTCAGTTTCAACTTTTTTTTCTCATTGAGCTGTGGGATCTATTTCCAGGTGGGCTGCTGGACTAACCAGAGCAGAAGCTCCCTACAAAGCTGCCAGCTCAGGTGGGCTTCAGCTGGAGCACCCAATCCTGTCACAATCCAGCCAAAATCCAGCAGAGAGACTTCAACATCCAGAAATCTTTAGCTCCTTTGGGACTATTGCATCCATTTTTGCCTGCTACTGGACACTGACACATCTGCTTTTCACGAGCAGCTCCCCACTGGTTTTCCAGGCATGGGGCAGGGCTGGGGGATCCTAACATCACTGGGAGAAGAGCCAGACCTGATGGAGAGGCAGTGCAAGCAGAGCAGCCCAGCACTGGGACTGCTCAGCCCATCCTGCTGCTGGCCTTCCTGGCATTTACCACATACCATGGGCTTCCTCCATAAGCCACTCTTAAAATACAGGCCAAATTATTGTCAGAGTATTAATTGCATAGCCCAGGCTGCTGTTTCCAAAGTGTGTACAGGCATTCCTGGGGAAGGTGCATGAATTTAGTGCAACTATAAATGACTCTACTAATAAACCCTATCCAATTACACACGCTGAAAGGTAGATCACATAAACTTGGCTTAACCTGGCTTGGGAGAGCCCTCTAATTACCTGGCTTTCAATCAATGCTCTGACATGAATACACAGAAGTCTGCTACGTGGTCACTGCAAGCAAAAATAACTGGAGCCTGTCAATTAAGAGCTTCTTTTTTAAATTACATTTGTGTTTCCAAGAGTCAGACCGCAAAATTTCAAGTTTTCAAGAGGACAGCTGTAGAACTGTGAAAGGTTTTTAATGGACAAAGTGCTTTTAGCAGTTAACAGTAATTATCTAGCACTTGCAAAATGCTTTTCACCAGAGAGCTCCATGTGCCTTGCAAATAATGTTCCCTGAAAGATAACACCGAGCAGGAAAATGAGCTCTGCAACAGCCATTAAGCTGAGTCACAAAAAGATGCAGGGACTTGGATATGGCCATGCAGAGTCAGAGCTGCTGCAGGAGGGCTCCAGCACAGAGCATCCAGAGGCCACCAGCGGCCTTTGCCGGAAGCTTGTGTGAGATGGAGATAAAAGCAAAGACAGATTTGTCTTCTGCACTTAATTCTGCTGCATCCTGATGAATTCTGCTCTTGCACCAAGCTCTGAAGTCGTTGTGTGAGCGTGAATGAGCAGAGAGCCAGCGAGTACCAGGGGAGAGAGCTCTCCCAGCCATGCCCCTTACAGACATGCTCCCCCTGCCCAGCCCCTTCCCACCCTGCCAGGAGCATTTCCAGCCTCTCCATCCACAGATCACAAGCCCAGGGCCTCAAGGTGGGTTTTGGCATTCACACCACCATATTAGAGGACATGAGGCAGTTTCTCTGACCTCTCTGCATGCTGGACACCAGAGCAGAGGACATGGACATCCCTCAGAGCAGTCTCTCCCATCCCGCCCCCACACAAATCAGACCATATCATCATACCTTTGTTTAAGGGGAGTTTTCCAGCCCTTTTCTCCTCTTCCTCCAATCTCCTGCGAGCTTCTTCCAGCTGGGTGAGAGGGTTGGGGGCTGGGTTGGGCGGCATGGTAGGATCTTGGATGAAGGGGTGAGAAGGCTGGACGACGTTGCGGAGCTGGGCGCTGACCCAGGGGTGCACCGTAACAGGTCGCTCGATGGACAGGGGCCGGACCATGTCGTGGGGCAGCTGCTTCTTAGCACCTGAAGAGCTGCACACAAACACAAAGGTTTTACATGCACCACTGAGATGCTCTGCACGGGCACACAGTCATTCTCAGATGGACCTATTGCTGGACACAGGCACCACTAGCAAGCTCCTCACAGTGTGACTTCTCAGGGAGAAGGGAGCAACACCAAAATCTAGAGATTTTGAGCAAGTCTTGAGACATCAGGCTGAGCTGCCCAACCCTGAAACAAACCCTCCACAGATCAGTGTGAGGGCTCCCATCAATCCAACACATAATAATAAACTCAGGAAAAGGCAGCTCCATCTTTTGTGACATTCTCCCAGGGGATGCCCTCCCTTGCCTACCACGAGTTATGCCTCAGATACAACAGCCCTTGCACCCCCACAAGTAATCCTCGGTCTCCTAAGGGTCTAAACCCTTGTGTGGTGGATTTTTGTCTTCCCAAGATGTCCAGGAAGAAGGCAGCCTGCTGACACACCTCCCTTGTGCAGGGGATGCAATACAAATATGGTTATCCCTCACTCTGCCAGCCCTTACCCATGGTTTGTCTTCTTATGCCTGCTGATCTCCTTCTCTCCTTCTATGATCCACTGAAGGATCTTCTGGTTTTTCTCCACGTCTTCAGGAGATCCTGGCATCTCATAGTTGGCACCATCACTTTTCCCTGAATCAGTCTTCTTAACATTCCTTTTTGAGAGCAGACTTGCTTTCCCACTGCAAGAACAAAGCTTGGGATATTAGTGCTTTGCTTATGCCAAACCACCAGAGGGGCAGAGGATGGACACAGCTATCTCCACACATGGACACATCTATCTCCAGACATTTTTCACAGCTCCCTGCTTGACCAAAGCTCAAACCAACTGTGCCACAGCTCACGCTAAGAGCAAGACTGCCTAGAGCTGGGCAAAGCAGCCTCTCTGCCAAACCACCTGCAAGGAAAGGGAGCTTCTCCTCTGACCAAATGAGCCATAGCAATGTGGCAAGATCTCCTGTCACGAGAGGGGTTGTGTTAAAGCCTCAACTATCTGCTCAGGGCAGGAGGTTATCCATTGGCTGTGTCTCCACTGCTTGAAACCTGGATCCTTCCTATCACCCCTGGATTCACTGATACTCCAAACTCTGACTTGCCATGCCCAGAGTTTGCTTCTTACCCTGATTTGAAGTGAGGCTTCACGTCATGGTGGAAGTATTACATCCTAGCAGGATGGGCTGCCTCCCCTGGGGAAGCCCAGTCATCCCACCATAGCCAGAGGGATGCCAGGCAGTAGCCAACACTCTGGCTACACCTGTGGCTGCAGCAAAGGCTCCTGCAGGAACCCCATGGCACACAAGGCCACGTGCCCAGGCAAGCAGCCCCAGGCTCAGGAGGCCATGCAGAATTCCCCCATGCTGGCCTGTAATTCCATGAGACCCCACTGTCCTAACCACCCACCTGCTTTACTCTACAGGATGTCGCTCCTTCTGCATGTTCACTAACATACACAGGAAAAACAACCTGAACACCACAGAGGAGCAACAGTCCCTTGGATAGCTTTGCTGATTTTTTTTTTGGAAAAAGCCTGGAGAGGCATTGCTGCAGATCTACAAAGGCAGGGCAAGCTGACAACTTTGCTTCTCCCAACATGAGGACTACTGGGTATCAAATAAAACTCTGCAGCAGCAGGTTCACTGCAAACAAAACAAAAAAGCCTTTTTCTGCAGGTTGTCATTGACCCACAGACACATCATGGGTGGGCTGGCGGAACAGCAGACCAGCTGGGTTCCACAAGGAGTCAGAGAAGCCACCACAAGAGACTGCTGGCTGCCAAACAGAGCCATTTGGATGCAAACCCTTGTCTTGGGAAGCTTCTGATCCAGGGACTGCCAGGAACTGGGAGTTTGTGCCAGAGGAAGGACAGCTCTGAGTGTGTCCTCTTAAAATCTCATTAAATATATGATGTAGCTGCTGCTAGAAGGAAGTGTTGTGTGTAGATGGGATTTGGGTAGGGAGAGAGAGAACATCCCCTTGGGACAGGCTGCCACAGCAGCACTGCAGTGTCCATTGCTTTGTTAGGAAGAGAAAGGAGCCCTTCTAGTGAATGGGTTCAGCCTTGCAACAAATAAGGAGGGGGTTTTTGTCCTCTCATAAGCACCTTAAGAGATCTATTTCTATTACCCAGACCTCGAGACACAGCCCCAACATCCAGCTCCTGCTGGATGGAGAAGTAGAGCAGCACCTGCAATTTCTAAGCATCTCCACTGCTTTAAGGAGCAGAAAACCTACTTTGTAACCAAGGCCAATAAACATCCTGCTCAGAGGGTGTCTTTCAGCACCAGATCACAGAGATAAAAAGGAGTCTGTAAGGGTTATTGGGGCATATCTGAAGGGGAAGAAGTCTCAAACCGTGTCCCAGCACAAGCTCTCACAAGAAAAGGTTCAACCACTGTTTCCCTGACATGCCTGTTTATGGAAGAGCTTCCCAGAGAAGCCATGGCTTTGGGAATCCCATTGGGTGTTCCTTGACTCACCTGTAGCCTAAAGAGTCCATGGGGACAGGGGCCATGCCCAAGTTTTCACTGTAGTTTCGTGACTTTGTTGCATAGTTATGTGAATCTACATTCCAAGCAAAGCTGTTCTGCACTCGCTGCGTGGCCTCGGCCTCGATCTGCTCTTTTGGTTTCATCATGCTGTGGTGATGGATGTGGTGGTAGATATGTTTATGGTGGTATAAGTTAGCTGCATCCAGTTTCATTCCTGATTTTGTTGCGTGCTTGCCATGCCCTGGAGGAATTGTTCCTAGTGTCCCTGACAGCTTTCCTAAGTGGCCGCTTTCTGGGGACCGTGGCTTCGGAGAGTGACGGCCAGGTCCTGGAGATTGGCAGCCTGGAGTTTTCATCACACGCTGCACGTGTTCATCCAGGATGCTTTCGGGGTTTTCTTCATGGGCATCTCTCATCTGCATCCCAGCACAGCCCATCTCAGCATAACGAGGAGCAAAGTGATGGAAGGCTTGGGCAGAAGGCATCTTGTGGCTCATGACCGACAGACCAGAAGAGATATCTGCATCCTCACCTTCTTCTTCCTGCAAGAAACACAGGGACAATCAGAGAATGACACCGGAGTGGTGGAAGAGGTCCCTAATCCCACCTTCTGCTCGCAGCAGGACTGCTGGGGTCTGCCCTGGTTTAGTCCAGCCAGATCCTGAAAACCTTTAAGATGATGGAGATCCACCACCCCTCTCGAGACCTATCCCAGACTGACAGGAAATTCCTAATGCTCAAGGCAAGCCTGTGCAGACTGGGTGCCACCAAGCAGAGCAGCTCAGCTCTCTGTACCTGTTTTTGGAGCCATTAGCAATGTTCTCCATGCACCACCCAAGCAGCTCTGACAGGCAGCCCACACATCACAACCAGGTTTACAAACACAGCTGACAAGCCTAACAACTCAACTGGAGCAGGCAGAGCCTTACTCCAAGTCCCTTGAAGGTGGCTCTGTAACAGCCAGTAGCAGAAACACAAATTACCACAGTGTACCTTTCAGCTTCCTATGTGCCTTTGGTAAGGCACTGCTTCAAAGCCCATCAGATAAAGCCCAGAGCTACAGGATATGCAGCAAATCGGTTCTGAGTCAGGTGAGACCAGGGGGGTTTTCTCACCCAAATGACTATTTCACAAGGCAAAGCCAAGAGAAGGCTTGTAACAGGAGAGGGCAAGTGAAGGTCGACAGCTGCATGAATGATTTTGGAAATCAAACATTGATTTCTCCCGGGCATGTTAAGGCTGGAGTGAAACACCTCATGCAGATAAAGAAACAGGTTGGAACTAACTGCTTGTTCTTGCAGCTCACACTGGTCTAGGACATGCTGTTAGTGACTCTTAAGTCCTTGCCAGGAAGAATTAAACTCCTCCATGCTGACAGCCACAGTTTTGGTGCTGACGAACTACTTTATGCTCCAACATAAACTCAGATATTTATGAAGTTTCTTTATTGGAAGTCAGGATTCCTATTTGTTTTAATTACATAAGCAGGACACCAGTGAGTCCTTTAATCCTTCTCTCTTTTTCTCCTTTGGCACAGCAAAGAAATCAGTTGCTGCACAGGGTATCTCTGCCCTGCCAGATAAATACATCTGCTGGAAAACACTGACTCCCATCAGCTTTGCCTGTCAGATGCCATCATCCATCACTTGCTAACCAGCTTCAAAGTTTCAGCTGCCAACCACACAGCAAGAAAGCAAATAACAGACTTCCTCCCAGTGTCACACCTGGGGGTGCAGGCCTGAAACAGGGACAATACCAGGCTTTCAAAGTGCCGAAGGCATGGGCGCTGAGAGCCTGGGGATGTGACACGATGCTGGTGTCTGGAGGGGACACAGCACTTTCTAACACATCACTATGAAGAGCTTCAGAGGCACCTTTCATCTACAGCCATGCACCACAGCCTGTCAGCCACCAGCCCTGGGCACCGAGCTCAGGGATGAGGAATGGTGAGGGATGTGCTATGTTCCTGCCACTGATGAGAGCATTTAATAGCAGTTTGTGATACCCAGTGATACCCTCAGCACCTGGGAGGCTTTTGGGGCTGGTACCTCTCAGGGCAGGATCTGACCCTGGTACAGATCCCTGAGGAATGGAAGCATGTCCTTTCTGCTCAGCCCAGGGCTCTGGCAGTGCTGGCACACCTGAGCAGGGTGGCATGAGAGTGACAACCCAGAGAGATCCAACCAAATGGGTGCCTGGGATTTGGGAAATCCTCTGGCTGCCTAGACTTCCACTTGGCAGGAAATGTGAACTTTTGCTTCAAGACTGAGATCTGGATGGGCTAAGGGGAGGAAAGGCTCTCTCAGTTCACCTTTGCCCAGCTCATCCGTGTCACTGAACAGATGTGGACCCCAAGCAGGACCACAGGCAGGAGCAAGTGCTGGGGGACCTGCCTTACCACCCCTCAGCACCAGCCTGAGCCTCACATCAGGTAGGAACACCAAACAGTGAGACAACAGCAGTGAATGAAGGAATTGGGGTGCCTATCCCAAGCTGTTGTCTCTCCTCGAGATGGGCAAGGGTTTGAGTCAAGGTTGCAGGGGCCAATTCTGCTGAATCTTTTCACTGTGCTCAGTCTGCAATGAAAAAAACCACATACCTGGTGTGGGCTCTGGAGCCATGTTTTGACACCTCGCTGTGGTGAGCTGAGAAAAGCCTGGCAATGAGCTGGGCAAAGCTTGCTGGAGATCTGGGCAAGGCCTGGAAATGAGCCTGGCAGAGATCTGGGCATAGCTTGACAGTGAGCTGGGCAAGACCTGGCACTGGGCAAAGCTTGGCAGTGAGCTGGGCAAGGGCTGGCAAGGAGCTGGGAAGTCTGGCAGGGAGCTGAGCACAGCTGGGCAGTGATGTTGGCACAGCTTGGCAGCGATATGGGCGGGCAGTTGCCATTCTGGCAAGCAGTGAGTCCCGGTGCCATCACCACTAGATGGTGCTTTGTTGACATAATATTGTCAGAAAGCTCTTCCACCAGCTCCCACAGGCAGCAGCAGCCAGAGATACAGCTCAACTTTGCTGACTGTCTGCTGAGCTATTTTTACTCTCCAGCAAGGCTGGGGGTGCCCTTCCCTTTGAATTAGGAGCTGAGAGGTGCACTGATGAGCCACGGGCAGGAGATACCTTGCTGCAAACCTCCTCATCTGCCTTCTCCCAGTCCCACCCATCAGGCTGCTGCTGGTTGGGAAGAGAAAACAGCTCTGCTAAGCACGAGTGCCTCTTCGATCATCATGCAAATGATTTCCCTCTCTAGTCAGGCAGTGTTTTATATTCAAATAGTGAGAATCTCAGCGGTGGCTCTGCTTCTCCCTGGCTTATTTTCCATTTGCTCAGTTCAGACAGAGTGATCTGTATGATCCAATACTGATCTCTGTGATGTGATACTGTGGATTCCATGCGTGGACACGAGGCTGAAGTGTCTCAAAAACTAATATGGGGACATGCACATCCTCTAATCCTCTGCCACGTTTCTCAGAATAATTAATGAATTCAGCATTTGCTTTTTTGTAAAGCAGAAACCTGACAGTCTTTTCAGTAAACGGCATTTAGCTTCAAATCAGATGCTTCCTCCCGATGTTACTGCATGATGTGGCTTTGAAAGGAAACCTGCAGGCTGCTCGATATGGGGGAGAAAAATTATTTTCCCCTAGCTTTTGCAAAATATTTCCAGCTTCTCTGCTAGGCTGATAACTGCCCAGTGTGACTAAGGCTCCTGGTTTTCCCTGTGCTGCTGTGCAGTGAGCCATGCAGACCTAGGAAGAGGTTACCCTGCAGTCCTGGTATTCAGGTCACAGAAAAAAGCCCTGTGATCTATCAGGATTCCAGCTCTCCTTCTTGCTGATACCAGCAGCTCCTGCACCTTAAGTGCTGACCTAAAAAAGCTACAGTTGCTTACTCTGAGTTTTTCCTGAATGGTTAATGCCAGATGCCAGCCAGTCAATGAAATACATTCTGGAGACAGCAAAGAGGTTTAATATATAGCATTAGTGGGAGTCCTGGGCTTAAAAATAGATTAAGTCACACAAAAATATGTTTAAACAGACTTAAATATATTCTCTGGCACATAGGTATTTGCTGATTTTATGGTATTGCTACTGGCAGCTTCTTCAAGGAGGCAGAGGGCTGGGATAATGTAATTTGGTACACGTGGGGGCTGCAATGGAGCCATGGGAGGAGGAGGAGAAAGAGGAGGAGGAGAAGGAGGAGGAGGAGGAGGAGGAGGAGGAGGAGGAGGAGGAGGAGAAGGAGGAGAAGGAGAAAGAAGAGTGTTCAAGGAAATTGGCTGAAAATGCTGCTGGTTACACTGCTTTTGTCTAGAAAGCAATAGTCACCAGACAGGACAACTGTGCAATTCCAGAAGAACAGGAATCTAATCCCAAAATAGCACCTTGATGGCTTTTTCTGGCTGGATGCACAGGTGTAGGGAGTTTGCTGAAAAACACCTGGAGCTGGAGGGGACTTTACAGATCCTTCTGCCTTCCTCAGTTCCCTGCATTTGAAATGCAGATGTGATTTAAAGCCAACACTGCATCCTACAGCTCTTTTCTGTTTAAAGAGCTACTAGGTGAGCATTTTAAAATACTCCAATGGGGCTGAAGGTTCTTTCCTGGAGCCCCAGAGGCTCAAATTCCCTGAAAGCACAGAGCCAGCTGAGCCAGGCACCAACACCTCTGCTTTAAGGGAGGGCTGCAAGGTACAGAGCCCAGATCCTCTTTCTCAGGGCCATGGCAGCTAGTAACTGCCCAAAAGGAGACCCAAAATTCTGGCACACAGGGCTGTAGTCACACTGAACTAGTGATGTTCAGTAACACCATGGGGTCCTCTGCAATCTCTCCTGTATCCCCAGCACAAGATGTGCAGGTACCCACGAGATGCAGTGCCTCAGAAGAAAAGCTATGGTGTGAATACTATTGAACAGGGGTCTCACACAGGTCATACCAGATGACCAGGACCTCAGTCTCTCCCTCTTGGAGCTTGTTGTGGAGTTAAAGGCCTTGCATGCTCCCCATGGTTCATCTAACAAATCCTCAGGCTCTGAGGGGCCCCAGCAGCACCAGGGCTCACAGCACCCAATGCCACTGGCTGGATATCCCAGTGGAATCACTGTGCTTCTCTGCCCATGAGAGGGTTTTTCAATTGCCACACCTGACCACTTCCAAAATTCCTAGGGGTGTGCTAGGCACTGATGGGCAGAACCCTTTTGGTTGTGGTAGAAATGGCCTGATAGCAGACACAAGCACCCCCAAGCACATCACCTGCCATCTGGTTACTATTTGTGGGGAAAATAGGGATCACACAAAACCTCCTATGGGAAGGTGAACCCCTCTTACACAGTGCCCAAGCATTGCTCACGAAGTCAGAGAGCCAGTGTGCCAAAGAAGCCGACAGACAGCATCCACAGCCCCTGAGTGATGGCAGAAGTGGGCACTGCTGTGCCATGGCTGTATCTTACACAGGGAGGGAGCACTGGAGCTCACAGAACCCTGCATGGATGGGGGAACAGCACCATGGAAGCTCTGGGGGCTACAGGAGTCTCCAGGAGCCCTGTGCCAGTGTTGAGCATGGCAGTGGAGCAGGGAATTGGCCACCCCAGTTGCTTCCACAGCAGCTGAAAGCTCCCTGTGGTACGGAGTATGCAGTCCCAAGCTGGCAGAGGAGGTAAGAAGGTCACTGACCGCTCGAACGCGTTTAAGGCGCTCCTCTAACTTCTCCTCTGCTTCACGTTCCTTCTGTACTTCCTCCAAACGGTTGATCAGCTCCGCAGCAAACTTCTCTGGTTCCACGTGGATATCCTTTGGCATTCGGTAGGTACGCTGCAGGGAGAACACAGCACGGCTTAGCAAAGGATGCATGAAAAATCCCACGTTTCTGTGGGAGCCTTTGATGACTGGAAATGCCGGTCATGCCGGTGGGAGCTGGGGGAGGACAGGCTGGCAGGCACTCAGGTGCAGCCCAGGACCTGGGGGCTGGAAGGTGAGCCACCACCTCCCTGAGTTCCCCAGCTAGCACCAGTCCCACACACCACCCCATGGAAGGGAAAGGTTTTCTGGAGCTGCAATTGAAAAAGCTCTTTTGGCACCAAATTCCACTTAGGGATGGAAATGTCTGCTTTTCTCCCAAAGGACACATGGTCAACAGGAATATCCTGGTCTCAAAGGGTGGCAAAAGGAGGTGCACACCTTTCAACCTCTCAAACCCCCTGTTTATAGCAGCTATGCTTTCCCTTTGATAGAAGTGAGGACTCTGGTGCACACTTACTCAGCTTATCCCAGAAGGATCAGTGTATGCCAGTCAATCTCTGCAAATCTAGCTCTCAGTCACAAAGGTCCCAATTCCCACAAAGCATCCTGTCTTGCTGGAGGTTCCTACAGGATTGTATCTCAGCTCTTTACAGCCGTGCAATGATTCCCTGCTTGCTTTATCAATACACCACCCTTACAAGCACAGAGGTGCCATTTTTCTGCTTCCTCTGGGTGAATAAATGAATATTTATGGCAGTTCAAGGACATTCTCAATTCCTTATCCTGAGTTACTTGGTCTCTAAATTCCTGAGTTCTGGGATAAAAAGTTTCTGTAGTGAAGTATGGAACTATCAGCTGCTGTATTTTCCCCCTCATTTTTATCCTTTCTGCATTATTTTTTTAAATAGTAGAAAAAGTAAAATGACACAGTAGAGATAAAAATTTAATTTGGAGGAAAAATAGCTGGAAAATTCAACAGCATAAAACTGCATTCAAATATTTCAATACCAACATGAGAGAAATAGACACTCTATAGGACCAGAGATAAAATGAAATGTGAAGACGTGAGATAATTCATAGCAAAAGAACAAATGCAGCATCAGAAGCAGACATCGAGCTTGAAAACTTTAGAGGATGAGAGACCACCCGAATTTATCCCAGGCCAGCCAGAAGATCAAAGCAGAACACTAAAATACTGCTTTGCCTCAAAACCTGACAAAAGTATGCAAATCGCATTGGCTTTTCTGTCTCTGCCAGCTGGAAGGCAGGGAAGAGAACCAGAGGCAGTAAGAACCCACTGATGGCACCGAGGAGCTGAAGACTCTTTCATGACACCCCAGATGGGTTGCAGAGGCCCCAGTTAAAGCAGTGCTTGTTTTGTTTGCCAAGAGGGATGGGTCTTCCTGAGCCTGGCAGCAAATCTCAATCTCAGTGACCCATCCGAGCTGGGAACAGCCCAAACCAACTATTCCCTTCATCCTTGGAGCTACTGGAGAGGGCACAACATATGTAGAGGTGATGTCACCACCCTGGGATGACAATTTCTTCGGTGCCACCAGAACCTCCAGGCAAACTTTTTGTGCCTGTATCACAAAAATCTATACTGCAGAAAAAAGTTTTCGTTAACAAAAATGATGTTTAGTCTTGAAATATTGGCACAAGGGCCAAAGTAGACTGTTTCATGTTTGTGATGTCCAGAAATGGGCCCTAGACATGCTCCAGCACAGGGGATGATGTGGCAGAGCTGGTTCCTGCTCTGTTACTCCCTGAGGAGCTTCTCGGGATGTCTCCCTGTTCCCCTGCATAGCCCAGGGGAGCACTTCTGGCTAAGGGATTCTGCTTCCTTCTGAAACCCCAACCCCATGACCACCACCATCCTCCTCGTGAGGCCGTGCCAGCGATTCCCAAGGAAGGAATTCTCTCCCTTGCCTGACAAATCCCAACCTGCTGGGTGACGTGTTCCCTCCCTCCTGCCACCTCAGGATGCCAACTCTCCCTGCGGTTGTTTATAGACAGCAGCACCAAGCCCTGCTCCGTTAGACACTTAATGAGCCTAATGAGAGGCAGCTTGGAGCTCAGCACTTACGGTCTTGGGTCTCCCTGGTGCAGCTACCACAGAAAAGCACAACTGGGAAAGAATTACCCTTTGTTTTGGTAGCCTTTGATGCAAGGCAGTATCCCAAACCAAAGTCTCTCCCCAGCTGTGGCAGCAGTGGGTGCAAGGGATGAAGTCTGCTAACCCGAGTGTCCAAGTCCTGTCAAAATGAGGTGGTTCTCTGCAGGCTCAGCAATGCCTAAGGACCACAGCTCTGTCTCTGCTGAGGATCTGAAGATATTTGGAATCACTGCTGTAACCATGGAACTCAAAACGAGATGATTCTGGGTCTTTTACAACTAATACCTCAGCACTGTTATCCACAGTCTCTCAAAGTCTGGAGTGATTGAAGCTCAACTACAGAAATTACAGTAATTGAACCCAAGAATCTTTAGGATGAACTCGATTTCCTCTCTCTTTGAAAAACTGCTGCACCTGCAAAACCCACTGCCCTGTCCTTGGAGCTTCCCACTCAGCACAACAGCTTGCAGAGGGCATCAGCAGCCTGTTTGAGGGTGCAAGATGCAGCCCCCTCTGCAAGGGTCTCCCTGAGCATCTGAGATCAGTGCAACTGAAATAAACCTCACTTCACCCCATGGATACCAGTTGCACATGCCCTGTGCTGTTCTGGTGCGTACCTCTAAGGCTAACTCAGAGAGCTGGTGAGCAGGATGATGCTTTGAACATCACTATGGGTCTGACTTTATTCCTAGCTCATAGGATGAGCTACACAGACTTCCCCAAAACTAATAGTATTGCAGAATAATGAATGCAAATTCCCTGTGCTGAAACAATACAGATAACTGCTGAGGGCTCTGTCTCCCTGGACAGCAAACGTGGATTGCACTGACCTGGTTCAAAAGGCTTAAGACAACAAAGTGTTTGAAGCCTTTATCAAATGATGGGCCTCACTTCAGAAGGGAGACATGGGAGATATGCTCCATCAAAGACCTGCCAGGCTGAGCCTGTGCCCAGAGCAGGATCGTTCAGGGCTTCAGGATTTTGAACCTGCCCCCAGCTTCCCATGCGTATACAGAGTCCTTCCAAGGGAGTTGTAAATAAGCTGCTTATTGCTCTGAAATCAGAAGGGCTCCAAATGCTTTTGTTCCAAGTAAAGGGTGCAGCACTCTCCGAGAGCTGGCTGGTTTTTGAGGATCCAGCCCTTCAGTCTGGACCAGAACGAGATCTCTGGACATTCTACATCAACAATTCAGAAAGGAAGTGCTTCATTTTAAAGAACTGTTTATCTACAGCTGTCTTATCTAATGTTTTATTTAATGGTACTAGTTAGATAGGTCTGTCCAGAACCAAACCATGCTGAGTTGGAGATGATGCAGAGGATAACAGATGGGAGGTTGAATGCCAGGTGGATTGGGAAAAAACAGAAATTGCTTGAACTGGTCTAGATGGAACAATCTTCCCTTGTGACAGCTCTGAAGAAGGATTTTTTTGGGGTACTTATCACCAGAACATGTCCTTGACATGTGAAGTGTCTGAAGCTCTGGTACCTTTGTGAAGAAGCAGCCTGATAAGAACGTGTGAGACACACAAGCTCTCCAGCAGTTCCACTAGGCAACTGCTCTGACATTTTCCCTTCTTTTCTTGGAGCTGATGGAATGGGAATTCCATAGATTTTGCTCCATGAAGCAGATGCAGCTCTTGGGTTTTGATGGATTTCACCTTCCCTGAGAAACAGAGGTTTAAGGACCAAGTTGCACATCAGAACACAGCAGCATTCGAAATGTGAAAAGGCTGAAAGAGAAGAATCTGACTGCAGTTTGCAGGCTCCCCTTGGGAAGCCTCAACAGCTCTGTGATGAAACAGGAAGTTTTTCAACATGACACTGGGTAGAGGTTCTCTAACCAGCTCCAGGGATCTGCGGTTTGGGCTGAACTGTTTCTGACAGATGTGACTGGGCCAAAGAATTCCGTGCTGGTAAATCTCCCTCTTCTGCAAGAGGTTTGATACCTCCATGATGCCTGAGGGGCTGTTGTTAGATCACAAGTCAGCCTTGGAAATGAAAGGAAGATGACAGGCTAGAGAAGCCATGAGAAAAGAACTTCTGAACTTCCATGTTTCTTAGATTAATGCATTCCCTGTGACATAAATTTTTAACGGATAAATGGTGTTTCCATACCAGAAACACTTGTGGCAGAGCTAACAGATAGCTGGATTTCAGCATCCACTTTAGCAGCATTCAGGGATTAGCAGGGAGTCCCACTGCTGCAAGGTGTTTGAGGAAAAGGGCAGAAAAAAGCTGATGGGAATTCCGAGCAAGTTCCCAACTCACAGGAGCAGAAAGTTCATTTAGCTGCAGTTACCCAGGCAGCACAAGACCAGGCTCCTCCTGTGCACTCCTCACTGGTACAGCACAGCACAGTGGTCACTCACAACCTTCTGTTCCACTCAGGAACACCACAGAAGCCACCTTGCAGCATCCTTGGTTGTGGGGCAGGACAGGAGAGCTCCTGCCCGATGATCCAGCTACAGCAAAACCATCACAAAATGGCTTCTTTATGCAGTTAAACAAACCAACCAAACACCAGGTTTAATGCTTGAGGTTGGATTTTTCTGAGTTTGCTGTAAAAAAGCAGGATCTCCCATCCTCTCCTGGGAATGGATGAATGCCAGAGCCAGGTACAGCCCTGCATGCTCTGGGCTTTTTCCCTTCCTTTGGGAACTTGTTTGTTCTTTCCTTCCTTGGTGCTCCAAGACTCTGCTCAAATCCAACAGAGAGATGGAAAACCACATGAAAGCAACACTCACTCTCTGTGTAATGTGTTCCTGCCAGAGGCACAAAACAGAGGTCTCACTGCTTACTGGAGTTCCTCACCCACTGCATTCCTGGGCAGAGCGCCACTTCACAGAACACAACTTTTCCAAACTTAGAGCACTGGTGAATGGCTAAGTGTGGAAGATGTGAGCTGCTAAGTGTGGAAGATGCAGATCAGAGCCATCCACACAACATGTCCAGCTGCAGAGCAGGATGTCCCACATAGCCAGCACACGCCGTCACTACTTGGAGGCAGCACGGCTGCTGGGACCAGCGGGCAGCCTCCTCTGAACATATAATCACTGCACTTTATAGCTTCTGGACCTAACTACAAGTGCTGCTATTAAAAGCAATATAAGTCCTTCCAGAATTTTGCATAATAGCCCCGTAACTCATTTGTCAGGGAACGGGAAGGCCTGTAAAGGACTTCTGAAATGACTTTCGGAAGTAGGAGGTTCCCTATTATCAGTAGGAAAACATGCCATGCATTCTGCAGGCACTATCAACATGGACTCTGGCTGTGCTGGAGATAGGAGTCCATAAAGACCTCCACTCAAAGGTTGTGATTTCATCACTGCCACACGTTTGGAAGCAGCTAACCCCAGGTCCAGCCTGCTTTAGCCATGGGCTGTGGGATAGCCCAACCACCAGCTTCAGAAAGCAACGCTTGAAGAAACATTTGCATGGCTCCTTGCTAATTGGGGCTGTTTAATTCAAAGAGTGTGCTGTTAGAGGTGAATTTTAAAGAGTAACTTTATAACATTTCACACTGGTGTTGTCAAAACACATTGTCTAATTACCTTCTTCTTTCTTGGCTGATTGATAAGCGAGGGCAGAGCAGTGCCTCTCTGAAGTCGATGCCAATTCTGTGTCAGTAATTGGCTGGCAGGAGGTGCCAGAGTGTCTGAACTAAACTTTTATTCCCTGGAGAAAGACTAGAACTAACTCAACTTCTCAGTCCCCCACTCCCATATAAATACGTGTCAAGATGCCTTTTTCCCTGGGACTTAAAATTACAGTGCAGAACCTAATGGGAACAGTGGATGTTTCACAAAAAAATCCTTGTGAAGCGTCTGTGTGTAGTTTAGGAGGAATATGTAATTCTAAAAGACTGTGTAGGTAAGTAGGATAATATAAAAATTTATAAGCAGCAGGTGGGCAATTTAAACCTTGTTTTTTACCCCCATTTTTAAAGCTGGTTTCCAAAAAGGTCGATAAAATTTAATGCTAAGTAAAACTAATTAGCCTGCAAGGAACTGCTGCTGGAATGACACTTATTCAGTTCAACAAAAGAAATGTTTGGCAGATGGAAGTTCGTTAAAGTAGACTCACTATACATATTTAATGCTCCATACTCTGAGTTTATAACCTGCAGTTCATCGAGGCATTGCCAGTGCACACCATCAACAGAAAGCCACTATTATTTTTATCCAAAAGGTAAAGCCACTGACAAGCTTTGAAGTTGCAGAATATTCACTCAGTAGTTCCCACTGTTGGGGAACAGCAACAACAATAACAACAAAAAATAAAGGCCAAGCTTTCAAACTTCAACTCTAACAAAGCCATGCTTACAGTAAAAACGGCATCAAGTGAAATAAAAAGGCACCCAGCCAGCCTTTTCAACAGCAACCACACTGTGAAAGCAACTGTGTGAAAAGAGAGGTGACTGAGCAAGGATGGCTATGAGCGTCCGCAGCCAGGGCTTTTATTGTCAACCCAGTGATCAAAGCACAGGAGACCCTCTTAAATCTAAGGAAAATAATCTAATTTAAAAGGCAAAACAAAGAGTGGTGGTTTTGGTGTGGGGTTTTTTCTTTTAAATCAGATTAAAACAAGGGTGTATTTCTGCTGGTATTGTGCTGCTTTGAGCAGGCAGGATGGGAACAGCTGCGTCAAGTTTGAAGGCACTTCTGGAAAAAGCAGATGGAGGCTTTTTTTCTCCCTATTTGATTTGTGCTGGAGTCCAGCTGTCCAAAGGGGAAAGAAGCACCTTTATTCCCTACTAGATATTAAATGTCACCTGTAACTTCTCACAAAAAGAAAATAATAATAAGCAGAGCTGCAGACGGCGATGCAGAGCCCTAGCAGTCGTGCTCATCTTCCAAAAGCTGTTTGCTTACCTGGTACAACCAAGGAGATAGTGTCAGAAAAATGAAATACTTATGCCTGTACCTCTTTTTTTCCTCCTGCCTCGTATCCCCAGGTAAGCTTTGCCGAGTCCTTGAGAACAGCTTACAGCTCCCTTGGCTCCCCAGTGCAGAAATACTGCTGGGGACTGTTGAATTTCTCCCCAGCTGACCTTGGCTGAGAGCTACATCAGCCTCCATGTCCAACAACCTCCTACACCTTCCACAAACACCTCCAGCTCACCCGAGGGCATGGAACTGCTTGCAGATAAATGCCAGCCAGTGCTTCCATTCTCATCCAGGAGAAACAATCTGACTGAATGGGTAAGAAAAAAAATTTGTGTTTTGGGCAGCCCTGGATGATGAGCTTGGCAAAAGGCTCCAAGCCCTTTCTTAGCACAATGTATGTCATCTTAAAGCAGCCCCAAGCAAATACAGCACTAAGGGGGATTAAACTCGAGCACAAGCAGAGCAACTGTCTGCTAGAGATCTCACATATTTTGCATATTTACCCCTGGGAAGGAGATAGTGCTACTTACAGGAATGTGAGGTAGTGGCACACGTCCATTTGCTTTGGCACTTTCTTGCATCTCTCTGCGATGCTGCTTTCGGAGTCTGTACGGTGGGATCCCATCTCTGCCAGAATAAAACAACAACATGCCCTGCTTTAGTGCCTTTCTCTGACACGTTGTGCTCCTTTAAGCCTTGCTGCCACAGAGTCACAGGGAGGAAACCCCTTTATGTTTGAGGAAGGCTTGGCATGCCCAGAGCAAAAGGGATCTGTGAGGCAAATGATGCTCACCCATGTCCCTGAACCAAAAAAGCTCTGGCACAGGGGGCCAGGAGGACTTACACATCATCCACTGGGAGCAGAGCAAGGCAGGGCTCCTGCGACTGCTCCCAGAGGCAGAGGGAAGGGAGAAGGACTTGGACTGTATCCTGGTACCTTTTATAGTTGGTTGCTTTCTATAAAGAGCCTGTAATGTACACATTAAACCATAGGGCAGGCTAAGAGAGGGGGGAGAAGGAGGAGAGGGAACTCAGTGAGCATCTACTCCAAGAGGAACTCGGTCAGGGAACAAAGTATATATTTTTAAGAGTGTGACAGCTTCTCAAACGGCTTATCAAAGCAAGGGGGTATAGGCTCCACTGCTCCCAAGGCAATCTCTAGCTCAGTCTGAAATTATGGGCTTGATACTGGAGTTACTGTAGGAAAGAACCAGCCCCCTCCCCAGAGGAGGCTGGAAAAGGTTAGGAAGGGATGTCATGGGCAGTGACATCCAAGTGAACCAGCTCTGCTTGGCGTTGTGCCTGTGCTGAAAGAAGTGGTGACAGAGGTCTCTGCAGAGGAAAAGGGCCATGATCCCTGGTCCTGCCAGACTGGGAACCAGGCCTGTGGCTCTGCCATGAGCCTGGGTGCACAGGGTCAGTGGGTCAGAGGCACCAGGCTTTGCAAAGCATCCCAAATGGCATCACTGGCTAAGTGTGACTTCAGGCAAAGGAAGGAAATGCATTTTTGCTCTCACCATTGCCACTACCCTGCTCACAGCCAGGGGCTAGGGGAAGGTGAGTGAGTGGAGCCCAGTTATGAAAGGACACAGACCCACCTCCTGGTGACCTTCTGTTATTTGGGGAAAATCAGTGAATGCAAAAACAAATGCCAGCCTGGATCTTGGCAATTTGGAGCTTTTTCATTTTACACATTACCCTGATTCAGCAGAGGTAACTGCTTGGGAAGGTCATGCAATGCCACAGAGGTGGGTGGAAATGAACGGAGGGATTTGGTTTGTCCCAACTACCACCTAACTTCCAGGCACATCTCCTGCCAACCCCACACCTCTCTGAGCTGTGAAATCGAGCCAGTCATGACACATCTCACAATGACAAGATGTTTGCACAAGCCAAATGTCCTTAGCACCTACCCCCCTCCCCAGCTGCTTCTCCAGAACATAAACCAAACAGTTTCACCTACAGATTTTTGAAGTCAAGATGCCATTTGGCAAGAGAAACACAATTTACTGTGGTGTTTTGCCTGCAAACCTCCCGAGTTTCAAGCACCAGCCTGTGTGAGGATGGCCACCATCAGCTTTCATTCCCATTCCCATCATGCTGGCTGTCCTGCTGGCTCCCTGGAGACGTGGGTGCAGACAGAATCGCCAGCAAACTACATCAGAAGAACCTAATTTCATGCAGTAACCCAGGCATTCAAAATGAAACACCATTAAAATAAAATAAAACAAACCCCATGATTAATGACAAGTGCTTTTTAGCAGGAAGACAAAGGAGGGAACAGAAAATGAGCCAGGCTAATTACAGCTCTGGCTACTGGCTGCAGGTAACGCAGGAGGAGAAAGAGTGTGCTGGGAACATCATCTCTTGCTGTGCCTGTTGTGACACGGCTTGGGAGCAGGACAACTTCCCCACACTTTGTGGTACAGGGATCACGACAGTGCTCATTAGGTGGCTTAATTTTCTTTAATGATGAACCTCCATTTGAACTTCAGAGTCACAATGGTTAAAGAGCTTCACAGCATCACGGCGCAGCCTTTTCTAGACTGGATGGCAACAAAACAACTGTAAGTTTTCAGAGGGAAAAATAAAAAACCCTGGGGATTATTTTAGCCATTGCTGGTCGGCATCAATAGACAACATTTCAGCTTAACCAGTGCACAAAACCCGAGCGCCAGAACACAACTCACACGCTAAAGCCACACGGTCATTCGCCGGGAAAGCGGCATTATGTTAGAAAGTGCAATTTTTCTTTCTTTCTCTCCCTCTTTTTTTTTTTTTTTTTTTTAAAATTCTCCCCAGCAGCAGTCCCAGCGGAAAGAGCGACTTTTGTTCCCAGCACAGTAGCGAAAGGCTGATAATGGCCTCTAATCTATCCGGCTTCAAACACATGTTCAGCCCCGCTGTGCTGCCTTTGATGTCATTTTAACTAGATTCCCCAATGCCACCTCTGAACTTGGAACATTCCTTCGTTCAATGTACTGTGCCAACTCAACCAGAGGAAGCAAATTCAAAGATAAGCACTTTAATTTTATCCCAACAAAACCTTATTCAATAGATGGGGGGAAAGCAAGGAAAACCAATACCGTACTTTTGTTTTCCTTTTGTCAGGTAGCTTGCTTTGAGATATTTTCAATAGATAGAGAAATAATATATATATAAAAATTAAACTTTTTCTACAGCACATATACTTTTAAAATAAAACTTTCTCAAACTGTTTTTCCTTGTTTCATCACATGATTTTCTTTAGCACCAGAAAGCTCAGTGCTGAAATGCAATGAGAGGAGTATTTCTATTGTTTATTTAATGATAATGAAATGAGTTTACTGCTGAGGAAATGTGGAGGCTTCCTCCCCTCTCCAAGGTGACCTGCAACAGCCTCTAGTGAGCAGTGGTTTGGCTGTGGCTCTGCAGTTGGACCCTTCTAACAAGAGCTGTGTTTGCTCCTCTGTACACAGGCTTCAAACCCAACCATTATGCCTAACACATTGGAAATCATAATTTGGGACCTTTTAAAGTAAAAAGCTGCTGAACTTGTTTAAATATAAGAAAACTCAGGGTAATTCTGGGTCACTAGCCTTATGAAAGACAGGAAACAAATACACAGCCAAACTGGTATTTTCTACCAATTATTCTTATTAAAACACCTCTGTCACAAGAAGCACGATAGGAAAGTCACCAGGCATTTTAGTTAAAGGCCAGTCATCCAAGGAATAGCATTTAATCTGCAAGACATTTTGAAGGAATAACCATTGTCCTAAACCTCTTTGCTCTGGGGACTGGCCATCCCTACTCTGGAGCAGGTTTGACTGGAACTGGGGAAGAAGGAGCATCCCTCTGGCCAAGCCCAGGGGCACCAAGGGCTTCCCAAGTGCCTGGGGGAAGGCAAAGCTGTCTCCCAACTAAGATAAGCCAGGACACATGATAAGACCCACAGGAAGGAGCATTGTTCAGCTGGAGCACAACACTGGGCTAAAGAGAGACATTACCTCCTATTTATCCATGTAAGCTCTTGCAGAAATCATGAGAGATATGGACCTAATGTGTTTATGCATCTGAATTGGAACATCACATGGTGATTTAATGGTTTCAGCTGCTGCCTGCTGCCTTCCTACCTACAGTTGCCTTAACTTGCCTCAAGCATCTCTGTTGTGACAACCCATCCCACCCGCAGACTTGCCTCCTCCACTTGGGAAGATGCTATCCCCAAGAAGGGTTATCTGAGACAGCAAGAGCAGTTTAGGACTGTGCTGGAAACGCTGCTGCAAGCCTGGGGCAGGCTCTGAGCAGCCTACGGGGGAGGCAGAGCCCCAAATCCCTGACTCTCTGACCCAAATCGCTGACCCTCCACCAAACAGCAGTGATGAGCGACTCAGCCCCACCTGCAGCCGCGGCATTGCTGGGCCAGCGCTTGCCAGAGCCTCTCACCGTGTCCTCCCCAGACCTTGCCTCCACACAAACCAGCTAAAACAACACAGCTGCCCTGCTGATTATAAAAACAGGTTTCAGCAGAGAGGACTGGAGCTGTTTTGCCGACAAGGGCAGAAGAATTCCTATGACACAGGAAGGCTGAAAAATAATCAGCGGCGCACAGGCATTTAAGAGCAATGTTTTTTAAGCCACTCAAAAAGCAAACTACTCCAAAAAACAGGGACTGATAACATACTCGTTATATAAATTCAACCCATTACAATAATATTTGCCAGTGCTTGGAAAGACATCCTGTTGAAAGCTGGCCTTTTAGGTAAGTGTGCTTGTAACATCGCAGTTTTACAATCCTCTTGGTGAGATTGCTGCTTCCAAAAAATTGCCCCAGCTCAGGAGTTGAGACAGAGCATCACTGAGGTCTTTGCTTGAGGCTTTGCATGCAGCCACTTCCAAACCCTAGGCTGCTGGGATCAATCCAACATCACAGTTTGGAAGGGAGCTGGTGCATTGGAGCACTGCAAATGCTTTGCACCTGCCTTCTCCACCGGCCTGAGCTGGCTAGCAATGAAGAGCATGCCTTGCTCTCCTGGTTTATTAGCGTTCCTCAGTTAGCCAGAGTTTGCATCCCAATTGTCCAGGTACATTTTCCTCTGATGGAGGGTCTGATGGAGGTTTGTGCCTTGGATCACACCCCGTTCACATGCTGCCTTGCAGCAGAAGCCAAATTTCTTCATTATTGAGCATGACTGCTGTGTGTAAACAGCACACAGAGGGAAGAACCTCACTCATCAGCAAACAAGGCTTTTATTGCCATTTTCCTCAGAGGAGGCCTAAATTCAAAGCACTGAGACATGTAAGTCTTGTCAAGCAGCAGGAGTCCCTTCTTTAACTTCATCTGGTTGTTCTTCATTTTTGCTGCCTTGAGCAATTCTGAAAAAATTCCTTTGAAACTCAGGAGGAAGATAGGTTCAGCAGTGCCATGTAAAAACCGAGTAAAATCTGGTGCTGGAGTTTTAAAGCATGTAATGAAGAGCAAGTGCTGAAAACAGACAGAGTCTTTTTATGCCAAAGGTCAAGGCTGTACATCCAGAATCCCAATTTGGGATTCTGCCTGCATCCAGTTTGAGAGGCATAGAAAGAAAGGTTTACCCTTATGAAGTTTGAAACTTACTTAAAAGGAACCACTAGGATTGGGTTAGTTATTAGCAGAATGCAGTGCACGTACTGGTGGTAATTAAAGTCCTAGAAGTAGCCTATGGTGGGCATAGGACAGACAAAATGCCTAAAGTAAAAAGGGGCAGAGGATGGCCAATAAGAAATTATTATGCCTGTGAAAGAAACAAACTGTGGCTAGTGAAATAAAAATTAGGAGGGTGAAGAACTCTGGCATAAATGATCACAACTTATCACAGGTATAACCATCAGTGCAGCCCCATGAGCCCACTGGACCAGTGGGAAAGGAAGTGCTAAAAGCTAATTAATTTTGAAGAGTTCTTACATCTGTCTCTCCTGATAACAAGAAGTTACACGACTCCTGCTAGCTTCAGAGCACTCCTCCATATAAATTGATGAATATGAAGAATTGCAGAAGGATGTGGCAGAGCAGCTGGATTTGTATCAAATGGAGTCTTTAATTAGCGGTCATCTACTGGGCTCTGTCCCGGGGGCATCCTTCTCCTCTCAGGCCCCTTTGGCCATGGTCTGCCTCCTCCTTTTTACAACATGATGTGGATAATGTATGAGGAGTTAGTGTTAGGGCGCAGAATGGACTCACAGCTGCTCCTACACGGCCCTAAGCCTCTGTGGAGCCAGAGATGACTAAGCTTGCTGGCTCAGGTGGGGTGACCACCACAGACACAGAAACCCCCTGCCCACATTGCATGCTCCCTATCTCACTGTATGAACTGAGGGCAGGTGGGGAACTGTGGCAGCTGTGGGGACCCATTAACAGCATCCATGGCACAGGCTGGAAAGTTTCTCCAACAAGGTCTGACAGCTCCTGACACTCACAGTGACACTAAACGAGCCTCTTGGAGGACTCTGTGTTTACAGCACTGCCATTAATAAAATCCTCTCCTAATTCTGTAAACCTGTCATCTCTTGCCTGAAGAATCAAAGGGTTTCTACTGTACAGAAAGACACTTTGCATTTGCACTACTAAAAACCAGACCAAACAGTGAATATTTTCCCCCAAATCCTTTTTTTTTCTCTATCACAGAGATGCAGTCACAATAAAACCTCATCAACCCTCTTTTCTTCCTTTGCAGACCATCTTTAAGGAAGGCATCTGATGGGTGAGATATAGGGCGCTGTCATGAGAGACAGAAAGAGAAAATATATTGGCTGGGGCTTATCAGCACTTTGGTAAAGTGCAGTGGTCACCAGACAAACTAGAACCAGTCAGTCACCAATCCTACTGCAGAGCCATCACAGCTGTTACTCCATCTGGAGTGCTGTGTCCAGTTCTGGGCTCATCAGGACAGGAGTGACAGAGTGACAGAGGGAGTCCAGAGGAGGGCAATGAAAGGACTGGAGCATCTCTCTTATGAGGATAGGCTGAGGGAACTGGGCCTGTTTAGCCTCAAGAAGAGATGGCTGAGAAGGGACCACATCAATGTCCATCAGTATCTGCAGGGAGGTTTTAGACAATGGACCAGGCTCTGCTCTGTGGTGCCCAGCAACACGACAAGAGGCAATGGGCAGAAACCAATGCCCAGGAAGCTCCACCTGAACGTGAGGAAGAAATTCTTTCCTGTACAGTACTGTGCACTGGAACAGAGACCAGAGGGGGTGTGGAGTCTCCCTCACTGGAGACATCCCAGAAACACCTGGACACAATTTTGTGAGATCTGCTCTAGGATGACCCGGTTGTGGTCTCTTCTAACCTGACCCATTCTGTGACTCTGTGAGTTTGGCAGCAAAAAACCTCAAGAGAAGTACCCAGGTAAGTACTTCTCTTGAGGTTTGAGTACTTATGTCTGACATTCAGAACATAACATATCTCACATCAGTTACTACAAAGCCATTCAACATTACCAATCCTTGCACCTGGCTTAAGAAACATTGCAGAAACTCCAACTGAACGCCATTTATTACAGTTCACTCAAGTATTTTATGCTGCAAATGTTCCCAAGACTGGCAAGGCTGAGTAGCCTGCACAGTGACAAAACAACTGAACAGAAAGTGAGAATGATCATGACCATGATCTATTCAGGCATTCCTCCCAACCTCAGCTGTGGCAAAACCTCTCTCCCAGAACAACCTAACAGCAGCACTGCTGAAGACACAAACACGTGACTGTCCCCCCGGTGGAGTTACTTACACGCTGCTGTCTGTCAGTGACATGGTGTCAGCGTCGCTGGACATGCTCTGCTGCTCGCTGTCGTTGGCACTGGTGGCTGGTGCCAAAGCATAGCCCGTGTTGACATAGTAGGGGTTAACAGGCTCTCTCCACGACCCATGCCTGTGAGAGAAAATAGAGTCAAATTAGAAGGACACAACCTTGACCATACTCTGCATCACCAGGAGGAAGGATTCTGCTGGAGCCCCAGCCTCAGTGACAGGCTACAGAATAAGCTGTGTTCATACTGAGTTGCACTGATAGACCCATGAACAATTTGAGTCGTAACTGGAAGAAAAAGGGAATTAATGGAGTAATGAAGATGATACTGTTAGATATAAAGAAGGGAGGGAACAAGACTGTATAGAAGAAGTCCAGTTTCCATTAGGGTTTATAGAGTCCATGGCTAGCTGCTTAGCATTGTCATTCTATGAGCATCTAAAAACAACACTTAGAGAGTAAGACGGCATTCTGCTTAGTCCAAGTAGGCTTCTGTTCTTCCAACAGGGAGGGATGTGTAGCACAGCTCACCAATTCTATGCATACTTTAACATCCCTCTTTACTCCAACATGTTTGTTGAGGGAGGGAGGTGAAGCAAGGAAATAACACAGTACCTAAAACCAACCTCCAATGTCACACTGAGGTACATCAGCCACTTGCAAATTCCACCAAGAAGGACCATCTAATCACACCAGCTTTTCCAGTGGACAATCTCCTCATGGATCTATGGAGGCTGGTTTGTACACAACACATACCTTTGTCATTCAAGTACACATGCAGGCCAGCCTCCTTCTCTTCAGCAAAACAGCAGGAAGGGAGGCTGCCTGCGTGAGCTAACCTGGGAAGTGAGCTCCTTGCTCAAGAGGAGACCTGCAGTGATGGTGAAGCAGCCTGTGAACCAAGCAGGCAAGAATTCCTTCACACTGGCTCTGCCACCAGCATAGAAAAGCCACTGCTGCCAATGTGCCTCCAGCACTGCCACCCTTCAGGACAGACAGGCCATGCAGGCATCTTGTTCTCACTGCAAGTAATTTTGCAATTTGCCAGAAGGAGGAACAAGCTGAAACATTCACACCAACCAAACAGTACTTAATCCCCTGCTCTCCCTGCCTGCCCCTCTGCATGAACATCAGCATCTTTAAGATATCTTGAAGTTGATGAATTCCTTGGTTTTCCAAGCTCTGAAAATCAGAGTCCTGTTTTAGTTTTGATCACAAAGCTCATCAGCATCATCTTTTATTTAGTAACTCAGTAATTGGCACCTGGTTGATGTGGTCTGCAATGGGCCCTGAGCAAACATCTCCATGGAGGGCACATCATGCAACATGTGCTCCCCTGTTCTGCCAAGAAAAGCGTTTCTGGCTCTCTGCAGTGGCTGAAGTCCTACAGACAGAAAGCAGCCCTAATGAGTTTACATTTAAATAAGACAAGGAAACCCATGAGAAACACACAGATGGAGGGACCAGAGGTGAGGAAGACACCAGCAAAGGGAAAAGCTGGCAGGTTGTGTATATTTGTATGGAGTAAAAACGCAGGACAGGCACTACATGAACTGGGACTGGCAGAGAGCCCATTTAAGGCAGAGGTTTCCAGATGCTGTTGTGGAAAATATGGCACATGGTGTACCAGGATGGAAGCATTACCAAGGTATTTTAAAACTTGAATTGGACAGGGCTGGAGCCTTCAGCTAATGCATTGCTCACCCAGCTCCTATTCACCTGCCCTTTGGGTCCTTGATACTCAACCTATTTTCCTTGTTAATTCAAGGGGTCACGGATATTCACTGGTCACTAGGAAAAAATATTGTTTCTGGTCCATCATGGGATCAGTTAGAAACAAATTACTCTCCTACTCTCACAAAGAGAAAACTAGTATTGTGTGTGCCACAAACCAACCAAGGAATTTTTCCTCGGGTGATGAAGCTCAGTACAGTTGCAGAATGGTGCAAAGAGCATTCAAAACTGAGCCAGCTGAGGCTTTTCATGGCTGTTTGGCAGAAGGGAGCCTTGTGAGGTTTCTCCATGCTTGGCTCCAACATAGAGTCAGTTGGGGATGAGTATTGAGGGAGCCTTGGGATGCTGAGTCACCACAGGCACCTTCTAGCATACAAACTTTCTGTCGGCTGTTGCAGATGTGCACTGGAGCAGACTTATTTCTATATTCCATCAGATTTCAGAATGGCTTTCTAGGGCAAGTACTGGAAATAATTTGAACAAGTTCACCCTAAAAAGCAAGGGATAATAAGTGAAAACCTTACCAGCCCCCTTCAGTTGTTCTCCCTGTGCAGAACGGTCAGTTCTGAACATTAAAGGAGTGCTGTGCAGTGCAACCCTCCTGTCAAATCTGACATGACAGCAGCGTGATGGAGGCTGAGACAACCTCTTAAATTGAGGCAGGAATGATGGATAGCTCAGGCCTTCCCTGAGGGCAAAGAGAAGGATGATTTTTGGACAACCCAATTAAAATATAGCACCAACTTCTAGTGGACCTTTTGCCAGGACTGTCTGGAAGAGGCATGGATTATTCTAGCAGTATATTAAGAAAGCACTGAGATATACAGAATAAAATGCACAGGGCAATCCATTTTTCCTTTGTATCTGCTGATACAAAGAGCAGCAGAGAGCACCTGAAGAGGTCGTTGGGTGTGGAACTGTGATGGCTGAAGGAATGGAGAGTGAGCAGATGGGTGGTCTCTGGCACCTCTGGAGGAGTTGGGATGTCTGGGCTCTCCCACAGCACTCCCCAGCTGTGGTCTTCCCACTGACGATGCAGGTTTGGTCGCAATTGTTGTATTTAGCTAAAATTACACACTTAAGCATGTATACAACAGGGATTACTTCCATTTTAGCTCTGCCTCTAATACATCAATGCAAATGTAAACTTTTGGTAAGCGTAAGGAGATGGAAAGGGTATAGGATTTCAAAGCAATCATAACAGGTTACATTACTTTTGAGGAATCCATCTGTATTCAATCCTTCTCCTAATGTTCCCTCTCCCTGACAACTCTCTTCAGCTGGCTCATATCACTATTTGAATGTTTTGTGCCGTGTCTCTGAAGAACGCTTTCAACATCTATTAGGAGGAAAACATTAAAGGAACATGGAGTCTAACAAAAAAAACTGGTCACTTCTGATCTGGGAGGGGAGGCTGCTTTAAAAGGGATTCAAGCACCCTCAGAGCGATTTGAAATGTCAGCTAAAAACCTCACATACCGAGCTCTATGCACTGATAAGGGTGATAAAAGGAAAGGTGAGCATTTAAAGTTAGACTTCACAAAAATTCCTGCAGACTTCCAGAATTTTATTTCATTTTTTAAGACAGAAAGAGCAATGAGCGTTTTTGAAATGAACACGGAACATTTCACACATTGCAGAAATAAAGCTGCACGACTCTTCTGCAGCTCTCAGTTGCTCAGCCCTCAAAATAATCACATAGGGAACAATTATAACAGAGATCACAGCGACCTGAGTAAGTCAGCCTGACCAGCTGCCTTTTCTTTGCATAAAATCCTCCACTGATCACTGCACATTCTGGTAATGCTGACAAGGGCTAAAACTGCTGTAATAAACCAGCAAGAATCTCTTTAGGGCTTCCTTCTACACGTTCTGGGTTCTGGCATGTTGTCTTCGCTGCATCCCATCCATCCCCAAATCTCCCACTCCTCCAACCAAGCACCCAGCACTCTGGACATCAGCACCATCAGATCTTGGAGCCTCAACACAAGAGAGGTCAGGTCCTCTTCAGTCCTCTTTCTCTGTGTGGAGTTCCCACTGTATCCTGAGTCCCTAAGGGTATTCTTTTCCTTCCAGCCTGGGATCCCCAGTCTCCTTCACACAACTTCCCCCAATGGCTATTTCAATTTTAAATCGAAGACGCAAAGTCCCCAACCTTTGCCAAACATGCTACTCTTCACTCTATGCAAAAATCCCAGGGTTGGTGTGCTCTGGGGAAGAATTGCATCACCTCCAGCATCCACAGTGGGAGGAAGATCTCACCGATCCTGCCTCCAAAGCCAAATCTGTGTGGCACTCCCTTTGGTTCTCACCAGTTATGCACCTCCTTCACTGATGTTCTTCATCAAGCATGGGAAAAAAATCCACTAAGCCAAGAAGGAAACTTCCTTGAAGATGAAAGGCCTCTAGGCAACTAATTTCTGTAGAGTTTAAATTTCCACCAGAGGGAATATGTTGCGCAACATTTTACTGGCAGGTCTGAGAGACATGGTCTTCCCAAGCCTGCTAGCAGTTCCAGTGTGGCTGGAACAGCTCCCAGTTCAACAGAGAAACTGATCAATCCATCAGTTTTCATTGCTACCACCTTCTCCAGCTCCAGCACTGAATTTTTATGACACTGACATTTCCTGGAAAAAAAAATTTACTCAAAAGACTTGAAGCTGTGATAGAATCCAGGCAGGCTGGCAGACCTTCTCTTGCAAGGGTGCCCCACCTCCCTGACCCTGAAATAAGGGAATCTCCAAACTCCCTGGTGGCATGGGAAGCACCTCCAAACCCCTGCACTGTCAAGGAGCAGCTATTTGAGACATAATAGTAGTAAATCCAAGAGATAAAACTCATGAAGCTGACAACCACAAAACTCCCTATGCATTCTCTGTAAGCAGCTCTTCCAGAAGTTTTCTTCCCATGCCATAGTCTGAACCTTTGGTCACCACAGTTTTTGTGAGCAGCTCATTTTTAACATGGGAGAAATCCCATTTTCCAGACACCTTGAGCCATGAGGCAGCTGATAAGCACCCCAGATTCATGAGTCACCTTGGAAGGCTCTGAGCTGCAGGAGTTCTGGAGATGTTGGCAAGTCCTACAAAAGGACACCCCAAAATGGACTCTGCAGGAACTCCAGATGTCTCAGCTGTGATGCCCTCCTTCCTGCACTAAAGTGAGCAACCTCACAACAGGACACAACTCCTCCTGTCCTCTTCTGGTGGGTGATGTTTGGGCTGAGTGATGGTGCCCTGAGACCACAGATCAGGGCCGCAACTCAACAGGACCCAGCTGCTCATTCTGTCTTCCCACCCTGCTTTTTCACACTGACTTCTGAAAAATTGGTTCAAACTTTTACAGTCCTGTGTTTCTGAAGATCACTATTTCCAGGAATCCAGCATTACTAAGCATTACTCTTATTTGGTGTCTCTGGTCAAGTTGCCTTTGTGATTGGGAGGATGCAGTCTAATGCTGAGACATCCTTCCAGCTAGTTATTTTGACATGTTCCATTTATTCTAGGTGGGGAAAAAAGAATTAATTTTAAAAGTTACGTACTTCCATCTCCAGAATGACAGGTCACAGAGTCTCCAGCTGGCTACTTATTTCCTAAAACTTACATCTACCAACAAGCAGGTGACTGTCACATCCTTCACACAACTCCACATTTCATGATCACAACCAGTCAATGAAATTAAAAGCTGCAGATGCTGGCTTATGATGTATGAGCTGAAGCAAATCCCTTCCGTGTATCTAAATAGCACGTGCTGGCAAGAGTGTCCCAGCAGCAGGGTCACCTTTAAACAAGGGATTACAACAGCATCCACCAAAGAGTCTGATTTACGAGATTACATTAATCCACCACCTGAACAAAAAAGTCTCTGTTTCCAATCCGTGGTACCAACAACTATCACAAAATTTGCACCATACAGTGTTTCCCAAACCATCGTCATGAGAATGTTTTGGAGCTAAGAACAAAAAGTCTATGAAGATGCAAAGCTGAAAACCTTCCCTCCTGACTGGATTTGATCTGCGCTAAAGACGCAAAGTCAGCTCAAGAGGTTAAAATTGGGGATTTACCTGACAATCTGATTGCAGATTGTTGGGGTTGCTCCACTTAAAACTCTTCCCAATTACTCTGGGTACGCAGATGCTGCTGTGCATCTCAACTTTATCACTGCCAATGTCAGGCTAATCACATGTTCTCCAGGCAAGGGCAGCTTCTTCAAAGATCACATCAATTCTGGACAAGTTCATCTGTTCTTTGAGGTCTCCAGATGGCTCTTGCCAAGAAAGTTCACTTCCAGCTCTGCAGCCGGCGAGCACAGCGGCCCCAGCGCTCTGCAGAGCATTACAAAGGAACCAGATCAAAGTTGTGTCTTACAAAAAAATGAAATCTGAAGTTTGAAAAGCAACAGCAGCCTGTCACTTGTAGGCTTAAAGACGACTTCTGCATGCTCCAGCTATCAGGGAATTTATGATTACAGTCTGGCTTTTAAAAGCTGATGAAAAAATGACGCTCTTTAGCACTCCTTGCCTTTGCAAAACTGTATCTTCTTCCCTGCGTATTCATCCTCCCACGCCAGAGGAAGAAGGGAAATAAATAAAAATGCAACTAAAAGTACAGATAAGGGCTCTTCTTCTCTTTTCTTCCAAGGCATTCAATTCCATTTTAGGACTACATGGAGATTATTTTATGGGGAGCTTCAGCAATTATTGTGAAGTATTAAAGCACAGTTACAAAAGCTAAATCCAAGATTTACCCGTCTGAGTTTCCAGTTTCTAACTCCTTTGCATTTACCAAGGACATGCTAGTTCTCAGGCAGGACTAATGTACAAAGGATGCATTAATTGCAACCAGTAATTTAGATCATAGGATACAGCAAGGTGGGGGAGAGAATCTAGGAAGGAAGTTGAAATACAGGAAATAAAATGTTTGCCTTAGGAGGCAAATAAGGACTAGATAGGCTAAATATTGTGGCTCTACTGCCCTATCGCCACCCTAACCTTCTTAGGAAAGGCTTTCACACAACAGGATGAAACCACTGTGTTCCAAGGAAACTGCAGAACAAGTCCCTCAAGATTTCATCTGACTGTGCATCTCCAAACCAGCCCTCCCAGCTCCTCCTTCCCAGTGGAGGCGAGGCTGTGCTCACTCATCGCCCCAATGTAATACTGGATTTTGTCCACTAGTTACAGATTTAAAATCAAAACTGCAGAAATCTGAGTCTGACAAACAATAAAAGCAAGTCCTTCCTAAAAACAATGCATGTCTTCCCTAGAATAAGACCACAAGACACATTTCTTTAATACCTCAAAGCACAAGATATTCATTAAAAAAAAAAAAAAAAGGGCAACACAATGTCTGCACATCAATTAACAGGACAATTGGATCATCTTTCTGAAATAAAGTGAATGTTGCAGAACATTCTGTTCCATATCTAACAATAACAGGTATCTGCCTAGATTAATTTCAATACATTAGTCTGAGTTTATACCATAACATAGTAGTTTTGCTTGGTTTTCAAATGATGACATGATTCATATGAATCCTTATCCATCATGAAAGGCTGACAACATTAGGGACATTTCCTATATAAAATATACAGGATATTTGGCTGCATTGTGTCTGAACAAGAGCCTCACTGCTTTGGAGCAGTCAGGCTGCATCAGCCATCCAGAACTGCTGTAGTGACTTAAGGAGCTACAAAAGCAGGCAAACGCAGCAGTGTGTGTGCATTTTGGATATCCAGGGTACACTGCTCCCACCCATGAGCCACACTTGCTTCCGTGTCCTGGCCTCTGTCAGACAATACCCCACAGACAACTATTTTTAATATTTTATTGGAAGGGACAGAATTAAGCCTTTGCGGGGATGTGAACATCCATGAATGTTAACCCCTAAAACAAGTGGGACCCGAGTCCTCATCCCTGATTCTTTGACCCTCCAAATGTGCTCTCCCTGGGGCATCAGGATTGCCAGCATGGACACAGGTAGAAGGCTGATAATACAGTCTCCTTCCCCCTGCTTAAACTAAGAGCTGGGGAAAATTCAGCAAGAGGCTGATTGGCAAGAGCCTTCCACTCTGCAAATTGGCTTCTCAGACTGAAATGACATCTATGTTTAATACAAGTGATTTTATATATATATACATATATATGTGTGGTTAAGTGGATGAACACACAGAGCTTGCATTTCAGACAGCATTTCAGTGCCAGCTCCCTGCTCTCTGCTTTCTTTGGTGACCATCCCAGGTAAATTGGGGCTGGTGGAGAGGGGAAACTCTTTGCAAAGAGCTCTGGGGGTCTCTGCATGGGCTTCTCTGCTTTTTGCCCTGCTGTTTCCCTTCCCTGGGAAGGCAGGCAGGGAAGCTGGGAGACGTAAAGAAGGTCCAGACGAAACGGTTCTTCCCAGAAGGAACCACCACGTCCCAGATGGAATAACACCAGCAAATCTCCCAACAGTTCAGAGCCTTCCATGTTGTGCCAAGCGAGCAACCAGCCGTCCCTGCCTGCAGCCCAGGGTGCTGCTCCCTGCACAGATGGAACAGGCAGCCAAAAGTGTCTCCCGGCATTCCAGCCGCGGGCCGGCTGTGCTGGGCTGTGCTGACACCCACGCACCGCGGCTCCCAGCCCAGAGCAACCCCCTCGCCCACAACGAGAGGGCCTTCGTGGAACAAATTACTTCCAAATGCCTGGCTCTGAGGCACAGGGAAAGAGGGAAGCCCAGGTTTGTACCTGGGTCTGCTCACAACATAAAGAAGGCAGTAACTCCACTTAAAAACACCACTGCCTGCAAACTATCAAATTAATCCCAGGATTTCAACAGCTTTTCTTCATTATTTTTTGTCTCAACCAAACCACAAATTTACTTAATGACTAAACCAGGCGAGTGAGTACTTTGTTTTCCAGACAGCAGGAACATTTCTAACGGGATCCAGGTTTTCAGAACACACGTTTACCCAACGTCAGGCAAGGAGGGAGAGGTTCCATTGCTGAGATGCATTTGATGCTTTTTTTAACTCCTCCAAACCTGCCAGCACCGTGGTCGGGGCATCTCCGAGCCCTGAGCCCGAGGAGAGGCGCTGAGCGGGGTGAGGAGGAATACAATAAGAACACTGTGTTCCAGGAATGACTGAATAAAGGCAAGAGCATGCTTTTGGCCAGCAGGATTCAGTGCTGTAACTCCGTCTGCCACTTTTCTTCTCTGTCTGAAGCAATGTTGTTTGTCCACGCTTCTCTGAAATGGAAAGTATTTCCTCTTGCCTGCTTGTTCCAAGGAAAGATCTTAGGAGGCCTGGTATAACCAGGCAGAACTGGGGATTCTCCAGTGACTTGACTCTTCTTTGCCAAAATTTCTGCTCAACAAGAAAGGGCTTACAAGAAAGAAATTACGAGCAGATTTCTCTGCAAGCTCAGTAACTTAAGACCAGGGTCTGTAGAATGAGTAAGTTTTTGGAAGGAAACAAAGCATCCAGCTTCGGCTAATGACTCCAGATCATTCCCTGCCTTTGTACAAACCTACAGAGCATCTGGAGTGTTCAAAAACGTAGGACAGGGCAGGGACAGCTACAGGTACACGGATTCCATTGAGGAATGGGAGCCACTGGAATCCAAGGACTAAATAAGACCACGGGTGCTCAGTCCTTCCTTAGACCACTGCAGTTTTTCAGGAAGACATCAACCCCAGCACTGCAATTGTTGTATTGCTTCCAGGGATAAATTTCCCAATGCTTCAATCACAACAGTGGTATTGCAGATGGCTGAAATGAAAGGGGAAGATATGCAACTCAGGGGGGCCCTGTTTTACAAAGAGTAAAACAGTTTTACTTGGAGTTTTGACATAAAACCGCTTGCCTGTACCACTGGGCCATGTAACAGAAGCTGAGCTGCATGACCACAGACTTGCTAGCCTCACTTGAATTCCCCTCTAAACAATGGTATGAAACTCGATACTTGTTACCAATTTATTGCCAACAAACTTGGTATTTTAATGAAATTTTAAATTTGGGTGGCAGAAGAAACCAGCCGATGTAGTATTTTGAATGCCTACGAGGCACCTGACAGCACCTCAAAACCACTCAGGTTTGCTCATGAAGACCTTTGACGAAGCCCTACTAATGATGAGGTGGGCAGAATTAGCAGTAATCCTGAACAAAATGAAAGACTTTATTTCACTGATTAAGGTCTGGCTCACAAGGCAGATGAAGAGAAGAGGTCTGCCTCCAAGCACAGTCGCTTGCTGGTGTCTTAACTCCCACAGAAATGATTCAAGAAACTTCCCCCATTGAAGAAGAACCTTTGAGGTGAATGAACTCTGACCTCAGCTGGTAACAAAACCAAAAACATGGAGGGCTGGCAAGACCTGGCAGAGATAAAGCTGAAAGCCAGGATTTAATAGTGCTCCCAGAGGGGAGATTCAGCTGATTAGAAACATCCTAATCTTCTCTCTCAGTGTATATTAAAGGTCAAGAAGTGGGATCAGATATTGGCAGCACCTGAAAAAACAACTCAGTCAAGCAAAAGACCTTCACAAAGACGTTTCATACCTTCACATTAAAAATTCCTGCAAAGCCTTAATAACTTTACTTCCATCTAGGGAACACATTCAAGTTTAAAGTCAAGAGACCATTAGATCGGGACGGAAAAGAAGTACCCCTGCAGAAGACTTCTGCCTCCAATCAGTAGTTTATAATGAGCAGGAGTTCATAAGCATCAGCTGACTGCAACCATGACAGATAAGCAGGTCTCAGAAGTACAGCACCATGAAACAGAGCTTCTCTAGTAGTGCTCTGGAGTCCCACAGGCTCCCCAAGTGGGGTCATTAAAGGATACTTGTTGGATCATGTTAACAAACGGCAGGCTGTATCAACAACAACATACTGGCAAGCTGCAAAAAGCTTTTAAACTTGCTCTATTATTTATTGCTCAGCTCTGAAGAGATGTCAGCATCACAGCAAAAGCGTAAATCGTAACTTGGTCTCCTGGTCTCTTCTAGGAACTCATAATCTGACTTTCCCTTCACGGCTCAAGCTGACCTGGCCAATGTAACGCAGGGTCTGGGGCAAGATGAGTGCGGACTGAGTCATGTTGTCCTTCTGACAAGGTCTATTAGAGGTTGACAACAATGACAAGTCCTCAGAAGAACTGTAATAACAACCACCAGAAGGAACGTGAAATGCAGAAACTGTGTCTAAGGGAGACAGATGCTGTTAAAAAGGGTATTTCCTTTCCTAGAGATACTAATTTTCTTTTTCTTTTAAGACTTTAGCAGACTAACAGCAAAGAACTTGCTGTTGTCCCTGGGAAACAGGCATTCAGAGGAAAGGCAGTCTTGTGAAGCCGCTACAAACAGCCTTGCTTTTAAATAAAGATTAAAGTAACTCTTCCTTAGATGGTGAGCATGAAGTATTCTTTCACAGTCCTAGTTTTGGGACAGTCACCAAACCTTGCATCTCCAGCCAGACCTGGAAGCCACACCATCAATTGCTGTATCGAGGTCACACAAAGTCATATTTAAAAAGGAAGAATGAAGTCAGTGGATTCAGTTTTCCATTTCTCGTGGCCGTTCTTTTACAAATGGATCTAAATTTGGCACCTGATTGACAAACCAAGAGCAAACAATTTCAAAGCAGTGAGAAAGATGGAGACCAGCATCCAAAGGCAGCCAGGGCAAGTGGGTCAGTAATCCCTGTTTAGTAGGAATTCCTTGACTGTAACTCCAAGGTTGGTGTGCTGGGCATGCTCTGCTCATGAGGGTGACACAGCTCCAGAGGCATTCACTAAATAATCCTAGGTGAAAGAAACAGTTCCCCTTATTGAAACAGGTATTAAAATGTAGAGAAAAACAGCTGACGGAGGCAGGGAGGAGGGGAAAACTAAAAATTAAAGAGTTGCTCATAGACAAATTGCACAGGAACTCACAAGGTTGGTTGTGGGACACAGCAATACCAAAGGGTCCAGCTAAACTCCAGACCTGGGGGGAGATGAAACACCTTCAATTGCAGCAGTGTTTGGGAGGCTTAAACGTGTAGTCCATCCCCTTACTGGGTTTGGCCACTGCTCGGGCAAATCCTGTGCTTGTTTTTCCTGGGGGCACTTCACAGCAAATGAAACTTGACTTCAAGAACTGTGCTGGGGTTTGTTGTTATTTTTGCCTTCTAGATTTTTTCTGTTTAGGTTCTCATCCATTGGAACAGGCAGATATATGGGCTTTTAACTTTATTGCACAAATTCCACAGTATCTTTTCATCTGGTATGCATTACTGTGGGATATATATGAAGTACCATGTCCACTTCAAGTGCTATAAAAGAGCTGTTTGAACCCTTGTTCCACTCCTCTTTATACAATTAAAACCAGTTGACGGCTCTGTATGGGAAGAGTAACTGACAATGCAAGCAATGTGCTTTTTGTTCTAAATAAATTAACCACTGTTCAGATAAAAGATGACTGTATTTGGTTTTTTACCTCAGATTCTTAAAGACACAAGCTAGATGAGCAAACTCTGTGTGTTCCATTGACGTCTTTTTAATCCTTCCAGAAATTCTGAGTACAAGGTACTTGCTGACACCCAACCAAATTCAACAAGGGAGGGAGGCCCCAGAGACACCATGATAATTAGTGAAAATGGGGAATTGTGGAGAGACTTCTAAGTGCTCTGAATAACTGATCTCAGCAGAAAACCTGTGTACAGAGAAGATCTTACAGTCACCTCAAATGCTCCAGCTCCAGCTGACAACTGCCCAGACATTGAATACAGCACAGGACCATTGCAAAAGCCACATTTTTGTAGCCCCAGAGGTGACACCTGGTTTAATTCTGCATTTTGGATGGTAGTGGGTGGGCCCAGAATCACCTCCAGTTGACATGATGTGCTGCTGACATAATTTTCTTCTTCTATAGCAGGAGCAGAGCACTGCAGCTCATCTGACCCACTGCCACACTGCAATCATCCCAAGTGCCATAACCAGAAATGAAATCCCATGGATGAAGGGAAAGGCTGTTTTCTGTGTATGGCCTGGAGCACAAGAGCTGTGAAACACTGGAACCCATCTGTGTGACACAAACCCACCATCTGTTACAGAGTGCAAATGGGCCACACCATACAGACCAGATTTCATTGACCAGGTAGGTACTACAGGAATGCAATCACTGCTACAGATGTTTTCTCCTTAAGACAGCAGGGAAAAGCAATCTATAGGTTGGAGAAAAAAGTATATTCTAGTCACCTCTCTTGCGCTCATGTATGGCACTATCTGTTAGTTCTCTCTGCAGAACTTCATCTGCTCAGGGCACAGGAGAAATGGATTGATATCCTTATTTTGCCCCACTCTTTGTACTTTTACGTGACCCCAATCTCATGTTGAATGCAGCATTACTCACTTTGTTGGAGACCCACTCCATGGCAATTTTCACAAGTGTATCTTGTATTTATTTGTGCTGCTATTCTGGAGAAAGGAAAAGCCATTATCCTCTTATTCACAAAAAGCCAACCGCAATGCTGAAATTGTCAGAACTTTCTCAAGACGTGGGTGCTCAATTTGAAATGCTCTGGGTCTAACACTCAACATTTTTTAAGACTTCTGCCTTGATGCATGCTCAGCACATCAGCAAGTTTAATCTGGGTCTCCAGTAACAGACAGAAAGCTGAGACACACACAATGACTCTCTCCCATGGTGAAGAGCTGTCTTCCAGCTTTGCTCCAGCAAAAACCAGCACAGAACCACCTCTGTTTTCCTGCCTGTACCTTCCAAAAACTCCAGGAGGCATTGGAAAACCCCTTTCCAGTTCCAATACCATGTACACTTTGTCTCCTGCTAGCTCCCAACACCATCTGCCCACCGTTGGAAGAACATCCCCTCCTCACCTCCTCCCCATCACTGCCCAAAAAGCCTTTTTTTTTTTTTTTTTGCAAGTGCCTTTTCTGGAGGACTTGAGAAGAGAGCTGGCTCACTAAATGATGAGTGCTGGAGACTCCACAATCATCAGCAGCAGGAATTGCAGTTTCCTGTCTCTGAAGTCTTAGCCATGAGCACCGTCACAGCAAATACACTTTTCAGATACTCTGACTGCCAAAATTTTAAACCATGTAGATTGTAGAGCTTGCCATTTCACAAGCTTATAATTCAGTCATATTGAATGGATTCTCACATGGATGGCAAAATACATGTTCAAGCTGCCAGCATCCCTCCCACCTCCAGCAACCCACTTGCCAAACCCCTGCATCAAAGTGGGAAAACTGGAAGGTTATCAATGTAAAGTAAATTGTAAGACTCTGACATGAACAAAACAATGTAATTTCCTCCCCCTCTGTTTTTACTAAAATTTGCCAAAATAATTCAGCCTGAGGCAGAATCTCAGTGTGGAAGAACACCAAACAAAACAGTCTGATAAAGATATGAGCAGCTACAACAAAGTTTTATATAATGGGGAATGTTGGGCAACCATGACTACAGCCACTGCTGCCAGCTCTGCCTATAGAGTAAATGAGCAACATTTTAACATCCCTATTAAACTCCTCTCCAAAGCTACAAGCAAGCCTGGAACGTGACTCACAATATCCTTGGCAAACATTTTGATCCCAAAGTTGATGAAAGCACCCGTCCCTGAACCCATGTATGAAAACTGTAGATGAATTAATCAAAACATGCAGGAGCTTGTGACACCAATCTCTGAGCCTGCACATCTGCAGCTGCAGTGCTGGCACTGATGTGTGACATGATGTGACAGCAGAGTGACACTGCTGCCAACCTTTGCTGCTGGTATATTGTCACATCCAGGGAAGAAAGGACAGTATTTGCCAGTGGTTTTTATTCTAGAAGTGACCTTCCTAGGCTATGTGTACATCCACAGTGTGATGTAAAACTCACACTGAGAACAGAACAGTGAAAAGACTCCTCTGTTGTGTGTCTGTGTGTTGCTAACACTCAGTGGCATCATCTCACTTGAGATGATAACAGAGGTCTGCGTATTCTGCAGATGTGTTTGCAGCTTTTAGCAAAGAATAAAGGAATTTATGAATTCCACTTTTGATGACTTGGTGGCATGGATTCTCCACGTGCAGGATCACTTCGTTCCTTTCCTGCAGGCAGTACGATGACTGCCTGGTGGGATAGCCTACCTCAGTCAGGTGAGCAATCAGAATAATTAATCACAGTGCTTTCTCCAGAAGTAAGGAAGAGGGCTTTCCCAAGCGGCTATTTCCCAAAACTAACCTTGCAAACCCCCCCTGCCCCTGCAGGCTGTATTATCTGGGAAAAGTTAGGGAACTTTAGGACAAAGAAGTATCAGAAAATTCCTTTACTGGGGCCAGCCCCAGGAGATGAGAAGGCCACGGATGACTGCAAGAGGCTGACCCTGGAACCCACAAGAATAATCCCCTTCTACTGTTGGAAATGCATCTGCACCCAAAAAACCCCCAGTTTTGGGGATTTTATTTCTGCTGCAAACAGAGGAGAAACAGGGCCACAACAGCTCTCAAAGACTTGGGCTTCATTTTTGGGGACAATGCCATTGCTGAGGAAGACTTCTGTCCCACTGGTAGTTTAGAGCAAGTTAAAAAAGTGATAAAACTCTGACACTGAGCTTCTGTGAAAATGTGGTAAGAATCCAGGAGATTGAATACACAACTAGAATGGTGCCTGCTCAGCTTCTAATCTACAGAGATGTTTTACCAGTCCTAAAGAGGAACCCAGGATCCTGATTCCATCAGCAGGAGAGGATGTGCTGGAGATCATCAGACCCTAGAAAATCTGATCCTGACCAACACCACTTTCCCAACTGACAAGAACTAGCAGGCCAAGGTCACCTGCCTGGCTGAAGTTCAGCCCAGGAGGGCTGGCTGAACAGCAGTAAGAGAGAGGGCTCTTCAGACAGAAGTCTGAAACGTGTGGAACTGCTAGTTCTAGAGCAAGAAAAGATTTTGACCCAGTTTCAGATTTTAAGTCCATCTCCTAAACAAAAGCAGCTGAAGTTTAAATGAGCCAATTCTGCAGATCATTATGTTGCTATTACACAATTCCTTCTAATCCCTGAAGTGTGGAAGATGTGCCAATGCCAACCCAGGCACATCTTTGTCATTTCAGCTGGACTTCCATCCTTTCCACTAAAGATTTCATTCTGCTAAACCATTCCTGATGAATGCCAAACACTAAAATCTCCCAAATATTTATTGTAATTTCTTTGGCCACACTATCACAAGTGCCTAAATTCCCCTTCTCAGTTGGAGAGCTATCTAGACCAGAGGTCTCCAAATCTTTCAGCCAAACAAACATCACAAAGGCTCACGAGCCCTATGAGTAGTAAGGGAGAGATTGTTTGTGCTACAAAAGGAACAAAAATGACCAGCCATCCCCTGCTGGCTATTCTCCTCCCCTAAGAACTTGGTCTAATCCCCTCTACCCTAGAGTCCTTAAAAAACAATGTGCCAAGGAAAGGGAGCAACTGCTATGCATACTGATTCCCTGCAGCTTGGACATGGCTTGTGGAGGACCACTGCCAGCCAACTGCTGAGAGCAGCCCCCTCTGAGACGCTCTGCTAAGGCAGAGGTTGCTTTTCATCCCTCTGTCTTAGGGATTGCCCAAAGAAACCGTCGGGATGGCTGCAGCTCTCCTGGGATCATGCAACAGCACAGCTCTTCCCACATTATTTTTGGGACTCCTAAGCCCAGCCCATAAAAGGGCTGTGGAGCCCATAGCCACTCTCAGACCCTCCCTGAGACAGCCCAAGACACAACTTGGGCTCATCCAAACATTTTGGAGAGAAGAGGATGTAGTCCAAGGATAACACTCCTATTTCTCTGCCAGTGGCTGCTGACACAGCACCCTTTACATGAGGAGGTACACATGCTTGCTGACAAGCCAAGCAGGGAGCAAATGCCTGAGGAGGCAAGGGAAAGGGAGGAGATGAGCTAGAAACATGGGCTTATGGTCATCCCTGTGTGCTCCAGCATGCCAAGGCCAAAGCTGGAAGCACTGCTGTATCTAAAAGAAGCCACAGTTGAGAAGGTAACATTATAAACCTATAAAAATAAGGTTTTACTGTTGCTGACTAGCTGGGACATGCAGAACATGTGTTGCAGGGAACATTGCATGATTTTATTAGCAAACACAAAGCCATTCATGCCGAGTGGCCCAAATGGGGTGGGTTGAATTAAGAGAACAATAGCAGTTCATCAGATGGCCCTTTCTTTCACATATGTCTTCAACTTACTGCGCTAGCAAATACTTAAAGCAACTTGGAAATACATTTTCATTCGAAGAGACTCACATTATTAACACATTAGATTGAAAGCAAAATAATTGAGAACGTAACCTATTCCTGATGCATTAAATGACTAAATCTAAAATATCAGCACTCAGGCAACCTCCTCCTTTTAGAAACTCACTTTGTGATCAAGTGACTATTTGCCCAATTTAGCCCAAGCCAGCACTTTGCAGGTCTCCTGAGACTAAATGGGATGGTCTTTCAGCAGTGAACACAGCACTGTATCACTGCCCGAGTGTGTGGGTCACAGGAGAGCCGTGCAGTCCTTGAGATGACCAGAGGAAGATGTGCTCAGGCTCAGACCACTCTGAAAGGAAAAAAACCCCACCCTGTTGCGTCAGAGGCTGATGCTAACCACATTTCCAATTCGACCATGGATTCCAGTTCTCCAAATAACAAAACAATAGACACCAAAGAGGAAAAGTGGAAACTGCTGCTTGGGGAAGCTTGCCATGACATGCTGGCTGGAAGTGTGCTGGGACCAAATCCTGCTGCAACCAGGCTGGGACTGAGCACGCCAAGGCAGCCTGCAGGGAAGGCAAGGCTGGCTTCTCCGCTCGGAGCTGCCTGCTGGCCTGTCTGCCTCCCTCCCTCCTGCTTCTCCTGCAGCTCTCCTCTAATGCACAGTATTTGTGCTGCTCACTCACCCCAGGGAGGGATGAGAAGTGCTGGGACAGCCTGGAGATGGGCTTGGGAAGGAGAGACTTCAGAAGTCACAGCAGGGTCCAGCTCTGACTGTCCTGCGATGGGCACTCCTGCAGTGACTTCAGATCTAGAGTTGCCTCAGTCTTGTTTTATGCCTAACCATTTTTAAGACTTTTGTTTTGCAAAACAGCAAGGTAGGTTAGCAGAGATACTGCTGGTTTAGGAATGGCCTGCCTACTTAAATTGCAGATTTGCCACAGGACACCAGTACAAATGATTAGGCAGCATCACCCTGGCTTAACCTTTGTCAAAGAATTCCTAACCTTCTCCAAGATTAGATTTTTGCTCTTCTTAGCTGTCAGCTAGACTTCGGGGGGGCCAGTCCCACAGACAAATTAATTACATCAGCTGTAATTCACACCTCTGGATGTGTTTTTTAAGTGCTTTTTCATAAGGCAGTTGGGGGGAAAAGAAATCTAGTCGTGTATCACATTGAACTGTAGATTTCTGTTGTGGACGGAGCACTACACGGGTTAGGGCTACTCTAAACCCTGGTACTCCAACAGGTGAATTCAAGCAGACAGTTTATTTCAGTGCAGGACTGTGTCCATCAACTTGCAGAGTCCAACCAGACACCTCTAAGGTCTGCAACACAGCAATAAAACAGCCATAAGGAGAGCTCAGCTTATCATCCTCAGTCTGTAGCCCAGAATTCAGTCCCCATCCTGCACAAGGGCTCAGAGATACAGGAGCTTCCCAGCCACTGCTGAGGGATATTCCTGCCCACCATCCAACCACACCAACGGAAAGCTGAAAGGTCACCAAGGAAGATGGTCTTCCACAAGGTCTGGAAAATCCCCCACCCTAACAGAAGCCCTAACATTTCCCCCCTCAGCTGAGTGAGCAGGGGCCTCCAAACACCAGTACTGTGCAAACAACAGAGGAAAAGTGTTTTTGCTGTGGCAACCTTTGCAGTATGACCTTGAGGTGAGGAACACAAGGCTGCCGGCGAGCCTGTGGAGAGCCAGCTCAGCACCCCACTGCACCTAGAGGTGACAGACCTGTGTGTAGGGCAAGACCAGGTAACTGCACAGTCATTCCCACTGCCCAGCACCCCGCAGGGAAACTGGGAAAGACTCAGTCAGTCTTATGCTGGTTAAGGACAATGCAGTTTTCCTATAATTCATTAGAAAGAAACTGCAGAGTGGCTTGGTTTGCTCAGAGGAGAATTCCCCATTGCACAGGGTGACAGCTGAGCAAGGAGACCCAGCCATGCCTGAGCAGTCCAGATTAGTCCTGCCTAACCCACAGAGCGGCAACAGCCAAAGGGAAAACTCCATGCTTCCATCCTCTCCCCGACTCCTTCCTGCTCCTCCAACCTGGGGACTACAGACAGAGAAAACCACCAGCAGCCCAGTGATGGGTGGGCAAAGCTTTGACGAGTATCAGATGATCAGCACCCGGAGGCTGATGGGGAGATAGTGGCCCTAAGCTCATCCTTTTGGAATGGCACGTCAGAAATGCCCCGGCTTTCTGCTTCCCAGCCAACAGGGTAGCAGGGGCAGGATGGGGTAGGGGAGCACAAGTTTTAGGCATTTTTTTGTTCAGTATTCCTACAGCGACCACGTGCTGCACAAGAACAACTTCCAACCCAATTAGAAAATGAAAAAACTAACCCAACACTAAGGACTAATTGCTTAAGATAAAAACACCTTATCTCCCAAATGATTTCCCTGACCTTTTGATGCATGGCAGTTCTCCTTTGAATAAAAACGTGAACTATTTACCCAGGGTGGGATTTTCATGAGGGCCTGTAGGTGTGTCAAGGCAAGGTCAGTAAGGAGAGAGGATTTTTTTTTTAATTTAAGTTTTTTTAAGGCCAACAGTTTCTGCTTGGTAAAGCTAGCAAGGAAAGGTCCAGGCCCTCAGATTGCCCTCCTGGTCTACAAGAGAAGTAAGAAACTGAAAGTCAAACACAAGCTGAAAGTAAATGTTTCAAGTTAAATACATTAATCAATTAGATAACTGGAGTGAAAATGCTGCCCAGTGCCCCTGAAAAGGCCAGGAGATGTTAGCGAGGGGAGACATGGCAAAGCTGTAGAAAGGCCAACTGTCCTCCATGGAGCACTGAGCTTATGGGCCGTGAAGCACTAAGACATGTCAGAAAAGAAATATTCTTTCTTGAATTTGACATTTTTACAATCAAGCAGAGAAATGCAGCTTCGAGGCTTAACTTCAGAGGCATCTCCTGGGGCTCCACGTGAATCAGAGCTGCTCCTTGGTGCTTATCCCCCAGAAATGCAAAGTTTGCAACAGCCAGGTGGGTCCCTTTGCTCTGCTTCCTCCAGACCTTCCAAAAGTGAGCTGGTTTCGACAGAGGGGTTTGTTTGGGATGGCAAAGCCCTCCAGGTCTGCAGGGATCCTGCAGCACCAAGCCTGGGCAAAGGATGGTGACCACCTCTGTCCACAGACCCTGCCTGTGGACAATCGCAGCTACAACAACATGATGGTGCCGATGCAAAGCCAAACCCCTTCTTTGCATAGCTTGGAAAGAATCCCAGCAATTTCAATGGGAGGCAGTCCCCCTGCCTGCCATCTCCCGTGGATTTTCAGCACAGCTCCTTGAGGCTGCCGAATGTCAGCTCCATACACTGCACGAGTGAGTTATTCCAAACATTTTCAGCCCATGTTGTTGTGCGCTGAGGTAGAGCTGGGTGTGAAGAAAGCATTCGTTGAGTTAACTCTGTTTTACTCGGCAAGTGGAACAAATTTCATCACCCCCTACAAGTCCATTCTGTTTTCTATTTATACCGCAGACATTTGGTGCAGGACTCAGAAGCAGCAGGAACAGGTGATGTAATGCACTGTACAAACAGCATTCTGTTCATACAGTGGGAAAATAAAGTGCATTCTCTTGGTTTCTTTGATCACACTTAAAACAACCAGATTAGAAGTCACAGATAACCCAATACATGCTGGAGATGAAAGGACTCTGGAGAAATAAATCACCCAAAGTTAGATATTAAGCAAGATTTCTCTCTCAACAATCAACTTATCTGTAGAGAGAGGAGGAATGACCATGTGGTTTCAAAATCCTGCCAGGCATTTTATTTATTTTTATAATACCATAAAGCTACTCCACCCACTTTTTCAGAATGAACGTTGCATTACACAACACATCAAAGGGACTTTATGGCCTAAATTAAGCAATAAAATAGTTGAGATTGTGCGTTATGCTGAAAATTGGCCTGCTCCTGGTGCCTGGGAGATGGGAGGTGAACACCACATGTTCAGAGCACCTGAAGAAAGCTCAGGGCAATATGGCCTCAGGTACTGAAGTGCATAGCACTTGCATTTAGTAGCCCAAAGTGAAGTTTGAGGCTCTTGGTGTCTGTTGTATCCCTCTCTTGCCCAGGCTACAGTACCAACTCAAGCAATGGCGAGGGATAGCAGCACTGGCATGAAGACCTGGGACATCAAGAGGATATGGTCCTTCCCATCCATAACCTTTAGGGTTTGGTTCATAGTCAAAGTTCTCTTGGAAGCTGTGGGCTCCATGGATGTGGCTCCCCACCTTTGACAGCAAACTATGGCTTGGGAAAGCAGATGGGAAAACCCAAGGGAAAGGTGTTGGTGGGGCTGAAGCACAGCTGCACTTCTCACCATCTGGCAACCTCCTGCCTCTCCCACCTTGATCAAAATGATACAAAAAATAGAAAGAATTAAAGCCTCTCTTAAAACATTTTCTGGCTCATGCGTATTTTGAATTGAAAAATAACCAGAAGCTGGGAATGGTGTGTTGGTGCTAAGCACTTATTTTCCAGGTCTGCCTCATGCCCTTACAAAGGGAAGCGAGAAATGAGAGGATATCAAGAGAGGAGAAAGTTGGCAGATCCCATTGGTTTAGAGCAGAAAAGGGACTAGGCAGAGTTTCCATTAGAACAGCTTGGGAGGCACAAGGAAAGTCAGCTTGCAAGGACACATGAGCTGGCAGGTCCCACACACTCCAGTGCATGTGTGTCCTTTCCTTTCCTTCCCAATCTCCAAAGAGGGCTCAAAAAGAGGTTTAATTAATTTGGGCCCTATCATGATTTTCTGTGGCCTGACTCATAGCGTTTGATCTCCCAAGGCTGGTGAGAGGTGTTTGAGCCTGCCCTCAGAGCCCCTGGCACTCCAGCCAAGCACCAACAATGACTAGACAGACTTGAGGGCCACTCCTTCCATCTATCAATAGAGTCACTGTTGGGTGAGCTGACTCACCGCTTTTCCTGAGAACTGTTCGGCACCGGGTCACCATCAAAAGAGCAAAACTAAAATGAAATAATTCTATGTTTGCGGACAGTTAATTTAGCAAGAAGGGGGTTTTTATTTTAAGGTTTTGTTTTTAGAAGGCTCCTCCAAAGAAAGCTTGTGCTGCTGCTTTTGTGTGGCAAAATTGGCCAGGAGCTCCTGAAGGACACTTCCACTTCTCAGTCATGCTCTAAAGGCACAGTGAGAAGGATATTGAAACCCACAGATTGCCTGTAAGGAAAACACATGTACACAAAAACTCTGTCCCAGGTAGAGAAGCAGAGCTGTTCATAAACCAGCCTGCCTTGCCACAGCACCTCCCAGGCCTGCAGTGGGCAGTGAGAGGGCTTTTAATATCCCTTTGTGTCTCTCCAACACCTTATACAGAACGTAGAGCCCCAGACAGGATGTGTCAGTCTATACTAGTTTCCCTGCACTGCTCCCCAGCATTGCGCTGGGTCAACACAGCCAAGCCTGGGTGGAGATAAAGGAAGGGTGAGCATACCTGGTCTGATGGTTCTATTGCTGCTGTAAAACACAAAACCCTCCCGGAACTTCAAAGAAATTCCCAGTAAGTTCCCAGCCCCATCTAAGTTCAATTAAGTAATAATGTTTAATGTCCCTGCCAGGACAGATGCAGCTTGGGAAGATCATGACAACAAAAGCTTCAGCATGACTGTGCATGACACAGATCCAACAAGAGGAGTTTAGACCTTGGTCACATAACATATCCCCCAGCCAGGTCACCCCAGGATCCAAGACATTCCCACACATGCCCTGGTCCTGGGGGAATGCCAGCATGGTTGGGTCAAGGACAGCCACGCAGCAGATGGGACATGAGGACCAACTCCCAGAGCAGAGATGTCTGACTGGGACCAGACATGCTTTTAGTCTGCAGCAGATCAAGGTTCAGTAGAACTCTATTCTCTACAGCCAGGTACCATCACACACCGACGAGGACTGGGATTCTCTGTCTCTATCAGCTTCCTTCAGGCTGCTAAGCTTTAATTAACTGACTTCTCTAAGGTATTGATGAACATCAGCAAGCTCTACAAGGTCTTCTGACTAACTGCATTTAAGCAATTACTTCTAAATCAGCCTATTCCTCCTGAAACTTCATGCAATATGACTGAATAAAGAGATGCCACAACCTTGCTATGAAGACAGCAGCTGTCTGAAGATGGTTTTAGGAAAGTACAACCCAGACTTCTGCACAACAATAAATGAAGACGGTATTTAAGGTTTTCAGGTTCTTTGAAGGCCTCCAGGACTTCACAGTAGAGACCAGCCCCAGCACAAACAGGTCACCTGATGAAATTACAAGTCGTGGTGGAGTCCCCACACTTATCTCAATCAGACACTCTTGATTTCCTGTTTGCGGCACTGACAAATAAAAAGCTCTACATTACAGGTAATTACACTTCACAGAGGACAACAATTAAGAAATAGCCAATTACATTTTACAAGCGCAGGATAATCAAAAGCTTCCTCAAATATCTAGAGTTGCAATAAGTACTTAGAAATGGCAACTCCCAACAAATTGCAGGTAATTTAGAGCAATTTACACAGATGACATATTTCCCTATCTGTGCTCAAAACCTACAAACTTGGTTCTGAAAAATACTGCAGGAATTCCCAGAACACAGCACTGCTGATTTCTAAAAATAGTTCATTACCTATTTCCACCTTCACTGGCCTCGAAGGTGAGATGTAGGACTCTGGTCAGCATGGTGTAAAGACAAATTAACTATCAGAAGACATTTTAGCTCAGGTATTTAAAGAATGGGAGGATCATAAGATGCATATCAATTCTAAACAACAACAAAAACAACAAAAATCTATTCCTTTTATTTATGTTATTTGAAAAATATGCTTGATTTTAATAGTGCATAATTTGATTTAAGCCTTATAATTTTTAAAGGAACTGTCATGTCTTTTATTTGCAACCCAGTGCTTCCACACAGTCAAGGCAGCAGAACCAGGATCAAAGAGCAAATTAAAAATCATTAAATGATGGAGAGGGAAAGGAAACATGCCTTTTTCATTTACAGCTTTTTAGACAGGAGATCTAAAAGCATCCCAAGAGAAGCAGAGGAAGAGACACAGATAAGGATGCAACCTAATGTAGATGGGTTGATACAGTACAGCAATTTCATCCCTCACTTTGGGGGCTTATTTTTTGGGGGGGGGGGGAATGCTTTTCCTTGCTCATATGGGTTTTTGGATCTGGAGTTTTACCTCAGAGCACGGTTCCTGTATAGTATTTCATCAATCTCTGCTGTGATAGCTCCCTGTCTCCTGGCCACCAGTCCAGCTGTTAGTGCCATTACTTAACCACACGAACATATGAAGTTCTGCAGGGCTTGCTGCTGCATAAAAACTGATGGAAGTCCCTCAGGATCTGCTTGGCAGTTAATTAAGGACTAAAATCACAGAGGTATTGATTGGAAAGGACCTTTGGAGGAGCAGAGTAGTCTAACCTCCAGCCTGAAGTGGGACTACTGTCAACACCAGGCAAGGTGACCACTGCTGATGTTCTCACTGAGAATATAAATATTTTAAGAAATCTGGTTAGAGAGGTAAAATCCTGATTAGTTGTGGCCAGATACTGAAACTGCCTTTTCTGATCTTGCATCATAGGGACCATGGGAAGATCAAGGAGGAAAGATTAACTCAAGGAAAGCTGTCAATGTGTTTGAAAGAGCCTGTAACAGGCAGCAGCCTGGCATTAATACAAACCATGCCTGCAGTGTCAGCTGGAGAGGGGGCTTGGTGCAGAACGGTCTACTGTATCAAAGGGAGAGCTAATGAACACCTTTTGAAGGCATGAAGGAGTTGACTGCTCAATACAAAGTTTAGATCTCCTATCAGGAGACCCTAAAAGAGTTCTTTTCAAGCTCTATCTCCACCATAACTGCATTGGTAACAATGTGGTTAGAAAGAGATTCCTCCACCATTCTCCAGGACAGTTTTCCTTGTCATCTGTGCCAAAGGCAGAGTAACCCGATGTTCTACATCCTGTTTACACTCAGCTATTGCTCAGGACTGAATATACTCCTGTTTGATAAACCTGCCTGTTTTATTAAGTAGCTAACTACACAGGTTAGACAATTTCAGGTGCAGGCTCTTACAACCCCAATTTTTTTCTACCTGGCGTATCAATGTGTGTTCCTTCAATTTAAAAAGAAAAACTATTTTTTAAATTCAAATTTTAAAGGAACCACATTTTTCTTCCTTGCTAATTGCCTTCTGTGGCTTGGCAACATTTCTGTGGACAATAGGTATTCCTGCCACTACTGTCCCATCTGGAACGAGAGATTTGGCTCCAGTCCCACCCTCTTTCTTCAGCTCAGGCTTCCAGGATGATTTCCAAAGCTGGGAAGTGAGAGGATGATGCCACTCCATACCACCCGAGGCAACATACTACACCCAAGTCCACAGCCCAAGATGGGCTACCTGGGAGGGTTTCTAACGCTGCTGGTGCCAAGCCACAGGCAGCAATTAACGAAGGAAAAGAGTTGCTCATAGCTTGACTGCTGGCAGTGTGGTTGATGGCTCTGGAGAGAAGAACCTACACGGACTCAGGGCGTCACCACCAGGGACCAAAACCCAGGTGACCTTGCTGAGGCCAAGCAATTGCTGCTTCTCAAGTGTATCCTGCTGCTGGGGAGGCAAATCCAGTGGCCTGTAGGATGCATCTACCCCTCTGAGCATGTGGAACAGCTATGGGCAGGCACTGGAGGACTGCAGGGCCAGCACCCTTACGATAAAACCAGTGAGATATCAGCTGACTTGCTAGAGCTCCAACAAGCCACCTCTCCCAGGTGGGGAGCACCCAAGTCAATGATACTTGGAAAGGACGGTCAGATCTCGAGGAGAAGGGCTCCAGCACTGCATCTAGAAATGAAAATAGACCAAGGTGGGGCCAGCTGATCTTTCTGCTTAAGCTTCTGCAGGAGCAGAAAAGCCTCCCTGAGCTCTTGACTAAAGCTGGAGCTGCTGGCAGCAGGGTTACGTGAGAGAGGGGCTAGAACAGGCACTAAAGTCTCCGCTTTCCTCATATTTGCTCATCTCTTCTAGCCACACTGCATGAAGGAGCAGTGGAGCTTGATTGGTGACCTGTCCCAGGGACTGGCAAAGCGTCTCAGGCACCAGGGGTGCCCTGCTGAAGTGTCTGCTGGAGCAGACACAACTCGAGATGCCCACCTTGGATACACTCCGCTCCTCTCCCAGCTCTGCTGCAGCGGAGCAGCACCTGTGCCGTGCCTCTGGCTGGAGGAAAACGCACCCAGGGCCTGATGAAACTGCAAGGCGTTGGTTGCTCGGCAGTGCCACCCACTGTGGTGCCAGCTGCCCTCCCGGCCACGCGGGCACGGGCCCTGCCCTGGTGGATGTTATCTGGGCCGGTGAGTCGGGCAGAGTGCTGGCTTAGCACAAAAACAACAACAACAACAACTCCCAGCTGCTTTCGGTTCTGGGCAGTGCATTTCCGACGTCTTGGCACGTGACAAATGTCCCTCCTGTCAATAGCATGGGGCTGAAAAGAAAAATACTCAGTTTTGCCCAGCTGGGCAGAAAACACCAGCAGCTACAATGACACAACCAGAGGAAAAGCACTGCAACTTCACTGTGACCTCTAAAACCAGACGTGGCCAGCGTCCTGCATCTGAGTGTCACCATGCAAAGGAACTTTCCTCCCTTCTTCCCCCAACCCCTACAATCCACACAACAGGTACTACTGGAAGAATTTAGAAATAGGAAAGCAGATGCAGCCCATAGCTTGGCTGTCATGGCTGTGGGCACATAAAGCTGCTCCCCAAACACTTCTCCACCAGCCCCATCAGTGTGTTTGTGCCACCCAGCCTTTGCCACCACCTAAACCTACAGAGAACAAATCTACATCAAACATTAAAAAGGTGTGAGCCTTGATTCCCTGCCCATCCTTGTGCCAGCCACTGCTACAACAGATTCCACCTCACCAGTGAAAAGCCTGGAGACAGCAAGGCCAGCAGAGACAAAGGTGTGCTGGGTTTACCTTTGAAGGGATTTAGATCTGGAGCACTCAACAGGGACAAACTGCTGAGACAGGCATTTACTCAGGTGTATAAACATCACGGGCAGCAAACGCCAGCCTTGCAAGAATTCTCTTCCAAAGCTTAAGAATAAATTCAACATGTTTTTAAATAATTATGGATGAATCACTTGAAAAAACTTCCTACATTTTATCTTCACTTGCTGACACTGATCGTGCAGCTGTTTTGTTTATAATGTAATTACACATTCCCACCTACTTGCACTCTCAGTGTGCAGCAGAGTACCTCAGGTAGCAGAAAACCTAAAGGCTGACATTTCCTTCTGGCCTTTGGAAGTGACAGAACAGTTAGCACAAAACTTAATTTATTTGAGGTGGGAGGCAGGGGGGAAAGAGAGGCCGCAAGTTAATCTCCCTTAGAAGCCCGATGGTCCCCACCCAGAAACCTGCGCACAAAAGAATACTGCCTTTAAACTGGTAGGTTAGGTCTGAGACCAGAGCGAAGGTTTGTCAACCATGACAAGCTCCGGCTTGTTTAACAGTCGACCGGAGGGTTGAAAAGTCTAATAAAACCAAAAGGCCTTCCATAACAAAGCTGCTGCCACTTAAGGAGAACATTCACACCCATTCAGCAGGGCTTTTTTCAAACATGCAGAGGTACTTGGAGCCTCCAAAGCCAGCAAAGAACACCAAAACACAGCAGCTAGAAACTGAAGCTGCAAAAAGCTGGAGTGAGCAATAAGGAACACACTGGGAACAGTGAGTAACTAACCACGGGAAGAGATAACAAAAATGCTGCATAACCTCTCTCCCATCACTCGGATGCCTTTCTAAAACAGACACTTCAGCCTGACCACAAGTTATTGTGCAAGGATCACTGGGTGAAGCTGCGTGACCTGTTATCTCCAGGACTACCAAAGGAAAGTTTTTCCCATGCCCATTTGGAAAGCTTCTTCCCTTCAAAAAGAGGAAGGTTTATATGGATCAGTTTTGCAGGCTCTGCCAGCCCTGGCTGGGGAAGACCCAAAGCCACTGCTTGGGAACAGTGGGATGCTCTGCCTCCTTGAATTCTCCAGTTGGGCTCATTTCGCCAGCCGGCAGCACTCAAATCCCTCGGGTCACAAATTTCACTGCCTGTATCCGGAGGGGAAAACCGCCACACTGTTTTACAATGTGACAAATCCTACGCTGCTGCAGTGACACATCCACACGTCCTTTGCTGCCCATTTCCATCTCGTTTTGCCAGCATTGGTCTGTCTTGAAGAAAAAAAGTTCAAGGAGCCTTTTTCAAAGTAGCTTTTCCCAAGAGAAGAAAGCCAAGTTCCACTGAATGTGCAGATGATCAGAGACACATTAAATGTGTATTTCCACAACAAAGAAGGCAGCTTTTGTCATTGCTTTTCCTGGTACAGCCATGGACCAAGCAGCAAAGGACTTGGGGTGATGCTCTTCGTTCAGCACTAGATGAGCAGAAGACACACGCTGCACACACCTGAGGTTGCCAGCCTACCCAACAGCTTCCTTCTGTGGCTTTCCTCAAGAAGGAACATTTTTCATTTCCTAAGAAATAAATGTTATGACAGTCATGTGGACTGAATTAAAAATACAAAGACCAGACTTCTTAGCCAGAGACCCCAAATTTTATTAGAAAAATTTTAAAATACATACCCTTGGAAATCCAATCTGAGTAGGGCCATAAGGACAGCAAGAAGGTTCCAAGGGCATGTTTTACAATCTTTTGAAGCAGGAATGAAGCCAATGTCCAAATGAGACATTTTGTGCCGCCATCTGTACAGAGCTTCCCTTTCTCCAACACACTGCAAATGTTACAGTGCAAGAACTTGCTGTCTTTGCTCAGGCACTCTTTATTTATACACAATAAAGGCCTTGTGCGGGAGATCAAGGCTGTATTTCATTGATTTGACACGATGGTTAACCTGTGAACTTTGCCCCTGCTAATAGAATAATTTCTATTTGTTGATTCCTCTTTTGGGATCCTCGAGGGTAACAGTAGCTTCATCCCAGCTCCCATTTGCATGTCTGATGCCAAATGGTTTTACAGCTCTTACTTCTGTGGAGCAGAGCCAGGACAAAGTTGATCAAATGCAGTAGCCACAGCTGGATCATGAGACCCCACACCTCTCTCCACGGATCCTACCTGTAATTCCCAGGAGCTTCCCAGTGACTTACTTGGCTCTGATTCATACTTTGCTTGTGAAACCTTGGAGAGGTCACAGAATCATGGAATGGTTTGGGTTGGAAGGAACCTTAAAAGCTCATCTTGTTCCACCTCCTGCCACGGGCAGGGACACCTTTCACTATCCCAGGTTGCTCCAAGCCCTGTCCAACCTGGCTGTGGACACTTCCAGGTATGGGGCAGCCACAGCTTCTCTGGCCCTTGGCTACCAAACAATCAATCTCACAGAGGTCCCAAAGCAACAGCATGGACCAATCTGGCAGCAATGGCAGAACAAGGAAGCTCCTCTTCCAGATAAATCTCTCCCAGTCCATGAGGCTGATTGCCAGAAAAGAAAATTACCAAAATTTATGATTGAAAAGGGCCAATCTGCTAAACACTAAAGACATGGCTTTCCAGCAGACCTAACCCAACCTAAACATGGAGTGCTGCAAAAAAGGCAATCCCACCTGCCCAGCTGTACTGCTCTTCTCATTCCAGCACCAGCATTCCTCTAAACACGTGCTGGAGATAAATGATGGAAAACAAAACCTCCAGAAAAGAAGGAAAATGAAGATGGAGAGAGGGAGAGGACTGACTCGCTGGTCTACAACAGGACAGGGAATATGTGGGAGTCAGAGGGCTGAAGGATAAAGCCCAGTAGTTTCTGGTCATTAGCTCTGGAGATACAGCCAGGGACTAACATGAGACTGTGCTGCTAACCAGCAGGTCTCACTGGGGTATTTCTAAGAGGTTTTTTTCTCTAGCTATAGCTTTGCCTGGCTCCACTGCTTATCATCAGGATAGATGAAAGCTCTTCATCTATTAGCTATTTAGATCAGATGAAGACCTTAAAAAAATTGATACTATGAGGATAGGTTGTATCTTGGGAGCCAGGGGACCAAAAAATTCCAGATCCTACCACAAAAGTGTACTCTGGAGTCTTCAAAGGTAAAATCCAATTTCCATGTGGGTTTTATAGAATTCAGATAATCTGACTTTAAACTGCAACGGTTCTACTTAAATTCATCACTGACTTACAACAGTGAGGGCTCCAGACCAGGACTGAGAGGAAAGATGGTTTTGCTTTTACACACAAGCGTGACCTGCAACAATTTAATTTCTGAGTGTGACTTCAGGCAAAGCAGCTCGCTCTGGCACACAGGACGAGTCAGACCTTTCCTGAAGTTCCCTGAGCTGGGCATTCAGGGCTGCACCAGTGAAGGAAGAAGCAGCTTTGCTCCAGATGAGCAGAGATGGGTGCCGCAGCCCCCAGAGGAACTCACACCTGAACCAAGTGTGTACCACAAACTAAGAATAAAATGAGCCTTTTCACAAACAAATTGCCTCAAACCCAGCTCACTGCCGCGGGAATGTGTACTTCCAACAGCATGATCTTTGTAGAGTCCGATGCTGCACTTCCAAGTGAAGCAGGCATTAATTACTAATTTATAGCATTAGGATAGATGATGTCAGACATTGTATTTGGTAAGTTCAAAAGGATAGCTTTCATCTGGCATTGTTCCATTTCCAAATCATCTCTACTGACCCTGCAGCAGAACTCCAACATCCCATAACCGTGAAAAAGGTGGATAAAGTGGCACCGAGGACACTCAGCCTCACCCATTCTGGGGTGACACAACACAGGCTGTTCCATGCTGCCTGGCCAGGCCAGGCAGAGCAAGCCCTTGCTCGCAACCAAGTGTCAAATCTTTTCAGAAAGATGCTCAGAATTATATTCACCAGCAATTTGACTTTTTAATCATTTCAATTACTGTGACTAAAACCCTTCAATCGGAACAAAACCAGGGAAAAATAACCTCTCTCCTTCTGAAGCAGCCTGCCTAGCTTAACAGACCATACCAAATCGTGAAGGTTTTTGCTTTTGTGGTCTTCACATATTTCATTTAATGCAGATAATTAACCTCAGTTTCTAATTTCAAATCCTCCACATAAGGAAGCAAAGTGACTGAATAGATTCACTGACAGATGGAAAATTAAAATATTACTACAGCTTCTGCATGGCTCAAAAGACAGGGCCTCGCAAAAGATCTTTCTTCTTTTATTTGACTGATTAACTGTAATTTGCTTAATGGATTTAAGGATGAGCCTAATAATCCAATGATATATCCAGGAACTGATTCAGGATATCAGCACCTCTGTTCTGATTTTTTTTTTAAACATAGCAATTTTCTGCATTACAGTCACTTCTGAAACCAGATTTTCCCACCAATTGTAATAAAATCAGGTACATGATTTATTTTAAATGGGTGCTGACTGCATGGCTGGCCTTGCACTGAGCAGCCACAGTGCTTTAACTTCTTGGAGCACCTTCTCAAGTCCCAAATCTAGGGATGACCCACAAGCATGACGTGTTCCAGCAGCCACTGACATAGCCCAGCAGGCAGCCAGGACTTCTTGGAAAGGTGGGAAGTCAACGGTTAAACCATAACAGGGAGCCAGAGTGTGTTCCTGCAGCACCCCCACACCACTCTTGGTCCCTTTTCCACCAAGAAAGTCTAGCATAACAGGATTTCACAGTCTGTCTCAATAGTTAATAAATCCAGGATCTAACAGACTATTAAAGGAAAACATCCAAGAGGCAGTCATTTTTAAAATGTCCAGTGGCAACTAATTATTCAAGGGATTAGTCCATTATAGTAACAACAAAGAAACTCTTAAAACACAAAGCCAAGTTGAACAGCAGATCAAAACCAAGGTGTTCCCACCCCGTGGCCACCTCCTGGGTGCACTTCTCAGTGTCCTGGCATTGGTTCAGCTCCCACTCAGCCTTTCAGCACCCAATTCTTTCTGAAACTGGACAGAACTCAAACCAGAATGACTCAAAATATAGTATTTCATGATCTGTGCCATCATTGTAAGCACACAACAAAACAGGACCATCGCCAGGACTGGACCAGCTAGGCCACAGCTCTGTCAAACCCAGTTATGAAGCCCTCCAAGGATAGAGATTTCCACCCCTTTGGTGCTCTGTTCCTAGGCTGCTTCATGCTTCCAAGATTTTTTTCCACCATGTCCAACCTGGATCTCCCCAGCACCACAAAGAGGGAGATATAACTTAACCTCTAGGGTTTCAAAGAGAAAATATTCTGTAACCCAAATAAAACTCCATCACAACAACGCAAGCTTTTGTTTGCGGGAGGAGGGGATAAAATACTATTAATTTATCAAATTAGAGTACTAAAAGCTTAACCACCTGTCTTTAAAAAGAAGCCAAAGCACTGATCCATTACCAAACAACAAACACACCACTTCTTCATCTTGATTTGTGTGGAGGCAAAGCTATGGGCACAAAAGGTATCCTTCTTCAAATAAAATCCATTTTAAAACTTGGCAACTGCTAGCATAAATACTTTACACTGTTAATGTAATGTAAGCATTTTCATGCAGAAGTTTCATCAGCTTAACAACACATGAAAAAAAGCTGGCGTTAACTTCTGTGCAAAAACACCATCATTCTCTGTCCTGTATATCTTACAGTGCTTCAGCCACTAAATTACCACTTAGAGCTATTAGCACCAGACCCCCTCCCTGTTGGATTCACTGATTTCTCTCAAGAATAATGCAGAACCCAAACTATTCTTCTGCAACTTACTTTCTTTAAAATTGGAAATAGCCACTACTCTACAAGGACTCCAAAGAGGGTTGTACTGATTACAAATGATACTGTGGGTCCAGCAATTTTAATTCAAGATAAGCATTCCCAACTTTACATATGGGTTTAACATTCAGTAGCTAATTTTTGTCCTGTGAACAAGCTCCCATGAAGCTCCAACAGCCTAACTCCAAGGTGCATGTGCTGCCTCTCCAGCTAAAAGAAGCAGAACAAAGAGGGTAACACATCTTTAAACTTTCTAAACATGACTGCTCCTGCACCAGCATTTGTGATTTTGCATCCCTGGTTTTCCAACCGGTCAGTGCAATTAACACCAATTCCTTCACCACCACACAGTCTTGAGTCAGAGGTGTGCAATTTAATATTTAATTATGAACGAAGCAGCCAACCTCAAAATTAGGGCTGCCAGCTAAACTTCAGCCAGCTCCTTCCTGATGCAGCCCCAGCTTCTGACCGCTGGACCGTTTATGCTCCCTAAGCCATGGAGAGATCCTGTGCCTCCCTGAACCAGCCTCTCCACGTTAGTTTGTCACCGCATTGTCCCAGACCAGAGGTTGTCACATCCCTCTAAGGTTCTTCAGCTTTTCTCCACTTGCCTTCTCTGCACACCCTCTCATGAAGTGCTGGCTGTGTGTTTTGGGGAGAGCTGCCCGCCCACGTGTCCAGAGAGGCTGCCAGTGCGTGGGCACAGGCACAAGGACTCTCCTGGTGATTCCTACCAGCCCGGTGGGGAACCACATCACCCACCCTTTTCATTTGAGCCACCAACACTTGTGAAACGTGGTCAGCTCCACACTGTGGAAATTAAAGCTTGGAGCCAGCTTCTTTGAAAAAAACCCGACCCCCTGTGTATATCAAAGCCCACGCTGAAAAATTTCTCCATCCATGCCCAGCAGCTCCACCACCAATGCTCCTCAAAATCCAGCAACTGGAGACTTCACCCACTACCACGTGTCTTCTCATCACCTGTACACTTCATGGAACAGGTTAAACCCCAAAACAACTGCTAGAACTAATGCAAATCTCCCAGTTTGCCTGGTTTTCATGAGAGATGAAAGCAGAGCTGCTGGCAGGTAACGCCATATGCTCTTCTCACTTCCCACCATGGAAGAAAGCAAAGGCAAGGCCTGTGAGTGCTGCTCTCCGATGCTTTGGGAGTGGAATGGGAATCCCTTCCCACACAGAGCTAAAGAGAGAGCAAGAGAAGCCCACCCCAGCAAAAGACACAACCAAGCCACCAAGCACCAAATCTCCAACTTTTCAGGAGGCTGCGTTTTCCTGGAGCGCTCGAAAAGCAGGCTGCAGGCGGTTCTCAGGCACAGGTTTAATTTCTGCTCTCCAGCTCCGAGGAACGCTGTCCCGGCGTGTCGGAAGAAGGTTAATGAACGATTTAGCCGCCCTCACAACCACGTTAGTGTCACTTTCGGAAGCTGCGAGTTAATGCCCGAGATCTTCGGGGGTTACCCTCTTTGAAGTTCACTGATCCATAACCAATGTCCAATTAATTTGCAGGAGCCTAACGATAATGACTATTGGCCTTTTCCGACGCATACAAAAACACAGTGGGTAACAGCGATGCTTTTGGCTTCAGTATATTCTCAAGTCTGCCTGCACATTTGCACACCTTCAAAAATACTCAGCACTAATAACGAGTTGTCTTCTGCTGTTTGAGGAATTTTTTACATTTGCTCTCCCGAGAGCAGAGCTACTGCATCAAGATTTATGAACTTTCTGTTGCAAAAAAGATTGGAGCTGATTCAAGATGCTAATTTGCTAACAGAGAAATACTTCTATTGCATTTGCTTAGATTCCTCTTTATTTAGGGTTTCCATGGAAGCCAAGGAATAGAAGTTCAGTCTTGGGAAGATTAAACAGGCCCTGAGATATAATGCAAAACAGCTTATTTCAACATTCCCCAAAGAACAGAAATGAGAAGTTCTTCCACACATAAGCCAAAAAAAAAGGAGGTTTGTGGAAATTTTCAAAATAAATTGGGACCCAGCTTTTCAACTGCTGCACGCAGCCATTGCTTCCTGCTGCAAGCAGCTTCACCAGCTTCCAGCACAGCTCCTCAGGGGAAAAAGTAAATGAACAAGAAGACTGCAGGATAAAGATGCTACAGGTTAAAAACCAGCTTATTCAAGACAGTTATTGCTATAAAACATCCAGGAAGAGGGTTAATTCAACCACAACATCTTGCACAAAGAAGAACAATCACCTCATAAATTAGTATCTCAGCAGTTTTTAGAACCAAAAAATGCAGATTATGCAGTTCAGCAGCATCTTCCATGGCGATGCTCTGGATGCCACAGAAGCTGACAGACCAACATTTAAAAAATAAAATAAATCCCTTATCTTTAGCTACTCCAGGCAGAGAAATGACTCCTGCTCTGGTGAGAATGGCAAACATTTCCTTGCCTCCCTACCCCATAGGTCAACAGAATATTAGTAGCCACAATGACACTACAAATTAATAGCCACACATTTCCTCTGATCTCCATCCTCCAGGTAAAGATTTATTTCATGCTGTTCCAATCTGCTATGAAAATGCTCAGGACCAATGAACTCTACTTCAAAACACTTCTATTTCACAGCACATTTCTTAAACCATTTTACAATTGGGCACAGATATATTCAGATAATGGGTAAAGTGCACCTTTTCCCTGAAGTTAGAGCTAAAAAGCTCAGTGTCGCACACAGGATTTGCTACCCGGTCTGGTAAGGAAACTAAACACAGCTGACCCTTAAGTAAGTTTTTTTCAATCTTAACACCATTATTGCTTAAATAAAAAGATACTTAAATCGTAGACTTTTCTAATCCTTCATTTATGGTGAGCACCCAACTGCTCAGTGAAATGCACTTCAAGACACATTCAAGGTTTTTATTAACTCCATGGGAAAGTCCCAAGACACTGGGATATTTTTTTTCTGACTCCTGATTAAAACAGCAGGAGCCCACATGAATTCCCTTTCCCCACCCCACTAAGAGCCTCACATGCAACATCCCCTCCTAAAAATCTGTAAGAAAACAAGAATCAAACCGAGAACATTTTGCCATGAAAGGCGCTGAGACCTTGCGCGGGTGGGATGCGCTTCCAGCTGCCAGCCTAAAGGGATGGCCGAGGGAGATTAAACACAGAAATGCTTTTCATAAGGCAAGAGGCTTTGAAGAGGACAGTTCAGCTACTTCATTTCGTAATCTTCACAAAGCGTCAGATTTTAGCCTAAGCAGGTCTTAAAACAAGGAGATTTTATTTAAAAAGGGGGGAAAAAAAGTTGGAATGTGTTCTGGCTGGGTTCTGTTGATTCAGCAAGGGTTAGACACACACATGCTTATTGATCCCAGAGAGCTCCCTGCTAAGTTAATTGTCTGGAATTTTAACTGAGCTCTCAGCAAGTTTCAAAATCCATGTTGGCTGGAAGTGGGTGGGGGACCCAGAAAAAAACAGGCTGCAGAACTGTGCAAAGTCCTCCAGTTAAAAAAATCCCAATTACTTTCATGAAGGGAAGAGCTGCAGCACGGAATGGTTTTAACTAGATTTGGGGATTCTGACTTTGACACGGCTAGAATTCAGAGCTGGAAATCTCATATGCAAAGCAGTACTATTATCAGGGAGCACCACCAATGCTGCTTTCACTCCTACCCACATCACCAAGGTGAGGGTATCTATCTCCTGTGAGCTCCCTATTGCGGCTCATGACAATTTCTGCACAGGAAGTGTCACCACCAGCTGTAGTTGCCTGTGTTACAGTACCTGAACACCGACCTTCTGCTGGTGCAGGCTATGGACAACCTGGCATTGCAGCTTGCCCAGTCACCTGCGCTTGCACGAGGGCTGCCCATGGCTCTGCACTGCCATGGGCCCTACCTGCCTCCAGAACACCTCCAGCAGCAGCTCCTCCAGGTAAGGAATACGCTGCAGGGATGATTTGGCACTATCGGACAGGAACAGCCAAAGACACCTTTAAAATAACCCGCAATTACATTCAAACAAAGCTTTGCACTCCATCAAACCACTCAACAATGCCATCCTGTACCAGTGCAAATGCTTACGGTCCTCCAAGGTTTCCCATCTCCCCCATGCCCATGGCAGCTCCCTGACCCACACCCCACCTACCTGAACTCCCTGCCCTCGCTGTAGCGCCGGGCTGAGGCCGCACGTTGCGTGGCTGTCTCCAGAAGCAGCTTCTGCGTGAGCCTGCTGGAAGGCGCTGAGTCCCTGCTGGCCTCGGGCTCAGCCTCTTGGTCACACTTCCACTCCTCGTCCTCATTCAGAGTTGGCAGATAACCAGGTAGCCCTTTACCTGTCCCAGACCCTGAGCTCGGATCGCTATAAATTTTTGGACTTTCCCCACCTGTCCTTGTGTATTCCAAATAAATATCTGACTTAAGGAACAAAGGGTAGGTATTGTCTTCTATCATGCACTGAATCTCTGTTTGGGCCTGGTCAAACATGTCAGGGTCAATCTGCAGTTTCATGACACAGTCTTTGATGAAGCTTTTTGTGGCTGGTTTGATCTGCCGGGACACAATGCCATTGTTGTCGAGGATGTATTTTTTGTAAATGGCTTTTGCCAGCTTGAGTCTTTTTTCCTCGTTAGACACACATGGCTCCAGCTTCCTGAAACCACTGCAGGCAAACCAGAAGTCCAGCAGATCTGCACAGTCCTCCTGTTTCAGGAAAGTCCTGAAGAGGTTGATACCATCTTGATCATCCAGCAAGGAGTGCAGGGACTCGGCCCACTTTAGGTACGGTGGAGTTGGCGAAGCACTCCCCTCGGGCTCGTACCCCAAATCCAAATCAGAGCGCCTCGGTGTTGCTGTGGATGTCTCATTTCTGACCACATCACCTTTACTGGAGTAGAAACCATGGCTAACTGGCCTTGGGTCTGTGGACACGAGCTCCCCCTCCTCACCAGGAACCGGTGGCCTTGGAGCATCTTCCGTGAAGCTTCCTCCAAGGTCCAAGGGGAAGCCTTTCCCCTGGATATTCATTTTTCTGGTCCTTGCTTGTGCAGGAACAGTGGGGGATGAGCGCCAATCTCAAATCACCAGTATTTGTAGCTCCAAGGTGAACAAGTTTGTTCAGCTGAAACAGATGAGGAAAAAATAAGCGAGTATCACTGGAAATAAACACTAAGATGATAAACTACTGGTTGTGCTCTGCTCCTTTACTCTACTAACACCTCTTTTTCAGCAGAATCAATGGCTTGGTGACTTCTGAGAGCTCAGAACAGAGCACAAACCAGGCACAGGCTAAAAATCACAGCTACAGAATATCCCAAAACTTTACATCCAGAATTTGGAATCACTGATATAGCCGACCCTATGCTAGAACACCAGCGAATTCCTCAACACTGCTGGTTTTACACGACCCTGGCATGAGGCAGCCCCCACATCCAAGAGATCCATGCTCAGGTACCACAGGACACATGCCATCTTATGCAGTGCTACCAACTCCTCTGCACTTCCTACCTGGACAGAACATATCCCAGATCATACTAAGGCAACATGTTTTTATCTGGCCAGGGATCTAGGAAATTCTTATCCTCAAACAGGAATTTAAGGCTTGTGAAAATTATTTTTAAAGAATATCCAGTTAGTCCTGAAAGCGGGACTGCACCTTAATCAAACACAGGTGGCTTTCGTATGCTCAAGTGACATACCAGCACCACATTCCTCACAAATCTCTGCGTTTCAGAAATACGCCGCGTCGCCTCATCTAGCTCTAGGGGAATCCAGATGCATCGTTGACCCTAATATTTTGGGCATCTGGACTGCATTCTTGCTTCAGATGGGCATGTTAGTACAGGAGCTCAGTTCTGGCACTGCTGTTTGTAGGCAAGCCGTAGAGAAAAGGTTCATTTACGCTAACAAAATTGCATGCTACGAGCCTGGGAAAATTTCAGGTCATCAAAGGGAGATGAGAAAACCACCTTGACAAGGAAACCTGATCAAGTATGATGTTTTTAAAGAAGAGCAATGAGTCAATATGGAGGATGGAAGGTATGGGGAAGGCAGAGAATGGCAGGCAGTCCCTGGGTTGCTACTTCTGCTGTTCAACAAATTAACTTCATCATTTAAAACCAGTAGCAAAAGCCTTACGTTACAGAACAGTCTCAGCCCCTAAGCCCCAAGTACTGCAGAACCCCAGCAGCCTCACAAATTACTCCTTGCACTGGATTAACTCAATTGGACATAAAAACACACCGGGAAAGACACATTTTACCTCATCCTCCCTCTCAAAGCAAACCGCACACCAACGAACATCTTTGGGATGCTTTGCCATTTTCCCCCCATTTCCTGATCCCGGTTAAACCAAGAACCACCGCCGATGCCGATGCCTGTCCTTACAGCCCACCTGTCCATCGGGAAACAACCCAGAGAGCTCGGGAGCGGCCAGCGAGGGCGGCTGGGCCCCGTGTGGAGCGCGGCAGGAGCCAGCGCCGCGCTCACAGCCGGCCCGAGCCCCCCGGCACGCAGCCCCTGCCCTGGCACCGCGGGACGGGGCTGGGCTCTGGCACCACGGGGCGGTTTTCACCCCGCTGCTGAAAGCCTGCGCAGGGCTCGCCCCCCGTTTGCGGTACGGGTCCCCGGTGACCCCCGGCCGGGCGAAGGGGACCCCCGGGGCAGCGGCCCCGCAGCCCCACAGCCACGCCGGGCATTGTTGCGGCGGGGCGGCCGGGGCAGCCCCGGGGAGCCTCCCGGAGGACACGCGAGGCGCCCGGCCGAGCCGCCCGCCCGCCCGGCTCCGGAGGGGACCCCCCGGCCGCTCCGCGGGAGGCGCGGGGCCGGGCGGGCTCCGGGGCGGCCCCGCCGCTGACAGGGCGCCGCGCGGGGCCCCCGCCGCCCCCCGGGCAACTTCGCGGGACCCGGCCCGCGCCGCCCCCCGCCGCCGCCCCCGGCGCCGCTCGCCCTCCCGGCCCGCCCGGCCGCCCCCCGCGTCCGGGGCGGCCTAGCCCGGCTCGGCGGCCCCGGCGTGGCCCCGCGCTCCCGCCCGCGGCGGCCTCGGCGCGGCCTCGGCGCAGGGCCTGGGCCGCCTCACTCACCCGCGCGGAGCGGCGGCGGCGGCCCGGGGCGGCGCGGGGCCCGGCCCATGCGGCTCAGAGGCGGCGGCGGCCCGGCGGGGCGGCGGCGGCACAGAGCGGGCGGCCCGGGACGCCCATGGCCGCGGCCGCGGGCGGGTGGCGGCGGCGGGGAGCGAGAGCAGCAGCAGCAGCAGCAGCGAGCCGAGCCCCGCTCCGCTCCGCTCCGCCTGCGCCGCTGCCTCCCAGCCCGGCACGGCGGCTCAGCCGCGCCCCCCGCGCCCCCGCCCGGTACTGCGGGACCGGGGCCGGAACGGGGCGGAGCGGGCCCGGCACGGCCCGGCCCGGGGAGGCGGTGCGGCGGCACGCGGGGCCCGGGGCGGCTGCAGGCCCCGCTCCCGCTGCAGGGCCCGCCGGGGGAGCACCGAGCTCCTGGCTTGGGGAGGCCTCGAGCCCCGGGAGCCGCAGCACATGGCCGAGGGTTCGGGATGGGCTCCCCGGACAGCCCCGGCACATGGCCCCGGGGCCGGGCACGGCTCCGGACAGCTCCGGCACATGGCCCAGGGTTGGGTCTAGGCTCCCCGCAGGGCCCCGGCTGGGTGGGCACCTCAAGGGCTTAGTGGCTCCAGGGTTCTGTGTGGCCCTGGATGAGAGGAGCCCGCATACCCCCGTGAGCATCCCCGCCAAAGACGGCCCCAGAGAGACTTCGGAGACGTCCCGAGTCTGGTCGAAGGGCCCTGCCCAGGAAAGGTATCAAACCTCAACCACCACCAGCCTCCACGGCTCTGTCCGTGTTGAACGCCATGGCACACCTGAGCTTTGTCCAGTTTGGACCACGCACCATGGGGCTGGGGATGTCGGAGCACCAGTCCACCAGCTGCTCTTGCCTCCAACAACTGGAGATGGTTTGGAGTCTGCAATGTGTGTCCTGCTTCTCTGAGCTGGTCAACCCTGCCGCGGGGAGAAATCAGGGACTGTCCAAGAGGTGGCACTGCATGGACTGGAATGGGTCACACCACGTGGAGACTCCCCAAATCGAGGATGGGTGGTTATGGGGAGCAGGGTGCCCCAGCTCTGAGGGTGCAGTGATGGGGGACACTGCAGGGAGAAGAAGGGGATTGCCACATGCAGAAATCAAATGAGAGTAATGTGACAGGGAAGTGCAAAAGCCTGCTTCTTCCCTGGAAAGCAGTGATAGACTCGGAGCCAGGCAGACCCTAGATACCATTCCAAAAGCTGAACGTGCAAACAAACCACAAGACAATCCTCTAAACATCAGAAATCACTCAGAATGATTTCCAATAGGAATTGTTTCTGCTTTCTTATGCAATTACACTACTACAGTTGCCTGCTTCAATGCATTTAGGGAACACTTTCGGAAATGTAACTTCTTTTTCCAGCTTTGTGAAACTCACATATGTCCACCCTGGGCAGTGGCATTCCCCATCCCACCCCAGCACAGAGCCTGGCAGGATGATGTGGCTCCTTACACTCTCTCATGTGAACGATGCTCAGAGCTGATTTACACGTATCAGTGCAATACTGATCTCAGGCATAATAATAGAAAAGCTGATGTGGGATTCAGCTGGTAAAGAATTAAAGGATGGGGATATAATTAATGCAATCAGCCTAGTTTCCAGAAAATAGCTCTTGTCAAACTCTGATGTCATCCTTTGAAGAGATTACAAGTTTGGCTGATAAAGGTTATGGCATAGAAATAATAGTCCTGGGCTCTGTTCAGGCATGTGACTTAATCCATATACTATTCTGATTAAAAATTAGCACAATACAACATCAAGAGGGACACCTTAAAGGGGCTGGGAGCTGGCAAACCGACAGCCATCAATGGGGAATCCCTGCAGAATGGGAGCGCGCTCAGTGGGTGTCCAGGCTTGGATGGGAAGCCCAGTGCTATTCAGTATTTCCATCAATGGTCTAGAAATAGATTAAAAAACCCTGCTGAGAAAAACGCTGGGGCGAGGGAAATGAGAGGGGCAGGAGACATGGACGAGGTCAAGACAGCTGTAGAAAACTTCACAAGCCGAGTCCCCGGCAAATAAACCATGCTTGAATGCAAGCAGCTGTGAAAGGGTCTGTCCACTGAGCACAGGGCCCTTCTGCTGGAAACCTGGGATCTGGCAAGGACGGATCGAGGGAATTAAGGAGGCAGGAGGGATAATGTGGGAGCAGCAGGCTCCCCACAGGGGATGTCCAGCTGGGATGAGGCCGGGTGCTACAGCAGAAGGATTCCAGCATCTGCATTTTGGGAAGGATGCTGAGGGATCAGGAGAAGGTAGAGGAGAGTTAAAAGTGAGCTCTGCTTTGCAGGGGGTGTGGCTGAGGCCCACAGCCTCCCCAGCAAGTTCAAAGGAGCCCTGGAGACGCCTCCATTATAGCACTTCAGCCACTTCATGGGTGAGAGACGATCAGGTATTAGAGAGCTTTTCATCTCCCAGAGAAAGGCCCAGCAAGATTCATGGCTTGAACTGAGTTTGTTTGAGAAACTGGAGCCAGATTTCTCCATGGCAAGGGGGAGATCGAGGTGGTGGGTGGTGAGTTTGGGTGCAGCAGGATGCAGGTGGCTGAAGTGCTGGGGCTTGACATGCCCTCCCTCACGGTGCCTTCCTTGCCTGACCTTTCCTTACTGCTCCTCGGGTTGGGCTGGGCCTGGGGAGATGGGAGAAGTGCTGGAGGCTCATCTTGCTCCCACCAGCTCCTGGTGCATTCTCCTGGCTCAGGGGACACAGCCCGGGGTTAGGAGCCAGCCCCCATCCCACCTGCAGGCACACATGGAGGCAGGGGGCTCCAGACTAGCCAGCAGGTCCCTTCCAGCAGTGCAGGATTGCTGTGTATGTGCTCCCAGAGAAAGCAGGGCCAGCACTGCCCTGCTCCAGCAAAGGCAGCCGGGCAGCTGCCCCTTTGTAGGCTTGAAGAGGCAAATTCCCACTGGTTGATGTCAAGCCCTCATGGTGCCTCATTATTTTCTGGCTCTCTAGCAGGGGTGCTTGAAGCTGAGAAAGCCATGGGCTCCCTCTGGAGTCCCCTCCCTGCCTTTTACCCCTCAGGTGGCTCATGACAAGGAGCCCAATCCCTGCACTCTACCAGGGGCCAAAATCACTTCCAGATTTATCTGAGGACATGAAACAGGTGATAAACCAAACTGAGCATCCCTGGCTGTGTGTGGGAGGAATCAGACTGCTAAGTCTTTGAAGCCAATGAACTAAACCTGGTTATTTTTCCCTTCTCCACCAGCTGATTGTGTAACTCTGCCTTTTACCCCAAACATCACCCTTATGCCAAAACTGCCATCAGCAAGATGGCAGTGGTGTTTTGGTGCACCCCTGGTGTCACTCTGCCACCAAGGCTGGTGCCATTTGAACCTGGGATGCTGGACACTTCCCAGCTCCCAATGCACATATTCCTTTCTGCCCAGAAGAGTCAGCAAACACTGGAGAAAAGGAACTGCTCTCAGCCTTTGGTCTGAAGAGTCTGTGCTGCATCACTGGTGCAGTGCAATTCCAGAGCCTCCTTGCAAAGGGATGTTTTCTGTAGCATCCTCCCCTCCTGCCAGGGGTGGCTTGGGACCCACAAGCTGTTCGGTATCCCTTCTGCATAGCCTGAAACCTCTTGTATCAGCTTCAGCACTGACAAAAGTCCTCCCAAATGAATTCTCCTCTTTGTAGCGACTCCCCCAAAGCAAGGTGGGCCTGCCCCAGCGCTGAGGGGTGATGGCTGGTGGGCTGTCAGCAGTTCCCTTCTAGCCGCAGGGATGTGTGTGGGTGTGAGCCAGCATCCCTCCGGCGTGGGCGGATTGGGAGGGAGCGCACTAGGTGGTGCTGTTCAACCTTTGGCTGCTATTTAAAAGGCTCCTGCAAGGTCATAAGCGATGCCGAAATTCAGTGTTTTTATTAGAAAACCTTTTGGGTACTGGGGAATAAATAGAGATACCCTGAAATATGAGGTCCTACAGTGATCACTGATGGAGGCAAAGGACAGCTTGCTCAGAGGGACACGTGTTGCGTCCCCCTCGGGCCTGCAGCACCCTCAGTGCTGAGGCAGGACCTGGGGTTTGACTACAGAAGCAAGGATAGCTTGCTCCAGCAAAAGGTCAGCCAAGAACAAAATGTTCTGGGGTGCAAGAGGGAGCTGACAGCTCTCTACTGGACCTCTGGCAAGGTGATGCTTGCAGAACAGGAGGAAGAAAATGTACTAGCAGTTAAGATAAAAGTATTGGTGTTGTGGTGCCAAGACTGAGGGCATCCCAAAGAGCCTGGCTGGGATGAGGCACTGCCACTGAGGGGACAAATAAGCAGAGCCACAGGATATGGCTGGCAGGAGAACAAAGCAGAGAAGTGGGCATGTCAGTGTGGCCAGTGAGGATGTTCATAGTCACCCATGCTAGGGCTGGGGGCAAGAGTGGAAGTGAGTGATGCTGATTTCAACCATCACAGAATCCCTTCTTGCAGGATCTAAAGATATCTGCCCACCCTGGCCATGTTAGCCTGCCAAAGCATCCATGGAACAGGGGGTGCAGGTCTCCCACAGGCAGCCTGGGTGTGCCTCCTTCTTTGGATTCCCCAGCTCAAAAAAGCAAACACCCCCAAATTTGTTGTTTTGCCTGGGATCTGCTTCTAATGTTGTGCAAAAAGGATGAAGCACTATTTGGACACCAAGTTTATGCCTTTTCACTCGTGTCCTGCTCTTTCATAAAGCCCATGATCCAGCCTGCTGTTCCAGGCAGTGGGAGGGCTGCAGGGCTTGGCTACTCTGGGCACTCAGATCTTTCCCCTCCAGAAAAATAATCCCAGTTTCCTACTTCACTCCTGTTCACACGTGGATGCTTGCTCGCAAATTCCCTGTGTATGCAGGGGTACAGGTCTGGAGCAGGTGGATGGGGCAAAAGCTTTACTGCTCACATCCAAGATAACAAAAACTGCAGCCAGGGTGACCTCCTTCCAGGAGTGTAGGGGCAGGAGGGCTTGGACCAGTTAAGGCAGTAGTCTGAACTGGTTTTTGCAGTTGCCAATGTTTGCCCATGGTGGTGCAGATGCCCAAAAGACAGATGGAAGCCCCAGTACATAATCCTGAGCCCCTGCAGTGTCCCAGCACCCTGGCCTGTTCTCCCCAGGGCTTTGTTCTGCCTTCAGCTCTGGGTATTTTTCTTTGTGCCTGCCCTGGCATAAGCCTCGTTCCTCCAGCTCTGCTTTGCCCTTCCCTGCTGGATTACAAAGCCCCCAAACCTGATGTTTCCCACAAAAAAAACATCACAGACAGGCTCATGCTGTGCCTTGGGAGGCTTGTCCAGTGGTGCTGCTCACCCAGCACCCTCCTCACAGAGGAGCTTGACATAGACTTGCATATGTCTTCCCACACTTCTGTGACCCTCCTACCACCAGCCCTCAGACCATCACCAGCTCCTTTCTGGCTATCAGCTACCTCGAGCCTCATGTTTTGGGCTGGAGACTGGAGTTTTGGTCAAAGCTTTCCCCTTGCTCCTTCTCCTCCTTTCCAACCAGCCAGGGAGAGTCACAACAGCTCATGGCCACTCTCCTCTGCTTGGTTTGCACCATTCATAACCCTAGTCACAGCCAATAACCACATGAACTAATGTCCCTCTGCCTGGCTGGGCAGAGCCCAGTTTGTTCACACTGTCTTCTCTTCTCACTCCTGTCCAGGCACCCCAGATAAGCCCTGAGCTCCCATCCCAAGCACAGAAATGTATGAACTGATAGGGGTGCCAGGACCTTGGTGTGTCCCCTAACCCTCCCCACCTGCCCTCTGTGCTGCTTTTGGGGGAAAGGTTCCCATATCTGGTGGAGCAAAGAGACCCTCGCAGACCCCTGCTAGATTTGAGACCCTGCCACATCCGAAACCCTGCCAGATCCCTGCTGCATCCCAGACCCCAGCATCCCCCTGGTTTTGATCAACCCTCTCTGCCAAAAGCAATGGCACTGGAGCTCAGCCAGCACTGCCAATGCCCAGTGCCCTTCATCCCCAGCTGGTGGAGGTGAGTGCCCCTCAGTGACACCCCACATGCGTTTCTGCACCCACCTTTGGGGTCCAGCCTGGGCCTGTGCCCTGCTCTCCTGCTTCTCCATGCTCCAGACCACCAGGCTTGCTGTTCCTCTCGGGGGCCAGGGGTGGGAAGCCATCCACATGCATCCCAGAAGTGCCACTCTGCAGAGAGAAGAAATATCAGTTCATCCCTGCTGGGACCACCCTGCCCAGGAGATGTTTCCAGGGGAGCTGGGCAAGGCAGGGACACCCTCTGCTCCCCACTCACAGGAGTGGATCCTGTTCCCATGGTCCTGAAGGACACACTTCACATCTTGGCCCTACATGAGGTGGAGATGTCTGGAGCGGGGTATGCTCTGCCCTGAACATGGGAGCTCTGGAGCGGTTATCCCTGCTGAGATGGTCCCCAGTCTACAGAGCTGGGGCAGGAGGGAGCAGCAGCATCAGGGGGCAACCCTGTCCCTGGTTCCCAAGCCCTTGTACAGAGCCAGGGCTCACCCACCTGCCCGGGCCATTGCTTGCCCTCGGCTCCAGTGTCCCCGCAGTGGGATGGGATGAGAGGAGCATGGTGTGCACCTGGTTCCTGCCTGTGATAATTCAATCTGCTTGATTCGGCCAGGAAGGACATATCTCCTTTATCCAGCCATCAATGACCACAACCTGGGCTGCTCGAAGGTGGGGAAGGCTGGTGCAGTGCAGCAATATTGACCGCTCCACTGTTGCAGATCTGTTTTGTAACGCTGGGCAAGATCTTCTGGTTTAACTGGGGTCACCAGCTGGTGAGAGCCAGCTGAGTGCTCAGTGCTGCCTCAGTGTCTGTCCTGCAGCCCCCAGATTTCCAGTGTGACCCTTTGGATATGTTCTCCATCAGCAGTGCAGCTTGGAGAGCTGGTTTCCACGTTCCTCCCTCACTCCTCCTCGAGGGGCAGCTCTCCCAGGGAGCTGGCAAAAGTTTTGCAACAAGTAAGGCCTGTTGACAATGTTTTGGCTAATTTTCCACCTCTGGTGACCAGGCAGTGGCCAGCTGGACACACGCTGCTGTTTCTCTGTTCTCTCCTGGGAGGGGTCTTGCTGACGGTGCTCCTGCTTTGACGAGGCTTTTCCCGGAGATGAGGAAGACGGTCAAGGAGCTCTCCATCCCGCAATTTTGGTTTATTGTGAGTCCACCTAGTGGCCCACGGGTATATGGTCGCCTTTGCTGGCCGCAGGGAGGCTTGTGAGGACATCTCAGAAACTCTTGTGCATCCAGGGCAAGCTCTAGAAATCATTTTACTTCTGCACTGTGTCTGACAGGTACAGTTTAGGTCCCAGCTTGCCGTTGTCCACCAGGAAACCTCTGAGACCATGAAGTGACAACAGCAGCTGAGGTTGTGGCTGGTTTGCTGAGGTCCAAATCCCAGCCAGTCCTGAGCAAAGGATCCCTGTGATCACATCAGACACTCCTGAGGGAAGCCCCACGGCACCGCCACCCCTTATTTCTGCTGCAGAATGATTTTCTCAGCCTCGAGCTCCTCAGACAGGGCATTAAATGCCCCAAATGCCCCTGTGAGTGATGCCATGCCCTGGGGAAGTATTGGCTCTGTGGGCCCAGGCAGGCCAGCAGCCAGAAGCTCATTGCCACTAGCAGCTAATTGTCAGTACTGGGCTCCTGGTGTTGCCTCTGTCAGGCAGGAGAGCTGTGCTGTCAGGAGGTCACAGTCTGCCAGCCAGAGCCCTTGCTGGCCCTTCTGTGGCACAACACACTGTGCCACAGGACCAGGTGTGTTCCAGGCCAGGGGGACTGGCCAGCCCTAGCTGGGGGACCCCTAGTCCTGGCAGGACACTTTTGGAAGCCTCCTGCTCTTTCAGCTCTCTCATAAGACCCTCTGTGGTCTCTCTCTACCCACACTGAGACTCCAGCCTCCAGCACTCCTTTCCCAGCCTCCAGCTTCCCAGCTGCACCTGCAAAATCCCCAGCTGCAGGTGGGGTTGCTCTCCTTTGCCATCTCCCCAGTGAGGTGTCCCTTCCTCAGAGCAACCATCCTGTGCCTCCTCCCCAGCGAGGGCCACCCCTCCTGGCTGAGCTGGGAGATGAGACCCCTGCACTGCTGTGTCACCAGCACCCAGTGAAGGTGGCCATGGCTCAGCACAGTCAGGTCCTTGAGCCCCTCCACCCCCAGTGATCTGCCCGAGGGTGCATCGCCTTTGGGAAAGGAGGTTCCCCTGCAGAGGTTCTCCTTCACGGTGAGAGTGAGTGGGACAGTGCCAGGAAAGGCTCAGCACTGATGGACACCAGCTGAGGTCCTGACAAGCCAAAATGCTGGACACAGCCCAGCAGTGCCTGTGGTTGACCTGCTTCCTCCTGCAGGGAACAGTCCTGGCTGATGAGCTGAGGTTGCTCAGTGAGAGCCATTTATTCACAGCCTTAGGGAAGAGTCTCCAAACTCTTCTGCAGCTTTAACTGCCCCAGCACAAACCCAGCCCAGGAGATCATCTTGGCATTGACTCATCTCAAGGCTTTCCAGCATGAGGTGAACAGATATGGAGAGCATTGGTCTCATCTTGAGAGAAAACTGGAGAAATTGCTTACAAAATCATTCTCTGTGGGAGGAAGCTCAGAGAAGTGGGGGGTCTCTGTCTTTGGAGGAGTCCAAGACTTGCTCTACAGCCAAGGCAAACCTGCTCTGGTGCTGGATGTCAGCCATGGAATTCCCTGTCCCCTTCTGCCAGCACTTCTGAGACTGTCACCCATGCTCACCATTTGGCAACTCTGCCTGGCTGCCTCTCTCCTAAAATCTCCTCCCCTTCCTGTGCCAGGCAGGTGAACCACAGCAGAGACAGGTCCTCTCTGGGACAGAATGTTTGGGAGCAGGGAAGTTGTGGGATAGTGATCATGAGCATCCCACAGCATCCCGATTCCCTGGGAAAGAGATTACAGGAACTGCTCCTTGGAGATGTGAGCATGAGGCCAGGCAGCTTTGAGTGCCCCATCTCCAGACACCAAGCCTTGGGCTCTCTTCTGTGGAAGCTGCTTCCCAGCCCTTCATGCCCTGTCCCCATCAGGACACAGAGGCTCCTACTGCTCCCCTGCTCTGCAGGGCTGGAGACACCATCTGGTGTCCAACCATCCCACACCACTCGTGCTCATGCCATGTCCTTCAGCCAGTGCAGCTCATCTCCCCCATGGTGGGAGCTGACAGCAGCCTGAACCCTGCAGCCATGGCCATCTCACCTCAGGGCTCTCCTTGTGCTCTCCCAGAGAATAGATTCCCACTTTGATTGTCCTGCTGGGCATCCTCTTACTAGTGCATCTTCTGTCAGAAGTCCTTCCATGGACAAATGCTTGCTGGCACAGTGACCATTCTCCAGAGAACCCATGGCTGGCAAACATGAGCAAATCCAGTCTGCTATCATCTTTCATGCTGATCCTTTACAGTTACAGTGGCTCAAAACAGGAGAAAACACATCTGGCAGCAGATGTACAACTCCAAATCTTGCCAGATTTGCCAAATCCTTGGACTTAGACTCTTCCTGTCGGCAGCCGAGGCCACATTGTGGAGAACATGTGTCACAGAGAAGCTCGACATGGACTTTAGCTCCTCTTCCCACACATCTGTGACTCTTCCAGGGCCTTGGGGTAAGTGCCCATCGTCTTAGGGTGATCACCTTGTGGCCAAAGTCCCATAAGACACCAGTCAATGCCAGAAGTCATCCCAGCCCACCTGAGCTTTGTCCTGCAGTGGAACATGGAGCAGAGGTGCCTGCCCAGCAGGTCCATGGCTCCCTGTTCCCAACAGAGAGGTATTTTCAGGTCTCCAATGTTGAACATTTTTATTTATTTAGCGTAGTCTTGCATTCAACAGCTGCCCAAAGACCTCTGCCATGAAAATTCTGCCTGATAGAGATGAATGATTCAGCCTGAATTCTCATCCTCTTTATCCCAGGTGGTTTGTTCTCCCCATGTGTCGGTCTGGCCTGGCAGCTCCTGTGCTGGGAAGACCTCTGAATGGACCATGTGGAGCAGTCAGGATTTTTGGGAATGCCTTGGTGATGATCAGAGCAACTGTCTGGGTTGGGCAGCGGGGCTCAGTGAGCCCCCACTGTGCTTCATCCTTCAGAAGAGCTGGGTGACATCACAGGTGGCATCAACATCCCTGACTCCTGTCCCTTGGAGGATCTCAGGATGGACTGTCCAGGGCCGGTGACTCACAGCTTTCTCACTCTGTTTGTCCACTCCCTGCAGAAGCTTCTGGCATTGGCCATTTTAACCCCACTGAAGTAGAACTGTAGTTCTGGAGGATTCTCTATACCTGTGAGTGCCACAAGAGCAGAACAGCTTGACGCAGGACTTGTAGTAACAACCAGGTCCCTTGGAGGCCATTTCCTCCGTGGGTCACTTGTGCCTGACAGTGCCCTGTTAGCATGATCCCAATGGCTGAGTGCCTGTGCCCACCTCAGAAAGCATCTGGGGATGCAGTGACCCCTTCACCCTCAGGAGAGGGACTCCTCTCCTCTGCTGTCCCTTGCCATGAAGACAAAACCCTGGACAAGGCCTCTTGGCTCTTTGAAGTGAGTCCTTTTGGTTTCTCCATTGCTGTATTTCCTTTCCTTGCTCTTACTGAAGATCCTCGTGGCTACACATGAGCCACTGGCCTTGGGTGGCACTGAGCTACCTGCAGCAGGAATAAGGACATTTTGGACTCAATGGTATCCTGGGAGGGTCATGGGCTCCTGAGTGAGGTCACACCCACCGGACACCCCAGTTCCTTGCTCTGCAGAGTTTCCTGCTGGCTCAGCCCCATCCTCATCCCCACCAGTGCCTGTCCAGCCATGTAGTTCACAGATGTTTTCAATCACTGTGGACCCAGACTGACCATCCATTCCCTCCCGCCCTGCTGTGGGCCAGGTGTGAATCCTCGCCCAGAGCTGCCCCAGGGGAGCCCATTGCTCAGGACAGGCTGTACCCAGTGCCTGGAAGGGTAGGTGTCTGGTGTGCCCTGCTCACCTCCAGCATCCACAGCTGCCACCTTGACCCCTCTCAGCTCAGTTCCACCAGCTCCCACCTCCTCCTGCCTGAGCACCCACATTAGCCAGGCTGTGGCCACATGGTCCCCACCCATGTCCCACCTGCCCTTCGCTGTTGTTGCTTTTATTTTCTTTCCAGCTTCCTCAGCTCAGGTCACTGCTGTGCCGTGATGGGAAGACAAGGTAAGTCCAGGTGTGATCTCCACCTCTCCTCCCCAGTGGGGCTTGCTCTTCACAGCGTGGGAACTTCTATTCCTGGATCAGTTGTATCCCGTGTTCTTACGGGAAGGTGATTCCCTCATCCCAGGGCACCTTCCCACAGTAAATCCCAGGGGATGGCTAATTTGAGGGGAGCCACCCCAGCTGCCAAATCTCCGTGGGAGCCATCACCCCAAAACCAGGCCCGGAACCAACCTGGCCTTGCAGCCCTTTGTGCCTCCACTGCCCGGGGAGGTGGCGAGGGGTGACCATCCCGGCAGGGTCCTGGCAGGGTCCCTGTGGGGTTTCAGTGCCGGTCAGAGCTGGGAACATCCCTGCCCTCTTTGTGCTCCCCTGGTAAACAGTGCAGTGCGAGTATCAGCCGTGTTCTTTGAAATGAAAATAAAACTGATAAAAGTCAGTCAAATCCTGCTGCTGGCCCCCACTGCCGGCCCGAGCAGTGGCTCTTTCTGCCGCCAAGCCGGCTCCTGCAGTTATCAATACATTATGTATGCCGGTGTCCGTCGGCCAGAGCCTTTTGTTGATGCTGAATATGTCCTGGCCAACAAAAGTGGACTGGATTAGCCACAGTGGATTAAAAGATTTTCTTCTTGGAGTTTACCTAATAATATAACAATTGACATAGAAGGTCTCTTTGAACCCTACAGGACTCTCTTATTTTACCATCTGTGAGTTTGCTCTCCGTGCCGCTGATGGGGCGCCCGGCTGCCGGTGGTGCCGGTGGTGGGAACGCCGCCCGGAGCCAAATTTATCGCTGAGCAGAAGAAAGCAGCCCGCGTTTGAAGGGAGGCGGCAGGAAGGGAAAGTGGCACAACTTCTGTCCTCTTGCCTTTGTCCTCGGCCCTTCTGCTGGTGGCTCACCAGGCTGGCGAAGCCGCGGCGCGAGGAGAGAAGAGACCCAAGGAGTGGGCTCCAGCGGTGGGGAAGCCACCCACTCATCTGCAATTCGAGGTGTCTGGAGAGGTCCCGGACGGAATAAGCTCCTTTATTAACCATGAATTTTGGGAGAGTTGCCGAACTGTGAGCCAATGGAGTTTGCTCATCTCGGTTCCAGCCATTGGGATCTGGCCGCTGTCCCTGGTCTCCATTGCAAGATGGGTCAGACAGCGGCGGCAGCGACACTGGGAAACATGGAGGGCAGCGGCAGCAGGGGAGGAAGGCTCCCCCCAGCATCCTGCGGCGCCGCCGGCCCTCGCCCCCTCCTCCGACACACCCTGGCGTCCCAGCCTCAGGCTTTGATCTCATCCGGGGGGGCTCCATTCACAAGTCTTTCATCGCAGCCTTTGGAAATATCCGTCCTCAGAAGTCGCCAGTAATGAGATGGGGAGACGATGAGCAATTTAGGCGCCGTTCTTTCTCGCTTGCGTTTTTCATCTCCATATCCCCCCCTTTTTTTTTCCCCTCTTTTTTCTTTTTTTTTTTGCAAAGACACTTCTGGAGCGATGCCGACTTTGTATGGGATCACTGCACCACCCCAGACCTGCCGGGGGGGCAGGAATATGGGGCTCGTGCCTCTCAGCCGGGGGCCTTTGATGAAGCTGCTTTGCGAAATTTGATTTGAAAGGCCTACGATGGCAATTTGGGGAGAATGGTGGAGCCTTTCTCCACCCGCCTCTCTTTGTCTCCTGCCCAAAGGGGGGTTCCATTGTGGGTGCCGGGGCGAGGGGGTCGGGGTGGCGGCGTGGGTGGGGTGGGGCAGCAGAGGGACCGCGGCGCGGGAGAACAATAAGCGGGAGATGGGGAGAGTTGGGATTCTCACCTGCCTGGGCGTTCGCAGTCCGCCATGACGGGAGCAGCCGCCCTGCTTGCCGCCGGCTGCAGCACTTTTTTTCCCCAGACTCTTGAACCTATTTCCCTTTCTTGGCAAGTGCGTGGCTGGAAGATGGGAATCTTTACTTTATATTGCAGCTTGGGCTTCCCAGCCTGATTGGCTGCAGCCAGGACCAAATGCTGGTCCTTCCATCCCATCGTCACTATGGCAACCGGCCCCGTTAGGCACCACCGATTTACTTATAATTGCTGGGTAAATAGTCAAGACAGGCCGCTTTCATCCCGCACCCAGAGATTGCTCTTCCTCATCTTCTTTTTTCCCTACTTTTTTTTTCTTGGAGGAGGAAGCCCTGAAGAGCAGCAACACTTACGGAAACTCTTTGAAGGCTGTTGCAGAAAGCGGTTCCTCCCCTGGCCAGCCTTTCCCATTGCTCCAGTTGCACAAAGCCTTGGTGCCAGGGCTTTCCCACACCATCACGGCTCATCACTGCCAACCCTCACCATCCTTCTTCTCCAAGGAACAGCACTGGGTGCAGATGCACCATGCCCTACCAGCCACTTCTTCTGTCTGCTGTGGTTCCTCCCAAGAGCCTGGATGGGGTCAAACTGTTCTCCATAGCCTCTTCCGTCCTTCCCCACTGCTGCCGTTCGTGATTCCTGTTCACAGCACTGGGGTTTTCTGCCGGGGAACTGGGACTGCATGGATCAGCCATCTCTCTTCCTGGCTTTGTGGTGCTGTCTGGAACAGGGAAGTGGTACCTCTGGCCATACTCATCCCTGGAGCTTGGGATGCTTCCTGTCTTCCTGCAGGGCTACTCTGAGCCATGTCTGCGAGGTCTGGAGCCTCCCATTCCTGTGGAGGGTGTTAACGATGATGGGCAGAGCACAGGGCTGGACACCAGACCTGTGACATGGACATGGGTTCATGCTCACGGCTGAATGGGTCCTGCAGGTGGGAATGCAGTCCTGGCTCCATCCTCATGGTCCAGGGATGGATGTGGCATCCAGAGAACAGCAAACAGCTCAGTTCAGCCTTGCTGGCTGGAACACTGGCATGGGACCTGCAATGTGCTTCTGTTCCCATGGGTCATTACTGGCACCAAACAGCAATTCCACGAGAATGGGTGAAAACAGTTCTTAGGGAGACTCTAAAGGCTGAAGAGATCTGGGGGAAATGGACAGCAAGGTGAGAGATGAACAGGGTGGGCTTGAGGGAAAGGAAGACAAGGTCATCTTCCGATTTCCTCCTCAAAGCTATCCAGAGAGTAGAGTCTTTCAGGGCAGCTGCAGGAGGAACACTGGGAGACACTGCCCAAGCTCCTTATTTTGGTTGGAGAGCTGGGGGATTCCCACCCTGGGGAGCAGAGAGGAGACAAAAGTAACCACAGAGGATAACATGAACCCAGCGGAGAAGGGAGCAAAAAGGAGCCACGGGACAGGAGGAGTGTCCAGGGCTTCCGAAGGAACTGGTGGGGTGAACCAGCTGATCCTCAGACAGATCCTGTGTATCCACTCCCAAAATGGGCTGTCTGGAGCCTGGCAGATGGGATAATAAATTTCCTTTTCACATATCACAGGGGGAGCCTGGAAAGGGCAGGTCACTGACCCTGACAGAAGTAGCAGAGAGATGGCAGAGACACTCCTGGAAATGGGCTTTGTGGGCACCTGAGTAAATACCCTCAATCTGGGAAACTGGGATGATTGTAAAGGGAAGCCTGTCTCCTAGGAGCAGCAGCAGCAATGAATGATGCCCACAATAAAGCCGCCATGGGTGTGCAGAGGGCTGGTGACAACGTGGTCACCAGAGGCCTCCAGAGAAGCAGAGCAGCCTAGGGAAAGGGCCTGGCTGGTACCCAGAGCAGCTGCTGCTGACACAGCTAGTCCCAGATGTGGGCAAAGAGCCCACCTGGGGCAGGGCGAGCAAAGGGAGGCACCAGGGTTGGCTTTCCCCACCCATGCTCGTCAGCAGCCAGCTCTGGGTGGCCGGGAAGGTTCAACTCAAACCAACATTCCAGCCCCGATGGAGCCGAGAGCTGCATCCCCCAGTGCAGCCACACTTAGGACAGTGTCACAGCCCCAGCTGTGCTCTAGGCCAGGAGCTGGCTGCTCCGGGCTCTGCTGGGCACGGGGGACAGGTTTGGGACTCAGGGATGGGACCCTCAGCACGGCTCAGGGGTTTTGTGGGTCCTGCCGTGCTCTGGTCCTGCCTGGGGCTGCTCTCCTGCTTGTGCTTTCTCTCTCTGTGAAGCTCTCCGGGGTTTGGCTGACTGGGGATGGCTCCCTTTCCGCCGAGGACGAGTTGTACCTCCCCAGGTACCTGCAGGTCTCCCAGCCAGGGTAGCTCCCGCCTGCTCGGGGCCGTGGCGGCAGAGCCCGCCTGCCCTCCGAGCATCCTCCCGCAGTTCCCATGGAAACTCCCGGCTCTCCGGCTCCGAGCCAGCAGTTCCAGCCACATGCCCTCACGGCTTCAGCCACACACACCCACTGCCAGCTCCCTTGCCGGGGTCCCTCCTGCCACCGGGACCTGCTGGTCCCTCCACACTTCCTTGCTCCTCACCGCAGAGAGCGACTCCACAAGGCCTCCCCCCCCAAAAAGTATCTTTCACAGAGCCCTACAAAAGCCTTAATTCACCTTTTTCTGCAGCATATCATGAAGACAGGAGGAAAAGCTGACAAAAGGTGACACAGCATTTCCAGAGGAGAGGGGAGCTCAGCAGGACACATGGGTCTGGGTGATTTCCCACCACAGCATCCCCAGCTCTGCACAGCCCAGGAACACCTAGCCAGGTGGAAACTCTGCAGCCTAGCACTACATCCAAGGAGATTTCCCCCATTTTTGGTGCTGGCACACAGGTCCCACACTTTAAAACAGTGGTAGAGAACTGGTGTAAAAAGACAAAGCAACAGCTAATGATTACTAGAGGAAAAACCTTTGCAGCAAGACCTGAATCTCAATCGACTGAGAGGTTAAAGTGGGAGAAAGAGGAGAAAATCCCAGGTATGGCAAAGTCCTGCACTGGGAGCAGAGCGTGGCAAGGCTCCATTCCCAGAACTGGAACAAGGCAGCTTAAAGTTAGGAGTAATGACTTTCCATGCCTTGAAACCTTCCAAATCCATACATGGCTTTCAGGAGGAAGGATTTAACCAAACTCAGGTCCTTGACCAGCTTCAAAAGTCATGGAACAGCAACCTAAGGAATAAAACAAATGGGCATACAGACAATGACGGGTTAGGGTGCAGGGTGACCTCACATCCTGCTGGGCAGGTGAGACTCAGCTGGGAAAGTCCACCTGGGTCTCACAACACATGCAGGGGAGTCTGTATTAAGGGCTGTCAAGAAAATTAAGATGCCTTGGAATGTGTGGGTGGAGTCTCCATGGGAATAAATACCTGGCTGAAGCACAAAAATCCTGGCCTCATCCATGCCTGGAGCACTGCCAGAGAAATCCCCTTCCCACTGCTGCCTTTTCCCTATAATGTCCCATCCTGTGTGCTCCCTCCAGCTCATTTCACCTCTGCTTGGGGGACACATCCCTGGGGGCACCAGGGCTCAAGAACCTTCTCAGAGCAGCCACAGCCCCCAGCCCCCGGAGGTGCTGTGAGCAGAGCCCTGCTCCCATCTCAGAAATGCCACTTTCTGTGTCTGTGAGCTCTCTGGCTGGCCTGAACCAGCACCATTTCCAGTGTTACCATGGCAATGGCTGCCTGGAAAATGCATGCAATGGATGCACAGAGCAGCAGAGTCCAGCCAGGCAAAGGACCCTGTGGCCCGACCAGAGATGTCATGACTACCCCTCACCCCCTCAGCCTTTTCTCCTGGAGCCAAGGAGCCCAGCTTGAGCCCAGGGCGTGCAGTGGGAGCTGGGGATGGAGGGAACTCCACCTGCCCTTCCCTGCTCCCTGTGTCCCTCTCTCCCTGGTCCAGTGTCCCCAGTCCAGCTCAGCCCAAGGCTGCAGGAGGGAGGGCAGCAGGAACACGGCAGGGAGCTTTAGGCAATTCATTTGCATATGTAGATTTTATTAGTTGCTGTTTTTCTTTCTTATGACTCCTATTGTATAAACTAAGCTCCCGTGTCCCTCTCCACCCAGGCTCCATCAGACCCTGCCTGGCCCCAGGGCTGGGGCAGCTGTCCAGGATGAGCAGTGTGGCAGGAACTAGCAGGGCTGGAAAAGCCAGTGGTCACTTGTGGAGAGCCGCCAGGGCCTTCTGCCGGACATGAGCAGCCAGCACCCGAGGCTGACAGCCCCAGGGATGCTCACACAGAGCCAGGCTGGTGTCTGCTGCTCCCCTTCACTGGGCTCCGGGTGATCCAGAGTGCGGCCAGTGACTCCATCCTGCCATCCCTGCCTGCAGCCACTCTCCTGGAGGTGAGGGTTTGGCACACGAGACAATTCCTTGGGTGGATGGGAGAAGAGAGAGCACAGCGTGTGGCTGCAGAAGGAGCTTCAGGCAGGAGGGTGACTGTCCATACCCTGGAGGAGGGAGGGAGCAGAGCTGCTGGACTCCCTCACCTCCTGCCCTTCCCATCCAGCCAGCACCTGGGAGCTGCTCTTCCTCAGGCCATGACTCACCCCCTCCTCAAGCTGATGCTGTCTTGCAGGGAGGAATTGCAGCACAAAAGCTGCAGCACAGAACAGCGAGGTTGGGAGGACCTCTGGAGGTCTCATCCCAGGCTCCTGCTCTGAGCAGGGCTGGCTGTGAGGCTCCAGTGGGTCACTCATAACCTCGGCCTGTCCTTCTGAAAACCTCCACCCCTCCAGGCCCTATCCCAGTACTGCACCACCCTCCTGGGGAAGTTTGTCCTTAAGTCCACCCAGTGCTTCCCCCATTGCTACCTGTGGCCTCCTGTCCTTCCCTCTGCAATGAGCCTGGTTCCTTGATCCCAGAAATGCAGAATGATTTGTTACAAGTGTTACTCATGGGAAGAGCCACCAGGATATTTGCTGCCATTTCCTCATCCTCAGAGCAAATTCCAGGCAGAGAGCAAAGCTGTGGGGGTGAGCACAGCACACACTCCCAGCCCCAACAGCCTGAGCATCCCAGTCCAGCTATCTGGTAGGAATTGAGTCCTGTGGATCCAAAAACAAACACTGCAGTGATATTTGAAAGGATTTGCTGGGATTGTCCAAGTGAGTTTCTAAAGTTCGTGTCTCCTTGATTTAATGTCACAGGATGAGGGATGACTTTCAGGCCACATTTTGACCTGTGCTGACACCAGGTTTGGGCTGATTCACAGTGCTCCTGAAAGTCACATCCCTTTGCAATGGTGATTCCAAGCCAAGAGCCTCCAAGCCAGGAGGGAAAAGACAGGCTTACCTATGAGACCAGCAGGAAAGGACATGCTTTTGCTATTGCTCCCCAAATATTCCTTTTGTTTGAATACAGAGGGGCTTGCTGGGAACTTACAAGGAAAATGCTGTTTAATTCATGAGTGTAAACAGGTAAGAAAGTGTTTGTTGAGAATCAGAGCCTTAATCTCAAGCTCGTTTTTGGATCAGTGACTGCGACTTGCTGGGAATCACAAGTGACAGGCAAAATTCAAATCTTGTTTCAAGGTACTAGCAAACACCAGAATTTAGAACCAAGTCTGTACCCAAGTCCTGCAACTGCTAAACAGCAGGATTAGTCTAGCCATCCTGCTCAAGGCCCTTCAGCTTGGATGCTTTCCCCAGTTACCCTTTTTCTCTGCTTATTATTTTGCAGTGTTGGGTTTGGGGATGATTCCTTACCAAGCTCCCTCCACAACCAGCACGTGGGCCCAAATTTCATGTTCCAAGGGGCAGTTTCATATTTTTGGCTTGCTGGGACTATTAAAGAGAGTGGCATATTTTTGTTACCTGAGGAATGAATTAAACAGGAATCCCTCAGCCCTGGATTGACTTTCTGAGTTCCCAGTGCTGGTGGCTGATACAGCACACGTGTTTCTCCCAGCCTCCCATTCATCTTCCTTTCACTGCTGTCTGGATGAGATCATTTTTCACCGTTCCCCCTTCCAAGCACTGCCTGGTCTAAAGCTGCCAGATCCAAGGTGACCTTGGGCAGGGTTCTCTGGCAGTCTGTTGGTGGCTGTCACGTCCTTGCCAGCTGCCGGCTCTCTGCTCCCAGCCTGGTGTTGGATCCTCACGATGCTCCACGTGCCTGTGCCTGGCTCTGGGCCAGGAGCAGGAGGCTGGTGACCTTTGCAGAAGCCTGAGGCAGTGCTGGGGTCTGAGCTGTGCTTGGCAGCCAGGCCCTTCCCCTGTCCAGGCATGGATTTCCAACCTCAAGCTGACAGCACCCTACTTGCACCCATGGGTTGTTTGTGGCATCTGTGGCTTCCTGGGAACATGTTGGCATGGCAAACTACCAGTTCCTCTGACCCCTCTTGTCAGGGCAGCAAAGGAACCATTATCTTTCAGACTGAGCCCACCTGGACAGGTAAAACCCATCCTTCAGGCAGCACCAAAGTCTCCAGCTGCAGCCAGCACTGTGAAAGCAGGACAGTCTAACATCAGGCCCTGAGGTTCCTCCACCTCCTCAAGTTAACCTGGCTGAGGGTTTCATAGCCCAAACTACCCCAAATGCTGCACAGGGGTTACCTCCCCACTTGGAGACACTTGGCGCTGTGCCCAGCAGCCCTGTGTGCTCCAACTCTGCTTCCCCTGAAGCTGCAGCACCCCTGGTCCAGAGTTTCCAACTTTCTTCAAGGCAGCAGAGTAATCCATGAGAGTACATCCTTGAGCCACATCCAACATGCGTATAAGGAGCAAGGGGAAGGTTTCTCAGCAAAGACAGGACGAGAGAAAGTCAGGATTCACCATACCTTGAATAGATTCCCCCAGAGAACCTCCTGCTGCTCCAGCTGTGCTCATGCAGTGCCCCCCTTAGAACCCTCACCCCCAGTGGGACAGGAGCTCTCCCCCAAAAGCTCCTGCTACCCCTTGTCACCCACCAAGCCCTCCTGAGGCAGCAGATCCTGCAGATGCCAGAGCAGCTCTGGAGAACAGTCGGGGTCAAGGCTGGGCAGCCCTGGCTGTGGCAGGACACACAACCAGAGCCCTCAGTTCCACAGAACCAAAATCTCTCACCCTGGGACAGTGCAGCAGCTGCTCATTGTCCCCTCGGCCACCCTCAACAGCCCCCTGAGCACCGAGGAGCTCACCCAGGGACCCCACAGGGCTGGGCAGGATCCAGGCAGGCGCCGGCCAGGTTCAGGAGGCCAGGCATGTTCCAGCAGAGCTGTGGAGGGGGGCCAGGACAGAGCCACGGGCTGAAGCTTTGCTGGGAGCTGCATTAAAATGCATGAGCTGCGCTGGCCCTAATGATGAGCAGAGCTGTCAAACAAGGAGCTTGTCCCAGCTAATTATCTCTAACGAGGGCAGAGTGTCAGGGTCCCCGAGGAGCCGGGCAGCAGCTTCCCACTCAGCTCAGTTGCAGCAGAGAGAGAAGATAAGCAAATGTCATTGTGCTGGCCTAGCTGCACAATCATTAATTAGGCAAATGTGACCTTCTGTGCCAGTTTGCTCTTGAGAACCTGGACTTGCCAGGGATGGGACACACAGGCAGGCTGGAAACATCCCAGCTTCTGCCACCCAACCTGTTCCCCCTGTGACCCTGCACAAACAGCACAGCCAAATCTGGCAGCCCCAGCCAGCCCTACCAGCCTGTGCCAGGCTCCCCCACAGGCTCAAATACCCTTTACAAGGACTCCAGCCCCTTCTCTGGAGCAGCAGTCCTAAAGAGCAGCAGAGAAGTCTGGTTTTCATGAAGTGCTGCTGTTTAGATCACATTCAACTCTACCACCTCCCTCACCCCAGCCCCCAGCACGGCCCTGCAGAGGCTCTGCTCTCACCCACTGACTGCCTCTGCACCACCTTTCTCCAAACCTTCAAGGCACCGGGAATCTCCACTCCCCTGTGGTCCTAGTCCACTCCAGGGCAGAGGGAATGAGCCACACTCTGCTCTGCAAGCCCAGTTTCTCTCTCATCAGTCCTGTGGCTCACAAATCAAGGCAGTGCACTTGCCCTGATGTGCCAGAGAGGAGGAACGTGTCAGCCCAAGACAGGGGTAAGACAAAGTCTTTTCCAGGGGGGCAAGCAATGATTCAGAGAGATGACCCACACAAGGTGCAGCCTGCAAACTCTGAGCTTGTGCCTCACCTCAGAGCTGAGGTGAAGGGGGAGAGGCTGGTTTTGATCCACCCAGAAACTCACTGCACCACCACAAAGCTTCCAGACAACACTAGGGACTCCCAGTGCTGTTCATCAGCCTGTAATTATGGCAAGTGCTTTGCAGTCCCTTGCTGCCAGACAGCAGCAAAGGCTTCAACATCCACTTCAACTGCATTTTCACAAAAGAAAAGATTTAAAAGTCACCAACTTAAAGCACGAACAGGGCTGTAACCCAGGGGTTAGTGAGCTGTGCTGGGGAGCTCAGCCTCACCTGCTGAGGGGTTTGGGGTCACGTTTTTGGGGCACAACCATCTCCGCTGGATGAGGCTAGGGATGATGTAAGTTATGTTATGTCTCACAGTCCCTGCTACAACACAGTAATGACCAAGAAGTATCAGAGAAAAGTTTACTGATACTAACTACCAAAATGTGTATTTTGTATCATAACTGGGCTCTCAACAGCAGCCAACTGCTTGTACAGGCATGAGATTGACACTGCGTCAGTCTGACAAAAACACTCCCACAGCCACAGCACAAAAACTCTTTCCTCAGCCCACAGGAACAGGTCCTCACTGAATTCAGGCTGTCATGACACTTCAGGAAAGTGGTTTTCACGTGGCCCCTTCCCCACCAGCACGGTTCAGACAGCAGAATCCCTCAAGCCCGCTGCTTGATCTGCAGCAAGGGTTTTGCTCCCAAGGTTTCTCTCCTTCTACTGCTTCTGCACTGCCTGTTGCTGTTCTTTCAGCTGGCTGACAAGCTCTTCAGCATACACCTTGAAGAGTGGGACAGGGTCCTGCAACAAAGCAGAGGATGAGCCACTTAAAAGGAGTGAACCTAAGCAGCAGCAAGGGGTGAAATGCAATGGGGAGCCCAGGGAGAGCTGACAGGTAAAACCACAGGAAGATGTGCCTGGGTTTTATTCAGTGGCTGAACAAGACCAGCTGCTGCTGCTCAGCTCTGTACCCCTCCCTCAGAGAGGACAGGCACCTGCATGGGACATTCAGCAGCTTCCCCAGTTCTGAGAGCAGATGGGAATCATCAGTAGCTCCCAAGGATCCCCTTCCTTTCTCCCTTTTCCTTGCCCTCCCTCTTCACACTGCCTGCCATCAGAGCTGTACTGAAGCATGTGGGTGAACATATCCCATGAAGAAGCTGGAGCCCCACAGGTTTCCATCGCTCAGAAGTGCTCAGGCTGCTCAGCTCAGCTGCATGTGCAGCCTGATGCAACCACAACACCTCAGTGCTGAGCACTGCCTCAGCACCTCACCTTTTTTTCCAGGAGCCTCTGTTTTTCTATGGCTTCTTCCAAACTCAAGCCAACCCATTCAGCTTCTTCTTCCGGGATCACAAATTCCTGTGACAAAAGGAGAAGGTGACACAGTCTTTGCAGGTGACCAAGATGTAGATCCTCTCTATGCCTGGACACAAACATGTGATGCAGTGGGAACATTACTATGGACAAATCTTAAAGCACCGTTCCCTCATTTCCAACAACCAAGGTTCACTTCCCTTCTCTCCTTAGCAGGGGTCCTGCTGCTCTCATCAACTGTGTCTGCTTCTGCAGCTCTTTTGTGTAGTTCTGGGGCTGTTTCTCAGCACAACTCCATGGATTGTGGGTGCTGGTGGTGTTTCCATGCTGGCATCCACCCCCAGCTACACAAAACTGAACAGCACAAGGGCACTCTGGGCTCCTCCCTGCAGGGGCAGTACAAATTCTTGCTGCTTTTTGGTGAGGACCCTCACTGAGCTCAATCACAGCAAAAATACTGCTTTTTGTGCTCCTGAATAATGAGTATAACAATTAGGAGCCCACAGACAGACAAGAAAAACCTGATGATTTTTATATTTTCTCGGCCCATACCCTTATCCTTCAGCACAGGGGCACCAACACCAGTGATGGGTGATCATCCAAGCAGCAAACACCAGGACAGGGACTGCAGACCACAAACCCACCTTGTACTTGTCATAGATGGCCTCTCTCCTGGCTGGATCATTGGGATGCAGCGCGGGATCCCGCCGCGCCAGGCGCAGCAGCATCGTCCGCTTCAGATCCATGCCGAGCTTGGAGCACATGTCAGCTTTGGGAGTCTGCAGAAAGGGAGGCTGGAGTTAAGCTGCATCAAGGGAGCAGCTGCCAGGGACCACAGGAGTCTCCCAGCACACTGACAGCACCGGCAGCTTATCCACACACAGCAGAGGCTCTCAGGACACATGCTGTGAAATGGGAAGATCCGTTGGATTTGTTCTGGGATTCTGGAGTCAATTTGATGATAGTTCTGAGTTTTAATATCAAGGGCTCCAGTCAAGAGGGTATTAAAGGCTGGGAGTGTTAGGTCTGCACTAAACATTAGCAACAGCAGCTGCTCAACCTAGAGAAGAGGAGCCCGAAGACAGAGCTCAGTGGGGCCTGCAGCTCCTATCTCTCCTCCCTGTGACAGGGACAGGACCCAGGGAACAGCTGGAGCTGTGCCAGGGCAGGTTGAGGTTGGAAATCAGGGAAAGGTTCTTCCCCCAGAGGGTTGCTGGGCACTGAACAGACTCCCCAGGGAACGGACACAGCCCTGAGACTGCCAGAGCTCCAGGAGTGTTTGGACAATGCTCAGGCACAGGCTGGGATTGTTGAGGTGTGTGTGCAGGGCCGGGAGTTGGACTCGATGATCCCTGTGGGTCTCTTCCAACCTGGGATTTTCTGTGCCCGAATTCTAGGACTCGCTGGCTGCCAGCCCGTGGGTGAGACAGCGTGGGCACAGCCCCGGCCCGGGCCGTACCTTGAGGATGTAGAAGTCGAAGCCGAAGGCGGCGTCGATGAGGTCAAGCGTGCGCATGGTGACGGTGATGGTCAGCGTGGCGTCCAGGATCTCGCTGTAGAACTGCCGCTCGAAGAGCTGCGGCTTCCACGTCTTGGGCAGCCTGGTGGAGAGCTGGGCACGGCCCGGCCGTCAGGGGCTGCCCCGGGGGAGGCTGCCGCGGCCAGCGGGTCCCGGTGACACCGGCGGGCTCGGGGAAGGGCGCGGCGCTCACCTTGTCGTCGCGGGCGTAGCGGAAGCCGCGGATCCATCCCTCGCCGCCCCAGAGCCCCTGGTTGGCGGCGGGCGGGAAGTACACGGGCACCGGCACGTCCTGCACGCGCTCGCGCTGCCCGGTGCGCGGGTTCCGCCGGTAGCGCAGGCCGTGCGGCCGCCAGTGCACAGGAGTGGGCGGCGTGTCGTCCTGCAGCGACGCCAGGTAGTGCTGCGGCAGCCGGGCGCAGATGCCCTCCCGCATCCGCATGGCGGCCCAGAGCCGCGGCGGGAAGCGGTGCAGCGGCATCGCGCCGGACAGCGACCCCCGGCACGGCGCGGCGCGGCGCGGCACGGCCACCGCTTCCGCTTCCGCTTCCGCCCCGCGCTGAACGCGCCCAGGCCGCCGCTCACTGGCTGGCGGGGCCAGAGCAGGACGGTGGCCGGGAGGGGTCTCGCCGCGCCCGCGTTTGGCCCCGTGCAGGACGGGACGGGAGGGGTGGGATGGTGTCGGCTGTTCGCGGCGGTGCTCAGGCAGCAGCAGGGATGGGCATGAACTGAAACACGTGGGCTTCCACCTCAGCAGAGCGGGGGAATGGCTGGAGAAGTGCCGCGGGAGGGTTAGGCTGGATATCAGGAAAGGTTCTTCCCCAGAGGGTGCTGGCACTGCCCAGGGAATGGGCACAGCCTGAGGCTGCCAGAGCTCCGGAGTGTTTGGACAGTGCTCTCAGGGATGCACAGGGTGGGGTTGTTGGGGTGTCTGTGCAGGGCGGGGAGCTGGACTGGCTGATCCCTGGGGATCGCTTCCCACTCGGGACATTCTGTCACTGTGCACAACTCCACACGCAGGGCGGCAGAGCGCTGAACAGCTGCCCAGGGAGGGTGTGCAGTCTCTCTCTCTCGCTCTGGGGACATTCCAAACCCACCTGGACACGTCCCTGTGCCACCAGATGACCCTGCCTGGGCAGGGGTGGATGAAATGATCTCCCCTCCAGCCCTGTGATTGTGTGACTGCAGCCACCACGCATCTGCCCGCAAATACCATCACCTTTATTAAATTATAAAACTGTAAGCTTTAAAATTTACCGTATAAAATAATCACAGGTATTAACAGCAAAGAAAAAAATAACCTTTTTTTTCTTTTTTTTTTTCCCCAGACACAGGAATTCGCTCAGATTTTACCCAAAATAATTAACCCTCCCTCCTGCAGGCACCAAGGCCAAGTCAGCAGGGAGGGGGCAAAGCAGAATTTAACACAAAATAAACAATCATGTCAGCGGGATTTCTCACCCTAAAGCTTCTCCTGCTTCCAGCATGGAAATCCCTGAAGGGAAAGGCCGGATGAGAAATTATTGCTTCCTATGATAACCAGCAACCCCTGGCCATATCAGTGGCATCAGGTCACACTGGCAGCATACAGCCACACTGGTGGCACCTGGATCATACTAGCAGCACCCAAGTCACATTGGGGGCACTGGGTCACACCAGTGGCACCTGGGCCACCCTGGTGGCACCTGGGTGACACTGGGAGCACCCAGGTCACACTGGTGGCACCTGGGTCACTCTGGCAGAACTCAGGTCACCTTGGCAGTACCCAGGTTACACCAGTGGCACCTGGGTCACTCTGGCAGCACTCAGGTCACACTGGTGACACCCGGGTCCCACCGTGTCCCGGCACGGACGGCACGGCTGTGAAGGAGCGGCGGTCACCTGCCACAGTGCTGGGGCCACAGCACCGCTGTGCAAACCGAGACAGGGCGGAAAAAGTGCCTAAAAGTGGGAAAAGTTGGAGGAAGCCCTGAGGGCCCCACGTCCCCCTTCCTGCCACGCTGCCCTGGATGGCAGCAGCACAAGGAAGCGTGGGGGACGTGGGTGAGGGGGGATGACACCGCTGGGTGTGGACAAGTGTCCTTCACTTGTCCTGCACCTGCTTAAAAAGGGGAACTTTGCAGAAGAAGGGGAGGCAGAGGGATAAAGTGCAGAGCTGAGCTGGGCCCTCTTCAAAGCAAAGAATTAACCCTGAGGAGGCAAATTCTTCATTAAAAGCTCTCTTCCTCCCCAAAGCCACCTGAGGGGGCTCCCAGCAGCACACACCAGGCTGACACAGCTGGAACAATGTAGTTGAGCCCTTATCTGTAGAATAAGGATGGGTAAAGACAACTTCCCTGGCTGCTAGGTTCTGCCCTTGCTTTCTGTGTGCCCTAGAGTAAGGCTAAGGTGAGACACGCTGCAAAGGAGACCGTGGCCACCTGGGGAGCCCCTGGGGATGCTCCTGCCTGGGCTGGGACACTGCTGTGGCCTCAGGACCCTGCAGCACATCCAGGCTCCGAGGCACAGCAGGCTGGAGGAGCAGCTCAGGCACCATCCCAAACCACCTGCGCTGCCCCAGGCAGAGCCCTGCCTGTGCCAAACCCCCAGAAAGGAGGAAAACAGTGAATCCCTGAACACCATCAGCCGGGCTCCTTCCAGAGCTGAAGTTAAACTCAGACTAAACCCTGCTAAACTCAGACTAAACTCAGACTAAACTGCTGTGGGTTTCACAGCCCTGGCTGAGATGCTGCTGCTGCCTCCTGCATGTCTCCACATGGGGTTTTTCACATTCCTGCCAAGTCTGATCCTGAATCCAAGGCCCAAGTCCCAGGCTCATTTCCCCCCACAGAATCAGGACCAGGTAAGAGCAGCAGCACCTGTTTCACAGGGAGAGAGGCTCCAGACCCCCAAGGAGACAGCAGCCAAAGGCCCAGCTTGTATTGGGATCAGCTCCCTCCCTCCCCATCAGCACCAAGGGCACTCAGCAGCATTTGCTCCCCAGAACAGAAGAAGTGTGTTCTTCTCTCGGGTTCAAGTGCTAACTGTAGGATGGCAGGGGAGGTTCCTGTCCCACATCCTCTGCCAGGATAGGGGGTGCAGAGAAGAGCCCAGCAGCCAAAGCCTTGGCTCCAGCTCAGTGTGGGCTAAGCCCAAGCCTCATGGATGCGGCAGCGGGGGAAGAAGGGTTGGTGATTTCCCCCAGGGCTATGGGGAGGTGGGGGACAGGCTATTCCTTGATCTGGAACCATGAAGAGCCTGCCCCACCCCAGCAGAAAAGCAGAGGTGGCCTCAAACTTGCCTCCACAAGACCAACCCAAACCGTCTTCATCTTTAAACCCAGTCCACACTGCGCCCTCCTGTCCAGGGAACGAGCACTTGAGAGCACTGACGACGTGTGAGGGGCAACCCTGGCCAAGAGCAGCTTCCCCATCCCTCCACCCCTGTGAGCAGGACAGGTCAGGTCAGGTCACAGCATAGAGCTCCTCACGGTCATTCTGGCAGATCTGATAGCGACACGTGAGCTTCTGGGACCAGGCCCAGGGCTTCTTATGCTTGTCCCGAGGAGGGAGCAGGAAAGCGACGCTGCAGGCCACCAGCACGTGCCAGATGCTGTGGGTGTAGTAATAGTTCTCATTGGTTTCCATGAAAGCATAGACTGAGATGGCAATGAAAGCCAAGGTGATCCCTGGGAGGAGGTAGAAAACCCAGCGCTTCCACGAGGAGGGGTAGCAGTGCTTGCGCTTGGCTCCATGGTGAACCTGGGGGGTCAGAGCACACGAGGGTTAAGCAGCCAAGCAGAGGCTCAGGCAGGGGGGAAACAGACCCCAGAGCACCTGCCAACCTCCCAGTGTGCCTGCTGTCCCTGAGGAATTGAGCTTCCCCACCTCCTGGGCCCATCTCAGGTGTGCCAAAGCCCCCCAACAGCTGTGACACCAGAGCCAGGCACAGATGCTACAGCTCCTGCTCAGGGCCAAGCCACAGCCCGTGTTTTGGGACAGCAGTGCAGCTCCAGGTCTGAGACCCAGAACCTGGGGATTTCTCAGCTACTGCAGCGCTGGAAGGTGAATCCTTGCTCTGCACCCTCCACCTGGGTGTTTCAGGGTGACCAAGCCATGCCTGTGGATGGGCTGGAGCCTTGGGTCTGCTCTGCACCACCATTCCCCATGGGGAGCAAAGGGCAGCAGGTCCTGCCTGGCTACCCTCACTTACCCACGCTGTAACCATGATGACAAGGGCAAAGAGGCAGGGACCCATCATGTTCCACACCCCTCTGCGGTCCAGCTGCAGGGACATGGCAATTAACAGGGTCCCCAGGACGAAAAGGACCTGGAAAAGAGACACCACCACTACTGTGAGGAGCTCATCTGCTGAGAGAGTACACCCAGACGTGCCAGAGGCAGGGAGGACCTCTTCTCCTGGCCGCCCAGCCCTGCATCCACTCAAGAGTCAAGAAAAACACCTTCTGAAGAAGAAACCACAGAACCACAAACCTTTCCCCTAGATCTCAGGGGAAATCTTCAGGCCCAGCCCCTACAAGCACGCAGGCTCACGAGCCAAACTCCTGGGACAAAACAACTCGGGGCAGCCTTGGGTGACAAACAGGCTTTGTCACCCAGCTGTGTCATTAACCCAGCGGTGAGAGGGCTCAGTGTGGACACCTGTGGCCATGTGGGGTCACCCGACACTCACGTATTTCAGGATCTTCTTCAGGCGGGCCATGCACAGGATGGTGACCCAGATGGACACCACGGAGCCCAGGAAGTCGCAGTACTGCAGGGTGTCATAGTCCATGATGCACATCACCGCCACGCCCGGCTGGTCACACGCGTGGTAGAACTGCGGCCAGGGACAAAAGCAAAGGTCAGCAGGAACCACAGCACCCCATGGCTCTCTGGGAAGGGGAGGCAGGAGAAGGCTCAGCTCACAGGCAGGATCCCTCCTACAGTGGCTCCAGGAAACTCCACCAAACCACTGTGGCCTTATGGAAAGCAGGTGAGAGCAGGCACCCTGCACCCTCCCAGCAGTTCTGAAACGGCAGGACATGTTGTTGGAGCAAGTCCAGAGAGGGCCGTGAGGTTGATAAGAGGACTGAAGCACCTCCCCTACAAAACAGGCTGAGAAAGCTGGGGCTGCTCAGCCCGGTAAAGAGAAGGTTGCACAGAGAACTTGCAGCACCTTCCAGCATCTGAAGGAGGCTGCAGGGAAGATGGAGAGGCACTGCTCTCAGGAACTGTGGTGGTGGGACAAGGACTGACATGTACAAGTTGAAAGAGGGGAAATTTAGATATGAGGAAGACATTTTTTACTGTGAGCATGGTGAGACACTGAAACAGGTTGCCCAGGGAGGCTGTGGATGTCCCAACACTGTCAATATTCAAAGCCAGGTTGGATAAGATCTTTGGCAAAGTGATTTAGTGGGAGGTGTCCCTGTCCATGGAACTAGCTGATCTTTAAGGTCCATTCAAACCCATTAACATTCTAGGACTCTATGATGTGTCCATGGAGGTGCTTGTCCAACGATCCCAGAAGCTCCTTGTGGAGCTCCAGGATGGGCTGCTCCACCAAGGACTTCAGTCTGGCACAGCACTCCCAAAGCTCAGGGGGAGGTAGCAGGGGACACAGGGCAGTGCCTACCGTGGAGAAGAACATGGTGTAGGTGTACACAGAGGCCTCCACCAGGTAGAAGCGATAGACAGCGACTGCAATGGCAGGCAGGAACATGAGGTTGCTCAGGGTGAGCAGGAGTGTGGCCAAGTTCTGTGTGCCCACGGACTGGGCCTTGGTGTCATCCGTGCAGCTCCAGCCGCCCCAACCTGCCGACAGAGAGGCTTCTGTGGATCTCACACACCTTGCCTTGTCCTCCCACAGCACCCAGCAGGAGCCTGGGATGCCTGAGGAGGAGCAATCCCACCGCTGGACCATCCCTGAGCCCTCTCTCACTCCATCAGCCTCTCCCACTGCTGCTCTCAGGATGGTCTCGTTCCTCATGACATGCTCTGCTGGGAAGCTGGGGAACCCCAGCAGAGCCCCGTGGTTGCCCTGAAAACATTCCCCCCAGCTGTTCCCATGTAGCAGAGGCCATCCTACATCCAGACTGGTACTTTCTACCCCTACAGTAACTCAGCACACATGCTACTTGCTGGTGGAACATCAAGCATTTGAGGTTCAAATTCTTCACCTGATGGTGTAAGTTGGATGTAAGATCCCTACAGGTCCCAGGAATCAGGTGGAGAATGATCCCCAGAACTGAGGAAGCCACTGGGCTCCTCTCCTACCAGCTGTCACAGCAGGGCAGATCCAAAGCCAGGTCAGGCTGCTCTGGACCTTCCCCAGGTGACTTTTGAAGATCTCCAAGGATGGAGACCTGGAAACTGCAAAAATGAACAGCTCTGAGGGGGAAAAAAATGTATCTTCTTCAACTCAGGTGAAAATTTCCTAGCTGCAGCCAAAATCTGTGGCCTTTTGCCCTTTCCCTGTGTTTGCTCTGCACAGCTGGCTCCAGGGTCCCTGTAACCCCTGTGGGCAGCAGAAAGTGTGATTGGATCCCACTCCAACTCCTCTTCCACAGGCTGAACAAACCCACTGCTGTAGCCCATGGTGACATCCAGGGCTGCACAGGACAGTGGAAGTGAAAGTTTCCTAAAGGGCAGTGCCTGACACAGAACACAACTCTCAGCCTCACACTGGATACTAAGGACTGAACTGAGGCAATCTCTACGAATGCAAATCTTCTTCAAACTCTTTAAAAAAATTGTTTAAATTATTTTAATTAAAGATTAGGATGCCCATGCCCTCCTTTTGAAGAAAGGAGGTCAGCCACAGGGCAGCTGGGGTATATGCAGGCACTCCGTGGTCAAGCAGCAGAGTTAACAGTAGCATCCATCCCATTCCAGAGTCCCTGGAACCCACAGCAGCAGCTCTGCCCCGTCTGCTGGCTCCCTGCCAGGCAGAGCCCAGGGAAGCTGCTCTCTCTGGTTTATTTCTGGGTCACGAATATGCGGATGGGGCATTTTGCTCCGAGTGATTCAGCAGAAAGCTGTCCTCAGCCTGATTCCCCAGTTCCCTTGAGGTGCTCTGTGCTTCCCAGAACCTGGCAGCCCTCGGGGAAAGTGGGATGCTGCTCTCCATCTCGCTCCTCACCCATCATCAGCACTGCAGCAGGGAGGTCCTGGCTCAGGCCCAGAGCAGCAGGGAACCACATTTTGCCTTGTCCTTCTGCTGAGTACAGGTAATGGACCCACCCAAGCACAGCAGAGCTCATCTTCCCTACACCACAGACTTCCCAGGCCATTAAGATAATTAGGAGCTGACACAGAGGTTCCTCCTCCAGGGCCACCTCTGAGTCTCAGGCTCTTGGCAGGAGACACACAGGGACTGCAGCCCAGCCTCATCACATCCCGTACCAGGAACCTACACAAGAAGCCTCCCTGACAGGCTCTAACACAGGCATTTTCAGACACCCTGATCTCTCTGGGGACGCTCAGAAGCACTTCTCCAAGCCCTGGGGAGCTCCAAGCTGTCCTCACCCCAATTCCCCATCACCCCTGGGCTGCCCTATGCTTCCCAGAACTTTGCTTCCCCAGGCACTGTGACACTGCCTGCAGACCCCAGGCTCCCCCACCCAAACACCACCACCCTAAATCGTGTTGTCCCCTCGGGGAGGATGGCAAAGCTGCCCAGGAAAAGGCACTCACCAGCCTTGCAGCTGCAGCCAGCGTAGAGGTAGCCGTGTCTGCGCAGGAGGCTGCACTGCCCGTAGGGCCCGCAGTCGTTGAAGCAGGGCGTGAGGTACGAGAACACTGTCACTTTGGCTTCTGCAGTGCTACAGTCCCTGCAAGGACAGCAGGTCCCCTTGGTGCCACACTCCGTGGGGCAGCCAGTGCCCAGCTCCTGATGGCCAGACAATGCTGCTGCATGCAAGCTCCCTCGTATTTTGGGATCTGCTCTGTCCCTCCCAAGAGCCAGGGGCAGAGTCTGCTCCTTCTCCACTTGGGCTGCCAAACTGATGTACAGTTGGGTGTCAGCTGTCCCCAGACCCCCATGGCAGACCCCAGAACCCATGACTGTCCTCAGGACCAGTGTCACCAGTGCTGTTTTGCATCATGCACTTGGCTCCTTGCACAAGATACCAGCAGGAAGGCAAACTGCAGGAATGCAGGCACAGCTGCCTGCACCTCAGAGACCTCCCAAAAGGGTATCAGCAGCAATTATTTCCCAATTTATCACCTCCAAATCCACCTGGGGAAGGGGAAGCTCACCCAGGCAGGCTCTGCCATCTGCAGTCTGCTTGAGATGTGCCAGCTCAGCATCAAACAAGCTGCTTGGGAGCTCACAAGGGAGCAGATCAGCAGGGCCACACACTGCCCTATCCCTCTGCAGCCACAGTTCAGCTGCCACCAGGTGAGAGGAGCCCATGGCCCAGACGTGAGGACAGGGGGTCAGGTTTGCTCACACAAGCCAAGGGCAGTGGGATGTAGCAGGATGACACCCAGACTCACCCCTGGCCCTTGGGGCAGAGGAGCTGCAGGGACACAAACCAGTCATCTGTCTGTGGGTACAGGACAATCAGCATCGCTTCCGCAGAGGATGTGCTCACACTCAGAGGGTAGCCCTGGGAAAAAGCTGGAAGAAAAGAGGGTGCTGTGATGTGCCAGGGCTTGAGGAGAAGGGCACACAGCAATCCCTGGCTGAGACTGACCACACAGGAATCGGCTGCTCCTGTGGCTCCTTGCTCCCATGCTCAGGAGGCACCAGGGGCATGGAGAGGACTCCTGCTCCCAAGAGCCTTGTTTTTTCTTTCATCTCTGTTCCTACTCAGTGTCTGAGTAGCACAGGCCTGGAACAGCCTGTTGTCTTTGGTAGGCCTCCAGGGTACAGCTTAGCTGCTTTGCACACCAGCAGTACCTTCACCATGCCCAAACCTCCTGCCAGCAAAGCTGGAAGAGCCCAGCTGGTAACCAGACCTTCCTTTGGTAGAGGCTAACTCCTGGAGCCAGACCACCACCTGCACCCCAGCACCCTGGGAATGTGCCAGCACAAAGATCTCAGGAGGCTCTGTGCCAAAATCAGTTTCTCTGGGACAGTCAACTCCTGAGTCAGTCAACAGCTTGCCAGGTCTAAATCAGAGCCCTGAGATGACCTAGTTGAGCTGGTGGCAGCTGCCAGCATCTGTCCTACCTGTGCTGCAGTTCCGTGTGGTGTTGAGGGACAGCACTGGTGAAGCTGCACTCACACAGGCCACCACGGTGGCATTGGCCAGGCTCACAGATGTCTGTGCAAACAGAGCAGTGTCCCACGTTAGAGTGCCCTGATGGCATCCCCCTACACCATTCCTCTCCTGCAGTGCCCATGGGACAATAAATCCTGCAGGCCAAGTCACCCTTCAATTCAGCAGGTTTCTGGTCACAACACAGTGACGTTATGCTGCCACTATGTTATGTCATGGCTAAGAGGCAAGAGACCCTCCTGGGGGTCCCTCTCAGGGGAACTGCCCCAAAGCTGGGACACTCACACATCATTTCAGCACCAGCACAGGGTGGCACAAGTCAGAGGCTGCAGAACATCAGGGCTGAGCCCTGCTCCAGCCCTCAGGGAGTTTCATGGAATTTCAGGGGGCTGATTTGGGGTGGGGGGGAAGGTCACTGAAGGAGCCTGGGAATCAGTGACTTGGGGCAGGAACAGCCCAGGGTTTCCCTGCTCAGCCTCCTCTCCTGGTGGCAAGGTGCCAGGCTCCTGTGGAGAAGATGGCATTGCAGCTGCTTTCCATTTTGTCTCCTCTGCGTCACTGCCGCCACATGCCGCAAGCTGTGGCATTTGAATGGGAGCTGGCAGGTGGGACATGCTGGAAGCAGCTAAAATAGGCTCAGAGTGTTTTGTAACAGCAAAGAGAGAAATAGTCCCACTGGTACCTACAACCTCTGGAGCACACAGCCCAGCAGCAGGGACAAAGCCCTGCCGAGGGATGCAATCCTGTCAACCACCTTGCATACCTTGTTAAGCAGCAGATTGACCACGAGGGCTCCCCCGCTGTCCATGCCTGTGTTGAGGTTGAGCAGGAGGAGGCTGGGGGAGAGGGCATTCACGGGCACGCTGGGGCCGTTCAAGAGCCGGTAGCGCACGGACACCACGTCCAGGTCCTCCCTCACCACGGGCTGGCTCTGCAGGCAGGAGCTCTGCTGGCCAGATGTGTTGTGTGGAGCCTCTCCAGCAGCTGGAGCAGAGCTGCCTGCTGCTCCTGGTCTGCCACCAGCCTGGCTCTGGTTTAGGCTGATGAAGTTAAGGAAGGAACTGGTGCTTCCTGGTCTGCAAACTGGAGCAAAAAAGAGAGGAATCAGCACAGCCAGGGCTGGCACCTCACCCAGGCAGGCCCCAGCAGCTCCAGTGCTCCAAGAGACAGCACTGGCTAGGGGGTTTCAGGGAGAGCAGAAGAAGGAAAAACACAGCATCATCAAGGTGCTCAGGGAATGCTCATTCGCCAGCAGCAGAGCTCAGCACTCAGCTGTCCCACAGCCACAGGCTGTACAAAGATCCCTCCCAGCTGCCCAGACATAAGCAGACAAGGCTGAGCAGAAGGGAGAAGCCAACCCAGTGGAGCTATAGGCACAAGCTATTACGTTGTGGTAGATGGAGCTGAATGGGATACTTGGAGTTCCACTGCTGGAACTGTCCATTACTCCCAGAAATTTCAGTGCTCCCCTCTAACACCTCTGCTGCCAGTGCCACATCTTCCAGCACACAGGATGAGGTGGAGGTGGCAGAACCCCCAGCAGAAGAAAATTTAAACAATGTTCCTGGTTGGTGAGTTTACAGCAGCCAAACAGGGATTAAGGTCATGTAATAGGTGCAAAGGTGCCTATCACAGCCACAAGGACCTTGTGACCACCTGAGCCACAAAGTGTCACCTGAAATGGTGACATTCTGTTGCTACAACTCCAGACTTTTCCCCCAGTAAACCTCTGTGAGGTGGTTTCCTGTCCATAGCCTGCTCTTGGCCAATTAGCAAATCAACACAGCCTCAGTCTTGTACCACCCAAAACTATTCTCCCCACCAGATTTTAAGCCAGCCACTGCTTCCCAAACAACCTTTAGAAAAATAACCCTGAACTTTTCAGGTGTTTCCAAAACAGGTAGCCCTAGCAAGTGGCCCTCTGGGGTGAACACTGGAGCCTTCAATTTTGACACCGAAGCAAAAACTAGGGCCTCCAAGAGGAGGCAACCAACACGCTGGGGAGCACAGGCCACCCAAAGGCCAGAGGGAGACACAGCAGACACAAAGTTCCCTTTGGTCCTTCCCACAGGGCTAGAGAACATGGGATCCCACCTGTGAAAGAAGCCAGCATCTCCACCGACACGCTGGCATTGGCAGTGCCGAGACTCTCCACCATGATCTGCAGCCACTTCTCCCAGGGGGGTGACTCCAGGGCCAGGCTGCAGCTGATGCTCCCCGTGCAGGTGAGGACCTTCTGGAAGGACTGGGGCAGGGTGATGGAGCCCAGCAGCACCCGCACAGTGCAGGCTCTCTGGTCGCTGGTGACGCAGCTGCTCAGCTGGAATCGCATCCCTGCGGCGTGTTTGGGAACGAAGACCCTGTGGGAGGACAGAGCAGCAGTTTGCAGAGCTTGTACTCTCAACATGAGCCAGCCACAAACCCCCACAGTCCCCAGGGCTTTGTGACACGAACTAGACTGCCCTGGTTGGTGCTGTGAAAATCCTTCCCAAGGCAAATATCTGGAAGAACTAAAATTCCCGCAGTGACCACCTGGGAAGAGTTGGAGAAGGGTGATTGTGTGCTCCCTGTGCAGACCCTACCACTGCTGCAGGGAGCTCAGCAACAGGCTCAGAGACCCCCCAGCTCCAGCCCCAGGTGGGAACAACACTGGCTTCCCCTAAGCAGCTCCTGTGGGAAATCCCACCCCGCCATGCCCTCGGCTGCCCACCCGCTGCTCCCACTCACTTGACATGCAGTGGCTTAGCAGGCGAGACAACGGTGTGTGGCATGGGGACACCAGGCTCCAGGACAGGCATATCAGTGAGTCTGAGCACAAACATATCTGCCTGGAACATATAGGGGCATGGAGTGGAGAAGCCCTGCAGGAGGGGAGAGCACAGGGGTCAGCTGTGGCCGTGATAAGACACCCGGGGCAGAGCACTGGGCAGGAGCCTCACCTTCACCTCAATCCTGCCCGCAGCCTCGGGCAGGTGGGCGGCAATGAACCAGTCCCCAGCAGCAGGGGTGGAGACGTTGACGAAGGTGGTGTTTTGCACAGCACTGCTCAGGGTGATGCTGATGTTGTAGGAGGGACGGACGGTGGCGTTGGCAGGAAAGCGAGTGCCCAGCGGGTTGATGACCGGAGGAGCTCCGTGGCGAAAGTGCCTGCAAGAGAAACCACGATGAGAGTAAACCCAGGATGTACAGACACCGGCAGGATAAACTGGGATACAAACTAACCAGGGGACACCCAGGCTGGCCTGGGACTGGAGGATAGGGAACAGGCTGGAAAATCCCACATTTTCAAGTGGAGTCATCATTTTCATCTGGTGAGAACTGGCTGCTATTTGCTTATCCGGGATTTATTTAGAAATTGGTTTAACTTGGCAGCTTATTAAGATAAGGATTTACATAGTTCTATCAAGCCTGGAAGCAAATTTCCAACACTTATTAAGGCTAACCCCACCCACAGACTACTGCTTTATAACCATCAGCAAATTCCCCATATAGGGAAAATCGTCTACAAAGAACTTGCATTTTCTAGCTACGATCTGCATCTTCCCATTTCCTCTTTTAAGGAGGGCAGAGAGAAAGTACAAAGACACTTTCCAAGGAAGGCCCATGTTACAGACTTCAGTACAGCAGCACTTCTGCTTTCCAGATAAGCCCAGCGTTTGAAGTGGCAGAAACACACAGCTAAGGAACGTGGAAGATATTTATTCAGTCGATTTGGCATTTAGTTTGATTGCTTTTGGACTGCACTGCAACAGGTCCAGCAAGCAAACGTGACAGGTGATATGTTATTACCCCTTGGAGCTTATCTGGGTTAGCCATCACTTCTTGGATTATTGTTTAGCTGCTGCCTTGTCCCTCACATCCCCAAATTACTGGAAACCTCTCTGGGAAGCAGAAAGCAGGAAGATCATCTGTGCCAGAGTGCTCAGGAGCAACTAAGAGCACCAGGATAGACCAGGGAAGCACAAGAGGTCAGTCACTCCCAGGAATAGGTGGAATAGGTGCCAGACACCCATATGGCTCCATGGGCACAACTTGCTGAGGAAGCTTGGTGTTGTCCAAAGAAAAAGCTCAAAATCTGGCAAGTTTGTGACCTCAAATCCTTCATCAAGTCAAGTACTGCTTTAAGCAGCATTTCTTTCACTGACATTGAGTTTCTAATCCTCTCATGCACAACATTCCTCTCCTACCTCTGCTCCACACTCAGCCACAGCCCTCACAAAGTGCCCCCAGACCTCCTCAGTTCTTCTGTACTGGGCAGTTTGTGCATCTTCAACCAGTCTGGGTCTGCTCAAGTCCCTTGTAGTCCTGCCACATCCCCTGGCACTGTGTGCAGGTTCTGCCAGGCCAGGAACCCCTTTGAGCAGCACATCTGCCTCACTGTGAAGGTCTCTCTGGTGTTCTAAGGGGTCTGTTGGACACCACACCTGACAGGCAGCCCCAAATCCACTGGTAACAAGAACATGAAGCACTCCTCCAGGTTTAAACGCAGATTGGGTGCTACTACATGAAGAAACTACAGCTCCTGCAAGTGAGGAACAGCCCAGCCTCCACAACCAAGCAGCCCCAGCCACGAGTGATCAGGACAAGGGGACAAGAAGCCCACAGGGATGAGCCCTGGCACAGGGCCATACATACACAGTGATCTCCATGCTGGTGCACTCAGGGCCTTTCCCCCGGGATGCCTGCAGGAGCCAACGGAGCAGCACAGTGTCTTCTGGCACGTGGAAGTGGAAGAGCTTGGCGTTCCCATACCAGCTGTAGAAGGACAGCTTCTGTGCACTCTGAGAGAAGTACTCGGAGACATACAGGGAGTCTGGAAGGGACAGAGCACAGCAGTTGGTGGGGGCCTGCTGGGGACAGCCTGCAGGGCTTTATCCACCCACAGAAGCACACAGGAGGCTTAATGTTTCTTGGAAAGGCACACTTTGTGTCCCTGTTCTCTCATTCCAGTCCCATTAGATATGTGGTGATCCATGCACTTCCAGCCAGAACCACCCACACTCCTGCTATAAAACCATCACCCTGAACCTGAGAGCACAAACAGATGCCTAAACTACACTCTGAGAAACATGCCCTGAAGATGAGAGATCACCAGAGAGACACTGAGGAGGAGGAAAAGGTCAGGAGGAAAGGTTGATGGCAGAAGGAAAGGTGATGGAATAAGCAGCAGGAAGCCCTGGGGCACAGTGCAGAGCAGATGGATATAGGCAGCACAGGGGTGCCCTGTGCCCCAGCAGCAGCTTATGGTGCCAAGAGGCAAGAGCTGTGCCCTTGTCTTCTGCTGAGCACATGGGCTGATGTTTTCCATGGGCATAGAGTGAAAGGACAGGGGAGGGGTGGTTTTAAACTAAAGGAGGGGAGATCTAGATTGGCTGTTAGGAGGCAATTTTTCCCTGTGAGGTTGGGGAGGCACAGGTTGCCCGGAGAAGCTGTGGCTGCCCCTGGATCCCTGGAAGTCTCCAAGGCCAGGTTGGACAGGGCTTGGAGCAACCTGGGATAGTGGAAGGTGTTCCTGCCCATGAGATGATCATTAAAGGTCCTTCCAACCCAAAGCATCCTGTGGTTATCAATTTACCCAGCTCAGGACACAGGTACTGTCTTCCTGTGACACACAACACTATGAAAATTCATGTGCTGTAAATGTAACTCTGCTTTCAGACATACCTTCCAAAGTCTAAAGATTTTTCTACTGGAAGGAAGGCTGCTGGGATAGCATGAATAGCCCCAGGGTAGGCATGCAAGAGGACAACAGCTACTCAGCCTAAGTACCATCAGGACTAACTAGATCCTCCATCCCTCTGCCCAGCTGTACCCTCAGCAAAATTATACATTAACCAAACCAGCCAGACTGCAACTCAGGGCTGGAAAAGAAGCATCACACCAGAGCTGAGAAAGGGATAAAACTGCACAGACACAGCAGAGCCAAGGCCATGCTGCCCATCCAAAACCAAGGTTCATAACACCCAGCAAGGGGGTAGAAGGTTATGGCTTCACATGTCTCCAGAGTGCTTCCAGATGCTCCTTTCCTACTTTGGAACCCTCAGAATGGGGAGAAACTGTGGCACCTTTCAGAGGCAGATTTCTGATTTCTATCATAGAATAGCAGCAAGGGTGAGTTAACTTGCCTTCCTCCAATGCTGCCCAGGGTCATGCTGGAAATACAGAGGACCTGAACGTTTAAGAAAGACAGCAAAGAAAGAGGAAAACAATCCTCGGGCAGGACCAGATCCTTGGGACGTACTTCCTGCCGGGAGGAATCTAATCCCAGCAGGAACTCCGATTCATGCCCCAAAGGAAGACGCTCACAGCCTGCACCCCCGGCACTGCAAGGAGACAGGAACGGTAATCATGGGTTTAACTCCTTGGCAAATTACCAAGCCAAAATTACCTGCGGGCATCCTGCAAGGCCAGCAGCGAAAGGAGGAAACAGGAAAGCCAGAAATACCGGCCACACCAGGCAGCTGGAGGATTTGCTCCTGGAGGAAGAGCACGGCTGCCTGACCTTGCTGCAGGGGCTGCCCCAGCCACGCACCCACCGGGGCCAGCCAAGGGAGCAGAGCTTGCAGCACCTTCCTGCACGGAATCAGGAAAGGCCATGGGCAAAGGTGAGCCCTGAGCAGGACAGCCAGGAGGCCACAGACTGTGGGCAGAGCTGTCCCACTGTGGTCCCCATGCCGGGGTCACACTGCTCTCCAGGCCAGCAAGGAGCAGGCACCACAAAAGGGGCTTTTCAAGCCAATGCTCCCTGGCTGAAAGGGCAGTGCAGTGCGTGGGTACTGTGGACAAGAGCTGGCTGCGATCCCTGCAAGCCTGGGGACATTTCCCACACAGGGGCTATGGAAGGAAGCAGGCTTTCATCAGTGGTGTCCATAACCCCAGCACACTCCACATGTGCTTGGCACACTCATTTCTGCAGTTCCTGGAGACGTCTGGGCACAGGATGAGGGTGTGCAGGGGCACAAAGCGTGATTAGAGCTGGGAGAGCCCTGGCTCTGCTCAACGCAACAGGTCCCATCAGACAACCTAAAATCTGCCCCAACGCACGCTGCTCCAACCCTACCAGCTGTCAGCCACTGTCACCACCCACCCTGCATGTCCTCATGAAGCCAAAGCTTGCTTTGTGTGGTTTTGGGGCAGGAGAGGTCAGGCAGACTGCAAAATTAAAAACTCCAGCAATCAGCAGTGCTCTTTATTAAGGACTGGTCAATCATATGGAGCGAGCTCAAGAGCATTACCAGGTCAGAGCAGGCAGACCTGCCCTGCCCATGCACTGCCTGCCACCAGGTGAGCACCAGCTGGGGCTGTGGACAAAGTCCGCTGACAAACAGCTTCTTGTGGTGACAAGGGCTGAGCCTCTGCTCACAGGCTGTGCTGGGCACCCAGAGCTGCCAGAGCACTCCCAGAGCACCCTCCGCCCGGCCTGACAAGGAAATACCACAGATAAACGGAACATCAGCACAGAAAAGCCTGAAAGACAGGTCACTGCAGCCGAGGCGTGTGCGCTGGCAGCCAATTTGCATCAGGAGAGAGTTCTCTGGGAGTTGTTGCGCTCCGTTTGTGTCCACCCCCATCTATTCAATCTGCTCGGCACCAGCACGGCAACACCTGGAAAGTCCCACTTGACTGTCCCATGATGTACAGCAAGCTTTCAACTGAGCGAGAGACTCATCCAGTGGATGCTGTTTCCATCCTCTCCCATACAGATTTCGCATAAACAGATTTCAAACGTATTATGCAAAAAACAAAAGTGTTTCAAGAGGAGAAACAGAACGCGGTAGAATCCCTGATGCAAGGAGGAGATACATTATTTCAATTTCAGAGTAAAGAGTCACCTGCTACAGCTTGGGTTTGTTTGTCCACAGATGATCTCATGGCAGTTTTAGGAAATAATGCCTTGACTGCGGCTTTCACAGGGCTTCCCATCAAAGGGATGAAGCCCTCATTTCAAAGCAGACGCTGTCAAAAGCTACAGAGTTGATGCTGAGCCTGGCTCAAGAACAGACTGGGCTATGTTGCACGATGTCTTCCCATTTACACAGTAACAGAAATCCCGTTCCTTTATCCCGGCTCAAAAATCCACCTACTAATGTTGCAGAGCAAGGACTCCTCGCATCCCCGGGGAGGAGCGGATCTTTCCCAGCGCCCAAACGTAACGCTGAGGAGTCATTCCCTACGGAGGCATTCCCACAGCCGGCGGGACGGCGCCGGGACAAAGCCAGCACCACACCTGAGGCGCAGGGGAGCTCTCCAGGGCTGGGAACCCAGCGAGCAGGATGCCAGAGCAGGGTGGGCCTGGAGCACGGGGCCATCTCACCCGCGGCTCCCCGAGAGCCTCACGCTCTGCGGACTGTGAGGAAGCAATAACCATCATCAACAGGACAACCACGGGCAGAACGAACCGACCTCGGCGATGGGGTGAGCAGGTGAACAACCTCACCTCCCCAAACTTCTCCACCGCCACAGCAGCTCCGAAGGGGGAGCGCAATCCCCGCGGGACCCCAGACCTCCAGCACCCTCCGCTCTGCGAAAAGCCCAGCTCCCATCCATCCGCCTGCATGCACTGGAAGTAAAGTAACCCGAAAACAAGGCGAACCCAAGGAAAACAACCGCTCCAAACACAGCAGAACCCTCCTGGACCGGCCTGACCTCCCGCTGCTCTGCAGGGCCGGCACAAGCGCTGCTCCCCGGGGATGCTCAGGAGTCCCCGACTCCCTCGGGAAAGCACCAAGCCACCCCAAAGTCACCGCAGATCCACCCCGGCGGCAGCTGCGGGACCCGAGGCAGCTCCCGGCGCTCCCTGCAGCATCACCCCGCCGCTTTCCCACCGCCGCCTCTGCCCCCCGGGATCCCTCCGGCCGCCCCCCGCCGCCCCCCGGCCCCGCCGATCGCCCCTCTCCCGCCCCGCCGGCACTCACCGGGGCCGGTGCGGTTGCCGCGGCCGGCGGGCAGCGCCAGGAGCTGCAGCAGGAGCAGCAGCAGCCGCGGCAGGGGCGGCCCGGCTGCCCCGGCCATGGCCGCCCGCCGCTGCCCCGGCCCCGCCGCCCGCCCGTCCCGCAGCGCGCCGCCGCCGCCGCCGCCGCTTCCGCCGCCCGCCCCGCCCCGGCCCGGCCCCGCCGGACCCGCCCCCCGCCGCACCGGGAGGGACGAGCCGGGAGGGACGAGCCGGGATGGATGAGCCGGGATGCCCGAGCCGGGATGCCCGCAGCTCCCACCGGAGCGCACCGCCCCGCTCCATCGGGGGAGCCCCCGGGATGCGGCCCGTGACTCGGAGCATCCCCGCCACGACGGAGAGAGCCCTGGGGTGGTGCCGGTGCTGCTCCCGGGTTTGTTTCTCAGCCCCGCGAAGGCCGAGGAAGGGGGTAATTTGAGATCAGTTTAGGCTGAAATGACAAATATTCACATGCCTCGGTCATAACCGGACAGCACACCGTGCCCTCGCTCAGACGGGAAATCACTGCCGAGGCTCAACCCTTCAATCTATGCGTGATTTAATGCTCGTTCCTGGAAAGTCTGATTGCCTTCTCTGCCCTCACTTATCTGCCATGTTCATAGGACTTCACGGGAGATGTGGCTTTCACAGGCATGGTCAACTCATTCTCTGATTTTCGTTGATTTCAAAAGAGTCAAGCATCTTCCCTTTTACATGCTTTTCCTTGGGATACCTTCTGATGTGTTCCCCAGCAGAACACAGCCTGTTGCTCCTTGCTCAGGCAAAAACCCCACCACTTCCTTACCGGTAGGCTTAGTTGGGGACTTCAGACCTGTTTCAACCACAAGCTCCCTGGAGATGAACTTTCTACTTCTGGAGCTCAAAATCTTTGCTTCTTGCTCTCACAAGATATTACTCTTTGCAATGAGTTCCTGGGACACGCGAAGGAAGTCCCCGGGGGAAGTGCCAGTCATTTTCTAGGAGCTCTGACAGCATCAAAAATCCCAGTCATTGCTCAAAGCTGGCAATGTCCTCATCTGATTTTGGAGAAGACTTCCCTGAAGTCAGCCCAGAAGCCTGAGCACATAAAGCATGGGACGGGAAAGGACTGCTCTGCTATTTCCCAGCTTCAGTTTGTTCACTGCTTGTTCATTTCCATTTGTCCCTGTGTAATACTATCCTTGAATTTCCAGAGTTCTCCTTCTAAGAGGAAAACAAATAAACCCTTCTGTTCCCATTCTACATTGATTTAGCCTTCAACTCCACTTTTAAAAATATCAGCTCATCTCCAATCCGTCCTTATGAATTACTTTCTTGTAATGCTGTTTCTAGTTACAGTTCTTTTCCTCTTAAAAGAGAAAAAACTGACATTCAAAGTCAAAGATCTGAGCATAAATCAAGCTTATCTAACATAATTCAGAGTCAGATCCAGAATGTGTTACAGTACCAGTTTTTCACAGCTTGGGTCCCTTAGAGTTGCTTGTTCCCAAGAAAAGCATTCCAGTGTTCACTGTGTGAATGGATGCTGTAGGACATGCCACCTCCAGGCTGACAGCTGCTCCAGACACATGGGGACATGAAAATGTTGTCATTGGCTTAGTGACTGTCTAGGCTGCTCCTTTCCCCTTTGGCTAAGCAGCCCTGCAGCCTCAGAAGGGGTGAGTTTGGGCCAGAAACGGTCTCCTTTGTGCTGCAGAGCTGGAGCTGCGGCTGAAGCTGGAGCTGGAGAAGCTGAAGCTTCCTCCACTTGCACAGGCAGTGCTGCAGGTGGATCACAAAGACCTGCAGCCAGGCAGAACATCCAGCTGCAGTGACATCTGCCTCATCCTGTGGTGACAACAAAAACCCTCAAGGTTTAGAAAACCACATATGAGGTTCTGTCTATGCTGAAGCCTGAGGGACCACGGCCGTGCTGGGGCCAGGGTTTCTGTCTGACTCAGGGACACTCTGAATGTGGTGTCGGTGTCCCTGTGATGGTTAGGGCTGACCATTTCTGCTTCTTGTTGTTTGATCCATGAGTCCTGAAGGCAGCCCTTCATCAGGAAGTCAGACAAAAGAGGAAGATCCTGTCCTGAAGAGAGTATTTCCTGCAGTGTTTCAAGCAGACCTGTGGAGAAAGCTGGATTAGAAACTGAAAGTATCCCTCTTTGAGGCAACGACCTGGAAAAATAAATAATGGTGGCCTGTCCAAATTGGATTTATGGAGCTTTAACAATGCTGACCCATGAATTTTGATAAATATATTTCTACTATTAATAAAGGCACTCAGCTGCTCAACCATTGAGGGAGGTATAAAAGCTTTCTGGATGAGCAGCTGCAATGCACATTTTGCTGTATTGCTTTCCATAAATCCATAGCTGGGATCCTCTTGGCCATGTGCAAAGGTCTCTGGAGAGCACAGAGCTGGCACAGTCTGCTCCCCTATTTCTGTTTGATCCCAGTGCAAAGAGAAAAAAAGCGGTACTGGCTGGAAAACTCTCTGTTTTAACTATCTCCAGCTAGATCCTCATTGAATGGTATCCACCCTGCAACTTGACTTGAAGTCACTGTGACAGGGAAAGGAAGAGTATAAGGAAGAACTGTGTCCCTGGATTAAGGACCAAAAATCTGCTGTTAGATTTGCACAGTTTTAGCTTTCGACAGAAAAGTCAGATGATGCTCCATCACTGCAGGAGACTGGTGAAAGGGTATTTGATGTACTCTGTGGAACTTGGCTATGTGCAGCTCTCAGCGTTACTCACAAATGGAAAAATAGAAGGTCAATCCTTTCAGGGTAGATAAAGAAGGTGACCTGGATAGGGAAATATGATCTGAAACAGAGGAGGATGAACTTACACTGGCTATTATAGCTCAGGAAAAAGATGCTGGAGTCCTCACTGATGGTTCACCAAAATTGTAGCCTTGATGTGCAGCAAGGAAAAAAAAAGCCAACAAAATGTGGTGATGTCATCAGGAAGGGCTTGAGATTACAAAATAAGAAAGAGGGCATCTCCTTCCTGTTGTATAACAGCTTGGTGCACCCACATCTGTGCAGGTCTGGCCTCTGATCGTAGAATCCTAGAACCATGGAATGATTTGGGTTGGAAGGGACTTTTAAAGGTCATCTAGTTCATCACCTCTGCCACGGGCAGGGATGTCTTCCACTAGATCAGGTTGCTCAGAGCCCCATCCAACCTGGTCTTGAGAGTTTCCGGAGACGGGGCAGCCACAGCCTCTCTGAGTAACTTGTACCACCACCATCACTGTGAAAAACTCCTTCCTTATGTCTAAACTGAACCAAACCTCTTTTAGTTTAAAACCATCACCCATTGTCCTATTGCAACAGCACACCTTAGGATATAAGAACATAGTAGACTTAGAGCCCTGAGCAGAGCAACTGAGATCAAGGGATGGGGTAGCTGCAGTGTGAGGGGGTCCTGGGGAGGCTGGGATTTTTCTCTGGAGAAGGGGAATCAAAAAATAATGATTTTGCCAGCCCTACAAAATGATAAAGAGAACATGGACCTGGTGTACATCAGGTGCTGCATGATGAGAGTTAGAGGACATTGATCAGTCTGGTAGATTGGTTCAAAATGGATGAAAAGGACTTTATATGGAGCAGGTGGGAGAATGAACTTCTGGAACTCACTGCCACAGGAGGTTGTGGAAACAAATAGGATCAGCAGGTTTATAAAAGGTAGAGCAAATTCATGAGCAGCAGCAGGTCAACAGACAGATGCTGAAGGCAACAGGCAGGAATGTACCCTCTGGAATTGCTGTTCCTGCTTGTGTGGGAGCTGGAGGAGCACGACCAAAGCTGTGCCCTCCCCAGATGGCATCTCAGGCTGCTGAAAAATACAGAAAAGCTACACTGAGAGAGAGGAAGCACTGATGTTACCAGCAGAGCATTGCCTATGATCTCAGCCCTAAGCAAATTCAAATCTTCCCAGGTGGTTACTCTGTGGTAGGAAGACAGGGCAACCAGCAGGAAGAAAATTTTTGCATTGCTATTCAATTTCCATCTTTGTTGTGAAAATCTAATCAATGCTTATTTTCTGTCTTCTACCACTTTTCCTTTTTCCACTGGCAAAACAGGCAGTGGAGGAGGTGGGAGGATCCTAAAAAGTTTTAATTAAAGTATATTTCAATCATTCCTTATTTTCAGACTGCTTGCCTGAAGAAAGAAAAAAGCCCCTTTACTTCAAAAACTGATTGAAGCCACTTCCAAACATCAATATCTGTGGGAAAAGGGGGAGGGGGATGGGGGTCACAGAAACAAGACCATTGTGTCTCTTATCATTAGCAGGGTAAAAGGAGGAAACCAAGGAACTACAAACCAGTTGGCTTCAAGTGAAAAAAACCCCAAACAGTGGGACATTTAATCGAAGAAAGAGATGAGTAATAATCATGGCCATTGCCAAGAACAAATCATTTCAGATGAGTCTGTTTTCCTTCTGTGACAGATTCCAGTTCTTCGTTTACCATTATTATTCACTGTTCTGTCATCAATAACTTGTGTTGTAGTGGAGAATGTCCTTATCAAGTTCTCAGATGGTCCTGAACTGGAGGGGCTGCAAGCACTGGCTTAAAATTCAAAAGGATCCAGACAAATCAGAGAGATCAGATCAGCAGAGAAAATCTGGCATTTAGGAAAGAGTGGCTGTCCAGACACAGCAAGCAAGCAGAAGACCTATTGGCTGCACCACTCACGGGTTACACTATTGCATATTGAATTCCAATATGGGATGTATAAACAAGAACGGTTTGTGAAACACATGATGCTTTCCCTCCTCATTCCAGCAAGAGGATCTCTCAACTGGTCTCCTAAGATCAGCTTCCAGTGGGGAATTAATTCTCTATCTTCCCACTGCTTTTTTTCTAGATCAAAATACAGCAGAGAAGCAGTGGGAAGATAGAAAACTCATGGAAAATTCCTGTTAAACTGCCTTAGGATGCTTGACCTCCTCCAGAAGTACGTATTCCTGTGTCCCTTTCCAGGACACACTCTCTACAGCCACGATAATCCAACATAATAAGATTAGGATCCAAGCTGCCTGGACAATGCTGTTTGCAACCCCACAGGAGACTGGTGAAAGTGTTGTGATCAGGCAAGTCATAACCACAAAGCTCATTTCCTGGTGTCATTTTAGCTCCTCTTTCAATAAAAATGAGCTCTGAGATGCCACGTGCCTTGGTGACATCATAGAACAGAACACTGTGCTTTTCTGGGGGTATCTTTGAACCCCAGGTGCTTTGTCCATCAAGAATAAATGAGAGCTGAGAAAGGCCTCCAGAAAGTGGAGAGATCCAAACAGGAATGACCTGGAGATATTCATCTTCTTTCTTATGCTGAAGCTGCCTGGTGTGAATCTGTCTCCTTCGTGCTGCCATGGCCTCGATTAGGGGGCTTTGTCCCCAAAGTCCACCTCTTCAATGTCACCTGGGGCTGTTTCAGGCTGCTGCTGCTGTGGCAATGCAGAAGTTGCCTACAACTCTCCCCTCAGCGCTGGAGCTGCAGCAATGCCAGCTGCAAAACCAGCCTGGGCCAGCACTGGGGCAAATATTCACAGAATCACAGACCATGTTGAGTTGGAAGAGACCCACAAGGATCATGGAGTCCAACTTCTGGCCCTGAACAGGACCATCCCCGAGGTGATCTGCCCTGTTCCAGAGCATGGCTGCTGCAGTGCCAACAGGTCCTGAGGCAGCTGGGCAGGGATGCCAGCTCGGGGAGAGCCAAGCTGGGGGCAGCTTGTCTGTCCCATGGGGCAAGGCTGTGTCTCAGACACACGAAGCCATGGCCACCAAGGGATGCCCAGTGAAGGGAGCCCCTGAGCTGTGAGCCAGGAGGCACGGGGGGCTTGGGGCTGGGACACTCAGCACTGGGCAGAGGCCGATGAGGAGGGTCCTGCACTCTCTCCGAGCTGACACCAGTGCCCCCAGTGCCCTCGGGATGTGGGGCTGGCTGGGAGTTTCTCCCAGCCCTCGCACCCTCTGCCTGGCCCCGATAAAGCACCACGGCTTGAGGTCCCCCTCTTGTGGCAGCAGGGACAAACGGCTGCGACAACACGAGCTCAGCGGTCCTTCGGCCAGGCAGAACCGCAGGGAAGTGCTGCAGGGGCAGGACACTGTCCACTGCCACCCGACGTGTCCTGCCTGAGGTCACAGCACGGCTTGGGAGCAGAAGCCAAATAGGGGACAACTTTCACCCTTCACACACAAGTTGTCCCTACATTGCTCTTACACCTTGAGTCATGCAGCCACCACGCTCAGGGTCCTTGGTTGCTGGGTTTGGAGGAGCCCAAGTCTGTGCTGGATTTGATGCTGGCTCTGCCCAGTGCTTTCCACACCAGTTCACACCTCCTTGCACACCTGTGTGCCCCGAGCCCCCACCATACCCTGGTTCTCCCCAAAATCCCCAGGGAGTTGTGCCCACAGCTCTGTCTGGGTGAAATTGGCTGGAACCTGCTCCACACCAAGGGAGGTCAACTCGGCCAGGGATGCCCTGACTGGCTTTCTCCTCCCTTCCCCACAGTGCCCGGGGACAGGGGGCAGGTAGGATCACAATGCCTGTGGTGTTCTGCAGGAGAAACCCGAGAGTCTGGAGGGCCTCCTTCTCTCTTCGGAGTTACTGGAGTCTCTCGTGTCTCTGTGCATTCACTGACAGTGCCCGGAGGCCATGGGACTAGGGGAGAGTCCATCCTTGCCCATGCCAGGGGTCAAAGGGGCCCGTGGCAACCTTGGCTGGCTCTGTGAGCTACCCTGGGGCTACCTCGGACCTTCCCCCCCCCTCCCCAAGGACCTCCCAGCCCTTATTCAGCAGCTGGCAGGTTGTAGCCTCCCGGGACTATCTGTTGCCCAGTCTCCCACCACACCCACCGCTGGAGGAGAGCCCATACTTTCCTTTATCACTCCCCACCACGGCCACCCTGCTGCAGGCTGTGATAAGGGCTGGGGGGTGCAGACACCAGCACAACTCCTGGGCTCCTTTTCATGCCCTGACACCCCCCACACTGCTGGATCTGGAGCTGAGCCCATCTGCTCCCCTCGCAGCTCCCCAGGACTCCTCCACTGTGACTCCCCAGCAATTTGGGCATTAAGTGGAGCCAGAAGTCTCACACTGCTGCACGGCCCCGTGTGCTGGGTGTGCAAATAAAGATGTCCTGGCACAGGGAGGTCCTCAGGGTGTCCTCACTGTGCCACCGGGCAGAGGGTCACAGGTGCTGGGAGCCCCTGTATTCCAGTGTCTCCTGCAAGCATTTCCAGGAGGATATGCGCTCCGACACTTTGTTCTGAACGAGAGGTGCATGGGGCTGGTGGCAAGAGGGGATCCCAGCGTGGAATTCTGGTGAGACAACCCGGGGCTGCAGGGAGCCCCAGATCTTCCATGAGTCTTTCCCCTCCGCTGGTGCTCAGAAATGCTCTTCTTGCTCCCAAGAGCCCCACAGCAGCAGAGCAGTGTCTGCCTGCCAAATACACCCCACAAATCCTCCTCTCAGAGACAGCAAAACCAGAACCCTTTTCCTGCATGCACCCACCTGGCAGGGGGAACACCCAGTTCAGACCCCCAGAGCACATCCCTCCCGCTCCCTTCCCGCAGGCAGCACACAGAGCAGGACACCAGAGCTGGAGCACAAATGCAAGAGATTTTATTTCAGAACATTTGACTGCTCGCTGTCAGACGGCTGGTGGTGTGTTGGGTCCAGCTCGAGCCACGGTACACGATTTAACGGTACTTAGCAGTCAGCACGGTGCCCACAGCACACAGGAACTTGTCCAGGGAAGCGTGCACCTCTGGGGTCAGGAGAGCGGGGTTGTGGCAGGCCACCACCACCAGGAAGCACTGGCCCAGCAGCTGAAAGGCAAAAGGATGTGGTGAGCAAGGGGATGAGGCAAGGGGGTGGCCAAGGGATGTAGGAGGGCAGCTGGGCTGGTCAGCCCTTCCCAGACACTCACTTTGAAGTTGACGGGATCCACGCGGAGTTTTTGGGCGTGGAGGTCGCTGAGCTTGGAGAGGGCACCAGCAATGTCATCGATGTTGTTGGCAGCTTCGACCAGGGCAGCCGCCACCTTCTTGCCGTGACCCTTGACCTGAGCAGAGCCCTTGCCCAGGTCGAAGTGGGGGAAGTAGGTTTTGGTCGCGGGGTGGGCGGCGAACATCCTGGAGAAGAGAGGGGTTCAGGGGCAGGTGAGACAGGGACAGGGTTGCATAGGACACACAGTTGCGGATGGGGAGAAGAGGGGAAAGATGGGAGGGACTCGGGGCCGGAGCAGAGAGAGGGTCACACCGGGGATGGACACGTACCTCTCCAGGGTCTCGGCGCCGAAGGCCTCGGCCTGGCCGCCGATTTTGGCGAAAACGGCCTTGACGTTGCTCTTGTCGTTGGCGGACAGCACCATGATGTCACCCTTGCCTTGGCAACCCCAGCACGGGTGTCCCCTCCTGTCGCTGCCGCACTTATATGCGGTGCCGGGGCTCCGCCCGCCCTGCCCGCCCCGGCCCTGCCCGGCCCCTCTGGGGGTGCTGGAGCCCTGCCCGGCCCCTCTCGGGGTGCTGGAGCCCGGCCAGGCAGGGCCACCGCCCGTCCTCCTCCCCGCCCGCTCCGCCCGGGCACCGCCGGCGGCACCTCCACCGGGGCTAGGGTCGGGGCTTGGCTCAGCGCAGCGAGCTGGTCTCTGCACAAGCTGACATGGCAGCAGGGCTAGGCTTAGGCGTAGGCTCGGGGTTAGGGTGAGGTTGAGGTTTAGGTGTAGTGCCTGGGCTGTCGTGGGCTGTCGTTAGGGTCTGCACTGGCATGGGCAGAGGAACCGGTGTGTGACCCCTCCTGGCGTGGGGAGGGACACTGGCTGGGTATCCCTGGCACCGCTGGCACGGGTTCTGGCAGGTGTTGGGATAGCAGCGTGGGGCAGTCTGTGCCCCACACCCACACACAGCCCCGTGGGCACCTGCGTGTACCGACTGGCCATCCAACAGCCTGCACACACCCCGGAGCTGACCCGGTACACACACTGCCGGCTGACACCCACACATCCCTGCTGTCCCCATACATCCCGTGCCATCCCACACACCCCCTGTGCACAGCTGCCCCATGTGCTCCCTACTCTCGCTCCTCAGGGATACACCAGTGCACCCCACACCAGTGCATCCCACACCAGTGTATCCTTCAGCAGTGCATCTCACACCAGTGCACCCCACAGTGTGTGCCCTCTTCAGTCCCTGCTCCTTGAACCACAGTCACATCCCTTTGCTAACAGACCCCGGAGCTTGCCTGCCTCAGCCTCCCTCTCCTGCATAGTCTGTGCTGGCCCTGATGCTCTGGGGCACTGGGGGACCCTGAATTCTGGGCAGGGAGGACACTTGGCAGAGCCATGGGATCAGCACTGGGAACTGCTGCAAGGGCGTTTGGAAGATACCAATGGACCACAGTGGTCTGTGGTGAGCCCTGTGTACCCCAAATGATGAAGGTGAGGGATGTAACAAGGGCAAGGCAGATGAGGATGGTGAGGGAGGTGAGGGTGAGGGGGCTTGCAGAGCTTCTAGCAGGTTCAGGAGGTGGCACAGGCCAGCAGGTGACAGCTCACACCGTGTTTCCCCCATGGCTGAGGTTCTTATCATTTGTGTTTCGGGGAGATTAGCTTGGTCTGGCACCACTTCAGAGTGGGGAGGGAGGGCTGGGGGGGCTGATCTTCTGGCAATCAGCAGTGGGGCAGTGTCTGCTGTGTGTTTGTGCATGGGGGGAGCTGCCAAGGCAGCAGAGCCCTTCAGACTGGTGGCACAAAAATAAATGGGTGTCAATGCACATGAGCACACCGGGATGTGCACTGGGATGTGTCTGAGGATGGAGGACAAGTGCTGTGGGTTCACCTGTAGGAGCAGGGGCTGCCGTGGTCAGGGACTGCTAGCCCTGTTTGTGAGCAGGCAGGGTCCCTGCATGTCCCCACCTGCCTTCTGACAGCACCTGGACACTCAGGCACTGCTCTCCTGCAGGACCTCATCTCCTCCCTCTGGTGTCACAGCATGGAGCAAACCCAGGGCTGATTTAGTATCTCACAGCCCATCACGTGTGATCAATGATCAGGCTCAAAAGCCCTGAAACCAGTATCCCTGTCCTGGACTGCAGCTTTGCCCATCCCATTCCTATCCTGCCCAGGTCCCAGGAGAAGAGCAGACACCTGGGCCAGGTGTGGGGGCTCTTCCCTGGCAGTTGACTCGGATTTGTGGCTCAGGAGGTTGAGTTCAAGAACAGTCTTTGTGCTCAGTGGTCTGTGGTGGACTTTTTTCACTCCATGAATTCTCTGATTGCTTCTGGAGCTCATGCAAGCACTTAGCTCCTGCATCATCCCTAATAAACTCCTAAAAAGCCATCTTGATAGATGGAGACAGGCAGGATTTATCTTACACCCCCATCACCCCCCCAGGAATCCTTCAAGGAGATGCAAGGATCCCATTTGCCTGGGCACAGCCTCCACTCTGCTCCCTGGAGGGATGCGGGCACAGCTCCATTCCTTGGGCCCTGCTATCAGCTGCATCCCATGCTGGGGACAGGGTGGGAGCAGCCAGGGTCCTTGGGGACACCCAGGGAGCCCAGGGCTGGCGCTGCCCCTCGCGTACCACATCTGGCACACCGGCAGCCCCCTCCGTCCGTCCTTCCCTCCGGCAGGATCACCGCCGCACTCCCGCCCACCGCAGCCCCCAGCCCCGGCACACACGGACGCGTTGCTGCAGCAAGAGTCTTTTTTATTGATGGTTCACAGGCACGGCTGACAGCTCATCTGTACTTCTCAGCCAGCACGGCGGCCACGGCCGACATGAACTTGTCGACGGCGGAGTGCATCTCGGGGGTGTACTCCTTCCCCAGGCGCACGGCCAGAGCCACCTGCAAGCACTGCGCCAGCAGCTGCAAGGCAAAACGGGGCTTAGCACCGCCGCTGAGCCCCCACGTATCCCGGTCCCTGTCTCATATCCCCTGTGCCCTATTCCCTGTCCCGTGCTCCCCTTCCTGATCCCCCTCCCCCATCCCGTCCTCCATCCCCCGCCCTCCATCCTGATCCCTGTCCCCCATCCCGTGTTCTCCAGTCTCCATTCCCCATTCCCTGTCCCCCATTCCCCATCCCCTGCCCCCCATCCTGCTCTTTGTCCCCCATTCCCTGTTCCCCAGTCTCCATTCCCCATCCCCTGTCCCCTGTCCCTCATTCCCTGCTTCCAACCCGGTCCCTGTCCCCAAACCTCATCCCCATTCCCCATCCCTGTCCCCCGCTTGCCTTGAAGTTGACGGGGTCCACACGCAGGTTGTAGGCGTGCAGGTTGCTGAGCTCAGACAGGGCCTGGCTCAGGTTGTCCATGTTCTTGATGGCAGTGCCCAGGGCAGCCACCACTTTCTTGCCATGGCCACGGATCTGGTCAGAGCCTTGTGACAGGTCGAAGTGGGGGAAGTAGGTCTTGGTTGGGGGGTAGGCGGTGAACATCCTGGGGGGGGAGTGGGACAGTCAGTGGTGCTGACCCCAGCTGGACCCACCACACCAGCCCCTCCGTGGGGCTCCCACCCGCTCGTCCCCCTCGCCCATGGGGTCCCCAGATCTTCACCTCCATAGGGTCTCAGCTCCGACTTCCTCCTCGGCGCCACCTATTCTTCCCCAGACCTGCTGCATCAGCGTCTTGTCCTCGGCGGTCAGCATGGCGGCGGCTGGAAGGGCAGGCAGAAGTTGGTGGCAGCAGCACCGCGGGGACGCCTCTTATAGCCATGAGCACCTCCACCCAGCCTTATCTTATCACACTGAGGGGCGAGGGGATGGCCGGGCCCTGGGAGCGGCACTGCCTCAGGGGGCCCAGCCCTAAAGAGGCCCCTGGGGGGCACAGCTGCCTGTCCTGCCCCACTGCACCAGCCCCACACCACAATGGGGCTGGGGGCAGCACCTCACCTCACCAGGCTGCTCCATGGACAGCAGCAGCCCTGGGCATGTCCCATGGGTGCCACAGCCTTGCCACCCTGGCTGGCATGTCCTCAAACCTCCTGCTGTGATCCGTCATTCCCCGTGGATGGGCTAGGGTCCTCCTTGGCTCTGAGGGTGTTGAGGTGGATCCTACAAGTGTCCCTGGTCCCCTCCAGACTTCAGCACATCCAGCCCCTCTCTGCCCCAAGAGCCCCATGGCCTCTGAGTAGGAGCCATAGACAAACCCTCCCAGAGAAACCCAGGACAAGCCCTCCCGGAGAAACCCAGACAGGGAACAACTTCCTCTTTGGGTTCATGCTCTTCCAAAGTCCATCCTGTGCTGCTTGTCAGTCCTGGACTCCTTCCCTTCTTCTCACCCCAGTGTGTGCTCCTGCCTCTCCCCAGAAGTGCTGGGACATTCCACAGGGCACACGGTGGTTGGTCATACAATAATAGAATTTTAGAATAATAGAATCATTAATGTTGGAAAAGGCATCAGGATCATTGAGTCCAAATATTCTCCCAGCACTGCCAAGGCCAACAGTAAACCAGGTCCCCAAGAGCCACATCTACACGTCTTCTAAATCCCTCCAGGGACAGTGACTCCACCACTGCCCTGGACAGCCTGTGGCAGTGCCTGGCAATCCTTTCAGTGAAGAAAGTTTTCCTAATGTCCAACCTAAGCCTCTCCTGGCACACCTTGAGACCATTTCCTCCGACTCTCAGATCCTTCTGTCAGCCTCTGTAGGCAGGAGTTGGTGCAAACATGGGGTTAGGCACACCCCAGCTGCTGACCTACCACCTAAGTCACAGATTTAAACCTTCAGGTTACCTGACACCCATGGATGCAGAATGCTTTACAAGCTGCTGTGGTGACATGTTTAAAGCCATTTGGTGGCCTGAGAGCTTCCACACCACCTTTCTCCCCCTTGCCCAAGCACAGTCCCTAAATTCCATGGATGAGACAAGGACTGCTGCTTGCAGTGCAGGCTCAGGCTGGCTATCACAGCATGCTGAAGGCTTTGCAGCCACCTTTTTGTGTCAGAAGTCTCAGAGACAAGAGCTGACATGGTGCTGTGCTTTAGATTTTTGGCCAAACTGGCCCTGGTGACACTCTGATGTTCGTGAATTTGTTGAGCAGCATTTGCACAGCATCAGGACTGTCTCTGCTCCTCACTCTGCCCCCACCCAGGGAATAGATTTTGGGGTGCTGGGAGAGGACACAGCCAGGCAGATAGGCCCAACTAACCAAAGAGGTATTTTATGCCACATAACAACATGCTCAGCAATAAAAGGGAAAAGAAGGGGTTTGAGGGAGTTTTAGGGGGATTATCCATTGTTTTTGCTCATGAAGTGGACAGACATCAGCCTACCCATGGGATGTGATGAGTGAGCACCTTTGCATCCCGTTTTGTTTTATTCCCTGTGCTTCCACTTATCCTTCACTAATTAAACAATTATTTCTGTTTGACCTCAACCCCCAGTTTTTCTTGCTTTTATTCTTCCTTTGCCTTTCACCTCACCCCATTGTGGGGGGAAGTGAGTGGGTGCAGTGGCTGCACACTGGGCTTGACCCACAGCATGAAGCACAGCAGATACCACACCCATACCCCATGGAGAGAGGCATGAGAGGACAGTGCCCTGCATTGCAATGCAGGTTTGGTTCCCAACAGGCTGGGATGGGTTTTGGATAGGTCAAGCAAAAAGCCTGTGTCCATTCAATGTCCTAGCAGGGTAAAAGACTCTTTCCTGGTCAGCCTGGAAACAGTCTGTGGTGGATATACCTTGGTGAGCAGCTGCAGTCACAGAGCTCCAGCCCGTTCTGGGCTTCTGCTCAATGGTGTGCTGTTCCCACTGAATGTTATGTTACTCCACTGAACTGGTGCATGAATTAGTACATGAGTTTATTAGTACATTAATTAGTACATGAAGTTATAAAGTTTAGTATTTCTCCCTCCATGTTGTGTAAACATTTCAGAGCATCCCTGCCTGAAAGGTCAGGTGTAGGTGGAACACACCAACAAGATGAAAACATAAGACCATAGCTCACATTTGAATTATTTATTGTTTTTTGCAGATGGCTGAGCCCTTGCAGTGGGGATTTGAAGAGCTGCCCAGGAATGGGTGATACCCCAGAGCCTGGCAGCAGGGCTGGGCTGTGGATGGGCCTCCCTCACTCTCTGTTGAGGCCATTTATCTGTACTTCTCAGTCAGGACAGAGGAAACACTGGACAGGAACTTGTCCCACGCAGCATGAACTTCTGGGGTGAAGTCACTGGGGTAGCGGGCAGCCACGGAGCACAGGATACAGTGGGAAAGCAGCTGTAAGGGAAAGCAACATGAAATCCATCATAATGAGCATCAGGTGTCAGTGTAGGGGTCTGCAATGGACCTCGGACCCAGCATGCTCTGGGATGACAACTATGTGTCCCAGTCAGGCAGTGCTGCTGCTTGAGATGGGAGTGAAGAAGCAGTGTTGTCTTTGGTACAGGGCAAAAGGCACTGCTTGATCCCCCTCCCTCCTCCATGTGTCCCTTCCTTCCTCAAGGGCAACAAAGTGGGAATGTTTAGAATTTATTAAGACTTTGTTCAAGACAGGTGACGTAGCTTGATGTGTGAGGGGGATTAATGAATTACAGCAAACACAGCAGAGATTTGAGTCTAACACAAACCCCGTGAGCCCCCCGAGTAGTTCTTTGCCTGCACTGGACCAGAAGTTCCATTAAAAGATCCAATGCCTGGTAAAAAATCCTGAGAGAAACAGGCTGTGCAGCACAGGCAGGGATCAAGCTGCCATTAGCCCACATGACCTGTGGTCTCCAATTTTGTAATGGCAGTTTCCACCCCTCCAAATCCCCGTGCCCACTGACCTTGAAGTTCACGGGGTCCACCCTGAGGATGTAGGCATGCAGCTCGCTGAGCTTGGCCAAAGCCCCTCGAATGTCATCAACGTGCTTCACAGCTTCCCCGATGGCATTCATGACCTTGGAGCCATGGCCACGGAGCTGAGGTGAGCCTTGGCTCAGATCGAAGTGAGGGAAGTAGGTTTTCGTCTGGGGGTAGCTGCTGAAAAGCCTGGAGGGAAAGATGACAATGAGGGTCAGCATTAGAAATGGCATGAGGTGGTAAAACCTCAGAGCAAGGGCAGTGTAAATCTGCTGCAGCACATGCAGAGTAGACAGCAGGCTAATCTGTATGTACTAGAGAAGAATTAAATGTTTAAAATAATTTAAAACTTAATGTAGTTTTGGATTTTGTTTTTAATAAATAAAAGCCCTAAATTGTCACCAAATTTGCTGTATTACATTATAACCAAGTTTCCAGGACCTTCAAACTAATGAACAAACCAGAATTTATATGAGTGGTACTCAGAGTCCTGAAAGGAGGATCACAATACTTTATACTGAGCTGTAAATAGCATTTAAGTCACTTTGAATAACATATGAATTTCTGAACATTTCCAGATCCTTGTGTGCCAGCTTGCTTAATTGGTATGAACTTTGGATTACTGTGTATGAACTTTGGATTACTTCATGCAGGGGGTCCAGTTGTCTTGTTCCCTAAGTTTTTTACTTACCAACTGGAACAATGAAACCTGAGCATCCAGTGAATTTAGTGAATAGCTATTGTCTTAATGCCTAAAAACTGTAAGAGAAAGTGCATCACTTGTACAATAAACCACTTTAAGTTCATCCCCTAACAGAGATAATGCTGTTTCAGGACACTGAGTATGAACGACTTTGAATTCCTGTCCAGTGCTCCTGGCTATGAATTCTTCTGAATTGCTATAAAGAGAAAAAACCCTATTAAATTGTTTAAAAAGTCATAGTTTACTGTGAGATTTTGAAGCATTCAGTAGCACAAATATAACTCCTGAAGATTACATACCAAACAGCACAACTCTCCATCAAGCCTCCCTGCTCCCAGCCTGCTCTCACTCACCCAAGTTCTACATGAGATGGATCCCAATAGCAAAGCCCAGGGAGAGACCATTTTTGGGGGAGTGCTGGGGCCTTACCTCTCCAGTGATTCTGCCCCAATGGCATCAGCTTGGGTGACCACCTTGGCCCAGATGGTGACCACAGCGGCTTTCTCGGCTTGGGTCAGCGTCATGGTGCAGGAGGTGCTGGCTCTGTCCCCTTGCAGTGACCGCTTGGAGCAGGTTTGGACTCACCCCCCTGGCAGCCCTGGTTATAAAGGGGAAGGGGAGAGTGGCCCTTGGTTGCTGTCCACACTCATTGGTCACTCCAGAGGCCCACCCATGCAGTGGGGACGCTTATCTCTCCAAGAAGCAATGGTCATTTTGGCGAGGGTCAGCACACTGTCCCCTTAGCTTGCTGGCCTTATCAGCTTCTTGCTTCTTAACACAACGGCTGTGTGGTCCAAAGAATTGTCTGGATAGGTATTGATACTTGAACAGAGAGATAATGCTGCAAAATTCCATTGATGAAGCATTGGGGTACATCTTCAAGCTGAGGAGTTTATGGACTTTGAGAATACTAAGGAGCTTAGAGAGGAATCTGCTTTTCCTGCCTTGGTTCACAGAAGTGAACGTAAGACTCTGGCCCTTTCTGGGCCGTGCCATACACTTCCAGTATATGTGGCTGCACCATGGTGCAATATTTCACATAAAATGCATTGTAGGTAGTGGTAGGGACAGGCTGGGAGATCTGTGGTGTAGTTCAGAGGGGAAATGAAATCTTGATTTTGTAAGAGTTAGCGGAGATTTCGCCATTTGCTTCAGGACTTCATTTTGCCAGCCTCTTACAAAGAATTAGGGACCCACTTTACCACTGCTGCTTATAACAGCACTGGTAGTAAGGATTCCTTTGGATACAGGAGCAGAGAGTTTGTGAAGTTGAGTACGGTGCTAGAAAAAAGTGTGTGTGTGAGAAAGCCCAGTCAGACTTCTTTTTTTCATCCTCAGACTGAACACCTTTGATTTCTAACAGTGAGATCTTACTGTTAATTGTCCCTTGTACAGTAGAACAGCCCTCAGCACCCCAGTCAGTGCTGACTGTGCTGTGCTATGTCCTGGACATGCACAGGAGCTCCAGGTCCCACAACAGATGGCTGGTACCATCAGGGCATAGGCACACTGGATGGGTGAAGGACCAAATAAGTAAAACAAAGACCAGCACAGATGTGTAATCACAGATAAATGGGCAAAGTGTCAAAGAAATACCCTACTAGAGATAGTGGCTGCAGAACCTGTGGGAATGAATATCCTGCCAGCACATAAAGCAGAGGTAAATCTGCTGTGCTGATAAACCACAGCAGCCTCAGACATCACCCCTGAAAGCTGGCAGCCATGCACAGAGCTCTGGCTGGTGCTGTCAGAGGGGTCAGATAGTGCTCTCTGCCCAAGTAGCCCTGCAGACTTGTGTGGAGAAGGTTGACGTATCTCAGCCAGACATGTCTGCATTTCACAGCTGCTACAGAGGGTGTTCCCCAGCCATGGTCATCCTGCTGAGGGGAAAGCCCTTGTGGGGATCTAATGATCCCAGGGTCATGCATGGGTTGGAGTATGCCCAGCCTACGGATACCTGTACCAAAGGTGTCACCCAGGAGTGTGCACTGGCCTTGGAGCCTCTCAGGAGCCACAGGGAGCTGTGCTGTGCTGCTGGGCAGCTGCTGGGTTTGAGGTGGCACTCACGTGTGCTGTGTGTATGGCAGGGAGAGCCCCCTGCTCTCCACTCTGATCCATACACTGCAAATAGACAGCACATTCCTGGGGCTGTGCCTCTGCCACTGCATCCTGGGCTCAGGTGGGAGTGAACCAGCAGTGGGGTCAGAACCCGGGATGGGGTCACACAGCAACTTCTGTATCCTCTGGTGTCCCCACTTTCCTGGGGCAAGTGGCACTTGCAGAAGGGCTCTGACCCACCCCTGCTACTCTGCACTAGGCTCTAATTTAAGTGTCTTTTCATGCCATCTGTCACACAAATTAGAATGAACCTTGGGCTTTCCCAAAGGGCAGGCACAAAGCACTTGGGGACTCTGGCTCTGCAAACCTGGCTGGGTTTGGTGATCTTGAATTATCATCCCCTCTGTGGAGGCCAACAGCTCCTCTGGGATTTAATTTCAGATTGCGTTCAGTGCCACAGCTCCTCCTCAGCCCTCCGGACCACGGGCTGGGTAATTTAGGAGGGGATACAAGAAGGGACTCACCTGAGACCCAAGGACAATTGTTTTACCATAGGGAATGTTATCAGAGGGCTCTTTGTATATCTCCCCTTTGAAAATGCACACACATCCCCTGAAAACCCAGAGCTCACTCGGTCTGGCTACACAGATGCAGAGCAGTGCGGTCTCCAATTCCAAGTGCCTCTGACAGTATGGGCAGAGCCAGGGCACAGGACAACACGATATTCCGTTTATACAACTGAAATGGATGGCAGTACCAAGAGAGGCTGTATTCATCAACCCTTGCTACACACATTTCCAAAAGTTGCAGTTTGCCTTTGGAGATTTACTTTGAAAATTTAGATGCTGTTGTGAAATATCCATTTACATAGTGTTTTTGTCTGCTCCCTAAAGTGCTGCCTCTTACACGATGTGCTGCATGGCTGTGCTCCAAGCTCTCCTCAGTGAGAGTGCTTTTAATCAGGGGTTACTCAACCAAGCTGTGACCCAGATAAACACATGGATAAGGCACAGACCATCAGGACTCCTTCCTATTTTGTGTAACCTGAGCATCAGTCCTCTGTCACTGCAGGATTAAGGTTTGTGTGCACACAGAGTGATGTCTGCACAGGAGCATTTATCATCACTGAAATCATTATGGAATTTGAATTCCTTTTCTGAGAGTTACTCCTGCACTATCACAAAAGCCCGAGCAGCCAAAAGGTGACAGTGGTTTGACAGGAGGTGCTCATTGCTCATCCAGGACCAGGGCAGTGCTGGCAATGGTTGTGAGAATTCCTCAGGAACATGTCTGGTTGGAGAAGCCTGATCCTCAACACGACATGAAATGGAAAATGACTGTCTCTGGCTTTGCATGGACCTCTCAGCCAAATTCTTCATCCCTCTGCTCCAGCTGCCCACTGGGTAGTGACACAGGGGGTCCTGGCCTCAGGAATTCAAAAAGCTAGACAACATGATTGCTGCTGTTCCTCTGTCACAGGGCCAGTAGTGAAGATATGGCCACTGGGAATCCCCACCAGACCTGCCTTCCTCTCTTGCTGCTGCTTCTCATGATGATCCACAGACCCATAGCAGAATGTCCACCCTTGGGCAGACAAAGAATCTTTGTCATGAAAGCACCAAAGGTGATTTTTTTTTTTTAATTAATGTAGGTCTTTTTTAATCCTGTTCCAAAAGCCGGTTACCAGAACTCATTTTAAACAGCAGAAGTGAGAAACAGGCCTGTTAACTAATTGTAAAAGTGGAATTCTAATTTCTGTCAGCCCTGACTATAGATCCAGTGAGCAATCAACTGGCATCACTGAGAGATCAGTGATAACTTTCCCCACAGGCCTGTATTATCCACAGTAATTGCCTTCCTCTCAAGGAGAATGCTGTGGATAAGGGAGCCCATACATCTGCTCTAACTCTGAAATATTTGAGGCATATTAAATTTTGAAAGTCTGAAAAGTGGAGTCTAAATCCTGCCTTTAGTCTTTCATTTCCAACCAGGGCTCGAAGAACTTGCAATCATTGCTTTAAACTACGAGACTAACTACAATTAAATGTCCAAGAGCTGGGAATGACAGATAGGCCTATAATTTATTATTTAAGGAAGTAAAATTATATTTTGAAGCAGACACACTGAAAGTTTAACGTGACTGCCCAGTGCTAGTGCATGAGGAATGCTCTGCTCTGATAATACCACTGGTCTTTAATCACCCCATGACAACTCTCTCCCCTCAGTGTCAGCTTCTCTCGCTCAATTATTATCGCTGGCCTTGTGCAGAATGGCCCTGCAGATTACACCCTGCTGGGGCTGCTCATCTCTTTCTTCAGCCACCCACCTCTGCCCTGTGTCCCTGGGGGGACTACAGAGCAAAACCCAGAGTGGGGATATCTCAGAGTGTCCAAGTAATGCAATGAAATATAGAAGAATTTGCATAAAACCCCAGGGCATCCTCTAATACAATTGCTGATAACTTCTGATCTTGGTTAAACACAAAAAAAGATGAAGGCACCAAGACTGCTGCCAGGGGAGTAACGTCACCCTTCCTAATGCAGAGGTAGGAGTAAAAGCCCAGGAACCACGAGGCAGGGTTTGTCAGAGCTGTGAATATGAGCAACAAGCCCGAGCCAGCCTTTCTGTGAGCATGGGGAGCCTACAGGTCTGACTTCCACAGCTGCCCTCCTGCAGGCACCCTGGTATCACAGAATTATTAAAGTTGGAAAAGCCTTCTGAGATCGAGTCCAACCATTAAACCAGCGCCGCCAAGCCCACCACTAAACCATGTCCCAAAATGCCACATCCACATGTTTTTTTATACTTCCAGGGATGTCAATTCCATAGACAATTCCACAGGCAACTCCAGCGCCTGTCCACTGTTTTCATGAGGATGATAACCCAGGGGGAGGGTGTGTGATGAGCCCTGGCTGCTCTTTGCCACCAGCTCTCAGGACAAGTTCTGGAGTCGATGACTGAAGTGGCTGAAAGCTCACAAATGACCCAAAGCAGCCAACTAACAGCAGTGGGCAGCCCGGGATCCGGCAGCCCCAGGGCAAGGATCCAGGGCTGGGGCACCGTGCCCTGTCTGGGTACAGGGCTGAGCTGGGGTGCTGGGCCACGCTGGGGGCACTGGGCTGAGCTGGAAGGTGCTGGCTGCAGGCATGTGAACCACTGGAATAAACTGGGAGAGTTTATTCTCCCAGTGGAACAGGGAGCAATGTCCATGGGACACTGGGATGATGGAGGGAATTTATGTGTCAGGTGCTGGCCAGAGCTGGGGGCACTGGGCTGTGCTGGGAATGGGACTGTGGATGCACGAGGTGCTGGTCTGAACTGGGAATACTGGGCTGTATTGGGGATGGGGCTGTGTGAGGTGCTTGGTCAGAACTGGGGACATTGGGCTGTATTGTGGATGAGCCATGGGGTACGAGGTGCTGCTCAGAACTGGGAATACCGGGCTGTACGGGGCATGGGGCTGTGTGAGGTGCTTGGTCAGAGCTGGGGGCACTGGGCTGTCCCGGGCACGGGCCGTGGCTGGAGGGCCAGAGGAAGCCCCGGTCCGAAGCCGCAGCCCCGCCGCGCTGTCCCCGCCGGGTATCGGTAGCGGCGGCCGTGTGCCGGCGGAAGCGGAAGGCGCAGCGGCCGGGCCCTTCCTGCGGGCAGCCTGAGCCGAGCCGGCATGGGCGAGAGCACCAGCCCCATCAGCGTGATCCTGGTGAGCTCGGGCAGCCGCGGCAACAAGCTGCTGTTCCGCTTCCCGTTCCAGCGCGGCGCCGAGCACCCCGCCGCGCAGGACAGTAAGTGCCGACGCCGGGGGCCGCAGGAGCCTCCGCAGGAGCCTCCGCCGGGGCCTGGCACCTTCCCGGGGGGCTGGCACCCCGCACGCACCCCTCACACCCCCGTCGGGGTCCGGAACATCCCCCACATCCTTCACGCTGCCCATGGGGGCCTGGCACCCCTTACACTGTCTGTGTCATCCCACACACACCCCTCACACCCTCTGTGGGTACCTGTCATTCCCCACTGTGTCTATGGGTATCTTTCATCCCCGCACACCCCTCACAGTCTCTGTGGGTACCTGGCACCCCTCACACTGCCCATGACGGCCTGGCACCTGTCACACACCCTCACAACCCTCCGTGGCACTCTGTGCCTCTCAGCCCCTGCCCTGCAGGTGCCATCACTCCCCCAGGTGCTCTGGGACCCTCACATCCCACCTCAATTGTGCCACATCAGTGTCATTATCCACCTGGTGCCTTATTGCTGTTCCTGGCGAGGTGAATCCCGTGGGGTTTGGGCGCTGCAGGGGAAGGAGGAGGCAGGATGAGAAGGAAGGCACTAGTTTGGAAGAAGGGATTCAGAAGACACTGTAAGCTTTAACCAGTGATAGGTAGAAACTATGAAACTTTAGTCTGTGGTTTTGAATAGTGTGGCTAGGGGAGGTTTAATTTCTCCTGGCAAACAGGACCATGGGACTGTTCGGGTGTCAGCATTGATTGCATCTCTTCCTCTGAGGCTCCTGATCCAGGACGGTGCCTGGGGCTGGACTGGGACCAGTGTCAGTGCAGGTCCTAGAGGTGCTGTGGGGTGATGAGGCTGTGTGATTTGGGTTGTGTGCTAACTGCTGTGTGCCAGGAGAGCTCTGACTCCCTGCTTAGGTTGTGAGTCCTTATGAGAAGAGGATCATCTCTAAATCCCTTTTCACTTTCGTAGGTAAAATCTGAAAAGACTTTTTTTGCCAACTGCTTCCCTGCCTCCCCCTTTCTGCTTTTTGTTGGTAAGGGGTTTCCCTTCCTGTGACTGCAGGAGGATTATAATTTGTCCCAAAACCTGAGCAATAAGGAGGGAAATGCATTGGTCAGAATTTTACTTTTCACTCTTGAACTGTAAACTGTTAACCTGTGTCAGTTTCTGTGAATGTTGCACTTTTTCCTCTTCATCCCCTGAAGAATAAAACCTCTTTCTTCTCTTTTTATGTTGAGTGAGAATAAAAAAACCATTCAAACACCCATTAAGGAGATTGTTCCTGGGTAAATTTATTTTTATTCTTTGCTTCAGACAAACCAAGGAGTCGATATGCTGTGAATGGCTCTGGTGACACTACAGAAGATCAAGATGGGGACTCCAGGTAGGAGGGAAAACATTAATCCTGGCCTAAGATTTTGAAACAGAGGAGAGACAGCCTCCTGCTCTCTTGCCTCCTAGCTCCTAGGCACATTCTCTCAGACTGTGTAGAAGACAACCTGGCAAAAAATGCTTTAATACCAAGTTATGAGCAACTTAGTGCTTAGTAATGAGGACTGTCTCGTGAAGGAATGTTGCTCAATCTGTTGTTTTCTCAGCAAGGTATAGGTCAGGTATTCTGTGCTCATTAAAAAGGCGATATTACCATTTCAAAACTAGGATTATTAATCCTTTGGCAAAATCCCACTCTTCTTCACCTGCCTAGTTCTAACTGGATATATTATTCAGTTGCCTCAACTTCTTCCCTAGCTCATGTAATGGTCGTGTGGAATTGCTGTGCTCTAATGAATAACTAATTTTGTTTCTCCAGATAGAGCTGCCGTTGTGTCAGTGGAGTGACACAGTGGCTCAAAAGGAGACTGAGACTCGAAGAGAGTTTTTTAAGTACAGGAAATCAGTGGGTAACAAACGCACTGAAAATAGGCAGTGTGGTGTTCAGCATGTGTGTATGGATGGATGGACCTTCTAATTAGTTTTTGTAGAGCATTTGAAATCTGCTGCATAGCTCTAAATTTATCATTACTCGATATGAGAGAAATCTGGGAGAGAAGACGTTTTTTTGTCTGTTGGCCCATATTTCAGTTGCAGATCTTCGTGATATGTATTTTAATTCCCAATATTAGTAAAAGGGGGTAGTTGCTGCTCTTCTCTTTATATAAGAGTACCAAATAAGTAATCATCACTTTTCCTTCAAAAAGAAATATAAGATTGTTGTTAACTTTATGACTGAGAATGGTTTAGCTGAAATTCAAATCAGCCACTTGACCATAAACATCCTTAGTTAGTTTGGTTTTCCAGGACTGGGATCTTACTAAAACACATTTTGCTTGAGGTCATTTGTATCTCCTGTCTCTTCTGATTCCTTTGAAGCATTCAAATGCAACCTTTGGCTGTGTGTTCAGTGAGTGCCTTATGGACAGGGCACAGCTCCTGTGGGACCAAACCATTTGTATGTTTGGGAACTGGTGACTGGGGTTTCCAACTGGGCTGTGGATGGCAGGAGGGCTCAGTGTACACATTTGCTGGTTATCCCAGCGATTTTGTGCGTTGCTGTTCAAACCCCGGGCTCCAGTATTTCCCTAGATAGATTAAGGTGGTCTTGGAATGATACCAACTTCTGTCTGACACTGATTCTTGTTGCCTCTGCCACTTTGGCAGGTTGGACAAAGCACTTAATGTGTGGCTGTGTTTGTTGGATGTTGCCTGTTGCTGAATCAGTGTGATACAATATGTGGTTGCTGCAGTGATGTAGGAAAAGCTTTTATCATTTCAGATGATGGTCAGATGAGAAAACTGCTGGTGTTTCCCTGAAAGGGGTTTTAAGTAGATTGAATGTGCTGACATGTTACCTAAACAAATATTTAGATTATTTCGTGGTGGTGGTGTCCAGAACGCTGGACATGAAAGTTCATGCTTACTCTCCTGGTCAGGTATTTGTTACTAAACTTTTGGTGTTTAAAATAATTTATTCAGATCTGTCTGTATCTGCCATGCCTATGAAGGGGAAATAGAAGAGGAGCAGCATTTCTGTTGCTCTGAAAGTTTCTTCTTCTAGATGTTTGATATTGGAATCCAGCATACTGCTGGTGCTGCTTACATGGCTGGGCATCTGCCTTCTGAAATTCAAAAGTCCCTTTCAAAATTGTGTTTTTTTCTAGTTTGTTTATTGAAAGTTTTTCCCAACAGCAGTGTAATCATCACTCTAAGTCCCCTGCATCCCACACAACTGGTGTAGCAGCTAAATGTGTCCTCTTCAGTGGTACCTTTCAGTAAAAAGGAAAAAGGCTCCTTTAAATCCCTGCATGTCAGTAGCATCTGTGGATGTTTTTGGTTTCACAAATTGAGGCTGTGGAGTGGGCAGACTGGTAGGTTGAGTTGGTGGTGTATGGCAAGTTTGATAATGTTGTGGGGTTGGGTTTTTCCCACTGCACGCTTAGTACAAAGGTTATTTCAGATTTATCTTGTAGCTGCAATAGTTTTTAGGAAGATTGGATTAATTCTTTTTTATGGCTGTCATTAATTTATTAGCAATCTAGCACCAGTTGTGTCCTAGGTAAGGTTTACTGTTGCTTTTTCCCTGAGCTGCTGGAACCCAGATCAGTTACTTTGGAGCTGACCTTTCTTAGAGCAGTTGAGGTGTATGTATTTCTTCATGGTCTCAGAAAGGACAAAATTAGATCAGTTTAGGTGCCTTAACTCTATTTCCATATAGAGTATTGGGTGCTATGTGGAAAATAAGATAATTGGATTTCTTCTAGCCTCCAGTCTCAATTTCCTGGTCATTGTTATGCTTTTTGGTTTTTTTAATAGACAATGGCAGCCTATTAATCATAATCCTCCCTCCAGGTTACTGGAGTGTGTTTGCTTGTGTTAATTTCTACTCAGTGGAGCTGTGTTTGGGTCTTCAGAATACATATTTTACTTCCTGTGAAAAGCAAGTTGAGCAGCAAAAGTGTTTGAGGTGTGTTGGTGGTGGCCATGCAACAAAAAAGGTATTCAGAAGACTGTCACTGTCAAAACAAATTGCTTGTCAAGTGTCTCTCGTTGTTGGCTTCTTCTCAGCCTTTCATCATTTGCACTTTTCAAAAACACCCTTCAGTTTCTGAGTGCTTTACCAGGAATACACTCCCTCCCAATGTTTATGGAGATGTCTGCCAGGCTTTTTTCTTTCCCCTGAAAAAACATGAGGCAATTACTCCTTTGAAGACATAAGATAATGCTTTGTGAAATTGGTTTAAGATTTTTTTTTTTTCTTTGTAGTTTTTCTGAAGGTGGGATAGGCAGCCAGCAAATATCCTAATGAAGAGGCACATATAGTAACATATGTTACAGCAGGCTTTGCATTTTTAGTAGCATAGCTGACTAACTGAAGGAGGTTTAGCAGATTTGGCAGCACTGATGTCATTAATTGGCCAAATGCTTCTGTTATAAAAAACCCCAAGTTACTGACAAACAAGGATTTGAATGTCCCTTTCTAACAAACAGTAGTTCTCCTGTGATAACATTTCTGTCTCCTCTGTCCCTCTTTCACTGGACTCTAGTGTTCTTCCTTGTATTTGTTCTGAAAGGCTTCCTTTCTGTAAGCCTGTGCTTTTTCATTCATCCCCCCATTCCTTGAAACACCCTTCCTGTAATATCACCCCTTTGTATCATTTGCCATTTAGGTTCTCTAGGTTCTCTTTTCAACATGACTGTCAGAAATCTGCTGTGTTTTGTATTAAGTAATTGTTGAAGGTTTTCATTTTGTCTCCCCTTTCTAATGTGAATAGTATAAAGCTTTTGTTAGATTAATTTTTCAGTACATTCCTGAAATTGCTTCAGGAAACAAGTAATTTTTTTATCTTGTTAACTGGGGGGGAAAGTGGCAGCTGACTGTTAAAGTGGAAACAGGTGTTTCTGATATAAAAGTGAGTACAGGTGCTAACAGAGCCCTGCTCTGTACACCTGTTGTAAAGAAGGGGTTTGGGTTGTTTGCCTTGAAAGCTTTTTCAACTTGCACTTCCTAATTGCCTTATTGCCTGGGGCACACAGAGGGGCAGAGAAGGACTTCACTCAGTGTGTGCTGTGAGTCTGGCCAGCCTTGAACCTTCTGTGTGGATCCTGGGGGTCCAGTGGTGGCTCTGTGTGCCAAGCTCTTTGCAGAATCCTGCAACTAGAAACACTGGGCATCCCCTTTTCCTAGGTCCTGGGGGTTATGGAAGCCCCAACTGGGAAGAGCTGTGGATTGTTTGGGGTGGCATTGGGAGGTTCTTTGGTGAAAATGATAGTGATAGTCTAGAAAAGAAAATGAGGTTTAGGATCTGCTCTAAATCAGACTGCCACCTCTTCTGTTTCTCTTAAGGTAAGCATGAATTAAAAAGTACCATGGAAATCCAGCTCCATAAATGCTGTGTACAGTGGGAAAACACAGGGCAGCAGCCACTGTTAGTACAAGGACTAAATTGCCTTAGCCTGTTTTCTCTGTGTTGTCACTCTAAGCCTGCAATATATCCCTGGAATTCACCTTCCATTAACTTTTGACTCTTCTCAACAGTTATATTTCCTTTACAGGAGTTTAACCCTTAATAGTTCATCCTAGTTTTTAATATTATCTCTTTTTTTTCTTTTGTATTTTGTGTACTTGCCTCGTTTATTTTCTTTTGTTGTGTTTTGTTTTGTGTTTATGGCCATGTTCCCATTTCAGAGACCAATGTCCTCTAACTGATGAGCAATTGGTTTCAGGGTAAGACCAAACGTTCTAAACAATCACCTTTGTCTAGAATGGCTTTCTTTTCTCACCATCCTTTTAATTGTGCTTTTGTTTCTGGTTTCTGTTTTATACTGAATGATGAGATAATTATATGCTAAATCACAGTGTCTGTAGGAAATGTATTGCTAAAGGTTTGTGCCAGGATAATTACAAAGGTCCTACTAACATATCTGTGCTTCCTGTAGGGAATCCAGAATGGGTGCGGCACTGTCCCTTCTGTGAATTGGAAAAAGCTGGGAGTCTTTGGGAATGCAACAAATACAGCCTTGGCATTGTAGTTATTCCAGTCAGGAGCCCTAAACCAAATTGCTTTCTGAGGAGAAATGACTTAGAAGTACAGATCAGTGAGTAAACTATTTAATCCCAGAGTAATGATGGAGAGCTCTTAAGAGACCTGGGTTTGAGCAGCTGTGCTGGTTGCTTGTTCTTGGTGCCCCACTCAGATAAATGGGTTAAACATGTGGAGGGAAAAGTGCTTAACTCAGGGCCCCAGAAGTAAGAAAGAAAGACATCTCTAGTCTCTGCTTAAAATAAACCTCACCTAGGTACTCAGATGCTGTTCTAAAATACTTCAAAGAAAAATTCTTTATAAAAACTTTGCTTTGAATTCCAGTGGCATGTAAAAAATTACTATCCATTCTTGGGGGAAAAATGAATTTGTTTTTGAGTTCCCCCATCCCCCCCTTCTTTTTAGTGTGCTGTTGCTATGTTGTGATTGGGATAGGAGTGGTAGGATATTTTGGGCAAATCAAAGCTTTTGTTTATTGTATTTACTTTCTGCCTGCTGAATTCCTTAGTACAGAAGAGGTTTGCTTCCCTCTGGAATTCACAATGCTCAGACTAATCTCATTAAAGGAGAAGGGACTGTTACTGCCCAACTGCGAAACCTAATCTGTTTCTAACAAACTCTTGGGCTCTGACAAGTCAGTGGTTTTAGGTCATCTTATTATACCCCAGAGACTGGAAAATGTGCATTAAAAGATTTAAACTAAAAGTGTTATATTTTCTAAGATGAGGGCATGAATTGAAGTAATGGGAATAACGCATCTGCTGTCCCTCGATTTCTCTATTGTCCTGAGGCCTAAGAAATGTCAAAATTCTGTAGAGCACTATGGGTTAAAAAACCCTAGACAGCAAGACCAGAAATCCAGGCTGTCAGAAGAAGGAATGGGACTTGAGTCCTGGTTGCTCTTGGGAGAGCCTGTGGTGATAGTAGGTGTCTGTACGCATCAGGTAGCACCTATGTCAGGATTATCTGTCCCTGAGCTTGTCATTTGGCTGCAGTTCCAGTACTCTCCCAGACAGAGAAGTCCCTGCTAGGGAGAAGATATTGAGGACTTTCCAAAGCCAGCCTTTTAATCTCTTCCTCCCCAAAGAGCTACATACAAGGCAGGGCAGACAGGCCTGTTGGTGTCATGACCTCTCCTGGGAAACTGCTGAATTCGTACCTTCAGCACCACATTTATCTGTTAGAAGGTCTGCTAGTGTAATTCCTTGTGAAAAGTCATCATAATGATCAGTTTATCAGCTCCCAGCTATCCTTTGCCAAGACTGGAGGAGGGAGGGGTAACTTAATTTCTTACCAGGAAACCGACATTTTCTAGTTTGCCCTCCTTCTCCCTTCACCCCCCAAAACATATGCTGCTTTTGGATCCATTGCTATTACCATCTTCCTGGCTCCATGATGAACCAATTAACAATCAGCTGAACAGGGCAAAGAGAGGAGGAGAAGCTCATTGCTGCCATGGTGACTTTTTCCCCTATTTTGAATGTCATCTCCAGGGACTGTCAGTCCATGTCCTGTTTGAGGTTGCTTTGCCCTTTCCTCCCAAACTTCCCAAGTTGTGCAGCCCAGTGGCTGAGGAGCGTGGGCTCAGTGGCCCCAGGAGTCTCTGGCAGGGCTCTGCTTGCCCTTAGCTAGGAGTTTGGAACAGAGCAGTCAGGAATTTGGGACTTTTATACACAGCTGCTGCTTCTATAAACCAAATGTAAGCAGTGTGCACTGGTCAGGGTGGCCTGTTTGTACCAACACCAGGGGCTTTGGCAGCTTGGACCTCTGTGGTCCTTCATCTACAGTACCTGTAGGACTAGTAAAAAAAATCCCCTGTGTCCCTGTATGCGTTTGTCTAAATATCTGTAGTACTCCATAATTCAGAGGGAAGTAGGACTAAGGTACATTAATTCCTTCTCTGGCTATGGAGGGCTCACTTGTGGCCAAGAGATAAGGTGAGCACAGCACACACCCACGCCTGCCCTCCTCTCTGAGTGATACTGGGTTATCTGGGATACCTGCCTGCTGGAGGGGGATGGGCTGGCAGGGCCACACAGCCCTGAGTGTAAATACAGAAAACGAAATAAACATTTTCATTCTTAAAAAAAACCCGACTCTTGTCAGAAAGTGGTTTGGAATTCATTTGGTTAAATAGGAGCCTCTGGGAAATCAGATGAGGAAAGCATTTGTTAATAACAAGCCTTGCACTGCTCCTGTTCTAGAGCAATAAGTTTACTCCAGCAGCTGAGGTCCTCTTCCCTGCGGGTTTGAGCTTCCCTGTCCCAGGGGACACCCTGAGGAAAACAAGTGTTGCTAGAGACCAGAGCAATGTTGCAAGGGCATTGGAGAGAGCAGTTGTGGAATTCCTCCCTTGTCATGCTGGATTTTTAGCTGGTTTTGCAGCGGTAGCTGTGTTTTACTGGGCAGACACCTTGTAGATAGTTGCCCTCCTGCCTCAGAGCTGCTGCCTTCCCACCATGATCCAGAGCAATTCAGTTACTCTGTGGCTGGCATTGGGAAGGGCCTGCCCTGTCATGAATGTGGTTTATCAAATAAGAAAGCCCAGGTGAGGCCAGGCAGCTCTTGGAAGGTGCCAGAGGTCTGCTGACCACAGGTTGAGATCTGTTAAGTGAGGAACTTGGAATGTCACTGATGAGCTTTGGGAAAGGAAGGACAAGCATTGGCTGTGTTTCTTCTAATTCAATCAGCTCTTTCTTGCCTTCCCCTGTGCCATACTGGGTGGCTTAAAGATCTCTGTTGTGCTTGAGTGACAGGCTGTGTCAATATGTAGTTGCTTAGTAAGTTCATTAACCTGCAGCTAAATCCAGGCAATGGCTAACTCCAGCTGTTTTTATATTTAAGCAAACTGCATCTAATATTTTCAATGTATTTTGCTGAGCATGTAATTAAATGAGCATGACCCTGCAGTCTTTGTCGTGAATGCTTCCTGTTTTATAATTGTGATGATCTGAGAGATGTAATTTAGGGGTCCTTAATTTTCCATAATTGGTGGTACTCCAGGTACAGCAATTTATTCACAATTTACAACGCCTTAAAAACTTCTGAATTAAATATATCTGTATTTGGAGGAATATTTTGGGGGGGTGCTTTTTGAAAATTATTATAAGTTCTGTTTCTGCTCTTCAAGGTTTTCGGATGTCATCCTGGCAACAATTTTGGCTACCAAGTCAGATATGTGTGGCAAAAAGTTTGAACTGAAGATTGACAATGTTCGCTTTGTTGGCCATCCCACATTGCTGCAGCATGCCCTGGGCCAGGTACGGTGTGAGATCCCCTCTGGGGTCTTGCCTTCTTCACAGACTGCCTGGCTGTAGTGAGAAAACTTGGAGTTCAGAACGTGCATGTTGGCTTTCCATCCTGTTTTCACTTCCTGATGCGTCAAGCTGTCTTTTACTTACTTCCAGGTAAATGCAGTGAGTGGCAAACAGGCCAGCTGTGTCAGTGATCACAGAAACTCTTCTGCTTACTGTAGAGAAGCAGTGCGAGTAAAGAGAAGTAAAACTGGGCATTCCAACTCAGAAAGCTGTTTCTCACTATTTTAGTTACTGCAAGTTCGCTTTTAGCACCTCTAATTAGTGTGGTAGTTAAAAAAAACACCACCCAAAACCTTCACAAATGCTAAAAGCTGCGTCAGCCTTGCTTGGCTTTTAACTCTTCCTGAGGCTGAAGATGATCCACAAGACTTAGATGGAATATGTAGGATGTTGAAAGAGATCTAAAATTTTCTTGTGGACCAAGTCAGGCTGCTGTTTGCATTGAGACCTTCCTCCTTGGCCTGTGGTTTAGGTGCATACAATGAGAGCAGTTTGCTACCTGGGCTATGGAAGAGGCCCTGCTTAAATCTAGGAGGGAATTCACATGCTTCTGTGTGCCAAATATTCCCAGTTCTATTACTTCTTCCTGACTGACTGTAAGAATGAAGTAGGCATTGGTAACTTCTGAATCCAACAGTGATCCCTGTCACTGAACTGCTTTGGTCTCATTTTTCATCAAATTTGCTAAGTCATTCCTTTTTTCGGGGGGAAAAAGTCTGCTTGCCAATTCTGTCCTGCTATCTAGCTATTATTAGAGGTGGAAACAGATTGTTAGTAACTGCTGCTTGATATTTAGAGGAGCAGACTGCTTTAATCCCAGCAAGGAGCTGGCCTAAAGCATCAAAAGATGCTAGTTTGGGAACTCAGTTGTGAGTCTACAGGAAATGTCATGGAGGATCATCAAGACTCAGTCCTGAAAGGTTAAACTGTCTTGGAAGACAGAATTCAAGTTTGCCCAAGCTGGGCAAGTCCATCAGCAGCCCCAGACAAGGGAAGTGATGAGCTAGGCCCAGGATCTGTATTTGGACCCCAGCCAGGAGTAGAAGGAGAAAGGCCCAACTTCCTAAATGTGCTGTAAACGAGGTTGAAAATTTGTATTTGCATTTTTTTCTCCACATATTATTATGCATTCTTTCCAGTGAGTTTAATCCTAATTGCATTAAATGTCATTTCATTCAAATTTGTCTAAATAAAATAGCATCTGGGTAAATAAACAAAATTATGAAGAGCTATAAACACTTTTTTTTTTTGTTACTTCTTGAAGGATCTTCTTTTTGGGTGTGTCTTATCACCCCAGGAGGCACCCCAGTCTATAGTCCAGAATGTTCTAGATGTGGCAGCCATTTCTGCTGGTTCATCTCAGCCTAAATCCGGGACTCTTCTGCAGTTAGGAGGAAGCCAGATGGAGCTGCTTTCCCATGGAGCACAGGCAGGGACTGGAGTAACCTAGCAGCCTCTGCTTTGGGTTTCCTCAGAGTTCATACTGCAATAAATTAATCCACTGGACAGCTCAGCAAATTCTTACTCAGATGAGATTCAGGAGTTACAAGAGCACAAATATTTAATCCTGTGTGCCAGATTGCCTTTTATGTAGCAATGTGCTGAATTCTTCAAATTCCTTCAGCGTTTTCTTTCCCAGCTTAATGTTTTTTTCTGGGCAGGAGGTCTTATGAAGTCTAGCCTGCATCCCAGTTGATGTTAGTGGTGGTAGTTTCTTTGATTTTAAGGAAGGAACAGGATCACTCTTTACACTTGGAAATTCACAAGACGTTTTGGAACCTATAACTCCAGAATAGATAAACACAGTAAACTGCCTTTACCACCCTCCCGTCTCTTCCTTTTTGTCAGAATGTAATTTTCACTTTAGGGGGGAAAAAAAAAACCCCAAACCTAAAAATATGTATCACCTCTTAGTTTTATCACATCTTAGTTTTTCTAAGTTTTGACACTCCAGAGTGAAAGCAGTGAGATTTTGGAGTTCAGTACCAAGCAGTTCATTGCTGGTGTTTGGAACCTGTCGGGAAGGGCAGATGGTGCTCTGTGTTTGCCCTGGCTCAGGTGCTGCACATACTTTGGGTAGAGACCAAGTATTGTTTGGCCTGGCAGGATCCAGCTGTTTGGACTTGGGATTTTGGGGGTGTTGAGCAGGGAGCTGCAGGGGAGGTGGCAATGTCCTCTGTATTTTGTGCTCCATCTTGTGGTGACACGTGCTCCCTTCGGAGTTGTTGGTCTGGCTGTGCAAATTCCACTTGCTTGTCTCAGCTCCAGCTGTTTCTCCTCACTGGAAAGTCTGAATCTGCCTTAGGGGTGGAACTCTCTGATGCAGAGAGAATAGCAGGGCTGGAGAATGTGTTTGAAATCCTGCAGGAAGGGAAAAATCAAACCTTTTATTTTAGTACTGCTGTTCTGGAGCATATATTTTCTGATAAAAGCGGCGGCTTGTAACAGGATGCAATTTGAATGGGGATTTTAGGGAAGGAAGGAATAGGTGTGGCCTGAGATGAGAAATCTCTGGAATTCTGTTTAGTTGACTATATCTGACAACTGTGCTAAAGAATTTAAACCTAAGGTCCCTAATGATGCTAAGTGTAATAACAAAGACACTAAGTAAGAGTCCTGTCTTAACTGACACTCATTTCCATGCTCATGACTAAAAGGCTTTGGTTTAAGTTTTCACTGCTGCTCAGCAAAGGCAGTGTTGTAGAGTAACTGTGACGCTTGAATCAAAAAGAATCATAGTTTTATTTTTTGCAAGTAATATTTGACAATATAATTTGATTTGTGTGCTCTCTTTTCTCAACTTGTTATTTAACAAAACTTTCCCTTAATTTTTTTTTTTTATTATTATCACTTTCCCTTTGTTACTGGCTCCAACTGACGCTAGCCTGTGGCATTTTTTAAAAAATATTTTTCAGGTATCCAAAACCGACCCCTCACCAAAGAGAGAGATGCCTACCATGATTCTGTTCAACGTGGTGTTTGCACTAAGGGTAAGGACTGTCTCCATTCCATCTGACAGTGGGCTGTGCTTTGGATGCATGAGGGAATGCAGCAGGCTCACACTCCGGGCTTGTTTTATGATTAATGGTCAGTGTTTGAAAGCTGCCTCCTCTCAGCAGTGAGGTCATTGTAAAGGGAGAGTGCCAGGGAGCAGCAGCTGAGCAACTAAATGAGAAGAAGCTACAAGTGAAGAATAAAGAGGTTTCAACGCTCAGCAAAAACCTGGAACAAATACATAGTTTCTGCTTGGAATTTTTTTCAGGCTTCCTCTGTTGACTAGATGCTGGTGTTAAGGGATCCTGGCTTGGCTAATTAGGTGGTATCAAGCCTGAGAAATTTCATTATGTTCAGGCATTATTTGATTTCTGAGCTCTGGCTTTCTTTTCCCAGTCCATGGGTTGTTTAAAAATAAAAGAGGAGCTGGAATAGTCGTCTTTATGCAAGTGGTTGATTTTTGCTCGACTGGATGTCATGGTTTAAAAACTTCCAGCTCCCAGCCTGTGAAACGACTTGGTTTTCTTTCCTTTCACCACTAGTACCTTTCTTACTTTCATGGCCATGGCCCCAGTCTGGATGCTTTGCCCTCAGCTGAGGAGCAAGTTTTCACACACGGCGATTATCCCAGTCTGAATCAAGCAAGAAATCATTCACTGAGCTCTGCTGGAAGTCTGGTGTTCCTGTGCTTTGGGACACTCCTGGATCAGGAAGTGCTGAATTTGCAATAGAGGAGTTGATTTTAGATTTCACACATTAAGAGATGTTGTTTTGGTGAAGTTAAAGCCTTGTGCTTTCTTTGTAGGGAAGTGTGTGTAGATGCACCTGCAAACACACACACTGATGTACACTGAGTCATGTGGCAGCAGAAGTGTTGAAACCAATGCTCTTTCATTCACAAGAGCCTGCTGAAGTGCAGTGAAGACTAGCCCACATTTTTCTGGAATCTAATTTCCAGTACTTCTAGGAAAACTTGCTTTTTTTGCCCTTCAGCCATGTGATGATACTGATGTAATTGTGTGTGTGATGCAGCACTAAATCCATTTGCCAAATGAGACACTTGGAATTCAGAGAGTAGTCAGGCTTCTGGAAAGTGCTGGGCAAAAAACAAGTGGAAATTTTTTTCCTAGGCTGGAGTAGTGCAGTGCAGGGGGTGGGTGGAGGCCCTCAGAGATAAAGATGAGTGTCCATCTGCAGTGGGCAGACAGAGCAGGCAAAGGCCCAAGTGTTATAATCAGCACTGATCCTGCTGTGTTTGAGCTTCAGGGTGACCAACATGGCATGACTCAGCAGGAACAGTGGAGTCAAAAAACTGATGAGTCACAGTTTACTGGTTTCTATGCCAAATGGTCACTTGCCAGAACTTTAAATTCCTTTAAATGTCTTAACAAACACGAAGCAGCTGCTGACTCATGCTGGAGCCACCAAGTCCTCCCTCACCCCCCCTTGGCAGCTGTACTGACATGATAGATTTTTCCAGCACTTTCTTTCTGGGACTTTCATAAGTGCAGTGTTAGTAATAAGCCATATTTGTGAATTTTTTGGGAGTGTAAATCCAAATTAATTCAGATTTGGGATGAAATTTTTGGTCATGTGATGGTAATTGTTACCTAATTACTGCCTTGTCAGTATATAGGATAAACACCAGTGTGGCAGCACAGAGTGAGTGGGACATGTTAGAGGCACTGCAGCCCTTGTGCTCCCAGGGAGTTTAACCTGAACATTGGGATATTCTGCCTTTTCAAATAGCTTGACACTTTGTCTCACTGTGTGAAGCTGAGTTCTTTGCTCTCTGCTAGTAGAAGGTCCATTAACAACTGAAAAAATAAACCAGGTGGGAGTATCACACTCCAGGTGTGGGGTGTTCCTTTGATGCACATAGACAAGCTGAGAAATCCATGAGTTTCCCTTTACATTTTGAAATCTCTGAGCTTCTGCTTGGTTGCTGCTAGAGAAAATTCCCATTTTTTGCCAGTTGAGAGGCTGATTTTTGGTCTCAGTGGAAAATCATTTGCCTACTTCCCCATCCTCAGTGCAGTTCCATGGTACCTGTGGCTCAGTGGCTGCTTGTTCCCCACAGGCCAATGCGGATCCATCAGTGATCAACTGCCTGCACAACCTGTCCCGGCGCATCGCCATCGTCCTGCAGCACGAGGAGCGCCGCTGCCAGTACCTCACCAGGGAGGCCAAGCTCATCCTGGCCATCCAGGACGAGGTGTCTGCCATGTCAGAGAGTGAGTGAGCGCTTTGAGCAGCAATGGCTCTGTCCCAGAGCACTTTTTCACAGAGGTGCTGGTTGTGCCTTATTGCTGCTTTTGTAGTGTGAACAAGTTTTGGTGCTCTTTAGCATTCTGACAGCTTTTGGCAGCATTTTGCCTCACCCAACTTCACTGTCCCTATGCAGAGATGTAAGCCTTGGAGGTGAAGTAACAAGGAAAGCACTTTCTTTGCTTTCCTTGCTAGTTAAGTTCAGCACAATCCCTGGAGACTGCACTGAGCCATTATGTTTGCCTTTTCCTGTCAGACTGACGTGGAAGAGCTCATACATGGCCTGCTTCACCGAACCTAGAGCAAGTTTTCCATGCTTTAATGCTGTCTGCTGAGTCACCAGACTTCTTATGTGGGAGCTTTACTCTTCCATGCTGTTACTGGGGCTTGCAAATAGTTACAGAGCATTTTTACAGACTGTACTTGGAAAATGTACTATAATAATATGTACTATTTAAGGTGAGCTCTCTCTGACAGTGATGCATCATCTTGCTGCAAGCATTAAAAATTAAAGCTAACTTCTGGAAAAACAAAGCATTTAAAATCATCCTTTGTCAAATTCGGTTACATGTGCTTAACTGAGTTGAGGTTTAGCAGAAGCTGGCAATAATTCACTGTTACTATTTTGACATGCAACTTGAGTTTACTGTAAAAGCTTTGAAAGATAATTGTAGATTAAAAAGATACAAATTCTGCCCCTAAGATACAGGTTGATACCCACTGGGGGAAAGAGGAAACTCTTTGATTTGAAATCAGTTATTTGCTTTCTTGTTTTGAAATTTTCCACAGCCACAGAAGGACCCCAGTCACCTTTTCATCACATTCTACCCAAGTGCAAACTGGCCAGAGATCTCAAAGAGACATATGACAGGTGAGTTGGAATTTAGCCTAGCTCACAGTATGCTGTTTCTTACTGAAACCTCTTGGCTCTGTTCCTTAGGATATTATCCACCTCCTCATGCTGTTAATCATTGGGATTTGGGTTTTAGACCAGGCAGAGAGATGTGAAGCCCGGCAGTCAGGTGATATGTTTGCAGAACTTCTATCCTAATCACTACCTTGGTCTGTCTTTGATATCTTGTGGTTCTAAAAAGTTGGTGATGTTTGTCATAGCTTTAGGAATTATTATTTTCTTAGCACAGAGGCACATAATGGCAAGTGAACTGTAGAACTGACGAGTGTCACAACATGGATATCACAGCTCTGGAGAAAGTGCTCTGAGATGCAGCTAAGAGCAAAGAGCTGCATTAGCACTGATGGCAAGTCAGGTGCTGCCCTGGCTCCATTTGTACATGTCTGGACAGCAAATTAGGATGAGATGCTGAGATTTCCAGCAGAATGGAAAATGTAACATGCTGTTTCTTGACTGGATTAGAAGTTCTGGCAAAGGTTTCAAAGCAGTGTGGGGTTGGTGTTGAACTTGAGCAGCAGCCTGTGCCTGTCAGTGCTGCCTCCTTGAGCCCAGAGGCTCCTCCAGCTGGGAAGTGGGCTTGGGGAAAGGCCTGGACAGAGGGGCAGAGAACCTGGGGGTGGAGGGGAAGATGCTGTGCCCCTTTGTTGGGGTGTTTATCAGGGATTCAGAAATTAGGCTGGAGCTCCTCAGAGCACATTGTGTGATGTCAGACAAACCCTTTATCCTCCCTGGGCTCCCTTTATCCTCTTGTGCAGAGGGGATCAGAGCCCTTTCAGGTGAGGCACTGGGACCCTAAACCATTTAATGGTTGCAAGGAGCATCAGAAAACTTCTACTAAGCTGCTTTTTGTGTTCAAGAGCTGTGAATTTCATCTGGTTTGAAGGAATGTGGTGCATTGTTCCACACACCTTGCACAAAACCTATACTAAACTTTTAAATAAGGCACTTTTAATGCAGCCTGTAATTCTAATATTAAAGTTGTATTTTTTCTGTTCCTCTGGGGCTATGTATTTATGACTGGGCAAACCCCGACTGTGTTTCCAAATATTTTAGGGACACAGTGACATCTTGTGGCATTTAGCTGTGACTGAAGCAACACAGAGCCCGAGCTCATGGACTGTGCTGACGTGACCCTTCCCAGAGATAAGGAGGAATAGACAGACCATGGAGAAACATACTTGGGTGTTGCCACCAGATGTAAAACAAGGCAGTTTCTCCCTCATTTAGGCATTGTGAGTGGGGAAGAAGTGTTGCAAGTTAGATTTTGACACTTTTGTGTGACACTGTCAAAAGCAAATGTAAGAAATAAGGTGTTGGTAAAAATCTGAAGTGCCTGTGTGCCTGGTTGGAAAGTTGTGCTTGAAGAGGAGCTGACAGTGTCATTGGCTGGATGGGTGATAAGGAGGTGTTCTACAGGGTTTTATGTCATATGTCAATACTTCATATGACAGCATAGAAAATTTGCTTGTTATACCTGCAGTCAGAGCAGCTGAGAGGAGCTGCAGCACCTTACCAGGCAGGCATAGATTTAAAATTATTTTTTAGTAAGGCAGAAGAAGCGGTCCAGAAATACAATTTTTTTCTGCATGTGCAAGGTGAATTAATTATTCCTGTGTGGCAGCAGCTCTGGATTGAAGTCTGTGTGGTCTTCTGTGAAGTGAGGGTTAGTCATAAGTGACATGGGATAACAGAAAAAACAGATAGACAAGAATGCATAAAATAAAAGTCTTGTCTGTAAGATGGGAACCAATCCTGCTCACAGTTGTAAAACCCCTGCTGTAATAAATATTTTATCCAGTTTTGGATACCACATTTCAAGAGGGATTTGGGCCACCTAGAGAGTGTGGAGGAGTGCAAATGACCTCAGAGGGAAGATGGAAAGATTTGGTCTGTTGCTTTTCAAGGAGAAGGGACTGCTGGGAAGGGTAAACCTTCAAATGCATGCAGTGACAATGTGCTGTTTTAAATTTACAGAGACTTCTGGCATAGCCCTTGGCTGTAGGAGAACAGCCAGTGGAGTGGAGAGAGCACTTTGAATTGCAGATGGAGCCCAGCTCTCCATTTGAGATTTGCTCCAACCAGCATTTCCAAGTGCGTGCTGATTTCTGCAATTCCAGCCCAATTTCCAGGGTTGCTCCAGAGGTGCTGTGGAGCCCTTGGTTTCCTGTAGATGGTGCTGAGGTATTTCAGGCAAGACCCAACATGTCCCTGAGCAAGTTGGTTTGTGCAAAATCACAAATGTAGGAATATATCTATCATTTCAAGTGTTCCTTGTGTTTTGAATGAAATGCCTGTGTTTTATAAGGCAGGATCAGTACCCAGGACATCTTGAGTGTAACACTATTGCTGCTATAGAAATGGAGTGCTGTTAAACTGACAGCTTAGAGGCTTTCAGCATCTACTTCCTGGGACCTTTTTGTCTCTAATGGAGAGAACTAGAATGCTTCTTTTTGATTAATTCAGAAAATTGAGAGTTTTTCTTCCTCTTGCCTCCAAACTGCAGCATTGGTGTAGAACAGAAAGCAATAGCTTTTAGGCCCAAGGAAGTTCTCAGGACCTTCAGTGCTGAAAAACTTACTGGTGTTACAATATGTGTCTCTTTTAAAGAGCTTTCACCAAGTTTTATCTGCAACTGCAGATAATATGAGAGCTTGTTACTTACTAACTGCCTGTCTGGTTCTAGTGAACTTCTCTTAGCTTTGCATTGAGATAAAAGTGAAAATATGGAGAGGTTTTTGGGGAGGTTGGGATGGTTTGTTTCTTCTTTTTAATACATAAAGATCCTTTATAAATTTTTAGCCTAGTGGGAGTTGTACTGAGTGGTAGATCTAGCCCATCTCAGCAGCTCAGGGAATAATTATGAGACTTAATGAATTATTGGATGTGATTCCTGTGGCTGTACTGTCGAATATAATCCAACTACAGTTATTTATCAAAGGACAGGCCACGTGTCCTCTATAAGGAAATGTGAAATTCTTTCAAAGCTCTGAGTAGTCACAACCTCTAGGAAAAACAAACTCCAAAGCTATAAGCTCACCTCCACCAAACTAGAAAATGTGGTGCTAATTTCTGATATAAATAGAATAGACACAATCTGAGGTATGTTTATGTAAAATTTCATAGCTGTTTTGTAAATGTGAAGTGGGACTGCTTTGTTTTGCCAATAGTTATGAAAAAGGCTGCAGTTCTGGGAGATACTGGCAAACTTTCAGATTCTGATTTTGGGGCAGTAGCTCACAGTTCTGGACACAGCAGAACAGAGCAAAAGAGCAGTGATATTCCCCAAAATATTCCCCAGCTTCCTGCAGCTCTGGAGGGGTTTCTGTACATTCAACAGCTTTCAGCTGAGCTCACTTCCCGGAATTAGCCCTCAATCCTGGGAGCCAGAGTAAATATTTGAAAACCACAGCATCCTCTGATAAGGAGCTCCATGGCTTAACTACTTTCTGTGTTTCTTTTTGTTTCTTCTGAACTTTGCTCCTTCTTGTATCATGAGATGTCTCATGGGCCTTATGATGCAGACAATAAAGAACTTTTTCCTATTTTCCACCCCCCTGTCTCCATTTTAAACAGTGATATCTGATTATCCCAATCCTTCCCCATGTATCCCTAGCTTGCTCATCAGGTATTATCAAACCAGAGATTAAAAAAAAAAAAGGTGTTGAAACAAAGCTTTAATGGAATAAAATGTCTTTGAGGGTTTAATATCCTACTGCCTCAGTCTTTGTGTCTGTACTGGGGGCATTATAACTCTGCTGTCTGGCTAAAGGCAGTTGCATGTGTTGCTGCTGTGCTGGAGGGTGTAGCTTGTTCGTTGTCAAATTACAGACACTTAAATTATTTTCCATCCCAGGAGGGGCAGGTGAAAGAGAAATTGCATGCGTAAAGCTATTATGAAGGCTGGAAATTGTACAGTTGGATGCAAATGCAGAAGAATGAAATTAAGATCCAGATCAGAACTGAAAATCTGGTTTTGTTGTTGTCTTTAATTCTAGGCTTTTGTTGTATAGTGCACTATAGACAAAATTATGCTGTGGAGAGTGTAATTATGTAATTAAAGCTTTTGCCTTGGTGCACTTGGACCAAAGAATGAAAGGAACCAACTAGAATTTTTTCTGAATGTTAAGCTCTGCAGGGAAAATATCCTTGCAAGTGTTTAATGCTTTCATACATCTCTGCTGCTTCTGGCTAACTTGTTTTTACAACCCCAGGAGCTTTCAGGTGGTCCCTGAACTTGCTTGTCCCATTCCTTTATTGCCATGTTTCCCCTTGTAAGGGTTTGGCCTGGGAGATGGTGTGGATAACCACAGCTTCAGCCCTTTTCCCTGAGGTATTTTGAGGGGCTCCAGCTTTATCTGTCAGTTGGTGTGGTGGGATAAGCAGAGTTACTGGAGCTGCAGCATTTAAAGAAGAAAAAGGGAGGTGTTTGTGCTTCGCATGTTCCTTCAGGGTTGGGAGCCTCTGAGCGGATGAGAGGTGGTGGGGCCAGAGACACACTGGATTCATCCTCTCAGTTCCTTTTTAAAAGAGGAAAACACCCACAGTATCTGCTCCACTTGCAGCTTGAAAAATCAGTATTTTCCAGAGTTCAGTGCAAGATTTGAGAACAAAACCTTTTGAAAAGCATTGTCTGCAGTGAAATGTTCCCTAATGAGTCTGATCATGTATGAGGCAGGAGGGGATGATGTTTTCTCCCTCACCACTCTGTTGTGGTTTGGTGAGTAGTTGCACCAGCAGCCAAAACTGCCCAATGTTTTTGTTTAAAGCTGAAATTTCAGGTCTCTCCAAACCCTGTACACAGCCAGATGAGCTTGGAAAAGAGCATATTAGTTTGTGGCCTGCAATTGAATGCTGGTTATAAATGGTTAAATCACCACATGAAGACTTTTCCAAGATGTGTATTTGCTCCCAGCCTGTTCCTGGCATGTTTTTAATCTGTTTTGTGTAGAGGGGAAAATTCATGGGAGTTATTGACACAAAAGTCATATTGTGAGTCTCAACACACTTTGAATTTAAAATTCAGGCTGGAATTTTGAGAGTGCAAACTTTGAAATTTGATTTTAAGCCAAAAAACATTGTTTGGGAAGAAAGTTTAAAATCAAAGGGCATTGAGAAATTCAGTTCTCTGGTGCAGACAAGATTAGCTGTTCCTTGAGATTGATCAACAAGTTAATATGTGTTCCTCACTCATGAAAAGGTGTGGTGGGCCTTGCTGCTTCCTCCCAGCACAGCTTTTCCCAGGCTAGCATTCCCTGCCCATGAGATGGGAATATTGTGAGAGTTTGCAAGGTGGTGCTGGCTTAGCTCCTCATGGTGCATTCCCTATTTTTAGTAAATAGAGTTCTCTCCCGAGGTGTATTCCAGCTCCTGGCTAGATTTGCAGACTTCTGTAGAAGCACCTGAATGATGTTCATGGCTCTGATCTCCAGCTTTCCTGTTTTTTTTCAGTAAAAGAGGCTTATCATTGCTTTCAGGCTGAATGCCAGAGTCAGACTTCATTGTCATTCTTGAGACATCCATCATTTCCACTCCAGTCCTGTTGTCTGGAGTCAGCTTAAGGGCTTAGCTTAGTCCCTGTGGTTTCCTAGAATGAAGAAACCATTTAACAAGCTTGTTTGAGATTTCATGTGACAAGCAGGAACAGGTTAGTAGGAAACAAACAACCTAAGCAGACCTGAAGGAGGCTGTTATTGTGGAAATGTGCTGCTTGGAACAGCCCTTGCCCAGTACAGACATCCTCTTTTCAGACATCATCTCCTTGGAGAGGAGGATGAAAATTGGAGGTAAAAACAGTGTGCCCAGTTCATCTTTGCCCTTTGAAGCTTTGGCCTAGGGAATTTTCCTTTGCCTTGCAGTGGATTCTTCAAGAAACTTTTTAAACTTGAGACACTGCTGTGATTTAAGAATGGAGAGAGCAGAAGGTCAGTGGTGAAGTCGTTTCAGATCTCCCCCAAAATGCCATAGGGGATGATGCTCTGTAAAGGCCAAGTTTAGGAGGCCCTTGCAGTTAGGAATCAGCCAGTCCTCAGCCAGCCTGGGACAGAGTTCATTCAGTCTTTTCCTGTCCTGATCTGATTCCTGTGCAGGGGTAACTCTGGACCACTGCTTTAATTTGTGATGTAGGGTAAATGGTGCATGGATTTATTGTCTTCCTGTTTTAGTCTCTGCACGACAGGGGTGGTTCGTTTACACATCAACAACTGGCTGGAAGTGAGTTTCTGCCTGCCTCACAAAATCCACTATGTTGCCACCAACTTCATACCCCCAGAAGCAATCGAGAGGAGTCTGAAATCTATCAGGTAAGAGGCAGCTCTGCCCCTCAGAGTGTGGCCAGTCATTGCTCCAGTTCCAAGGGTGGTGCTGCAATCACCTGAGCTGGCACAGGCCGGGGGATGATGTGACTGGGCTGTTGAGTTGGGGCCCTGGGCTGAGACAGGACTCCCTGGAGCTGCTGCTGTGGCACTGTGGTGCTGCTGGATTTGTGGTGCTGGGAAGCAACAGCCTTGGTGTTAACACGAGATGGTTGTGCTGAGGGGATGCTGCAAGAGAAGCCTGCACTGTTTGCAGTTGGGAATTGTGTGTGCATTTTAATCAGAAGTAATTCTGCTTCTGGAAGAAAGAGAGCCCAGACTGTGAAATACCTTATTTCCTGTGTTTGTCTACCTGCAAAAGTAACTAACTCTCCCTTTCTTCCCATCTTCTACTCCATTTTATATTTCAGTAATGCAGATGAGCAGTTTTCAGACTTATTCTCAATTGTGTGCCAGTACAGTACAGCCTTTTTTCCTTGTCACTGGAGTATCTAGTTACCATATTACCCTCTGTCCCCTTTTCATAGGGAGCATCTTATTCTGTGACATAAAAACAAGCTTATTTTGAACCCAGTTAGAGCAAAAGGATGATATTAGAAATTCTTTTTTACCATCAGATTGACCCCAGATATCATGGTGTTGGAATAACAAAGCCTTCAGGACAAGCTGCAGTTTACTGTGCAAATGTATTCTATTTTTCTGCAGGCCTTACCATGCCTTATTACTTTTAAATGATGAGAAGTCATTGCTTAATGAGCTCCCGTTGGACTGCTCTCCTGCCCTGGTGAGAGTAATTAAAACTACCTCTGCTGTGAAGAATTTGCAGCAACTGGCTCAAGATGCTGACTTGGCATTGCTGCAGGTACGGGGAGCTGTCAGCAGCTACTGAGATCCTTTTAAATCACGAGGTGTTTTCTCCTGTGTGCCCCTGGGCTTCTGTGGTGCAGGAGCATGGCAGCTCCCTTCCTCCCTCAGCGTGAGCAGAGAGCAAGTGCCAGCCCTGGAGCCTGGGGAAAGGCTGCAGAAACAAAGAGCAGGGGTGCAGGGACAGTGCTGGGCAGCCCTGCAGCCACAGCCCATCTCAGGTGGGAGTCCCCATCCTGGGGGTCTCTAGACCCCAGCACTGCTCAGAGCAAGTGCATTAAAACAGGCTGGGGAGAAACTTCTGTTCAAATCACGAGCACCTCCAGACTTGTCTCCCACAGTCTCTCTGGTCCAGCACCTGACCAGCATCAGAGTTAAACCTTTCCTCATATCTAAGGGGAATTTCCCATTGTCCCCCTTGGGTGTGTTGCCTCAGGACCTGTTCCTGTGTCCCTCTGAGGAGAGTGACTGTCTTCTCTGTGCCTTCATGTTTGGTGGTTAAAACTAGAGCAAATTGTACTCTTGACTGACACCACAGTGGTCTGGCCCAGTCCTGCCAGGCTGATGTCTACGTGCAGATGAGGCACCCAAAATGCAAGTGAATATTTACAGCTGCCGTGCTTCCTCTGGACTTGCCAAGATCTTTTCTACCAAAGACTTGTGAATGCCTGTGCAAACCTTCCCATCCCTTTCCCTTAGTCCATTAGTGCACTGACTTTGCAGAGTCTTGGGAAGAAGATCTAGCTTAGGCTTGGGCAAAAATTTGGAGCTAGTGTCCCCAAGCTCTTTCCAAATGCCTTTCCAATAGTGACAGCCAGCTCTCAAATCTGAATTGCTGGAGCTGACATGAGGAGCCCTTGGAAAGGGAAGTTTGTGCCAGTGGAGGGACAAGACCCTGGCACTCACATGAGTTGTGAGGCCACTGAGAGATCCCTGTGGATGTCTGTGATCATTGGGGATGATTACATGGGATGATCTCAGAGAGGTTAGAGCCACTCCATGCTCCTAAGGGTCGATCCAGAGCCAGGGACACAATCTGTGCTCTCTGTGATGGGGGAGCACAGCTCATCATCACATGTTCTGTTCATAGGTCTATGTCTTCTCTTATTCCAAGGGAAAGGTCCTGCTTTGTAATAAAATTCCAGGTCTGCCTGCAGTGGTCTGTGTTATTACTTGGCTATGGGATGAACTCTGGAAATTCCCTACTGCTTCTGTAGTTTTGTTCTCCACAAAAAAGCACAGTTAAATGCATCTAATGATACAGGCTGGATTTTATGTCTCATAGACACCATTTATGTGGCTTTTCCAGAGCCATTAGCAACCGCTGACTTGTTTAACACATTAAAATACTTGTGTAGCTCATTACTGAAATACCTCAGTGCAGTAAAAAGGCAGTGTTGGTTTCCTTTATGTTTGTGTCATAGTAGAGGTTGATTCTTTCATTTTATTTTTCATGTATAACACAATGCATTTTGTTCATAAATAGAAACGTTTTTTTGGGGCATGAAAAGAAGCTAAACTTGTATTGATACAGTTTGAAGAAATTCCTTTGAGGCAGGAAATACTAAGTTGCTTAGAAATGTGAAATGAATCTCTGGAAATTCATAACCTTGTCAAGTGCTTTTTGATCTGCCACATGTTATATTAAACCATGAATTTATTCTGAAGGCAGGGTGAAAGGATGGAACATTCTTCTTTCATTTCAGCTCAAACAAGACTTTTTTTTGTTGTTGTATGGCACGCTTACTGAGAATTTGAATATTGCTTTTGCTCCCCTAATTTTTCCCTGTTTTCTCAATACAGGTTTTCCAGCTTGCTGCACATCTTGTTTACTGGGGCAAAGCAATTATTATTTATCCTCTTTGTGAAAACAATGTCTACATGCTTTCTCCAAACGCCAGTGTCTGCCTGTAAGTAGAAGGAAAATGCATCTGTAGCAGCAGACACTGTGAGGAGTGCAGATGCACTTGCCTTCCCTGACTGGATACAGAGTGGGATCTTCATGAATTTGTTGAGACTGTGCAAAACACAAACCATTACATGAGCCTGGACTTGCACAGCCAGTGTGGGCAGGGAGGAGCAGCAGAGCAGATCAATATTCCTCTGTGGTGGTGAGGGCCCTGGGAGCAATATTTAGCCTGTGGAGCTGCTGTCAGTGTTTTTAGTACTCTTGCTCACAGAATGCCCAATGTGGGAACATTTACAAACCAAAATAATTTATGCTTAAGTTAAATGAGTGGTTTATAGGGCTCTCTGTGTAGCTGGCACACCTGACATGAATCAAAAGTAGCAAAAGTTGCCATCACTCTTGTGTTGTTTGATGTGGTGGCATTCCACACTGTGTGTCTTGTGACAGAAGGCAACGTGGCCATTTGGAGAGCAGGCAGAGCCACTGCAAGGAAGATGTGGAGGCAGTGATGGGTATTTTTGCTCTGCTGAAGATTGGCAGCCCTTCCTCTGTTGGATTTTGAGATGTTTTTAGACCCTGTGCTGGAACTCAGTTATAGGAAAATAGTTTTAAATCAAAACTTCTATGACGGAAGTATAAAAATAGGGCTGGAAGGGACCTTGAGGTCATTCAGCAACAACTGTGCCTGTGTCATATATGGCAGTGCTGTTCTTGAAGACCTTGCAAGATGGAAATCCTAAGACAGGCAGTTTCCCTAATACTTAACTTGACTGCCCTTTAGTTCTGCTCAGTCATATTGCTTGTCCTGTCAGAGGGCACAGCCACATCTGCAGCTGCAGTTTGCACATCCAGAGGTTGTGTGTATCCTGCCCAGCCCTGCCGAAGCCCTGTCCCTTTGATCAGAGGCTGCACAGGTCTGGACATTTTATCTCTTTTATTTTTCTCCTCTGGATTCCCTCCACACCTTAAAAAAAGTCCTGGAGCTGAATGGAAGGCTGAGGTGAAAGTGCAGGAGCTTCTGGCTGGCTTCTTCAGGACACAACATGCCAGCAAATATCCTTAGGGGTATTCTAGATCACAGGGAATATTACATTTAGGAATTGGCAGTTCTGCAGTGCTTAAACTGATGAAAGTTACCCTGACCAGCACTAGAGAGCTGATCTGTGCCTTTGCCTCTCTCCTGCAGTTACTCTCCCCTGGCAGACGCCTTCTCCTGTCAGTTCCGGGGTCACAACCTGCCCTCCATGCTGGCCAAGTTCTCCCTGCCGGTGTCACTCTCCGAGTTCAAGAACCCGCTGGCACCGCCCGTCCAGGAGGTGAGCTGGGCACTGCCCAACAGCTCCTTGTTCTCCTGCTAACCTGATGGTGCTGCTTCTGGAGCACTTGGGCAGGAACCTGCTGTTGCACACTGACAAGTTCCCAATTACTGTGTTTCCAACCTTATGATTTGTTGTTTTGTATCCTCGTACCAAAAAGCTTGGAGGATGTTCAAGGTGAGAGGATGCTCTGTGCTGGCAAAGCACAATCCTAAAAGAAATATTAGAATATTTCTTTCCATGGAGTGATGTAGCAGGGAAAACTGAAACTCCATTTGGTCTGTTGCAAACTGTCATAAATTGGTAGGGCTGAATCAAGTTTGTAGATTCCTCACAATCTACATTTTATTTTATTCTATTCCATCTGCTCCAAGTTCACAATCTGTTTTTAAATCCAAGTCCGTTCACTTGGTTTTGCTGTAAAACTGGAATTATTTAAAGGCTGTTGGAGGAAGTAGACTCAGCATGGGGTCAGCAGAAGTCCATGTGTCTCTGCATCAGCTTTTTAGTGTTCAAATCTGGGTTAATAAAATATAGATTTGGAATTTGTGAGCTGTTTTGCTCATGCATCAGTCATGGCTTGTGGCATTTCTGGGAACTGGTGGAACACAAGGAGCTCAATTACATGAAGTCTCCTGGCTGACACTGTTCTGCTCTCAGATGGAGGAGCTTGGACCTTGGAATGTGGCTCAGTGTGGCAAGGGAAGCGTAGGCAGAGTTCTTTGGCTGATTTCTCGTGGTTGTTTCTGGCCTTCAGACTTGGGTGCCTTGGTGGCTCCATGGACTTAGCCCCTACTCAGATCCAGAGAAGATTAACATGGCCTGTGCACTTGAGCACAGCTGTGAGGGAAAAACTGGTTGTAATTAGAGGTTGGCAGAGATGATGATCAGAGATAAAGATAAGTAATGATGTAGGTTGAATCCCAGTAGTATGTACTGGTCAGCTGCCACTTTGGGAGGCCGGGGAAGAGCAGGACTCCACTGTAGTCACAGACAAATAAGTGTCTTGAAAATTGAAGCTGAAATCATAGCATTAATTTCATTCTATCTGCAGTAGCTTCAGGAGACATTCTCAGTAATCCTTTTAAAATTAATTACTTGCCTTAATACTTCTCCTTCAATAGTTCTGGTTGTTCTCAGACATCCTACTTTTGTTTAAAATACACAAATAAAAGTCTGCCAGTTACTGCTGCAGTTATGCCTTGAAACAAGGCTGCAATAAATGCTTGCTAGAGCTGATGGAGTGCTAAAGTGTGTTTTTAGAGTGTGTATCTTCCCTCTGCTGCTCACCTGTCTGTGGTGGGGTCCTGAGGGTCAGCAGCACAACTTGCTTTCATCATCCTTTCAGCCTTATTGGAAGGATGAAGGATCATACTGTGAACAGCTGTGACTTTTTGATAAAGCAAAGTGTGACAGTTCTTGGGGGAGTTTAGATTGGAGACAGTTTTTATGTATTTTCATATCAGTACATTTTCTTCTACTTTGATTTACCTATGTAGGACTTCTTGTACTATTTTTTTGTTAGGAACTAGGCTTTTTAAAAAGCGATGACTCCAATCCCTGCCCTGAAGTGGTCAGGCTCCAATTGTAATTAACAGAGATCTAATCAATACAGCAATTAATCTAATGAAATGTGGGTGGGTTTTTGTTCCGCTGTACTGTGATAAAAGATGTACTCTGAACTGTAAATATTGTCAAAATGTATTTGCTTTGCCTTTGAAAAAAATTAGCAAAGCTGAAACTTCTCTCTGTAGTTTTGTTCTTTGTGTGCACAGGAGATATGAGATTTTTCAGCTTTAAAGATTTCCAGTGGTTGTCTATTTTCTCATGCTTTTCATCAGGCTGAGAGCACTGTCTGTGCTCCTGAAGGTCACTGTGCTGCAGGGTCAATACTGTGGGAGGGGGTGTATCTTCTGCAGAAACTCTTGTGGCCTCATGGCATCCATCCCATCTGATGCTTCTAAAAGCATGGCATTGGCTCCCTGCCTTTGGCATGTGCTTCTGGATGGGTAGAGAATACAGAAGGCATTACTAAAGCCCACGGTAGGAAATAGGAGAGCTCTTAGAGCCCTTCCTGTTTTTATACAAAAATACTGCTTGATTTGAAAGGGGACAAGGTTATTTTTGTTTAATTACCATTACATGAGTGGAATTCCTCCATTCCTTTGGGTAGATGAAAAAAATGTGACACTCATTTTTATACTTGGGGTGCTGTGGTATTTTTTTGGCTGGTAGGAGATATGAACACCCCGAGCAAGGACAAGACTGCCTTGGGAGTTCAAGGCTGTGTTCTGCTTTTGCTATCTGCCTGTCAAGTCAGTAGGAGGTATCCAGTGAGTGATGTGTGCCAGGCCTGCCAGTGCTCTCAGCTGTGCCCTGTGCCAGAGACTGAAATTCTTGATTGTGTCATCTTGATCTCCTTTTTTGCCTGTGATGAGGAGCAGGGTATTGCAGTCAGTGTGTATCAGTTGAGAAGATTTTGGTATTCCTGCATTGCTCCCTGTTAGTTTCCCTCTATCTGTGTTTCCCTGGATTCCGTGGCTTTGCTGAGCCAGCGGTGCTGCAGCAGGGTGAGGATGAGCCCATGCAGCCAGCTAAGGAGATCTGGGTGCTGCTGAGCTGAGGCCCTGCTGTTCCTTCCCACTCCCAGGTGTGCACACAGAGCCTTCTCCCTTCCCTCTCCCTTTTCCTAGAGCCCTGGCTCCTGTCCAGCATGACTCCATTCCTTTAACTTGTTTCAGATGCACAAGTTTTGTGCCAGGTTAGCAGGTGGAATTTACTCAGGGACATCCAGTGAACTGGTTCAGAGTGAGGGAGGTGACTTTGGCAGAACTGGTGCAGCTGGGGGATGAGGGAAGCAGAAGCTGTTTTCCCCATTTCACAGTGAGTTGTCTCTTAGCTCCACTGTGCCATGTAGTGTCACCAGGACTTGCAGCAATCCAGGGCAGCCTGGGACTGTTCTGGATCTCACCAGGGTGCAGCCATGGGGAAGGGAGATCCTGTGAGCTCATGCAAAAGGGAACTCATCTTGCCTTTTGGTGTTTTTACTGGAAAAGGAGCAGTTTGCATCTCGTCTACCCCGACCCCAAAGAAGCTGTCCTTGTTCTGCCTCCTGTGGCTGTGGGTTCATTCCCTGTGCTCTCCTCTTGCCTGAGTGGCACAGCCTTGCTGTGAGTGCAGAGCACACCGGGGTGGAGCTCTGGGGGTGCTCAGTGGGGTGCACAACCCTTCCAAACCTCCTGGGAAAGCCCAGAAGCACTTGGTGACCCAAAGCCTTCAGATCAGCACATGCTGATTGGCAGGGTCTGTACCAGGCACTGCTGCTGGTGAAGGGGAAGGCTTTGACCTGCTTTTAAGGGTAAGGATTTCTTTGTCCAGCATCAAATTTCTTTTCCCAGCTACTCTGCACTAAGTTTCTCTGCAAACCAAGAGTTAGGGATGATGTTTGTGGCTTCCCCTCGTCTGCACTGTGACCTCAGCTAGTTCATCTGCTTCAGAAGCTATAACATCTCTCTGCCCTGCCTGGAACAAGCATGGACTAGCAGGAGGGATCTTCCCACCTGTAAGGAGTGTTGCTAAGTGAATCAGACATCCCATTTCCTCCCTGCATCCCCTTTATCATAGTGCACATTGTCGTTGTTATTATTATTCCAGTTCTCTAATTCTCCCTTGATGGGACGTGGATAACTGCAGGAGAAAAAAAAACCCCAACCAATAGATGGGAAAGCACAAGAGCTACTGCTGAACAAAATCTCTTTAACTTTTCACTTTTGTTTTAGTCAGTCTGGCCATCCTGCCAGGAGCCAGGCTCAGGGAGATGAGGCCTCTGCCTTGTGCCTGTGGAAAACGTGCCGAGCTTTGTGCAGGGCTCATGGAAAATGAGGCAGGAAAACGTGTCAGGGGATGGAGTGGGAGGGGAGCTGCCTGCACACCCTGAATGGGCAGCTGTGTCTTCAGAGACACATAGGCTGCTCTGCTGGAAGGCATTAGGAGCCATGGGAGCTTTTGTTGGCAGAGGTAAGAAAGTAGGATTAAGATGCATTTATATTCAGTTGGACTGGGTATAAAATCAGAGGTTTAGCGGAGTAAGTTAAAAGGATATGTCATGCTAGGCCTGAATGGAGGGAATGGTTAAGCTGAGAATTCAGAGCTGTTACTAATGACTGAAATGGCAGTATTAGACAGTAAATGTTTCATCCTACATCAGTAGGAGTCTTCAATCTGTTTCCTGTAAAACAGGGAGAAGTTTTTATAGCTGATCTGTTTTCCATGAAACAGCATGGTTTGAAACAGCTAAAGAAAGGTAATATATTTCAGCAAACATCCCAGCACCCCAGTGACTTTGAAGGTATCATCATCCTGAGCCAAGGCAGCCCTCAGTTCTCAAGTCAGACCTTGAAGAGGGCATGTGTCAAATAACTGGATAATCCAGGCTGGAGAAAGGTGTGCTTCAGTAGGCAAAACAAGCTGTGTTTTAACCAAGGGTCTCCTCATGTAGTGAGAAACAAGCTAGGACTGAGTACTTCTAGGTTGCTGTTTTCCCTTCCCTTTCCTGAACTTGTTGCTGCTCCCAGTTATCCTTAACTTTTTTTGGCCTGGGAATGAAAGCAGCCTTAAAGAATCCTTGCAGGAAATGTAACACATTTCTCAAGAGTTTTACAAATGCCCCCAGAGAATAAGGAATGCTGGATCTTGTCCCTCCAAGACTGGGGCTGAGCTTTCCTCTGGCCATCCCAGAGTGCCCAGCTGGGCTGATGTGCAGTGCTGTGTTTGTGAAGCCAGTGCAGCCTCTCTGCTTGTGTCAGTGAGCACAAAGCAGGGCATTGTACCAGTGCCTTGCACGACAACACCCTGCCACTGCTCTGGGAATGGCCCTGGGCTGATCCCTGCCAGCAGGAACAGGCCAGATGTGGATGCTGCAGCAGACAGGACCCCCTCAGAGCAGGCTGGAAAGAGGCAGCACGGGCAGACAGGAAGCATGAAAGGAACATGGATGAAATTTAGATGGAATTGGTAGTTAAATTAAGCAACACAAAATGTTTCACTTTACATTTCCATCACGATCCTGGTGTTTCAGCCAAAACAGACTGGCTCTGGATTCCTGCTGTGCCAGAGCATGACTGAGGGAGTGCTGGCAGTGCTGGGACTGAAGTAGATCCTTGCTTGGGAAGCTGCTCACAGCCCTTTTGGCTTCAGCAAGGAGCCCCGCTCTAATGAAGTGCCCTGAGAGGAGGCACAGAGATAACCCTGCACCTCTGGGGGAGGAGCAGCATTTCCAGCCAGCACAGCACAGATGGTGCAGGGAAGCCTCTGCTCCTGCAGCCCTGTGTGAGTTCCTTTGGAGCTTGGGAGGAGCAGATGGAGAATGGATGGAAATTCAGTGCTTGTGTCCAGGACAGGCAGCAGAATGTGTTAGCAAAGCCTCTGCTAGACCTGGTCTGTGAAAACACTTCTGCCTTTGGTAAGAAATGGGTCTAAACCTGGAGGAAGTGGGAATGAGGCACGCTTGCAGTGGTGGCACAAAGCTCATCATTTGGTGCAGGATGCTGCAGCACTTGGGCTTTTTGCAGGACTGGATTTTAAGAGGCACCAAATTCCTGCTGAAGTTTGGCTTAGTACAGAAGACTGTCAGGGATCATCAGCCTCTGTGGTCTAGGGATGGTTGTTCAGGCTCACTTTAGGATAGAAGAAGAGTTTCCTCTGGTTCTCAGGTTGGTCACAGGTCTCCAGCTCTCCCCCCAGAGATGGCACAAAGGTGTTTGGCAGGGGTTGGTTGCACAATGTTGGGGCTGTAAAGCTGTGACACCACTGCTGCCTGGCTTCTTGTTCCACTGGGCTAGAGCTGCTGCCTCAGGGTGCCTTTCTAGGTATTTCCACGAGGGCGTGGAGGTGAAGGTGCACATGCAGGATTAGGGAGTGTTGGATGAGACTCTCCATGCACATGGAGCTGTAACAAAAGAAATTCACTTTATTTTCATAGTTCGTGGAACCACCAGAGTGACCAGGGGAGGCTGGTCTGGGTCAGGCCCTACCCACAGCTTCTGCAGGTCTGTCTTCCCGTCTCTTTGGATTTTACCAGAGTTGTTTTGTGCTCTGAAATGTGCAGACTTCTTTCATTTGCTAATCAGACATCGCTGCGTGCCAACAGGTTGGAAATAGAAGTAAAATAGATGAGCCATCTTTCCAGCCAGGCCTGCATCTGGAAGGAAGGATTTCAGCAGTGTAATCACCTCGCTCTTTCAGGCTGACTTCAGATGTTAGCAAAGCTCTATATCTTGGTGTCTTTTGCCAGCCTTCCTCTTCTGTAGATTTTCTGTTAAACATGTAAAATGCATTATGGCTTTTCCAGAAAATAGATGTTTGAAGGTGCTCCCAGATAATGTGTTTTAAGATTAAAAGCCGCTGAACCCCAGAAGTGATAATCCCTGAAAAGACAGGGTGTGGGTCTGTCTGCAAACAGAAGAGGTTTCTTTTCTGATTTGATAGCAGAGGAGGAACTGAGAATTACAAGATTTATGGAAAAAGGAAAATTATGTGGGCTGATGAACTTGGGTTTGGGGCTTTTATTGAGATTTGGCCTGTTACCCTGATGATTAATGTAGCAGAGTGAGCTTCCTCCTGAGTCTGAGCTCATGCTGCATGTGTTTGTCTCACCAAAACAGTGTTGGTTGCTATGAAATCCCCAAACAGCCTTGTCAGTGATTGTGTTCTCAGAGCCCTTTGCTACAAGAGTTGCCTACAGTGATATGAAAAGGCTTTTTTATGCAGAAATCAAGACACAATGATGCATTTTGAAGGCTCCTCCCAGAGTTCTGAAAACAGACCATGCTGCTATAAATGCTCGCCCCTCGCTCTGCCCGTGGTGCAGGTCTCCAGCAGGTGTTGTGCATGTTTAATACAAGAGTCCTTTCATTGCTTTTGAGTCTCTTGCCTGCCTGAAAACCCAGGTGCCTTTTAACCTTGTGTTTTTATAGCAGAGGGATGGTCAAATGAGGGATATTCACTCTCTGCATGGAGAGGGGACTCCTTGGCAGCTCAGGCTGCTGATCCTTGCCAGGGCTTCTGCTGCTGGTGGTGCTATTTCTGTATCATCCAACTCTGCCAGGTGCTGCTCTCCAGAGCCTCTCCCATAGCTAATCAGCAGTTTCCCATCTGACAGCAAATGGCTCCTATTCCTGGCCACCTCTTCTGGTTGCTTCATCTCTGCCCCATCACCCTGCCATCTCCCTGGCTCTCTAGAGCAGCCTGCACTTCAGCCTGACCATCTGGGATTAACCCTGCAGTGACTTATTTTAGTGGCCCTTGTGTAGGAACCAGCAAACCGGTCTGGAGCTGTGGCAGGGGCAGGGCAGGTTCCTTCCAGGCTGTGCTGGTCAGTGTTGCATAAAGATGTGGATCATGAAAGGCTCCACTGCAGCCTGAGCACCCACAGAGGCTCTGGGTGTGATGAAGGTTTGTGCCTGGTCACCTTTTCATGACTGGAAAAGAGATAAGCTCTTGTGTGGGGTGAGAAGCATTTCTCCACGTGACTCCTTACTCACAAACTGAACTCTTTGTGTGTTGTTTTCCTCCTGTATCTCATTTCCCAGGTGTTTAACCCCTCGTTTCTCCCCCTGCAGACCCAGCTCATCCAGATGGTGATTTGGATGCTCCAGCACCGGCTCCTGATCCAGCTGCACACCTACGTGTGCCTGATGGTGCCCCCGAACGAGGAGGAGTTCCGAGCCCAGGATGAGGACATGCCCTTCACTGCCAGGGTTGGGGGACGAAGTCTGAGCACCCCCAACGCTCTCAGCTTTGGCTCTCCAAGTATGAACACGCTTTCTTTTGCTCTTCAGGCTCCACCTCACTTCTAGAGCTTCCCTTAGTGCTGCCAAAGGCCATCAGGCCTTGGTAATGAGAGAACTCCTCTTGCTGGAGTACTTGCTGATTAGGTCCAGTCTTTCCTAAATTTAGAACTGGGCATTGGTGAAAGTCCTAAGGGTTATTAGACTTCTTTTTAGAAAGAAGTAATGCTTTGTAACTTGCCAAGTTCTCATTTGGTCATGTAAAAGATTTTTATGAGGTATTTGTTTCTTTTTTCAAAGGAACTTCTTCCTCCCTTGCTGCACTCACAAGTATCCCCTATGTTCCTCTGGCTGCACTGCTGTTACTGCCCAAGTTTTGGTTTTCAGGACAGAAAGAATATGTGAGAATTTGTTTCAAGCAGCACTGGTTTCAGTGGGCTCTATAGCCATTGGAGGAGACACAGAGCTGGCTTTGTTCTCACAAATGATTGATTTCTGTTTATGTCTTCTGATTTCTTTAATCTCCCCAGTGCCATTTTTCAGGGTGATTCCAGGAAAGCATTCTTTCAAGGGGATGAGTCAGACAATGCTGAAATCACCAAACTTTCCTGCCTGTGCTGTTCTAAGCAGTGTTCTCAGAACACCGCTGGGCTTGGATGTGGGGAGAGATTCTCTGTACAACTTTGAGTTTTACAGGAGTTGTGAATTAGGGCAGAAATCTTGGAACGTGAGTCAGATGAGTCTGTGATCTGCTTATTCTGGCTCACTCACAAGAGGATATTGCTTCTTGGCCTCTCTGGCTGCTCCCACCTTCTGTGCTGTTAGGCTTTTCATGTTACCACTTCACGGTATTCCAGCACAGCTGGCTGGGAATTCTCTTTTCAAATGTTTTTTATGGACTGTTTATGGTCTCCAGAAGTACAGTTTTCCACACAAATTGATGACTTTGTTGAAACATTTGAATTTCCCATTGAGAAAATTGCTGTGTTGTCATATGACTAATTGCGGATTCATGGAGAACTTGGAGAGCCACTTTCTCTACTCTCTAGAGAAAAGAGATTAGTTGGAAAGGCTGCACAGAAACAGCCCAAATTGGTAAACTTTGCATCCTTGTGCTGAGGAATATAAAAATTTCATGTGTGTCTCTCTCTCTTGCCCTGATAGCCAGTAGTGATGACATGACTCTGACAAGCCCTAGCATGGATAATTCCAGTGCTGAGCTGATACCTGGTGGGGACTCACCCCTAAATAAGAGGATGACAGAGAATCTCCTGGCAAGCCTGTTGGAACACGAGCGGGAAGCCATCCTGAATGTCCCTGCTGCCCAGAATCCAGAAGATCTCCGCATGTTTGCAAGGTGAGCAGTGCAGGATGCAATAGTTTCTTATCCTTTCTCCTTTGTGGAAGGATTGGTGTGGAGCCTGAGTAAATCCTGTTAGCCTGGGAGATTTGGAGGAGAAATTCTTTTGAGTTTGTTCCTATATTTCGTCTGTAATACAAACTAATATGTGGCACAAGAACATTTGTTAAGAAAGAGGTCCTGGGGGGTGTGAAGGAGCATCAGGGAGGATGGTTGGACTTTTTGCCTGCCAGTTCTCCTGTGTCCACACACGGCAGACACAAAACTGCACAGCCTAAAAAGCCCTTCTGAGCAGGCATGGCAGAGACTTAGAGATGCTGATGCTGCCATTTTGTGTCCGTTGGTATTTCCAAGCCAGCTATCCTTAATTTTATGGTTTGTAAACTCCTTGGAAATATGAGACCCAGAGGCAGCCTGAATACTTTCACAGCCCAGCCTGTGAGTGTCCCAAGGTCTGTTTGCAGTGATGAGAGCTCACTGCTTAGGTTAGTTAAGCTAAAGGCATTAGGATGTGTGATTGGTAGCACAGATTTTGTTGTTACAAATTTCCACACAGCAAAACTAGGCACGATGTGGTTCTGTGTGTGGTAAAAGCAGAATGACATCCTAAGCAGCCATTTGGGAAGAAGGGAGGGGGGAAAATACTTCCTAAGGATTTCAAAACACAGTGGCATCATTGGAATGCAACTTCCATTGCTTTTCATACTTGTGGAGCAGAAAACCATCTGAGGCAAGGACTGCAGCTGTTCCATACTCTGGATTCAGCTGGTAATCCCCTGAAAACCTGGTTCTTGCCCTAGGATGGATACAGTGAGGTAGCCCAGGGAAACTGTAATAGCAGGAAAACACTTCCCTTGTCTGTGGCAGAGTACAGCTCAGGGACTTTGACAGAGCTCTCAGAGCTTGTGGGTACTTAGTGCTCTCTGAATTTCTTGTCTCCTTCATCTTCTGTAACTCTTCAGAGAATATTCTCTGACTGAGAGGCAGCATTGGCCACTTGAGAACCCTGAAGTGTTTTTTTCTTTATTACCAACTAAGTCATCACAAAACCAGTGAGGAAGGAAAGGAAAAACAAAATCACATTTAATATCTTCAGACAGAATTTGTGTGGGACTCTTTGGACCAGTTCAGTGGCAATGCAGATTCTTAGTTATCCTAGTGAGTGGAAAGGATGTCATGATTGCTTCCCTCTCACTTCCCTCAGCTGGGTAAAACAGCCGTTTGGAAGCTTTGGAATTGCAGATGCAAAAAATGACTCTGATTTCTTTGTTAAACCAGCCGAGTGATGTTTATTTTGCAGTTTGCTCCTGCCTCAGGTTCTTTTGCAGATCCCCAGGCCTTGCCAGGTCCGAGTTTCCAGTCTACTACAGATTGAATTGACAAGTGCAGAGTGCTCTGAGGCAACAGGGAGGAATAAACAGATTAAACAATAAATAAACAATAAACAGATGGGTCCTGTGGGCAGATGCTGCAGTGCACATGTAGAAGTGTTCATACAAGACCCTCTTGCTGATTTTATGAGATACCACAACTTGTAGGTCATGGGTGTATTTTCTCTCTTTTTGTGCCATAACCATCAGAGATGAGTGAGTGAATCTGTTGCTCTCAGTGAAAGGGAAACAACCATGGAGAATTTGCCTGAAGGAGCTGATCTCCCTTGTTACCCCATGCAGGTACTGCTCCAGCCCTTCTTCTGTAGTTGTGAGGAGCAGCAGCCCAGGAGGGGCTGTGCTCTGGCAAACAGCTCTGCTCTCACAGCTGCCTCCAGAGCAAAGTGCTATAAATGCACAACTGGTGCCCTAAATATCCTGTGGTATTTGCCCTTCCCAGGGTGCTCTGTGCACACAGAGGGATGGGCTATTTCCAGCACAGCAATAAAGCTCAGCCTGGCACATTTTCCTGTGCTGGTGCCTCTGAGTGCTCGTCCCTCCTTACACAGAAGCACAGAGTGCTGGTGCCTGCCCAAGACAGTGCACAGCCCATGTTTGAAGGCAGAAGCCTTAAGGGGAAGTAAGGAGTTACTAAAGTTTGGCGCCAGCATTGGCTGCATCAACCCTTGTAACACTGAATGGGAATTGAAATACAAGTTCTTTCCCAAGGTGCAGCTGGAGGAGGGTTGGCATGGCCTTCCAGGAGTAGGCTTGAGAAGGAGAAAAGTTCTTTTTGAGCTCAATCCTCAATAATGTACACTAAGCCTTCCTCACTGCACATTAAGCAGTGCTTTTGAAGCTTGAAGATGTGTGATGCTTCACTCATGGCTTCTCTCCCAAGCCATGGGTGTGGAGTTGCTCTCAGGGTTTGTTTGTCTTGCTCTTAGATTGGGAGATGAGATCCTGCATTCCACTGAGGAATGCTCTTTGGCAGCACTGAGCTGTGGACAGTTCTGCCCTGGTTTCAAGCAGTGCTGTGGCAGGGACATGTCCTTGGCCAGAAATAAGGTAATTCTATTTGAATTGCTAGTCTGAGAGAATTCTTTTCTTAGTGTGTAGGAACACTGCAGTGCTGTTGGAGAGGCAACTCTTGCAACCTGAGGAGGGGAAAATGGTGATGAGCAATGGAAAGCAATAATCTTCCATCACTGCATCTGGATCTGCACATCTGTCAACAGACACACCTGTGCAGCTTCAGAGGGACTCAAACACAGTGTCACTGCCCCAAGAGGTGCCGTTTCGTGCTGTGTCCCATGAATGTTCATTGCCCAAAAAGGCAAAGGCAGTGCCCACCTTCTCTGGAGCTATGAGCCCCAAGGACAGCTTTGTAGATTCTTGTTGGACTTTTAGGAAAACCTCCTCCCTGGAAGGGTGGTGCAGCCCAGGACAGATTGCCCAATCATGTGGGGGGATCTCCATCTCTGAAGGGTTTGACAAAGCTCTACAGCATTGGCAGTGGTCCTGCTGGAACAGGATACTGGGCTAGACTTTGGGGGTGTCTTCCAGCTGGCATTTTTGTGATATTCTTTAATATCCTCTCTAGCTTTTATTGGAGTGGAAAGTATTTAGTCTTGACCAGTTACAAATCCAGACTCTTTTTGAATATAGGATGGATTTATTTTTTGGCAAACTGCTCAGTCTGTGTTGCTGGGGAAAGCCAGGTCTTACCAACTGCACAGAAGAGAGCTGAGCCAGGATAAGAGCACATGGGCAGGCACAGTGAGCCTGGCACAGGGGAGGGAATCCTCAAAATCATTTTGTGAACTGTGATGTGAGTTAGAAGATACAAAGGTTTCTATTCATACCTGAGGGAACAGTCTGGCTTTGACACCCAAGAACTGACACTGTCCCTGTGAGTGGCCACTTCTCAGTGCACATAGTTGCCATCGGCCCAGGGGAGGTGGCCAGCGAGCCTCATGTCAATACCAAGTGGGAGACAGTGCAAAAGGCAAATGCACAGCCCAGACAGGGGGAAGGTAGATAAGACTGGAGCTTGTCTCCGTTTTTTATTTGTGCTGCAGGTACAGAGAGGCAGCAATTATGTTCTCCATACTGGTGCCAGCTTGAGAGCTGGCAGAGGAACAGCAGGAGGGAGCTGGCAGCATGCTGGGGCTGCCCAGCCCTGGGCTGCCAGGGGGGGATCCTGCTCTGAGCCCACAGACAGCTTGTGGGGAAGAAGAGGAACATGGCAAACTGGGAGGCAGAGAAACATGCATGGCAATGGGCTATAGGTGAAAGCTCCTCTGCACAGTGTAGGGGGGTGTGATGGAGGGAGCCTTGTTGCACAGTGACTCCTTTCCAGTCTCCCATGAGGGTGGTGGGTGACAGGAGTGCCTGGCCCGAGCAGCAGGAGGCAGCCAGGCAAGCGTTGGCCCTGCAGGGAAAGCAGGAGCCACTCCATGCTGCTGCCCTGTGAAAACAGGCAGGGGTGCTCCAGTGAATATTGGCTGTATTTTGAGGGCTGTTCCTGCATGAGGGCTATGTGAATGGATTGGAAAACAGATCATGTCATCTCCACTAGTTTTTACAGTCAGTTGGCATGAAGTTGCAGATGGGTAATGGAACATGAGCAAAGGCTGCTGGAGCACAGAGCAGTGTGATGTGGAACACATGTGGATGTACAGCTGGATGTGGAGCTGGAAGGGGCTCTGGCCTTTGGGCTTTCACTGGTGGGAGTATTTGAGTCACACGTGCAGCGTAGCTGTGACATTTGAGAGGGTGTCAACACAAGTAAGAGACTGAGCAGCAAACTCAGGCTTCATTGGGGGGGCTGGCTTGGCATTACAGCTCAGAGGGGTCTGGGGAGGGGTCCTCAGCCATTGGGGACTTCCTGTTTATTGTGGATCCTGCTGTGACTGACTGTGCAGGGCCAAGGTTTTCTGATGGCTATAGCATATTGGTAGCCAGCAAAGGGATATCTGTGCTGTCTTTGTTTACAGAGAACAGGGAATTGAAGAATCCAGCATGGTTTGACCTTAGACTTCAGGGGGTTTGTAACTCCCAGTGCTTCCCTGTGGTGCCATTCACCAAAATTTCCATCTCCCTATTGTGATGGCTCCACCCAACCCAAGCTGCCCAAACTCTGAGTGCAGGACCTATAGTTATGAAGCCCCTTGGGATGCTGTGAGGGAAAATTGCTCTTAATTCTAAAAGGCAGTAGCAGGCACCAGGTACTGAGGCCCCTGGTGCAGAGCTGTGACGAAGGGCAATGTAGGCCCAGCTAAGAGAGCGCAGAAGTAAATCTACCACGTCCTGACTTCTCAAGGCTTGTTAGCACTTGTGTTTCTTCACTTTCTGGAATTATAACTAAATTGAAAATTGACAGTCTTGGGAGATGCCCCAGGCTGGGAAACCTCTTGATCCAAAGAGCCACAGTGGGTGAGTCCCCTGCTTTTCCAGGGGATTTCTGTACTAGGCATGATTTAATTCTCTTTTCATGCAAATGAGGGACATAACCCAAACAACCTTCTGATTTGCATCCCATGGGAGAGGAGACCTTGGGGGTTGGCAGTGTGAGTTTGAGTTGCTTTTGGCCCATGTGCTGTGCTCCCTGCAGGCTGCTGCACTACTTCCGAGGCCGGCACCACTTGGAGGAGATCATGTACAACGAGAACATGCGGCGCTCCCAGCTGCTGATGCTGTTCGACAAGTTCCGCAGTGTGCTGGTGGTCACCAGCCATGAGGACCCCGTCATTTCAGTGTTCCAGTCTCTCCTGAAGTGACTGCTGGCGCAGGGAGGGAGCCTGCCGTGCTCTCCGTGCTGAGAGTCTAAAGGATGCCTAAAAACTGAAGGAGGTGGTTTCAGTTCCTTCTTGCCACGTGACACACAGCAGGTTGTCCCTGTCTGTGCCTCGATGTCCCAGCTGCTCCCCGAGGCTCCAGGGCCTGCTGCAGGACAGCATGTGCTTGCTCAGCCTGGATTCCTGCCCTGCCACGTTCACAGCCCTTCCTGGCCCTGCTGCTCCCCAGGGATCATGAGAGTGGGACAAGAGGGTTCTGCTGCGGTGCTGCTGACAGCATGTCACCTTTGGGGGGACGCTGGTGCCTTGGGAACACTTCTGCTCTCCAGAAGGACTGCTGGGACACTCAGCCCTGAGAGCCTGTCCCCATGGCACACTGTGCATGGCCTTGCTCCAGGGCACAGGGGAGCTGGCCTGGCTCATCGGGAAATGACCCTGTTTGATCACACAGCAGTGAGGACAGAGGTGGGAAGGCAAAGTATCACAAATAAACAGTTTCATGAATGAATGACTCGTTCACTGTGTCACAGCTCATTCTTTCCTCGCCCCAATATCCTCATTCCCAAGTGTCTGTTGGAGCAGGGTTGTCACCCAGCACGCTGTGTTCCTGGGTTTTCATGTTTTTGCCTGGGGTGGGAGCTTGGTTGTTGAGCAGGACTGAAAGGTGCTGGCCAAGCTGCAAGTGTAGGGACATGTTCCACCCAGAGGCTGGTGCCAAGGGCGCTTGAGCTTGTCCCCCAGGGCTTGTTTTGTCCCTCCATTTCCTTCCCACAAGCAGGGCTGTGGCTGCAGGAAACCAGGCAGGGATCCTGGCCTGCGTTAAAGCCATCCAGCAAGAAAATAAGATACAGGGCTGTTTCCTGGCTTCTCCAGCCATGCCAGGGCCAGAACAAGAGGTGACAGCCCTCTGCCTGGGGAGATCAGGAGCTTGTGCCTGTGTGAGGCCACTGTCTCCCACAGCTGCTCACTGCTCTGTGCTGAATATCCAGGTGAACAAAGGGAGAACTTCACCTCCATTGTGGTGTGGCTTCTGTGGGTTTGTTGTTTAAGGACTGTCAGGCTTCTCAAGATCTTCCCTTACACCACACAAAGCAGCTGGAGCTTTTCCCAGAGCTGCAGGCTCTCAGGAGAGCTTCACTTGCCCACACAAACTGGAAGCTTTAGCTGACTTACCTTACAGCAGCAAGGTGCTGGGGGAGCTACTTCATGACAGCTTCCTCACATCTCTTCAGGGAGTCTGGCCCTGCAGTTGCAACAGGGATGCTAGAGAAAAGCAAAAATTGCATCTGACCTAAAAATCAGATCAAGATCGCTGTAGGCCTTGTCTCAACCAGCCCCAGCACCTGAGCATCAAGGTGAGCTACTGAAATCAGCAGAACAAATGGTGCCAGAAGGGGTCAAATCCAATTCTTTCATGGGATGGGGTCAAGAGTTTTTAAAAACTTGAGCTTTTTTATTCCACATGAACCTTAAGGTGGGAGTGGAGGTGTGTGTGTGGGGGGGGTGTCCCTGTCACCCAACCAGTGTGGCTGCAGTCCTCCAGGTCCTGCCCTGAATCCTAGAGGGTTTTTTCCCCCTGCTCCTCAAGTCAGACTGCTGCAGCAGTGCTCTCTCTGTGTGGAGATTCACACACTGGTAAGTTCTGAACTGGTTTCAAAAGCAGCTGAGAAAATGAACAATTCTTGTTCTCCAGGCTGGACATTAGAGATGGGCAGAGGTTGGTCGGGGTCTTTAGTCCAAACCTCTGCTCGAAGAAAAGGTGTTAGATCAGGTCACGCTGGAGCCTGTCCTGTGGAGGTGTGAATGGCCCACAGCTTCTCTGGGGCCCTGTTCCAGTGTCTGACCACCCTCATGGGGAAAAATTTTTCCATCCAGCTAATGAGAACTTCCTGTTTTCCAGCTGGTGGCCCATTGCCTCTCATCCTGTCTGACAGCAGCCTGGCTCTGTCTTCTCTACACCCTCCCCTGAGGTAGCTGCAGACAACAATAAGATCCCCACTTTACATCCTCATCTCTCAGCTCCCATCCTTTCAGCCTGCTCTGCTGCTGTCCAGTTTTTTGACTCTTTCCCCGCAGCAACCAAGCACTGGCCTCTGCTGGGGGCTGAGGCGATGGGAGCAGCACAGAGCTGTGAACCTTCTCCTCTCAGCCACCCTCATTAAGCCTAGATCTGTTGGCAAGGGAAAAGTGGCCTTCAGTGTCCAAAACCAGCCTCACTTCTGGCTGGGAGGCCCATGCCAGTCTCCTGCAAATAAAACTCCACCTTGCCCCATTCGTTGTGACAAAGTATATTTATTGTTAAAAACCCCCCAAGCCCCTCTATCTGCCATGATGCAGCTTGAGGTCATTGTACAGAGCACAGCTCAAGTCCTGGTCCGTAGGACACTTGCAAGACTTGTCAGCTGCAAGGGGAATGTCCCCTTGCTGCCATCTCTCGCTCCGTTTTCTTGTCTACGACACTCACAAATTTGTTTCCTCGTAAATAAAACCTGAGTGGTTTCTGTGCCCACTCTCCCCTGTTGCCAATGCCAATCCTGGTGGTGGCCACCACATCCTGCTCCCCTGGCAGGTCCTGTCCAGGCACCATCCAGATGGCAGCATCCTGAGTCAGGTCCCTTTGGTCAAAAGTCTTGTCAATCCCAAACGCCTGGCAGAGCTTGGAGGGCCCATTGCAGAGCTGCCAGTCCTTGAGCAGCTTGGTGGTTGCTTTCCTGGAGGTCCTGCGCAGCTCCCTCATGGCATCCAAGCCCTGCAGGGGCTCCAAGGAACGCAGCAGCACTGCAGCCCCTTCTCCTGTGCAGAACAAGAGCTGGGTGTTAGTACAGGGGTGTTTTTTGGGAATGCCTCAGCTTTCAGTCCACTGCCAGCAGCACTTCAGCTCCAAGCCTATAGCTCAGCCTGATGGAGTAGGGAAGGCACCCAACCACAGGGCCTGTCCTTCACTCCAAGTGCAATCCTTTCCCTCCTCCAGTGTCCTGTAGCTCTATGTCCTTCATTCTGCAGTGCTGACTTCCTTTTCCCAGCCCCACCTGATGTTACTAAATCTGGCTGCTGCTTCAAGGCTTGCCAGAGGGCAAGAGGTTTTTCTTATATCAGCACAATGTTCAGGAATAAATACACATCTGGTTCAGTTTTGGCAGAGCAATCCAAAGCTGCTCCCAAACCCAGTGGATTTCTAATGAACTCTGATTACAAGAACTCCAGTTAACAAAGGCGAGGAGGAATGAGTGGATGCTGCCAGCAGGAAGAGGCAGCTTGCAGGGTTAGGCTGGACAAAGAGAAACCTGGGAAGGAGCTGCAGGCACTGGGATCAGCTCCTGCCTGTGCTGCTGCTGAGGGAGCCTGGGCTGCAGGTAGTACCAACCCGAACTCCCTGTGGAGCTGTAACAGGTGGGATGAGCATAGCCTTGGCTAACTGCACAGCTCCAACAGAGAGGGATTTGGACCCTTGTGTCAGGGAAGCTCTCCCAAGGCAGGGACCTGGGGCAGGACAGGGCTGCACAGCTCTGGGAGCAGCACTTAGCAAAGACTTTTCTATGACAAAAACTGGAGATAATGGACAAATTATTTTCTCAAATGTGATTTGCCACCCTGTCAGAAGCCTTAGGTCTCCTGCCCTCCCAGCTGTTGCAGCCAGGTGAGAGTGAAGCAAAGACACAGCTCTGAGCAGACATTCCCTATCTGATAAGGATCTGCAGCCTAAGTGGGACAGAAACATTTCCCTGGTATTTTCCAGTGGACAGCAGGGAGGTCTTCTCCTGCTCCTGAGTGGGTGAGGAGAGCACTGGCACAAGGCCTGTGTGCAGCCCCACACAGCTGTCCTTGTGCTGGCCGCCCACAGCTCCCCAAGAATCCCCTCTCCAGCCTCAAACATCTGGAGTCACACTCATGCCTGGCAAAGGCTTTTTTTGTAGGCACTGACAAATCCCTAAGGACTGGTGATTTCCCAAAATAGAATCCCTCTCATATTTTGTACAAATCCCACACTAAATTACCCCTCTGGGCTCTCCATGAGCTCCTGGTTCCTGGCTCTCTGAGGTGTGCCTGCTGCCCTGAACCTTCTCAGAGCCCCTGCTGCCCCCACTACAGCTCAGTGAAGTCAGCAGCCTGAATTCCAACAGCTGTCAGCAATCTGTTCCCAGGCACTCCCTTCTCCAAGGAGGGGGATTGATGCTAATCTGGCAGCCAAAAGCTGCTTCCCTGGCCTAACAGTGATTTAGAGCTCAAAGGTCATTTTAGATTTTTAAGAACATGTTCCATGTCCTAATTCTGCTTTTTATTGATGTACAAAGAAACATCCCTCATATCATGTTGCTGCCTCCCTTGCCAGGAACAACTGTGGGATTCTGAGCAATCACTAATTACACTGCTTGCTTTCATCTATCTCGAATGCAAGTGGAAACTGTGGTCACCCTTGAACTGAACCGAGTCCTTGGGAGTTCATGTGAAGAGAGATGAGCGCTTGAAAAACTGCAGGTGCTCCCAGAGCATCACAAAGCCCAGGCAGGGGATACCAGGAATTTCTGTCTCTGGCTGCTCTTTCTGCATTTCTGGAACCTTCCATGTTCTTTCTAGCTGTGGGCAACAGACACCACACACTGCCCAGTCAGTAGCCTTTAGAGGAAGTGGAGACAGCAGGCAGGACAAGAGTGCAAGGATGCCACGAGAAGCTACTGCCTTCTCTCCCTCACACCCCTGGGTCATCCTGAGCATACTTCCACATCAGAAATTTCATTTTAACTCCCAAAGAGTAGCTGAAACCTTCTGACTCAACTCCAGAGTGCTTCAGCCTGGCTTCCTCCCCCTCCCAGCGTGCAGCAGTTCACTCTCAGGGGTCACCTGGGTTCAACATCTACCCAGCACAGACACATAGGCAGCAGCAGCAGCAGAAGCAGGGCCAGTTGGAGATGCTGAGTGTTTATCTCCCTTGCTAAGAGTCCATATAATGAGCAGCATTCAGGGCTAAAAGCTGGGATCTAACAACACTGCAGAGGCCAATTCTCTCCTTGAGCAGCCAGAAATCACAACATGATAGTGGAGTCCCACACCCCCACAGCACAGCTTCCTGCTCCTTCCCTGAAACAGCTCCAGCTCCCAGGCTTGGAAACAGCTCTTGGCCACTTTCCTCCTCCCTTCACCTGCCTGACTCAGTGCTCCCCGAACACTTCCTTCAAAATCCTAGTCTGGGATCTGAAGGTTAGGGAGAAGTCCCTGCAGTGTGACCCTGGGCTGAGCATCTCTGGGCTCTCGATTTTACAAGCTCTTCTTTCAGATCTGGCAGCAAAATACAGACCACAGCAAATTCCAGAGAAACAGATCACAGCTAAGTCAAAGAGAAGCATGACTGGCATTTATCCTCTTCCTGAGGCAAGGGAAGCCCAACATCCCTCTTAGGGAAAGCTCTTAGTACTAAGATTATGGTGCTGCTCAGGATATACTGCAGAATTCATGCACACTAAAAGACTTTGGCTGTATTTTTTCTATAAGCTCTTCTACTCTACCATCCATGATTTCTCCAAATGCAGTGATGCCTGCCGTGGCTTCAGGCACTTGCAGTATTTCACTCAGTGATGGGAAGACCTCTCACAGTAAAATTCTCATGATGCAGCTTTATGTCAGTGATGTCCACAAAGATTTCCCTTTCCTCACTGACAAAAAATACTGGAGCTCATCCTCCCAAAGATCATTTTGGTTTTATAAACACCCACTGCTGGTGACACACTTTTCCCATCCCTGAGTGATACTGGAGCCTGAACTCCAACATAAACCAATACAGAAAACAAAGAGGGTTTATTCCACCTGGAGTTTGAGGCTATGAGGTTGTGTATCAAAACAAGGGATCCCTTAAAGAGTCAGAGCTGCCACTGCTCCAGAGGATACACTTGGGTCCCAGAGCTATTTGCCTTCAGAGTGTGTCTGTGCTATGAAGTAGGACCAAGCTATGCCGTAACAGACAGGTTTTTGGGGGTTTTTTTTTCAGTGTTTCCTGCACAGCCAGAGTCAAAACAAAGTTTTCAAGATCTGTCCCCTATCCAGAGAATGAAATGCTTTTGCCTTCTAGCCAGGTGCCACCATGAAGTTGACTCCCTCAATCCTTCCCTCAGACCAAACAACAGGACAACTGAACAACTCCTTGTCCATCTAACTGGGAAAAAGCATCTTGGGTGTGATTCCTCCCCATATTTTTTTTTCAACATTTCTGCATGTGGGTAAATACACAGAAGGAGCAGCTCCTGTTCGTGTAGCTGCATCAGTGATGCACAATGTGCATAGCCATGGTATTGACTGCAGTGCTCTGACAAAGCTGGCAGTGACAGCTGTGCCTGGTGTCACTGCATGTGTGACAGCATGATGGGGAGGCAATTTGTGACAAAAAATCCAATGAACTACATCACCACAGTGAGCTCTTTAATTGATTTGCTAGAAAACTAAACACAGGTACATAAGGAAAAATTTCCCAAAGTGTGTATTTCAAAGAAATCTTCCTAGAATTCAAAGGCTAACCATCTTCTTTTTTAAAATAAAAATTATTATTCCTAATATTTCAAACACTAGGAATCCCATCCTGACAAATGAACCATGTGCTTTCATTATCTGAACAGATTTGGCAGAGCCAATGTAATGAAGTTCACATGTGTTCATCCACCAGACTCCAGACCCCCATTTAGAAAGTCAGGCTCTTCCCCCACACTATAACCTGGCACTGTTCTTCTGCTTGGCTCCTCTCCAAAGGCCAAAACCTGAGGATTAACGGCCACAGTTACATTTGCTTTCCATTTAGGAATATACAAGCAATGGGTTTTTTAAACATTTATCTTCAAAATGGTGAAAAAGAAAGTAAATTGGGTTTGAGATTTTTTTTTCTAACAGAGTGAGGAGTTACCTAGGAAACACCTGCTGCCATTTCAAGGTGTCTAATTAAACAACAGCTTCACTGCAAGGCAAATACTGTCATTCTCACAAAGGAAAAAAAGAAAGTTTTCAGTAACATGTTAAGAATCATGAAGTGTGGAAGGACAGTCTCAGTAAATGCCAGAATAATTTAATTAGAGCTTGATTGTTTTATCTTGAGAATAATAAAAGAAGACTGAAGATTCTTTAACAGTCTGGGTATTTTGAACTGGGTGGGTTTTTTTGGCTTTTTAACAGCTAAATAGCTAAAATGCTCCTACTGACTCCTTGCTTAAGCTTAGGACATCTCAGACCTTTTTGTTTTCCCCAACGTTTCATTCAGCCTCTAAAGATAAAGGTAGGAGACAGAGGAGTTTCTTGTCATGGCAACAGACACCGAGATTTAGGCTGTCATTAATGAGTCTGAATTTTTCCTCTACATCACCACTTTTGAGGAACAAAGTTCACTGAATCACATGAACAAGGCAGCAGCCCAGGTCATCAAAACTGAAAGCTCCATCCTATCCAGATTCTCCCCCACTTCTCAATCTTTGTGTGGCTGAACAGCTCCCACAGCTCCCGGCTGGGACAAACTGGGCAGAGTTTGGAGATGGGCCTTGCCTGCTGTGCTGCCTGTCCACCCTGGTCACAGTGGCAAAGCCCAGGTCCCTAGGGAAAATCACTGACACCAGAGAGCCCACAGGGAGCTCACAAGTGACTGCAGCACCACTGTAGCTTGAAACATCAGCCCCATGCTGCTGGCATTCCATCTCTTTCAGCCTCAGCTTACCTTGGCTGGAAACATTCATGCAGAAATAAATCCCGTAGATCTGATAGACGTACAGAGTTCCTGGTTTCATGAACATTGCTGCGTTTCGTTGTGTTTGCTTCCCACCTTTCGAGTGGGAAGCTTCATCTTCCCCACCCAGATAAGCTTCTGTTTCAACAATCCTGCCCCAGAGCTCTGTGCCATCAGGAAGTTTGCGAACTAAAATCTGAAAGAGAGGTCAGAGTGCATCAGTTACCAACCCTCAGTACAAAATAACCAGAGCAAGAGCTGTGGAAACAGAGAAGTTGGAAAGAAAGGACCTGCTGATACTAAATCCTCTCCATTTAGCAGTCTGTGAGCTAACACCAGCTTTTTCAGCTTTCACTGCCCAGGCAACAGCTCAGTACGAGTACCTACCTGTCAGTCACCCCACAAAATGCCTGGAGTGTCTAGATGAGGCAGTGTCAAAAAGAACCAGTTTATGATCCCACAGGTACTAAAGCCCACAGAGTTCTTTTGTGGTTATTTTCTGTATTCTTCACTCTAATCCATCAGGTTTAAGGCAAAAATCACTGCTGATACTAACCTTGAAGCATCATGAATGTATAATCTTTAGATCAGAAGAAATATGACAGCGGCACAATTAAATAACTGCTATGATTAGATAGTTTCTTTCCCTAGAGATGTTTCAAACAAGTCCCAGTCCCAAATCACAGAGATAATCAGCACTAGAGAGAGCATCAATGCTATTTCAGTATTTTCTGCACCACAGAGAAGGGCAGTGCAGGAGAGCTGGGAATTGGCTTCAGGCAGACAACAACAGATCTTTGTTATTACAGTGTGTTCCTTGCTGCTGGTACCTCCTTAAATAAAACAAAGCATATGCAGGGGAAACAAAACATGACAGTGAAAATATTCTTTTTAAAAAGAAAACAACCACTAAACTTTGTATAAAGGAATTTGTGGTTTGACCTGATTTCTAAACTTTGTGTTTTACTTAATGTGTATGAAATACTGCTGTACAGTCTCATTTAGGCACCAGCTATCAGTTTAATTATAACACTTTAATTGTACAAGTGTTGAAAAATGACCTTCAGAACACAAAGCTGAATTCCTAACAGATGTTTGTGCTGGATTGCTAATGCAGATATTGATCTGATCCAGTAGGGATGCTCCACGAGCTGGTTTCCAAAGCTGCAGCTCTGGTATATCTCAGTTTCCCTACAGCACTTGTCAAATTGTTGACAATAATCAGCTTATTATTTTTCATGAAAGAAAAAAGCACCGGTGTTCAGCCAGTGCCTGTGATCATCCCAAAACCAGATCACAGTGATCACATCACAATGTGACCACACTTCTCCCTATGACGAAATGCAAGCGTTAGGTTATGGATGCTTTTAAAAGCATCCAAGCATTTCCCTGTCTTCAGATACCCCAAATATTCTGTTGAATAAAAAGGTTTAAAAATGGTGGTAATTCCCAACACCTCACAGTAAACCATTCCATAAAGGTTACTTTTTTCACTGAGGATGTATCTTGATGTTCTGGCACTTCCCTCTGAGAGGCCATTTACTGAATGTATCTTTAGGGGTATTTTTTTGTTTCCAAGAACTCAGGTATTATGAAGGAAAGTAAGATTAATATGCCAGATGCCTCCAAAATTTGGTAGAATGAAGATAATGAATGAAACACTAAATTACCTTTATGAGAGAACAGGCTGAGTCATGGGAGACTGGGGGTTATACTTTAAAGAAAATGTAGAACTAAGATAGAAATCAGCTGGCTTGTAATACTAGGCCTAAACAGGAAAAATACAGAATTAGGACTCAAATGTCATCTCCCCAGAGTAACTGAATGGGTAACGGTGATGGAGTCATTAAGACAACAAAAATGGACCAGTAATGGGAGACTTAAGGTATCCTCAGGTAGAACAGGACATGGGCAATGTTTTCTTTGACACCATCAAGTGTTGTGCAGAGCAAGGAATCAGGAATCTCATGAGAAAAGACTCAGCTCTCAGATCTGGAGCAAAACACAGTCTTTTCCAAACACTTATCCCTGGAAAACAACTTAGTATCATGACCATGAGGGATACAGTTCAGTGTCTTTTCACAAGCATTAAAGTCCAAAAATAATCTATCAGAGTTCTGCCTACCAGCAAAAAGAGGAAACTACATGAAGGGAGGAAGCTTGTTGGGAAGAACTTAAGAGGCAGCCAAAGGTTAAGGCTGGAAAGGCAAACCTCTAGCAGGATGTCTGTAAAGATAGCAACACACATGGAGTATCACAGAGGGGTTAAGGCAGACCAGAAAGAAACCCAGCAGGGCTAAAAAGCAAAGCAAAGGTGTCAATTACAGGCAAGATATCCTTAGAAAAAAAAGAGAAGTTGGACGCAGCAAAACAGGCCAAAACCAACAGTTTGTGGAACAAATTCCTCAAGTTATCTAAAGCCATGAGAACCCAGGAGTCTGCTCACCCTGCAGACAATAAAGGTACAAAAAAGACTCAGAGAAGATAAGACCATAGCAGTGAAACTGAACACGCACTTTGCAGTTGCATTTAGAAGGTATCAGACTGGAACTTTTTATAGGGAAAACCCTGAGGGAACTCCCTCCCATGGAAACAGCCAGAGAGTTTTCTGAAGGACTCACTAAGCAGAAGAGACATGTTTAATCTCCACCTCTCTGACTTCCATAGGCTTTCAACAAGGTCCAAAGACTCCACAAAGTTTATGCAATGGGCTAAGGGAGAAGTCCTTGCACCAACAAGTAATGACTTGGAAACTCAGAAACAAAATATAAGAACTGCAATATTTGAAGTGAAGAGAGTTTAACTGTGGGACTGTGCAATCCTTAGCATAACAAGACAGTAAAATGGAGGTAGAAAAGATGTTGCTGACTGCAGAGCATTACTTTCCACTGGGCTAAGCAAGAAACAAAAACAAGTAAAGCAATTGCTGAAAGGAAAATAATGGGCTGGAGACAGCCTTCAAACCACAAGCAGCAAAGTACATTTTAGTAAACAGAAAAAAGGGAGGAAAACTCCACAAAAAAAACCTAATTAAAAAATGTGACAGACTAAACCTGAAAAATTACTCCTCTGACTTCATCTAGAATAGATTTGACTACTAGTCTTTAAATTCCACTGCACTTAGCAAGAGAAGGAATGAGAGCTGTCTTCCTGAAATAGCCAAACCCGGGAGTCAAATGGCAAAAAAAGAATTTCATCCTTTTACATTAAGTCATTAGCTAGCACATGCTCCAGCACAAGAATCTCAGTGCTTTGTCTTACCTGCCCCAGAAATGACTTGGCCAGACTAACACATGGCTGGTTGAAAAAGTCTGCTTGTAGCTGCGAAGAGTTTTTTTTCTCTATCACAAAATATTTGCTGCTATTTGGATTAAGATCTGCTCCAGGCGTAGCATTCAGGTTCTCCAAGGCATCGATCTGAGGGAAACTGGAGTTGCTTTGAAGAGCACTTAATTGAGCCAACAGCTTTCTTTTTCTTGGCATAGCTCTAGAAAATGGATATAAGCATAATTAGGATTATAGAGCTTATTTAAAAGCAACTCATTCCCACAAACTTCTGTTTTTACACACCTCTCCACAACAATGAATCTGAAAGCTACAACTACACGGACAACTTATGCAAACGACAGCAGCAGGTGACAGATTTAGCTGTGTTTGCATCAGGCTGGGCAAATATTGAGCTCTGCTGATGAGCAAACAGAAAACAGCAGTTTGAGCATTCATCTTTTAAGGACTGCAGATAAAAGCAACTCTGCTCCACTAAGCATTGAAAGTAAGTTTGCTCTTAGGTTAGAAAATTCAGAAATTGAAAGCCAAGATGAACAGTACTGTGTGCTTTTTACCCAAAACTAACATAATCTTTCAAGCATATAGAAACAACAGAAAACAACCACTTCAAAAATTGTGCTGCCTCAGACAGCCCACAGAAGTTGTGTATTAATCATTTTCAAAAGTATTGTAACTATATCAGAACCTAAACCTCCACAGGAATTTGAGAGATGCCCTATTCACAGTCACAAACTTGTTTATTGTGCTGCAGAAATATTTGTGTTAGAATCTCCCCAAAATGATTCAACCTTCCAGAAACATGAAGAGCATCTCTTCCAGTCAGCAGTATGGACCTGAGGCAACTACATCTCCTGTAATTGTTCTTCTGGTTTGTCACCACTTTACTATGTGAGCTCCAAAAAGTTGGTGTTTCTTTTTCAGTCCTGCAGTCCTTACACCTGTTGAACAGGTACAAGAATTAATTCACTGTATAAAGTGCTTTGAAAGAGATTCTGGGGATCTGATGGAGATGTGATACCAACAGTGCACCATTAGATCAAACTCCAGAACAATTTGCAGTTTTCTGTAGGTCCAGAAAAAGCAGTGCTGGAGATGCTCTTTAGCCTTTGTTATACAAAAGGCCATGAAAGCAGTGAGAAATGCACTTTTTCTATACTGAATATATAAAGCTGAAACCAAACTTTTAAAATGCCCCCATTGGCACTAAATTTGGAAATTGTTGGCTTCAAAAAAAGAGAATGCAAAGACACCAGCTCTAAAATTGAACCACATGTAGATGTAAGGGGGAAAAAATCAAAGGTTCAACATCATAAAGATTTAGAAATGGAGAAAGAATCCTGTACACAGTTGAACATGCAAGAGAAGTATATATATAATTAGCTCTTGCCACTCATTTTTCACCAGATCATCAGCATTTAAAAATCACTACAAAAACTTTCAACCTGAAAACCAATCTTTATCTTGGTCTGATGATTCTCACAATGAAAGCTCCACCAGCAACAGTTTCTTTTCACTACAGTGAAACAAATTCAGCATTGCTACAATCTGAATCACCAGTGCCAATTCACCAACAGTGTTACATTTCACTTCAGAAGAATCCAGACACAAACATATAAAAATAGCCAGGAAAAAAAAATAAAATCACATGGGCATGACTGGCAGAAAGGTGGGATGGTTTTATTTTTTTTTTTCTAAACAGCTAATTCTTTATTGCAATAATTAAGTGGTGTCAGAGCCTTGCCAGGTATTCTGCTCTGAACTGTGGCTTTCAGCTGGTGAGAGTTCTTAAAAATTTTGTCAGAACTCACCAGCCTGCCTCAGACAAAACTACCTGGTGGCCTCAGCAAACAAGTCCTGTCTAGGAGAAAGTGCTGCAGGAAAGAAGGGCCAGAGGAGGAATACTTCACTATTTCAAACTGACCCTCTATATACTCAGTCAAGGACAAGTCTAAATACTCAGTCAAGGCAGTACTTCCCACTGAAGACAATACCTCCAGACTTCTCTGACAGTATTAACTGGAACTTCCAGCTCATCAGCCACACATAAAGACACGCTGCAAACATGGCTGACTTGAGTGGAGCATTAACTCATTTGGTAATTTGTGCTCTTATGGAATGCGACATCAGAAACAGGATCTGAGCTGCCTGGCACCCACTGCACTTCCAATTAAATAATTCCTAAAAGCTGCAAGTGCTCTCATGGACATGTTATAGCAGCAGCCTCAGGGCACTTGTAACTTCATTGCTATGGGCTGATCCTTCACACATCTCAGCATCTTCAATAGAAACAGCAGCAGGAAATTGCCTTCTAGCTAGGAGAAATGGGTCACATACAGAAACGTGAGTGCAGAATGAGGGGCTGCAATACCAGCTTGGAAACGTAGGAAAAAAAAGAAAAAACATTCTACCCTCTGTCTCCCTGCTTGTTCATAGCAAGATCTGAATCACAAAACTCTGTACCTCAAAGCCTATCAACACTATCTGGAAAGGATGTTGCTTGTAAATACAAATCCTTTCTTGACTATGAAAAACCACACTGTAGAAGGCAATACATAGCACAGATCCAAGCCCTGTGTATTTGGGAAGCAAGAGACAGTCTCTTCTGTAAGACTACAGACAAATTCTGTAGCTCTTCATTTCTATCTAGATTTTTTTGCTTGTATAATAAACAAATTCTACTCCTGGGCCTCAAATAATCAGACGTGGGTTTAATCACCTTTTACTAATCCTGTTGTAACCAAATTAACTACAAGTAGTTGAGCCCATCAGGGTAAACACGTCCAAAAAAACATAAGTATAGAAGTCAGAAAATGAAGATCAAGAGCTGAATCAGTCTGCACAAATGCCTGGAATGTTCAGGACTGCTGGGCTAATCTCAGACAAGTGGTTCAGAAGCCTTCAAGCCAGAATTGGAAAGACACTGCAAATCCTTGTAAAACCCAGCTCAGGAGCAGATACACCCTGTAGGTCAAGGCACAACAGAGTCTACAGAGGCTTCTGTAATCCTTCTAACAAGACTGCATTTGCAGGCATTTCCTTAGGTATTTAATGAGTTTTCATGAAAAGGAGGTTAAAAAAAAAAAAATCCCACCAGCAATTTGCATGTACTTTTGGCTCCCAGGTCTAGATACCTACAAAACCTTTCTCAGGCACATCTATTTTTCTGACAGAATGATGAAGAAAGTGTTCATAAAAACACTGCCACTGCCAGAGAGACAATTCCTCACACCAATTCCCAGCTGTACAGATTTTAAGTGGGAATACATGCTGGGTCAATGCTGGGTCAGACCAAAGGATACCTCTCCCTGTTTCCTGCTCTCCAGTCCAGGTCAAGAGCAGAACACAATAAGCACACAGTGCTTCTCCACACATCCTCCATGTCTCTAGACTGGAACATTCTGACCCCAGCACAGACTTCCCTGAGCCTATGGACACTTTGCTGAGGAAGAAAACTTCACAGAATTAGTTATTACTGCCCCAAAAAATCACTCACTTTGTGTGGGAAATTTGCACTGCTCCACACCCATATGAATCAGTTTACACCTGCATTTCATCACCCTGAGCCATCTTCCTTAGCACCTCAAATAAAGCAAAGCCATCTGGAAACAATGATTTTCCATGTCATCTACAAACCATCGCTGCAGCACCCCAACGGTGACCTCCAGTCACCAGGAGAGCTGCCTGTTTACTCACATCCTCTTTCCTATCTTTGCAGCAACTGTGTATTTTTGACAGGGAAACTCCCTTATTATGTCAAGAGCTGCTCAGGTGAGGGCTCCTGTTTAAAACCTTGCAGAAATCTGAATACAGACTGTGAGCCAGACCTCTCAACATGCTTATTTAGACGTGCAGACAATTCCAACAGTTTTTTAAGGCATGACTTTTAAGCCATGATTTTCCCCCCTAGGTATTTATGCCGCCATCAAATAATCCTATCTTTCTATATTTTTTATTAATTCACTGGTTGGTGGTCCCACTTCCAGATCTGCAGACCTTGGATTTCCCCTAAAACCCTCTTTAAAAATTAGTGACACATTTGCTGCTGAGACCATTATTAGCAACACTGTCCCTGGGGGCTGCATCTGGTTTGGCAGTTTATTCCTGCCTGTTTCTGCCAGTTTGGCAACTTATTCCTGCCTGTTATTCCTGTCTATTTGCTCCATAACCTCTTAAACAGACATTTTAAGGCAGATCTTTCAATGAGTTCTCAGCATGAATGATGTCTCTCTGCCTTTCCTGTCTAGTCTATCCTATTAGTAACCTGAAATAAGTTAATAATGCATAGTTTCCTGGACAACAGTGAGAGAAGCAGGGAAAAAAACCCTTGAATGAAGAGTGCAGGCATGAGCTAATATAACCATAAATATAAATACAGAGTCAATTTCTCCAGATTCTGACAGTATGTGCAATCCTAATACCTCAAAAATATGCCAAAAGGGATGCTTTTATTCACCTGAGAGCTGGGGATCTCATTTCCTTGCAATTCAAGTCCTCGCTCCTACTCCCTACCGGGCATCTTGAGCTTTTTTGGGATGAAACTTAACCCATCCTTCTATAAAGAATAAGAAAAGTAACAACGACCAATGACGAAAAAAAACTCCAACAAAGCCTTCACAGCAGAATTACGCTCCGTTTTGGCTGAGGACACTGGTTATTTGGAGCGGAATGCAGGGCTGCAGCGTGGGGCGTGGCCGTAGCGCCGGGCAGGGCCGACCGGGCCCCTTCGGGCGCTGCCAGCGCCGCGGCCGAGCCCAGCCCCAGGAATCCTCCGAGCTCTCTCCTCCGCCCGCCCCGCCTGTCCCCGGCTGTCCCCGGTGACTCCCGGCCGCTCCCGGCCATCCCGGGCTCCCCTCACGCACCTGCCGGGCCCTTCCCGCGCGGGCGGGCCGCGCGCAGCCCCTGCCGAGGCCCCGCGGAAACCCCGCGGCTGCCGTGAGGGGCGGGGCGGGGAGGCGGGAGAGGCGCGGCCGTGAGGGGAAGAGCCGCCGGTGCCTCGGGGTTCGCAGCGGCTCCGATTTAAGGAGTCTTCCTCAGCGGGGTCTCATCGAGCGTGTTGTTTTCCAGAGTACAGACCCTCCGTAAAACAGCGTTTCAACTCTCGCTGGTTTTCGGTATCCGCTTCTCGCCGTTTCATGTCAGTCATTAATTCATCAATGCAACAGCTGAGAGAATTGGGGGTGTTCAGCCTGGGTTATACATGGTTCAGGGAGACCTTAGAGATCCTTCCCGTGCCTAAAGGGCTTCCATAAGAGCTGGAGGGGGACTTTGCACAAGAGCAAGGAGCGACAGGACAAGGGGTAATGGCTTCCCACTGTCAGAGGGCAGGGTTAGATGGGATATTGGGAAGGAATCCTTCCCTGTGAGGGTGGGCAGGCCCTGGCACAGGGTGCCCAGAGAAGCTGTGGCTGCCCCTGGATCCCTGGCAGTGTCCAAGGCCAGGTTGGATGGGTCTTGGAGCAACCTGGGATAGTGGAAGGTGTTGCTGCCCATGGCAGGGGCTGGAACTGGATTATCTTTATTGTCCCTTCCAACCCAAATTATTTTGTGATTGTGCTCAGGAAAGGGGTGAATATACATACAATGAACATGCATGGTCGCAAGCTGGCTTTACAGAGAGCTACATTAATTAATCCCTCAGTTCCCCAAATAACAAGTATCTGGCCTGCAGAAAAAATTCTTGGCTTCAGCTTTTCTCCAGATGGCGCATATGGTCAAAATGGGGTCAAAATACGGTTTTTCCTCACAGTGTTCTGGGGACATGCAGTTGGGGCCATTGATTCATAAACAAGTGCTTGCACAAAGGGTATGAGGGAAAGTGATGAATCCAAATGGATTTTTTCTCATTTGTGTAATAAAATATTCATACCAGGACAGCACCAGCTAGGATGCAGTGATGCAGAGAACAGGCATTTATTGTCTGTCCCTTTTGTGAATTTGGAAGGAAGAAGGATAAATTACTTTACTGGCTATAATTTTAGGAGACATTGACAGCTTTGGAGATGCAACCAGGTATACAAGTAGCTAAATGTTCTTATGGAGGCAGAAATAGGACCAGCAGTCCTATTTGAGCATGGACTCATGCTCAAATGTGAGTAGGGCAGATGAAAAACTTTAACATTCCTATAAACCATGAACTGAGCCCACAATTTCCAAATTTTACTTTTTCAGTTTAATAAGAAGATGTTGCCCCCCCTCCACTCCAAACAAGCTATGAATGGAGAAAACACAGAGTCTGTTACACAATATTCATTCTTTCTGACCATGAAAAAACAGCTGATGTACTTTGGAACCCAAAGCAACACCAAGAATGCACTGAAAAGCCCTTAAATCATTGTAAAGCATAATAGTGCTGCTATTGTAATGGTGCAAAATAAAAAGGGGGAAGGAAACATAAATAAATCTTAAAGGTATTGATACTGGAGATCTCTGTATGATGTCTTAGTTAAAATGGACAAAAGTAAACTCACAAGAGTGAGGAATCCCTGGAGGGATGTTACCTCCTGGCTGCACAGATGTGTTTAGCTCTGGTCTGAAATGAGCTGTATGTGTATTAGCAAAGACAAGAAGTTTTTAAAAATTATTAACAATGTTGACTGAGTGTCTCTGAAAGAGCATCTTGGACTTCCTGACTTGCATGGTTCACATCCCAGCTTTAATGTGGTATTAATATAAAAGAGGAAGACCAAGAAAGTGCGTGAAAAGGAAGATAACCAAACATCAAACTGGTCTTTCAGCAAATTATGAAACTTAAAGGAGAAACTGAGCAAGAACAAGAGCTGTGGGAAGGATTTCCTGGGGTCAGGCTAGTTCAGCTCTGCAGACTTTTCCCCTGTGGGACAGGCACTCTCAGGAATGCTGGCTTCTTTGACAGCAGATCTATTTCATACCCAAAGGAAGTATTTAAAGCTTTTAGCACCTGAGGAATGCAAATTGCTCCAAGTGACAGCATATGCCATGTTCTTCATTTGTCCAATAACTTCACTGTTACAGAATCAACACCTAAAATAGCCTCCTGTAAAAGCAGATCTGTTTGAGAAGATTAAAGTTCCCCTCCCTGTGGGGCAAAAATGTTTTTAATGGGAGAGGAATGACTTGGAATCTGCGGTTAGAAAATCTGGCTGGTGCAGGCCCTGGGGTCTGTGGCACAATGGCTGCATACAGTGCGCCAGGCTTTTCTTGGAGCAAAGACTGTTTGCAGAGTGGTTCCCTACAGCTCCCAGGCTGTGCAGAGTCCTGACTTACCATCCTTTTACAGCCAGCCCAGCAGAGTGGCGTGGAAGCAGGACAAAGCAGTAGGGGCAGATTTTCAAGTTTTCTCTTTGTAAGGTGTCAAATGAAGCTTCAGCAGGGTCTGCTGAAAGCCTCCTCTGTCCCGTTAGGAAGAGACATGGAATTCCCCACTGGCCATCGCCTGGACACTTCACATGGCCACGCTGCTCCTGCCAGCAGCACGGGACAGCTGCAACACTTCATGAGCCAACTATTGAAGAATTCCCGTGGATGAAAACGCTCCAAACAGCACAGGGTTTTTATGACATCCCCTCCTGGCCTCTCCTGACATCCAGTCTTGGCTGCCGCTTCCTACTTATCCTCAACTGCCAGTGTGTCTTATCCAGAGCTATTTCCAACTAGCGTCTGAGGTACACACAGCCCTCAAATTAGTACCAGAACAAACCTGCTACTAGAAGGGAGAGGTGCTCGTAGCTGCTTTGGTATCTCCCACACCCAAGCTGAGCCACAGATCAAATGTCCAGTGCTGTGAACCAAGCCCATTCAATTCATGATGTAAGCAGATTGTGTTTTATCCTAAATTTGGGGACATCCATGGTGGGTACTGGTCTACCCGCTTTGCACTCAGGGTGCAAGGAATCCTAGCAAGTACACTGCAAGCAATGGGAAAACACAGTAAAGCAACAGAGCTTCTGAGAGCCTCAGCTCTGGACCAGAGAGGGCAGGCAAGTCCTATTTAGTAAAATATTAATGGATTCTACTGAGTCTTGTTTGTTTGTTTTGCATGAAAGACATTTTTGTTCTCCGACAAGACAGAAATGGTTGGCTTCACAGGATTGCTCAGTGCAGAGAAACAAATAGATTAGATATTAGGAAGAGATTCTTCCATGGGAGGGTGGTGAGGCCCTGGCACAGGTTGCCCAGAGAAGCTGTCCTGCCCCTGGGTCCCTGGAAGTATCCAAGGGGACACTGGGGCTTGGAGCAACCTGGGGTAGTGGAAGGTGTCCTGCCCTTGGCAGGGGGTGGCATGAGATGAGTTTAAGGTCGCTTCCAACCCAAGTGAGCAGGGCAAACTGCTGGGCTGCTGGGCTCTGCTCCCTACATCTGTAGGACTGGTAGATTATGTGCTATCCCTGTTAAAACTGGTTTTGGTGGTGTCATAAGGACAGCTGTGCCTGGTAGCCTCTCCCAGCTGCACAGGGAGCAAAGGGAAGCTGGATAGTGAGAGCAAAGGCTCAGCTGAGCTAGCAGGAGGTGAGGAAGCATGAGATGGAGCTGCCCCAACAGTCAGCCAAGCTTTTGAAAACATGGTAGTTTCCTTTTCTGAAGGGGTTAAAGACAGCTAGTTCATTCAGTATTTTCTAAATCAAGAGGAGTCCTGCTGCAAGCATGCTTATAAATCAGTCAAAACAGAGAAAGGGTGTACATGAGACTGTGGAGGAATTTATGGAGAGATAAGCATATGTGTGTCCAGTCAGAGCATTGCAAGCCTGAGAGCTGTTAGCCATCTCCAGCTCTGCCCCTCTGCTGAGAGTGCTCAGAATGTGCGGGATGCAGGGAAAAAGCCGATTAAAGAAATTCCTCTGGCTCCTTGCCCCCAACCATTTATTCTTGCCTCTCTCGGTCAGAACAATTTCCTCTCCGCTGTACCAGTACAGTAATGCACAGAGCTGTGCTTAAACCAGCTCCCTGAACTGCAGGAGGTTAACATCCCTTCCCTGTGTCCATGCCCTCTGGGCTGACCAGCACCTCACCTTTGACATGTATGGCCTGGAGCAGTAAGGGCAGGAACGGGCACAAATGGGGTGCAAAGCTGAGGTCAGGGTAATACACTGAGGAAGCACCATTTCTCTGCATCCTGTGCAAAGTCAGCATGCCAGCAGGTAGCAGCAGTTCAAGTAAGCCCCCACCAGTGTCTCAGATGAAAAACTGTGCAAATTGGGATGCGGTTGAGCTGATGATGATAATTTGTTTTTACACCAGTAATCCTCTACCTTTTGCAACACAGAAATGCTGCTGGGAGGGAACTTTCAAAGGTGGTGCTTGTGTGTATGAGTGTACTGGGATAAAAATTGGTCACCTCTTTACTGGCTCCCCTGGGAAAACATCAGAGCATTTTCCAAAGGAGACCAGGGGTTAAGTAGTGAATGGGACTTGCTCACTCTCTGTCTTAGAGATTCATTGCAAAAGTTGGCATGGAGAGAGTGAGCAAAGACTGAAAAGGAAAGAAAATAGCCTAGAAAGTGCCAGGATCAAAAAGAAAGAGACAAGTCACATATAGACTCAGGAGTTTATTTCCACAGGACATTATGAGTACTAAAATGTTTGGGTTCAACAACCTATTGAAGAAATACCAGGAAGAAAAGTCTGCCCAGGCTTTTCAGACACAGCATCTCTGCTTCAGGAAATCCCTGAGCCACAGACCACTGGGTCTGGTGGAGTATTTAGGAGAAATATGACTCCATACTTGACCTGTTTTCATACTGTCTGTGAGCTTTGACAGTTGGCTGCTGTAGGGGGTAGATATCTTCTGCTCTGTGGATCTGTTATCTGACTCATCCGGCTCTTAGATACGTTTTGCAGGAGTCACAATGGGTTTGCACATCCTGCTTCGCTGGTATCTTCTAGTAAATCTCAATTCATCCAGGAAATGGTCAGAAGGTGAAAGAGAATGTTCAAAGAGCAAAAATGCCCCAAATTCTTCTTTGGTGAAACAGGACTGCCCACCCAGCCCCTGATGTTTGCTATCACAGACATCCAAATTTAGGAAACACATGGGTGTGGGCATACTTAGAGTCATTGACCACAGGCATGACATAGCACTGGTTACTAAAAGTGACCTGGAGTTGTTTGCCTTGCAGGATATGGTAAAGAGACTTGGATTGAATATCATTGAGTAAGGTCACAAGAGTTAAGCTTGAAATAGCAGAACTTGAGAACATTTGGGATGTAAACAGGTGACTGGAGGGAGTATGTCACAAGCTTTTTGCAAGGGATAATCATTGACCAGAGCTGTTGGCACATAGGACCTGATCTGAGAAAGGCTTTCCTGCCTGTATCCGTGCTGGCAACTCAAAGATTAGCTCTGCATTCATCACGAGTTAATTATAGTTGGAGTAATTTGTAACTCTATCCTGCTTGTCCTCCTAAGTTAAAAGAAAAATTAAAATGCTGCAAGAAACAAACTCATCTAAACTCACAAGCCAGAGTAAGAGGCAGCAATCCCTTTTCTTGGTATCTGCATTTCAAATTTAGTTGTTGTAACTAAAATTGCTGCTACATTTCCCTGTTAACCTTATTTCTCAAGGTAAGAAAATTTACACACTCACACTGTCTATCTCCTTCCCTTTTAAATCTGCAGGCTGAGTTCCCATAGTTTCTATAATTAACCCTAATTTCTGCATAGAGAGAAAAGATCTGGAATGACATCTCTCCTTCCAAAATGAAACAAGAATGCACTTAGCAGTTCCCTACACTGCTGAAGTGTTCTGGGTGATCAGTACTGGCCAGCCAGTGCATGTGGCTTGTGGGACATAGGAGGTAGGTGGTGGTGGGGGGAACTGGGGACAGGGGAGCTGTCAGTGTCACCAGGTCCTCAGGAAAGCAACAGGAGGCAGAGGTTCTTGTGGAAAGGAAGGGAAATGGGACAGAGGAGCCTAGGAAACTGTACTTTGTTCCTTTGCTCAAAGAGCAACTTAAACATGAAGGATCTCCAGTTTCTGTCTGAGGCCCCATTTAAACAAAAAGGGTTCTTGAGCCCTCAAATCTGTCTTCAAACAAATCCCTTAGGTTTGGTGTGATTATTTGTTTCCCAGAAAAGCACAGGCAGCTAGAGCTCCAGGGTAAGAATTCAAGTAACTGGAAAGCAGTGGGGTGCACCCTCTGCATATCAATTTTTCAGTTGGCATCGGACTTAGTGTTCCAGTTCCAAGAACTGCCACTGAAAACAAACTCCTGCTTTTGAAGAGATGGGAACTCACATATTCCCAGGGAAAAGAAAACGGTCTGGGGACATAAATACAATATAGGTAAAGTTTGCTTTTGCATGTAAATCACTAATGCTTTCTGCAGTGCTCACTCATTTTTAACATCTCTGTCCTCACCTGCTGCTTCAGTCAGGATGGGTCTGTATTGCAGCTTTGCAACACAGCAAAGCTGTGTTTTCCTTTTACTTTAGGAATGTAAAAAAGTAATTAAAAAAAAAAAGAAAAGAAAAGATCATATCCTGACCAATAAAACTATGACAAGAGAGCCCCAGTATAAATGTAATTGATAATGAAAAGTGAGTCCCTTTGTTAAGGGATCTTATTCTCTTTGAGGAAATAATTCCTCCAAACTAACCAGGAATGCTTTTTGGCAGTATAAGCCTGATCTCTGTGTAAGTGGTTTTTAGTGGGCTCTGAAGGTAAATCAAGGGCTTAAGGAATCATCTCTGCTGAGCAATGGCTCCTGAAATTGGGCAAAGATGGTGACTGGGCTCCAACTCTTCTAGGGCCTCCAAGCCTCTCTGCAACCAACTTTCAGATGACTTTGTCTAGATAACCAAGATTAAATCAAAGACATCTTCTCTGCCAAGCAATGCTTTGGCTAAGGCAGCCTCTCCTGGTATTCCTGTGCAGTTTGGGGATTATTATACTGAAATCAGCAATTCCCTGGGCCATGTCTATCCCAACCAAAGGGCTTGATACACATGAAGCAACTGATTTAACCAGCTGAATCTGCTTCTGCCACATCTGTTTGTCCTTCGTGCTGTCATGAGTGGCCAAAGAAGACATGCAAGAACTGGCATCAGAAGCAGGTTTTATTCCCATAGCAGAATATGTAAATTCCCCAGAAGGGATGGAAACTGTGCTCCCTTTCCAAGCAGGAATCCTTTTTCCCTACTGCAGATTGCTGCCCATCAGAGCTTGGTTTCCCTTTCTAGTCTAGGAGCTGATTGAGATCGACACGACATCTGCTTGCAATGATCTGAAACTTTCTTGCCTTTCTCCAGGCAGCCTCACTGAAGGCAAATCATGTGTGTACAGCGTGCACATCCATGTTGCTTTAGTTGGAATATGAATCCCTTTTGGCCTCATGTTAAAATACATCATCACGTGGTGAGAAACAGAATTTTGACTGGAAAGATAGGAACACAGAGCCAATATAAATATTCACTGAAAAAATAGAAATTACTTTCAAAATAGCTAAACTCCCAATTTATTTCTTCCTGCTTCCTGAAAATTTATCACACTTGCATAGCTCATGGCTTTTTCCTACCTACCTGTTTTCTCTCTGCTGAAGTGTTTCTGAAAGTGCAGCTTGAGCTGTGTCTTGCTACATTTGTGGGCTGCAGTAGCTATTTGAATTAAAACTTGCAGTTGTGTCTTTAGTGGGATTGTGGGTTAGTTCTACTCTTAACAAATTTGTAGTGATACAGGGTAACCAAAAATACTTTGGAGTAAGCCAGAATTCCTACATTCCTCCTTGTGTAAATAAAATGACCGGCGTTGGGGTTTGGGGTTTTCTTTTTTTGGTCTGAACTGCTGGAGAATTCCTCAGCATGTCTACAGAGGAAAAGATACATTTCAAACTGCCTTAGTGCAGTCAACACATTTGTTTCACTTTTTTCTCCACCCTTCTGGATAGTGCACGGTGGAACTCAAAGAGCAGTTGCCTGTTGCCTGAGGAACAATTCTAAGTCTTTATGAAACCCTTCCTTAAAGGAGGTCTTCCTACCTTCATCCTCCATGCCCCCTGCCTGCAGTCTCATCTCCTGAGATGGCTAAGGCCCCCATATACCATGGAGGAGGTATTTCAGATGTCCTTTTGTCTTGGCAGAAATGGCTGCAAAGGATGCAAAGATGGGAGAGGACCAGGGTGGCTTAGCAAGGATGTGGGAGTGAGGAACAGAGAGTGGGTATGTTGAGTGACCTGGGGGACTCAGATTGCAGACCATGCCTTTTTTACAGAAACTGTGACTGGCCAGATGTCACATCCCTCCTGGGAGGCCTTTAAGTACAACAAGGTTTCTTGCCTGTTTTTGCATTAGGGAACTCCTGACAGGCACTATATCATTTATTGACTTGCATCTGGACGCTCATTAATTTTGTTCTGTCACTACATTTTCATTTCCATAGCATATCCCATATTTGGCCTGCTGATGTGTAGCATTTCTGCAACATCACTTCTCCAGATGTCAGCTTCTAACTGGAGATTGAAACATCTGGGGAGGGAAAAAAAACCAGAGGCTTTGGCAGCTGGGGTGGTGCGTGTGATGACAGGTTTGTAAGGGAAGCACAATAGCTTGATGTATTTGCTTCAGTGACTACAGCCAAATAGCTGAGGTGTTATTTACAGACGCTATTCGCACACCTCACACTGGCATCAACACCAAATTTATTACAAGGCAGCTCCTATTGGAATTGAGTTTAGGTTTTTTTGACTAAGAGGTTTAGAAGTTAAGTGTTGTATAACACATTTTTGGAGTCAGTGCTGCCTGTCTGGAGCAATTTCTGTGGATTAGCTGAGCTCTCACAAATGCTTTCCACAAGCAGTTTGCTGGACAGTTAGAGGAACTGCCATCCTCTTTTCCCAGGCTGACTGATTGAAGTTTAAAAAAACCCTGTTCTAATCAGAGATAAACTGAGTGATCATGAGAAAGGAAATGCTTCTGTCAGTAACTCCTCTGTCCTGCCCTGTCATCCTACAGTGTGCTGCTTGGCTGCCCTTTCCCAAGAGAAGTCCATCCATGTGGCTGATCCCACTATTTTGGGATAATATATATACCCAGGATCCAGTGTGACTGGAAACAAGAGAAGCTGAGCTCTCATGCCACCCTGCCCCTGTGGTCTCCTGCCCCTGGCACAGTGAGCTACCTTCATCCTCTGATTTTGGCACTTTGGTCTCTGCTGCTAGAATACACAATGGATTTTGAGCCTGACTGGCCTCTGAAAATAGAAAGTTAAACTCTTTTGGGGACTGCAGGGAGGAATGTCAATGGAGCTTCAGAGCTATGGGGAAAGAGGAGGACACCAGCAGAGAGGAGTGGGACCAATGATGTGGGACTGCAGCCACAGAGCTGGGGTATGGAAGTGTTCCACAATGAGAAAGAAATGAGCCACTGGCACTGGCATAGTGGCCTACAGTAACAAAAAACCCGGGGGATTAAAGAAACTGCTGAGCAACATTTTACGCAAGTCGTGTCTGTGGGATGGGTGTTCCCAAAGCTCAAGCCAGGTACTAAATTGGCACTGCAGATTACAGGAAACTGAGCAAAACAAAAAAAAACCTCCAAAGCTCCAAACTGTATTTAACCATCCCAGTGCTGCCAAAATTGCTTGGTCCTCACTGTGATGTGTTCAGGAAAATCCCTTATGTCTGAGATCCCCTATGAGCTGTGCACACAGCAGGCCAGGGCTGGGGGCTTTCCAGGTGTGCTCCTGCATTAGCCAGTAGGGATTTTCTAAGAGGTGTTTGGGAAATGGGCACCACAGGAGGATGTTACCTTGCACAAGTGAGAGTTACTTGTCTGGACAATATATTTTTTCAGTTCCCAGTTTTCTGCATAGAGCTGTGCTCAAGATGAAGCAGGTTTCACCCTGGTGAAATCCATTGGCCCCTGCAAGCTGTCTGCTGTGGGCTTTTGCAGCTGAGCATCCCAGGGCCTTTCTCAAGGAGCCTCTCTGCCCAAGCAGCTCTGGAAACCAGGGTGCAATGGGTCCCCAGTGCCAGGGAGCTGTCCTGGGTGGTTCTGGGAGAGCAGAATGGGCACATCCACGATGATCTGTCTGAAAAATCCAGCCAACATCCCAAACGGGACACAGGCCTTCAGCTGGAGTGGCGCCATTGCTTAGCTGGGCGCAGGGACAGGGCATCTCTGTGCCCCCTGGAGAGAACCAGGTGCCCCCTGGAAAGAGACAGGATGGGGGACAGCAAAAGGGCCTTGATACTTAAACTGAACAGGCATCATGCAGCTGTAAAATAAGATGTAAACTCTGTGTACATTTGGAGCTAAGTTTAACCCGAGTCCCTCCACACCTGTGCCCACGTAATTGGAGATTTGCCAGACTAGCCCACTGTAGAGCATATGTGATATTTTGGGAACAAGAAGGGATTTTTTTTTCCCCAGAGCTTTTGCCAAAACTCAGTTTCTGAGTGTGAGGTTGTAGCTTAGGCTGCAGGGTCCTGGTAGAGGAGCTTTCTACGTAGCCTAGGAAAAGTAATCCTGGATGAAGCCCAGTGGTGGTGGATGGTTGCAGGCCCATGGCTTTCCTGGGCTTGCTGAGCTGCCCAGCACCACGGCATGGCAGGACTGTGGTCAAGAAGGACTCGGTGCTGCTCCTTCCTGCTCTGGTCCCAGCGTGAGCTGTGAGGGAGCCCAGGATTCCCAAGCTACTCTGGGCACTAAGCCACTGGCCTCCTTCCCATTAGCCATAATCACTGGTTTGCTAGAAAATTTATGAGACCTGCTGTAGTGATACTCATGAACACAGAAGCTGTTGTAAATGTAATTTGTTCCTAGGATTTGACACTGTTTATCTGAGCCACTTCAGCCACCCATCATTTGCAGTGCTTATGAAAGAGCTTCTGCTGATGGACTTGGAGAGCCATGAGCTCCTATCAAGGGTTGCAGGTTGATCCCTGACTCTCCCAGAGTCCAGTTTGTGCCAAGAAGCATGGCAGTTATTCCCTCTGCCTCAGAGTTATTGCTAGAAATGTTGTTGTTAGCCATTAAAGACTCTAACCCTATTTTCAAGGTTATTACAGTATTTAACTTGGCTACTCCAGTGTGGTTCTAAAGTTGTATTTCCAACATACGATATGGGGTAAAAATAGCCAGTGTGTAATTAGAATAATCCCTGGAGAAACTCAGATTCTTCAATTGCACAATGAGTTGTTCTCCTCACAACATGGCAGGCACATTTCAATCAGTGACAGGGCATCAGCCTGGACAGGGAGAGGCTGCAATCAGAGAGTCTAGGAGAAGATTCCTGAGAAAAGCCCTGGAAGCATTTCATCTCCCAGGAGACAGCAGCTTCTCAAGGCTGGATGCTTAGGTAGGGTTTAGGTGACCATCACCAAAAGTTTTTGCACTTACATTTAGCTTTTCCTTTCCTAAGTCCCTGTGTGGGTGTGTGAGAAAAATCCCCTGCCTCATCCATTGCTGGAATTTCTGGGAATTGGGCAGACTGCGGCTGCAGTGTTACGGTTTGGGGTTTGGGATGGTGGTGATGCCAGAAATAGTATTTTGCAAGCAGCAGCACGCAGCGATCTGACGGGCAGTCAGATTCCACTGGGCTATCATTATCCCATGAAACATTCCTGGGTCTGCAGTGGGGCGCAGGGCTGAGGGCCAGCAGTGGCCTTGAGGCTGCCCACCATCCCAGCTCCATCCCGCAGTGGGAGATGAGTCAGGCCCTTGGCTCTGCCGCTCTGGCAGCTGGAGAATGGTCCAGACCCTCCCATGATTCCCACACGGCAGCCAGGGACGGTACTCTGGGAAGCTCTGGTGCAGGTGAGGAAGTCTAAGAGGTCTGGATGACCTGCTGGTGCTGCTGGGCAGCCCCCTGCTTCACAGGTGCCTCCTGAAGTCCTGCTAAATCCCACATCCATGTCCTTAGGGGCTCTGGAACATTCTGTTGGAGAAGATGGGGAGGCTGGGGAGCAGCTTAGCTTTCCCTCTCAAAGCCTGCCAAGTTGGGCTTACCATGGCTTTGCCCAGACACACTGAGCAAGTGCTCTCCAGGGCTCAGTCTTGTTTCATTTTTTTGTTCAAGACTGAAACCAGATATACAAACAGAAATGTGAGGCAGATGCTACCAAGTTACCAGGAAATTGTTTGGACATCTTCTCCCTGTGCTCCCCAGGGCACTGGGAAGTGTCCTCAGCTGGCCAGGACCCCCTGTCCCTCAGAGTGACACCCTGGGGCTCAGAGCTGTGCTGGGGGTTATGCTCTGTGTGGGACATGTATTGCCTCCCTCCCCCCGCTGGATGGAAATATTTCTGTTTTCCAAAATTAGTTTCCAAATGCGAATTGGAATTTTCTTTCAGTAGGAATTCTTGAAAATCTGGTCCTCATTGTGAAGTGGAATGGCAACTTTTTCCAAACCCCCTTCTTTGGAATTTCTCACCCAAAGAGAGCAGCAGATTTCAAGCATTTTGTCCCACAGCAGCTCTCAGGATCACCCTGAGAGGCTGAGGCAGGGGCTTGCTGGGTGCTCTGAGGCTGATTGGATTTTCATTCTAGCAGTGTTAGAGCTAAAAAAAATTGCTATGCTGGTTTGGAAGATGCTTCTCATCTCCTCCAGTGAGACTGGGCTGCTTGGGGTGTGTTCATGGAACCCTGCACGAGTCCCTCACAACAGCCTCTCTTTGCAAAGTGCTTCGGGTCACGCACCCCAAACCCACTCTGATACAATGAGAGTACTTTACAGCAAGGCAGAGTGCCACTAATCTTATTTAAGAATGACATATCTTATTTTCCATGTCTTTTTGTACCATCTGGACCTCTGGGGAAATATCTGGAGCGGCCTGGCAAATTCCCAATTGCACATCTGAAAAGAGTTATTTTCAAAAGGCCACAAAACCAACTGTTTGTGAGGGCTGATTTCAGAGTCTGACTTCACTTTGAGCAGTGGCTCCTCAGTGGTTTGGTTACCAGGGTCAGGCTTTTTTTTTTTAGTTTATGACAAAACTCGAGCTCAAGACAGAAAACACAACTGCCTTTCAATATTAAGATGGACTCTTTAGCCCTGAACAACAAGGCAGATAATTTTATTTGAAGCCTTCATTACAGAATCTCTTTGTTTGAAATCCTTCCAGAGAAGCATTATCTCATTGCACCAACCAACCAGCTTCAGTGGGCACCAAGGAGGCATCTATGCCCAGGCCTATTTTGGGACTCTGATCCCAATGGCTCTTTTGCTCAAAAGTAGGTCAGATTTTAGTCCTTTTCCAGGAGGTAAAGAGTAAGTTCAGATACAAGATTTCCAGGAAACCAGAAGAAATTGCTGCTTCTATTTCTGGAAGCCCTGCCCAGAGACAAGCTCCTTTGTACTCAGGTTAACTCCTCTCCTAACTTTACCATATGATTGATGACTCAAATTATGAGGTTTCATTTCCCATTTCTACCTGAGATTTCCTGTTTGGGCTCTTCCTAGATGCAATAAGAAAGGTTACCACAAAGATATTTATGGACCTAGAACTTGAGCTGCTAAATTTGTAATTGCCCAGCCCCAGGGCGGAACATGCTTTTAGCTGAATCAGTAGCTGTAAGAATACAGCACATACCGTGAAAAACTGGCCTCACTTGCAACACCACTCACCCACTGTGCTGGCTCCTTGGGGGTGCTGATGTGCAACAAAATTATATTAGACTTGGTGAGGGCTGACTCTGAGTCAGCAGCACTGGATGCCGTGGTCTCTCCATCTTCCCTGGTCCCTGACACGTCCAGAGTGCTGTGCTGGCACCCTTCTGTCTTTCAAATGCTTCTCCTGGAAGAGTTTCTTTAAGTACTTGGTTTTGATCCTTCTGGGGATTGCTGTCGTTTCCTTGGAAATGTCCATTTGCAATCAGAAGCAGCAGCCCCTGTGCACAGCAGTCTGTGTATCAGCCAGTGGTTTATACAAGATCAGTGCTTAAGATGCTGAAGGTGAATCTCAGTTCAGCACCAAAGCTGAAGGGCTTATGCTGGAAATTTGTCCCATCAAGGAGCTCTGTCCCAGTAGCCTGGGATCCCTCCCACATGTCCCAGCCATGCTACTGTTGGAATGCCCGTGGGGCTGATGCCATGAGCCCAAAGGGTGTGTGCAGACCTGGGACTTGGAGCATTACCCTTGGATCTGTGGAGCAATATATCAAGTCACCTTTGCTAATCAATTCCACTTGCAGCTAGATCCAAATTTAACTCAGGAAAGGCACAAAAACATTTGTCCTCTCCATGGCAACCACATGGAAAGGATGATGGTGGGGATAAGCCCATATCCAGAAAGGAGGGATGCACACTTTCCAAACTAACAAGGCTGGAGTGGCTCCTCTCTGCCGGGGCAGGAGGCCTGATCCAGGAGATGTGAGCACCAACGTGCCTTGGCTCCTTGCCTGCAACACCCCTGTCCTCGTCTCTGGTGTCTGAGCTGTCAAATCCTTCCACATTCCTGGCCTAATCCACCCTCAGCAGTACTTGCTGCTCCTGCCAGGGACACTTCTGCCCCTGGTCTCAGGAGCACCCTGTGGCAGAGCGGGAGGCAGCTGTGTGGCCAAGTGTCTGTCCCACTCCTGTAGCTGGCATGGGGAGTCCTGTGCTGGCAGCTTCAGCCCCAGGCTCCTCTGCCACTGTTGCTGCTGCAGCCAGGCTCAGGTGTGAGCACTGCTGGCATGTACAAATAGCCACTGCTGAAAGAACAAACCCCCAGTGAGCAGGAAGGGTCCCTTTGCTGCCAGGAAACCACAGCTGAGCTCATTTACCACTGACCTGCCGCTAATGATCGTCGATGGGCAGCTTTGGTGGTCAGCTTATCAGCACATTGCTGATTAAATAGCTCCAGCTGAGACAGCCTGAGCCTACCACAGAATCAATTAGGTTGGAAAAGACCTCTGGGATCACTGAGTTCAACCTGTGACTGAACATCACCTTGTCACCCAGCTCAGAGCACTGCGTGCCATGTCCAGTCTTTCCTTAAACACCTCCAGGGATGGTGACTCCACCACTCACCCGAGCAGTCCACTGAAATGTCTGATCACCTTTTCTGTGTAGAAATGCCTTCTAATTGTCCAACCTAAACTTCCCCTAGTGCCACTTAAGACTGTGTCCTCTTGCCCTGTCGAAGAAGCTGACCTCCACCAGGCTACCAGAGTGGTGTGTGCTGCTGTGAAATAGTGTGGGGACACTGGAGTGAAATCCTGCTGGCTCATACCACCAAGGGCACAAGGACCCAGCTTGCTCAGTTACAACACGTGAGTTGGAGTGATGGTGGCACTGTGGAAGAAATATGCCTCTATCCACTAGCACAGCCATCCTTCCCCACGGGCTGTGCCCTGCTCTTGGGAAGGCTGTCTCTTGCATGAGGCAAGTTGCTTTACTGGAGATGCTGTGGACATGAAGATGTTCTTGGTTCCTCCCTGGGAGCTGAGCAGTGAGCATGGCTGCAGGGATTGCAGACATTACATGGGCGTTTTCTGGCAAAAGGCCATGGAGGAGGCTGAGATGGGAAACCATACTGCTGGCAGTCACAGATGGTGAAGAAACCACAGAACCAAAAGCGTTGAGAAAACATCCTGGTCACCTCCCCCTGCAACCAGGAGCCACCACTGACCCGTTCACAGCAGATACTGTTTCTTCCGTGAGCTTGCACAGACCCAGGGGTTCCTTCTCCCTGGCAAACCCATCGTGTGCCTGGCAGGGACACCTTGCCACCTCAAACCACTCCTGGAGCTTAGCTCCCAGATAAAAAGCATCTGGACATTCCTATGTCCTGGTCTTTCCTACACTTCTCCGAAGCATGATGGAGCCGAGAAGCTCCGAGGAAGTATCTGTGGCTGACGGTATGAAGGTGGCATTGTGGTGAGCAAGGTTTGTCCATTTTTCCTGATTTCCCTGCTATAAATGAATATATGGGCTGAAGGATAGCTTTGTCCCTGTTCCCTCAATATCTTCCTGTAGGTTTTTAAACAAGACATTGAGTCTCTTGATCCCAGGGAGGATAATCACTTCCATGGCTGTTGGCAAGGGTAGGAGCTGGCTGCCCTCAGTGCTCAGTAGCTTGAGGCTGAGCATTTGCTCCATTCCCTTGGTGAGAGGAGGAATTATTTACTAGGGAAAAGATCCTCATTAGAGCTGGAACATATCCCAGGGACCAGTGACCTCAAGAAAAAGCAAATTTGGTGGTGAAACCAAGAGCAGGGGTGAAAAGGCCAGTCTGGTGATGGGGTCTTTGCCCAAGCCGAGGCCGGTCAGCAGTGGCTGATGCTGTGCCAGGCTTAGGGAGTGCCAGAGGCCCAGGGTCCCCATGGCAGTGTGCCTGGTGTTGGGGCTTGTGCCCTGCTCCAGCCCCCCGCTCTGCAAACAGGAAGCTGGCGTGCAGCTGCTGAATAAGTCATTTTGGGGAGTTTGTACCAAACTGGCTTTCAACTCCTGAATGTGTAGGAAGGAAAAAGCCGTGAATACGCCTTTGTGACCAAGTTTGGCACCAGCCACACTCTGCAAGAGGGACAAGAATGTGGCCATTTAGAGGGGGATTCAGCTGCCCTTTAAGAAATGAAATGATCCCTTCCCTTTCCTGCAAGGCTTTATTCAGGGGAGAATAGGAGACAGTGAGCAGCTTCTTTCTCTTTCTGGCACTGAGGGCTGTGATCCAAACTGTTGATGTCGGAGCACAAGAGAGACCCCACTCCAGGGAAGCTGCAGAGCTCAGTGATGACCCACTGGTCTCTCCTGCTACAGCCTGGCTGGAAAGAAATTGGACTGGAGCAGCAAAACTCCAGATCTGCCCTTTCCTGGCTGATCAAATGTACCCTGAGGTGATTCTGCTGGGACTCCAGCAAAATATCTGTCCATCTCCACAGGGCTCAGAGGGGTTTTGGAAGCAAGTACTTTGAAAGGTTTTGCCCTTTTCTGAAACAATTCCCCACCCAGTTTTTGTGAAGTTTCTGTATATTACATGAAAAAATGGACTATGTCCAAACATTTGCGGGATTTGGTTTTTTTGTTGGGTTTTTTTTTTTTTTTTGGGAAAGGCTTAGATATTTCGTACAGATCTTTCCTTTGTGAACAACTTGAAATCCAGGGGCTCTGTCGTAATTTGGAATGAAGACACAGTCTGTTTTATCAAACCCTTCGGGATGCTGGCTGCCTGCCTTCTGCCTAGTTGAAGCTTTGACCATATTCACTGGTGCAATTGTCACATGCAGTGACAGAGGGAAGGGGTTTCTAGGACAGCCACTCTGCCTTAGCTGAGGCTCCAAGAGAAAAACTTGGTCACACATACACCCAAAAGTTTTCCAAAGGGTGGCTTAATTGTTTTCTGAATGACTAGCTTTGGGACCTCATAAGTCCTGAAGCAGTAGGAAGCTCCAGATGATTTCAAAATGCTTCACGTGCCAGGAAAAAGGAAAAACAAGCAAGACAGATATTAGTAGGTTGGCTAGTGCTGAACCATATCACTCCACTGGGATCATCTGATCCACGTGTGGACTTTTTGTAAGAAATGCTTGTAATAAAATGTAATACATGCAGTAGGCTTGGGTGGGAGTCAGGATTAACAGTTGCTTTCCTCTGGGCTTTCATCCCTTTCTTGCCTTCCCCTTGCTTGGCATCTTATGACAATCATAAACAAAATACTCATTAAAAACTTTGCTGGCAGCTTCCTCTTTCTACCCTGTCCTGCAGAAGGTCTGGAAAGGCAGAGACAGCTCCACCAGCGCTTCCTCATCTAAGGTCAGCTACAGCTTCCTTAGTTCCTGCACTGGAAGTTCTGCTGGATAACAGGGAGCCTTTACAGCTCAGCATGTGTGACAGATGTTTGTAGGCTCACTGCTGATGGGGTTAAAGTACAAATAATTCTTCTGTTCCTGTTTGCATAGCACCAGTGTTTCAGTTCACACCACAGCAGCCCATGCCAGATCCTCTGTACAGGGGAGAGGCAGAGAAACTGGAGAGCCCAGGGAAGGGCCACTGGGATCACTGGAAGGAGAGCTGAGAAGGTGGCTTTGCTCACCTTGGAGGATGAGGTGGAGGGGATTGAAACCCAGGGGCCCTGCAAGGGCAGGAGGCCACAGGAGTGTTGAGGGAACTGGCTGCACACTGGGATGGAATTCATCCCTGTGAGAGTGGCCGAGCCCTGGGATAGGACCCAGACAGGTGGGGGGAATTTGGTCCTTGCAGGCCTTTGAAATCCAGTGGTAAGGCTGCACTCCAGACATGCCGGAGCTCATACAGCATTGCAGAAGGGGACTCAAACTCGGCATTAGTCACAGTGAAGTTCACCATCTCCTAAATTCCTGTATTAACTAAAAGGGAATTTTCCATCTGAACTGAGCTAGATCACTCCTTATTGCCAGTTTTGAATGCTCTCTTCCAAGGCTTGTCCCCTGCAGCAGGTCAGAAGCCACCTGGGCTAACCTGGAGGATGCACTTACTTGGAAGCTGGTAGTCCCCTCCTCTTCCATGGCTCCTGCTTCAACCTGAAAAATCAGGAACAGTGGAGAACAGTCAAACCAGCAAAGCAGTGATAGACTGGGAAGAGGAACCATTTCCTGGCAACACAAGGGGATTGACAAAGTCTAGATCAGAACCCATGAAATTAGATTGTTTGGAATAGTTTTTACACTAAATATGATTGTTCCTGAAGTCTAACTAACTGCAGGGTGACATGGTTAAATTAGTTGTTGCTGGAGATAGGATCTCTGTTACTGAAACAGAGAGAGTTGATTTTACTTTGAAATTTCAGCTTCTTTGTTACTTGCCTATGCCAAAACTATTCTTAAAGATCTGTGCAGAGATTTGCTGGATTTACACAAAGCCCTGTTATTTTAGCTGAGCAAGTTCTTTACAAGCTTGTTGTCAGTAACTGAATTTTTTTCTCATTACAGAGTTCATATTTTTACATCAAGATAGCATATCTCTGCTCTTTCTTCAAAAAACGTAGCTTAGTGCTGACAGACCAACCAAAATTCCTGAGCTCATTTATGAACTCCTTTAGTTCATTTATGAGTTCCAGTTGAACTGGAAATCTTTAGTTTTATTTATTTATTTTTATTTATTATTATTATTTATATTATTTATTATTATTATATTATTTATTATAATATTATTTATAATAAATATATATATATTTATTATAAATAAATATTATATTATTATATATAATAATATATATATTTATATATAATATATATAATATATATATTATATATAAATATATATTATTTATAATAAAATATATATAAATATATATTATTTATAATAAATATAATATTATATTATTATTATAATATTATTTATTATTATTTATAAATTTTTATTTATTTATTTAGTTTTATTTATTTATTTTTAATTCAATTCCCTTTTAGTTAATACAGGAATTTAGGAGATGGTGAACTTCACTGTGACTAATGCCGAGTTTGAGTCCCTTTCTGCAATGCTTTTCTGTCTGAACTAAACTAGATCACTCCTTATTGCCAGTTTTGAATGCTCTCTTCCAAGGCTTGTCCCCTGCAGCAGGTTAGAAGCCACCTGGGCTAACCTGGAGGATGCACTTACTGGCTGCAGGCTACCAAACCTTGCTGCTCCACCTGACAATCTCTCACAGTGCTTTTGGGGATTCTTTGGCACCTGCAGCCTGATTGCATATTCTTACCTCTTGTGCTCCTCTTCTTCATCAGTGGGAGTGACTCTTTGTACTGAGATCAAGTGTGACACCAGTGGCTGATACCCAGCCCGGGGGGGACACAGAGATCCCAAATGCCACCATGACATCCAGCTCACATTCCTTGGCACTCCTTTTTCCCTTTTGGCATCCCTTCCCATTTAGCAGAAGTTTGACATTTAAATGAAAGTCCCTGCTCAAAACCCAGGGTCCCCAGAATTACAGATCAACAACTAAAAGGTAATTTCGTGCAATTTGTGTAATTTGGATTCAGGCTCTTCCAGGCAAGCATTCCAATAGCAAAGGTTTGATCACACCCTTGGCCACTGCTCTCCGTATTTGACTGCTTTATAAGAGTCCTTGTGTGCCTCTTGGAAACAAATCTGCCCAGTTTTGAAATTCTGAAGCAATATTATTTCATGTCTTGCCAAGAGTGGATTGGAAAATGATAAGAGCCTTTCAGGCTACATAACAGATATTTTGGGAGTTTAATCTTATTTCTTCCATGACATTTTTATTCCTTCCATATGAAACACACATATATGTATGTTAAAAGCTCCTTCTTGTGTTGAAGTAAACTGGGGAGAAGGAAGCTATTTTGCTAAGTGATGTTTTCTAAATATTTTGGAAATCATAGCTTGCTTTACACGTGCTTTTTTCCATTTTTTTTTTTTTTTTTGGTCAATTCCCCCAATGAGTTGACCAAAATGAAAATTGCCATTTTGATCTGAGCAGATTTTCTGTGTGAAATACAATTGAAAATAAATATTTCTGTAAGGGCTAGCCATGAAATGCTAGTTGTATCTCATTTCCACTCCTCTGCCTCCTCCTGGCACTGCAAGCACACACATTCCCTGCGGCTAGAGCCAGGAATGATCAATTGCAGTTAATCTGGGCAGAAAATGAAGGGCTTGAGTTTTGATGTGATTTCCTTGTGCTCTGCTGGGCAGCAGATCCTGTGGCTGTGAGGGGTCTGAGGTACCCCCATCTTCCCAGATCAACATTTTGGCTCCTCTCCCTGCTTGTCTCCTGGTTTTGGTTCCCAGCCCTGCATGGACTTGATGATGTCTGTGAAGGGAATTGCCTGTCCTGATTTAGGCTGAATAAGCTACAGGCAAGGATGGTGGGGCTTGGCTTTATTTTACAGCCTCTTCTATGGGCTAAACCCTCCAGTCCTTGCAGGCCTGCTGCCAGCTGAGCCCATGGCACATCCAGCACATGACCAGGTGCACAGAACTGCCAGGCCAAAGTCACCTCTGTGTCCCTCCTTGCCACAGGCATGATCCCACACAGTAATGTCTCACTGTCTGCTGCTGCCTGAGGGTGACAGAGGCTTCAAAAGACCTTTCACCCAGTTTTAGGTTTTTGAACTTCATGTAAATTGAGTGGATTATAGGAAATTAAAGTTGCGACATAGCTGCTTGTTAATAGAAGTTGGGTTGTTTTTTGGTATTTCTTTTTTTTATTTATTTTTTGGAAAGTGAAAGGTATTTCATTTGGACTCCAAAAAATGTCAATATTTTTTTTGCAGGGCAGCAGCACCATTCCCAGCTTGGCATCCATTCTGGGCGCATCTGCACTCCAAGCATTTTGCACCAATGCTCCCATGGTGTGTGAGAAAGGACACTGCTGGGGCTGGGTGCTCAGAGCAGCCCTCACTGCTCTTCCTGGGGCAGAAAGCTGGATGCCAGCTGCACACCAGGAGCTGCAGGGTAGTGAGGAAGAGATATTTCTGTAGCAGCTCTGGTGAACAGATTCCACTGTCCTGTCCCCACTTCTCCAATCCACAGGATCCCCCGCACACATGTACAGCTGGGGATGAAAACCTGATCAGCTGCTGGTACCCAGGAACCTGGTTTGCTCCCCAACAAGGGGCTGCAGGTCCAGCCATCACCCTGGAAAGGCATTCCCCAAAGGGAATCCCCGTCCTTTCCCTCCTGGCAGTTCCCTCTCTGGCTCCTGGCCAGGCCACCTGTGTTTGAAACTCTGTGGAACTTTGCTTGGGTTTCTGTGTTATTAATCCTCCCCAGAAGAAATCCCAGGCCTTTCTGGACCTCTTCCCTGTTTGCTAGGACAGCTGCCAGCGCTGTGCTGCTGCTTCATGTCAGCACAGGAGGCACTGCAAAGCCTGGGTATTTCCAGAGGGCAAGGGGAGCTCTGTTTTTCCTGGTCAAGTCTGCAATCTGATGCTCTCTCTTGTGCTTGCCAGGTACTGGGATGCTTCCTTGGCCAAAGCAGGTCAGAATCAAATAATCTGTCTAGGTAGCCAGTCATCCTGATAAAAACAGGCCTCTGTGCTCCAGTGTGTCCCAGCTGTCCTCACAGAACTGCCAGGCAAGGCATGCAGGCTGTAACACCACCATTTCCCTGCTTTGATTATAATCCATATTCAGTGGAGCCCCAATTTAACACTTGATGACACAGCATCAGTGCTCCAAGGAGTGTTGCATACAAATGTGCATGCAGGAGGGGATGCAGCTGCAGATGAGGTGTTGAACAATTCTGTGCAGTACTCAAGGGCTGTTCTGCATCACTCGTGGCTGGTGCAGACCCAGCAGTGTCTGGCTGGAAGCAGGCAGGTGTGTGGCTCACCAGGCCTTGAAGCACTTTTAACAAGCTGCAGCAGTGAAAGTGCTGCATTCACATGCTGATGGATATCTATTTCATTGGGTTTATAACCATGTCTTGTGGCAAGATCACAGTTTCTCATGGGTTTCAAGAAGGGAGGAAATTCCAGTTTCCAGCAGAGAAGAATGAAGCAAATTCATGTAATCACATGTTCCCGTTAAACATAACAAGCACCAGGAAAGAGCTCTCCTTCAGCTGGTCCTCAGAGGCCACGTTTCAAATAGAAGTACTCCCTACAAGCATTCAAGAGGGAGAAAATAAACAAGGTTTTGGGCTGGATGATGTGCTCCAAGCCAGGAATGGTGAGTCCTCAACACCAAACTGCTGCTGTTCACCATCTCATGCTTGAGCAGTCAGAACCTGGCCTTAAGTCACCTTATTCCATCTATTTTAGGCTAGGAGGACTCAGTGCACTGAAGAAGAAACAGTCTGGTGATGGCAGCAAGGTAGGTGTATTCTTTAACAAGAGGATAGATTTTATGCAACTTTGCAGATTCCTGCAGCTTGGGTAGAAGAATCCAGAGTCTGGGAGCTGGGCAGGGAAGCCCTGGGGAATGAAAATTTGTGGGATGGGGTTAGCAGTGCTGTCTGCAAGAGTGTTCTGCAGGAGCAAGAAATCACGTTTCAGTGACAGAGCTTTGCTTTTCTTGCAAAATGCACATACTATTGGCAGGAGGCAAAGAATGAGCAGGGGTGGGTCAGATTCTCACTCCAGCTCCAGAGTGTACCTCCTGGGAGATGCTGAATGGCCCTGTGAGTGCATTGCTGGATGCTTCTTTTCCTTGTTTATGTGGTAGAAACATCTGAAAATAATTTGTGCCTGTTAAGCTTTGCGGACAGTCAGGGTTCTGCATGCAATTTGGTCTCCACCTCAGCCAGGACTAGCTGGGGCTGCTCTGTGTTTGCTCATTAGCTAACGAGACATGATATCGTTAGCAGGGCTCTCTAGGGGCTGCCTTCGACGTGTGGCTGCCGTGGGCAGCACGGGTGGGTGCGGTACCGATGAGCTCAGCTTGTCTGGATCGCGCAGGTCGGCGGGGAAGACGCAGTAAGATGGTAAAGGAACATCATCCCCCTGGTTATTACTAACACTGAGAGCATCTGGAGCTGTGGGTTGGGGACCTGTTCGAGAGGGATGTGCACCCTGCAGGCCTCGCTGGAGCTCCAGCAAACCTCTGTGTGAGCAATACATGCTGACTGATGCTCCTTGGAGGACGGATGGAGAAATCTGCAGCAATCCCGGGACAAAGGCGAGGACGGGTGAGCAATCGAGGTGGGAGGATGCCCTCCAGAAGGGGAAAATGTTTAAGCTGGGAGGAAAGAAACAGCTTAGGGCAGGGATGATACGCTAACCACATGGCTGGAGGAGGAGGTGTGAAGACTTGATGGGAAACACAGCACTAAGTGTGGGGCAATGCGGCGAGGATAAGGTAAACTACAGTGAAACAGCAAGAAAGAGTGAGAGGATCGGGAGCATCGCAGCCCGGTGTGTGTGAGACTCAGCGGGGGAAGTTCCCGTGGGACACAACAGGGCCAGGGCTTGGCAGCTCAGCAGTGCGGACTCCCGGCACGCGAATCGCCGCAGCTCCCCCCGGGCACGGCAGCGTTCCGGGCACCCGCGGGGTCGGTGCTAACGGGAGCCGGCGCTCAACCCCGCCACCCCAGGCCAGCGGCGGGGCTAAAGGGCGCTGCCCACCGCCGAGGCAGCGGGGAAGGCGGGGGCCGCAGGCTGCGGGGGCCGCGGGCGGGCCGGTGGCTTCCGCCCGGCGCGGCGCATTCCTACCCCGTGAGTCAGGGCGGCGCGGCGGGATGGGACGTCCCGCAGCCCCGGGCGCTGGCAGCTCCCCGCCGGGACTCTCAGCGCCGAGCCCCGCTCGGCTCCCGGCTGCTATTTGCATGCCGAGGCTGTGAATGGCGTGCCCGTCCGGCCGGCCCCTGGCACGGGGGAGGAGTCTCCGCGCCCTCCGCGGGCCGAGCTCGCCGGCGCCGGTCCCTTAAGCCGCACTGGGGGCCGGCTCGAGCCGAGCGGCCGCTGCGCTTCGCCCGCCTGCTCGGTGAGTGCGGGGCTGGGGAGCCGAGGGGACGAGGGGGGCTGGCCGGGAGGGGCATCCCGTGAGGGCCGTTCCCCGCCCGCCCGAGGTACCGGCACCGCGCCGCCCCAGCCGGGCAGCGAGCGGCCCTCGGCGGCCCGCGGGGCGAGAGCGTCGCCGGAGGCAGGTGCCGCCCCGGACCCCCAGCCCGTGTTTGGATGTCGGGAGCTCGGTGATCGCGGTGCTTTCGGCTGTAGGTGGAGGTGCGCGTTCGCGGCTTCTTTCAGCTGATCCGAGTCCACCCCATCTCCACGCGTTCCCACCCCTCCCACCCCTGATGCTGGCACCCGTGGTTTGGCAGCGATTTTGGGAGATGATCTGGTGGCAAATATTCGGCTTTTTACATGTAGAGGTTAGTTTTCCTGCTGGATCGAGTCCCTGAACTGAGTTTTCACACTGTGCGCTGCCGGCACGAAGCAAGGGGATCACGGCAGCCTGACGCTAACAAGAAGCTTTTGCGGGATTGCAGCCTCAGTGCCAAGTCCTTTTGGGCTCCTCAGCGAGTAACCTGTCCTTCCCCCCGCCCTGCCACACACATCCCTGCAGTTCAAAGTGCCCCATGTGTATATTTTGCCATGTGTTTTTCTCCAGTGTAACTCAGGAGAGGTGAGTGGCAGCACAGATGAGTTTTGTCTGCTGCTCGTCCTAGTGCACGACTAGGTTCTGTGGCTGCTGCTTCTCTTGCAGGTTGGCTTCGTGGTGGGGTGCACGGTGCTGGTCAGGGATGTCTCCAAGCGGGGTCTTGGAGCAAGCAGGAAGTTGTTTCCTTTCTTCCTGTTTTTGTCCCCATGCCTGCTAATTTCCTCTGGGAAGAAAAGTGCATTCTGCAGTAAAGGGAAAAAATAGTCACACGTAACGGGAAGGGACAAGGCAGCAAAGCTTCTGAATGAAGCATGGGACAAGGAAGGAGCACAGGGTGTTAACTGCAGTAATGCTGATAGAGCAGCAAGGACAAATAGCTGCCTTTGTGCTGTGATCACGGGAATAAAAAGGGCCCACTTGGGACAAGCTGGGGAGCAGACCCTTGGAAGAATTGGATTTCCACTCCAGTGTATGGAAAGGTGTTGCTCGTCAGCTCTTCCATCTCAGTGGTGCAGGTTTGCAGGAGGAGGTGATGACTTGTGTTAGATTGGTTGATATAGTTGGAAGAAAGAGGTGAACTTTAGATACTTCCTTCAAGCTTTGATAGTTATATGGACTTTATGAAAGGGCTTGTCTGCCTTTTTTTTAACTCTCAGTTGTTCTAATAACAGCTATCATTCATCCCTCATGGCTACCGCTGCTCAGCCCAGGTCTCCCCTGTCTGTGCGCAGGCTCATGGGGAGCCTGTGCCATTCCTGAGCTGGGATACTGCCAGCCTTTCAGGAGGTGCTGTGGGTTTGGAACAGGTCCCCAGCTTTGTCCTGGTCTCTGTGCTTGTTGGCCCTGAGTCCCCAGGAAGGCAGCAGCTCTGGCATGTGGACGTGTGTCCGTGCTGTTCCTGCTTCTGTGCGTTCCCATGAAAGGAGTTTAATGCTGTGCGGAGTATAAGCAACTCCCACAAAACTAGTTCTGCTCTGGGACTTCCCATGACAGGCTTTTTTTTTTTTTTTTTTTTTTTAAGCAATCCACTTGCAAGAGATCTGCCTACAAACTGGCTTTTCAGGTTCTGGGGAAAGCCATGGGCTGGCCCTGGTCTTGGGAATGTCTTGCTCTGTGCTGGGTAGGCTTCAGCCGGGGGGATGAGCTTTGGTTGTGGAGAGCACTGCTGGCCTGCCAAGCACAGGAGGCACCTCTTCTCCAACAAGCTTGTCCTCTCTGTGTCTTGGTGCTGAGACCGTGTGGCCCTGGTGTGTCACCTCAGGCAGGAGTTATGTCTCTCAGAGAGGGCCAGCACCTCGTCACTGGACTTGGCAGACAGCTCATTTCACTTTCGTGGCAGGGACTGCGATGAGGCTGCAGCTGAGTGAGGTCGCCAGGCAGGAATAGGAATTCCTTTTGGGGTCATCAGTCCTGTTCCTCTGGAATCCAGCCCCGGAGAGTAGCCAGCAAGTCCCAACATGTTCCCCTGAAAGAGGCAGGGTCTGCTGAGTGTGGCATGATAGGACAGTTTATTCTGGGCACAGAGCCCTCGTGCTCAGATATAATTAGTAAAGGTTTGATTCCGTTCAGTGTGTCAGATCTCTCTGCAGTGCAAACACAGCCTGGTTAGCGCTGAAGGCCTGAGATGGGCAACATGACTAGGAATACCAGCTTGTTTTCCTCTTCCATTCAGTGTATCCAGCAAAAAGTTGAGCAGAGCATTTGTTGTGTGAGCCCTGTGTGTTGCTGGGGATGTGCCTGCCAAGCGGGACTGCCTGTGAGCTGAAGATCCTGATGTTCTTTATCTGTCACTCTACAGCTTTTATCCAGCAGAACAGTGCTTGATAAGATTCTTCCCTTGTGGCTGCTGCCTTTCTTCCGTAGCTATCTCTGGAGGCTTTGGCACCCCGTGGAGACTGTGCGCCTTTCTCAGAGGTTCCAGCATGAATTGTGACCTGACATGACACTTCTGTTCATTGCTGTTCCTGCAGCCTGTTGCCTGCATATGACCCATTTCAGTAGAAATACATAAAACTCAAGGATGGGTTCCTTCCTTAACATTTTCCCTGAGCTCAGATGTGGATTAGTTTCCTTTCTTATCATCTGAAGAGGTGCTGGACTCCAAGTGTAACATTTATCATCATCTAGCTGGAATGAGGGGGACATGAAATGTGCAGATCTCACACTGCTGCTGTGAGGTTGCCTCCCAGCTGGTAGGTACCTGTTGGAGTTTTAAGGAACCCATGTAATGCATGTGTTGCCTGCCTGCTCAGGGAGCTGTGTTGCACGCTCTCTGCTGTGTGACAATATCTCAGTGTGTGCTGTGGGTGCTGCAGCCTGAATTTAGTGGGACTTGTGTCTAGAGTTGTGGGTGAAACATCCCAGTGCTGCTGGAAAGTAGGATGAAGATGATTTCATTCTTCGGAGGAGGAGAAGCCCTGGTGTCAAGGGTCATGCAGGTAGTTCTTTCCCCAGTGATAGGCTTTTTTTAAGCTTTGTGGCTAGTTGTTTTGTTTTCTTTTTGTTTATTTATTTTTTGCCTTGTTCAGGACTATCAGGCCTGAATGGACATCAGAACCTGTTGATTACTCTACCAATGCTCAATAACTCCCATCTGAGAGAATAACACTTACAAGGGATAGTCTTAGCCCTGCAGCTCTAAGTCCCAAGAGATTAGGCAGGCAACAGGCAAGATTTAACCTTGGAAGGAAATGGATCTGTTTGGCAGCATTTCCCATGGTCATGCTGGCAGCTCTGTTTCCATGTCCTTGAAGAACCCCAAGCTAATTTGGTATGTGGTGTGTGCTCAGGCCATCCAGTGCTGCTTGCACAGAGTCATGGAGACCCTCCCTCCAGTGCACACTGAGGTGGACAAGGCTTGCCTGCCAACCTCTCTGTTTTCACAGGCAGAATGTCTGTGCCATGGGAAGTGAGATTTCCATAGGGAGAAGAGTGGAAATTGCGTCTGTGCTGAGATTGCCTATTGTCACATCCTTGTTAGTTGAACTTCAGGGATTTCCGACTGTTTGCTCCTTTTTTTGGTTTTGCTCATCTTGCTGCTGTCCAGGACTGGTTGAAGTTTCAGATCACACTTCTCAGCCTTGTTTCAGTCCATGCTGCTGTAGGAATGAGGAAGTGGGATTTTTTTTTTTAATGTGTGTTGGGATGATTCCACAAAGAGCAAATTAGCAGCTGAGTTTTTGACCAAATCATCCAAGCTATGGTCAAATCCTTTTGAACAGCACTGTCTATTTCCCACTTGATGAAGACAGAGAGCTTATTCTTCACATTTACCTTAGCTGTCAAATCTCCTAAAGCTGTAAGAGTGCACGTTTCATTGTTTGTGTGCTCTGCTTGCTGCAGAGACAGCAAATGTCAGCTTGACATAGGGCTTGTTTTTGCTGTAATTTCCTTTGGATGCACTCTTCAACTATCTAGGTAAACAATTTACTTCAATTACAATTACAGCTCTTTTTTGCCTACCAAAGAGATGTTAGAACTGTGGTGATACAGACCTGAGCAGCGGATATGTTCTTAAATTCTGGGGCCTTCAGCAACAAACAGACCTTGTCTTAGTAATCAGAGCATCTCAAAAGCACAGTGTTTATTAAAGGAAATGCAGTTTCTTCTCAGTGAAGTATGAGGTTTCATTGCACAATACTTCCTTGGCACAGTAGAAGCTTCCCAGAGGGAAGAAGAGATAGCAAACCATGCTTGATCTTGCCTTTTCTGGAAAGCCTACCTTTGCCGCCTCCTCCCATTCCTGTTTCCACTCTGCTCAGAGCCAGCCCCTTGCTCTGCTGGTCAGCAGCAATCCCTGCTTTGAAGGTTTTCTTTCCTTTAAAAAGGAACAATCCCTATGAGGTCGTCCTGAAACTGCTCAAGACGCTGCTGCATTCACAGGCCTTCAGGTCTGGCACTTACTTGGCTTTGGCTGAGTGGAAGTTAGAACAGCTTCAATTTGAAAATCTGGAGGGCTCAGACAGCTCAGTTGACAAATGCAGCTTCTGTATTTTGGGAGTTACTGCCCTGTAGCAATCAGCACACCGGACGTTTGTTACTCTGTTGCTTAAATTCAAAGCCTTTAAAGTGAACTCCAGAAAACTGTGAGTTGTGCCAAAAAGTGTGAATGTACCTTCCTTTTCTCTGGCTGTTCTGTAATTTCAGGGGGAACAGGGAGCAAGAATGTGCCATTCACTCCCACTGAAGAAGTGTGGTTCTCTTAGAATTTTAATTTTTTTTTGCTAAACCAAGTAAGAATTATGATTACTTCTATTTGCATTATGAATGAGTTGCTGCACTGGGCACACAATGAATGTGCAGAGGTGTGCACACACCTGCAGGGCAAGACAAGTTCTTCCTGCAGCTGCTTTCCAGTTGGACACAGCAGGAGATGGTGTGTGCCTGGCTGTTGAGCACGAGCCAGGGGAGAGACCAGAGCATCAGACTGTCTCTCTTATGTCCCTGCTACATCAGCTAATGCTGAGGAACAGCACCTCCCGCCAAGCCAGCTCTGCTCTGAGTCCTTTGCTGTTTAATTGTTCCTTTGAAGGATCCCCGCTGGGCCTCATTGCTGTGGGCATTTTATATTCTCTCCCTTGTACCCAGGTGAGCAGAACTGTGGTGTGTGATGGGGGGTGAGGATGCTCTGAGTTTCAAAGGAACATGCCAAGAAAGCTGTTCTGAATGGCTCTGTGGCTTTCATCCTTCCTGAATATAAAGTCTGTCTTTGGTGGCTCCAGCGTTTGTTATTGTTATTTCCTCTAAGATTTTTTTAGGTTGCTATTCAGCGTGGTTTTATGTAACTTTCCATAGGAAATGTTGTCATTTGTGGCAGTTTTGATCTCTTTTGCCATTGAAACATTTTTATTTAGCACAACAAACAGTGATTCTTAGCTGCTTTTAGTACCCAGAGTCTTTGCTGTAGAGGATAGGTGGCTTTTGGTCTAACATAATTTTTGGTTTGGCCTACTGTAATCTTTTTAGGGGAGGTTGCTGGTTTTGGCAGTTGCTTTTCCATCAATTGTTTATTGATATTGCATTTTCTAAATGAACAATGTTGTAATCACTAAGAGACATTACCAAGAAAATTGCTCTTGAGGTGGGTGCACAGGCAGCAGCTATTCCAAAATCAACCAGAGCCAGTGTTTACTTCTGTCCTGAGTGTCATCCCAGTGCTGTGTTCCCAGCTTTCCTTGTGCCTCCAACCCTTACAGTACTTGTGATGAATATGAGAGCTGGTAGAATAAACTTCAAAATGCAGAACTTCAATGGAAATAATGCTTTTGTTTGTTTTGTCTTTGGTTTCCTAATGTGGGGTCATGGCTGCACTGACAAAAGCATTTTTGTGACTCTCACCTTGCTGTATAATTGAGGCAGTGACTGTGCCCATGGTACTTGTGGGTCAGCCAGAAGTTTACTGGGCATCTGTTTTACTAGTAATGTAAATAAATCTGGAATAGGGTCTTCTGAAACCCCACTGAACTGTTTAAACGAGTTAAATGTGCACTGAAATAGTTTTTGTGATCACCCTTTGCTGAAGAAGGTGCAGACCCAGGCAGAGCACTGAGGCAACTGTGCTGTGAGGCTGCTGGGGACCCCAGAGCAAAGGGCTCTGCTGGCCCAGCCCAGGCACCAGTGACCTTACAGACAGCTGTGGTTACCTTTGAACAGAGTGCAGGAGCAAGGCTTGCATAGATGATCCTTCCTCTGGTAGCTGGTGATGGATCTCTTAGTGGAAACAGCTCCTTTGGAGAGCCAGGCAGAGCTGACTCTGCTGGCTTCCCTAAGGAATGGGAGTGCTGCTCAGTGCTTGGCCTGCCATCACTGGAGCTATTGGCAGGTATCTCGTCATGCTGTGCCCAGATGTAGCCTATAAGTGACAGGCTGTGACCAGACTTTTAGGATGTGGCTGCTGGAAATGTGGCTATTGGATGTGCTGGCAAAGCTGCAGGGTGTGTTCATGGAGAAACATAAACAGGGTGAAGATGCCAAAGTGCTCCAGAAGGTTTTCCACTGCTCCCCCCTCACTGTTGCTTGGTTTATGTGCAGGCTGTTGCCCTTACTGGCATCTCAGTAGGTTGGAGATGGCTCTGGGCTGGGTTTGCCCTGCATGGTGGAGTTGGTGAGCCCTGGGTGTGCTTGGCTTGTGCTGTGGACCTGCGTCTGTCACCTGGGCCACGCGTGCTGAGGAGATGGAAAAGGCACCTCTGCCCAGCCTGTTCTGCTTGGCTCCATTCCACCTGCTCCCTTGTGGGTGCTCCAGACCACAGGTGAGCAGGGGAAACTCCTGCCTTGGGAGTCCCTCTGTGCCAGCTGCCCCTGTGTGAGGCTTGGCTGTCAGCTCTGGAGAAATCTGTGCGTGGTTTGGATGTTTTCCCATCTAATGACCCCACCAAAAATCTCACTCTGCCTCCGGTGATAGTGTAGTGTTTTATTCCTGCTGCACTCAACACCTGCATTGAGGGCACTTCTCAGATTATTTAGAGAAGCTGAGCCCACCACCTCCCTGGGATAATTGTTGGCTTCCCACAGTGCTACAAGTGTGAGTTTTTGGCCATGTTTTCACAATCACTTCAAACTATACTGCCTTGAGAAGCAGTCCAGTCATCTGGCTCCAGCTGCTCTGTTTGTTCCTGCTTTTTCCCCTTTCCTTCTGCTGGCGCAAGTGTTTATGGAGCCATGTGAGAAGGAGCTGGGGCTGGATTGAGCCATTTTCACTGCTGAGCTCATGTGGGTTGGTTCCCAGTGTGGATCACCCAGCAGCTGTGGAGATGCTGGTGCCAGCACAAGGAGGAGGGCAGCACACAGGGTTGGGTCACGGCTTCTTCAGTTGGCTTGCATCTCTTTCAAGTGTCTGCGGCATCTTTTTAGCTTGAATTTTGAGTGTTGGTTTCTGAGTTCTTGCCACTATTTTGCCCTTTGTCTGCTGCAACAAAAGGACCTTGAAGATCAGCCTGTTGCCTGTGTGAGTGTTTGTATGTTGCTGTTGGGGGATCATCTTTTAACCTGTATTTGAAGGAGTTCAACTACAGATCTGGGGACTAACAGAAATCAGAAGAGGTTTTTGAGCTCCCTGTTTTTCCTCTCTCTTCTATATGAGGGCACCACATCTTCATGTCCCAGGTGAAGCTGCTTTGAAAGTTTTAATGCTGGTGTTCAAGTAGGAACACATTTTTGTTTGATTTCCATCATGACCTTTATGTTTTTCAGAAAATCAAGAAAATCTGTTGCTCAAAGGGATATCAGGTCTGCTTTCTTGATCATGGGATTGACTCACATACATTCAGACTTCACTGGCAGATGTTTTTACTACCTGTAGTTAAAACCTTCTGGCTCTGTATGGAGCTAAACCTTCTCCAAGTTCAGAGGGTCCCAGTTGAAGCTTTGCACTCCTGTTGTGCCTCTTGAGCATCACTACAAGGCTTTGGATGAAATACCAACCCAATGTAGCTTCCCATTTCCTGTCCAGGGTTCTACTTGGCCTCTTCCAAACCAGGCAGTTTCTCTTGGTATTTCACAACTACTTAAATTAAGTGGTTCATGGTGAGATCCCAGGTGGGGATGAAGTAGGACAATTTCACACAGGCAGGGGACGACATCTCAGGCTGTATTTGATGTTTCAGCTGTGCTGAGCTATTGCTGAATAGGCTGGTCCTACCCTTCCTCTCCAGCTTGCACAGGGCTTATCTGAAATTGTCTGAGCCTCTTCAGGATGCCAGATCAACAGGAAATAATTTACTGGGGTTAGTTTGCTGGTAAAACACCTTGAAGTGGCTCAGTGGAATTAGGCAAGTCTGCTTCCTGGGCAGCAGCTAGCTTGGAAGATGGGTTTGCTTGTGAGCAGAAGCCAGAGCCCTGAGGAACTGTTGCCTGTGTGATTTGGTGCAGGCTCTTTAAGGCAGCATCAGCCTCACCAGCACTCAGGCTGGTAAGGGACAGAGGGATGTGTGTGGGAATGGCAGTGCTGCCAGCTCCCTAGGGCTGCAGGGCTCAAAGGGCAGTGTGTCTGCACCGCTCTCTGCCAGCCTTGTGCTCAGAGGTGCCTGGACTGCTCAGACCCAGCATTTGCTGGGGCAGCCTGCAGGTCTGCAAAGCCTTACAGCATTCCCAGCTCAGCAGCCAGGGTTGGGAAAGCAGGAGAGGGCCCTGGGCAGTGCTGATGGCCTTGTTTCATTTCTGAGGTATTCTCTTATGGTGGGCAGTGGTGGTGGTCTCAGCCAAACCTGGGTATTGCTGTGCCCTCGACAGCTTTTGCCAAAAGTGCAGGGCCACAGGCCTGTCCCACCTTCCCCGTCCCTGCCTGCCCTCAGCCCCTCCATCTGGCCTGTTTTAAAAAGCTGGCTCACTCCTGGTGTTTGGGATATTGTTTGTAACTCGTTGGGTCTGATCCATGCTAGATGGTTTTATTGGCAGCCACGAGACTGAAACCCCACTGCTCTTCTTCTCCTTGGACTTCCTGCCTTTTCCCTGCTGTGCCAGCAGCAATCGTGCTGGAGAGGGAGGCACAACCAGGAGCCCTCTGTCTCCTCTGGCTCACCCTGTTTGGAGAACTCATTGAGGATCCTGGTTTCTTTGCTGTGTCCACCTGAATTCCTGTGCCTCGGCCAGGGAAGTGTGGGCAGACCCCAGGGAAGCTGTGTGGGCAGACCCCTTCAGGTACACGGGGCATGCCTGGGTCTTGGTGTAGCAGGCACTGTAAATACAATTGTTGCAGTGATGGGGTTTGAAAAATGGAGGAGAACAGCTGGAGTCTGACCACGGAGCATGGCGATCGGATTGCAGCAGAATAGCCCTGATGTCTGTTACCTCCTGGGAGTGTCTGTAGGAACATGCACACACTGTGCTGGAGAGGAGCAGTGGTGCTGGAAAAAGCAGATGCTGTTTGTTTGTGTGGTAGTGTTGAATTAAGTTGGGCTTTTGTTTTGTTTTGGTTTTTGCTTGGGATGTTTCTTGGGGGAAAAAAGTCAGCTTTATTTTGAATGGGAATGCTGGTAAAATGGAAATTTTGGAAGGAAACAAATCAACATGGGAATAGCTTCAGTTGTCTGTTTAAAAGGAAGGATGGTGTGCCTTTGAAAAGACTGTGAGTTTCTGAATGTATTTGGGATGCCTGTCAGTTTTAGGAACATGCTTAGGCTTCTGGACAAAGCTTTTCCATCGCTCTTTGGGTCAGTGGATTTCAGTAAGCAGCTTTCCTTGATCATGTGCCAACTTTGGTATCTAATGTACTCTCCCCCTTTCTTAGCCTGACCCACAGCACAGTGGATTTGCCTTTCGTTCTGGTTCTGTGACCTTGCTTTGGCAAGGACCTTTTGAAGATGACTTTCCCAGACTATCTACAATTGATATGCTTTTCCTTTTGTTTGTTTACTTTAATTGAAATGGACATTATGAATAATTTTTGTGCTGCTACCACATGCAGCTGATCAGTTAGAAGCAGCCAGATTTGCAAATGCCCCTTATTCAGCCTTGTGTTTCCAGATTCCTGAGTTTTGTGATGCTGAGGGAACAGATCCCAGACTGAGCAAGCATAGGTGAGAGGTCTGAAACAGCTCAGTACAAGGACTGAGCTGCTGAATGTGGATGTGGGAAGAGGGGATGGTAGGAACACCATGGAAAAGATCTGTAGAGTCAGAATTTGCATGGAGAAAGAGGATAGGGAAAAGCTGATCACTCTTCTAGCCCAAGAGAGCAACAAGTGAACCCAGGAAATGACAGGTTTGCAGATGAGCTGGAGCAGGCTTGTAACACAGCACATATTTCAGCTCTGGAGCTTTGTCATGTGCAGTTATGAATAGTAAAAGTTTGCTTGGATTAAAAAATGAGCTGGAAAAATTCTGGAAGAATCACCATTGGATGAATATGGAGATGGATACAGAACTGTTACATGCAAAGACATTTCTGGCACAAGAAGCCTCCAAGTTATTCATAGCACATGCCATGGCTCTGTCCTGGGAGATAGGACTGTGGACTGATCCTGTACTTTACCCCCTGCCAGGCATCCTCAGTTGGAAATGAGAGGCTTTAGAGGGACACTTGGCCTGACCTTGCATGGCTGTGCTGTGTGTGTTCCCATCCTGCTGCTGTTGGTGGCCTCTTGACAATACTGAGAAATTTGGATTGATGGTATGGGACCATTCAAACAAAATATGTATTAATGCAGTCAGCTTTGAAACAAAGCCTATTGGCCTCATGAAATACATGGACACTGGATCCTGAAACATAACCAAGGGGTTAGTGTGAAACTCAGCAAGTGCTTTTACTGCAACACTGAGACAGAAATTAGCAGCACTTTGAGTGAGGACCAAGTGTAATAAGGGGTGTTACCTGCCCTGCAAGGACTGTTCAACCATCCAGCTGTACATCTGTGCACACAGCTATACATCAATGTTCTCTGGTCTGTATATCTGTATATTCAGCTGGATCCACATTCAGTCTCCCTGTTAACCCCTTGGAGACCTGTCTCTCATGACCACACCCCAGGCCTTCTTGTGCCAGGGGCAGAGGCAGCTGCCTGACCTGTGCTGTGGCTGACTATTCACACTGGGTCAGGCCCTGCCAGGGCAAGCACTGTAAATTTTTTCTTAGGTGTTTGTAAGGTTTATTTTTAGCCACTCCAAATGCACACAGTGAGTTGGGAATGCTGACCAGCTCTGCCTTCACTGCACTGTTTTATTGAGAAGTGAACCTGTTAGAAAGTAAAGAAAGCTGAACTGGTGGAGGGATTTGCTCCTATGTACTCTGTTTGCAGTCACCCTTGAAACTCACCTGGGGTTTGAATACTGAATGCATTTAGACAATTATTATATATATCTGTAGATGCTTTGTTATTTAAAGAAGTTGCATCTGGGAGAAAGCAGAGCAATCCATTGCACTATTAGGACATGAATTTAATCTTGACATCTTCACCTTGCATAAAGTACCAATCTGAGTCAACTTTGGGGATAACTGTAAGGCAACAGGCTTGGTCCCCATGTGTGCACACCCTGGAGATCCCATGTGCTAGTCTGCAAGAATGGCAAGGAAGCCAGTGAGGATATGTGGACATCGCTGTCTGTGGTCTATGGCAATTTAGGAAGGGAAACTGAAAACAGATTTAATTGGAAGTCTTTCACAGGGTTTCACGTTATTGCAGCAACTTTCGGGCAATACAGGCATGATTCATCCTCTGCCTTCCTGGCTTGGCCTAACTGATTGATAAAGCTGCAAATCTTACATGTTTGTATTCTTTACACCTAGAGCTCCTGCCCACAAAGGCAGCTCTGTAGGTAGACAGGAAGGATGTTGAGTGATGTTGATCAGTGAAGAGATGCTGGAAAAAGCAGAATTGCTACTTCAGAGCCTCTGAATTTGCCCTTGAAGTCACAGGAAGGAGGCTCTTGAGTTGTGTGAAATAGATTGTTTGGTCATGCCAGAGTGGTGGCTCTGTCTCTCTTGACTGGTCTCTGGTTAGGACACCTTGGGGAGACCTGGTGTTTGTGATCCTCAGGGATAAATGGTGGAGCTCCTTGCATTGCACCGAGGGAGTATTTCAGGTGTGGGAAATCTGCTTTGCTTTCTGACCTCACCATGAAAACAAATTTGCAAGACCTTCCAGTAAATCTGTCTCATAGCAGATTTACTCATACTAAGCACAGGCAGGAGTTCCCCTAAAACTCTCACTGTTCTCATAGGAAGTTAGAACAGTTGTATTTAGCCATCCCTGCAGCTTGGGGTGGAGAGAAGGAAAGATTTGTGTCCCTCTCATGCACAGCACTGCATCTGTGCACCCAGGACTGTGGTTCATGTATGAAGGGCATGTCTGTACAGGCTGGCTCATGAATTCCCAGACTTTTGGGGGCCTGTGGTATTTGCTGAAACCCAACCTTCATCCACCTACAGCTGAGTCCTCCCTTTCTGTCGTTCCAGCTCAGCTGAGCACGGCGCTCCTGGCAGCTGGCCCAGCTTGCGCGACTGAACCAGCAGCTGGCCTTCAGCTCCTTTTAGATGAGATTCTCTCCTAACCCAATGCAGATCATCCCCCACTCCCTTTTGTTGACCTGTTTCCCACCAGCCTGCTCCCCTGGTGTGTATCTTTTGCAGTGGTGTGTAGAGTTCCCTTTCCAGAGCAGCTGCAGGGAGCTCTGGGAATATGGTGGAAATGCCCTGCAAGGCAGTGTGTGTTTTGGAGAACCAGTGCCTAATTTAGGTTGGGAGGGACCCATCAGGTTCACTGGCTCAGCCACTGTAAGGATGAGATAATTCAGGCATTTCAGGGCCTTGTTTTGTTGAGTGCCAAATGTCTCCAAGGGTGGAGGTCGTCCCTGTGCCTCTGGTCCTGGCCTAGGACTTGCCTCTCTCTCAAGGAAGAATCCTTACATGTTAAATTAATTCTGCATTTAAAATAGATGGGTTATGTTAACATTGTAAGAGCACTGAGTTTTAATTCAAACAGAGAGTTTTTCTCCTACTCCCTTTCAAAGCATGTGTGCCTACTGATTTAACTGGTTGCTTATTCCATCTATCCACTGTGGTGAAGAGGCTGGGACACTTGATTATTTTTGTCCACTATGGGATTTGTGGCCTAGGGCAAAGCAAGGAGGGAGCTGGAAGGGAATGTGATCTCTTGTCCCATTCAGCACACATGCTTCCCACTGTTCACTTGGAGTTGTGTGTGTGCTAGGAGAGGAAAAAATATGCAGTTGTAGCATGAGTTAGGTTGGAAAGTACCTGTGAAGGTATCTGAGCTGATCTGCCTCCAGTGAAATCTATTTTCTGCATTGTTTCTCTGAGTATGCACAGTGAAGTGGGTGCTCTGCCAGCCTGAAGGAGTCACCTGGTCCCTGTCCCATTGCGTGTAACCCAAACAGGAGGGGAAAACTGCAGCTGAGTGGGCAAGATGACAGCAAGTCACTCTGCTCACTGCGGCGTATTGATTCCACAGCGGTTTTTATTTAAATACCATATCATTATTATTTATGTATGAAAACCACTCTTAGCTCAGGATTAGTGCCAGTTCTCAAATGTTCATGCTATACTGGTATTGCTCTGTGTGCTGTCTTGTGTGTCTAGAAAATCACTACATTTAAAAGAGATTAGAACCAGCAATGAGAAACAGCCACTTGCTAATTGCTAAGTGGTAGGTGGGTTGGAAAGTGTGGTGCTTGGCTTTGGGTGGGCAAAAAGGGTGTCTGTGAGTCACAAGCTGGTTTTAGAGGGAGGTCAGTGGCTTTTGATACTGCAGTTACTTAGCTGGTTAGTCTGGATTCAGATCTCATTAAGATTTAATTCATGCCTTGTTCTTAAGGAATCTTGATCTCGCAGTAGTCTCAGCAAAAATCTTAATGGGAAGCTACTCAAACTTGTGGCTGTAGTCTCTGTATGTGGCTTGAGGCCCTGTGTCCCTGAGAAATGTTCCATGTCCTCCGAATTCAGGTCCTGAATGACCAGAGTGTGGGCACAAGCTGTGACCCCTGAGCCCTCAGGAGACACTTTGGGAATTCATCCCACATGGGGCATGGGGCCCATCAGTCACAGGCTGCAGGAGGACTCTCTGCTCGCCCTGCCAGCGTGGGCTGGGTGAGGGATGAGCCAGATTCCCTCCTGACTCTTCTGTCTCCCTTCTCCCAGGCCTGAGGACAAGTGTGGGACGATGTCGGAGGCGCGACACGACAGCACGAGCAGTTTACAGCGCAAGAAGCCGCCATGGTTGAAACTGGACATCCCGGTGCCGGTGCCCTTGCCCGTGCCAGAAGAGCCCCCCCAGCCTGTGCAGGTACAGAGGCTGGCGAGGAGGGAGGGTCTGTGGAGGGAAAGGCAGCTTGTGATGGCTGGTCATGAGGCCACATGAGAAGGGGCAGAGCCTTTGAGTAAATTTATGATCAGTAATTAACTCCCCTTGAAGGGGATGTGGGAGGGGTGAGGGTGGGTGGCTGATGTGCTCAGATCAGTGGAGGTGACTGCTTGGATGTGGGCATTGTGAAAAGGGTCTTGCTGGGTTATGAGACTGAGATATTTAAACAAGCATTTTTTAAGGAGACTGGAGGAGTGAAGGTCTCCCAGACAAACTTGAGGGCCTGGAAGTGCTGGAACTTGTGCTGAAATGAGCAGGGAATGAATCTGACTTATGAATAGCCAAGATAATGACAGACTTTCATCAGTAACAGCAAAGAACACTTATTGGCAACACAAAGCTGTTACCAGCATGATGAACATAAGAGAACCATGTGGGATGAGAAATACATAACACTGAGGAGTGCTGAAGCAGAGATGAGGTGATAGGTTAATAGGAACTGTGCAAACCATGAGAGTAAAACATCCTTATTTGTGCTGGGAATAGGAAGAATATCAGGAATACCTGCTGCAAGGTATTAAAAACTGCTCTAGGGGTGAGACCTGGGAATGAATGCTGGCTGCTTCTGTCACCTTATTGGAAGAACAGAGACTTTATACACTGAAGGCAGAGCCAGAGGGTTCTTGCTGCCCAGCTCTTTGGGTGGGTGCAGGGCCTGGGTTCAGTCACTTACGTGAAAAAAGTTTAGTCATCAGAGAAATGGAGTCTTATCAGCTTCCCTGGAAGGGGCTGAGAACAAGCTTGTCATAAGAGAGAACTTCTGTTGCACTTGGAAAAGCAAGAACTGTCCTCTTCACAATTCTGTGATCCAAGGACTTAAATGCTCTTCACTTACGTGACAGATCCTGACAGATAAATCTTGGTTCTGGTCTTCCCTGGGAAGGAAAGAGCTTGGTGTCAGTCTATAGGGGTTAGAAATGGAATTCAGGGTTTTACCAGTGCAGGTTGAAACCTTTTGAATCAATTATTTAAGGCTTTGAGGGATGTTCCCTTATCTGAAATCTCTAAAGCCAGCTGGGCACCTGGAGAGACACTGCACGTCTGATGGAAGCTGATGGAGGTGATGTTCTCTGGGGGTCTCATGTGCACAGCCTAGGCTGTCAGGATAAGCATGCATTGTGTGCTCCTTTGGCTTACAACCTAAGTGTCTGTGTGTTGTTTTCACATAAAGCATAACAAAATTGTTAATATAAGTGGAAATCATTAGCTTTCCGGGCTTGAGAGGTAGAAGTAGTCTTGAGGCAGAGACAGTGTCTGACCAGAGGATCAATCAGAGCTTCACTTGCCAGAGGGACAGTCTGCTCAGCCTGCCCTGTACAAATGGGAGATGTTGTCTCTGCTGAGCTGATCAAAATGCAATCCAGAGCAGCCCTGGGGAGGCAGTTGTATGAACTGAGAACGACCTGGTGAGTTGTGTCGTATTTTCTAGGTGACATGTAGCCAAGACATGCCAGGAGCTTTCAAACCCGAGTATGCCTGGGTGATTAGGCTATGAACAAAGCCTTTCCCAGCTTGCTTAGCCTGCACCAGGCAGCAACTACAGGCCCACCCACAGCTCTCATAGGCTTTTAGTGTGGATCCAGTCACTTAAGAAGCAAATCCCACCAACTCTTGACCTTGTGGAGTGGTCTAGGAGTGTGTGATCTGGGTAGAAAGCAGCCAGGAGGATATGTTGCAGAGCTCCTACAGCACATGTTGAATTGCTGTTTCCCAGCCTCACTCTGAGAACACTGACTCCCTCCTGCTTCCCTCAGCAGCCGACGCGGCGCCAGGCGTTCCTGCGGAGCGTGAGCATGCCGGCCGACAACAGCCGCGTGCTGTCCCTGCCCCACGACCCTGCCAGGAGACCGGTGCTACAACGACAGACCTCAATCACCCAGACCATCAAGAGGTGAGACACACAGCTCACGGAGCCTGCTGCAGTGCTGCCATCAGGGCCATCCTGGATTTGTGGATTTTGAATTCTCTGCTTGTCTGTTGCAGCAGGATTAGGTTGACTCTGTGTTACCTGTTGTGAGGTTGTGGAAGGGTGGGTGCAGATTGGTCCCCAATATGGCCCAGTGGTGCTATATAGCCTGTCTTTAGTACATGAGAGGACAAGTCCTGGGAGGAAGATGGTGGTGACCATCTGGTTCTTGCTGCTTACAGACAGATTTTGGTGCCCCTGTGCCCCAGAGCAGTGGCTGTTTCTCAGTTACAGGAAGTCTCAGGCCCTGATGTTTTGCTGTGACTGTAGGTGGGGTGTGCTGGGCTTGCTTTGGTGCAATGTCTGAGAGCACATGGTTTCTGGGGGAGGCAGAAGCCCATTGGAGCAGTGCAGAGCTCTCAGCAGCCTGGCTCCTAGCACTGGCTCATTGGCAGGTCCTTGAGATGACTCTGAGGGGTGGTGGACAGCAGGGAGAGGCTGCTCTGGTGCTGTGCCCAACTCCTACAAAGGGTTGTCATTAGGAGTCTCTTGAGACATGGCCACGCAGAGCTGGATGCTCTTTCCCTCACCATGGCAAAGGCTTATCCCAGTTTCCCCAGAGGGAGTGGCTCTCCCAGCTGCCCTCCTGAGATGACTTGCTTCTATCTCTGGCGGTGTGTCAGGCCTGCCTGGATCTCAGGAGCATCCCCGGAGCTCCATGGGTCAGGGATACTTTCAGCCAGCCAGGCTTCGCCCACTCATGAAGAAGCAGCTTTCCAGCTCTGGGAGATCTCCCACACACTGTTTTCCTTTGCCTCAGATGTTCCCCAGCTGCCTTGGTGGTGGAGCTCTCCTGCATCAGCCCACTCTGATCCTGCATCTTGTGAGGTTGGGAGGGCTGAGCCTGTGAAGCAGCATCTGCTCTTTTCAGGGCTGTGGGCAGCCTCTGAGCCTCGTGAGGCTGTCCTTGCACACCTACACTGCCTTTCTCTTGTATTCCTGCACCTGACATGCCCTTTGCCAAGACAATTAGGCAAGAGCACATCAAGGATGAGGGGGTATCCTGGGAGGGTGCTTTGGAGGCCCTGACAAGAAGCTTTGGGTGGGGAGGCAAGGGTTAATCTTCCCCAGAAGTTCTTGCAACAGTGTAGTTTGTGTGAGAGGGGGGTGAGGTTGGGTGACTGTGAACCACTTTGGTGCTGGTGTGACAAATGTGCTTCAGGAAGGACTTTCCAAGGGGCAGAACTGCAGGAAATGCACGTGACACAACACTAGCAATAAAAGCATGAAATGAGTGGATCAGAAACAAGGCCAGGGAGCTGGAAAGTACCAAGGCCTAAACCCCTGTTTTCCATTTAGCAGAGCTAGGGATGCAGTGGAGCATGCAGACCATGCATCCCTAAACGTGTGTTGGGATTTGTTTTGTGAGTCCAGGAAGGCTGACTGCCAAGTTTTATGCTTAACACAGCCCTCAGAATGCACAGAATGTGAAACTGCAGCAGGACTCCACACCGTCTTCTCTGGAGGACACAGATCAAGTGTGAACATAAAGTCAAGCCTATGTAGTCCAGAACATGGCATGGGAGTGAAAGCATCCCAACACCATTTCCAGTCTCCCAGGGTGTCTGGGATGTCCATGCAAGGCAGCAGATGTGCCACAGATAGGCTTGTGCACCAGACAAGATCCTGTCAGGGTCAACCAGAATGGGTCCAGGGCTCTTCCAGTGCCATCAGCAATCTGTCTCTAAGCTGATCATACCTCGGCTTGCTGACACCTCCATGGTTTCACACTCTGGTGTCCACAGCCAGCCATGGAACCTGCAGCTGAGTGTCTGGGCTGAAGAAGGCTGGTCATAGAGGGGGAGCTGAGGGGTGTTGCAGTACTCCTGGTACCTTCAAGAGCTACGGGAGACACACATCAGGAGGTGCAGATGCACCTAAAGGATTCAGCAGCCTCCTGGGTTCAAAGATGCTGTTGTGTGGCTTGAGCTTGGTTGTTTCTCTTAGGTTGTGCTCTCGGCTGGAGGCCACTGTCACGTGCAGTGGGGCAGAGCTGCTGCCCATGGGGCTATGGAAGGAGATGCACTGGCTGCTCCCCTCCACAGCCCTGGAGGCTCCTTCCCCTCAGCTCTCTTTTCTTTGCAGCAGACAGGTTCGGTTTCAAAGGAGTCAGACCCTGCCCGCTCGTGGGCACCGGGGGGGCAGGAGCTCCCTGAGAAAGCGGCAGTCCCTGCCCCGATCGTTTTTCAGGTACTGGTAGCACTGAGTGTGAAACCCACCCCTGCATGTGTGTGCCAGGGCTGTTGTGAACTGCACAGAGTCTGGCTGTTGCTGAGATCACATTGCCTTCCCAGGACTGTCCAGGAGGCCTCCAGACAAGCGGAGTGAGCAAGTTCATGTGTGCCTCTAACAAAAAACAATTGTGACTCCTACTAAATATGTAGGCAGCTGTCAATAAGTAGCATGGACTAACAAGCTGTCCACCCGCCAGCCTCACTCCCTCCTGCCTTTCCTAACAAGCTGTCAACCTCCTGGTGTTCACCATAGCTGGAATATCTCCCTAGGGCAGCCTTAGCCCAGTCTGCCTTTGCTGGCATCAGTGCAGCATATGTTGGCCCCAAAGCCTTCTTGGGGCAGGAGGGGAAGGAGAGGAAGCAGCACCAAACAGACACTGCCATGTTGGTCCAGAGCGGTTCAGAGCTGGTGAATGGCATAGAGCATCCACTCTTTTTAACACCAAGGAGATGAGCCACTCCAGGAGTCAAGGGCACAATGGCCCGTTGACCATCACCCTGACTCTGGAGCTCAGGAAACTTTTAAATCAGACAGACAGTGTGACTTTGTGCATGGCAGGGACTGGACCTAATGCCCAGGAGTCTGTTCCTGTCCTACCATCCTCACTGCTGCCCTTTTCCAGCTGCCACTCTGGCACTGTGGCCACCTGTGGGGCTGCTTGCGTTTGGCCTTGGATTTTCAGGGCTGGTTGGCTCCACATGACAGAAGAGTGACAGCTGACTCTGATGTTGGTTGTTACAGTGCCCTGAGGAGTCTGTAGGACATGATGGAGTTCCCCAGCTGAACAGAGCTGTTCAGCATCTTCCCAGGGTGCTCCAGATGCCCTAATCTCTGTAGTGGACTATTTTGGCTACAATCAGGGAGTAGGACACCTCTTCACCCTGGTTCTGGACCATTAGTGGTCTCTGGCAGTTCCAGAGTGTTTCTCACAGTGCCAACAGCTGTTGTGGTGCTCGTCCTTCCAGACTAGTGGGAGCACAGTTTTGGAGGGCTCTGAGGCTGCTGGTGGTGCAATGGGCCATTCCTCAGCAGGCTCATATGGCCCAAAGGACCCTCAGCCCCTCTCCATTTGAGGACCTAGGTATGGGCTTGTCACCTTACTGTTGAAATACTGGTTTACAGCAGTCTGTGGGCAGCCCTCTGAGTTGTCAGGCTGTTCTGTGATGTGTGTTGTGCCAGTGCAACTGGCAACATTTCCTCTGTGCTATGGGCTTGGTGAGTCTGTCAGGGCAGGGGCTGGCCCTGGGCCCTTTGCTCTGGATGGAGATGAAGATTGCTCCAAGGAGATGTGGGTCTGTGGGAGCAGAGAGGTGCCCCAAAACTTGCACGTAGCCCCATCTCTGAGGGCTGGCACGTTGACTTGCTGGTGGCATTTGAGGTCAGGTGAATTCCAGCAATGACCCATGTAGCCTCACACCTGCTGAAGGGTCTATTCTGTATCATTGTGGGAACAGGGAGGGCTGAGTGGTGATTGCATATGGAAAGTTTTAGCCAGCAAGGCTGTGGGTTTCAAACACACCTTTTGACAAGGTGGCAGGGCACCTTCACCTCCTGGTTGACGGGGTTTTTGCTTGGTAGGGTGCAAGACCACAGGACTAGTTTCCTGTCTCCAGCGCACTGTCTCAGTTCCTCTGTGCAGCCTAATTCTAAATTTATCCCAGCCTTTACTCCAGTGTGTGTTTTAATGCTCACTTTGTGATCTGTGAGGTCTTGCTTCTCAGCAGCTGGAGATCCTGCCCCTGAGCAGGGGGACTGAGGCCAGAGGTTTGGGTTTGGCTTGGAAGGACTTTCAGGTTTCACCACCTGGGCCAGTCAGCTGTAGACTGAGACAGCTTGTCATCTCCTGAGGATGGATTAACCATGGTAGGAAATTCTTGGCAGGGCTGCCACGGTTCCTGTGAGTTTAGGGTACCAGCTGTCCTGCAGGATTTGAAGTAGGCTTTTAGTCTGACTTATCCTGATCCCTCTGCCTTCCTTGGGATTTTGCTTCTGATCCACTGCTCTTCTGTGACAGCAGCCACTTGGCAGCAAAGCTGCCTCGTGGCTGCAGCCTTGTGCTCCTGCTTCTGCAACCATCAGCTTAGAACTGTGTGTGTCTGCCTTTGCAGAGCTGCAGTGAGTTTTGCTGTTAATGCTACCTTTGAGGAGGTTAGAAATCCTGCAGCATGAGATGGAGAAATTAGGGAGATTCTGGGAGTATGGAGGGGAGGCTGGGAGAAAAAAGTGATTTCTGGTGGCTTTTGGGAGAAGTTACAGAGCTGTGGAACAGTACAGTCCCACAATGGGGATCTAGAGCTGGTCTGAAGACGGTAAGTGTTCACAATAGATGGTTTTTAAAGTAAAAAGAAACACCTTTCACCAAGTTATTTTCTGCATTTCTGTACCATTTATTTTCCTTTATTTTTAGAAAAACTCAGCTCAAACTATCCTTTACCCGCAGTGAAGGTTTTTCTTCTGTCTGAAGTGACAGAATGCTGTTGGTGGTCGAACATTACTGGCCAGCATCTGTCACGTTGCTAAAACCAGCTGAGGACAAGCTGCAAGATGTTCCTGGGAAAGAGTTCTGTCTTTGAATTGGGGTGGGCTGGAAGTGACCACCAGGATTTTGTCTTTTCATGTGCATAGTCCAAGCAAACATCATGCTTCTTAGCACTTGTCTGCCGGCATCTTTCAGGGGCACAGCGGACTGGTTTGGGGTGAGCAAAGACAGCGACGCTACTCAGAAATGGCAGAGGAAGAGCCTCCGCCACTGCAGCCTGCGCTATGGGAAGCTCAAGCCTCAGGTCATCCGGGAGATGGACTTGCCCAGTCAGGATAATATTTCTCTGACAAGCACAGAGACCCCTCCTCCGCTCTATGTAGGACCCTGCCAGCTGGGCATGCAGAAGGTGAGTAACCTGGGACAGAGGCAAGGCCATCGCCGAGTTCCCTGCTCGGTGTCTGCACCATGTTGGCAGCTGTGACCTGCCTGTGGGCTGAGCTCTGCCTGCACATGTCTGGGCTCCATGCTCAGACACTTCTCACGTCTCAGGTGCAGTTTGGCAGCTCTGTCTGCAGCAGCCTCTCGTTGGCTGAGATCCCTCAGCTGTTCTGGTGATGGGCTTGGAGCCGTGTTTGTCATGCTGTAACTGTGGTGATTAGGGGTGTGCAGCATGTCCAGGAGCTCTCAGCTCAGGCTTTCTGCTGCATTCTCCTCTGTACAACAGAATTCTGTTGTACACAGAGTAACCAGCATGTTGGACCCACATGTACAGTAGCAGGCCTTGGGGCAAGAGTTGCTTGGGACACTTGCCTTGCTCCAAGCAGAATGCAGGCTGCGGCACAGCTACTGTCCCCATAGAAGCCTGTTTATGTTTTAGGACTTTGAGAAGAGTCTCTTGCATCAGTGGTGCTACAGCTCTGCCCATGGGTCCTCAGAAATGATTTTGAGTGCCTGCAAAGGGCACCTGGGTTTGGTGCTACCTCCTGCTTGTTACCTTCAAGTGTGACCCCAGGGAGCAGGGCTCAGTCGAGCACATCCAGTGACCAGAACTAACCACAATATCCAGCTCTTCCCATTGCTCCACTCAGCGACAGTAATTGGTGTTGTTTATGACTGCCCTTTAGTGAGCACCATTGGGCAAGTAGGAAAACAATTCCTTCCAAAGCAGGTCAGACTGTGACCTGCAGCCCAGCGGCATCACTAAAGCAGAGGAGAGTGTAGTGCATTTTTCAATCACGTTTCACCATGTTGTGCTTTTTCCTGTTTTTTCACCAATTGAGGTGTCTTGCACTTAGTCTTTGGTCACAGGAGACTCAGAAATATTGTTGAGCTCTATGTGGGCTACATTAAATGAGAATGTGGTGTCAGTAGGTGTGAGCCCATCAAGCTTCCTGTTGACTGTGCAACTGTGGATTAAAAAGCTCGTAAAACCTTGGGATAAAGCATAGAGGTCTTAAGGAAACCACAGCTGTGATGATGTAAGGACAGAGGCAAGGTTTGTAGCTGAAGGCAGTATTTTCATTACGTTGATTTGTATGTTTGGAATAAGTGAGAGCTTTGGCCTAAGGAGTCCCAAGGAAGGGCTTGCAGCTCCTGGAAGCTTGCCTGCTTTATCCAGCTGTTAAAGTTAATTAATGGAAGCAGATGTAAATATACAGTTAAGTTTCAACAGGATAACAGGATACTGCTTAAGTCCTGGGCTGTCCAGTATCAGGAAGGAAGCTAACTGAAGAAAGAACATTTCTGTTTTCAGGGATTTCTCAAACTCCTGTTTAGACACGATATTCTCTAACTGTTGAGCTTATTGGCATGGGAGAGAATAAAACCAAGAGCTTAGGGGGCTGGAGGAGGTTTGGAGTCTTATGTCAAATACTGGAACAGACTGGTTAACAACAGTCAATACTAATAAAAGAGAGAAAAAAACCCAATAGGCAATTCTGTATCTCTCTACTGCAGAATTGCTTGTTGGTCCATCTAGGCTGGTTCTCAGTCAATCCCAGGAGCCAGGCCACTGTCCTGCTCTCAAGAGGAGGGCGGAGGGCTTGGTAGGGATGGCTTTGGGGCTGTTTGGACTGATGGGCTGCTTCCCTCGGCAGATCATAGACCCCCTGGCCCGTGGGCGAGCGTTCCGGATGGCTGAGGACACGGACGGCTGCAGCATCCCCCACACGCCCATCACACCAGGAGCCACATCCCTGTGCTCCTTCACCAGCTCGCGCTCGGGCTTCAACCGCCTCCCGCGGCGCCGCAAGCGCGAGTCTGTGGCCAAAATGAGCTTCCGGGCGGCCGCCGCGCTGGTGAAGGTACTGACCAAGGGAGGGCAGTGACCAGCGTGGAGGCTCTGCCCTGGGAGAAGGGTGGCAGGGAAGGAGTCGCTGAGCAGAGAGGATGGGGACAGCCGTGGTGGAGGGGAGGAGATGTTGTCTTTCAGCTGTGTGTACAGGAGGCGGGATTGGTGAGAAGCAGGAATGGTGGTTCAATTTTGGTACAGGACTTGCTTTCTCTGTGTTGCCCTGGGGACTTCAAATCCCACAGCTGGCAGCCTCAGAGCATTCCAGCAGGCCTAGTTCTGCCTGTCTGGACCTTTGGGTGGTCCATGTATACCTGCTAAGCAGTCATGGAAGAGCAGAAATACCTGAGGCTCTTGCTATACAAGTCTCATCCTGCCTTGTGCCTGCTTTCCTGGGCTCAGTGACTTTTTGCTGTGTCCAGTACAAGCCATCACTGGGATTTTGTCAGGCACATTGTACAATAGGTGGTAGAGAAGCACATGGCAAGCCTAGAGATGGGCACTGTGGGTTGAGAAGTGGGGTGACAGCTGTGTGTCTCATCAGGAAGATGTCACACATCCAGTCTGCTGTGCTCCATCCACAAGCACGGAGCAGCTCAGCACTTGGACTCCCTGTGCAGTGGCTGGGATGGGTTTGTGACCTGGGGTTCGGGTTTGTGGCAGTGCCTCCATGCCCCTTTCCCTGCTGCAGGGCCGCTCTGTGAAGGACAGCACCCTGAGGAGGGCCCAGCGGCGCAGCTTCACCCCTGCCAGCTTCCTGGAGGAGGACACGGTGGATTTCCCAGATGAGCTCGACACTTCTTTCTTTGCTCGGGTGAGGGGCAGGTCTGGCCTGGTGCTGGCTCAGAGCCAGGGCAGGACTGTGTGCTGCAGAGAGCAGCACTGCTTTCTGCCAGGGCTGGGTTCTCAAATGCGATGTTTGCTTCTTCTGATGGGACTTCTGTCTCTCTGCCCAGGAAGGAGTCCTTCATGAGGAGCTCTCTACTTACCCGGATGAAGTGTTCGAGTCGCCATCAGAAGCTGCAATCAAAGATGCTGAGGTGAAACCTCCAGATCAGACAGACCTCACAGGAGGTGCCTTGGACAAAAATGAACTTGAAAGAAGCCACTTATTACTGTGAGTATCTTCCTGGAAGTTGCCAAAGCCTAACATGGGATGGCCAACCCATTTGAAGTGAGACCTCCTGCAGGGAGGAAGTCAGGATCTGAGTGCTGTGGGTGCAGAGCTCAGAGCAGTGAAGTGATGGGTTTTCTTTAAATCCAGCTGAAGACCTCTTGCCCCAGCTACCTGTGCATGGGAAAGGTGACTCTGAGGCCACCTCTGCAGTCACTCCAGCAACTTCCAGCCTCACACTAATGTGTTTCAGAGATTGTATCGTGCCTTGAGGAAGCAAAAGACAGTTTAAATCAGCTGTGAGGATGCTGAGGGCCCAGCCTTTGGCTATGGAGAGCATGGCAAAGTGAGAAAGCTGTTGCCATTGCGACAGTCACCAGTAACTGTTGTCTTGCTCCAAGGAGCGGTGTGAAGCATTGCAGAGTGTCGAGCTGGGCTGCATTCCTCACTTGAAATGAGAGAAAGGTGTGGCACTGATGCTGAGAGCCCTACAAATATGTGGGTGGTGCCTAGATTTTTTCCACCTGAGTAACTGGTACTGAGTAATTGCTCTGTGTTGCTTCCGAGTCAGCTCCTGTGTAGCTGGCAGCTCACCCGAGCTGAGAGCTCTGCTGGGTGTGAATATGGAGCAGACAGGGAGGTCCTTGTTGTGGTTCTGCTGCTCTCAGCCCATCTTGCTGTGTTGGCACTTTCCCTTCAAGTGTTTCCAAGAACTTGACTCAGTTTAGCATAAGGAGAAGCAGCAAACGGTGGGAGTTTGTTGTCACTCCTCCGAGATGGTTTCACTCTTCTTGGCTCCCTTTGAATCTCCTTAAATAGTTTTATTTGTTGAGGAAAATACATTTCTTTCACACTTCAGAGAGCTATTATCAGAGTCACAGTTGGGTGTCCTTCCATGTGGTGAGTGTTTGTTTGGGCATGGGGAGATTTCCAGCACCGGAAATACCAGGAAACAGCATGTCCATCACACAGAAATCACTTGACTTCCTGGGCAAGAGCAGGCTGCAGAGGAGTCTGCACCTTCTGCTGGAGAATGACTTCCCAAGGGGAAGCTGGGATATTAAAATGCATCTTCTGCAAGGTGCAATATGAAAAGAGCTGAAGTTTCCAGCAGTATTTTGGCTACAGAGGTTCAGAATCTCCTATATCTTGTTGCTTGCCCATACCTCAGAGCTGTCTTAATCTCTCCAAATACTTTGGTCATCCTTCAGAAGACAGTTTGTTGGCTGTTTTCTCTCACCATTTCTCACAAGCACTGTCTTTCTGCAGAGTGGGACATTTAGGAAGCCAAAGGAGGTATGCTGGGCTCTAGAGCACATCGGGGACATGCCTACCACAGTGCCAGGCAGGGAGAAGGGTGAAATGGGAGCTAGTTGGGTTTTGTTGGTCAAGTTCTGAGTTCCAGCTACAAAGCTGACCTCCACACTGCTGTTTAAGAGCAAGGAAATACAAAACTATCTGAATATGATGGAGACTTATAAAGCAGGACAGTAACCTGTCTTGAAATAACCTGGTTCATCTGATCTGTTTTGATAAAAAAGCCTTCTTCTAGCTTGGGATACTTGGGATTTTTATTGTGTTGTTAAAACCTGTATTTTTATTCTGAAAAATGCACACAGTGGTACAAATAAAGGGGGTAATGGAAGAGAGATTGTGAGAGGTAGCTGGCACAGCTTGCAGCATGTGACAGTGCCACTTTCTTGGTCTGGGAAGCTGCTTGGATTCTCCTCTGTCCATTTTGGCAGGCATGGCATTTGACTTGCCAATCCTATCACATTAAAGTGCTTTAAAGGTGGGGATTTCCACTGCTGGGCTAAACTCCACTTTCCATTTCATAGCAGAGGGCAGAGTAAGAGGATTGAAGTAGAAGAGGAAATAGAAGTTCCTGAGGCTGCAGAGGTGCCTGTTGAGCCTCCCTGTTTCAGCCTGTTGCTGAAACACTTGAAAGGCTCAAGGGCTCCTCAGTGGTGGGGTTTAGTTTGGCACAGCTGCCTCATGCCACTTTCTGTATGTTTTCTGTGCTTGCTGCCATTTTGTGTGCTTTCATCTACTGGCTCTGTGGAGCCCTTTGAAACGCAGCTTCCACTTCAAGGCACCTTGTCTGCCATCAGCTGCTGCCCAGCCCGGCTGGGGTGGCACAGCCAGAGGCTCTGCTGCCACCAAAGACCAGTGAAGGGCCGGTCCCCACTGCTGCCCTGCTTTGCTTTCAGCCCCCTGGAGCGAGGCTGGAGGAAGCAGAAGGACGGGGGCCTGGCGCAGCCCAAGGTGCGCTTGCGGCAGGAGGTGGTGAGCGTGAGCCCCCAGAAGCGAGGCCAGCGCATCGCCGTGCCCGTCAGGAAGCTCTTTGCCAAGGAGAAGAGGCCCTACGGGCTGGGCATGGTGGGCAAGCTGACCAACAGGACCTACCGCAAGCGCATCGACAGCTACGTCAAACGGCAGATCGAGGACATGGATGACCACAGGTGAGAGCTGCACTCACCGAGGGCTCCCAGCACAGCTGCTGAGGGAGGGATTGCTGTTGGCCCTTGGGCACTGCCTCAGGATGGTTGGGTGCTGCTGGGATCCCCAGCCTGTATCCCTGGAATAGAGAGCTGACTGCAGCCAACAGCAACGTGTTTGTCTCACTGGGAGCTCATCCAGCTCCCCACAATGATTTGTGTGTCTGTATCTCACCTGCCTGGAGGGGCTGCAGGTCTCTGCCTCACCACCACTGGCCTGTGGTGAACAGCAAGGCTCAGCTATACCTGACTCTGATCATTCCCCTAGAGTCATTATTTTAGACACACAACACAGTTTGGCATCAGGCTTCTGTGTTTTTATGGATGTTTCCTTGGGAAAGGGTGGTTGTCCAGTGTAATGGGGGAGTCAGAGTAAACAGGGTCTGTCGGCCAGCAGGTCACTTCCTCCAGTCCTGTGGATCCCTAGGTGATCCTGGCCATGTACCCCAGATTTTGGCAAGGTTTCTGGGGGAAAACAGCAGCTTTTCCCCTCTGTTCTGTGAGCAGATGTAATTATGCCTGTGTTTCTGCCTCTGATCCTTTCCCCTTCCCTCCATCCAGGCCTTTCTTCACTTACTGGGTCACCTTTGTGCATTCACTCATCACCATCCTTGCTGTGTGCATCTATGGCATCGCCCCTGTGGGGTTCTCACAACACGAAACTGTTGATTCAGTAAGTGAATCCCCCTGCCATGCCTGCAGTGTGATTGAGTTTCAGCCCTCAGCTGCTGGCTCTTGTGTCACAGTCTGCAGCTTTTGGCGCCTTGCCTTCTTGGCTGGGTGCCAGGTGTCCAGCCCTGGGGGCTACCTGGAGGGTCTCTGGGAGCCCCCACACCACCTTCTCTCCCTCCTGCAGCCACGTTGCTCCTGACATCAGATTATATCTGACACAAAGCACCGTGGCTGTACTGGCAGCACTTCCAAACAGCTTCTTCCCCTCCTGGTGGAGACCAGAAGGATGATCATGGCAGGGAAATACTTCAAACCTGAGCAAAGTTTTTGCAACAGTTGCAGGATTTTGCTTCTGCCAGGAGCAAAACCGACCTGTTTGACTTTGGGAGCCGATCTTGAAGGTGTTTGTAGCCTTCCCACATATTGTTAAAGGCCTCTGGGACACAGATATCTCTACAGCCATGTCCCTGCTCCATGCAGGAGGTGCCCTGGGGACCTTCTTACCTACGTGTCTGACAGCTTTCAGACCACTGCCACCAGCACCTGGGCCTGCACTGCTGCCTGTGCTTCTCAGCTGTGTGAAGCTTTGTGCAGGCTCAGGCCACTCCCAAGGCTCCAGGTCCTGGGATTTCTTGGAAGTTGAAGTAGCCAGAGATAGATATTTTAAATGAGATCTTAATTGAAGGTGCCCACATCTTGATGGCAGGGGTTTGATCACAGGGGTTTCCCTGTGATCCTGCAAAAGACCAGTTTGAGAGAGCTGTGTGAGAGTTTCTGTTCATCCTGGGGGCTGTTTTCAGCAGCTCCTGCTGCTTTCCCTGCTGACACTGGGGCTGGAGCTCATGGGATGTCGCTGTTGAGCCGCTAGCTGAGGAATGACCCAGGTTCTCAGACAAGGAAAGAGAGAAGAGACCTTTATTGTTTTGATTTCCATATATATAGAGTTTACAGAGGTCACCCAGATTGGTCAGCCCGAGACCTCCCCCTAGGCCCAATTGGCCAAGCCCGAACTGACCTAATCCGGAGACGTTGTTTGCAAAACATCCAAACTTTATCTTTGTTTATGAAATATAGCAAAATGTTCTCACAGGAAGGACCTGTGCTAGCCACAATGGGGCTCTCATTTTCTCTCCTTGTAGGTCTTGAGAAACAGAGGGGTTTATGAAAATGTCAAATACGTTCAGCAGGAAAACTTCTGGATCGGCCCCAGCTCAGTGAGTGCCGTTGGTGGGACTGTTGGTGGGTGGATGGGGGGCTCTGCTGCAGCTGTGCCACCCCATGGACCAGAGCCCTCTGCTGCTTGGAGCTCAGGGATCTGCTGTCGTTGTCAGGGAGCAGCAGTGCTCCCAGTGCCAACCACCTTGCAGAATGGGGTGCCTGGAGTCTGGGATTGACCCTGACACTCCTGCTTTGCACCCTGTTCCTACAAAGACAAGTACGGGCTTAGAAAGCATGCTGGAGTTGTCTGGTGTGTGATAGCTTTCCTGATGTCATTCCCCCGGGAAAGAGAAAGATAAAGAGGGAATGTCACAAAGTTTTGTTTCCCAGCCATAGTGCTGGCCTTTCTGGGGCCATGGGCAAAGAAATCCTTGAGCGTTTGTTCTGGACCTGTCTCCAGAGCAAATATGGAGAATGTGCATTGCAAGATGTGTAGTACTTCATCCTGCAGGACCATCCCTGGTCCCTTGAGTCCACATAGGGGTACCCCTGGCAGTTCCCCCAGCCTGCTGTGCCCCAGGCAATCACTGCCTGCCCCTTGGCTGAGCTGAGTGTTTCCATCTCTGGCAGGAGGCCCTGATCCACCTGGGGGCCAAGTTTTCCCCGTGCATGAGGCAGGACCAGCAGGTGCACAGCTTCATCAGTGCCAAGCGGGAGAAGGAGAAGCACTCGGCGTGCTGTGTGCGCAACGACAAGTCCGGCTGTGTGCAGACCTCGGAGGAGGAGTGCTCAGTGAGTGCCACAACCCTTTTCCCGCCATCCCTGCAGCCTCAGGGCCACTTCTGCTGATGCTTCCCCCCTGGGCTTCATGGTGACACCTCTCCTCTCTCCTGCAGTCCACGCTGGCCGTGTGGGTGAAGTGGCCCCACCATCCCAGCACACCGATGCTGGCAGGAAACAAGAGACAGTTCGGCTCTGTTTGTCATCAGGACCCCAGGTAGGTCCTGCCTGGCCCAGCTGCCATCCTGGGGGGACAGGGCTGCTGTAGAGACAGAGTCACAGGCCAGTGAATTGCTGGATGAGGCAGCAGCTGCTCTGGAAGGGTGTGGGGCAGTGATGTCCCTCCACTGCAGGAGAGCCTGAGGCACAGCGTGGTATTTCTGCTCACCCCTGGTCTCCACCGTAGTGGGCTGAACAATGGCCTGTCGGGAGCTGTGGGTGCCTTCCTCATCCCTGTCCCCCTCCTCACCTGTGTCCTGCACAAGTCCCTCCTCGGGGTGCAGCAGTCAGGATCCCAGCACACCTCTGTCCAGGAGCCCAGGCAGCTGCTGGGTGCCACGGCACAGTCCCTGTGGGCTGATGCAGAGCTCAAACCAGCTGAATTCCCCGCCTTGGGGTGTGTCCACCTGGAAAGGATACAGTTTGTTGCTGGGCAGCTCTGTGCTCTCTGCCGTTGTGATCTCTGCACACTTGAAGGAGGCTGTGGCTTTGACCAGTATGGCCTTAGCTGATCTGGTGTAGTGTGTCAGTGTCACCCCCCAGGGACACAGGGGAGCTGTGGGATGGCAGCGTGGGCACAGAGACTGTGGGAATCCTTGCTGGTGCTGGGGAGAGGCATTTCTCAGACTGATGTGTGCTTTGTTGCTGCAGGGTGTGTGAGCAGCCAGCCTCGATGGAGCCCCACGAGTGGCCAGATGACATCACCAAGTGGCCGGTGAGCATAGCCAGAGGCACAGGGCCTGCACTGGCAGCTGGAATGTGGCATTTGCATCCCACTGTGCAGAGCCACAGCCGTGCTGGTGGGAGGGCAGGGCTTCTGGTGCAGCTTCTGCTGCTTGTCACAAACACCAGCTCAGGGCAGACATGCTCTACCCAGCCAAGGCTTAAAGCCTTCCAACAACAAAAGTTTCCCTGTGCCAGCTAAAGCCCTGGGTCCTGCCAGGGCAACAGGGAGATGGAAACCAGCTCAGCCTCGGGCTGGAGAGGAGGTGTCAACTGATGCTCAGGCAGATGGAGTATCAGGCACCATCCTGCTGTCAGAGGGAGCTGTGTCTGCGATCTGGCTTCTTCCCAAGGGGCTGTTTTGACTTTCCCCAGGCAGAACGCAAAGCTGTGGCTGTCTGACTGCAGCCTGTTGTTGTTTTCCAGATCTGCACAAAAAACAGTGCTGGGAATTACACCAATCACCTCCACATGGACTGTGTGATTACAGGCCGGCCCTGCTGCATTGGGACCAAGGGAAGGTAGTGAGTTTACCTGTATGGAGGGGCTGGCTGTTGGGGTGAGACATGGGGCCTTTTCAGGTTGTAGACACAGCCATTTGTCGTCCTTGTCCTTTTCACACACAGCCCAGAGCCCTGCTAGGGAGTTGGACAGGCAGCCATGACAGGTCTCCCAGAGAGAGCAGGACTCTGGGATGAGCAGGAGATAAGAGCCAAGCTGAGTCTTTGGCACAGCAGGGTATCTCACACAACTGGTCCTGCAGATTGGAGGCATTTAGATACCAGTTTGGAGGGATTAAATAATTCTGGTGGGGCGTCTTGCACTTTTCCTTAGGAATGGCCAGCTTGGTCCTGACAGGCTCCATTGTCCCCAGCCTGCAGTCCCTGGGCACTCAAAGGAGATGCCAGGAAATTACCTGCTCTGGGTTTATAAAAGAGGAAGATGCTGTTTTTCCTCATGTTGCTCCTGAGCTTGAGTAGTAATTCAGTGCTTGGGCCTGGCTTTCCCTGCTGGAGAGAAAAATGAGTGCTGCCCCAAGGAGTTTCTCTGTTCCTGAAAGTCATGACCAGGACACTTGACATAAGCCCCTGCTTTCCACACTGCCAGCTGCAGAGGCACGAGCCTCCCCCAGTCTGAGACACAGCTTCCCTAGGCTCTGGTGGTTCTTCTCAGCTGTAAACAGCAGCTTTAGGACCTGCCTTGGATCCCTGGCATGCAGGTCTTTGGAACCTTTCCTCGGGGAGAAGCTGGAGGGGTGTGTGGAGAGTGGCACTGGGCTCAAATGGGAAGGCACTTGTGCCTTTACTGAGACACTAGAGCACATCAGGAGCAGCTGAAGGCATCACTTCTCATGGATGGCATGAGAAAGGAGAGTGGGTGGCCTGGGAGGGCACAGGAATGATCGATTGTGCCTTCCATGTGCAACTTGTGCCTCCTGCAGGTGTGAAATAACCTCCCGGGAGTATTGTGAATTTATGCGGGGCTATTTCCACGAGGAGGCGACGCTCTGCTCTCAAGTGAGTGTGCAGCTGGGGGGTTGTATGGCTGCTCTTCTCCCTCCAGGTCCCCTCAGAAGCTTGGCAGGATCTGGGGTGACAGTGCTGCAGAGTAGGAGGGAGTCCTGTGTCCTGTCCCACCCTGAGCTGCTGATCCTGACTGGAGTGGCAGAGCTGGCTGCAACCAGCCCCCTTTGGAGGCCAGATTGCGACTTGGGCTGGCAGCTGTGAAAGCCCAGCACAGGACCACTGTGAAAGCTGTGGGAGAAGGAACCACAGTCCTGCTCTGTGGCCGAGCAGATGCTTCAGCTCTGGGTGTGGGGTGAAGAATGAGAGCTTAAAGCTGCCACGGGGAATGGATGGGGTCATGTGTAAATTGGTGTTGGCAACAAGGGTTGGGACTTGGTTCAGCAGAGAAGTGGGAGGAGAGCCCCTCTTCCAGAGCTATCTGCTGTCTCCCCTGGGCTTGGAGAAGGCCCCTCTCAACACCCACTTCTGCCCTAGGTGCACTGCATGGATGATGTCTGTGGGCTCCTCCCTTTCCTAAATCCAGAAGTCCCTGACCAGTTCTACCGCCTCTGGCTCTCACTTTTCCTCCATGCTGGGTAAGCAGAGGTACAAAACTTCCACTGTCTGGGTGGGGGAACCCTCATCCCTGGGACTGCTGTGAGGGTTGTTGTGGCTGTACCTTCCTGGGAGACATGGGTGCTGAGCTGGGCTCCCTGCCAAGGCTTGCCATCCTGTGTTTGTTGGGAGGGATCAACAGCATGGATAAGGCCAGATCAGGAAAACTCAGCAAGGCTGGGGACAGAACAGGGGTGACTTCCGTGGCTGCTGCTTCAGCTCCTGTCCTCTGCACTTGGCAGGATCCTGCACTGTCTGGTTTCAGTCTGTTTCCAAATGACGATCCTGCGGGACCTAGAGAAGCTGGCAGGATGGCACCGCATCTCTATCATCTACCTTCTCAGTGGCATCACTGGGAACCTTGCCAGCGCAATATTTCTACCCTACAGAGCAGAGGTGGGTCTCCTGCAGCCCAAGTCCTGGTAACTTGACCTGAACACAACCCTTCTCTACATGCCTGTGCCTCTGGGGCCGAGGCAGACCTGCCAGAGCTGGGCTCAGCACTGCTGCCTTGGCACTTGCAGCTCGAAGATGGCACCACGCCATCATTGAACTGCTGAGCAGTATCCTGCTGAGCCCAGGATACCATGGGCTTCCCAAGTGACTGGCCCAGGCTGGCTGCAGGAAAAAGGCTGCTTCTCGTAACAAATGGGGGATTGTCCAACCATGGGGTGAGAGAGGCCTCAGGCAGGCTGGGAATCAAGTGCTGTACCTGGTGCCAGGAACCTTCCACATGAGAGGGGCAAAGAGCAGAGCTCACCTTGCCCACAGCAGACTGCAGAGCAGCAACTGCAGGACTACCTTCCAGCTCCTTCCATCAGGAAAACTATGTGGTGGGTGGGGGGAGCCAGGAGATTGCTTTCAAGGGTTTCTCCCCTCTGGCAACTTGAACCAGATCTGCCCTCTTTAAATACAAAGTCTATTCTGGTCTCACACTGAGATCCTAAATCCAACCAGACCCCTTTACTCCTGGCAGCCCATTATATGGATGAAGTTGCAGGTTGTGGAGTCTCCCAAGAACGGCTGAACAAGGAGTTGAGTAACAAGTAACTAATGCCTGGAGCTGGCATGAGCCTGACATTATCTGTAATGCTCTTCTTCTGCAGGTTGGCCCTGCAGGATCCCAGTTTGGAATTCTGGCCTGTCTCTTTGTGGAGCTCTTCCAGAGTTGGCAAATCCTGGCACGCCCATGGAGGGCTTTCTTCAAGCTGCTGGCTGTGGTGCTCTTTCTTTTTGCCTTTGGCCTCCTGCCTTGGATCGATAATTTCGCTCACATTTCAGGATTTATCAGTGGTTTCTTCCTCTCCTTTGCCTTCCTACCCTACATTAGCTTTGGGAAGTTTGATTTATATAGGAAACGATGCCAAATTATAGTTTTCCAGCTCATCTTCATTGCACTCTTCTCAGGACTGGTGATTCTGTTCTATTTCTACCCCATCAAGTGCGAGTGGTGCGAGTTCCTCACTTGTATACCCTTCACAGACAAGTTCTGCGAGAAATACGACCTGGATGCACAGCTCCACTGACAGCAAAGACTGGCTTCTCGAGCAGGCCCTGGAGATGGCCTGTCTTTGCATTTGCTGTGCCAGTTCCATGGGGACAAAGCCTCTAATCCAGTGACACTTCTAACCCTGCCCGTGGTTAATTTAAACTGTCTCCTTAGCACTTGGCAGGCATGGTTTGCCTTATCTCAGGAGACTCTGAAAAACAGAACGTTTGTGCCTTGTTCAATTGTATTGAACCTTTTCTGCTGCCATTATTTTTATTACACTAGTTTCAATACTACATTTTTAACCAGAGTTGTTTACTACTGCTAAGGTGGTGATTAAACAGTGAGGTAGCGTTTTAGCTACTGTGAATTGTTCTGAGCAGTCTGTGCCTCCCTTTGTTACTTAATCTCACTTCTGCTGTTTCATGTATCCTGTGGAGCACCCAAACCAGCCAGCTGCACATCTGCAGCTAGAAATAAGGGCCTGAAAAGCCTCAGAAAACTAGATCTCTTTAATCCCTGGAATCCACATTACAGCTAAGAGGCAATCACTGCCACCAACGACTGTAAAAAAACATGACAATGTCCTGTCAATGGAGTTTGTTCCTCTTTGAAGTGTTACAACCTTTTCCTCCAGGAACGTGCTGAATCCAGTCTGGTTTTGGTAGGACTGGATTCTCTGCTGTCTCTGTTAAAGAAAGAAAATATTTGTCAGTGACAAAAATTACTGCATGCTGGGCTCTTCTCACCACACTGCCATGATGGTCTGGGAGGGATCAGCCAGTGCCAGAGGTGACTGCTGGTCACAGGCACCTTTTATTACACTGGGTCTTGCAAACATGGCAGTGTTGAAAGAAGAATAAAAGGTAACTATGGTCAAAAAGGAACAGTTTTTAAACCAGCTATTTGGAGCAGCAAAACACCACCACAAGGCTTTGGACAAGCTGCTCTTACCCTTGTTCTTCAGGCACTGTGACTGTTTCAGGAGGCATAATTTAAAACTTACTAAGCCTGAGAGTCTTGGCCACATCTCGTGTTTGTGAGTACAGCTTTCTCAAAATAGCAGTATTAATACCAGAATTAAGTCTGCATGAGTTACAAACCCAGCCACACGCCTGACAATGATTTCCAGACATTGAAGAAGCCTGAAAGAAAGCAAGGTCCTAGAAGCAATCACAGCAGCAAAGGAACACTGTGTTTAATGAGTCTCAAGACAATGTAGGAGCAGATTCAGAGTCTAAACATCAAGTTAGAGACACACCGTGGCCAGCACTAAGATATCCCTGCTGCTGCTCCCACTGTGTGTCAGCTGAAGTAGCTTAATTACCATTTCCTGCCCTGAGAGGAGCACAAACAACACTACCAGGAGATGGAAACAGGCCCCAGCCTCATGCAGACATTCAGAAATAATCTGAGTCTGAACACCATGGCCTGGGGAAGATGAAGAACTGGGAGCTCTTATGGACATTCAGGACTTACCCCCAGGTTACTTCCGAAGCTTCTTTATGAAGCTGACCTCATCCCGGTTCCTGATGCCATACCTGAACAGAGAGTGATGCTGTTATATGCCAGTGTCCCAAAAAGCAACCTTTGAAACCCTAAAGCCTCATCTTTCCCAGGGGTAGATGGACTCCTACAATCACGTGCTGGGTTCTACTAGAGGACACATAAAAATTCTCATTTTCTATGTGGGACATGCTGCTAGTAATGAAGGGTCTGCTCATCTGCCTTTAACTGCAACAACCCCTTAAATGCAACATCTGTCACTTGGCTCACTTTTCCAAGGACAGTTTTGGTTATGGTTGTCTTGCTAAATGTTTAGTATTTCAGACCACCTCTTCTCACTGGTCTGCAGTAGGCTGGCAGATCCAGACTGCTGGCAAGTGCCTCATCCCTCCTCACCTTAAAAATGGGCAGGGAAACATGGGAGTCACCTGGCAGTGTGGTTATCAGATTGTCTTTGAGAGGTGGCTGTGCAGCTCCAAAGATCAACATATCCTTGGTTTGCTCTTTGCTTGGCATTCTTCATAAAATAGAATGTTACAGGGTTGGAATGGACCTTAAAGACCATCCAGTCCCAACCCCTGCCATGGACAAGACATCTCCCACTAGACCAGGCTGCACAAGGCCTTATCTAACCTGGCTTTGACCAATACCATGGTTGGGGCATCCACAACCTCCCTGGGCAACCTGTTCCAGTTCCTGTTGCCTGCTCCTTCCTATTCTACATCAGCATCTCTGCTGAGCTAACTGTAGCTATTCTGCAGGAGTTCGGGATGGATGGCCAAGAGCTCTGTGTCCCAATGCCTTGGGGTGGTCTGAACTGGCTGGACCCAGCACAGGATGGTGGTGGCTGAGCAATCCCCGAACGCCATCCTGGTCCTGCAGAGAGCCTCTCAGTCTGGCTATCCCCCTTCTGTGAGCAGTCCTGTCCCATCTTCGAGCCAATTTCCAGTGCAGAACCCACCTGAGCCTGGGCACAACCTCCCACCTCAGCCCTGCCTGTGGAGATGCTGGGTGGGCTCCTCTCAGCCCCCTGGCACTGACTCAGTTACTCACTCTCTCAGCTTCTTCCTGTCATCCGCCAGCTTCTCTCCAGCGAAGGTTAAGTGGTATGTCCTCCATATGTACTTCCTGGGGGGAAAAACACTCAGGGGGAGCCGCAGGAGAGGGCCTGGGGTGGGATGCACCCCCGAGCCCCCCGCCCGGTCCCGCTCACCAGCTGAGGTGCTGCACCCCGCCCTGCCGGGCCTGCCGCAGCTGCATGTGCCGCCGCAGCGCCTTCTTCAGCTCCAGCACCGAGGCGTTCTGCACCACCACCACGGCTGCGGGGCGGGGAGAGCCGGCTCAGAGCCCGCGCCGCCCCGGGCCCGCTCGCCCGCCCCGCCCCGGCCCCGCACGCACGCACGGTCTCGCCGTCCGCCTTGCACACCCGCACCGTCATGGCCTGCCCGTACTCCAGGGCCACCTGCGAGCCGATCTCCTCCGCCGTCACCTGCGGGCGGCCGAGAGGGGCGTGAGCCCAGCCCCGCCGGCCCCGACCCCGCCCGGCCCCGCCGCCCCGGGCCCACCTGCGGCGGGAGGTCGCAGAGCAGCGGGTCCTGCACCAGCCGCGCCAGCGCCGCCTGGAACAGCTCCAGCACCTCGGCGTGCGCCAGCTCTTCGGGCGGCTCCTCCGCCGGCTCCTCGGCCGCCATCGCCGGAAGGGGCGGGCGGCGCGGCGGAACCGGCGATGCTGCTCTTCTGCCCGGCCTGCGGGAACGTGCTGGTGGCCGAGGAGGGGCCGCGCTGCCACCGCTTCGCCTGCACCACCTGTCCCTACGTGCGCAACGTGACGCGGAAGGTACTGGGGAGCGGGGGGCGCGGGGGCGGCCCGGCTTGCGGGGCCCGCTCTCTCTGCCCGGGGCTCGCTGACCGGGCCCGGCTCCCGGTTCCGCAGGTGACCAGCAGGAAGTACCCGCGGCTGAAGGAGGTGGACGATGTGCTGGGCGGCGCGGCGGCCTGGGAGAACGTGGACTCCACGGCAGGTAGGGCCGGGCCGAGGGGCCGGCGGGGCTGGGCTGTGCTCGGCTGTGCCCCGCCGGCCCCTCACGGCGTGTTCCCCCGCAGAGCCCTGTCCCAAGTGCGAGCACCCCCGCGCCTACTTCATGCAGATCCAGACGCGCTCGGCCGACGAGCCCATGACCACCTTCTACAAGTGCTGCAACCCGCAGTGCGGGCACCGCTGGCGGGACTGAGGCCCGGGCTGGGGGCAGTCCTGCTCTGGCAGCAATAAACGCGGCTCTGCGGCAAGGAAGCGGCTGCTGCCTGCTTGTTTGGGGCCTGGCAGGGAGAGGGAGAGGGCAAGGGCTCCGGCACGGTGCTCTGCCTGGGCTGGGGGCCCGTAATTCACACTGTGCAGGGTTCTGCTGAAGCACAAGTAGTAAACTCACACCCTGCACACCGAGATACCGGTGTTGGAAATAGAGCCGAGGGTAACCGAGCTGAAGGACGGTGAGGAAAGCCCAGCCCTGAGGCAGCTGCTGTGCCATGGCACAGAAGGCAAAGCGGTGCTGAAGTGGTACCACTGTAGCCTTACAGGGAGCCAGACATAAAAAAGGAGCCTGTGCTGTGACCTGTGAAAACCCTGTCCATTAAATCAGGAACTACAAACTATACACTACAACCAATTACTGGTAAAAAGAGAATATACTTTAAGTACAATCACCTATTATTTGTGTCTTAACATCAAGCTTTATTCTCAATTTAAATACATTCAGAAGTAAAAAGGATAAATAACTTAATAAAAACATGACAGAGCAGAAATTGGAACATTTAATCTGCATGAACACTCGCTCCCACAGGCTGAGCCAGTTTGAGTCAGCTTTACCTCTTTTATACAGGGATGATCTGCACCCATTTATTCCAGTTCATGTCGCAGGGGAACACTCTCCCCAGCCTCAGAGTACAGTCTATCGTGGGCTCGTAGTAGATGGTTGGGGTTTCACTCAGTTTGGGATTCTCCACTTGTTCTTCCACAACTGGCTGAGAAAAGAGTGACACCGGGGATGGCTTTTTCATGTAGAATTGTCTGATGCAACCAAGAGTTTCCAGACCCTGCAAGAAATTCACATATTTTAATTTGGGCAGTTGCAGTGAAATAAAATGCTGTGAATGCTGCTCTGTCTACAGTGTTCTCATAAATGCTGGAAGATTTACACCAAAAGTGGCTTCACCTGAGCCCCTGAGGGGCCCATGGTTACAGCACAAAGGTAAAAAGGATAAACAACTTAATAAAAACATGCAGGCTCACATGGCTGGATGGATCTTGTTACTTTCAAGCACAGTGATTGATACATGGTTACTGACACAGAACGTGTTCAGCAATAGAATTTAGGACCAGCTACAAAAAATCTAAGGCTGCTCCAGATGTAAATCCCAGACTCCTGTGCCAGTTCTTGTTAATAGTTAATAGATATATGACAAGCTCTGTCTGTGGTTTCAAAACCAGTTCTTAGTGAATTTATTGGTAGAGAAGTTAGATTGAAGGTCTCCAGTCTGTAAAATGTAGAGGTAATTAATTGCTTGATTTTGTGGGTTTGAATTCACCTTGCCCAGGAATCCATACTGGAACATCCAGAACACTCACAACTTGCACTGTCACCAAAGTGTACAAGCCCTGGTGAAGAAGTGGCACATGAATGGTGGAAAACTGATTTCCACTTAGCAGGGAAGTCAAGCTTTGGGGAGCCCTGCAGGATTACTGCTGTGTTTAAGATTTTGAATTCTTACTGGAAAAAAAGTAGTATAAATAGGGTTCCATTTCCAAAGTAGCAGTGGTGGCAATCAAAGTTCAAGATGTGGGAACAAAATTAAGAGAAACTTTTCTCACCATGTTTTGTTTGACAATTAAGGACTTTTAGGCAGGTGTGTCAGGACAGAAGGTCTGATTTACACATTGTCTAGCACAGACACATTTCAGTTTAATTCTTAAAGCAGATTACCATCTAGAAGGAAAAAAATTAAGAATACTTGGATTATCTGTGGTGCATGGGGGCTGGAATTAGAGGATCTTCAAGGTTCCTTCCAACCCAAACTATTCCATGATCCTGTGATTAACACTGCATAAAAGAGTCAACCTAGTATTTCATGGTGACAAGCCCCCACTCTTCAGTAACCACCTAGAATTTCACCTCCCTGTCCATCTATTTCAGAAGGAACCTCAAATTGTAAAGTCAGTAACAAGGACGGGTAAATCAGGCTTCCCTCCTTCCTCACTGTGAGCAGCGACTTGCTCTGGCATTGGTTAATTTACACCAAAGGGAGAAGGCTGGGTTTTTTTCCCCCATTGTCTTGGGCAGTGTCCCAGCTGGCTGGTGTGTCCCCGAGGCAGCCCTGTACCTGCAGGATCTCCAGCACAGCCACAGGCTGCAGGACACCACTGTAGTGCTGCAGCAGCCCTGCCTGCGTCACTCCCGGCTTCGTCATGATGTGGTAGAGCACAGCCTCCATCATCCCCTTGCACACTGCCTTGTTCAGCTTCCCATCCACGATCCTCCACGGCCTCCCAATGAAGCAAACGTTCTCACAGGCCCTGCAAAGACAACTGAAGGTCAGCTCTGTCAGGATTTCTAGTTCTCATCAGCACGATTTCTGTGTATTAGAGGTTCTCACTACATCCTTTGTAACCCAGCTGTAAATCCTGTGCCTGCTCTGAGCAGGGGCTGCTGCTGATCTACCAAATGTGCATTTTTCTCCAGGGATTCACCCCTTTTAGCACCATTACACACCCAGCAACTGCCTTGGGTCTCCATTAGCAGGGAAGCTTTGTTTGGCATTAACGCTAGTATCCTCCAAAAGTTACCCAAAACTTGCAACATGAAGCAACCGTGCTCTGATAGGAAGCAAATTCCTCATTTTTAGTATTTTGGTGTCCAAAAGACAGACCCTACATGGAAATTCACATTTCTCATATTGCAGTTTCTCCAGCCCTTTACTGGGTACCTGGAAGCTGGCACTGGACTGATTTGTGAAGTAAAATCAGTTTTGCTCCTCTGATATTTGGAGTTCATTAGCTTTTTAGGTAAAAATATCTATCAGAGACATTTTTTTCAACATGCACAGGAGCACAAGTAACATTAACAAGAACAATGGAGTGGGGTTTCTCCATCATCAATGCTCACTGCCCATGAGAGCATAAAACTGAGGCTTCCAAACCATTGTTTCCAGTATTGTTTTGGCAGTGCCAAGTGTTTAGGTATTCTGCAGACATCTCTGTTACTCACCGCTCCCTGGCTGCCTGGGAGACATCTGTCACAGAGCTTCCTGGAAAGAAAAGGACACATATTTTTCTAATTAACTCAGATTTCTTATCTAGTAGAAGGAGAGTCAAAGGTGGCCAAACTGTGAAGTGCAGCAGCTTGTTAAGAAACCACACAAGCAAAATACTCCGTGTGCTGCTCTCAGTTTTGTGGAGCTCTAAGCTGCCCCTCTGCCCTGCCTGCAGCACACTCTTCCCACACCTCTTCCCACAAGCACATCTCCCTACTCAACCCCACTTTTTGTGGTTCCTTTCCCCAGTGCCAGCAGGTTTTACTCCTAGAAGTCTGATGCCATGGCTGAACCATGGTGATTGTATGGGCTGAGGGAACTGAGGTTCAGAGAGAGCTGTGCAAGGTCTCAGCCTGGAGCTCTCCCAGGGGTTTGGGTAACCATAAGCTCCTGGAAATCAGAGGGAAGTTGGGCAGAACTCCGAGGAGCTGGAGACGTGAGAATTCAAACTCAAGGTTCCAGCAGGGCTCCTTTTCAAAGCAAAGGCTGTCTGCAACTCCCATTACATTATGTCATGGGTTTTAATTAGACAATTACTTAACGAGGTATTCCTACCACACCCAGAGGGTAACAGCTTTGGCTTAAGCACATGTAAACGTTCACTGGCCAGTGAGAATTCTTTGTTTGATAACAGAACTCTTGTAAAAACAAGTCCCCTCATATGCTACAAACAAGTCAAGGATGTTAAATCCAGGAGTGTACTTCAGTAGTTTAATTTAAGAACTGCTCAGGTCTCTGCTGTTTAGACAGCCCTAGGTGTATTTCCTGCAGGAAGGCTCCAGTTAAACAATCTCAAGCTGTGGATGTTAGGGATCACCCTCTGGACGTGGTACTGGCAGGGCTTGGCAGATTACCACAGGAGCAGTGAGCTTGTGGTTCAGTCTGAGATCAGAGCTAATAAAAAACAAACCAAAATGAAATCCCCCACAAACGACTAAATGTAAAGCTTGGCAAGAACCACTAGCTATTAGAGAACTGGCAGTAAAAAGGAAATGAAAATGAAGTCCAATTGGGTTACAAATGAGGCTGTTAATCTCACTGGCATGTGCTGCTTCCTGGTGAATGGTTTAATGAGTTTAGGACTTTCAGCCATGGACATTCTAGCTAAATGCAGTCCAGCGGTGCTGTGTTTTCTAGGCTTAGAGATGTCTGACCTTTGGACTGAAGCCAGAGATGAGAAACTTCAGATCCAAATTATTTTGGAGAAGTTTAAGACATGGAAACAGGTTTCTAAGGAAAACGTACTTCTGGACTAGTCATTCCAGCAAAAGGCATAAGAAGGAATATTTGATGTATTTGAAAACCCCAAGACCTTCCAGATGAATTAGTGTTATGCCAATTTGTCTGTGAGAGAAGACCATCTCTCTGGTACAGCTTCATAAAGAATCTAGGATTTGCTTATAAAATGGAGCTACTAGTTTAAGATCAACTGCTGCTGAGCTGGTTTCTATTTCCCAGATGCAAAGGGCTCCTCCATACCTTTAGAGACTCCTAGGTTCTCCTGGAGATAGGAAAGGTCATCATCCTGCTCACTGGCTGATTGTTCAGGGATAGAGGTCTGCTTGTTGTGCTCAGTGCTGAGCTCATCATTCTCTACTTCGAGTTCTTTGTCCTCAGAACAAGATTTATCTTGCTCCTTGCAAGTGTCCACATCCACAGCCTGTGGAGCAGGCTCTGGGAGTTCAGCTGGGGGTTCTTCCTGCCCTCCCAGGGAGCCTCCTCCTGGTGCTGCTTCATCCCCAGTTCCAGCTTCCTCAGGAACAGCTGCATCCACGTTCAGTCCATGGGCACTTCCCAGGGCAGGCTGTGCACCCTGGCAGAGCTGGCTGCCCTCCTGAAGGACATCAGTCTTACATCTCTTCCTCGGGGGTTCTTCATCACTGGCACACTGGGTGTCTCCTCCCAGCTGCTCCTCCTCTCCCAGACATTCCTGTCCCTTCCCAGGCTCCGAAGGCTCCTGGGGCACATCTGGGAGAGCAGAGTCTGTCCCTGGCTGCTCAGCATCCTCTGCTTTGTTCTTCAGACAAACTGAGCGCAGCAGCCATGGCCTGGCAAACCCTATTGCCACCAGCCTGACAGTGTGGCCTCCTACTTCTAGAACCTGCTGCATTTCAATGAGATCCTATAAAAAATAAACAAAAAACCCCACAGCAAATTATCTCAGCTTTCACTGAAGAATGTCACTTTAACCCAGTGCCATGTGTCACTTTAATCCAGTGGCATGGAATTATTATGATTGAACTGGCAGCAAGGAAAGAGCAAGAGCTTAGCAGACTATTCAGTTTTGCACCCAGCTGCAGTGAAGTTGAAAAGATGTTTTACCCTTTAAAGCTTCCTGAAATTACAGCACAGGACATTTTTTTCAGCTTAAAGTACGTCAAATATATAACTGAGAAGGAGTACTTTGCTTCCAAAGGCTGATGTTGGCACCTCTAGGTCTCTGAAACAGTTAATTCCTACCTTTGATTAACTGCTGCTTTAATTTTTGGCCTTCATAACTTTGAAGCAAGATTGCTCTCAGGTGTGGTGTGTGATCTCCTGCCTAACATAAATAACACTGTTCAATTTATAGCTGCTTCTGACAGCCTGGAAGCTCGTCCTGTTCAAGGGGAATACTAAGCATGCAAACATTAATGTATGGAAAGCAGCTGGCTGTAAACCTACCTGAATGTACTGCTCCAAGCTCCTGCTGCGTTCAGCTTCCACCTCTTCATAGCTGCAGAATCGTTTGCTCAGCTCAGCTTTGCAAATCCCAAAGTGGGAAGTGGCCTCTATGGCCTTTTGGATCTCCAGAACAGCCTCCACATCTCTGGGGTTGTACCCATAACGCTCTGTGCACTCACGGAGAAACTTATCCACCTCATGGTTTTCTTCCTGGACTTTTACCAGCCTGGTGAAAGTTTCAGGGAGGCAGGAGATCCCCACAGGCATGTGATCCAGCAGGGAAGGAACTGCAAAGCAAATAAACCATGGGAGTTTAAGCTGTGAAGCAGCAGCTACTGTGCAACACACTGCAAGAAGACAAACAGATTAGAGGTGTCCTAGACCACTCCAATTAAAAACAGAGCTCAGTTTTCCATCTTCATTGCTGCAGTTCCCTTTTTTTTCTGCCTTACATATCTCTGAAAAGACCTGTAAAGAAGAGCAAAGTGGTTTACAAGGGCTCCCCCTCCCAGCAACGTGAATTATCGCTGGAAGGCAGAGAGCACTTACTGGTGTTCTCTCTAACACTGGGTCAGCCTAGCTCTGAGTTAATGAGGGAGTCCTCTCCTTTTTTCATAAAAAAGGTCAAGTGAGAATTCTTGAGGGCAAGGAAATGCTGCAGAGGACACTTTTAAATCAAAAAATCCACAGCAGAAAGCTGTTGGCCAGATATGGTTAGAACTACCACTTGACAATGCTTTAGACAATCAGTCCAACAAAGCATCTCTGTGCTCAGTGACAGATCAGCACTGCCCCAAACTGACCCCCTGTGCTGAGTACCCAGAAGCTGAAGCCATGGAACCTGGCTGATGAGGGGGCAGCTCTGGCACTGCTCTTCCTGCTCCCTTCCTGTTCACCCTCAGGCTGCTCCACATTTGCCTCTGGAACACTCAGGGCAGCTGCCAAGGAAAGATGGCATCAGCTGTAATGAGCAGTCAGCTCAGTACAGCTGGAGGGCTTGAGAGGCAGCAGACACAGGAGAAAGAATTTCTGTTTTACTTCTGCCACAACAGCAGTGGAAATGGGCAGGGGCAGCACTAGACCATTTCAGCTGAAGGGCTCAAGGCTCTGGATGCATTTACATTACAGATGAAATTTAAATTACTGAGGTAAGAGGCCAGACATTGGACACCACTATTTTGGGTATTTGTATGAGACAACTTAAATGAGAATTTCTATTCAAGGAACTCTGTAAGATTTTCTCTTTACAGAAGGGAAAGCCTGGCTGTGGTATTTTATATTTAAAAATTTATCATATGGTATTTAAAGTTGTTGAAGGGACTGAAAAACCTCCTGGAGAAGGGTAACAGAGCAGAGGACAGACTGCATTAACAGTTTAACACAACATGAAATGGAGGCAAGGCCTTACTGTAACCGACAAGAGTCTAAGTCAGCCATCTGTTTTAAGTCAGGAGAGAAAGCCTTACAAACTGGATGTGTAATGAAAACAGAATGTTCCTGTTAAGGGGCTTGGTTTAAATCAGTCCCTCAGCAGGTGAGGTCACCACCTCTCCTGCTCCAAGCCACTTGTGTGCACTTGAGGCCAACAGAACTAACCTGGAGAGCTGAGCCTTCCTGGGATGGGGGTACATCTGAGCCTGACCTTCACCTGGCAGGAGTTGACCACGATGTTGTCACTGGGGCTCAGGTTGCGTGTGCTGACGATGCCAGGGGAGTAGTAGCCTCTCATCAGTAAATAATTGGTGTGAGAGGCTTGACGAGGTTTCACTTCGATTCTGCGTTTCCCTCCAGAGCTCTCCTCCAAGTCATCATCGTCGTCATCATCATCCTCAAGTCCTTCTTTTCCCAAGCTACAGCAAACACAGGTGGTTGTGGTTTTATTTGTTTGCTGGGATTTTTCCCAAAAGAAGAAAGTGGCTCCTTACACTGAGCAGAGCAAGGACATGGTAATCCTGCACTCTGCTTTAGTCATGGACAGCTGGGGCAATGTCCACACCAGGCTGATTTAAAGCACTCAGAACAAGAACTACAGAAAATGAAATAAACTAAAGCTCCCTGGGAAAGGAAACTCTCTCTTTTTTTGCAAATGCGTTGAAATGAACCCAAAATATCTCAGCTTCCAGTGCCGAAGCTCTTTGGTTCAGCAGACACTTCATCTTGAGGGAACATCTGTCAGACACTGAGAGCATGAGGGATGTTGTGGTACAGGGCAGACAGTGTTTATTTTTAAGGGTGAAAAGGAGGAGAGAGAGTTACAGACCAAAGATTTCAGTTACTTTAAAAAATAATAATTAAAAAACCACAAAAAAAAACCAAACTGCAGACATCCTCTATGTAAAGAAAAGAATAGTAGCAGCCAGGATGAATTTCCCAGAAACAAACTTAGTTAAACCAACAACGTTTATTTCCAGGACATGACAAGAGCCACTATGGATAAAGCTGAAGGCTCTGAACAACCTGATCTAACTCTAAAGTTGCCTCTGTTTTAAGCAGGTTATGGCAGGGACAATGGAAGATTCCTTCCAACCTTTTCTAAGATGAGTTAGACCTTAATTGCTTTCTTTTAAAAGATATTTAAACCCAAAAATAAACACATCATTTAGAAAAAGCACTGAGTACACAACTCAAGATGCCCCTACTCAGCAGTGGGACCAGTCCAGGGCTCAGCGTATTTTTTTAATGCCCTGGGTGATAAAATGGCTCATTCAGTGCACACAGGCTCACCCAACTGGGGACACTGCAAGTGTGTGAGAAGCTGGGATTTGCATTCAGAACATCTCCAGCACACTGGAGAGTCAGCCTGGAAAAGAGCAGGGAGCAATTCCCTATGACAAATGCATGTTATTTATATTACACTACTCTGCATCTGTCCCTCCACACCAAGAGGAAACAATTACCCAGATTAAGGAAAAGAAGCTTGTTAGAGTGAGTCACAGGTTTCATAAGCTGTACATGGACCCCTGCACTGGGGGAGCTTGGCTGCTTTTTTTTGGCAAGGCATCAGCATCCTGGGATGCATTAGCAGGTGTTCCACCTATATAACAGGATGGAATTGGCACACAACTGCCAGCAAGAGCATGGCATTTGTTTTTTGACATCACAGTTCAGTGCAGAAGAAAATAATGAGAAAGACAAAGCTCTGGATAACATGAATAAAGTGAAGGAACTGAAGCTGCTCATTTTAAAGAACAGCATGTAATGGGAGACAGACTACAATAACAATCCTCTAATAGGTATTAAGCTGCTCTACAGAGAAAGAGAACAAAGTATTTTCCATGTGTATATACAATAGGAAGCAGCAGGTTAAATTACTGAGATTTCAGCTGCACTTTTAAGAAAGCACATAATGACTATAAGGATAAGGGCTCACAGGCTCACACTGCCTGGGGACAATTTCAGTTTATGCCATTACTGCAGGCTTACAGAAAAATTAAATCCAAGAGGAGACAGTGCACAGAAGCACTGCTGTGGTGAGAGGTTTCACTGATAAAGCTGAAACCTCGTTACCAACCCCTCTCACTCTGTGACACGACAAGGCACAATGTTGATGAAAATGCTCCTGTAGCACCCAGCTCCTTTCCATGTCAGCTCTGATGGCACTGAAGTGCCAAGCAATTGAAATGTCACATGTGGAGACAAATGCAGCCCAGGGCTATAATGACAGGCACTAACTAAAGTGCCATTAAGTCTTCAGAGCACCTCCTCAGAAATCAAAATCTAAACAATAGCACAGTAAAAATGCCACTGTGCAGTGCAGGAAATGCTAATTCCTGTGCAATTTCATCCAAGTTATCCCCAAAGTGTATTTTCTAATAGAAATAACAGCATTTACCTTTTTATCACTTCATTTTCCACCATAGAGCTGTCCACCACGATGATCTGCTCTGGGATTTTCACATTCACAGCCACCAGTCCCAGGGAGAACAGGGAAAGCATGGCCACACACTGGCCACCAGGGCCATCCATGGGAAACGCCACCATGCCTTCTGATGATGCATTTTCTTCATCTTTAAATGAGAAGTTGTGTGGCTGGTCTGATTTCTCAGCATCCTTGAGCTTCTCCAGGAACTGGAAGGACTCTGTACAAATGGTGCTGGGGAATCGCCACGTAAAAACTCTGCACAAAAACCACAAAGAAGCATAAATCCTTTGAAATCTGCTCTTCCTGAGAATGAGTTTTAGACTTATGGTAGCACAAAGGAGTCTAAGAATTGAAGTTTCATGCTAGAGCTGGTGACCAAGTACCTTCCACAGCTGCTTTCACAGTCCTTTTACTATTTCCAGAACATTAGCTGTTCATGCACTGTGTAAAGGTCAGGTATCATTTAGCAAATAAAAAGCAAAGGTAGGAAAAAAAATCCAGGAAGCAATGGAGTGCTGCAGAAATCTTCCCACCACACCTGAAGCTGTGATGCTGCCTCTCCTCCCCTCACCATGTGTCTCTAAAGTCCTGCCCAGCACACCTGGCTCTATTCCCTCCCTGCCCTGACTGCTCCCCACTTAAGGACCGACAGACAGATGTCACCTTCACCGTGAAGGTTCTTTGCTCTGGACACTTCTCATGTGTTGTCACCTCCACCCCATGCTTGGATAGATTTCTCCTCTTTGCCCTAAGCAAAGAGGAAGCTCTGGCACCCACCTGTAGTAGCTCTGGGACAGATGGTAGGACATTGGCACGAAGGGCAGCGCGCGGCTCTTCTTGGGCCCCAGCGTGTGGTTCACCCTGCGCCGGTTCACCAGGCCTCGCTTCTGGCACTCCAGGAAAGCCTTCACCAGGATGTCATCCCTGTACTCCTGGTACAGCCGGAATGTCTGCAACACACCCTGCTCGGTGAGAGCACTGCCACACTCACCTGCTGCAGCTCACACTCACCAGCTGCACGGGGAGCCACAAGCCAGCATGGAAATGATCCATATAAATTCACTTAACTGCTCCTCTCTTCCTTTGATGGCCTTGCAGGCTTTTCATGGTAAATGCCAATTAAATTAACTAAATACTAGAGAACACTTGATATTCAAAATGGGATCAGGCTCCCACTGGAATTATAGATGTGAAAAATGCTCCTCTGCCACACATTTTGGGAGATTCTTCCCCCATTTCAGCAGGAACATGCGGCTCTGTGAGCTTGGACTTCCAGGCTCAACTCTTGCTTGTGAGCTGTTAAACTCCCTTTGAACTGCTGACCTTATTCAAGCACTTGACTGATCTCTTTTTGTAGTCCCCAGTGCTGAAGGAGAAGCCCCCAACAGCAGTGTCAGCTGGGTTTTAAGGTTGTTTTTGTGCTATCTCCTCCAGAACGTTCCAGCTGCTCAAGTGGGAACTGAATCATGGTACAGTTTGACCCACTGGAAGTGATGTGGAGCTTATTTCATATAGTTTTGGGGGGTTGCTGCAACCTCACATCCTCACATCTTGCAATCTCATCCTCAGAGAGAAAAAAACCAACTGAACATCTTCCTAGAATATCTAATTTCCTAACAGCAATCAAGAATCCTCCCCACAGAACAGATACAAATTCCAGCTTCTGGGTTTCTTTTCTCCCATTGGGAAAAGAAATGTACCAAGGGAGGGAGGAGAAATTTTAGGGTTGTGTGACCACATGTGGATATGGCACTTGGGGACACGGCTTAGTGGTGGCCTTGGCAGTATGGGCTGATGGTTAAAGGTCTTTTCCAACCTAAACAATTCCATGATTCTATGAGCAGTAAAGTTTGGTCCAGACACTGTACCTGAAATGACTGGCAAGATTCCATCTGGTTATCTGAGAGTGCCAGTGTGCTCTGAATCAGATTCTGCAGCACCAGAAAATGAATATCATAAATACTGAAAGAAAAAAGAAAAAAAAAAGAGGAGAAAAACATTAATTCCTGGTGATTTTTGAACATGAAGTACCTATTGAAGCAGCACAAAAATCTTCAAACTCAACCACCTGCTCTTGAAATAGAATCATAAAGGCACGACATCCTACAGCTGAGGAGCATTCATGTAAAGGAACCTGTTACATTTCCCCTGACTTTCCACCCTGAATTTTTGCATCAGTCCAGATAATCTGACACAAAAGCAAGTTCTCTCTGATAATATCTCCTCCTCTTAAGATACAGCACCCACACAGAAAACATACACTGTTGTCCACTGATAACAGAGTATCATTTTGAGGTCATCACCATTGTTATTTTATCCACCAAATCTATGTCAGAGGTCCCTAGAGTCTTGTTGAAGTATTTTTCTGTTAATAAATTGATACAGTGCAACTATCAGATGAAAACACTGAATTAGGACACTCTTTGTATGACTTCCAAAGATGTGAGGGGCTGATGTGGCCTGGGAGTCCTAACGAGGAAAATGATGCTACTGCTACTCACCTGCTCAGATTATCCTCTTTTGTGCCTTGATTTGTGTCTTCTCCAATTGCCAGCACTCGGAATCTAGTTAAGGGAAGGGAAAGAAGGACACTGGAACCAGATTTTCTCTGATTTGCTGTGATTTTCTATCAGCCATGAAGCCCAGAGGCTGATGAGCACGACTGCTAATGAGGCAAATGCTGGACCAGCCCAGGGGACTGTCTGCTCCAGCAGCCCCCAGCACAAGGGTCAGTCAGAAAAAGAACTGTCCAGATCAATCTCCACTAAAATATCTGTTGGCAAGGGGATAAAGCAATGGACAAGAGACAGTCCAGCACTGAAAGGATTTGTCATTTTATTGAGGTTTCGGACTTGCAGTTACCGTCAGCAGCACTTCTGCTGTAATGCACAGCTCTTCCCAAAAGAAGAAAAATTACAAAGGTGCTAAATTTATTATCATAAAATGGTCTGAGACACAATTTTTCCACACTGCTCTTTGAGTGTTATTCATCATGAAAAAGTTTAATGATCTGGAGCTGGAGAATGCTGTACAAGGCTGAGTGCTCTTCCTTATCAATAGTGTTAGCAGCACTGAGGTGATTCAGCTGAGCAACCAGCTACAAATTGTGATAGAAAAGGGGGCCAGTTAACCTGGAAAATTCTAAATTTTTATTGCAATGAAATGTTACACCTGAGTAGCAACATGTCTAACAGCAAAGTTGAGGATATGACAATTTAGGAAAATCTGATATTGTGAATTTCTGGTTTAAAAGTCTTATTTAGCAATAAGAATGATTTCAAATCAGCAAACTAGTCTAATAACTGAAAATCACTTCCATGTATTTAGGAAGTGTGGATATGAGAGAAACACTGCTTGTTGTATTCAGTAAAACTTCTTTTGATACAGAGCACAAGAAGAGAGGCTGTAAATCATGCCCAGTAGAGATCTGCTGTGAATTGCTGTCCCCTCTCACTGCCTCAGCCCATGTGCACTGCCAAAAGCACCATAATTAAAATACCTGGAAAAGAGCTCCTCCAAAGTGTCAGGAATCTCCAGTTTGGGATTCCCCAGGGTTGAACTGAATTTCTCTTTCAGTCTCTCCACAAACTCTTTAAACTCCTTTGCACAAACCTTAGAAAAGAGGAGACAGAAATGTCATTAACCTCAATTTCTTAAGAGTGGGAAAAAACCCTCTGCTTTTGAAGTGTTCATAGAAATTCTTGTAGAAAGAGCTGGGTTTGAATGATGAAGTCAGAAGCAGCCCAGGGAAGGCAGGGAAAAGCTCGTGCAGTTTGTGTTTGCTGATTTAGTGAACAGTTGCAGGTTCCATCTGTAACAACTCACAGCTACAAGCCAAGCACCATGAACATATGTTCTGAGACAATTTCCTGAATTAACAGCAAGATCTCTTGCTAGAGCTATGCTTAAGCTTCTGCTCAGGCCCTTCAGGCTTTTCTATGCTCTCCATTAAGTCTGTTTGCACAATCATGGCTTGGAGAACACCTGTTACATGACAGGAATGCTTTCTGAAAACAAGTTTTTATTTGCTTCCAAAGACAGACTTTGGGATGGAGACACATTTATTTATTTCAGTGATGGCTAATCAGTGAGCCATTCCCTCTGCTTTTAAGCAACATGAATCCAACAACAGAACTGATGGGCTTTTCTGACAATGGTATGAATTGTCATTCCTGGACAAAAATGATCTTGCTGTGACACTGTCACAGTTCTGAAAAAATTCTGAAATTCAAAATGGAATTGTTTGCATTGAAAGTGTAAACAACTTTTCAATTTGAAATTATGGTTCATTTGAAATGATGATTTCATTTAAATGAAAAAAAAAAGAGATAAAATCTTTTGGCTGCTCAAATCAAGTCTTATAAAATTTGCTTGCGTTTCTGTGCTCATCCACAGAAGCTAAGATGACATTTCAACACACAACTGGAATAAAAAATCAGAAATTACAGAGCCAAAATGTTTTCTTGCTCAGATAACAATAAGGCTGAAAGGATAAAAGAAGAATCAGAGACAGAGATGTTTAGTCACAGATGTTTATAAACAAGCACATTGAAAACACAATGGCTGTTGCACAGGAGGCTGTTTATGTGCCTTTGGAAAACTGCCCTGTGTCCACTCTGCTCCCAAACCAGCAATGATGCTGCATTTTTTACAGTGATGCTGTTTTTAAAATAGTTGACGGTTCAAGGGAGAGAAAAAAGATGAAATCACAGTAATTTGAACAGTGCAAGTACTCAGTAATCCAAACAGAGTAAAGTACTCTATGAACTCTTGGAATACTTTCCTCCTACCTGTGGATCTTCATAATTATTTTCTCTATTCATGAAATCATCGATGAGGGCTTTATCTTGGTAAACCTCAGCAAGGCAAACTCTGCAACAGATACAATTGAAGGTGCTGCTCAGAGCTGAAATTTAGCTCAATACAGATCTGACAGCAGCAGGGTGCAAATGAGAGGAAATTTATGTCACATCAAGCAAGAGAAAGACATAGGAGGACCATGTCCCTTCAGGAGAATTTAGCCCATTTCTAGAACATAGAAAACTTCTTACTTATAATTGAGATAGGTCTGTGGGTTCCTGACGATGTATCGGGCTCTCCGTCCCACGGAATGGGAGGTTTTATCCAGGGACTCCTCGAAGCTGGAGTGCATGAGGTCCCTCACCACCTGCCAGGGCACAAAGGGCCCTTTCACCTGGGGGAGGAACAGAAACAGCTGCAGCTGAAGCTCCCTGTGCTGTGCCCACAGGGGTGAGGGCAGGACAAGGTGTGTGCAGCACCTTGGCGTTGAGCACGTGGCTGGCAATCCTGCACAGCATCAGCAGGCTGTCCTCCTGCACTGTCCAGGTCACCCGCAGCCGCGTCATCCTCAGCAGGGCACTCTGGTCAGCCTTGTCGTGGTAGCGCAGCCGCTTGCTTTTCTCTACACAATCCTCTTCTGACAAAGCCAGGGGGAAAAAAAAAAGAAGACATTGACCTCAGCACTGTGTATTCTGATTAACTCAAACTTCTCTCACAGACTCAGCACCAGCTCAGGTTTGTAAGAATGAGAGACAAGAGCAGGGAAGGAAGTTGCAGTCCAGAAAGGGAAATGCACTAATTCCTCTCCCAGGCAGGAGAAAACAAGCACTTTAATTGGCAAACTGACAACCTAGAGCATCATTCCATGGGGAATCTTTATGCCAGCTATCAAGAGCTGATGGTGAATTGCAGGGAGCTGCTCTGGCACAGACACCATGAGGATCCCTGCAGCCTGCAGAGCCCAGGAGGCAGCTGTGCCTCACACACAGCTCATGGGCACTACGTGCTGCTGCTGCCCCACACCCCCTTTTCCAAAGCAGCTTCCAGCAGGCCTAGGCATAGTGAAGAATGCTGCTTGTTCCTGTTTCTTACCTTTCTTTTTCTTCTTTGTTTTCTTTCCAACATCTTTCCTAAGCCTCTTCCTCTTCTGGCTTTTTCCACCCCTCACTCGTTTCGTTCGATCCTGGGTTGGTTCTTTAGTTATTTCAATACATTCCCCTTTGTGGGTAAGTGTTTCTGATCCTACCTTTGCTTCTCCCAAAATATTAATTTTGTTACCTGAAATGACACATATTTACAGCAGTGGAGCTTTATAGCAATGACAATCTACAATGTTAATATAAAGACCAAATGACAAATGCCTTCTCAAAATTGCTTTGTTAGTCCTGTCATCTCATGCCCCTTCTCAGCAGCTCACAGAATAAATTTCCACATTAACGAGGAATCATCAAGTAATTAAGTCTAGTTTACAGTGCACAAACACAAGGGAACAAAGCTGAGGTTTTACATTCAACCTGTAGCATTTTCTCCTCCTTAGCTCAAACATTAGGCTGGATAACAGTGATACAAAACATTGGTCCCTCTGGACTTTCTGTAAACTGCACATCAGATATTACAAAGGATACAAATGATTGTTCTATAAGAAGTTATTTACACATCTATTTTACAGCCCCAGAAGCATCCTAGATCATTGTAAGGAGACAGGACCAACCCATGTCATCAATACTAGATAAAAAATTATTGTTCCATATAGCCAGTAATAGGGAATGAAATCATTTATCTGTTTTACTGCCCCAGAAGCATCTCAGATTACTGGAAGGAGACAAGAACAGAGCTGTGGCACAGTCTCAGGCCTCACCTGCAGTGCTGAGTGGCAGGGGGTGTTTGGTTAGGAACGTTTGGAGTCTCGCTGTCAGTCCATTTTCAGAACCTGTATTTTCCTGAGACAACACAGCTTTAAAAAAGGTGACATGCAAAAGGAGTGCACTGGTTTTAACAACAATCTAATTTATAATCTTTGAGTAGTGTCAGAAATAAATTCTCAGTTTAAAGGAAAAGATCTCTGGCTACAATGAAGAACTCATTTGTCTTATTACTCCCACAGATTAGAATGGCTCCAGAGCTTTTCTTAAATCACACTGGAATGACCACTAGATCATGAAGGATAGAAAGCTCCTCAAGTTTAAAAGCAGTAAGTACTGGAAAAGAAATGCTCAATTTTTTCATTGCTACAGAGGCTGAGCAGAATTTGCTGTAAAACAGTATTTTTTCAACGCATTTTACATTCCAAAGGAACTTCTAAAAAGCACAAAACCAAAATACAGACAGAACCACTGAGAAAATGCTTCCTATAGCATATTCTGCCCATCCTAAATATGAGCCTGAACCAACTGCAATGTATTGGGAGTTTTGCCATTCTCTGCAAAACCCATTTCTCTTGTGAGGAGCTCACTGGGGGCAGAAGTTGCTCACAGACATGGAGGAGGAAAGCAGAGCCTAAAGAACTGCTGGAGGTTGTGTTAGTGCTCAACAGTGAGGTGACTGAACAGCAGACAAAATTAAGAGAGAAATGATCCTGCCTGAGGGAAATAAATTAGCAACTCTAATTCTACACACACTAATAGGCTCTGATTTGACCATTGCTTAGAGGAGGGTGATTACAAGCAGTTCTGTTCAATGCCTGGTAATGGTGATAAAACAAAGGAAATGTATGGAATTCTTAGGGAGGAAAAGCAACACTGTGCAGCTCTAAAAATCTATGTTTGGCCACAACCTGAAAGCACTCTCAGATTGTATTTCCACCTTAAAAAGCATAGAGTAGAACTCTCACAGGTTAAAATAAAGGCAGCGAGAATGATTAAAGACAGGACAGTTCCATGCTGGGAATTGTACATGTCAGTCTTAAGAAAAGGAGAGAATAGTAAGAAACATGAGATGTTTATAAAAACCAAGTGAAACAGCAAGAATAATGGAGAATTTATTTTTCACAGGTTCCCTTAGTTCTACAATTATTGGGGAGCTTAAGGCATCAAAAGGAAGTGGTGACATATAACAGGAATTTGAAACACTTTGCTACAGGAGGTTGGGGATAGTAAGGATTTCCATCTGCTCAAAAAACCAGACAAATTAACACTAGAATAAAAAAGCTATGACTGCTTTGAAACATCAGCCCCAGATTCAGAATGGCCTTGAGCCAAACTTGCAGACAGCTGGGAGAGTATCCTGAGGAAATACCCCTTGCTCTTACACCCTGCCATCAGAGACAGGATGTTAGCCAGAATTCTGGTTTGCATATTTTGGGGTCCCTATTTTTATTTTTGGTTTTTTTTTTCTTGTGCATTTCCTTGTTCTGGATGTTTTGCTTTTTGTCTGACAACTTCTACATTCCAGAAAGGCAAGAGGTACCACTCAGTCATGTGAACTGCTTGCTCAAGGAAGTATTTCTCCTTTGGGGGATGTACTAACAAATTTACTGTCAAATTCAGTTTTCAGATAAAATCTATGTCCAATTCTTTCATTCACTTCAGCACCAAGATTTGTGAACATCTGGCATCCATTTCTTCCCAGTGATGCAAACCCTTACTGAGAGTGTGCAAACAGTAAGAATTTCGTGTCAGTATCTCAACCTTAAGAACATTAAAATTTGGAGAAGCCATTACAATACATGAATTTGAAAATACCCACCTTCCTGGTCTTATTGATGATGTAGCTTGTCCAGATCCAATTGCGTTTCAGATGCCCATAAAAGCTGGAATCCAGACCTGCAGCTCCCAAGCCATCTCCAGGGATGGATCCATCATCAACCACCTCTCTGCTGCCTCTGCCAGCAAGAGGAACAAAACCCACAGGAATTATTTTGTACAGGTGACTTCTCAGTGCTCCTAAGTGTGTGTGAAACTCTCCCTTGCCCTCCCAATTTACGGAGTAACGTTACACCATCAGTTACATCCCAAAACTGTTTCTGGACCTCAAAGATGCTGCAGTCATCTCCAGCCTAACTGCAAGTAAACACCACATACCCAATTTAAAAGATTTACTGCCATACAAAAAGACCATATGCAGAAGTTCAAGCAAAGATCAGTGGCACTGGGTCCCTCAACTTCATTATTTTTTTTAAGATAACTTGGTATATGTACCTGCAACACTGAACTAACTGAAAATACTTTAAAACAGACTATTTATTGAAACAGAATAGAATAGTGGCAGAGCTAAACCACAGTGCACAACACAATATAAAAAGTTTAGCTGTTCTGCATGGCTGTCACAGGTTGTGAGCACAGAACCCTCCCAGGTATTTTGGGTGTCATTAGGGAGAAGATTAAATGCTCCAGAGATCACCTCCAGATCACAGTGCACAACAACACATTAGAAATTAATCTGGAACCAATCACAGCCAAGAGCAGCACAAAGGGACAGGATTTGATTCAGAACGTGACACTGGGGAGCTCCTGAAGCTACTTGAGATACCATGATAGAACCTTTATTATTTCTTGCATTCACTGTGCTTGGGAAGTATTCTCTCTCTCTCAGCTCTGCCTTGCCTAGGACTCTTGCAACACACATCTGTACTACTCTGGAAGGAATCCCAACCTGTTTATCCCATCCCTCCAGCATAACAACCTGCTTGGCAGACAAGTTATTGGCAACATGAAACAGAACTGCATGTCCTTTGATTCAGTTCACCTCTGAACTCCACAGAACACCCAACTGAGATGCTCAAATCTTAAGGGCTGTTGCTATTGACTAACATGCTCAGCCCCAGAACAGTTTTTGCCTGCTCTATTCAAGCAGCCAAGCAGGGGCCAAGGTGACCTACGTGGTGTATTCCAGCATGGCACACTTTCGTTCCAGGTTGTGCTTGTTTGCTGCTGACTCCTGCTCCTTTTCCACATCCAGAGCAGTCTCCTCCTCTGGAAGGTTGCTCTTCTTTGTCCGAGGACAGCGGACAACTCCTGAATACACAAAGGGGTTTCACTCTCAGCATGACAAGTCAGAATTCAGCCCATTTCAATCCACCCTGCTCTGGCAAACTACTGCTCCCCAACAGTTCTAACATTTTTAGCCTTTCTCAACACATACTTCCTTCTCGCAGAGAAAGGCTATTAACCTCTAACAGGGCAGCAGTGCTTTGCCATGAACACTGCTCTGACAATTTGAAGTGCATCACAACTTCACAAAATTATATGGACACAGCTCCCAGCTTTTTTTTTTTTTTTGATGCACAGGGCAACCTTCCAAACCACTGGAAGTGACAAACTGGGGATCCTGGCTCAAGTTTCAGCAAAGGATAAGGACTTGTGGTGTGCTCAGAAGGTACAAGTGTGCCATACCTAGGGGTGTGTTGAGGCAGACACACTGCAGGTCAAACCAGAAGTTCTCCACGTCCTGCAGGGTGTTGAGGACGTAGCAGCGCCGCTCGAAGGGGCGGCTGCTCTGCGCCAGGTTGTAGTGCAGGTCACAGATGGTGGTGTCCACAATCACTGCATTTCTCTTCATGTACACAAACACCTGTCAGACACAGCACAGCTCAGGCTGGAGGCAAACATCGGTGAAACTGCCTCACCAGCAGGACACACTGGCTGATTTGGGACTGGACAGTTTCTCTTTGCTGTTTTTAAGCCACTGCTCTGATAGAGACCACACCCATCCCCACACTATTGCACTGTATTCCCAAACTCCCTGGACAGCCATCCAGAAATTTCCTTTCTAGATTTAGAACAGTTTCTTTTCGCCCTTGTGCACATGATATTCCAAGTTTCCACACAGAGTGGCCATTTCCTAAAGTCCTCACTCAGGATTTGAATAGATGGAGCCTAATTACCTTTCTTACCCTCACAAATTTGGGTCTGCTTTCTCCTTTGCAGATACTCTCTTTACAAAAAGATGCATATGAATGTCATTATTTTACTCTGATCAGTGCCTTTATTCTGTGTCAGACATCCCAAGCTTAACACCTTGATGGAAAAGAATGTGTCCCACTCATTTTTCATTAAGTCTTTGTAGTCTGGGACCTCCTGGATCATTACTGTGTGCCGTGCTCAGCATTTTACATTTGAGTAGTTCCCTTCCAGAGAAAGAGCTGAAAAATTATCTGCACAACTTACACTATCACGTGCACCTGGAGGTTTGTACATACATCTGAAACATCAGTACTTCATTTAAGGTAATTATGAACCCCAAATCTTGAAAAATTCATGAAGAGCAACTGCTTTAAAATTTTTTTTTACCTGGTCTTTGTCTTGAAACTTCTCTGTTGGGCCAAACTGCAGCAGTCCCATATAACATAATCTTTGAAGGTTTTCTACCACTGAGAAGATGTACCTCCTGCAGCAATGTTAGGAGTGTTACAATCAGCACTCATAAAACCAGGAGAAATTATACCAGAAAATACAACATTTTCATGCAGCAACCTGAACTTTCAGCAAACCACCGAGTTGTAGAATTTCTGAAGTGGTATTTTTGCTTCAGTTTGCTATGGAAAACATATAATACCTCAAAAGTCCAAATTTCCTTTCCTCAAATCACAAACCAAATATTTTAGCCAAATACTAAGTAAAATTTTGCTGGCAAAAATGACAATCATTCAGAAATAACATATGTAAAAATGAATGAAACATGGTCAGAACAACAGCAGATCTGCAGACAATTTCATGCTATGTAAAGAAGACAGGAGTAAGAAAACATGACTGCTAAATCCAGGCCTTCACATGTGTAGAGAACATGTATGGAGAACAGGGCAATGATTCCTGTAGCTCAGATTGTTTAAAATTACTGCTCCAAGAAACTGCTTTCAGTTGCTTTAAGTTTTGGCAGAGCAAGAAGTGCAGCATTTCCAATCCTGCATATCTACAACTATGGCAAAATTCTGGCAGTTGCAGGAACCTTCTGCAAGATTTAGTTTCTGAGACACTTTGTAAAAAATTAGCTATGCCTACGTTTAACTTCACTAAGATGTAATTAAATGTACTTAAATGTGAGTTGGATTTTGGCAGGAGTTTTCTCTGGGGATCAGAAAGATCAAGCCTAGAAATTTGGCTCAGTTAGAAGTTTTAGTGAATGGAGGTTAAGAGACAGCTTGGTTATGTGTTATATTATTTTGCAACAACACATCAGATGGAGCCTGCAGATTTCAGAAAATGTCATCAATCCAGTTTCCTCATTTTTAAGATTCGGCAATAGGTGTTGGAATGGCAAACCTGGGCTCCCCAGGAGCCCTGGCAGCTGATAGTGCCCAGCCCTGTTCTCTCACCAAAGATGTATTTGCAGGTTTGGAAAATGCCATAGAAACCTCCAACCATTCACAAACTGTCAGCAATGACTTTCTGGGGAAAGCTAACGTGGTGCTCTTGATTTCACACATTCAAATTGCTTTCCTTCCTTCAGTCCAATCTCAAGTTTTACATCTCCTGGATAAGGAATGGCAAAACATGCCATGGAAAGCATGAGGAGAAACTGAATGGTGCGTGTGAGAGGCAGGAAGTGGGAAATGTGGCACCTTTGGAAAGATTTATGAAGGACAGCAACACTTAGACCCTATTAAATTCTGAATTTAGCAGCAGTCAGGAGTGTGTTTTATACAGAAGCAACATCCTGCTGATGAGTTATGAAGGACAGAACCTCCCAGCTCTCAAGCAGTGCCTGACAGCATACATGAATATTGTTTATTAGTTTCTTATTACCTTCTATTTGGGAGAGAAAAATACAGTTTGGCACACTATCCTTTGAGGATTGATGATCCTTGTCTTAAGTGCCAAAGTTCTCTCTGACACAAACAGGAAATTACTGAGAAAACAATCAGCCACTGCTGGTCCCTCTCTAGAGCCACTGATTTTGACTCATCTGCTTACCGTTTGTAGAGGAGCTGCTGTCGGACTGGCCTTGGAAGGAATCTGATCAGAGTGTGCTTTTTTAGTGGATCATTTAAAAACTCTTCCAGACCTTCCACCTAGAATTATTTTAGAAGTTAATCAAAATGCAAAATGTAACTATCCCCTGAAGTATATAGCTTTGCTACCAGAACCGCCTACTAAAATATTTTCTAAGCAAACCTTACTGTTTAAGCATTTTACAAAAACATTATTCTTGTTAATCAATGAGGCAGAAGATTCAGTGAGATTATAAAAAGCTCTTGGCAAAACAGTAGTTTAAGAATTTGCAGAATTACAGGGCTATACATTTTTTTTCAGTGAATCTGTGAAAGCCACTACTTTTTCTGTAAAAGACTGAAGTGTCTCTTCTCCTCTCCAGGGTCTGGTTTTGTGAAAAACAGATTAAGGGAACATTTGTTCCAGCCTATAGGTACAGCTGACATCAGCAGACTTTGACAGAAAACAAAAACGCACTGTACCTTGTAGCTGACTTGTATGATCTGAACAAAGACTGAGAGAGGCAGGCAGAGAAGAATGTCACTGACGAGAGCCCATCCAAAGCCAAACTCCCTGTGCACGGGCAGAGGAGGGATGTAGCGCATCCACGACGCCTCATCCACGTACACTGCCAACAACAACACTCACACTCAACACCTCCACCAAGGCTTTCACTGGGACTGCTCAAGCAGAACACATGGGCAATCCACAGGCTAAAAATAACCTGCAAATTCCTAAACCATTGATTTTCAAACCTTTCTGAAAGAGACTTTGATCCATTTTTCAGTGTTGAACCATGGCAAAGTCTGGGCTAAAGTCAGGATGTGCCACTTCTTACCTGTTTGATTAGGCAGATCTACTTCAGTCTCCTGCGCAGAGCTCTCAGGATTCACCACAGTTGTCACAATTTCTAAGGTCCCATCTGGTTGTGTTTCAATTACAGCTGCATTCTCATCCAGCCCTTGTTTCTTCTCACCATCACCACCTCCTTTTTGCTGTGATTCATTTAAAGGGTGGCCATAAATTAAGTACCAGAGGAACATGTGGACCATTCTTAAACGGGGCATTTTGGGAAGAAAGCCAAGAGAACGTCCAAGTCCTGGAACTGGGAGGAAAGATTAAGGACCAAACAGAAATAAAAAGAGGATTAGAGCAGGAGAAATAGCTCCCTGTGCAAAACTAATGTGAAGAAAACAGGAAGGAAAGATGGGCAGTTGAAACTAAATATAAGTCATAAGTATTAAAGAAATAGTAGTCAATACAAATGCTCCAGTTCACAACTGTAAAAAAACATAAGCAGCTAAAAAAACATTGGTTGGTGAGATGGGTTTAATGTAAATCTACTTTTACTTCTATAGGAGAAGAAAAAACACGCTTGCACTTAGGAGGGAAATCTCTGAAAATTACTATTGATAATAGTAAGTGGCAAGGTGAAGGATGACAGAAAACCCAAGTTGGCTGTACCTGTAACAGGGTGATAGTTCTTTAGCTGTGTTATGCCCATTTTTTCATCAGTTTTTCCTGCCCGACTATTATCAGCTTTACATGAGCTTTCATGCATTCTTCCTGAATCACCACCTGCCTCTTGCCCTTGGTTTTCTTCCTCACCATGGTCCTGCGATGTTGGTGTCTGGGGAACTTTAATCCTGTAGTAAAGCCACACAGCACTTTGGTAAAAAATAAGCAGAGTTCAATTCCTGTTATTCCCTGCCTTCAGAAGATATCAGAACATCACCTAAGCTTTGTGCTTCCAGTTCTGTGTTGCTAAAGAAAAGGTTGGGCTTTGGTGTTTTTTTTTTTTTTGTTTGCTTACTTCATATTTATTTCCTGTACATATTTTTGCACTTGCTAGATAAGCCAAGCTCTCCCCAAGCCATCCCAGCCATGCCTGTGACTCGCCTGGTTGCAGTGCTGGAGTTGGAGATCCTGAACCGCACCTGCTCAATGGCGCTTTTCACCAGGGGATCGCTGGGGCTCACCGAGGGGTGCACAACAAACTCCACCTGCTCAGAGCAGCAGAGCACAAACAAAAGGTGTTCATGGATCTATTGGCTCTTAATCAGATACATAAATTATCCCAGATTAACAGAAATTAGCAGTAGCCACAATGGATGAATCCTATGAAGGTTTAATAATCACAAAACATGAATGAAAACTCCTGTCGCTACTTAGTTTTAAGCAAGAGGTCAAAGCTCATGGTCATTGTTCCAATAAACTGATAATGACATTTGTACAAACCTCAGTTTTTTTGGGTTTTTAAAATCTGAAATATCGGAGAAACAAATACTTTGACTTGTAAATATTAGGCTGAGAGGGATAAATGAAAAGTCAAATCTTTTTAGGCCAAGCTAACACACATTGTTGCTGAAAATACACAATTCAGACAGGTAAGGTTTTGTATATGCTCTACACTAATTGTGCAGCAGGTAATTTTCAGTGGATTCGATTCCCTGGTTATGAGCATTTCACACCAGAGTAAGTTACAAGTCTCAGCTCTACAACCACAGATATTTGACTTCCATAAACCTCACTAACAGCAGATTTTTGTTCTGGAAAAAAAAAAAATCACTGTCTATGAATTTCAAATCAGAAGCTCATTTAGGATTTTTAATACACTCTTGGCTTTCAAAAGGCGTTTAATAGAATTATGGTGCAGCCTGACAGTGCAGGGAGAGAACCATGAGTCACAGAAATGATAAACAGCAGAACCTCTTGGAAGTGAGATTCAGAGACTTTGATCTCTGGCCTATTCCTTGGTCTCAATTATCTGCAGCACCATAATGGAAAGCAACGACCTGCTTCTCACCATAGCTTAGTTCAACACGAAGCTTTTGGGTAGCTCCATTGTGGGTTCTGCTGCAGGAACCCACAAAGTCACCCATGCATTGCAGTGAAAAGGCCCAGGGCAGTGTGATAAACAAGAAGGTTTTGTGTGTTTTGCAGTCACCTTCTTGCTGATGCCATCCTGAATGACCGTGGTGCGGTAGAGCCTCAGCAGTCCCTCCCGCGCCAGCCGCTGCACCAGCCGCACTATGGACTTCTTGCAGCACTTGGTGGAGACACCTTCTTGCTTCTCTTGATCCATGACCATCTTCTGAAGTCTAAAAGATGTCAAAAATACCTTGCATTTTAAGCAATGCTTCAAACTGCCTAAGCACTTTGTTAGAGGATGTGGTGTGAATGGCCATTTCTCTCCGTATTTCTAACAGTCCCTGCTCTTTTTTCCCTTTTGCTGGAGACAACTGGGAACTTTGCTTTACATTTCAGCTCTATTTTCTTTATACTCAAGCTCTTACTTGTTAGGGGAGAACTGTTGTTCTAATTAGAGCAAATTTTCAATGCCCGACTCCTCTGTGCATGGCTATAGTGCAATTATGAATGTAGCCCACCTAAGGTCAGGAGAACCTACAGCTTGTTTAGGTGGAGATTTCACAAATGCAGTCTGTTCTTGCAGTTGTGAGCTCAGCTCAGGGCAGAAAGGGTTTGCTCAGTGGTTTCAGAGCTCAGAAACTGCTCCTACATTCACAACATAGATACAGACACACACATCCCACCACCTGAAGCCAGCTCCCTTCCCCCTTGCCATAGCTGGAAGGGGTGTGCTCACACCCTACTCTCCCCATGCCTGTCCCCATGCACTTTCCCACAAATGCCCCAGGCCCTAATTCTGGGCTCTTTCCATCCTGGGGAATCAATTCTGGAAAAGACCTGGAAGGTAATAAGGCAATGAGGCAATAACTGAATGTACACATGGACTTCAACTTTCCCAAAAGACTAACAGATCCTGGTAATTAACAAATGGAATGCAAACACCAGTAAATTTCCTTGGCAGAGACTGGGGAGGGACAGAACTTCCACTGATTCTGAGGGAACCTGTGAGCAACCTGTTGGCAGCACTGAAGGGACCTCAGAGACCTGAAATGTCTTCCAAGCCTGCACTTGGATGTGACTCAATCAATCACTGATGAGGCTGATGCCAGATGAGGCTCTCATTTTACAACACTCTGCAATTAAACAAGGTGACAGGAGGTTTCCAAATTCTCAGACCCAAGGAGAGTAAGGCCACGATTTTTTACTGAATTCTACAGCAAGCAGCCCTGGGTATACTAACATGCCAGGATCTTCTGTGCTGACACAAAAGATAGATGGTGCAATCCTATTTGTGACAAGACAGTGCTGCCAATTTTGGATCCAGCAGAGCACCAGAATTTCTATTTCTTTTTGGAGGAGAAATCTTAAAAGGCTGAAAGACCTTTTCTAACATTTAGGGAAGTATCTTCAGCTCAGATAATGTGTCAGGAGAAAACATATAACCACACCACATTAAACTGCACAGACAAGCAAACTTTGAGGGCCCTTCTAGGATGCCAGTGAGCAGTGATGAGTGACATGAAGACCTGAATCTCTACAGTCCATGACAGAATAACATATGGACAATTTCTGAAACCATGCAGAGACAAAACTTATGCAGATGGAAGAATCCTCCTGCAGGGAAGTACCTCACAATGTGGCCCCAAGTCTGGCATCCTGTGAATGGATAAAGAAGTTCTCTGACCTCTATTTATGGGACATATACTGTATAAAAGCTCTCATGAAATTATCTGCATGGAACTATTGCTGCTTCCAAACAGCTGATTAAGACTCAACCCGCCACACCATTCCTGTGCCATCTTCTCTGTCCTCACAGCAATGGTGCCACCAGGGACAAGAAAAGGCAGAATGTAATCAGCACACAGTGCTTGCAGCACCCCAAACCCCCAGCCTCCCCCTGCTGCTTCCCCTGCTCACGTGAAGAGGCTCTCGATGAGGCGCAGGTTGCGCACGGCCTCCACGATGAGGTTGCGGCGCTTCAGCAGCCTGTAGGTCTCGTGGGGTCTCTCTCCTGCGGCGGCCTTGGAACGTTTCTCCTTCTTGGGGCCACTTGGCTTCTGGGGCACAGAGTGGGCAAAGTAAAATGGGACATCAGCCAGCCAGTGGGGGCTCCTCGCACAGTAACAGCTGGGCAATTCCCAGGTTGCATGGATTATTTGGCACAAACTACTCAGGTAAGAATTCTCTCCTATCTCACCTTCCCAGGAGGGCAGACAGAGCAGAGGATAAGCAGCACTTGTCTGCTACATTTAGTAATGACAGGCATTAAGTCAACACAGAAAATTTGGAGAGCACCAGGGAACTAACCCAGAATTGTATTTTGGATATGGACCTTCATATCTCCTTGAATAATTCTCACAACTACAATGCAGTGGAGCCAAAATATGAATGTACTTTGAAATTAATTCAAAAAGCCCCCAAACAATGTGATAAATAATTACAAAAACTCTAGTTTGAAGTCTTGCTATAAGAGCACACAACTTAGCTCACACAGCTGTACCAACAAGAAAAACTAAAGACCTGTGATCTTACCTTAGGATCTTCAAGTCTGACTTCCTCCACCACAGCCATATCTCCATCTTCATCAGTGGGACGAGCACAGGTGGAAACACTGGACTCCTGCTTTAGGGCTCCCAAAGCAGAACTTTCCCCCGAAATGCTGTCTGGGAGCTCCTCAGGATCCTCAAGAATTCGAGGGGGAGGCTGCTTCTTCCCCTGAGACTTCCCAGCTGTTGGCTTTGAGCCTGGTTTGAGGACAAAAAGCCTTGTAATTGTCCTGCTCTCCCTGTTCAGCTTCTCTAAGGGGCATTCCCCATCCACCCAGGTAGCTGCACTTAAAAGCATTCTGCTACACTTTTCATATATTCTGCCCTGCTGGAAGCAGTGGTTTGACCATGAAAGACTGCATTCAGCCTCCAAAAGTAAAGTAGAAAAAAAAACCTCTCCTTCATCGAATAATTCTCTCCATGCAGAAGCCTTTTCACAGCTTGGAAAACCATGAAGGGCTTATCCAGAAACTGCTGCCTGAAGAAAGGAGAGCTTCTGTCCCAAGGTTTCTCAAGTTCTGCCAAAAGCCTGACTTTTCTGACTCAAAGCAGAATGAGAACAAGAATTTAGTATTACTCCAAAGGTAATCTACATAGAAAAATAGAGACCTCTTCTCTCTTCACTTGGGAGTTTATCAGAGAAGTTGTAGGAGCATTTAAATAGGTAAAAAAAATTAAGTAAAGAACACCCCACTATACCTTTTTTAAAATCTGTCCCCAAAAGGCTGGTAGCTTTCACACTAAGATGTTTCAAACAAAACCTGAGGTAATTAAATTCAGGGGACAATACATTTTTGTTACAAAATGCTCAGATGAGTAAGGCTGTGGGTCAAGTCATCCCAGCCCTGAATATCCAAGGTGTGTGAGCCCACTTCCTTTTGCACAGGGAAAAAGGGACACATGGCACGGGGTTAGAAGAGGCAGCACAAACCCTACTGGGCAAACAAGCACCAGGGCACACTTCAGCCCTGAGAATCTCCAGAGGTTTCCACACTTAATGTTTCACAAAATAGTAATTTGGCGGGAAAGTACGGAAAAAATCAAATAGGCTTAAAAATTAGTATGTGACCAAAAAGCATAGTGGCAGCTAATAACATGTTATTTTTTTCTTTAATAAAGTGATTAATAAGAAAAGTGCAGGTTGTTCTGCAAGTTTCATAATTTACCTTTGCCTGGTGTTGTCTGATGGGCATCATCTTGGCCACTTGATTTTGACGAAGAACCAGAGTTGGCCTTCTGACCTTTTCTTTTCTTCTTCTTGTCTTTCCTTTCTTCCTCATTGTCAGACTCTGAGGCCACATTCTCATCATCTCCAGGAGACACATCTTCCACAGGTGTGGAATCTTCTGGCACCTGAGCCAAAGTAACAGTGGCCAGCTGCTCACTCCTGGCCTTCTCCCTCTCAAACTGACGGTTTAAATCACTCTCCTCTGCAAAAATGTAGGAAATGTACTTTGTTGTCCTTTGCCGACCTTCATCCTCCATAAAACCCTAGGGAAACAGTTGGAATGTTATTTTACCACCTTACTTCTCCATTTCTGCATTGTTCTCCAGCATCAACAGTGGGAAAATTTTCTAACTGCGCTTCGCCCACATCAAAAGATATAATGTTATTCTTTTTTGCTAAGTGACAAAAAAGCCCCTAACCTTAACACAGAGAAATCAAAAGAGATTCTGTGCTTGAAAAATAAATAAATCTGCATTACCAGTGTACTAGAACAAAACTCCTACGGTATGTGGGATGGAGAAAAGTCTAAGGAAGAACAAACTGTATGTATTCAGAGTGGAAATCAATTTTTTTTCAGAACAAAAATGTTTGTGAAATAACTGCACTGCAGAAGTTCTCCAAGCAACTCAGACTTCAGAGGAAGTGCTGCTGCCCTGTCTGCTACAACAGGTGCTTTTAAGGATCTACAAACTCAAACACTTCACCAAGCAATAAGGGGAGATTTCACCTTCACAGCTGACTAGGGAAAAATATGTATAGATATGCCAATGGTTTATACAGTTTGTTTTTAACTCTACAGAAGTTTTTACCAAATGGCAAGATTTTTTGAAAAAAATTCTCCATTGAGGGAAGATGGCAATTATCCTGGCTTTGTGGAAAGGGACAGTTGGATGCATACAAGAAATGACAGCTGGCTTTGTCTTGTGAAATGAGAAAAATACTGAAATATCTGGAAATAAGAAGTTTAATCACCATAACTCCTAGGGAAGTAACTGTTTTGCACCAGAATTTACTGGTATTTTCAAAAGGCAAGCAGATAAATGATTTTACATGGACAGAGAATCATTGAGAAGACTCTTCAGTCTTCTGATGAGAACAGGTTACAATCCTAATATTTAGTGAACCCTTGCCTTACACACCTTTCAATTAACTGAGTTCATACCCTTTTCAATCTTACCAGGACTCTCCCACTGTCATTCTCAAATCACTGCTACCGCTAAAGTTTGAGGTTAATGTTAATATATTGTCAAAATAACCACAGTTGTATTTCCACTTTCAACAAGTATGTAAATTATTTTATTTCAACCTTACCTTGACAACCTTGTACCTGTCCAGAAGACGACACAGCATCCTTGCTTCCAGCTTCCCCACATTCATTGCCAGGCGAATTTCTGCCTGAGAAATACCTTTGGTTCCTCTACTTTCAACTGTTGCAGAAAGTAAAACCAAAAAAAATCTCAGGGAAATAATCTGACTGAATTATATATAGATATTTCTATATACATTAATATTTCTCTGAACAACAGTATATGCCAGAATATTAAATTTAAGATTCCCCACTAACAAAAGACATTTTCATAGACACATAAAATATTATAAAATATTCTGCCAAAAACTGCCATAAACCACAATTTTAGATGAAGCAGTGCCCAGCAGAATGAAGTTTGGAGGTGACAGCTTCAAATTAGAAGCAGGAGTGATTTTTTCCCCTGGCAGCTTTCCACAGTTAGATATTAGTTTCATTATTTGGAAAGGAAAAGAGATAGGGGAATAAGGAACACTGTTTTCTTCATCATCTTTTCTCATCCCATCACAACATCTGCTGGGTGGTACTGAATAGTTGCTAGGCTTCCAGGAAGGGCTAACACCCTTAGCACCTCCAGGCTAATCTGGACCTAAAGCTCATTTTGCTATGAAAAATTGACTCTTTCTGATACAAAAGCCACCTGAATGTAAAAACCCCTGCAACAGATACATTTCTTTTAAAACTACAAGGAGTAAGAAGGTAATGGCAAAAGTCTTCAGATGCCTTACATCACCTACTTAGCTGATAAGCCTGGGTGAGCATATCCCTTTCATAAACAATATCCACAGGCTGAACAACTTTTGTGATGATCTCTTCATCATCATCATGATAATCTTCCATTTTCTTCCGAAATTCCTTCAGCAGTTTAAGGCACCGGACCATGACATCAGTCCCTGTGAAAAGTGAGTGTTAGTAACAACTCCTAGCCAAGTGCAGGGGGTGTGCACAGGGTTAAATAATTTTGTTTCTTTTAACAACATGAAGAAGTAGCAGTGGAACGGGGAACAAATTACTAAAGACAACTGGGTATTCCTAGGAAAGGTTTACAACAGCTTTTCTCTATGTATGAATCTGGCAGCCAGCTGAAGTTTTGAGGTGCTCCACAGCTTCACATCTGTGCCAATGCTAGGACTGCTCAGTAGGAGAAACTTCAACAGCACAAATAAAGCAATGAAGGGATTAAGTGCTGATGCCCAGAATTACAAATGCAGAACACATATTTGACTGGAAGATCACTCACTGGGCATAAACCCACTCCTGTTTACAAGGACAGAACACACTGCTGCCCACCAGTCACAAGATTTCTGTACATTATTTAATTTCACATTTTATGATTACTGCCCATCAGCTGTGCTGTGGTAATTCTCCACTCACTGGGACCTCACGGCAGAGGGTAGAGTGAGGACTGGTGGCTGCAGGAGAGCTGAGATCCTGCTCCCTGCTAAAGTGACACTCATCAGTGTCATCAAGGTCCTGCTGGACCATTTCAGACCAGTGGTAACCAGAACTGGGTTACTGTACCCTGCCAGCTCAGCAAGTTGCAGTAATTCAGCAGCTGCTGCAGCAGTGGGTGGAACATCTGCAGCCATCCCTGCTCCTCTGCTACTGCCTGCTGAAAATGCCAGGTGAAGGCTTTAGTTGAATCACCAAGGTTTCAGCTGATGGATTTTACCTTGTGTTTACGTATCTGAGCAGTTACTGATGCCCTGCTGACATGAAGTTAACCCACAGTCCCTTGACCATGTGACTGTGCTCCAGGCCAGATGATTCCATTATTTTTCCTCGATCTGAATCCTTTCCCTAGGATGCTGCTTAGGATTTAAGTGCTGATGTTATGGCAGGGTTGCAGGCACTGGTATTATATCCTTTGTATTTCTACAGCCCATTAATTTTCATTGGAAGCAGTGTTTGAAAAAACAAACAAAAAAAATCCCCCCAAACAAAGCAATTCCTTTTCCTTTAGCTCCTGCTGCCCAATAATGTTCTTCCCATAGCAGATGCTCTGGCTTCATCCTCACAGTGTCCCACATATTTCTATCTCCTTTCCTGTATAACTCTAGAGATTAAACTATCTTGATCCCTGCTGAATATCAGCTATTATTAATTCATCCTCCTTTAATACCTAGTGTTTTTAAGGCATTTCTGTGGATTTTCAGCTTTTATAACTGTAAGATGGAATTATCATTCAAGTGAAAGACTCATCAAGTGGCATTTTTCACAACAAACTTAAGGAGGAAATGCAGCTGCTGCTCTGCCAATCTCTGACAGAGCATGAAACACCACAGCCTTGGTGGTGTTTCACCCCTTGCCACCAAGTTTATAAGTGAACTTGTATTTTCTTGCTTTCTAACTAAATACCTTATCAGAAGTTAAGTGTTTTTACGACTGACTATAAACTGTTTTTTAGGAGTACTGTCTAGTCTTTTGGGGTTTATTTCCAAGTGTTTGCAGCTCATTAGAACATCCTGGAAACCCCTGGGTCATTTCTCTCTCAGCCATGCTTGATGCTGTACCTGCTTTTGCTCTCTGCTTCTCTTTGTTCAGAATACAGTTTCTCTACAGAGAATTTCCTTTCCCTGACTTAAAAGATTTGAAGGAATTTGACTTATCAAGAGCCTTAATCCAACTCCATGTAACTGGCACTCTTTTTTGTCTTCTGGAATTTTTCATGGTTTTATTGGCTCTTTCACTTGCTCCTTTAAGATCACTCCTATTCACAAAGACTATGTAATTTGCAAGTTTTAGCTCCTATCAGATTTATTTTTCTTTCCTCACAGTTCATTACATCTCTAAAAAAGATATTGTTTATCTTTCAGAACTATTTTCTTTTTAACCCTGAAAATCTGCCTCTTAGGATTTTATGTGATTAAGGATTTGGTTTAGATTTCCTTCAGGAGTTGCATTAATTCCATTGGTGGAATCCCTCCTCATACTTTCCATTATTATTTCTTGTAATTTTTTCCCCGTGCAAATTTTATCTCCATCTTTTTCTGAGAGCAACTGCTTTCTTCTGTTGCCTTTCCTCATGCAGTTCTGCTCTTTGTCTTTCTGAGCCAATACTCTCTGTATTGGCTTGAGCAGTCTTATTAGGTCACAAGCCACAGTGTACATAGATATTTAACAAATTTGACTGCATCCATTTCTTAAAAATCTTTAACAAATGCTTAATTCAGGTGGGCTGTAGCATTTTAGCTTTAGTAGCATATTTATCTACATAATGGCATGGATATTTTTACTTACACACCCCTTTTAATTTAAGATATGAAGCTTATAGATCTAATGTAATTACACAAAAAGAGAGCAAAACCAAGGTTCCAGTCACCTTTCTTTGTCTTGTAGGGTCCTCCATTGGGGTTTATGTCTTGCAAGGGGACAGACACAACCTTGGCCAATCCAGCATTCATCATGTACTGATAGAGACGTTTGAAGGTTCTCTCACAAAGGCCCTAATGCAAAGAGAAATGGCAAAAGTCACTGCAGCCTAAAAGCTTCACCTGCTGCTGACTGGTATCAAAGGCATTCACACCACCTGTTCTTCCAACACAGTATTTTGGGGTAGGATATCCATAAGGAACTTAAAATCCTGTAAGTGCAGATAACAAGCAGAACCTGAGATGCTCCTGAGTGTGTTGTATCTCTCCAACTCTGCCATCCATACAAACAGCAGTTCTGGAAAAATAAGAATTGCCTGATGACATCCATTGGCAAAACATTTCTGAAGCTGTGGTTGGAACAGAACCCCTTCCCTATGACAAACACCAGCAGCAACTTGATCTGGATCCTTCTTTTGATATCCTACCCCAGAATTTTGTGCAACTTTAGAAGCAGGGAGTGTGAATGAGTGCCTTTGGTCCTAATCAGCCAGATTCTACTGATTGAGAATTTGAAAGAGTAATGAATCTCACCAATTCTTCCCTCAAGTTTGCTAATGTTTCCATCTGGTTTGAACGAGTACTTAGCATACTTGAGAGCTTCTCCATCAGAATATCGTATTTGCTCCTCCTAACGAAAAAAGAGAATTATTTTACATGTAAGCATGCATATAATTTCATAAACACAGGTTGTAGCTGTAGAAACTGTCATCACTAGAGAAAGTATGCTAAGTGTTCTCAGATTGGTTTAGGAATTCTAGGTTTCTTTTCTGTCTGTGAATAGCACACGAGATAATTTATCTCCAAGAAAAGATCTCAAATGAGGCAACAGTGACTAAGCCCAAGCTGTTACTTTCACTGGCAACCCACAGACGCACAAGCTCTAATCATAAACAAGACTGGAAAACAAAACAGAAAATCTACCAGAAACGAGTTTAGGTGAAAACACTCAAAATTAACAGAATGATTAGTGCTACAAAAAGAAGAGTTATCTTTACGTAGGCAGGTGACAGGCACTAGAATACCCTGTTGTTTACAGCTTTAGGACAAATTTTAAGCTGTCCGACATTTGGAAGAGGAGTTACTAATGAAATTGGGAAAAGTCAATTCCAGGAAACTTTGATGGTTCTGTGGCAACAGAACAATCTCTCATCATAGTAAAAGGTCACAGTGTACCCATGAGACCTTTAAACCATACCTATCAACATGAAAGCGAGTCAGAAGGAGCAGAATTGAGTGCTGCTGTGCTCCACTTGGCAGTCGGATGACGTGGGACTGCATCGTTATCAGACCATTTCTGTCCAATACTCTCCTGTGGTAATGAAGTTTCCCAGCATCCACTCTAAAGAAAAGATGGCAAATATCTAAAGGAATATGAACTTCTGCAAACAAATTCTAATTATTCAGTACCCAGAACACTTTATCTACATTATCTATGGCCTTAGCGACACATGCTAATTTCCAAAATTAGCAAGTGGCTAAATTAGGAAAACCTGTCAAATTAATTTTCATAGTTAATCCAATTAAACAGAGACATACCTCTGATTTTAACCTAGACCCTTTATGCACAGAGTGTCATGGCATGGACTGCTGAGGGAATCGAATCAGCATTGTATCCCCATGCCCTCCTTTGCCATCCTCTCTCTTTAACTCGTGGCTATGCTGCAATCACTGCCCTCCTTGTAATAGCTCTGATACTCATCTCCCTCCTTTGTGAGCTGACTTGGGCCACCACACTGATAGAAAAGCATGCATAAAAGTCTCCCTCTCAGCCCCAATCATCTCAGTTACCTGCAAGAGCTTCCTCAGCAGCAAAAAACAACACCAGGTGGTTTGCAAGCTACAGCCCATTCATGTCCTAAAAGCAGTGAATCCTTAGAGCAATGCTGACATTCTCCAGAACTTCAGAACACATCCAAAAGTTCTCTAAAAAGTTGTGTAATGCTCCTCCATCAACAAAATATGTGGTCTAGTGTGGGAGCTGGTAACTCAGGCTCCCACTCAATGGAGGAGATGTCACACAGGGAAATGCTGTGGATAAAAGGTGGCCATCCAACAATCCCTTCAGAACTTGGGCAAGATACTTACTCAGCAATTTAGAAGAGGAAATGAAAATCATTTTTCCATCCCAAGTTTCAAGAAAAAAGCCATTTAGAGAAGGCAAGAACTTCCACAAATTAGAAATCTAGGTAGTGACCCACCAGACAAATTTTTGTTTCCATACAAAAATATCAGGAAGGATAATGAACTCAAGGATGAGTCCAGTGTAGCTCTAGCAAACAGGCTCTTAGAGCCAAGTACTCCTGGGAGTAAGGATGAAACCAGTAGAGACGAGAGTTCAAATCAACAGACAGGAATACTTAAAAACAACCTTGGATTTAATTCACAGAGCAAGATACAAACTTACTTGAAAGCCCCACTGTGAAGGTCCCTCTGAAGCTCTCCCTGCCACCGAGCTCGGCCCAAACGCTCCAGAATGCAGTAGGAAAAGTCAGGGAGTTTCAGGTCAGGGTCTCCCTCCCAGCCTATTAAAGCTCTGTAACGCTGCTCTTGGGAAGCAACAATGACCAGTTTCTCTCCCCATCTGAGAAACAGAAGGAAAAGTAATGTATTGTTATTGCTTCCATAAAAAGAGAGATCGATCCCTTTCTCTCTGCAAACACCATTTTTAATATAATCTATACAAACTGAGCAAGGACGAAATTTTAAAACTTAGGAGTATTTTAATGCCAGATATAAGGATTTCACTCACTTTTCAACAGCTTCTTTGTAAGTATAACAAGGCTGCAAATCCTTTGTCCTTATTTTATTAGTGATATCTACTCTCTCTTTAAAATACTGGCAGGAACCCTGTATGCCATCCTTGTTATCCAAAATCATGTGGACAGGATAAATATCATCTGAAGAAGCAGGATCTCTTTTGGTTTCCAGTATTCCTGTTTCAAGGTCTATTTCTTCATATCTGAAATAAACGCAAAGAGCCAACATTTAACCGAGCAAGAAGAAATACAAGACTGTCACAAACAATGCTGATACCTCTAGGAAGTATCTTGGAAAAATGAAGCTCATTTGAAACCTCCAAACTGGAAATATATGAAGAGCGGACCTGCACTCCTCAAGCATGACCAAACCTTTTCAGCATGCAGAGTGCAGGAGGAGAGAGATACATTATTTAATCCTTGAAAAATCAAGGATATGGTGCAAATCACAGTAGTGGGAATAAGAGAAACATTTAGGTCACAGATAAGGGAAAACGAGAGGTACATCCACCCTGCTGAACCAAGACATGTAAGTGCTGCCTGTACTTAAGAGATAGTCACTTGAATAGAAATCAAGTCAGGACTCATATACAGCTCTCTTAAATCATAAACTCATCAAGATTGAAGAGACTTTTAAGATCATCCAGTCCAACCATTCACCAGCACTACCACTGTGGCCCCTGCACCTCTAAACCACATCATCCACATCTTAAACACCTCCAGGGACAGTGCCTCCACCACCTCCCTGGGCAACCTACACCAATGCCTGACCACCCAGTGAATTTCTTTTCTGTAATATCTAAATTGCAGCTTCAGAGCCCAACTCAGCCCTGCCTGCTTGTCACCGGCTACCGAAGTGCTCCTGCAGCAAGGCCTGGGCGAGAAGGGGCAGCCCGCCAAGCAGGCCGGGTTTAGCCCCTCAAGCGGGCCGGGTTTAGCCCGGCGACTAGACTAGGTCTAGCCGGGAACCGGGCCCGATTTCACCCGGCGACCCAGTCCACGTTTAGCCCGGCGCCCAGGCCCGGGTTCCCCCGGCGGGAAGGTGCCGGTGCCGCCCCCGGTCGCTGCCCTCACCGGTCGTGCAGGCGGAGCGGCGGGCGCGGCCGGGGCAGCAGGTAGAAGCGCACATCGGGCTGGGCGCTGAGCGCGGCCCAGAGCAGCTGCTGCGTGTCGGGCTCCAGCGGCAGCGGGAAGGGCGGCGAGCGGGCGGCCAGGCGGTGCCAGAGCGCGGCAGCGGTGATGCCGTCCAGCCCCTCCAGGGCCACCTCGTCCAGCAGCGCCCACAGCGCCTCCATGGCCTCCATGGCCCGCCGCCGCTTCCGGGCCGCGGCGCGCAGGAACTGACGGCTTGGCGGCGCGACCGTCGCCAGGGAGACCGAGCAACAGGCCGGGCCGGCCCGTGTCGCCGGGGCTCCTCTGCCCGCGCTCCGTGTGTGCCCCGGGCTCGCTGGCCGCCCGCCGTGCCCGGGTGCGCTGGCCGGGCCTCTGCCCCGCGATCTGCGTCCGTCCGGGGGCTCTGCCGGCGGTCAGTGTTCTCTGCGGGCTCTGTCCGGGCGCTCTGTCCGGGGTCCGTGTCCATCTGAGGGCTTTGCCCGGGGGTTCTCTCCGGGGTCAGTGTCTGTCTGGGGCATCTGTCCCGGTCAGTGTCTCTCTGGGGGCTCTATCCGGTCAGTGTCCACCCGGGGCTGTGTCCGAGGGCTCTATCCGGTCAGTGTCCACCCGGGGCTGTGTCCGAGGGCTCTATCCCGGTCAGTGTCCATCCCGCGCTCCCCTCAGGGCAGAGCCGAGGCCTGGCTGTGGCAGAGCTGCCCTGCGGTGGGTAAAAGACAAGACCCAGCCTTCTCTCTGTGGCACAGGGCTCAACGGAACGTGCTGGTGGCACAGCTAAACTTCGCAGTGTGTAAGAGCACACCCTGGTACAACTTGCAGCAGCGGCTCGGTGGGGATTGCTGGAAAAATTCAGGTTTCCTGGATGGCAAACCAGGTAAAATCTGTATTTAAACACTTTAAATATACACAGCTTGTGCAGAGAATAAGCTGTAGGATGAACTCAGCTGATGAACAGCAGCAGTTCAGAGAATTCATCCCCCAGCTGGGCTTTGGGCTCAACCCTTCAGCTGTGTCCAGGGCTGTCCTGCTTGCCAGGTCTGGGATTAGAAACTCATTATGACGTATGCCTTCCACTTTTAGTGTTTTTGGGTTCTTTAACACATTGTGAAGGGTTCTGAAAAATAAGTAAAACAACTACTGTTTCCTCTGTTCTTCAGGAGCTTTATTTACAGCCCTGACAGCTTTATGTGTGGTTGAAGGAGGAACATTTTTCAGTTTATAGCCTTCTCATCTATTGAGGATGCAAAACCAGTGGTACTCCATAATAAATCATTCAGTCTGACCATTACATTCTCATTTCAGGTTTAAGTTAAGACATGGTGACTGACTTTGATGAAAAACATGACGAATATTTAATATCCCTTCAGCAGAGAAAACGGTAAGGTACACATTTGTTACCACATTGGGTATGAAATATCTGTTTTATTGTATCAAATATCAGCAGTTGTGATGCAAAGTCTGACTTGCTGTGCCTTAAAACATTCAGGTGTTTCTGTCTTCTTCCCTTGGCTTCCTAAAAGTTCTTATTTTAGGAGGAGATCACATTGTTTCTTCAGCATTTAAAATAAATTAATTAATAAAATAGGTTTTTTCCCATGGCTTTCAGGGAAGCCATGGAAAGATATTTGTTTATAGAGCAAGAGCTTGTAGATTCAGAAGTAACTAGTGACTTGTGCTATGTGAGGATGTAGTTATAAGGCACAGTTTGTATGTTGTCACAAATACAGAAAAGTGGGAAAAAAGGACATCGAGGTTGCCTTTGCAAACTCCAATGTCTTCCAGACAAGTTTCAAACATTTCTTTTTCTCTTTGTTCATGTGTTCCTGTCACTATACCCTGGACAGATGAACTTTGTAGGTTAATTCAGAGGAGTCTACAGGACTTTCTTGCTGAATTCCTTCCTTTACCACAAGCCATAAGATTTCTAATGAAATTCAATAACAAACTGGTTTGGTGAAAAGACTAAAAAAACCTAGAAAGCCACAGTTAAGTTAAAAGACCAGTCAATTTTTGTTTCTTTATGTTTCTTTTTTATATAGTGTCCTAAAGTGGTTTAAGAAAAGGATAAAACCACTTTATTTAATGGTTAAACCAACTCACATCCTTAGTATCAGAGCTCTAATTCTGACTGCTGGGGACATGCTCCTGGGAAAAGGTGACTTGTGTCACAGCACAGACACCCGAGGGGGACTGTGGCCTGTGGATTGACCATCCTGGAGTCAGAGGGAAACCAGGTGGTGCAGGGACAGGCACAAATTGTCACCCACAGGATGCCAACCTCCTGGCCTGCATGGCACCTCACCAAAGGAATTAGCATGGACTGGGTATAACCCGTGGTGAAAGGGGACAAGATGAGACTTGGAAGAGGGAGAGCAGCTGTTTCACTGAAAGTGAGCCCAGGGAAGGGCATTTTTTTGGTATTATTTTAACCAGATTTTAATTTTCTGGTATCTCTGACTGCACTGTTGGCTGGGGGCTTTCCACCTCCAGTTTCAAAACACAAATCTTTTTTTATACTTGGAAAAAGGTCAACAATTTTTAAGTTTCTTGAAATTCTAAGTGAAACTCTTAAAAATTCTAAAGAAGAAAAGTTAAATATGCAAAATGCCAAATGGGAAAAATAATGTGAAATAAGAAATAACATAGAAAAAATCTCAGAAAGGAAAAGCTTGGTCAAACTTCCTCTGTCACGGTGTGTGGGTGCTCATACACACAGAACAGGAGCAGACCCTGGAAGATGTATTCTGATAGGGTTACTTGAACTGTGAACATATTTTTCAGCTTTGTGACACGGTGTGTTGTTGTATTTATTACCCATCTGACCATCTGTGTATGCACTGTGCAAGGATGAATTATTGTCCTGTCTCCTTCAGGCTGCAGGAGCGGTTAAAACAAAAAGATCCTGTGCAAATCAAACTGGAGCAGCTGGAGAAAGGATTTTTGCTGTATGTGAATGGTGCTAACACAGAGCTGAGAAAATACCGCAGGAAAGTCACCCCCCAGAGCTTCCTGAAAAACAGGCCAAACCCCACCAGGACAAAGGGTGAGTGCCAGGGGAGTCTGGCAGGGGTTTCAGTCTACAACTCTTGGAAACATGTGCTCACCAAAGCTGTAACCCAGGCAGTGAGGTCACTGGCCAGGCTGTGATGCAGGGACAGCACTGCTGGAGCTTGGTGGGATGAAATTCCATGGAAATCAGAGTGCTTCAGGTGGTTGGATGTAAGGAATGGTCTCTGCAACACCCTATCCATTTTTCACTTGATGCCTCATTAATTCCATCATTTAACTTCCCTGCCTCTTCATTTGTTAAACAGCTCTAAGTAAAAGTAGAAGATTAGAAATGCCTATAAATTGTCAGTGGAAAATAATGGTATACCTTTGACACTTAACACCATTAAGAGGATTTAAGATCTGATGGACTTCAGTGTTATCCAAATCTGGTGTCCTGAGGACAAATGACATTTGATGACATGGAGTGTAATCAAATTATACCCAGTAATAGCTTCATTAAGCTCATAAATTATGCTTAAGCTATAATAGTTGTCTTAAAAAGACAGCTAATCTTTATTTAAATATTTGAAGTAAAAAAAATTGACCATTTTTTCCCAGTGATTAGGTGGCTTTGTGTAAAAATGGGTATTTTGTTTCTAATTTAACTTTGTCTGTCATCAAGAGCAGTGCAGTGACAGGAATAATTTTGCATGCATGAAAGTATAAAGTATGAGCTTACTGGCCTTCTAATCTATTTAGCATAACGAAAAGGAAGTTGATTTTCCTAAATCCCTGTGTAAAGCAGTTTACCAGCCTTAGTCAGTTATGTTCATGCTTGCTACAGCCTGTCTATCTCGGAGTGTGCTTTTCAATGTATGACAGCCTGCTTCAGCTTCATTTTCAGTAAAAATGAAGACAAAGAGTTAAAAAAGTTACCTAGTATGATATTTTATTGACTGAAAGTTTAATAAGCTCAACAATACTGGAAACTAACTTTTCCTTCAATAAATGTTCCAACCATGGCTCTAACTTAATCTCTGTTTAATTTGTTTTCCTGCTGCTACACTGGGCACATACTACTTGTTTTCAGGCTGAAGTGTGTTCAGCTTAGCTGTCTGCTGTGTAATTTCCTGTAGGTTGTATGGGATGGGGATGAGCAATCAGTTTGTCCCCTGGTTTCACTGTTCTCTGTGAAAGTGAAACCTTGTGTGTAATGGTGCAAAACTGTTCCTCTTCTTGGATACTGGGAAGTGGTGGAAATTGTGTTCTCTGTCACACGGGGCTGATGCACCTTCAGGTAGCTAAAGAGGATGTAAATCAACATCTTGGACTTTTTGCTCCAAAAATTGTGAAGGGATATTGTGGCAGCAGCTGGAACTCTGTCAAGAGAAATTTCCTCTTAAAGTTCTGCTGTGCAGTTGTTATGTCTAAGCTTAACTAAAATTCTTTATTTTTGTGGTCCCTTAATGCCATTTGGTTCAGCTAAGGTAGAATACATGTCTCAGGGACCTCTAAAGTCTTCAGTTGCAGTCTCTGCTCCTTTCCTCAGATCCCACCAATTAGCGACTGTAGCACCACTTCTGCAGAAGATAACTCAGTGTTTTGCTGTTTCTTAACTCTCCAGTGGTGTTTTAAACACATGAAGCTGCACTGAAAGATACCAACTGAACCATCCTCCTGTCATTTTTCCTCTTCCATTTGGTTTTGCCACTTGAGTCCAGAATGGGAGTCACTGCTGGTCTGTATGAGCTTTGTGCCTGGGGGTTCTACCTTAGCAATTTTGTGCTCTCTTTCATTTCTAGGCCTTTCTTTTCAATGATTGAATATGATTTTACTTACAGAAATGATTCCTAGCTGAGATACACCACCGAGTTTTCCACCCTATCCATCTCCCATGAGAGTTATTGCATCATTTATTACTTCTGAAGCATCCATCTATAGGATTAGTCTTCACTGAAAAATTAGGAATGTGTGATACTTAATAATCCAGAATGGGCATAAATCCCTCTTTCTGGTTCCTAAAAGTGTCATCATGAATCTATTTGTCAGGACTGTTTTCTTTGTCTGTGTTCCCTAAGAGTAATTACTGATAATAGTGATGGATAAACTTTTTATGCTTAGGAGTGGTAATGAATTACAGCAGATGATGGGTTGTAGGGTGGTGAGGCTGGGCTCTAGGTGTGCTGTCATTTCTTTGGCTCTATAACCCACACACAGTTTCACAACCATGTTTGTTGCTCCAGTGAATGTCTGTGTAGTCACAAATACGTGGCTTGAGGGTTGTGTGGGATCTCCTTGGATTAGGCCAAATCTTCTGAGGATGTATTGCTCAGTCCTTGGCTACTCAAATAGGCACTGTCAGCCCAAGCCTCCAAGGGAATGACATCAGTGGACCTGTTCTGTGTGCCCAGACAGGCACTGATTGGGATTCACATCCCATCCATCCCATGGGAAGGATACTTCTGTTCCAAAGTAGTGTTTGTTGCACAGGTGACTTGCTCAGCTGCATCAGTCTCTGCCTGGGATTTGAATTACTGGTTTTCCTGGGTTAGAGAGACCTAGTCAGATGAATCCATCATTAGATGGAGTCCATCATCAGTAGAGTCATGCAATCACAGAAGTGGGAGGGACATTAAAGCTCATCTCATTCCACCCCTTGCCATGGGCAGGGACACTTTCCACTATCCCAAGTTGCTCCAAGCCCCATCCAGCCTGTCCTTGGACACTGCCAGGCATGGGGCAGCCACAGCTTCTCTGGTCAGCTTGTGCCAGGGCCTCATCACCCTCACAGGGAAGGATTTTCTTCTAATATCAAATCTAAGCCTGCTCTGTGTCTGTCTGAAGCCATTCCCCCTGTCCTGGCACTCCATGACTTGTAAAGAGTCTCTTCAGGCACTGAAGCAGTTCTGAGGATGAAGCACTCAGCAGTGGTAGCATGAGTCCCATTGTGTCCCCCTTTCCTTCTTACATTTGCAGCACACATGAGGGGCTCCTGGGCAGTTGCTTTGAACAGATGAATTGCTCAGGGAGAGGAAGGGAAAGGTGCTTCCAGTTCTGTCCCAAAGCACTAACTGAATCCAACGAAGCTCAGGACAGTTCATGCTCAGTGCCAGAAGAGCCTGTAGCAATCAGCAGCAATGCTAATGACTCAAAGGGTTTCTGGAGTTACTTGTGAATAGCCTATTGGAGTAGCAGGAGCTCTAGTTGGAAGGGCTGTTTCTCTTCCTTTTCCCCTGTGTTTAGTCCTGTTTTTGGCCTAAGTTTTGTGCTGGAGGAGCAATAGAACAACATCCTGTTGCTGCTCTGGAATGTTGTGATCACTCCAAATGGACGTAAACATACACTGTTCCCCCAGGAATGGTCCTACCCTGAGCCTGTTCCCTTGTCTGCTTGGACCAGCTTTTGTGCAGTCTCCTGGTGAACCACATTGCACAAGGGCCTATCATTAAAAGGAATTTTTTATGTTTTCCCACAGTTGAAACTTGCCATATCAATTCCCTGAACAGGTCACTGCACAGGTGCATGTAGGGCTATCCAATTCCCCCAAAAATAAAGAGAATGTGGTATTGAGAGCTGTAACGAGCAACTTGATTTAATTCTGAAGTAAGCCCTGCTTTGAATGGAAAGCTGGACTCGGTGACCCCCAGAGGTTCCTTCCAAATTAAATCTTTCTGTGATTCTATGACCTTTGTAGGACAATTGCTTCTTTTATTGGTAGTGCCAGTTCCTGCAGCCTTAGGGTGACCATTAAATTATGGCTTAAAGAAAAAAGGTTTTGCATCAGCTGTTTTTCTCTACTGAGAAGAAATGGAAGCTGTAAATCTGCCTTGGCCACAGGAAATGAGATGCCTTTATTTAGGATGCTACTGAGAGTGTTGGTGATGTCCTTGTTCCATTGAGGATTCTGATGTGACCTGCAAGTTGTTTGTCTCTTTGTCTCAATCAAAGCATCTTCTCAAAAATCCATTGTTCCACTCTAAGCTGGGGCCCTTTCCAGCACAGGGACCCTTAGTTCTCCTTGACCATACAGAGATATTTTGCAGAAGTACCTGAACCAACTCTTCCTTGCCTTACAAATGAAAGATAATGATTGTTTGTCCTTCATTTATGGCTTATACATGAAGAATCCTTCTCTGCACAGTATGTTAAATACCTAATACATTCTGTTTAATCTGCCAATACCTTACATTTCCTTAATTTTGAGAGTAAATACACACAATTCCTTTGTCAACCCAGCATATCACCTGTTGTTCACCAGAACCCTGTCAGTCTGCCTTTGGTAGCTGGATTCTGGGCTTGGTTGGCTTGCTGAGATAGGTTACTTTCTACCCAGCTGGGGGTCAGAATGATGTGCACCCCTCTTCTAGAATGTATTTCTATATTTTCATATCAGGAAAGGTGAAGCTTCACCTGCTGTTAAGTTACTGTATCTTAAAAGTATTTATTCTCTTAAAAACACTTGATAATGATTGTGCCTGAAGAGGTTCAAAATTCCTGCTGCTAGAACTGACCAGGATCTGGTGTGGGATGTCTTTGCAGTTGTTGATTCCATTCAAATGTCAGATTTACTCTTCTGTCCTCAGCTGGGGGGAAACCAAAACCCCCAAACCCACAAACTAAGTTGTGTATTTATTGTCTAATACCATATTTCTGATTTTTATCTCCTGCCTTCTAATTCTTGTGTGTCCCTGCTGAAGAAGCAGCCCAGACTGCCCCAGGCAAGGTACAACGCAGGAATTGGCTTCAGGTACGAAGCAGGTGGAAGAAATGGGGCTTTGCAATAATTCTTAGGTTGTAAAGAACTTTAGGGGAAATTGGTTGCAACTGGTACAGAGTGGGCAGCTGGGATCCTCTTAAAAACTGAGTGGCTTGGTCTGGATACTGACAACAGGAAATGCTACCCTGCCCAGTTTTGTGTCTACTTGGAAGCCTAAAGAGGGAAATCTCATTGAAAGGGTTTGGTTTCAGTGACATCCATCACAGAGACTCATTTTGGAGAGACATCCCAGCCTGTTACTGCTGTTCTCCACCCTGCAATAGGCTTAAGGGGCAAAGAAATGTAATTTGCATAATTTGAGTTGTAATTTGTGACAAATTCTTGTAGCTCATAAGAGAGAGAAAGGCATATAGATTATAAAAATGTCTGATCCGTGAGAAATTTGGAGCCATCAGCTACATAGTTGCTGGTTCACTGAAGAAATCTCAGAAAAGAAACCTTTTTTCTTTTGGCCTAAAGAAGGATCTGAGTTAACCTATCAAGGGCTAATTAAAAGAATAAATGGTAATTCTGAACAATGGAGACATGTCACTCAAATAATGACACTACTTGGCTAGCCATTGACCTGGCTGGATGTCCAGTCTGTGCTTGAGTGATGGGATCAGGGATCTTTGTCACTGTGGATCAGGTGTTTGTGCCATGCAGGTTTTCTTTTTTTTCAGAAAACACTGCACATTCAAGCTTTAAGGCTGCATTACTTTATTTACCACCCTTACTGCTTCATTGAATTCATTTCCTCAGCTGCTGTTTCTCCCAGTAGATCTCTGCTTATGTTATGGTCTGTCAGGACTCCTTTGCTAAATTTGCCAAATGTGTGGCTCTGTAGTAAAACTTGGGACTTCCTAAGGATGATTCCTTAAGTCTTTTATCCAGTTGGATGAGAGGATAGCAGTTATCCTATCCTAATGAACAACTGGAATTATTTAGCTAAGGAGAAGTGCAGCCACAGACTGAGAAGGAGGTTTGCCAGACAGCAGTTTCCTTCCCCAGTGATTTTCCATGTGGATTTTTTCGGATAAATAGAGGACCCAGCAATTTCTGGCCAAGCCTGTCAACCTTGGGCTGTGCTAAGGGATGCTGTGAGGGGGAAAGATAGACTTAATGAAAGAATTCACACATGGTGCCTTAGGATATTCCCTCTGGGACATCTCTGCCCCTGGCTCTTAGAAAATGCTGGAGGAGTGTATGAGCAACAGATTTAATATCACTGCCTACTCTGGGCACAACAGCAGCAGCAGGTGGGAAGTTTGACCAGGGCAGTTAAACCATAATTCAGGGGTTCAAAGGTGAGCTCAGGGAGGGCAGAAACCTCTGGAACAGAGGGGAAAAGCACTGCTTGATCATGATATTGGTCTATAAAGTGTGATGGTTTCTCTTTCTGTATTGCTGAGAGCACAGAAGAAATCTAATTTCTTTGAATGCTTCTTTTGACAGAAAACTGTGGCAATTAAAACAGAACAAGGGGAGAAACTCTATGTTAAACCATCTCTGGAGTACTCTGATGATATTGAACCTTACCAAAGCTTGACTGTGGAGAGCAGCAGTGATGATGATGATGGTCCTCTCTCCCAGGTACAATTGGCAGTGGCCTTGTATTGTTTGTGGCAGTGTCATTTGAAATGGGAACAGGCCCAGGTATCAGCCTCAGCTGAAGCATCCAAACCCTGTGTGCAGTGGTGTCTTCATTAGGGGATTTTGCTTTGATGAGATGTGACAAAAAGAAGGAAAGAATGAAAAATAAAGATTCTTGGAAGATCAAGTCTCAGTCAGCAGCACTACAAAATGTTAAACCTTATTTTTAGGAGGTAGAATATTGTCTCTGTTGGGTTGAATCAAGGTGTTTCCTGCAAGGAGCCTCTTTCAGTTCACCTAATGATTGTCCACATAAATGTCACTGCTGGGTGTCAGATTAGAGAAAGCTAAAACAACAGTTTTTTCTGCCTTTTGGTTAGCCTTTAGATAATCATGCTAAAATTGTTGCATGTCATTGTTTTACCTAACAAAAATCAGACTAAAGCTTTGCAAATATTATAATCAATACAGTTGCTTTTCATCAAGGGTTGTTATTATATTGACTGTGCAGCCTTCTGTTTGATCACTAATTGCAGTTTGTTCTAGCACACTTCACAAATATGAAAGGAAACAAATAAATGAACAAAAATTTATGAGTGGTTTTCTGCCTAACCAATTAATGACATAAATAAAACTTTTCTGGGTAGCAGAGTAGCATCTATATATGAAACTGTTTACAGTTCTTACCACTGATTTCAGACAAAATTCACAGGCATATTTTTCTAGCTTGCATATTTCTCTCGTTCCTGTATTGCTCTTGAATTGATGATTATTTTTTACTCTACAAACTGGTAACTTGTTTACACTGATGGATATTTATATCTTTTATGTGTTTTTAATAGTGATTTCCAAACAACCCCCCACTTTTCTTTTTATTCAAGATGGAAATACTTTTGATTTTGCTGAAGCTATAATGTGGTTTTCTGAATGTCTTGTTACAATGCAGATGCAGAGGTTTCACTGGAAAAGAAAGCTTGTACAATTTCCTGTCAAAGAGCTGGAAATATTAGTTTTGACTGTCATAAAGACATGCTCAATATCAAGGCTCAGGTTGCTTATAAACCCTCTTTTGAACCTGACTTTGCCTGCTCTTTGTAATATATTCCTGTCAACATGGATTTCCTAACAAGTGTAATCTGTAGCAGCTTGAAGCTTTCATTGCAAACTGAATATATACTGTCACAGTTCATTTGTACCTAGGGTGGCTTCAGGTTTTCATTTTGTGCAGTTTGCTTACCTATATTTATCTCAAAACTTTAATACCAACAAAGCAGGGGGGGAAAAAAGCATTTAAGAGATGCAAGGTCTTTTCCTTATGTATTCATAAGAGCACACAGCTCCCTAGCATCATCTCTGCTGTTTGTGGAGGATGATGAGAGAGGCAGGGCACTTTTTTTCACAGTAAATTTCAAAATAGGTTATTTTTTGCATAAAATCCTGTTACAGTGTGTCCACTTCAAAAAACTCTGTGCAGACTGGGAGCTTAGCCCATTAGGCCACAAGTATTTTTCTACTGGTTATTGAAGTACAGATGTGTACAAGGCAGGACTATTATCATCTATCAAGTGCCTTAAAAGGAGTTGCTGCTACATGAGCTTGACAGTCTTGTGAAGGCATTTGAAAATTCTGGATTGCAGTTTCTCTTCAAATAGCAAGGCACGACTGTGAGACTGCACAAATATATGCCTTTGCTCTCCCCCTTACTTGCTTTTTGTAACTTATTCCTGAAAATTGGTTTTGCACATCAAAACTCCTTGGCCTGCAGAATGTTCCTGCTGGGTACAGATGAGAAGGAGCACAGGAGTTGTAGGATGATTTTTCTTTACAAGCCCTCATCAAAGGAGCCAAGACATGACACAGGAATGTGAACATTTTTAGGGGCATCACGGCTATGAGTTCCTGGGAAGATTTTTCTTTCTTCTGGGTAGGAAGAGGCAGCCACTCTGGTTTATTTTAAAATACAAGTTTGAGCTTTTCTGACAGATGTGTTTATATTGTACCAGGAATTGAAAAGCAGCTTGCAGCGCAGTGTGGAACAGGAAAGGATGGAAGAAGACTCCCTTAGTGATGATTATGACTCTGTTGAAGAGGATGTGTTTTCAGAACCATCTCCCACTGAGGAAGCAATTACAGCCTTTGAAGGCCTTCAGCTGGATAGCAGTGGGGCACTGCAGAAGGAAGCTTCTGAACATCAGGACGCTGGGAGATGCTCTGGCCTTGATTCTGGTGCCCCGACTGTGCTGGAGTTCAACCAGGATCAAAGCAGTAAGTCTGTTCCACAATACTACAGTGCTACAGTAATCATTCTCTAAGGGAATTACTTTTAAGGGAATGATCATTAGGGGTTACTCCATGCCCTCCTAAGTTCTCATGCTCTTCAGCAAACCTGCTGCTGTGATCTCCTGATTTGGGAGACCTACATCCTCTTACTTCGTTAAGAATTTTTTTGCAAAGCCAAAGGTGTAGTTCTGGTTAATGTACCTGCATCACCAGGTCTAGACACTTGAACTAAGATCACTTCAGATTGTCTGGGAGATTTCTCAAGAAATTATTATGTTTTTAAATATATTTTTGAACCATTTCTGCAGTAATTCAGGCAGCCAAATCTTCCCGTTCTCAATTTCATTTGCCATCCTGGGAGCTGGATTCTTGTCACAGTGTGTGCTGTTCATTCCTGGTGGATGACATGAGCCACTTGTTTTTGTCTCCTTTTGGCTCCTTTGGAGACCTCAGTGTCTAAACCCACAACCAGTCATTAGGTCTCAGAAGTGGTTTTAACAAAAGGTGGAAAATTCAGGCAGAAACCAGATCTAGACTTACCTTCAATATTTCTAAAAATTCCCTTCTCACTCATTTCAGGTACAGTAATTGGTTTGGGTTTTTTGGTTTTGTTTATTTTACTTTCTTTTTTTTTTTTTCTTTCCCTAATCCATAGTTAATTGCATTAATTAAGAGGAACAATCTTTGAATAAATTGAGTAGAGGAGTGTTCCTCTCATTATCATAGATGTGAGTGGAGTGTGAATGGGGAGAGTGGCAGAAGAAGAGACAGGAACAAGGCATGGAACTGCAGTGAGAACAAAATCTCTGGCAGAGTACATGACTTTTGGTCCAGAGAGAAATTTCAAAGCTGTGATCTAAATAATAGAAGCAATAATAATTCTCAAATCAAAAAGTGAAGGAGTACTCATATGGACTACACTAGACAACCTTCTCCCCTCTTGAAACTTCTAAGCAAGACATTTTAGTCTGTCTTTTAAGATTTTATTTTGGTATTGCTGTATTAACAAATGACTTGGGACTTCTTTTTTATTTTTGCTTTTCTTGAGAGTAATGCAGGTAAATATCTGGTAGAGATGAGATATATTGGTACCTTATTATTTTTATTTTGCTTCCCTGAGTTAGTGCCATCCTATGATGTAGAAGCATATGTGCTTCTACATCAATAGGACAGTGTCAGTGAAAGGGAGGGAAATTCTCACTTTAACTATGACAACCTAATTAAAATGGCAAAACTTTAGCAGTTAAAATCCAATAATTCCTCCCAGGCTGCCTGCTCCCAAGTAACTTAAAAGTTTATTATTTCTGTTTCCTTTTTATCTTGCAGAAGTGAAGCCAGTGAGAGTTCTCTCAGCCAAAAGAAAGGATAGTGCTGAAGAGTACATTCCTGTCAAACCAGTTGTGCTGAAAAATAAAGTCACTCGGCCCTTCTCTGCTGAGTTCTTGCACCAGGACAGACATGAAAAAATTTATTCTAGTAAGAAATAAGAATATATGATGTCACTAAGAAGAGTTTTCATGCTTTCCCCCTCTCTGGCTCAGATGCAGTTTCAACACACATCTGTCATTATGTGATTTTTTTGGCTGTCACTCCCCTGCCCCTTTTTTTAAAAGTGGCATTTTTCTGCCATTTTTGTTGTTTTTAACACCTTGAGTGTTTTGACTTCAGTGAAATTGTGATAAAAGTATAAAAGCCTGTATACTTAAATCTTCTGCCACATCTTTACTATCTTCCTTCTCTTTTTGCTTCCACAACACAAGATTTTCCCTCTCCCTTTCAGTCCTTGTTCAGTACTTGCTCTGTGTTTCCCAGTTCCCTCATGGAAATTCTATTCTCTGTGGTATTAATGGAAATGTGTCTTCTCTCAATCAGCAGTTGATGTTTGGGGGAAGAGTATAACCCAGCACATTTGGAGCAATACAAAGTGCAGAGTTCTCCACCTCCATAATGGCACAGATTTCCACAGCACAGCAAAAGAGCTCTGTGGCTGCTTGGGACTGGACTTGAATTCCGCCTTGAGCACTGAGATCAGTCTGCAGTGCTGTGTAGACACGCCAGTATCTAGGACCATGCTGGAAAATATTTTTCCTGGGTTGGAGAACCTAATTTGAAGCCACTGTTGCTCATTCTAAAAATCTGCTGCTAAGGTGTTGTTTTTGCCTGGGGAAAAACCGCAACAAAACACACCAAACCCCAAGTGCAGGGGCTGAAGTCATGATTGTAGTTGTAGTTTAGTGCAGTCCTTAACAAATCTGAATAACTTGAGTTTTGAAAGGTCTGAGGTGAAGTTTTCAGAGCTGCCATACTCTGTGGTCAAGCTGCTCTTTTCAAAAAAGCAGAATCCAGATGTGTCCCAAGAAAGCACTAAGGCCAGTGGTTTTGAAAAGCCAAAATATCAGTTTCTTAATTGGCAGAAAACCAAAGAGAGGAAAAGAAGTTAATTCTTTTTGGCTCCAGGATAAATCCCCTTTGTAGCTTCTGGGACCCTCACCCACCATCTGTTGGAGCAGATGTTGCTTTGACTTCTCAGAGCTGTATGCAGCATTCTCTCAGGTTATAACAATGCTGCTTGGAACTGTTTCTGTCCAACTACCACATTATATCCTTACATTAATTTCATTTCAGGGGGATGATACAGTGCAGAAGAATAAGCAGGACTTCATCCTGTTCTTGTTTTTGCAGAGATGACTGATGCTTGTTGAAAGTTGGCATGAGTGAATGCACACAAATCTCAGCTCAGTTTTAACTTCTTGTCTTTTCAAGGCAGACTTCATGTTATTTGCACTGTGCTTTCCTCCCTGCAGCATTGTGAGCCTTCTGGCACTTCAGTCTGTTCAATATTTCCCCTCACTCTAAATATCTGTACAACTTCAGTCTCTTCCCTTGACTTCTAAAGCCCTCAGATATAACCACTGTGCTTCTCTTTTGATCGTAACCACTGTGCTTCTCTTTTACTCCAATCTCACAACATCTGTTGTTAAATTTTATTTCCTTTCTTTCAAACCTGTCTATAGGCTGTGGTGTTTCTGTTTCTCCATGAAGTTTGGGAAGATTGGGATTCGTGTGGGCATTGGGATAACTGCTTAAGTGAGAAGGTTATTTATTTTGCCTTGCAAATAGCAACTCCTGACTGCCCTTGTTTTGCTAGAAGACTGTGGGGATTCCTCCAAAATAGCTGAACACCCCAATTGCAAATTCCTGCTGTGCTTAAATTATATATACTTCTTTTCAATGGACTATTACAAGGCATTTCCACTAAATACCAGAGCAAAGCAATCTAAAAGCATAAAAATTATGTTTCTCATTTGTTAGTTCTCTTCTTCTTATGATGCTGTTTTAACTGTTGCCTGAAGCAGATGTGACCTGCAATCTTAACATCAAACTAAATTGGGGGAATTCAGCTTCACTTGAGATGGTTACAGACTGCTTGCAAAGCCCTGTGTCAGTAAC